>OY294057.1:59534530-64534530 GCA_958510865.1 Myrrha octodecimguttata | reverse complement strand
AAACCGAACAACAATAGCAGCAGAAAAAACCAAAGCCAAAGCTGCGGTACGAAGAGTGGTAGGGTCAGCACCCTATGAAGAACCAGTTGGTTTTTGAAGAATATTATTCTTAGATCCAATTTCACTACAAGATATTTAGGAGTGAAATTATGTTTCATAACGGCTGTATTGAAAGTAACTCTCAAAGTTTTAAACTTCTGTTGATTATTCAGATGGAAACATACGGTAATGGGAGGGGGGGGCACGCGTTATCATTTTGCCCAAGTGTCTGTAATTTTCGAAAGGGAGCTGATGAAGAATCCTCAACCGAGTCGGGCAGTCCGCGTCCCTACATTGCCAGAATATTTTTGATTTGAAACTTTTAGCAGTAGGATTCTACGTCCTGTAGAATTCTATACATCGCTTCTATGCTACACGAGTCGCGTTCTGTGCACTGTCATTGTCGCTTCGAGACGTTACATTAGATCGCCACTAAGCGTTATCTAGGAACGTGTCGCTTTCTACAGTTAACCTAAAAGAGTGTTGATTTCGTGCATAGACCTAATATGACATGGACGGAGCTTTACGTAAAAAGTAAAATTACGTTTGGAAGAGTCAATACGTGAATAAGTGAACGCTTTGGCAACGAATTTTAACAAGCGCGTGAGGTGGTGCTCTAACTTTCGAGGAAAAAGACTTAGCGATTTGAAATTGTAAGACTAGGTTTCGAGTCCAAATATCGCGGTTAAGTTCGCTAATGGGTGGAATCGGTTGGAAAGTTTTGGCGTTAGGCCATTTAAAATGTTGAGGTTCATTCCTCGATATCTCATGAAGTATTAACTCGATCAAATTGAAACTTCGTGGACGCAACTTAGAACAATTTTGTGTGGATCCAGTTGTTAGAAAATTCAAGAAACATTTTATTCGAACATTTTTAAATTTTTTTATGAAAAATATTTTTTCTCCCAAAATATTGATGCGATTTCAGTGGAACTTCGTACAAATCTTAGAGTCAGTATTTAACAACAATGTTCCGAGTTTCAATTCGATCCGATATTTACTTTCAGAGAAATAAGAAAAAAATGCCAAATTTCGTTGTTATTTGGAATTTTGACGTTATTTCCGCAATAGCTCCTGACCTCACGTCAGTGCTCATCTTGATTGTTTCCAACGTGATGCGATCACTCAATATTGCGTTTGAACATTGCCAAGGTGCAGACAGGTCATGTGCTGCTTTACAAATTCAATGTAATTATCTGATCGCCATCGTGATCGTGGAAGCGTATGTGTGGCCACCACTTTACAGCCCCTTACCTCAGTCAGTGCTTCTCCAAAATTGGATATTATATCAAGTCCATTCACCATGGATGAATTGAAATCTGCGATAAAGTGTACAAAATCTCCGAAGGCTGCTGGTTTCGATGGGATTCATCCTGACTTCATAAAACATTTGGGAAAAAAGGCATTATCTTGGTTATTATCTTTCTATAATGATATTTTGAATTCTGGAAATATTCCAACTGAATTTCGTAAGACAAAAGTAATAGCAATTCTGAAATCTGGGAAAAATTCATCAGACCCAAGTAGTTATAGGCCTATAAGTTTACTGAGTGTACCTTTCAAAATTTTAGAGAGATTAATTTTATTCAGGATAGAATCATCTGTTGAAGATATTCTGCAAAATTGCCAAGGTGATTTTAGGAAAAATAGAAATTGTTCTGATCAAGTTCTTAGTCTCACTACTTTCATTGAATCAGGATTCAGTAAAAAGTTGAAAATGGGGGCTGTATTTGTGGATCTTTCAGCAGCTTACGATACGATGTGGAAAGATGGTTTAATATTCAAACTTCATAAATATCTGAAATGTGGAAGAGTAATTCGATTGATTGAAAATATGTTATCTGACAGAAGACTCCGTGTTTTTGTTGATGATGTTGGTAGTAGGTTCAAAACTTTGAATAATGGACTCCCACAAGAATCAGTTTTAGGTCCCCTTTCATTTAATTTATATTTATGTGATATTCCAGCAACTTCTTCAGAGAAATTCATCTATGCAGATGATATTGCTTTGGCTTTTCCTCACTCTGATTTTAAAGTCATTGAAAACACTCTAAATATTGATGTAGAAATTTTAAAGAATTATTTTGTTGAGTGGCGTTTATGTCCAAATTCTAATAAAACCGAAGTCTCTTGTTTTTATATGAATAATCAACAGACGTTTAAAACTTTGAATGTTACTTTCAATAATGCCGTTCTGAAACATAATTTCACTCCTAAATATCTCGGTGTGAAATTAGATACTTCTTTAAATTTCAAGGCCCATTTGGAAAACTTACGTATGAAGTTAAAATCTAGGAGTAATATTCTTCAAAAACTAGCTGGTTCTTCATGGGGTGCTGACCCCGAGGCTGACCCTACCACTCTCCGTACCGCAGCTTTGGCTTTGGTTTTTTCCGCTGCTGTATATTGTTGTTCGGTTTGGTTTAATAGCGCTCATGTTAGTAAAATTGATGTACAGCTTAATGTTGCTATGAGAATCATTAGTGGGACTATAAGATCTACACCTTTACAGTGGTTACCAGTTCTCCAAAATATTGTACCGCCCCATATTCGTAGACAGGTTGCAGTGATAAAGTCTTAGGATGAATATCATTCCTTTCCGAATTTATTCCCAATCATGTCTCATATTCCGGATTCTAAAATTGAGAGATTGAAATCTCGTAACCTTTATGGATTAACGATTTTCTTTACACCAATGAAAGTGACAAAGAAATTTGGCGTTCGGAATGGAATTCGTGTAATTTTTCAACAAAGGTTTCATCCTTCCGAAAAAGTTCATGGTTTTATTCTTTCTAGGAAAATTTGGTGCATTTCGAATGGACTTAGAACCGGTCATGGTCGCTGTAATAGTTTCCTCTTCAAATGGAATTCGGTCGAAAGTTCAAGGTGCGAGTGCGGAGAAGAAGAGGAAACAATAGAACATTTAGTTAATAGTTGTCCAATATATAAATTTGACGATGGTTTCGAGGCAATTCATTCGGTGTCTGATTTTTTATTGAGATGAAACGTGAACTTCAAATCAATTTAATGAGTACTAAATCACTTACTAGTTCATATTGCTTTTTTCGTCTCCTTTTTTGTTTTCAGGTGTGATTCCAAGATTTCAACCTGCATCGAATAGGAAAGATATATTCTCATGATCTCGTTAAGTCTCAGTTTGAAGCTTAGAAGATAAACGTTCTCCAGTTCATTGGACTTTCTTCACAAATTCATATTCCTGCGAACCGATTGTTCCTGAGCTCGCAGATCAATTCAAGTAGCATGAACACGATGAACGGAATTAATATCTCAATAAATTCATCCGGCAAACTTCGGGCTTCCGTTTCCAGCACGCCCTGGCTCGAAGAAACTGGAGCATAGGTAATTCGAATTATGTGCGCCGATAACGGTCGACCACAGAAACGAGACGCATAAATCTATGGTCGCCCCGCATAATATGCAGCCATATCATTTCTTCGTGTCGCGATAATGGCTCGTCGTCAGGTCGAATTTTCCCCTTTTGTACCTTGTAATTTATGGTCTCCGACCCACCTTGCTGCTAAAACCGAATCGTTAGGGCCGTGGGCAGCAATAAAAGCTTATATTACGTCGTGATATACCGGTCGGAGCCGTTAAAAAAATGGTTTTTAAGGGTTTGCCAAAGGATTGAATTATCACGAGAAGATTTATCGAGACAGTTCTGTAATCTGGATTGCGTGGTTGGAAATTGAGTGCGACATGTCATTCTTTCTATGTTCATTGAGAGAAGTGTGGAGTACTGGAACCGAATGGTACATGAGCAATGTGTATGTTTCGTCTTGTGTAATGTCCTATAGTTTTTGAATATTGTTTGGTGAGGGGCTACATTCTACTGCTACCTTGAGGTGTATTGGACCTTCTGGTTAGTGTTTTAGCCTCTTCATTTCCTTTGATTCCTGAGTGCCCAGGAGACCAGAGTAAGGAGACCTTGCTGTTCTTGACTACTTCATTGAGTTTCCTTCGGCACTCCAAGTCGATGATTTAGGAGTTCAATGCTTTGATGGCAGCTTGACTATCAGAGTGTTGATTACTCTTATAGTCATGTCACACCCTTGATAGTTTCTTTTCAGATTTATGTCTATGCATCTTTCGATTGCAAGTATTTGTGCCTGAAAAACACTCGAGTAGGAGCCTAAAAGACTGTGTACCCTTTAGTCCGGTCAATTTTGACATAAAAATAGTGATCAAATAAAGAAAATTCCAACAGAGCCAAATCTTCGTAGAGACCTTAGGTTTACCACAAGGAATAAAGTGTCACAAGTCCCAATCAGTCCCATGTGCGCTAAAGGACTTATTCGGGGCCCAAGGTCAATTTTAGGTTTTTTTGGATTTTTCTCGAAAACGGTAAGTTTTATCGAAAAAGTACATCGGAGAAAAGTTGTAGATCTTAAAATTCTCTATAAAAATGGTCCTCATGATTTTTCTTCTAAGATCCACTATTTCCCAGATATTGCGCTTGTAAGAATCACGTTCTACATAATATGCACACATTTCCACACCACCTGTGAGGTAGTGTACTCGGCGCTTTTTTTTAACGTGGTATCCCCGGTAGGCCTATTCCACGACTCCTTTATGACGTTATTATCAGGATCAATAATTATTTAATAGTAGGAATATTATTGATATGGGTTACCGAGTTTAACTGTCGTTCTAACCTTTTTTTTATTACTTTAATCTGACTCATACTCTTCATATTCAACTTCAACAATAATGTTTTCTTCAATTTCTTCTTGTTCTTCTTCTTCTCCTTCCTGTTGATGAATGCTTAGAAATTGTTCAAATGAAGATGAATCAGTTGTCTTTTCATCAAAATCACATGAATCTTCCTCTCTTGTATTTAATTGAACATTTTAGGAAGGGACACCTTGGCAATTGGTACACGCTGGAGAACACTGCAACCCTACTTTTTTACAGCCACATTTGGCACTACAACCTTTCTTGCAATTGCATGAAATTGTGTTAAGAAGTTTTTCTGGAGCAGGGGTCAGTAAAGTTCGAATCGGTTCCAAAGTATTATTTATCAATTTTCAACCCCAGTCTTCAGGGTTCAGTTCATTGCCTTGCCATGTCTGAACCTGATAGTATACTCGAAACAAATGTTGAGTAGCAGATGCCGATGTTGGAGGAAGACAAGATAGTTGTACTTGCTTTTTGTTTCGTGTATTTTTTACAAATGTTAAATATCTGTACGTATCTATGCAATCAATTTTTTTTGAGAGCTCCATAAACCGCAAGAAGAAACCGAATTCCTTCAGTAATTAGTATTTGAGGTGAAGAATTAATTTCTGTAAATACTTTTGCGCAGTCAATCAAATCTTTTTTTTCAAATAATTTTAATGCTGAATTTTCGCCCCTTCTAAACATTGCTGACGTAGTATCGCATCCGGTTATCGCATGTAAAAATAAAATATAGCATCTGTGTGCATACTATGTAGAACATGATTCTTACAAGCGCAATATCTGGGAAATAGTGGGTCTTAGAGAAGAAATCATAAGGACCATTTTTATAGAGAATTTTAAGATCTACAACTTTGCTTCGAGGTACTTTTTCGATAAAACTTACCGTTTTCGAGAAAAATCCAAAAAACCTAAAATTTTGACCTTGGGATCCGAATAAGTCCCTTAGCGCACATGGTACTGATTGGGACTTTTGACATTTATTCCTTGTGGTAAACCTAAGGTCTCTACGAAGATTTGGTTCTGTCGGAATTTTTTTTATTTCAATTGTCTAAATTGACCGAACTACTTGGTTCTTGGCCTGTTTACTCCAGCGCCGGCCCCCATCGTGAATTTAGTATTTACTTTGAAATTTTGGGTAATGCATTCCTTTTCCTATTGTTCTTTTCATATAGCATTGGGTCGAAGTCCATCTCGATGCTTCCATTTTAATAATAATATCACTAGGTATAATGAATTATTATTTATTAATGAATAATAAAACATTTACTAATTCATATTGGTTTTTTCGTCTTCTTTTCTTATTTTCAGGTGTGATTTGGAGATATCAACATGTATCGAAAGTAAAGAATAAAATAAATATTGTTTCGTTGATGAAAAAGAAGCCCTTCAGTAATAAACAACAATTTCACCACACTTAAATGGGGAGACATAATTTTTCCTGAGGTTTTGTATGATCCGTAAAAATGTATAGTACCCCATTAACATTTCCTCTGCTAATACTGTGATAACACATATTGTTTGATGTAGAAAAAGTATTGCTCATTCTCAAAAGAATATAAGAGGTGCGTCAAATTGCGCGGTTTTTTAAGAATAAAAATAATATAGATGGCGCACTGAATTGGTCTGGCTATATTTTGACATTCAAGAAGTGTTATATGTGACATTTATAAAAATGTCTTCGTACACGATACAACAACGCGTTCAAATTGTTGAAATATTTTTTAAACATCAGCGTTTTGTGAAAAGTGTTTTCAGAAAATTACGTGAATTTATTAGTTTACATAATCGTCCATCTCAAAAAAGTGAAAAATACACTCGTAGCGGCCGTTCACAAGAAAATATTGATTTGGTTCGTGAAAGTGTTGCTGAAGACCTCGGAATGTCCATTAGACGACGATCACAACAAGTTGGACTAAGTGGGTCCACAGCATGGCGTATTTTACACACGGATTTAGCTCTGAATGCATATAAGGTTCAAATAACACGGGTACTAAAGCCTCACACCTCACTTTGCAACTGACACAATTGATTCCTTGAGACAAAAATTTCCTGGACGAATAATCTCCAGAAACGGTGATGTCAATTGGCCACCAAGATCATGTGATTTGACACCGATGGACTATTTTCTTTGGGGTTATGTGAGAAGCCAGGTCTATTAGAATAATCCACTATCGATTCCCGAACTAAAGCATTAAATCATTCGTGTTATTAGTGTGATATAGCCTCAATAGATGACTTCGGCCCAAGTTGCCAACCCACAATTTTCTTCACAAATTTACTATCACTGGGGAACCGGAATTTGTGGACAAATTCGACATGATAAGGTTCGTGTTATTTATAAATATCCGTAAAAGATGCCTCGGCTCCTCAAACCAGATAATTCCTTCCTAATATACGGTTTTGTTAAGATCACCCCAGTAGCACACAATCTTGGCTAAACATTGATTCAATATTGGCCCAATATAGATTCATCGTACATCGAAAAACGAGTATACGCCAATGTTGGCCCAATATCGAAATTTGTGATAAGGCCAATATTGTGAATTAGTACTTTTGCCAATATTTGCCCAATATTGGGATGAGTGGATTGTGCCAATATTGTTAATCAATGGTAATGCCAATATTGGTTCAATATTGGGCATAAGTTATTAACCAATATTGTAAATCACATTGCTACCAATATTGGCCCATTATCGGGATAAGTGGATTGCGCCAATATTGTTTATCAATGGTATCGCCAATATTGGTCCAATTATCGGCATAGTTTTTCAGCCAATATTGTTAATCACATTGGTACCAATATTGGACCAATATCGGGATAAGTGGATTGTGCCAATATTGTTAATCAATGGTTTCGCCAATATTGGTCCAATATTGGGCATAGGTTATAAGCCAATATTGTAAATCACATTGCTACCAATATTGGCCCAATATTGGAATAAGTGGATTGCGCCAATATTGTTTATCGATGGAATCGCCAATATTGGTCCAATATTGGGCATAGTTTTTTACCCAATATTGTGAATCACATGGGTACCAATATTGGCCCAATATCGGGATAAGTGCATTGCGCCAATATTGTTAATCAATGGTTTCGCCAATATTGGTCCAATATTGGGCATAGGTTATAAGCCAATATTTTAAATCACATTGCCACCAATATTGGCCCAATATCGGGATAAGTGGATTGCGCCAATACTGTTTATCGATGGTATCGTCAATATTGGTCCTATATTGGGCATGGTTTTTTTGCCAATATTGTTAATTACATTGCTACCAATATTGGTCCAATATCGGTGTAAGTGGATTGCGCCAATATTGTTCATCAAACGTATCGCCAATATTGGTGGAAGTTTTTTTGGCCAATATTGAAAATTACATTGCTACCAATATTAGCCCAATTTTGAGATGAGTGGATTGCGCCAATATTGTTTATCCATGGTATCGCCAATATTGGTCCAATATTGGGCATCGTTTTTTGGCCAATATTGTAAATTACATTGCTACCGATATTGGCCCAATATCGGGATGAGTGGATTGCGCTAATATTGTTTGTCAATGTATCGCCAATATTGGTCCGATATTAGGAATGGGTTTTTAGCCAATATTGAAAATTACATTTCTACCAATATTGGCCCAATATTGGGCTGAGTGGATTGCGCCAATATTGTTTTCCACCGTATCTTCAATATTGGAACAATATGGGGCATAGTTTTTGGGCCAATATTGCAAATAACATTGCTAGCAATATTGGCCCAATATTGGTATTAGTATATTGCGCCAATATCGTTCATCAATGGTATCGCCAATATTGGGCATATTTTCTGGGCCAACATTGCTACCAATATTGGCCGAATATTGAAATGAGTTGATTGCGCCAATATTGTTTATCAATGATATCGCCAATATTGGTCCAATATTTGGTATAGTTTTTCGACAGTATTGTGAATTACATTGCTACCAATATTGGCCCAATAAAGGGACAAGGGGATTATGAGTGTGAATCGTTTTCCTGCGGAACTTCGGTTAATGGCAAACTTTGGAGGCTTTCAATGGACATACTCTAGAAGAATATACTGTAAGATTTCTGAATTCCCTTGAAAAATCGAATACTTTTGGTTATATTATTCCTTTCAGGTTGATTGTTTTGGATGATATATCGAAGCATTTTGTACATGTAATAGTAGTAGAATGTCATCTGAACTGATGGGTAAATACATCAATTCTCATGAATTTATCGACTAAGCTTTCCACTGTTTCAGGGGACTTCATTCTGGAGATATTAATCCGAACTGAAAGCTATCCAGATAAGTATTCTGATACTACACAAGCCTAAATTCCGAACAATTTTGATTATCTTATTGTCTAGAGTCTAGAGGAGATATTCAATCTAACGCGTGTTCGGGTCAAAAGAAAATTCTGCAATTTATTCAGGTGATTAGGACCATTTAAAACAAATTATTGTATATTAAAAGTTAGGAGATTAAGTAACTCAGTATTAATCGAATATTCAGAAATATATTCATTTATGCTAATTCTGAGGTTATTTCGCACTTACAGAATACTTTCAACGTATTTCACCAATGAAGGTACATAATTCCATAATATAGGTTATTATCTGTTCACAGAAAATTAAGTCACCCTGATCATCACACCTGTTGAGGTTGAACTAATCAATAAATCTTTAAAATAAGTATTAGTTATAATTTGCATTTCCAACGAATAAATCTCGAAAAACATTCCCTTGTTATAGCCTCAGGGCCATTTATCGCCCGAGAGTGGCTTCCGTCTAACCAGATGCTGTTTTATTGCCCTTTGCTTACATTTCAAGGAGTTGTCGCGTATCATTCTTCGATATTTCTCGTCGGCTCATTTCATCAGATATATAGGATTGGCTTTAATTAATCTGTAAATGTTTCAACTAATTGTTATACAAATTATATCAAATCGTGATAGTTTTCACAGTTATATCCTATCCGTGTCGGCTTCATTTTGTACCTGATATTAAGCAGTACTTTGGAACCCCGATTCACATTTTATTTTTACATAATAGTGATGTTCTTTCGTACTGAACGAAGTGATTTATATAACTTCAATCAGAAAGATCAGTTGAAGCGATCGTTCTTTCGTTTCAATCAGTTCCCCCTTCCACAACTCTAAAGTGATTGCAAATGATTATTCTAATCGCGGAACAAGTTCCATCAGTTCAATCAGTACGAAAGAACACTACTAATATTCCTTTTTGCATCCCGAAAGTTGTTCCATCCCTTCACTTCCTAATTCATTAGTGCGTAACGAATCTTTTTACGCGCTTGTTCTGGGGAACACGCGTCATCATTTCGTCACGATGTCTGTAATTTTCGAATTTTGTGCCAAAATGGGTATCAAACGACTAGGTTGGACTCACTGATGAAGAATCCGTGGTCAAAATTGATTCTGTCCGTTCGGCCGTCCTTCCAGCCGTGTGCGCTGTAACTCTCGAAAGGAACGACCTAGAGTCTTGGAATTTTCAGATTTGGTTACGATCCTGAATATTTCGGTTGAGTTCGTTAATGGGCCAAATCTGCCGAATGGTTTTTGTGCTACAGCCATTTGAAATTTGATTTCTCAATAACTCGAAAAATATTTATCTGATCGAAAGGAAACTTGGTTGGAAGATGGACAGTGTCAATGGGAAGAATTATCCATGGAAAAATTGGAGAAGAAAATTTTTTTTTTCGAAAATTTTCATATTCCATTAAAATTTCACTGAAATTTCCAAGTCACCATTCCGCAATGTGAACAACCGCGTAAAAGCTGCTGACTCCACGTCAGTGCTTTTCTAGATTTTTTATAGTTAAGGCCGGCCTAACTGCCAAACGTAAAATGAAAAGCCGTTTAGAGACTTGATATTTTTTGTTGAACCGGTTCAATTCCGAAAGCTGAATTCGCGAATGGGTGAAATCATCCAATGATGCCACATATATTTATATAGTAAATTACAAGAAAGTTGACACATTTCTTTTTTCAATATCTCCAAAGATAAATATCAGATGGAACTGAAGTTTGAAACACTGTTGTAAAATACTGAATCGAGGTTCTCACCAATTTTATTGAAATCTGATGAAAAGCTTCCGGTTGAAAAATTCTTCAACAAAAATTCCCAAAATATTTTAATACATTTTTACAGTTTTCCACCCCTACGATCCTTACAAAATTTGTCAGTTTTAAGTATTTTTCTACTTACTACATAGTTTGAATCTGTTCGCTTCTGTTCTTCTTGGAATATTGAGGAAATAACCTCAATCTTCAAATATCTCCGAATATAAATAACGGATCAAACTGAAATTCGAAGCGCTGTTTTGAAATATTGATTTCAAGCTATATCCCAATTTTCAATCTGATCGTGTCGATAGTCAACGAGATATTAAGGAAATATTCTGAAAATTTCAAATAACAACGAAATTTTACAATTTTTTTCTTAATACCTCCGGAAATAAATATTAGATCAAATTGAAATTGGAAAAAACTGTTCTAGAATACTTAACTTAATCCAAAGTCGGCGCTGAATTTCATCGAAATCTATTCAATAAATTACAATTTTTTCTTGGTTCGCGTTAATATATTCTCAGAGTAATTACGAAGTTTCGATGTGGACGCATATGTGCTTCTCGACATATCCAGGAAATTTCAAACAACGAAATTTGACAATTTTGTTTTTTCATATATCCCCGAAAGCAAATATCTCAAGTTGAAATTTTTTTTGAATATTGGTTCGAAGGTCTGTGACGGATTTCATTAAAATCTGATCAAAATGTTCCGAGAAAAAAAAAATTTTCCACAAAAATTTCAAACATTTTCGGGTAAACATTTTCTTTGATTTTTTTAACCACTGGATCCATACGAAATTTTGTGGAAGGTTTCGCTTTGGTATCCTTCAACTTATTACGATGTTTCGATCTGATCGCATTTGTTTTTCTTGATATGTTGAGGAAATAACGTCAAAATTTTTGTCATATTTCTCCGAAAGTAAATATCGTATCAAATTGAAATTTGACACGTTCTTGTTGGAAGACTGATTCTAAGATATATGTGCCAAATTCAGTTGAAATCTGATCAACACTTTCCGAGAAAAAGAAATTTCCAATGAAAATTAAAAAAAATTTTGAACAATTATTTCTATGAATTTTTTAACAATTAGATCCATACGAAACTTCACACTTATTCATTTGTTGGTATTCAAGAACTTTCAATTCGATCGAATCAGTTCTCCAAGAAATATCGAGAAATAACCTCAAAATTTCATATATTCCAAAACTGTTTGGTCGATTTGGTCCAATAACGAACTCAGTCGAGATTTTCAGGATCTAAGCCCAATTAAAAACTCTAGGTCCTTTCTTTCGAAAGTTAGAACGCACACGGCCGGACGGACAGAATCAAATTTGAGTCTAACCTAATCGTTTGAGACCAATTTCAGCTCAAAATTCGAAAGATACAGACATTGTGACGAGACGATAACGCGTTGTTCCCCAGAACAAGCGCGTAAATACAGTGGAAATTAACGAATACATATTCATTCAAACCGTTAAATAAAAAAGTAAAAGGATAGAAAACCATAGGCGATTTAAAAGCTATCTGTGCAAAATGCCTCCATTCAATGTAGAACGAGAGCATCATTAAGGGGTTACAGGTTCCCCGTAAGTTCAGGTACGATGACGAATGACGACAGAGCGAGCTAATAGCTCTGGGAGCTACTATGTCGTTATAATACAAATTGTATGACAATTGATTAAAACATTTACATATTGATTGAAGCAAATCCTATCCAAATGATGAATTGAAAAAATAGTTCGAGCTCTGAGCGACAAAAACATCGAAAAACGATAAGTGACAAACCCTTGCAAGAGGCAATAAAATAACATCTGGTAGACGGGTCCCACTTTCGGTTGACAAATAGCCCTGAGGCAATAACAAGGGAATTATTTCTAAGAATTATTCGTTAGAAATGCAAAATATAAAAGATACTTTGTTAGGGTTTATAAATTATTTCAATACTATATTCAGGTGCAACGATGAGTGTGACTTAATTTTCTGCGCACAGATAACCCCTCATACGTATTAACATATAGAAAATAATTTACCTTCATATAGGTGAAATACGATGAGAGTATTCTGTAAGTGCGAAACAAGCTCAGAGTTAGAACAAGTATACTGAATATTGGCGTGCATTGTTCATCTTGTAGAGGAACGATAATTCCATTAACAGTTTAGTTTATATTCGAAATAATTTTTGGGATTGAAATAGGTTCGAAATGAGACACTAATTCATTCCTTCAAGCGACGTTTCGCGACTGTTTTGTTGCTTCTTCAAACTTTTTAATATAGAATAAATCAACACAGTATAGGATTTCAAAAACTTATTTTCCTACCTCGGTAGCAGTTATTTGAATTGAAACATCGATATTGAATCGGAAAGATAAACAAAACTGACATGTGACGTGACGAACATATGAATGAAATCCTGTTCTTCGATTCTCAAATGAATAACTTTTTGGATGAACAGGAACCACTACCACATCAACTGCTTCGGAGGTAAGAAAATAAGTTTTTGAATTCCTATACTATGTTGATTTCTAAGTATTCTATATTATAGAGCTTGACGAAGCAACAAAACAGAACCTAGCGAGAAGTGAAGGAATTAATTAGTGTCTCATTAACAACCTATTCCAATCCCACGAATTATTCTACATATAAAAATGAAAGAAAGGAATACGAAATCACTGTTTTGTGTACATAGTTTATATTGTGATAATAAGATATTTTATAGCTGAAATTTGACGCGCCTATCTTTTAAACAGTTTTCGTGTCTTTTGAACTATTCATATTTTAGCGTCACAATAGTGACGTCACACGCAAAAATTTTAGAAAACAGTTCGTAAAAGTCGAAAACATAAGTTCGAATACTATCAAATCTTTTATAACTGGTATTTTAGCGTCGTAGCGGTGACACCGGTGACGTCACACGCAATATTATATTCCATTTTAGCGAACTTCTAAATGACGTCATCAGTTCGATGTTCGCCTAAGGGCCGGTATTATAAAACTTAACTGAAAGTTATCTTTAACTTTAACTGACAGTTAAACTTTTCTCAAAAATGTCGGAATTATAAAAGTCTCATTTATATCATAGACAAGAAATACTGTGATGATTTCTATGAAAAGGAGAAGGAAATAATTCAAGATTCTGTAATAAATCTAACCACCAATTTCTGGGTTGTAAAAGCTGGACTTTGGAAAAATACCCCCTTTCAAAATATGATAGGAATGAACAAATCCTTTATTGACAAATATTCGCACTATGTATCAGGGAGCTGAATGGATTGTGGTTTCCATAAAAATAGAATTACTGATTTGAAGGAGAGTTGCAATGGTCAATTTTGAATTCTTAGGTATACTTTTTGCAATATGCAAGGGTATTTATTCGGTAACCTAACAAAAAAAACTACTTCCACTAATGAATATATTGGAAATGAAAGCTTAAAAGGAAAAACTTTGGCAATAATGAGATACATTCAATTCAGGAATTATTGAACAATTACAATAAAATTTGTTCAAATCCAATTAGGTACTGAATTTTTTTACAAATTCTTCACTCTTCACCAACGGACAAGTACTTTCAACTGACACTGGGAGTGTTAATAATCTCAACACTAAATTTGCCAAAATTGTCATTCAATTAAAAAATATTGTAATGTTTTGTGTGGCTCCGGGTTATCGAGCCCTGATATCTAGAATTTGTACACGGCTACCAGTTTGGCCATTATTATGAGAAAAGTATCCATTGCAATTGTGATGATTTCCTTTCATCTTAAAAGTTAAATAATGTCTATAAATTATTATGTTCATTACGCCTTTACAACTTTTATCTGTTATATTAGGCACCGAAAAGAATAAATGCCAATGATTTCTTTTTCATTTACATCTTATAATAGTTGAACAGAAAGAGTAACTGATCTTTTCATTACAATAATATGCCACGATGAACTCTCGAAATTGGATTCTTACTCGAGTGAGGTTTATAGCAGGCATTTTGATGAAAATAGATTAGACATTTCTGATAATACAGTCAGTATAGTTGATTTGTGAAAACCCCTAAAATCGCCAGCAACTATCAAGAAAGAACAAGATGCATAAACTCTGCGTGTAGCAATACACATCACTATGAATATGTATTCCATTACAGGCGTAGTGTCCAGATAAGCGAAATCGGTTTTTGAATTCCGTTTCTTCCCATAAGTTCAAATGGTTCAACCGATTTCTAAATATTCTTTTTCAACAAGGATATTCAACAATTTTCAAGGCATCATCGTCATAGTCACTTAAAAGTTCTTCAAAAATGAAGTGAATATCTCTCAACGAGGATGTTCAACAATATTCATGTCATCTTCGTCATAGTGAATTAAAGTCCTTCAAAATGAAGTGAATATATCTTTCCGAAAATATCATAACAACAAACAAATCGAGGTTATATTCCCCTTATGTCAGCCGAAAAGACAGAGAATCTGTGGAAAAAAACGATTTAACTTCAACTTTAACTATAATTGATACCCAAACCACCAGATAAAGATAAACCTGCAAATCTAACTTTAACTGGAAATTACTGCTTAATTTTCAATTAAAGTTAAAGATAACTTTCAGTTAAGTTTTATAATACCGGCCCTGAAACGGATATTTCAGGACCTTCCGTTTTTTATTGGTTAAAATTGATAATTTTCATCCTCATCGGGTTTTGAATGCTATGTTTTCTTGCTCTCTTCAACGCGTGCGGAAATCGTTGTAATTGATGAATAATGAAGTGAAAAAAACAAACCTTCTCCATATTTTGAAGATTCATACTTCCATACATTAATAATCACGAAATTTCACTGAAATGAGGCGGTCTCCTAACTCATACAAGCATAATAATCAGCAGCAATAATAAACCAACCTCTCCTTAACCCGGTTTAAAAAGCTTAATATTCTATTGAAGTGAAAATTTTCCTGAAATACCTACCTAACCAACTAAACCAATACAAAAACAGTTCAGAGTTACTCAATGTTGGTCGTAATTAAAACAAATACAATGTAATATTACGCATCATAAGCCTCAACTCGTATGGTCATGGGTAGCCCAATGGTAGAGCTTTATACTTGCGGCGTAGATTATCCGTGTTCTATTCCCGCTGCGGACCGTTGGTTAGTGTTGGATTTTTCAGGTTGGTGGTTTCTCGAATTTCTATAGGTGGGTCGTACGTCAGAGTCTCAAGTTGGTGGGGTTTGTAGATCAGGTAGGTCGGTGGTTGGTCATGAGTTTCGTAGTGGGTTGATTCTGTGTGTACTTATGAAAAACGCGAATATATTTATAATTTTATTTTTTACTTTTTGGATATTGGGCCAATATTGGTTTCCAATATTGGGCAAATATTGGTATTCAATATTGGGCCGATATTGGTATTCAATATTGGGCCAATATTGGTATTCTATATTTGACCAATGTATATTTCCAATATTGGACTTATGTTGGTAACCAATGTTGGCCCAATATTGCAAAAGGTCAACATTCTTTATTGGGCCAATATCGGTATTCGATGTTGGGCCAATATAGATATTCAATATTGGGCTTATATTGGTTTCCAATGTTGGCCCAATATTGCAAAAAGTCAACATTCTTTATTGGGCCAATTCGATATTGAGCCAATATAGATATTCAATATTAGGCTTATATTGGTGTCCAATGTTGGCCCAATATTGCAAAAAGTCAACATTCATTATTGGGCCAATATTGGTATCATATATTGGGCCAATATGGATGTCCAATATTGGGCTTATATCGGTATCCAATGTTGGCCCAATATTGCAAAAAGTCAACATTCATTATTGGGCCAATATTGGTTTCATATATTGGGCCAATATGGATGTCCAATGTTGGGCCTATATTGGTATCCAATATTGGCCCGATATTGCAAAAAGTCAACATTCTTTATTGGGCCAATATTAAGAAACTATGTTGGGCCAATATTTTCACAATATTGGCCCAATATTGGTCCAATATTTGTGTGCTACTGGGGCATCCCTGATTGGCTAAAATTTAAGTTGGGTTTCCTGATTTCATGTTAATAGTGTCAAATTTATATAGGATATGTTCCGCAAATCAACTTGGTTATTTCGGTTGCCGGTTTGCCATTCCGTAAATATGAAATATTCGGTTGGTTCTTGATTAAAAAGCTAATTACGGAATTTGGTTGATGAAAAAACGTTCTTTCTGTCACCAAAACGACAGTCAATGTTCTATGGTAACATATCCATAACATAGAACAATCTGTATTTACTTTATGATCCATAGAACATAGAAGAGCCAACAATCAACAATGGAAAAATTACTAGGTATGGTCTATGCATCATAAGGTAAATAAAGATTGTTCTATGCTATGGATATATTACCATAAAACATTGATTGTCGTTCTGGTGCATAGACTTATGTCTATGTTCTAGTGACAGAAAGATTGCTTATTCGTCAATCAAATTCCGTAATTAACCTTTTTTTCAGGAACCAACCGAATATTTCATATTTACAGAACGTAAAACCGGCAACCGAAATAACCAAGTTGATATGCGGAACGCATCATTTATAAACTTGACACTGGTAACATGAAATCAGGAATCCCAACTCAAATTTCAGCCTTACAAAAACCTATATTTGAAAGGAACTATCTTGTTTGAGGAGCCGAGGCATCTTTCACGGATGTTTAGAAATAACGCGAACCTTATCATGTCGAATTTGTCCTGAAATTCCCGTTCCCTAGTGATAGTAAATTTGTGAAGGAAATTGTGGGTTGGCAACTTGGGCCGAAGTCGTCTATTATGTCAAAATGTCATTGAAAATTTTAACGAAAGAGCAGACGTCTGTAGAGCTGCAAGAGGAGGCCATTTGACAGATATTATTTTTCGTATATAAATGTCATAACTGATACTTCAATTACCAATAATAATAATTGTTCAAAATGAATGCAAATTATGTGTTTTATTTATTCTTGAAAAAACGCGCAATTTGAAACACCCTTTATAACCATCTCCGTCAAAGTGCGAAAGACGTAAAATATCTTGGTTCAATTATACGAAGCTTAACGTTTCATTTAACAAGCCGAATCCACTAAATTTTCCCTGGAAAATTCGGGAACAACACAACACTTCGTTATCGGGAAAACCGCTGAACTTCCGTGGGCAACTATCTTTCCAACTCAATTCCAACGTATCGTGCCAACGCAACGTATCACATCGATTTGTAAGTCAACTGTGCATGACTCTGTTTTTAGGAGCCCGTAGATGCGAATTAGCGATAATGGTCGTGTAATGACCAAGAAGGGTCTCAGTATTTCACGTCCGAAGATTTAATTACCTTTGTCGGATCACGAGATAAGCGCACTTTCTCGACAGACTACGCGACGTGTTTGGCATTGGTGCTGTTTGCCGTGTTGCCTTATCGATCCGAACATGAGGAAGAAGAATAGTTAGTTAGCTGTGAGAAAAGTATTAAAGTATTTCGAGTTATTTTTTAAGCGCTTGTTCTAATAATGAAGGAGTGCTTGCTCTGGAAAACAAGGCACCATCATTTTGTTCTTATATCTGTGTTCTTCGAATATGCCGTCGAGAATGGGCTCAAACGATGGTACAGTCTATTTTTTTAAGCCAGATGTAAGAGTATTTTTAAGTTAAATCTCAAATAATCATAAAAGAGATCAGTGCACTTTCTCGACAGACTACGCGACGTGTTTGGCATTGGTGCTGTTTGCCGTGTTGCCTTATTGATCCGAACATGAGGAAGTAGAATAGTCAGTTAGCTGTGAGAAAAGAATCCAAGTATCTCGAGTTATTTTCTAAGCGCTTGTTCTGAGAATGAAGGAGCGCTTTCTCTTGAAAACAAGGCACCATCATTGTGTTCATACGTCTGTGTTCTTCGAACATTCCGTCGAGAATGGGCTCAAACGGTGGTACAGCCATTTGAAATCATTCTATTTTTTTTGCCAGATGAAATAGTGTTTTCGAGGTTGAGTTTGAAGTCAAATAATTATAAAAGAAATCAGCGCACTTTCTCGACAGACTAGGCGACGTGTTTAGCGATGGCGCTGTTTGACATCTTGCATTAAGGAAAGAACTTATTGGTCCGAACATGAGGAAGAAGAATAAAGAGTTAGTTCGGGGATAAGTATTCAAGTATCTCAAGTTATTTTCTAAGCGCCTGTTTTGAGGAGCGCTTGCTCTAGAAAACAAGGCACTATCATTTCGTTCATATGTCTGTATTCAGTCGAAAGTAGGATCAAACGAATGTTGACGTATTCAAAATTTTCAATACTTTTTAGCGAGATGAAAAAGTGATTCTGAGTTTGAGTTAACACTCAATTACTTCTAGAGATTATCGCACTTTCTCGACAGTCTACGCGACGTATTTGGCGTTGGTTCTGTTTTTCATCTTGCAGTGAGGAAAGAACAATTCGTTCACATGTCTGTATTTTCCGAAAAATCACTTGTAAATGGGCTCAAACGGGTGTTAAGGTATCCTTAAATATTCTATACTTTTTAGCAAGATGAAATAGAGATTGAAGGTTTGAATTTGTAAGCGGCATAGTTTAACTGAGTTGCCAGAAGGTGGCACCACTTTGGCGGTCCTCGTGAGTTCGCGCCATCTGAAGGACGACGCGCGGGAAAGTTGTTTCGTCCCAGTGCCAGAGGTGGACTCATCAGATAGACTGAATCCTCTGGCACTTGCCTATGACAACCGCAGAAGCGGCGTAGTGAGCGACCATGACCGACGCGCTTATGCTGTGTTGGAATGAAGTAGCTAGCGTGCGTCGGTCAGTGGTGCCACCTTCTGGCAACTCAGTTAAAGAGCAAAAAGAAAAGAACAATTCTCTTTCCCGATTGATCCGAACATGAGGAAGTATAAAAGAAAATAAGCTGTGAGATATGTATCTCTCGAGTTATCCTCTGAGCGCTTGTTCTGAGAAAGAAGGAGCGCTTGTTCTGAAAAACAAAGCACTATTATTCCGTTCATATGTCCTAACGGCCAGACCGTAAACACAATAACTTCCGAAAGAAACAACTTAGAAACTCGATATTTGTAGAGAAGGTTTGGACCTTAATGACGAAGGCCGAATTCGTGAATGCGTAAAATCCACTCGATGATTCCGTAGATTTACCCATTCAAACTTTAATTTTCCCAAAATTTCCAAGAATACAGATAAGATCGAATTGAAATACAGTACTTAATCGAAAAATGACAGTAGGAAGGTTCATACGGAATTTAATGAGGATAATATGATGAGAAGATCACAGAATATTGAATATTTGAAATAAAAATTTTGAAATTTTTTTTCAAATCGTTCTAATGACACGATCACCACGAAATTGTGCACAATATGTTCTTTCAGCATTTCCTAACTATATTGAACGTTTCATCACGATTGAATCAGTATTTCTCGAGTTATACCGAAACCAACAACGATATCGAGTAGAAAACCATGAAATTCTGCATATTTTTTTCCAATATCTCCAAAACTATTAGCCGTATCGAACTGAAATTTGGTGCACTGCTGTGAAATATGAAGTTCATGATGAAACTGGAATCTTTTTTGAATATGAATAATAGTTTCAGAAAAAAAAGATTTTTTCGGAAAAAATTTTGAAAAATTTTTTTTTAGAATTGAGTGACCATAGGATTTCAACGAAATTCTGCTCAAAGTTGTGCGTCGTTATGCTCCAACTAACTGCCAAGTTTCAATCCAATCGCTTCAGTAGTTTCTGAAATATGAGGAAAATAACCTCAAAGTTTCAAATTGCTATAACTCCGAAACTATTCGGCCGATTTGGCCCATTAACGAACCTGACCGCGACATTTGAATGCGCAACTTACCCTGAAAGTTTCAGGTCGATGGAATTTTCCGTACGACCGTAATCGTGCATACAGACGGCCGGACAGAATCGATTTTGACGCCGGAGTCCAACCTATTCGTTTGAGACAATTTTCGGCTCAATCATCAAAAATTACAGACATTTGGACAAAACGATAGCACGCTGTTTCCCTTGAACATGCGCGCGATACATGTAAATATCTACAACACTTTATCTTTCATAAACATAATTAAATTTCAAACTTCTCGTACAAAATTCCGATTTCAGTGAATTCACAACGACCATGAAACAGATTCTATTCCTGTCTAGATCGAAGTGTTATGTCCATATATTCTGGACGAGATACAGTGAATTTATCGGTTCGGGGTTCATGTTATATCGCGAAGTGGCGACTCCAACTGGTCACCCATATAATGTGATTTAACGCTATGTTGACACTGGGGTTGCGAGAAATCCTGGGGTCTATTCAGATTAAACCACTCGAGTCTTTTGTGAAATCGAAGCATTTTTTGGACGAACCCCACGAGAATATCTTTTCATTCACAAAATTTCGTTCTTCGAGTGCAGAATACTTTGATCTATGTGCATGACGTTCATCTTTTTGTCGCTGCATCAGCGATATTGCAGTTTACAACCTCCGTCACCACTCGGAAACACTCGGCTCATGTGGTTTCCCACACGAACATCTACAAAGATAAGAAGGAATTGGTTCATGGAGAAAAATAAATATACAGTGCGCGTCAAAATTATGGAACAAATTCATTTTCTCAGAAGAAAAATATTTGGCAACAAAATCCTGAAACAGGTCAATTTTTGTTTAACTTCTACCAAATTTATATGCATTTTTGAAGGATTTTGTTGCACCCTGTGCCATCCCCATCAACCCTCTAAATTTTTTGAATAGGGAAAGTAGGTCAAGTGGTACTTTTTAGGCAAGGTCTTTGTATCTTCTTTACAGAAGTTTTCAAGATTTTTTTTTTTCTGAAAAATTGGTTAGGTCAAATAGGATTTCAGTATGTGCACTTTGTCATAGCTCATTTACTTTGAGACGATGGTACCTGATGAAATTTTTCACCTGGTGGGAATAGAGAATTAATTTTTATCCAGAATAAATGTCTCTATGCATGATGAGTACCAAAAAAAAACTAAAACAGTTGCAATAAGAGGCTAAGTTATGATTAGGTGTTCATTGATAACTTGATCATGTATATATTTTTTTTCGCAATAATTGCATGTTGCACTAAGAATGTCAAAATAATCAATCAAGATTTTCCTGGAATGAATAAAGATTCCGCAATTAATTTTTATTGAAAGGCAACGCAGGGGAGTATATAATATTTCCAAAAATATCTACATTCTTGTCTCCCAAATTGCCATGTCCTTTATGGAACACAATGATCTAGCGGCGATTGTTGTCCTATAAGTGGTCGATCGTTTCGGGCTCATCGGCGTAGTTTAGCGACTTGACATATTCCCACAGAAAATAGTCTAGCGGTGTTAAATCACACGATCTTGGAGGCCAACTCACGGACCCGAAACGTGAAATTATGCGGTTACCAAACGTTTCCTTCAGTAAATGAATTGTGGCACGAACTGTGTGACATGTTGCGCCGTCTTGTTGAAACCACAGCTGCTGTATATTATGGTTGTTCAATTGAGAAATGAAGAAGTATTCATGGCTCTATAGCGGTCACCAGTGACTGTAACGTTCTGGCCAGCATCGTCTTTGAAGAAGTACGGACCAATGATTCCACTAGTCCATAAAGTACACCAAACGACGTCTCTGTTGATGCGTATTATCAGTTAGAGTAAACGTGGTGCGAAAACGGTCCATAGTTAGTCGAATTAATTGCTCTGATGGACGATTATGTTGACCGTAAACTGGACGTAGAGCGCGATACGTATTTCGAACAGAACCATTATTTTCAAAATTAATTTGCACACTTTGGAAGCGTTGTTCAGGCGTCAGTCTATCCATGTTGAAATGCCTGACTAAACTTAACACAAATTTGACAGTTGATGAAATGGCCGCCAGTTAAAGCAGTGTTGCCAACCTAAAAAACACCCTTTATGTTATCACTATCTTTAAAATTTCTCGTAGAAGGGTAGAAATGGCGTCTGAATTTACATTTCGAAGTCAAACTCGCCTATACAGGGTGAGTCTTCGACCTTGCAGAATATTTTAACAGAAGATTCTTGAAGCTGAAAGAAACACATTTGTCCCCTACCATTTTTTCCGATCCGGCCTAGATAAAAAGATATAGGCATTATAAATGTTCATAATAGGCTAGCCACTCCTGGAAACCTGAACACTGAAGTTTTTCCAAGCCTAAGATATACCATTCAAATCTTCGAAATAAGCAACTCTGTTATGAAAACAAGCGTCAACTTACTATTTACATTCCAGTTGGTGAAAAAAGTTGTATTTATAGTACAATAAACAAGTTAGGTATTCCAAATTTCGTGGGCGATAAAAGTTGAATATTCTTCTCTTGGTTTCATTTTCGATAATGGGGAATTCATCTAGCTATCACTCATATCAGCTTTGAGATTCATCTTCAATTTGTAATTATTAATTTTCTTTGTTTATTTCATTTTCTCCAAGAATTATCAGATTCAGACATAACCCATTCAAACTTTCATTTTCATAAATAAATAAAACAGATGTACCTCATTTATCTATGAACGTACAAACGTTGCCAGATTGACGAACAGAAAGAAAGAACTCTTCGAAATCAAAGAACACACAATATGCTAATTCTATGTATACACTTGTAAAGTCTATGATTCTGAACTGAACTATAAATCTGTGGCTGCGTGGTTTTAAGGTTATGTCATGTTGGTTTTCTTTCACCATAGGTTGTTATGTTATGAAAGCGCGTTTGAAGAATACCTCAAGGTAAATACTATCAAAGTTCTCTACATAATTTCAAGAAATATGGGTCAGCAGAAAGATTGCATTCAAATCAGTAAGAATCCCCATTATCATGGAAAAGTGAGAAGTTAATCAATTATACTACACAAATTGGAATGGAATGGATAGTGGTGTGGAAATTTGCTTGAACATTAGGAGTATGTAAATTGTAGAAGTTGAGGTGAGCTTATTCATATTACTCCACTTTCGAACTAGCAGCCAATTTACAATGGACATAACTTAACCGTAAATTTACTTATACATAAAATGTGAGAATTAAACAACAGAAATCATAAGGAATAAGAATAGAACTTATGGTCAAAGTCAAAAGCAAAGTTGAACCTATTGTGAAGATTTTGGTACTTATGAATTTTGTAGTTTCCTCTTTGATTTTTACGCAGGAGTTGCGGGATTCTTACGGTAACGTACATTGTGAATTGGCCAAAGTCGGCTACTCCGCTTACAAATCATTCCAAATAAAAAATGCTAGGATTCCATTCTCAACTTTTAGACGTGGCAACGCGGAAAAATTGAATTCTGTGAATTTTTTGAACAGAGTTGCATTCAGCCAAAGTACCCAATTCTCGGAATTTCACAGATATTTTTTATTTTTGAATTTCAGATTACTCGAGAACGGCGAAAAAAATAAAGAATACTTTTACTTTCCAAAATGGTCAAAAATTCGTTGAATAGCATTCAATTTATTTTTAAAAGTTGGATTCTTTAAATTTCTGGTATTTTTATGGAATGTTATGGTCATATCAAAGAAACTGGAGGATGTGGATGAAACTATATTCCAAAATTCATCTCATTTGATGAGATCGTTCGCGAGATATAATCGAAAATTAAATTTTTTTATGGATTTTCAACGGTCTATATCTTACGAACCAAGCCGAATCTGAAAAAATGGTAAGGGAAAAAAGCGTTTCTTTTGTCTTCAGAAATCTTCTGTTAAAATATTCTGCAAGGTCAAAGACTCACCCTGTATAGGTTCACTCCTTATTCAAGATACTATGGTGAAGAATAATTACATTTCTTCAAACACCGTCAATTATTTTTTCAACCAGTCTTGCTCGAAAAATACCTCCCCACTAATCTATCTTTCCATTGGACTCCGATCGATTTTCCTCGACACGTGCATTTCCAAATCCACTCCGAAGTAGTCTCGAGCACGCTTTCGAAAATCCCTTTCAACAGTTACTTACTTCTGAACCCCCCAGATACTCCAAATATAAAAAGAGTTAATGAACCTTGTTCGGCTAGAAAGGGAAAACTCTGATTAACCGTGAATTATTTCGACTTTTATAGGGGATGTGGGAAAATCACTGCACCGAGTTTCTCGAGCAAGGTAATCCATTAGCGGAGGTAATTTCCGGCCTCGAAGAAAAAGGGGGACCCGTCAGAAGTCTTTGGTTGTTCGCCTGCTTGATAAATTGATTGTTATGACCTGCGCTGGAATGAAAAGTGGAGATCAGAAAGAGTCTGATTCAGTTACGGTATTATTGTGGATAACTAGTGCAGGCCTTCGAATCTACAAGTAACGTCGGTTGATTACAAAATGGCGAAGGGAATGGGACCGATTTCATACTGTGTTTATCTGGGATTTTTCAATAGCTTATAAGTTTCTTCGAGTCCTTTTTTTTCAACTGAACAAATTGAAATTGCATCGGGTCCTTCTAACTTCGAGGTTTAATTAGAAAAGTAGAAAACTTGAGAAGGCTATCAATTGATCTTAGCGAAAAATTTCGGACAGTTCAGTTGAAATGGCGATCCAAAAATAAAGTGAAATAAATCGAAATGTCGTCCTAATTTTTGCGCGCGTGTTCTTGGAAACAGTAGATTACAAAATGTCGAAGGGAATGGGTCCGATTTCATACTATGTTTATCTGGGATTTTTCAATAGCTTATTAGTTTCTTCGAGTCCTCTTTTTTCAACTGAACAAATCGAAATTGCATCGTGTCCTTCTGACTTCGAGGTTTAATTAGAATAGTAGATAACTTGAGAAGGCTATCAATTGATCTTAGCGAAAAATTTCGGACAGTTCAGTTGAAATGGTGATCCAAAAATAAAGTGAAATAAATCGAAATGTCGACCTAATTTTTGCGCGCGTGTTCTGGGGAACAGTAGATTGCAAAATGGCCAAGGGAATGGGTCCGATTTCATACTATGTTTATCTGGGATTTTTCAATAGCTTATTAGTTTCTTCGAGTCCTCTTTTTTCAACTGAACAAATCGAAATTGCGTCGGGTCCTTATAACTTCGAGGTTTAATTAGAATAGTAGATAATTTGAGAACACTATCAATTGATCTTAGCGAAAAATTTCGGACAGTTCAGTTGAAATGGTGATCCAAAATAAAGTGAAATAAATCGAAATGTCGTCCTAATTTTTGCGCGCGTGTTCTGGGGAACAGTAGATTACAAAATGGCGAAGGGAATAGTTCCGATTTCATATCTTATCTGGGGTTTTTCAATAGCCTATAGTTTCTTCGAGTCCTCTCTTTCCAACTGAACAAATGGAAATTGCTTCGGGTCCTTTTGACTTCGAGGTTAAATTAGAATAGTAGATAACTTGAGAAGGCTATCAATTGATCCTAGCAATAAATTTCGGATAGTTCAGTTGAAATGGTGATCCAATAATGGTGGATGACGTTCATCCATCAATTGTCGTTACTTTTGTTCTGTTTATGAGACTTTTATTTTGATAGCATCCTAGTGATCATAGCCCTTCGTGTGTTTCTCCAATTCAGGACTACTTTATATAGAGTATTTATGTTTTCATCCTTTTTGGATATTATTCGAAATAAACCAATGTTGATTATTCAGAATATTTGTTCAGTTCAATTCACTGTTCTGATAAATTTGAAAGCTTTCATGCGATTTGGTTTTATCGAAAGCAAAATGCAATATTCACAGGAATCATGTATTCCATTAGAGCACTTTATCAGGAAATTTTCATGGCTGTGTATCATCATGCAATGATGTTTTCATTAATTATCAGGTAAGCTGTCCAGTCATCAACAACTAATGGACAAGCGTTATTTCAAATTGATGGCGCTGTCACTCAACGTGTGAATTTTCAGGTCAGTCCCTTGTATGAAATAAATAAAACATACATTTTCTCTTGAATTCATTGATCGCGGTCAATTAACCGCAATAATGGTCATTCGAACATGAATTCAGATTATTATTTTGTTTCCGTTCGTCAAAAATGGAGTGAAGGAATATTATTTCAACTCGTTGGTTCTGGTGAAATGCACATTATAATTTTTCCCTGAGAATTTAATGCCTGGGGCCCGTTCGAAAAAACAAGTAACAATTCACAGATGTTTTTCATTTATTACGATGAACGATTCTCCTAGGTTTCTTGAAAAATATCTAATCTATTGTGGTGTTTTAGTTAACTGGAAGGATCGCCATGTGGTGTACCCCGGTTGGGGTTGGTTCGTCCAGTTGGTTTGTACAGGAGAGGGTTGGCAAAAACACTCGAAGAACTCGTTAGAGGGTTTAATTACCATGGGTAATTTAGTACGGCATGGCACATCAATGAACGCTCCGCTTCATTGTTCTTACTCACTCACTGTTTTCATAATATAATAACAAAACATTATATATGTTTTGTCAAGGTGTTTACAAGCATATTATGACAACAGACGTGGGAATTCAATATCAGTAGGTAATCCATCTGAGCACGTTTTATGGATGATGCGAGATTCTATGGACCTTGCTCGTCTTCAAGTAATAATTATACAGAGTGTTTAGTCTGATATACGTTACACTATAACTTTTCGTGAATTTGGATAACCCCGAGTTAATTTTCTATTACTTATGATTAATGTAATAGTAACAAATGAACTTTTGAAGGTCATTAATTAATGCTAACAGTGGGTTCACCTCTTAAGACAGATCAATTTGGATGGGATTGAAAAAGTAGTAGAAGACATCGGCAACAGTGCTTTTTCACAGAGTAGCAAAATGGTGCAGGTTTCGGTATCTATCCCCTACTATGTTTTTTGTGAAAATTTTTAACGAATACTTGGAATAGTCGAGTTATCACGTTCTTCAGTTCATTTGTAAACTCCATATTCCAACTTTCGTCTAAAAAAATTTTAATATCGTTCAACATCGAGTTCAAGCTCTCCCCGATTCAAACCTGGCAATAAATTACTTATTACTTATTATTGAACAAGGTTTGAATTCACCAATTGTAGTGTTGCACGAAATTAATTTCCACATGTGAGGGAGACAGGGTGTCCAGTGGATATATAATGAAAGTACAGCATTACAAAGCGGATTTCGTTTTTTAAATATGATATCGTCCAAATGTTTTTTTCTGTACACTCTTGAAGTCCGACCCTTAAATTTGCAATCACGAGACAGCAGAGCGCCGGAGTGATATCTTGCATTCTACGGCGAATATTGTTTGGCAAGATCTGGGTGCCGATTCTTGAATCTCGGTCAAGAATTGAAGAGTATGACAACGAGAAGACATGACCTGCGCATGGAACCGAATGTCACTCGACAATCGAATGTTACTTTTATATTCCGATTTGAAATTTCTCGATATCTTTCATTCAGTTTATTTATTGAATATTTGCTTGAAAACATAGTCGAAATGGTGAAGAAAACTAAACTCTCACAAAGTTTGCAGATGCTCGAGAAAACTTAAAAAATCGACATAAACATACGACAATTGCCATACTCTTCAATTCTTGATCGACATTCAAGAATCGACCCCCGAATTGTTTGGGGATTATTATTGTGAACGTTTGATTTAAGGTAACCCCAAAAAAATTCGCAAGGCTTGAGGTCTGCATAGAATGTCTCCGAACTTGCTCATCAGTGCATTCGGGAAAATTAACCTCAACTTTTTCATTGATACCCTCTAGCTGTGTGAGGGGTTGCACCATCTTGCTGAAATAGTGTTCGGTTGTTGTAACCTTGATGCAGCTGTAATTCGCAACTACGGCTAAGCGATACGCCCTCTGGCGATAGAAAAAGTGTTTTTAATATTCATCGATCGATTCCTTCCTATCGGATTAAAATTTTCAATTGTACTCCCGAAATGACTATTGTGTGCCTCAACTCAAAGTTATTCATGGTCAAAGAAGAAAGGATCATCTTATGCCTCAAGTTTTAATTTTTTCCAAAGCCAAATGAAAGTAAAGTTTGTTTGGAAACATCATTTGGCAGGAAACTCTATGATAAAAGAAAGGCCTAGATTTAGAAATTGAAGATTGGAAAACACGTCACGAAATACATGAAAGTATGTTCACTGCATTTCTCTGAAGATGTTTATTTTCATAAAGGTAAATTACCTACAATGTATTCATTTCGAAACAACTTCATATCATAATGTTTTCAGGTGTAAATGAAAATAAGAGAATTTTGATCAAAAATGCTGCAGCGAAACTACCGAGCACTTCTGCAGCTACCTAATTCACGTACTACACAAAATCATATTCTAAAAGAGTGATCTGGTTGAAAACCTGACAAAACTTAGATATACTGTTATATTCATAATAGCTGAAGTTATTGATGGAAATACATTAATATTTTTCATTTCTATGTAGGTAGGTTGAACTAGGCTGTGACATTTTTCATTTTGTATGTATATCTTGAGCTGCTCTAATATGAAAATAAAATCAATTATAAGTCTATCTGTTTCCTTTTCTTTAGAAATACGATGCAAAAGAACTAAGGCAAAAAATATGTTTTCATTTTATTGATTCACTCGTTTGTGAACAAAGAGAACAAGTCATATCATTTGGACTGATTCTAGATTTACCCTATAATATAGCCTGCATTCAGCACTTCTTCAGATTAGATCTTGATCCAAACGAAAAGTTCCTTCTCAAGAAATCTTACATAAAATTATAATAATTTCTTTAAATATTCAAGTTCTGCTTAATAAATATTCGTTCTCCACCACTTTTCTAAGGTTTGTTCACATAAACTACTAGCTTGGACAGGTTCCAAATTTAACCGTAAGGGCGCTGGCATCTTCGCAGCAGTTCCCAATTGCGGTAACGGGAACTGGTCTTTCATACGGAAATATACCGGAGCAGATTTCTTCTTGGTTGAAAAAATAAAGGCCAATTACTCCGCTGGCAGAAATGGCACACCAAACTAAGGTTTATAAACAATGTTAACGTATTTGAAGCCGTTTCCTAGGGTTGGTGGGGGCCAGTATCGCGTATTTGGGTATTTACATATCCATCGATATGGAAATACGCTTCGTTACTGAACGAAATGTTTTCAAGCGTGTGTGCTGTCGGAAAACGATCCAGCATTGTTCTCTCGAAGGTTTCTCGCAAAGGATAGTCACTTTCGTTGAGACCCTGAAAAATTTGCATTCTGTGTGGATGGATTTTAAATTTCTTTCGCAAAATAACGTCCACTGATGATTCTTTCATACCTGCGGATGCAATTTTCTTTATCGCATTACGTTGATTTCGAATAATTTCATTCCGAACTTAAGACACATGATCCGGCGTTGCTGCAGACGTTGATGCTCCCGAAGGAGTTCTGTTGACCATTTTACCTTCTTGTCTGAATATTCTTAGCCATGACCAGAATATCAAAATATACTAACTGACAAAGAACCTGCAACACAGAAGAGTGGGAGCTGCTTAAATTTAATTTTTTTTTGTGAAACATAGGTAAAGCAAGGGGTAAATGATTAAAATTGATTGAAAAAAAAATCGTGAAGGTTTTTTCATGTGAACATTTTTTGTTACTTAAATAGTATATTCGTTTTTTGCAAATTCTTCTGTTCGAGAAGATCCAAAGTCGATGTTTAATTGTTGTTAAAATGCCTAGAGCACTTGTACGCGGAATTCTTAGCTAAATCAATTTGAAACAGGTCGAATTATTGGTCTACAGAAGGCGGGATTGTCATTTCGAGAAATCGCTCACCGTACGAACAAAAATCCAACTACTGTTATAAGATGTTGTCAAGCATGGTTTGATAATGCCTAAAATCGAAGAAGAGTAGGCACCGGACAAACAAATGAAATTCAAGTTCGATGAAGGTCACCTTTAGTCTTTATTCGAGGTAACATGACACAGCTGCATTACCTTCAAGTAATAGTGGAGCCATATGTTCTCCCTTACCTTAACCGTCAAGATAATGCTCGACCTCATCTTGCCAGAGTTAGTTTAAACTCTTTTGAAGCGATCCATGTGAATCTTTTGCAATGACCGCCCAGACCCCCCGATCTTTCGCCCATAAAGCATGCTTGGGATAACATGGGTAGAAGGCTTAGAAATTTACCCCAGCCCCCACGGCTCTGAGACATGAAGTACAGTTATCTTGGGAAAGTATCCCTCAAGAAAAAATAGACCATCTTCTTGCATCTATGCCAAGACGTGTTTGGGAACGAATAGATAACCGCGGTGGTTAAACAAATTATTAACAAATCCAATAAAAAAAAATATAAACCCTTCGTTTTTTTGTCTCCAAATTTCAATACTCCTTGCTATACTTACTATATTTTACCAAAAAAAATAAAAATGTAAACGGTTTCCTCTGAGTGTTGCAGTTTCTCTGTCAGTTAGTATATTTGCAGAAAGCGCGACTCGCGCGAACCAAAGATTCGCCTCACTTCAAATAATGATCGACGGCGAACGCACGGTGTGCTCCCGACCAGTGACTTACCACCCCACCCACCTCTCGCCGCAAGTATTTCGAAAATGGCTCTCCAAAGTTGAAAAATTGCCACTGGACACTCTTTACATTACCCTATCCAGGGCTGGGCAAAATACATGCTTGGCTTAATTGAAATACAAATTACAAAATACTTTCTCGCATGTATTTGAAATACAAAATACTTTCAAGTCGGGTATTTGAAATATAAAATACAAAAAACAATATTTTAACTATTGGTATTTGAAATACAAATTACAAAATGCATTCAGGTGTTACGTAAAATGTGAAAATAGTACAACTAATTCAGCTCAACTATTTTATCGTTAAATAAAGAATTTCCTTTCAGAAACACAAGATCTTTAAATGTAGTATCAGACAAACAGCCTCTTGTTGGGGAATGAATAAAACCTGCTAAAGAAAACAATTTTTCTACAGGTCCTGATGGGCAGAAACTTGTGTTAAATTGTATGAGCACATTTTTTATGTTAGGATGGTAAGCTCTTTGCTCTTATCGTTTTTAGAAGTTGACTAACTCTAACTCCATGATGAAATGACCATTGCGCAGGACCTTTTCTTCATTTCCATTTGCCGAAAATATGATTGCTAGCAAAAGAACTAGATACGCAGAAGAACGTCGCGCCATCTGAAGGGAGATTCAGGGACTATTTTCTGTAGAGCGCTTAGCGCTAAATGTATTTGTTCGAAAGTATTTCGAAGACAAAAGTATCGAAATACAAAAAACAAAATACTTCAGCGTCAGGTATTTGAAATACCAATTACGAAATACATTTTCAAGGAGTAATTGAAATACAAATACAAAATAAGTATTTGTATTTCAAATACGTATTTCAATTACGAGTAATTGAAATACTGCCCAGCCCTGACCCTATCAAAGCTCGGTAATTAAATTATCTGCGTTGCAAGGATTTGTTACATAAAACACCCCCCTCTCATGCTAATCCGTGGGTGCGAAAGTTCAAAATTCGAAATCTCCTCTTGTCGACGGAAAAACTTCGTTATTGGCAACTTTTCCCGGGACCGTAAACCACGGGAGATTATAAATTTCCGGAAAACTTACTTCTTCCGAGTCGATTTCATTATACTCACAATTTCCATGGTTACCTTTGATTGTGAAGAATAAACGACTCTAACAAGCCGTCATTAGTAGGAAAGTTATTACGTCCACAGAACCGGAAGAAAAGCGGAAAACCGATGAAGTGAGGCTTGTTTCGATTTCCGTTACAGGAATATGTTTCGGCCTCCCTTGTTTGCGATTCGAACGCTTCGAGAGTGAGGGGCAGGTTCAGAGTTCGGAAAATTCGCAGCATTTATATATATTCGAAAAAGCCCCGGCTTGCAATCAGAATGTTTTTCGTGCATTCATACCTGAATTACCTCTGATTATTGAAAAACCATTAACAGGAACAATGTTTTGAAGCGAAGATAAAAGCAAGCAGATTTCGTTTGTTTACTTTTCAACCCAAGCAAAGCCCGAGGGTAGTTCGGCGACTACGTAGCGGTGTTGCCAATAGTGTAATAATTTATGATGATTTCTTACAATTTTAGAGAAGATTGTTTTCTCCTTCTTGAAATAAATAATTATTTCTCCTTCTTGGAATATATATTTCTCTATATTTTTTCAATATGATTAATTTCAAGTATGAATAAAATATGAAGAGGGTTCCTATATACAGTGTGTGCGTTCGAAAAGGTAGAAGCTCCATGTTAAATAAGAAAAAATGCAAAAATGTAAATTTAAGTTCTTAGGGCATTTTATACGGATGGTTCCAATCAATTTGTATAAACCTTACGAACGAGATGACAGTCACAATTGTTGTGAAGGTTATTTGATTGCCGTTTCAATAATGCCATACACTCGAACTCTTTAGTTAGTACTTCCGGAAAATTAATACCTACAATAATAATAAAAAAGGAAATTGCAGCCCCAAGTGTCTTGTTTTTGGATTCGAACTTCAAAATTTTGTACCCTCCGCGGTTTCTGAGTAATCGTAGGAAAACCAGCAACAAAAAAATTTTTCTAGTTTTTTTTTTGGTCTACGGACGTGGAAAATTTTTTTTAGCTGAACCACTATAAGGATCAAATACCTTGTTCATTTAGCTTTAATTTGCTTTCTTATACTCCCTGATACGCCCACTTCTCGCCGAGATATCGGTCTTCAAATGGAAAAGGATCATTTTGTCTTTGATTATCGATATCTCAGCAAAGAATGATCACACAGAAATATAAAGTTGGGTTTCAAGAATTTGAATGAATTTTCCTTAACGACTGGCCATTGCTTTTCCGAAAAAAAATTTTTCTTTTTATCACATGAATTTGAAAATGCAATAAAAAAGGGCTTTTGGTGGTTTTTCGGAAAATCAAGCGCTGGATTGAAAATATTGAGGAAACCACTAATGTTAAATGTGCCTTTTACAGTTCAATATGTCCACAAAAACCCTACAAAAAACCAAATTAATCCAGCCTGCCTGTCGTGAATAGGTTCTGGAGTCGGAACCAACACAAAGCTTATATTGCAAATCGTAAACGAAGTTCAATTCTGGCACGTAACAAATTTTGAAAATTCTATAAAAGCACCGAAATGAGGACAGGAACTTTCACGAGCATGTTCGAATTCGTTGTCTGTATTTTCCAATTTATTCCGTCAGTTGAGAGGGAAAATATGTGATTTTGTTTATATTGCCAGGCGATCCTAAACAGGAAGCTGAGCTAAATGCTGTCAAATTTGTTTGTTAACCATTTTAAGCTAGAATCAGATATTGAATGAGGTTTAACGTTCCCATTCAGATTTTCATTTATTCGAAACATTTATGAAGTATTATTGATATCTCTGAAGAGATTTTCATAAAATCCTGCGTCTTCATGATAATATTGTTAAAATAAATTTTCAAATGGTTACATTTCAGGGTCTCTAGGTCTAATCTTTCGAAAATTACAGCACATATGAAAAAAAAACGGACGGAATAAAATTTGACTACGAATTCTTCCTCAGTGGATTCAAAGAAATAGTTCAGAAACTTTTGCGGATTCAAATTCTAAAATTTAAGTCATTTTGACTGAATGATGACGCTTTTATCTCGTGAAAACGAAAGTACCTTCTCTAATTTTTGAACTGTGTCATAATAGATCATTATTGTTGCTATTTATACATATTTAAAATATCCTCATTTTCTCTCTCCTCTGAACATGTCGATATTTTGTAAAGTAACTACTTGTTTGATTTTCTATCCTGACTTGAAATTCAGGAAAAATCCAATGAATATTTTTCAGTTACTATTGGGGCAGATTTAGTTCATTCAATCACTTCATCTGATCATTCATTTGATCTGAAATCTACCATAACAGTATCAAGTCTACAAATTTTCCCTTTCGATTGTTATCTACAAGCAGAATATAAAATTCATGAATATGTCCAATTTAATTATTGGAGATGGATCTCGGCGCTCCGAAACGATCGCGCAAAAACGGGACTTAGTAGATTGTCGACGCTAACTGGATGATCGTTTGGAAAAGTGTTTGAAAATTGTTGGTAACTGCTCTCGAGTTTTGTTGCTTCGAGTTCATCCAATTTGTCCCCTTACGCCGAGTTTTGACTTTACAATTGTGTAAAATTGAGGAATTTCCTCGGGAGTGATTTTGCCAAACATTACCCGAAGGGAATGTAGATTTGATGTAACGATCTTATCCTACTTCAGGATTGGGGGGGAGACATCATTTGCATTAAATTGAATTGATCAGAAGCACTGTTTGATTCGAACCGGATGCACGGAATGGTAGATAATGTTGATCAGATTTGCTGTTTGTATGTTTAGACCATGGTTGATAATTTTTCAAACCAAAGAAAGGCAGTGTAACATCGGTGTTAGATTCTAGTTTGATCCGATAATTATCTACGGAGATATGGGTTGAAACCATGTCAAATTCTTTGGTTCTTTCCTAGTTATCACTCTTATTTAGGAATAGAGTCCTGCATATTGTCACTGTAGGGTCCAGTGAATGCTTCGACACTATTCACCAGTAGATGCCGTGAAAGGTCGATGCGATCAAATAGTTTGAACTTATCGTAAGGAAAATTGAATGAATACATACATATCCGATTGGATTGAAACAGAGTCTTCGCGTTTCCGGTGTCGATTAGCATAAAATTCAAACGGAATTGATATGATTTCTGAAATATATGAATTTCTGAAATGAATTCTCTGACTTTTTCTCTTGATTTGTTCCTCAGAAAAATCAGGAAATCTGATTGGGCTGAAATATAGTACTCTGTTATGAAATGGCGCTTTGGAGAATTCAGTGAAATTTAAATGAAATATAAAATTTTTCGAAAAAAAAATTTTTTTTGAATTTTTCCATGGAGAATTCTCCACATTGCTACTGTTCATCTACCAACCGAGTTTCGTTTCGATCAGATAAATATTTTTCGAGTTACTGAAAAATCAAAATTTCAAATGGCTGCAGCACAAAAACCATTCGGTAGATTTGGCCCATTAACGAACTCAACCGAGATATTCAGGATCTCAACCCAACCTGAGAATTTGAAGACTCTAGGTTCTTTCTTTCGAGAGTTACAGCGCACGCGGCCGGCCCGACAGACAAAATCAATTTTGACCACGGATTCTTCATTTGTGAGTCCTACCTAGTCGTTTGAGACCAATTTCTGCAATTCGAAAATTACAGACATCGTGACGAAATGATAACGCGCTGTTTCCCAGAACAAGCGCGTAAAAAAAAGAAGGATGAAACCTATTGGAAAAAGAAGAGAATTTATCAAAAATCACATCAGTCAGGTGGAGTCCTTGTTTCGCGATACACTCCTGCAGTCTTTCTTGGAAGTTTCCGAAAACTGTTTCCAACGTTGCTCTCTCAACTGCAGCGACATCTGCCCGAATTATTTCCCTCAATTCCTCCAATATTGGATGGAGGCTTGTGTTGGTAAAATGGTGCTCTGAGATGTCCCCAAAGAAAAAGTCGCAGATGGCCAAATCTTGGGATCGAGGAGACCAATGAACGACACCAAACCTGGAAATGAGGCGGCCAGGGAAGAGAGGCCGAATAACGTTCATTGTTGCTCTGGCTGTGTGGGCGGTCGACCCATCCTATTGAAACCACTTAAGTCGGATCGAAACACGACTTCTTCTTAATTCATGTGCAAAGAAGTCGGTTATCATTTCGATATAGCACTCAGAGTTCATGGTAACAGCATTGCCATTAACGTACTCAAAGAAGTAAGGGCCGATAACGCAAGTTTGGGATACAGCGCACCAAACAGTCACTTTAGAGCTATTGAGCGGTCTTTGGTATAATTGTTGGGGATTTTCATCAGCACAATAACGGCAATTTCGTTGATTTACGTGGCCATTGAGGTGAAAGTGAGCCTCATCGCTCATGAACAAAATGAGGTTCTCATTCCATCTCACGGGCGAAGTGCATTCGTTGTGCACAATCCCCTGGCTGTAGCTGTTGCACAACGGCCAATTTGTAGGGATGAAACCACAGTTCTAAACGCAAAATACTCCTTACCCAACGATCACTGAGGCGAACTTCAGCAGCATGCTGGAGATAAGAGCAGATCGACTCGGACTGCAAAGAATTGCTTGTTGCACTCTTTCAACGTTTCCAGGTGTTCGAATTGTTCGTTGAGCTCCTGGTGGTCTTTTCCTCATCAATTCACCTCGTGTGCGAAGTGCTTGAACCCAACGAAGAATGGTGTTTCGAGAAGGAACAGCCCGATTTCGGTGGACATTGAAATGGCCACGAAACTCACGCTGAACGGCCGTGACGGATTCGTTATTACTGACGTAAGTGTCGTGAGCAAAAAAGCGGTGCTCTACCGACCACAGGTCCATGATTTCAACTGGTAAAAAAATGCTAAGATCTACAGAATCCAACAGCCCCTTCCCGCATCTGTCGACCTAATAGGGGAGGGGTACGAGCCCTCTGCGGGACCACAGACCAACAAGACAAATCACTTCATCGTTTGCGGAAATCGCGTCTTTCCGACCTTGAGAAATACAACAGACATAACCACACTTTCTTCTTCCTCGAAACATCTGTCAAATTGAATGCTTGACTTTGGAATAACTAAAATCGAAATGTAAAAACGGATTTGTCGGGATTCAGGAATCACAAGATTAAAATCAGACCGAGATTTTTCGAGGAAACCACTTGAAAAGCAAATTTCCAATACCAAAGCGAGTGTTTCCTCACATCTCAAACTCCTATAAAAGAACTCGGTTGGAGTAAATAAAAATTTTGGAGAAATGTTATAGAAAATCAGTTTACCTTAATCAGAGAATCTTTGTAGTGAAACTTATAGGTCTCTAGGAAAACCCCCAAAATCTTCTGGGAGTTTGGGTGTTCTATTACATTGCAAACCTTTTTCTAATATGTGTGAATACAATCGAACTAATGTGTAAGAAATGAAGAAACTTTAAAAATTAACAAGAAATAGACTTCCTTTAAAAACTACATTGTCTTATCTTGTCCATAACACTATCAATTATTACTCATATAAATATTTTATTCGTTAAGTTTTCAGTAACTTAATTGTAGGAAGTATACCATGTTTACGTGAAGTCTGCCAAACTGTTTCAGACACTGGTTTTTACATAATTCAATTCAGCAAATTGAGTATAATTCATAATTGCCTCACTATTTTATCAATAAAGAATATATACAACAGTAACTCATCAAAAGAGGTATTTTTTTGGCGAAAACTTGTTCTTTGAAATCAATTTATCAAGCAAACAGAAACATACTATTGTATTGAATGGGAAATGTATAGGTTGTGATACTTTCACATCAAATGAGATTCATTTCAATATAAAATCAAACTATGAATAGACCAACTTTGTTCGATTCCAATTCTTGTGGTTGTGCAATCATATACAATTTTATTAGACATCCCATTGTTTTAATTGAATAATGGAGGTTGCAATTCTTTTACTTCAGTTGCGATTCCTTTATATTATATAAAACAAACATTATGAATGAGTCCACCTAAGTTCGATTCCAATTCTTGTTGTTGCACAATTAAAGCATATAATGAGGACTGTCATCATAAAATAGAACCTCAGAGATGACTAAACAATTGATTTTTTTGTAAAAACTGTTTGGATTATATTCTAAAGTGGAACAGATACGAAATTATTCATCAAATAAATAGGACAAAAATTAATTTCAGTTTGTTTACATGTTTATGACCTCTTCAAGCGAGTCCAAAAGCGGCGAGAGTGATGTAATCCTATTCCTGCAATCTGATTGGCACCCCAAAGCACCCCAAACGCCTGCTAAAATTCTGATTAGCTCGATTCAGGGTCATATCTGAGTTGACATAGATTTCCTAAGTAAATGACGCGAGTGGTTCATCTGGTTATTCTGTGGCGGGACCGTTTTACCCGAGCGAAACTATGCACACCTCACCAGACATATTTTTCCGAGCAAGATGTATTCTTGTCTCAACAATTCGTAATCGAGACACGTCTTCACACCATATATCAAAGACGGGACAGGTCTGCAATATTCAAAGTGTCATCTTTAACAATATGTCGTAAACTTGCAGGCAAAGGATCATATTCGCTATTCAAGAGATAGCTCTACGTCTCTTCTATCAAATTATCGGGGCCTCCTTGATATCGCCCCACTTCTTCTAGGGTAAGAAGTTCGCACAGAGTACACATCTAGGGTCGTATCTGAAACTATACATAGGGACTTCATTCTATCCATCATGAATTCAGAGAGAGTTCCCTCGAGGAAATTATTCAATTCTGCTTATGTGTTTATCTTCTTCTTCGTTGATTTGATTTTCTGGTATATGTTTTTTTGCGAACTTTCTTTCAACTATCCCTGGACCATACAGGGTGAGTTTTTGAGTTGACATTAATTTTAACCATAGATTCCACTCATCAAATGAAACACTTTTCATTTATCTTTTTTCCAGATTCGTCCCAGCAAGATACAGGCTGTTTAAATTCTCAAAAAAATCAGTTTTTCTTTTGTAGCTTCGATATAGTAACTCCGAATAAAATGAATTTTGGTGTGAAGTTTTCTATAACTATTACACATATTCTTCAGTAATCACTTTCATTCTACTTCGAACAGTAGTTATAGAGTTATAGACTCGCCGATTCATAGAACTATACGAAATTAGCATGAATAATGCAGATAAAGTTTATCTTATGTCAATACAAGAATCTTTGATCATTTTAAAATACTTGATTATTTTTTTTCAATTTCTCCTAAAACGCACCGTTTTGCAGATATTCAATGTTGAATATTATAAAAGCGGATGAAAATTCGAAAAATTACCTTATATTTATGAATCCGTTCCTGATCTAGTAGAGGAAGTAAATTGAGCTGGGTTCACGTCTATCCGGACCATAGAATAAATACACATAAATATTTATCTATTTCGCATATAGCTTATTTAGGTATATGCTATTTCGTGATCATACCACAGACCTAACCATAATATTCATAGACATATTATAACATGTTATTATAAGTCTAGAGAATATTTTTAGGTTAATTGATTGAGTTCATATAATTCATTTATAAATTTTGTGAAAAAGTATAATTATGGAGGTTTCAAGTTTCAATATTAGAATGGGCGAGGATAAAATTGTGTATAATCTTATAGTGGAATGAAATTGGATATTGCATGAATATCAAGTTGAAAATCAGTGTTTCAAATTCAGTGTAGTGAAATGTTTTCTTGCGATAATATCGCAGAAAGCACCAAATCATAAGAATTTTGTTTCAATTTCAATTGAGTTTTCCCAATCTTGTTTCTTTGAATTTCAAACCTTGGATTGGTTATTCTCCAGAAGAAATCACCGTAAGAGATATCTATGGTGAACTTGCAAACAAAGCGCAGGAGTGTATTAGCACATTCAGAAATGTTTAAATGCTTATAACTTTTTACCTGAGCCGAATCTGGAAAAATGGCAAATAAAAAAAGTGTTTTATTTGATGAGAGGAATATATGGTTAAAATTGATGTACAACTTAAAGACTCACCCTGTATATGAGACGATGTTTGGGACAGAAGTCTATTAGTTTTTTCAATAACTTTTTCCAATCAATCTGGTCGAATGGCGTCAATGGTGGCTTGAATATTGGCTTCCATTGCTTCAATAGTTTCTGTTCTGTCGGCATGAACTGCAATAAATTGATGGTTAAGCGCAGTGAATATCAAGTTGCGCCAACTTGTTGGAACCAATTGTCGTTGAAGTTAAGCGTTTATTTTTGCGGAACAGCGTGCTATCGTTTTGTCCAAATGTCTGTAAATCTCGAGTTTTTCCCCGAACAGGGTCTCAAACGACTAGGTTGGACTGATGACGAATCTGGTGTCAAAATCGATTATGACCGGCCGTCCATTAATTAACAAATTTTATGTGAACTTATCATTCCGCCATTTTCCAACCAAGTACATGATTTCAATCTGATCGGATCTATATTTTTTGAATTAGTTATTGGGAATATCACTGAATTTCCACACATCACGTCGATATCATGACTGATTATCAATATTTCTAATCTCTTTCAAACTTGGCTTTCCAAACTGCACATAAAAGTGGAACATCTATGTTATCCGTGGAAGCAAAATCCCTATTTAGATCAATGGAATATTACAGTGTTGTCAGATCGGTCGCAGTGTTGCCATTCTCAATACTTTTCTCCCGTATCTCGAACAATGTACATTTCACAATAGCGTACTTATTATTTGTGCCAGAAAATAAATTTCGAACATCATCAACAGATGCGACTGTTCAAGTTTGACCTTAAAAAGGATTTGAATAATTAGCCTCGATCTAAATGATGGCGTCACTCAAACGAGGTGCGGCACAGATTCTCCTAATTGTTTATAGAGTGTCGGTTTCCACGTGAGGCGAAAATTTCATGGCGCCACAAGCTGATATTATCCCTGGCTAATTTCGCTAAAAGCTTCGAATGTTCATTAAACAATTCGATCATATTTAAACCGGTTCGGTTAATTGAGTATCCATTTACCGGAACAGAATGGTTAATTGGTTTTGGGACGGACTCGAGTTTCAGGGTACGTGAGCTATCAAGACATGTCCCTTTTAGTTCGCTCTCAACAGGAAGACGAAAAGTAAGTATGTCTCTAATTTAAGTTTTGACCTTATCAAAGAGGACAACAATAAAGGTGCAGTTTCATTTCAATCGAATCAAATGAAGGGCTCCACATGAGTTAGGGATATTGACTTGAATTCCAAAAAAAATATAGTTAAAATAGGATTTTTGTGATGAAAATTCATATTAATATGATTTCAAGTTGCAAATTAATTTTAGCCTGTAGGTCTGCAGCGTATACAGGGTGGTCAAGAAAAATCGAGTAAAATATCGAAATTTTATGTCCAGAGAATTCAAGGATTTTAAGACTATCAATACAATGTATGGCCTCCACGGGCATCAATAACAGCTTGGCATCTTCTTTGCATACTACACACTAGGTTGTTGAACATTTCTTGAGGAATTTGGTTCCATAAACGGGGCAGAAGCTCTCTCAGATCATTTAAGGATTCTGGGTTGATGATTATCTAATCTTCTTTGGAGCATATCCCATGCATGTTCTATGCAATTCAAATCTGGTGAGTGCGAAGGTATTGGTAAATGTGGAATACCAAGCTCCTCGCGCGCATTCTCAACTATGGCTGCACGGTGCGGTCTAGCGTTATCGTCTAGAAATTGAAAAGTTTCACCAATAGCAGCGTAAAAATATGGCACAACATTGTCAATGAGATGCTCCCTATAGTGTAAGGCGGTCATATTCCCAGGACAAATGTGTAGATCTGTGCGCATGTTGAAACATATCCCGGCCCATACCATAACATTACCCCCTCAGAATGGATGGACTTCTTGGACATAGCGACGATTACGGGGCATGCGTGGAATTGTCCATACCCTTATTCTTCTAGAATCTTTAAATCGTCCATATCTGGATTCATCAGTGAAAAGGACAGTACGCCATTGATCGTTCCAATTGATATGTTGCCTTGCCCATTCCAGTCTTTGACGCTTATGGTCACGTGTTAATGGAACTCCTCTTAATGGACTTCTAGAACCTAGATTCACCTCTCTCAGACGTTCGATGGAAACTTGGACCCCACCTGCATTTTGAAGGGTGTTCCGTAGCATTCTACACGTAGATGTAGGGTTCCTTCTCGCCGAAACGGTGATGAAACGATCCTGAGCAGGTGTTGTTTTTCGTCGCCCACCAAGCCTTGGTCTTTCCAACACGGAACCTGAATCCCTGAACCTATTCCAAAGTCGAGATATCACACTTTGGCTGACTTGGAGCCTTTCCGCTACAACAACCTGAGTTAGGCCACCCTGTAGCATTCCGATAGCCCTGTCAGCCTCAGCGAAGCCGTTGATAAACTGACTTCATTTTAAAATAAGAACATTCATGAAGCATATGCAAAGAATCGAACTCCAGAAAAAAGGCGACCAGATTGACGAAATGTCTGAATACTGATTTTTATTGGATCGATTCAAGTTGTTATTGAGTTTTAAATGATTTTACAGCGATTTTCTCGAAGATTACATACTTTTAACAACGATTGAATACGATATCCCTAACTCTTGTGGAGCAATATACTTGAAAAATAAAATATTTGAAAACTCAATGGTCAAATTCATTTTAATTCCACTGTAGGGCTGGAAATGAAAGCATCTGAAAGATGTTGCCAAATTATCTGCGAGCGAGTGCGCGGTAAATAATGAATTCAGTAAATTGCTGACCTCGAAGAACGTCTTTTGAAAGGTATTGCCTGAGGCGGCCTCAATATTAGAGTTTGTACAATCTAATTGTGCAATTCTGAACTCTATTACTGATATTGTGCCAAAACTGAATGAAAATTGGTTTTGTGGAAAATTTATATCGCCATTCAAAATGATTGTGTAGCACAGAAAGGGATAATGATCTCTGGTTTACAGCTGAAGAGACGATATTCGTTTGGTACCACCGCACCGGTATCATGATGGCGATGTGAAGCCAAGGACATAATAACTAATGTTATTAGAAATTTCATGGAATGGTCCATTATTCGATGGTAACTAATTCTGTAGATTCACGCAGTATCTATAAGAATTTGAATTTCAAGATCCATTGATATCACGAAACACACTGCCTTCGCTAAAGAATACCAACATCACGGAAAAATTTATTTTCGAAAATTTTCCAGATTTTCTATCAATGAAATATTTTTTCGGAAAACGTTCTTAGATGAAATGAAATCAACATTCTGCAATAGTCTTCCAAATTTAATCTTGATCCGATGTTCATTCTCGAAGATATTATTGAAAAAATATATCACATTCCATTTGCAATTTTGAGGATATTTCTTGAAAATATCGAGTAGTGACGCGATCATATTTGAACTTCTATGTTTGTTGAAGAATAGCGATGCGCAACCCTTAGGCAAAATTTCGTGGGGATTTCAAAATTTTGTTGAAAAAACCTTTTTTTGAAACTATTCATCAGACTTCAAGAAATGTTGGCACAAAACTTGAAGGCACTATAGAACAATATTCACATTGGACTATCTGTTATTCATCTTCTCTTCGGAGATATTGTGAAAAAAATGTCAAATTTCACGGATATTTTCTCGGTATCGTTGATATGTATGAAATAATTCCAAAAATACTCATCTAATCATGGTAAAACTTGAATCCAAAATTCAATTGACTATGAGGAAGAACTTGATGAACATTCTTTGGAATAATCACTTTTGCATTCGCCATTTTGGAACTCTTTTTAAATGGAGGTTTTCATCACTGTGCTCTCGTACCTATCATGTGTACGAATGTAGGTTGCTCAACGAATTAAATTAAATATTATTACTATGTTAATAGTTCATTGATGGTGCCCAATTAACATTTATTATGATTTCTTCACATGTAGCGTGTTCTTCGATATTCGGAATTAACATAACCAAATTCATATGTATTTTTTTCTCGATTCATCAAAAAGGAACACAGGCAGTTTTTCGTTATTGCTATGCATTTTTGGGGTACCAAAGCAAATCTCTCACTTTTCACATTTTTAAACACACAGATTTATATGGCTCTTGATTAAGAAAAGCTTCCGGTCATTGGCAAATCAGCTCTACCCACTCAGGTTCTTCAAAAATAGAAATTACTTGGCCGTGTAAGGTTAAGGCTTGGATGAAGTCTGAGATCATGGGAGAGTGGTTGATTATGCTTGACAGGAAAATAGGAATTCAAAATAAAAGAATTCTATACTATGCCACGCCTAGACACCAATTTGAGAATCATCAATAGGTGTGTAGGCGGCGTAGTTTTACTGAGTAGCCAGAGGGTGGCGCCACTGACCGACGCATACTAGCTACTTCATTCCAACACAGCATAAGCGCGTCGGTCACGGTCGCTCACTACGTCGCTTCTGCGGTTGTCATAGGCAGGTGCCAGAGGATTCAACCTTTCTGATGAGTCCACCTCTAGCACTGGGACGAAACAATTTTCCCTAAGAGCGTGCCTTCCTTCAGATGGTGCGAGCTCACGAAACCGCCAAAAGTGTTATTTTTTGCCAGCTGAATTCTTATTAAGTTTCGAGACTACTACAGAACTATATGATACTCAGATATTCGATAATCAATCTGCTCTTCCAGCGATTTCGTGAAACAAATAACTTTTAGATGCTCCTTATTTAACAAAAAGTGCTCGGGACCAAGTTTCCTTAGAGAGTGTTAAACATATAAGGCAGATAATGCATCTTTTTGAAAATATGTTACCCAAATACTTATGATATTATGAATGTGAACGTATTTTATATTCTGCTTTAATGGTCATTTCATGGTATTTTTGCGCGCATGTTCTAGGGGAACAGCGTGCTATCGTTTTGTCCAAATGTCTGTAATTTTGGATGATTGAGCCAAAAATGATCTCAATCGACTAGGTTGGACTCACTGATGACGAATCCGGTGTCAAAATCGATTCTGTCCGCCCGGCCGTCCGCCCGGCCGTAGACACGATAACTGTCGACAGAACAAGCTAGCAACTCGAAACTTTCAGGATAGGTTGCGCATCAGAATGCCACGGTTAGGTTTGTTAATGGGCCGAATCGGTCGAATAGTTTCGGAGTTATAGGCACTTGAAATTTTGAAGTTATTTATTTTTTATTTCAGAAACTACTTGAGCGATTAGATTCAAACTTGGCAGGTGAAGTATAACGACGCGCAACTTTGAGCCATATTTCGTCAGGATCATATCGTCAGTGAATTCTGAAAAAAATATTTCGAAATTTTTTTCAAAAAAAAATTTTTTTTCGGAAACCATTCATCATATTCAAAAAAAATCCACTCACACTTTGAGCTTCATATTCCACAGCAGTGTACCAAATTTCAGTTCGATACGATCATAAGTCTTGGAGATATCGGGAAAAAATATGTCAAATTTCGAGGTTTTCTTCTCGATTTCGTTGATTTTTTCGGTGTAACTCGAGAAATACTGATTCAGTCCTGATAAAACTTCACAGCTAGCTTTGAGCTCGTGTCATTAGAACAATTTGAAAAAAAAAATGTCTATGATTTTCTTATCATATCATCCTCATTAAATTCTGCATGAAACTTCGAACTGTTATTTTTCGATAAATTACTGGATTTCCATTCGATCAAATCTGTATTCTTGGAAATATTGGAAGAATGAAATTTTGATTTGGTATATCTACGGAATCATTGGGTGGATTTTACCCATTCACGAATTCGGTAATTAAGGTGCAAACCTTCTTTACAAATATCGAGTTTCTAAGTTGTTTCTTTCGGAAGTTATTGTGTTTACGCAGTCGGCCGTTAGGCTAATTTATCAGTAAAAAATTTCAAAAAGCACTGCCGTGTAGGCAGCAGCTTTTGCGTGCATGTTCAAATTCGTTGATGAAGCGGTCATCTACATTGAACATACGCGCAAAAGTTGCTGCCTTCACGGCAGTGCTTTTTAAAATTTTTTACTCTTTCTTTGTAATTTAACGTTAATCAATTAAATTTAATATTAAATTTTAGCTTTGGTCCTGCTGGTGTGCATACTTCAATCATATTTCGCGATTCTCTTTTTAATTTTTTCGGATATTTTTTCGAATCACAAAGTAAATCTTACATATGAATCAGTGCTATTTCAGGAAAAAATTCATCAGAGCCGCTACTAAAGATAAAAATCAGTGTATTCGAAATTTTCCGGAATGCGAAAAGTCGCGCTGGGGGCCGATTCTTGAATCTCGATCAAGAATTGAAGAGTATGAAAATTGGCATATGTTTATGTCGATTTTCTCGAGCATCTGCAAAATTTGTGTGAGTTCTATTCGCCATTTCGACTATGAACAACTGAATGCAAGATATCGAGCAATTTCAAATCGGAATACAAACATAACATTATCACCGTTTCCTTCGACTTAGCAACGAGTGGTACGGAGTATAGGAGATATAACATTGGATTGTCGGTTCCATGCGCAGGTCATGTCTACTTGTTTATATTTAACTTAGAAAATCGACGCGGACATATGGCAATTGTCATACTCTTCAAGTCTTGATCGAGATTCATGATTCGGCCCCCTGAAATCCATCAAATATTTCGTACGAGAGTGATTCAGCAAATAATTACAAGGTATTTCGTTTTTTTTTTCATTTCTATAATATGTCCCGGGCTTTAACAACTGAATCTACGAATGTTTCGAGACCTTTTACTGCTTTTTCATGATCCATAAAAGAGTTTTTCGCAATAAGATATCCGGCCTGTAGTTCGTAACGACTTCGAAGGATGAGTCTCGTATACCTCAGGAGCTCGTGTTCATGATACGAAAACCTCAAGAGAGGTCATTTTTGCCAAGGGAGATAATTTAGGAGACGATAAACTGCTGCGGAAATATTTTCCTGATATATCACATTGAAAATTGTTCACTACGACGCGATAGTAAAAAAAATATAAATTCTAGAAGAGCATGTTCAAATTCTTTGCTACGCAGTCATCTTTTCACGTATTGAAAACGCCATACGCACATTTACTTTCTGATTGATGGTACGGATGATTTTGTGATCAAATTATCCTCACGAAATTCTGCATGAATCCTCCCGCTGTCATTTTTCGAACAAGTACTCGATTCCAATTGGAAATTTGAATGGGTATATCAGCAGAATCTTTGGGTGGATTTTACTCATTCAAGAATTCGGGATTCAAAGTTTCTTTCGAATATTATTGTGCTTACGGCAATCGTAAACACAATAACTTTTGAAAAAAAAATTCAAAAAGCACTGCCGTGAAGGCAGCAACTTTTGCGCGCATGTTCAATGTAGATGACCGCTTCAGCAACGAATTTGAACGTGCGCGCAAAAGCTGCTGCCTTCACGGCAGTGCTTCTTGAAATTTTTTTCTGATAAATTACTGGATTTCAATTCGATCATATCTGTATTTTTGGACATATTGTAAAAATAAAATTTTGAATGGGTATATCTACGGAATCATTGGGCGGATTTTACCCATTCACGAATTCGACCTTCGTAATTAAGCCCCAAACCTACTCTACAAATATCGAGTTTCTAAGTCGTTTCTTCCGGAAGTTATTGTGTTTACGGTCAGCCTAACGGCCGACTGCGTAAACACAATAATTTCCGAAAGAAACAACTTAGAAACTCGATATTTGTAGAGAAGGTTTGGACCTTAATTACGAAGGCCGAATTCGTGAATGGGTAAAATCCACCCAATGATTCCGTAGATATACCCAATCAAAATTTTATTTTTCCAATATTTCCAAAAATACAGATCAGATCGAATTGAAATCCAGTACTTCATCGAAAATAACATTTCGAAGTTTCATACAGAATTCAATGAGGATGATATGATGAGAAAATCATAGAAATTTTTTTTTCAAATTGTTCTAATAACACGATTATCACGAAATTTTGCATAAAGTTGTCTTTCAGCATCTTAAAACTAGCTGTGAAGTTTAATCAGGACTGAATCAGTATTTCTCGAGTAATACCGAAAAAATCAACGATATCGAGAAGAAAACCTCGAAATTTGACATATTTTTTCCCGATATCTCCAAAACTTATGATCGTATCGAACTGAAATTTAGTACACTGCTGTGAAATTAGAAGGTCAAAGTGTGAGTATAATTTTTTTTGGATATGATGAATGGTTTCCGAAAAAAAAATTTTTTTGTAAAAAAATTTGGAAAAAATTTTTTTTTTTAATTTATTGACAATATGATCTTGACGAAATTTGGCTCAAAGTTGCGCGTCGTTATAGTCCACCAAACTGCCAAGTTTGAATCCAATCGCTTGATTAGTTTCTGAAATAAAAAATAAATAACTTCAAAACTTCAAGTGCCCATAACTCCGAAACTATTCAACCGATTTGGCCCATTAACGAACTTAACCGCGGCATTCAGATGCGCAACCTATCCTGAAAGTTTCAAGTAGCTAGCTTGCTTCTGTCGACAGTTATCGTGTCTACGGCCGGCCGGCCGGACAGAATCAATTTTGACACCGGATTCGTCATCAGTGAGTCCAACCTAGTCGATTGAGACCATTTTCGGCTCAATCATCCAAAATTACAGACATTTGGACAAAACGATAGCACGCTGTTCCCCTAGAACATGCTCGCAAAAAAGAACTTAAAATTCAGTTTTTGTAGAGTAGCTTTGGACCTTAATTAGGAAGGCCCAAATTGTGGATGGGTGAAATCCACCTTATAATACTGCAGATTATTTTATTTCCAAAACAACAGATTGGATCGAATTGAAATCCAGTAGGCACTTGATTGAAAAATGATAGCTTTCACAGAATACACTAATATGATCAAAAAATTCAATTTTTGTTTCAAATTGTTATAATAACACGATAGTCATAAAATTTTGCACAGTGTTGTTCACCACCGTATTAAATTTAGTTATCAAGTTTCATCAGTATTTTTTCAGTAACTTCGGGAAAAATAACAATACCGAAAACCAATTTTTCCCAATATCTCCTTAAATTGGAATCTTATCAAACTGAAATTTGGCACACTGCTGTGAAATATAGAATTTGCGAAGAGTTGCGCGTCCTCATGTTCCAACTGCCAAGTTTCAGTCCAGTCGCTCAACAATCAGGAAAATATCCTCGTTATTTCGACTGATTTCGCCCATTAACGAACATAACATTTGCATTTAGAAATGCAACCTACCCTGAAAGTTTCAAGTCGATAGGTTTATCTGTACGCCCGTAATCGAGCCTAAGGCCTGGTAACCTAACAGTTTTTGACACCGGATTCGTCTAGAGGGGGTCCAACCTAGTCGTTCAAAGCCATTTTTGGGAAAATTAGAAACTTCCATACATTTGGACAAAACGATAGGTCGCAATTTTTATCCCAAGATCTCTGTTCTAATTCTGTCAGATTTAACTGAAATCCTATTTATACCTCGTTTCAAAATTACGTCTTGAAGATTCATGCTGAGTTCAAGATTCCAGCTGAACCTGGCAGATCAGATTATTTCGAGGAAATAAATGCTCAACAAAAATATTTATATTATTTTTCAGTTTTTTTCTGGGTTTGCATTCACAATATCTGAAACAGAAGTAGTAAAAATTAAATCAAAATTGTAATTCATAGAAAACGCCCTTGCAGATTGCAGAATTGAATTTTTCGTCAAGGGCAGTTTCTGGGAAAAATTTTTCGAATTTTTGAAATGAAATTATTTCACATACCTATTACCCTGGAACCATTGGGTAGATTTGGCCTGTTGAAGAAACTTACCGATGTTATTTGACACTTGAACCTACTCTTATATTTCAAGTATCTTTTTTTCTGTAAAGAAATTGTGTCAACGGCCAGATAGAATTGAATTCGGCCAATTTCAGATTACTGGAAAATTAATATGATTTTTTCAGAACGAGGGCATATTATTTATCATTAATCGTCAATCATCCAAATATCACTATCCAAATACAACGAAACGATTCGTTTCATCAAGATAGAAACAGCCAATCTCTGAATGTGACGTTCGGAATTACGGCAAACAATTACAGTGACAGCACAATCCCCATATTTAAATGGAAAAAAGGCAATTAATTCATATCGCATTGATTAATATGGGATTAGGTTTATTCTGGTCGAATTAATCATGTCAATCTACATGTCTCCCCTTTATGTAACTCAGATTTATGGGTTGGCATTCCCGGAGCTTCATTTGCTGTCTAAATTAGGTATGCAATCAATTTATGTGTAGTATTACCACACCTAAATAAGTGTCGTTTCTTTTCATCGCATGCATATTGTTTAATGGTTTATTTCGTTCGTTGTTTCTCCACTTTCTTCACTATTGAACACCAGTGTAGCACTGATAACGTTCCGTGATTTTTGTTGTAAACTGCATTCTGTGTTCGTTTCTGAAGTGTTGTAATGAAGTGTAGTCACACACTAGCTGCGTTCGTTAAAGCTACCTTTTGTGCTAAGGAGATTCGGGTATTTGGGTAATCGGATATTCTTCCCTATTGGCCGACGACGATCACGTGATCGTCGTCCGCCTATAGGGTGAATCTCTCGGCCAATAGGATTAATCTCCGATTACCCAAATACTCAAATCTCTCTTGCACAAAAGGTCCCTTAATAGACGACTTCGATCCAAGTTGCCAACCCATAAATTTGTTCCAAATATACTATAACCGGGGAAGGGGAATTTCAGAACAAATTCGACATGATAAGGTTCGCCTCGGCTCCTCAGACAAGACAATTCATTTCAAATATAGGTTTTTGTTAGGACAAGACAATTCATTTCAAATATAGGTTTTTGTTAGGATCATCTCTGATGAGCTGAAATTTGAGTTGGGATTCCTGATTTCATGTGAATAGTGTCTAGTTTACATAAGGTATGTTCCGCAAATCAACTTGGTTATGTCGGTTGCCTGTTTTCCGTTGCGTAAATATGAAATATTCGGTTGGTTCCTTGAAAAAAGGTTAATTACGGAATTGGATTGATAAAAAAGCAATCTTTATATCACCAGAACTACAGTCAATGTTTTATGGTAACATATCCATAATGTTTGGCTTACATCATGGAACATTCTATATCTACCTTATGATCCATAATAGACCATACCAAACTTTTTTCATTGTTGATTGTTGTCTTGATATTGTGATGAATTTATATTTTTCTCGTTTATTCTTTGTGATTTGTATTGTCAATAATTAAACAATTTTGTATTCACACCTGTAACAATATTACAATTCATTTTTAGCCTGAGGAAACCGAACCGAATACCGAAAGGTCGCCTTACGATTGATGTTTTTTATTTGGTTCCTTTAATCAAAAATCCCCACTTTATATAGTATCTACGGAACGAGAGCAAATTTCAACTTTATCATGAATCCTGTTTTTTCGAGTCCGCGACAAATAACTCCCGTAGAACCAAAAAAATTCAATTCATTTAGTTGCCAACAACGAGTTCTTGGGATTGCTGTCCCGAATGTAATTTATTTCAATTAGGAGACATGTCTGGAGTGGTGGAGTAAGATGGTGTGAATGGACTTGGCTAACCCTTGAGATTGGAGGGGAAGGGCAAAAACCGCAACCCTTGTCGCAACTGATGGGACGAAATCAAATTAAACCTTAATTGGATTAGAGCAGATCGTGTAATTTCGAACAATTTAAAATCTTGAGGATACGATAAATCTTAGTCACAACGTTTAAACACGTTCAGCTGGTAATAGCACGAGGAACATAGTATCTTCATGGTAGAGAAAAGGCGATCACCCATTCAGGTATCCAACCGTCCAACGATGCTTGATTTCAACTTGATGGAATCTGGATTTCTGATTCTCTCAAACGATAACGTCAGACATTCCGATCGAAATGAATCTTCTGGAAGAAATTAATAGGAGTCTCGACATTTCTGGAGCAATTTCGGAACTTGATAATGTCAATTTGATGAGCGGGTGAAATCCTTAGATTTCGAAGATTCATTTGAAATTTTATTATCCCAAAGGTTCCAAGAATATAGATCTAAACAAATCAAAGTCCAGTTATTGTTTGAAAATTACAGCATAAAGACTTGTGTTAAATTTTAGCTGAATCTGACTTATAGAATCTGAGATTATAACATTCTTGATTGTTCTAGGAAACGGCGTGCTATCTTTTTGTCCGAAAGTATGAAATTTCCGAATTTTGAACCAAAATTGGTCTCGAACGTCTAGGTTGAACTCACTGATGAATCCGTTGTCAAAATCAAGTCTGTCCAGCCATAAACATGATTACCTGGAAATGTTCAAGATCGATAAAAGAAGACGTAACGATTTCTGAGCTATGGCCATTTACAATTTTGGGGTTATTTTCCTAACATTTCACATTGCCCTTTGTCAATTGAATCGAAACTTGGCAGTTAGTTGGAGTATTACCAAGCGCAAGTATGGTAATTAAATTGAAAAATTGCCCTAAATTTTTTACTGGGAAATTTTTTTCTTCAAAGTGTTCATCAGGTTCATACAACATTCTGCACTCCCCTTGAACTCTATATTTCACTACTATGTACCAAATTTCAGTTCGTCATAATTTACGATATTGGGAAAAGATATGTAAAATTTCCTGGTTTTTTCCGGAATAACTCGAAATATACTGATCCCATTATTATGAAACTAGTAACTAGTACGAAAATTCTAATGCAAAACAATCCAATCAGTATTGTTGTTGTATTGGGTTGATTTTACCCATTCAGGAATGCAGCCTTCGTAATTAAGGTCTAAACTTACTCTACAAATATCGAGTTTCTAAGTTGATTGTTTCAAAATTTATTGTGTTTGCGATCGACAGTGGGGACGACCATAAACACAATAACTTAAGAATTTTTTAAAAGAAATTTCAGCTAAGAATCAAACCTGGGTCGGCCTCGAATATCCATATATACTCTATTCACTTTCATAAGCTATCCCGGTTGGCCATGACATTCTGACACATTTCAGCGTGTATATTTTGAAAATGTTAGGTTATAGTCATTTTCCTGTCAAATAACTACACAACGCTGTGTTCTCTACATAGAGGTCGTAATAATAACGTATTTTTCAAAATGTGCATTTACTTTGAGGAAATAATGAATTTCGGAAAATATTATGTAAAATTCAATAATTCAATTCCAAAGACCTGGCGACTGTTGAAGAAACTTTTTTCTCTGTTAACACTTGAAATATTTCAAGTATATAAACATGGTTGGAAGATTCAGTTATGCTATTTTCTTGTACGGAAATCAAGAATCAAGTGTTGAAAAATAATGGATAGAGAAGTCCATTACTTTGTGTGAAAAAAATAAAAGTACTCAAATAACCCTGCAGTAAAACTTCTAAACGAACAGACAAACCTATGGAATTTCCTACATTTCGAAATTCTCAAGAAATAAGCCTACAGAAGACATATGAATACCTTGTTGCACAATTTGAAATACTCCACTATCGAAATGTAGTAGTACTACGTACCACAGAACCTGTGTCACTTCAAAAGAACTAACTCAACTTACAAAGTTCTTGGGAATCTATGTGAACGATACACTGGGTTTTCACTCACATACGTTGAAAATGTTGGATAGCTTGTGATGAATTATTGATTCCAAATTATCAGGGTTACTATCAGAAAAAGCAGATTTCAATTCTACATAGCACTTCCTGATACTTTGTCATTGCTTCTTCAAAACTACCTTCGGCATTTTTAATTTCAAAGCGAGATGATTATATTGAGATTGACAGTAGAAATTGGCATTGGCATTCGGCAACGTCGCTGAGAATTATTTTCACATTTCCGATATATCACGAGTGTCAATCTGCGTCAGTTTTTAGTAAAAAAACATGATAAACCTAAATCATGGCCAACCAGGATAATTTATAAAATTGAGTGGAGTATACATAGATATTTTATTTTCACAATAATTCCAAGAAATGGATCCGTTCAAGTTGAAATCTAGTATACCCACTACCTACTCTGTTATTGAAGGACAACTTAAAGTTATATGCTGAATGTTTGCGAAATCTGAAATATGAAAATATTCGAATCAATTTTGTTTTTATTATTTTTGAAATGATCAACACGGAGTCCGGTAGCACTTTGCTGGTTGGCAGTATTGAAGTTTCTATTCCTTATCGTTTGATACCATTTGCGACTGAAATTTCCACAATTATGGACGTTTTAGGTCCTTGATTTATCGTGAATTCAGGTCCCTCGGTTCGTTTAATATTATACTGGGAATAAGCGGTCGGAGTTAAACACCCCGTATTTCGAAGGCTCGCTTTCAAATACCGGCGATTCCAAACTCAACTAGGAGACATTTATTCGAATTCTCAGGAGTATTCGATTCAGTTTACCTGTCGACAAAAGGAACCGAAATGGTGGCTCCATCAACATAGCGGAATATTGCAAATATTTCCAAACATTTTCTCGCTTTCCGCAACTCGAAATCAAGTAATTTACCTACAGAATAATTACACTGAATTAAGTCCCTGAATGTGGAACGAACAAAGTAGAAATATAATAATGCGCTATCCAGCCAGCAGTGAGATATAATGTTGTGTTTTCATATAATGGAATTTGTGGTTTGTCTGAATAAAACCTAGAAAAGCACTGACGTGAGGTCAGGAGAAAGATATGGGGATTTTTTTTCATGTGGTCTCCGCGAAATTCTGAATAACAAAATGTTGAATGGGGGACCATTCAACCACTGATTCTTACCGCTGATGGATGATGGTGAACCAAATGAATTCCTTAAGAATCTTCATACTTGCATTGTAGTATTGGAGTTCAATTGCGCTTCAAATGTGACGGTCAAATTCGTGAACAGGTGAAATTCGACCAACGATTCTGTAGATGAAGATTCTCATTCAAAATTTAGTTTTCCTGATATTCCCAGAAATACAGATCGTATTAGATTGAAGTGAAAAAAAATGGCAGCCTGAAGGCTCATGCGAAATTTCGTTTGTACAATATGATCAGTAGACCGCCAATATGGCATCTTTGAAATTGTATTGATATAATCGAAGGATCATCACGAAATTTTGCTAAAATTCACTAATCACCAGCAAAAGTAAACTGGCTACCAAGTTTCTCCCGCATCGAATGAAAATTTTTTGAGGTATTTCGGAAAAAACAACGATTTGTAGGACATAACCAAGAAATTTGACAATTCTTTTTGTAGTATTTCTCCAAAGATTAATATGCAGGTTGAGTCTTTAAGTTGTACATTGATTTCAAACATAGATTCCTACCATCAGATGAAATACGTTTTTCATTTACCATTTTTCAAGATTCGACTCAGGTGAAGAGTTAGAAGCATTATAATACTTCTCAATGTGCTGATACACTACTGCCCTTTTTTTGCAAGTTCAATACAGGTATCCCTTACGGTGACCTCTTTTGGAGAATAACCAATCCAAGATCTGAAATTCAAAGAAACAAGATTGAGAAAACTCATTTACTCATTCAAATCTTATGATTTGGTGCTTTTTGCGATATTATCGCATTTCACTACACTGGACATGAAACACTGGTTTTCAACTTGATGTTCATGCAATAACCAATTTCATTCCACTAAAAGATTATACACAATTCCGTCCTCGCCCATTCTCATATTGAAAACTTCATAATTATATTTTTTTCACGAAATTTATGAATAAATTATATGAAATCAATCAACTAACCTAAAAACATTAACTAGTCTAGTCCATAGACAGGGACTATGTCTGTGGTGTGGTCACGAAATAGCATAATCATAAAAATTATAACTCAATGTTATATCTATGCATATACCCAATATTAGTTCTATGCGACATATATGAATATTTCTGTGTATTTTATAGTCCGGATAAACGTGAACCCAGCTTAATTTACTTCCTTTACTAGATCAGACGCGGAACCAATAATATAAGAAAATTATTCGAATTTTATCCGATTTTATAATATCTGCAAAACGGTGCGTTTAAGGAGAAATTATAAAGAATAATCAAATATTTTAAATGATTGAAGATTTTCATGATGACATAAGATAAACTCTGGAAAAATTATAAATGAGAGAAGTGTTTCATTTGATGAGAGGAATCAATGGTTAAAATTAATGTACAACTTAAAGACTCATCCTGTATAATCAAAATTTAAAATCTTCTGAAAAAGAATCTGGTAGCGTCTGTTTTTCCCGAGATATTGAGGAAATAACTCCAACAGTTCGGATGACAAAATCTGAAATGTTGGCGAATATCGACCTCAAGGTCTGTGCCAAATACCATTGAGTATTATCAATAGTCCCCAAAAAACAAATTTTCTTCAACAAAAATTTGCAAAATGTTCGAATAATAATTTTTCAAAACTTTTCTGGAGACTAGATACACACGAAATATTGCATCCTGTTGCATGTAAGTATTCTCCAACTATGTACTACGTCTTAGTATGTTGGAATCTGTATTTCTTGAGATATTAAGTAAATTCCAAATAACAACTATATTTGATATGTTTTTTCTCTTATCTTTCCGAAAATGATTGCTCAATTTTAACTCCTAGGAATATGCCGAATTTCATAGGAATCTGATGGATAGGATAGTTCCAAAAAAAAATTCAAACAGAAATGTGGAAACATTTCAAATCATTTTTTTTTATTTTCTATCGACTATATCGATACAAAATTTTGCATTCAGTTGTTGTCAAATACTGATTTCATCGTGTGCGTGAAATCTCGTTGGAATCTGATGTATGGTTTCCGAAAAATAAATTCAACAAGAATTTGAAGAATTTTCGAATAACCATTTTTTTTTATTTTCTTGGTGTCAAGATGTCCACTTACGAATGCATGAAATGGCATAGTTTGGCGCATGTCTCGGTGAGTTCCTGCAGTCTAAGCCAGGACGAAACGTGATACCCCCAAATCGGTTGAAACTATCTCGCAATCGTTCAAAAAGCTTCATCTGAATGACCATAACTCAGTCTATCACCATTTCAAATTGTGCTCAAGGTTTCCAGATACTTACCCTGTTTGTGCGCCCTTCAAAAATATACAGCTAGTGTCTCTCTCTTCGAATTTCTGTTCGATTCCTTTCATCATTTGTCGACCAATTGAATCGAAATGTTGGCCCTTACACGGCGAATATTCCAACAATTTCGCGCTTTCCCCAACCTGAAATCAAGTAATTTCCCTGCAGAATAATTACACTGAATGTGGAATAAACAAACACCCCAAAGGGGAAAAAAATTAATGGGCGATCCAGCCAGCCGTGAGAATTCTCGTAGGGAAATTAAATAATAGAATTTGTTGTTTACCTGAATAAAACAAAAGGTTGGATTGTGGCTGTTCCAACTGGCATGCGTCAAACAACGGCTGTTATGTTTTGTTCTTGCACACAACGAAATTGAATTCTTGTGAATTCGTATTCCCAGTTCAATTCACAGTAGTATTAGAATAACCCGCAAAAAAGTTGTTGGAGACGCTTTGATGAAGCAGATTAGAATTTGCTATTATAATAATTGTGAATATTTATTTTGGTTGTTATAGAGAGGTTGGCAGCTATCCATCTATGGTCTGGTCGCAAAATGGAGAAATTATTCTGTGTATTATGTATCCGGAAGAAAGCGCTAAATTCAAGGCCTCTACTAGATCAGGGGCGGGCCCGCAAAAAAATGTGTAAATTTTTCGAATCTTCATTAGATTTTTAACTCTAACTCTAAATATCTCGAAAGCGGTATGTTTCTGGAGAAATTATAAGAAATTAAGGACTCTTAAATGATTGAAGATTCCTATACTGACTCAAGATAAACTTTACGTGCATTATTTATGATAATTTCTTATATGGGGTTTTCCAATTAGAACTTGACAACTTTTTTTCAGAAATAAATGCAAACCATTTGAGATATTTCAAAAACTTTATTATCGGGTTTAAGCACAATCAAAACATTTATGAATGGAACTCGACTTCGTTATATGGCCACCGCGGTCGATTCTTTGGAGCCAATTTTCGATGACTCGGCCAAACATTTCGACCGAAACGGCTGCTATTTCACGTTCAATGTTGGCTCTGAGCTCTTCCAACGTGGTCGGCTTGTTGGCATAGACCAGTGACTTGACGTGGCCCCAAAGAAGAAAGTTTAGAGGCGTTAAGTCGCACGAACGAGGCGGCCAATCAACTGGTCCATTTCTTGAGATAACACGCTCATCAAACTTTTCAATAAATCGATTGTAACGTGTGCTGTGTGGCTTGTGGCACCGTCCTGTTGAAACCACATGCTGTCCAAGTCCATATCATCCAATTCGGGCCAAAAATAATCGGTTATCATGATCCGATAACGATTACCATTCACAGTAACGTGACGATCATCATCGTCGACGAAAAAATATGGCCCTATGACGCCGCCGGCATGCAAACCGCACGAAACAGTTATTTTTCGTGGATGAAGTGGTGTTTCATGAAGCACATGTGGATTTTCACCCGACAAATAACGCATATTTTGCTTATTGACGAACCCGTGGAGCCAAAAACGAGCTTAGTCACTGAAGATGATTTTGCGATGAAATTGATCATCTTGGCGCATCTTTTGTAGAGCCCAATCGGAGAATGTACATCGCTTCAAATGGGGGTTTTTCTTGAATTTGGGTTATTACTGGTAATGCAAATTTGAACATAATTATTATGCGTTTTATTCATCATTTTCCCAAATGCGGCGGTAGCTCAGTGGTTAGAGCGCTAGCCTCATGACCGAAAGTTCTGGGGTTCAAGCCCAACCATTCGCTGTTGGGTAAATAATTAACAGTGCTATTCCTAACGTGGCGCAAAAAGCCTACACAGAACACACCTGGTCTCCTAACTCGCACAAGCATTAGCTTCTGAGGGGTTCCGCAGCGGAACCTAGGAGAATCAGCAACAATACAATACAATCATTTTCCCAAATTACCTTCAGAAAGTATTCGAAATCAGGTTTCGAAATTGGGGTTTGAGATTTGTCAGGCATGCACGAAATGACAACGATGTTTAGTAGAATAACTTTTTCTGTTATAGAAAAATGAAATATTTATTCCTATTCTGTGATACACACGTGTTCTTGTCAATATAACCAAACAATTTCCGTTTGCGATTTGTCAGTAATATGACAGTATGACAGTGTGTACTCTTCTTCTATTTCTTGGTCGTTGTCTTCTACTCTAACCAGATCGAAGTATAGCTATCTCTGTTTTCCTAAGCAAAGTAACATATTTGACGTCCTTTTCTTTCCGAGAAAGCTGAATTCGACGTTTCCATATCGTGCACTCATGACAAATCCCTTTAAATGCAAATCCCCATTTTTATTTTTCAGTTTTAGGTGATCAAACATTTTTTTAAAAATATAATATTGACATTACATGTTTGAAATGTGATGTTCTGAAGGTTTTCATGAAAATGTCTGCATTTTCGTTTGAAGGAAAAACCCCCATTGTCCATTGGCTTCAATTTTTGAGTCAGCTTGATCTTGTATGGGTGTGAAACAAGATCCTTTGTAACGGTCCAACTGACCACATATTTTCGAGCATAAAAATCTACTATCAATTTCTCAGGGAGGGGGGCTTGATTTATCCCAGCAACAAAACTCCTTGTCAGTTTTTAACAAAATGATTAACAATTATATACAAGAATTTACCAATTACAATCTTAATCGATTAAATTGAATCCTCAATCTCCCGAAACTATACAATTCTATAGCTACTTATCTTAATTCTAAACGAGATCCACTGGTGTCCTCGAATTCAGAAAGATCCAGAAAAGAAATCCTGATTCCAATTGAGTGTTCAGCTGCACATTAATGACTCCTCAGAAGTAACGTAATATTCAGAGCTTGATGAAGAGGTTGAACACTCCTCTCCAATATTTCCATGTGGAAGTTTCCAGATATTATGTTGACAGTAAAGATCTTGACGAGTTCTTCGTTCAAATTATTGACCAAGAATTTGCTGGATGCTGTTCCCAAATGTTTCTTGCTGACGGAAAAGTACTAGATGCTGCAGAAATACTTCTACTTAATTCGCCTTTGATTCCGGAAATTCCTATTCCGAATGGTACTCAGGCGGTGGCAGATATCTTCAAACGGAATTTCTAGTCCCCGATTAGGAGTTTCTTCTTCGCCTACACAGGCAGTGGTTGGTAGGTATCTCAAACCACTCCCCGACAAGGAGCTATATGAAATGAACGAAAAAACATCAGTGCATGCACAAAAATGTAACTTGACTCCTTCTCGATTCCTTATATTGAACAAGATAATCATGAAAATAATAAATGAAATCAACTATAAAACTGAGAAGGAATCTTATTCTGGGATGAAATGAACGAAAAAACATCAGTGCATGCACAAAAATTTAACTTGACTCCTTCTCGATTCCTAATATTGAACAAGATATGAAAATAATGAATGAAATCAACTATAAAACTGAGAAGGAATCCCATTCTGGGATGAAAAATGAAATAAACCAAGCAAGCAGAAAAAGCAAGTGCAAGAAACATGTGCCTGAAAACGATATGGAGGCAAGAAATAAATCCGGAACTAGTAAATTACTCAAATAATTCCTTCCTGGTGAGATGCTTGATTAGATTGAGTAAATTACAACTGCCCGTGAATAAGGTTATATCTCGCCAACTTCAATTTTAGAAAAATTCACCTTCAACGTGGATGATGGCAGATAAAAATCACCACAGGTACGATACGTGTTTCCTCCTTCACATGAAAGACAGAAAAGGAAAATTCGGGAAATTTCTAAAACGCAAATCCATCAATTCATTTGTTTCGTTCGCCGAAGTGACACAACAACGCATGACAATTACATCTATACGTTACTCTATGGAAGCCAGCGGCGTCACAAGAAAAATGTTGAATATTAACATAGGCGTGCAAATCGTTGCACCTTACGCAAAATTCGCCATAAAGTGGTCTTGGCAATGCCCAACTCTTAAGAACACCGTGGAATTGACTGATTCGGATCATTTGCTACGGCAGCAATATTTTCGACAATTCTACCAACCCGTTGTCTCACTGGCACGGCAACATCACCCAACGAATATGTACACTCAAATTTTTGCACTAAACTTGTTACTACCTGTTAACTTGGGCGAGAATAACGACCGAAAATCGAAGTTAACGCTCTTAAGGTAGCGGTCACCGACTCCGAATTTCTATACTAAATTTTTATAATTTGCAGATGTTGTTAGTTCGTGTACTTCACCAGGATGAAAATGTTTTACTGAATGAGTTGACCAAGACAGTTCGATGATTAGTGAAAGGGTGTGTTCACGAACTTAATTCAAAGTTGGAAACCCTGTGGTATTAACATGGTAAAAAATATGGTGTGCTCATCTGAAAAAAAAAAGTGACGTCAGCAAGATTAAAATATAAGGACATATATATTCTGGGCTTTGAACTTGAATGAGAAAAGTGATATCATCATTGGTAAATACGATCACAACATGTTTTACTTACATCATGGGTATTATTAATCGGAGAGTCTACGATTTGGAAACATCTCCAACTGGCATGCATCAAACAACGGCTATTATGTTTTGTTTTTGCAAACAATGAAATTGAATTCTTGTGAATTCGGATTCGAATTTCAATTGACAGAAATATTAGAATAACCGGCAAAAATTTGTTTGGACGCTCTGATGAAGCACGTAGTGCGAATTTCATATTTGCTATTAATTGAAAATATGTTTTTTTGTCTGTGATAAAGTGATCGACAGGAATTCATCGAAAGCATGAAATGTGAAAAACAAACATGCCAGAAATCACGGACTACTGAAATTATTTTGAATATTTTATTATTACGATATGGATATCGCATTGAAATTAAACACGACAATTGTTATTAATGAAAAAGTTAAAAATATATATATATAATATATATATATCAAATTTTGCTCTTAGTTGGGCGTTGGTAATCAAAAACTATCCACAAAATTTCAATTTGATCGAGTCAATACTTCATGAGATATCGAGGAATTAACCTCAAAATTTCAAATGGGCCTTACTCGGAAAGTATCCATCCGATTTCACCCATTAACGAACATTAAGAAACATAAAAAAAAATAACTTACCAATGAACACAAATGTATATATTCAATCATTTATTATCAGAATATACAATTAAATTAATTCCAGGCCTCAAACATAGTGAATTCTATCATAATATATAAGAAATGTCCAAATCAATCACGATCCAGTAACAAATCCAGAGAATTCATTCCAATATTTCAATAGTTTATTCAGGGCACATAATCCTTCCAAATTATCTTTCTCAACAGGCTTCTCATGATCTGAAAGTATAAGAATTTGTATCAATACCTTGGATATTATAAAATTGCCTTATCTAGGAAATTATGAGGAACTTAAGTGATATTTTGTTTAAAATTATTATTATAGGTTTGAATTGAACAGAACTAGCAATCATAAGTAGAATTAGATGTAGAATTTCAAAGAAAATGTAAATTTAGGGTAGAAGTTATGTCTCGACCCATAAGTTGCATATAATGTAGTTATCAGGTTTCCGAAGGAACAAAATTGCAGCTATATTTTAGAAATAGGGTTTATTTAACATAATGAAAGCATTTTTTGGCGATTGTAAGTAGAAATTCAAGAATACTAGGCAAATGAAATTGTTAATTTAGAAAATTGTACATTTAGGCATAAAAATTTGAAAAATTTCATATATTAGAGATTTAGAATATAGGCAAGAGGCACATCAAAATACGGAGAAAAATATGGCCGAATTTTCTAGACCAGGTTCGCAGAAGGAAAACTTACCTCTGAAGAGAAAACTGCGAAAGCATCATTTTTGGAAGACATCTTCGAAAGCAAATCAAACTAGATGTTGAAGAAAATTCCGGAAAGGTATAAATACCGAAGCTCGAACACAAAGATTTTAGTCCATTTTTAACCATCGTCAAGACTGAAGCAGGTCCTCGTAAAAATTCTCGAAACATCGTAATATTTCAGTCAGAAACCGAAAGCAAACCAAAATTGAATCAAAGTGACTGGCATCCTGGAAGAATATCAGAATTAAACACATGGAATATTGAAGCAAAACCAAAATAAACTTACCAAAAGGAAAAAACCAGCAGTTATCAAATACAAACAAGTAAAATTCGAGCCAGATGAATTTAATTTCAAGAGTCAACCCTTGGAACTTGCACATTGCGCAGTAAATAAACAAGACAAACTTTCGAGGTTATACAGAAAACCCGAACCACAGAAGAATATAAAGCAATAAAGTGACATAGACTAAAAACACCGTGGGTGAGAGAAAAAGGACATTATTATAAGTTTTTAAATTAATTATTTGAGTTAGGTTATTAATTAGTTTAGCATTTAAATCAATTTCCTTAAAATTATTTCATTAAATATTATTATTCGAAATTATATAAAATATTATTTCACGTCATAGAATCCACCTGAGAAAGAGACAGAAAGCCGCGTAAAATTCAAATCAAATTCAAAATTCATATTTTTGTTATTGGATCCTGTTAAAAATTCAAAATTTCAAAATTATTCAAAATCAAACAACAGTTCGATTCATAACAGTACCTCCTAAAGGTCTTGCAGTAATCATCGCAAATCCTAATGAATAGACGTCTGCTTAATTTCCATAATAAATGTTTTCGAGTCCATAGAAACCATTAGTGGAAACACCGTTTGCGAATTAACCTAATTGGGTTGTCGCGGCGTCGAAATCGAGTCGTATTAGAGAAAGGCGTCTGGATGCTTCGCTATCCGCGGCGGATGTGAGCACAGACGCCCGTCTTCCGTGTTACTTTAAATTGCTGGTGATTCATGATCGACGGGAAATTAGCATTTGTGAAAGTTAATGAGATACGACGACAATTGACAAGTTTATGAGGTTAGATGGATCGAAACAAATTGAATAAAAAAAAATATAGAAAAGCGGTGGCGTGATGGCAGCAGGTTTTGCGCGCATGTTCAATGTAGATGACCGCTTCGGCAACGAATTTGCTGCGGTCGACCTAAGGGCCGACTGCGTAAACACAATAACTTCCGGAAGAAGCGACTTAGAAACTCGATATTTGTAGAGAAGGTTTGGACCTTACTTACGAAGGCTGAATTCGTGAATGGGTAAAATCCACCCAATGATTCCGCAGATACACCCATTCAAAATTTTATTTTCCCAATATTTCCAAAAATACAGATCAGATCGAATTGAAACCCAGTATTTCATCGAAAAATTACAGTTCGAAGGTCCATACTGAATTTAATGAGGATGATATGATATGAAAATCACAGATTTTTTTTTCAAATTGTTCTAATGGCACGATCATCACGAAGTTTTCTATACAGTTGTCTTTCAGCCTCTTCAAACTACCTGCGAAGTTTTATCAGGATTGTATTAGTATTTCTTGAGTTATACCGGAAAAAACAACGATATCGAGAAGAAAACCACGAAATTTCACATATTTTTTCCCAATATCTCCAAAACTTATGCTCGTATCGAACTGAAATTTGGTACAGTGCTGTGAAATATGGAACTCAAAGTCCGAGTGAAATTCGTTCTCAGATATGATAAACGGTTTCCGAAAAAAAAAAATTTTAAATGAATTTTTTTTTAAATTTACTGACATTATGATCCTGACAAAATTTTGCACCTAATTGCCAAGTTTGAATCCAATCGCTTGAGTAGTTTCTGATATGAAAAATAAATAACTTCAAAATTTCAAGTGCCTTTAACTCCGAAACTGTTCGACCGATTTGGCCCATTAACGAACTTAACCGCGGCATTGCAATGCGCGACCTACCCTGAAATTTTCAAGTCGCTAGCTCACTCCGTTCGACAGTTATCGTGTCGTCGGCCGGCCGGCCGGACAGAATCGATTTCGTCATCAGTGAGTCCAATCTAGTCGCTTGAGACCATTTTCGACTCGATCATCGAAAATTGCACACATTTGGACATAACGATAGCACGCTGTTCCCCTAGAACATGCGCGCAAAAATCTAGAAAAGCACTGACATGAGGTCAGGAGCTTTTACGCGCTTGTACCGTTGCCAAAGCGGCCATATATACAAGTATTGACCCTGCCAAACGCAGATTTTTTCATATGGTCCTCACGAAATTCTGCATGAACCTCAAGCTTTAATTTTCGATCAAGTTCTAGATTGCAATTCGATCCAAAATTTTGAATGGGTATAACTATATAAAGAATAATTGGTGAATTCAACCCGTTTAAGCATTCTTAATTAAAGATTAAGTTTCGAGTTTAATAACGAATGCCGAATTAGTAAAAACTATCGAATGATTCCGCAGATATACCCTTTCAAAATTTCAGTTACTCGATATTTCCAAAAACATAGATCGAATCGCCCTTCAATGAAAAATGCCACCTTTAAGTTTCCGCCAACTAGAGTCCCCAGAACAATGAGCAAAAAAATTCAGTTGAAAAAGAGTCCTCCTGCATTTTGTTAAGTGGAGAGTTATTTTGCTCATTGTTCTGTAGACCCATTTTGGCTGAAACTTCAAGGTGGAATTTTCCATTGAAGGGCGATTCGATCTATGTTTTTGGAAATATCGGAAAACTGAAATTTTGAAAGGGTATATCTGCGGAATCAATATTGACCACGGATTCTTCTTTAGTGAGTCCAATCTAGTTGTTTGAGACTAATTTCGGCTCAAAATTCGAAGAAAGCACTGACGTGAAGTCAGGACCTTTTACGCGCTTTTTGGTTTTGTTGCCAAAGCGCAATTTTACATATTTTCATTATCGTAATTATCTGAAATATGCCGACTACAACATTTTGCTGAATTTTTTTTGCAAATTCAAAAAAATCGAATTTTTTTAAAAAATATTTCTTCTTTTTCAGAAAGTACCAAGCAGATTCCTGTAAAGTTCGGCGCAGATCTTGAGGTAAATATTCAACAACATTAAATCGTCAGCTAAATTTTGAGCCGAAAATGGTCTTAAACGATTGGGTTCAACTCCCTGAAGAAGGATCCGTGGTCAAATTCAATTCTGGTCGTCCGTCGGTATGTGCTCTAAATTCCAAAAAAAAACTTAGCGACTTGAAATTGACGGATTAGGTTTCAAAATATCTCGGTTAAGTTCGTTAATTGGTGGAATCGGTTGATAGTTTCAGAGTTTTCGGAGGACTATTTGAAATTTTGAGGTAAATTCCTCGATATCTCATGAAGTATTGACTCGATCAGATTGAAACTTGGACAGTTTTCGAATACTAACGCGAGTTACAATTCCATATGTAATTCCCTTACGATGTATCAGCGGTATCCCAACGTACCCGTGGGAAGTGCTACCGCAGCATCTTCTTATCTGTTCAACCGATGTAATAAATAGAACATATGCAATGTAGTTAGTTAGTTCTGATAGTATATTCATAGTTAACACATATCTCACATCTTATTATTCCTGTATCAATAAACATAGTTTTTAAAAACACGTTTTAAGCTCTCTAAAACGTAATTGGCGCAGTCGACGGAGTTTTCACAGTTTTCATCGAGAAATACTTTAGAGTCCACTCTATTTAGTGAAAATAGAACTTATTTTTTCGTTGTTCATTGGTGCACCTGTTCCTGGTCCAAACATCCATTGTGGAGAAGAATATGCAGATTAGGATCACAATACTAAGTTGGTGAGATATATTGATACTTTTGAATATTGTTTATGTCAGACTCCTCTATTTCATCCATTGATTCTCTCGTAGAAAACGATTGTGAATTAGAGCTAGATTTACTTAATTCCTTTAATAATCTTTCAATCTCATTAAGTGATAAATCAATTAATATAAATATGCCAAACGCTCCAGTTTTTGACATTAAAAATTTAAATATTATTCCCGAGTTTGATGGAAATCCAAATAAATTGCATAGATTTATTCAAGCCTCGGAAGCAATTCTTCACCATTATTTTGACTTAGATAATTTAAGTAATTTTCAAAATACCCTTCTGTTAAACGGTATTCTAAATAAACTTCACGGCAGAGCCGAAGAAATAGTAGCAATTCATGGAGCTACCAATAATTGGAATGAAATTAAAAATGCTCTTTTATTAAATTTCGGAGATCTGAGGGACGAAAATTGTCTTAATCAGGATCTCGTCAATTTGCGACAAAATTCGAATGAAACCCCGAAAGAGTTTCATGAAAAAATTATAACTCTTTTGAATACCATTTGCAACTACATTGATCTGAAGTGCGAAGCTGCCTTACGATCGAGTAAGAGAGAATTTTTCACAAAACAAGCTTTAAAAACTTTTTTAGCAGGTTTGAGAGAACCTGTAGGTCCAATCATTAGGGCTATGCGACCCGAATCATTAGCGCAAGCTTTACAATTTATCATAGAAGAAGATAATATTAAACATTATCAAAAATCTAATTCAATCGCGAATTATTCGAAAAAGACTTTCGAAAATACCCATAAAAATAATTATATGAACCATTCAAAATTTCAAAATCAAAGCACAAATAACCATGATTTAACAAATCAAATATCACAAAATAATAGTTATCAAAATCAGAGACCCAATAATTTCAATCAATTTCCGAATGGTCCAATAAGTATTAGGAGAAACCCAAATTTTAGAGAACAAAAATTTTTCACTAATTCCCAGGTATTTGGAAAACCACAGGCTCAATACCAAAAGCCTACTCCAATGAGTATTTCTACTAATAATACTCGTCCAAAATTACAACATTCTAATCAACAAATGCGAAATTTCAGCCAAAATTTTTCCCAAAATAAAAACATCCAGGCAAGACCTAATTTTGTTACCGAAGAATTATTTAATACCGAGTATTATGAAGAAGAACCCCCTCAAAATTTTTCAGAAATTATAAATGAACCTCATTATCCTGAAGAATATATTTTAGATGAAAACGAAGAAAATTTTCAACTAGATTCTCTCGAAGACCAGAACACTTAGAATATCATCTCTCGAGCAAAAAGAAAGAACTTCCATACATAACCATTAAAAATCCACCTCTAAAATTACTTATCGACACCGGTTCTACTAAATCATTCATAAATCCGGACCTCGCGAAAAAATATTATTCCAAATTTATCTTCACAGAACCATTCACAGTTTCAACGGTTTTTCAGAGTTCCACACATAATTACTGTGCGGAAATACCAATTTTTTCAGAATTTAATTATGATGATAAATTTAAATTTTACCTTTTCAAATTTCATAACATTTATGATGGTCTCATAGGCTTAGATAATCTGAAACTTTTGAAAGCAACGTTAAACTTTAACGAATCAACATTAATTACACCATCTGCTATTATTCCAATCAAATATCAACCATCCCAAAATAAAATTCCATTCAGAGTCAAAATTGATGCCCATTCTAGAATCATAACCAAAATTCCTGTCCAGCACAGAAACGGCGATATTCTCGTACCAGAACAAATTATTCAAAAATGCGAGATTCCAGAAATATTAACTTCATCTAAAAACGGATTAGCAAATGTTGAAATTCTGAACAAAACCGATGAAAATATAATTCTTATGCTGACCGATCCAATTGAATCAATTCCATTCAATAATAATGAGTATGAAATATTTGCTTTAGAATCTGAATCTTGTTCTAAAAACCCGGACATGGAAAAATTAATTAGGACTTCTCACATGAACGCTGAAGAAAAGCATCATATTTTGAAATTATGTAAAAAATATTCCGACATCTTTCAGTTAGAAAATCAGCCACTTTCTTTTTCCAATCAAGTTAAACATTCGATCAATACTAAAGATGAAATACCCATATACACCAAATCATATAGGTATCCATTTATCCATAAAGAAGAAGTACAAAAACAGATTAGTTCTATGTTAGACCAAGGCATAATTAGGCCCAGTCAATCCCCCTGGTCCTCACCGATTTGGGTGGTACCAAAAAAAGCAGACGCCTCAAATAAAAAAAAGTGGAGAATCGTAGTAGATTTTCGAAAATTAAACGAAAAAACTATCGACGATAAATACCCGCTACCTAACATCACAGACGTACTGGACAAACTTGGAAAATGTCAATATTTTTCAACTATAGATTTGGCCAGTGGCTTCCATCAAATCGAGATGAATCCTAAAGATATTCCAAAAACAGCTTTTACGGTTGAAAATGGCCATTATGAATTTGTCAGAATGGCATTTGGCTTAAAAAACGCATGTTCAACATTCCAAAGGGTAATGGACAAAATGTTAAGAGGTTTATTGAACGTAATTTGTTTAGTTTATCTGGATGATATAATAGTATTTTCAACGTCCCTTCAGGAACACATAGTTAATTTGAAAACGGTATTTCAGCGGCTTAGAGAGGCAAATTTCAAAATTCAAATAGATAAATCCGAATTTTTAAAAAAAGAAGTAGCATATTTAGGACACATAGTGACCCCCGATGGAGTCAAGCCTAACCCAGACAAAATTGTCGCAGTAAAGAAATATCCTTTACCAAAAACAACTAAAGAGATAAAAGGATTTTTAGGTCTCTTAGGCTATTATAGAAAATTTATCAAAGATTTCGCTAGAATCACTAAACCACTAACGGCTTGTCTAAAGAAAGGAGCAAAGATTGAACACACCCCACAGTTTATAAATTGTTTCGAATATTGTAAAAATTTATTAGTAAATGAACCCATTCTTCAATACCCCGATTTTACAAAAGAATTCATTCTCACGACAGATGCCAGTAATTTTGCAATTGGTGCTGTCCTGTCACAAGGAAAAATTGGAAATGATAAACCTATTTCGTACGCATCTAGAACACTCAATGACAGTGAACAAAATTACAGTACTATCGAAAAAGAGCTACTTGCAATCGTATGGGCAACAAAGTATTTTAGACCTTATATTTATGGAAGAAAATTCAAAATTATAACGGATCACCGACCCTTGCAATGGGTTATGTCCCTCAAAGAAGCTGGTAGTCGACTTCTGCGATGGAGATTAAAACTCGAAGAATTCGATTTCGAAATTATTTATAAAAAAGGATCATCTAATACAAATGCCGACGCACTTTCTCGAATCGAAATTCATAATAAAGAATTGTTTGAATACATGGAAAAATTTAACGAATCAATTGCCGGAACACACTTAGATAATGATAATGAATCTATGATGGTAAATCTGGATGAATCAGAAATTCAAAATGTCGAATCAGGTACAAAATTTTCTTACGAACATTTTTTGGAACTTCACGAATTGAATAAAATAAAATATCCCTCTAACATAAAAGAAAAAAACGGTGATTTATTTGACGCCCCTTTAAATTATTCTTTTGCCCACTGTGTATCCAAAGATTTCCATATGAATGATGGAATTGCACTCACTTTCAAACAGAAATTTGGTCAAGTAAACAAACTTAAATCTCAAAATAGAGATTTGGGCGAAGTAGCTTCTCTCGAAAGTAAAGATCGCAAAATTTATTATCTTATAACAAAAGAGTTTAGTTATCTTAAGCCGAAATACGAAACAGTATTCAATGCACTTCTTAATCTCAGAAAATCTTGTGAACAAAATGGGGAGAATTATTTAGCCCTTCCTAAAATATCGTGTGGTTTGGATCAATTAGATTGGAACAAAATTTTTAACATGATTAAATACATTTTTGCAAATTGCGATATACAAATAATCATCTTTCATTTTCAAGAAAAAAATTTGAAAACATCAGGAAATTCGGAGGAAATTATAGATCACAATATTTCAGACGATAACACTGTACATTCGAATCATGAGAACCCGATTCAAGAAATTCCTATTTCGGAGAAAACTCTCAATGTTTTTGACAACCAAGTTATATTTGACTTTGTACATCATTCTCCAACAGGAGTAAAAGTAGAAAAAATTTTTCCAAACAAACAAAGAATTTTGGTTCAAATTTCCACCAATGGGTTAAATGAAGAAATTGTAGAATTTTTCAAAACCTATATCCGGCCCAATATCTTGTATGCGTTACATTTCGAACAGGATCAATACTATCAAGAAATTTGCGAGATTCTAAGAAAAACTTTCAAGCAAGCGGCTTTCAAACTTGTTAAATGTAATACCATTTTGGAAGATATTATTGATAAAGATCAACAAGTCTTAACCATTAAATTCATGCATGAAACAAAAACAAATCACAGGGGAATTGCCGAGACAATTTCTAGAATAAGAAGAACTTATTACTGGCCAAGCATCCAAAGTGATGTAACAGAGTATATTAATAATTGCGAATTATGCCAAATTAACAAATACGATAGAGATCCCCCGAAACAAAAATTAATGTTGACGCCTACACCTTCTAAACCATTCGAAATTATTCATATAGATACTTTTCAAGCTCAAAATAAAAAATTCCTCACAATTATAGACGCATTTTCCAAATATGCACAGGCATATCCCTTACTTTCATTAACAGGAATAGAAATTGTTAAATCTCTTTTAATTTTCATGACACATCATGGAGCACCATCAACAATCGTAATGGATAACGGAACGGAATTCAAAAATGGTGTAGTTATTGAATTTTTGAAGGTCCATCAGATAACACCACATTTCGTTACGGTTAATAATTCTCAATCGAACGGATTAATCGAACGATTGCATTCTACGCTGATAGAGCACTTACGTATATTAATGAGTAGGGACAAACAAACTCTAAACATTGAAAATCTTATGCCTTATGCAATTTTCGGATATAACAATTCAATTCATTCTTCAACAAAGCAAAAACCGATTGATATTATTAACGGTCATTTAAATTCACAAGACCCCATGAATATTAATCTAAATGAAAAAATTATTAATAACTATATTGAGGAACATCGAGAAAAAACGAAAGAACTCTATAAACGGTTGAATGAAGAAATGATGAAGAAAAAACAATTAACTACTAGCAAAATTAACGAAAAGAGACATGAACCCCTTCCATACAAAGCTGGTTCTACGGCTTATCGTAAAATAAAATCGAATATTAGGAATAAACTTTCACCAAAATTCTCTAAAGAAAAAGTAGTTTGTAATGAAAATATCAAAATTCTGACTGAAAATAAAACCTTGCATAAGCAAAATCTAAAAAAGCCGAAAATTAAAACAAAACAAATTTTGCAGGCTCCTAGTGCTTCTCACAGCAGCTCAGGAAATGAAAATAATTAGCCTCCAGGACAGTCCAGGAATTCTTCCAATTCATCTTGGCAATGCAAAAATCAGACTCAAATTTCATGATTTCGTTCATTTTTTTGACCTGGAACCAATTAGAGATGAACTGAAAAATTTACGTGGGTTATATCTCCATGCATCAAAAACATTACTGAATAAAACAAACAGTAGTTTCCGTAAAGAATTAGAGAATCACAAAAAATTTTATGGTCATCAATTAGATTTGGCAGAGCAAAAACTAAAAGGTTTAATCCCTCCAGTAAGATCAAGACGTGGTTTGATAGATGGTTTAGGAACCGTCATCAAAAGCATTTCAGGCAACTTAGATGCAAATGATGCAATTCAATATGAAACAGCAATCAGACAGCTCCAAAAGAATCAGAAGGATATTATGAAAAATCTGAATAATGATATATCCCTAACAGGAAATATTATTGAAAAATTCAATGAAACTGTATCCGTACTTAAGCAAAATCAACATACAATTGTTTCCCAGTTTGAAGGAATCTCTGAAAATTTCACTAGGCTATATGATAACTTCTATTTTTACATGAGAATTAGAAATATGATGGAACAGATTGGCACATCTATAAATATAGTCATGCAAATCATTGATGAGATTGAAAATGCCATAAGTTTTTCTAAATTAAAAACATTACATCGAAGTGTTATAAGATTTTCACAGTTGAAGTCTATTATTAACGTAGTTTCAGAAAAATATTCCCAAGAAAATTTAATATTCACAGATGAAAACCAGTATCATAATTATTATGAGTTGATTAAAATTGATGCATATTCGATAGAATCTAGAATAGTATTTATTTTACACTTTCCTATAGTTGATTCACAAACGTTTTCTCATTATCACCTTTTCTCTATCCCAACAATCAATAATACCATAATTATTCCGAAGAATTCCTTTCTGACAATGAATGATATATCGTATCAGTATAGCTCTTCACCTTGTATGGATATGCATTCGATTTTCTATTGCCATGACAATGAATTAATTCAAGAATCAAAAAGCAATGATTGTGTTTTCCAACTACTTCAACTGAAGAAAACTTCTGGAACATGTCAAAGATATCCGGTGTTTACCAGCCAAAATCTCATCCAGAGAGTAGACAATAGCAAATTCATCGCTATATTCCCGAACAGTACGAAAATCCAGACCATTTGCAATAGAAGCGATTTCACGGAACTTAAGGGATCTTATTTGATCTCGGTGCCAAAGGGATGCTATTTCCAAACCAAAGAAGAAAAATATTTCAACAACAAAGAGATACTCAAGAGTCAACCGATGTTTTTGCCAAAAATCACTGATGGTTTCAATACTACAACTTCCGATATATTCAAAATTCAACTTCGAGATGTTCCACTTGATCAAATCCACATCCTGAAGAAAAAACAAGAAGAAATTCATCCACTGATTGGAGACCAGTACAAAACCAATAATTTTCACGGAAACTTGATAGGCCTTGTCTACATTTTACTGATAACAATTTTCATTTATTTCTGTTTCATAAAATTGAAGAAATCTTGGGAAACCAAACACCCAGCAGGAAGCATGGTACGTGAGGCGGAGACTACCGAACAACGCCAGGCTTCATTTTTCGCACCGTAAAGCTTTTTCTGAGGATGGAGGAGTTACAATTCCATATGTAATTCCCTTACGATGTATCAGCGGTATCCCAACGTACCCGTGGGAAGTGCTACCGCAGCATCTTCTTATCTGTTCAACCGATGTAATAAATAGAACATATGCAATGTAGTTAGTTAGTTCTGATAGTATATTCATAGTTAACACATATCTCACATCTTATTATTCCTGTATCAATAAACATAGTTTTTAAAAACACGTTTTAAGCTCTCTAAAACGTAATTCGCGCAACTCAGAGCAAAATTTCGTAAGGATCCAGTTGAAAAATTTTTGAGAACATTTTTTATGGAAATTTTTTCTTCGAAAATATTGTTTAGATTTAAATGGAATTTGGCACAAACCTTAGAATCAATATTCAACAACGTTTCAAATTTCAGTTCGATACGATATTTACCTTCTTAGATATAAGGAAAAATAATGTGCCAAATTTCGTTGTTATTCGGAATTTTAACGTCATTTCCGCAATATCTCAAGGAGTACAAATGCAATCAGATTGAAACTTCTCAATCAGGTAGAGATTACCAACACGCAACTAGGTGCAAAATTTCGTGTTGATCTAATAGTTACAATTTGAACAATCGTGTAAAAGCTTCTGACCTCACGTCACTGCTTTTCTAGTTTTTTTTCATCAAATACTTTTGAAAAATTCTTCCCCTGTAAGAAGAGAATCACCTAGGAAACCTCGTAATAACGACATAGACCTATCTATTGACTTATTTATTGGCTACGAATCCTCACCAACGTCCTTATAAATGGGCCCTCGTTTCCACTTACCGTAATCGAAATCGGAAAATCATTTTTTTCTCAAACGTCGATCAATCACGCATTTCCTCCCGCATTCCACATCGAAAACACTTGGGCTGATTATCAGGGAATGAATGTCTGGTTGCGTTTGAAAGCGTCATTTCCGATTAACCATAAATCACGTTTGGGCTCTCTAGAACCGACTAGGGCCCTTCGCCAAGAGATTGCAGGCACTTGCCACAATCGATATCATAAGTATCTTTCAGTTACACCATGGCTTCTATCAGTTCGGAATAACATGTTTCAACCAGTAATTTCCCCATCACTCTAGTGGTCGATTGAATCGACAGAAGTGCGTAGAATTTCCAATAATGCTTTACAGGGTGATTCCGGAGGAGAGCGACATATTGGTTTCGTGCGTAGTTTGACATTTGTCATACGTTGGAGGTAAAACAACCTCACTTACCCGCTTTGTTTATGTTATGAAGTACAGCATTTTCAACAATTAAAGGATAAATTCAGAAGTTAAAATGATTTATGTTAACAGAACTGGTGAATAACTAGGCCTAGTTATTGTTTCGTAGTGAAATACAACATACACCGAGAGACGAAGGAATCCGATTTTTCAGATATATTGTAGTTTAGACTTCATATTTGAATATTTGCATTTTTGACCCATTCCCCTAAGTTTTATCTGGTATTCGAAGAAATAGAATACTATGTGAACTATCCTAGAGAAGGCAAACATCCTATTATCACGCCATAAATTGAAAAAACTGTTCTGACAAAGTAACAAACTATGGTAGAGTTTGTTGGAGGCATTTCCACACTGGTTAAGGAATTATGTTAGACTATCTATTTAATTTGTTCTGTTTAATAAGTTGACTCATGATGAGATAAGTATGATAAGAATATTTTGTGTTTGTTATACACATTTCAAGAATTATATCTTCTCGACACTACAATAGCTGGCGTTATGAATGACAAACCCATCCTGAATGGTTACCACTCGCATCTCCATATGATATATAAAGGCAATTCGTTATGTGATAGATTTGTCAAAATATTGCATGCATTTTATAATAATAATGAATCGGATAACTTTCTCTGTTCTCAACCGAACACGTTCTGATGTGGTTCGACTACTCGAGGATGGAACTTCTACGTTATGTTGTTTGTAATATGTTTCGAATTGACCTTATTGTCAATTATTAAAGATTATGAAAACCCTAATGTTGCATCTGCATAATAAAAAAGCATTTTATATGGATAGTAAAGAATTTTTTGAGGATGAATTGAAATCGGTGTTCAAGGAAAAAAATTCATAGGAATTATTTTATTTGTAACATATATTTAGTATATTAAATATATATTTGAAGATTATGATAGCACTGACATAGCAGCTGGAGACCAATATTGTAGTAATTTGATAATTTGCAACATTGAACGTTATTTGAAATAGTACTGAGAAGTTCTCTGGAACCCATGTTTTTTCCATCCATACATTTGTTGGATTTCATTCTGCTGTTTATTTTCAGGAATTAATGAGCTAAACATGTTACTGTTTCATTTTCAATAGTTATACCTATAATAAATGCTATCTCTGATGTGGATACTCTAGGCTTTAGAAGACAAGGATAAATACTGCAATTTTCATTTATATCTTTTTGAACGATTATCATCTGAGATTGAATATCAGTTAATCAGATCCATTATCACAAAATTTCACTTGTAAAATTAATAAAATCACTAAAATCTCCAAATAATCGCTCTTCGCCAATGTAAACAAAGTGAATGTATTCCTTGGTCTCTCGGTGTATTTATGTTGCATTTCACAACGACACAATAACTTGGCCTCACGGGTCTAGTAATTCACCAATTCTATGAATATAAATCAGTTTAACTTGTGAATTTATCCTAAAATTGTTGAAAATGCTGTATTTCATAACATAAACAAACCGGAAACAACATAGAGGGAGGGACTGTAAGCAGTTTTTGGGTGTCCGCAACATGCTTTTGTCGACGTAGTCAGATTGTGATTTATTTGGAAATGCGCAATGATATTATCTTATTGTAAATGTATATTGAATGAAATAAAAAATATTGATTTTAGTAATTCTCGGTTTAATTTGGAAATTTAAACATTTCATGATAGATATTTTTCTTCAGTTTCGAATTTGTGGTAAGAAGAATACTCACCTTTTTCAGTATCTACCTGCTGAAATCCAAGCTTTGGCAACGATGCCGCATTAACAGTATACCGCCGGTCAATCTGTCATCCGTTGTTTTGGTGAGTTTCTAACGAGTTTTTAGATATTCCTAGCTGTTTACTTCAATATTTTCCAAATTATTTCAATACTTTAATTCACTATGGGACGTAAGAAGTGTGTTGTTTGTGGAGAATCCCGTAAATTGAGTAAAATTTCGTATCACAGGTTGGTAATTGCTTTGTTAACAAGTTTGTTTTGATTGCGGTCAAAGTGATACTCTACCATGGTGTTTTGTTCGATTCGACAGATTAATTAAGATCAATTTCATTTATAACTTTGGAATAGCTCATTCAATTTTGATGAAATTTCCAGTGAGGTATAATATGAATATATTCAATAATTCCACTCCTTTTTTTCAGAATCCAGGGTTGTTATTGCGATAACTCTAGATTAATTGTACGGGTTGAAAAATCAACCTGTACAAAACTATCTGCAATCTGTTTCAGATTCAACCATATTGAGTTATTATTCAGTTGTTTTTTTATGACTTCTGGTTTTCCTAAAAAATTGTTCAAAAAAGAACAAAACTCCGCTTTAAAGCAGTGAGAATATTCTCAACTAGGAGGTTAAGTTCTTGAATAGTCTTTTCAAACTCGAAATTCATATTAAATTGCTCATACTCGAAACTAGAAAAATGTGCATATCCAATAAAATTCAATTTTTTTTTCAAATTGTTCTAATGACAAGATCATCACGAAATTTTGCAAAACGTTGCCCATCAGCATTTTCCAACTAGCTGGCAGGTTTGAGCATGATTGAATCAGTAGTTTTTGAGTTATTTCGAAAGAAAAAACGATACTTATCGGAACAAAAATCGCGATAATTTCACCTATTTTGTTCAATATCTTCGATGGTAATAACCGTATCGAATTGAAATCTGGTACACTGCTGTTTAATATAGAGTTTAAACTATGGGCAAATTGTTTTCCGAATATGATGAATAGTTCCGAGAGAAAAAAAATTCCAAAAAAATTTCGAAAAAAATTTTTTTTCAATTCACTGACAGCATGATTACAACAAAATTTTGCGAGAGGTTGCGTGTTGTTATGCTTCAACTAACTTCCAAGATTCAAGCCAATCTCCAGTTGTTCCTGAAATATCAGGAAATAACCTTAAAATTTCAAATGGTTATAACATCGAAACCATTCAGCCGATTTCGCCCTTTAACGAACCTAACCGTGACATTCTGAAATGCAACCTATCCTGAAAGTTCCCAGCCAATCCGAATTTCCGTACACCCGTAATCATGCATACGGGCGGGCGGCCGTCCAACCGGACAGAATCGATTTTGACACCAGAAATTTTTTTTTTAATTAAGTTACCATACGATCCCAACAAAATGCTGCTCAAAGTTGCGCGTCGTTATGCTGTAACTAACTACCAAGTTTCAATCTATTTGCTCCTGTAGTTTCTGAAATATCAGGGAAATAACCTCAAAACTTCAAATGGCTATTTCTCCGAAACCATCTGACCGATTTGACCCATTAACAAACTTAACCGGCGCATTTCAATGCGCGACCTAATCTGAAGGTTTCGAATCGCCAACTTGCTCCGTTCGACAGTTATCGAGACGTTGGCAGGCTGTACGGTCGGCCATGCGATCAGAAACGATTTTGACACCAGATTCGTCATCAGTGAGTCCAACCTCTTCGGCTCAAAATTCGAAAATTACAGACATTTGCCAAAACGATAGCACGCTGTTTCCCCAGAACATGCTCGCAAAAATTACAAGAGTTCGGTGGCCGCGAGGTATTGAATTTCCAAGGCGAGCTGCACTTATTATTATTTGGAATTGATAAACCCAAAATATATAAAATAATCGTCCCTCCGATCCATGCAATGGGGCTTTTTCCTTAAAACGAAAATGCAGTAATTTTCATGAAAAACTTTTAGAACAGATCATTTGAAACCTATACTTTCAATATTATATTTTTAAAAAAATATTTGTTTACCTAAAACTGAAAAATAAAATAGGGATTTGCATTTAATGGGATTTCTCTTCTCGGAAAGAAAAGGACGTCAAATGTGTTACTTTGCTTAGGAAAACAGAAATAACTATACTTCGATCTGGTTAGAGTAGAAGACAACGACCAAGGAATAGAAAAAGAAGAGCACAGACTGTCATACTGTCATATTACTGACAAATCGCAAACGGAAATTGTTTGGTTAAATTGACGAAGAACACGTGTGTACCACAGAATAGGAATAAATATTTCATTATTCTATAGCAGAAAAAGCTATTCTACTAAACACCGTTGTCACTTCGTACATACCTGGCAAATCCCAAACCCCAATTTTGAAATCTGATTTTGAAACTTTCTGAAGATAATTTGGGAAAATGATGAATCAAACCCTAAATAATTATGTTCAAATTTGCATTTGCAGTAATAACCGAAATTCAGGAAAAACCCCCATTTAAATGATCAATGTCATAATTAATTTCATCTTTAAATTCGGTGTCCTGTCCAGCTGTCCTTCCTAAACGATAAATAGTTGTAAGCATCGGGGGTGTATTGTTTTCAATTCAACGAAACTCGAAGTTCGTACTCTCGCTAATTCGACTTTCATTCCCTGGGAACTTTTTCAATTCTACCTTCTCCCGTAGGAGTATCTTCACTCCTGAGAATTATCCAGAAGGTCGTTTTAATTTTGTCTGAAGCCTATCTAGTCCCATAGGACATGTTATTCTAATAATGGTTTTCAGACGAGAATGCCGAGTCTGTCTCAAAATCCCGCAATTCCGTTTTGAATTCATAACAAACCTCCATTATTCTATACTATACAAACTGAATAATTTGACTCGGAGGAGGCTTGAAATCAAAGTGGAAAGATTTCGAAGACATTTCGAGTATTCTTGGCGAACGTTGCGACATGTTGCTAACAGATAAACTAAATAATAATAATCTTTCGACGATTCCGAGTATTTTTGAAAATATCTCAAAATCGACACAGTAAGCGATCGATTCCGGCACCTACACCATTTTGTAATATTCTAGAAAATCTTTTTCGGGGATTTCACTACGTTTTTTGCACTACTATTTCAGTCAGTCTCTTATTTATGAGCTTCGCTAGTATCTTTGTAGTGCTGTTTGCTTGCCAGATGAAAGATTCCATTGCGAGTGATGAAATGACAGTTATTAGCCATTTGGTCTGGACTAGATGAACTTCAACTAATTTTACATTCAATAGTGAGCCAGATCCAACTAGAAGCAAGTTATGTTTTCGGGGGCAGAAGCTTTATCATTCTGCCGAAATGTCTGTAATTTCAGAATTTTCATTCGAAAATGGACGATGAGGTTGGACTTGCTGATAAGAATCCGTGGTAATATTCATTTCGTATAAAACCCTGTGAGCGTAATGCCAGCAGCTCCGAAAATGTTAATCGGAAAGGGCGGTTTAGTAACGCTTAGTTGTGAAGCTTTTTACGCGCTTATTTGTCACTACCTACTTCTTCAATTTATTATCTTGAAGAAGTGAAGAAAATAACTGAAGAATGCAACAACAAATTCAGTTATATTGTGGAATTTCAATTCTTGCTATTTATCATTACCATTCCCCTTCTCTATATTTTGGAAGTAATAACAAAAAAAGATCTATAACTTTTCAACTTCAAATTGAGACCTAACAAAATCAAATTGGGAATGAACATATTCAAATTGGTACTAAGCAAAATCAAATTGCGGCTGAACACATTCAAATTGGAAATAATCAATTTCATAACGGTACTACATTCGTTTTTGTGTGAATTGGAGTTTTACGGGCTTCTTCAGTGTGGACTATGCACCTGCTATCTCTTTGGCATTTTACTTTTATTTTTTGCCCACATTTTGGGCGGTTGATACTCGAAAATTTTCCAACTTTCCAATCGCCGTTTTCTTCATGGACTGCAATTCTCTGCTTTTCAATTGATTCCGACTCTTCCGTTTCAATGAGGGACATAATTTCCAATTAAACTCTGGTTTGCACTCATTATATACCCTCCTTCGACATTGAAGTGTAAACCTTATAAAGTAATCAGAAAATTCAATTCAAAGAGCAACGAATGTTGTACCCATATGAAAATGATTATTCCCAATAGAAAATATATATAGGGTCAAGAGGTGTGAAAAAAAGACCAGCAAAACTTTGGGTGAAAACGAGACAATGGTACAAATCATAATAAAATACATTCAATCGAAATGAAAAAATCTCGTGAACGAAGTTTAATATTTCCGTTATATTTTCCCATATTGGAATGTTGTGAAAAAAACTAAAACCAATGTAATAAAAATTGCACCAATAAACTCTGCAAAAAGTGACCTTGAAAATTTACAGCGGCGACTGCAAACTTTACTTACAGCGCGAACACTCAAAGTCGGGTACGGTCGGCGTTAGTAGGATCCCTCGTATTGAAGGCGAATTTAGAACATTGCCAAATTTAAGTTTCAAGGAGGAACACAACGTCCGGCTAAACAGTTCCAATTCAACATAAATTTGGATGAATATAATGTTAAATCATGAAATGAAGTTGATGAATTATTTTTGATTACTTTCATGCTAAAAAAATTCATATTTTAGTTTTTATGGTTCTGTAAATTAGAATCAACTTTGTGTTATGTTACTCTTATCTATAAGGGTCCAAAATTTCGTGTATTTTTCAGAATACAGAAATAAAAATATTCACAATTACTTATTCATTTAACCTCCTATGTCTTGAATTTAACCCAACCTTCTAAATAGATTCAATGCACGTTAAAGAAGCACGTCTCGTTTTTTGCCTACGTTGTCTCGTTTTTACCCAAAACGCAGGCTTGAAACGAGACAAGCAATTTTAATTTTTGTCACAGATTTTCCTACAATTTGCAAAAATTACCAACTGCTTTGATTTGTACTGGTATGATTATATATCACACAAAATTTTTGAACCGTTTGGACTACTCCTTTTATTGAAAAAAATGGAAAGATTTGAAAAGTGTGTCGTTTTTACACCACTTGACCCTATTCCAAATTGGTAAAAATGTGAAAATGGTTGCCCCATTTTGAAATATATATATATTTCAAATCATTTTCATATGAGTACCACATTCGTTGCTCTTTGAATCGAAAAAATCAATATGAACTAGTACTGATTATATGCATTTGCATATGCAAATGCATATAACGCGATATTCTAGGCATAATTGCATATTTTGGTACTTTCTTGTCGAAAGTGCATATTTCAATGGTGGGACGTAATCCTGGTGCATAGATCAACCGGAAAACGTTGAACGGGTGCGGAGCCATAGAAAGATTGGATACCAAAAATCTACTGTTCAAATCCATGGAAATTTCAGAAAGAATAATCGAACAGAAGGATGTCCTTACTAATTTACTGTCAGAAATAATCCATGACAAATTTAAAAAATTTACGGATTCATTCAATAAAATTTCAAAAAGCACTGCCGTGAAGGCAGCAACTTTTGCGAGCATGTTCAATGTAGATGACCGCTTCAGCAACGAATTTGAACATGCACGCAAAAGCTGCTGCCTTCACGGCAGTTCTTTTTGAAATTTTCTACTGATAAATTACTGGTTTTCATCGAAAAATAACAGTTCGAATTTTCATACAGAATTTAATGAGGATGATATGATAAGAAAATCATTTTTTTTTTTCAAATTGTTCTGATGACACGATTAGTGCATCTCAAAACTAGCTGTGAAGTTTTATCAGGACTGAATCAGTATTTCTCGAGTTATACCGAAAAAATCAACGATATCGAGAAGAAAACTTCGAAATTTGACATATTTTTTCCCGATATCTCCAAAACTTGAATTTTCTGACAATATGATCCTGACAACATTTGGATCAAAGTTACGCGTCGTTATACTCCACCTAACTGCCAAGTTTCAATCCAATCGCTCAAGTAGTTTCCGAAATAAAAAATAAATAACTTCAAAACTTCAAGTGCCTATAACTCCGAAACTATTCGACCGATTTGGCCCATTGACGAACTTAATCGCGGCATTCTGATGCGCAACCTATCCTGAAAGTGTCAAGTTGCTAGCTCCCTTCTGTCGACAGTTAGCGTGTCTACTTGCCGGACGGCCGGCCGGCCGGACAGAATCGATTTTGACACCGGATTCGTCATCAGTGAGTCCAACCTAGTCGATTGAGACCATTTTCGGGTCAATCATCCATTATTACAGACATTTGGACAAAACGATAGCACGCTGTTCCCCTAGAACATGCGCGCAAAACACGATGCTCGCAGCAATTAAGAAGATAGGAGTATATGTCAACGCCACAAGGAAAACATTTTCTACAAAGATGTCTTCAGAAATGGCGCAAAATTCTAGTTCCGTCTCTTTACGTTAATGGTCGTAGAGGAATCGTTTTCGGCCCATGAGTTGATATTGACAGATAGACGGAACAAGTTTTCTTCAGTATACCTAAAAAACCTAGAAAAGCACTGACGTGATGTCAGCAGCTTCTACGCGTTTGTTCACATTGCGAAATGGCGACTTGGAAATTTCAGTGAAAAATTAAATGAAATATGGAAATTTAAAAAGAAAAATTAATTCAAATTTTTCCAAGGATAATTCTTCTCATTGGCACTATAAATGTTCCGAGTTCCATTTCAACCAGATGAATATTTTCGATTTTTTGAAAAATCAAAATTTCAAATGGCTGTATCACAAAAATCATTTGGCAGATTTGGCCCATTAACGAACTCAACCGAGATATTTAGGATCAAAACATAACCGGGCAGAATCCAATTCGACCACGGATTATTCATCTGTGTCGAACCTAGTCGTTTGACACCGATTTCCGCTCAAAACTCGAAAATTACAGACATTGTGACGTAACGATAACGCGCTGTGCCTTAGAACAAGCGCGTAAAAAATGTCTAATTTTATATAGTCACAAAATTATAATTGATTGATGACTGGAAGTTAATTGGAGACACAATGGAAATTGATATTTTTTTAGTGCACATTATGTGCATATTTCACGCTTTTTAAGTGCATATCTGCATGCATATTTTGCCAGTTTGTTAATGCATATAATCCGATGTCTATTTATTACTCATTAAATTAATTTGAAGTTCACGATCCATCTCAAAAAAGAATCAGACACCGAAAATGTTCTATTGTTTCCTCTTCTTCTCCGCATGCGCACCTTGGACTTTCGACCGAATTCCATTCGAAGAGGTTCTTAGTCGATTCAACATGAACCAAATTTTCCTTGGAAGATTAGAAGCATGAATCAATGAATCGTTCAATTGAAAAATTTCCGTGTTTACAGTCAGTCTTATGAATGTGAGCCAAAACTTTCAACCTTATATTTATAGGTATACCATTAAATGGGGATAAAGTGATTTAAATGTATTTTTGCAAAATAAGAAACATTTTTCCGTAGCATGAATTTCAATTCGACAAAAAAATGAATTGAAAACTTTTCAAGCTGCATTTGTATCTACCCAGTAATCTTCGTTATTCGGGAAAATTACTGATGTACAGGGTGGGCAAAATTTGTTGTCTACTGAAGGGATCTCGAGAACTATAGCAGCTAGAAAAAAATTGATAACACATTCTCGAGCCCTTTTTTTTCTGACTAATACGAATCTGAAAACAGACCCAGCTTATCGCGCATAGAACTTGAGTTATGAGCGAAAACTGAAAAATGGTCATTTTCAATAATGCTGAATGACTCGCTTGTTTGAACTCGTATTCGAAATCTGTTGATACATTCTACAGGCACTTTTTTAGGAGTAATTCAATTATAATATGACTGAATTTGTTAATCCAGCCATTTTCTGGAAATGAGAAAGATTTTGAATTTTTCAAATGTAAACTATAGTCGAAAGTTCTCTTATCTTGCTACAAAATTTTTGCTGATTTCAAAAATGTATCATATGTCGCTATTTACATGAATATTACATGAGAAAAAATTCAATACTTTTTTCTTGCTCCTCTATTGACTGTTTAATTATGAGTAGGCTGACGTTACCATAGCGACGATTGAATATGCAATATCTTTGTGTGAACTTGCGCCTCTATGATTGGAATCAGCGATTGCTGAATAAATATTTTTATGGTTAATTTGTCATAGTTCTTAAGATTAGCAATAGAAAATCTGTTTATTATCCCTAATGGCCCGAAATATTCCCAGTTATGTTGGTATGCTATATTCAAGCGCATGGAAATAGCCGCGTTGAAAGGGAAGTCTATATATCAGAACAACATATATAATAATACATATAATGCTTATTCAATGGTCGCTATGGAAACGCCAGCCTACTTAAAATAATTCAACAGTGAATAGAATAGCCGGAAAAAAGTATTGAACTTTTTCTCATGTTATATTCATGTTAATAGCGACATATGATACATTTTTGAAATCAGCAAAAATTTTGCTGCAATATTATAGAACTTTCGACTATAGTTTGCATTTGAAAAATTCAAAATCTTTCTCATTTCTAGAAAAAAGCTGGATTAAAAAATTCAGTCATATTATATTTGAATTACTCCTAGAAAAGTGCCTGTAGAATGTATCAACAGATTTCGAATACGAGTTCAAACAAGCAAGTTATTCAGCATTATTGAAAATGACAATTTCTCAGTTTACGCTCATAACTCAAGTTCTATGCGCGATAAGCTGGATCTGTTTTCAGATTCGGATTAGTCAGGAAAAAAAAGAGCTCGAGAATGTGGTATCAGTTTTCTTCTAGCTGCTATAGTTCTCGAGATCCCTTCAGTAGACAACGAATTTTGCCCACCCTGTACTCGATTTGCATATTTCACCGGCTACTCGAAGCACATTGAGGAAGCATCTACCCATGTCCATAAACTAATCGAAGGAGGCTGAATTTGAAACAGACAGTTGACAGTTCAGATATTCCAATCAGACAGATTTCGCCTGATAAGAAAACGTGAAGTGACATAAATCGGATACATTCATGGCCCTAATCGCTGAACATGAAGGCATGGCAAGCCCACACGAATCTGACAGGAAGAGAATCGATAAATATTTACTGATTGATTCGTTCGGGTCGTAAAAATCCATCATTTCGGAAATTTCACTGTGGAAAATGATATTTCATCCTTATTTACGATTCTCTATTCGTAAATGGAGCTCATTTGATGAGTAATAAATTCAGTAATGATTTTGATGCGTAATTTTACGATTCAGTTCGTGTAAGCATGAATTCAATTCTACTCCTTAGTTATGTGTGTAGATTGAATACTGTACTGTTTGAGTATAGTATTGTACAGGGTGATTCATTAAGGGTGGCCACCGGCCGTATCTCGGAAACCGTTTATCCTATAACTTCCGGGAAAAAATTCTAATGACAAATTTGGCCCCTAGAAAATGATTAAAAATATTTTCAAGTTCGTAGTTCCCCACTAGAGGGCGCAATCTATCACTTGTAAAATATAATCTCATTTTTTACAAAATATTCTTCAGCTAACAGTGGTAAAGAATGGAAAAATAAGAAAATACTCTTCCTATTCAACAACTTTCGTTCGGGTAATTTTTCTATATTTCCCTTTTTTTAGTGATGGGATGGAAAAACTTTTCTTCGCATCAAAAACACTCTTACTTCTGTATGCGTGAATCGATTCTCACATAGTTTGATTTTATTCGAAGGCCATTAAAAGGAGATCACAGAAAATTATGACAGCAACATACCGGGTGATCCAATTAAAAACTACAGGGTGTTTTATCTCACATCACCCTTTTTGCGCGTTTTACTGGAGAATTTCAAATGCAATGCTATAATTCTAACCAACTGTGAATAAGCTAAACATTATCACCTATTGACTTGTTAAAACCGCAGACAGATATCTCCGGTCATTCCGAAGATATTAACATTTTTGCAGATTTCGATAAGTGTTCATCAACCCTGTGAAATTCAGGAGGAATTGAGTTATTTCATCATCTAAACAAACAAATGAAATGAAAAACTTATCAAAAATGTATGTCACTCACAATACAAGCTGATTTAGATCCAGTCAGCTTTGGCGTTACTGTTTATTCTCGGTTTCTATAGCTGTAAAATTTATTTAGGTCGATTGCAAACTACTAGTTTATGACGCCTCATTATTCAAACGGAGAAGCATATGATATGCTTAATGTTTATGCTGAATGTTTAGAAAATGCAGTAGCTAAAAGGGAATACCCGATACGATATCCTGAAAGACGTCGTCATTCCAGAAAAGTATTCAAAATATTGACACGAAGACTACGACAAACTTGGAAGGATCAATATGTTGGGAGAACAAATGGAAATCGTAGAAGCCGTAATGAGGATAATATCATAAACGTTTTGGCTTATGTTTATGCTGAATTACATTTAAGCATCCGAAAAATTGCAAGTGATTTGGGATCGAATTATTCGCTAGTTCAAAGGATACTAAAGGACCATAAACTGCATCCGTATCATGTTGTCTTGCTCCAAGAATTGAAAGAGACGACAGGACTTTTGCAATTGGTTGAAACGAGTGCTTAACGGCAAACCTAACTCACTTCATAGAATATCATGGACTGACGAGGGTACTTTTTCTAGCAATGGTAAAGTAAATTTACACAACAGCTACTACTGATCATCTAACAATCCATATTGGCAAAGATAAGTCAATAATCAGAATCGCTGGAGTGTTTACGTGTGGTGCGGAATTTTTGATGGAACAGTTTTCGAACCATTTTTCTTCGATATTATCTTAACGGGACAAAGGTGCTTGAAATTTTAACGGAAAATTGTCGAAATCTTTTAGAAGATATTGCTATTCAAATCAGGTTAGATATGTGGTATCAACAAGATGGTTGCCTGGCGCATTTTGCTGCTAATGTTAGGGAATAAGATACCGTCTTTTCAAAGAGGTGGATTGGACGAGGGAGTATTTTTCCAGCAAGATCACTCGACCTCACAGTATTAGATTTTATTTTTTGGGGAGAATGAAGACTTAGTTTTCCGAACACCCCCAACTACAAGTGAGGATATGAAAAATAGGTTTCGACAGGCAGCTGGAACTGTGACCAGTATCAACTGAAGAAAGACTTAATTTATGGAGAGAAAAAAATGGTAGGCATTTTGAATATTTGAAATTATTATGTATAAGGGTTGTTTTTTGTTCAAATATTTTCGTTGTTGCTAATTTTTGTTTCATTTTATCGTATTATTGTTATTTCATGTGTGTTTACTGTTTTGCTGCGTTGTCATGACGACTAAAGTCACTTCCTTGTTGTTTCAAGCTCACAGGGTTGATCAACACTTATCAAAATTTACAAAAATGTTAATATCTTCGGAATGGCAGGAGGTATCTGTCTGCGGTTTTAACAAGTCAATAGGTGATAATGTTTAGCTTATTCTCAGTTGGTTAGAATCATAGCATTGCATTTGAAATTCTCCAGTAAAACGCGCAAATAGGTTGATGTGACATAAAACACCCTGTAGTTTTTCATTGGATCACCCGGTATGTTGTTGTCATATTTTTCTGTGATCTGCTTTTAATGGCCTTCGAATAAAATCAAACTATGTGAGAATCGATTCACGCATACAGAAGTAAGAGTGTTTTTGATGCGAAGAAAAGTTTTTCCATCCCATCACTAAAAAAAGGAAAATATAGAAAAATTACTCGAACGAAAGTTGTTGAATAGGAAGAGTATTTTCTTATTTTTCCATTCTTTACCACTGTTAGCTGGAGAATATTTTGTAAAAAATGAGATTATATTTTACAAGTGATAGATTGCGCCCTCTAGTGGGGAACTACGAACTTGAAAATATTTTTAATCATTTTCTAGGGGCCGAATTTGTCATTAGAATTTTTTTCCGGAAGTTATAGGATGAACGGTTTCCGAGATACGGCCGGTGGCCACCCTTAATGAATCACCCTGTATATAATCTTGGCAAAAAGATGGTGATTTGATGACAAAACATAGTGTGTAAAGGGGAGTGTTCATTCCGGTAACTAACAGGTATACTCCATTCACTTTTATAAACTATCCGGGTGGGCCATGATTTAGGTCCATCAAGTTTTTTGACTTGAAACTGACGCAGGATGAAATATCGACAATGTCAAAATAATTCTCAGGTACGTTGCCAAATGCCATGGAGGTTTTTTTACCTTCATGCCATTGCCAATTTCTACTGTCAATCTCAATATATTCATCTCGCTTTGAAACTAAAACTGCCGAAGGTAGTTTTGAAGAAGCAGCGAGACAAAATAATGCTATCCAATTCGGCAATCGAAAACAAAAAATTCCAACTTTATAGGTTTTCCGCCATTTTGAAATAATTTTTCCAGAATTCTACACAACAATTGAATTGACCACCAAAAAATACTAAGATGTGACCAAAAAGCGTTATTTCAAAACGGGGTATATGTCATAAGGCAAAAATGACATTTCCAATGTCATCTATACGCTTATATTTTGTAATATTGGGCATTCAGCCCGTTGAATAAATAAATAAATAAATAAATAAATAAATATGCAGGGTGATTCCGTAGGAGACCGTCAGATTTTAGGATAAGTTTACATAAGCCAAGACAGTCTCGAAACAATGTTTGGTTTATGGTTGGGGTCTCTATTGAGAATATACAGGGTGATTCGTCCGATTCGACTGATTTTACTTTTATTGATAACTTTGGTATGGCTTATTCGATTTTAGAGGAATTTTCAGCGAAGTACAATATTGATAAGGACATTCAGTAATTTCAAAGTTTTTTTCAAAATAAGGGGTTGTTATAGTAATAATTACAGGTTGATTGTGCAGGTTGAAAAAACACCCCGTACATCGCATTTCCAAAACTATGCTATCTGTTTACGATTCTACTATAATAAGTCATTATTTGAGAGTTTCTAATTTTTTTGGCACACTTCTAGTTTTCTGAGAAAATTCCATCAAAAAAAGGCAATGTCGAAATTTCGCTCCAATCGATTCTACTTTCATTGATAACTTTGGTATGGCTCATTCAATTTTGTTGAAATTTGCAGTGTAGAACAATCTGAACGAGTACATTCAATAATCGCAAAAGTCTCTCAAAATACAGGGTTGTAATCGTGATTATTTCAGAATTTCAGATTGATTGTGCAGTATAAAATAAACACCCTGTACATTGCTTTTCCAAAGTTTCTTATTCGAATGTCATCATTCAGAGTTTTTCAATTTCTTTGGCACACCTCCGGTTTTCCTAGAAAACATTTTTGAAGAAGAGCATGATCAAAATTTGGCTCAAAGCAGTGAGAGTATTCCGCACTAGGTAGGAAAGCTGTATTGTCCAAGGATGCAAAGCAGTTCGTCACTTCTAAAATATTCTTTTCAAATTCCAAATTCATATTTAATTGCTGATATTTTCTATGAAATCATTCAATTCAGAATATATTTCGAATTTGAAAAGAATATTTTAGAAGTGACGAACAACTTTGCATCCTTGGACGATACAGCTTTCCTACCTTGTGCGGAATACTCTCACTGTCTGTGAGCCAAATTTCGATAATGCTCTTCTTCAAAAATGTTTTCTAGGAAAACCGGAGGTGTGCCAAAGAAATTGAAAACCTCTGAATGATGACATATTATTGTAGAATCTGAAACGAATAAGAAACTTTGGAAAAGCAATGTACATGGTGTTTTTTTTTCTACTGCACAATCGATCTGAAATTCTAAAATTATCACGATTACAACCCTGTATTTTGAGAGACTTTTACGATTATTGAATGTACTCGTTCAGATTGTTCTACACTGCAAATTTCAACAAAATTGAATGAGCCATACCAAAGTTATCAATGAAAGTAGAATCGATTGGAGCGAAATTTCGACATTGCCTTTTTTTGATGGAATTTTCTCAGAAAACTAGAAGTGTGCCAAAAAAATTAGAAACTCTCAAATAATGACTTATTATAGTAGAATCGTAAACAGATAGCATAGTTTTGGAAATGCGATGTACAGGGTGTTTTTTCAACCTGCACAATTAACCTGTAATTATTACTATAACAACCACTCATTTTGAATTATTTTGGAATTACTGAATGTCCTCATCAATATTGTACTTCGCTGAAAATTTCATTGAAATCGAATAAGCCATACCAAAGTTATCAATAAAAGTAAAATCGGCCAAATCGAACAAATCACCCTGTATATTCTCAATAGAGACCCCCAACCATAAACCAAACATTGTTTCGAGACTGTCTTGGCTAGTGTTAACTTATCCCAAAATCTGACGGTCTCCTCCGGAAGCACCCTGTATATGTTTGACCAGTTTATGATGAAACACCCTGTAAAAAATCATCAATATAATAATAGTATAATCATCATTCACAGTGGAATAATTGATTTATGAAATAGGCATGTAAAACTCAATTTCAACACAATCAATTCAATTGCGCCAATTGTCACAACGACCTCGCAGAGTTAAATCATTTCAGTCAGAAGAAATACGCAGCGATAAACCTCAGGCACTGTTCTACAGAGAGAACAAAAGCGATCTTCCAATAAGCGGGAGAAGCTGGAGTTATTCTTTATCCCGATTTCATTTCCCTCTTCCAGGGAACAGCTAATGGCAAGCCTCCGGTTATCTGCAGACAAGTGTAGAAAATATATTTCGGTTGCTGACAACGCGACTGATCCGAAAAGCTCGCTCGAGTATGATGAGATCTCATAAATGTTTCACCGCTGTTATTTGTAGGCATCTATTCCCCTCCGGGTTATGATTTTCTTAACAGCGTATTGCCGCTACGTTTCATTCTGGAAGATTATTTTCTCAAGTATAATCCCTTCGGAACCGAGCTGAAAAAATCCATTCATGTACATATTTTTATGCGCTTGTTCTGGGGAACACCGCGTTATCATTTCGTCACGATTTAATTTTGAACCGAAACTGGTCTTAAACGATTGAGTTGAACTGCCTGAAGAAGAATCCGTGGTCAAATTCAATTTTGTCCGTATGTGCTCTAACTTTCGAAGGGAAAGACTTAGCGACTTGAAATTGTCAGATTAGGTTAGGAGTCTAAATATCTCGGTTGAGTTCGTTAATGGTTGAAATTGGTTGGATAGTTTTGGAGTTAGGCCCATTTGAAATTTTGAGGTTAATTCCTCGAAATCTCATGAAGTATTACGTTTGTTCGTTGTACCTACATGAACTACACTAATTACACTTACTCCACTGATTCTGTTCGGTATGTTTTGTTATAAACTTGCACTCTGTTCGTTGAGGAAATATTGGCAGTTAGTGTAGTCACAGATTACGTGTGCACTGCATAGAGTGAGGTTATCTTCTGTGATGGTTATGCGTAAATATAATTCATAATCATAGACATCTGTGGTTGTCTTTGGTTCCTGGTTGGACGTTTTTGTTCTCTATAGGTGGTTATTTTTGAACAAAATTAATTTTCATCCTATCGTTATTTAAAATAGAAATCATATATTTGAATTCTGTGAAAATCATTGAACAGATTGAACTGCACTAAGTCCACTCATTCAGTTATCTGTGATTACACTGAGCTGCACTGAGAATAGACGACTTCGGCCCAAGTTGCCAACCCACAATTTTCTTGAAAAAAAGGTTAATTACGGAATTTGATTGATCAAAAAGCAATCTTTCTGTCACCAGAACATAGACATATTAAGTCTATGCACAAGAACGACAATCAATATTTTATGGTAACATATCATTTACCTTATGATCCATAGACAATACCTAGTAATTTTTCCATTGTTGATTGTTGTCTCTTCTATGTGCTATGGATCATAAAGTAAATAAAGATTGTTCTATACTATGCATATGTTACCATAGAACATTGACTGTCGTTCTGGTGGCAGAAAAAAAGTTTTTTTCATCAATTAAATTCCGTAACTAACCTTTTTTCAGGAAAACTGGCAACCGAAATAACCAAGTTGATTTGCGGAACATGTCCTATAAAAATTTGACACTACTAACATGAAATCAGAAATTCCAACTTAAATTTCAGCCAATCAGAGATAATATTAACGATACCCTACATTTGGAAGGAATTATCTTGTTTGAGGAGCCGAGGCATCTTTTACGGATATCTATAAATAACGCGAACCTTATCGTGTCGAATTTGTCCTGAAATTCCCGTTCCCCAGTGATAGTAAATTTGTGAAGAAAATTGTGGGTTGGCAACTCGGGCCGACGTCGTCTATTGGAAGTCAGTGGAGTTGATGTAGTTAGTGTAGTTCATGCAGGTACAACGAACAAACCTATTGACTCGATCAAATTGAAACTTCGTGGGCAGTCTTGGAATACCTACACGCAACTTAGAACAGAATTTCGCATGGATATAGTTGTTGGAAAATGAAAACAAAAATTTATTAAATAATTTTCGAAAATCTTAATGAAAATTTATTTTTCTCTGAAAATATCGATATGATCCTACAACTGAATTCTCTTAAACTCCACCATGGTTCATAGTTGTGATGGTCTGATTAAATGTAAACAACTCTATGGGCTGTAGGCAACCCAACTCACATCCGAAATATACAAGAAAAAGTGGCGGGTAGTTAAAAGATTCTAGTGTCTCATGTGTGACCCATTAAATCAGAGAAACCACACCAAATCTATTGACGAAACGAAGCGTCCCAAAGTGTGTATCATGCAACACAAAAATAACAGTGCAGTACAAGATCTGTGAAAAAATGTTGCTGTTTTATGAGACTTAAAAGGATAAAAAAATATTCGTTCACATGTTTCATCGGTCGATTTTTTATCGTAATAAACAAACCATTCATATTAAGAAATCGAACATGAAATCGTCCATGGAAGGTCAATATTCTATTCTCTCTATAATATTATTCTACCATTCAACGGATTTTCCTTATCAATTTGATCATAGATTTCGGGATACCATTCAGACTAGCACATATTGGATGTCCACAGTGGTAAGATGTCTGGGATCAATCACAAAGCGATGAATTCCCCATCAAATGAATGTGAATAACGAAAAAGAGGGAAAGAGAAGGGGGACTTTCTGAATCGAAGTTTCAGAATTCATGATGACAAAGCGGCTTTCCACAATCTTTTCAACCTTCTATTTCGGCTTTATCTACTCAAATATTCATCAGTTGAAAGAATGATAAAGTGGGTTTCGAAATGTTTTCCACTAACATCCAAATAATCATTCGTCCTCTCTGACGAAGGAGGTCCGTGGTGGAATACCACATACGTATGTTATTTTCGAATCTCAATTCAATTTTAGTACTCGATTGCAGATGTAGAATTTCGTGAGGACTTTATATCTAGAAGATCACAAAATCAGTGCCTAAAAGCCTTTTCCAAGAAAGCTCGCGGTCACAACTTATTATTCTTGAGAATATTTTTTTCTTTTTGGTTTATTATTTGATAAAATCAAAAAATAAACCTTAGTGATCCACCAACAAAAAAAAAAATTATAACGCCTCCTGAAAATTTCACAGTTTACGTTTTGGAGTATGTAGATTCGAATGAACGAATGAAAAAAATCCGTCCGTCCGCCGTCCGTTGTCCGGGGCTTTTCTCTGGAAGTACTGAACAGAAATCCTTGAAACTTGGTAGAAAAATCATGTGTCACTCAGGGTTGATCCTCCAAGCTTTTCAGCAGGATCAATGTACCCTAAGGGCTCTAAATGGGGAGTTGGGGGGGAAAAAAATTATTTCTCGAAAACTTTCCACCGAATTTTCATGAAACTTAGAACGTTGATTACTATTGCATAACTAAACCCAAAAAATTTCACCCAGATGATTTTCGACCAGTGGTTTCTGAAATATGAAGAAAAACGCTGCAAATTTCCAATAATATCGAAAATGAATCATCGCATACGGTTCTAAGTTGTTTGTATATAAGTATATATTATATAATATATAAAAGTTGGTATATTGGGTTATTCAACTAAGAAAATAATAAACCCTTGTGTAAAATTTGCAGTGTTTTTGGTGATACGATTCTCAATTTGTGTGTCGACATTTTCCAACTAAGGACTATTATATTTGAATTCCATCGGGTGCTTGTCTCTCTGAAATATGTGATTATTTGGGAAAAATATCGAGAATTTCGAAAAAAAAAATTTATGAAAAGATCGTCACGATATTTAGCACAAGTTTGAACATTGGTATTTTTCAACCAATAACCCCGCCTTAAATCGAGCAGTATCAGTATTTTTCGAAAAATGAAATTTTCAAAAAAACTATTAGTTTTTATTTGCTAGCCAGAGCTATTGAGGCGCAAACCTCGATATCTTAAATGGTTATAACTCCGAAACTGTTGGCTGGATTCTGCCAATTGACGAACTCAACAGTTTCATTTCAAACAGCTGGACAGAATCAAATTTGAACTAGATATTTCATCAATGAGTCACACCTAGTCGTTTGAGACCATTTTTGGTGATTAATTAAGCGCTGTTCCACAGAACGAGTGTATATGAAGACTGCAAAACTCCTAATGTACATGGTGAGTCTTCAAGTTGTACATTTATGTCAACCATAGATTACCCTAATCGAATAAAACCATTTTTTCAATTTCCATTTTTCCAGATTAAGCTCAGGTAAAAGGTTGTAAACATTTAAATATTCATGAATTTGGTGAAACACTCTTGCACTTTATTTGCAATTTCAACGCAGATGTCTTTCACGGTGATCTCCTTTGCAGAATAATCAATCCAATATTTGGAATTCAAAGAAATATGATTGAAAATATCCATTTACTCACTTAATTCTTATGATTCGGTGCTTTTTGCGATAGTATTGCCACGAAAACATTTCAGTACACACAACTATTAAAACACTGATCTTTCACTTGACATTCATGCAATGTCTCCATAACTCCATAATTATCCTTATTTTCATCAAATTGATGAATAAATAATATGAAATTGCCAACTAGCCTGAACGTATTAATTAAACTCTATGGAAAGTCTGGTCCATAGACATTGCGACATAGCCTTCATGTCTGTGATCTGAGCATAGATTTGAGATAAGTATATTAGGTCTATGCGAAATAGATAAATATTTATGTGTATTCTATGGTCCGGAGAAAAGTGGGCGAAGCTCAATATTCAGTCTTTACTAGCCCAGGTGTGGACCAATAAAAATAAGGTAATTTCTCGATTTTTTAACATTCAACGTTGAATATCTCCAAAACGTTTGAGGAGATATTATAAGAAATAATCAAGTATTCTAAAAAAATTGAAGATTCTTATAATGACATAAGATAAATTTCATCTGCATTCTTCATGCTTATTTCTCATAGTTTCATGAATCGGCGGGTCTAAAACTAGGAAACCGTTGGAAGTAGGACGAAAGTAATTACTGAAGAATATGTGTCATAGTTATACCACAAAAGCTACAAAATAATTTTTTTTTGGAAACAGCCTGTTTCTTTTAACCGGAGCCAAATGTGTGTGTTTTATGGTTAAAATTATTGTATAACTTTGAGCTTCACCCTGTATAGAATACTTTTAGGACTCACAAAAAAGTATCCTATTGAAGTCTGTTACTTTACTGTGAAATGGCAGCTTAAAAGCTCTGCAAAATTTCGTAATGATCAGACAATCACAAAAGTGATTATCTGGAAATCAAGCAGCGTTGGTGGACACCCATCATGGAATGTGTGATCACGGGATGAAGACTCTAACGTATAAGCCCTCCTGACTCAACGCCAATGGTTCTCTCAAAAACGTCTGCTATATCGTTATGAACCAATTTTCGAATATTGAGCCGAAAATGCTCTCAAACTACTAGGTTGGACTCACTGATGACGAATCCGGTGTCAATATCGATTATGCCCGTCCAGCCGGCAGTGGGCACGATTACGGGCGTACGGAGAATCCAATCAACTTCGAATTTTTATGGCAGGTTGCGTTTCAAAATACGACGGTCAGGCTCGTTAATGGGCAAAATCGGCCGAACGGTATCGAAGTTATAGCCATTTGAAATTTTGTGGTTATTTTCCTGATATTCCGAAAACTACTGAGGCGATTGAATTGAAACTTGTCAATGGGGGTTTTTCCTTCAAACGAAAATGCAGTAATTTTCATGAAAAACCTTTAGAACATCACATTTCAAACATAAAATTTCAATATCACCTAAAACTGAAAACCAAAATGGGGATTTGCATTTAAAGGGATTTGTCATGAGTGCACGATATGGCAACTTCGAATTCAGCTTTCTCGGAAAGAAAAGGACGTCAAATGTGCTGCTTTGCTTAGGAAAACAGAGATAGCTATACTTCGATCTGATTAGAGTAGAAGACAACGACCAAGGAATAGAAAAAGATGAGCACAGACTGTCATATTACTGACAAATCGCAAACAGAAATTGTTTGGTTGTATTGACAAAGAACACGTGTGTACCACAGAATAGGAATAAATATTTCATTATTCTATAGCTGAAAAAGCTATTCTACTGAACACCGTTGTCACTTCGTACATGCCTGGCAAATCCCAAACCCCAATTTTGAAATCTGATTTTGAATACTTTCTGAAGGTAATTTGGGAAAATGATGAATCAAACCCATAATAATTATGTTCAAATTTGCATTTGAAGTAATAACCCAAATTCAGGAAAAACCCCCATCAGTTGGAGTATGGCAACGCGCAACTTTTCGCGAAATTTCGTTGATTTCGTTCTGTCAAAAAATTCAAAATAAAATTCGTCGAAAAATTTTTTCCGGGAACAACTCGTATTCGAAAAAAACCCTGCTCAGCCGTTCGAATTTCATATTGCACAGTCGTGTTTAAATTTAAGTTTGAAACGATCATAATTTTCGGAGATATTGGGAAAAAATATGTCAAATTTCGTGGTTTTTTCTTCGGTATTGTTGTTTTCTCTGGAATAACTCAAAAAATACTGATTCTATTATGATTTCACTTGGCGACTTGTTTGAAATTGCTGCTGAACAACTCTGTACAAAATTTGGTGTTGACCATGTCATTAGAACAATTTGAAAAAAAAATTAATTGAGGGATTTTACCCGTTCAATTTGAACTCGAATTTCGATTTTACCATCTTTAATTCGCTAATTGTGAATGTGTTTGATAGCAAACATTATGATCTTGCAACGAAATAGACTGAGAAAAGCATGAAAATATGATATTTCGTGCTACATGCAGAAGATCTATTGTTTGTCGGCCGTATATTGCTGTGAACTTCCCCATATATCTTTCAAATGCAGCATTGTCAGTATAGAAGGGTTCCTAATAGAACCATGGACATAATATAAACCAATGGGGTTTAAATTTTCAATTATCGCTCGTTAGTTCAAAGGGCAGCTTGACTCCGTTGACACAGACAACCCTAACAAACTCTCTTCCCCTTCATGCCAGCGCGTATGCGCATCCATCCATCTATAGATGGAATGGTCTTCCGCAACCGGATGCACCAGCACAAACGCATGGCGGAAGCCACTTGTTATTGTCGAGAATTGGAAGAGGCTGACCGCTGGACCATGTCTAGAGGTCGATAGCCATTGTGGACAGTATTTCTGATGCTTCCTTTGCATAATACGCGAGATTGAAAGGATGATGAATGGAATTCTCGATAGGATTGATGGGAAGTTCAGTCTAATTTTGCGGTAGTGTATCGCACAGGAGCGTAGTCCGAATTTCGTGGCTACTTGATATTTTGAAATGATTTCGTCACACAAGAACTGACTCCATCGAAATAAAACTGTGTTGTTAGTTGAAGAGCACCAATGCATAACTAAGCTTTCCTATATAACACATTATGTAAGTAAAACATGGTCTGCTCATCTGTGATCATATTTACCAATGATGGCGTCACTTTTTCATTCAAATTCAAAGCACAAGTTTGAAATCGATTCATGTTTTACTTACATCATGAAGATAACATTGCTACGTTCGTTTATGAATCCGAGAGGCGACAGATTTTCTGGTCACGTGACCACAGATCTTATGAATTTATCAGACTTAATCTGAAGTAAACGAAAGATCCAGACGAAATTAGAATCACAGACCATAAATATTTGATATCCTTTCATCTGTGTATCAATGACTGAAGTCAAATCAAAATTGTTAATCATATATTCTATTTTCTGCAGTGTTTATTTCTCAGCTCGTTGGAGGAAATGAGTATAAATGTAACTTCATTAGAGCTGATTAGAGAAGAATATCAAATAATGTTCGATCATGATGAAGAGGACGACGAAAGAACAGTTCTGAAAAACATACAGGGGCTTGCTGAAGAAACAGGACCCTAATTTGCGAATCAACAGTTTAAAGATTCCTTAAAATGTTTTACAGTTATATGAATTCACCGATAATTTTTTAAATCATTATTTATTCATATACAAGTAAACGGAATTCAATGAAAAGTGATATCCACCTTGCCATCAATAAAAATTTGGTTCTCAGAATCTTGTCTGAGTATTATAAAGTTACTTGGTCTCTGCAAATTAGGCGTCCTCAGTGGAGAGAATTGTTGATTTATTATTAAGACCAGAATATTTCAGATGTTGAGCCTTTTGCCTAGGTGTAATAACGGAACTCTGAACATAATTATTCTCACCGGTTGGCATTTCTGATGTATTTTGCATCTCAAAATTAACTAAGAGTGGACAAACGCCAATTTTGCTAACTATATACATTCCCACTAAAAAATTACTTTCGTCCGAACTGAGCTAACGAAAAAAACCAACACGAAATGAAAATTGAACGGAAATTATTTCTGGGTAATTGATATCAACAAGATGTCAAATTTACTCCATTAAAAAACTCCGATCTTGTCTATGATACCGACGAAAAAGATCGCCATCGAATCGCTCTGATTTTGTTTGACGATCAGTTGACATCTGTGGTCTCCTAAATCTGGATGTAATTAACGAACGACTCAGGAACAATCTGAACTGTCTGATGTAAAAAACGAACGTCCCTCATATATAACACGAAGCATAGAGCAATCTGTATTTACTTTGTGATCCTTAGACCATAGTTAGTAGTTTATATAGTTGATTGATGTCTCTGCTAAGGTTAAGGTGCACAGAAGAATGGTGCTTTTATTTTCATTTGTTTTCATTCCAAATCATTGGAATTCCAGTTGTATTTCATACTGACGCCACCGACAGAAACGCCACCAACCGACCAATCAGAGCACATTACACTTTTAATGGTAATTCGGCAATTGTCATTTTGAATTTATTTATGTTTTCTCAGATTATTATTTAGTTATTAATAAGTGCCTGAAACTTGTTTTTTGTTAGCTTCTAAGAATTGTGTAGATCCTCAGATACTTTTAAATGGGTCCCTTCTGTATTTTGTTTGGAGTTAAAATGAAGAAGGAATCCTATTTATAGAAGGTATAAACTTCATGATACTCAACAATCTATCGAATGATATCGATGTATCAGTAGATTCTGTAAAATAATTCCACATTTCTTACCTAATAGTTTCACGCCTCATTTACTAGAATATAGGAAAATATTGAATGAAAATGTATTTGCAAAAAATAACAATGTAGGTTTATTGAATTCTTAGAATATATTCCACTGAAAGTTATAGTAAACATAGTATGGTAGAAATTCCTTCATCCAGATATTTTTTACCTTAGGGGTGTTTGTTTATTACCTCAGACTGCTCAGATTGCTCCTGAATCGTTCCCAACCACTCGGCAACCAAATTTGGATCGAGAAGATGACGATCTTTTGCGTCGGAGGATTTTGATAGAGTAAAGCGATTTATCTCACAGAACACAATTATATTAAATTCGATAATTTCGTTTACTTCAGAAAAATCCATATTATCTATGGTCACGTGACCAAAAAATTCGTCGCCTCTTGGATGCAATTAACGAACGCAGCTCTCATATCTTGTCTGATGTCATTTCAGTTCAGACAGACAGTTGCCTTGACGATCGGTCATAATTTCCAAATAGCGCCACCTTCAGTGAAGAAAACGAATTTTAGCGAATTCCCCAACATTGACGAAACAAAAGCGCATCTTTGAATTCACCTTATCTTCTATGCACCTTAGATTGATGAAACAGCAATCTTTCTGTCGCAGGAATGACACTCAATGTTCTATGGTAACATATAATTGGTATAGAACAATCTATTTTCTTACCCTCTAAATTAAGAACATTTTCTTTATTCAAAGTTCTTACCTTATGATCCATAGACCATACTTAGTATTTTTTTTCATTGTTGATTGTTGTCTCGTTTATGTTCTACGGATCATAAAGTAAATAAAGATTGTTCTATGCTATGGATATGTAACGATGGAAATAGATCCATAGAATACATAAGGTGCGAACACTCTTTGACATATTTTGGGTCCGAAATGAGGTCCAAGCGTTGTCAAAATACGGCTTTGTTGGCCCACTTCAGTTTTCGCCGATAGTTGCCGGCATAGGAAAATCTGCCATATAAAATCTAAAATATTCACGGAAGTTACCGACCTGTCATATCAAAACTATAATATAGTTAAATCAGAACTTCTTTCTGATTTTCTGAGTTGGATCATACATTATTTTCAAGAATTTCCGATAATACATTCATTTCGACGAATTTGAATTATGATTATTCATTTCATTTAGTCAGAATGGCGGTAATATACTTCGCTTTTGAATACACAAGTCTAATACTTGATATTTCTGAAAACCTGCTTATTACGAGACGTATTTATTATTTCAATATTCAGTTCATGGAAAGGAAGTATTGCAGAGTTGTGTCTTCAAAAATACCACAAGAAATCATTTGGAACGATAGATACTATAATTAATTTGTCTGGTTTGAAATTCGTCTGATAAATTCATATGAACATGAACAGCAAAGTGAAAATTCATATATCAATTTCAATAATAATAAACATGAACATTTCCTCCAAATATTTGCATAAGTAGGTATGTAACATAATTCATAACTTTTTAATTGAATATGTATTAAGAGGTACATACAAAATTTAACGGAGATCCAAACTATCCAATAGAATCCATTAGTAATATCAATCTCCCATTTCGTTTTCACCGTTGTTTTGGCTTCGATATAACTTCTTGTATCCATCCATTAAAGTGTTCTCACAATAAAACTCATATTGCTCCTTATTCCCTTACACATATTTCATTTTATTAATAAGTAGATGTTCCACATTTATTGAACTCCTCTTATGTATTAGTGAGAATCCATAATTTCAAATATCTGATTCATTTTTTGGGAAATAGTTTCATCAGATTATAGCTCAATCTATTTTATTCAGCGGAATTAAATTTATGCACTTGCCAAAGCGACGTAAGCGCCATCATCGTTTACAGAGCCAAGTAGCCCAAGATTTGACAAACTCTAGGACCGCGTTTTGGACCCAAAATTTTAGAGCGAATAGTAGGAAAGTGTCGACACCTGATATACTCTATGCATCTATGTTACGGTTATCCAAACTGACATAAATCGATTTCAAGCGATGGACCAAAAGCTCCGGTTATAATTTCGGTTATCCTAACTGACATATAGGCAAATAATTATCTGTCAATGTGGATAACCGGAGATTTTGGTCCATCGCTTGAAATCTATTATATAAACCCCTTTCCAGCTACCGTCTGGGGGCGCCCCCGATGCACCTCTGAGCCGCGCCATTAGTGAGATCAATCTCCCGTGTCGTTTTCACCGTTGTTTTGGCTTCGATATAACTTCTTGTATCCATCCATGAAAGTATTCTCACAATTAACTTCATATTGCTCCTTATTCCCTCACACATATTTCATATTATATATGAGTAGGTGTTCCACATTTGTTAAACTCCCCTTATGTATTAGTGAGAATCAGATATCTGATTTATTTTTTGGGAAATCATATTGAGGCCCAATTCATTTTTATTCAGCGGAATTAAATGTATGCACTTGCCAAAGCGACGTGAGCGCCATCATCGTTCACAGAGCCAAGTAGCCCAAGATTTGACAATTCTAGGACCGCGTTTTGGACCAAAAATTTCAGTGGGTAATACTAGGAAAGTGCATCTATCCATGGAACAGTGACTGTCCTTGTGGAGACAGAAAGATCGCTTTTTCATCAATAAAATTCCGCAATCAACCAACCGAATAGTTCATATTTACGGAACGGAAAACCGGCAACCGAAAAAACCAAATTGATTCGCGAAACATATCCTATATGAACTTGACACAATTAACATGAAATCGAGAATCCCAACTCAAATTTCAGCCAATCTGAGATGATCTTAACAAAAACCTATATTTGGAAAGACTTATCTTGTCTGAGCAGCCGAGGCACCGTTTACGGATAATTATAAATAACGCAAACCTTATCATGTTGAATTTGTTCTAAATAACCCTTCCCCAGTGATTGTAAATTTGAAAGAAATTCGTGGGTTGGCCACTTGGCCCGAAGTCGTCTATATATTTAGTTCTGACAAACAGTTGCCTTGACGACTGGTCGTAATTCCAAATAGCGCCACCTTCAGTAGAAAGAAAGAATTCTAGCGATTTCCCCAGTATTGGTGAATCAAAGCACATATTTGAATTCATTTCCCAAACAGAAACGCCCTGGAACCCATCAAAAATGCACCGCGTTTCCTTGACAACAGCGTCGAAACGCCTGTTTTCGCCCTTACCCGATTCAAGAATAGGGACCCTGGATATTTCCTTTCTGACAACTAGAACGATTGTCAGTGTCACATAATTTTCATGATTGTCATACAAAAATCAAATACCTAGTACAAAAATATACCGAGGGTTATTGAAAGCCTGGAACAAATTTCAATCATGTCATCAGAAATGTCGTTTTAAACTCGTAGTATCCATTGACTAATGGACCATAACTTTTACCATGTCTCTGTCAGATGACTTTTTCACATCAATTTTCCCTTTCAGAATCAACCCCACCTATTCAACGATGCAGGGGAGACAGAACAACCGGCACTAATCAAAAAACTAAATACCCATAATCCAAAAAATGCATAATCCTTCATGACCTAAATGAAACTCGAAGTACACCTATAAAACACCCTCTAAACGACCCACGATGACGGTGTCCACGAAATTCTGCAGGAGGCTTTCGCCAAAAGTTTTCGCATACTCCGCCATTAGCGTAACCGTTCTACTATGCATTTACTATGCTAGCTACACAACAGATTATGGAACGAAAAATGGTAATTTAAGGCATTCTGGCAAGATAAAAGAATGGGAGAAGGTCCAAAAGGAGCAGGTGAAGGTGGCCAAGGCTGCGTTCCTGTCTAGTAGGGACGATTTTATTGAGAGATACATGGAGTGTCCAAAATTGGGACAGGCTGAAGCTGATGTCAATACGATGGAAGTTTTCAAGGATTTCGAATTTCAGGTAAGTCGAATATTGTTTTTAGTAGGAGGTGTTCAACACTGGAAGATTCATTTTTCGAAAATACTTTTCCATTATTCAGGATGAAATATTCATATTATGTATTCGAGGAAAGCTGTGACAAACAGAGCCTCTTCTAAAATTAAAGTTTTTTACGCGCTTGTTCTGGGGGCCAGCGCGTTATTGTTTCGTCACAATGTCTGTAGTTTTCGGATTTTAAGCCGAAAATTGTCTTAAAAGATTGGGTTGAACACCCTGAAAGAGAATCCGTGCTCAAATTCAATTCTGTCCGTCCGTCCGTATGTGCTCTAACTTTCGAAGAAAGAGACCTAGCGACTTGGAATTGTCAGACTAGGTTGAGAGTCATTTGGTCAAATATCTAAGTTAAGTTCGTTAATGGGTGAAATCAATCAAATAGTTTCGGATTTAGGCCAATTTGAAATTTTAAGGTTAAGTAATGATTCGATCAGATCAAAACTCCACATGAGCAATGTTCCAAATTTCGTTTTCATTTGGAATTTCAACGTTATGTCCGCAACAGCTCGATAAGAACGAATGCTATCAGAATGAAACTTCATTCATTGTCATTGCTCACCAAGAATTTCATGTAGTTTCTAAATTCATCAGTGTCTACCGATACCAACTACAATGTCTTGGCTTGAATTGAGAGTCCACTTCATCAAAGTATGATACGAATTCGACCATTACGTGATCACCCAACTTCTGTTCTTCTGTAATAAGAATGTACTAGAGTGCCAGAGACCCAGAGAGACGATAACGCGCAGTCTTAAAAGATCTTGAGGAGCTACGAAGTCCAGCGGGAGCGCTAGCGTCCCCTGCACGATGCGGCCATATCTAGGGTACTCGCGACGCAAGTCATCAAGTAGAGCGCGCGTGTCCTAAGTCCCTACTTAGGACACTCGCCTTTGGGCTTTTGGCACTCTAGTAGAGAGATCGCGTTCGCTACAGAAGAATAAAACGCTCGACTCAGAGCAGTATTTCTTGAGGATGCAACTGTTAAAAAATGTTTTACGAAATGTTGTCTTAACAGACTGTTTTCTTCGGAGACTATTGAAGCTGTGCTCTGAAGAAGGCCGCGGCATCTTGGCTCCTGTTTCTTAAAACCGGAACAAGTAATGGGTGTAGCACCCAGTAAGGTAGTAAAGTTTATCAAGGCCTTGCTACCTGACTGGTAAACAGCGCGGGGTTGCACAATAGATCTCTAGGTCAAGGTGTCAGCGAGCTTGAGCATAGCCTTATTTCCCCTGCTCTAATCTAATCTAATTTAATCGGAGACTATTGATTACATTTCCATGAAATTAGTAACAGACCTTTGAGTCAATATTTGACCGCAGTAGTTGAAATTTCAATGGGATCCGATGTTAATTTTTGGAAATTCGCCTAATGATTTTGTAGATATACCCATTCACAATTTTATTTTCCCAAAAAATTTTCAAAAATACAGATTAGGTCCAATTTAAATCCAGTACTCGATGAATAACTTATTATTCCACTTGCTAACACGTGAAAAATGAAATATTCATTTAGTATATCTGAGCGGTTGGAAAGTATTGTCACGAAGACTTATAGGAAAAATTTCGTATGAATTGAATAACTAGGATATATGTGGTATGTTTTATATCATCTCGCTAGAATTCTGCATTAAACATCTAGCGATTTTTTTTTCAAATAAGAGCTATAGGGCGCGTTTTTTAATTCACCAAACTGGTGTGGTTGTGGTGGAGTATGGTGGACATAGAACATAAATGGTGGATGTTGGACTAGATAATTTGACATTTACGTCATTCGGACAAAAATAAAAAACGATTTGGTGGATCCACCACTCTTCCACCACAACAATTTGGTGAATTAAAAAACTCGGCCATACAGTAGAATCCGTTTAAAATGACATTGACGGGAAGTGACAAACACGTCATACTAACCGGATGTCATAAAAAGCATAATCTTTGAAAAATTGAGGGATTTCAAATGTTTGGTATGAATTGAGTTTCGAAAACAGAAAAACCACTAATCGAACATAAATATTCACAAAAAATTAAGGAAAGACATCAGGTCACACTGAACAAAAGATTAACGTACGAAGATTCACCGGCAATTTTACCAGCTCGCAGAACAATTGGGATTGCTCATGATGTAAATAACATGGTGTTCTCATGTGTATCCAAAAGTGACGTCAGTTATTTGAAACTATGAAAATTCAAAGCACAGAATATGTTGTTCCTTGAATTTTCGAGTTGCTGACGTCAGTTCTGAATGCAAATGATCACGTCATGTTCTTTACATTATAGGATTGCTAATACCAAAACCAGAGAAAAAACCTGTAGAAGAGGGCCGCTGACAGGTATTCCTTTGTTTCTTGTGATTTTAAACCACTGAAGTTACACTTGATAGACATTTTGATGTCGTGACTTCCAATTCCTCTTTGGTTTCCAAACATTCGAATTGAACGATTCCTTAATCTGGTTCTGGTTTTTAAAAATAATTGAAAACATTGCCTAGGGGTTGGTAGATTCGCGAAAACTATGTCCGGTTATAGTTAGTGACCGCTCACTATAATTTCTTCAAATTGGTTCATAATAAACGACATATCAATTTAAGCGAAGTCATCTTATCCGAACGCTGTTATATGGAGCTTTATATGGATACCAAACTTCACACTGCAATCACGTCATTTTAAGCGGTTGGTCAATATAGCCGGCGTCATAATAAACGGATTCTACTGTATTTCTGTAGTTCACGATAGAAAAAAAAACAGCAAATTCGGCTAATCATTTGATCTCTTTGAATTATTCAGTTCTGAATTCTTTTCGAAATATACTGAGGTAACCTCAGCAATTAACACATTAACATTGAATGTACTTCCACAGGATCTGAGCCCCACATTATATAGCAACACAAAAAAACTGAGAAATTAACTCTGAAGTTTAAACCAAAATCAACCATCGTAAATCTCTTTTCCGATGGTTATTTTTCCTTTTAACTACCGCAACCTCTCAAGAGCCCCGAGCGATTTTTTGAAGAATCCCAACAAAAGGCTTTCACAAACTGCGTTTTCTCATTTCCGTTGTAATTAACAGTATTTCCGTCTGAAATTATAAGGAACGGGGAGTAACCGAATCCCGGACCTCCAGATTCCTCTCTCGAATTAGTCACCTGGGTAACATCGTTCCCGGAAAGTTCGGTAAGATGCTTTTGCCGACGCTTCTCGCCGAATTGATTACCTCCAAAGTCCCATTAGCCACTGCACAAAGCGATACCCCCGATTTGAAATAAGGGAGCAGGTTTCCCCTACCCGGATCTATTCTTTCACACCCCTCGTTAAAATTCGTCGAATCGTTCCGACTTCCACGTTATGACCCGGAACTGAAGGAGAAAAAATTCATTAGGATCAATGTTGGTTCAATTGAAAAAAAATCTGGAAAAGCAGTGAGGTCAGGAGCTCTTACGCGCTCGCGCTAACTAAAGGGTTTTCCAATAAGAGGTGTTATTTTGATATTCAAAGAAAAATGCCATTTTTCAATATAAATGATCGGATGTTTATTTCATTATAAAGAAGAAGCTATGCCGTTAATAGTGGAAAATAACATCAGGCAAATGACCACCACGACCACGCTTACAGGACCATATCCTTTCAATGAAATTTTCCATAACCAAATTTCAAAGTGGCTACCCTATGTCCTCGATAGCCTCACGAATTCCATCTTTGAGATCTTGAATCGACGCTGGGCTATTGGCGTAGACCTTCTCTTTCACGTGGCCCCAAAGGAAGAAGTCGCAAGTTGTTAAATCGGTGGCCCATTTTGATCACCTCTTCGAAAGATAACACTGTCCGGAAACTTTTCCCGCAAAAGATCAATGGTTTCGTTGCTTGTGTGGCACGTAGCGCCGTCTTGTTGAAAGTAAACGTTGTCCAGATCAATACCATTCAATTCCGGCCATGAAAAATCATTAATCATCTCTCGATCGCGCAATCCATTCACCGTAACTGTTGCTCCAGCCTCATTTTCGAAAAAGTAAGGTCCAATGACTCCACCGGACCATAAACCGCACCAAACAGTCACGCGTTGAGGAGGCTTTTCAACAATAACTCTCGGGTTTTCCGAGCCCCAGATGCTACAATTTTGCCTGTTGACGAAGCCACCGAGGTGGAAATGGGCCTCATCACTCAAGATAATTTTTCGATGGAATTCCGGATCATTTTCATGCATTTCAACGACCCAATCAGCAAAGACACGACATTGTTGATGATCGGCCGGCTTGAGTTCTTGTGTTAACTGAACTTCATAAACATTAAGACCCAAATCTTTATGCAAAATACGGTGTAATGACGTTTGTGGAATGCCTAATTCCAAAGAACGACGAGGAATGGACAAACCTGGGTTCTTCAACCTTTTCGGCTACAGCAGCAATATTCTCGGCTGCTCTTGAGCGACGTGCACGGGTTTTATTCTTCACATCACTAACTTGTCCCAACAGCTCGAATTTTTCCACCAATTTCTTTATTGCGATCCGACAAGGTGCTTCACGACGACCCAAAAATGTTCGAGTTTTACGAACCGTCTCTGCCAAATTTTCACCATTTTTATAGTGAATTTTAATAATTTCAATACGTTGTTGAAGCGTGTATCGTTCCATTTTTATTAATGGCGTAGTTCCTACTTGTCAAATGTCAAAAAATGACAGCTTCAAAAGTGACTTCTACCGAAATAGCGGGCTATTCAAAATAACACCTCTTCTTGGAAAAGCCTTTATTAAATCAACACAAAATTTTGCACCTAGTTGCGTGTTGATAATGCCCACTTGATTACAAAGTTCCAATCTGATTGCATTTGCACTTCTTGAGATATTGCGGAAATAACGTAAAGATTCCAAATAATGAATGAACTTTTACATCGTCATTTTTCAACCAAGTGCAGAATTTCGATTCAATCATATCTGCATTATTGTGGAAAATGAAATTTCGAATGGATATATCTATGAAATTATTGAAGGTATTTTAAGTTTTTACGAATTCGAACTCTTAATTAACCCCCCCTAACCTGCTATGAAAATATCGAGTCTCTTATAGTCGTTTTTTTCGGATGTTTTTCTGGTTATGGTTGGCCTAACTGCCAACCGTAAAATGATAATGCATTTCAGATAGGTACTTCATATTTATACAGGGTGGTCCAAGAAGTCAATAAAAAAATTTTAGATTGCTCCCACCTGGGGTATCCAAAAATACCCCATATATGTCATGCGATATTTTTTAGTTTTCGAGTCATAATTTTTTTTGTGTTTTTTCGATTTATTATGGCAGCAAGTTTTCAAAAATTCATATTTTTTTATGTAGTAGTTTTTTCGCAGATTGCAGATATAAGGAAAAAATATGCTAAATTTTGTTGTTATTTGGTATTTTAACGTTATGTCCGCAATTTTTCAAGAGGTACAAATGCAGGAAGATTAGAACTTTGTAATCAGGTGAAGATTGCCAACACGCAACTAGGTGCAAAATTTCGTGTTGATCTAATCGTTAAAACTTGAACAAGCGCGTAAAAGCTAATGACCTAACGACAGTGCTTATCTAGATTTTTTTTTTACATTTTTCTTCGATTTTTCTGATTTAGGTTTGATAGGAACTTTGAGTTTAGAGCACTGTTTAGAGTTGCTAAAACCACTCTGGATATACAGGGTGATTCATTAAGGTTGGCCACCGGCCGTATCTCAGAAACCGTTTATCCTATGACTTCCGGAAAAAAAATCTAATGGCAAACTCGGCCCCTAGAAAATGATTAAAAATATTTTCAAGTTCGTAGTTCCCCACTAGAGGGCGCAATCTATCACTTGTAAAATATAATCTCATTTTTTACGAAATATTCTCCAGCTAACAGTGGTAAAGAATAATAAAATAAGAATCTACTCTTTCTATTCAACAACTTTTGTTTCAGTAATTTTTCTATATTTCCCATTTTTTAGTGATGGGATGGATAAACTTTTCTTCACGAAAAAAACATTTGTACTCCTGTATCGGTGAACCGATTTTCACGTAATTAGATTTCATTCGAAGACCATCGAAAGCAGATCACAGAAACATATGACAACAATATACCGGGTGATCCAATTGAAAACTACAGACTGTTTTATGTTACTTCTCCCTATTTGTGCGTTTTACTGGAAAATTTCAAATGCAATGCTATGATTATAACCGAGTGAGAATAAGCCAAGCATTATCACCTACTGACTTTTTAAAATCGCAGACAGATATCATTGGTCGTTTCGGAGTTATTGACATTTTTGTAAATTTTGATAAGTATTGATCCACCCTGTGAAATGCAGGAGGAATTGAGTAATTTCATCTCTAAACAATTAGATGAAAGGAAAAAACTCATCAAAACAACGAAACAAGCTGATTTAGAACCAGTAAGCTTTGGCGATACTGTTCATTTTCGGTATCTATAGCTGTAAAAGTTTTTTAGGACGATTGCAAACCACTATTTTATGATGCCCCATTATTCAAACGAAGAAGCATATGATATGCTTAATGTTCATTTTGAATGTTTAGAAAATGCAGTAGCTGAAAGGAAATACCCGATACGATATCCTGAAAGACGTCGTCATTCCAAAAGGGTATTCAAAAGATTGACACGAAGAGTGCGAGAGACTGCTAAGGTTCAATATCTTGGAAGAAAAAATAGAAAACGTAGAAGCCGTAATGATGATAACATCATAAAAGTTTTGGCTTATTAACAAGACAAAGGTGCTTGAAATTTTAACGGAAGATCTTCCAATTCTTTTAGAAAATATTGCTATTCAAAGCAGGTTAGATATGTGGTATCAACAAGATGGTTGCCCGGCTTATTATTATGCTGCTAATATCCGAGAATATTCATCGTCTTCTCAAAGAGGTATATTGGACGAGGGAGTATTTTTCCATGGCCAGAAAGATCACCCGACCTCACAGTATTAGATTTTTATTTTTGGGGGAGAATAAATACTTAGTTTTCCGAACACCCCCCACTACAAGTGAGGATATTCAAAATAGATTTCGACAGGCAGCTTCTTCTCATACTGAAATTGTGGCCAGTGTCAATTCGACGAAAGAAAAACTGAATTTATGTGTAGAAAATAATGGTAGACATTTTAAATATTTGAATTGGTTAGGTGTAGGTAAGTGTTGTTTTTCTGATGAAATATTTTCGTTGTTGCTAATTTTTGTTTTATTTTATCGCATCATTGTTATTTCATGTGTGTTGAGTATTTTGCTGGCTTGTCATGACACATAAAGTCACTTCCTTGTTTATTCAAGCTCGCAGAAAGGATCAACATTGATCAAAATTAACAAAAATGTCAATAACTCCGAAACGACCAATGATATCTCTCTGCGATTTTAAAAAGTCAGTAGGTGATAATGCTTGGCTTATTCTCACTCGGTTAGAATCATAGCATTGCATTTGAAATTTTCCAGTAAAACGCACAAATAGGGCGAAGTGACATAAAACAGTCTGTAGTTTTCAATTGGATCACCCGGTATATTGTTGTCATATGTTTCTATGATCTGCTTTCGATGACCTTCGAATGAAATCTAATTACGGGAAAATCGGTTCATCCATACAGGAGTAAGAATGTGTTTTTCGTGAAGAAAAGTTTATCCATCCCATCACTAAAAAATAGGAAATATAGAAAAATTACTGAAACAAAAGTTGTTGAATAGAAAGAGTTGATTCTTATTTTATTATTCTTTACCACTGTTAGCTGGAGAATATTTCTTAAAAAATGAGATTATATTTTACAAGTGATAGATTGCGCCCTCTAGTGGGGAACTACGAACTTGAAAATATTTTTAATCATTTTCCAGGGGCCGAATTTGTCATTAGATTTTTTTCCGGAAGTCATAGGATACACGGTTTCCGAGATACGGCCGGTGGCCACCCTTAATGAATCACCCTGTACATCTGTATCATGAATAACTCGAAAACGATTCATTTCATCAAGTTACATTAGTATCTACCATTTCATGTAAAAAAATTGAAATTTTATAATTTCCCGCTGAATAAAAATCAATCCAAAGAAAGAAGTTAATAAATCTTCCGAATAGTTATAAAATCGAACCGAATCTTAATTATTTTCGAGACTCAGCCCCATCTTCAAACATTGACCAATCTGAAAACTTTCATTCCTTCCAATCAAGACGTTTCGGAATCATAGGTGAAAATCTTCAAGTCACAGCCTTCGAAAGGCTGTACCGCCCAAGGGTTGCATTTTTGGACTTATGTGATGTGAATATGAACTTCTTGCATTATTTTTATCGTAGAATCTCCTATTGAATTCCTGTCCCTCCGAAGCTATACGATCGCAACACCTCGGTAAGGCTAGCAGAACCACTTTCGATTTTTCGAAAAATTTTTTGATAAGAATTTATAACTAATTAATTACTAATTTATACCCCTATTTTCATATTTTATACCCTTCTGTAGACTGAGAAAAACTGGTTTCTGCTAGCTTGACGTCAAGCCAGCAGAACACATCGAGTAATAGATATGCTATTGAAGAGATGAATATGTCAAAATAAAGCTCTAATTTATTACTAATTTATACCCCTATTATAAAATTTTTCACCCTTCTGTAGACTGAGAAAAACCGGTTTCTGCTAGCTTGACGTCAAGCCAGCAGAACACATCGAGTAATAGATATGCTATTGAAGAGATGAATATGTCATAATAAAGCTCTAATTAATTACTAATTTATACCCCTATTTTCAAATTTCACGCATATCTCATTTCGGAGATATACCGGGGTGAATAGAAAATTTAAATGGTAATAAGGTATATTAATAGAATATTCAGAAATGAATTCATTCCGCCGGATTCAGAACTCATTCCGGACTTACAGAATATGTTTTCTTAATTAAACAGTTATTTCGTACCTAATTTTCAAATTTTACACCCTCATGTAGAACGAGAATACCTGGGAGGTGCAAACTTGGCAACAATTAAGCTTGCAGAAAGCTCTTTGTAATAGATATGTCATTGAAGAAATGAAAATGTCATAATGAACCACTAATTTATCACTTACTTAGAATCCCTATATAAAATTTCACGCTTTTTTCATTTCGGAAATATACAGGAGTCAATAGAGAACTCGTGAGGTGATACAGTATTAATCAAATATTTTGAAATAAATTAATTTCTTCCAATTCCGAGATTGTTTCGCACTTATAAAATACCCTCATCATATCTCACTTATGAAGGTACATTATTACATACAGGTTAATACATAAAGGGTATCTGTGCACAGACAATTAAGTCACACTCATCTTAGCATCTATACAGGTTGAAAAATCATATAGTATTGAAATAACTTATGAATCATTCTGGAGTATCTGTTATATTTTGCAATTCTAACTAATTATTTTTGAAAGAATTCGTTGTTATAGCCTCAGAGCTCTTTTTCTATCGAAAGTGGTGCCCGTCTATCCAAATGTTATTTTATTACTCATTGCTTACAGTTCGAGGGTTTTGTCACGTATTATTCTTCGATGTTTTTTGTCACTCAAGAGTGTATTTTAGCAATTCATCACTTGGATTCTGTTGGATTTAATCAATCTCTGGAGGTTTTATTCAATTGTTATACAATTTATATTATAATGTATTAGTCCCCAGAGTCATATTAGCTCGCTTGGTCGGAATTCGTCGTACCTGGAATTGAGGAGAAGATTCCTGGAACCCATCGATGATGCCTTAAGATTTTATTTTTATGAAATATTGTTTTGTATGATCGTAAGATCAACTTAAGACTGATTTCTTAGAAGGCGTCCTCAAACCACGCAGGGTAGAGCGGCCGTCTGTTTTATGTCAATCATCGGGTCGAAAGGGGCCCTATAGAGATAGGTACAGTATTGGCATCTAAACAAGTGATTAGTAGGGGTTTCAACAGAACTAGTATATTATTCTAGCGATTTTGTGCATTTAGAAATAATCGTTCGCACTGATTTGGCTCGTTCTCGAAAAGTGTGAAGTATATTATTCGAAATTCTACACTTGGTGTCTGGTGTGTGTTCTTGAAACAGACTGTGCTCCGAATAAATATTTGTTAGAGATGGAGGCTGTTGAAATCAGGAAACGTGGACGTCCAGGTCAAGTAGATAGGGGAATGGTTATTGACCTGCTCAGTAAGTTTAAGGATGATATTTATCGTGATGACAAAGTGGTCTCCAAGTTTAATCCTATTTGGAAAGAATTGGCTGAAAATTTGGGGGGCAAAATGAAGCCCAACTCATTATATATAATGGCATTTCAGAACAGACTAAAAATTTTGAACGGCGACGTTTCTATTGATGAGCCTCTAGATGTAGATGAAAGGCCTTATAGCCCAGAGGGAGCTATTTCGAATGACAGTGATTGTGAAGTGAACATAGAAGAGTTTTCTGTTTTTGTTGCGCGAGACGATTTCTTGAAGTTGGTTGAAGAAAGGCAATATCGAAGAGCGGACAGGCCCTACAAAAAAAACTCCGTACGTAATTGTTTACGTTTAAAGAAAGGATTATGGCAAGCATGGTTGACGAACCAACTCTGGAAGGCTGTGAAGCTGCAATGTTGATTTAGATTCAAGTACCACTACTTGAATAGTAATTTAAAATCTGGAAAACTAGAAGGTGAGTTGTTAATATTGACCTACAAATATAATGATTTTTTTCATTGTGTGTATTCGGAATTATTTAGTTCAAGCTTAAATATTCATTGACTTCGACAGTTTTCACGATCATTCCAATCATTAACAGTTGAAATCTTCGAAAATATGTATGTATATATTCTTCTTTCAAACAAAGATATTCTAATTTGTATACACCGCCATAATTTCAGATCCTATCTCAATCCAATTTTCAACTTAGTCTATCTAGTCTGTTTTACACTTCATAGCAGTTCTTATAGCAATAGCATTTTGAGCAAGATTAAAATCATAAGTATCACTTTTTCTTGTCTTCAACAAAATTGGAAATGGAGTGGCATACACCCGCGCACAAAAGTCCTGGCTCGAAAACTGACTGTCTTCGAGTTGTTTTATATATGTTAAAAAATGGTGACAATTATAAAGATTTGAATTTAGAGAATATCACGGCAACACGATCATCTGTGAAAAAAACTCGAAATTATCATTTTTGGGAGATGTTACTATATTTTCCCACATTCGTCATAATTCACTGGAAATGGAATATTTTTTTTATAGATGGTAAGTATTGAGTTCAGTTACTCGTCAGAGTTTGCAGAAAAGTTTAAAAAAACCTTGTTTTTGTTTTTTCAAAATCATCAGAAATAAATTATCCTTAAAGGAACGAATGGATTCATATTAGGTTTGTTCCAACACCCAGTTCTGTTACTGTCTTGAACTCGTTCAGAACTGAATCAATTCACACGTCTTCGCTCATTCTAGTTCGGGACTAATTCTGAATAGATAGTTCGAAAATGTTGGAAACGCATCATTCTTAGAAATTCCCTTGTCATAGCCTAAGGGCTGTTTGTCACCCGAAAAATGCAACCCGTCCCTGCCAGATGTGGTTTTATTGCCCCTTGCTGCATTCGAATGGCACGAAACAGATGACCGATTCAATTCCTCCTTCTCAGTTCTTGCCTTAACCCAAGAACTGAATTAACCGTTCTAGAACTGGTCTGACACAAATTCTTTTCACGTTGGAACACTTGGTTTGTAATTCCTAACCAGTTCGAAATTTGTTGGAACGCTAATATCGATATGCGCAAACTCCGCCCGATTCAGAACTAGTCCCAGAGTGTGTAGGAACAGACTTATTATGTCATGAATTAGAAATGAAGTCTTTGCATATATCAACATGGTAGTTCTTTTCTAATAATTCACAAAAAATGCAATTCTTCTGTATATGTGGCAAGTATACGAAATCACGATCTTTCGTCAGGAAATATTATATATCATTTTCAAAAGTGCCTGAAAAATCTTATTCCGAGTCTTGGAGTCCTTCACCTCGAGATTTCTGATCGTTAACGTATTCTATCGATTTTCGATTGCTGTCGGAAAACATTTTCGCAGGTTTTTCGATAGTAGAACAATTTATATGTTTTTATACAGGGTCATTCATTGGTGAATGGGCAGAAGCTAAGGGTAGATAGAGGACACTGAAGTGAGTCAGAATAACCTGTATTTTAAGGATCTATCTCTTAATTTTCAAGATACAGAGTGTTTTATCAATTTTGTCAATTTCTTCAATTACCCAAAACATTCGAACCACCCCATATATTTTCTCGACATTTGGTACGTTTATTCTCCCCAACAATTATATCATACAAACAGAGTTACTGAATTTTTTTTTCAGGTTGGGCCTAGAAAAAATTGATAAATAAAATTCATCGCAAAAGTAACACCCTTTATATCAAAATTCCTCGAATGTTTAGGATATTCGAAAGAAGGAGAAAAAACTGAAAGGAGCTAGGTATTTCTCGTACTTGGGCATGCGATTTTAATACTCAATGAATCTTGTCAAACCTGAAAATTTATCGACACAGTATCCAAAATTTCAAAAAACTTAATTTTATTCGGTTTTCATTTATTTTACCAATACAATTGAATTTTTTGGGTCACAAACTCGAAACGCAACGAAATGCTGAGGTCTGTCGAGGTCAGTATTCGATTTTATTTGACAAATATCTGAATTAAAAACAAACAATAAAATGAGTCCTGTAAGACATAACATTTTCATGAAAAATCTTAATGCTATAAGAAAGCCTGTGAAACACAGAAAGAAGTTTCACAAAAGTTGCTCAAAATGGCCACCATTCTGCTTAATGCATTTATGTGCTTGTTTAATCAGACTAGTTATTGATTTTCTCATCATTTCCCGATTATTTCTCAATTTGTTGCAAGCCTCCTCAGTTCTTTGAAGATGTTGAACAAAATAATCGATTGGATTGAAGTCGGTGCTCCTTGCAGGCCAGTTATGCGGTCCACCCTTACCTATCCAACGATTCGGAAAACTTTCGTGCTGTCCCATCATGTTGAAAATACATGCCTCCAACGTCAAGCAAAACTGGTGAAATATTTTGAAGGAAATCAAAATAAACTTCACCAGTTAAAAACGGTTGTAACACGTACGGACCAATCAATCTGTATTGTGAATGGGCTTGTCTTGTAGCAAAAGGATTTTGTTTGGCCCAGACATGCGAATTTTTATAATTATTGATACCATCTCTGATGAATTGTGCTTCATCGCTAAATAAACTTCTGTATATATTCTTCGATTTCGCAATATCCTCCTCCTAAAAACTAGTCGAGCGATTTCATCGCCTAACTCCAACTTCTGAACTTTTCGTACGTAATATGGATGAAGATAATTTTTTAATCTTCGCCATACAGTTGATTGAGTAATATTAGTGATATGACTTATTGTTCTCGGGCTGATTTTCGGATCGTTCTACGCCATGTTCAGAATTTCTGGCTACAAACCGATATGTCTTTTTTGACTTTGTTCGTTTTCTTGTGTCGTCAGAAATTTACCATGTTCTCTGATGTAACTGAATGCATTAGAAAAAGTTTTATTATTTGGTCACCGTCGTTCAGGAAACCGACGTCCATACTCTCTTCGAGCAGCTTTTCCATTACCATTACCGAATCAACAAATATGAATGAGATAGGAATATAGTTTTCGATTTAACTCTTATCGTAAATATAATCAACTATTTTCAAAATCAAACAGGTGACAGTTAAAAAAGATAGAATAATAAGACCTTTATGTCCAAACGAGCACAGAAATGCATTAAGCTAAATGATTTCATTGTCCATCCCGAATTTAGATATCTAATAAACAAATGTTATCGTTTGTAGCGTTCAATTCGGGGACAGCTGTATACGCTAGGTTGGGGATAAAATTTCACGATAACCGCAGTATCGAATAGTGCTGATGCAAAATTACAATTTTATTCAATATCACCTTGCACTGGCGACATATTTTTTGACACTGTTCGCTTCTAATCTGAAGCGATAAGGAATATGAGTTCTCGTTCTAAAAGATAATGTTCTATTCATGGGTCGGCAGATCTTCAAGAAGCCGTTTCGATAACGTTCATATATTCTGCAATCTACAAGATGTATCTTAAACGATGTACTTGGAAGATGAACAGTTCGGGTGGTAACAAATTGTTTCATTGATTTGAATATTACATAAATATTAGGAAATATTACAGAAAAGAACTGACGTGAAGTCAGCAGCTTTAGAGCTCAAAGCGGTCATCTTTTCACGTATTGGCCCCTTCAAACGCAGCATTACTACGAAATGATGGTGATATTTGAATTATATTATCCTCAAGAAATTCTGCACGAATTTCTATAAAGTCCTGAATTTCAATTCGGTCCAATAAGTATTTTGGAATATATCGGAAAAATAAAATTATAATGGGTATATATCTATGAAATTATTGAGCAGCTTGCACCCATTCACGATTCCGACCTTCATAAGTAAGTACAAATATCGAGTTTCTAAGTCAGAAGTTATTCGAAAAAAATACGTAAGATTGTTCTGTTCGGATAACAGGATCATTCGCATTTTTCAACTATTTTGAAAGTATTATCACGATTGGATCAGTAAACAATTTTTGAGATATTTCGTGAATGTCGAGGAAAAACCCAGGTCTGTGCAAATCTGATAAACACTTTTTCAAAAAAATTTGTGAAAAAATTACTTTGAAAGCATTGGATCCCTACAGAATTTCGCGAAGTTGCGCATCGGTATGGATTAAAACTAACTACCAAGTTTCATTCCGATCGCTCAAACACTTTCTGAGAGGACAAGGGAACAATCTCGAAAATTCAAATGACTATAACTAAATTAGTATTTAAGCAGTTCCAAATTCAAAAAAATTTTCGAAAAATCGAATATTTAGTAATAAACTGATTCCTTCTCATTCCGAGCTTGTTTCGCACATATAAAATACTCTCATCTTATTTCACCAATGAAGCTACATTATTTCGTATTGGTTAATATATAAAGGGTTATGTGTGCGCAGAAAATCAAGTCACAGTCATCGTTACCCCTGTGTAGGTAGATATATCGTAGGTATAGTATATAAATAATCAATATAGAAGTTTCTGTTATATTTCCGTTCCAAACAAATAATTCATAAAATTTCGCTCGTAATAGCCTCAGAGATATTCGTCACCTGCAAGTGGTGAAAATTCAAAACAGGGCTCTAAATTAGTGTTTAATTATGACATATTTTTTTCTTCAATGACAGTTCTTTACTCGCCTGACGACAAGCTAGCAGAGTTCACTTTTTCTCGGTCTACGAAAGGGTGCAAAATAAAAAAGGGTCTGTGCAAATGATGAATTGATAAAATAACTTTGAGTGACAAAAAACATCGAAGAATGTTACGTGACAAAACCCCCCGAATTTCAAGCAAGGGGTAATAAAATAACATCTGGATAGACGGGCGCCAGTTTCGGTAGACAAATAGCCCTGAGGCTAAATCAAGGAATTTCTTTCAAGAATAATTCGTTAGAATTATAATAGGGTTTCTAAGTAGGTGTTAAATAAGTGGTTCATTATTACATTTTTATTTCTTCAATGACATATCTATTACAAGGTGGTTTCAGCAAGCTTGCACCTCCCAGGTATCCTCGGTCTACATGAGGGTGTAAAATTTGAAAATTAGGTACGAAATAACTGTTTAATTAAGAAAACATATTCTGTAAGTCCGGAATGAGTTCTGAATCCGGCGGAATGAATTCATCTCTGAATATTCTATTAATATACCTTATTACCATTTAAATTTTCTATTCACCCCGGTATATCTCCGAAATGAGATATGCGTGAAATTTGAAAATAGGGGTATAAATTAGTAATTAATTAGAGCTTTATTATGACATATTTATTGCTTCTATAGCATATCTATTACTCGAAGCTAGCAAAAACCAGCTTTTCTCAGTCTACAGAAGGGTGAAAAATTTGAAAATAGGGGTATAAATTAGTAATTAATTAGAGCTTTATTATGACATATTCATCTCTTCAATAGCATATCTATTACTCGATGTGTTCTGCTGGCTTGACGTCGAGCTAGCAGAAACCGGTTTTTCTCAGTCTACAGAAGGGTGAAAAATTTTATAATAGGGGTATAAATTAGTAATAAATTAGAGCTTTATTTTGACATATTCATCTCTTCAATAGCATATCTATTACTCGATGTGTTCTGCTGGCTTGACGTCAAGCTAGCAGAAACCAGTTTTTCTCAGTCTACAGAAGGGTATAAAATATGAAAATAGGGGTATAAATTAGTAATTAATTAGTTATAAATTCTTATCAAAAAATTTTTCGAAAAATCGAAAGTGGTTCTGCTAGCCTTACCGAGGTGATCGCAACTGATGTTCGTGGAATATAGAATTTGAAAGATATAAATAACCGCGATCGAAGGAGTGGTATATAAATATAACGAAAGTTACAAATAAATCACTCTAAAACTGTCTGGAACGTCGATGGTGTTATCGCATAAATATGTTTCGTTACTTCCGGGATATAAGTATGAACGGGGCATTAGGATGTGGGGTGATCGGCACATTCCGTATACAAAGTAACACCTAAACATATAATATTCAGGAGCTTCGACCCACAGACATAGATTTTGTTTTGATAGTCGAATTTGTACTGTTTGGTAGTGTTTGGTTTAATAATTTTTGATTTCACGATTTATTCAAAGACTTTTTAGACTTTTATAGTTGACAAGATTATTACTGGGAGTACATAATCCATTCTTATAAAGTAGGTATGTATCATTCTTCAATCTGATTGAGTGTATCAACTGTAAAATTACAGGGATATCCCCAAGGTTAGTCAGTATTGCAATATTATTTATTTTCAGATCCAAATGGCAAGATTTACTTTGGTGGATTTCTTAGGCTGTCTAGAAAGTTGAAAAACATAGTATTGTAAAACATACTTTTAAGGATAATAGACAAATACTCATAACTTTACTATTTTATAGCAAAGGACTTAATACTCAATATATTGTGAATAAAATGAACACATTCACATAAAACTAATGCTACTTGTATCGTAAGTCTTATTAATTATAGATTGACGAATAAATTTTCCAACACTTTTATGATTGTTCTTGGAAAAGCTTTAATAAATATGCCTTGTACAACTTTGCTTTCATCGGCAGAAGCACTTTGAGCGAACAGTATTCATCACCAGATATTTCCTTGTTGAGACTGTTTTTTTTTCAATAGTCAGTTCTATCACTAAAACATTTACGTTGTTCCTTAATGATCAGTTCAACAGACAGATTTCTGAAAGGCAGAGCATTCTTCTCAAGTAAATTTCTCTGCTTGGATTAGGGGTCTGGAAAAAAATTGTCGTCCTGAATGTGATCTAATATTTCATGAGCAATTCGTGCTTACCACTATAAAAATGATCATCATCGGTAAAATGCAGGTAATAGACTCTCATAAATCTTGTTTGTTGGTTTTTATCGATTCTTCTACACTTTCAGGCCCGACTTGTTAAAGGAAGTTTTCACCGGGCTTTGGAAATCTATGGGAAGGGACATTTGAGTTTACTTTTCCTCAGTAGAAGCACTTTTGAAATCACACAAACGCCAAGAACAATGCATAAACTTTCTCATTTTCTCAACATTTCTTTTAACTTGTCAATGATAATGTCTGTACCTCGGGTTACTCTAATAGCCACCAGAGGGAGTAGCGCTTATCTTCATTCGCCAATAATTGAAAACTGTAGTGAAATACCGAAATGTGGGAAAACTAGTTTCGCTGAAATGAAACCAAAATGTATGTTCAATGATGGCTTATTATGAAGAAGGTAAATATTTTATGAAGTAATTCACTTCAAACAATAATCCTATTTAGTTTCAGATTATAAGCAAGTCAGTGGCTTATTCAGATTGTGATCGGATCCAATGGACTTGCCAAAAATCAAATTCCATTTTCTGCTTAGAAGCTCTATTCGATAATGATTGAACTTGAATCGTTCGACGTGTGTTTCGAGACCAATTATTATATTATTTGCGTTTTTCACTAATCTTTGTGAACGAACAGGATGCAATTGGATTGGAATTATTGTGTTAGAGAGCTAGCTCCTTTAAAATTTCTTAGCATCAAGAAATGTTTATAATGTTTTCCGAGAGAAAAAATCTGTTATTTCCGAATGGATCGAATTACTGGCTGGTTCTAGGTGGGAATTTGAAACGCAACAAATATGTTTTGTGATAACTGGACGTTTCAATTTTTCCGTTTCATACCCACGTAAAATGTATTCTGAATATCAATAGTTATTGTGGTAAGATTTCCGTATATTCATAGACTGTGTGATCACTGTTCAATGAAGTAAAGTATTATATTTTGGATCAATGAGAATCTTACAACAAATTAACCCATCTGACTAGTTATTATATGGATTCAATCAATAATAAATAATTATTCTGTAGCGAATAAGTGAGATATATTTGACTTAATAAATTTTCAAATATGTTTGTTTGATTTATCATTTATAGCAGACAATTAAAATTCCAATATTTCAAATGTATGAAGGTAGTGAAGGTGCTTGCATGAATATTTGAATCGCTCTCATTTTTCCCGCCACGACCCCAACCCGCAACGAACAGAGTGCAAGTTTACAACAAAACACACCGAACAGTAGATTTCATTCTTTCATTCTCGTTCTCTTTAATGTGCTCGGAATTAACCATGTGCACAGATAATCGTTACACGTTTTTATTGCATACTTATCATTCATACCAAACTATAGACAATTTTTAGTTTTACAACACCACAAACATCCATGACCTCGCCGGGATTCGAACCCAGTACCTTCAGCATCCTAGTCCACATCTTCAGCCGACTAGGCTACGGAGGTAGCCCTATCGGTGGATTTAATGTTGTTCATGTAGGTACAACGAACATACATAGAGTTCGGAATCTTATTCTCACAGTAATGTCATGGAACTGTTATTGCGTACTCGATTGAAAAATCGCAGCTGGAAGTTTTCGCTAAAGCATTTTAACGAACTTCCCAGTAATGATGTTACCAGTTGACTGATTCAAAAAAGAAATCTGAAGATCAGGGATTCAATTCCTTCGCATTCCTTTCAATTTCAGACGGAAATACTGTTAATTACTTCGGAGTTGAGAAAATGCAGTTTGTGGCAGCCTTTCACCGGTATACTTCAAGCATTGCTTGGAGCTTTTGAGATGTTGCTGTAGTTGAAAGCAAAAATAATCACCGTAACGGAGATTGATTCTGGTTTTCACTCCAGTTGAAAATATTCGTTTATGTGTTTATTGCTCAGGTTGTTTCGGTATATTTGTGAAAAAGCAGGAATTAGATAATTTGAAATTCTCACTCAAATGTTTTATCTGCATTCTTGTTGCAGGAAGATTGGTAAAAAAGTGCAGGGAAATATAACTGATAGTCTCTGATGTATTTATCATTTATTTAAGTTATCAACCCTTATGACCCCGACTCTTTGAGTCTTCTTGAAAATACTCTTCAACCAAAAGCACGATTTCATTTTTATTATTCGATCGGTATTGTTCGAGCTATTGAGGAATCATAATTGAAAATTGAATCTGCTTGATTTAACGCTCAGGTATAGTCAGCTTATTAACATTTCATCTTTTATTTTTTCAAGTTGATCATGAATGAAGAAATTAAAACTCTCATTAAATCTATTACGAATCAAAAACGAATGAAAAAGTTATCTAACCACTTAGCGGGATCGAACCCGGATCTCTTGCGCGACAGGTGACAGTTGGACTGTAGAGATCAGCAATGTTTGAGTTATTGAAAAGACTTGATAATGCTCATGGGCGAGCTCAACTGTCGTATTCAGTTGCGATTTTGCCCTGAAATTTTGAAGCAATTCATTCGTTCGAAGGTTCCCAAGTTTCATAGAATATAGGAAAATGAGAGTTAACATTGGTTAAACCCGAATTTTTTTTTTTCGCGAAGATATTGACTAGATATTTGCGTCAATCTACGCAGTGTGTTCCCCTGAACATGCAAAGTACTGGATTTCAATAGACGACTTCGGCCCAAGTTGCCAACCCACAATTTTCTATACAAATTTACTCTCACTGAGGAACAGGAATTTTAGGACAAATTCGACATGATAGGGTTCGCGTTATTTATAAATATCCGTAAAAGATGCCTCGGCTCCTCAAACAAGATAATTCTTTCCAAATATAGGTTTTTTTTAGGCTGAAACTTAAGTTGGGATTCCTGATTTCATGTTAATATTAGGGCTGTTTGTCACCCGAAAAATGCAGTCCGTCTCTGCCAGATGTGGTTTTATTGCCCCTTGCTGCATTCGAATGGAACGAAACAGATGACCGATTCAATTCCTCCTTCTCAGTTCTTGCCTTAACCCAAGAACTGAATTAACCGTTCTAGAACTGGTCTGACACAAATTCTTTTCACGTTGGAACACTTGGTTTGTAATTCCTAACCAGTTCGAAATTTGTTGGAACGCTAATATCGATATGCGCAAACTCCGCCCGATTCAGAACTAGTCCCAGAGTGTGTAGGAACAGACTTATTGTCAAGTTTATAAAGGATATGTTCCGCAAATCAACTTGGTTATTTCGCGTGCCGGTTTTTCGTTCCGTAAATATGAATTATTCGGTTGGTTCCTGAAAAAAAGTTTAATTACAGAATTTAATTGATGAAAAAGAAATCTTTCTGCCACCAGAACGACAGTCAATGTTCTATGGTAACATATCCATGGCATAGAACAATTTATATTTACCTTATGATCCATAGACCATACCTAATAATTTTTTCATAGTTGATTGTTGTCTCCTTCATGTTCTATGGTTCATAAAGTAAATGATTATTGTTCTATGCTATGGATATGTTACCATAGAACATTGACTGTCGTTCTGGTGACAGAAGGATTGCTTTTTCATGAATCAAATTCCGTAAGTAACCTTTTTTTCAGGAACCAACCTAATATTTCATATTTACGGAATGGAAAACCGGTAACCGAAATAACCAAGTTGATTCGCGGAACATATCCTATATAAATTTGACACTATTAATAGGAAATCAGGAATCCCAACTTAAATTTCAGCCAATCAGAGATGATCTTAACAAAACCCTATATTTGGAAAGAATTATCTTGTTTGAGGAGCCGAGGCATCTTTTACGGATATTTATAAATAACGCGAACCTTATCATGTCGAATTTGTCCTGAAATTCACGTTCCCCAGTGATAGTAAATCTGTGAAGAAAATTGTGGGTTGGCAACTTGGGCCGAAGTCGTCTATTGAAATCCAGTACTTTATCGAAAAATGACAGTTCGAAGATTCATACAGAAGTTAATGAGGATATTGTGATCAGAAAATCACAGAATATTGAATATTTGAAAAAAAAAATTTGAAATTTTTTTCGAATTGTTCTAATGACACGATCATTTCGCACAAACTTGCCCATCAGCATTTCCGAACCAGCTGCCAAATTTCATTATGATTGAATCAGAATTTTTGGAGTTATTTCGAAAAAACGACGATATCGAGAAAACAACCTCGAAATTTGACATATTTTTACACAATATCTTCAAAATTTATTATCGTATCGAACTGAGATTTGGTTTACTGCTATGAAATATGTAGTTAAAGCTAGGACAAACATTTTTTTTTTGAATGTTACAAACAGTTTCTGAGAAAAAAAATTTTTCGAAAAAAATTTTGAAAAAAAATTTTTCAGAATTCAATAATGATCTCAACATAATTCTGCAAAAAGTTGTATGTTATTATGCTCTAACCAACCGCTATGTTTCAATTTGATCTCTCCAGTAGTTCTCGAAATATCATGGAAATAACCTCTGAATTCAAAATGGCTTTCACTCCGAAATCATTCGACCGATTTTTCCCCTTAACGAACTCAACCTTCGCAGTTTGAAACGCAACTATCCGTGAAATTTTCATGTCGATAGAATCCTCCGTACGCCCGTAATCGTGGTTACTGACGGCCAGACAGAATCGATTTTGACACCGGTTTCGTCATCAGTGAGTCCAACCTAGTCGTTTGTGACCATTTTTGGCTCAGAATTCGAAAATTACAGACATTTGGATAAAACGATATCACGATGTTTCCCTAGAACATGCGCGCAAAAAGCTATGAATAAACTTGTTTCGATATGACAGGTCGGTAACTATGTCAAAGACAGTCCTCACCATGTATTCTATGCATCTAGTGCGCGTCAAAATTATGGAACAAATTCATTTTCTCAGAAGAAAAATCTTTGGCAACAAAATCCTGAAACAGGTCAATTTTTGTTTCACTTTTACCAAATGTATATGCATTTTTGACTGATTTTTGTTGCACCCTGTGCCATCCCCATCAACCCTCTAAATTTTTTGAATAGGGAAAGTGGGTCATGTGGTACTTTTTTGGTAAGGTCTTTGTATCTTTTTTACAGGCGTGCAAAAATTTTCAAGAAAAAAAATTTTTTTTTGAAAAATAAGTTACTTCAAAGAGAATGTGCACTTTGTCATGGCTCATTTACTATTTCCAATGTCACTCCATTTTTTTTTCTCTAGGGGGTTGAAAGTTATGTAGGAACAAAACTGTCATGGTCGACTTTCATTCGGTGACAAATTTCATCAGGTACCATCGTCTGAAAGTAAATGAGCCATGACAACTAATTTTTCAAAAAAAAATTTTTTTTCTTGAAAATTTCTGCACGCCTGTAAAGAAGATACGAAGACCTTGCCAAAAAAATTACCACATGACCCACTTTCCCTATTCAAAAAATTTAGAGGGTTGATAGGGATGGCACAGGGTGCAACAAAAATCCTTCAAAAATGCACAAAAATTTGATAAGAGTAAAACAAAAATTGACCTGTTTCAGGATTTTGTTGCCAAATATTTTTCTTCTGAGAAAATGAATTCGTTCCATAATTTTGACGCACACTGTACAGGGTGGGCAAAATTCGTTGTCTACTGAAGGGATCTCGACAGCTATAACTGCTAGAAGAAAAATGATAACACATTCTCGAGCTCTTTTTTCCTGACTAATCTGAATCTGAAAACAGATCCAGCTTATCGAGCATAGAACTTGAGTTATGAGCGAAAATTGAGAAATTGTCATTTTCAATAATGCTGAATAACTCGCTTGTTCGAACTCGTATTCGAAATCTGTTGATACATTCTACAGGCACTTTTTTAGGAGTAATTCAAATATAATATGACTGAATTTTTTAATCCAGCCATTTTCGAGAAATGAGAAGGATTTTGAATTTTTCAAATGTAAACTATAGTCGAAAGTTCTCTTTTCTTGCTACAAAATTTTTGCTGATTTTTAAAATATATCATATGTCGCTTTTCACATGAATATTACATGAGAAAAAATTCAATACTTTTCTCCTGCTTTTCTATTCACTGTTGAATTATGAGCAGGCTGACGTTACCATAGCGACGATTGAATATGCAATATCTTTTTGTGAACATGCGCCTCTATGATTGGAATCAGCGATTGTTGAATAAATATTTATATGGTTAATTTGTCATAGTTCTTAAGATTAACAATATCAAATCTGTCAATTATCCCTAGTGGCCCGAAATATTCCAAATTACTAAAAATTCGATATGTTGGTATGCTATATTCAAGCGAATGGAAATAGCCGAGTTGCAAGGGAAGTTTTTTTCGAGAAATATCCAGAACGACATACATAATAATATATATAATGCATATTCAATGGTCGCTATGGTAACGCCAGCCTACTTATAATAATTCAACAGTGAATAGAAAAGCGTGAAAAAGTATTGAACTTTTTCTCTTGTTATATTCATGTAAATAGCGACATATGATACATTTTCGAAATCAGCAAAAATTCTGAAACAAGATAAGAGAACTTTCGACTATAGTTCACATTTGAAAAATCCGAAATCTTTCTCATTTCTCGAAAATGGTTGGATTAAAAAAATTCAGTCATACTATATTTGAATTACTCCTAAAAAGGTGCCTGTAGAATGTATCAACAGATTTCGAATACGAGTTCAAACAAGCGAGTTATTCAGAATTATTGAAAATGACAAATTCTCATTTTTCGCTCATAACTCAAGTTGTAAGCGCGATAAGCTGGATCTGTTGTCAGATTCGGATTAGTCAGGAAAAATGAGCTCGAGAATGTGTTATCAGTTTCCTTCTAGCTGATATAGTCCTCGAGATCCCTTCAGTAGACAACGAATTTTGCCCACCCTGTATATGCTGTCGAATCAGAGGCTCAATGTTCAAACAGCCAAATTGGCTCGAATCGAATTAGAGAGTTTGATGGATGGTTCGTGGTTGTGATATACAGAGTTTCGATGAAACTCTGGCCAAACAAAATTTCGACGAATGGAAAATTCCGCAAATTCGATATACATTCCCATCGGATGGCTTTACATTGTCGTTTTAACTATGGAATTGCGGTTGCTCGTTGCCCATTCCGCGCCGAACGTAAACAAAGGGACTAGCTCGAATGAGGATGGTTGGTAGCATTGATAAGTTTTCGATATAATGTGCCCTTTTGGGTCTGTCTAATTGTGGCATGTTGAAACTGGACACGCTCACTGTCCTGTTAATATTTGAATGGAATGATGAATTATGTTCGGAAAAAGAATAATCGATGCGCTTTTAGGGCGCTGTTGTGAAATCCAATCCAATATTTAATGTATTTGTTCCAGGAAAAAGAGCTCGATCATTTCGACTTTGTTCACTACTTCATATTATACTATACTCCATTCAATTTTATAAACTATCCCGGTTGGCCATGATTTAGGTCTATCGAGTTTTTTTACTCAAAACTGACGCAGGTTAGCACTCGTGAAATATCGGCAATGTCAAAATAAATCTCAGAGACGTTGCTAAATGCCAATGCCAATGCCAATTTTTACTCCCAATTATCTCAATATCAATATAATCATCATGCTTGGAAACTTAAAATGCCGAAGGTAGTTTGGAAGAAGCAGAGACAAAGTATCAGGAAGTGTGGTAGTGTGAATTAGAATTGAAATCTGCTTTTTCTGGTAGTTACCCAGATAATTTGGAATCAATAATAACACAGACCAACAAAAAAAAATTTTGTCTTGCTGCCGGAGAAAAATTAACTGATTTTGGTTGATTCATCTGTGCTGATTCCAAAAATACAAACCTTTTCTTTGTATCAGCTCAAATTTTTGAGATATAACATACTTATCAAATACTTAAATATTCTTACATTTCTCTATATTCCATCACTATAATTTCAATATGTTTATGAACAAACTTAACAAATTCTAAGAAAAATGCATACTAATGACTTCTAATTAAAGTGTACTCATTGTAAATGCCCATAACTTGAAATTAGCGCTTATTGCTTCTTAAATATTGTCCGATCAGTAAACAGTATTTTCTCTGAAATTCCTATGAAGTCGACTGCATTCTACTGTAAAATTTAGTCTGAACTTCAGTTTCGTTGCAAGAGTTTGTTTTCGACAACTGAAAACCATAGCTTCTACAAGCAGGCGTTGTTGTGTGAATAACCCGGACGTTTTTTGCTACATATGTGGCGAGTTTATTGTGAAGGAAAGTAGAGAACCAGTTTGTGATTTTATAAAAAGGGCATATCAAGCCTATTTTGGTGTTCATTTAGGAGATCAAGATAAATCCTGGGCTCCACATGATAGTGTGCAAAACTTGCCTTGAAAACTTGTGACAATGGACGAAAGGACAACGAAAATGTTTAAAGTTGGGTGCTCCAACGGTATGGAGGGAACCAAAAAATCATTTTGACGATTGCTATTTCTGTCTTGTGAATATAAAGGGCATTAATCGTAACAATCGACATACGTGGACATATCCTAACCTGGATCCAGCAATAAGACCAATTCCACATCAGCTTGACCAGATACCCATTCCAATATTTAGCAGCCTACCTACGTTACTAGAGGATAATGTCGATACGTTATCTGAAGAACTACAGACTAATAGATTTGAGGAAGACGACAGTGACTTTGAAGAGGATTCAAAACGTCTTGAGCTCTTTACTCAGGAAGAGCTAAGCGATATTATTAGAAATTTGAACCTTCCAAAGGATTCTTCCGAGTTGCTTGCCTCCAGACTAAAGGAAAAGAATCTTCTTCACCCAGACACCAAAATTACATACTACCGTAATAGAGAAAAAGATCTTTTGCTTTTTTTTCTCAGCAAGATGATATGGTTCTTTGGAACAATATTTATTTATTTATTTATTTATTCAGCAATAGTAATAGTATTACAAATTACATTACAACTTTCAAATTCCTCATGATAACATATATACATATATATAAAAACACAACAAAATAAGTAACCCAGTAATCTAAATAATATGTTAACAAAACCAAGAACACAAAATCAATAACTTCTCCTTATATTATTCCTACTGCTAAAAGTTTGGCGCACTATGGTATATTAATACTGTGTGTGCGCTTAAAGTAATTAACAAGAAATACATATTTTCTCTTTAAGGCCAATGTTTCCTCTCATGTTTTTTTTAAAGGACTGTTAGAAAAAATGGGTTGATCGGAGTGTACACCAGTTCACTGGCGTCTTTTTATCGACAGTTCCAAACGAAGTTTAAAGTGTGTCCTTTTTCATAATGGCAACAAACATGGAAGTATACCAATTGGGCACTCTGCAAAAATGAAAGAAGACTATGAAGCAATATCGCTGGTGCTGAAAAACATCAAGTATGACCAACATCAGTGGGCGATCTGTGTTGATTTTAAGATGGTGAACTTTCTCCTGGGTCATCAAGGTGGCTATACAAAATATCCTTGTGTCTTTGGGATAGCAGGGCTAAGGACCAACACTGGACTAGAAGAAAATGGCCTTCTAGAGATTATTTAGTGCAAGGAGAAGCTAACGTAGTTAACGAAGCATTGGTCGACCGAGAGAAAACAATATTACCTCCGTTACATATTAAACTAGGGCTGATGGAACAATTTGTGAAGGCCCTAAACCAGAATCGTCCGTGTTTTGAATACTTGTCCAGAAAATTCCTTACACTTAGTAAAGAAAAATTGAAAGCCGGAATATTTGATGGGCCTCAGCTACGACAACTTATAAAAGATTCGCATTTTACAGAATCGATGAATGAAATTGAGTGTAATGCATGGTGCTCTTTCGTGAAAGTTGTGCAAAATTTTCTTGGAAACAATAAATCGGAAAATTACCGGGATGTAGTGGAAGAAAGGCTCAACAATTTTAACAAACACGGCTGTCATATGAGTTTTAAAATTCATTACCTCCACAGCCACTTAGACCGTTTCCCAGGAAATCTTGATGACCTTAGTGAGGAACAAGGGAAACGCTTCCATCAAGATATCAAAATGATGGAAGAGAGGTATCAGGGGTGATGGGACACTCACATGATGGCGGATTACTGCTGGAGTCTTCAAAGGGACCGTCCTTGTGTAAAATTGTGTAAATTACCCTATATGTTAGAAATGTGATCTGTTGTCGTATTTTCTTAAAACGATCTGATGGAGCAAATCTGGTGGCATTTTTGGATTCACCGGACCCAAATTACCTAGAAACAGAAGAAAAATTTCCGGCAGCAAACTGTGTGTTTATCAGTGTAATTAATTTATCACAAGCTATCCAACATTTTCATACTGGAGTATTTTAAGTTGTGCAACAAGGTATTCAAATGTCTTCTGTAGGCTTATTTCTAGAGAACTTCGAAAAGTATAGGGAATTCCGTAGGTTTTGTCTGTTTGTTTAGAAGGTTTACTGCAGGGATATTCGAGTACTCTTATTTTTTCCGAATGATCTATCACAAAGTAACGGACTACTTTATCCATTATTTTTCAGTTGGATTTCAACACTCGATTCTTGATTTCCGTACAAGAAAATCTGATAACTGAATCTTCCAACTATGTTTATATACGTGAAATATTTCCAGTATTAACAGAAAAAAAAGTTTCTTCAACATTCGCCAGGTCTTTGGAATTATTGAATTCACATAATATTCTCTCAAATTCATTATTTTCCTAAAGTGAATTCATATTTTGAAAAATACTTAACTACTACGACCTCTATGTAGAGAGGACAAGGTTGTGCAGTTATCTGACAGGAAAATGACTATAACCTAATATTTTCAAAATATACACGGTGAAATGTGTCAGAATGTCATATCCAACCGGGATAGTTTATAAAAGTGAATGAAGTTTACATGTATTATTGTTTAAGGTCTGCCTAATGGCTGATCGTAAACACAATAACTTCCGAAAGGAACATTTAAGAAACTCGATATGTAAAGTATGTTCGGATCCTTTTTTTAGCAGTTCTAACATTCAATTGGATTTTGTTATTTTGTGTCATATTATACAATTCCACCCAATCGTGTCAACATAACACTGATCATTGCATTCAGTACAATTATCAAGTTTTCGGAAAGCGATTGGGTTATTTACCCGGTTTACTGAAATGACAGTTTCGAACTTTCTATCTGTCAGTCAAATTTAGCTACCCCGGGTTAGAGACGGGTAAGTTTCCGAAAACCCAATCATATGACAACACGATTGATTTTTACAACCGCTAAAAGCTAAAATATTTATAGCCGAATATCCCTCGTATCCCAGACAATCGCTAAATATTGTATTGGAAAAAAATATCTGAAACTCTCAGAATAAACCGAAACAATCATTTATAATACTTCAAGGAGGAAATCACGGAATATTTCCAATAAATCCACTTTGATATTTTAAGCAGTACTTATTTAATCGAAAACACCCGCTAATTAACGGTCTCTTTCCAGCGTCTTAATTATATCCAGGCTCAAAATTCACCTCTTTACTTCCATCCGATACGTCGAACGAGAACTGAGCAAGATATTGCCTCTTTCGCCCAGTGGCGTTCCTCGAAATTTCATCTTTATTTCATGGGAAGCTAGAAACTTATTTTTCTGGGTTTTCACTTCCAGATTTTTTCCTTTTTATCTGATGAAGAAGTCCTTCGCATTATCCCGATATTATTCAACATTTTCTCTGGAAACTGTCCTTTTCCAATACTTTGAATAACGCAAACCGCAAGGGCGTTTTCTATGAATAACAATAAAATTTAATTTTCGATAGTGTTTTTCCAGAAATTGAGAGTGAAAACCTGGAAAAAACCTGAAAAAGAATGCCAAATTTTCTCAACATATCCTTGAATCGATAAAAAAAAATTAGAAACGTGATATTTGTAAGAGAATTTGGGGCTGGTTTACGATGGTAGAATTCTAAAATGGGTCATATTCGTAGATAGGATCCCTCGAAGCCTAGGAGTTGGCTTTTGAAGGGCTTCTTTTACGTCAATGAAACAACATTTTTGATTTCCTTTCGATGCAGGTTGATATCTCGAAATCACAGCTGAAAACAAAAAAAAGACGAAGAACTAATATGACCCAGTTAATGATTTATTAATCATTAAATTGATTCGAAATTCACGTTCCATCTCAAAAAAGAATCATACTACGAATGAATCGAAACCATCGTCAAATTTATACAGTGCGCGTCAAAATTGTGGAACAATTTCATTTTCTCTGAAGAAAAATATTTGGCAACAAAATTCTGAAACAGGTCAATTTTTTTTCCACTTTTACCAGATTTATATGCATTTTTGAAGGATTTTTGTTACACCCTGTGCTATCCCCATCAACCCTCTAAATTTTTTGAATAGAGAAAGTAGGTCATGTGGTACTTTTTTGGCAAGGTCTCTGTATCTTCTTTACAGGCGTGCTGAAATTTTCAAGAAAAAAATTATTTTTTTAAAAAATAAGTTTGTTCAAAGAGGTTTTCAGTATGTGCACTTTGTCATGGCTCATTCACTTTGAGACGATGGTACCTGATGAAATTTATCACCGAATGAAAGTCGACCATTACAGTTTTGTTCATGCACATCTTTCAACCCCCTCACGTGAAAATTTTTTTTCGCCATTAAGGGGTTCGTAGGGGTTGAAAGTTGTGCATGAAAAAAACTTTAATGGTCGACATTCATTCGGTGACAAATTTCATCAGGTACCATCTACTCAAAGTAAATGAGCCATGATAAAGTGCACATACTGAAAACCTCTTTGAACAAACTCATTTTTCGAAAAAAAAATTTTTTTCTTAAAAATTTCTGCACACCTGTAAAGAAGATACAAAGACCGTGCCAAAACAGTACCACATGACCCACTTTCCCTATACAAAAAATTCAGAGGGTTGATGGGGATGGCAGAGGGTGAAACAAAAATTGACCTGTTTCAGGATTTTGTTGCCAAATATTGAATATGAATTTGTTCCATAATTTTGACGAGCACTGTATATTGGACAAATATTCACCAAGTTTCCTTCGTCCAGAGACATATCGTTAGTTACTACAAGTACAAGTTTTCATGCTGAACGGGTGGCGAGGATGGTATACAAGACCAATGGGGAAAGGGTTGTTAAAAGGCCATTAGGGTAGTTCCGGGCTATCAAGCCCTTCCCCATGGCTTCTAAATTTTACGACATTGTGGTTTACCAACTCGGACCGAAGTCGTCTATTATGAGACTCTCTGAAGGTCGAAAAGCGATCGCCCATCCAGATTCCAGCCCCGCTCGGCGCTGCTCTACTTCCAGATAAAATCTTATTCGCGAAAAGAAATTCGACGGAACCCAGAGTAACGCCACTGGTCCCGATATTACCTGCCGCGAGGAGAACTCGCGATCGATTCTGGTTTCGCTCTCTGGTTTCGCAGACTCGCGATCGTTCGTTCAGAAACCCTTAGGGGATCACACACATACACTCTAGTCGTATTTCGGTGGGGGTGGCTAGGAAAACTTGTCACCAGCCAACCGCATCTAAGACACGGGTGAAGTTTTCCACGATTTATATCCTTCGTGTCATCACATGTTATATCTCAGTCAAGTTGGCCCGCTTCATGTTTCTCTTTCGTCTTTATTGTAAGAGATGTATAAGGAGATGCGGTGAGAGATATATCGAATCCAATTTACCCGTACTTTATATTAGGCTTTCGGATGAAATACTGCTGGGAGATCTCTGCATTCGAAGTGGCAGGTTCGCTTTCGACCTGAGAGCTCTATATCCGATGCGGGTATTTTATCGAAACGTGAATTCTGAACGTTTTCAATGCTCCCCGTCTATTTGTACGAACTTCTACTGGGAACAAGCAAAAATGAAGCTCTTAAAGGCTACTCAGATCGGAAGCCTTCTAAAGAATGAGTGAAAGTGCCAATATTGAAAAATTTCAAAAAGCACTGCCGTGAAGGCAGCAACTTTTGCGCGCATGTTCAATGTAGATGACCGCTTCAGCAACGAATTTGAACGTGCGCGCGTACCAAATTTCAGTTCGATACGATCATAAGTTCTGGAGATATCGGGAAAAAATATGTCAAATTTCGATGTTTTCTTCTCGATATCGTTGATTTTTTCGGTATTACTCGAGAAATACTGATTCAGTCCTGATTAAACTTCACAGCTAGTTTTAAGATGCTGAAAGACAACTTTATGCAAAATTTCGTGATAATCGTGTTATTAGAACAATTTGAAAAAAAAAATTTATATGATTTTCCCATCATATCATCCTCATTAAATTCTGTATGAAACTTCGAACTGTTATTTTCGATGAAGTACTGGATTTCAATTCGATCTGATCTCTATTTTTGGAAATATTGGAAAAATAAAATTTTGAATGGGTATATCTACGGAATCATTGGGCGGATTTTACCCATTCACGAATTCGACCTTCGTACTTAAGCCCCAAACCTACTCTACAAATATCGAGTTTCTAAGTCGTTTCTTCCGGAAGTTATTGTGTTTACGGTCAGCCTAACGGCCGACTGCGTAAACACAATAACTTCCGAAAGAAACAACTTAGAAACTCGATATTTGTAGAGAAGGTTTGGACCTTAATTACGAAGGCCGAATTCGTGAATGGGTAAAATCCACCCAATGATTCCGTAGATATACCCAATCAAAATTTTATTTTTCCAATATTTCCAAAAATACAGATCAGATCGAATTGAAATCCAGTACTTCATCGAAAATAACAGTTCGAAGTTTCATACAGAATTTAATGAGGATGATATGATGAGAAAATCATATAAATTTTTTTTTCAAATTGTTCTAATTACCCGATTATTACGAAATTTTGCATAGAGTTGTCTTTCAGCGTCTTAAAACTAGCTGTGAAGTTTAATCAGGCTTGAATCAGTATTTCTCGAGTTATACCGAAAAAATCAACGATATCGAGAAGAAAACCTCGAAATTTGACATATTTTTTTCCGATATCTCCAAAACTTATGATCGTATCGAACTGAAATTTGGTGCATTGCTGTGAAATTAGAAGGTAAAAGCGTGAGTATAATTTTTCTTGGATATGATAAATGGTTTCCGAAAAAAAAATTTTTTTGGAAAAAAATTTTTTTTAAAAATAACCAACAATATACTCCTGACGAAATTTGGCTCAAAGTTGCGCGTCGTTGTACTCCACCTAACCGCCAAGTTTGAATCCAATCGCTCAGGTAGTTTCTGAAATAAGAAATAAATAACTTCAAAACTTCAAATGCCTATAACTCCGAAACTATTCGATCGATTTGGCCCATTAACGAACTTAACCGCGGCATTCCAATGCGCGACCTACCCTGAAAGTTTCAAGTTGCTAGCTCACTTCGTTCGACAGTTATCGTGTCTACGGCCGGCCGGCCGGCCGGACAGAATCGATTTTGACACCGGATTCGTCATCAGTGAGTCCAACCTAGTCGATTGAGACCATTTTCGGCTCAATCATCCAAAATTACAGACATTTGATCAAAACGATAGCACGCTGTTCCCCTAGAACATGCGCGCAAAAATGAAGAAATGTCATGTATGGTCCCATCCAATGGCCATTTCCAGTGTTTTGAAGAAGGAAATATTCTTTCAGCGCTTTTGTTAATGATCTGGAATGTCATCATTTTGCCTACAAATTCAAAATAATAACATCAAAGAGCAACATACAAAATCTACAAACTCAGCCTCTATCCTGATACAGGTAGCAGAATCTTTTGATAAAACATGCGCGCAGAAAAGCAACCTCACAGCATGTAATTTAAGCAAAGCCTTTATTATGTCTGAAGTGAAGGGTGTTTTTTTAGAGGTATAGAACTTTTAAATGGAATAAAACAAGGATGAATTGTCAAAATTGACATGAAAGTAACTCTATTCAAAAGATAATCTTTTTGCGCGCATGTTCTAGGGGAACAGCGTGCTATCGTTTTGTCCAAATGTCTGTTATTTTGGATGATTGAGCCGAAAATGGTCTCAATCGACTAGGTTGGACTCACTGATTACGAATTCGGTGTCAAAATTGATTCTGTCCGGCCGGCCGGCCGGTTCGCCGGCCGTAGACACGATAACTGTCGACAGAAGCAAGCTAGCTACTTGAAACTTTCAGGATAGGTTGCGCATCAGAATGCCGCGGTTAAGTTCGTTAATGGGCCAAATCGGTCGAATAGTTTCGGAGTTATAAGCACTTCAAGTTTTGAAGTTATTTATTTTTTATTTCAGAAACTACTCAAGCGATTGGATTCAAACTTGGCAGTTTGGTGGAGTATAACGACGCGCAACTTTGAGCCAAATTTCGTCAAGATCATATTGTCAGTAAATTTAAAAAAAAAATTTTTTCGAAATTTTTTTACAAAAAAATTTTTTTTTCGGAAACCATTCATCATATCCAAAAAAATTATACTCACACTTCGACCTTCTAATTTCACAGCAGTGTACTAAATTTCAGTTCGATACGATCATAAGTTTTGGAGATATCGGGAAAAAATATGTCAAATTTCGAGGTTTTCTTCTCGATATCGTTGATTTTTTCGGTATTACTCGAGAAATACTGATTCAGTCCTGATTAAACTTCACAGCTAGTTTTGAGATGCTGAAAGACAACTTTATGCAAAATTTCGTGATAATCGTGTTATTAGAACAATTTAAAAAAAAATTCTATGATTTTCTCATCATATCATCCTCATTAAATTCTGTATAAAACTTCGAACTGTTATTTTCGATGAAGTACTGGATTTAAATTCGTTCTGATCTGTATTTTCGGAAATATTGGAAAAATAATCTGGGTATATCTACGGAATAAAATTTTGATTGGGTATATCTGTGGAATCATTGGGTGGATTTTACCCATTCACGAATTCGGCCTTCGTAATTAAGGTCCAAACCTTCTCTACAAATATCGAGATTCTAAGTTGTTTCTTTCGGAAGTTATTGTGTTTACGCAGTCGGCCGTTAGGCTGACCGTAAACATAATAACTTCCGGAAGAAACGACTTAGAAACTCGATATTTGTAGAGTAGGTTTGGGGCTTAATTACGGAGGTCGAATTCGTGAATGGGTAAAATCCGCCCAATGATTCCGTAGATATACCCATTCAAAATTTTATTTTTACAATATGTCCAAAAATACAGATATGATCGAATTGAAATCCAGTAATTTATCAGAAAAAAATTTCAAAAAGCACTGCCGTGAAGGCAGCAGCTTTCGCGCGCACGTTCAAATTTGTTGCTGAAGCGGTCATCTACATTAAACATGCGCGCAAAAGTTGCTGCCTTCACGGCAGTGCTTTTTGAAATTTTTTTTTATTATAATTTAAATATAATTTCTGGCATATGACCGCCACGGCTGGCTCGGAGGTAATCTAATCTGGAAGTCCAATTTCCAATCCCTTTTTCCAACATTTGTGGCCGTATATCGGCAATAACGCGGAAAATGTTGTTCTCCAAGTGGTCGATCGTTTCGGGCTTATAGGCGTAGTCTAGTGACTTCACATATCCCCACAGAAAATAGTCTAGCGGCGTTAAATCGCACGATATTGGAGGCCAATTCACGGGCCAGGATTGTGAAATTATTCAGCTATCAAACGTTTCCTTCAGTAAATCAGTTATGGCACGAGCTGTGTGACATGTTGCGCCGTCTTGTTGAAATCACAGCTGCATCATGGTTGTTCAATTGAAAAATCGTCCATAAAGTGGTTGTACACATATTCAATTCCTGTGCACGATGGCGGATAGACTGATTCGGGTCTTCCTGTACGCTACGCTCTACAGCAGCAATGGCTCCTTCTGTTCTCACTATACGACGTCTCTGTAGATGCGTATTACTGATTACAGTAAACGTGGTGCGAAAACGGTCCACAGTTAGTCAAATTAATTGCCCTGATGGACGATTATATTGACCGTGAAATGGACGTAGAACGCGATACATATTTCGAACAGAACCATTTTTTTCAAAATGAATTTGCACAATTTGGAAGCGTTGTTCACGCGTCAATCTATTCATGTTGAAATGCCAGTCCAAACTATACACAAATCACTTGACAGCTGACAAAATGGCCGCCAGTTAAAACAGTGTTGCCAACTTAAAGTTCTTTACCTCTGAAAAAACACACTTTATCATTGCAGAAAGTAGAACGTTATGGCATCAGAGGAATCCCATCGCAGTTGCTGAAAAGTAACTCGAGTGACAGATATCAGAAGATGATTGTGGAAGACAGGGGTTTGGAGGTGAGACGTTTTGAGTGTGGATTACCTCAGGAGTCCATACTTGGACCTGCCTTATTTCTGGTTCACATGAATGACCTACCTCCCAGTGTGCAATCAGTTCACACGGTCTCCTTCCTGGATGATAACTTTTTTAACAAGGAAAATGATTCCATGCGACCTTAAAATTAACAAATCTTACTTTTGAACCCAAAAAAAAAATTAATCAACCCAACTGTTCTGGAGTGAAACAGATAAAATTAATCAGATCTTCTATTAGATTAGTGATTCCTAGACTGTCAATTCTACCTGACTGTCTCTTATAATTATATGTGCGCCTCCTTCTAGAACATCTTTTAATTTATGGCAGACTTTATTGACTTATCAAAACAAGCCAGCCCCTACTTGATGGGGACTAGTGTACTCCATTCACTTTTATAAACTATCCCGGTTGGCCATGACATTTTGACACATTTCACTGTGTATATTTTGAAAATGTTAGGTTACAGTCGTTTTCCTGTCAGATAACTACACAACGTTGTCCTCTCTACATAGAGGTCATAGTAGTTAGGTTCTTTTCAAAATGTGAATTTACTTTGGGAAAATAATGAATTTGAGAAAATATTATGTGAATTCAATAATACCAAAGACCTGGCGAACGTTGAAGAAACTTTCTTCTCTGTTAATATTGGAAATATTACACGTATATAAACATGGTTGGAAGATTCAGTTATGCTTTTTTCTTGTACGGAAATCAATCATCGATTTTTTCTAAATAAAGTCTTCGGTCAGTGTCTTTTTGGGTGCACCAATGGAGGAAAATTCTTTGTGGTCTCTTTCACTTAAAATCTTTCTTATTGTGGTGATGTGCATCTTAAAAATAAATATCTATTCATATAAAATATAATTTCTTTGTTTTCACTCATATATGTCGAAAATATGGATCGCTTGTGATAAATTATCAGGGTTACTATGAAAAAAAGCAGATTTCAATTCTACATAGAACTTCCTGATACTTTGTCTCTGCTCCTTCAAAACTACCCTCGGCAATTTCAGGTTTCCAAGCGTGATGATCATGTTGAGATTGAGAGTAGAAATTGACATTTGGCAACGTCTCTGAGAATAATTTTGACATTACTGATATTCCGCGAGTGCCAAACTGCTTCAGTTTCAAGTAAAAAAAACTCGATAGACCCAAATCATGGCCAACCGAGATAGTTTATAAAAGTGAATAGAGTTTACACAGTACTATTGAAATGATGAGATATTCTCGTACACAAATGATAAACAATTCTGTAAAATTTTCAGTCTGTCAGTTGCTACCACAACATGTAATCTTTCTCGCTTTCGTTGCATAATAAACTCGGAAGCAATCAGTGAATTTCATATTTATTATTCATAGGATTTCTCTCGTGTATATGGGTTTAATCCGAAGGATATGCCAAGGAGTTAAATAAAGTACGTGCTATAACTTGAGCCTAGCCGCTCATATTCGTGTTCACGGAACCCTACTAAGTAAACAGAATTGCTAATTGTATTATGTCGAAAATGTTTCAATTTTATTCCTTCTCGTTTGTTTATAAAGGGAATAAAATGAACAAATTTGACAAAAGCACTGACTTGAAGTCGTAAGTTCTGCGCTTGTTTATTAGCACAGCAAATTTTTGCCTCAAACCTTCCCCACAAATTTCATCAGAAGAATTTCAAACGCGACAAATCTATGGTTCTAAATGTTTCCTATGATTTTGGTTTATTATTTGATAAAATCAAATAATAAACCTTAGTGATCGACCAACAAAAACAAATTTTTAACCCCCCCCTGAAAATTTCACAGTTTACGTTTTGGAGTATGTAGATTTGAATAAACTAATAAAAAAAATCCGTCCGTCCGCCGTCCGTTGTCCGGGGCTTTTCTCAGAAAGTACTGAACCGAAATCAGTGAAACTTAGTAGAAAAATCGTGTGTCGCTCGGGATTGATCCTCCAAGCTTTTCAACAGAATCGGTGTACCCTGAGGGCTCAAAATGTGGGGGTGGGGGGAAAAAAAATTATTTCTCGAAAACTTACCACCGAATTTTCATGCAACTCAGAACGTTGATTACTGTTGCAAAACTAAACCAAAAAAAATTCACCCGGATGATTTCCGACCAGTGGTTCCTGAGTTATAAGAAAAAACGCTGCAAATTTCCAATAATGTCCAAAATGACATCATCACATTCAGTTCTAAGATTGTAATTCACTGGAATAATCGGTTTACTTTTCATAACACTTTTACATGCAGAATGCGAATTAAGTAGCGCAATTTAAAATAATGCAGATTTCCAAAAAATTTGGTTGATCGGAGGTTTCCATTAATTTCGGTTTGCGTTATACGATTATCCTCAACCTGTGGATATCCGTTACTGGTTTCAATCGAAATCCATAATCTTTCGTACTGACAGTTTGAAATAAGCGTGAATATAGAAAATAATGAGCATTTATATGATAAATCAAATTGGAGGATATAATATGCAACAAAAACAATAGCACACCGCAAATCTCATCAATTGTCGATTGTCGAGAATCTAATACTGAGGGTTGGAGCCTTAGACTAATGTTAACTACCTGTTCTGAATGGGGTCTGTGACTTTAGACAAGGGATATAGCGTAGACAAAAATATTCCGCATGTATCATCACCTGGTTTTCGGAAAACTACTTGTTTGAATTTCACGTCTTTACATCAAACAGACTTTCGGATTTGACACCCTCTTGGTTGAGTGTATCTGACGACGATAACAACGAACGAAATTTATAATCTAGAATTATTCTTTCGAATTCAACCTGATGAGGTTCAAGTTATATTTAATTGTTACAGAAATGTTATTGAAAATAACTTTAGTTTTTCAGTTTGTGTGGTGGATACTTTGTAAATCAAGTGAATCGGATATCTGCTGTGGAAAAAATTTTTTTCAGATCAATTGCACAGGAAGATTGAGTTTTTTTTCATTTCATTAACAAAGTTGAATCCCAGTAGAAATCACATCTACACATTTGATATTAGCGGAAAGTCTTGAATTTTGTTTTACGTATTCGTGTTAGTTTGAAAGATTGAGTTTATTTCCTCAGTGTCAATAAATACGAACGCGGTCGGATTGAAACATCATGACTAATTGTGAAATATAGACACTCGATTTAATGCAAAATTTTTCTTTTAACATTTTTTTTTCGGATACATATTCATCAAAGTGCAATGAAATTTGGTACAGGTTTCAGAGTCAACATTTAGAAACAGTGTTTCAAATTTCAGTTTTGACCGATATTTATTTGTTCAGATATTGGCGAAAAATTTCGTGACCATTTTGAATATTGAGGTTATTTCCCTAATATCTCAAAAGGACAAACCCTATCTGATTTGTAGTTCATTTTCAGTTGTAGAATACCGACACGAATTCAATAATTGTGGAAAATAGTAAGATTTTCGAAGAGGTGAAACGACTGTGGAACGTCTCTTCTCATTCAAAATATTTTTAATTTTGCTACTCAGTTAGCGTTCTGCATGTCGAAATGTTATTCAATTATACAAGTGTATTTATTGAGATTTCAATGTTCACATGAATTATTTCATGGAATTGGTTTCTATGTTGTGAGAAACCAATGAGTTATGCATAATATATAATTTTTTTGAGATATCAATGGCATATTGGGTTATTTAAATGAGGAAATAATAAACCCTTGTGTAAAATTTGCAGCGTCTTTGAATAAGCAACTCTGGATGACCTCTTCTCCACGAACAAAATATTGAAATAAAAAATACCTCTTGTAATGAAAAGGTACTCAAAATATCAAGCTTCAGACTTGTGTATCAAGAGACAAAGGAAACCTTTATATTTTCACCATTCTGACTGAACGAAATGAATAGTCATAACTTAACTTCATCAATATGATTTCTTTTCGGAAATTCTTGAGAATAATGTATGGCCTAACTCGGAAAATAAAAAAAGCTATAGGTTTATTCGTTGTACCTGCATGAACATGAACTACACTAACTCCACGGACTTCCAATTCTCAATGCAGCTGAGTATAGTCACAGTCATGATGTAAAAAACATGGTGTCTTCATCTAAAATAAAAGTGACGTCAGCAAGATTGAAATACAAGGAAATATATATTTTGTGCTTTGAATTTGAATGAAAATAGTGACGTCATCATTAATAAATTCGATCACAGATGAGCAGATGAGCACGCCATGTTTTACTTACATCATGATCACAGTCTGCGGTATAGTTGAGTGTAGTCACAGATAACAGAATGAGTGGAGTTTGTGTAATTCAATCTATTCTTTGATTTTCACAGAATACGAATATATGATTTCACGCAAATCTAAGGTGCATAGAATAATATCTTCTATGCACCTTACACAAATCCAAATTTACAGAATTCTATGCTTCTTTTGCTTTCACTACCATTTCGAAGTGATTTTCATTTGTCGTGTAGTTTTCTCGAGTTCGCCACGGATAAAAATTCCATTTTAGATAAAATTCAGATATGATGAAAATTAATTTCGTCCACAAAGAACCACACATACAGAACAAAGCACGCCCAACCAGGAACTACGCACTTGAATTTAGTAAAACATGGTGCGCTCATCTGCATTTCTGTGATCGTTTCTACAAATGATGACGTATGAAACTACATGCAAATTCAAAGTACAGAATATATATATTCCCTTGTATTTTAATCTTGCTGACGTCATGATGTAAGTAAAACATGGTGTACTCATATGCTCATCATTGGTGAATACGATCACAGATGAGCACACCTTGTTTTTACATCATGATTTACGCATAACCAGCACAGAAGACAACAGCACTCTTTGCACTGCACACGTAATCTGTGACTACTCCAACTCATAACATTTCTGCAACGTACAGAGTGCAAGTTTATCAGTGGAGTTACTATTACCGGAGCTTTCGGTCCATCGCTTGAATTCGCTTATAGGCAAAGGATAATCTGTCAATGTGGATAAACGTAACTATAACCGGAGCTTTTAGTCCATCGCTTGAAATCGCTTTATCTCTTGCCTATAGTGGCTTTCCAGTAAAGTGCATGAAGCCTCTGGGGCTTGATGCACTGGGGCTTCACGCCCACACTATTTCGAGAACGAGACGATAAACAAACCGTCACATTATGACAAGTTTGGCGTTTCACAGCTGTGACTGTGTGAAGCCTCGCAAATTTGGGTGGTGCATCAGGGGAAAGGGGTAGGAAGCGCGAGGGTCTGACGCTCCCGCGAACTGGAACACGACTTGTCTATGATGGCGCGCCTCAGAGGTGCATCGGGGGCGCCCCCAGACGGTAGCTGGAAAGGGGTTTATAGGTCAGTTTGGATAACCGTAACATAGATGCATAGAGTATATCAGGTGTCGACACTTTCCTACTATTCCCACTAAAATTGTGGGTCCAAAACGCGGTCCTAGAAATCTTGGGCTACTTGGCTCTGTAAACGAAGATGGCGCTTACGTCGCTTTGGCAAGTGCATAAATTTAATTCCGCTGAATAAAATGAATTGAGCTATAATCTGATGAAACTATTTCCCAAAAAATGAATCAGATATTTGAAATTATGGATTCTCACTAATACATAAGAGGTGTTTAATAAATGTGGAACATCTACTTATTAATAATATGAAATATGTGTAAGGGAATAAGGAGCAATATGAGTTTTATTGTGAGTCACTTTCATGGATGGATACAAGAAGTTATTTCGAAGCCAAAACAAAGTTGAAAACGAAATGGGAGATTGATATTACTGATGGATTCTATTGGATAGTTTAGATCTTTAAATTTTGTATGTACCTATTAATACATATTCAATTCAAAAGTTATGAATTATGTTACATACCTACTTATGCAAATATTTGGAGGAAATGTTCATGTTTATTATTATTGAAATTGATATATGAATTTTCACTTTGCTGTTCATGTTCAGACGAAGTTCAAACCAGACAAATCAATTGTAGTATCTATCGTTCCAAATGATTTCTTGTGGTATTTTCGAAAACACAACTCTGGAATACTTCCTTTCCATGAACTTAATATTGAGATAATAAATACCTCTCGTAATAAGCAGGTATTCAAAAATATCAACTTTCAGACTTGTATATTCAGAGACGAAGGATATTACCGCCGACAGGTCGGTAACTTCCGTGAATATTTCAGATTTTATATGGTAGATTTTCCTATGCCGGCATCTATCGGCAAAAACTGAAGTAGGCTAACAAAGCCGTATTTTGACAACGTTTGGACCTCATTTCGGACCCAAAATATGTCAAAGAGTGTCCGCACCTTATGTATTCTATGCATCTATACCGTAACTATAACCTGAGCTTTTAGTCCATCGCTTGGAATCGGTGCATGTATTTTATGTATCTATGTCAAAACCTCTGAATAAAGAACATAAGGAAGGAGCATAATGCCCCACAAAGTGGGTCCGGGATGGATGTTGCATGTGGCCGACTTCCCTTTCACTGTGAAGAGAGAACAACTTGTTCCGTTACTTCTTTGTCTGAAGAAACAAACTAACATGAGTCATACTTGGAGGTTCAATATGGGCGCCTATGTCCCACTGATATACGAAGAAGAAAAGCGTTATGCTTCTTCCTGTTGTTCTTTATTCAAAGGTCAAAACGTTCGCTTAACCTCAAAAATGTCAAACTTTACTGGCAAGCTGTCAGTTTCCAGTTTGCAACACTATTATCCATTCCCGAAATATTAAAGACAGCCCTCGAACGCAAGAAGGAAAGGCGCCTAATTTTAATAAGATACATAAAACATTGGTTGCAAGAACTATGCGATCAATAGAGCCAAAGAAATGTAGGTTAGTTTCGAATTAACGGATTCTGCCGCTGGCTATTGGGAAGGATGAACTTCGCAGCTCTGGAAGTGTAGTCTAAGTCAGGCCTGGCAGAAATTAATCGAATTGAAACTGAACCAGTAAAACACTCGGGAATTACATTCTTTCTGGAAAATGGCGGCGTTGTTTCTCAATTCCGGTCAGGGCTCTACACTAATCCCACCAATTTCGGAACGCGGGATTTTTAATTTTCTTTTATTCCTCCGAATAACATCTACGTCATTCAGACAGTGAAAAAGCCATTGTAAATTGCTCTTGTTGTAAATGGCATGGCGGGTACAAATTGAGGTCATATTTTCTTACATCTGAATTGAAGTCGATTTTTCGTTCGTTTCAGCCTAGTTGGATGAAAACGAAGGAGTATTGGGACAAATCGTTCGATGACAGATACGAAAGGCAGAAAATGGATCCGGAAAGACCACCACTAAAGGTAAGTTCCTGAATATGTTCATGTTCCTATTTCCTATATTTCAAGATCTTTGGTGTCAAAATTTTATCGTACTGTATTTCACTCAGCTATGGGCCCAGAATTCATCATTTATTACGCGCTTGTTCTGGGAAACAGTGCTTTATCGTTTCGTCACAATGGCTGTAATTTTCAAATTTTGAGCAGAATATGAAGAAAAATCTGTGGTCAAATTGTCCTTCCGTCCGTCCGTATGTGCTAGCCTAGCGACTTGATATTGTCAGATTATGTTGGGATTCCATATATCTTGTCTAGGTTTTTTGACGGTTGAAATCGGTCGAATAGTTTTGGAATAAGGCCCATTTGAAAATTTGAGGTTTATTTCTCGATATTTCCAGTCGTTAAAAAAATTTCAAAAAATGAATTTTTGAATTTTGTTGGAAATCTATTGATTAGATTTCAACGAAATCTGGCGAAAACCTCTAAGTCGGTATCTTACAACAATGTCCCAAATTTTAATTTGATCCGATATTTACTTTCGGAGATATAAGGAAAAAAAGCATGCCAAATTTCGTTGTTATTTGGAATTTTTCAAACATTTTTTCGAAAAAATTTTTTTCTCGGAAACTATTCATTTCATTCGAGAAATATTTCAGTCCGATACGGTTATTATTTCCGGAGATATTGGGAAAAAATATGTGAAATTTCTTGGATTTTTTTCTCGATATCGTTGATTTTTTCGGAATAACTCAAAAACTCCTGATTCAATCATAATGAAACTTGGTTACTAGTTTGAAAATTATGATGGACAACTTTGTGCCCAATTTCGTGATGATAGGGTCATCAGAAAAATTTTTTAAAAAATTCAACATTTTTTTTTTTCAAATATTCAATATTCCGTGATCTTCTGATCATATTATCCTCATTAAATTCTGTATGAACCTTCGAACTGTAATTTTTCGATAAATTACTGGATTTCAATTCGATGTAATCTGTATCTGCCCAATGATTCCGTAGATATACCCATTCAAAGTATTATCATCCCAATATTTCCAAAAATACAGATTAGGTCGAATTAAAATCCAGTAATTTATCGAAAACAACGTGAAATCAGCAGCTTTTGAGCGCATGTTCAAAGGATATCACCAAAAGTGAACATACCCTTCAAAAGCTGACTTCACGTCAGTGCTTTTCTAGATTTTTCCAAATTAGAACTTCAATTTTCACGGCCATATTGGAATATACGTTGAAAAATAATGTAGATGTGGAAATAAAAACTAATGCCCTAGAATTCCTATTTTCTGAGATATTCGTGAAAAACAATGTACGCGATCATATTTCAAATTTGATACTTCTCAGAAAGAAAATTATTGTTTCGAAGGGAATGAAGGACATAGAGAATATTCAGTTGAGATTGTATTCAAAGAAATTCTGAGTTTTCAGTTTTGCTTCTATTTTTTAGGGCATTGGTGTTATTTCCACACCTTCATTATTTTTCAACTGGCATTCCAATATGGCCATAAAAAATGAGGTTATAAATCGTCCACTTTGACAACGCTTTTGTGACCTCCTGTATCATGAGTTTCAATTCTGAGTGTTGCGACAAAGGCTTTATTTTTACTTTTCGGGGAAGCCTTCAAATGGCATTTTTCCGATGAAAAACCTAGAAGATATCCATGTTTCAGCAGAGCACCGGTTCAAAATATTTTTTTGGAATTTCACGTTTTGAAAGAATTTTTTGACGGATGTTGAAAAATTTCACAAGGTAACTCTGAATTCAATTAGGAATCTTTTTCATTATGATATATGCGGCCTCCATTCGAAAAACGAAAGTTGCTGTCATTACCGATGAAACCGGAAATCCCACAAATCTAAAAAAATTCACATTCAGTCATCTCTACAGTAATAAAGGGTTTTCCAATAAGAGGTGTTATTTTGAATAGCCCGCTATTTCGGTAGATGTCACTCTTGAAGCTGTCATTCTTTGAACTACGCCATTAATAAAAATGGAACGATACACTCTTCAACAGCGCATTTAAATTATTAAAATTCACTATAAAAATGGTGAAACTTTGGCAGAGACGGTTCGTAAAACTCGAACATTTTTGGGTCGTCGTGAAGCACCTTGTCAGACCGCAATAAAGAAATTGGTGGAAAAATTCGAGCTGTTGGAACAAGTTAGTGATGTGAAGAATAAAACCTGTGCACGTCGCTCAAGAACAGCCGAGAATATTGCTGCTGTAGCCGAAAGTGTTGAAGAAAACCCAGGTTTGTCCATTCCTCGTCGTTCTTTGGAATCAGGCATTCCACAAACGTCATTACACCGTATTTTGCATAAAGATTTGGGTCTTAAGGCTTATAAAGTTCGGTTAACACAAGAACTCAATCCGGCCGATCATCAACAACGTCGTGTCTTTGCTGATTGGGTCGTTGAAATGCATGAAAATGATCCGGAATTCCATCGAAAAATCATCTTGAGTGATGAGGCCCATTTCCACCTCGGTGGCTTCGTCAACAAGCAAAATTGTCGCATCTGGGGCTGGGAAAACCCGAGAGTTATTGTTGAAAAGCATCTGTATCCTAAACGTGTGACTGTTTGGTGCGGTTTATGGTCCGGCGGAGTCATTTTCGAAAATGAGGCTGGAGCAACAGTTACGATGAACGGATTGCGCTATCGAGAGGTGATTAATGGTTTTTTATGGCCGGAATTGGATGGTATTGATCTGGACAACGTTAATTTTCAACAAGACGGCGCTACGTGCCACACGAGCAACGAAACCATTGATCTTTTGCGGGAAAAGTTTCCGGACCGTGTTATCTCTCGAAGAGGTGATCACAATTGGCCACCGAGATCTTGTGATTTAACACCTTGCGACTTCTTTCTGTGGGGCCACGTGAAAGAGAATAGCCCAGCGGAATTCGTGAGACTATCGAGGACATAGGGCAGCCACTTTGCGATTTGGTTGTGGAAAATTTCATTAAAAGGATATCGTCCTGTAAGCGTGGTCGTGGTAGTCATTGGCCTGATGTTATTTTCCACAATTAACGGCATAGCTTCTTCTTTATATTGAAATAAACATCCGATCATTCATATCGAAAATGGCACTTTTCTCCGAATATCAAAATAACACCTCTTATTGGAAAACCCTTCAGCTTGAGTCCGAAATGGTAAACGTGAGTTTCGATTCCTTCCCAAAAATATTTTAACGAACGGTATTCGTGGTACACCCGATATAATTTCCAACAATATCAGATACAACTCTGACATTTACTTCCAGGTGATAATCGTGCCACACTCCCACAACGATCCAGGATGGCTCAAAACGTTCGAGAACTACTTCCATTATACGTCCCGACAAATAATGAATCATATGGTCTCCAAGCTGCAGCAGCACAAAAATTTGACGTTCATTTGGTCCGAAACTGCGTTTCTGAACGCGTGGTGGGAAGAGGCTCATCCCAGTAAGCAGCGAGCTCTGAGGAACCTGGTCAACTCCGGAAGGTTGGAAATAGTGACAGGAGGATGGGTGATGACAGACGAAGCGAACGCACATGTGTTCGCGATGGTGGACCAGCTTATCGAAGGTGAGTCCTTCAAGGTAGAGGTGGATAGTTCGTGAATGAACTAGTTCAAATGAACTATTCTTTATGAAGAACGAAACGAACTAGTTCATGAAGTATGTACAGAATAGTTCTCAGCGAACTAGATGAATTTATTCGTTTGGCCGGAGCCGGGACCGTAACGTTGTGGTCGTAGATCGAAGACATGAGACATACAATCCATTTGATTCGTTCACTGTTAACTGTGAACTATTCTAGATATAGTATAGTGGTATCTACGTTGGTATCGTACCGAGTAATTCTGAATGTAGGCAAGGACCTGAGCTTGAGGACTGATATGATATGTTAGATTTAGTCATAGACAAGATATACTTTACTAGGTTAGATATTTGGATTAATTCGCGGTAGGGTTGTAGAATGGGCAATGTTTGAGCGTAGTCAGCGCTCATCAGCAAGGCGCCGGCCTAGGATAACGAATTATGATTTTTATCAGCCGCTGTAAAAATTATAATATAACTATTTCACCCTCGGCTCCTCTCTTTGCACTTTTTCATTTTAATACTTGACGTTCATTTTTTGCACGCGAGTTCTGGAAAACTCGTGGTTTCTTTTCGTACAAATGTCTGTAATTTTCTATTTTTTCTCGAAAATAGTCTCAAACGACTAGGTTGGACTCACTGATGACGAATCCGATTTCAAAATCAATTCTGTCCAGCTGACTGCCGCCTAGCAAAGGACACAATAACTGTCGAAAGGAACAAGCTAGCGACTTGAAACTTTTAGGGAAGGTCGCACACATTAAAATGCGATGGTTAAGTTCGTTAATGAGCCAATTAGGCCAAATAGTTTCGGAGTCATATTCATTTGAATTTTTGGAATTTTTTCTTAATATCTCCGAACTACTTACGTGAGCGATAGAGTTGAAACTTGGTAGATAGTTTAATCATACCGACGCGCAACTTCTTTTGTTTGGATCGTATGGTTAGAAAATAAAAAAAAAATTTCGAAATTTCAGACTCAAATTTTGTTGAAAAAAATTCGTGCATATTGCAGAACATTGTATAAAAATCATTATATTTAAGTGAGAAAGAGGTCACGTTACTAAATGTTAAAATGGGCAAATCGATCGATGGATTATCTGGATATCAGTTCTATAAAACAATCCATCGAGAGAAAGTAGAATGGAAGTTTTATTTTTTTTATTGGGTTTCATATAATTTTTACCATTGCAATTGTTCAGCCCATTATATTCCACTTCTCATTGAACATTTTCACTTATTCAATATTATATTTAATTTTTAATTGAATATTTTCCGTCTATTTTTTTCATATTTCAGAATTATTCAGAATAAATCGTCCCTTGAAATACCCAGCAATCTCCTGTATCTCATGAAACCTAATAGTATCAATCAGAGCAAAGATTAAAGAGATCTTCAAATCAAAGTTTAGTTCACTTCTGTTCATATAGTTTCATGGCCTTCAAGGAATCACTCCTATTCGCACGTTACCGGTATACAGTGTGCGTGAACGATTGTGAACTAAAGAACTAATCAGGTGAACTATTCCCAACAGTGAACGAGAACGATTGAATTAGATCCTATAAGTGAACTAGAGCTCCCAACTCTACTTCAAGGGTACCAACAGAATAATGCCAGTACTCATAATCGATACTCCGTACTTGAGAACGTCTCAAGTCGACGCGTCCATCCGATATTGGTTACTTGACAGCCGAGCACTTCTTCGCCAGTGCTTGGTGGCATGCTTGCTCAAGTCTACGAACGACCTACCTTGAGGCGTGCTCAAGCAAGACATCATCACAAAATAGCCAAGATTATTCGTTTTCTGTGACTTTTCACAACCAAGCGTTGCTGTTTGTATTATAATCTTGGTGTTCTGTACTATGTTCGATACCGCATGTACGGTCATATCGTTTTGTGCAATAATTTCAGAGAACCTACCATTTGAAAATTCAATTCATCCGTGTACGAAGATACGAAAGCGTTTAATGAAACTGCTCAAATGATTTTCGATAAACAGATTGCTCTCAGGAAATGAAAATGATTTTCTACGAATTCATCATAGTAATTGTAGAACTTAATACATAGTGGCCCTGTTCTTAATGACCATCATGCTAGTAGGCACCCCCCTTTTTCGGAAGCAACACAGATGCCATAAATCATACACTCTGTCGGCATTTTATATAACAGAATTACGGTTCGTTTTATGGGGCGGCTTCTTTGGCACCTTGAAGAGATACTGTCATATAATAGCGAGTTTTCAGTGCAACAAACATGAAAAAGTGAAAACATTCTAGATTTTACCGATATCCATGAACTCCGCCGAGAATTGCCGAAGGTTTGTTTAATGGATAGGACCCTTGCTAAGCATGAGTCAATACTTGAGCTTGTCTCAGCGGAGAATTTCTCAGGTAGGAGTTCTAGATCGGACTATGCGTACGAGCATAAGTGGGTCAAGGTCGAGGTTGATGTAACTAGTTAAGTCGCGGTGGATGTCGACATTACATAATAAAGCGGTTACCTGTCGTACTGGGACCACTGTCAAGTCGACCATTTGGTTTGCATTTGAATGACAAAAATATTGTGCTCCTTTGATTTTGCGTGAGTGAAGGGATGACAGTGATGATATGTAAGCTGTCACCAAGTGGTGGGTTCTTCTGGGATGCACAGAACAATGGTGCTCTTATTTTCATTTGTTTTCCTACTGAATCTTCAGACCAAACTGGGGAAACCGATTGTATTTCATACTCTCGCCACTGACACAAACGCCACCAATCGAACAATCAGAACGCATGACACTATTAATGGGAATTCGTCAATAGACGACTTCGGCCCAAGTTGCCAATCCACAATTTTCTTCACAAATTTACTATCACTGGGGAACGGGAATTTCAGGACAAATTCGACATGATAAGGTAAGCGTTATTTATTAATATCCGTAAAAGATGCCTCGGCTCTTCAAACAATATATTTCCTTCCAAATATAGGTTTTTGTTAGGCTGAAATTCAAGTTGGGATTCCTGATTTTATGTTTATAGTGTCAAGCTTATAAAGGATATGTTCCGCAAATGAACTTGGTTATTTCGGTTGCCGGTTTTCCGTTCTGTGAATATGAAATATTCGGTTGGTTCCTGAAAAAAAGGGTAATTACGGAATTTGATTGATCAAAAAGCAATCTTTCTGTCACCAGAACATAGACATATGAAGTCTATGCACCAGAACGACAATCAATGTTTTAAGGGGCCTTTTGTGCGAGGGAGATTCAGGTATTTAGGTAATCGGGGATTCATCCTATTGGTCGAGAGATTCACCCTATTGGCTGACGACGATCACGTGATTGTCGTCGGCCAATAGGAAAGAATCTCCGATCACCCAAATACCCGAATCTTCCTAGCACAAAAGGTAGCTTAATGGTAACATATCCATAGCATAGAACAATCTTTGTGTACCTTATGATCCAAAGACCATACCTAGCAATTTTTCCATTATTGATTGTTGTCTCTTCTATGTTCTATGGATCATAAAATATATAAAGGTTGTTCCTCGCTATGAATAAGTAACCATAGAATATTGACTGTCCGTCTGGTGATAGAAAGAACGTTTTTCATCAATCAAATTCCGTAATTAACCATTTTTTCAGGAACCAACAGAATATTTCATATTTACGGAATGGAAAACTGGCAACCGAAATAACCAAGTTGATTTACGGAACATATCCTATATAATTTTGACACTATTAACCTGAAATCAGGAATCCGAACTTGAATTTGAGCCAATCAGAGATGATCTTAACAAAAACCTATATTTGGAAGGAATTAGCTAGTTTGAAGAGCCGAGGCATCTCTTAAGGATATTTATAAATAACGCGAACCTTATCATGTCGAATTTGTCCTGAAATTCCCTTTCCCCAGTGAAAGTAAATTTGTGAAGAAAATTGTGGGTTGGCAACTTGGGCCGAAGTCGTCTATTGTCATTTTGAATTTATTTATGTTTTCTCAGATTATTATTTAGTTATTGATAAGTGCGTTAAATCTTTTTGTGTTAGCTTCGAAGAATTGTGTAGATCCTCAGATACTTTTAAATGGGTCCCTTCTGTATTTTGTTTGGACAGTACACGTATAAGTGTTCATACATGAATTGTTTCACAATTTTCATTTACTCGAAATTGAAATTTACTTCTATATGCTACTATCAAGTGCTACTATAGAAAAGCTCAGTTTTCAAATCCGATGAAATAAAATTAATCATTGAATAAAACTCTTTCTCTAATTGTGAACCTTATGAATTTAAATGGGAAAGAATTCAAATTGGTTTGATAGTATGTCCTATTCAATGAGTTTTATTCTCTTTGAAACTCCAACTCTTGATAGGTGTCAGTCTGACTTAAAGTAAGGATGATGCTTGTTCTGTATGAACTTCCATAAACTTCCCGCCGCTTTACCACATTCCTATATAGTATTAGCCAAAAATTAAATTGAATTCTCAGAATATATTCCACTGAGAGTTATGCAAAACATAATATGGTAGAAATTCATTCATCTAGATATTTTTCACCTTATATTATTTTGTCGATAGACGACTTCGGCCCAAGTTGCCAACCCACAATTTTCTTCACAAATTTACTTTCAATGGGAAACGTGAATTTCAAGACAAATTCGACATGATAAGGTTCGCGTTATTTAAAAATATCCGTAAAAGATGCCTCGGCTCATCGAACAGGATAATTCCTTCCAAATATAGGTTTTTATAAGGCTGAAATTTCAGGTGGGATTCCTGATTTCATGTTAATAGTGTCAAGTTTATAAAGGATATGTTCCGCAAATCAACTTGGTTATTTCGGTTGTGGGTCTTCCGTTCTGTTCATATGAAATATTGGGTTAGTTTCTGAAAAAAAAGGTTCATTACGAAATTTTATTGATGAAAAAGCAATATTTCTGTCACCAGAAGATAGACATATTAAGTCTATGCACCAGAACGACAATCAATGTTTTATGGTAATGTATCCATAGCATAGAACAATCTTTATTCACCTTACGATCCATAGGCCATACCTAGTAATTTTTCTATTGTTGATTGTTGTCTCTTCTATGTTCTATAGATCATAAAGTAAATAAAGATTGTTCTATGCTATGGATATGTTACCATAGAACATTGATTGTCGTTCTGGTGACAGAATGAACGTTTTTTTATCAATCAAAGTCCTTAATTAACCTTATTTTCAGGAACCAACTCAACCAACCGAATATTTCATATTTACGGAATGGAAAACCGGCAACCGAAATAACCGAATTGATTTTCGAAACATATCCTTTATAAATTTGACACTATTAACATGAAATCAGGAATCCCAACTTAAATTTCAGCCAATCAGAGATGATTTTAACAAAACCCTATATTTGGAGGGAATTATCTTGTTATAGGAGCCGAGGCTCCTTTCACGGATATTTATAAATAACGCGAACCTTATCATGTCGAATTAGTCCTGAAATTCCCGTTTCCCAGTAAATTTGTGAAGAAAATTGTGGGTTGTCAACTTTGGCCGAAGTCGTCTATTCAGTTCTAACAGACAATTTCCTTGACGACCGATCGTAATTTCCAACTAGCGCCATTTTCAGTGGAAAAAACGAATTCTACCAAATTCCCCAACATTGGCGAAACAAAAGCGCATCTTTGAATTCACCTTTTCTTCTGTGCATCCTAGGTTTGTTCCACAATACTGGACTCAACTGAACAATTGAAATCAGATTTCTATCAATTTAGCTCTTGGAACATTAATTAAGGTTACGAAAGAAGAATATAGCAACTGGAGTACGTACGGAACGACGCTAAAAGTGTTTTATGCGGGTTGCTATTGAGAAGGATGACAACACTGCTTTGAACGCACCAATCAGAAGAAAGCATCCTAGTAGATCGCGTAGTAGGCATCTCCATGTCAAACAAATTATCTTATTTTCAAAAGCATTTATGTAAACCTCCTGAATGGAATCGCTCTAAACCTCCACTGCGACTAACCTTTTATATTCTCCTCCATTCACTTCATAGTGTTTGATTTACGTGGACATTGACCTCGACCTCTACGTCCACCGTAACCCACTTGTTATGTTCGTACCCTTAGCTAGATACTAGATCAATTTATTCTAGCGAATAGATAAACCTTTTGTACCGATCAATTGAGGTGTTAGTGCAAAAAACCTAGAAGACATCGGCCATAGAGTTATTTTCTGGAGTTGTAAAATGGCGCAGGAACCAGGCTCGATTCCTTACTGTGTCGAATTTGAAAATTTCTTAAAAATACTGAGAATCGTCGGAAGACTTCGTTTTTTATGTTTACTTGTTAGCTTAGTCTTGCAGCTTCCTCCCAAAGACGTAGAAATGTCCTCTGAATGTGTCTAAAACTTGTAACTTCTTTCTGTTCCTGGTCCAATTTCCCGTTACTGTAGTTTTTGAATGTTGAACTATTGCTAGATCTATTGATATTACGATTGAAAATTGTCGCTCTGATGCCTTCGAGCATTTCTGATCGTATCATCGTGTCTGAATAATTAAGTTTTCAAACATCAACCATCTAAAAATTCGTTGATCCAACCGAGCGTCGAGCGAGAAAAATTATTCCAAATTGAGATTAACTTTTTAATCAAGTTTCGTAAATTTATCTTCGGTTTTCTCTCTGTCTGAGACAGTCTGGACGAAGTTCGGGCGAATATAAAACGAAACCTGAAAAAAATTCAGGTGGTTTTAGATTTTTCCCATAAAAATAAAAATAAAAGGGGTGTTCATGAATTAAACCGATTGAACATTGAATCATTAAAGGTGCTAGGTGACATTGAAAGCGTTACTCTAGAAGAAATGACTTTGCCAAAAGATTTGTCACCAGAATGACTATATTTAAAGCATGTAATGGTTACGATATGAACGTTTTGCATAAACGAATTTTTGTAATTTTTTTGTGAAGAAAGCATGAAACAACATGCCGAAAATGAATTGTTATACAATGAAAACTAGTGAAATACAGGCTCTTTTTGCGCGCATGTTCTAGGAGTAGTACAGCGTGCTATCGTTTTGTCCAAAGATCTGTAATTTTCAAATTTTGAGCCGGAAATGGTCTCAAATGACTAGGTTGGACTCACTGATGACATATCCGGTGTCAAAATCGATTCTGTCCGACCGTCCGTATGCACGATTACGGGCGTGTGGGGAATTCTATCGACCTGAAATGTTCAGAGTAGGTTGTATTTTTTAATGCGACTGTTAAGTTCGTAATGGTCGAAATCCCCTTTGAAATTTTGAGTTTACTTCATTGATAACTCTAGACCTACTGGAACGATAAGATTGAGTCTTGGCAGTTACTAGTTAGTTGGAGTATAACGAAGCTCAACTTTTTGCGAAATTTTGTTGAGATCGTACTGTCATTGAATTTAAAGAAGAATTCCGAAATTTTTTCTAAATTTTTTTTCGAATACTATTTATATTCGAAAAAGATATTTCACAGTAGTGCACCAAGTTTCAGTTTGATTCGATTATTATTTTCGGAGATATTTGGAAAAAATATGTCAAATTCTGTGATTTTTTCCTTGATATCGTTGTTTTTTTGGAATAACTCGAAAAATACTAATTCAATCATGATGAAACTTGGCGGCTAGTTTGAAAATGCGGATGGACAACAGTGCAGAATTTCATGATGATCATGACATTAGAACATTAAAAAAAAAATTCAAATATTCTATGGTCTTCTGATCATATTATACCCATGAAATTATGTATGAACTGTTATTTTTCCATAAAGTGCTGGATTTCAATTCGATCCAATATGTATTTTCGTAAATATTGGGAAAATAAAATATTGAATGGGTATATCTGTGGAATCATTGGGTGGATTTTACCCATTCACTGATTCGGATCAAGGTCCAAACCTTCTCTACAAATATCGAGTTTCTAAGTCGAATGGCAGTCATGGGGGCGTATTCTTGAATCTCGATCAAGAATTGAAGAGTATGACAATCGTAATATGTTTATGTAGATTTTCTAAGTTTTCTCGAGCATCTGCAAAATTAGTGAGAGTTCTATTCACCATTTCGATTATGTTTTCAAACAAATATTCATGAAATAAACTGAATGCATGAAATCGAGAAACCGTTTCTTTCGACTTAGCAACAAGTGGTACGGAGTATAGGAAATGTAATATTCGATTGTCGAGTGACATTAATTCGGTTCCATGCGCAGGTCATGTTTATTTGTTGTTTATGTTCAACTTAAAAAATCGACGCAAACATATGGCAATTGTCTTGCTCTTCAATTCTTGATCGAGATTCAAGAATGGCCCCCAGAGTCCAGACGTTCTTTGTCATTGAGACAATGCACATCTCGTTGAACTATAAAGTTTCTTCAAAAAATGGACGTTAACATTTTGTTGTGGCCACCCCGTTCACCGAATTGTCCACTCGTACATGATTAGGGAAATACTGGAAAAATCTCATTTCAATTCAATTTCATAAAAAAAATCGTTTATCAAAATTTGACTGTCTTGTAAGAGCACTTAGTAATAATTTGCCAATAAATAAACTGAACTAACTTCTCATTTGTTCACAGGTCATCAATGGGTTCTCTCAAACCTTGGTGTCAAGCCTAAATCTGGCTGGTCGGTGGATCCATTTGGTCACGGAAGCACAGTTCCTTATCTCCTCGCAAAGTCAGGAATCAAAGGAACAGTGATACAAAGAATACATTACGCTTGGAAACAATGGTTGGCTCTAAAACAATACGGAGATTTCCGATGGATTCCCCAGTGGTCCCCATCAGATCCGTCTGGAACACTACTAACACATAACCAGCCATTTGATATTTACTCGATCAAACACAGTTGCGGTCCACACCCCTACATCTGTCTCAACTTTGACTTCCGTAAAGTTATCGGTGAATACACAGAATATTCCATTAAAGCTCAAGAAATAACTGATAAAAATATTAAACAGAAGAGCGAACTACTACTGGAACAGTATGCTAGGACTGGATCACTATTTCCTCATAATGTAGTGTTGATTCCATTAGGAGACGACTTCAGATACAACGTATTAGAAGAGTGGGATCAACAGTATACGAATTATATGAAATTAATAAACTTCATCAACGCCAATAAAGATGTGTACAAAGCGGAGGTTAAATTTGGAACTCCACACGATTATTTTGAAGAAATTACCAAACGTTTCGATCAATTCCCAACTCTCAAAGGAGATTTCTTTGTTTACTCCGACATATTTTCTGAAGGAAGACCTGCCTATTGGTCAGGGTACTTCACGACACGTCCGTTCATGAAATTATTGGACAGGGAACTTGAACATAATTTAAGAAGTGCGGAAATTTTATACACTATAGCCTTCAATGTAGCTAGGCAGAACAAACTAAAACCTCATATAAAAATTCTGGAAAGGGATTTCGAAGGTTTGGTGAAATCTAGGAGGAATTTGGGATTATTCCAACACCACGATGCCATCACTGGCACAAGCAAGTCGTTTGTAATGAGAGACTACGGTTTGAAACTTTTTGAAGGTATAAGGGACACTATAAGAATACAACAGAATGCATTGCAAAGTCTCTTATTCCCGAATATTCAAATTAAATCCAATCAAGATCTCATTTTGAGTGATATAGAACGAGAATCCTACGATAAGATGGCGAAGAAATTCTCGATTACTATTGGTCCAGAACAGACGCGAAAAGTTCTCCTTTACAATTCCTTGGCTCAACCACAAGAGCACGTTGTGAAGTTGAGAACAAATTGTAGTAATGTGAAAATTTTAGATAATGAAAATAACGATGTTCAACATCAGATAAGTCCGGTATGGGAATCTAATCAAGATAATACAAGAATGTTGATTTCCAAAACTGAATTCGAAGTTGTTTTCGTCGCTAAATTGTCTGCCTTGTCGATAGCTACTTATAAAGTGGTATATTCAACCAGTTCTTCCCCAAAACTATCAACGATATACTGCAATAAATGCCAGAGAGAGCCCCATGTCAATAATGATCGTACACCACCACCACAAGACGAACCCATAAAATCGATTTTCACTCTGAAAAACATTCCTCCTGGCGACATTCAATTAGAAAATCACAAACTGAAGATTTTATTCAATGGTAACACAGGTTTCTTGAAGACAGTTACAAGAAAACACAATCCAAAGATTATGCAATGCGGGATACACTTTGGAGCATATAGAAGTGCCCAGTTTCATTCTGGGGCATATTTATTCATGCCTGATCCTAACGAAAGGGAAATCGAAAAAGATGTTCTTCAAAACTACAAGGATCAAATGAGCATACTCATCACATCCGGTTCGGTTTATAGCGAATTAACCGTAATATATGGTCCATTCCTTGTACATAGTGTAACAATATTCCATGACGATACTTCAGTATTTGCTTCCGGTTTGAACATAGAAAATACGATCGATTTTGAAAACCCGCCTAAAAATAGGGAGACTGAAATGTTCATGAGAATAATTTCTGATGTACAAAATGGTGAACCGCCTGAATTTTACACCGACTCCAACGGTTTTCAGACACAAAAGCATGTGAAGATTGAAAGGATAGGCATCGAAGGCAACTATTTTCCTATAACCACAATGGCGTACATTCAAGACGAAAATATAAGACTTAGTTTGTTAACGACTCACGCTCAAGGTGCAGCTAGCTGGCAGCCTGGATTTCTAGAAGTAATGTTAGATCGTAGGACGTTATATGATGACTCTCGAGGAATGGGTGAAGGCATAGTAGATAATTACCCAACACTACATCGATTTTGGCTGCTAATAGAAGACATATCTGTTGAACCAGCCATAAACAACAATCTGAAAAGATTCGAAAATGGTGATGACAACTTCGAAAAAGGAGAGATATTGAGATATTTCAACAGTCCCACAGAATCTACTGATTCTAAACAAGAAAGATACTCAAGGCCTTCGTTGTATGCCAATCACCTATCAAACTCCTTGATATATCCAGCTAATGTTTATTTATTAGACCCCAGTTATCAAGATTATGTGAATAGTTCTATTGATTTAATCAATAAGCAATTTCCTTGTGATGTTCATTTGATGAATCTAAGAACTCAACCTGATTCGGTTTATTCTCAGTTCCCTTCGAATAGTGCTCTTTTAGTTATGCATAGACAAGGTTATGACTGTGTGGTGAATAGTAACTATACTTGCAGCAGTGCAATGTTTGATGCGAAAAGTTCCTTCAAATACGCAAAAGTAAAGAATTTCGAAGTTAAGAGTTTAACTGGAATTGAAACACTAGCAGAAAATGTGTCAAAGCTTGCTGATATTTATATAGAATCCATGTCGATAAAAACTCTTAATGTTACTTTTGAATGATCTTGTGATTTATAATAATCCTATTTTATTACATACAGAGTGATGTTTTTTTAATGATGAAGAGAAATTGGCAACGGTTTCGATTCTAACTTCCTTCTAAATTTTAACTATTGAGTTGAAATATAATTTTTAACATTCCTCAAAGATTGAAAAATCTCAAGTCTGTATTTCAAAAATTAGGGTTGGCAACTACGAACCTCATTTTATTTCAGAATGGATACCTATGGGATCTCTTGTTTCTTTCAGGTGTTAAAAAATTGGTCTATTTGTTATTCTCATCCACTTAATTTCCTTTCCAAGTAGAATGTTGAATGTTGTTGCTTTTATTAGGTAGAAAAGAACCACTCTGTATAATTGTGACGATACTGTAGATAATTGTAAATAGAAATACGACTATTTTTGTTGAATGTTGTAATAATGTAGTGTTCCAATTTCAAATTCTCGTTAAATTTTTAACCACCTAAAGTATATTTTTTACTCAGGTTCTTTTAAAAGATATCTTATAGTGCAGCATAAGTATTTTCCATTTTATTCTTCTCATTTGTGTTGTAAGTGTAGGACTTGGTAAAATAATTTTAGATAAAAATTTTCTACATTGCGAAAAACTCTGTGAATTATCTTTTCAAGGTAAATGTGATTTTCAACTTATGAAATCGCAGTTTTGTTATTGTTTTTATTGATGAAATTTCTGAAGATTTTGCTATAAAGTGACTGGAAAATAAAAATATTTTTATTTCATTTGTGGCATATTCATTTCTCAACATTTTCACCATTATTAGGACCAATAAAAATTTTTCAATTTGATTTCATTCTTCCTAATTATGAAATATTCAGAATTTGTGAACGTAACAAGCCAATCTTGAAAATCAATTTTGAAAACAGATAAAAATATCTCGAATTTCTGTTATATGCATAGACAAGATGTACTTTTTATTTTAAGTTATATTTTGTAACCAGAAATAAAGCTGCGTCTGCACTTTCAAGGTCTACTTCAATGTCAAAAATTCTTGTCCGAACTATCTGTGCACAGACCAACCAGATAAACCTCTTCTGAGGTGCGTTGAGATGTCCAATCAAGGTAAGCGTCCATTATGCGGACGGACCGGGGCTCATCGCAGGCGGAAAAATCCGCCTGCTTAGATTTAATTCAACTGCATCCACTACAATGTCAAAGTGCCGGGGCTTGGCGGAATCAGCCTAACCCTAGCGGCGGTAGCTCAGTGGCTAGAGCACCCCTCATGATTGTAAGGTCTGGGGTTCAGGCCCTTGACCAAGAAACAACTTTTCAGGGGACCATCCAAGCATTTGCTGTTGGTAATCACTTAACAGTGCTGTTCCTAACATGGCGCAAGGAAGTGGTAACAAAGACTACACAGAACACACCTGAGGCGAATTTTGACGCTGTAACCACAGCTTACTACAGATTGTGGTTACATGTAGTTACTTGGGTTACCACATTTTCGCGGAGCTAACTATGTAACTATGACGTATTGATGACGTCACGCATACCATACCGCGTAACCTTCCTCTTGAGCAGGGTTACTCGTGTAGTATGTAGTTCTATCTCTTTCGAAAGAGTGAAATGGAATGAGTTTATGAACATAGATTCGAGAATGAATATTCATATATTTTTTTTTTTTTTCCTTTATATGTGCCGGGATACTATGTCCATCTACACATTCTCAAGTATTTACTTAGATTCTTACTAAATCACCACCACCTATACACTTTACAACATCCATGACCTCGCCGGGATTCGAACCCGGTACCTTTATTCATATATCCATATTCTATGGAAGCTTCAAATATTTTTAATGTTCAAATATATCGTTATCGGGAGAGAAGTCACTCCTCCTGTCGTTTTGTACCGGTGCAAAAATTTTTTTAGATTGCATTTGAGCTTGTATTAGTTGTTGTTTTTAGATTTTAAAAAGAAAGTGTAAGAAATTTTAATTAATAATTGCTATTGTGAAACCAATTATGGTTCAGAAGTTGCAGCTATTGATGAAACATTAAATTAATGGTAGATAGTAATTGGTCCTATGTATTCAAAATTCACATTGAATGTTAGGTTTTTTTAGCACTTCCATAAGTGAATGCTCATTTCAAGTAACATCATTTCGTTTTCAGTCCCTGAAGAAGTTCCAAAAGTAGGAACGAAAGCTAGGAAATATCAATAACGAATACACTTGTAGTCCTTATTAATTTATTTGACTTCTTTCCCGATAACTATAAATTAATTTCCAACGAAGTCGAGAATTCTACTCAATTTTTAATGTTCATTTTCGAAACATCTGGCAGGTTCTTTTATTATTGTTTTTGCACGCTTGTTTGATAAAAATGGAAACAATTTCCATTCTTCTAAATAAAAGAACAAGAGGTCTTCCGATACAAGATAGTATCGAAGTTCTCTTTGGAGTTGACAGACAGAAGTAAGAAAAAAAAGTGAGGTTCTCTTTGGAGTTGACAGACAGAAGTAACTACGTGACTATGACGTCACGGGTAACTACTAACTATGGTTACAGCGCCAAAATTCGCCTCTGGTATCATAACTCGAACAAGCTTTAAGCTTCTGGGTTTTTTTCGTTGAAAAAAATACAAATACAAACAACGATTGTAGGCAGAAAGCCGTCGATGTTACTCAGCCCACCTTCAACTGCAATGGACGCAGTACGCAATAAATCTCCATCACCGTTGGGACCCTATCCGACTTCAGTTGACGCTTACCTTCAGCGCGATTCAAGGTCGGCAGGCAGTGAAACCCGAAAAAGGTGGAGTAACTTGTCTTATTGGTCTGTGGCTGTATATCAAAGACTACATATGTAGCTTTTGTGTATAGGCAAATGCCAAAAATCCCCCGATTTTATCTATGTTGGTTTTACTTTCATGATTTTACCAGATTGTGACAGATGAGAGAATGAGTTCAGAAAACTTCACGCGATTTTGTAGCGTCCATGAGTATGAAGTTACATTCAGAATCACTTCGCGGGCGGAGTGCTAAGCATATGGATTCCAATTTCCAACGCTGAAGAGTAAGAGGAAATAAAAGACTTTATTTGTTCGAGAATTCTATGAAACTTTATGATCGTCATAGACTCGTGAAGGCTCATTCACATGGGTGCGACAAAAAAGAAAGATTGCGCGATTTTTACAACTGTTGTCGCGTCCATTAGTACTCGACTTGCGCCTTAAAAATGTAGAGATGGAGACTATGAACGAAAGTTATTAACGACGTGAGAGAAAAGATACAAATATTTGTACCGTTGACAAGTAAACTCCTCTCAAGGTAAAATCTACAAATATAAAAATACCGTCTATCATTATGCGCCTCAAAATGGCGCATATATTACCTCCTCCAATAATCGAGTGATCGGAGAAGATTGTGTCACATACCGTATATTATATTTCAATACTTCAAATAATAATTTCAAAAAGCACTGCCGTGAAGGCAGCAACTTTTGCGCGCATGTTCAATGTAGATGACCGCTTCAGCAACGAATTTGAACGTGCGCGCAAAAGCTGCTGCCTTCACGGCAGTGCTTTTTGAAATTTTTTTCTGATAAATTACTGGATTTCAATTCGATCATATCTGTATTTTTGGACATATTGTAAAAATAAAATTTTGAATGGGTATATCTACGGAATCATTAGGCGGATTTTACCCATTCACGAATTCGACCTTCGTAATTAAGCCCCAAACCTACTCTACAAATATCGAGTTTCTAAGTTGTTTCTTTCGGAAGTTATTGTGTTTACGCAGTCGGCCGTCAGGTCGAATTCGTGAATGGGTAAAATCCACCCAATGATTCCGTAGATATACCCAATCAAAATTTTATTTTTCCAATATTTCCAAAAATACAGATCAGATCGAATTGAAATCCAGTACTTCATCGAAAATAACAGTTCGAAGTTTCATACAGAATTTAATGAGGATGATACGATGAGAAAATCATAGAAATTTTTTTTTTCAAATTGTTCTAATAACACGATTATCACGAAATTTTGCATAAAGTTGTCTTTCAGCATCTTAAAACTAGCTGTGAAGTTTAATCAGGACTGAATCAGTATTTCTCGAGTAATACCGAAAAAATCAACGATATCGAGAAGAAAACCTCGAAATTTGACATATTTTTTCCCGATATCTCCAAAACTTATGATCGTATCGAATTGAAATTTAGTACACTGCTGTGAAATTGGAAGGTCATAGTGTAAGTATAATTTTTTTTGGATATGATTAATGGTTTCCGAAAAAAAAATTTTTTTTTAAATTTACTGACAATATGATCTTGACGAAATTTGGCTCAAAGTTGCGCGTCGTTATACTCCACCAAACTGCCAAGTTTGAATCCAATCGCTCGAGTAGTTTCTGAAATAAAAAATAAATAACTTCAAAACTTCAAGTGCCTATAACTCCGAAACTATTCAACCGATTTGGCCCATTAACGAACTTAACCGCGGCATTCTGATGCGCAACCAATCCTGAAAGTTTCAAGTAGCTAGCTTGCTTCTGTCGACAGTTATCGTGTCTACGGACGGCCGGCCGGACAGAATCAATTTTGACACCGGATTCGTCATCAGTGAGTCCAACCTAGTCGATTGAGACCATTTTCGGCTCAATCATCCAAAATTACAGACATTTGGACAAAACGATAGCACGCTGTTCCCCTAGAACATGCGCGCAAAAATGACAGACAAATAAATATATTTTATGCTCGCTCTACATAATTTCATGTTTGATCTCAAAAACCTATTTTATTCGAGATCATCTCTTATAAACCCGCAATTCTAAGATGAAAATAATGAATTCTTCACATCCTTTTATTTGCAAAAGTCGATATAAATAATTTCTACATACTAATTGGATTATATGTATTTCTTCGTAACTATAATTCTGTTTAAATAATACAAATCACAGAGGTTATATACATCAATTTCAAAAACTATACAATGCAAGGATTTCATAAACTGAGATGCACTTTCAAGTAACAGTTCAATTCTTTATTGAATAACAAAATTAAAAATCGGATGTGATTGAAGAAATCAGTTAAATCGATTGATCAAATTAAAGATTCAACAACATATTTCCTAACAGAAATTAATGCAAGGACTAGTATAATAAGAAGAAAAACAACGAGGTGAAAGATAATCTCTCAAATGTAATCTCAAGGATTGAAGGTATTGTAACAACGATTTGAATATTTTTATCATTTTAGTGGAAAAACCTTTTCTACAGCTATACTAACTTGGTTGCAAACTGAGCGCCAAAATACAAAGTAATTAATTGTTTGGTAGGACCCTATAGTGCATGGGGTATACCTAGAGTAAGTCAACAACTCTTCTTTTTTATCTGGTATTTATTTTTCTCAAAAATTAAACTATTACCTGTTATTTCCACTGATGGAGCTGTAATTTTCAAGTATTTTCATGGCGCTCAGCTTCTCAACTATGAAATATTTAAAACTCAATCAAGTTGCTATCAAACATTTTCAATGCAGAAATGCTTTAGCATAAAATCCCACAATTTAGGTACATAATATGTCATTATTTTCTATTTAAATCGGTAATCAAATCTTCATATTACTGTACATTTCAATACAATGTAACATCTATAAAAAATATTGTCAGAAATCTTGTCTTACTAGAAACTCAAACTTTTAATTCTTCATCAGTATAATCTATTTCATACAAACATGTATTATGAAGATACTCAATAGACGACTTCGGCCCAAGTTGCCAACCCACAATTTACTTAGCAAGTTTACTTTCACTGGGGAACGGGAATTTCAGGACAAATTCGACATGACAAGGTTCGCATTATTTATAAATAACCGTAAAACATGCCTCGGCTCTTCAAACCAGATAATTCCTTCCAAATATAGCTTTTTGTTAAGATCGTCCCCGATTGGCTGAAATTTAAGTTGGGATTCCTGATTTCATGCAAACAGTGTCAATTTTCGTAGGATACGTTCCGAAAATCAACTCTGTTGTCTCGGTTGCCGATTTTCCGCTCCGTAAATATGAAATATTCGGATGGTTCCTGGAACAAGCGCGTGAAAAAAGTTATTTACGGAATCTGGTTGATGAAAATGCGGTTGATTTACTGTCACCAGAACGATTTTCTATGGTAAATATACATAGCATAGAACAATCTATGTTTACTTTAGGTTTGTTTTGGTTCCGAGTACAGATCTGTTCGGGACGGTTCTAGCATAGACCAATAGTCTGTGGTTCTGAACTCGGAACCAAAACAAACCTAAAGTAAACATAGATTGTTCTATGCTATGGATATTTACCATAGAAAATCGTTCTGGTGACAGTAAATCGACCGCATTTTCATCAACCAGATTCCGTAAATAACTTTTTTCACGCGCTTGTTCCAGGAACCATCCGAATATTTCATATTTACGGAGCGGAAAATCGGCAACCGAAACAACAGAGTTGATTTTCGGAACGTATCCTATGAAAATTGACACTGTTTGCATGAAATCAGGAATCCCAACTTAAATTTCAGCCAATCGTGGACGATCTTAACAAAAACCTATATTTGGAAGGAATTATCTGGTTAGAAGAGCCGAGGTATGTTTTACGGTTATTTATAAATAATGCGAACCTTGTCATGTCGAGTTTGTCCTGAAATTCCCGTTCCCCAGTGAAAGTAAACTTGCTAAGTAAATTGTGGGTTGGCAACTTGGGCCGAAGTCGTCTATTGTATATCATTGAGTCTCAAGGGCCTAATTCAGATATCCACGGTAGCCATCCCAAATATTTTTTTTTTAATTTATAAAGTGGAAAATAAATGAACAATCCATTATCAGAATATCTTCGGATAATTCCCTGGAAAAAGCTATGATTTTAAAGTTCATTATTTACACGAACACACATGAAATTAATTGAATTGCACTGAATTGATACCTGATAAAGAAAATTTGATGAACATTACCATAATCATTATCTGCCTGTATAAAGGATGATGCCATTATTTCATATTAACTTGAAGTAATGTTTGAGTGTTCCAGAACAACAAATATGAAAAAATGTTCTATATAGAAAATTTCTCAAAACCTAAATGTATCTGAACATCATATTTCTTGTCTTTTTGATTGATTATTTGAGATTATGTTATTGTTCACCTAATTCAATATTCTTCATTGGAAGCATTCATATCTTTTCCGTACATAATTCGATGTACTTCAAAACAAATAAAATAACTAATCCGTTTCTCGTCAAAGAGTGTAAATTATTAAGAAAACACACAGCAGATTCAGAATCCCCAATACATCTACTTTGTCAAGTAAAATGTTATTTCAATAAAGATATTGGTATACTCAAGAAGTAACACTACTTACTAAATTCTGTTTTTCACTTTTTTTTTTAAATTTTTTGCTTCTTTTCCAGTACATCAGACAGCTCATATTCCTCAAACTGGATTAAATAAATCACAGTATTTTTTTTTATTTCTACCTTCTCAACTTGATATTATATTTACTAATTTTCTTCAATATTAGTACATTACACTCTCTTGTCAATAAATGCTTTTTGAGCTTGTGGTGTTACCTCTCGGACAATGGTTCATTAGTATTTAAACCCCTTTTTAATGGCCTCTAAGAACTGATATTTTTAATAGACGACTTCGGCCCAAGTTGCAAACCCACAATTTACTTAGCAAGTTTACTTTCACTGGGGAACGGGAATTTCAGGACAAATTCGACATGATAAGGTTCGCATTATTTATAAATAACCATAAAACATGCCTCGGCTCTTCAAACCAGATAATTCCTTCCAAATATAGGTTTTTGTTAAGATCGTCCCCGATTGGCTGAAATTTAAGTTGGGATTCCTGATTTCATGCAAACCGTGTCAATTTTCTTAGGATACGTTCCGAAAATCAACTCTGTTGTTTCGGTTGCCGATTTTCCGCTCCGTAAATATGAAATATTCGGATGGTTCCTGGAACAAGCGCGTGAAAAAAGTTATTTACGGAATCTGGTTGATGAAAATGCGGTCGATTTACTGTCACCAGAACGATTTTCTTTGGTGAATATCCAGAGCATAGAACAATCTATGTTTACTTTAGGTTCCGAGCTCAGAACTGTACGGTTCTAGCACAGATCTTAGGTCTATGCTAGAACCGTCCCGAACAGATCTGAACTCGGAACCAAAACAAATCTAAAGTAAACATAGATTGTTCTATGCTATGGATATTTACCATAGAAAATCGTTCTGGTGACAGTAAATCGACCGCATTTTCATCAACCAGATTCCGTAAATAACCTTTTTCACGCGCTTGTTCCAGGAACCATCCGAATATTTCATATTTACGGAGCGGAAAATCGGCAACCGAAACAACAGAGTTGATTTTCGGAACGTATCCTAAGAAAATTGACACGGTTTGCATGAAATCAGGAATCCCAACTTAAATTTCAGCCAATCGGGGACGATCTTAACAAAAACCTATATTTGGAAGGAATTATCTGGTTTGAAGAGCCGAGGCATGTTTTACGGGTATTTATAAATAACGCGAACCTTATCATGTCGAATTTGTCTTGAAATTCCCGTTCCCCAGTGAAAGTAAACTTGCTAAGTAAATTGTGGATTGGCAACTTGGGCCGAAGTCGTCTATTACATTCTCTTGGGTCTGTCATTTTCACCATCTTTTCGTTCCATCAGTTTTGGATATTTGTTCCAACTAGTGCCGAGTAGAACAAAATATCTTCTTGTTCTTACCAAAGCTTATCTCATCAACACTAAGAACGAATCGATTCACAAAGAACTGAAAAGATATCTTTCTCAGTAGAAAATATTCCATTCAAAAACATAACAAGAGCATCCCGTTTTCATTATCAACAGGACTGGATTCAAAACAAAAAACCAAGAACCATCACTGAAAAAATTGGATTGAGTATGGCCATTTGCTTATGCTCAATAAATAGGAATTTTCTTCGTAATAGTCTTTCTACACATATGACAAGTTTTCAAAGTGTCCGCACATTTAGAACAAGTACCATGTCCGCACAGAAACACAACGTTTCTTTTTCTTTCCATGCATATACTACAGGCGTGACTCTCCTCTATTTCTGCAATTTTCGATTCTAAATACCTCATGCGTTCCGCGCTTGGCTGTCTGCTTTTTGCAGGTATTATGCGACCATCCTTGGTAATACGTTTTTGAACAATACTCCCGCATTGAAGACACTTTTTCATTCTTGAAGAACAATCTTCACAGGCTGGCTTATGGTTGCAAGGCTCCAATCTGAAATAGGTGAGGCATCATTCAAAGAACTACATTAAAAGAATAATAATTTTTTGTGATCAATTAAGCTCGATTCACATGTGTCCATGATGTGTTAATAGACCTCTAATAGGGAAATAATAATACCTGACATTTTCCTCCGAATATTCAGAACACACCAAACATTCAACAGGTTTACTAGTACATATTTCGTTCTGGAACTGGCAGTTTCTATGATTTGGCGAATTTTCTTGACTACTACTTCCAACTTCAATAGTTTTTTCGGATTTTTGCTCCTTACGGCTCCTTCTGCTTTTGGTCTCCTCATTAGGTAATATTCTAACTGGACTACTTCTGAAAATGAATGAAAAATCTCATATTTCGATGAAAGCAGTTTGGCGATGATAACTTACCTATTTTCAGTTAAGTTATAACCATCTGTGGGATGCCTGGATTCCCTCAAGGTCAAACTTTCAAGGTCTAAAGTGTCTGGACTGATTTGTAGGTTATGTAAGTGGTTATTATCAATATTTGGCTTATAGCTTTTGAGAAGTTCTTGCAGGTTGGACTCCTGAATGAGATGTAAGGCACATTCACCCTTACTGTTCAACGAATCCAAATCAATCCCTTTTTGAATCAAGAAACAGGCCAAGGCTATTGCTAACCGAAACTCTGTCACATGACTGATTTGCTCGTATATCGCGAATATTTCTGGACAGCTTTCTCTCCTTATTTCGGCATTCAAATGAGCTTTCTTTATCAATACTAAATGAAGAGCTGTGTCTCCATCTTCGTCCTTCGCATTAATGTTTGCTTTTAATTTTATAAGTAATTCCACAACCCCACAATGGCCTGAAAATGCAACGACAAAATAAACAACTATGTCATTAAATAATGATATGATTTGAGAGGACGGAGAACCTATACTCCATTCACTTTTATAAAAATCAGTCGGTAGGCCATGAGAGTTTGACACATTCCACTCTGTATAATTTTAAAATGTTAGGATATAGTAACTTTCTGTCACCTAACTAGGCGGCGTTGTCCATTTTACACAACAGTTACACTTATTATATTGCATATACTTCGTTCACTTTTATAAAGTCTCTCGGTAGGCCTTGGAATAGGTTTATCAAGTTTTTGTAACTAGAGGTGAGTAAGGATGGCACTCGTGAAATATCGCCTTGGTCAACATAATTCGGCGAGACGTTGCCACCTTACATATTTCTATGAAGGACTCTATGGCTCAGTTAAGTAACATACGTAATTACTACGACTTTTATGTAGAACTGGCAAGTATATGGCCAGTAATATGTTTATTACCTTACATTTTTAGAATGTACACTATGTAGTGTGTCAAACTTCCATGGTCTACTGACTGACTTTATAAAAGTGAATGGAGTAAAGACAGTCAGTAAGCCTTGAAATAGGTTTATAAAAGTGATATATCATATTTGTAAAACAGAATTGAAGCTCAATCATAAAGGTCGAATTCATGAATGGATAAAATCCATCCAAGGATTCTGCAGATAGATAGATAGATAGATTTATTGCATAAAACATTAATAAAATGTATCACGTCAATAAAAAAAAAAAAGAACAGACGACCAGAAAAACTCGAACAAAAGCTGAACATTAATGCAGATAGATAAATAGATTTATTGCATAAAACAGTAATAAAATGTATCACAACTTCAATTAAAAAGAAAAAAAAAACAGACGACCAGAAAAACTCGAACAAAAGCTGAACACTAAGGATGCGGCCAATTCAAAAACTCCTCCACCGTGTAAACAGTTCTTTCCAGCAACAGGCCGGCCAATCACCATCCTCCTGAATTGAGGGCACACACCAATAGACTTAATATCTTTGGGCAATCTGTTGTACAATTTGACTCAAACATGATTAATTCCATGCTGACATAACTTTATTCGGTTGGCTGCTATGGAAAGTTCATTTCTCCTCCTGGTATCATAATTATGAAAAAAACCATTATGCTTGAAACTGTCCTTGTTGTCATACACATAGAGAACACATGTAAGTACAGGGTGATTCATTAAGGTTGGCCACCGGCCGTATCTTGGAAACCGTTTATCCTATGACTTCCGGAAAAAAAATCTAATGACAAATTCGGCCCCTAGAAAATGATTAAAAATATTTTCAAGTTCGTAGTTCCCCACTAGAGGGCGCAATCTATCACTTGTAAAATATAATCTCATTTTTTACGAAATATTCTCCAGCTAACAGTGGTAAAGAATAATAAAATAAGAATCTACTCTTCCTATTGAACAACTTTTGTTCTAGTAATTTTTCTATATTTCCTATTTTTTAGTTATGGGATGGATAAACTTTTCTTCACGAAAAAAACATTCTTACTCCTGTATGGGTGAACCGATTTTCACGTAATTAGATTTCTTTCGAAGGCCATCGAAAGCAGATCACAGAAACATATGACAACGATATACCGGGTGATCCAATTGAAAACTACAGACTGTTTTATGTCACTTTGCCCTATTTGTGCGTTTTACTGGAAAATTTCAAATGCAATGCTATGATTCTAACCGAGTGAGAATAAGCCAAGCATTATCACCTACTGACTTTTTAAAATCGCAGACAGATATCATTAGTCGTTTCGGAGTTATTGACATTTTTGTAAATTTTGATAAGTATTGATCAACCCTGTGAAATGCAGGAGGAATTGAGTTATTTCATCTCTAAACAATTAGATGAAAGGAAAAAACTCATCAAAACAACGAAACAAGCTGATTTAGAACCAGTAAGCTTTGGCGATACTGTTCATTCTCGGTTTCTATAGCTGTAAAAGTTTTTTAGGACGATTGCAAATCACTATTTTATGATGCCCCATTATTCAAACGAAGAAGCATATGATATGCTTAATGTTCATTTTGAATGTTTAGAAAATGCAGTAGCTGAAAGGGGATACCCGATACGATATCCTGAAAGACGTCGTCATTCCAAAAGGGTATTCAATAGATTGACACGAAGAGTGCGAGAAACTGGTAAGGTTCAATATCTTGGAAGAAAAAATAGAAAACGTAGAAGCCGTAATGAGGATAATATCATAAAAGTTTTGGCTTATTAACAAGACAAAGTTGCTTGAAATTTTAACGGAAGATCTTCCAATTCTTTTAAAAAATATTGCTATTCAAAGCAGGTTAGATTCGTGGTATCAACAAGATGGTTGCCCGGCGCATTATGCTGCTAATGTTAGAGAATATTCATATAACGTCTTCTAAAAGAGGTATATCGGACGAGGGAGTATTTTTCCATGGCCAGAAAGATCACCCGACCTCACTGTATTAGATTTTTATTTTTGGGGGAGAATGAAGACTTAGTTTTCCGAACACCACCCACTACAAGTGAGGGTATTCAAAATAGATTTCGACAGGCAGCTTCTTCTCATACTGAAATTGTGGCCAGTGTCAACTCGACGAAAGAAAGACTAAATTTATGTGTAGAAAATAATGGTAGACATTTTAAACATTTGAATTGATTAGGTGTAAGTGTTGTTTTTCTTTTCAAATATTTTCGTTGTTGCTAATTTTTGTTTTATTTTATCGCATCATTGTTATTTCATGTGTGTTGAGTAATTGCTGCGTTGTCATGACGCATAAAGTCACTTCCTTCTTTATTCAAGCTCACAGAAAGGATCAACATTGATCAAAATTTACAAAAATGTCAATAACTCCGAAACGACCAAAGATATCTGTCTGCGATTTTAAAAAGTAAGTAGGTGATAATGCTTGGCTTATTCTCACTCGGTTAGAATCATAGCATTGCATTTGAAATTTTCCAGTAAAACGCACAAATAGGGCGCAGTGATATAAAACAGTCTGTAGTTTTCAATTGGATCACCCGGTATATTGTTGTCATATGTTTCTGTGATCTGCTTTCGATGGCCTTCGAAAGAAATCTAATTACGTGAAAATCGGTTCACCCATACAGGAGTAAAAATGTTTTTTTCGTGAAGAAAAGTTTATCCATCCCATCATCAAAAAATAGGAAATATAGAAAAATTACTGAAACAAAAGTTGTTGAATAGAAAGAGTAGATTCTTATTTTATTATTCTTTACCACTGTTAGCTGGGGAATATTTCGTAAAAAATGAGATTATATTTTACAAGTGATAGATTGCGCCCTCTAGTGGGGAACTACGAACTTGAAAATATTTTTAATCATTTTCTAGGGGCCGAATTTGTCATTAGATTTTTTTTCCGGAAGTCATAGGATAAACGGTTTCCGAGATACGGCCGGTGGCCACCCTTAATGAATCACCCTGTATATAGAGAGCAGGGACAGGCAGCATTCTCAGCCTCTTGAAGAGTCCCCTACAGCTTTCCCTTCTGTTACTGCCGCACACAATCCGCACACACTCCTTCTGCAATACGAGCACCCTCTCAAGATGACTGTTCCCCAAACTATTATCGCATATGTGACTTGACTATGAAAGTTGGCATAGTAAGCAGCCAATGCCGTTTTCTTATTTCCAATCTGCATCATCCTATGTACGGTGTAAATGGCCTTCGACAGCCTCCTGTTCAGTGCTTAGACATGTTCATTCCATTTCAGATCTTGTTGAAAGGTCATACCCAAGAATACCATCGATAGCGCCTTCCCACGCACTGCGTCTTATCCCCATTCAGCACAAGCCCATTCGCCTCAAACCACTCAGCAGCAGCCCCCAAAGCCACTCCAGTCTGCTTACTCGCCAAGCTCTCATTTTCAGCCTGACTGATAAACGAAGTGTCATCAGCAAAATTTGCAACCAAGGCACAGGGAACACTAAGAGGCAAATCGTTCATATAAATGAGGACCAAAATTGGTCCCAACACCGATCCTTGCGGCACGCCACAATGGATCTTCATCTTCTCCGACCACTCCTCATTCACCTTGACCAACTGGCAACGGTCCTTCAGATATGATTCGAAAATTTTGAGGGGTAATCCTCTTATGCCATATTGCTCAAGCTTAGTCAACAATATTCGATGACAGACGCAGTCGAAGGCCTTGCTGCGGTCCACGCAAGTAATTTGTGTGCTCTTCTTCTCGTTTAGACCTTCCAGAATGCGCTCCAAAAAGCTTACCATCGCAGTTATCGTCCGTTTTTCCCCTGCTATATCTGTGCTGATTTGGTGAAAAGAGATGGTTCTTTTGAAAATACTCAAGAGTCTGTTCTTAAGCAGCACCTCGAGAAACTTCGACAGAGCTGGCAAAATCGAAATGGGCCTGAAGTTCCTACGTCATTTTTATTACCTTTCTCGAATAGGGGTATAACCTTGACCACCTTCATACTTTCAGGAAACACTCCCTCATTGAAGCATCCATTTATTACCTTGGTAAAGGTGCAACAATCGCAGGTAAAATCCCCCTGAACATGCGGGTACTGTGATCATATATATCTCTTCCAATATTTAGCAGTTCTGTTTCCATAGTCTCATAAAGCCAGAAGTAATTGCTTACGCTCGGTTGCCTTCTGAGAAAATCTTGGGGTTCATGTTTAGTAGAACCTATGTTCTCAGACAACTTCCCACTCACATTCGTGAAAAATTCATTCATTTCATCTGCTGTAAAAGTTGTTTTCTCTGTGGTCGTTTTCAGTTTCGAAGTTCCCGAATTTATTACTTGCCAAATGGCCTTCTGTATGTTATCACGGTTTCTTATGAAACTGTTGATGGCTTGTTTTCTGCTCTTGGATACATTCAATGGAAATTTTATTTTCTTAATATTTCCAAATAAGCATATTCCATCAAGATGAAATATAGCACTAAGTTATCAAATGTCGCCATAAACGTTTATGCAAAATTTCAGAGGCACCTGACAGAAACTTTCTGAAATATAACATAATCCAAACGATATTTTGCAAATGTTTTCTGCATTTTTCAAGTAATTAAAATTCTTCGATTGCATTAGATGAGCGATTCTTGAGTTATTCAGGAAATAAAAAAAAAATTCAAATTACATTAACAGATCTACACAATACCTTGACTAACTGCTAATAAGAGAGCCGTCTGATTCCTATTATTCCTCAAGTCTATTTCGGCCTGTCCAACTCTAATCAGCGTATCCACAACTTCCTTGTGACCATTGAGGGCAGCAAGATGGAGAGCGGAAAATCCATCATCTTTCTTTATATCCACCAATTGTCGAGCTTGAGTCAGCAATTTGTTTGTAGCGTAATTCTTTCCTTTGAGGGCGGCGTGATGCAATACGTTGAAACCACGCTTGTTCCTCAGTGTGAAATCCATAGCAGGGGCAGCACAGAGTAAGTCGACCACTTGAAGGCTATCTTTACCTGTATACCAATCATTCTAGTTTTAATTGAATATGATTTTTTTCAAAAATATCCAGTAAAATGAATTTAAACATTGATATGGATTTTCTTTATTATACGAGTCATAGTTCAGAAAATTGTTCCCCCAAAATTCTAAATTGAAGCATTTTCAGGTCGCTTTTTGAGCGTATGTTCTAGAGGAACAGCGTGCTATCGTTTTGTCCAATTGTCTGTAATTTTCGATGATTGGGCCGAAAATGGTCTCAAACGACTAGATTGGCCTCACTGATGACGAATCCGGTGTCAAAATCGATTCTGTCCGGCCGGCCGGTCGTGGACCCGATAACTGTCGAACGGAGTGAGCTAGCAACTTGAAACTTTCAGGGTAGGTTTGGAATGTCGCGGTTAAGTTCGTTAATGGGCCAAATCGGTCGAATAGTTTCGGAGTTATAGCCACTTGAAATTTTGAAGTTATTTATTTTTTATTTCAGAAACTACTTGAGCGATTGAATTTGAACTTGGCAATTAGGTGGAGTACAACAACGCGCAACTTTGAGCTTAATTTTGTCAGGATCAGATTGTCAGTAAATTAAAAAAAAAATTTTTTTTTTCGAAAACCGTTTATCATATCCAGAAAAAATTCCACTCGGACTTTCAGCTTCATATTTCACAGCAGTGTACCAAATTTCAGTTCGATACGATCATAAGTCTTGGAGTTATCGGGAAAAAATATGTCAAATTTCGAGGATTTTTTTCTCGATATCGTTGCTTTTTTCGGTATAACCCGAAAAATACTAATTCAATCCTGATAAAACTTCGCAGCTAGTTTAAAGATGCTGAAAGACAACTTTATGCAAAATTTCGTGATGATCGTGTCATAAGAACAATTTGAAACAAAAATGTCATTTTCTTATCATATCATCCTCATCAAATTCTGTATGAACCTTCAAACTGTAATTTTCCGATGAAGTACTGGATTTCAATTCGATCTGATCTGTATGTTCGGAAATATTGGGAAAATAAAATTTTGAATGGGTATATCTGCGGAATCATTGGGTGGATTTTACCCATTCACTAATTCGACCTTCGTAATCAAGGTCCAAACCTTCTCTACAAATATCGAGTTTCTAAGTTGTTTCTTTCGGAAGTTATTGTGTTTACGCAGTCGGCCGTTAGGCCGACCGTAAATACAATAACTTCCGGAAGAAACAACTTAGAAACTCGATATTTGTAGAGAAGGTTTGGGGCTCAGTTACGAAGGCCGAATTAGTGAATGGTTCAAATCCACCCAATGATTCCGTAGATTTACCAATTTTATTTTTCCAATATTTCCAAAAAAACAGATTAGATCGAATTGAAATCCAGTAATTTATCGAAAAAAAATCTAGAAAAGCACTGCCGTGAAGGCAGTAGCTTTCGCGCGCAAGTTCAAATTCGTTGCCGAAGCGGTCATCTACATTGAACATGCGCGCAAAAACGGCTGCCTTCGGGGCAGTGCTTTTCTATATTTTTCCACCGTAAAAACGATCACTAGTTTCTCTTATTTAGTCCAGAAATCATTCTTGGAACTTTACTCAACTATAAGCGACAATTTCAGTAAATAGTTAATATTTAATGAACAATAATTGAAAATATCAGATAACCATCCTCTATTCCTTCATATTTCCACTTACTCCAAAAGAGAAGTTTGGCATTGGCGCAGTTTCATCGATCAGAATTCTGTGTATTCTGGCGGGAAACAGTTACCAATCATAAACGTTCGCCAGCGATGATAAGGCGTTGTTACCGGACTTCCTAATCGATTAATAATCTGTAGAAATAGAGGCTAAATAGTTGTCTGGTATTTTATAAAATGTAATCAGGTCGATTCTGTTTGCGTATTGCTAAGAACCTTGCTATTCTAGTCATATTGCTATCTTTCTAATTTATAGCAATATGGCCATGGTATTACGTATTCTGTTCCGAGTGTTATAGCAATGTTTGTTATGAATTTCGTCATAACAATATTGCTATCATGTACTTTCATAATTGGTGATTTTAGAGCTGACAACACTGAATTTTGAGACTTTAGAACTACAAGGAAGAAGAAAATTACCCTAATTCGTGAGTTTTCTTTATGGTTTCGCATACATAACCTTCATCTACAGTTTTCTTTATTCATGTAAACATCGACATGAAAAATGTTAGGAAACGAAACGAGTCAAATTGACCAATGATCAATTTCCTGGATACCAATAAAATATAGGTTACCAGAAATCGAATGCAGCAATTTTATTCAGGCGTTAATAATTCGAAATTCGATAAACTTTTTCGTTGGCACCTCAAAGGGATTGCTGTTGTTGGGATGATTAGAATAATCATCTCAGCTGTTGCCTATGCCTGTATCTTAGTCTAAGAATTTTCCTTGAAATTGAATAATATTCTAGAGAACCTTGAACACATTTCCATTAGCATATACTTTTTTTATTCATGTGAATATCGACTTATTCGAAAATGTTACGAAAGAGAAAAACCAATTAAAGTCAAACTGACGAATTTCCTGGATACCGATAGAATTTTGGTTTCCAGAAATCAAATGCAGCAATTTTATGCAGGCGATAATAGTTCGAAATTCGATGAACTATTCTGTTGGGAATTCAAAGGGATGGCTGGCTGTTGTTGAGATCATTAGAATAATCAGGTCAGCTGTTGCTTACTAAGCCGGTGTTTTAGTCTAAGAATTTTCCTTCAAATGAAATATTCTAGAGAACCTTGAACAAATTTCTATTAGCACATTCTTCCCTTCTTCGATTTTCGAATTCTTGGAAGAAATAATACAGAAACAAATGGATCTTTGTGAGATTCCCTTTCTAACCTTTCTTGTTATGAAGCATAGCAAGTACTATTTTTAGGTTGCTAAGATAGCAATATTGACAGCAAGATTCTTGTTAAAGTGACAGATCATATTGCTCAAAATCGTTGATCAGAATACCAATAATTCCAATCTTGTTATGATAGCAATATCTTTTTCCAAGCAACATTACTATTCGCAAACAGAATCGACCTGATTATATTCTCGAAATAAATCGCCACTAATCCTTTCGTTATGGTTGAAGGACAATTCCTTCAAAACTCTGAGAGACCGTCTAGTTTCGACTACAGATTTTTCGTTCAGAAGAACACGCTGAGTAGATTCATGCAAATATCTAATCAATGTCTTCGCAACGGGGAAATTTGTGGGGTTAAGAAGGTTTTTACACTACCTATTGCGTCATGGAGGGCAGTGTCACCATATAAATCCCTGCAATTTGGATCTGCTCCAGCTGCAAGTAGAATTTGAACACATCTGGCAGGCTGCTTATGAGCTGCTATATGAAGAGCTGTACAACCACTCTTATTGGAAGCATTAAGGTTCGATCCACCATTTATGAGTAATTCTAACACCTGAAATTGAATATACGAATGCCTTCTATCATTTCAAAAGGGGTAGGATCTCTCCATTAAGAGCATACAGTACCATGAATATAAAAGGGTATATAAATTTGGAGAACAGAGTTCTTTATTTTCAAAAATTATTTTGGGCGCACATGGTTAGAAGAAATAGTGAGAATGCGCAATGTGGCCACTTTTTTATTTCTTAGAGTTTTGGGAAATTAAAAACTGAAATAGAATGACAAACGGAAACATAAATATCATTTCAAATTCCCAAAGAAGAATTAAGTACTTCAAAAAAAAAATTTTCAAAAACTTATCACCGAAGCTTGCAAATCGACACCCCGTTTTCTTCCACCAACGTCGAGATTTATCAAATTTACCACCTCGTTTCTTAAGGAACCTAAAAACTCGACTTAACTTGATGAGGCGTTAAGGGCAAACTTAATTATACAGCAAGTATATGATAAATCAAAATGATCTATAGAAAATATGACGCTATTTTTGCGAGCATGTTCTGGGGAACAGCGTGCTATCGTTTCGATTTTTTTCCAAAAATAGTCTCAAATTACAGATGACGAATCCGATGTCATGAAATTGATACCGTTCGGCAGAGGACTCGATAACTGTCGAACAGAGCAAGCTAGAAATTCGAAACTTTCAGAGTACATAGGTGGCGCATCAGAATGTCGTGGTTAAGTTCGTTAACAGGCAAAAAAAACGGTCTCGGAATCATAGCCATTTGAAAATTTGAGGTAATTTTAGGAACTACAATAGCGATAGGATTGAAACTTGTCAGTTAGTTGGAGTATAATGACCCGCAACTTCTTGCAGACTTTTGTTGAGATTGCAGCTTCAGTAAATTGAAAAAAAAATTTCAACATTTTTATTTTTTTCAAAAAAAAAATTCTTCAAAATTTCTTTCGAAAAAAATATTTTTTTTCTGTAAATATCCACCACATTTGGAAAAAAATATGGTCATATTCAACTCCGTATTTCACATCAGTGTATCAAATTCAACTACGATAGGATTGTAATTTTCGGAGATATTACAAAAAATATGTCAAATTTCGTAGTTTTTCTCCCAATATCGTTGTTTTTATCCGGAATAACTTGAAAACTACTGATTCATTCATGATGAAACTTGGTATCTAGTTCAAAAATACTGACGAACAACTCTGTGCAAAATTTCGTGATGATTGTGTCCTTGGAACAATTTGAGAAAAACAACTTCAATTTTTTTCCAAATATTCAATATTCTGCGATCTACTGAACATATTATGCTCACGAAATTCTGTATGAACCTTCAAGCTGTCATTTTCAATCGAGTACTAGATTTCAATAGGATTATTATATCTGTATTTTTGGTATATCGGGAAAATTTGAATGGGTATATCTGCGGAATCATTTTGTGGATTTTACTCATTCACGAATTCGGCTTTCGTAAGGAAGGTCCAAACCTACTCAACAAATAACGAATTTCTAAATCGAAAGTAATTGAGTTTACGATCGGCCGTTAGGCCTAACGGCCGATCGTGAACCCAATAACTTCCGGAAGAAAGTACTCAGAAACTCGATATTTGTAGAGAAGGTTTGGGGCTTAATTACGAAGGTCGAATTCGTGAATGGGTAAAACCCGCCTGATGATTCGGTAGATACACCAATTCAAAATATCCTTTTTTCAATTTTTACAAAAATACTGATAAGTTTGAGTTGAAATACAGTATTTGATTGAAAATCCTAGAGAAGCACTAACGTGAAGTCAGCAGTTTTTACGCACATTCAAAAACGATCACCAAAAGTGCATTTGGTGGGGTCAATATATGAAAAGATGACCGCTTTGGTAACGAATTTGAACATGCATGCAAAAGCTGCTGACTGCACGTCAGTGCTTTCTAGGTTTTGAATATAAATGCCCCGAACTTTACTCCATTCACTTTTATGAGTCAATCGGTAGGGCCGGAAGTTTGATAGATTTCACTATGTCTAATTCAAAAATATAAGGCTACAGTGATTCTCCTGTCAGATAACTAAGCGGCGTTGTCCATTCTACGCAAAGGTCGTAGTTATTACGTATGTTGCTAAACCAAACCAAAAAGTCCTGGATTAAAATTTTCAAAAATTTACGTCCCGCATTATGACCTTGACGACATTTCATGAGTACCCCCTTGGCTCAGTTCCATGAACTATATTCCTGACACAATAAACCAAATCGAGTTCTGATAAAAAATCCCAAATTTTCTATTTCCAAATTGTCATTGAAAACCTCAAGAAAAAAATGTTATTTCCAAACAAAAAACGAAGGTTATCCAGAAATACCAAATCTAAGAAAGAAAACACTGAAAATTAATACCTTCAAATTCCTCTCGGAAAAAGTAGTAGTTGAGTAAATATAGAACAGATCATATTTATCAAAGTCATCACAAAGTGGACTCACCTCTGGTTGATTTCCAAAAGCGGCATAGTGTAAACAAGTATCTCCATCATTATCGTTGGAATTAACAGATGCACCAGCAGCTAAAAACATCTTCACTATCGCTATATGTCCTTGATGAGCGGCAACCTGCAGAGCAGTCTTCCCGCCACTCCTTATGTCCACCATTGACCTTGGAAGATCATCTAATAACCTTTTGCATGTTTCCATATGACCTTGGGCTGCAGCTCTCACTAGACGATCTGCTGTACCATTGGCCTGGCTATCACCATCCCCACCTGGATGCCATTGCACTGAAATACCAACAGGAATCTGTTTAATGAATCAAGGTTTACAACGGTTCCATCCATCTGAGTTGGATGGAAAAGTCATATAAAATTAATATTATTGTTGCAATAGAGATAACTCAGTGAGTTTTAAGAACAGAAGGTACCCGAGGTAAGGGGGTAGTTGGTGGGAAATTATGTTGGCAAGCCTGTTTAGTGATTTTGGTTATTTTCATTATTTTCTGTGACATAGCCTCAAAATTGTCCTAAATCTAAACTTTTCTTCATTCATCTTCCCCCTTCCCCCTACAGTAATCAAAAGAATTAAGGATTCCTTTTATTATTGATAACCTAACCTGACTGAGCTGATCCCATTATAATTGAAGTAAATATAAGGGTTCGTGTTAGTCAAATTGTGGAATACTTTACAATCAGAATCTTTTTGTAATGAAATTTAAAGATAACCTTTCATGATTTGTTGGAAATTTTAAAGAATTATTTGTCCAACATTTGTTTCTAATTGAAGTCTGCAAATTCAACCATTGAATGGTGGATTTGATTATATCCAAATTAAGTAGATTATAATGTCAATCTTCTAATCTTGAATAATTAAAAGAATTGTTTCTCTGAAAACCAAAGTAAATTATGGATTGTGATGTTTATCAAATCACATTAGATGTCAAAGAGACAACCTAATTAAAATAATCGAAATTGTGAATCGAAAGAAATATTCAGTTGAGTTGTTTTGAAGAAAAGATTGAATAATTAACATTGAATGTTGTTTCTTTGGTTTTCAGGTAGGATTTTGGATTGTAAGAGTTCGTATTTTGTATGAGGAAATAAAAATTATTCAATCTTTTCTTCAAAACAACTCAGCTGAATATTTCTTGCAATTCGCAGTTTCAATTATTTTAATTAGGTTGTCACTTTGACATCTAATGTGATTTTATAAACATCACAATTCATAATTTACTTTGGTTTTCAGAGAAAAAATTCTATTAATTAATGTTTGGTTATCATCCATTATCAATTATTTGAAAGAAATTATTGGGAATATTGGACACTATTTTATTTTACTGTTTCATTAGTAACAACGCCGACGTTTCGAAACTGTTCGTTTCTTTTTCAAGGCTGAAAATAAACACAAATATGAAGTATACAATAAGACATAATGTGAAAAACATTACCTAGTTACGGTAAACAATATTGTACACTTATTAAAAACATTTAGACATTTAAGGAATCGAATCGAACAAACAGGCACGCGATATAAACGTCATTAATCACATTCAACTTGACCATGACATTAAGGTTACAACATGACATGATCTTAAATATCCCTATAAAATTATTGATGAGGCCAGCACTCATCTTCTAAGTATACTATTGTAAACAATGCTAAGGTGTTGCACATCTTCTCTATGATTGACAGTATAGTTTCTTTTTATGTGGATCATCTCACTAACATTTCTTTTATAACCAACCTCTTTCCTATCAAGTATCCGTACACCATCAAAATTAAATTTATGACCCATGGTTCTCTGATGTAAAGTTAAAGCTGTTTTATCAAAATTTGCAACATTCTAACAATCATATTTATGTTGTTTTATTCTATCACGTAAATATTGTTTGGTTTGGCCAACATAACACTTGTTACAGTCAGCGCAAGGTATCTTATATACTACTCCCGATTCGAGGTTAACAGGACTTTTAAATTTCAAATTAGTGAAAAACATTTTTGTGCTCAGCAAATTGTAGAAAGCACACTTGGCATTTAATGTGTTGAATATTTTATTCATTCTGTGAGAAAGACCAGGCAAGAATGGAAATTAAATTTCGATCGAATCGGGAGTAGTATATAAGATACCTTGCGCTGACTGTAACAAGTGTTATGTTGGCCAAACCAAACAATATTTACGTGATAGAATAAAACAACATAAATATGATTGTGAGAATGTTGCAAATTTTGATAAAACAGCTTTAACTTTACATCAGAGAACCATGGGTCATAAATTTAATTTTGATGGTGTATGGATACTTGATAGGAAAGAGGTTGGTTATAAAAGAAATGTTAGTGAGATGATCCACATAAAAAGAAACTATACTGTCAATCATAGAGAAGATGTGCAACACCTTAGCATTGTTTACAATAGTATACTTAGAAGATGAGTGCTGGCCTCATCAATAATTTTATAGGGATATTTAAGATCATGTCATGTTGTAACCTTAATGTCATGGTCAAGTTGAATGTGATTAATGACGTTTATATCGCGTGCCTGTTTGTTCGATTCGATTCCTTAAATGTCTAAATGTTTTTAATAAGTGTACAATATTGTTTACTGTAACTAGGTAATGTTTTTCACATTATGTCTTATTGTAAACTTCATATTTGTGTTTATTTTCAGCCTTGAAAAAGAAACGAACAGTTTCGAAACGTCGGCGTTGTTACTAATGAAACAGTAAAATAAAATAGTGTCCAATATTCCCAATATTTTCTTTCAAATTCTATTAATTATTCAAGGTTAGAAGATTGACATTATAAAACAACATTCAATGTTAATTATTCAATTTTTTTTCAAAACAACTCGACTGAATATTTCGTTCGATTCACAATTTCAATTATTTTGATTCGGTTGTCCTTGGCAATCAGAAATCAAAGGAAATGAAGAGGCTAACACACTAGCCAGAAAGGGAGCACAAACGCCACCAACTGGCCCAGAACCTTTCCGAGATATAGGCAAATGCACCTATAAGAAAGAGTTTTTGGAGGAGGAAGAAAATGAAAGAGAAGCACTCTGGAGAAATCTTTCAGGAATGAATCATTCCAAAATTTCCTTTGGAACTTCAAAATGCAAGGTCCAAAAATTATTTGGAGCTTCTCACGCCTCCTCACCGGCTTCCTTACAAGGAACTGTGGACTAAGGAAGCACATAATGAGAATGGGATTATCAGAAACTGATGCAGATTCTGTTGGGAACAGGAGGAAACTCCTGTTAACCTGATTACAGAATGCCTCGCCAATGCAAGCCTGCGAAAGGAACTTCTTGGACAGGAGAACTATAGAAGGAATCAGAACCTAGCCTTCTTGAAGCCCTCACAGATATTAGAGTTTATTCGAGCTCTAGAGCTGGTGTGAAAACAGCTCTGGCGGGGGGGGGGGCACAATAGACCTTAAGGTCGCAATGGAATGTAAGCCCTTACCAACTATCAACTATCATTCCAGACATTCGGTGGTGTTTAATAGATTGTTCCGAAAAATATTCAGGTGTTAAAAGTAGCAAGAATGTTAACATGATTTATACTCTGCGGTAGAAATCAGTTTTAATATTTGAATTAAACAAAACCAATTAATGCACTTCATCCAGAACCTATTTTTGACTGATTCTAGATTGACTTCAGCCAGAAGGGACTCGTTCAAGAATGTGTATCTAATATCAAATAATGTTGTTTGCATCATTCAAATATAGCGCGCCCACCAATGACATCTAAACATGTAGGACAAAATTTATGACATTGCGCAACCCCTCTGTTTACAAACCCTGCCATCAACTCACTTGAAGGTTCCTGTCTTTGATTCTGTGATGCATGCATTGTATTTGCTAGCTCAGCAGCACTACCAGGTACAATTCTCACGCACTGTGGATTCAAAGTCCATGCATGTCCTTCAAGCTGAACTCTGAGATCTCCATCAGAATATACTTTGAGTACTTTTCCCAGTTTTCCTAGAGTCTGAAATCATTTTGTTCAATGTAATCAAATGAATTCCTTATGCTATTGACATATTCATCATAAGTAGTAGTAGTTAGTTTACCTCGGAAAAAAAATTCACAATATTCTGACTGACTCATCAGTTCCTTAATTCAAGATTGAATTCGATGGTCGACCACAACAAATTAATAGGTCTCTTGCATATAACACGAATTATCATATTTTTATGTTTTTCTCAATCTATATCGATACAAAATCATAAAGAATGCTATCACACACTTAAAAAATTCGCGAATTTTGAATAATTAGGTATCAAAAATGGCCAAATGGATTCTCAAGGTCGAAGCGGGAGAAACGCGTCAGGGCGCCTATTCTTGAAACCGGGGAAGAGAACGATTGATCGAAAGGGGGCGTCTCTACGAGTTTTTCAGGGAAACGGTATTCTTGAAATGAATGAGTGCTTCACGGAGAGCGAGCGATGTATCTCTTACGATTTGTGATGGAACGATACATAGAGGACGCTAATTATGTTTCGGGTATTTGACAATTTTGATCTGTTTGGCAATAAGTCTTAACAATCTCAATTAACTTTCACTACAAAATTTCTGTTTTCACTCGGAAATGGACATGGCGAGTGCTATTATGTGGGAAGTACTGAATGAAGATGTGGAAGATACAGAACAACAATACCAAATAGGTGTCCATGTGCTTTCTAAATGGAGCCCGTTTGATCTATCTGATCCAAAATTTATCAAAATGTTTAGATTGACTTAAGCTCAACTCAGAACACTGTGATTTACTTCCAGTTTTTTTCATATTCTCCCTTGTATAACTGACCTATGTACATTTCGGGTCTTCGTGTAATGTAGTCGGTGAGCAGCTCCTTCTGTTTATAGTTGATTGGAAGTGATCTTTTTTTTTCAAAATGATCCATTTTACAATTTTCCGAAATACGCTCCCAACTCTTATGACAACTGTATGATTTCAAATTTGAATTATGACAATATATCACAGAAATATAGTCTATGTCGATGTTTTATACATAAAGTTGGCTACATGAATGAAGTTAGCTTCATGTCTGTCGAAAATACTTGTCTTTGATTGGTTAGAACATTGGCATGATTGTTCGTCTATGACCGCTCATTCGGACTGCTCCCCATCTTGACTGCGATGGTATAAACGTTCTCTATCGTTCCATCATAAATGCTTTCGCTTCCTTGACAACGGCGTCGAATCGCCCATTTTTCCACGTTTGTTCTCTTCCCAGAATTCAGAATACGGAATTGGCGTTTTGACAAATGGGAGGAAGGTCGAACGGGAGATTGTGCCATAGAGAACGTTCTATACCATCGTATTTCAAGAATAAGGCCCCAGATCGCCTCTACGTCACTCGTTATTGAACGATTCATCGATCGATACAGCCCGAAGCTGTCTATTGGCTTGCTAGAGAGAAAAGTACACGAGAAGAGGGAGAGAGTGGATATATGCCCATACGTCACAGAAACCGCGAAGTTTCGTCCGTTTAAACAACCTATATGCGGAGCCAAATTTAAAATAGCATTTTCTCGTTAAAAATTGAAATTTTTGATGGCGGTTAAAGTTTTTCAGTGATCTTACGGATAGAATATTTGATTCCAATGATAAAAAAATTCATGCAAGAGACCTATTGGTATAAACCATTAATTTGATATAGAAGAAACTGATACAGGTGATTTTTTTAGAACTTGAATTAATTCAAGCTGTTTTTCAATTAAATTAATGTCGAAATGGAAAATTCACCTATACTGAAAGCAAACCTGTGATTCAGGCTTCTTTGATTACGTCATAGTATGTAAAACAATCATACCAGTTGGTTTGTTTTAGAAGATTCCGAAAAAACGGATTTCAAAAAACCATTCATAGTATTATATAGAATAGTATATTCATTATTTTGAAGTCAGTTAGTAGGCCATAGAGTTTAACACATTCCACTCTGTATATAAGAAAAAAAATGTGGTTGAAATAATTTTCCTGTCAGATAACTAAGAAGCTGTTCAACATGAAGCTCGTAATAATTAATTAGGTAACTAAATCAAGAGAGTTTTCAACAATTCGCGACGACTCACCAAATTATTTGTAAGCAGCTTTTGCGCGCATGTTCAAATTCGTTGCCCAAGCGGTCATCTTTTCACTATCAACCCCGACAACCGAACCTTTACTACCTGATGGAAAGATTTGGCGACCTTCTAATCTTATTATCCTGACGAAATTCTGTATGAACCTTCAAGCTGTCATTTTTCAATCAAGTACTTGATTTCAGCTCTATTTCATCCGTATTTTTCAAAAATATTACGAAAATAAAATTTTTAATGAATATATCTACAGAATCATTGGGAGGTTCGAGCAAATTCACTTCAAAATTTACTCCCAGTACGGTCTCAAGAAAATTTCACAAAAAGTTTGGCGTGGTTATAATTCAACTAACTGCCAAGTTTCAATCCAATTGCTCCAGTGGTTTCAGAAATAACAGGGAAATAACCTCAAAATTTCAAATGGCCATAACTCCGAAACAGTTTGGACTATTTGGCCATTTAACGAACTCAAATTGTCGCATTTTGAAATGCAACCCACCCTGAAAGTTTCCAATCGATAGGATTCTTCGTACGCCCGTTATCCTGCCTAAGGACTAATCGAAAATTACAGACATTTGGACAAAACTATATCACGCTGTTTCCCTAAAACATGCACTCAAAAACTTGATAAAACTATTTCAAGGCCTACTGACTGATTTAATATAGTTGAATAGAGGAATGGGAAATAAGCAAATGGTCTTTAGGAGAAGTCAAGTAAGCGAAAACACGTACATTACTGTTCAAGGTGACAAGTATCGAGATTCCTTCTGCGGTTTTATCCAAGGTAAGTTGACTTGACAATCAGTAAAAACTTTGAAACTGCTGTAGTCGTTCTCCTTGGATCCGCTTCTTTGGTGTAGATGTTTTGGTTGATTGAATGATTAGCTCTGATCGAGGTGGCATATTTGTTGATTTATCGACAGATATTCGTCCTTGTGATTATGTTAGTATTAATGTTAATGTCTGTATTTTCGCTTACCCGACTGTATTTTTGTAAAGATCGTTTGCTTATTTCTAACTTATTAGTTTCATTCTATGAATAATATATCGAACAAGAATAGGTAAACATTCTATTTTTATAGAATATTTAGGTTAGACAAGCTGTTTTTTTGCATTCATAGCCTCAAAATGTATGAGGAGTTTTACTCCAATAAATACATGTCTATAACGGGTAAGTAAGTGTAATGCAAAACAAATATGCGATAACAAATAATATGACAGTTTGAATGTATTAGCATTTGTATTGCAAACTGTGACGTCACACGATCTAATTCGCGTTCAACGCGATCAATATAATGGATGAATCCCACTTTTTTCACACTTAGGTACTCTATTTTTGTGGGAACTCACTGTCACCGTCAGGGAGAGAGAAATGCATATACAGGGTGTTCTACAAGCTCTATGACAAACTTTGACAGGTGGTAGCTATGCTTATTCTGAACATTTTTTTTCCTATGAACGTTTCGAAATTAGAAGCATTTGAAAAAATTTATTTCCATGTTTTGATCAAGTAGACCGACATAAATTATCGGTTGATAAGGTAATTGACGTTATTTTAATTATTCATTTTTCGGATTTCGGAGCACAACCTTTTTGACTTCATTGATGACTTAGAGCTAAACATTGTAGGAAATATGTGGTATCAGCACAATGGTGCAGCACCACATAGGGGGAGACAAGTAGTCAGTTGGCTGAATGAACATTTCCCGAATAAATGGATAGGTCAAGGAGGAGCAATACAATGGCCACCTCGTTCGCCTGATCTAAATCCCTTAGATTTTTATTTATGGGGACATGTGAAGCATCTTGTTTATCATGTTGAAATCGAATCTCATCAACAATTACTTGATAGAATTCAAGATGCAGCAAACCAAATACGAAACGACCCAAATCTGATCCGCCGAGTAACGGCATCTTTAGTTCGTCGACGTGAAGCTTGCATTCAAGCCAAGGTAAACCCGCAAGATTTCCCGTCGCGAAGCTAAAAGTAAGATATTCACATCATTGTAAGCAATGTGAGTTCCTGAACATAAAATATGAAGACCAACATAGGCGGTCTCTCTTTGTTTGGAAGATATGGGCCCCCAAAGTTCCGAATTGTTGCATTTTCGGATCCCTTTTTCCGCCATAAAAATGATCTCTCACTTCTCAAATCTCGTTCATAAATCATCTTTGAACCTTCAACCAACGAAAAGCGACACTTTCTTTCAAGAATATTCATTATATAAAGGAAGAAAAGTGAAAATATTAGATGATTAAAAAGTAAAATAACTTATTTCCGCTTTATATATTTATTTTCACAACAATTGTTTCGTCATGATAACATGACTTCATCAGGTGAGTATGGTAATTTTACTTTTTAATCATCAAGATGAATTTCCGACAAGTAAAGACTGAGACAATCAAGTATTTGAAAATATTAGACAACCACTTAACCTATATTTCTACGAAATACTTCTCAATGTTAAAGCGGAGCTTGGCAACAGCGTCTTTTCATCGCTGGCCAACGTATTATGACGGAAGAGTAGTTGCTCGCGGGAAATATAAAATGATGCACAGTTGAAGGATATGATTGTAAGGAAAATGCTTCTGTCACTGAAGAAGAGATGGTTATTCTAACATCAAAACAAAATCATTGAGAATATTTGTTTAAGGTTTCACTCTCAATATTTTCGTTTGAACTTTCTTTCTATCCCCTTCAAAATAGGGAGGTTGTTATCTACTTCGTTTTTTGTTGTGTCTTCGAGATGGTCCCAGTTTAGAATGACTTTCAGGAGATTCCAATAAAATGGGTCATATAATAACCTCGATTTCATTGGAAATCTGGGAAGGGCGCGACCTATCACATATGAAAAAAATGTACGTTGAAATATATATCAGGGTGTATTCTCATTCCATTACTATGTGTTTCAACCTTGTAGATTTCATTAGAAACGAATTATCCTATTGGAAAATTTAGAGTATCGCAGTAAACAGTAAGAACTAAGAACATATTTCATTTTTCTCGCCAGCAATAATCTCATTCACGAATACGCACGATTCCGACCGATGAAATTCGCGCCATTGCCAAACTTCACTTTTAGACTGAGTCGAAATCAGAAGGAATAGAGGTTAAGTGGTTGTCCAGTAATTTCATTGTTCTTTCATTTAATATTGATTATTCTTGAAAAAAAGTGTTGCTTGTCGTTGGTTGAAGGTTCAAAGGTGGTTTGTGAACTACACAGATGAAGTGAGAGATTGTTTTTATGGTGGAAAAAGGGACCTGAAAACGACTCATTTTGTAACTTTGGGGTCCCATATCTTCCAAATTAAGAGAGACCGCCTATGTCCGATTTCACATTTTCGATTCAGAAAAACACACTGCGTACAATGATGTTAATATTTATTCAATATCTCGGCGACGGGAAATTTTGCGGGTTTACCCAAGCCAAAGGTGGTCATCTTGAACAATTTGTATAGTTTCAAAATTTCCATTTATAATTATGATTTGAACATGAAAATATAATTTTTCAAATGCTTGTATCTTCTTAACAAAAACGAATCAGATATATGTTCATAGGAAAAAAAATGTTCAGAATAAGCACAGCTACCATCTGTCAAAGTTTGTCATAGAGCTTGTAGAACACCCTGTATAGTTTAAATGCTTTGAAAAAAACTTAGTTTCCAAATGTTCAATTGTGTGAAGTAAGATTTGAAAGCAGAAATATTTGTTTCCATTTCACACGGAGAGAGCTACTCAAAGCTAATGGAGGACAATAATTTCATAGTGATGTTTTCAACCACTTTCTTTGAACATGTGAACAGGGAGGAACTATTCATGTTTTTGATGAAGCAATTTATTGGGTGTAATTTAAAATCCTCATTTATAAAAAAGCTGTACTAACAAACTCGATTTCCTGGTAATTTTCAATTGGTTCATCATCATAAAGATGTGGTCATCCTTTTATTAGATATTTTCACCTGAAACAGTCATCTCTATAATTCTTGGCATTTTCATGTATTAAAAACTTTAATTTCTTGTTGTTGTTAGTCATTACGATTTTGGATAATGTGATGCAGAGGTGAAAATATTAGGTGCTATGTTCAACAAAACCAGTGACCACACCTATATGAACTAAATAATTTGTTATCATATAAATTGGAGAATTCGATCTCCATAAAAATAAACTAATCATAAAAGACTAAATTAAGTTCTATATCTAGTTGGTTATTGATAAAAAATTAATTGACTATGATTGTATGAAATACGAAGGATATTGTGTGGAAAAGATGAATTAATAAATTTAAGTAGTAGCGAATAAATGAATATCTCACATTTTGCATGATATCAATCCATTCACCATGACCCTTTTGCAGCTGCTTCACTTTTTCCATATCATTGATCACACTAACAATATCACCAGCAGCGAAGAAATTAACTTTTGATAATGTAGCTGGGTTGAAAGTCCATCTATTATTGCACCCTTCGTACTGCACTCTTATATCCCCTTTGTCTGTTACCCGATGAACTGTACCGATTTTGGAAATATACTGAAAAAGAAAGGAACAATGCAAACACAAAAGCTTTTACGAGCATTAGTCTCAAACAGCTTTGAAAAATTATTCTCCAAACTATCAAATCTTGATCAATGAGTACACTTATCACTCTCTACCAGAGTAACTGTGATTTAGTCTATACTTCTTTAAATTCTGATATGTTTGGAATGCACACTGAAAATACTCAGATATCCTTCAAGACAGTTAATACTCTTTCTAAATATTTAATAAACACAAAGGACACAATTCCAATCACACAAAGGTCTGGAGTGTACCAACTGTCTTGCTCGCAATCCCAGTGTAATGTCTGTTATATAGGCCAGAGCGGAAGGAAAATAGAAACCAGGGTTAGTGAACACTTGAAACAGATAGAAAAGAATAAAGGAAAAGGGATATTCAACACCTCATCCCAGTTTGCCAACCACATATTGGAATCAGGACACATTTTCGACCCAAGAACTGATGTGAGTGTTTTACATGTTTGTGAGAAGGGCCTTCAATTGGATCTTCTGGAAATCCTTGAAATCAACAGAGCGCTCAAGTCCCGGAAATACACCTGTGTCAACGAACAGACGAAGTTTGAATGTTTGGCGTTCTTTAATTCGTTACAAAGTGCTTAATTTCATGTTATTATATACTGTTATTTTATTTTCGAACTGTTAGTTTGTTTTGTGGTTTTGTAATTTTTATGAGTGACCACGTTGAGACTGTACGACATCTATGTTTTCGTGTATGGATCTCATGTGTTTCCACATGTTTTCCTTTTGTTGAACATTTGATTGTCTTTCAGTTTCGGTTTGTTTCATATAGATGTCATCAATTGTGTAGTTTTCAGATATTTGAGCTGTCTTTGTCCCGTTTGCAATTTTATCATCGTTGTTGACGTTAATGTATATTTTGGTAGGTTATATCTTGATTTTAAACCTTTAATTTGTTTGACGCCTTTGTTTTTAGAATGCCTGATGATGGCAAGTGACCTTGCCGAAATGCATTGCAACTTTTAAGGAATTAAATCTTTTCGAGTGGAGCAGACCTTTGTTTTCATTTATTATTTTTTATCTATACTTCTTTGTTGATTGAATTATTTTGCTTGTTTTTTTTTTCTTTTATATTTTCTTGTATTTTATATCTGTGTTTGTGATATGTATATATTTGTAATCAAATATACATCCTTTGTAGACCTAATCGCCATAGATAAAGTCTGAAGGTTGGTCAACTTTATATTCAAATAATCAAAGAATTTAATTTTTTTGAGCTGTTGTCTTTACTTTATGGAAGGAACACCACTTATTATAAAAAACAAATTTGTGAGCCCTCTTAATAGCACAAAACAAAAAATATATCTGGTAAGCTCACCTCTGCCATTCTAGGATTCCAACCTCCATGTCCTTGTTGCATTTGCTTCAACTGTTCTACAGACACATTTACTTGAACTTTATCCCCTACTCCAAACGGTGGAGGTCCTATTCTTTGTGGTTGTACTTCGGGCTGCTCAATACTTTGGCCTTGAAAGAAATCAGTTCCTTATAGATTATGTTTTGACCTGAATTGGTTTATTCAGGTGTTTTGGAGTTTCAATAGTAGAGACCCCGCTTGGTTGAATTAATCGCACTTGATTAATTCAGTCTTTATCACAATGAAGACACGACTGACGAATATTTTCTGATCTTTATCAGAAATGTTGATGCTTCTAAAATAAGCAGATAATTGAAGAACTTATTGACCAGTTGTTCAATATCGTTGCACTGATGAGCCGAAACTGGTGTTGAGATGTATTAAAAACGCACTTTTAACACGTAACAAAAATGTATTTTCTTGTATCTGTATTAGATAACAAGACCGAAATGGTATACAATTGATTTGCACAATAGAATCTTCCTTCTATATCTTATTCGATAGCAAGGTCGAAGCGACTTTCAAATGAGAAGTTACGATTTTTACAACACAAGAATTAACGTATAATCTTGTTTGTAAATTCGAAAGCGAATTGTTGTTTACTGTACAACGGTCAAATGAATAGTGCCTAGAAACTAACTAAATCCAAATTAAGAAAATTCCCTTCTTCACATTTTAGAGGGAGAATATAAATTTTGATTGGTTTTTTGAATTAAGCGACGCCCCTCTAAGATCCGAAAAAACACCTCGGATTGGCTGGTGCAAAAGAGAGAGCACAAAATGTGTGAAGAAAATTTCCCTAAATGGCCTAATAAAATAAATCCTATAAGCTGTCACAAGTGGTATCTGAAGTATGCCACCCATCACGCTTCGATTCCTGGAATGCTAAGAGCTTGAATTCTATCTGGGTGTTTTCTGTCATACAAAATTATACTTTATTGTTGGCTTGAGATAAAATGCTCTTAAAGCCGGTGTCAATTGATTTAAACCAAAAATATTGAATTTCGAGTATATTCCTGGGAAACCAAAAGAATTCAAACTCCCACGTTGCAGAAGCAACAGATTATAATAGTTGATTCAAGGAAACAGGAATCAAAAAATATCTGAATACAGTAATCGCAGAGAAAAACTTTACTATACGATGTTAACAGGAAATTGAAAAGACAAAAACAACAGAATATAAATCTGAACTTATGAAATAACTAGCATTTCATCACAGAAAATTATGATTGATAAACTGCTAACGGCAACACCTAGCTTACATCATATTTGAGATGTGATATAATTTATATCTCGAATCAATTCAATGTTAATCCTAACAAAGCTACAGTGATAGAAAACAATTATTTGTTACCTGTTATTCTTAAGTACATAAAGTCTCATCTCACCTAAAACTGGTAAATGCTCAGGATAATAAAATCCCCCACTGGTTGGTTCCACAAATTTAATATCGCAATTACCCTTCTGACCTAACCTGTAGACGTTTGTTGAACCAGAAAACCATGTTACATTTGCTACGGATCTACTACTTTCGTTGTCCCATCCTCTGATATCCAAAACCTTTCCAACTTTACCTTGAAAATTTAAAAGACATTGGGTGATTCACAGGTACTTTAAGACATAGTCAAGTATTATGAAATGCCTACAAGTGGGAATTCAAGACCTATTTATTAAATTTTTTTGAAACATTAATGGAGGCCATGCAGAGTGATTAAAATGTGATTTTTTTGAAAAGTGCATGATAAAGTTATGAAAAATCAACAAGATACAATGTAACAGGAAATGAAGGGATGACTAATATTCCTTACTCAATATTTATGATCATTTATGGATATTTCAATCTATTAAATGTAATGAAGTTCACCCGATGTAGTTAGAACTCAACAAACGTCATATTAAAATAAATAATTACCTTCCCCTCCATCTTGATTACCCCATTCCCAATCAAATCCTCTCACGACTTTGGCTCCAACAAAAATACCCTGCAATTCACACTTCCTTCCATTCTGTCGTAGTGGTAAATCGACCCTATGTTCAAAAAATGAAATTTTAAAAAAAGGAGTGGTACAAAATCAAAAATCTGCTCACCCTTTTGATACTGTATCATCACATCTCTTAAACCGATGGGTCAAGTCATGTTTATCTCCATGGTAACACATGTAACACAAATCGTAGTCGTAACAAACAGAGCATTTATACCTCATGCCGCTGATTCCCTGGCTTTTGCATCCATCACAAACTATGTTTGGGTGCTTCACTCCTGAAAAATTCGACAATATCCTGTTACATGAAACAGGAAGAAATTAATCGACAAACTTCAGAAGGTTATTCTTCATGCTTCCCATGAACGAAGTCTTCAACAGTTTAGGTAAGAATATATAACAAGCTGAATATCTGAAGAAAACTCAATTGTTTTTTCTTTCTTTGGGTCGATTTGAAGACTGATAAATAATCTAAACTTATAACAATGAAGCAATGTATGTTCCTTCGTCTGTTTGATAATGCAATCATTAAAAAAAAATTCTGTAATACCTTCAAATAATATCTTCAGATATTGATATCTTACAATTTATTATGTGAACGTTTTCTCAAGTCTTTAACTTATGTCAGTTGATATAATAATTAAATTTGTCATTCATTTGAAGTATGTTGAATACAATAAAAGTATATCGTAAGATTACATGAAGGTATTACAGAAAAATCTATACTTTTTAATGATTGTATCAAAAAACTTTATCAAGTAGAATCAAATCAATTTAATGTTTGATAATGGTACAATGCAATGGATCCCCGAGTGGATATTGGCCAATATATTGATCATCTTGAACATATATTGAAACAATTACATCAGCTACAATCTTTATAGATATTTTAGTTTGATATCCAAGACTTTTTAACATCACCTTTAAAAACACAAAAGAGTAGTATTATTCCCAAAAAATAATATCTATTGAGTTTTAGTTTCTGAAAGACAAGAAATACCTGGTTTCTCACCTATTTGTGCATTATCAAATATTCTCAAGTCATGCTTTCCAAGATAACCAACTCTATAGTTTGTACGAGCCCCATTATCCCATTGGACTACCACAGTTTTATCAGGTGACCCAGCAGTTCCAGGTTTACCAATTTCACACACAGTTCCAACAAAACCTTCACCACCATCTAAAAAATTCAACTTTGCAGTTTTTGTCTTTTAGATTAGTTAATAAATCTAATCAGCATAACAAAGTTGCATTGCTAATTATGCATTACCTTGCATGTTGAAAGTATTTTCGCAAAAGTGAAACAGTAAGAATCATAAAAGGAAGTAATTATACATTGCATTATTTCACTGTATCTTCAATATTATCAGAAATTACATTATGAATAAATTTACCAATAACAGTTTTCAACACATTTCATTGAGTTCAATGAATGTTCATTATTGAAATCAATAATTTGTCCAAATGAAATGCCCCTATCTTTTTTCTAATTGTAGTAACAATAATTGTTTTCTGTATTTCTATAGAATTAACTACTTCAAAACTATCTGAAACAATTTCCATTAAGACCAATAATTCAAAGTCTCACATGAAATTTCTCAATACAGAACTACCCTGGTTTATACCTTGTATTGAACCAAAAACCACCAAAAACTATCTCTGCTTCCATATATAATTATGACATGAGGTTCAAAAAAAAAATGTATTAGGTAACTTGACAACCGATTACATGAAATGAGGCCGAATCAAAATGAAATATAATAGTTATTTTTCAACGAAATTGGAAACATTACTACGAATTTTGTTCAGTTTCTTAAACATTCGATACTTGATAAATCTAGATTGTCTCTGAAGTCCCCACACACACCTATTCCTTTTATTATTATGTAGCATAAGATCAGGATTTTTTGATCAAGGATAGACATACCTTGGTTTCCCCATGACCAATCTGGTCCTCTTACTATTCTCAAACCTGGAGTTAGCATATCGATATTGATGATTCAGTATCGATAAGGGGAAGTACATACACCAAAAGAGGAAAGTAGATATTTGACCAACTCTAAATGAATGAATAGTATGAAGCAGTATCTCTACACCATTTCTTTTACAGTAAGTCCTAGATATTCACTGAAACGTAAAACTGCATAAGACTTTGCAAACTCTTTGAACTCGAAAAATTATAGTTTCCCAGTCATCTGTTATTATTATTCACTACTGTCATTCCCCTTTTGTTGACGTTTATTTTGATTTTAATTAATCACTATTCTCTATAATTTTGTCTATGGCTTCTTAAGCATGTGGACCACTTCACAGAATTTGTAAATACTGAACTCATGCGATGGCAGTGATGACTGATGGTGAGGTAATAAAATAGGTGCATGATAAGAGAACCTCAAAGCTTTCATCCTAGAGGTAATTACTGTACACATTCAACAATAATTGCAAATATGGAGTGCTTCGGTGTAGAAAATAGAAAAAGACATTTTCTAAGTTCTGTGTTCAAAGGAATGTCAACAATTATTGACAGATTAATGACTCACATGAGAATGACAGTTCAAGGTTCCACTGATCAGCCAATGTTGCCGAAATTCAGATTGTTGGGAAACTAGGGATTAAAATACTAGGACTAGTGGACACGTATTGAAGATATGGAAACAGGGCCAAGATTTTCTGACCTTTCGTAACCTTGTCATTTATTTTCCACCACTAAACGATATCTTTGCCGGCTGGATATAATCATTTTTTTCAATTATTGATAGAGATTAGAGTGCTCAAGTGTTATCGAGTTAAAATGGCTTTGAAACCGACCGCTTTTTTATTTTCACTAACTAAAAAATCTTCAAACTGGAATAACTTGGGGCTGAGAGCTGGGTAAGGCTGAAAGCTAATAGTAATTAATTACTTGTATTAATAAACGACACATTGAAAAAATAACGAAAATCTCCCTGATCTGAAGTGGAAACTAACGAATAATCTGCAAGACCCATATAGAAATAACTCCTTCGATTTTATCTTCATTATTATGATTGATTGGTTTGAGTTAAATTCTCTCATGTTTGTGTAATAAAGGCCTATAATTCTCTCATGTGAGGTTTGATTTATGTAGAATGCAAATTGTAACCCAATTTGTTTCAAATCAACCTGCAGGGATAAGGTTCATATTTACCAACATTTCGGCAAAATGGTACTAAATAATCATAAAGTTAGGAGATGTTATGACTAACTTAGTTATACCATTGAGTTTTCAAATACAATACAAATATTCGAAAACTAAATGTTTATACATTTTTTAGTCACCTGTATCCATTATTCAAACAAAACAAATTCTGTATAGGTATATTGACTATTGGGACTTCTTTTGGTGACGTAAAGGGTACAATGAGAATACTTGCTGCTTTATATTCAAGTTGAGGATCTTAATTGAATTGCATATCTTCAAGAAAACGAGTTAAAATGTCATAAAATAACCAACACGTAAGCATTCACGAAAAAATGTCTTGAAAGACTTTTATGTATAGTATATTATACACCTTTTTGAACGACCCTTCTGAGATTTCTAGTTGATTAAGCATATTCATGCTTTTCATTAAAATTTTGCGCAATTGTTTATATAGGGTTCGCTTTGATATGGTAGTTCTCTTCGTTTTTGTCAAGATTAATTTATAGCAGTTAGGTTAGGACGGTTAGGTGGGGGCTTGGCATCCCCAAACAGGCATCTATACCCCTTCCTCAAGAGTTTTAGAGGTCTAGGGCTTATTAAGCTCTACCCGAAGCGGTTCCTATTTTAAAAAGGGCGGTACTGTTTAAAAAGGGGCGGTACTATTATAAAAAGAGGCGGTATTATTTAGTTATCCAGGCCATTGAGTTATCAAATATTTGAAAACTCAATGTCGAGACTAAAGCCTCATACGCAGGGGTGCGTTCACAATTCTCAACCCGAGTTGTTCGTCTCACCTCGGTTTAATGTAACGGACGACGCACGGTAAATCATCCTCGTTCACGATTCGGTTGTAAAACTTTCGTTTGTTATCTGTTTTGATTTTGACTAAGAAAATTCAATTCGATTTTATTTTTGAAATGGATCTTGCAGTTGCATTTTTTTGTTTGGAAGATTCGTCCTCAGATAGCGAGGTAGAAGATGATTCTGTTGTGGAGATGGTGGCATAAAGTTGCAGTGCACTTACGCAATGTGTTAGTGGAGAGCAAAAAAAAAATTGATAGAGGAAGCTGGCTTTATGAAAATATTGACAAATACTGTGACAAAGAATTCCAGCAGCACTTCAGAATGAGTAGAGAAGCTTTCCATTGCCTCTTGCCAAAAATTGAAGATGGTATCAGAAACTTAGTAAAAATTTAAACAATAACATCATTTTGCTATGTTTTTACCACTAGCTCTGTGTAGCAGTACCGATTGTCCATCCTCTGAAATAATTGGTAACTTAGTATTTTCGTCAACTAGCAGATTGTGGGAGTTCGTTGAAATAGCCTCCATAATGATGTATTATCAAATATTAAAATAATGACTGACTCAAACTGTTGATTTCGAATTGACAAGTAAACTGCGCAGCCGCGACAAATTTTCACCAACTATTTTCTGGGTTAAAAAGTTGATCGCTCGGTGAGTTTCTAACCGAATCGTGGACGAAGATAAATTTCACCCGACGACAATTGTGAACAGTCGGATGACCTCAGGGCGTCATCGTGCGATCGTTCGACGATAATTGTGAACGCACCCCAGTGTTGAATCTAGACAATTTGCTCCGGGGGGGTATATGAACATCCAGGGGGTGGAGGGGGGTGTCAAAAATTTTGTAATCAGGGAAAGTCTTTTGCTCAGGGGGTGTATCGGCCACGCTTAGGGAGGGTATGACCCTCCCGTGCCCTCCCCTGGATTCAACACTGCTCATACGCATGATGTGAGTAAAACATGGTGTGCTCATCAGTGATCGTATTTACCAATAATTGACTTTTTTCATTCAAATTCAAGGAAACATATATTGTGTTTTGAATTTGAATGAAAAAAGTGACGTCATCATTGGTAAATACGATCACAGATGAGCACACCATGTTTTACTTACATCATGCGTACGAGGCTTTAGCCTGGACATTGAGTTTTCAAATGTTTCCTTCTTTATACAATGGTAATGGTATGTATATCTTGTCTATGATGACATGATATCAGAAATGTTTCGCTAGTGCTACCGGAAAATATGATTTTATTTAATGAGAAAACCTTTTTTAATTATATTAGTGACAGATCTAATCATTAAATTATGATAATTACTTAATGAATTAAGTTATGAAGCAGGATGATTCATCTTTCAAATGTAACAATTCTTTTCTGGAAAAAAGCGAGTACGAAAATGATACCACGAATTGGAAACGAAAATTTTATTTCGAGTTTTTTGAACAACCATCAGTGGCGCACCACAAGAAAGGATTTAAGGCAGAAGATAAGACATAACTCCAACTCGAAAAAAAAGATCACTATGTACGGGCAATATAGCCCCCTATAGGTCCTATATTTTATGTATATGGAAAAATGGAATAAATTATTATTATTATTATTTTCACGAGGATTTGACGTGCGTGGCATACCTATATAAAGTAAAAACCTAAAACTCTGTAATGTCTTTCCAAGTTTTAGTTTAATTGAGAAAAACAGATGCTTAATAGTCTGCATATATGTGTGTACTCATATACAGGGTTTCACAATGAAAAGGAAAGTATTTTTCCATTTCAAAAACCCAGGTCTCAAACGACTTGGTTGGACTCAATGATGACAAATCCGAAGTCAAAATCGATTCTGTCCGGCCGGTCGTCCGTATACGTACGGAGAATCCTTTTCGCCCTGAAACTTTCTGGGTAGGTTGCATTTTAAAATGTGACGGTTAAGTTCCTTTAACGGGTGAAATCGCCAAACGATTTCCGAGTTAGAGTCTTCTGAAATTTTGAGGTTATTTCGGTGATAATTCGGGAACTACTGAAATGATTGGATTGAAACTTGGCAGTTAGTTTATTGAGTATAACAACGCACAACTGTTTGCGAAATTTTGTTGAGATCGTACCGTCAGTGAATTAAAAAAAATGTTTACGGAATATTTTTTCAAATTTTTTCTTCGTCAGAAACTATTCATCATATTTGGAAAAAGGTTTTCTCATACTTTGAGCTTCATAACTCACAGAGGTGTACCAAATTTCGATTTAATACGATTACAATTTTTGGAGATATTGGGAAAGAATATGTACAATTTCGTGGTTTTTTCCGAAATAATTCAAAAAAAAAAACCTAGAAAAGCACTGACCTGAAGTCAGCAGCTTTTGCGCGTATGTTGAAATTCAATGCCAAAGCGGTCATCTTTTCACGTATTGGCCAACCAACGCACTTTTGGTGATCGTTATTGAACATGCGCAAATGCTGCTAATTTCACGTGCTCTTCTAGGGTTTTCATTCAAGTACTGGATTTCAACTCCAGCTTATTTATGTTTTTGTAAATATTGAAAAAATAAAATTTTGAATTGGTATATCCACCGAATCATCGGGCGGATTTTACCCATTCATGAATTCGACCTTCGTAATGAAGCCTTAAGCCCCAAATCAATTCGACAAATATTGAGTTTCTGAGTACTTTCTTCCGGAAGTTATTGAGTTCGTGAATGGGTAAAATCCACCCAATGATTCCGCAGATATACCCATTCAAATTTTATTTCCTCGATATTACCAAAAATACAGATAAAATCCTATTTAATCTTACAAACGCTTGAATTGAGCCCCTCTGACTTTCATACAATGTTATACATTTTGGCAAACTTCCACCTCAAATTATGGAATATTTCTGGGGTAATTTGACTTCGTCGACAATTCGCTGGTCTAACTATCTCAGTTAAGCGTTACATAAATATTAGATTTTAAGTAATTGCACAAAAAAAGTCTTGAAAAATCTGAGTCCCTATTCTTGAATCGGGGAAGGGAGAAAATATAGGCGTTTCGACGCTGTTGCCAGGGAAACGCGGTACATTTTTGATGGAACGATAGAGAACGTTCATTCCATCACATTCAAGAATAGGGTCCCATGAGATCTGGTTGGCCATTCTATAGGTCGCTTCCGACCAGTCCACTGGTCGAGGAAGTTCATATCTAAAAATTATGGTACGGATCTTCATATCTGCCTCATTATGCCGCTGTTGACGTTCTTCAGTATATTGTATATTAATTATTCTCAAAAAAAAAGAAAATATACTTAATCCTTATTTCAGCTCATGGTGGTCCCAAGTGGAGATGGGCCCTCCAGATGCGATCTTAGGGGTGACAGAGGCATACAAAAAAGATACAAACCCCAACAAAATAAACTTGGGAGTCGGCGCTTACAGGGACGATAATGGAAAACCATACGTTCTTCCTTGTGTAAAAAAAGCAGAATCTCAGATAGCCGCTAAAAATTTAGACAAGGAATATTCTACAATCTCAGGAAGTGCAGAATTATGTAAACACAGTATTGAGTTGGCTCTGGGAAGCGACTCAGAGGTCATCAAGAATGGCAGAAACGCGACAGTACAAACAATTTCTGGAACCGGGGCTCTGAGAGTTGGGGCAGCTTTCTTCAACAGTTTCTATCCATTTTCTAAAACGGTTTATATTCCTAATCCATCATGGGGTAACCATACACCAATTTTCAAGCATTCTGGCATGGAAGTTAAATCTTACAAATTCTACGACCCGAAAACATGTGGTTTCGACTTCAAGGGGGCATGTGATGATATCCTGGTAAGTTTGAATGATTCCAGACAAATGTAACAGTGTGTCAGGAGATTCTGAGTGCTTGTTTATCGACCCATTTACACTTTAAACTCTAATGTACCCTGAAAATGCCTAGTCTGTGAGTGATTCATATCGTAGAAGTTATGTCTTATAAGGAATGCTTCAGGGAGAAATACAGAGCTCTACTTCAATAATATAAATTTACTAACATCATAACCACAAGGGCGAATATCTGTTGATTAATCCAATCAACTAAAACATCTACACCGAGTAGTGGCGTCCAAGGAAAATGGTCACAGTTGTTTCACAGTTTCTACCGATCTTCAGACCAATTAACCCCGATAAAACCGCAGAATGAGGATCTAGATACTTATCACCTGTCAGATGGAGCACTGCAGTATAACTACATACAGCACGCCATCTCCCAGGAGCCTCTTGCGAATCTTATTCTTCGAGTGCAGAATACTTTGATCTATGTGCATGACGTTCATCTTTTTGTCGTATCAGGTCGCTGCATCTGCGATATTGCAGTTTACAACCTCCGTCACCACTCGGAAACACTCGGCTCATGTGGTTTCCCACAAGAACATGTACAAAGATGAGAAGGAATCGGTTCATGGAGAAAAACACACAGTGTGCGTCAAAATTATGGATCAAATTCATTTTCTCAGAAGAAAAATATTTGGCAACAAAATCCTGAAACAGGTCAATTTTGTTTCACTTTTACCAAATTTATATGCGTTTTTGAAGGATTTTTGTTGCACCCTGTGCCATCCTCATCAACCCTCTAAATTTTTTGAATGGGGAAAGTGGGTCATGTGGTACTTTTTTGGCAAGGTCTTTGTATCTTCTTGTATCTTGTATCACTTTGTCATGGTCCATTTACTTTGAGACGATGGTACCTGATGAAATTCGTCACCGAATGAAAGTCGATCATTACAGTTTTGTTCATGCACAACTTTCAACCCCTTCAAACCCTTTAATGGAGAAAAAATTGGAGTGACATTGAAAATTTTTTTCGTCATTGAAGTACCACCCGGAGAATCATTGTGCATTACAAGATAAGTTAAATTAGTGTTTCACACGTTCTAATTTTTCACGTGAGGGGGTTGAAAGTTGTGCATGAACAAAACTGTTATGGTCGACTTTTATTCGGTGACAAATGTCATCAGGTACCATCGTCTCAAAGTAAATGATCCATGACAAAGTGTACATACTGAAAACCTCTTTGAATGTTTAAATAAAAATAAATTAATATCATATACAAGGACACATCGACAAATATTCCACCTTGATCTGAGCTAATCATTCAAAGCCCCTACACTGAAGAAGCATCATCTCAAGAATTCATTAACTGCAGTGTTTCACGGCTTGATCGGTCATCAGACTGACTCAACGTAATGAGGTCTGAAGAACTCTTTTTTTTTTCTTTTTGAACCTTACTTTTATTGATGTAGAACGTTACCGCCTCTGGAAAAAAAACCATATGAACCGAGTGTTTTATCGTGATGGTTTTGAAGAAACTGCGGAATCACAGATACAGCGATCATAAACGATGAACGCCATATGCACACGCTAAGGGTTTTCTGCTCTCAAAGGTCAGGGATCGCAAGATGATCCCGAGATGGTCCCGTGAAATTGTTATTTAGAAGGAAAGTTACACAACAGGTAATAAGTATCTAGTAGCCTCTATGCGTTTCCAATGTGAGTCAGTCTGATGATCGGTAACACCGTGAAACTGCAATAACTGGCCAACACTTTTTCAGTGAAGGAGCATTGAATGATTGGCTGATTAGCTCAGGTCAAGGTAAAGTTGGTTTATCGACAGATATACATTCTTCCTTGTGGCGTCTTAGAATTTTCCATCAGCGGCAAGATCAAAAGAGGTTGATATATTCGAAACAGCTTTAGTTCGCAACTGAAGGCGGATTCATAACGCTTGTCAAAGGATTTACACTTATTTTCGCGAAATTATTGATCACAATTAGTGTTATGTCCCGTGCAGATATGTATGACCGAACAGCGAATGTGATTTATGATTGCGCGAATTCCTTTGATCTGAGTCGGAAACCGAATAAATTGTATATACAGGGTGTTTCATCACAAATTGAACAAAAATATATAACCGTGTAGATGATATTGGAAAAGTCATTTTTGTTTTATGACATATCCACCGTTTTCGACCAAAAACCGTTAACAACCGTAACATGAGGTATCTTATCTTCATGTATTTCTCATGAGAAATGTTAAAGTTTGTGATAGAATACATTTTGATTGCTTTCGTTTCCGATACAAAATCAAAATGTATGCTATCACACACTTTAACAATTCACGAATTTTGAGTTCAAATTGGTCGAAACGCGATTCTACAATCGATACAGCATCACACGCCAGGCGCTGTCCATTGGCATGCTAGAGAGAAAGGGACACGAAAAGAGATAGACAAAGAAGATATAACTCGGAACGCTCAAAGTTTCAATGTTAAAACAGTCAAAATGTGGGGCCAAATTTAAAAGATCGTAATGTCGTTGAAAATTGAAATTCTTGACGGCGATTGAATTTTTTCAGTATCCTTATGGATTTACCTGATATTTAAATGATTCATTAATTGTATTGATGATTTACGGATATGAAAGTACTCTTTTGTAAAAGCATATATGAATAAATGAATCCTAATTTAAATGATAATTATAAACCTAGAAAAGCAGCATGTTCAAATCCGTTGCCACAGCGGTCATCTCCATTGAACATGCGCGCAAAAGCTGCGGTATCAAGAAAAAAACCACGAAATTTTATATATTTTTCCCCAATATCTCCGAAAGTAATAACCGTGTCGAATGTAAATTTGGTACACTGCTGTGAAATATAGAGCTCAAAAGGCATGCCCAAAATTTTCACCAAATGTAATGAATTGTTCCAAAAAAAATTTTTTTTCAGAAAAAATCTTGAAAAAAAAATTTTTCAATTAACTGACAGCACGATCCCAACAAAATTCCGCGAAAAGTTGCTAGTCCTTATGGTCAAACCATCTGCCAAATTCCAATCCAATCGCTTCAGTAGCTCTCGAAAAAAATCATTGAAATAACCTCAAAACTTCAAACCGTTCAACCGATTCTGCCCACTAACGAACTTAACCTTCGCATTTTGAAGAGCAACCTACCCTGACACAGAAGATACAGAATCGATTTTGACACTGGATTCGTTATCAGTGAGTCCAACCTAGTCGTTTGAGACCATTTCGGCTCAAAATTCGAAAATTAAAGATATTTGGACAAAACGATAGCACGCCGTTCCCTAGAACATGCGCGCAAAAAATACATGCAAATACTATTCCCTGGGAAAATTCATATCCCTTTATATTGGTATACTCCCCTACCTCTATGTCTGCCACTGGAACAGAGGTTATTGTAATTCCTTTATCCAAAGTTGATTTCTTTTTCCTTATCAAGGAATTTCTTCAAAATTTTTCCACATAAATGTTTCGAAATTATTCTATGAATATCCATATCTTACATATGTTTTATCCCCGTAATTCATCTTAACTTCTTTTCAAATAATGCAGTGTATTGAAACAAAGTTAATTGCGTCACAAAACTGATAACCTTTATTATAGTAAAAAGATAACTGATTCTCCATTCAAAATATTTTGATTGTCTATGAAAATTTTTATAGTATCATAATTGAGTTTTTGTACAATGATATCAGATCGAAAAATCATTCTGATTTGGCTGATAAACATGTTTGTTAGAATCAAAATATCGAGATAACGTTTTCGTTTGTCTTGATCAAAACAGCCTCTAATTTTTCACGGAGTTTCACGAATTTTTTTGGGGCAGGTTCTGGATAACAGCGTGCTATCGTTTTGTTCAAATGTCTGTAATTTTCGGTTGTTTTCCCGCAAATGGTCTGAAACGACTAGGTTGGTTTCTCTGATGACGAATCCGGTGCCAAAAAATGATAACGATAACTGTCGAACGGAGCAAAAAAAAAATCGCCCGAATGGATTATATAGTCATTCAAACTTTTGAAATTAAATTCCTGATATTTCAAAAACTGCTTGGGCGATTGGATTGGAACATAACAGATAGTTCAAGCATAACAACGCACAACTCACAAAATTATATTGAGATCGTGCAGTCAGTAAATTCAGAGAAAAATGTTTGTAGGATTTTTTTTCGAAAAAAATGTTTTTTTTCGGAAACTATTCATTATATTTGAAAAAACTTCTGCTCATACCTTGAGCTTTATATTTTACATCAGTGACCCAAACTTTATTTTAATACGACTATAATTTCTCGAGATATTGGGAAAAAATATGTGGAATTTAGTGGTTTTTTTCTTAATATCGTTGATTTTTCGGAAGAACTCAACAAATACTAATGCAATCAAGATGAAACTTGGCAGCTAAATTGTAAATGTTGATAGACAACTTTGTGCAGAATTTCGTGGCGATCGTGTGATTAGAACTATTTGAAAAAAAAATTCAAATTTTTTTTCAAATATTCAATATTCTGTGATCTTCTGATCATTTTATCCTCATGAAATTCTGTATGAACTTTCAAGCTGTCATTTTTCGATAAAGTCCAGGATTTCAATTCGATCTTATCTGTATTATTGGAACTTTTGGAAAAATAAACTTTCGAATATGGGTATATCTGCGGAATCATTGGGTGGATTTTACTCATTCACGAATTCGGCCTTCTTGATTAAGGTCTAAACCTTCTTTACAAATATCGAGTTTCTGAGTTGTTTCTTTCGGAAGTTATTGTGTTGACGATCGGATTGGGCCTTAATAAAGAAGATCGAATTTTCGAATGGGTAAAATCCGTCCATTCCATAGATACACCCATTCAAAATTTTATTTTCCCAATATTTCCAAAAGTACAGAGAAGACTGAATTGAAAATTGGAAAAAAAACTAGAAAACCACTAATTAGAAGTCAGCAGCTTTTGCGCGCACGTTCAAAAGAGATCACCAAAAGTGCGTTTAGTTGGGTCAATACGTGAAAAGATATGAGCGCCCTAGCTAAGTGCTTCTCTAGGTTTTGTATAAGAGAAACTTTGGTATTTTAATCAATATCTCACTGCACCATTCAAACTTAAAACTTACGTTATGGAAGAATTTTATACAAGCTCTGGATTGCGTATATGATAATACATTATATTTATATATTTATTATAAGAATATTTAGATTTTCGTTAAATCGTAAGCATTTATTAACAATATTATTAAGTATAGAATTTGTAATTTTAGTTTTATTTATATTTATATATATATATATTTTTTAAGTTTTAATTTTGAGTTTTATTTTGTTTTAATTTTTTTGACTATAAGAGTTTGTGAAAGGGCTATGGGTTTAGCTTTATTAGTTTCAATAATTCGTTCTTATGGTAATGATTATTTTAATTCTTTTAATATTTTATGATAATCATATTATATTTAATTTTTATGATTCCATTATGTTTTTTAAATAAATTTTGATTAATTAAAAATTTATTGGTATTACTTAGCTTTTTTTTTCTTTTAAAAATTTCATTTTTAAATTATAGTTATATTAGGTTTTTTTTAGGTTATGATTTTTTATCTTATTTTTTAATTTTACTTAGAATATGAATCTTATTTCTTATATTTATAGCTAGAGAAAAATTATTTAAATTAAATGATTATAGAGAATTATTTAGCTTGCTTTCTATTATATTATTAATTTTTTTAATTTTAACTTTTTTTTCTATAAATATATTTATATTTTATATAATATATTTTTTGAATCTAGGTTAATTCCTATTTTAGTATTAATCATAGGTTGAGGGTATCAACCTGAGCGTATTCAAGCTGGAATATATATATTTTTTTATACTATTATAGCTTCTTTACCAATAATTTTATTTATTTTTTATTATTATTCAAAATTTTATTCCTTAGATATGAGATTTATAAATTTAAATTTATCTAGAGTTATATTATATTTTATAATAATTATAGTTTTTTTAGTTAAGTTACCTATGTTTTTATTTCATTTATGGCTTCCTAAAGCACATGTAGAAGCTTCTGTTGCTGGGTCAATGATTTTAGCAGGAGTAATATTAAAGCTTGGGGGATATGGTTTAATACGTTTTTTACAATTATTTATGTTATTAGGTATAAAAATTAATATATTTATTATTAATTTATCTTTAATTGGAGGAATTATTGTTTCTTTAACATGTTTACGTCAAAGAGATTTAAAATCTTTAATTGCTTATTCTTCAGTAGTTCATATAGGTTTATTATTAGGAGGTTTATTAACTATAAATACTTGAGGTATAGTAGGTTCCTTAGTAATAATGTTAGCTCATGGTTTATGTTCTTCAGGTTTATTTGTATTAGTAAACTTGAATTATGAGCGATTTTTTAGTCGAAGAATTTATATTAATAAGGGTATAATAAATTTAATTTATATCATTATGGTGATTTTTATTAGTAATTTCTAATATAGCTGCTCCTCCTTCTTTAAATTTATTAGGTGAAATTCTTTTAATTAATAGTTTAATTAGTTATTCTTATTTATGTATGTTTATTTTAATATTAATTTCCTTTTTTAGTGCAGTTTATTGTTTATTTTTATATTCTTATAGTCAACATGGATCTTATTTTAGAGGTATATATAGATTTATAAATATTAATTTTCGTGAATTAATTTTAATTATTATACATTGGTTTCCTTTAAATTTAATCTTATCAGTATAGTTTCATCAACATACAAAATCTCCACACAACTAGGAGTTTTCAACAAATTGAGAGAACAATAGTCTGCTACTTTCTCCATAATTGAGAATACTTTTTTCTCTTCCAGAGCATACCTGAGAAGTCCATCATCCTACTACATGCATGTGCCCACAATCCAACTGGAGTTGACCCTAATCCAGAACAATGGCAAGAGCTTTCCAACCTTATCAAAAAGAAAAACCTGTTCCCCTTCTTCGACATGGCTTATCAAGGATTTGCATCCGGAAATATAGACAAAGATGCTCATGCTGTAAGTTGATCTTGCAAAGATAAAGTCGCGTAACTTGTATTTATACTACTTTTTTACTTAAAGGTGAGATTATTCTTGAAGGAAGGTCATGATATAGCCCTTTGTCAGAGTTATGCCAAAAATATGGGTCTGTACGGTGAAAGAGTTGGTGCGTTTAGTATAACTGCTACCAACAAGGACGAAGCAGCTAAGGTTTTATCTCAAATAAAAATTTTAATCAGACCAATGTACTCAAACCCTCCAATCAATGGTGCTAGAATTGTTTCTGAAATCTTAGGAGATAAAAAACTCAAAGCCGATTGGTGAGTGTACTCCTGTTTCTGCATTTTTGACTTTTATTAAGCTCCTGAAATCATTAATTCTCAAATTTCTTACAATTTGAGAGTTCTTTCGTATGTCTATTGATCATACTTTCAAATTAGTTTATTTCATACTGTACTGTAATGTGTCATTACCCAGACTCATTTGAGTCCGGGAAATGATACATTACATCACTGGGCCGGTAAAGTAACTTTACCGGACTGGTATATTTTGAGTAAGCCAACATTATGTTTTCATTTAGGATTTTCTCCACATTTTAAGTTTTGCGCCATTCACAGAATATCTCGTATTCCTTTTGATATCGCCCGGAAGACTTCGCCGTCGCTTCAGAATTTTTTTTCAAAATCTCTGCATCCATTTTATTTGAAATTATTCAAAACCAAAAATTCAAAACGATGTACTGACACCTTCAAACTACCTGAATAGACAGTTTAATTTTGTACCCAAAATTTGAAACGTTGTACGATAAACGGCCGTGAAATGTCATTAAAATACTCGTCTAGAAATTCCAGACTCGGCTCCTTCGTCGCCTCGTACGTGAACATCTAGACTGGTACATTAATGAGCCATTTCCCGGCTTTGTAACGTGAATTACTATTATGCGATGACAGAATATTATTTCAGGCTTGTTGAAGTGAAAGAAATGGCCGATAGAATCATCTCTGTACGAACAAAGCTTAAGGAGAATTTGAAAAAGGAAGGCTCTACCAGAAATTGGCAACATATCACTGATCAAATTGGAATGTTCTGCTTTACTGGAATGAATGCTGATCAAGTAAGTGATCCCTGATAATTTACTGTGGAGGTTATCTTTCAGAATATTATCAGATATACCTGCGACTTCAATAGTTTCTCTGTACCTATCGCACCTAAAAGAGTTGTACATAGCAAATACAAGGAAGCAATGGCAAACGCTCAGTACGCTTGAGCGTAGGGCCCCGATATCCACAGGGGCCCCCGATCGAACAAAAATTTCTTCAGAATGCAAATTCAAGTCAAATGAAGAATAACTTGTGAATTGTCACAGTTCACATTCAAACGAAACGCAACTTGGCGATAAGTTGGAGCATAAGTACTTGCAACTTTTTTAAAAAATTTGTTGGGATCGTGCTGTCAGGAAATAAAAAAAAATTTCAAAATATGTTTCCAAAAAATTTTTTTTTCTCTGAAACTATTTTATTTGGAAAAAATTTTGCTCATATGTGATTCACATTTCACAGCAGTGCACCAAATTTCAGTTGGAAACGATTATAATTTTCGGAGATATTGTAACAAAATATGCCAAATTTCGTAAAGCACTGACGTGGTCACGAAGTCAGCAGCTTTTGCGCGCATGTTCAAAGGATATCGCCAATAAAAGTGAACATGCTGCTATAAATTCCCAATATTGTGTGGAGGAAGGGATGTTTGGCTTTATAAGAATGAGCTATGCTCACAGTTATTTGAGAAACAATTATGGAACGCTTTGAGAAAGTTTCTTCCCCACATAAGAACAAAAAAGTTTACTTGATTAGTTTTTCGACATTTCATACTATATTTCATTTTGTTTTTTACCCGATATACCCCTGTTAGTTTGTTTTCACTTGTGTTGATTTCATTTCAATTGTCCCTTATAATTCATCAATTAAGTTTATTTTTTTTTTTTTTTTTGAAAAAACCTAATTCCAAGGTTTCAAGTGTAGGGCCCCTAAAATCCTCGATCCGCTATACTGCAATGGAAGTAATAGATGATACCCTTGAAGTAGAGTTTTTCTTCCCTTCATATCAAACATTTCAGTATTTCCTTGTATATGATTCTAGTGAAATTCTTGATCTGGATGAAATTAAATTTGACCAACTACTAGAATTTTTATTTGTAGGTGGGAAAATTGATTAAAGACCATAGTGTTTACCTGACAAAGGATGGACGTATATCAATGGCAGGTGTGACTTCGAAAAATGTTGAATACTTAGCCCATGCAATTCATCAAGTTACTAAATAGAAGATCCAAAAAATATTAAGGAAATATTTGTATCTGGATTGAATTAGATATGTATGATTTTCTGTTTTCACGCATTTTTAAGCATTTGGCATTATTTTCAATTTTATTTATACTTCAATAGCTTTATTTTATTGAATAAATATTATTACAGTTCATTTTCTAATTGAATTGAACCCTTTGTATACAAATATAAAAAGGTTTTGGCTGTGTTGACCAAAGTACAGAAATTTTAAATTTTGCTTTGAAAGTGTTAAGAAGTCCCTTGTATGAATTTTTTCATCATTGGAATCTATCTGTGAGGATATAGAAAAAATTCAATCGCCGTCAAGAATTTTATTTTCAACGAGAAAACTATCTTTTAAATTTGGCTTCATAGATTCGATATTTAAACGGTCCAAACTTTGCGGTCATATACATTTTCTTCCTCTGTATCTGTCTCTATTTTCATGTACCTTTCTCTATAGTCAGCCAATAGACGGCATCCGCTGTATCGAACGTAAATTGGCTTGACGTGTAACATAGGAGGTGATCCATATATGTATTTGTATTCTGTGTGATCCACCGCGTTTCACCCATGGAGGTTTCACCCAATTTGAAGTTGCGTCTCAATTTTACCATTTTTTTAATACCGAATTATTCCAAATTCGCAAAGTGTTCAAGTGTGTGATAGCATATATTTACAAAATTTCACGTCTATTTCTATTGTCTATTTTTTCGACCCTATTATCATGTGGAATAATGCTTTCTCTGTATGCAGAGCTCAACTGGGACATAATATATTTACCTTACCAAATATAAGGCAAAGTCAGTACAAGAATCGATGTGGTCACGAGACGATTCATGTTTCTTCATTTTTTCTGGAGGATGGTTTTAATCACTGATTTTTTTTCTTGCCCAGTTGGGATCCATTCCTGAGTCAACTTTATCAAATAACCAACACGGAAAACAATACAACAAAATTTTAATTTCACTCCCACATATCCATACCTATTTGTTATGTATATGTCTCTTGAAAAACGTCGCGTAAAAGATATTTGTTTTCTGCTTTTCGTTCACAAGTTTGTGACCTGGCAAGGGTCGGCCCCCTTCCTTAATTTTTAATTTATCGGTTGATTGCAGCCTATCAAAATTTAGCTCAAGAATTCATCATGAATCCTGACACACAAAGTCTATAACATCGACCCGACAAAATAATAAACACTTAAACACAAAAAAAGATTCAATAAAGTTTTTTCAGGAATTTGGACAGCAATTTATTCGAATCACTTATTACATCGCCAACGTTTCCGAATCAAATTAAATACGAGCCTTGAAAAAGAACCAAGAAAGGTTCGAAACGTTGGCGATGTAATAAGTGATTCGAAAAAATTGCTGTCCAAATTCCTGAAAAAACTTTATTGAATTTATAAACATGGACGTTAACCACCAACAAAAACAAAAAAAGATGTTGGTCGACCCAGTGGACAGCAGTACTCAACCTAAACTCGAACTGAGGGCGCTGAAATTTCGCGGCCCTGCTAAAATTAGAGCTCGGAGTCATTCGTCAGCATTCGCTTTGTTAGAATATTAACTTACGGCGGTTGTTGTTTCATAATAAAATATTAATTATGTTTAAAAGAATTCATTGTGTTGTACGATATTTCCGAATTCATTGTTTATTTTTGTCGTCGCCTGGTAAAATGTTTTGGTACTAGAATCACTCGCAAAAAGCGCGATGTGACTCTGGATATGATTCAATCGCTCCAGAACCTTCACGAAGTAGTTTACGAGCTATCCATACAATGCACCGTGGTGGAAATTTAACGAAATAAAATATACAACAAACAGCTACAGGTGTTACGAGGCCTCGATGCGAATAAATCACCTTTAGAACGCTTGAAAACTTTGATAATGGAGGGTTGATTCGATGAATAGTTACAAGAGTTTGGAATTATTTCTCCGTGTGGCCTCATGCGCAAACACATGCAAGAACAACCCCTTTAAATTATAAACACAAAAATATACCTTTTTTGAAAACCCTGCAGTACCTATGCTATCTTATTTAAATATAAGATATTTCTATTGATCTAAAAACAAAAATGTTGCACTAGAAATAAAACAGAATGTGTTCTCATTAATTTATATTTTACTATAAAAATTGTCTTTTCATATTGATAATAAAATCTTCAAATTTACATATATTATAGTTTCAATAAATAATTTACTGCATACCAATTTTAACATAAAATACCAACATATTGAGCAAAGTTCTGTTGAATAAGCTGTTTATATTGTGTTTGTAATAATCTGGTAGCAAAACATAAGACAAATTATATATTTCGGTTTATATATATTATGTTTTCGGAAAATAATTACTAGTTCATACTAACAAGAAACCACCCAAATATTTTCGTAGATAAAATCCGGTTAATTTTGTCGAAGTTCCACCTGAATGGCATGTTTCCTACAGAAGTCATTGAATGAGTGAATTTGTAGTGTTTTATTCCATTCTGAAGAAAACAATAATGAAAATAAGGATAATTGTTAGCCTTCGATAGTTTGAATAAAGATCTAATTAATATTTTTGGTCTCTCAATATTTATGGTATCTTATATTTATAAACAATTCAGAAACATTGAGAAAGCTGATATTAATTAACAGTATTCCAGGTGGATCTTCACCAAAACAAACTAAATTTGTTCAATATGGTTCGTTTCACGAGTATGTGTAAAAAATTCAAGAAGAGAATATTATACACAACTGACAAGAAATGTTCTAAAAAATTTGATATTATTTTGAACTACATCAATGAAATACAATATTTGTTAGATCCTCGAATAAATAATTTGATAATTTTTCATTGAATTTCGTTTCTTGGACCTTAACTTCTTGAAGTTAATAAATCGATAAATAATACCAGCTCATTTTTCTAACATAAAACAAACCATGAATACTCGCCAGTGATGTCTCGTTAATATTTACAGAAACCATACTTTCATTGGATACATCCATATTGAGTGACGTTTTTCAATAAATTTGTTTAACCAGTGCAAATTCAAAATATAACAAATATAACAGTTGAGATTAGAGAAATATTTTTATACAAAAATAATACAAATTTAAATTAAAATAAATAAGTGTCAGTTGTCAACATAAACTATATCATCCATTTCTTGTAAATGATCTGTACAGTTCAACTGATCACCACTAAAATCTTCTATTGAACTGCTTTCATTTGTACTCTCTTTCATTTCTTGTTCTGGAGAAATTCTTGATTCAGTTTCCTCAATTTCTCCATCTGAAATATAGCAATCTGAAACAAAAACAACTATTTAATTTAAAACTAGTTCTTAATTTATCGGTGAACAATAATTGAAGCTGCAAAAGAATATTCAACATAGATAGTGGAAACATTTAATAGCCATCAGTAACGCAGGGGGTTCAATTAATGCTTCGTGGATTTCGGCAACACAGCCACATTAGTTTCATAAAAACTCCTTCAAATCTCAAGGTCAGGCACCCGCCCACGGTCTGCGTGCTGTAACGTTGCCAACAAGAAATATTAAAATGCGTGAAATCTTGACGTTAACAGGAAAAAACGTGGAGTCGTTCTCCAGGCTTCAGTGAATATTTTTTAAATTTTATTTTTGAGATGTACTTGAATTTTTTGTGAGAAGGCGCAATGTTATTTATTTTTCCTTTTTCACTCCATTTCAGTTTTTATTTTCCCGAAAAAAAGTGGTGATTTTGCACATTCTTATTCATTTTTCACCCAAAAATTATTTCTAAAAAAACGAACTCTGGCCTCAAAAAGTCACCCTGTTATATTCAAGGCACTGTTCGCTCTCAAATAACAGGATTGTCAGAACATACCGAAAATGATCTTTGCAAGTATTTCTCTTAAGATTCAACCTTAACAAATCTGGAAGCCACAAACTTAAGTTGTGATGACTGAAAGGAGTAGTTCTTTGGGGTTAATATTTTGCAAAGATATGATGAAAGAAATCACTTCTTTGTAACGCAGATTTACCTCCAAAATCAATCAGAGCATTCTTATGTGCAACTTGAAAATTTCAAGTCTTGTCTATTCTTTAGAAAGTAACCAAGTAATAAGAGCTCTTACTTTTGAAGAAAAGGACCTAAAGTCTCAATCATTTTAGGTTAGTTGAGTTGTTTACATATCTCAGTTGAGTTCGTTACTGCGTGAAATCGGCCAAACAGGTTGAGAGTTATATGCATTTAGGGTTTTTCAGGTTATTTCTCAATATCTCAAGAAGTTCTGATGTTATCAGATTGAAACTTCAAAATTAGTTGAAAATTACTATCCTTCAGATTTCTATAACACAGGCCATCGGATCAATATTTGGCAATAGTGTACCAAATTTCAGCTTGATTTGAGAATTATATCCAAAAATATTGGGAAAAAATATGTCAAATTTGGGTTTGCTAACAAATTTAATTAAGTATTCCTAAAATTTTAATATTTCGTTTTTGACCTTGAGTTTTTCAGTACAACTTCTGAATTAAACACACCAGAATTGGGTAAAGCAGATCGAGGTTGATAATAAATGGGCAAGAAAGAAAATCAGAGTTAGTAGGTAATGAAAGACACTCACCTTCAGGAAGACAGATTATTTCGCTTTTATCTATTTCAATAGTTTCGCCAACATCATCTATTTTAATCTCCTCGTCAGATTTCACTTCAATTATTGCATCTTCAGAATTTACATCAACTGTTTGAATGTGAAACTCATTAATCTTGGCATCATAATCGTCCTCTGCAGATACATTGGCTTTATTGTTTTCTGGAGAATGTTTCGGTTTCTCAAAACTTTTGGGTGAATTTATAGCCGATGTCTCACAGTTTTTGGCTGAAGGTACTATTTGAGTATTATCGATATTGTCTAGGATTTTTGTTGTAGTCACAATAGGTAAAGTATTTATGGTTTTTGTCAGGTTTTGCATAGTCCCCATGGAATTCATTATATACATTGATGATGGTATTGCCGATGTAGTAGTTTTGCCAATGATTTTTCCCCCCAGTGGAAGTACTTTGATACTACCTTTGTTCAACATCTGCAGTTGTGTTAACGGGACTACTTTCTTCCCAGTATTGACAGGATTACTTGTTCTTACTGTTACTACTTTATGTTTAACAGAATTGAAGCTATTTGAATTCACAGCAGAGCTTGCTAACGTGACTGGAGTTCCAGATGTGCTCACAATTTTAAATTTATCGAAATTTTTCACAGATATATTTTTAACAAAAGGAATAGTAAGTGTTCTCTGGAGAATACTACTATTAGGCATTGTGTGAGCATTTGAAACAACAATAAGTTTCTGATTTGTTGTTGGTACTGTTTTTGCCATAGGTTTTCTTGAGGGACACATCTTCAGTGTCTTCTGCAAGTCCATATTCAAATTTGTTCCAGGCGAAGCATTCAAAGACTTGAACATAATATTGTTTGATTTGGTTAGAAACTTCAAGCGATTATTAATATTCTCATTGATGTTGAAAGGAGGTGAAGTTATGTGATTTGAATCATTGAATTTAGTTATGTGGGAGTTGTTGAGTTGTTCCACTTGTTCTTCTGAAATTATTTGATTTGTTTGTTGTAAATTGATGTTCTGGAGGATATTAATTTTCGATCCATTAGCTGGAGGTGTATTTATATTAGAACCCATTGGAATTTTCATTATTTGTGGCTTTGGTATTGAAAGTGAATGTTGATTTTTATTCTGAATTATTTCTTGTTGCTCTTGTTCTAATTTCATCTTTGCAAATGGCTCTTTAGTTTTAGATTTTGTTTTCTGCCTGTAATATAATATAATCACAATATAAGGATTCCAATTATTTACAGAAAGACCTTATTATTACCACAAATGCTGCTTTTCTTTCTGACGATTTGGGTGGCACGGAGCTCCCCCTGTGCATGAAATTTGTTAACAAATTTCATGCGAGGGGGCAGCTCCAAGCTACCCAAATCGTCGAAAAGAAAGCAGTAAATATGTGATGAGTGATTTGAAACAGCTGTAACAGAAAGCCCTATCCATTTCAATTCAACTAATGAGATATTTGCTCACCTGTATATTTGCTGTATTTTACTCATTTTATTTGATGGTCCAAGGAGATGTTGTGCTAAACTACTATTCTCAGAAAATTTCCTCTTTCTATTTTCTTCATGTTTTGGTGGTTCATTGACTCTAAATGAGTTACTTTTGTTGCAATCTCCGGACATATTTTGATTGGTCTGAGCAACTAGAGCTCGTTTCCTCTCTGTACTTGCTGGAGGTGGCAACATTTTATTATTCTGATCTGCATTTTCAGCCACTTCGTCAGCTATTGCTGAAAATGCAGTTTGTGGTGCCATCCTTGGCATTAAAGGTATTACTCGGCGTCCCTCCTGTGCCCAATCACCACCATATTCATTTTGAGCATTTACACTAAAATATTGAGAATAAAGAGATGTTGAAATATATACTATCAGGACTTACTGATATGCTATTGTAGTCAACTTCTCATCGGTTAATGCCCTTCTTATTTCTGCTTTATGTCTTTCTTGGGATATATTCAAGACATTACTAGTTTCCCTTAATAATTTTCGCTTATCAGAATTCAGAGGTCCCTGGGCTCTCAAAGCAGAAACCAAATGGGAATAAGCTTCTAATTCTGGAATAAAAAGACTCCTTAGATGAGAACTGTCTTTAGAGTACAATCGAATTTACCTAAATTTCTCAAGCTCTGTATTGATTCATCCTTTGTCATATCAAGCAATAACGGCCACATATTAAAAAGACAATGCACTGTTCTCTAAGCAATCATTTAATTCATGTTCAAACTGAAGAATTCATTTGTTTAACTGAGTGATGACAGATACTTTTTTTGCAGGTTATCTCCATCAAATCAAATTAACTACTTTTTAGTAAACTGTCACGCATTCCTATGTTTCTGTGCGATACCTCCAAAAAAATCAATTATTCCAATCAGCAACGAAGAAAAATATTCACAGCAAAATTATTTGAATTGGCTTGAAAAGTATAAATTCATGAAGTTTGACAATCATAAATCTAAACAACATCGGCGCCAACTATTTAAAAATATTTGATTGGTAATTCAATTTGACAGATAAAATTACTCTATGGCTTTTTGTTCATTTAAAATTAAATATTCTATGTTTTGATGTAGCATTTTTTCGTGATATCATTTTTTTCAAATCTATAGAAAGTTAATTCTTTGGACCTTATAATCAGGGCTGCTCCGGGCCATAGACAAGGTCAAAGCGGGGGAGACGCGCCAGATCGCCTTCCAAGTCACTCGTTATTGCAATGATACACCGTTACACCGATCGATATAGCCATTGTATAAAGACAACTTGTCTTTATCCAATGATATAGCCGGCGCTGTCTAATGGCTTACTATGGAGAGAAAAGTACAGGAGAAGAAAGAGAGAGTAGATATATTTCGATACGTCACAGAAGGCGCGAAGTTTTTTCCGTTTGAACAGCCGGTATGTGGAGCCAAATTAAAAAGATAGTTTTCTCGTTGAAAATTGAAATTTTTGACGGCAGTCAAGTAGTCTTACGGATATAATATTTGATTCCAATGATAAAAAAAATCATGCAGCAGACCTGTTACTTATGCAATTACATCAACCCATTGTCATTGGCAACAATCAAATCTGTTGGAATCCCAACCAAATCCCGCCAAATTATTTTTACCTAGGCGACATTTCACTAGCTACCTCAGTTTTAGTTACAACTTTATAGACCTATTCCAGACCTACCGACTGTCTAAAAGGAGTATATAGGTACAAATTTTTAATGGGTTTCCTAAACTTTTATTTAGGTATAGTGTCATGATTAAACACTGTCTTCTATTTCAGTTACTCAGCGAATCTGACCATTTGTGTCATATCACTGCACTGAAATTGTATAACATATAGGAATTTCTTTTGTTGATTAAGTATAAATGAGTTCATTTTACTTCAATAACACTATTTATTCTGGCTACATATAAAAAAAAACAGTTTGTAACTCTAAAAAATAAATCATCATTTCTAGAAAATTCGTTTTCGAAGAATCAAGTTAGAATAATTTATGATGAGGCATCATAATTAAAGAACAATAGGGTTTATAATATAAATATAACATTATTATTTTTACAAACATAAATCATAGCACATTAAAGATTATGAATCACATTTCAAGTGAATCAAAGCAATGGTGATATATCCCAAACTTTGATAACTCTGTCTTGACCAACAGAAAGTAACTTTTTTGTAGTTTGGTCTATAGTCATAGAAACTATAGCATGCTTGGCGTCATGGAATGTTGCCATAGATGGTCTACTGCAAAATACAAGAATCCATGTAAGATTGTACAGTTCTCTCATCAACAAGTTTAGCGCAAGTACTTCAGATCACCTCCAACAAGTAACATCAAATGTTAAATGTAACAAATTGCCATAATCACTTCTCTGAAAAATTTCAATAGAACCTGACAAACTGTTTCTGGGATAGAAAATTTTCCAAATGATTTTTTATTTTTCATGTCATACGATTCCCATGAAATTTTACATAAGTTTGTCCATCAAAAGTGAGTGTTTATAGCTAGAGGAAAGCATGCAAGTGAATTTGACCAAATAGGAATAAGTGAACCCAACATATAAACTATTTGAGTTCAATGCAGAAGGAACATTAATGAACAAAAAATACATAACGACTTTCTAATCCACTTACACTTTTTGCATCTAACACACGTGTTGGAAACATTTTCTTCGTCGAGACATATCTCTTGATGAAGGAAACGTATTTTCCGAAACATGCAGAAAGTATATGTGGAAAAGACAGTAGTTACGAACTGTCTTGAACTCAGCCTGATTGTTTAAGAAAACTTTTGGCATGAGGTTGAGTAACCTCAGACATTTTGAAGAAATGACAATGCTCTCGTTCTTGGTAGTATTCATGGTACTTACTCCTTATCTTTCAAGGCATTGTGACAAGGATCACAAACTCTAACTGGAAATTCAAAACCCATTGATGGAATACTTAGTCTTCCAGCAGAACACCTTTCGCACACAGCTTTACCACAATGCCTACAATGGTGTTGTCTTAAACCTTTAAAGAAACAGAAATAGTACAGATATGCTTCAGCAGATATTGTTTAATAGTTACCTAGTTGTCTTTGGTCCATCATAGCTCTGAGATTCCAGAAGAAAGGCCGACCGCATAGTTGGCACAGGTCTGATTCAACCCATTCGGGCGTTTCTTTTCTATCCTGACCCATTTCCCAAAAGACTATAACTCCATCTTCCCCAGCACTCACTAATTGTTTAGTAGTATTCAAATAATATAAAGCAGAAACCTGAAATACAAGAACCAAATGCACCAAGTAGAAAGACCAAAAAAATTGATCGGCTTAAAATAGAAGCACTGTCTACTTATCATAAAAAGTTAAATTTGGGGGAATGTGAATATAAAAATTTCCACTTTCCGGTCAACCACAAAAGATTCAAATCAAATGCTGAAGGCCTCGGCATTTCCAATGATCTGTTATTTCTCAGAAGTTTACAAGAAACACCAACAAGAATAAACTTCATTATAAATTCCACTCCCCTTGCGCAGATGGTACTTAAGAGGAATGTCAGGGGGAATATAATTTGCTTTCAAGAATTTTAGATTCATAACTGTTGTGATCAAACTTTTTTGAAATTTTTTCATTGAATTGTATAGTTGAGGTGACCTGCAAGAAATTTGGAATGAGAAGAATATATTCAAAGAACTGACTTGCAAATTCTCATTAAATTCAACTGAATTGGCAATATCAAATACAGTTCTTAACTATTAGAATGCTTGTTACCTTGTTATGATGTCCCTGCAGCTCATAAGCATGTCCTTGTTGCCCACCAATATCCCACACAATTACAGTTTTGTCAAATGAACCACTGAATAGCATACTTCTTTCCAAATCCCATGCAAGAGAACGAACAGAACCAGAATGTCCCTTAAAAGTTGTTATTACAGATAAACCTTCATTTTCTAATTTTAACATTGTTATTGTGCCTGAATAATCACCCACAAAGGCGTGTTTACTTTGCGTATCAAATCTAATATTTCATAAGGAACATTAGTTGTCAGTAAATTGTGTTACAGAATATAAGATTGTGATATTATAAATTCACTATATTTGGGTTTGTACATTTGAAACTGAAAAAGGTATTCCTGTAAACTTCAAAATATGTAAGAATAAACCATTGAAAAAGGATACTGAAGGGATGTGCACCATGCTTCTGAAGTAAAAGTACCCAAATTTCTTCCAGTTTGGGTACATTCAAAAGAAAAGACTTTATCTCTACCCACACTGAGAACCCATTCACATTCTAATGAAAAAATTATTTCTGTGACCCTAGCTTGATGAACTAAATATTCCTTAACAAGCATCATTCGATTGAAATCTGATGCGAGGGAGTACTCAGAGACTGTACCATTTTCTTGGCCAATAAAAAGTTGTCTAGTTTCGGTAGTGTAATAAACTGAGGTTGCCCCACTGGGCATATATTGACAGATACTCGGCCAGTATTGCCCAGAATCTCGCTTCAGCCATACCCGAACAGTCCTAAAAACAGTAAATCAGATACCATTTTGCACTTTTTATCGAATCCATACTTATCATCCGATACACTGATGACTCCTTCTTCTCCTGGAATTAAAACTGCAGCATTAATTTCATCGGTACACCCTTCTAGCTTTGCTAAGAGGGCAGGTTTTTTCGTTGTACAGAATCTATCGTTAGATTGTGTTGCTGGTTTGATTTCGGCTGCCATTGTTTTTAAAGTATAAACATAATTAACAACAATTTTCTGATGTATGAGTTGGATAAAATGAATAAATTTGCTTTTCGGTTTTCAATGTCAGTTGACTGGACAGAAAAACTTGATAAATGTCAATGATGAATTTGATTGTTGACAAAAGTTTTGTGAAGTTATCCACAGATCCACTATAGAGCGTCGACGACGAGATAGAGGGGAATTGAAGAGCGGCGTTGCCTCGTATATTTCTCAAAAGATATTGAAATATTCAAAAATATTTCCTTGAATACTATTGCGCGTTTGATGTATTAAAAATCCTCTTTCGAAAAATAATAAAAGTTCTAATACTTCTTTCAATATATTGAGTATTTCGGGAAATGCTCTTTGCCTTTTTTTCACTGCAATATGTTTCTTGTATTGAATTGGTCTTAAACGATCTTAACTATCAGAGGAATTTGATCCACCAAACAGAATATGAAAAATCGAAATAAACTCAGTCACGGATTTCTTCCATCGATAATATAATAGTTTCTGCTTTCATAAAAATTCTTCCACTAATGTTTTTATTGTAAAGTGGTGTCAAGGTGATTTTTCGATTTTTCTTAATCAGAGTATTTCAATAAGAACATTAGGTACAGTGAAAGAAATTTCCAAGAGAACACAATACCATTTTTTCTGAAATATTATATAATAATGTAGAAGGAAATTTGTCATTGAACACTATAATTATTTTCCGAGATGAGTTCATGAATTACTATATAGAACTCAGTGAAATATTTCAATATCTTTCATTTGTGTGTATTCATCATATATATTCCTTCGATTCAATATCCTGGCACATCACAATAAGTTCGAAGAGTAACGCAAATTTAAGAATATAATATGGCTTGGCAATGGCGCTCTGAAATTTCCCTCTATCTCGTCATCGACGCTCTGCACGTCGTATATCGCAATCTGTGACTGAAAATCTGTAGTATTGACAGGTAGATTGACAATTGACATATATGACAAAAGTAGATCATTTCTCCCCTTTCTTTTGACTTATGAACAATGGTGTTTTCCCATTTGAAAATTTGTGGCGGGATTTTATTTTTGTATTTTTAAGAATGGCAAATAGTTTACAAGATATTTCGAAGAAAGTTCTGGATAAATTAGAACACTTAAAATGTCCAATATGGTATATTCGCTAACATAACTGTTTTATGTTATCTAACTCCTTTCATTACAGCCTTGATATTGTTGAAAATGTACGGGAATTGCCTTGTAGGCATATATTTTGTTCTAACTGTTTGGAAACATACAAAAAAGATAAGGACACTCTCTCTTGTCCACTATGTAAAAAGGAAGTATCTAGAAGAAAACTATTGAGCCATGATGCTGCTCTTGATGCTTTATGTGGTTTCGTCAAAACATTGTGTGATGATGTTAGAACACATCATAAAAGTGATGGTAATTCATGTTCATTTGAATATTATTTGTTCTGTAGAGAGATAATATTTTATTTATAATGGAACTATTTTTCAGCCAAAACATTTTTCAGTAAGGTTTTCGATCAAAAAGTTTCAAGCAATAAGTTTAAACTAATAATAGAATCTGATGAAATAATTCCTTTATCATCGGATGAGAATATAATACCGTGCACTTCCAAAGCAAGTGATAAAAAGAAGTTTATCAAGAGGAGAAACTTGAATACGACAAAATTAGATACTAAAAATGGTAAGATTCCTATGAAAAGGTATTATTCAATTCAAGTTTCTGAATTCAAGGTTGCAACTCTCCTTTTGCCAAATAGTTACATTATATTTTCCGTGTACCTTCAATCATGAGCACAAAAGCATTTCCATAAGATATAGAATGATATGAGTATTTCAATACATAGGCATAGATATTTTTTGGGGTAGTAACCTAGTCAGTATCTGAAGCTTCACAGCTTTAGAATTCTCTTATATAATGTGAGTTTCATGACCTCAAATATTTAAGAAAAGTATATGTTAGAAATAAGTACTTTTATAGTATGGATGATAAAAAAATTATAGTCTCTTCATCTTTAGCCAAAAACTTGTAATCGGTCTTCCCTGGAAAATTCTCGTATTATTATTGTTTATGAATCCTTCTGTATTTATATGTTTTTTCAGCGCCAAAACCAATTGAACTAGAAATAAAGAAAAACTCATGTAGAGATGAAAAGAAAAAAACACAACCAAAATTAGGATTATCTCGTAGACAAAACAAACCTAAAGTGGATTCCACAGATAATTCTATCCCAAACTTGAAGCCTAAACACGCTCCTCAACATCAAAAAAATTCAATTTATAAGGAAGACAAGAATAAAATTTTACGGTGGTTAAATGACACAAGAAATTGTTTTGAGAGATTCAGTCAGACACAAACATATGCAACTCAGAATTATACACCTCAGGATATAGATATGCCATCTGTTTCCCAAATACTCGATAAAAAACTAAGAAAAAACAAGAAATATGAAACAGTTCAAGAAAAACCATTGATATCAGATGATAAAAAAGAAATCGCACTTAAGAGAACGCGATCAGTTGAAAATTTAGTGCCTTCTGAATTTAAAAAGTTGAGGCGTCATTCATTAGAATGTACTTCACCAAATAAAATGAAGCAGTATCATAATTTGCAGCAAATAAACAGCATAGAGAATAAACTCATAATTGATATAATAGAAGATGAGGTCCTTGATGTAATAGATAAAGAAATATCGGGTGGAAATAATAAAAAGAAAACGCCTTTGTCTTCTAACAAAAACCATAATGATCATGAGAAAACAGGAACAATGAATAAAAAAGAAAATGAATTTTTGGATCAACTTGATGATGAAATGTTGGAAAATTCTGTTGAATCAAAGAAAAAAAGCAGTTGTAGAAAAATAGATTTTAATTCATCTGAAATAGGAAAAGAAAATAAGTCGAAATCATCTTGGAAAAGTATCAAAAAATTCAAAAAATCTATTGGTAAAACAAAAGTTCCAAGAAAATTGGATATAAGTCTACAATCAACCCAAAAATCAACTAAAAAGGAAGCAGAAACGAAGATGAATACAAGTGATAAATTAGCCAATATATCCATAATGGAGAATAAAACTGTTGATTTTCAAAAAATGGAAGATTATTTTAGCAAAGCTCTTCCTCAAATGATTGAAAACAATAAGGAAGAAACACCTCCACCAGAAAAAATGAGCGATGAAGATATCTATCAAAAGAAAATAGAATCAAATGATAAAATTAAGCATGAAGAATTAAAAACAGTTGACGAAAAAGAAAATGATAACGACTCTGATATTTACATTTATCAAACACAACCTTTATCCAAAGAAATAATTGACCCAAAAATTGATAAAATCAGTTATGCTGCTAAGCTAACAAAAAAATTAGATAATATATTACAAGAATTAATTAAAGAGGATAAAATTAAAACTGGTGAATTAACTTCTCTCTTCCCCTCCATTGAAAATATCTTTGAAATCTTTCACCAGTTGGGAAATGAGAAAAAACACACACCACCAAAAGTAAATGCGGAAAAGATTCACATAAGTTTCTCAGAGAAACAAATTCAAACTGATATATTTTCTTTGGATGGATTTCCTATAACTCCAAGTGCTGCTTTTAAATCTCTGGCTCATGAAGATGTCGGAACACAAACTGATAATTTCTGTTTTGAATGTCCACATTCATTCCCAAGAACGACATCACCACTTCTTAGAGATGATAGTGCTGAAAAAACTAAGAAAATAAGTAGTTTGGAAAATGGTACACAAATTGAATCGAGTATTGAGGTGGAACAAAATAATTTGGATTGCAAATCACAAATAAAAAAAACAAATTCACAGCCGAAAACTTCTTCAATCATACAGAAAGAATTTGCAACGTTACCATCACCAAAGGAGCCAATCAAGTCTTTGCCTGGTGCAGGGGTAAAAATTCTGAATGTGACAACGCTAAAAATTCAAAATTCTTCAAACCTCACCAAGGAAAAAACAAAAAATACTAATGTTCATTTAGACAGCCAAATTTTGATTGATCATATTTTGGACCAGTGCAGTACACAATATAATTCTGGGACTTCTCCGAATAAATCAAAAATAAATGGTAATTCCTCTGCCTCTAAAACTCAAAAAGGTGAAAGTAAATTGGATACAAGCCAGGGATCTGCTATCATGTTTTCCCTTCCTCGGTCAAACTCTGGAGTGAATCGTAAACTTATGTTTGAGAAAACGCTGAAAGAAAGGAAAGAATTAGAACAAACTCTTAAGAGAGCGAGATCGGAAAATACGTCAAGTTGTGAAGATGAGAGACCTTATAAGGTGAAGTGTAACAGATTTTTGCAGGATGATCTCAGTATTGAATTTGAATCTGAAAGTTTGAATGAGAATAGCCAGTATAAGAGAACTTCGGATGTTGAAATGGTAGAGGTAAGAATGTTTTTTATCAAAAATTTGGGAAATTTCACAAAATTCGATAATTTCCAGTGGAAAATTTTTTCTCTTTCAAACTCATAATTATTTTTTTTTGTTGATAGCTGGCTTGAACAGCGTGCTATCGTTTTGTCCAAATGTCTGTAATTTTGGATGATTGAACCGAAAATGGTCTCAATCGACTAGGTTGGACTCACTGATAACGAATCCGGTGTCAAAATTGATTCTGTCCGGCCGGCCGTCCGTAGACACGATAACTGTCGACAGAAGCAAGCTAGCTGCTTGAAACTTTCAGGATAGGTTGCGCATCAGAATGCCGCGGTTGAGTTCGTTAATGGGCCAAATCGGTCGAATAGTTTCGGAGTTATAGGCACTTGAAGTTTTGAAGTTATTTATTTTTTATTTCAGAAACTACTCAAGCGATTGCATTCAAACTTGGCAGTTTGGTGGAGTATAACGACGCGCAACTTGAAGCCAAATTTCGTCAAGATCATATTGTCAGTAAATAAAAAAAAAAAAATTTTTTCGAAATTTTTTTACAAAAAAATTTTTTTTTCGGAAACCATTAATCATATCCAAAAAAAATTATACTCACACTTTGACCTTCTAATTTCACAGCAGTGTACTAAATTTCAGTTCGATACGATCATAAGTTTTGGAGATATCGGGAAAAAATATGTCAAATTTCGAGGTTTTCTTCTCGATATCGTTGATTTTTTCGGTATTACTCGAGAAATACTGATTCAGTCCTGATTAAACTTCACAGCTAGTTTTAAGATGCTGAGAGACAACTTTATGCAAAATTTCGTGATAATCGTGTTATTAGAACAATTTGAAAAAACGGCCGACTGCGTAAACACAATAACTTCCGAAAGAAACAACTTAGAAACTCGATATTTGTAGAGAAGGTTTGGACCTTAATTACGAAGGTCGAATTCGTGAATGGGTAAAATACGCCCAATGATTCCGTAGATATACCCATTCAAAATTTTATTTTTACAATATGTCCAAAAATACAGATATGATCGAATTAAAATCCAGTAATTTATCAGAAAAAAATTTCAAAAAGCACTGCCGTGAAGGCAGCAGCTTTTGCGCGCACGTTCAAATTCGTTGCTGAAGCGGTCATCTACATTGAACATGCGCGCAAAAGTTGCTGCCTTCACGGCAGTGCTTTTTGGACTTTTTTTCTCCTCATTTCCCTGATGTTTTTTCTAGTCAAAATCATATTAATGTTATCCTATGTATTCTCAACTTTACTGAATGTTGGAGAATTATTTTATAATTAAAAAAATTTCAGTATAATGATGCGTCTACTGGTGCAAGAAACAAGTCATTTTCCTGTGAAATCACCAAAACTGAAAATAAGTACAAAAGAACGCAAAATTTGGGGGAATTTACCCAAACAGATACTCTTCTGAATTATTGCGATGACCTTATCGAAAAAGCTAACAGACAAATTTCACACGAAGACATCCTGTCTGAACACAACAACGATACGAATTTATCCCAAATATTAATAGAAAACAATAGATCAAATGAAAAGCTTAATAAGTCCTCAAATAAGAGACATCTGGAGGAAAAAACCCAACAACCAACTGAAAAAATCAAGACTCAAGATCTATTGAAGCACTATGATGAACTGATAGATAAAGCAAACAAACAAATTGATATGGAAAATGTACCTCCCAAAGATAATCAAACCACAAAAGTACAGTACGGGTGTTCACAAATTGCTACAACTTCTAAGCTTATGGATCCATTTGTCGAAGATAACAGAGTACAAGAAGAAAAGAATGTTATGAAAACGCAAGATCTTTTAGATCACTGTAATGCATTGATTGAAAAAACTACTAAGGAAATAGGTAAAAACGAAATACAGGCATTAAACATCCAAGAGAAGAATGTTAAAGCACAATCCGAAAATGATGATGAGTTTTTCTGCCAGAATTTGGATCATTTGGACAGTGTTTTAGAAAAGGAGAACAACAAGTTGAAGGAAAAACTTTCAGAATCATTGTTTGAATCATGCAAGGAAAATCTCAGTCATGAACCTTCAGTTTTAGAGAAAACAACGATAGAACGCATGGAGGATATATTATTGAGTACCCCCAAACGCAGAAAAACTGTTGATGAAAGAGAAAAAATGAAAAAATTGGACCAGTCGAAGCCAACCGAATCAGATGGTTTCAACAGTTCAGATGATGAAATATTTTCTGATGTAGATGTAGTGGAAACCACACCCCAAAAGGCACTTAGTTTTATCGAAAGGTAATTTTTTTATGATAGTGTTATCTTTTGCTTTGATTCAATACTTCAATTATGATGCTATGAGCTGATGTGTATTAACACAGATCAACCAGATAAACCACTCGCGTCATTTACTTAGGAAATCTATGTCAACGCAGATATGACCCTGAATCGAGCTAATCAGAATTTTACCAGGCGTTTTGGGTGCTTTGGGGTGCCAATCAGATTGCAGGAATAGGATTACGTCACTCTCGCCGTTTTCGGACTCGCTTGAAGAGGTTATAAACATGTAAACAAACTGAAATGCATTTTTCATCCTATTAATTGATGAATAATTTCGTATCTGTTCCATTTAAGAATATAATCCAAACAGTTTTTTACAACCAAATCAATTGTTTAGTCATCTTTGAGGTTCTATTTTATGATGACAGTCCTCATTATATGTTTTAATTATACAACAAGAATTGGAATCGAACTTAGGTGGACTCATTCATAATGTTCATTTTATATAATATAAAGGAATTGCAACTGAAGTAAAAGCATTACAACCTCCATTATTCAATTAAAATGATGGGATGTCTAATAAAATTGTATATGATTGCACAAACACTAGGATTGGAATCGAACAAAGTTGGTCTATTCTTAATTTGATTTTATATTGAAATGAATCTCAAATGATGTGAAACTACAAAGATTCTCTGATTAAGGTAAACGGGTTCTCCATAACATTTTTCCAAAATTTTCATTTACTTCAACCGAGTTCTTCTACAGGAGTTTAAGGTGTGACTAAACACTCGCTTTGGTGTTGGAAATTTGCTTTTCAAATGGTTTCATCGAAAAATCTTAGTCTGATTTTGATTTTGTGATTCCTGAATCCCGACAAATCCGTTTTTACATTTAGATTTTAGATATTCCAAAATCAAGTATTCAATTTGACAGCTGTTTCGAGGAAGGAGAAAGTGTTGTTATGTCTGTTATATTTCTCAAGGTCGGAGAGACGCGATTCCCGCAAACGATGAAGTGATTTGTCTTGTTGGTCTGTGGTATTAATATAAAAATATTCAATTTAAGGCTGAGTTGCTCCCAAGTCGTGAATCAAAACTCTAGAGGATCATTGAAACTCCAAGAAAACTCGGAGCATTTTCCTTCATCTATTAATATAGTTCCACCACCTCCTGGATTTGACGATGCAGAAGAAAAGGAGTCCGAAAAAAACATGGGGGGTAACAGTGAAAGGGAATCTGAAAATGTGATTCCAAACTCATTATCTCCTCAACGATTCGAAATTCCTGCTCCAAGAAGACCAATAAAAATGTCTAATTCGAGTTTGAAAAATCCTGCAGTGCCTCAAGAAGTAGCTACTTTATCACAGCAATTTATGAAAGTTTCTCCGATATGTCGAGACAAATCGAAAAATCTCAATGTGATAGAAATGGTGCGACAGTCGAAATTCTCACCGTTAACTATAGTGCCTATATCTAATCCAGTAGTGTTGACTAGTACGCCGAAGCAAAAAAGTATTTTGAGCTACACGAAGCCGAAGTCGAAAACATTGCAGGAAGAAGTGGCTAGGTATGTACATTAACAATTTACGAGCTTGTCTTAGGGAACAGGGGAGTTATTATTTTGACAAAATGTCTGTTTTATCGATTGTGAGCCAAACATAGTCTTATACAACTAAGTTGGGTCATGAATCGTGCTTATAATCAAGAGGTCTCTGTCATGTATTTTGATGCCTTTGTAATCGAAAATTATATGCATGAGGATACTGAAAAAATTTAATCGCTCTGAAAAATTTCAATTTTCAATGATAAAGCTACCTTTTTAATATGGTTCTACAAATTGTTTTTTTTAATTGTCGAAACTTAGCGCGTTCAGTGACGTATTCAGTGTCGAATACCTACTCATGTACCTTCGTTCTCGCAAGCCAATGGACAGCGTTGGCTTTATCGATAATAGAATCGTTAAGTAATGAGTGAAGGAATAATTCTTTTATTCATGAACTACTAATTTTAAGTGTTTAAATTTTTTTTTTGGAAGTTATTGTGTTCAGAAACGACGGCTGCTGTGCTTCTTGATTAATAACCTTTGGTATAAGAAACGGTAAACCCGCAAAATTTCCCGTCGCCGAGATATTAAAAAGATATTTACATCATTGTACGCAGTGTGTTTTCCTGAATAAAAAATGTGAAATCGAACATAGGCGGTCTCTCTTAATTTGGATGATATGGACCCCCAAAGTTCCAAAATGAGTCTTTTTCAGGTCCCTTTTTTCACCATAAAAACGATCTCTCACTTCATCTGTACAGTTGACAAACCACCTTTGAACCTTCAACCAACAATAAGCAATACTTTTTTCAAGAATAATCAATATTTAATGAAAAAACAATGAAATTACTGGACAACCACTTAACCTCTATTCCTTCTGATTTCGACTCAGTCTAAAAGTGAAGTTTGGCAATGCTGCGAATTTCATCGGTCGAAATCGTGCCATCGTGCGTATTCGTGAATGAAAGATTATTGCTGGCGAGAAAAATGAAATATGTTCTTAGTTCTTACTGTTTACTGCGATACTCCAAATCTTCCAATAGGAGAATTCGTTTCTAATGAAATCTACAAGGTTGAAACACAAAGTAATGGAATGAGAATACACACTGATATATATTTCAACGTACATTTTTTTCATATGTGATAGGCCGCGCCCTTCCCAGATTTCCAATGAAATCGAGGTTATTATATAACCCATTTTATTGGAATACCCTGAATCGTAGCCTATGTAATCTATAATTAATTCACGTTCTATAATGGTTATATATTGTCATATTATATATATTATTATATGTTCTATAATTAATTCACGTAGGCCTCGCCTGAATCTCATTCTAAAATGGGACTATCTCGAGGACACAAAAAAAGCGAAGTAGATAACCTCCCTATTTTGAAGGGGATAGAAAGAAAGTTCAAACGAAAATGTTGAGAGTGAAACCTTAAACAAATATTCTCGATGATTTCGTTTTGATGTTAGAATAACCACCTCTTCTTCAGTGACAGAAGCATTTTCCTTACAATCATATCCTTCAACTCCATATTTTCCGCCAGCAACTACTCTTTGGTCATAATACGTTGGCCAGCGATGAAAAGACGCTGTTGCCAAGCTCCGCTTCAACATTGAGAAGTATTTCGTAGAAATATAGGTTAAGTGGTTGTCTAATATTTTCACTTTTCTTCCTTTAAATAATGAATATTCTTGAAAGAAAGTGTCGCTATTCGTTGGTTGAAGGTTCAAAGATGATTTATGAACTAGATTTGAGAAGTGAGAGATCATTTTTATGGCGGAAAAAAGGAACTGAAAATGCAACAATTTGGAACTTTGGGGGCCCATATCTTCCAAACAAGGAGAGACCGCCTATGTTGGCCGTCATAATTTTTGTTCAGGAACTCACACTGCTTACAATGATGTGAATATCTTACTTATAGCTTCGCGACGGGAAATCTTGCGGGTTTACCAATGAAACATGTCTCAATTCGACTTTCTCTCCTTAAAATTCATATCAGATGAAGTCACTGGTCTCTGACACTTGCTTCGATTTCAGTACTCTAACATGTGAAAAGACCAAACCCTGCGTAGCTTTCACCAGGCTGAATAATGCTGAAACGTTATGTGTACTCTCACTATGTAATAAAAATCTAGCTACTCGTCAAGACAAATTTGGACCTGATGTGACTCATATGATAGTTTCTGTGGACAAACATAACCATCTTAAGGATCACACCATCAAATTCATTTCATCTATCGCAGCTGGAATATGGGTGCTGAATATAAAATGGGTGCAGGAATGTTTAACGAGAAATTGTATTGTGGATGAGGTGGGTATATTTACATATATATATATAGGACAAAGATAAAATATTATAATTCCGTCGCGAAGATATTGATTAGATATTGGCATCAATGTTCGCATTGTGTTCTCCTGAACAGAAAATCTGCAGTAGAAACCAGTCGGTCTCTCATAGTTTGGAACATAAAGGCCCCAAAAGTTCTGAATAGATGCACCTTCAGGTCACTTTTTCCATTACAGAATCAATCACTCACTGATTCTCTACAGTTCACAAATTGTCTGTCAACCTTACAAAACGCTAAGTTGCGATTTTTTCCAGGAATATACGATATTTAATGAAAAGAATTGAAAATACGGGACAACCATTTAACCTCCATTTCTACAGATTATTAATCAATGTTGAAGTGAAGTCTGGCAACAACGCCTTTACAACGCTGGCGGGCGTATTGGCGTCTGAATTTAAGATTGCAGCGCCACGGTGGCCAGTGTGGGAACCTTTGAGAGACCTATAGGAGCTAGGTTTTCAAGTGTTTGCTTGTATATTTGATTGATTAAAATTCGATTTTACAATTTGTTCAAAGACTTTTTCAGTTAACAGAATTGATTCTGTATTTCATTTTTATGAACGAGTTATGCATCATCTACTCTAATTCATAGTAGCAATGCTTCAATTACTGATAGAAGTATTTTAATTATCAACTTATTTCAACTCTAAATGACAAGTTTAATTTCAAATCATTTGGAGTATCTTGAAGTCACAAAAGCTAGAAGTGTTCAAGAAGATGCATTGATATTATGTTGCATGTTATTTGCAAGACTAATAAACTTACAACCTTTTTGCGCGCATGTTCTAGGGGAACAGCGTGCTATCGTTTTGTCCAAATGTCTGTAATTTTGGATGATTGAGCCGAAAATGGTCTCAATCGACTAGGTTGGACTCACTGATGACGAATCCGGTGTCAAAATCGATTCTGTCCGGCCGTAGACACGCTAACTGTCGACAGAAGCAAGCTAGCAACTTGAAACTTTCAGGATAGGTTGCGCATCAGAATGCCGCGGTTAAGTTCGTTAATGGGCCAAATCGGTCGAATAGTTTCGGAGTTATAGGCAGTTGAAGTTTTGAAGTTATTTATTTTTTATTTCAAAAACTACTTGAGAGATTGGATTCAAACTTGGCAGTTGGGTGGAGTGTAACGACGCGCAACTCTGAGCCAAATTTCGTCAGGATCATATCGTCAGTAAATTAAAAAAAAAAATTTTTTTTCCGAAACCATTTATCATATCCGAAAAAAAAGTTCACTCACACTTCGAGCTTCATATTTCACAGCAGTGTACCCAATTTCAGTTCGATATGATCATAAGTTTCGGAGATATCGGGAAAAAATATGTCAAATTTCGAGGTTTTCTTCTCGATATCTTTTATTTTTTCGGTATAACTCGAGAAATACTGATTCAGTCCTGATAAAACTCTGCAGCTAGTTTTGAGATGCTGAAAGACAACTTCGTGCGAAATTTCGTGATAATCGTGTCATTAGAACAGTTTGAAAAAAAAAAATTCTATGATTTTTCTTATCATATCATCCTCATCAAATTCTGTATGGAACTTCGAACTGTTATTTTTCGATGAAGTACTGGATTTCAATTCGATCTGATCTGTATTTTTGGAAATATTGAAAAAGTAAAATTTTGATTGGGTATATCTGCGGAATCATTGGGTGGATTTTACCCATTCACGAATTCGGCCTTCGTAATTTACGTCCAAACCTTCTCTACAAATATCGAGTTCCTAAGTTATTTCTTTCGGAAGTTATTGTATTTACGCAGTCGGCCGTTAGGCTGACCGTACACACAATAACTTCCGGAAGAAACGACTGAGAAACTCGATATTTGTAGAGTAGGTTTGGGGCTTAATTACGAAGGTCGAATTCATGAATGGGTAAAATCCGCTCAATGATTCCGTAGATATACCCATTCAAAATTTTATGTTTCCAATATTTCCAAAAATACAGATTTGATCGAATTGAAATTCAGTAATTTATCAGTAAAAATTTCAAAAAGCACTGCCGTGAAGGCAGCAGCTTTTGCGTGCATGTTCAAATTCGTTGCTGAAGCGGTCATCTATATTGAACATGCGCGCAAAAGTTGCTGCCTTCACGGCAGTGATTTTTGAAATTTTTACTTACCCAACTTGATCATTGATCAAATACACACTAAGACATACTGCTCAAAAATTAGAAAGACAAATAATATTGTAAAACATACTTTTTGGAATAATAGTCAAATACTCATAACGTCACTATCTATATAGAGAGAATGACTTAATTTACAAAATATATTGTGAAAAATTAATGAATTAACATAAAACTAATGCTACTTGTACCATAAGTCCTATTCATTATGGGTTGACAAATAAATCCTTTCAACACTCATAAGATTGGTCTTGAAAAAGCTATAATAAATAAGCCATGTACAGCTTCGATTTAATCATTAGAAGCACTTTGAGCGAAAAATATTCATCCCCAGATATTTCCTTGTTGAGACTCCTTTGTTTCAATCAGTCAGTTCTACCATTAAAACATTTATGTTGTTCTTTTATGATCAGTTCAACAGAAATATTTCTGTTAGCCATAACATTCCTCTTCAGTAACTTTCTCTGCTTGGAATAGGGACCTGGATGACAATTATTTTTATGAATGTGATCTAATATTTCATGAGTAATTCGTGCTTACCTGTATAAAAATTATCATCATCGGTAAAATGCAGGTAACAGGCTCTCATGAATCTTGTTTGTTGGTTAACCAATTTTGAGTTACAAGTTGCCAGGGTTTTTATGGATTCTTCAACACTTTCAGGCCCGACTTCTTAAAGGAAGTTCCTTTTACACAAACTCGTAATTTTTCACTGGGCTGTGGAAATTTATGGAAGGGGACATTTGAGGTTTTTCCCAGTAAAAATACTTTTAAAATTACACAAACGCAAAGGAAAATGACTGAACTTTCTCATTTTCTGGACATTTCTTCTAACTTGTCAATGATGATCTGACTATCTCGGGTTACTCTGATAGCCACCAGAGTGAGTAGCGCTATCATTCGCCGATATGACTAATAAGTATTTACCGCCACCTGTCATAGATGAATGCACAGCCTTCTGACCGATCAAATTGCGCCGATGCCAAACTTCACTTTTGGAGTAGGAGGAGGGGGATATCAGAAGAAATAAAGAGTAGATGATTATCTGGTATTTTTTCAGAAATATTAATCATCCTTGAAAGATATTACTGCTCATAGTTGAGTGAAGGTTCAAAGATGATTTCTGGACCATACAAAAGAAACGACTGATTGTTTTCATGATGGAAAAGTGCCTTAAAACTTTGGGGGCCGTTATCTTCTGAACTATGACATACTGCCTAGATTCAGCTGCAGGTTTATGGTTCCGGGTTCACCAATATTATTTTGAGTAGTCTAGAATGTTTCATTTCCAATGCGAATATGGCGATTGATTTTTGAAAATAATATATTGTGGTAAAATTATGCACTGGCGTCAAAATGCTTGGAATTGTAGCATCACAACTTGACATAGTTTACTGCGGCAACATGCCATGAAAGTTATTCTTAATATTGATTCTATGTTATAGGAACCTTTTGAAGTATTGGATATATCAGGAACACCAAGTCCAAGAATTTCAAGGCTCAATCGATTGACTAATCCTTTACTTAAGGGATTCAAATTTTTCATTCCTCGATCATTTGCTCAGACAAGTGCAGATGATGTAAAGGTAAATTGATTCTGTATTAGTAATCTGATAAAAGAAGTTATTAGAAGAAAATTATGCTCTTGAAATATAAAATGCCCTACTAAATCCTATCATTTAAAGAAATGATTAATGACATTAATACACCAAGAACGCGATATACTTTTACATGAAAATGTAATAGCATTTTTCATCGTAACAGGTAGCTTAGCAGTGTAATTGAACGATACTGCTGTACTCACTGATGAAAAATGATTTACACATTTTCAGATAATTGAATTCAAAGTGTTGTTCATCAAAATGTATCGAAGTGAGGTTACACAACGAAGAATGCTTAACTAGGAGATTTTGAATTCTGTCGAATTTCAATTCAGTAGTGATGTCTTTGTGGTCAGGCTTATCTATACAGGGATTTTCATCATAATCTGGTCAAACATATGATTATTTTTTCATTCTGTTTTCACAGCAGTGTTCAGAATGAAAGTTAGTTCAACATCGTAAGATTTCAACAATTTTGGGTGAATTTTTTTTTACTGTAAACATGTAAAAAAAAAGTTGAGTTCGAATTTTGAAAAAATTTTTCACGGAAAATCTTAGAAAATTGAGCACATTGGAATAATACTATCCAATTTGGCAATCGAAAACGAACAATTCCAACTTTGTAGGATTTCCGCCATTTTGAAATATTTTTTCCAGAATTCTACACTACAGTTGGAGAGACCACCAAAAAATACTAAGATGTGACCAACAACCGTTATTTCGATGGTCACGCATAACTCACCACAGTTATCAGAGTATTGCTCAAAGTCGACATTAAACACCCTGTATCTCGCTTATGCTTCGAAAACGGGGTATATGTCATAAGGCAAAAAATGACTTTCCTAATGTCATCTACACGGCTATATATGTTTGACCAGTTTATGATGAAACACCCTGTATATTGGATGGGAAAAAAATTGCTTTCACGAATATTTTTAATTTCAGAACATCATTCAGTTATTACAAGGTGAGGTTGCATCTTCAATAGAAGAATTAACTTCAGCAGACAGAGAGAAATATACCTGTATCATTATATCTGAACTTATAGATACAGAAGATTACACACAATATGAAAGTAAGTAATGATATTAATAAAGATATTAGTTTGGATGTAGATTGTAACAAAACTATTTTCTTGTAAATATCTGATTTTTTTAAGTGCTCCTTGATAAACAAATATTATCTGAGTAAACTAACATTATTTGAGTAAGTGCCACGATCCATTTAACCGAGCTAGGAATAGGTTTCTCAGCACTGAAATTTATATATTCTTATAGTTGTAAGAATAAAGGTTTCATATACATAATATCCAAAAATGCAGGAAAGTCGTGAAACCAGAATTTTAGTAATAATTCATTCACATAAATATTGTGTGAGACTGCATTATAATGAGCGGTTCGATTTGAAAAGTAAAATAAAATACAAACAAACATTTTATTGGGAACATCTGCGAAGATATATGCCAGCGCCCTTACGGTTAAATTTGGAACCTGTCCAAGCTAGTAGTTTTATGTAAACAAACCGTAGAAATGTGGTGGAAAACGAATATTTATTAAGCAGAGCAACAATATTCAAAGAAATTATTACAATTTTGTGTCAGATTTCTTGAGGAGGAACTTTTTGTTTGGATCACGATATAAAATCGTGCTTTTAATCGTTCCTGGAGGATAATTTCGCTGTTATTTTAGTGTCTGTTGCTTGGTGGATCAAAATGAACCAATATCCAAGTTAACTTGAATTTCTGGAAAAAAAGGCACCTCAACAAGTAATTTAAGGACTATTATTAATGTGAAGAAGTGCTGAATGCAGGCCATATTATGTGGTAAATCTAGAATCAGTCCAAATGACTTGTTCTCTTTGTTTACAAACGAGTGAATCAATAAAATGAAAAGACAGCTTTTCTGCTTTAGTTCTTTTGCATCGGATTTCGAAAGAAAAGGAAACAGATAGACATATAATTGATTTTATTTTCATATCACAGCAGCTCAAGATGCACATAAAAAATGTCACAGCTGGTTCAACCTACCTACATAGGAATGAAAAATATCAATGTTTATATATGAATAATTTCAGCTATTATCAACTATAACAGTATACCTAGTTTTTGTCAGGTTTTCAACCAGGTCATTCTCTTTTAATATGATTTTGTGAAGTATGTGAAGTAGGTAGCTGTAGAAGTGCTCAGTAGTTTCTCTGTAGAAACAGCATTTTTCATCAAAATTCTCTTATGTTCATTTTCACTTAAAAACATCTGGACGTGAAGTTGTTTGGAAATGAATACTTTGTGATTTACCTTTATGACAATAAACATCTTCAGAGAAATGCAGTGAACATTCTCTCATGTATTTCGTGACCTGTTTTCCAATCTTCAATTTCAAAATCCAGGCATTTCTTCTATCATTAAGTTCCCTGCCAAATGCTGTTTCCAAATTAACTTAACTTTCATTTTGCTTTGAAAAAAACGAAAACTTGAGGCAGTACAATATAATACAACAATACTCATTTCGGGAGGATGCCAATTCGAATTAATACAATCGAAAATTTTAATCGGAAAGAAAGGAATCGATTGATGAATATTACAAACACTTTCAGTATACCAAAATTTCAACTCAGAAAACAAAACAAAAGGTCGAAAATGAACTTTGAAAGTAACCAAAACACGTTAGAATAACGGCCACGTCGAAAAACTACTAGCTTGGAAGTGTTCGAATTTCTATCGCCAGAGGGCGTATCGCTTAGCAGTAGTTGCGAATAGGAAATCCTATTCAATATTTCTATGCATTAAAAAATACTACCTTTTCATCAACATTTCTAAATTTTTATTTCTGAAATAAATTTTCTCTTTTAGATTGGCTTATGTCCCATAAATTAGTGACAGTTGACATAAACTGGTTGAGCCTCTCAGTAAGTCGTTATAAAGTTCTGAGTCTCAGACCCCATCTCATTTGCTCAGATGACTACATTGAAGAATTGGGATATCCTTCGAATTTAGTGGCAGATGTGCCACCTACTTTGACAGAAGACATGACAGCCTTTGATTGAAACTATTCTTTCAAAATATGAACTATAATACATATTTACGTGTTTTGAGTTTTCATAGAATATTTTCAAACTCTCAGGAATAGTAAATGTTTGATTCTACTTCGTTGCTAATATTCAAAAGAATATTATTTGATTATTATATTAATTAAACTTCAGTTATGTAATATTATGGAATTTCATTCGGAAGTAGTCATTTTTAAGATTAAATATCCAGAAATTTCTTTGATTTAAGTTGATTATATAGTTTAGCTGTTAAACTGAAATGCAAATATTTCCTGTTATCAAATATATTTAAAAGTTGTTGTATAAAGTATCATATATTTTTCGAAATGTTATATTTACATGTTATTGTGAAAATTATTCCAAGTTCTTTTTTGATGAATAAAAAAGTTTATAAAAAAATTAGAAATTTTCTTCAAAAAGTTATTTCAGAGTGCTAACCCTCTCGAAGTCACACTCTACAATGCATCTTTTTCACTCTTAAAAATCTGCATGAGCCTTTGGACCGTCGATCTGTCGATTATGTGCTGTCTTAATCTGAAATAAAGACTTTCTGAACTTGAACAGACGTCTTCAGTCGTCATTTTGAGTCAATATTGTGTCGTCTCATTAATTCATTAGTTAGATACGTTGTGAAACAAATATTACAGAATTAGGACGTCATTATGGGTCTAAAAAACTAGAAAAGCACTGCCGAGAAGGCAGCAGCTTTTGCGCGTATGTCCAATGGAGATGACCGATTTGGAAATGAATTAAATTCTGTATGAACCTTCAAACTGTCAATTTTCGATGAAGTACTGGATTTCAATTCGATCTAATCTGTATTTTCAAAACATTGAGAAAATATAATTTTGAATAGGTAAATCTACGGAATCATTGGGCGGATTTTACCCATTCACGAATTCGACCATCGTAATTAAGCCCCAAATCTTTTTTTACAAATATCGAGTTTCTAAGTCGTTTCTTCCGAAACAAACTACTTAGAAACTCGATATTTGTAGAGAAGGTTTGGACCTTAATTACGAAGGCCGAATTCGTGAAATTTACAACTAATTATAAAGTTTCAATTTTGTTGATGCACGATTCTCTCGAGTTTATTATTTTAGGAAATTAACATAATTTCAGATTGTATGTTCCCTAAACTGTTCAGCGGATTTAGCTCATTATTGAGTGAGTTCAACCGAAATATTCAATATCTGAGCCTGAAAATTTCAATACTGTTCTTTTTCGTCGAAAGTTATAGTGTTTTTATAACATGACAGACAGAATTGAATTCAAAAATGAATTTTTCATCAGTGTTAGAACCTTTAGTCGTCCAAGGCCATTTACCGTTCGTAATTCTGTAATAGCGGAATTGTTGGTGAATTGATAACGCTTTAAACTGTTCCTTAGAAAAAGCACTTGAAAAAAAGAACCGACTTCATGTTACATTTTCCAATATACAGGGTGATTCATTAAGGGTGGCCACCGGCCGTATCTCGGAAACCGTTTGTCCTATAACTTCCGGAAAAAAATTCTGATAACAAAATATGTCCCTAGAAAATGATTAAAAATATTTTCACGTTCGTAGTTCCCCACTAGAGGGCGCAATCTATCACTTGTAAAATATAAACTCATTTTTTACGAAATAATATCCAGCTAACAGTGGTAAAGAATAATAAAATAAGAAAATACTCTTCCTGTTCAACAACTTTTGTTTCGGTAATTTTTCTATATTTCCTTTTTTTTAGCGGTGGGATGGAAAAACTTTTCTTCACAAAAAAAGACTCTTACTTCTGTATGCGTGAACCAATTTTCACATAATTTGATTTCATTCGAAGGCCATTAAAAGCAGATCACAGAAAAATATGACAACAACATACGGGGTGATCCAATTAAAAACTGAAGGGGGTTTTATGTCACTTCACCCTATTTGCGCGTTTTACTGGATAATTTCAAATGCAATGCTATGATTCTAACCGACTGAGAATAAGCTAAGCATTATCACCTATTGACTTGTTAAAACCGCAGAAAGATATCTGCGGTCATTCCGAAGATATTAACATTTATGTAAATTTTGATAAGTGTTGATCAACCCTGTGAGCTTGAAAAAACAAGGAAGTGACTTTATTCGTCATGACAACGCAGCAAAATACTCAACTCACATGAAATAACAATAATACGATAAAATGAAACAAAAATTAGCAACAATAAAAATATTTCCACAAAAAAACAACCCTTATAGATAATCATTTCAAATATTCAAAATGTCTACCATTTTTTTTCTATTTTCATATACTCACTTGTAGTTGGGGATATTCGGAAAACTAAGTCTTTATTCTCTCCCCAAAAATAAAAATCTAATACTGTGAGGTCGAGTAATCTTGCTGGAAAAATACTCCCTCGTCCAATCCACCTCTTTGAGAAGACGGTATCTAAATATTCCCTAACATTAGCAGCATATAATGCGCCGGGCAACCATCTTGTTGATACCACATATCTAACCTGCTTTGAATAGCAATATCTTCTAAAAGAATTGGAAAATTTTCCGTTAAAATTTCAAGCACCTTTGTTCCGTTAAGATACTATATCGAAAAAAAATGGTCCGACAACTGTTCCATCAAAAATTCCGCACCACACGTAAACACTTCAGCGGTTCTGATTATTGATTTCTCTTTGCCAATATGGGTTGTTATATGATCAGTAGTGGCTGTTGTGTGAATTTACTTTACCATTGCTAGAAAAAGTAGCCTCGTCAGTCCATAAAATTCTATGAAGTAAGTTAGGTTCGCCGTTCAGCATTCGTTTCAACCGATTGCAAAAGTCCTGTCGTCTCTTTCAATTCTTGGTGCAAGACAACATGATACGGATGCAGTTTATGGTCCCTTAGTATCCTTGGAACTAGCGAATAATTCGATCCCAAATCACTTGCAATTTTTCGGATGCTTAAATGTAATTCAGCATAAACATAAGCCAAAACTTTTATGATATTATCCTCATTACGGCTTCTACGTTTTCTATTTTTTCTTCCAACATGTTGAACCTCACCAGTTTCTCGCACTCTTCGTGTCAATCTTTTGATTACTTTTCTGGAATGACGACGTCTTTCAGGATATATCGTATCGGGTATCCCCTTTTAGCTACAGCATTTTATAAACATTCAACATAAACATTAAGCATATCATATGGTTCTCCTTTTGGATAATGAGGCATCATGAACTAGTAGTTTGCAATCGACCTAAATAAATTTTTCAGCAATAGAAACCGAAAATAAACAGTAACGCCAAAGCTTACTGGATCTAGATCAGTTTGTTTTGTGAGTGACATACATTTTTGATAAGTTTTTTTTTTTTCATTTGATTGTTTAGATGATGAAACAACTCAATTCCTCCTGAATTTCACAGGGTTGATCAACACTTATCGAAATCTGCAAAAATGTTAATATCTTCGGAATGACCAGAGATATTTGTCTGCGGTTTTAACAAGTCAATAGGAGATAATGCTTAGCTTATTCTCAGTCGGTTAGAATCATAGCATTGCATTTGAAAATCTCCAGCTAAACGCGCAAATAGGGTGAAGTGACATAAAACAGCCTGTAGTTTTTAATTGGATCACCCGGTATGTTGTTGTCATATTTTTTTGTGATCTGCTTTTAATGGCCTTCGAATGAAATCAAATCACGTGAAAATTGGTTTACGCATACAGAAGTAAGAGTCTTTTTTTTGTGAAGAAAAGTTTTTCCATCCCACCACTAAAAAAAAAGGAAATATAGAAAAATTACCGAAACAAAAGTTGTTGAATAGGAAGAGTATTTTCCTATTTGTTACCACTGTTAGCTGGAGAATATTTCGTAAAAAATGAGATTATATTTTACAAGTGATAGATTGCGCCCTCTAGTGGAGAACTACGAACTTGAAAATATTTTCAATCATTTTCTAGGAGCTGATTTTGTCATTAGAATTTTTTTCCGGAAGTTATAGGATGAACGGTGTCCGAGATACGGCTGGTGGCCACCCTTAATGAATCACCCTGTACATATACTTAAATAAATATCCAGTTTTTCGTCTGAAAAAGAGAAATAAATAGTCTTGCTTTCATCAAAATCAAGGAAAAATATATCAGCTCGAGATAAAATACTATATGTAACCAAAGACATACCGCATATAGAACAGTCATCATTCACGTTGCGAAAATCAAATTACCGCCATTCCGTGTTTTCTCTGATTGGCCGATTCCATCCTTCATGTCCCTGCCTCTATAGTCGCATGTGTAAAGTAAAATGATGCCATACAGACATTTCCTCATATTTCGTCAATGAATTTGAAGTTGGTTTTGAAAAAACAAAATTTTGATTCAAAAATTGTTTTGAAAGAAATTGGAAAAGTCTAAGGAGGTCCCGAAAGATTTCAAGCGTAGGGCTGTAGAGTCTCTAAAATCGTCGATTCGCCTCTGGATTTTGAGCAAATCCCAAGTAGCAGACCCTTTAGAAAGCATTAAGCCGCATACAGACACGCGAGCTGAGCGGCTTTCGAGGCAGTTTAATTGGGTGCCTCGCAAGTGTGTAAGGTGTTTTGAGCGGCTCTCGAGCCATTTCAACAACGCGAGGCTGCCTCACAAGTTCCTCGAAAGCCGCTCAGCTCTCGTGTCTGTCCGAAAAATTAATGATTAATGCCATAAAATTATCTACCCGATTGTAGTAACGAAAAATTCATTTAAACAATATTTCTTTCTTGTATCATTATTTTAAGTTCTCTAGCTCTTAAAAACACACACTTTGACGATAGTATTTATAGAGAAAGACCAAATGGTTTGGTTTTTCTGTGGTAAAAATTCACATAAAAGTATAAAAGATTTGAACGTGTCAAATAGGAAAAAAATATGTAGATGCGAAATCAAGCACTATATATATTATATTAATAAATATATTTCAATATCATATACAAAATTTTCAAAGCGATTTATAAACAATTAAACTCTTATCTTGTTTTCCTCCTAATAATTCATAGTAAGTTTTTCCATTCCTTGAGATTTCCCTATATGAAAGACTTCCTGCTACTTCAAATCCAAGTTTGGCTGCGAGTTTCTGAGATATATTCGATGTGAAAACTGCAACTACTGCTCCGGGCTTAGGGTCATTGGTTAACACATCACCATTCAAGCTTTGCTTTACATTTTCTCCAAGGCTTAAGTGTTTGGCTAACGCTATAGTAGCAGTTGTTAGTTTAGTCGCTAATTGTTTTCCTTTGTACTCTGGTGATGTGGCTAGAAACATCAGTTCTACGTAGCAGTCACATCCACATTTATCAAAAAGGTCAGTAACATTATCTGCTTGTTTACAGAACATAATCAGGTCCTTTGCAGATTGAGTTTTGAAGAGTTCCATATATTTGTCGTAAAATTGGGATCCAGTCTGAAAGATATTAAAGAGCTTATTTAAAATGCAGGATTTTATAATTTTGGTTGCTCAAATTGTGTAAATAGTGCGGTTTCGTTTTGTGTTTAAGATGTGAAGGGGTGCACTCCTGTCTGTGGGTGCAGCGAAAAATTAGTGACGACCTCAAGATTAAAATCATAGACCTATAAAACTATAGTTTAATATGTCTATGGTAAAAATAAAAAGAGTTGTATATTCTGTGCTTTGAATTTGCATGTTAATTCAAAGCACAGAATATCTATATTTTAACTCTTTGTATTTTAATCTTGCTGACGTCACTCATTTTTCAGATGAGCACACCATGTTTTTTACATCATGGGTGTATAGATATGGGTGGATTGCTTCGTCCATGTATTCGAAAGTTCGAAAATATCGGATCAACGTACTGCGCCGATACGAAACCACAGAATAGAGAAGGAGAAGAAGTATTACCACAGACCAACACTGGTCTTTGGTATTACTACTCTATTCTGTGATGAAATACGTTACGACGCATAGAATAACGAAATCGTTTATAAGACCATAGAACAAGTATATCTGTATCTATATCATAGAAATTATAACTTACAATGGAAGCGGTGAGGGAAAGAGAAACGTGTTGTCTAGAGAAAGATAGAACTAGGAGTGGCAAGAAGCCGCCAAATCGCATTCAAAAGCATCTTATTTCATGCTTTTTGTAAGATTTTTCGAAGAGTTTTCTTTTTGAAGTGTGTATATTATAGTTACAGAACATGGTTAAATCTTTATCAGCCGTAAACTGCACAAACAGGTTGTAAAAAGGCCAAAATATCAAATTTCAAAAGGGGTTTTCATTTAATTAAAACTGATTTGTTTTATTTGATGGTAAGTGGCGGTACGAAGAAAAAAATTTTGTTCCCACGGACACAATTTCAATTTGCAGCAAGCATTTTGGATTTTGGATTGATTGAAAGTTTATTTAATTAAACGTCACGGCGATATCAATCGGCATTTTGCGCGCATGTTCTTACTAGGGGAACAGTGTGCTATCGTATCATCCACATGTCTGTAATTTTCGAATTTCGTGCCGAAAATGGTCTCAAACTACTAGGTTGGACTCGCTGATGACGAACCCAGTGTCAAAATCGATTCTGCCGTCCGACAGTGGACACGATAACGATCGAACAGAGCAAGCTAGCGACTTGAAACTTCCAGGGTAGGTCGTGTATCAGAATGCCGTGATAAAGTTCGTTAATGGGCTAAATCGGTGAAACGGTTTCGAAGCTATAGCTGTTTGAAATTTAGAGGTTATTTCCCTGATATTTCAAAAACTGATACAGTTAGTTGGAGCAAAACAACGCGCAACTTTTGCAAAAATTTTTCCAGTTCGTACTGTGAGTAGATATAACAAAAATTTTCTCGAAATTTTTTCGAAAAAAATTTTTTTTTCGGCAACTATTGATCATATTCCAAAAAAATGTGCTCTGACCTTGACCTCCGTACTTCACATCTGTGTGTACCAATTTTCAATTCGATAAGATTATAATTTTCTGAGATATTGGGAAGAAATATGTCAAATTTCGTGGTTATTCCCTCGGTATCGTTGTTTTTCCACAATAATCTCCAGAATAACTCGAAAAACCTAGAAAAGCAATTAAGTGAAGTCAGCAGCTTTTGCGAGTGTTTCCTTTTGGTGTTTTATTTTTTGAACATGCGCGCAAAAGCTGCTGACTTCACGCGTCAGTGCTTCTATAGGTTTTTTATTTTTCTTCTGTGATGTCCTTGAAATTTTAAGTACTTGCTTAGTACATTTTTGTGATATCAGAACAAAGAACAACATGAACCAAATTTTGAGAATAATTTATTAGAAAATAAGAGAGTTCGAAGAAGATATTAAAAAAATAGAATTGCACGAAATGAAAAAAGAATGAATTCAAGAAGAGATATATATATATAAAGGTGGTCTCAACTCCATTTTTTTCATATGACTCATTTAGATTTTATAAATTCTGATTAATCAAGAAATGAATATAGAATATCATTTCTACTTAAGTCAATATTTTTCAGCAATATTTTCATGCACCTACTAATTATCATTGATGTCAAATATAATACTTCTATATCATAAAATAATCTTTCATTTTAATGCTCCTACTGCATTGTAAATTTTTAGTTCTCCTGATGAAGGAATAATAAAATCTTGAAAGCTTGCGCCAAGAAAAAAGTACCTACATCAATAATTTTTATCTAATTCCTGCTATTTTCAGTAATCCATTTTTGTAGCTATAAAAACAAATAATCGTTCAGCCAATGTAAGCTCTCATTATTTTCATATTTGCTCCGAAAATTCTCTGGAAAAACGAATAAAAAACAGAATTTTCATACGCATTTAATGCTTTCTAAATGGAATACGCGGGCTTTCTGCCACCACTAGCTCTATCTCTCTCGGCAACATATGATTACACAGTGTGAGCTGACAGGCCTCATCCATGGTTTGTTATATCTATGATCTATATTAACTGTATGTATAAGACCATGCGTAGCCTACGTAATCTAGTTCACGTAGGCCCCGGACTATGATGTAAGTAAAATATGGTGTGCTCATCTCTGATCGTATGTACAAATGATGACGTATAATCTACATGCAAATTCAAAGCACAGAATATAATAAAGTTAGAGCATATACGGACGGACGGTCGGCCGGACAGAATTGAATTTGACTACGGATTCTTCTTCAGGGTGTTCAACCAATCTTTTGAGACTATTTTCGGTTCAAAATTCGACACATTTTGACGAAATAACGCTAAACAAGCGCGTGAGCATTTTACGCGCTGGTTTTAGGGAACAGAGCGTTATTTCGTCAAAATGTCTGTAATTTTCGAATTTTGAGCCGAAAATAGCCTTAAAGCATTAGTTAAAATCCCTGAAGAAGAATCCGTGGTCAAATTCAATTCTGTCCGTCCGGCTGTCCGTCCGTATATGCTCTAACTTCGGAAGGAACGGACCTAGCGACTTAAAATTGTCAGATGAGGTTTGGAGTCCAAATATCTCGGTTGAGTTTGTTCATTGGTGGAATCGGTCGATTAGTTTCGGAGGTACGCCTTTTTGAAATTTTGTACTGAATCAATCAGATTGGAAATTAGTGAATAGTTTTGGAATATCAACGTGCAACCTAGTTCATCATTTAGTGCGGATCAAGCTGTTGGAAACTTTAAAAATGTTTATTCAAAAATTCTTCAAATTTTTGATGAAAAAGTTATTTTCTCCGAAAATATTCATGAGATTCCAACGAAATTTGGAAAAACCTCTAGTGGCAGTATTTAAGAACAATGTTCCAAATTTCAATTCGATCTGATATTTACTTTCAGAGATATAAGGAATAAAATATGCCAATTTTTCTACCATCAGACGATTCAGTTTCTCTAGAAACCCCAATGTATTTGATTCTATAAAATTTTGGCAAAACCATCGCGAATTAATGGGATTTTGTAGGTCATGTTGAAAAGGCTGCGAAGTGTTCATTCAATGAACTCATTATTAAATGACTAGGCTAAGCCACTTTTGCTGTTTCGTTTTCTTCTAATAGTTTATTTTCGAAGCATAAACCCAGATTTGTTACATCTAAGGTTTATTTGCCGCATAGGAAAAATGGAGCCTCCTGTTGGCTTATTATTTGACAAAATCAAATAATAAACCTTAGTGATCGACCAAAAAAAAAATTACCAGCCCTGAAAATTTTACAGTTTCCATTTTTAAGTATGTAGATTTGAATGAACTGATAAAAAAAAAATCCGTCCGCCGTCCGTTGTCCGGGGCTTTCCTCTGAAAGTACTGAACCGAAATCCGACGTGAAACTTGGTGGAAAAATCGTGTGTCGCTCGAGAATGATACTTCAAGCTTTTCAGCAGGATAGGTGTACTCTAAGGGCTCAAAACTGGGGGTAGGAGGGAAAAAATCTCGAAAACTTACCACCGATTTTTCATGAAACTCTCAACGTTGATTACTGTTGCATAACTCAACCTAAAAATTTTCACCCGGATGATTTCCGGCCAGTGGTCCCTGAGTTATAAAGAAAAACGCTGCAAATTGTGTTGTGAAAAACCAATGAGTTATGAATAATATATGAGGTTTATTTGAGATATCAATGGCATCGGGAATTTTAATTGAGAAAATAATAACCCCTTGTGTAAAATTTGCTGCGTTTTCATTAATTTTGAGGATGGGATCTTCATACCTTTTTGTATATTTTATTAAACGCTACAGCTGCTACTCTGTTTTGTTTTTTATCAATTGCTACTACAGAAATGCCTTCGTTAGCTACAGCTACACATATTTCCCTCCATTCCTTCCTTGCTTCAGGATCATTTGAAAGTCCACAAGCCATAGCAGTGGTTTCTGCCATGAAAAACACATTCTGGAGAAGTTCAAAGCTTTCATTCAGATATTCCTTCGTAAGTGACTGGATCTCGATATCTCCTATGACCAAATAATCAGGTATTAATGAAAGCTTATTTTGGGAGGAATTCGCACCATTTTTTAGGTTTTTTCTTGGTTTTCACTACCAATATCTGAAACAGGACTATTAAAAATTGAATAAAACTGTTTTTTCATGGAAAACGCCCTTCCGGATTGCAGGATTAAACTATTTATCAAGGGCAGTTTCTTGGCAAACAGATTGTCTGATGAACAATACAGGAACAATACAAACGATAAACAGAGCAAACTGTGACGTTTCAGAATACAAATCTGATTTTTTCATCAGACGAAGGAGAAATTTTTTTTTCGTTTTTGGTTGAAAGAAAATAATTTGAAAATTTTCTCCTTTGTCTGAGGAAAGAGCAGAGCCGGATCTAGGGCGTGGCGGGGCAGGCATTTGCCATGGGCGCCAACCAACTAGAGGCGCAAAATTATGATTTTTTTTCTTGAAATGGTGTTTTTTCACTTCAAAGTCCATTCATATTTTATATCGGTGCTATAGTGCATGCACCTGTTGTACAATATGTGGCGACAAGTAGTTACCAATAAATTAACAGATGATAAATTTACACTTGTCCGTCGCCCTACGAGTCCCGATCGCGTCCAGATGTTTGTTATTCGAACAGTGAGAGAATTAGCGGCAAGTTCAGAGGGAGTTTAATGTTCGAGCTAGCGGCGGTAGCCCTCCGTCTAGAGTCGGTCTCTTGACGGCATGACAAAGAGATTCAGACCGTCCACATTATTCGCTGAATCGTTCATCACACCGGCTTTGGTGATGTATTTCGAAGACGTTTACGACCGATAGACTTGATGAAATCACCCCAGTCTCATCAATACTACTTTATTTCTCGCATGTGGGGTACTTCCATGCAGCAGCGCAGTTGATGGCATCAATAAGAAAAATAGGAACCAGGAACCTATCATTATATTTTATATTATCTATGTGCAATACCGCAAATGTGATCGTGCAAGCGGGCCGGAAAATTATTCGTGCTGAAAAAAGTTTAAAAATTCCAATCAGGTATGTTTGAATAATTCAATTTTGAGTTGAGGATTTTTGCGCGCTCGGTCAAATTATATTCTGTCCGTGTACACGAGTCAATCATTTTCGAAAGATATTACTTAGAGACTGCAAAATTTATAAGGTTACGTTTAGGTTGGGAATATGTCGGCGATATTATCGTTCGAATTTTATTTGCGAGATCCCAAATTATACCGATTCAATTAAAATTGCGTTGTACCATAATTACACGAGTTTTCATATGTATAAGAAGTTCATCAAAATGTTGAGAAGAATACGATATCGTATCTCTAGTATTTTATTAATCAGCTTCTTAGCTATGGGTACTACAGAAAGAGGATCAAATGTCGATCAAATGAATAGTATGATTCTTGAGTTTCACTGAAACGTGAAACCTTTTTCTGTCTTCCTCACATTTATCGAGCATCGAAACAATTCAGATATGAATATAAACGAGCGCCCAAAACATTCCGATTCGACGTCCATGCATTTTCAGAATCTAATAATATAATTTGAGGTTGATATAACCAACTGAAATGCCGCCCAAGAAACTATCAGGATCGCAATCTCGGAAGAGAGGGATAAAAAATTATTAGACCTTAAAAAATACTATTAATATCTATTAATCCTAGATCCGGCTCTGTGAAAGAGTCAGATTTGTATTCTGAAACGTCACAGTTCACTTTGTTTATCGTTTGTGTAGGCAATAAGTTCTCCAAGAAAGCAAAGTATTCCGAGAAATTAGGAGGATATAAACTACCCTTAAGTTAGTCAGACCTGAAATTTTTGTATAGTGGCAAGGAGGGTATCCGATTTTCTATCATTATGCTTTGTTTCAATGAAATATCTCCACTGGAAAATTCCCGATCAGCAAGGATTTCTGAAAAATCACAAGAATGAACTGCCCTTAATGGGGGGTGGATCTTAATTTTTTTCTATGGTGGCACCAAAAGTATGCTTCGTTTAGTCATTATGCATTTTTTCAATAAAATATCTACACTGAAAATTTTCGCTCAGCAAAGTATTCCCAGAAATTACGAGGGTAAAATACCCTTAAATGAGTAGAACCTAAGATTTTTGTATGATGGCACAGGGGGTATCCGATTTGCAATTATTATGCTTTGTTTCAATGAAATATCTCCACTGAAAAATATCGATCAAAAAGGATTTCCGAAAAATCGCAGGAATAAACTACCCTCGATAGGGGGCGGATCTGAATTTTTTTATGGTGGCACCACAATCATGCTACGCTTAGTCACAATGCATAGCTGCAATAAAAGATCTCCATGAGAAATTTCAGTTCAACAAGGATTTCTGAAAATTCACAAGAATAAACTACCCTTAAACAGGGGCGGATCTGAATTTTTTTATGATGCTTCACGGAAACCATAACCAATGATCCATTGCTTGGAATTCAAAGAAACATGGATGAGAAAACTCATTAACTCTCTTAATTCTTCTGATTTGTTGCTCTTTGCGATATTATTGTAATGAAAACATTTCACTACACTTGAATATTGAAACGCTAGTCTTCCCTTTGATTTGCATGCAATATCCAATTCTTTGCCCCATAAGGTTAAACACAATTCCATCCTTTCCCATTCTGATATTGAAAATTCCATAATGATCCTTATTTTCGCCAAATTTGTAAATGGATTATTTGAAATCACTCAACTAACCTATTCACACATTAAGTGAACTCTATGGAAAGTCTGGTCCATAGACATGGAGATCTGATCTCCATTTCTGTGCTCTAGCCACTGAATAGATGAAAAACCCTGTATTCAGTGGTCCGGATGAACGTGGGTGTAGCTTTAATTAAGGCTCTGGGACGGATCCACAAAAATAGGGAAATTGCCCGGTTTTTTATCAGAGTTTGTAACATTCAACGACGAATATCTCTAAAACAGTGCGTTTTAGGGGAGATTATGAGGGATAATTAAATATTCCAAAAGGATTGAAGATTCTTATGGTGACATAAGATAAACTCAATCTACATTCTTCATCCTAATTGCTTATGGTTCATGAATTGGCGAGTCTATAACTAGGATACCGTTTGAAGTAGAATTAAAGTGATAGTTGAAGAACATATGAGTCATAGTTACTAAAAACTTCACACCAAAATTCAGTTAATTCGGAGTAACCATGTCAAAGCTACAGAGCTTGGGAATTTCAACCGCCTGTAGTTTTCACTGAAGCCGAATCTGATATAGTAAATGAAAAAGTTATTTCATGAGACGAATCTATGGTTACAATAAGTGTACAACTTGAAGACTAAGCCTGTATAAAAGGCCTCAAAAAACAATATGACTTGATGAGCGATGGGGTAATTCCACATATGTAATGATCCAGATTAGTCCTACCGAATTAATGAATTCTAGAACAAATTGTCAGTGCGTATCAACTTACCGTTATCACTTGCGTGCCAAATCTTGCTCCCCATCCCGAATAGTTTGAACTCCACGTGAAGCTATATAGAAATATTCAAAGCGACTGACTGATCACAGCCTAATATCGGAGATTCCAACATTATTTGACTGTAGTCATCGATAATAGATTCATAGATTACTTTTCATTGCCAAACGAACAGGTGTACCATATCATTTGAGTTAAGATATATAAGTGATAATTTTTATGTCGTGAGGAGAGCAGGGCCGTATCTAGATACTATGACGCCTGAGGCAAAATATTAGACAGCGCCCCCCATTTGCGTAGATTTTTTTTAAATCAATTATATTTTCTTAAAGTATTTTTTGCGCTCATGTTCTATATAGGGGAACAGCGTGCTATCGTTTTGTCCAAATGTCTGTAATTTTCGATGATTGAGCCGAAAATGGTCTTAAACGACTAGGTTGGACTCACTGATGACGAATCCGATGTCAAAATCGATTATGTCCGGCCGGCCGGTCGTCACCACGATAACGGGCGTACGGAGGATTCTATCGATTTGAAAATTTCAGGAAGGGTTGCATTTCGGAATACGAAGGTTAAGTTTGTTAATGGGCCGAATCTTCCGAATAGTTTCGGAGTTAAAGCAATTTGAAATTTGGAGGTTATTTTCCTCATATCCCAGAAACAACTCGAGCGATTGGATTGAAACTTGGCAGTTAGTTGAAGCATGACGACGTGGTTACTTAATTAAAAAAAAAAAAAAATTTTTTGAATTTTTTTCGAAAAAAATTTATTTCCTGAAACTATTATTCATATTTGGGATAAATTTCAGTTATACCTTGAACTTCATATTTCACAGCAGTGTACCAAATTTCAATTTGATACGGTCATCAGTTTTGGAGATATTGGGAAAAAATATGTAGAATTTCGTGGTTTTCTCGATATCGTTGGTTTTTTTTGGTATAAATCAAGAAATACTGATTCAATCGTGATGAAACTTCGCAGCTAGTTTGAAGATGTTGAAGGACAAAATTGTGCAAAATTTCGTGATGATCATGTTATTTTTCGATGAAGTACTGGTTTTCAATTCGATCTAATCTGTATTTTTGGAAATATTGGGAAAATGAAATTTTGAATGGGTATATCTGCGGAATCATTGGGTGGATTTCACCCATTCACGAATTCGGCCTTCGTAATTAAGGTCCAAACCTTCTCTACAAATATCGAGTTTCTAAGTTGTTTTTCCGGAAGCTATTGTGTTTACTTCCGGAAGAAACGAATTAGAAACTCGATATTTGTGGAGTAGGTTTGGGGATTAATTGTGAAGGTTGAATTCGTGAATGGGTAAAATCCACCCAATGATTCCGCAGATATACTCATTCAAAATTATATTCTCCCAATGTTTTCAAAAATACAGATTAGATCGAATTAAACTCCAGTTATTTAAAAAAAAATTCCATAAAAGCGCTGACGTGGGGTCAAAAGTTTTTACGCGCATGTTCAAATCCGTTGCCAAAGGAGTTGACTGCATATTTAGGTATTGATCCCGCCAAACATAACATACTTCCTCATGGACTAATTTGGAGATCTACATTTTATATAGTGATCACGAAATTCTGCATATATCTTCAAACCATTATTTTTCAATCCAGGAATAAATTGAAATTCGATCCGTCTTCATTTCTGGAAATACCTACCGAAAAAATAAAATTTTGAATTTGCATATCTACCAATCATTAGGCGGATTTAATCCATTCACGAATTCGGTAATTACGCCCCAAACCTACTCTATAAATATCGAGACTGTTAGTCATTTCTTCCGGGTGTTACTGTGTTGATAGCCTGTCGAACCTGTTGATCGTAAACGTTCCAAGTATGTTGATACTACGCATCTAGAAATCAAGTTTCAATTCGATCAGGTAAATGTTTTTTGAGTTATTAGAAAAAAAAATTTCAGATGGCTATAAAACTGAAACTGTCGGTCGGGTTCAGTTCATTTATGAACTTGACCGAGTTCAAGATCTAAATCTCACCTGAATTTCAAGACTCTAGGTTATTCTTTTCTAAAATTAGAGCATACGAAATTCTGTATGAACCTTCAAGCAGTCATTTCACAATCAAGTGAGAGTGGATTTCATGTCGATCTTATACCTGTAATTTTAGACATATTGAGAAAATAAAATTTTGAATGGGTTTTTATCTGCGGAATCGTTGGCTTGATTTTACCCATTCACGAATTGGGCTTTCGGAATTCCAAATATCCTTAAGCACAATAACTTCTAGAAGAAACTACACATAAATTCAATATTAGTAGAGTTGGTTTACGTAGGTTTGAGGCTTGATTACGAATGTCGAATTCGTGAATGGGTAAAATCCGCCCGATGATTCCGTAGATATACCCATTCAAAATTTTATTTTCCCAATATTTCCAGAAATTCAGATTGTAACGAATTCAAATGCTGTGATTTATTGAAAAATGGCAGGTTGAATGTTCATGCAGAATTTTGTTAGGATAATATGATTAGAATATGACCAAACCTCTCAATTAGGAAGTAAGGGTGCGTTTGGCGCGGTCAATACGTGAAAAGATGACCGCTTTGGCAACGAAGTTGAACACACGCGCGAAGGCTGCTATGATTTCACGTCAGTGCTTTTCTGATTTTATTTAATTTATACGAGCTTTTTCTGGGGAACAACGTGTTATTAATAGTTCTTTTTCAGAGATTGGATACGAAAACCTGAAAAAAAATCTGAAAACTAATGCAATGTTTACTTGAATAAGATATTTTATGTGAATGCACGCTATTATCTTCATTTGTGGTTGCAGAAAAACTCAATTCTATATAATAAAGGGTTCATCAGAAATTTTCTTCCAGAAACCAAAAATAAATTTTGATAGAAGGAATGCAATATCCATTCTTTCAAAAAGCATTTGCAATAACCACCCTGTAACTCTTAAACATGAAAGATACCGACGAGGCTTTGACCATAGATTTATTTATGAAAATTGTGCTATATGGGCATCAGTTTTCGTCTGGGGGGGCAAAATCAATAGTAATTCCAATTTGGTACACCCTGTATCGCTGTATCTATTGTACACTATTAGGAGATGTATGAGGTTTCACAAAATTCAATGAAAAAAGCATTTTCTGACTAAATGAACAGCCTTCACTTCGAAATTCACCCTGTATGGAAGTTTATATGATTATAAAAAATAAGTAATCCCATGCAAATGTTAAGTCACGGTGCATAAACGTTGATAAGTATTCGAAGAAAGCAATTTTCCTCTTTCACGGCTGTGTGAAGAATATAAGACGCCATCTTGAAGCTTCGTGGGAAGGAACAAGTGCAACCAATCAGGAAGGCCGGGAAATATTGACGTCCCTATGCGTGGGAACAGGCAGGTGATGGAAAGTTTTCAAAGTTGGAAAATCGTCCAGAATGAACTGAATAAACCATTGAGACGGGACAACACATTACCATTTCGATCAAGTGGATATATAGTCCGCGAGCTTCTGACATCTTTTCATGAAGTGTTCGATTCGAGTTGAAATCTTACATGATGATATACAGTGCGCGTCAAAATTATGGAACAAATTCATTTTCTCAGAAGAAAAATATTTGGAAACAAAATCCCGAAACAGGGCAATTTTTGTTTCACTTTTACCAAATTTATCTGCATTTTTGAAGGTTTTTTGTTGCACCCTGTGCCATCCCCATCAACCCTCTAAATTTTTTGAAAAGGAAAAGTAGGTCATGTAGTTCTTTTTGGCAAGGTCTTTGTATCTTCTTTACAGGCGTACAGGAATTTTCAAGAAAAAAATTTTTTTTTGAAAAATTAGTTAATTCAAAGATGTTTTCAGTATGTGCACTTTGTCATGGCTCATTTACTTTAAGACGATGGTACCTGATGAAATTTGTTACCGAATGAAAGTCAACCATTACAGTTTTGCATAACTTCCAACCCCTTTCAACCCCCTCACGTGAATTTTTTTTTCTCCATTAAAGGGTTCGTAGGAGTTGAAAGTTGCGCATGAAATAAACTGTAATGGTCGACTTTCATTCGGTGACATATTTCATCAGGTACCATCGTCTCAAAGTCAATGACCCATGACAAAGTGCATATACTGAAAACCTCTTTGAACAAATTTTTCTAAAAACAAATTTTCTTCTTGAAAATTTCTGCACGCCTGTAAAGAAGATACAAAGACCTTGCCAAAAAAGTAGCACATGACCCACTATTCCTGTTCAAAAAATTGAGAGGGGTTGATGGGGATGGCACAGGGTGCAACAAAAATCCTTCAAAAATGCATAAAAATTTGGTAAAAGTGAAACAAAAATTGACTTGTTTCAGGATTTTGTTGGCTAATATTTTTCTTCTGTGAAAATGAATTTGTTCCATACTTTTGACGCGCACTGTATAAAGGCAAGATGAGTATGTAATCGAGTGTCTTTCTGACCTACCTGGGTTCATCATATACTGCGCAAAAAAAGAAGTTGCTTGAATATGTTGGACAAAACAAGAGTAATTCGACATTTCAGTTTCTGTAGAGTAAAAAACGCTGCAAATTTTACACAAGGGTTTATTATTTTCTCAGGGCCAATTGCACCGTTTTCGTCTTAAGCTACAGTTAGTTAAGCAACGATAAACTTATTAAACTCTGCTTTAAATATTCGGCTTGCACCGAGGCTGAATGTAACTAGATTAAAATTAATCTACAAATCTGGTTACTTTCTCATGAATTGGTACTTGTGACTAGCTTCATGTTGTTTATTTTAACCCTAATTAGAGAAATATTTTAATTCAAAAGATGAAACCCATTATTATGGGTTACTACCACCATATTTCCATAAGTTATGAAAAATCAAGATGCATCTATTGAAAAACCCAACGAAAAAATATATATGACAGACTTTATAGCTTCCATAAAAATATTGCATGTAATGTTCCTGACTTGTTTATTATCATTAAGACTATAGGGATCTCTTACCACAGACCTGTGCTCTTATCTCTGCATCAGGCTTTAAACCTTATTCAAATTTATAGTCATATACTCAAGATTTAAGTTTCTGCATGGAATTACAATCCTGGCGTTTGTAAGATGAATAAATGAATAGTATTGATTTATCCGAAACAATTTTCCGATAAGGAACGGCTCACCTAAGAGTAGACTTTCTATTAAATTATTATAAGTATATTATGAATTGAGTTAATTTTTGGTCGAAGATAATGAAAACTCTGATGTGGATCCGCAGACTAAAAAGTATTCTATATAATATATATTGAAGTATCATGGATGGATTGACAAAGGTGTACGTTTGAAGATTGTCTAACACGAGGATGCAATTTCTTTCACATTAATTCGTTTGTAGTTATATTTTGAGTCCAATTAATATATAATAGAGGATAATGATAGCACAGAGACAGCACCTGCACAATAATGAAGTAGTACATGATAGTTTTCCACGTAATATATCACTGAATGAAATAGTACTGAAGAATCTTCATGAAACTATGTTTTCTCATTCCAAATATGTCTTCGATTTCATTCTGCTATTCGCTCTTGGAAATAAATGAGCATATCATTGTAACTTTTTCATTTCAAATAGTTGAAGGCTTATAGAAATACCATTAAGTTTACGAACTCAATGGAAATACTGGTGTTAATTCTTCATGCTTTAAAACATACGAATCAATGCCTACTGATGCCAGTTTCTCCCTATATCATTTTTCATAAATATCATCTGAAAATCAACCACTTTTAATCAAAATTTGATTATCAACTCGTAGGGGGTTCTCCATCAATGTCCAATGTAAACAAAAAAAAACGTAAACAAACTGGAGGTTACGTCCAGAAAAATGTCAAACTTGTACGAAATCGCTCGAAAGTAGGGTTAGATTCCGAAGCTTACCATTAATCCTTCTTTTAAACCCCCAAATTCGTAGGTTTAAATATAACAGTCTGTTAAGGCCTTTTAACGAGGATTACGTGACGGTGCAAGATAATTTTGTACCAAAACCTTGCTTATGGACCTAATCTATGGTTTTGTAATACGGTGCAATTGGCCCTCAGTGAAATAACCCAAAACCGTTGATATCTCAAATGAAACTTATATATTATTCATAACTCATTGGTTTTTCACAACACAATTTGCAGAGTTTTTCTTTATGACTCAGGGAGCACTGGTCGGAAATCATCCAGGTGAAAATTTTCAGGTTGAGTTATACAACAGTAATCAATGTTGAGAGTTTCATGAAAATTCGGTGGTGATTTTTCTAGAAATAATTTTTTTCCCTCCTACCCCCAGTTTTGAGCCCTTTGAATACACCATTCCTGTTGAAAAGCTTGGAGGATCAATCTCGAGCGATACAAGATTCTTCTACCAAGTTTCACGAATTTCGGTTCAGTACTTTCAGAGGAAAGCCTGGACAACGGACGGCGGACAGACGGATTTTTGGTTTACCTATTATTCGATAAAATCAAATAATAAACCTTAGTGATCGACATAAAAAAATGCCGCCTCTGAAAATTTCACAATTTACATTTTGTAGTAGGTATGTAATTTAAATGAACTAATGAAAAAATCTGTCCGCCCGCAGAACCGAAATCCGGGAAACTTGGTATAAAAATTGTGTTTCGCTCGAGATTAATCTACCAAGCTTTTTCATCAGGATCGGTGTTCCCTTAGGGCTCAAAACTGGGGGTAGGAGGGAAAAAAATATTTCTCAAAAACTTACCACCGAATTTTCATGAAACTGTCAACGTTGATTACTGTTGCATAACTCAACCTTAAAATTTTCACCCGGAAAATTTCCGAGCAGTGATCCCTGAGTTATAAAGAAAAACCCTGCAGATTGTGTTGTGAAAAACCAATGAGTAACGAATAATATATAAATTATTGGTTAAGATATCAATGGTTTTGGGTTACTTACCTGAGGGCCAATTGCACCGTTTTCGTCTTAAGCTACAGTTAGTTAAGCGACGATAAACTTATTAAGCTCTGCTTTAAATATTCGGCTTGCACCGAGGCTGAATGTAACTAGATTAAAATTAATCTATAAATCTGGTTACTTTCTCATGAATTGGTACTTGTGACTAGCTTCATGTTGTTTATTTTAACCCTAATAGAAGAAATATTTTAATTCAAAATATGAAACCCATTATTATGGGTTACTACTACCATATTTCCATAAGTTATGAAAAATCAAGATGCATCTATTGAAAATCCCAACGAAAAAATATATATAACAGACTTTATAGCTTCCATAAAAATATTGCATGTTATGTTCCTGACTTGTTTATTATCATTAAGACTAGGGATCTCTTACCACAGACCTGTGCTCTTACTTCTGCATCAGGCTTTAAACATTATTCAAATTTATAGTCATATACTCAAGTAAACTTATATTTTGTAATATCTTAAGATTTAAGCTTCTGCATGGAATTACAATCGTGGCGTTTGTAAGATGAATAAATAAATAGTATTGATTTATCCGAAACAACTTTCCGATAAGGAACGGCTCACCTAAGAGTAGACTTTCTATTAAATTATTATAAGTATATTATGAATTGAGTTAATTTTTGGTCGAAGATAATGAAAACTCTGATGTGGATCCGCAGACTAAAAAGTATTCTATATAAATATTGAAGTATCATGGATGGATTGACAAAGGTGTACGTTTGAAGATTGTCTAGCACGAGGATGCAATTTCTTTCACATTAATTCGTTTGTAGTTATATTTTGAGTCCAATTAGTATATAATAGAGGATAATGATAGCACAGAGACAGCACCTGCACAATAATGAAGTAGTACATGATAGCTTTCCACGTTATATATCACTGAATGAAATAGTACTGAAGAATCTTCATGAAACTATGTTTTCTCATTCCAAATATGTCTTCGATTTCATTCTGCTATTCGCTCTTGGAAATAAATGAGCATATCATTGTAACTTTTTCATTTCAAATAGTTGAAGGCTTATAGAAATACCATTAAGTTTACGAACTCAATGGAAATACTGGTGTTAATTCTTCATGCTTTAAAACATACGAATCAATGCCTACTGATGCCAGTTTCTCCCTATATCATTTTTCATAAATATCATCTGAAAATCAACCACTTTTAATCAAAATTTGATTATCAACTCGTAGGAGTTCTCCATCAATGTCCAATGTAAACAAAAAAAACGTAAACAAACTGGAGGTTGCGTCCAGAAAAATGTCAAACTTGTACGAAATCGCTCGTAAGTAGGGTTAGATTCCGAAGCTTACCATTAATCCTTCTTTTAAACCCCCAAATTCGTAGGCTTAAATATAACAGTCTGTTAAGGCCTTTTAACGAGGATTACGTGACGGTGCAAGATAATTTTGTACCAAAACCTTGCTTATGGACCTAATCTATGGTTTTGTAATACGGTGCAATTGGCCCTGAGAAAATAATAAACCCATGTGTAAAATTTGCACATCCATATCAAATTTGAATGTTTACTCTAATCAGTCAGCTGAGTTATATTCGCATCGCCGAGTGTTTGCAGGTGGATATTTATATATAGGATCACTTCAAGTAGATAATGAATATTGTTCTCAAAATTGCTTTGGCAGTCTCATAGGGATTCCTTGGATAATTCAGTATTTACTCGTATTATTCACATTTTTGGAATGGTGCAGCCAAAAATGTTTTGTGAATTCATTTATCTTCGAATGCATCTGGGGCGATTTTCCTTGAAATCATTTATTCCGATGCATTTTTGGTAAACTTTTATTTGAAAATACAACATACAGTGAGTATCAGTTATGCAAAATACCTGTAACGTCTGCCTAGTGGCTAATTTCAAGTGGGAAAAATTTTAATGAATTTTAATAAAGATAAATTTGATATACGGGGTACTTGAATAACACCGAAAAAATGTAAATGGTGATTCTGTCGGGAAAATTAAGATAGGTATTCGGTATGAAATTTTTTGAGGAACCTACCTCCAGAAAAGTTACACCCCTCCGAAAATATATTGCTGAAGACACGAATCTTGGTAAATAAAATTTGTCAATAAATCTACACATTCTGGAATTTTTTCAACCCTGAAATATGCTCATAAGGGGTTGAAATAGTTAGCCCCTAAGATATTTTTTCTTATAACTTTTTTGGATGAAATTCTCCTCTTAAAAAATCACGGCTTGAAACCCCAATTCATTCACTAATTTTTTTATCTGCACAAGTTTTTTTCGGAAAATCAGGCATTTACTAGAAAAACACAACTCATGTTAAATAGCATTTTATTGAACGGTCAACCAAATTATGATTCTACTAGGCTAACACTTTCACAACTAAAACAATAGTGAACAATGGGCAAAAGATAATTTTTTCTCGTAAATGCTTAAGTTTTCTGAAAACTTGTAGAAATAAAAAGTTAGTAAATGAATTCGGCTTTTCAGGCATGTGGATTTAGCAGGAAAATGTGTATCCAAAACTATTTCAACCCCTTCTAAGTATACTTCAGGGTTAAAAAATCCAGAATGTGTAGTTTCATTGACAAATAATATTTACCAAGCTAAGTGTCTTCAGCTTAATATACAGGAACAATATAAAAGAGAAACATGTTTTTTTGTTAATCTTCGGAGGGGTATATTTCAAAAATAATATATATCAAATACCCACCTTAATTGCTATCACAAATCAACCCTTACATTTTTCGGTGTTATTTAGCTACACCCTTTGTATATCTTGAATTAAAATCGATCCGAGGTCAAATAATAAATTTTTCGGTGTTATCCAGCTGCACCCCCTGTATATCTTGAATTACAATCGATCCGAGATAAAATTAGAAATTGCTATTAAATTTTTTTCTTCATTTCATTTTTCATTCGATAAATATAAATATTCAATTCAAATTTGCAATAATCTGTTCAGGAGAAAATCGAGAGTAACTTGCATTTCCGCTTGAACAAGAAATCATAGATACACCTCTTCACCTCAGTTGCTGAAAAATAATCCATTTTCAAAATTGCACAACATCGAAAAATATGATGATTACGAACTAAAAGAATTAATGCCACACAAAGAACCAAAAGTTATATTATATTTAACATCAGAATTTTTGTTCCACTTTTTCATCTGAATATTTCAATCGAAAGTGACCCAAATTCTGCGAAATATTTTTAAAATCATCCATGTTAGTAGTTGACGAGATTTTGAGTATCTTTATCGAATCATCCTGTGTTTGTTTTTTAAATGGAAAGGGGGTTTGGTTTCCAACATTTTTCAGGCTTTTTTCGAAATCATTTCAATAAGTCTAAATCTTTCTTTTTTTCTGAAAAAAGTTTTTTCATCCTTTCCATTATATTATTTTTATATATTGATAAATATTATGTAGGAAACTATGGATGAATATTTTCTTATTTTGGGCTCCGAATTTTCATCTGAATAATACACAAATTCCTCTATCATAAGTTTATTTACATAAAAAATTTTCAACGCAGATACAGGCATTAAAGACCATTTACTTTTGACTAGATAAGTTTGCTGCATGACTAGAAAATCATTAAATTCTTTTTCGAAAACTACAACAATAAATTAAGTATTAAATATTGAATTATTAACAAAAAATATGTTTTTGTTAAGTTCTACAGTCCAGATTTTTCAATTGAATCACAGTAATTCTTCCTCATGTTGACTCGAGGAATACAATCAGTCTACAAAAGTAACGAACATTTCTTTGGTATTGATGTGCTTAATTATATCCATAATAATAATCTTCATAAATATATATACACTCTTATTTACATATACACATATTTTCTGGTGGTTATACACCGATGTAAATTCTTTGGAACTTCATTAGAAATCATAATTGCAAATATGAATTTCAAAATTTAATAGGCCTGTATATTGAGTAGTTATCACTTCTCATAGTTTAATGCCCCTATGATAATTTATGAGATATAAAGAAGGTGAATGAAAGCCCCTTTGGTAGACAGACAAGGGAGCAAAAAAATCAATCAATGGAGAAAAAATACTTCTCATACTACTCTGCTGATAACCCCTAAGACTTCACATTTTGATCCAAATCCGTTGATTAGATATATAAAAAATATCGCCACAACCCTAAAAATAGGATTCTTCTTTTTTCACTTCCGATGTGTTGAGTTTTATATTCTAAGAACGTTTAATCAGTTATTCGATATATTGAATCCTGAACTGTTGCCTTCCTTGGTAGCTCGTGGATCTTCTGGAACCCATACCTTGGCATGCATCACTCCATTGGCACCTGGTTCTTTTGCCCTTGACCATGATAAGGAATGAATAGTGTATGAATTTCCTGCACCTGAAAAAAAAAGGCTGAAATGTTCATTGGTAAACCACTAAGTGAGAACGAAGTTGCTTCATATCTTTACTCCATTCACTTTTGAAAACTATCCCGGTTGGACATGACTTAGGTCTATTAAGTTTTTTTTACTTAAAACTGACGCAGGTTGGCACTCGTGAAATATCGACAATTTCAACATAATTCTTAGCGACGTTGCCAAATGCCTATGCCAATCTCTACTCTCAATCTCAACATTCTCAACATAATCATCACGCTTGGAAACTAAAAATACGGAAGGTAGTTTAGAAGAAGCAGAGACAAAGTGTAAGGAAGTGCTATGTAGAATTGAAATCTGCTTTTTCTAATAGTAGCCCTGATAATTTGGAATCAACAATTTATCACAAGCTATCCATTATTTTTGACATATGTGAGTGAAAACCCAGTGTATCGTTTACATAGATTCCCAAGAACTTTGTATATTGAGTTAATTCTTTCAAGGTGATAAAGGTTTTGTAGTATCTACTACAGCATTTTCATACTGGAGTATTTCAAGTTGTGCAACAAGGTATTCAAATGTCTTCTGTATACTTATTTCTTAAGAATTTCGAAAATTAGGGAATTCCATAGGTTTGTCTGTTCGTTTAGAAGTTTCAAGGCGGGGTTATTCGAGTACTTTTATTTTCGAATGAACTATCACAAGGTAACGGACTCCTCTATCCATAATTTTTCAGTAAAATTTCAACACTTGATTCATGATTTCCGAACGAGATAATAGCGTAACTGAATCTTAGAACCATGTTTATATACTTGAAAAGTTTCAAGTATTAACAGATAAAGAAACCAAGAAAAGCACTGACGTGAGGTCAGGAGCTTTTACGCGCTTGTTCCGTTGCCAAAGCGGTCATCTATACAAGTATTGACCCTACCAAACGCAGATTTTTTCATATGGTCCTCACGAAATTCTGCATAAACCTCAAGCTGTAATTTTCGATCAAGTACTAGATTGCAATTCGATCCCAAATTTTGAATTGGTATAACTATCTAAAGAATAATTGGCAAATTCAACCCATTCAAGTTTCCGACCTTCTCAATTAAACTGAACACCTACTCCACAAATATATTCCCTATGTCGATTATTCCTAAAGTTAATGTGTTTACGGCAGGCCTAACCACTGATAGTGAAAAGAATAACTTCCGGAAGAATCTACTCAGTAGCTTGATAATTGTAGAGTAAATTTTGAGTTTAATTACGAATCGACGAATTAGTAAAATCTATCGAATGATTCCGCAGATACGCCCTTTCAAAATTTCAGTTTCCCGATATTTCCAAAAGCATAGATCGAACCGCCCTTCAATGAAAAATTCCACCTTGAAGATTCAGCCAAAATGGGCCTACAGAACAATGAGCAAAATAACTCTTCCATTCAACAAAATGCAGGAGGATTCTTTAATTTTTTTTGCTCATTGTTCGGTAGACCCTATTTGACTGAAACCTCAAGGTGATATTTTTCATTGAAGGGCGATTCGATCTATGCTTTTGGAAATATCGGGAAACTGAAATTTTGAGAGGGTATATCTGCGGAATCATTCGATGTTTTTACTAATTCGCCAATTCGGCATTCGTAATTAAACTTCAAACTTACTCTACAATTATAAAGCTATTGAGTAGATTCTTCCGGAAGTTATTTTTTGTGGACTATTTTTTTGATGTTAATTTGTTTTTTCGTAGAAAGAAATATTGATTTGTATTTTTTACCTAATATACTATTCTTTACCTAATCTTATACAGGGTCTTTCACGAGGAACCTCACCCATATATATTTTTTATTGCAGAAATAGATTCCTTAGAAAATTTCAATTTATTTTGATGTAACATTTTTCAGTTTTGGTTGGAAAATTCTCTCTGAGCGGGAAAATTCGATAAAAAAATCGAAAATAGAGCTCCGCTGAATCAAGAATAACTTCGAGGTTTTTGGATGGAAAATTTTCATTTTTGGGATTTTTCAAGATGTAAGATTGATGTATCCACTTTGAAAATCGAAATCGCGATTCATGTTACAGGGGGTGAAAAAATCGCTTTCAAAGTTAGGGATGACAAAATCGTGAAAAATCAATTTTTTCAAATTAGAACCCCATTTTTTATGGCAGATATTGAATCTACGTTAAAAAATAATGTGAGTGTATGCATCACACCCTTGCCCTAAAATGGATATTTTCTGAGTTATTCACAAAAAACTGTTTTTCGTCTTGAATTTTCAGCTATTTCTTTTCCCTTCACGCCAAAAAGATGAAATTTTCAGGAACTGTTATTTGAACCATGCTGTAGATTTTTCACCCCTTCTTGAAACCGACTTCAAGTTACTATTAGGAGAACCATGGCAAACTCTCGCAGTTATAACTAGAGAAGATGCTCAAAGTTTTGACCGTTGATTTCTAGACATTTATTTATACGTCTCAGGAATGCTTCGTGCGTTGCTCTTCTTATTTCATCGGGAGGAAGAGATCTGCAAAAGTGTTTAAAAACCAAATTGAGTTTCAAAACTATGAATCTAAAAATCTAAACAAACCTGAACGCATTTCTGACTCGTTCTATGCAGTCCTCTTTATCAGTCAGGGGAGTTGAGTAGACAATATTTTTTATCCTACCCCAAACATAATAGTCTAAAGGAGTTAAATCGGGAGAACGTGGTGGCCAAAGATGTGGACCATTGTTCGCCAACCATCGATCTTCAAATAGCCTGTAGAGGATATTTGACACATTGAGTGAATTGTGTGGAGGCGCGCCATCTTGTTTATACCATAAGTCATTATGGTTCTGTACTAGCGGCTCAATTATTTGAGTCAATATGTCAGAATATCTATCTCCTAAGGGAGAACATTCTTTAAATAATGCAAACATGTGTAGTGTTCTATCTTACCAGTTAAAGTCCCATCATAAATGTGAACATCGAGAATTGCATTATTTTTGATGGCGCAAAAAACATTGAAACTCCAGGTCTCTTGAAAGTTCCATTGTCTGAAGTGGTGGTTGTTCTCTTCATCCCAATAATGACTGTTATGCCTATTGAAAGAACCATTCTTCGTGAATTTAGATTCATCTGTCCAAATTATACAGTCCAAAAAGGTTTCATTCTCTTGAAATCGAATCATCATAGCTTCGCAAAACTCTGTTCTCCTGACGAAATCAGTTTCCTTCAAATGCTGTACCCTATTGAATTTATATGGGTGCATTTTATGTTTTTTTAATATTCTCCAAACACTCGATTGAGATAATCCCAGATCAATCTCGGCATCTTTGAGAGAATTTTGAGGATTCACACGAAAATATGCAAGAACTGTAATTTCGTTGTTCTCATCTTCTACTACACTTTTTTCTCTGTGTGTAGTTTTCTTAACGAAAGATCCGACATTTCTCAAGTTTGTCATGGTTCTGTTAATGGTATATCTCGTTGGTCTGGATCGGTCAGGAAACCTCTCAATGAACAGTCGAATCGTTCTATCTACAACTTTATTACATTCTCCATGAAGTAGAATGAGATTTAAATAATCTTCATTGGTAAAATTAGGCATAGTGATCGATTTTATAACTTAATACGAATTATCACCAAATTAATAGTAAACACAAAATGCTACTGAATAAAGAGGAATTTGGCAGATGTAATTAATGATATCTATCATTAAAAAAAAATAATGTAAAACATAGTAAGTTTTTGCATATGGTTCATAAGGAATTATTTATTTATCACTGGAGAGAAAACCGATGGCCGATTAGTTGAAATAAAGAGGTTTCCGATACAAATTCGAATCCAAATTCGCCATCTATTTAGGAACAACCTGTAACTTTTTTCTGTTGCATATTAGGGTAGTAAAATCTAAAACATGGTTTAAGTAACAGTTCCTGAAAATGTCATCTTTCTGGCGTGAAGGGAAAAGAAATAGCTGAAAATTCAAGACGAAAAACAGTTTTTTGTGAATAACTCAGAAAATATCCACTTTAGGGCAAGGGTGTGATGCATACACTCACATTATTTTTTAACGTAGATTCAATATCTGCCATAAAAAAATGGGGTTCTAATTCGAAAAAATTGATTTTTCACGATTTTGTCATCCCTAACTTTGAAAGCGATTTTTTCACCCCATGTTTTTGTTTCAGCGGAGCTCTATTTTCGATTTTTTTTTCGAATTTTCCCGCTCAGAGAGAATTTTCCAACCAAAACTGAAAAATGTTACATCAAAATAAATTGAAATTTTCTAAGGAATCTATTTCTGCAATAAAAAAATGGTGTTCTAATTTGAAAAACGGAAGTTGACGTCATTTCCGGAAAAACCGGAGGTGCTCATGCCTTGAAAATATTTTAGATTTCATCAGCATCGTGAAATACTTATAAGTGCTGAATTTCATGAAAATACGTTCAGTAGTTTCCCGTATAAATATGGGTGAGGTTCCTCGTGAAAGACCCTGTATACTCCTGTTGAGTTGTGTACACTTGTGTTGATTTTAAATTTTGAATGGATGTACCTCATATTTTATCAATAAATTTTATGTTTGTTTCGAAAAAATTCTAATTCGGGTTGAAAAATAATTTCGAAAGAAATTGAAAAAGCAGAAGGGGGGTCTCGAGAGTTTTCAAGCGTTGGGTGCCGGAAATCGTCGATCCGCCACTGAGCGCGTATAATATTTTTCCATTCATGTATGTCATCTAATACCTATAATGAAATGAAGAATTCATGCCACAATATGTTGAATCTGGTCATAATTCATCATGAACAACAGAAAGGATTCAGATTAATCACCGCAGATCACAGGGTGAGCTCCTATCCAACCCTTAATTTGTTGGTGGTGAATGATGACCATGGAGACATCTCACCCGTAACATAACCATTTGTCGACCATAACAAAAGCCGCTGCTTCCTGTATAGAGTGATGGTCACAACTTCTTAAAATGTTTTAGTATATATTATTCCGTAGTATAAAACAATCTTATTACACGCTTGTTCTTGAGAATGGGAGCTTTCGAATTTCAAGACAAAAATTGAATTACAGAGCCGGATCTAGGATTTTAGCGTCTGTGGTAAATTGTAAAAATGTTGCCTTTTTCTGAGTCTACGTGATATGATAGCGACCTGTTTGAGCATCGACCCTGCAAAAATTTCGACTTGTAATACCACTAGAGGTCAAAAAATTTCCGGATTAATTTGACCTCGTGTGGTATTCGGTAAGAAAATTTCACACCAAATGTGTTTATTTATTTCCAACAACATCAATTTTCGTCTTCGTCAAGTACTTGCAAAACGTAGAAGGTTTTGTCGACTTGATTATTTAGTTACCATGGCAACTCAGTGAAACTCTAAGCTAGAAATTATTTCTGTTTTGAATTTGTCGAAAACAGCACGACGTAGAAAAATGTCCCGCTTCGGTCAAGAAAGTAAAGAAAATATTCGCCAGAATATTAAGCAGTTGACACCCGCGAATACTAGGAAATCGAAGGTAAGTGTATGGAAGCAGTTTATAAACTTATGCGCAGAAAAAGAGTATGATTTCGACAGAGCGGATTTACCTGTGGAAGAACTGGCGCTTATTCTTGAAGACTATGCCTTCAACATGCGCAAATAGAACTCCGAAGACTACAAGGAGAGTGTAATCAAAGTTCTATGGAATTCTACAGCTAAGCAGTTGCAGGAATATTTTTTCGAAAAGTATTATCGCTCATTTGATCCATTCTCTGACATAGAATTTGTCCACGCAAGAGCTGCAAAAAATGCTAAGCGTCGGAAGCTACAAATAGATCCAACCAAGAACAAGGCAACTTCATCCGCACTATCAGCAGACGAATTGAGAAAATATTCTGTCATTACAAACGTCAAAAAATTCCAGTAAAATTCGCTGGTGGGTACCCACGAGGAAAAAACTTGCGTTGTTGATCTGTCAGAAATACACGTTCTGATTGGTTAAAAGAAACATGTGTGGAATTTTCATGAATAATATGACTAGACGCATTAAATTGGTCGGTACATTTACATGAACAAGATGTGAAAACTCTTGTCCAGCAAAAATAATTTTCAGGCCAGTTTGCATAACCCTATTGAACATAATATATGCGAGAAAATAGAAGTATTCAAACAAGGGTGAATTCATCTAGCCCCTCGGCCTCGGTCGTAAAGTCTTAATGATTTATGATTTTTGAGCGGATCCCAGATAGTGAATCGAGATTGTAACTATTAGATCCATACGAAATTTTGCACCTAGTTGCGTCTTGGTAATGTCCACCTGATTACGAAGTTTCTTCCAGATTGCATTCGTAATTCTTGAGATATTGCGAAAATAACGTTAAAAATAACAACGAAATTTGGCACATTTTTTTCCATAAATCTACGAAAGTAAATATCGGATCGAATTGAAATTTGGAACATTGTTGTTAAATACTCTAAGGTTTGCGCCGAATTCCATCGTAATCTCATCAATATTTTCAGAGAAAAAAAATGTCTTTTAAAAAATTCTCGAATAGATGTTTTTAGTTACTTTGAGTAATTTCAGGAAGCTGAGTTATTTTTGTTATTAAAACAACTTTCAGGGAAATCGTGTCACGAAAAAAAATTGCAAAATATATACTACATAAAAAGATATGAATTTGTGAAACCTGACTGGCAGGATAAATTGGAGAAACACAAGAAAAATTATAACTCAAAAACTACAAAAAATCGCTCAACACATGGTTTTTTTTTTGATACCCCCACGTGTTAGAAATCTAAAAACAAATTTTGACGTCACTACTTGGACCACCCTGTATAGAATTAACACTTACAACACTTGATTCTTGATTTTCGTACAAGAAAATAGCATAACTGAATCTTCTAATCAGTTTATATAAGTGAATATTTCTAGTAACAACAGAGAAAAAAGTTTCTTCAACATTTAACAGATCTTCGGAATTATTGAATTAACATAATATTTTTTCAAATTCATTATTACTTTCCGAAGTAGATTCACATTCTGGAAATACGTAATGACTACGAACTCTATGCAGAGAGGACAACGTTGCGTAGTTATCTGACAGGACAACTATAACCTAACAGTTTCCAAATATACACGGTGAAATGTGTTGGAATTTCATGGGTAATCGAGAGTGAATGGATTATATTCAGGCATCATGAACCACTTTATTCAAAACAAAATGACGAAAAATCTGGAAAAGCACTGCTGTTAAGGCAGCAGCTTTTGCGCGCATGTTCAATGTAGATGACCGCTTCGGCAACGAATTTGAACATTCCAAGAAAAGCTGCTGCCTTCACGGCAGTGCTTTTCCAGATTTTTTTTCGATAAATTGCTGGATTTCAATTCGATCTAATCTGTGTTTTTGGAAATATTGGAAAAATTAAATCTTGAATGGGAATATCTGCGGAATCGTTAAGTGGATTTTACCCATTCACGAATTCGACCTTCGTAATCAAGCCCCAAACCTTAATCTTCAAAATCAACCGGACCGTAAACACAATAACTTCTAAAAGGAACAACTTAGTAACTCGATATTTGTGGAGAAGGTTTGGACCTTAATTACGAAGGCCGAATTCGTGAATGGGTAAAATCCACCGAATGATTCCGCAGATATACCCATTCAAAATTTATTTTCCCAATATTTCCAAAAATACAGATTAGATCGAATTGAACTCCAATACTTTATCGAATAATGACAATTTGAAGGTTTATACAGAATTAAATGAGGATAATATGATGAGAAGGTCACAGAATATTGAATATTTGAAAAAATTTGAATTTTTTTTTTCGGAATGTTCTCATGATACGATCATCACGAAATTTTGCACAATGTTATCCTTCAGCAACTTCAAACTAGCTGCAAAATTTCATCACGATTGAATCAGTATTTCTTGAGTTATACCGAAAAAAACAACGATACCGAGAAGAAAACCACGAAATTCCACAATTTTTTTTCCAATATCTCCAAAACTGAAAGTTGTATCGAAATGAAATTTGATACACTGCTGTGAAATATGGAGCTCAAGGTATGACTGGAATTGTTCTCGAATATGAACAATGGTTTCAGAAAAATTTTTTTTTTACAATTTTATGGTCACTGAGTATATTTATCGAATGAGCAACCTTTCATAAGAAATGATAAATGGGAACTCACCTCTTAAAATAACCTTTCTCGGTTCATCCTTCTGTAGATTTCGGTTATGCCCATTAAAACACTCGGTATTCGCGTTACGATCAGTCCTCACTAGTTCACTAAGAAAATTTATGTACCCTATAGCTAGCTTTAAAGTATCAACTTTCGAAAGTCTCTTTTCGTATGGTAACGTTGGTATGTGTGATCTCAATCCCTCAAAGGCGTCGTTTATAGATTGCATTCTTTTCCTTTCTCTCAGATTTGCTGCTTGCCGTTGTTGAATTTGCTGCTGAGGACATTTGTTTCTCCTCCTGTGTCTGTATGGGATATCACTGCAAATAATAATAATCTATAAACATTTTTTGCATACTACATGGTGTATTGGACAAGTCAAGTAACGACAAATCCCCTATTTCATATTGCAATCTAAAGGGTGTTCTAAATTGCAAATTTTTTTAAGGATAAATCAAATATAGATGGCGCACTGAATTCTTCTGGGTATTTTGACATTTAAAAAGTGCAAAGTATGACATTTATAAAAATGGCTTCGTACACGATACAACAACGCGTTCGAATTGTTGAATTATTTCATGAAAATCAGCGTTCTGTGAAAAGTGTTTTTAGAAAATTACGTCAATTTTATGGTTTACATAATCGTCCATCTCGAAGCACTATTGGTCGAATTATTAAAAAATTTCAAGAAACCGGTTCGGTGGAAGATCAAAAAAGTGAAAAATTCAGTCGTAGCGGTCGTTCACAAGAAAATATTGATTTGGTTCGTGAAAGTGTTGCTGAAGACCCTGGAATGTTCATTAGACGACGTTCACAATAAATTGGACTTAGTGGGTCCACATCATGGCGTATTTTACACAGGATTCAGCTCTGAAGGCATATAAGATTCAAATAACACAGGAACCTAAGCCTCACACCTCACTTTGCAAATGACACAATTGATTTATTGAGACAAAAATTTCCTGGACGAATAATCTCCAGAATCGGTGATGTCAATTGGACACCAAGATCATATGATTTGACACCGATGGACTATTTTCTTTGGGGTTATGTGAAAAGACAGGTCTATAAGAATAATCCACAATCGGTTCCTGAACTAATGAATGAGATTATTCGTGTCATTAGTGAGATAGAGCCTCAATTATGCCAAAATGTCATTGAAAATTTCAACAAAAGAGTGGACGTCTGAAGAGCTGCAAGACAGACAGATATTATTTTTCGTATATAAATGCCATAACTGATACTTCAATTACCAATAAAAAGTTTTTGAAAGTGAATGCAAATTGTGTGTAACTTCATCAAAAAATCTGGACATACTTTTTGTATGACCCAAAGACCTTCAGCTGCTTAGGTGGATAGTTAAATAATTGTATGCACATATAGTGTGGATGCTTCTCTGTTAGAATTAGACGATGCACAGGATAATGAGGATCCTTGGATCTCATAGGGTATCTATCATTTGATCTATCAAACTTTGATCCGTTTTTGAATAAAATTTTAAACACTTCAAAATGTAAACTCCATACAATGGAAGTATATAATTCTTATTGGAGACACCACGGCACAAATCACGATATCGCATTTCGAATAAATTCTGAATATTCTGTTCTGAATTAAAAAATATCCCATTCATTCTGGTACTGCCCCTTCAAAATTATATGCCATAACGAGCTACTGACTCCCAGCTTGCAAAAGAAACATTTCTATGGCAACTAACTCACACATAATTTGTCATTCAACATGATGTGTCAATTTCAAAAATTGATCAATGTAAACAACTAGGAATTTTGTAAACTGATCTCGAACAAACACTTCATTTCCAATGGCCACTAGATTGATTGTTTCTTTTCTGTTCCTATTTGTAAGAAACAGGACTGCTGTTGTTTTGCTTTCACTAATAATGAGTTTATTCTTAGCTAACCATTCCTTAATATATTTGTAAACAGCAATGCTCGAACAAGATTCACCAGCAACCAATACATTTTGGGTCATCTACAAAAGCAATAATGTATAATAAATCTTCCTCGAAGACGTTATAAAGGTCATTACCTATAAACAAAACAATCAACTACCCTGTGGCACGCCGTGTTGACATTGATCCATCGATGATTTGGCTTTTATACCAGATTTTGTTATTACATTTCTTTGCTTTCTGTGTGTAAGGTAGGATTCAAGCCACAATAATTTCCTCTAATTCGGATTGCTTTAAATTTCTTCAATGTGCATGATCTTGATAAGCCGTCAAAGGCTTTTGTGAGGTCTATAGAAAGGGTCAATACGAAGTTGTCTTTTTCTATAAGGTCTATTACCAACTTTGTGAATTCGAAGATAGCTGTCTGTGTAGATCTTCCTCGAAGATAACCATGTTGTGAACTTGAAAAAATGTCACAGTAATTTATGAAATTAATTTTTGAAAAACTAGACAAAATGCTAATGGGACGGTAATTCTGAAATTATACTTCATTTTTTTTTTATGAATGGGGTGGATCAATGCTAGCTTAAATTGCTTGGGTAATATAAACCAAATCTGAGTCAGTTGTTTACGATGTGGGAAAGTATCACATTCCACACAAATGCCAATTTTTCAACACCTTTATGATATTTGAAATCCTTTCTTCAGTAGTTGGTTGAAGAAATGAAGACCTGTCATTATCGGGCATATTAAATTCAAAGTTCATCTCCTGAATGCCTTCCAACCTACTTTTGGAAAATCTCTCCTATTTTTAGTTGAGCCTCATAATTCATTGCATATTGATTACATTGTTTTCTGTTTATTATCAGAATTCAATAGGTTCTCTTCATAAAAACAGAATTTTGCTTCCATGAGTTATTTGTCATATTTCTGTTTCTCAAGTTTATACTGTTCATTAAATTCCTTATTGTGTTGTTTTATTGTTGATAAGAGGTCTAGTTCCTTCTTGCATTCATCCAAATCTTTGTCACTATAAACAGATCTAATTTTTTTTCTGAATGTAATAACTTAATAGACTAAAATTGTTTGACGAGCTCGGTCTATACACTGTTATAACCAAAAGTATACCTCTCTAACAAGACATCGAACTCATTGGGAAATATATATGATCTGCGTACATCAAAAAGGCAGAGCTATCAAAGATACTTTGAAAAAGGAACTAGATACTAGATAAGTTACTTTTTAATAGAGTATCCGAAGTAACTCAGAGATACTCTTCAAAAAAAGGAACTTAGATACGTATCTTAAAGTTCCTTCTCAAAAAAGATAAGATACTTTTCAAGTTCCTTTATATATAAGGTTGGAGTTCCTCAACGTTTTAGATGAAGAAGTGTATTGCTTGATTTCTTGACTAAATCAAAATTTAGATAATAGGAGAATTTGTATGACCAGATTTCATTGACGCCAGAATTGGAGAATTACTCAAAATACAACAACCTCAAATGAACAACGAATGATTTATGGAGTAATAGATAGTAGTTTATTCACTTATTCAAAAAAATCTGTTTTTTTCTAATTCTCATTGTTTGAAGGAAAAGTGGGAAGTTTTTTCTGGAAGTCTGACCGGCACAAGTCAGTATAAATGTATATATGTCAAACAATTTTTGACACATGAAAACGAAGCTGCTTGGCTAACTTTTTTCAAAATGTTTTTTTTTTGAGAAATAAGTTAAAATTTCTCGAACAATTCGACGCACAAATTGTTTTACGTATATCACAAGTTTTGGCATATATATCTTCATTACAAAAAAACGAAAATGCTGGGCCAACTTTAGTTCACTTTCGCGATTTGTCGGGAAACTCGACAAAATTTCGTGAAAATATTTACGGTACAAGTCAGCACAAATGTAACACACATTTTTCCACTTTAATTTGAGGAGAAAATTCTTCATTTATGATTTCCCGGAAAATCGGAGGGAATTTCAGAATAATTCGAAGGGCAACTATTTCAGCCGTTGAAACTCAGTTTTCCAAAAAGAGTTAGGCTGGCCTATTTTAGAAATTGTGTAGAATATCTTGAACAGGAACTAAAATAATTTCAACACCACAAAGCAGCAAAAACCGAGAACAATCAAGCACAAAACAATGTTTTAGGAAACCGTAAAACGCTGGGCCAACTTCACACACATTCGTCTAAAGGAACTTTTTTTAAGTTACAAGATACAGTTTTTTTTTGAGAAGTACTTAAGATACTAGTTACTTTTCGCCAACAAAAAAAGGAACTAAGATACAGTAACCTAGATACTTTAAAGTATTTATGTTACTGTGAAGTATCTAAGTTACTTTTTTTCTGACAGCTCTGCACTCATGTATCGGAGAATATTCGTTCACATTGTAGAAGCATTTCTTCAGAGAATGTTCCATTGGTGTTTTAGATTTTTTTGCATCCACAATTTTCATAGAAGATGGTAAATGTTGGATACATAGCTATTTACAGAGTTCCAATTCGAATTAAAGAGTTAGAATTGAAAACTTTAAAACCAAATGAATGTGTGTTGCTGTGTTTTCTCAAAACTGTCAATTTGACAAAAGTCTCAACTCGAAACGAAAAATCGAAAGAAAATAATTCTAAACATTTTCTCCTTTGTCTGATGAAAGAGTCCGATTTGTACTCTGAAACGTCAGAGTTTCCTTTGTTTATCGTCCGTTTTGTTCCTGCATTGTTCATTACACAATATGTTTTCCAAAAAACTGCCCTTACAAATAGTTTAATCCTGCAATCCGCAAGGGTGTTTTTCATGAAGAAACAATTTTCATTCAATTTTTAACTGTTCTGTTTCAGATATTGGAAGTGAAAACCCAGAGAAAACCGCTAAAAAGTTAATAACTCTGAAAAACTGTATTCAGGTCAGTGTTCTTCTAGTATATTTTTTTAAAAATTTTCATTGATACTTACTCTTTGTTGGACCCTGAACTGTTCTCTTGGTCACTATTGAAGGAGCAAGTGGACAATGCGGAATCACTACTATTTTCATCATACAAGAACAAGTCACTGCTATTTGATGACCCCGTAGTGCTGCCACTACTACTGATATTGTTATTCAAAAAATGACTAGAATCGAAAAAGAACTGTCTATCTAGATCTTCTATATTGAACATCGTGAAAAAAAACACCAAAGTGAAAAGCTCCAACGGAATTTCTTTGTCTCTGTTTGGTTACTGACGCATCTAAAACGCCATAATGCAGCGGTTAAGGTAGATTACACGGTGTTCCTTTATCGGCACGTGTTGACACTTGTCAACACTCAAGAACCTTCGGGTGATAATTGAAAAAACGTGCCGGCACGTGATTCTTTCGGTAGCTAGCACGTGCTGCTTATTTCCCGAACAATTAACTAATGAAACTACCCTCAAAGAGTTTTGTCGAACCCGGAATTGAGATGGAAGAGGGGGTGCTAAGCGCCGTCGCGACGCTCTGGAGGGTGGTTTGACCACGCCTCTACTCGTCGAGTGTCCGGAATGGTGAATGTTGTCTGATATCAGGAAATTGTGACATCGCTGGCTGATACATTGCAATTTGGAAAATTCATTAGCTGTTATCAGTTCATCGATTTTTATGGGCTTTTAGTCAATATTTACGCGGATTTGAAACATATTATTACAGATTGGTTTACAATATGATGACGAAATTGAAAATCACTCGGCTCAGATGAAGAAATTTTGAACTGAAAACACGATCACAATTTTAGAAAACATTGAGTTTGGGGCAGGAGATTTTAGTGGCATTTACATATTTTTTTTTCAATATTTCCTGAAACATTCATTGGATCGAGCTGAAATTTGCTACAATTGTGTTGGATATTGAATTCAAGAAATATGCTTAATCACTGGTGGATATAGTTTCCAGGAAATGAAATTAAGAAGAATAATTCAGGAAGTATTTTAAATTCAACAACGATTGGATCCTCACAAAATTGTGTATGAAGTTTTGCCAATTTTCCAAAGACAACTCACCAGTAGTTCTTGAGATATCGAGGAAATATCTATAATTCCGGAACCGTTCAACCGATTTCGGTTGTTTCAATTCGCTGGTTCGTTCTGTTCAAAAATGAACGTCTCAACGAACGGCCTGTCTGGCAACGGATTTTTCATTGATGAGTCCAACCTAGTCGTTTAATAAGATTTTCTTGAAAAAATTCAAAAAGTACGGCCCCTTGGGCAAAATGATTAGGCGCTATAGCCAGAACATCTTTTTGAACTGAAATTTCTCCAGTTACTATTGGCGTCTGAATTTAAGATGGCAGCGGCACGATGGCCAGTTTTAGAACTTTACATACAGACATAGATTTTGTTTTGATAGTCGATTTTGTACTGTTTGTTAGTGTTTGGTTTGATAATTTTTGATTTCACGATTTATTCAAAGACTTTTTAGACTTTTATAGTTGACGAGAGTATTACTGGGAGTACATATTCCATTCTTATAAAGTAGGTATGTATCATCCTTCAATCTAATTGAGTGCAGTAACTCTAAAATTAAGGGGATATCTCCAAGGTTAGACAGTATTTTAATATTATTCATTTTCAGATCCAAATATGGAAAGATTGACATTGGTGGATTTCTTAGGCTCTCTTGAAAGTTGAGAAACAGATAGTATATTGTAAAACATACTTTTTGGAATACCTAATAGACAAATACTCATAACTAAATAGTCAATATATTGTGAATAAAATGGATACATTCACATGAAATTAATGCTCTTCTACCGTAAGCCTTATTCATTATGGATTGACGAATGAATTTTCCAACACTCATATAATTGGTCTTGAAAAAGCTGTAATAAATAAGCCTTGTACAACTTTGCTTCCATCGGCAGAAGCACTTTGAGCGAACAGTATTCATCACCAGATATTTCTTTGTTGGGACTCTTTTTTTTCATTAGTCAGTTCTATCACTATAGAACATTTACGTTGTTCCTTAATGATCAGTTCAACAGGCAGATTTCCGGAAGGCAGAGCATTCCTCTTAAGTAAATTTCTCTGCTTGGATTACGGGCCGGGAAAAAAATTGTCTTCATGAATGTGATCTAATATTTCATGAGCAATTCGTGCTTACCTTTATAAAAATGATCATCATCGGTAAAATGCAGGTAACAGACTCTCATAAATCTTGTTTGTTGGTTTTTATCGATTCTTCAACACTTTCAGGCCTGACTTCTTAAAGGAAGTTTCTTTCACCCTAACTCGAAATTTTTCACCGGGCTGTGGAAATCTATGGGAAGGGACATTTGAGTTTGCTTTTCCTCAGTAAAAGCACTTGTAAAATCACACAAACGCCAAGAAAAATGCATAAACTTTCTCATTTGCTTAACATTTCTTTTAACTTGTCAATGATAATGTCTGTACCTCGGGTTACTCGGATAGTCACCAGAGGGAGTAGCGCTTATCTTCATTCGCCAATATGGACAGTTCTGAATGAGGCATTCTCTGTATGATGATAATAACCCTACTCGACAGTAATAAATACCCATCATATGTAAATAATCTATATCACAAAACATAATATAAGAATATGTTGTATGTCAAGCTTTAGTAATTTACGTTACAAGGCCGGGAAATGACTCATAAAAGCACTAGTCTAGATGTTCACGGACGAGGCGACGAAAGAACCGAATCTGGAATTTCTAGACGAGTATTTTAATGACATTTCACGGCCGTATATCGTACTCGTACAACGTTTTATTTTATACTGCTCAAAATTTTTTTCAAATTTTTGGTACAAAAATTGAACTGTCTATTAGTCTATTCAGGTAGTTTGAAGGTGTCAGTAACGTGTCAGTACATGATGTAAAACCATCCATTAATATAGGGTGATAATGTAGTATGCTTTGAATCGGTTGCTGACAGTAAAATTTTTTTTTTTTTTGATTTCTTGCCTGTCAGTTCAGCATCGTTTTGAATTTTTGGTTTTGAATGATTTCAAATAACATGGATGCAGAGATTTTGAAGAAAAGTTCTGAAGCGACGGCGAAACTTATCCCGGTCAAGTCTTCCGGACGATATCAAAAGGAATTCTAGATATTATGTGAATGGCGCAAATCTTACAATGTGGAAAAAATTCTTAAATTTCTTCACCGGCCTAGTGATGTAATGTTTCATTTCCCGGACTCAAATGAGCCCGGGAAATGGCACATTACAGTACAGTATGAAATAAAGTATGTATCAATAATTATAATACACTCCGTGTTCCCATTTTTTGAATTAAGCTACCAACGAACAGATTAGTTGACTTTTTCTAAAACTTTGTTCTTCGTAGTACCTATCTGTATATCTCAATTTATCAAGCTGAATACACTTTGAGGTTCACATCAATAAAGGAAATCAATTGCCCCTAAAAATCTACCAGGTAAAAATCTACTAGAGCAATGTCCCCCTTTTCATTTCAGAACACTGATGAAGTGCGCAAATGATAAGTGATAGTCCAAAAAATATATGAATATAATCTTTATTTCATTTAAAACTTGATGTCCTGCTATTTTCTCGTTTCTGCTATCGAGAAAATCTAAGGATTTTCATCTTCACAGTGATATTTTTTAGGGCAAAGCCTCCTTTATCCATATATGAATTTGTTGAGGTTCTAGTTTTTCTTATCTGATATCTTTTATTAATGTTGAAAACTTTTGGTTTTATCCAAATGTCCGTAATTTTCGTTTTTTTCGCCGAGAATGGATATTGAAGGGTAGGTTGCACTCTCAGATGAAAACTCCGTTAGTAAATTCAATTCTGTCCGGCCAGCCGTCTGTCCGGTCGTTGCTATAATAACTTCTTCATATAATTTCGTTCTTTCATTTAAAGGTGCATAGTACAGGAATCTTTTATTGTATCACTTCATGCAGAGTTTATGATACACAATTTTCTTAGATAAGAGTTATGAGCCAGGTAGATGGATAGAGCTCTTGATTGAAATATAATGAAGAATGTGAATATAACGGATATACATTCAGGAAACAAGAAGGGGTTATTTTGGAGATATTCTTAGAAAAACGATTGGGAAAGTTGAATTAGCAAGATCAGGCAAAAAATTCTCGATCCTGCCAGGATTCGAACCTGGAATCTTCTGATCCGTAGTCAGACGCGTTATCCGTTGCGCCACAGGACCACTTGTAAATTATAATTGAATAAGTCAAATTAACGAATGCCAAGCTAAATAAATATCTGACTTAATTTAAATCTGGTAATCCTGCATCAGAAGTTAATTGAATTTCCACATACAAGATATTTATATATCAGAAATATAAAGTTACAGATCAGCAAAACAATAATAATTAATTTTTTTCAATGTGCAAGCCGGTAAGGCCAGTATCAAAAGATACTATAATCAAGGTGTTCCTCCTTTTTAAGTCGATAATAGGTATTTAATATTTATATCTTTAAACACACTGAATGTCATGTTAAGTCGATAATAGGTATTTAATATTTATATCTTGAAACACACCGAATGTAAGCAATATCGATTTAAATTGAAAATACACAATTGGAATTAGTCATTATACGCTCTATTATGCTGTTTCGTCACAAAATGTCTGTTATTTTCTAATTTTGAACTGAAGTCGGTCTCAAACGACTAGGTTGGACTCACTGGTGGTGGTGAAGAATCTGTGGTCAAATGTGATTCTCCGACCGACGGTCCGCCGTCTTTGTGTGCTCTAACTTTCGAAAGAAACAACCTAGGGTCTTGAAATTATCAGGTTAGGTCTTGATTCTGAATATCTCGGTTAAGTTCGTTAATGGGCCAAATCTGCAGAATGGTTTACAGCCATTTGAAACTTTGATTTTTCAATAACTCAAAAAATATTTATCTGATCGAAATGAAACTTGGTTGGAAGATGAACAGTGTCAACAAGAAGAATTATGCATGGAAAATAAAAAAAAAATTATTTTTTTTTGAAAAGTTTCATATTTCATTTTAATTTCACTGAAATTTCTAAGTTGCCATTTCGCAATGTGAACAAGTATGTAAAAGCTGCTGACTTCACGTCAGAGCTTTTCTAGTTTATTTTTCTTTCAAGTTAATTCGCACCTATATTGAAAATAATAACCACAGGAAAAAAAAATTTTGGAAGGGTATGTTTATTTTTCGTTTATTCACGCTTTGATTTCGCTCATGCGTAAACCGAAAAAAATGTAATACCTACTCTTGCATTGTTCTACCCCCCGCATGAAAATCGGTATGAAATGAACAACTGCGGGCGTATCAGAGTAAATAAAAAACCACTCAGAATCAGCCCCTTTCAATTTGTCATCTAATCCTCTCTTCACGCTTTGCGATACTCGACAAGTAGTTTTCTCTTGTTTTCATAGCTTGAACTGAACCAAATTGATTTCACGCGCCAGGGTTGTATTAGCACAAGCATAAACTACACAGTTTCAATACGCATTCAGCTTTTTGCGAGCTGAATCCAGTAATGATAGACAAATTCTAGGAAAGCTCAGATTTAAAGTCAGGAGCTTGTTCAAATTTAGAGGTCACCCATTCATGTATTGACCTCGCCCAACGCAGCTTGAATTCATTATAGATACAGGGTGTTTCATCATAAACTGGTCAAATATATTCATCCGTATAGATGACATTGGGAAAGTCATTTTTGCCTTATGACATATACCCCGTTTTCGGAGCAGAGATACAGATTGTTCAATGTCAACTTTGAGCAATATTCTGATAACTGTGTTGAGTTATGCGTGACCTTCGAAATAACGGTTTTTGGTCACATCCTAGAATTTTTTGGTGGTCTCTTCAACTGTGGTATAGAATTCTGGAAAAAATATTTCAAAATGGCGGAAAACCTACAAAGTTGGAATCTTTCGTTTTCGATTGCCAAATTGGGCAGTATTATTCCAATGTACTCCATTTTCCGCGAAAATTTTTTTTCAAAAGTCGAACTCAATTTTCTTCTTACATGTCCACAGTGAAAAAAAATTCCACCCAAAATTGTTAAAATCTCACGAGGTTGAACTAATCTTCATTCTGAACACATTGGTTTTCATTTTATAGCCTTTCAAAGATTTCGTACTGAAATAATTTTCATTTTAGAAACTGGTGACCCTACGGAGGCCAAAATTGTGCTAATGGGCCCCCAGAATGACCTGGATGACCTGGACCTGGAAAAAAAAATTCGAAAAATCTTTGATGGTAATCGAACTCGCTCCACTTACGGACAATGGTCCGAGTATAAATTGGATTTATTCTGATTATATTGATGTCCGTTACCAAGCAACGGTAGTTCTTCGAATTTGACCCTATTTTCCGAATGCGGAGAGAGTTCGATTCCCACTAAAGTTTTTTAGAAAATATTTTTTTTCTTGATGAATTCATATTTCTATCCAGGTCATTCTGGAGGCCTATTGGCATAATTTCGGCATCCGTAGGGCCACCAGTTTCTTGAATAAAAATTATTAAAGTACTCCGAGAGGAATCTTCGGAAGGCTATAAAATGAAAACCAATGGATATTTTTTCATTCTGTTTTCACACCGGTGTTCAGAATAAAGGTCACTTCAACCTCGAAAAATTCAACAATTTTGGGTGAAATTTTTATTTTCACTGTAGACATGTAAAAAAAAAAGTTGAGTCCGAATTTTGAAAAAAAATTTTCACGGAAAATTGAGTTCATTAAAAAAATGCTATCCAATTCGGCAATCGAAAACAAAAAATTTCAGGTTTTCCGCCATTTTGAAATAATTTTTCCAGAATTCTATACAATTGAATTGACCACCAAGAAATACTGAGATGTGACCAAAAAAATGTATTTCAAAGGTCACGCATAAGTCACCACAGTTATCAGAATATTGCTCAAAGTTGACATCAAACACCATGTATCTATCTTAAGCCTCGAAAACGGGGTATATATGTCATAAGGCAAAAATGACTCTCCCAATGTCATCTATACGGCTATATATGTTTGACCATCTTATGATGAAACACATTGTATACTCAGTGACATTTGAAGTGAATAACTTTTCTTTGTTGATGTCTCACATCAATAATGAAAAGCTTACGATTTCAGAAAATTGTATGAACTTTTGATCAAAAAAATAATAATGTATTTTATGACCCTGTAGCTGAATACACTCTTGTACTCGTCTAGGAATCGATGAACGTTAGACTTAACGTTATCATCAGCTTCTTGGAGAGAGTCCACGGTTCGACGCAATATGGTGCCGTGCGTGTTCTTGCTGAAAAAGATCGTCTGGACTGCCATTCAAATGACTATAACTCCGAAACCATTCGCCTGATTTGTCCCATTAACTCAACTTACTTAACCGCTGCATTCCAATGCGTGACCTAATCTGAAAGTTTCGCTAGCTGGCTTCGACAGTTATCGTGTCGTCGGCCAGACAGAATCGATTTTGACAACTGATTTGTCAACAGTGAGTCCAACCTTGTCGTTTGAGACCGTTTTCGGGGAAAAATTCGAATATTACAGACATTTGGACAAAATGATAAGACGTTGTTCCCCTAGGATATGCACGCAAAAAGTTAATATAATTATCATAGCATGCTTTGAATATTACCATTCTTTTAACAAAAAAATAAGTTCGCCAAATGATTTCTCTGCATGTAACGCTTCAAATGTCACTGAGTTTATGTCAGCATGGTACGGTCCTGAATATCACACCCCCAAGGAATACACTATCTGTCATGGCCATGGGGTCCATGGGGATGGAAACATATGTATCGAGTAAACCCCTGTAACACATACGCACTTCACACAGGGACAGCATGCATTTAAAATCCATTATCGATTGAATAGGCGCTAATTTCCTGACTATTCACTCGGAAGAATGCAATTGTGGTTTATTGATCCCAATGGTCCTAAATATGCGTGATGAAATGGAGAAATTAAGATATAATCGCTAGAGTAGGGCTGCTGCTTTTGAAATTAAGACATTAAAGCTAACATTAACACTCAAAGGACATTTCAATTCCCACTATAGTATCAATCTAGTATATATCTCCAAATCGGTTTCTGCTCTTGGAAATTCTAGAAAAAAAACAATGTTCCGTTTGTAGCTTTCAAATAAAAGAAGGTTGTTTCTTCCTAGTTCCTTTAATGTGTTGACTAATCTCACTACAAAAATCAAAACGTACAAGAATTCACATAACAAATATCACAGCAAAGCCTCTCCTCCCCTGAACTCTCAACTAGATGCGTAAAATTTATAAAAATTTGATAATAATTGAGTTCCGATATTCCTGGCCAGTACTGGCCAGTAAATTTTGACAGTTGATTTTACTGGCACTGCTTTGGTAACTGTTCGTATCAGTACGAAGCGTTTCGAAATTACTGATACTGGCCAGTACTGGCCAGGAATATCGGAACTCAACTATTATAATGTTAAATGCTCAAACAGTATTGAATGATGACTGCTTGAAGAAATGTTTAGTATAAGAAAAAAAATAATGTCATGTGAAGTCTAGGTCCACTGAACTAATAACCCATGGGTTATTAGTTCAGCGTCTAGGTCTAGTTTTCTATGTTTATGTGTGGCCATATCAAAGACATATTAAACGCTATAGTTTCATAGGTCTATGGGCCATATATTTGTATTATGTGGTGGCCATAAGAGGTAGCTATTTGTTTGATTTGAGAATGGTTTCACTTGATGTTGAGAAATTGTAATATTCCCTGTATTTTTTATAAATTTGACGGTTCTAGGTAAGACTTCAGGTGAGGAGAGGCATTGTTGTGATATTTGTTATGTGGGTTCTTGTATGTTGTGATTTTTGTAGAAAACTCTGATGATGCTCTGACTTATAACAGCGACATAACCACAATAAGGGAACTAGGAAGAAACAACCCTCTCTCATTTGATAGAATAAATTCCTATACTTGGACAATTTAATTGTGTTTTGTAGCTTTGACATGGATATTCCGAATGAAATTAGTTTTGATGCTGAGTTTGCCATAGCTCTGGCACATACTCTCACAATATCACAGCTGTAAGTCAGGCATGTATTTTTGAAAATATTGGGAAAATACAATTTGAAAGCGGTTTATCAGAGGCGGGTTTTACCCATTCACGAAATCGACTTTCCTTATTAAGTCTCAAACCTACTCTACAAAAATCTAGTTTCGAGGTCGACTCTCCCAAGTTCTGTTGAACATTTTTTTTCGGAGACTATTAATCGAATTCCATTCTTTTTACATCAGCAACAGTGTTTTCAAAATTAAGTTTGATCCATGATGTAAAAAACATGGTGAGCTAATCTGTAAAAAAGGGACGTCAGCAAATCAAAATATAAGGAAATTATATTCTGTGCTTTGAATTTGAATGAAAAAAGTGACGTCATCATTGGTGAATACGATCACAGATATGCAGATGAGCACACCATGTTCTACTTACATCATGGTTTGATAGTATTTTGATCTTCGGGGATATTTTGAAGAAAATACATGTGTGAAATTTCTTGTTTATTCCATAGAATAGAGAGATCTCACAGAAGCGACATTCCTCGACCTTTCCATTGTTTTCGATGTACCCAAATTCGTGAACTTGAAAACTATAAAAGATTGATAATGGAAACCATAGAATAACAACATCCTGGCCACAGAATCACAGAAAAGTAAGTATTATTTATATTATATACTTCTCTGTGCTATGCTGGTATTGTATAAATATTATATTGAAACCATGATGTAAAAAAACATACTTACATCATGATTTAAACGAATCAAACAACAAAATCGAAACCGTCATAAAGAACCAGAAGTTCAATGAAATCGAACACGTGGAAGTAATCGACGTAGATATCGTTTTTTTGTGCCAGATGATTGTGTAATTAATTCGAAATTTAATGATCATTTCATCAAACCAATTGAAAAATCAAAATTTATTTTCAAATATTTTATTTTTACAGATATACAGGGTGTTCTACAAGCTCTATGACAAACTTTGACAGATGGTAGCTGTGCTCATTCTGAACATTTTTTTTCCTATGAACATATATACGATTCGTTTTTGTTGAGAAAATACAAGCATTTGAAAAATTTTATTTTCATGTTCAAATCATAATTATAAATGGGAATCTTGATAATATAAAAATTGTTCAAAATGTCCACCTTCGGCTTGAATGCAAGCTTCACATCGATGAACTAAAGATGCCGTTACTCTGCAGATCAGATTTGGGTCGTTTCGTATTTGGTTTGCTGCATCTTGAATTCTATCAAGCAATTGTTGATGACTCTAAGTCATCAATGAAGTCAAAAAGGTTGTGCTCCAAAAAATTTTTATACAAATCTGCATTTAAACGGTCATTTATAACATGTACTAACATCAAATCATTGTTGAAAATCCCTCCCCAATCGTTTACAACGAAGCGTTGCTGAAATCTTGGGTACCTATGTTGTTGAAGTAACCATCTACAAAATTCTAACCTTCGTAACCCATCGTCAGCATGTAAAGCTTGTACATTTCGTCTATGAAATGGATGCAACATTTCTTCTTTCAAAGCACGCCATACGAAATTTGCGAATGAATGAAGATTAGTAGCTATACGTCGAACACTAATCGAAGGGTTGCCACGGACAGCATCTATTACATTTTCCTCATTTTCTACATTTACTTCAGTTGGCTGAATGGCTTTCTTTGGAGCAGGATTGCCTGTTTCTCGAAGTCTTCGGAATGATGCAAAAAATACTGTGTGAGCAGGTTGTTGTCTATTAGGATATTTTCTTCGGTATTCACGAGCTGCTCTTCTGGGGTTACCATTTAGAATTGTTATTCAAAACGTACCCCAAGTGTCAGACGAATAATTAAAATAAAGTCAATTACAGGACATTCTAACTAATTTTTTCAAATGCTTGTAACTTCGAAACGAGAACGAATCAGACCTATGTTCATAGGAAAAAAAATGTCCAGAATAAGCACAGCTACCTTCTGTCAAAGTTTGTCATAGAGCTTGTAGAACACCCTGTATTATTCATTTGGTCTTCACGAAAACCTGCATGGACCCTTCAATCTGTCATTTTCCATTGGAGTACTGGATTTTATTTCAATTCGATCTGTATATTTGGAAATACTCGGAAAAGAAATTTTAAATGGGAATTAAACTCCAAACCCACTCCACGCAATTACCAAGTCTCTGAGTAGATTCTTCCGGAAAAGCTATATAGGTTACGAGCAGTTTTGACAGTTGGGAGAGACTGGAGGACCAACAATAACCTTAAATGCATTGTTTACTATGGGAAAAAGCGATTGGGCTTGTGATTTTGTATGAATTTGGACATTTTGGACTGAAATATTCACTATTGCATTATCTAGTAACTATATCCAAAGTACTTGATATCTTGTTACAGTAACAGCTTTACTTAATCATGGAATTTTTCGAATAAATACAATTCTTGCTGGTTGAATGTGTTGTTGCATGTTGCTTGGTTTAGTAAGGCAAGAAATACAATTTAAAACCTTTTTTTTGAAGTAAATTCAGGTATTCAATGTCGAATAATCAACATCAAATCGATGAAAACTACCAATGAGTTGTTGAAGTATTTTCATTTGAATGGTACGTACTAACCAGATGTGGAGAGGAACTCAATGTATCCATTATAAAAGAGTGGTTATGTTAGGTTAGGTTAGAGTTCATTCCTCCGGAAGCTTTTTTGTTAACTATCGGCGGTTAGGCCGGCAAACACAATAACTCCCGAAAGAACCGAATTATAGAGACTCGATTTTCGTAGGGTAGGTTCAAAGTTTAATTACGAAGGTAAAATTCACTCAATGATTCCCTATATAATGGTACCGATTCACGATTTGATTTTTCCAATATTTCCAAAATTATAAATCGGATCGAATAGAAATCTGGTACTAGATCAAAATATGATAGCTTGAGGTTTATGCAGAATTTCGTGAGGACCATATGAGGAAATGAATCTGCGTTTGGCGAGGTCAGTACGTGAATTGGTGACTGCTTTGACAGCGAATTTGAACAAGCCAGTAGAAGCTGCTGACTTCACGTTATTACTTGTCTAAATTTTTTTCGGATTGCATGATAGCTTTAATCCCCTGAATTTTTGATCGAAAGATCTACATGTTGAGAAATTTTTGCAAAAAATATTTTATCACCACATAAATTGAAAAGAATCTGCAGATTGAATTGTTCATAAATTTGGGGCTAACAATCTGAAGCATTGCGATTGTTTCATGAGATATGAGGAACACGTGTGGATGCCGCAAGGTTCGAATTGGGGTGCACAGTGCTCATTCAACCGTGGAAAATGTGGTTTTATTTCTAGGGTCGGACTTAGTCGGTATATCAAAAATCTAGGCAAGCACTGACGTGAGGTCAGGCGCTTTTACACGCTTGTTCACATTCGAAGCTATTTCCTCAAGACATTGTGCATGAACCTACACGCCGTCATTTTTGAACCAAGTTCGATCACATCTGTATTATTGGTTATATTGGAAAAATAAAATTTGGAATGGATATATCTACGAAATCATTGTGGGTGTTTTTAAGTTGACACGAATTCGAACTTCTTAATCAATTCTCAAAATCGCTTTGAAAATATCGAGTCTCTCAGTCGTTTCTTCTCGGATGTTATTATGGTTAAGATCGGCCTAACTGCCAACCGTTAAATGAGAACCTATTTAAAGACTTGATATTTGTTGAACCGATTCAATTACGAAAACCGAATTCACGAATTCGTAAAATCATCCAATGATTCCGCATATAAATATCCATTCGAAATTTCATCATTCCAGTATTTTTGAGTTACCCTGTGAATAGCAACAATAACGAGGAAAAAAATTCTAGAAAAGCACTGCCGTGAAGGCAGCAGCTTTTGCGCGCATGTCCAATGTAGATAACCGCTTCAGCAACGAATTTGAACATGTGCGTAAAAGCTGCTGCCTTCACGATAGTGCTTCTCTAGATTTTTTTCCGATAAATTACTGGATTTCAATTCGATCTAATCTGTATTTTTGGAAAAATAAAATTACGGTCGGCCTAACGGCCGGACCGTAAACACAATAATTTCCGAAAGAAACAACTTTGAAACTCGATATTTGTAGAGTATGTTTGGACTTTAATTACCAAGACCGAATTTGTGAATGGGTGAAATCCACCCAATGATTCCGCAGATATACCCATTCAAAATTTTATTTTTCCAATATTTCCAAAAATACAGATTGGATCGAATTGAAATCTAGTACTTAAAAATGACAGTTTGAAGGTTCATACAGAATTTAAAGAGGATAATTCTATGGGAAGATCACAGAATATTAAATATTTGAAAAAAAAATTTGAAATTTTTTTCAAATTGTTCTAATGACACGATCCTCACGAAATTTTGCACAATGATGTTCCTCAACATCCTTGAACTAGCTGCGAAGTTTCATCACGGTTAAATCAGTATTTCTTGAGTTATACCGAAAAAAACAACGATATCGAGAAGAAAACCAGGAAATTCTACATATTTTTTCCCGATATCTCCAAAACTAATTGCCGTATCGAATTGAAATTTGGTACACTGCTGTGAAATATAAAGTTCTAGGTATAACTGAAATTTTCCTTGAATATGAACAGTAGTCGTTATGCTCCAACTAACAGCCAAGTTTCAATCCAATCGCTTCAATAGTTTCTGAAATATGAGGAAATTAACCTCAAAATTTTAAACGGCTCTAACTCCGAAACTATTTGGCCGGTTTGGTCCATTAACGAACTTAAGGTTGTTCGATACTTTGCCCCAAAACTCGAATTCCGCTAGATGGCACTACTCGAAAATTCGATAGAATATTTGTCTGGTACATAAAAGACCCGCCTGCTCGGGATTTATGACCCCTAATAAAACTCGTCACGGAACGAGAAGAGTTTTTACCAATATTGTCTCTTCGAATATATTTTTGCAGTTCATATTTCGACGTAAGCGAAATCTTTCGTTGATGAAATATATGTACACAGATTGTTCCAAGTTGTGGTTCCTATGACTAGTTTCAGGAGAATTAGGCCTATTTGAAATTTGAAAACTGGGATTATGAGATTTGTTCTATATTCGTTATTGAGCTGAGATAATTTTGCGACTAATTCTCGTCTGATTGCACAGGACGCGATAATGAATATCTTCAAGGACTTGCATGGTTTGAATGTTAGAATTTGTTTTTCGTAAAATCAAAATATAGTATCATTTCAAATGAATAATTAACTTTTAATTTTTAACAATTTCAATTTATAGTTTCAATCTATTCCGACACAATGTGATAAAACAATTTTGGAAATACATTAGAACTATATAGGTATTTGTTGAAATTGAAGTTTATTATTTGTTTAAAATGAATTTCTACCAATTAAAGACCGAATCAATACTTATACTATATTTTCCAATAATTAATCTTGTCATTTGTTTCATTCGAATGATGCGATACATATTTACATAATAGTGATTGAATATTTCGGGGCTGTTGTTTTCTTCATTTTCCAGGAACTCTCTATTTCAATTCCATTCCTTAGTTCACTTTCCTCACATAGGGGATAAATCCAACCTGTCATCTGTAAAAAATTACATCTAATGATATCAATTGTAACGTCAATTTCTAATCAATTCAAAGAAAATATTTTACTCACATCAATTACTTTGGTTCCCTGACACTCATTCCTCTGGGAATCCTTCCATCTAGGATTTCAGGTAGAAGACAATTCAAATAAAAATTATTCAGTTTAGGTAACATTTCATTATTCCATAATGAATCATCCCTCAAAATCCTTTCAATGTGGAAATCGTCGTCGCTGTAAATTACGAAATCACAATATTCCCTTTTACATATGCTCAGCTGTCCCTGTATTTGGAAATAATAATTGTGATTTCGTTTCAACCTGAAAAAATAAGGATTTCAGTTTTATCGAAATCTCCAAAAAACAAGTTACTCACATGATTCTGTCTTCAACTGCACTATAGCAATTAGGTTTGTCATTGTCTGTAAGCTTTCCTTTTACTGATTGCAAAAATTTGACTTCCATCAAGCCATCGTCTCCAACTAATCCATCAGGGGAGGCACCCAAAAATGGATTATCCCCATCTATAAACAAACCACATCGCTGTACGGAGACTCCTTTCGTCCTTTCATATTTCTGAATGGCCTTATTTTCATTAACCCTTCCGTACACTATGGAAGGAGTATTGAGTGGCTTTTTGTACAGAAGGGACTTCAATAAATTATGACAAGGAGTAGTTGCTCTCCTTCTCAATACTGAACCAAAATTTGAAGCAGTAAGATAGTTAGGTAGAAAAGATACTAATTACCTAGTTTCTTGGACCAACAATTCACCCTTTCAAGCAGGCTCCATATATCAACGATAACTATGGAATTTGTACGTGAGGTATAAAGTTCAGGACAGAACAGAAAGATATTACATTTAAATTCCAAAAACTATTCTCGACTTCTCGACAGACCAAACGTTTTATTTATGACACTATAAAATGTATTAGAAATTTTTCTGGGTGACTAAAATTCCTTCTTTATAACTTTCTTAGGACATTTTGTATGAGCAAATTACGAACAAATTTGCAGGTATAATACGAATTCATGTGAGGAAAATGACACGCAACAACTCCCAGAGATTACTTTCCTTCAAACCGAGAAAGAGTATATCCAAAAGTGCAATTCCAACCAACCATAGACCCGAAATCCTGTAAATCATAAAACTGTCAATCATCTGTAGTCATAAATGCAAACTCAAGATTTTATTGGCTCTTCTATAAGGTAATGGGTGTTAACCCTTGGGAGGCGGGTAAAATAAAATAATTTATATAATTTTCTGCTCCTGTCGAACTAGTAAAGGAAATTTCTGAAATATTTTTGAGAAAATTCAAAGTTCAGATTGATAGCCATCGACTGACGTCTTTTTTTTTTAAATAAAAATTCTCATCAAGGCTATATTTGGGTTAATAAATATTTCCATTTTCAAATTGCTTTTGACGGAAAAATAGCGAATATTTGCCTAAAATTAGGATGTCACGACAAAGCATGTAGGTGAACCAATGTACACCAAAAAATTTGAATGAATAGGAGCCGCCGTTCATCAATTGAAGCGGCAGTTTATTAGCACTAAAATAGTAGAGGGACGTTAAAGTAGTGAACAACCTTAACCTTCGTATTTCGAAATAAAACCCTTCCTAGAACTTTCAAGCGGATAGAATTCTCCGTTCGCCCGTTATCGTGGTGACGACCGTTCGGACAGAATCGATTTTGACACCGGATTCGTTATCAGTGAGTCCAACCTAGTCTTTTAAGACCATTTTCGGCTCAATCATCTAAAATTAAAGACATTTGTTCTTAAGTACCCTACGTTACCTGGCTGTAACGCTCGGCCACATCATAGGTCAACGTACCGGGGGCGCTAGCGCGCACGCTGTCCCTGTTGGGTCCTCTCAATATCTCGTAAGTACGCTCATCTCCAACGGTCTGGTACCACAGATCAACCAGATAAACCACTCGCGTCATTTACTTAGGAAATCTATGTCAACGCAGATATGACCCTGAATCGAGCTAATCAGAATTTTAGAAGGCGTTTGGGGTGCTTTGGGGTGCCAATCAGATTGCAGGAATAGGATTACGTCACTCTCGCCGCTTTCGGACTCGCTTGAAGAGGTTATAAATATGTAAACAAACTGAAATGAATTTTTCATCCTATTAATTGATGAATAATTTCGTATCTGTTCCATTTTGGAATATAATCCAAACAGTTTTTTTCAAACAAATCAATTGTTTAGTCATCTTTGAGGTTCTATTTTATGATGACAGTCCTCATTATATGTTTTAATTATACAACAAGAATTGAAATCGAGCTTAGGTGGACTCATCCATAATGTTCATTTTATAAAATATAAAGGAATCGCAACTGAAGTAAAAGCATTACAACCTCCGTTATTCAATTAAAACGATGGGATGTCTAACAAAATTGTATATGATTGCACAAACACTAGGATCGAAATCGAACAAAGTTGGTCTATTCATAATTTGATTTTATATTGAAATGAATCTCATTTGATGTGAAACTACAAAGATTCTCTGATTAAGGTAAACGGGTTTATCATAACATTTTTCCAAAATTTTCATTTACTCCAACCGAGTTCTTCTACAGGAGTTTAAGATGTGACAAAACACTCGCTTTGGTATTAGAAATTTGCTTTTCAAATGGTTTCATCGAAAAATCTTAGTCTGATTTTGTGATTCCTGAATCCCAACAAATCCGTTTTTACATTTCGATTTTAGATATTCCAAAATCAAGTATTAAATTTGACAGCTGTTTCGAGGAAGAAGAAAGTGTGGTTTTGTCTGTTATATTTCTCAAGGTCGGAGAGACGCGATTCCCGCAAACGATGAAGTGATTTGTCTTGTTGGTCTGTGCTGGTACACTCCCTTGTGATCCGCACGAGGGGTGTTGCTCACGTAAGCATGGAGACGGCTTATTTTGGTGCATGCCCTGACCAGTTCCCCCAAACTAAGCCGGGACGAAACGTGACACTCTCCCAAAGAGGTGGAAGCTACCTCGCAAACCTTCAAAAAGCTTCAGTATTCTACAACCAATTACTTAGTCATATCGCATAAGTAATTTCTGAGATACCGAGGAAATAACCTCAAAATTCTATAAATCCAAAACTGTTCAGCCCATAGACTAATAATAAACATTAACTATTCATTATTAGTCTATGGTTCGGTCGAACTTAACCGGCTTATTTTGATATGCAACCTAAACTAAAACTTTTAAGTCGCTAGCTCTTTTCGTTCTCAAGTTATCGTGGCACCGGACGGTCGGCCGACTGGACATAATTATTTTTGACACCAGATTCATCATCAGTGAGTCAAACCCAGTTGTTTGAGACCATTTTCGGCCCAATATTAAAAAATTACGGACATTTGGGCAGAAGGAATGCACGCTTTTTTCTAAAAAATGTTTGCAAAAACTGGGGATCGTAGAAAGGAGTAATAAAAATATTTTATTTCCACAAAATTTATACTTGTGTTGATGATGAGAAGGTAACAGTCCACATGTAGAACATGATTAAGCCACATGTGGCGAAACAATTGTCGTTCCTGAATAAAAAAACATGGAATAATAAAATTTATTTACTGATTGAAAAATGAATTTCTCTCAAGTAAAGACCGAATCCATCAACTTATAGAAATGCCCATAATGTTGCATCTGAACAAAAATTCGGCAAAATATACAGAGTACATCCCTGGAGCAGGTGATTACAGATAGCACACAATCGGGTCGAAGGTATAATTTGTGTGACCCTCCGTTTTCGAATGCATGTCATATCTCATTAAAGGTATATCACCCATTTCCGCAATTTGGACACCCCCGCGGGGCCCTCTGCACGGAATAAATCACCCGAGACATATGAATAATGAAAATGAAATATTTCGGTAATAAATTTGAACACCTACTACCGTCCCGAGATAGGTTTTTAATTGTGTAGTTAATAGTTTGTTTATGAGAGAGGAGTTTATTAATGAGATATAGGAACGATGGCAGATTTTTCGTGTTCATTTCCGGTATGATGTTCGGGCTGAAACGAATGCAGTTCTATTGGGACGATAGACGACTTCGGGCCAAGTTGGCAACCCACAATTTTCTTCACAAATTTACTATCACTGGGGAACAGGAATTTCAGGACAAATTCGACATGATAAGGTTCGCGTTATTTATAAATATCCGTAAAAGATGCCTCAGCCCCTCAAACAAGATAATTTCTTCCAAATATAGGGTTTTGTTAAGATCATCTCTGATTGGCTGAAATTTAAGTTGGGATCCCTGATTTCATGTTAATAGGGTCAAATTTATATAGGTTATGTTCCGCAAATCTACTTGGTTATTTCCGTTGCCGGGTTTTCATTTCGTTTACTTTATGATCCCATTGGGAACTTCTGCGAAGATGCCAGCGCCCTAACGGATAAATTTTGAACCTGTCCAAGCTAGTAGTTTTATGTAAACAAACCTTAGAAATGTGGTGGAAAACGAATATTTATTAAGATTTATTAAGCAGAGCTAGAATATTTAAAGAAATAATTATAATTTTGTGTAAGATTTCTTGAGAAGGAACTTTTCGTTTGGATCACGATATGAAATCGTTCCTGGAGGATAATTTCGGTGATATTTTAGTGTATGTTGCTTGGTGGATCAAAATGAACCAATATCCAAGTTTACTTGAATTTCTGGAAAGATGGGCACCTCAATAAGTAATTTTAGGACTCTTATTTATGTGAAGAAGTGCTGAATGCAGGCTATATTATGTGGTAAATCTAGAATCAGTCGAAATGATGACTTGTTCTTTGTTTACAAACGAGTGAATCAATAAAATGAAAACATATTTTCTGCTTTAGTTCTTTTGCATCGTATTTCTTAAGAAAAGAAAACAGATAGACATATAATGGATTTCATTTTCATATTACAGCAGCTCAAGATACACATACAAAATGAAAAATGTCACAGCTGGTTCAACCTACCTATATATAGAAATGAAAAGTATTAATGTATTATATTTATATGAATAACTTCAGCTATTATCAACTCTAACAGTATATATAGTTTTTAGATCACTCTTTTAGAATATGGTTTTGTGTAGTATGTGAATTAGGTAGCTGCAGAAGTGCTCGGTATAGTTTCTCTGCAGCATTTTCCTTCAAAATTCTCTTATTTTTATTTACACCTGAAAACATCATGACATGAAGTTGTTTCGAAATGAATACATTGTAGGTAATTTACCTTTATGGAATTAAACATCAGAGAAATGCAGTGAACATTCTTTCATGTATTTCGTGACCTGTTTTCCAGTCTTCAATTTCTAAAGCTAGGCCTTTCTTCTATCATTGAGTTCCCTGCCAAATACTGTTTCCAAATTAACTTTACTTTCAATTGGCTTTGAAAAAAATTTAATCTAGAGGCAATAGATGATCCTTCCTTCTTTGACCATGAATAACTTTGAGTTGAGGCACACAACAATAGTCATTTCGGAAGGATGCCATTTCGAATTAATACAATCGAAAATTTTAATCGGAAAAAAAGGAATCGATTGATGAATATTACAAAACACTTTCGGTATACCAAAATTTCAACTCGGAGAACAACACAAAAGCTTGAAAATGAACTACAAAAGTAAGCAAATTACGTTAGAATAACAGGCACGTCGAAAAACTACTAGCTTGGAAGTGTTCGAATTTCTATCGCCAGAGGGCATATCGCTTAGCAGTAGTTGCGAATACAACATAGAAGAGACAACAATCAACAATGGAAAAATTACTGGGTATATGGTCTATGCATCATAAGGTAAATAAAGATTGTTCTATGATATGTTACCATAAAACATTGATTGTCGTTCTGGTGCATAGACTTAATATGTCTATGTTCTGTTGACAGAAGGATTGCTTTTTCATGAATCAAATTCCGTAAGTAACCTTTTTTTCAGGAACCAACTGAATATTTCATATTTACAGAACGGAAAACTGGCAACCGAAATAACCAAGTTGATTTGCGGAACATATCCTTTATAAAATTGACACTATTAATATGAAATCAGGAATCCCAACTTGAATTTCAGCCTAACAAAAACCTATATTTGGAAGGAATCATCTTGTTCGAGGAGCCGAGGCATCTTTTACGGATATTTATAAATAACGCGAACCTTATCATGTCGAATTTGTCCTGAAATTCTCATTCCCCAGTGATAGTAAATTTGTGAAGAAAATTGTGGGTTGGCAACTTGGGCCGAAGTAGTCTATTAACGAACGACTCAGGAGCAATCTGAGCAGTCTGATGTAAAAAACGAACGCCCCCATTGATTGTCGTTCTGGTGCATAGACTTAATATGTCTATGTTCTGGTGACAGAAAGATTGCATTTTCATCAATCAAATTCCGTAATTACCTTTTTTCCAGGATCCAACCGAATATTTCATATTTACAGAACGGAAAACCGGCAACCGAAAAAACCAAGTTGATTTGCGGCACATATCCTTTATAAACTTGACACTATTAACATGAAATCAGGAATCCCAACTTAAATTTCAGCTTAACAAAAACCTCTATTTGGAAGGAATTATCTTGTTTGAGGAGCCGAGGCATATTTTTACTTATCATGTCGAATTTGTCCTGAAATTCTCGTTCCCCAGTGATAGTAAATTTGTGAAGAAAATTGTGGGTTGGCAACTTGGGCCGAAGTCGTCTATTGAGATATGATCACACGAAATGGATATCGAAGAAATTATAAAAATATGGAAATGCACCGGCGTGAAGTTGGGAGCCTTTACGCGCTTGTTCAAATTAACGAATTCTGCTGCCATAAGTAATCTCTTTTTGGCTCAACCGCTGATCGTAAATACAATAAAATCTGCTTATAGAATTAATAATTGGAGAGCAGCTTTGGAGTTTTAATGCCGAATTATTGAAACCCACCCTGTGATTCCGCAGATGTATATACTCTTCCTATGGATAATCGGATAGGTATTTTTTATGTTATTTCCGAAATAATTAATAATTATATCGATGAAACTAGCACGAAATTTGACATATTTTTCTCCAATAAGATGAATATCCGATCAAACTGAAATTTGATATACTGTTGTTAAATAGTGACCTCAAGTTCTGTGCCAAACTTCTTGTCAAGGTCATAAATATTTTTCGAAAAGACAATTTTTCAAAAGGAATTTTGAAAGTCCTTCGTTGGCATCATGATGTGAGCAAAACATGAAGTGCTCATCTGTGATCTTATTTACCAATGATGACGTCACTTTTTTCATTCAAATTCGAAGCATAGAATATATATTTCTTTGAATTTGGATGAAAAAAGCGACGTCATCATTGGTAAATACGATCCCAGACGAGCAGATGAACACCCATGTTTTACTTACATCATGGTTGTCATTACTATTAAAGAAGTTTGATTCTGATAACCTCTCACTTCTTTTCGAGAAATTGAGTAAATCATCTCAAAATTCGAAATAGCCAAGAAATGTAACATATTTATTCCAATTTCTCTGCGAATAAATATTCACTACAACTGAAATTTGGAGCACTTTTGTTATATTTTGACTTCAAGGTCTGTGCCAATGTTCATTGAATTCTGATGAAAATTTTCCAAAAAAAAATATGTTTCGAGAAAAATGTTCGAATGTTTACGCGCTTTTTTTAACCATTGTTGGTTTTGGTGGATTATCGATCGCCTCAGATAATGCACCATCAAAAACACAAACCCAATTGTTCACTATTCACTATGGCGTTGTTTCCTATCTAAATATCCATATGTTCTGCCGTCTGCGATTCTACCTTTCACGCATCTTCAGCAGTAATACCGCTTATTGGTCACGTGTAAGTGCCTCCGTCATCAGAACAAATTTGATAAGAATAGATATTGTTGATCCCAGAGAACTATGATAAGCTGAAATTGATTTCTAACGTGAAGTACGTATGTCTTGGTTCAACTCAATTCGATTCAAGATAATTCATGTGAATAGGCAAACAACGAAATGAGTTGAAATTTTTTTTTAATTATTCAATTCAAGAATATGTTTATATTTGATTTAAGAAATCCTTTTTCTCTGTGTAGGGTTCGCTTGAGCCACCCTTCTCTGAATCAGCTGAAATATTCAAAAATATAGAGGTTCTCATTCGAAAATCTTGAGTTTGTTGGCTTCTGGCTTCGATTTGTTCAAGTTGATGATACTCAATGATGGCCAACATTGCTATAATACTACGAAAACTACGAAATTGAAAACGAAAAAGAATTTCCTGGAAAATACTTCAACTGCAGAAATATTCAAGAAAGTCCAAGTCCCTGGCGACAACCTTATTCAAACATGAAATGCATGGCTTATATAAAAACACAAAATATTCGTTAATTAAATATCACAACCTTAAATCGAAACTCTAATTCCATGATTTAGAATAATCGATTTCAAGCGATGGACCAAAATCTCCGGTTATAGTTTCGGTTATCCAAACTGACATATGGGCAAAGGATTATCTGTCAATTTGGATAACCGTAACTATAACCGGAGATTTTGGTCCATCGCTTGAAATCGATTCATGTTTTGGCATTAAATTTGGACATGCGCGCGAAAGCTTCACGACAGTTAATTTCCAGTATTTTTTCATTTCAATATACTCTTACTTCTTACTTCTTACCATTCACATTGCCAGTTTCTAGATATATTAAAATTTCAATTAATTAATAAATAAAGTAACAATTAATAGTACGTCCCCATACGTCCCATCTGGTGTATCCTGAAATGAAAATGCCAAACATCGAAATGAGACAACAAAAAACCAATTGATGAGCCAAGCACCGTGAATTCAATTCACTTTTTATTAACTCCGCACTCCACTGCGATATAAACCCCCTATGATTAGTGTTTTCTGCATGACTACTACAGATTTGATCTCGATCGCCATAATCTTGTTCAACTGCAGGGTGCAACAAGAACTCATTGCATAACAAAAATTCTATTTAGAAAGATTTACTTTAATCCGTAATATCAACTGGAGTGAGAAATCTGGGAAATAAACCGCGAATACAAACCTTAGAAATAGGTATTACATAGTTGGTTTCGAGTTATAAACCGAAGGGTCGGTATTATAAAACTTAACTGAAAGTTATCTTTAACTTTAACTGACAGTTAAACTTTTGCTCAAAAATGTCGGAATTATAAAAGTCTCATTTCTATCATAGACAAGATATACTATGATGATTTCTATGAGAAGGAGAAGGAAATAATTAAAGAATTATAAAGATTCTGTGATAAATCTAACCACCAATTTCTGGGTTGGAAAAACTGGACTTTGGAAAAATACTCACTTTCAAAATATGATAGGAATAAACAAATCCTTCATTGACAAATATTCGCACTATGTATCAGGGAGCTTAATGGATTGTGGTTTCCATAAAAAAGTGAATTACTGATTTGAGGGAGAGTTGCAATGATCAATTTTGAATTCTTATACTTTTTACAATATGGAAGGGATGTTTGGGTATTTATTCGGTCACCTAACTAAAAAAACTACTTCCACTAATGAATATATTGGAAATGAAAGCTTAAAAGGAGAAACTTTGACAATAATGATAATTAAAAGATACATTCAATTCAGGAATTATTGAACAATTACAATAAAATTTGTCCAAATCCAATTAGGAACAGAATTTTTTCACAAATACTTCATTCTTTACCAACGGGCAAGTACTTTCAACTGACACTGGGAGTGGTAATAATCTCAACACTAAATTTGCAAAAATTGTCATTCAATTAAAAAATATGGTAATGAATTGTGTGGCTCTGGGTTATCGATCCCTCATATCTAGAATTTGTACATGGCTACCAGTTTGGCCATTATTATAAGAAAAATATCCATTGCAATTGTGATGATTTCCTTTCATCTTAAAAGTTAAATAATGTGTATAAATTATTATGCTTCATTACGCATTTACAACTTTTATCTGTTATATTAGGCACCGAAAAGAATGAATGCCAATGATTTTTTTTTATTTACATCTTATAATAGTTGAACAGAAAGAGTAACTGATATTTTCATTACAATAATATGCCATGATGAACTCTCGAGATTGGATTCTTACTCGAGTGAGGTTTATGGCAGGCATTTTGATGTAAATAGATAATATAAGTATTCAATTTTCCATGGGACATTTCTGATAATACAGTCAGTATAGTTGATTTGTGAAAACCCCTAAAATCTCCAGCAACTATCAAGAAAGAACAAGATGCATAAACTCTGCGTGTAATCAACACATTTGCATCACAAGCGTCAAAGCACGATTTCAAAGAATATGTATTCCATTACAGGCGTACATGCAGAGTGTCCAGATAAGCGAAATCGGTTTTTGAATTCCGCTTCTTCTCATAAGTTCAAATGGGTCAGCCGATTTCTAAATATCCCTTCTCAACAAGGATATTCAACAATTTTCATGGCTTCATCGTCATGGTCACTTAAAAGTTCTTCAAAAATGAAGTGAATATCTCCCAACGAGAATGTTCAACAATATTCATGTCATCTTCGTCATCGTGAATTAAAAGTTCTTTAAAAATGAAGTGAATATATCTTGCTTACATGTTTCCGAAAATATCATAACATCAATAAAATCGAGGTTATATTTCGCTTATGTCAGCCGAAAAGACAGAGAATCTGTGGAAAAACAGGAGTTACTTTTAACTTTGACTATAATGGATACCCAAACCACCAGATAAAGATAACTCTGAAAATCTAACTTTAACTGGAAGTTACTGCTTAACTGTCAATTAAAGTTAAAGATAACTTTCAGTTAAGTTTTATAATACCGACTCTAAGGGCTTTTTATTGAGTTGCTGAATGGCGCAGGATACGGTGTCGCTCGTTTGCCGTTTATATTTAGAGATCGAATTATTGGAAATACCCGGAATCGTCGGAAAATAACTTTGCTGTTTGTTGACAGCTCCATTTTCCAGTTTTCGCCCAGAGAAGTCCAAATGCCGAATATTTCTATTTCGCATTCAAAACTCTTTCCTATTCAATTAAATCAATCACATCCTATTCAATTGTTATCGTATAGACTCATTAGAAACTATTGGTTTTGTGACTCTATGTGATGAATAATCACCAAAGCTTTTGATTAGATTAATGCTTTACATTCAGGACTTGGAATATGCAAGCTTTAAAAAGAGTAAAAACTTCAAAATCCGACGTTTGTTAATGGTCCAAATAAATGGTTAGAATTGCTAGTATCACAAAATGGCGGACGCACACCGTTTTTAATTATTATATTCAGGGTGTATCTGAATAATATCGAAAAAATGTAAGGGTTGATTCTGTGATGGAAATCAAGGTAAGTATTGGGTATAAAATTTTTTGAAAAACCTCCCCTCGGAGAAGAAACACGCCCCTGAAGAAAAAAACTTGTTTCTCTTTTTTATTTTTACTGTATATTAAGCTTAAGACACGAAATTTGGTGAATAATATGTGTCAATTAAATTTTGGAATTTTTTCAACCCTGAAGTATGCTTAGAAGGGGTTAACATATTCAAACTCTGAGATATTTTTTCTTATTACTTCTTTTTGGATGAAGATTTTCCTCTAGAAAAAATATGTCTTAAGGGCCCAATTCATTCGCTAAGTTTCATCTCTTAAAGTTTTTTCGAAAACTTAAGCATTCACGAGAAAAATATATCGATGATCTGCGAAACCGCATTGTCGCAGGGTGTGAAACGATGAGAAATTCAGCAGTCATATTTCATCGCATACGCATTTAAATGAGGAAAAGAGTGAATGCTTGTATTGAAGCTGAAGGCGGTCATTTTCAACATTTATCATAATTATATTTTCGATATTCGACCGGTTTTTGTTCATTGTTCGCTATTGTTTTAGTTGTGAAAGTCTTAGCCTAGTAAAATCATAATTTAGTTGGATATTCAATAAAATGCTATTTACATGAGTTTTGTTTTTCTCGTGAATGCTCAAGTTTCCGAAAAAACTTATTGAGATAAAAAAGTTAGTGAAAAGTTGTTGTAGGGGTTGACTATTTCAACCCTTTCCAAGCATACTTTAGGGTTGAAGAAATTCCAAAATGTGTAGTTTCATTGACAAATAATAATTTCCAAGTTTCGTGTTTTCAGCTTAATATGCAGGGAAAATGAAAAAGAGAAAAATTTTATTTGGAAATCTTAAGCGGGGTGTAAGTTTTCCGGGAAGAGGTGTTTCAAAAAATTTTATACGGAATTCCTACCTCGATTTTCATCACAGAATCACCCCTTTAATTTTTTTTTGGTGTTATTCACAAATATAACCTGAATTCGATTATGAAAAATACCTCTTAGAATCTTCTTGAATCATTGTTTTATTATTTCTAAATACCAGCTATTAAGGTCTCATTCATTGTATGGACGAATGATTACTGCCGTTATTCCACTTTAAATTTGTCCCATATCCATCCCTTAATTCCTGGATCACGATCCACAATGGATAAGGCTTTAAATCAGTTTATACAGCGTGAGGTGAGAACATGGTTATCTTCGCCCCAAATAATCCTACTTATTCTTCCCCTGTCATTCAAACTTTCAATTCGAATTAAATAAACATGTGGATGCAGCTGGATATTAAACCGTACTCACTATTATTATTCGCAACCCCTATGTTATTACACCCTGAAAAAGAGGAACGAATGGGGAAGTTTGTATGACGTTTTAGGTAGACACCTGTGCGATGCGATATTTAACTTGAGCTGTTCGTCAATTTGGTTTATTATTTGATAAAATCAAATAATAAACCTTAGTGATCGACCAACCAAAAAAAAAGTTTAACCCCCCCTGAAAATTTCACAGTTTACGTTTTGGAGTATGTAGATTTGAATAAACGAATAAAAAAACACTGAGGTTTATTATTTGATTTTATCAAATAATAAACCAAAATCCGTCCGTCCGCCGTCCGTTGTCCGGGGCTGAACGGAAATCCTTGAAACTTGGTGGAAAAATCGTATGTCACTCGGGGTTGATCCTCCAAGCTTTTCAGCAGGATCGGTGTACCCTAAGGGCTCTAAATGGGGGGTTGGGGGGAAAAAAAATTATTTCTCAAAAACGTATCACCCAATTTTCATGAAATTTTGAATGTGGATTACTGTTGCATAACTAAACCTAAAAAATTTTACCCGGATGATTTCCGACAAGTGGTTCCTGAGTTATAAAGAAAAACGCTGCAAATTTCCAATAATGTCGAAAATGAATCATAGCATTCGGTTCTAAGTTGTTTGAGTTATAAATGGTATATTGGGTTATTCTAACTAAGAAAATAATAAACCTTTGTGTAAAATTTGCAGTGTTTTTTTCACGAGAACCGTCGAGAACGATTAAATTTGTTTTTGTGCTATTAGCTGATACCAGCTTTACAATTTATAGAATACTATAATAATATTCATTTGAATCATTTGGATAAATACAAACCTTTATCGGATGTTTTTGAGTGCTTTTGTTCCTCAAACATAATTAAAAGGTGATATCAATTTGCCGAGATATCTATATTATCTTCGAATGAGGTTCCTTTTGAAGAATTTTTTTCAATTTTTTCCGTCCGCTTGGAGGTTATTGGTTGGATTAATTTCAAATATATACAGGGTTTTTCACCATAAACTGGTCAAACATATATAGTCGTATAGATGACATTGGAAAGTCATTTCTGCCTTATGACATATACTCCATTTTCGAAGCATAAGCGAGATACAGGGTGTTTAATGTCAACTTTGAGCAATACTCTGATAACTGTGGTGAGTTATGCATGCATGACCTTTGAAATAACAGGTTTTGGTCACATCTTGGTATTTGTTGGTGGGCTAGTCAATTGTTGTGTAGAATTCTGGAAAAAATATTTCAAAATGGCGAAAAACCTACAAAGTTGGAATTTTTTGTTTTCGATTGCCAAATTGGATAGCATTATTTCAATGTACTCAATTCTCTAAGATTTTCCGTGAAAAATTTTTCCCAAAACTCAAACTCAACTTTTTTTTTACATGTCTACAGTGAAAACAAATTGCACCCAAAATTGTTGAAATCTTTCGGAGTTGAACTTACCTTCATTTTGAACACTGGTGTGAAAACAGAATGAAAAAATATCCATTGGTTTTCATTTTATAGCCTTCCAAAGATTCCGCTCGGAGTACTTAGATAATTTTTATTCAAGAAACTGGTGGCCCTACGGGGGTCAAACTTGTGCTAATGGGCGCCCAGAATAACCTGGATAGAAATACGAATTTATCAGAAAAAATAATTTTTTTCAGAGAATCTTTGATGGGATTCGAACTCGCTCCACTTACGGACAATATGGTCGCGTATAAATTGGATTTATTCTGAATATAATGACGTCCGTTACCAAGCAACGAAGGTACATCGAATTTGACCCCATTTTCTAAAGCGGAGAGAGTTCGATTTCCACTGAAGTTCTTTAGAAAATATTTTTTTCTTGATAAATTCGAATTTCTATCTAAGTCACTATGGAGGCCTATTAGCATAATTTTGGCATCCGTAGGGCCACCAGTTTCTTGAATAAAAATGATTACTCCGAGCGGAGTCTGAAGGCTATAAAATGAAAACCAATGGATATTTTTTGATTCCGTTTTCACACCAGTGTTCAGAATAAAGGTAAGTTCAACTTCGAAAGATTTCAACAGTTTTGGGTGAAATTTTTTTTTCTACTGTAGACATGTAAAAAAAAGTTGAGTTTGACTTTTGGGAAAATTTTTTCACGGAAAATCTTAGAAAATCGAGTACATTGAAATAATGCTATCCAATTTGGCAGTCGAAAAAAAAACCCAACTTTGTAGGTTTTCCGCCATTTCGAAATATTTTTTCCAGAATTCTACACAACAATTGAATAGACCACCAAAAAATACTACGATGTGACCAAAAACCGTTATTTCAAAGGTCACGCATAATCCGCCACAGTTATCAGAATATTGCTCTAAGTTGACATTAAAACACCCTGTATCTCGCTTATGCTTCAAAAAAAAAATGTCGAATGTCTTTATATGTTTGACCAGTTTATAGTTAAACACCCTGTATATATACCGGTATCCAACGAATACCATTCGTTGAAATATTTTTGGGAAGGAATCGGAATTCACGTTTGCAATTTCGAACTTAAGCTTGACTAAAGAGGTGATTGCCTATGAATTTTTTGAGATTTGTGGGACTTCCGTGAGACCAACTTTCGTTTTTCAAATGGAAAGCCTCATATTTCATGACGGATATGGATTCTTTGTGGAATTCCGAGTAATCCTAATGTAGAATTCCTGAATTTGTCAGAAATTTCTTTTTTAACGTGAAATTACAATAAAAAAATTGAAAATGGCGCTCTCTGCTGAAACATGGATATCTTCCAGGTTTTTCTTTGAAAAAATGCTGTTCTTAGGTTTCCGCGAGAAGTAAGAATAGAGCTTCTGTCGCAATAGTCAGAAATTGAAAATCATGTTACAGGAGGTCACAAAAGCATATGTCAAAGTTGCCAATTTCGTAAACGTGAAAACTCAATTTTTTTGAAATTAGAACCTCATTTTTTTTATGCTCATATTGAAATCTACGTTGAAAAATAATATAGGTGTGGAAATAACACCAAACTGAAATAAATGTTCAATATATCCTCCATCTTTTTCGAGACAATAATTTTCTTTCGAAATGTGATCGCGTACATTGTTTTTTACGAATCCTCAGGAAATATGAATTTTAGGGCATAGGTGTTTTTTCCACACCTACATTATTTTTCAACGTAGAGTCCAATTTGGCCATGAAAGAATGAAGTCCTAATTTGAAAAAATTGAGTTTTCACGTTTTCGAAATTGCCAACTTTGACAACGCTTTTGTGACCTCCTGTAACATTAGTTTCAATTCTGACTATTGCGACAGAAGCATTATCCTTACTTCTCGCGGAAACCTTAAAACGGCACTTTTCCGAGGAAAAACCTGGAAGTTATCCATGTTCAAGCAGAGCGCCATTTTCATTTTTACGCGCTTGTTGTTCTGAGGAACAGCGCGTTATCATTTCGTCACGATGTCTGTAAGTTTCGAATTTCGAGCCAAACTTGGTCTCAAACGACTGGGTTGGACTCACTGATGAAGAATCCGTGGTCAAAATTGATTATGTGCGTCCGGCCTTGCGCGCTGTAACTTTCTAAAGGAAGGACCTAGAGTCTTGAAATTTTCAGATTAAGTTAAGATCCTGAATATCTCGGTTAAGTTCATTAATGGGCTAAATCTGCCGAATGGTTTTTGTGCTACAGCCATTTGAAATTTTGACTTACCTCGAAAAATATTTATCTGATCGAAATGAAACTTGGTCAGAATATGAACAGTGTCAATAAGAAGAATTATCCATGGAAAAATTTTAGAAAACATTTTTTTCGAAAATTTTATATTTCATTGAAATTTCACTGAAATTTCCAAGTCATCAATTCGCAATGTTAACAAGCGCGTAAAAGCTGCTGACTTCACGTCAGTGCTTTTCTAGATTTTTTTATTGGTGTTTCACGTTAAAAAAGAAATATCTGACAGAAATTCAGGAATTTTATATCAGGGTTACTACGTCCATTTTACGGTCAACATAATCGTCCATCAGAGCAATTGATTCGACTAACTATGGACCGTTTTCGCACCACATTTACTTCAACTGGTAATACACATCCACAGAGACGTCGTACAGTGAGAACAGAAGAAGCCATTGCTGCTGTAGAGCGTAGCGTAGCCGTAGAGGCAGACCCGAATCAGTCTATCCGCCATCGTGCACAGGAATTACTGATTTTGTCGTCCCTCAATTGAACAACCATGATGTGCAGCAGCTGTGGTTTCAACAAGACGGCGCAACCTGTCACGCAGCTCGTGCCACAATTGATTAACTGAAGGAAACGTTTGATAACCGCATAATTTCACGTTTCTGGCCCGTGAATTGGCCCCCAAGTTCGTGCGATTCAACGCCGCTTGACTATTTTCTATGGGGATATCTGAAGTCGCTATCCTACACCGATAAGCCAGAAACGATGGACCACTTGGAGGGCAATATTCGCCGCGGTAATTCCGATATACGGCCACAAATGTTGGAAAAAGTAATTGTTTTGTTTCCTCAAGAAGTCGGGAAATACTGTTCCGAAATCTGTGACTGAAATTTGAAGGTATAGTTGTGTAATAATGACTTTGGAACTCAAGACAAATTTTGTTGGAATCGTATATCAAAAAATTGTATATATCTCAAAATCTATTCGCCATGTATCTCTGAAATTGCGCATGGGCCTTCAATTACTCATTCGGAAACGGGGTGTACCATATTTCAACTTGACGAAATATGTTTTTTAGGAATTGTGAGAATTAAATATTGAACGAGGTGATATGCTCTTCAAATATAGTCTCCAGGATGTTTCTTTCCGAACTTATTTTGGTATTGATCGGCCGTTGGCTCCAATTCGTAAAATGGTAGAATATGCCCACTAATTCGAATTTTCATTCTTCATTATTTCCAACAAAAAAATCAGCTCCAAATTTCAGATACTAGAACATACTCAATATAGAATCCGATAAAATTCAGTAAAAAGATTGTGTTGAAATGAAAACTTCGTATAATAGTATAAGATTGCCAAATATAATTCATTCAAAATGATCGAACATCAATTCTGTACTTGACAACATAATAAGTAAAACTAGTTCAAAAATATCCGGGCCTAGAAATTATTGTCGAGAAATCTGCTTAGATCTTTCATTTTGTTGGAGAAAGTGTTTTCTGTTCATCATAACTCAGAACGGAAGTTTCTAGTAAATTTGAGGCAGGAGTAGAGGACATTTTTGTGTATATGAGGATTCAGAAAGGAAAAATAAACCAATCCTCTACAAATTTATGTATATTACAAAACAAAAATAAAACAAAATATACATTCAAAGAGATAAATACATCTACTTCGCTTCTGTTCTTCCTAGAAAAGACTTAATGATATAAAAGTACAAAAAATCCCAAAAATATTCCGTTAAAATAGGGATTTCTCTGTATTTATGATCTCATCAACTATCAAGATATTTTTCTGTACAGAATTATACACAAAATTAAACAATATGAACTGCTTGCGTTCATTTTTATTTATATCAAGGCAAACAAATTTTAATTCGTCACCATCCATGAAATAAAAATGTACATTTAATTACTAATATGGCTTTTCACTGGCATGTCTAAGAAACAGAGTGTCATACAAAACTTGATATCAAATATGGCAATTTCAACACATCCTGCTGCCATGATTTGAATTGAAGTAACATATGAAAGTTGAAGATGCTGAAAGATAAACAAAGATACTACTGAAAAATTAGCCGCTGACTATCTACACGTCAGGTACATCTTTCGGTTCAAATTAACTTCTAGTACTGCAACCATGGGCCGTCCACAGGATTATTCAGTTATATTTATATCAAGTTATAATACTCATTTACAACAATATAGGTAAGAATTGATATTAATTAACCTATGAGGCCTATATTGGTCCAGCTAGGATTATCCCAAGAATAATTTATGAAGTTTAATATACAACAGCAAAAAAATTACTGAAGCTTATTCATTCTGTGACAGGAGTAGGTTACCTGAAATAGCACTTTTGTTGCATTCTGATATCTTTCCGGCACAAAGTGTCACAATTTCTAGCAACAAAAATAGTACAAGCTGAAATATTTTTCGTTTAATATTTTATTAATATTATTATGAAATAAATAATTTCCGAAATTATTTTTGGAACGACTGTGATTTCGAACTCAGTAGGGAGAAGCGATTTTAATAAAAATATTTCATATTTCCATCATTTTTTTCCTGTCAGAGCCCATGACTGCAAAATTTTTTTCATGCTTACATTTTGTGTTGCTTTCAGTTTGTGACTATTAAATAATAACCAGTTGATAACCTTACCTTTATGAATTGTAGTATCCCTGAGATAAATATTACTTCTATAAATTTCAAACCTACCCCTATTCGTTTGAATCCTAAGTCTTCATTAGTATGAATTAAAAATTAATTTAGAACAATTCTGATTGTGTACAATTAGATCTTTTGAGCATAAATACAAATTCTAAAATCATTCTTTCCTATATAGTAAATTATAAAAACTAAAATTTGGCATACTTTTTACGGAAAGAAATTTGACAGTCTCAATTTATACCATTATAAATTATACAATTCAAGTCTTATTTGATTGCTTTTGATGGAAGCTTCGAAAAGTACGTCAATATTTCGATGACATAAACATAAAAATTAAATTCCTTAAAATAAGGGGCCAAATATTAAACATATCCAACTGAGGAAAAAAATTACTTAACATAAAAATATTAAACAATAACGACGGAAAACCATGTGGTTATGGGATTGCTGAAAAATCAGCACAGATAAAATATTCAAATTACAAGTTAAATAACAGCCGAAAATAAAGTAGAATAACTCTTTACCCAATTTCCACATGAACTTTGCCTAAAATTCAAAAATGCATCTGCTGAAAATACAGTTGACACAATATATTTATATATACAACAGGGTGTTTTTCAATTGCTTAATGTAACTACGTTATTTTTAGTTTTAGGGGGTATACAATAATAAATATAATACAAAATAAAATTAATCCCTTCCCAACATGAATTGAAGTTAAAGAAATCAGGTCAGCTGTAAAAATGAATATTCCGATTGTCAACAAATTGGTGCATTGTTCAGTACATTGTAAAGGATACAAATTTGGTACTATTCCAGTCAGAGTAACAATATTAATCTTTTTCGTGTTCCTATAAAAATCGTCAACTAGAGAAATACTTACAATTGATTAACACCCTGTAAAATTACTCTGAAAATGGCACATAAATGATTTAATTCATTATCCTCATTGAAGCTTGCTTATCAAAAAATCAGTATATACAATTAATTTTGTGAAAATAATAAGGAACAATCAGTCAACCAATTTTTCATTTCAATATTATCAACTAATTTCGTCGATAAAATAATAATAATTATAATACGAAATAAATTTTGAATGCTGAATTAAAATAGAACATTTTTTGGCTTCAAGAATTCAGTCCATTATTAAAGGTTTAATAACTGAATAAGGGTAAAAGATGGGTCAAGATATTCTCAGCTTGGCTTAGAGCTTGGATGATGATCATTATCCCGACGTATCACCATCTGAAAACAGTTTTTATTATATGGGTGGCATCTCTTTTAACTGGTTTACGAATTTGGTTGAAATAAATAATTAATATCTACCACCTGCGGTTTCGTTTTTTATTCTGAGTAACTAACTTGATTGGAATGAATTCAGTTATCTACACTCCATCAATTTTTATAAAGTCATGGAAGTTTGACACATTTCACCGTGTATGTTTTGAAAATGTTAGATTATAGTCATTTTCTTGTTAGGTAACAACGCTACGTTGTCCACTTTACACAGAGGTCGAAGTAATTAAGTATGGAACTAAACCAGAACATAGTAATTGATGAAAATATGTAAGGATTGACAACGTTTCGCAGACCTTGACAAAAAGGGGGTTTTTCCTGAATTTGGGTTATTACTGCAAATGCAAATTTGATCATAATTATTATGGGTTTGATTCATCATTTTCCCAAATTACCTTCAGAAAGTATTCAAAATCAGGTTTCAAAATTGGGGTTTGAGATTTTTCATGCATGCACGAAGTGACAACGTTGTTTAGTAGAATTGCTTTTTCTGCTATAGAATAACGAAATATTTATTCCTATTCTGTGGTACACACGTGTTCTTTGTCAATATAACTAAACAATTTCCGTTTGCGATTTGTCAGTAATATGACAGTCTGTGCTCTTCTTTTTCTATTCCTTGGTCGTTGTCTTCTACTCTAACCAGATCGAAGTATAGCTATCTCTGTTTTCCTAAGCAAAGTAACACATTTGACGTCCTTTTCTTTCCGAGAAACCTGAATTCGACGTTGCCATATCGTGCACTCATGACAAATCCCTTTAAATGCAAATCCCTATTTTCATTTTTCAGTTTAGGTGATCAAACATTTTTTTAAAAATATAATATTGAAATTATATGTTTGAAATGTGATATTCTGAAGGTTTTTCATGAAAATAACTGCATGTTCGTTTGAAGGAAAAACCCCCATTTCACTACTACCAACATAGCATAGTTCTTGTTACAAAAACTGCATAGACCTATTCCGAGGCCTACCAACCCACTTTAAAATTAAAATAGAACATTCTAACTGTATTCAATTACGTCTTGGTTAACCTATTCAATCATGCAACGATATACTGGATGGTGCGTTCATTGAAATAAGGAAGTAGAAGGTTCCGTTAGGACCGAATGTTTCGCATGTCTGAAAATATTTTAGAGTGAAAGTTCAAAGTCAAAAATCCAATAATGCAAATTTTGAGCATAAAATTATGATCTGTTTTTTCCGTGGGACACCTCCCTGTGTACAACTGGAACGAGAGATTTCAAACAAAATTAATCCAATGACAAGAAAAGCGTCAAACCACCACATGCCCAAAGATAGAAAATACCTGTTGTTGAGATTGACTGGTTCCTTGGTAATGGGAATATTGCTGAGGGCGAGGAGCAGAACGTCCACTAGTATCAGCGTTTTGTCTGATCAATGAGTTACTAGAATAACTGGTTCCAGCAGGAGATGCTCTAAAAAAATTTGGTTCCATCACATGACTTAATCCTTTCGAAGTGATATTCGCAAATTTGTTAGAAAAAGAGGCCATTATATCAGCCATAAACCATAAAATTATATTTGAGAATATATCTCACTGTATGAACAGATTTCATCAAATTATATTGCTGTTTTCAGCCAGTTGACTGAATTGAGTAGCTTAATTTGCAGTTATCGATCAAAGGATATTTTGTGAGTATTTTGCATTATTCTTCGTTAATTTTTTTTATGTTTTGACTTCATCAGACAGAAACTGCATTCGACAAATAGTTTCAATCGCGCAATCAGCAGGAACGATTTATATAATTAATTACAATTGACTCGATCGTTGATTACTTAAATGTACAGAATTATTTGATACGTAGAGGTACAGAAAGTCAACATTCAGGTCTATTATGTAACAACAAATCGATTAGAAATGCATCGTGTAGGGTAGAAATGTGAAAGTAGTACTGGAATTGCTCCAAATTTCAATGACATTTCACGGCCGTGTATCGTACAACGTTTTGTTTCATACTGCCCAAACTTTTTTCAAATTTTTGGTACAAAAATTGATCTGTCTATTCAGGTAGTTTGAAGGTGTCAGTACCTGATGTAAAACCATCCATCAAGAAAGGGTGATAATAAGTTGAGTTCCAATATTCCTGGCCAGTATTTGTCAGTAAATTTTTACAGTCGATTTTACTGGCACTGCTTTGGTAATTCTTCGTATCAGTACGAAGCGTTTCGAAATTACTGATACTGGCCAGTACTGATTGGGAATATCGGAACTCAACAAATGTAGTATGCTTTGAATCGGTTGCTAACAGTAACAAAGATTTTTTTTATTGATTGTCTTGCCTGCCATTTCAGCATCGTTTTGAATTTTCGGTTTTGAATAATTTCAAATAAAATAGATGCAGAGATTTTGAAAAAAAGTTCTGAAGCGACGGCGAAACTTATCCCGACCAAGTCTTCCTAAATGAAAATATTATGTTGACTTATTTAAAATATACCAGTCCAGTAAAGTTACTTTACCGTCCTAGTGATGTAATGTATCATTTCCCGGACTCAAATGTGTCTGGGAAATGGCACATTACAGTACAGTATGAAATAAAACTCAATTTCGAACGTCTAGAACCCCATTTCGGTATCAAAATCATCATAGTGAACATATGCTGTTTCATCTCTCCTTAGCTAGATAATTTTGAGAGGTTTATACAATTTTATGTCATACTTTTTCGAAAATAAAATATTTTATTCAAAGAAATTCGCGTTTCCTTATTATGATATGAACATAATAATTATAAGATGTATATAGTTTTTTAGTTGGGTTAAATAATGAAAGAATTAAAAAGGAAAGTCTTCAAATTATAAGTATACTCTATTCACTTTTATAAACTATCCCGGTTGGCCATGACATTCTGAAACATTTCACCGTGTATATTTTGAAAATGTTAGGTTAAAGTCATTTTCCTGTGAGATAACTACACAACCTTGTCCTCCCTACATAGAGGCTTGGTAGTTACGTATTTCTCAAAATGTGAATTTACTTTGCGAACATAATGAATTTGAGAAAATATTATGTGAACTCAATAAATCCAAAGATCTGGCGAATGTTGAAGAAACTTTTTCTCTGTTACTACTGAAAATATTTCACGTAGATAAACATGGCTGAAAGATTCAGTTATGCTATTTTCTTGTACGGAAATCAAGAATTGAGTGTTGAAATTTTACTGAAAAATAATGGATTGAGTAGTCCGTTACTTCGTGATAGTTCATTCGAAAGAAAATATATTATCTGTATATTGCCTACAGAAGACATTTAAATACCTTGTTGCACAACTTGAAATACTCCACTATGAAAATGTTGGATAGATTGTGATTATGAATTCCAAATTATCAGGGTTACTATCAGAAAAAGCAGATTTCAATTCTACATAGCACTTCCTGATACTTTGTCTCTGCTTCTTCAAAACTACCTTCTGCATTTTTGGTTTCCAAGCGTGATGATTATGTTGAGATTGAGAGTAGAAATTGGCATTGGCATTTGGCAACGTCTCTGGGAATTATTTTTACATTGCCGATATTTCACCAGTGCCAACCTGTGTCAGTTTTGAGTAAAAAAACTTGATAGACCTAAATCATGGCCAACCGAGATAGTTTACAAAAGTGAATGGAGTATATATAAAATTTTGAGCACTCATTACCTATGAGAATCCAATAAGTTTTCATGCACATAGTTTATAAAGTAATTTACCTGACAGTGGGGCTCCTTTGAGGCTGTCCTGTAACTGGACTCCTATGAGAAGCATATGTTGGATTAGAATCTGGTGGTAAGCCATTTTCCAGAGGAACATCAGCACTGGTTCCTTGCGGATGAGCTGGATAGCTGGCACTACCTGCGCTATGTCTTGAACGGGGAATATCACTGTGCGCAGCAGCCACTGCTGGATGAATATTATTCACTGGAAATGATAAAATTATTGATCTTGCTCATCAATATGTTGCTGTCATATTGATGGGCAAAAAAAGGCAGGTGCTAAGAGTTGCTGATATATTCCAAACTGCTAAGAAACCTATTTCCTTGTTGCCATGAGGTTCACAATTATTTGCTGCAAGTAATGGGGGTTTTTCCTTTAAACGAAAATGCGGTAATTTTCATGAAAAACCTTTTGAACATCACATTTCAAACATATAATTTCAATATTATATTTTTAAAAAAATGTTTGATCACCTAAAACTCAAAAATAAAAATGGGGATTTGCATTTAAAGGGATTTGTCTTGAGTGCACGATATGGCAACGTCGAATTCAGCTTTCTAGGAAAGACAAGGACGTCAAATGTGTTACTTTGCTTAGGAAAACAGGGATAGCTATACTTCGATCTGGTTAGAGTAGAAAACAACGACCAAGGAATAGAAAAAGAAGGCGCAGACTGTCGTACTGTCATATTACTGACAAATCGCAAACAGAAATTGTTTGGTTATATTGACAAAGAACCATAGACCTAAAATAACATGGACGGAGCTTTAGAAAGAGGGCATTGTAACGTACATAAGAGAGAGATGGAGCTAGAAGAGGCTTGGAGTCCGAAAATCTATTCTAGCTCCATCCTCTTTTGAACCCTTCAAAATGGTATCTACTCTCCCACTCGTATTTTTTAAGATTCCAAGCCTCTTCTAGCTCCATCTTTTTTATCCATAGAAAACGCATATTCGTTCTCTCTTGCATGTATATTTCAATTGATTCAGTCTAAAAGTGACGTAAAGCTCCGTCCATGTTATATTAGGTCTATGCCAAGAACACGTGTGTACCACAAAATAGGAATAAATATTTCATTATTCTATAGCAGAAAAAGCTATTCTACTAAACAACGTTGTCACTTCGTGCATGCCTGGCAAATCCCAAACTCCAATTTTGAATACTTTCTGAAGGTAATTTAGGAAAATGATGAATTAAACCCATAATAGTTATGTTCAAATTTGCATTTGCAGTAATAACCCAAATTCAGGAAAAACTCCCATTAGCACTTCGCTATTCCAATATTGAACTTTTTCAGCCATTACCATTTAGTAGTTGATTTTAATCATATTAAAAAAAGTTTCGTAATTTCTATGTTTGAACTTTGGACCAATAAAATTAGATATTAAAATTTAATGGTTACATTGTGTAGCCGCGCAGTTTCGAACTTATTTCTAGTTCATCATCAGACACTGAAGATTTTACAAATGTTACAAAGTATTTATGTGAACACAGTTACGAAAAGGTGGTAGGAATTGTCATAAAATTCGCAAAAACGCATTGAATATTTTGGAATAACACAGTTTTGTTTAGTTCACTCATAATTTCAAAATTGTTCTTGTTCACCAATTTATAAGTTGAACAAACAGAACTAAGTTATTCCAAATTATTCAATACGTTCAAATAACACCTGAAATTGTATTCATTTGCATAACGGTCAAAAAAGTTTTCTTTCGTTTTGGCCGAATTTTATGACCATTCCTACAACCTTTTCAGATCAGTGTCCGATGATGAACTTGAAATGAGTTCGAAACTGCGTAGTTACACAATGTAACCCTCAAATTGTAATATCCAATTTTATTGGTAGTAAAAACATAGAAATTACAAAACTTATTTTAATATGACTTCGCTATTCACTTCTTTCAAGCAGTAGTGATAATAGTGATGAGGAATATGTCGAAAATTATTATTCAATGAATTGGTACAAATATTTCCCATTTTACGGAATTTCTCCATAGATATTCAACTGACATTTACCTGTGTGGGGATGCGTAGTTTGAGGTGTAGCAGGTTGTCCGGTTAGAGGAATAGCAAGCCTGGCATTCACTGCTAATAGATGGTCCCTTCTCTGCAATAGTGAACTAACATGCTCCTCTAATCGAAGATTTTCTGCTCTCAACTGATGTAGACATGATAATAGAGAGGCAACTGGAATAATATTCATTTTCAGAAATCCGTAAACTTAATAATATATGATGGATTTCAATGATTTGAAATAATGAGTATACTTACTGTCAAAATGTTGGGCTTGTTCCATGAGGAACTGAGAGCCCTGCTCCCATTGTCTCTCCAAAAGTTGATCCAATGTTTGAGGAATATTTCCTGTACCTCCGCCAAGCATACCTGTTAAACCACTGTTATTGGAAGTTGTACTGGCTGTGCTGTTGGAACGTGCCTGATAAAATGAAAACCTTGATTAAGAAAGACAATATAAAATTTGTGTTTGGTAAATGTAGTTTGTACAGGGTTTTTCAACAAGAACTTTGTTTTTCAATGTAGTAATACCGGCACCACATGACAGTTCTGACATTTAGTTTTTGACGTATTCGCAGTATATGCTTTGGCAATTGTTACAATGAATTCAATTTCGCTCGAAAATCGCATTAAAATAATTCAAATCCACTATGAAAATGGCCGTTCTGTTAATGTTACATTTCGTAAAATTCGTGATATTTTCGGACAACATAAACGTCCTTCTGAACAACTGAATTTTGGCCTATTATTGATGACATGGATGTCACTGAAATGTGGTTTCAACAAGACGGTGCCACATGTCACTCAGCCAATGAAATGATAAATTTATTGCAAACCAAATTTTCCGATCGCATAATTTCGCGAAATTCAGCTGTTAAGTGGCCGGCCAGATCGTGTGATTTAACACCACTGGATTATTTTTTGTGGGGCTATGTTAAAGACAGAGTTCATACGGAGCCAATCGAATCAATTGCAGCCTCAAAACTCAAAATCCGTGATGTCATTAACGAAATAGACCCTCCATCTTGCCAAAAAGTGATTAAAAATTTTGATGAAAGAATCAACGTCTGTCAGCGTGGTTGTGGTGGACATTTGTCAGATATCATTTTTCATTCATAATTGCCGAACTTTTCTCTTTGTAATACAATAAAAATTTTATTCATTTTCCACTGAATTCTTTGTTTTATTTTGTTTTAAAAATCAAATTTCTTGTTGAAACACCCTTTATTTAGTCTCTTCCTAAAATTGGTTTACTGGAAGTTAAAAAGAATATCCTGGAAACTATTCAAGAAGGTCTAGATAACCTGTTTTCTTGCACGAAATCCAAAGTTTTTAGCAGAATAGTCCATATGAAGGACGAAAAAAGTACAACTAATCTAAAAAGGTTGTAATAAACAGAAATCTTAGATGCTAAATTGTCAAAGTTTTACTTACAGAGGCGACAATTTTTTGATGTAACTGTGGTCCAACTAAATTTGCACTTTCACTGGGGTTGAAAATACTATGAGCTTCAAGTTCAGAGTTCAAATGGTCAGACATTTTCTGTGCCATATTAGAATTAGGATTTAGTTGATTTCCTAACATATGTGGGGCAGTTACACCATTTTGAAACCTAAAACAATAAGAATGAAAATGAAGGTATCAACGAATATTGATATCTGAATGAATTAACAGAACCGGATATTGATTCAGATCAATCTCGTCCATTCGATCTATTTCTAATTTTATAAGTCAACTATGGGAATTTGAAGAATTTATTTCACAAGCAAATGTTCAACTATATGATACGATCAACTAAGAAAATTTATTTCATATAGCAGAGCTCATATTTCTCATATTTATATGTTAGAAGCAAATGTTCAATTATATGATTTGAGACATTATGTATCAATGCAAATAATTGCCTCATAGATTCCCATGGTAATTAACCAGAAAATAACAGTCAAATTACCGAATTCTGATCACAGACTGAAGAAAATAGTTTAGATGAAAATAACTACTGTTCTGAGATTTGTTAGTTGAAAAAAAAAGGAAAAAAGCTCGAATATTTGCACCATCATCAACTAATATTAATATACAGCACTGTGCATAAATGCTTTCGCATCTACAATTAAAATTTCATGAATCTCAAAGTGTTAATGTGATTGAAGTACACTCTGTAAAATCATATTTTGAATATATACCAAAGTGCCCATTAGTCACTAACAAACTGTTCACATACATTTAATTATCTACAAATATCGAGTTTCTAAGTAGTTTCTTTCGGAAGCTATTGTGTTCAGGGTCGGCTGTTAGGCCGACGTTTTGCTATTTATTTCTTACGGCCGACCATAAACACAATAACTTCCGAAAGAAACAACTTAAAAACTCGATATTTGTAAAGTAGGTTTGGACCTTAATTACGAAGGCCGAATTCGTGAATGGGTGAAATCCGCCCAATGATGGCGTAGATATACCCATTCAAAATTTTATTCTCCCAACATTTCCGTAAGTACACATAAGATCGTATTGAAACCCAGTACTTCATCGAAAGATAACCTAGAAAAGCACTGCCGTGAAGGCAGCAGCTTATGCGCGCATTTCCAATGGAGATGACCGCTTTGGCAACGAATTTGAACATGCGCTCAAAAGCTGCTGCCTTCTCGGCAATGCTTTTCTAGGTTTTTTTCCACACAGATATCAAGGTTGAAACCTTTTGTGTAACATTACACATCTAAACAATTCAGGTAATATTGAAAAAGTGAGAAATCCAGGCAACATAGTATTCCAATTTTTTTAGTGCTTCCCTATGAAAAATATCCTCACGAAAATAGCTCATTCATTGATATTCGAAAAGTTTGATATTAACGAGTATACATTTACAAGCTACCTGTAGTGATAACCATAAAGATGTTATGTGTTTAAGATAAGGTGGATGAAAAAGGACTTCTTTCAAAGGCAGTTGATAAATGCATGCCATCATTTTCGATTCGTTCAGAAAAACGAAGAATTAATAAAAAGAATGTGGGTTTTTCCTGAATTTGGGTTATTGCTGCAAGTGCAAATGTGAACATAATTATTATGGGTTTGAGTCATCATTTTCTCAAATTACCTTCAGGAAGTATTCAAAATCAGATTTCAAAATTTGGGTTTGAGATTTGCCAGGCATGCACGAAGTGATAACGGTGTTGAGTAGAACAGCTTTTTCTACTATAGAATAATGAAATATTTATTCCTATTCTGTGGTACACACGTGTTCTTTGTCAATATAACCAAACAATTTCCGTTTGCGATTTGTCAGTAATATGACAGTGTGACAGTCTGTACTCTCCTTTTTCTATTCCTTGCTCGTTGTCTTCTACTCTAACCAGATCGAAGTAAAGCTATCTCTGTTTTCCTAAGCAAAGTAACACATTTGACGTCCTTTCCTTTCCGAGAAAGCTGAATTCGACGTTGTCATATCGTGCACTCAAGACAAATCCCTTTAAATGCAAATCCCCATTTTTATTTATTATCAATTTTTTTTTTAAATATAATATTGAAATTATATGTTTGAAATGGGATGTTCTAAAGGTTTTTCATGAAAATTACTGAAGTTTCGTTTAAAGGAAAAACCCCCATTGAACTAAAGGGACCGAAACCCGACGAAGAAAGAAGACAAAATAAAAATAACCCTATGACTGAAAATAAAATTACTTACAATTTAACATCTTTGTTATCTCTACTAGAACTTGGCGTGATAACGGCAGGTGCACTCTTTCTTCCTTTAGATTTATTCTTACTTGTACTCGGTGGAGCCCCCTGACTCTCAGAACTGGGACTACTAGGTGGGGAATTCTTCAGCTGGTTCTGACTTATACTAGCAAAGGCTCCAAGTTGGTGACTTTGTGTGGTGGAACTTTGGGATGGAGTGGGCGATATATTCATCTGAGATCGACTAGACCTTCTCATGGAAACATTAGAATTCGAATTATTGTTAATTTGGAAGCTATTCGAATTGCTTCCCAATCCTCCACCGCTACTACGTTTCTTCCCGCGATTCGAAATCGATTTCTCAGTCTTATCGTTCGATTGAGATCTGTGAACGAATCCTAGTTCAGGAAAATATTGTTTTTTGGGCAAACCAGCAAATTTTCACGTCACGGAGATATTTGAAATTGATTGCTCGCTAATCACTCGGTAAAACATTGTTCTTTAACAAGTTAATTAAATTTAATCAAAATAAATTCAGTGTACATGCATGTTTCGGGTTAGAACTTATTATCGAAACCAAAAAAAAAATACTAACACACAACAATCATACTTCAAGTAGAAGATGTTAACAACTGAGATAAGAGGAAATCTAATTGATCATTTTCGATTGGAAGTTTATTTTTAAATGTCGAAGATATTGCAAAAATTACATGATGTATAATTGTTGTCAATGTATTTTATTTTCAGTTTTGAGAATGGGTTAAAACCTGAAACATGCATGCCAACTGTTTATATTTTTATTGAACTTGTGCGACGTATGGTCAAGTGTTATTTGTTTACCCTGTTAATATTACGAAGATATCAATTAGATATTTGCATTAACATAAGCAGTGTATTCTCCTGAATAAAAGATCTGCAGTCGAAAATAGACAATCTCTCATAGTTTGAATTATATGCCCCCCCAAAATTCTTAATTGATGCATTTTCGGGTCACATATCCATCGTACAAACAATCACTTGTTTCGTTTATACAGTCCAGAAATCATCTTTGAAACTTCACTCAATTGTAAGCGGCAGTTTTTCTCAAGAATAGTTAATATTCAATGGAAAATGATTGAAATCATCAGCTAACCAACAAACCTCTATTTCTACGGACGTCCACTTACTAAGTGAAGTCTGGCATTGGCGCAATTTAATCGGTCGGAATGGGGATTTTTCCTGAATTTTGGTTATTACTGCAAATGCAAATTTGAACATAATTATTATGGGTTTGATTCATCATTCTCCCAAATTACCTTCAGAAAGTATTCAAAATCAGATTTCAAAATTGGGTTTTGGGATTTGCCAGGCATTCACGAAGTGACAACGGTTTTTAGTAGAATAGCTTTAATCGATTTCAAGCGATGGACCAAAATGTCCGGTTATAGTTACGGTTATCCACATTGACAGATAATCCTTTGCCTATATGTCAGTTTGGATAACCGCAACTATAACCGGAGCTTTTGGTCCATCGCTTGAAATCGATTTTTGTCTGCTATCGAATAATGAAATATTTATTCCTATTCTGTGGTAAACACGTGTTCTTTTTCAATGTTTGCGATTTGTCAGTAATGACAGTCTGTGCTCTTCTTTTTCTATTCCTTGGTCGTTGTCTTCTACTCTAACTGGATCGAAGTATAGCTATCTCTGTTTTCCTAAGCAAAGTAACACATTTGACGTCCTTTTCTTTCCGAGAAAGCTGAATTCGACGTTGCCATATCGTGCACTCATGACAAATCCCTTTAAATGCAAAACCCCATTTTTATTTTTCAGTTTTAGGTGAACAAACATTTTTCTAAAAATATAATATTGAAATTATATGTTTGAAATGTGATGTTCTGAAGGTTTCTCATGAAAATTACTGCATTTTCGTTCAAAGAAAAAACCCCCATTGTGTGTATTCGTCGATGGCAGCTGGCGGCAAATACTTATCAATCATATACGTGCGCAAGCGTTGTTGCCGAATTTCACTTCAAGGTTGTCCTGTATTGTCAATAAAATATCCTTAAAAGAAATCGCCCTTAATCTTTTTGTTATGGTTCTAGGATAGTTTGTGAACTATACCGGGTATCACATGAATCAGGTTCACCCACAAAAATCTTCATTTTACAAGATATCGAAGGGTGAGCCTTTTGCTCTAACTTTAATCACACCGAGTCTAGGTTTATGAAATTTTACACTCATACTCTCTGATCATACAATTATTGGATAGATAAATAATTTTACTAATTTTCGAATTATATTTTTGAGAAAAAGTTGCCTGAAGATGCATCATTTCTCAACATTGTATCTTCCTTACTATGATAGACCGCCTAGTTTCGACTGTAGAGTTTATGTTGAGTAAAACACCCTGCATACATGGATGCAAATACCATATCAATATCTTCACGACAGGAAAATTTGCGGATTTACCCTTTACCTATTATCAAGTAATATCCGAAGAACGAGACACATGGAACAGTTAATATATCACCACTTTGTAGTTAAAAGAAGAGATAATTATAAGTTTTCGTACTTTAGTCGTCATTTCAGTCCCAAATGTTATCATATCATGCTTCAACAAAAGATTGTTGATTTTCTGAAGATACTTTGATATAATTGATAGAAAAATTCCAGGAGAACTCTTATTGACACCTCAAGTTTTCTAATTACAAAATTGGGTAATATTATTATTACAGCAGTTACAGATGCTTTTCAACTGATTAAATTTTTCTCCATTCCTCTAATGTAATTCGATGTTTCCATTCTACATACACATTATTTTTGGTAATATCACATGCAGAACTGGGGTGCACTATATCGCAATCTAGGCGTACATAATGTAGGATGGCAGAGACGGCCTTATTTTGGCGGAGCCATTTTATTTGTGGACTGCAAAAACTTCTCAACTTGTTGCATTGATTTTTCACACGATATTCAGGAACAAGTAACCGGAACTCGATAATTTGGTGTGTTGCAGAATATAAGGGTCGGACGTCACATAGATTATATGCATGCCACCTGTTGGGTCTATACTCAAAACTCTCGATGTTTTATTCCCCAAAATGAAGTTTGTTGTAATGTCGGATAAGGAATAGTTTCTAGAAGTTACAGGGAAAAGAAAAATGCTTCGCGCTCCTCATGTGCTAGAGTAGTCATTACTTTCAGAATCTATAACAAGTCGAAAATGTCGAATCTTTAGATTTATACTCCATCACTTTAATAAACTATCCCGGTTGGCCATGATTTAGGTCTATCAAGTGTTTTCACTTCAAACTGACGTGAAATATCGGCAATGTCACAATAATTCTCAGAGACGTTGCCAAATGCCAATTTCTACTCTCGATCTTAACATAATAATAGACAAGATATACATAATCATCATGCTTGGAAACTAAAAATGCCAAAGGTAGTTTTGAAGAAGCCGAGACAAAGTATCAGGAAGTGCTATGTAGAATTGAAATCTGCTTTTTCTGATAGTAACCCTGATAATTTGAAATCAATCATTTATCACAAGCTATCTAATATTTTCAATGTATGTGAGTGAAAACCAAGGAATTATATTTCATATGAATTTATATTTATTTTTTAGCTGCACATAACCACAATAAGAGAGATTTTGAGTGAAAGGGACGACAAAGAATTTCCTCCTATCGGTGCACCCAAAAATATAACTGACTGAAGACTTTATTTTGAAAAACTCGATTCTTGATTTCCGTACAAGAAAATAGCATAACTGAATCTTCCAACTATGTTGATATACGTGAAATATTTCCAGTATTAACAGAAAAAATAGTTTCTTCAACATTCGCCAGGTCCTTGGAATTATTGAATTCACATAATATTTTCTCAAATTCATTGTTTTCCCAAAGTAAATTCACATTTTGAAAAATACGTAATAACTACGACCTCTATGTAGAAAGGACAACGTTGTGTAGTTATCTGACAGAAAAATGGCTATAACCTAACATTTTCAAAATATACACGGTGAAATGTATCAGAATGTCAAGGCCAACCCGCATAGGGAAAGTGAATGGAGTATACATATATAATTTTTTCCTCTTTGTGATAAATTGTTGGTTATCCAAACTGCAACTATAATTCTTAATGATAATTCAACCATTTTAATGCAAATGGCAATCTAATATCAACAAAAACGTGCAGACAATCAACAAAAAACAAATTAGACAATGCACAAGCCATAATTTCAAAATGGTGCACGGAGCATGATGAACATGCCTAATCTAGGAAGCCATTTACAAACTCTGCCCAAATCTAATATATTATTCAATTCCTGTATCATTCAGCGAAAATGTATTGAATTTTATTCCATTACCTTGTTCGTTTGGCAGGTACTTCAACCTGCATTTCCTCCAATTCCATATCTTCTTCGGTAGTATTGGTACTCATTGCTTCTTGTTTTTCGTAAGTTATTTTTAAGCCTCCTCCACTCATTTCTGACGTGAGCATAATTGACTGGGCGTTCTCTTCTTCGAGGTTTAATGAATCTTAAAAGATATCTTACATTTTAGAAGATTTAGAATCATATGGGGTGAATTCTATACTTTAGTTTGTTGATTAGTCCGTTAGTCATAGTTCATTCGAAAAAAAAATAGAATAAAAGAAATCACTCTAGAGTAGAGGTTATTGGCAAAATGAGCTCCAGTTTGTATTTCGGTAGAATAAAATATCACAAGGACGAATATCTGTCGATAATTCAACAAATATTCCACCTTGATATGAGCTAGTCATCCAATCTACCCAAACAAAGAAGTGTGAAATGTTAAGGCAGAAGTATCTGATATGTTGATGAAACAATACTGATGGATAAAATCGAATGAGTTTTTCAAAAAGAAAATGAAAATGTTTTTTTTAAAAGGGTGAATTAGTTTGAATCACTGCAAAGAAATCAAATCCATATTTTGAAAAACTCACCTAGATTGCTAGATAAATCTGCTCCTGTCGAATTTGTTTTAGGGACCTCTGTATTTTTTTCTTGTTGTGGTGTATTGATATTCGATAGTGTAGAACTACCTTGAGCACCACCCCCTACTTGAGACAGGGGACTCAATGTTGTGCTAGAGAGTGGTAATGAAACTACCAGAGAACCTGTCTGAGAGTTCTGAGACTGGCTAGATGTGGACTGTATTATGGATTGAGGAGTTGTAGCAGCTACGGTGTTTAATTCTGGAGGCACAATTGGAGGCTCCGAAGCTAATGTACAAGGTGGTGTGGTTGCTTTTATAGTTGATATTGAAGTTAAGGCAACAACTGGTTGATTAGATATAATCGATTGAGTGGTTTCTACTTTCAACTGAAACAGATTATTCATTATCAGTTTTTGATCCAATTTACATGAAATATATTTGGTTTTTTACAGCCAAATTCCCGCATATCCTACAAAACTACCAGGCAAGTCAATACACCAACAAAGAAAATAATATTTCAAATAATTTTATGGCCTCAACAGTTTACAAAAAGTAATAAATATCAGTTATGTTATAAAGGCAATATGAATTGGTTGATTTTGATGAATTCTATGTCCACTATGTGATCTCCATTGAATTTTAAGAAATATAAATTTCTTTCCTCATTTTTTTTCTGCAATTGCACAGTGTAAACACAAAAACAATTAATTATATTTATGGTGTCTAGAATAGTGGAGGTTATATATCTATTTAACCTCAAAATCTCTTTTGACAGAGCTACCACGATTTGGGGGTTATAAGAAACCATGAAGAAATCAAGTGGATTAGCACCTGATCTCTTGAAAATATAAGATGGCAGTAGGCAGAAAATGTTGCAAATTTGACTAAAGTTTTATAAGAAAAAGTTAACACACCATTTATGCTACATTCATTTTACAAAAATAAGTTGGTGGGACACAAAAATTAGACGCATTCAACTAGGAATAACATACAGGCCGAATTTTTTAATTCACCAAATTGGTATGGTGAAAGCGTGATGGATCCACCAACCCATTTTTTATTGTTGGTTGAATGATCTAAATGTCAAATTATCTAGTCCAGTATCCACGATTTGTGTCCTATGTCCTCCATACTCCACCATAACCACACCATTTTGGTGAATTGGTTTCGTGCGTCGTTCGACATTTGTCATACCTTGGAGGTAAAACAACCTCACTTACCCGCTTTGTTTATGTTATGAAGTACAGCATTTTCAACAATTTCAGGATAAATTCACAAGTTAAAATGATTTATATTAATAGAATTGGTGAATAACTAGGCCTAGTTATTGTTTCGTTGTGAAATACAACATAAATACACCGAGAGACGAAGGAATCCGATTTTTCATATATATTGTAATGTAGACTTTTTATTTGAATGTTTGCATTTTTGACCCATTCCGCTAAGTTTTATCTGGTATTCGAAGAAATAGAATACTATGTGAACTATCCCAGAGAAGGCAAATATCCTATATTCGCGCCATAAATTGAAAAAACTGTTCTGACAAAGTAACAAACTATAGTAGAGTTTGTTGGAGGCATTTCCACACTGGTTAAGGAATTATGTTAGACTATCTATTTAATTTGTTTAATAACTTGACTCATGATGAGATAAGTACGATAAGAATATTTCGTATTTGTTATACACATTTCAAAAATTATATCTTCTCGACACTACAATAGCTGGCGTTATGAATGACAAACCCATCCTGAATGGTTACCACTCACATCTCCATATGATATATAAAATTTGTCAAAATATTGCATGCATTTTATAATAATAATGAACCAGATAACTTTCTCTGTTCTCAACCGAACAGGTTCCGATGTGGCTCGACTACTCAAGGATAGAACTTCTACATTTTGTTGTTTGTAATATGTTTCGAATTGACTTTATTGTCAATTATTAAAGATTATGAAAGCCCTAATGTTGCATCTGCACAATAAAAAAGCATTTTATATGGATAGTAAAGAATTTTTTGAGGATGAATCGAAATCGGTGTTCAAGAAAAAAATTTCATGTGAATTATTTTATTTGAAACATATATTTAGTATAATTTTAGTATAATAAATATATAATTGAAGATTATGATAGCACTGACATAGCAACTGTAGACCAATATTGTAGTAATTTGATAATTTGCAACATAGAACGTTATTTGAAATAGTACTGAGAAGTTCTCTGGAACCCATGTTTTTTCCAATCCATACATTTGTTGGATTTCATTCTGCTGTTTATTTTCAGGAATTAATGAGCCAAACATTTTACTGTTTCATTTTCAATCGTTATACCTATAATAAATGCTATCTCTGATGTTGATACTCTAGGCTTTAGAAGACAAGGATAAATACTGCAATTTTCATTTAAATCGTTTTGAACGATTATCATCTGAGATTGAATATCAGTTAATCAGATCCATTATCACAAAATTTCACTTGTAAAATTAATAAAATCACTAAAATCTCCAAATAATCGCTCTTCGCCAATGTAAAACAAAGCAAATGTATTCCTTGGTCTCTCGGTGTATTTATGTTGCATTTCAAAACGACACAATAACTTGGCCTCACGGGTCTAGTAATTCGCCAACTCTATGAATCTTAATCATTTTAACTTGTGAATTTATCCTGAAATTGTTGAAAATGCTGTATTTCATAACATAAACAAAGCGGGAAAGTGAGTTTGTTTTACCTCCAACGTATGACAAATGTCAAACGACGCACGAAACCAATTAAAAAACGCGCGCATTATAATAATATTCTGACAGATAACTACAACTGTGGTTCATTCTAAATAAAGGTCATAGAAATTACACATGTATCTGAACCCAACCAGAGAGTCCTTGACAAAAAAAAAGGAAATAATTAATACATGATGGAATTATATTAACCTTGATGAGATTTCAAGCGCACCAACCTGACTCAGTTCAAATAACAAAAATAGCCAATAGAGTATAAATTAATTAATTAAATAAATTGAAATTATTGGCATACGATTCACTCAGACCTATACATTTTTTTGAGTATTGTTTCATAGCAATATTGCAGAAAGGATTACGAAAGTAAATAAGTGAACAAGAGGATACTACTAAATGAAGGATATTCAGGTCTATAATGTTTGCAAATACACTGCCAAGGTTCTGAGTAATATTGTATAATCAGAATACTAACATGATCTGCCAATATAACAAGAATCTTGCTATCTCAGCAACCTCAAAATTGTAGTTGCTTCGCTTGATAACAAATTAGAAAGGGAATATTGCAAATATCCATTTATTTCATTATTATTTTTTCCACGAATTCAAAATATTGAAAATAGGGAAGTATTTGCTAATGGAAATGTTTCAAGGAAAATTCTTCGACTTAAATACCGGCATAGCAGACACAAGCAATTCTTTAAGTTGCCAACAGAAAAGTTCATGGAATTATTCCACTTGAATGAAATTGCTAAATTTGATTTCTGGTCCAATATTCCAATTGTATCTAGGAAATTCGTCAATTGGACTATTATTGATTTTTCTGTTTCGTAACATTTTTGAATAAGTAATATAAATCAATGTCTACATAAAAAACGGAAACCATAGATGAATGTCATGTGCACAAAATCATAGAAAACTGGAGAAAATATTTGGTTATTTTCTTCTTCCTTGTAGCTCGTAAGTCATGAAATACAGTGTTGTAAGCTCTAGTGTGCATGATAACAACATTGTTACGACATACTACTAAAACTTAGAAAGATATGACTTGAATAGCGAGAATTATAGCAGTACACAAACAGAATCAACCTGATTGCGAAGAAGTAAACACGGTGTTATTGGTGCTATAAGGATTGAAGTGATGATAAAAAATTCTATAATTAACTCTCTTTTTCTTTTGCACTGTACTCACATTTTGAACATAATTTTAGATTAGCTATATCAGATAATTTTGAATCTATAATTGCTCACCTTTTTAGCTTTATCTACAATTTCTCCTGTAGTAACAACTGAATCCTCCTTCTTTTCAAAACTATTCACTACACTTCTTTCCGTATTGCTATTGGCAGCGTTCGAATTAACAACAGTCACGTCACTTGAAACCACAGAAGTCACAGGTGTAGGAGTCCTAGAATTAGATTTCCGTTTCTTTGAACCTTTACTCTCTTTTAATTCGGAAGATTTCGATTCTTCGTTATTTTCAGTTTTTGAGTCTTTTTTATCGCTCTTAGTATCAACAGAATGTTCTGTATGATTATCAGAGTTTTTGGCACTTCTCGATGACGAACCACTAGACGAACTACTCACTTTGCTTTTATCAGAACCCTTAGAATTATGATGAGAAGTCTTTGAGTTACTCTGGCTTGGGGAATTTTTCGAGTTACCACTACTTGTCTTTGAGGAATTCGACGTTTTTGAGCTGGATGTTGACTTACGCTTACTTGATGAATTAGATGAATTTGTCGATGGGGTAGATGAAGGAACAGGTTTCGCAGACGTGGACGGGGCTGTTTCCGCGTCTTTCTCAGAACCTGAATCGGATAAATGATTTTCTGATACTGGTTTATATGGTGGTATTGTTTTCACGTTGCCTCCTTTCTTCTGAAATGAATGGGAGCCATTACTAATAACTATAAAAGTCAAAGTTAAATTTTTTGCTGCATATTTCTGAGGTTTGAAAATGTGATAGGCTTCTGCGCAAACTGGGCTCCATGAAATTGCAGAAATCTAAAAGGGATGCAAGTGTGAAGTATACAGTGCGCGTCAAAATTATGGAACAAATTCATTTTCTCAGAAGAAAAATATTTGGCAACCAAATCCTGAAACAGGTCAATTTTTGTTTCACTTTTACCGAATTTTAATGCAATTTTGAAGGATTTTTGTTGCACCCTGTGCATCCCCATCAACCCTCTAAATTGTTTGAATAGGGAAAGTGGGTCATGTGGTACTTTTTTGGCAAGGTCTTTGTATTATCTTTACAGGCGTGCAGAAATTTTCAAGAAAAAGAATTTTTTTTTTTTGAAAAATTAGTTAGTTCAAAGAGGTTTTCAGTATGTGCACTTTGTCATGGCTCATTTACTTTGAGACGATGGTACCTGATGAAATTTGTCACCAAATAAAAGTCAACCATTACAGTTTTGTTCATGCACAACTTTCAACCCCCTCACGTGAAATTTTTTTTTTCCATTAAAGGGTTCGTAGGGGTTGAAAGTTGTGCATGATCAAAACTGTGATGGTCGACTTTCATTTGGTGACAAATTTCATCAGGTACCTCTCTGAACTAATTTTTCAAAATGAAAAATTTTTTCTTGAAAATTTCTGCACGCCTGTAAAGATAATACAAAGACCTTGCCAAAAAAGTACCACATGACCTACTTTCCCTACTCAAAAAATTTAGAAGGTTGATGGGGATGGCACAAGGTGCAACAAAAATCCCTCAAAAATGCATAAAATTTGGTAAATTTGAGACAAAAATTGACCTGTTTCAGGATTTTGTTGCCAAATATTTTTCTTCTGAGAAAATGAATTTGTTCCATAATTTTGACGCGCACTGTATTATTATACTGCACTGTAGTATTGGAACAATATTCCTTGAAAGCGTTCTTCAAAGTGTAGTGCATACTTCATTTTTAAGGAAATAAAACATTCTCGCTTTTGATGTGGACAACTACCTAACTGTTCCCTGTGAATTATTAAGTCAAAGTAATTGTGCTTCGAAACGGATGTCAACTTCAATTTTCTATTCAAAAATTATAGTTCAAAAATAATCAAGAATATCAGAAATCCAGTCGCATGCATTTGGGCTTGCTTGAAAATAATCTGAAAACCGTTATTTTGTGATTTTCTGAATTATTCGAATAAACTGAAATCTGAACCCGAGAATCGTGGTCCATAGAAGTGTTCACGATTTTTTTTTATAGATAAAAAAGCGTTTCAAAGGTTGACAGCAAGTCAACCTCTAGGGCCCAGAAAACGTTAGGTAGGTCAGTCAGTAGGCCATGAAAGTTTGACACATTCCAATGTTAACTAAACCAATCCATAGTCATTGTATAAAATATGTTAAAATTGACAAAACTCCGCTGAATTATTTTGACCTAGATAACAACCCGACTCAGGTTTGGTTACAAAGAGTTGATAGACCTATTCCAAGGCCTACCAACTGACTTAACTAAAGTGAATGAAGTATAGTTAAAAGATGAAAGTATTTTTGTAATATATATAGCTGCTAACGTGTACATCCAACATTCATCAAAAAGAGTTTACTCACCAATTTACCGTAATGATATTGGCAATATCCGCAATACTTGACGTTGTCCAAATAATTTCCAGCTTCTTCGCAAAGAAGTCCAAGACTTTGGCCACAAGTTACGTGAAACTGTTGCTTGCAACCTATTCTATTACATGACATACAAGCACCAACCGCAGCAGTGGATGGTTTTCCTTTTTCTTCACAGATATAACACACCTATGGTAAAAGTACAATAATACTTTTATGAAAATTTTCTAGGTAAAATATGCGATATTTCTACGAAATAAATCCGGACCTTCAAGAACAAAATTTGTAATATAAATTTCCCAAGTTCTGTTTACTTCTCAATGGAGGCTTGGTTAGATGTAATTTATTTATTGTTTTATAGGCATCAAAACTGAAAAAAACATTTGTAATTGGAATTTATTCGAGAATTCTTTGAAAGATCTTCATGCACTTATTTTAGTATAATATCACATACATATTTATCTTATTGGCAGGAGTAAATTTACAGACTACGAGCTTCTGAGAGGTTTCATCGGAACATATTGAAAATAAAACTGTTTTTACGCGCTTTTACTATTGAACGGCGGTATTTTTTTTAAATTCATAACAAGAACTTCCAGAAACAATAAAATGTATCAATGGCACATGAATTGGGCATTACAACATCTGTGTACATAATGTTTTTTAAGCCGGGTCCAGATTAGTGTAATGCGAATAGCGAATTCAATAAATCACAGGGAATTTTATGTTTCGAGGCAGCGCTCTCTCTGCTCCGTCGGGACTAGGTTTTCAACTCGAACGCTGCATTCGAATTTACCATTCGAGGCTAAGCTCGAGTGCCGTCCACACTATTCACCGAATCGTTTATCCAATTTTATTGCATTATCCATTCGCAACTACTGCTAAGCGATACGCCCTCTGGCGATAGAAATTCGAACACTTCCAAGCTAGTAGTTTTTTGACGTTTGCAAAACACGTTAGAATAATGTGTTTTGCTTACTTTGAGAGTTAATTTTCGAGCTTTTGTGTTGTTGACATTTTGTTATCCCGAAAGTATTTGTGATATTCATCAATCGATTCCTTTCTTTCCGATTAAAATTTTCGATTGTATTATTCGAAATGGCATCCTCCCGAAATGAGTACTGTTGTGTGCCTCAACTCAATGTTATTCATGGTCAAAGAAGAAGGGATCATCTACTGCCCCAAGTTTTCATTTTTTCCAAAGCCAAATGAAAGTAAAGTTAATTTGGAAACAGCATTTGGCCTGGATTTTGAAATTTAAGATTGGAAAACAGTTCACGAAATACATGAAAGTATGTTCCCTGCATTTCTCTAAACATGTTCATTGTCATAAAGGTACATTACAATGTATTCATTTCGAAACAACGTCATGTCCAGATATTTTAGGTGTAAATGAAAATAAAGAATTTTAATGAAAAATGCTGGTCCTGCAGAGAAACTGCTCAGCACTTCTCCAGCTACTTACTTCGCTACACAAAATCATAGGTTTTCAAAGAGAGTGATCTGGTTGAAAACCTGACAAAAACTAAATATACTGTTATAGTTGATAATAGCTAAAGTTATTCATATGAATACATCGATATTTTTCATTTTTATATTGGTATTGGTATTTGTATGTGTATCTTGAGCTGCTGTGATATGAAATTGAAATCAATTATATGGGTATCTGTTTCCTTTCTTTCGAAATACGATGCAAAAGAACTAAAGAAGAAAAGCTATCTTTTCATTTTATTGATTCACTCGTTTGTAAATGAAGAGAAGGAGGCATATAATTTAGACTGATTCTAGATTAACCACATAATATGGCTCGCATTCAGCACTTCTTCAAATTGATGAGAGTCCTTGAATCACTTATTGAGGTGCCTATTTTTCCAGAAATTCGAGTAAACTTAGATATTGGTTCATTTTGATCCACCAAGCAACAGACACTAAAGTAACATCGAAATTATCTTCCAGGAACGATTTGAAACACGATTTTATAACGTCGTCCAAAAAGAAAGACCCTCCTCAAAAAATCTCATACAAAATTCTAATAATTTCTTTAAATATTCTAGCTCTGCTTAATAGATATTCGTTCTCCACCTCATTTCTACGGTTTATATAAAACTACTAGCTTGGACCGGTTCGAAATTTATCCGTTAGGGCGCTGGCATCTTCGCCGAAGTTCCCAATTCATAATAAAAACCTAGAAAACATATAAACATTGATATTTTTCATTCCTATATAGGTAGGTTGAACCAGCTGTGACATTTTCCATTCTGTATGTGTATCTGGAGCTGCTGTGATATGAAAATAAAATCAATATTATATGTCTATCTGTTTCCTTTCTTTTCTTTCGAAATACGATGCAAAAGAACTAAAGCAAGAAAGCTGTCTTTTCATTTAATTGATTCACTCGTTTGTAAACAAGGAGAACGAGTCATATCATTTAGACTGATTCTAGATTTACCACATAATATGGCTTGCATTCAGCACTTCTTCACATTGATAATAGTCCTAAAATTACTTATTGAGGTGCCTATCTTTCCAGAAATTCAAGTAAACTTAGATATTGGTTCATTTTGATTCACCAAGCAACAGACACTAAAATAACATCGAAATTATCCTCCAGAAACGATTTGATAACGTCATCCAAAGGATAAGCCCCTTCTCTAAAAATCTCACACAAAATTATAATAACTTCCTTGAATAATCTAGCTCTTCTTGATAAATATTCGTTCTTCACCACATTTCTACGGTTTGTTTACATAAAACTACTAGCTTGGACAGGTTCCAAATTTATCCGTTAGGGCACTGGCATCTTCGCAGAAGTTCCCAATTCGGATTACACTCATCTGGACCTTGATTTACGTATTTGGACTACGATGTAGCATGGGAAACACAGCAGAGAAAGAGGAACGATCAGTTTTTTGAAATGTACCGTTTTAGTGAAAAAAATTGACCATTCTCGAAAATAATCAATATATTATGAAACATCAGTTAACTTACTTTATTGAAACGTTCTGCTGGAATCAAATGCAACAGAATGGGTTCCATAGTTGTAACATTCCCAAATCGAACTTCTGGTATGTATAAGGCACACACCACATGGGCCCATTTTGCATTGTCAGTTCGTTTAAGAGCGCCATATCGACTAGGACATAATTCACACTTCTGAAAATTTCACAAAGTTTCGAAAAAAGTGCTACATTCACATGCACAAGGATATTTCTCGATAGAGAGATGGAAAAGTGAATACTGATAAAACATTTTTGTAACTCAGGCTGGGCCTTCAACTGGCTCAAAACTTCAGAATTTTTTATCCAGAAGTTTAATCAATTACATTATGTTGACGGGTATCCAAAACACCTCTAGACTACGTTTTTTATTAGGGTTAATAGGTTGAAGACAACAACGAAAAATAATTGAGATAACTCAAAAACTGCTTTCAAAGGTTTCTGAAATTCAAAATTAAAAAATATTGGAGAAGAAAGGAACTCGATAGGGGTTATTTTCTTCGTGTGTGGTATTTGATTTTTCACCTAAATGAGGTCAATATTAAGAGAAATTTAAAGAAACCACAGTCGATTGTGAATTTTGGTGAAATAATAAATCGACGAACAGGTTGAGAGTTGGATATCTTTATAATAATGATTTTCGTCAAATGAAATCCTTCAATGGAATGAAATGAAACATTTCAAAACATCAGCAAAGACAGACAGAATAGGTACATTTTTGTTCATTATTTTCTCAAGAAAGAAACCTTAGTGATCTCCAAAAAATCAATCCCTGTAAAATTTCCATAGGAAATAGATTGCAAAAATAGAACATCAAATAACTAGCATCTTAAGGAAGAAAAATTGAGCTTGACATTTACAAAAAATTTAGGTCCTTTCAAAGAATTAATATTAAATTAGGAATGTGTACAAATTATACTTTTTCAGTAGAAACGCGGAGAAATTGGTAAAGAAAAATCATTTTGAATGCACAATAATAAATATATGAAAGTAAATAATCATTTCTTGATCCTATTCGCACATTTTTCGTTTCGTATTACTATATACGCGTATCAGCATTTTCCATTTTTATATTTATTCTCTTTGGGAATAAATATCATTATTGAAGTCACATAAACACAAGAACGAATATTTGTTGATAAATCAAAAACGCCACCTTGATCTAAGAAGAAGAAGAAGAAGTTGTCCTAAGAATTCAGTTATTGCAGTTTTACGGTTCTGACTCACCTTGAAAACGCAGGTAGGATTTTAGATACTTCAAATCTGCTTTCAGTGTGAAAATTATACAGCGCAATCTCAGGAGCATCGCTCAAGGTTGTCTACACTCGAAGGTTAGGGTCCGTACGATGCTCTTGAAATGGCTATGTATAATTTTTGTACTGAAGGTGAAGGCAGTCATCCAACAGGTTTGAAGTATCTAGAATCCTCTCTCCGTTTCGAAGGCTAGTCAGTCTGATGACCGGTAATGGCTGTGAAACTGCTTTAACTAAATTCCTACGATATCGCTTCTTTAGTGCAGAGGCTTTGCTTGATTAACTCAGATGAAGTGGACTTTTTGTTGATTTATCGACAGATATTCGTCCTTGTGTTCATGTTAGTTTATCATTACTGGATCTCTTTATTCTCCGAGAAACATTCCTTCATTATTATTTGTGGAACCGAAAGTAAATTCAAACATCAAATCCGTCATATTTCTAAATGAATTTCTTACCACTTTAGAAGTCCTTTCTTGGCTTTCACATTTACGACAGTACCAAGGTCCCGTTGGCACACTTACAATTCCGTAACAAGCTGCAAGGATTAGTGAATCAATCAAAAGTTTCATGTAAATTTTCTCCACTGCACCAATAACCAACAAAACAGACCATACTAAAATACTAGATTATAATGGAAAATTAAGAAACCAATCAATGAACCACACTAATAGATGTTTATGTTAAAAGTATAAGTAAAATAAATATCTAAAAGGTATGTATATTCTATAGCTTCAGAATGATGAAGGTATTTTTCGGAATGATAATGCCCAAATTACGATAACGCAAGCGCTATGACTCAATAAATAATTTGTGCAACTCTTAAAAATATTCCTTATTTCAGCAAATTGAACACTACATGAAACGACCACAGAAATCACTTGTTGGAAACCTTTCAAGTTAACCCTCATACAATTTTGAATTCGTAGAGCATTTTTTACACATTACCTAGGTAGAGTAGATTTACAATTTTCATTATACAGGATATAACGTTTATAATATTCAGTGCGCGTCAAAATAATAGAACAAATTCATTTTCTCAGAAGAAAAATATTTGACAACAAAATCCTGAAACAGGTCAATTTTTGTTTCAAATTTACCAAATTGTATGCATTTTTGAAGAATTTTTGTTGCACCCTGTGCCATCCCCATCAACCCTCCAAATTTTTTGAATAGTTAAAGTAGGTCATGTGGTACTTTTTTGGCAAGGTCTTTGTATCTTCTTCACAGGCGGGCAGGAATTTTGAAGAAACAATTTTTTTTTTAAATTAGTTAGTTCAAAGAGGTTTTCAGTACGTGTATTTTGTCATGGCTCATTCACTTTGAGACGGTGGTACCTGATGAAATTTTTCACCGAATGAAAGTCGACCATTACAGTTCTGTTCATGCACAACTTTAAACCCCTTTCAACCCCCTAACGTGAAAAATTTTTTTTTCTCCATCAAAGGGTTCGTAGGGGTTGAAAGTTGTGCATGAACTAAATTGTAATGGTCGAATTTCATTCGGTGCACACACTGAAAACCTCTTTGAACTAACTAATTTTTCAAAAAAAAAAAATTCTTTTTCTTGAAAATTTCTGCACGCCTGTAAAGATAATACAAAGACCTTGCCAAAAAAGTAACACATGACCCACTGTCCCTATTTAAAAAATTTAGAGGGTTGATGGGGATGGCACAGGGTGCAACAAAAATCCTTCAAAAATGCATATAAATTTGGTGAAAATGAAACGAAAATTGACCTGTTTCAGGCTTTTGTTGCCAAATATTTTTATTCTGAGAAAATGAATTTGCTCCATAATTTTGACGCGCACTGTATTTCGGTGAGTGATACAAGAGCTTAAAATATGAAGAAAACCCTTCTATATGTAATTCACAGCCTCTTCAACATGAGTTGCAGTATTCAGCCAACGATACCATACTTATTACTCTTATTTATGGCATACTTATTACCCATATTTATGGCATACATTCCTTAAACGCAGTAGCCACAAAAATATTTCATTAAATCAATTATATTTGTTGCTGGCTATTATATTTTGAGCCATATTTCGTTTTTCGAACGTTTAGTATTACGATATGTTACTTGTTTATGGTTTCTGCAATTCGAATGGATGGGGAACAGTGAGAGAATATTTTAGAAGGTATGCTGATAGAGTAGGGGGTCAATTCTTGAATCTCGATCAAGAATTGAAGAGTATGACAATTGTCACATGACCTGCGCATGGAACTGAATGTCACTCGACAATTGAATATTATATCTTCTATACTCCGTACCACTTGTTGCTAAGTTGAATGACACGGTGATAAGGTGATGTTTATATTCGGATTTTAAATTTCTTGATATCTTGCATTCAGTTTATTTCTTCAATATTTACTAGAAAACAGTCGAAATGGCGAATAGAACTCTCACACATTTTGTAGATGCTTGAGAAAACTTAGAAAATCGACATAAACATAAGTATGACAATTGACATACTCTTCAATTCTTGATCGAGTTTCAAGAATTGACCCCCAGTACCAAACCACCTAATATTCTATGATATTGCGGTTTATTATTTCCGTTTAAAAAAAAATGATCCGTTGGTGTGCAGTTCACGTGGAAAAGAGAAAAGAGAAGGTCGGATGATAGTCACGACAAACTGATATTCCATGTAGAGTGTTTAATTAGATCTGACATCAGAAATCGAAATTTCCTAATCCTGGTCTATACTAGCTCTGGTATGGTTCAAATGAACAGTTCGATGGCCTGAGATAACAATACGTGCCAAATTTGAAGCGAATACGTGGTTCACCAGTTATAAACATCATAAGTTCTGTTAAAATAATAATTAATCATAATAATAAATCTCCCTGTATCTTAAAAAAATATATATAGAATATTTAAATGTTGTTTTTGGCTACCCAAGGTACCATATCTTTACAATCAAACCATAAACAGTTACTCGCGGACGGCGGACCACTCTGTATTTATGTATTATTAAAACAAGTTCCCGCTATATCACTATATTTAATCTTAACCATACTTGTTCCATAGAAAAGTTTGGTTGGCTAGTGGAACGAATTATTCTAGTTGATTTTTGAAATCCTCATAATCTGAATCGTAGGGTGGTACAAATTTCGAGGACTCATTATTTGGGAATGAGCCAGTTTTGTGTTTAGCTCTCCATGGATTAGATATCACTTCAACAAGAATCTATCGCACAAAATGGCTGTTTTGACAGTTTTCAACCTACCGGGAGCTTCAGAAAACCATTTGTTTATTATGCTATTCTCAGATCCCACGTTGTTAACCACAGAATCTTATAATATTATTATTGGAAATATTCATATCATTTATAGGAATAATTTTGTTTTTCTACATTCATTAACAGCTAAATTGAACTGAAGAGGCAAAAATATTGAGAGACAAAGTATGAGACAGCACTTAGGAACCAATAAATATTTTCAAAGCTATTTAAAATATAGAAAAGCATAAATTCAAATGAAATCGGCATCAAAACTCAAACTAAAAGCAGAAAATTCCAGAGGGGTATTGAATTTTTTAACTGTAGGCGTATTATTCGTTCTGAGACTTTTCAGCTCAAAATACAAATGTTACAACAGAATGATCTACTTTGAAAGTGAATATCAACCATAAACCCTGTTGAGCCCACCTCTCTTCAATATCAGGAACAATTTGAAACGGCAATTTTGTGTAGGGAAGCCCAACTTGTCATTCGATAGGCCTTGGAATGGGTTTATCATGTATTCGTAACTAGAACTGAGCCAGTGCGGCACTAGTGAAACGTCGTCAAGTTCAAAATATCCCAGCGGGACGTTGCCAATTCTTACATGTGTTTAGCAATGACTTTATGGTTTGGTTCAGTAGCATATACTCCATTCACTTCTATAAAGTCAGTCGGTAGGACATTTAAGTTTGACACACTCCAATTCCACCTTGTATATTTCGAAGAAAAAGTTGTCCACACCATGTACCAAGTCGTTGTAACTACGCATTGAACTGAATCTGGAATTATCTTTGATGGAAATATTTAGATATCGGAATCAAATATTCGACAGAAAAACTAACCGCCGTCAAAAATTTCAATTTTCAACGAGAAAACGATCTTTTAAGTTTGGCTTCACATATCGGCTGTTCAAACGGATGAAACTTCGCGCCTTCCGGGATATATCTACTCTCCCTCTTCTCGTGTACTTTTCTCTCTAGCAAGCCAATAGACAGCGTTGGCTGTATCGATCGGCGAATCTTGCAATAACGAGTGACGTAGAAGGCCATCTGAAACGTTTCACCCGCTTCGTCCGTGCGTTGACCATTTTCAATACCGAATTATTCAAAATTCGAGAAGTGTGTGATAGCATACATTATGATTTTGTATCGATATAGAATGATAAAAACCTAAAAGTATTCGTGTTACATGCAAGAGACCTATTATTTTGGCCTTGACGATATTTCACCTCTGTCAGTTATAGTTACAAAAACTTGATAGACCTGTCTCAAAGCCTACCGAATGGCTTCATAGAAGTGAATGAAGTGTGAGTAATTACTATGAATTTTGTGAAGAACAGAAATCGCCACGTAGTTATCTGACAAGAGAATTACTATAACCTCGCGTTTTTTAATTATACACAGTGGAATGAAATATACGTTGCGAGTTTAATCTTTGGAGGTCTCTTCTTCGGCATCCAAAATCGATTATAAAAAATTCCCACTCCCCATCAACAATTGAAAAATGTAATGGCGGTCGAATGATCCACTTTAGAAAAAGGATAACCTATGTGGGGCTACAGAGTAGAAATCCCCAATAACATACCTTCATTAAAATACAACTGGGTTGAAGTTTGAGGGTTAATCAATCCATGGAGACTTCACAAAAGGGTCCAAGGTCTATGCGCAGTGGCTACCTGAGATCAGCTTTCAGAATGTTAGAATATCCCCCCAATGATGTTATGGCATTCATACATATACTATTCGATCATTTTAAATTTGAATCTTCAACAATTATAAAACTAATTTCAAATCCCCTCAGAGGTTATAAGGATTGCAGATAAAATGTTCAAGCATGAGAAGAAGCAGGAATAGGCTTTTGGAAAAGCAGGCTGTATATGAAGCTCAAAAATGTACAATAGCCTACAAAATACATTTGAAGCTTTATTCGATACTTGTGAACTCAAAATTAAACGAACATATGAATTTTCTTATATATGTTTAACTCATGCCAAATCATAAATAACAAAACTGGACATGCAAAAAAATTAAAAGTACACAAATTATATACAATAAAGTGAATATTGTTTTCCTCTGACAGTTTGAATCGCCATCAAGACATCAAAGATGTTAATAAGAAATATACCATCTTCAAACCCAACAAATTGGTGTACAAGATTCTCAAGTTAATGGATTATCACCAAATAAACAAATATTTGTATATTTGGTATATAACTAGCGTTTGCTATCAAATTTTCTCTATTTTCTATTTGTTTTCAGTTTCAAAATGGCGCGTAAACTGGGATATATATCTTACTGTGACGATTTGGTAGTTTTTTTACATACTTGGAAACGTCAAAAAAGGTGTTCTGTAGTCTATTTGTAAGTTTTATCTTTCCACTTGTCTAGTCTAGAAAAATCGTCCAAACTTTTAGTTTTCGAGATTTCCCTCCCCAGCTTTATACCTCATTCAATGGGGGCTTTTCCTTTGAACGAAAATACAGAAATTTTCATGAACAACCTTTAGAACATCACATTTCAAACATATAATTTCAATATTATATTTTTAGAAAAATGTTTGAGTGCACGATATGGCAACGTCGAATTCAGCTTTCTCGGAAAGAAAAGGACGTCAAATGTGTTACTTTGCTTAGGAAAACAGAGATAGCCATACTTCGATCTGGTTAGAGTAGAAGACAACGACCAAGGAATAGAAAAAGAAGAGCACAGACTGTCATATTACTGACAAATCGCAAACGGAAATTATTTGGTTATATTGACAAAGAACACGTGTGTACCACAGAATAGGAATAAATATTTCATTATTCTATAGCAGAAAAAGCTATTCTACTAAACACAGTTGTCACTTCGTGCATGCCTGGCAAATCCCAATTATGAAATCCGATTTTGAATACTTTCTGAAGGTAATTTGGGAAAATGATGATTGAAACCCATAATAATGTTCAAATTTGCATTTACAGTAATAACACAAATTCAGGAAAAACCTCCATTAGTATTTAGTAGAGATAATATTTTACCATAGTGGTACTGCTTCTTGAGTGACCGCAGATCAACAAGAAGAGGCAATTTGCTGTTTTCCGGATTTTAGTTTGTAACCATTGGCCTATTAATCCAAAAACCGGAGTTATGATTATAGGTGGAGTCGATGATTTTTTTTGAAGATTTTCAGAAATTCAGACCTGAGATGTGAGTAATAGCGTATCGTCGATGATCTGACAATACCTCCTATCTACATACAACGGAACTCTTCAGGAAACTCAAATAAGTTATTTGGATCCCAACTGGGTTTAAAGGATGAAAGATCATTTTAGCACTTTGGTGAAATTTCAAATATCACGTGCGGCAAATCGAAATGAAAATTTCAGATAGTAGGTATTTGTCAAATCATCGTCGGTATATTTCAAGTTCCATCTGAGAGTGGGTAGAAAATATGAAGTAAAAGAAGAAAACTTTGACATTATTGTGAAAAGGTAAAAAAGAAGGAATTGAAAATGGAAGATATACCTAATACCAAGTTTCACGTCCAATAAGGAATCAACCTGTATGTAAAATGAACAATTCGACTGAATTATGAATAATAACACAATTTATTCATGAATTAATTTCACACAAAAATTTAGGTTCAATTAGGTCAATACCCTTAGAATACCAAGCCAAATCTTGCTTAAGGTACTGTGACTCTCTGAAATTCAAACCAAAACAGTAATGGACAACCTGCTCTGAATCGTTTCTCCTAGAAAGTATACCAGTGATTATTCTATAGAGTAAGGAGTGATCAAAATATGCCTAATTTCTTGATCATGGGACAAATAACTTTGAAACTAAGACAAATCGGGAATACGTCTCTTGCATGAATTTTGTTCATAATTGGAATCAAATATTCTATCCCTAAGACTACTGAAAAACTTCAATCTTCAACGTGAAAACGATCTTTTAAATTTGGCTCCAATCTCTCTCTCTTCTCGTATACTTTTCTCTCTAGCAAGCCAATAGACAGCGACGGCTGTATCGATCAGAGAATCTTGCAATAACTAGTGACGTTGAAAGCGATCTGACGCGTTTCACTGCCGAATTATTCGAAATTTGCGAATTGTTGAAGTATGTGATGGCTCACATTATGATTTTGTATCGATATAGAATGAGTCGGAGTACCATTCAAATGGATAAAGATATGTAAGCACTTCTTAGAAAAAGATGTTCAGATTATTTTCTCCCCGAACAAGGAACACCCCAAGGATCCCCACAGTCAACCCTCCTCTTCAACATATTCTGTCACGACATACTAGTAGAAATTTCTTATAACTTATACATCCTGCAGTATGCAGATGACACAATACTAATATCACATGCATAAACACTAAATAAGTGTGTGAAGAATCTACAAGATCTGCTAGACTATGTCCAAAATTGGTTCAAAAAATGGAGAATAAAAATAATTAATGCAGACAAATCCCAATTTACAATATTTGACCATAGAATCTCTCCTGCGTCACCTACCCTCGAACTTGATGGGAAGAGTATCCAGCCTTTACCTGCAATTAAATACTTGGGAGTACAAATCGATAATAAGCTGAATTTCAACCAGCATACAAATACAATTAAGGAAAGAACTATCTCCAGAGCCAAGTATTTTAGCAAATTAGTCTATCGTAAGCAAGGTATCAACATCAACACTGCTGCAAAAATCTATAAAACCATTTGCCGCCCATTGTTAGAGTATGCGCATCCAATATATACCAACTGTAAAAAACCTGCAATGAAAAATATCGAAGTGGCCGAGACAACAGCACTCAGAACAATCACAAGAATGAGACAACCTAATAACATACTCTACAATCCACCAAATGATCTTTACTCAAGCACCAACACTGACCCAATAAGAAGAAGGCTGAACACCCTTCGGTCTAGATTTGTGGAAAGGCTAAAAAATCAAGATGACATACTAACTCTCCATCAAGATGATAACAACCACACCTCCTCAAGAAGAAAACACCCACGGCAGACAATAAATATATTTAGAATGTAATATAAAATTCAATTCTGATTATTTTTTTTGGTAAACACGCAAGATTTCCCATCGCGAAGCTATAAGTAAGATATTCACACCATTGTAAGCAGTGTGAGTTCCTGAACAAAAAATATGAAGGCCAACATAGGCGGTCCCTCTTTGTTTGGAAGATATGGGCCCCCAAAGTTCCAAATTGTTGCATTTTCAGATCCTTTTTTCCGCCATAAAAAAGATCTCTTACTTCTCAAATCTAGTTCATAAATCATCTTTGAACCTTCAACCAACGAATAGCGACACTTTCTTTCAAGAATATTCATTATTTAAAGGAAGAAAAGTGAAAATATTAGACAACCACTTAACCTATATTTCTATGAAATACTTCTCAATGTTAAAGCGGAGCTTGGCAACAGCGTCCTCTCATCGCTGGCCAACGTATTATGACCGAAGAGTAGTTGCTGGCGGGAAATATGAAATGATGGACAGTCAAAGGATATGATTGTAAGGAAAATGCTTCTGTCACTGAAGAAGAGGTGGTTATTCTAACATCAAAACAAAATCATTGAGAATATTTGTTTAAGGTTTCACTCTCAATATTTTCGTTTGAACTTTCTTTCTATCCCCTTCAAAATAGGGAGGTTGTTATCTACTTTCCCAGTTTAGAATGAGATTCAGGGTATTCCAATAAAATGGGTTATATAATAACCTCGATTTCATTGGAAATCTGGGAAGGGCGCGACCTATCACATATGAAAAAAATGTATGTTGAAATATATATCAAGGTGTATTCTCATTCTATAATTACTATGTGTTTCAACCTTGTCGATTTCATCAGAAACGAATTCTCCTATTGGAAGATTTAGAGTATCGCAGTAAACAGTAAGAACTAAGAACATATTTCATTTTTCTCGCCAGCAATAATCTCATTCACGAATACGCACGATTCCGACCGATGAAATTCGCGCCATTACCAAACTTCACTTTTAGACTCAGTCGAAATCAGAAGGAATAGAGGTTAAGTGGTTGTCCAGTAATTTCATTGTTTTTTCATTAAATATTGATTATTCTTGAAAAAAAGTGTTGCTTATTGTTGGTTGAAGGTTCGAAGGTGGTTTGTGAACTATACAGATGAAGTGAGAGATCGTTTTTATGGTGGAAAAAGGGACCTGAAAACGACTCATTTTGGATTTTTGGGGGCCCATATCATCCAAATTAAGGGAGACCGCCTATGTTCGATTTCACATTTTTTATTCAGAAAAACACACTGCGTACAATGATGTAAATATCTTCTTAATATCTCGGCGACGGGAAATCTTGCGGGTTTACCTTTTTTTTTGTTGAATACAAATTGTATATGAAAAACTAGGCTGAAGGACCCAAGATCGATGGCCATTTGCTATGCAATAAATGACTTTTATTATTATTATTATTATTAGAATGAGAAAAACATGAAAATATGATAATTGGTGATACATGCAAGAGACCTATTTTTACTGCAAATTTGGATTCTGTAGGAGTACAATAAAACTTACACCAAGTTAAAATTCTACAGGATTTTTCTTATTCATTGGTCGCAAACTGTCAGACAAGAACTTCTTCACAAGCAAAATTAAACACAAGTGTTACCTTGGTGAACTGCCACTGTACATGACTGTCCATCACAATATACGAGAGGATTTTCAGACCAGCCTCTATCATCAGAACAAACACAACAACCTCCTACCATTTCCCTCATAATGTAATGGAGCGACAGTTGCTAAACTAGCGATTCCACAAACCCACCCCACACATCTTTTGTCCATTAGACCATAATCACCAAATCATGATGGATTTCATTACAAAATTCTCTGCAACAAATTGAAATTATTATTATGCATCGCATTTACAGATTTAGAAAATCAATTGGTCACTATGGGATTTACAATATTTTCCAATGATAGAGTGATTTCATAATGGACCAACACAATATACAACAGATAGACGCGATGAATGATCAATAATTAAGATAGACCCCTCTTTGAATGACTTCAAGCTAGCTTGCCTGCGAATACTCTGATGCAGTCAGTATAGAAAGGTTATAAGTCATGCTCATTAGTAACAGACTGTAAAACATGCCATTGCATGTGAGAAATATTTGATTGATTTTTTACTGCACGTGTACATGGAAAGTATATTAGTCTTATTTATAATGGAATGTCATAAAATGGCTTCCTGATGAGCACCCTTAATCTAACATTTTCATTATAACCATAACATAGCTGCTTCATCATCGGTATTGCAGGCATGACAAGCTAGTTTTTGCGTGGGGGGAAGAACATCCAAAGAGCGATCAAGCTCAATTTGTGATTATTCATCATGCAGAAAATATACAAAGGGGTCACGTAGCACTAGTACACAAAAAAACAAGTTAGTTCAAAATATAATTTCATCAAGAAAACGTTAATCGACAGGTATTCAACATAGGCTTACACCAAATTAATTAAATAAAAATATTAGTTTTCGATATACTGGGTGTTGAAGATTAAATTTTTTTAAGGCTGTTTTCTCATTGCTTCTGCTTCTTCAACTTTTAAAGGTAAGCTACTGGTAGTTCAAAAAATATGATAAATAATATTCTGGATCTCCTGCAATTATAGTTTACTGATATTATATAATTAATCCCTAATTGGCTCCTCTTGGAAATTATGTCGTTTAAATTTCCTTCAAGAATATTATGCCAAAAAGAAATGAGTCAAATACATCGAAGTTCAGATAAGTGTTAAAGATATCTCTAATTGGGTTATCATAAGCACTAGATTTTCATAATCTATTGAGTCACTCGAACCATTCAGTATTTCTATCTAAAAATTAAGAAATTCATCAGTAGGGGACTATCAGACACGTTCCATTTAACTCAACCATCATTTCAGAAGGACAAATTCCTTGGTGTTGTGCGAATTTCGAAAGATAATATATCAGAAAAGGATTCCATTGAAGAAATTTTTATCCCAATTTACCAAATTTGAGTAAATTTGTAATTGACAACTATGATTTGGACTTATTCAACAGAAAACTTATTCTGCTACCAATTCCAGTTTGAATTATTAATGTATTAATAACTCACTATGAATAAATTATTATTAGATTGATATGGGGAAAAGGTTTCTTCAGGAAGAAAGATGTGAAGTAATTTCGTATCATGCACTTCAGTGTGGGAGGTCTGACTGATATAAATATCAAAACAAAGAATGTACCTAAAAAATTTTTACAGTATCAACTTATATAATGCTTTGAAGTTACATTACGCTATATGACCTCAATGGCTCAGTGACACATTTTAATACCCAGGAATGAATAAGAATAACTTCTTTTGCCTTCCAAAACTATTAAAAGATCAAATACTATAACGTGCTTGGAGCGTCCCTCCATTTATTAGGATGTTCTTTTTCATTCAACTCGATTTTTCATTCATCAAGTCATTACCTTAGGAAAAAGTTGGCATAGGAAATACACTTCCTATTTACACAAATCACTTATTTTAACATTTTAATGCATTATAAACACATTTTAAAACAGGGAAACCATTTTGTTTTGACGGTATTTCTCTTGCGAAACAATAACAACGCAAGCGCATTCAAACTGCGAAAGTACCATCGATTTTCAAAAAAATATATCAAGTTAAGAAACCGAAATTTTAATCAGAAATTAAAAAGATCTACAACTCAAAAGATTAGGCTTAGAAATAGCAATTTTCATTAAAAACTCAAATAATAGCCGCCATATTCATTCATTCACTTCTTTAATATCCTCGGGCCGAGGGAACTTCTGCGAAGATGCCAGCGCCCTAACGGATAAATTTCGAACCTGTCCAAGCTAGTAGTTTTATGTAAACAAACCTAAGGAATGTGGTGGAGAACGAATATTTATTAAGCAGAGCTTAAATATTTGAAGAAATTATTATAATTTTGGGTAAGATTTCTTGAGAAGGAACTTTTCGTTTGGATCACGATATAAAATCGAACTTTAAATCGTTCCTGGAGGATGATTTCGGTGTTATTTTAGTGTATGTTGCTTGGTGGATAAAAATGAACCAATATCTAAGTTTACTTGAATTTCTGGAAAAATAGGCACCTCAATAAGTAATTTAAGGTCTCTTATTTATGTGAAGAAGTGCTGAATGAAGGCTATCTTATGTGGTAAATCTAGAATCAGTCCAAATGATATGACTTGTTCTCTGTTTACAAACGAGTGAATCTATAAAAATGAAAACAGATTTTCTGCTTTAGTTCTTGTGCATCTTATTTCTAAAGAAAAGGAAACAGATAGACATATAATTGATTTCATTATGATATTACAGCAGCTCAAGATACACATACAAAATGAAAAATGTCACAGCTGGTTCAACCTACCTATATGTAGAAATGAAAAGTATTAATGTATTTATATGAATAACTTCAGGTATTATCAATTCTAACAGTATATCTAGTTCCTGTCAGGTTTTCAATCAGATCCATCTTTTAGAATATGATTTTGTGTATGTGAATTAGGTAGCTGCAGAAGTGCTCGGTGGTTTCTCTGCAGCAATTTTCTTCAAAATTCTCTTATTTTCAATTACACCTGAGAACATCATGACATGAAGTTGTTTCGAAATGAATACATTGTATGTAATTTACCTTTATGAAAATAAACATCTTCAGAGAAATGCAGTGAACATACTTTCATGTATTTCGTGACCTGTTTTCCAATCTTCAATTTCTGAAGCTAGGCCTTTCTTCTATCATTGAGTTCCCTGCCAAATGCTGTTTCCAAATTAACTTCACTTTCATTTTGCTTTGGAAAAAATCGAAACTAGAGGCATTAGATGATCCTTTCTTCTTCGACCATGAATAACATTGAGTTGTGGCACACAACAATAGTCATTTCGGGAGGATGTCATTTCGAATTAATACAATCGAAAATTTTAATCGGAAAGGAAGAAATCGATTGATGAATATTACAAACACGTTCGGTATACCAAAATTTCAACTCGGAGAACAACACAAAAGCTCGAAAATGAACTCCAAAAGTAAGCAAATTACGTTAGAATAACAGGCACGTCGAAAAACTACTAGCTTGGAAGTGTTCGAATTTCTATCGCCAGAGGGCGTATCGCTTAGCAGTAGTTGCGAATTACCACAGATCTGTCTGTGGTCTGTGGTATTACTTTAACCTTGATGTTCTGTGCTTTAATCTTTGAATAAAGAACAACTTTATTCAAAGACTTTAACAGATTCATGCCAAACTAGAGACACAGTATAGAAACTATCTAGTAGTTTCTATACTGTGCTAGAGAGTCTCTAAACGACTTTTTATAAGTTTTCATTTGTATTCGCAACTACTGCTAAGCGATACGCCCTCTGGCGATAGAAATTCGAACACTTCCAAGCTAGTAGTTTTTCGACGTGCCTGCTATTCTAATGTAATTTGCTTACTTTTGGAGTTCATTTTCGAGCTTTTGTGTTGTTCTCCGAGTTGAAATTTTGGTATACCGAAAGTGTTTGGAATATTCATCAATCGATTCCTTTTTTTCCGATTAAAATTTTCGATTTTATTAATACGAAATGGCATCCTCCCGAAATGACTATTGTTGTGTACCTCAACTCAATGTTATTCATGGTCAAAGAAGAAAGGATCATCTAGTGCTTCTAGTTTTCATTTTTTCCAAAGCCAAATGAAAGTAATGTTAAATTAGAAACAGCATTTGGCAGGGAACTCAATGAGAAGAAAGGCCTAGCTTTAGAAATTGAAGATTGGAAAACAGGTCACGAAATACATAAAAGTATGTTTACACTGCATTTCTCTGAAGATGTTTATTTTCATAAAGGTAAATTACCTACAATGTATTCATTTCGAAACAACTTCATGTCATGATGTTTTCAGGTGTATATGAAAATAAGGGAATTTTGAAGAAAAATGCTTCAGAGAAACTACCGAGCACTTCTGCAGCTACCTAATTCACATACTACAAAAAATCATATTCTAAAAGAGTGATCTGGTTGAAAACCTGACAAAAACTAGATATACTGTTAGAGTTGATAATAGCTGAAGTTATTCCTAAAAATACATTAATACTTTTCATTTCTCTATAAAGGTAGGTTGAACCAGCTGTGACATTTTTCATTTTGTATGTGTATCTTGAGCTGCTGTAATATGAAAATGAAATCAATTATATGTCTATCTGTTTCCTTTTCTTCAGTAATACGATGCAAAAGAACTAAAGCAGAAAATCTGTTTTCATTTTATTGATTCACTCGTTTGTAAACAAAGAACAAGTCATATCATTTGGACTGATTCTAGATTTACCACATAATATAGCCTGCATTCAGCACTTCTTCACATAAATAAGAGTCCTTAAATTACTTACTGAGGTGCCTATTTTTCCAGAAATTCAAGTAAACTTAGATATTGGTTCATTTTGATCCACCAAGCAACATACACTAAAATATCACTTAAATTATCCTCCAGGAACGATTTAAAGTACGATTTTATATCGTGATCCATACGAAAAGTTCCATCTCAAGAAATCTTACACACAATTATAATAATTTCTTTAAATATTCAAGCTCTGCTTAATAAATATTCGTTCTCCACCACATTTCTAAGGTTTGTTTACATAAAACTACTAGCTTGGACAGGTTCTAAATTTATCCGTCAGGGCGCTGGCATCTTCGCAGAAGTTCCCAATACTCATGAACTTAAATGAACCATAGAATAACAATAATTAATGAAACACGCTACGTCTGTGATTAAAAACATCCACAAAAATATTTGACATTTGAGTAGAGAGCAGAAAGGTTTGTTTATGATTCTTGTGAAAGTGGAATAGGTTAAAGTTTGTTATGCAGTTTTGTGAATATTCACGGAAATAATTTGGTTTTGTGATTTACAAATTCTCGCTGTATTGTTTCAATAATGAAGGTCACAGTAACAACATTGACGGATTATATTTTCGTGCTAGATGTATCAGAAGATTTAGAGTTAGAGAATTTCAAAGCTTTCTGTGAAGTAGAATCTGGATTTCCAGCTTCTGAAATAATTATTGCATTCAATGGAAGACCTCTGATGGATAACAAAATGTCCCTAAAAGACTTCGGCATAAGGGATGGAGATGCAGTGATTTTACAGCATTTATTAAGTTCTGGAACCCAATCCCAAAGCAGCCTGCAACAAAGTAAATATTCCGTTTTTCATTAGTTCAATGACAGGAAATTTATTTGAATGCGTTCATTGCCCCTGAATGAGTTTTCATTATTTTAGAGGTCGAATTCCATTATCTTTGCTAATGTATTTTTTGTTTACCATTATGCATTTATTTATAGGAGCTGAAAGTGAATTTATTTCATATGTATTTTGGGAATCAATTTCAAACAATCATTTCTGAGTAATTTGTTTCTTAGCAAATTTAATTAATGACAATTGAAATTGATTTTGTCATTACACATTTACTAAATTATTCAAGTTCAGTCACATCCAAAAAGGATATTTGGAATGTGAATAATCATATTATATGGAATTGATATAATAATCATGTCTCGGTGCAGCCGGTATAACAGTTTTTTTAAGAAAATATGAATATTGGGAATATAATTGGAATTAGACACTACTTTCAAGATTAGCCACATCTTTTTAAATTCCTTTCATGATATATTTATAGTTATTATAGCAAAGCATTGGTGGATTTGGTGATTCCTAATAAAACCAATATATTTGCATAAAACTCCAACTTGAAAAAACTTATGTTCAATTATCTGTAATATGTGCCTGGAACTTGATGTTACTTTCCTCTAATAAGATTCTATGTAATTTTATTTGAGGTATTATTTCACTTTTTGTGCTGTAGTGTCTGGTTTCAATTATATTCACAGTTCTGAATTGATCTCTTCATAATTTCAGTTCCTGCCTTCGATTTTAGCGGAATAGAAATACCAGGATCTTCATCATCTACAAGAGGTGGCAATTTTCAACAAAGCGGGAGACCGTCAGAGGATGATCCAAAGTTGATACGTGATATGTTCCTAGCTAATCCTGATCAGCTAGCTTTGTTAAAACAAAATAATCCCCGATTGGCAGAAGCATTACTCAGTGGAAATATTGGTGAGTAATAACTTTTTTTTATTTGGACATAACAGTTATGGAGCTTAGGTCGTCTGTTATTTTCTTTTCTCAATAGATTGAAAAATAGCGATCCAATCAAATTGCCACTTAGTATGTGGCTGTGAGTTACTAACGTGATGACTTAGGTCAATTCCATGGAAATTGTATCAGCATAAAATTAGGATTTTATATATCAGAATCTATCTGTTTGATTCCAAAGAAGTTGTTTATTAATCTTCAAAACATCATTTTTCATAGTACTACCAGATGTCAGTTAGAGCAGTCATCCATTCATTTTATTACCAAACTCAAAGCGTCTTGAATTACTGATAAACTGATTTTGCTACCTGCTAATCTTATGACTATAACATGATTATGATTATTAAAATTCTGCACGAACTTCCAAGCTGTCATTTTTTAAAAATGCACCAGATTTCAGTTCGATCTTTTCTGTATTTTCAAGAACATCCCAAATATCATAAAGCCAAAAGATCAGAAGCTGACTTATGGTTAATGTGGAAATTTTTCTGTGGTCCAATTGTGATTGACAATCAGTCAAAAATTATTTCAGCAAATGGTACTCATGTTATGTTAAGTATATCGGTTTTATTAGTTACAATAATTATTACTATTGACACTGAATGTGGTGGTGATACAACTCAAAAAATTTTCACTTCACAAAATGAACCAAAAACTACTTTTTCCCATACCTCAACAACAATGAAACATTTAGACAAGGAAAGGAATACTTTGAAGAATTCCCCAAATAAAGAAGGTCTAGAGACAATAAACCATTTATTAGGTGACTTAATTGAAAAACTAAAAGATTACCGCATGAAACGAGAAAAGCTCAAAAGCAGCACTGAAAACAGTTCATTTAAACCTCTTGTGAGGAAGAAAAGAACCAAGCGACTCTGGAGTAATTGGTCCTCATGGACACCATGTAGTGTATCTTGTGGTAAAGGAAGAGTTATAAGATGGAGACATTGTTTGAAGAACTGTGATGGTATTGAAACAGAAATGGAGGAAAAACTTTGCCAGTTACCTAGCTGTCAGTCGAAGTTGTTTGGAATAATAAATTTATAAGAAATATATCATTGCTCATTCAATTCCCTGAAATTCATATTATTACATATATTGTATGCAAGCAAGTGGTTATTAAATGGTTACCTTAAAATTAATTAAATATTTGTGACCTATATAAACTCTATATGGAATAATGACAATAACTTTCCAAACAAATAATTAAGATATAAGAATTTCAGAGGATGGTCTTACAGAGATGAAATGTTGCTGAATAAAAATATATTTATTATCTAGATTGATTACTTCACTTTCAGGTCCCTAAATGTGATGTTTCTTTGCAGAATCATTCGCAACTGTTCTTCGTGAACAAGTAGTTAATAGACAAGAGAGAGAACAACAAAGACTGAGAATGATTAATGCTGATCCATTTGACACAGAGGCTCAACGTCTCATAGCTGAGGAAATCAGACAGAAGAATATAGAAGCTAATATGGAAGCAGCTATGGAATATAATCCAGAATCATTTGGTACCGTTGTAATGCTTTATATCAACTGTCGGGTAAATGGATATCCTGTGAAAGCATTTATCGATTCTGGTAAGCATAAATTCCTAAATGTGTCGTTCATTTTAGAAGTGGCTTATCTCCATATTCCTCGAATTGGTACTTACTTAATTTAAATAACACAGGTCTGCAACATAAAAATTGTTTCAATTTCAATAAGTGATTTTTATGTTGTTTTCAACGCTGATTTCAGAAAAAATATTCAAAAAACTCCATCACGTACAGTTATTTCACAAACTGCTTGTATAGTTTTGGCTTTTTTCGATATTTTCATACATATCTCTGTACTCTAGTGAATTTGCATTTTGGTATTTTGGATCTCCAGTAACTGTTATTTAGCCTAATGTACTTTTAAAACGCATTAAAAAAACTATAATGCATTTTCAGTTGCATAGCAATTTTTATACTACATGAGTTATACGTAAAATAAATGGTAATTAGGAGAAACCAGTAGTATTTTGATTTGAAAGTGGTTTCAATGCTGCTTGGTCAACAAAGTGGCTATACAAAATTTCCTTGCTTTCTCTGTTAATTAGACAGCAGAGGCAGAACGAATCACTACATAAAAAAAGATTGGCCCTTGAGAAAAACCTTACAGGTTGGGGTTAAAAATGTTGAGAGGGAAAGCCTTGTGAATCCTAAAAAGGTCTTACTTCCACCACTTCACATTAAGTTGGGCCTGATGAAGCAGTTTGTCAAGGCATTGCCAAAAGAAGGAGAATGTTTCAGATATCTCTGTGGACAGTTTCCTGGTTTATTCGAGGCAAAGCTGAAGGAAGGAATCTTTGTCGGACCAGACATTAGAAAACTAATGAGAGATCCCAACTTTGAAGACACAATGGAAACAAAAAAAAAGCAGCGTGGACATCTTTTAAATTGGTTGTTACTGGTTTTCTAGGAAACAAAAAAGACCCAAACTACGAGACAATCGTCGAAGACATGCTCGACAACTTCAAGAAACTTGGTTGTAATATGAGCATTAAAGTTCATTTTCTCCACTCACATCTTGACTATTTCCCTGCAAATCTTGGTGATGTAAATGAAGAGCAGGGTGAAAGATTCCACCAAGACATGAAGGAAATGGAAAGAAGACACCAAGGAAGATGGAGTCTACATGATAGCGGACTACTGCTGGATGTTGCAAGAAGATGATCCTCAACGAGTCCACAGCCGGAAAAGCAACAAAAGAAGCTTCAACAGCAAGAGAAAACGATATTATCATGACTTATAAGCTTAAAGAGAAATACAAGTGAACTGGAAACGTGGTTTAGAACCTGATTTATAAATAAAATAAAATGTTATAAATTTGGAAAAATGGCTTAAATATTAAATATTATTATTACACCCAAAAATATTCCCTTTTTGTAAGAAAACCTGACGAGATAGAAAAAAACGGATTGCATTTTTGAAATCAGCGCTGAAAAGTACATGAAAGTCAGTTATCAAATTTCAAACAATTTTTTGAAAATTTTTTTTTGCAGACCTGTGTAATTAATATTCAGGAGTTTCAGTTCCCTGCACTGTACCCGGAATAAACCAATAGCGTCATATTTGGAATAACGCTACAATTATTGTAGTTGCTTCACTAGTTTTGACTAAATTTGATTTAATAAGCAGTAAAATTTTGATTTACGAATGTGGAGATAGACCATTTTTAAAATGAACGACATATTTACTGATTGATGATCAAATTCTCCCATAAAATCAATGTTTCCACAACTCGCATCAAACGGTATAAGTATTTGTGGACAAGAATTCATTTATGATGGTAAAGATCAATGGCAGAAACTATTGTCTGAGCTGCAGTTATCGATAGGAGCCAAGAAGTTTGTTATTTTACATTTACGATAGAAAATAATTTCCTTGGAGTGAAAGCAAAATTTCCTAAGCTATTTATGTTTTCAATAGGCCTTTTGCATGTATATTTTCATCATTAGAATCGAAAATTCGGTAAACCCGCAAGATTTCCCGTCGCCGAGATGTTAAAAAGATATTAAAATCATTGTACCCAGTGGGTTTTTCTGAATAAAAAATGTGAAATCGAACATAGGCGGTCTCCCTTAATTTGGAAGATATGGGCCTCCAAAATGCGTCGTTTTCAGGTCCCTTTTTCCATCATAAAAACGCTCTCTCACTTCATTTGTATAGTTCACAAACCACCTTTGAACCTTCAACCAACAATAAGCAATATTTTTTCAAGAATAATCAATATTTAATGAAAAAACAATGAAATTACTGGACAACCTCTTAACCTATACTCCTTCTGATTTCGACTCAGTCTAAAAGTGAAGTTTGGCAATGGCGCGAATTTCATCAGTCGGAATCGTGCCATCGTGCGTATTCGTGAATGACAGATTATTGCTGGCGAGAAAAATGAAATATGAGGTGAGTCTAGTTCTTACTGTTTACTGCGATACTCTAAATCTTCTAATAGGAGAATTCGTTTCTAATGAAATCTACAAAGTTGAAACACATAGTAATGGAATGAGAATACACCCTGATATATATTTCATCGTACATGTTTTTTCATATGTGATAGGTCGCGCCCTTCCCAGATTTCCAATGAAATCGAGGTTATTATATAACCCATTTTATTGGAATACCCTGAATCTCATTCTAAACTGGGACTATCTCGAAGACACAAAAAGAAAACGAAGTAGATAACAACCTCCCTATTCTGAAGGGGATAGAAAGAAAGTTCAAACGAAAATATTGAGAGTGAAACCTTAAACAAATATTCTCAATGATTTTGTTCTGATGTTAGAATAACCACCTCTTCTTCAGTGACAGAAGCATTTCCTCATATCCTTCAACTGTTCATCATTTCATATTTCCCGCCATACGTTGGCCAGCGATGAAAAGACGCTGTTGCCAAGCTCCGCTTCAACATTGAGAGGTATTTCGTAGAAATATAGTCTAAGTGGTTGTCTAATATTTTCACTTTTCTTCCTTTAAATAATGAATATTCTTGAAAGAAAGTGTCGCTATTCGTTGGTTGAAGGTTCAAAGATGATTTATGAACTAGATTTGAGAAGTGAGAGATCATTTTTATGGCGGAAAATAGGATCTGAAAATGCAACAATTTGGAACTTTGGGGGCCCATATCTTCAAAACAAAGAGAGACCGCCCATGTTGGCCTTCATATTTTTTGTCCAGGAGCTCACACTGCTTACAATGATGTGAATATCTTACTTATAGCTTTCCGACGGGAAATCTTGCGGGTTTTTACCGAAAATTCTAATGATAAGAACTGAAAAAACTCAATCAAAAATTTCGATTGTGCGGTAACGTGGGTCTGAGGGGGGCGATCCACCGCGTTTCACCCAATTTGTCTTGCACCTCGATTTAACCATCTTTAATACCGAATTATTCAAAATAGATAGACATAAAAATATGATATTTCATGTTGCATGCGAAACACCTGTTCATCACGTTTTTTTCTTGAATATTTCAGGTGCTCAAACCACAATAATGTCAAGTAGTTGTGCTGAACGATGCAATATAATGAGATTAGTAGACACAAGATGGGCTGGCATTGCCAAAGGCGTTGGTATTCAAAAAATTATCGGAAGGATTCACATGGTGCAGATGCAAATAGAGAATGATTATTTAATTACAAGTTTTTCTGTGTTGGAAGAACAACCAATGGATATGTTACTGGGATTGGATATGTTGAAAAGACATCAGGTAAGAGAGCGTGTGGCTTTCAGTTAATATATTAGACGGTTACATGGGATTACCAAAATACACCAACATGGTTTGCCATTTTGATTTTCAGTAATTCCATTCTACATCCAGGATTTTTTGTTTGCAGTGTTGTATTGATTTGAGAAAAAATGTCCTTAGAATTGGTACAACAGGTACAGAAACTCCGTTTCTCTCCGAACGAGAACTACCAGAATGTGCCAGGTTGAGCTCGGCTTCTGAAGAAGACATTATAGAGAGATCAAGAAAAGAGGCTGAAGATAAGGCACTGAGAGACGCTATTCATAATAGTAGACAGAGTGGTGAGTAGTTGTATCTGTTGCATCCGAAATTTTATGCTGCTTGATAAGATGAGATAATATTTATTTCTGATAAAAGTTACAATGGCAACAAAGTATTCTTTGAAATGAAATACTGTCAAAAAAAAAACAGAAATGAAGCTACTATTCAAAAGTTGTCTCCCTCCAAGTTTTAGCCCCCCTCAAAAATTCTTCAATATTGTAGGGTTCTATGTCAAGCAGCATCCTGCATATTTTCTTTTTATATGTTTTTAGTCTTGTTTCTTTCTTTATCATGTCTGGCATTGTGTTGAAATACTTGATACATACGTATTTGGGTCCTCTCTCTGCAGATGTTTTTCTGTGAATGGGATATTTTAGGTTGGTTTTTCTTGTATTATGAATTTCGATTTTGTTCGAAAATATTCCTCATTTAGCGATCATAAACTGTTTGAATAACATTTTCCTCCTCAAAATAATTTTAATCGGTTGTGAAATCGACATCGATGCCTATGTAACAGAGTGGAAAGATGAGACTAGAGAGCTATCGAAACCCAAATAGAGGGGTGCCTTAAATAAAATGTCCTTTATTTTGACATATACGCGTGCGTATTCACAAAACATTTGAGGGTGGCCTTCAGTGAAATACGGGCCTCCTTAACTTCAACTCAAATAAAAGACAGGATCCCTTAAATAATAGGTTCCCTATTTGACAGTTCCCCTGTCATTCTTTTTAATTCTGTGATGACTGGAGGTTAGAGCTGGTTCTTTCTTTATAAATTTTAAGGGTCGTTTGATGTTGTGGTATTTGATTGGATATAATAATAATAATAAAGGTCTTTATTCACCCAAAACGATTACAATCAAAATAAATGGTTACAATTCCACTGTGAAAAAGGCGAGATCCAGTACACTACGAGAGTGTACTGTTCAATCTAACCTTAGATCCATTGAACAAAACGAAAAACAATATATATATAATCAAATATTTCAGCTCAAATAATCAAATATTTCAATTCACATAAAAAAAACAAGATTATAATTCAACAACCTAGAAATAAATAATTTATAAAGAAAAATAATAATAATTATATCATCTAACACAATAATTTAGCAATCAATGAAAAACAGTCCGACAAAACATAAACCTGGTCATCACCCAATCAAAGCTCTCCCCTGCTTATCCCTAAGCTTTCTGAACAATAAGGTCCTAAGGCGGCCAACACTAGACACACTCCTGATGTTCGCGGATAAGTCATTAATACAAAATGTGATATTGTATGAATATGATCGCCTAAAAAGTTGAGTCGCATGCAAGGGTGGAGTGAGAGTTCCCTTGAAGCGAATATTTACATTGTGAATATCAGTGCGAAAAGTTATCTTGTTATAAAGATATGGTGGAGTTCCGGTATTGATAATCTTCATGAACAAAAGAGTAGAATGGAGCAATCTCCTATTTTCCATGTTTAGCCATTTTAAATTGCCAAGGGTATGACTTATTCTATCATATTTTCTTATACCAAAGATTAAGCGCAAACAAGAGTTTTGAAGTTTTTGTATCCGCCGCTTATCAGAGGAATTTAAACAAGGACCATAAACTGAATCGGCATAGTTCAAATGTGAGAGCACCAAGGATTCACAAAGTAGCACCTTAACTCTTCTGGTCAAAAACTCCCTACTCCTATAAATAATCTTCAACATACCGTAGGCCCTCCGCAAACAAGAAGAAACATGATCGGAGAACCGCATCTCGCAGTCCAACCAGACAACCAAGTTCTTAACCTTGTCGAGAAGTTCAACCGTCTCTGTACCGATAGTAATACGGCTCCAGATATTTCATCCTGTCATTTTTTCTGCCGAATAGGATAGCAACTGTTTTCTTGGTGTTCAAATACAAACAATAAAAATAATAATATTTTATTATTATTATTCTATTAAGTTGAAACACTACCGTGAGGTAAGGAGCTTTTACGCGCTAGTTTATTTAATCGATATGATTCATTCAGCCAATTTCGAGGACATTTTTAGGGATTCTATATCTCCTCTGTAGATAGAGTTGTTTAGAGATAACGAAGGTGAATTGTCATTTTGATATGATCATCTGAACGTCCATTTTTTACACTGGATTTTTCCAGTTTCAATTTAATTTCAGATAGTAAAATTATAATACACACAGTGGATTCAATTGGAACTCAAAAATGTTTTAGATAACAAAACAAAAACACATTCACATAATTCAATTTAAAATCTCGATCATGGTTCAGAAATAATGGCGTTACTGGTGAAAACGTGTACTTCTATTGATTTCCCTAAGAGAACCTACCCATTTGAAGACATCTTCGGGCTCACTGAATGATGGAGAATATCCACCTATTTTTTATAGATACTCTCGCGAAATTGAATTCTGAAAATGTTATATTATACTTAATATTTATATCGATTAAAGGATATTTCGGGGGGAATTTACATTATTTTTCAGGTTCTTTCTAGGTTTTCACTCCCCATATCTGAAAAAGGACTATAAAAAAAATAGTTATTCATAAAAAACGCCCTGGCAGATTGCGGGACTCAAACTAATTGACATTAGTCTTGATATGCAAAATTAGTGAAAGAAATTAATTCTGCGAATTTTCTCACTGTTGTATGATGAAAGAGTCAGATATAGATTGAATCTTGCAATTCGTATTTTCTGTTAATAACAATTTTTATTCAATTTTTGATAGTTCTTTTTCAGATATTGGGAATGAAAGCCTAAAAAACACCTAAAAAATAATAATATGCGTAATCGTCATCTGTCGTCATTATAATTTCTACTGATTGAGTTATGCCATAGATGCATAGAATACATAAGGTGCGGACACTCTTTGACATATTTTGGGTCCGAAATGAGGTCCAAACGTTGTCAAAATACGCCTTTTTTGGCCTACTTCAGTTTTCGCCGATAGATGCCGGCATATGAAAATCTGCCATATAAAATTTGAAATATTTACGGAAGTTACCGACCTGTCATGTCAAAACTAGTGAAATCAGAACTTCTTTCTGTTTTTCTGAGTTGGACCATACATTATTTTCAAGAATTTCCGACAATAAATTCATTTTGACGAATTTAAATTATGAAATCCAAACAAGCTCTGCGCATGCTACAACAGTGTCATTTAGGGAGCAACGTTGCCAGACTGTAAAATAAATCCGACGCCACTGGATGTCATGTTATTTAAAATTCGGTTTCCTCTATATGAGTTGTATAGAATATGCGTTGAGAAGTACATTGAACGTAAAAGGAATATGTCTGAACAAGTAAGTAAGGGCAATTCTGCACTATTTTTATTTGAAGCAGAGATAAAGGTGGTATCGTTTCCAATAATTTTCAATTATGGAACGCCGTTATTTTATTTTACGATTTGGATTGATACTGTCCTAAATTCAACTAACCTCTCCTAGGACCTAAACAAAATCAGTAGACGAAATTCAAGTTCACCATCCCAAAATTATATTTCTTCTGATTTGGACTGGCAATTTCATAAACTAACCTAACCCACGGCAGAATTTATGACTACTCGATCATTATTTTATGTACTTCATTTTCAAGTCAGAATGAATCATCTCGAATGAATCAAGATACTATCACTCAAATCTAGTACTAGGCTTCCGCACAATCTGGCAACGATGGTCCCTAAATAACACTGTTTTGATTTCCACTTGTCGAAACAGTGTTATTTAGGGACTACAATTAATTTGTCTGGTTTGAAATTCGTCTGATAAATTCATATGAACATGAACAGCAAAGTGAAAATTCATATATCAATTTCAATAATAATAAACATGAACTTTTCCTCCAAATATTTGCATAAGTAGGTATTTTACATAATTCATAACTGTTGAATTGAATATGTATAAATAGGTACATACAAAATTTAATGGATATCCAAACTATCCAATAGAATCCATTAGTAATATCAATCTCCCGTTTCGTTTTCACCGTTGTTATGGCTTTGAAATAACTTATATCCATCCATGAAAGTGTTCTCACAAAAAACCTCATATTGCTTCCTATTCCCTTACACATATTCCATATTATTAATGAGTAGATGTTCCACATTTGTTAAACTTCTCTTATGTATTAGTGAGAATCCATAATTTCAAATATCTGATTCATTTTTTGGAAAATAGTTTCATCAGATTATAGCTCAATTCATTTTAATTCAGCGGAATTGATTGTATGCACTTGCCAAAGCGACGTAAGCGCCATCATCGTTTACAGAGAAAAGTAGCCCAAGATTTGACAATTCTAGGACCGCGTTTTGGACCCAAAATTTTAGTGGGTAATTGGTTTCGTGCGTCGTTTGACATTTGTCATACGTTGGAGTGCGTTCAGATGCTTTACCCGGTAGACAAAAATCGCACGGTAGGATTTTTCTTGGTTGTGCTTGGTTGTAGCCGTTGACTAGAAGATTCATCTGAACGATGTGGTGTAAATGTCAAATTTCATCTTATCTTACTTAACCCCAAAAAAATAATATTTTTGAAATCCTCCTTTTTGGCAAGGCAAAAATGCATATACAAGTCTCAGAGGAAGAAATATATATTTCTTCCTCTGAGACTTGTATATATATAACGTTCTATGTTGCAAATTATCAAATTACTACAATATTGGTCTACAGTTGCTATGTCAGTGCTATCATAATCTTCAATTATATATTTATTATACTAAATATATGTTACAAATAAAATAATTCATATGAAATTTTTTCATTGAACACCGATTTCGATTCATCTTCAAAAACTTCTTTACTATCCATATAAAATGCCTTTTTATCATGCAGATGCAACGTTAGGGCTTTCATAATCTTAAGTTATTGACAATACGGTCAATTAGAAATATATTACAAACAACTAAATGTAGAAGTTCCATCCTTGAGTAGTCGAGCCACATCGGAACGTGTTGGGTTGAGAACAGAGATAGTTATCTGGGTCATTATTATTATAAAATGCTTGCAATATTTGGACAAATCTATCACATAACGAATTGCCTTGATTGGCTTTATATATCATATAGAGATGTGAGTGGTAACCAATCAGGATGGGTTTGTCATTCATAACGCCAGCTATTATAGTGTTGAGAAGATATAATTCTTGAAATGTGTATAACAAACACGAAATATTCTTATCATACTTATCTGATCATGAGTCAACTTATTAAACAGAACAAATTAAATAGATAGTCTAATATAATTCGTTAACCAGTGTGGAAATGCCTCCAACAAACTCTACCATAGTTTGTTACTTTGTCAGAACAGTTTTTTCAATTTATGGTGTGAATATAGGATAAAACTTAGGGGAATGGGTCAAAAATGCAAATATTCAAATATAAAGTCTACACTACAATATATCTGAAAAATCGGATTCCTTTTTCTCTCGGTGTATTTAAGTTGTATTTAATAACGAAACAATAACTAAGGCTAGTTATTCACCAATTCTATTAATATAAATCATTTCAACTTGTGAATTTATCCTGAATTTGTTGAAAATGCTGTACTTCATAACATAAACAAAGCGGGTAAGTGAGGTTGTTTTACCTCCAACGTCTGGCAAATGTCAAACGACGCACGAAACCAATAGTAGGAAAGTGTCGACACCTGATATATTCTATGCATCTATGTTATGCCTTTTGACAACTCTGTATCTCTAGTTAGAACTTACAGTTGTCTCACTATTATCGTAATCACCTCAAACGTTCCTGATTGGGAATTTTCCTTGATAGTTATGAAGAAATTTCATAGTAAATTTTCATATTTTTTTAAGGCGGTCATAGCAGTAGTAGAAGATGTGATAAACATTCACATAGAAGTGGTCCTGGATCCCCTCCCTGCAAAAAATCCCATCACTGATGATCCCAGATTGTCCCTTGGATATAAGCATTCCATATCTATAATTGTTATCACAAGAGTAATAATAAAAATAAACCAAGTTATATTATTTCTGAACTCATTTGCAATAGTTTAAGGAACAACATGGCACACCCGCCTTTTCCCCTTTTCAAAAAATTAAATATGCTCATTAGTAAGCGCTTTTTAGCATATTTGGAAAAAAAGTTGAAGTTCAGGCAAATTACATAAACTTCAGGTATTCAAATTCAAACCTGTAAATTGTTACATTTTTTAAATCTTCGTGAGGAAAAAGTTCATTCATGCCGAACCAATGCCAGAACTGTGAATTTATTGCATGTCTGCTTGTCCTTTCCAATCTACAGGGTGTCTTCCTTCTAATGAAATCTGATTGTATTGTTAGTTATGCCTGAATATAATGAAGCACATTTTTTTCGCCATTTTAACCTCTCAAATTAAAATGCCAAATATTCCGGATTTATTATGTGAAATATTATCATTAAAAGTTTTCTTGAATATACTCAATTTACTTTCATAAAATAAGTTAGTAGTCCATGGAATTTCTACATATTACACTCTGTATAATAGAAACAATGTTGAGTTCATTTTCCTATCAGATAACCTCACCATGTCTGTTCTACATAAAGGTCGTAGTAATTACATATGTAACTAAACCAAACTATTGAGGTCTGATAAAATAAGTGAATGGAGTACATATATGTATTTTGCATACTCCAAAATGTAAACTGAAAACTAAAATATTATATTTGCTGGAAGCGATAAATAGGTCTCTTGTATGTAACACGAATTATCATATTTTCATTTTTCTCATGCTATATCGATACGAAATCATAATTTAAGTTTTCACAAACTTCAACAATTCGCGAATTCTGAATAATTCTGTATTGAAATTGGTCAAATCGCAAGGTCTAAGCGGGTGAAACGCGTCAGATCGCCTTCTACGACACTGGTTATTGCAAGATTCACCGATATACAGGGTGATTCCGGAGGAGACCGTCAGATTTTGGGATAAGTTTACACTAATCAAGACAGTCTCGAAACAATGTTGGGTTTATGGTTGGGGGTCTCTATTGAGAATATACAGGGTGATTTGTCCGATACGACCGGTTTTACTTTTATTGATAACTTTGGTATGGCTTATTCGATTTCAGAGAAATTGTCAGTGAAGTACAATAGTGATGAGGACATTCATTAATTTCAAAGATTTTTTCAAAATAAGTGGTTGTTATTGTGATAATTCCAGGTTAATTGAGCAGGTTGGAAAAACACCCTGTACATCGCATTTCCGAAACTACGCTATCTGTTTACGATTCTACTATAATAAGTCATTATTTGAGAGTTTCTAGTTTTTTTGGCACACTTCTTATTTTCTGAGAAAATTCCATCAAAAAAAGACAATGTCGAAATTTCGCTCCAATCGATTCTACTTTCATTGATAACTTTGGTTTGACTCAATCAATTTGGATGAAGTTCGCAGTATAGAACAATCTGAACGAGTACATTCAATAATCGCAAAAGTCTCTCAAACTACAGTGTTGTAATTGTGATAATTTTAGAATTTCAGATTAATTGTGCAGTTCAAAAAAAAACACCCTGTACATTGCTTTTCCCAAAGTTTCTCATTCGTTTCAGATTCTACAATAATATGTCATCATTCAGAGGTTTTTAATTTCCTTGGCACACCTCCGGTTTTCCTAGAAAACATTTTCGAAGAAGAGCATGATCGAAATTTGGCACACAAGCATTGAGAGTATTCCGCACTAGGTAGGAAAGCTGTATTGTCCAAGGATGCAAAGCAGTTCTTAAGTTCTGAAATATTCTTTTCAAATTCCAAATTCATATTTAATACCAAAGTTATCAATAAAAGTAAAATCGGTCGAATCGGACAAATCACTCTGTATATTCTAAGCAGAGACCCCCAACCATAAACCCAACAGTGTTCCGAGACTGTCTTGACTAGTATGAACTTATCCCAAAATCTGACGGTCTCCCCCGAAATCACCCTGTATAGCCAATAGACTATCTATTGGCTTGCTAGAGAGAAAAGTAGAGAGTACGTCAAGACAGGCGCGAAGTTTAGTCCGTTTGAACAGCCAATATGAGAGCCAAATTTAAAAGATCGTTCCAAATTGAAATTTTTGACGGCGGTTAAAGTTATTCAGTTTTCTTGATAGAATATTTGATTCCAATGATAATGCAATTTTTTTCAAATATGATTGTTTTCTAAAGCCTTTCCATTCATCAAGAGTACGATCAAGATAAAACTTTACAAAGAGTTGCGTATTGGTATGCTTCACCTAACTGCCTAGTTTCAATTCAATCGTTCAAGTAGTTCCCGAAATATCAGGGAACTGACCTCAAAATTTCAGGTGAGCATTGAGAGTATTCCGCACTAGGTAGGAAAGCTGTATTGTCCAAGGATGCAAAGCAGTTCTTAAGTTCTGAAATATTCTTTTCAAATTCCAAATTCATATTTAATACCAAAGTTATCAATAAAAGTAAAATCGGTCGAATCGGACAAATCACTCTGTATATTCTAAGCAGAGACCCCCAACCATAAACCCAACAGTGTTCCGAGACTGTCTTGACTAGTATGAACTTATCCCAAAATCTGACGGTCTCCCCCGAAATCACCCTGTGTAGCCAATAGACTATCTATTGGCTTGCTAGAGAGAAAAGTAGAGAGTACGTCAAGACAGGCGCGAAGTTTAGTCCGTTTGAACAGCCAATATGAGAGCCAAATTTAAAAGATCGTTCCAAATTGAAATTTTTGACGGCGGTTAAAGTTATTCAGTTTTCTTGATAGAATATTTGATTCCAATGATAATGCAAGAGACCTATTAACACAATATTCTTTATTATTTTTTTATTTTATTTGAAGGTTAACGAACCAATGATCATATCAACGATCCTTTTTTACAAATTTAAACAAAAAAGAAAAATTACAGCATAATAATGGAAATATAAATATATAAAATGAAACACAGTTTCATGTGATTAAAAAAATCACAAAAATATACAACTGAGAATCAGCAAAATAGGTTTTCATTAGAAATAACGATTAACAATCGGCTATAGCTCTTTCATAAATTTTATTAGTATGCAGCACAGCTGTATGACAATTTTGTTCCACTTTCTCCTTAACCTAAAAATGACTGAGCTATAAATTAAATAAATATTAAAGACAATATATGCGCTTTGTTTGCTTGAATAATATTCGTTTTAGCTCAGGCAACAAGTACTAGTTCACAACCAATGATAACCAGTACAACTTCCACAAATCTCACACAAAATTTAGAAGGAGATAGATTCACAGAAGAAACAATTCAGGAACTTATACGATTAGGATTCGCAAGAGAGCAAGTAATACTAGAACTCAGAAGATTCAATGGCGATAAAACTCAAGCAATGGCAGCTCTGTTCGCTAAGTCACTGAAGTTCTGAAGTAAGTTTTAACCTTATCACTTGATGATCGAAATCATTAATTGGAATTTTCATACCTTTATATAAGAAATTTGTACAATTTTTTATTCTTTACATAATAATTTAATTCATAATGTATTATAGTAAAAAGCCTATTCTCGAATATAATTTCTAGTAAGTTTGCCAATGTTCTGAATTGAAATTGATTATACTTTTATGTGAAATAATTTGAAGAGGAATATTGTAAGTTTTCGGTTGATCATCGCTATTAACTATTATGTCTTTTTTTGAGAGATTTTTAATATTAGACTGCATATTGAATTGAATAAATTAGATTGCACACCCATTAGAATTGATCTTATAATAGCTTCATCACTTTGAGTATTTTAATAATAACCATAAGCATAATAGTACGAAAAAAAAAATTTTAAACCAATATCTTTGCAATACTACTTTCATAAAATTTGAATTTTGGAATCAATCGTTGAATAAAATTAATTTCAGGGAAGATTCTGATGGAATTTACAGTTTTTTATGTCCAAACTAAATATCATGAAAATTCTAATTCTTTCTGCTCAATTGTGATGTATGTAATGTTGTGGGACACATTTTCAAATAATTATTTTTTGCTTTACCAAAGAAAGAACCGAAATAACTGATAATACAAATAAATTGAACGAATTCACAATGTAACATCTCAATATCTTTTTTCATTGAAGGATTTGTAGTCCTCAAAGTATATTAAGGCCAAGCAATAATTATTTAAATTTTCTACTAGAAAAAGAATATTTTTGTGCAATTTGGTGGCGTAAAGGTAATTTTAACTATGGAAAGTTGAATACATTTTTTGAATTTAATCATAATTTATCTATGGTATTGAATTAATTTTACTCTTGTACAGTTTCGAATAGATTTGAAGTATCTTGATGATATCAATGGAATTGGGCTGTTCTGTTTATAATTGTGAAAGATTGATTAAATTTCCTATGAAAATGTAAAAGTGTTTCATTTCAATATTCTGCTTCATAAAGTGATGAATAAAAATAAAATGAACCTACTGTTATGAAGGTTATTTTTCGTAGAAAATAAACTAAAGTATCAAAAAATCAGTTGCATTATTCACGGCGGATTTCAAACGAAGATACAAATTAGAAACTCGATATTTGTAGGGTATGCATGTTTGAGTCTAATGGCTCGTATATACTCATGGACGCGTCGAAAAATAAAAATCGCGCGATTTTTTTGCCCAATGTCAGTTATTTGTGGCTGACATCTGTCATTACGAAATGCGGGATTGTTAATGAAATGTCACATTTTAAATTGTATGAATTTATTTCCGCGTGGATCTGGTTCTTCAACAAGAATAGTAATTGGTTTTATACCTATATTTTTCGAAGGGTTGAATTAATAATTCTTCTAAGACAATAGAAAACATACTTTTCAATATACTTATAATTCCTCACCCATTGTATTTAACCTCTATATAATGACCAAGAGCTTATTTTGTTAACAAGTGCCTATAATCATGACGGTCAAGTATGAACAACCTCTTGAATGTTTTGAATATCCCGCCATTTGAAGTTGAAATTCAACTACAAAAAAAGAATCGCACGATTTTGGTAAGCTGACAACTGAAATGTCATCGCTTGAGCAACAAACGCGTCCGTCAGTTTGCGCTTTTATTTACAAAAGCCGAATTCGTGAATGGGTTAAATCCATGGAGGTAGGAAAAGAGTGGAGGGGGCATAACGTTTGAAAAGAGTAGTACAAAGATCTTTGGTGTAGTACAGTAACAGTTTTGAGAACCTTCTGTGGATTTCCCGTCGCAGAGATATTAAAAAGATCATTGTACGCAGTGTGTTTTTCTGAATAAAAAATGTGAAATCGAACATAGGCGGTCTCCCTTAATTTGGAAGATATGGGCCCCCAGAGTTCCAAAATGAGTCGTTTTCAGGTCCCTTTTTCCACCATAAAAACGATCTCTCACTTCATCTGTATAGTTCGCAAACCACCTTTGAACCTTCAACCAACAATAAGCAACACTTTTTTCCAAGAATAATCAATATTTAATGAAAAAACAATGAAATTACTGGACAACCACTTAACCTCTATTCCTTCTGATTTCGACTCAGTCTAAAAGTGAAGTTTGGCAATGGCGCGAATTTCATCGGTGGGAATCGTGCCATCGTGCGTATTCGTGAATGACAGATTATTGCTGGCGAGAAAAAATATCATGAAATATGTTCTTAGTTCTTACTGTTTACTGCGACACTCTAAATCTTCCAATAGGAGAATTCGTTTCTAATGAAATCTACAAGGTTGAAACACATAGAAATGGAATGAGAATACACCCTGATATATATGTTTCAACGTACATTTTTTTCATATGTGATAGGTCGCGCCATTGTTTAAACAATGGTCGCGCCCTTCCCAGATGTCCAATGAAGTCGAGGTTATTATATAACCCATTTTATTGGAGTACCCTGAATCTCATTCTAAACAGGGACCATCTCGAAGACACAACAAAAAAGGGAGGTTGTTATCCAACCTCCCTATTTTGAAGGGGATAGAAAGAAAGTTCAAACGAAAATATTGAGAGTGAAACCTTAAACAAATATTCTCAATGATTTTGTTTTGATGTTAGAATAACCACCTCTTCTTCAGTGACAGAAGCATTTTCCTTACAATCGTATCCTTCGACTGTCCATCATTTCATATTTCCCGCCAGCAACTACTCTTCTGTCATAATACGTTGGCCGGCGATGAAAAGACGCTGTTGCCAAGCTCCGCTTTAACATTGGGAAGTATTTCGTAGAAATATAGGTTAAGTGGATGTCTAATATTTTCACTTTTCTTCCTTTAAATAATGAATTTTCTTGAAAGAAAGTGTCGCTATTCGTTGGTTGAAGGTTCAAAGATTATTTATGAACTAGATTTGAGAAGTGAGAGATCATTTCTATGGCGAGATCATTTCTATGATCTGAAGAGACCGCCTATGTTGGCCTTCATATTTTTTTCATATCATTTTTATGGCGGAATAAAGGATCTGAAAATGCATCAATTTGGAACTTTGGGGGCTCATATCTTCCAAATCAAGGGAGACCGCCTATGTTCGATTTCACATTTTTTATTCAGAAAAACACACTACGTACAATGATGTAAATATCTTTTTAATATCTCTGCGACGGGAAATCTTGCGGGTTTACCCAGTACTTGATTAGAAAATGGCAGCTTAGAGTTCATACAGAATTTCGTCGGAGTAATATTGTCAGAAGATCGCAAGGTAAATATTTGAAAAAAAATTTAAATTTTTTTAAATTAAATTATTATCGTATCAAAGTGAAATTCGGTACACTGCTGTGAGATATAAAGTTCAAATCTAAACTGAATTTTTTTCAAATATGATTGTTTTCTAAAGCCTTTCCATTCATCAAGAGTACGATCAAGATAAAACTTTACAAAGAGTTGCGTATTGGTATGCTTCACCTAACTGCCTAGTTTCAATTCAATCGTTCAAGTAGTTCCCGAAATATCAGGGAACTGACCTCAAAATTTCAGGTGACTAACTCCAAAACCGTTTGGCCGATTTTGCCTGTTAACGAATTTAACCGTCGCATTTTGAAATGCAACCAACGGACAGAATAGATTGTGACACCGGATTTGTCAACAGTGAGTTCACCTAGTTGTTTGAGAACGAGATTCGAAAATTACAGACATTTAAACAAAACGATAGCACACTTTTTCCTATTAAAAACCGACTGTAGCATCTAAATGTTCTACACCTTTCGGAGTAGTAACTGTTTTTTGAGATAATAATGATTAGTATTACTTACCTCAATACACAAATACAGATGTTATCTTATCCTGATCTGTTATCTACACTTAAGAAACCCCAATTCATTGTATATGCTAATGTTGATAAACATACTGTTAATTTTTAAACTTTCTATTAGAATCTACAAAATATCTAGCAAGTTCAGATACAAAATGATTCATACCTATGTTGCAGTTGTTGTGCAATATTATTTCTCACTAGTATAAATTGATATTAAACTCAGTAATAAAAACATATTCATTCATTGTAAATATTTATAACAAAAACCAAGAAAATTATCCATGTCTACATTCCAAGGCACAACAATCCCTTCATCTGAACAAAAAGTTAGCTGATATAATTCAAAAATAAGTTACATAAAACATTTGTAAAATAATTATTCACTCTTCTTATCTCCAGAACTTATAGTAATTTTCTTCTGAAGCTTGCTGTGCTCTTCGGCTAAACGATCATATTCTTTAGCCAAGTTATCTGCCTGGCTTTTAACAGCAGATTTATCTGCTTCGGCAGTTTTCAATTTTTCCTTTAAATCAGATATTTCAGCTTTCAATCCAGTGATTTCTTTGTCATGGGCTTCATTCTCATTGCTGATGTTCTCTTTAATATCTCCCTGTTGTTTGAGAAAACTTTTAGCTGCTGCAGATGCACTTTGAGCCTGTTTCATTGAAGCTTCAGATTGGGCCAGAAGAGCAGCTTGCGAGGAAATCAACATTACCAGTCTTCTGATAACAAGGGATAAAAACAAGGAAAATCCAGAAATGTAGAAGTTTCTTTGAGCTCTGAACAATCTCATACTTTCCTGCATTTCTAGATCCAAATGTGCATGGCCATCTCTATCACCTTGAGGATTCGAATATTTTCTCATTTCCCTAATGGCATCCAAGCAGCATAATACTAAAATTGCAAGCAGAACCATGAAATAAATTCCGGCTTGACTTTTCAAGCCTTGAAGAAACCTCGATTTGAAGAGAGAATTCCATTTTTTTGGACTTGCAATCGGCAAAACTAAAAGAAGTACGACAAATATTTCGGCATACAGAACTCCTGCAATCAAGGTCCACTGTAAACTCATCTCAATTTACTTTTGTGTACACTTCGCGGTAACTCTCCAGCAAACACTAGATACTGAACTCACGTATTTCTAATCTTATGTACGATGTCACGAAGAAACACTTCGTTATAAAATGTAAAAATTTCAATCGTGGTAAAGATAGGAAATCTTGTCAATAGGTCACGAGCAGTTTTGACAGTTGGGAGAGATTGGAGGACCAACAATAACCTAAAATGCATTGTTTACTATGAGAAAAAGAGATTTCTCTCGTGATTTCGTATTCATTTGGAAATTTTGGATTGATATATTCACTATTTTTTGAAAAGGATAGTATAAATTTGGTATACATATTATGAAATTAGTCCTTGACTTCATATACAGGCAAATAAACAGACCTTTGGTTAGTTCAGTCAACAGTCTTTTCGTGTGTTGTAGTAGATTATATAGGCACCTTGTTACTTTCATATGGAGGTAAAATATTGCGGAAACATTTTGTGATATCATAGTGCTAATAAATTTTTCATTCCTAGATACTGCCAGTTATTTCTCTGTGCGTAGTAGATAGGAACAGTGTATTGACACAGTGGATGGTTTTTGTTCCTAAAATACGACTCAAGGGTGATTTAGATCTTTTTTTGTGAAAACAATCAGGAATGTTTATCAAAAACTTATGATTTTACGAAAATTCCCTACCTGGTATCAATCGGCATACCCAAAGAAAACATTGGCAGTAGTAATACTGCACCTTAAGTGAGAATCATCTAAAAATTTGCCTGCATTGAATATCTGAATGGAAATATCTTTTATAAATCCTGTCTTGTTCAAGTAATAAAGAAATGTTTATTAAGAACTTGATTTTCAAATATTCCATAACCTGAATTGTTCGGTATGCCCTACCAAAATAACCTACATTATATTACTCGACTAAACATGAAAATCAGCTGAATTTCGATGTCATTGCATACCTGAATGTCAATGGTATGAATCAATCCTATCTAATTCAAGTTTTATTGATTGTCCAGACTAATATACAACCTATGTTCTTTGCCGAGGTAACTGACAAGTTGCAAAGTAACATTTATTCTGTGAATTTCCGTTAAAGAGCGCAGTTCTTTATTGAATTAATTCAGAAAATATGATTTTCTCCTTCAGAACCGATAGAATATTCTTATTTCTCTCTTTTATAATGGATACATTGAGTTCCTCTCCACATCTGGTTAGTACGTACCATTCAAATGAAAGTACTTCAACAACTCATTGGTAGTTTTCATCGATTTGATGTTGATTATTCGACCTTGAATACCTGAATTTACTTCAAAAAAAAGGTTTTAAATTGTATTTCTTGCCTTACTAAACCAAGCAACATGCAACAACACATTCAACCAGCAAGAATTGTATTTATTCGAAAAATTCCATAAATTAAGTCAAGCTGTTACTGTTACAAGATATCAAGTACTTTGGATATAGTTCCTAGATAATGTAATAGTGAATATTTCAGTCCAAAATGTCCAAATTCATACAAAATCACAAGCCCAATCGCTTTTTCCCATAGTAAACAATGCATTTAAGGTTATTGTTGGTCCTCCAATCTCTCCCAACTGTCAAAACTGCTCGTAACCTATGGATTTGGAACCTACGAGAATCGTGAAGTAAACGTCAGTGGTCAGTGACACAGAATACAAATATATATGGTCAGTGAATTTCATTAATTTTGATATTTCGACATTTTTGACAATGACAATTTAGATTTTTAGCTGTGTTATTAGATTTTAATCTATGAATTTGACCTTTTTTGCGCGCATGTTCTAGGGGAACAGCGTGCTATCGTTTAGTCCAAATGTCTATAATTTTGGATGATTGAGCCGAAAATGGTCTCAATCGACTAGGTTGGACTCACTGATGACGAATCCGGTGTCAAAATCGATTCTGTCCAGCCGGCCGTCCGTCCGAGGACAAGATAACTGTCGACAGAAGCAAGCTAGCAACTTGAAACTTTCAGGATAGGTCGCGCATCAGAATGCCGCGGTCAAGTTCGTTAATGGGCCAAATCGGTCTAATAGTTTCGGAGCGATTGGGTTCAAACTTGGCAGTTAGGTGGAGTATAACGACGCGCATTAACTTTGAGCCAAATTTCATCAGGATCATACTGTCAGTAAATAAAAAAAAAAATTTTTTCGAAATTTTTTTCCAAAAAATTTTTTTTTCCGGAAACCATTCATCATATCCAAAAAAAATTCCACTCACACTTTGAGCTTCATATTTCACAGCAGTGTACCAAATTTCAGTTCGATACGATCATAAGTTTTGGAGATATCGGGAAAAAATATGTAAAATTTCTAGGTTTTCTTCTCGATATCGTTGTTTTTTTCGGTATAACTCGAAAAATACTGATTCAGTCCTGATAAAACTTCGCAGCTAGTTTGAAGATGCTGTAAGACAACTTTATGCAAAATTTCGTGATAATCGTGTCATTAGAACAATTTAAAAAAAAAAAAATTCTGTGATTTTCTTATCATATCATCCTCATTAAATTCTGTATGAACCTTCGATCTGTAATTTTTTTAATGGAGTACTGGATTTCAATTCGATCTGATCTGTATTTTTGAAAATATTGGAAAAATAAAATTTTGAATGGGTATATCGGCGGAATCATTGGGTGGATTTTACCCATTCACAAATTCGGCCTTCTTAATTAAGGTCCAAACCTTCTCTACAAATATCGAGTTTCTAAGTTGTTTCTTTCGGAACTTATTGTGTTTACGCAGTCGGCCGTTAGGTTGACCTGGGAAGGGAGAAAATAAGCGTGTCGACGCTGTTGTCAAGCGGTGCTTTTTCGATGGAACGATAGAGATCGTTCATTCCATCACATTCAAGAATAGGGTCCCTGGATGTAATTAACGAACGACTCAGGATAAATCTGAGCAGTCTGATGTAAAAAACGCGTCTGTGTGTGTGGATATGTTATTCTATGGTGCTTGGCCTCTGGGACACAGACTACAAATATATAAAATAGACATAGAATAAACCATATTATCTGGGATATTGTTATCAGGGCCGTAGCTAGAAGACTTTGCGGTAGGGCAGTGAAAATGTTCACCGATCTATTGAAGCTTTTGCCTTTTTAAGGTAGGATATTACCCATGACACAAGTAAAACATGGTGTGCTCATCTGTGATCGTATTTACCAATGATGACGTCACTTTTTCGTTCGAATTCAAAGCACAGTTTCATAGTATTTTAATCTTGCTGACGTCACTTTTTTTTCAGATGAACACACCATGTTTTTCACATCATGGCATTACCGTACCTTGCCGTACATTAGCTACGGCCCTGAGGCCTATGCTCTTGATCACAAAATACAACTCTTGATGTTGTGTGACAATCATCGATTTCAAGCGATGAACCAAAAGCTCCGGTCATAGATTCGGTTATCCAAACTGATATATATGCTGCTTTCTTTTTAACGATTTGTTGACAAATTTCATGCGCAGGGGCAGCTCCGAGCTACCCAAATCGTCAAAAAGAGAGCATTACATGGCAAAGGATAATCTGTCAATTTGGATAACCGTAACTATTACCGGAGCTTTTGGTCCATCGCTTGAAATCGCTTATATATTTGTATTCTGTGGTGACTAGTGACAGATATTTGATGTTCTGTGGTGACAGATATCCATATGTTGTCAATATGTCAATGATTGCTAACTCTTTGTTCTCTGTGACACGTATGAAATATGTTTTACCTCATTTTATGATCTGGGATTCAAATAAATCGTCGAGACAAATTTACTGGAGAAAATTTGAAGTAAATTGTTATTAATTAGAACACTATGGAATTGGATTTCAAAGTATTCACTCTGAATTGTTGGTATGAAATTTTTTCTCCATCAATGATTAATTTTCCTCCCCTATGATCGTAATATTTTTAGGGCTATCCCAATTCCCTTCATTTCCAAAAATTTACAAGAGAGGATTGAAGCTATTGGAGATTTTCTGGCAAAAAGTGACTATGATTGTGTTTGTCTACAAGAAGTATGGACTGCTAAACAGTTTTACCAAATTCAAGCTAAAATATCCAAGACACTTCCTTATGGACATTATTTCTTTAGGTTAGTATTGGACATTTCATATTTGAAACCTCTAGAAAAACAACTACTTCATAAATATAATATAATTATGCTGCTCTTATGAAATTTTGGTATATTACTATGATCACTAGTATGTAGAATGTAGTCATGCTAACTCTTGTTTTTAAGTTTACTCTATATTAATTCATGAAGCTTCTTCAAAATTACAGTGGCTCATTTGGTTCTGGCATTTGTATGTTTTCCAAATATCCAATAGTAGATGTTTATTTTCATCAATGGGCTGTGAATGGCTATATACATAAAATACACCATGGTGATTGGTTTGGTGGAAAGGGAGTTGGACTCTGTAAATTACAAGTGGACGAATACTTAGTAAACATATATACAGCGCATGTGAGTTTCCTAGATTATTGCAAATATAATTTGGACTTGAAAATTATAATGTATGCTAAAGCAGTGCTTAAGCTTTTTGTCTGCAAAAATGACACATTCAATTGAATAATTATCCCGTAGCATCTTATAAAATACTGACCCCAAATCCACAAGATGTGTGATCCCAGCAGTACAGATAAAACAATAAAAGAACATTCAATACCTGAATCAGTCGATCGAGCTGAAGTGGTCTAAGGTAAATTGAGAGAAATTACTTACAATAATCTATCTTTACAGTTGCATGCTGAGTATGATAGCAAGAATGACGAATACAAAGTTCATCGGCTTATTCAGGCCTACGATTCTGCTCAATTTATTCAGTTTACATCAGGAGGTGCTGATCTGGTTGTGTTTGCTGGTGACTTGAACATTGAGCCAGGCGATTTGTCTTATAAGTATGTATTGGATATAATTTAATTCTGAGTAAATATTAACATTCTTTACTATTGAAGATATTTATATGATGGTTGGTTTTATATACTTATTATGGTTTCCTAAACATAAAATTATAGTTGCAATTCAGCAGTCTATGATTGTTTGGATAATATGGATCCCCAAAAATTCCGAAAATGTTCCATCATCAGATCACTTTTTCCAATATTAAAACAGTCACTTTTTCATAGAATTTATAACTCATTTTTTGAACCTCCTCACCTCTACAACCTTTGCACCTAACCAAAGTTCAATCTTGAGTATGCTTTTCTATTTTTCTTCCAGGTTGCTTTCGACAATACCGAACCTTACCGATTCGTTTGTGGCTGCTGGAAATAGAGAGGGAACGAAATGGACTACAAATGAATCAATCTGTAATAGTTACACCCCATCAAACTTGAAGAAAATGGAGAAGTGTGGAAAACGCATCGATTATATTATGTTCCATCCTGGATCCAGACTGCAAATATACCTCAAGAAATACGAAATGCCCCTTGATGATAGAGTGCCCAACGAACCCTTCAGTTATTCTGATCATGAAGGAGTTTCCGCCGTTTTTCATATCAGTGGAGATAAAGCCAACGCTCTTGTGGATAATTCAATTGGCAAGATTTCCATTTTGGAAGAAAGCAGGAATATGTTGGAGAAAGAAATTCAAAATCTTAAGTCTCGGAAGAGGTTTTATTGGTTATGCAGTATTTTCCCATTCGTATTATTCTTATTAACAATTTTCATAGATGTTAGCTCCAATTATTCTGTACCATACAATATTTTGAGAAGTTCCCTAGCTATAATTACAGTATTTTATATAATCATGGCTACAATTTGGAATAGTATAGAAACAAGTGGAGTTGTTTCTAGCTTATTATCTATGGAGGTTATTTTGAAAACTTTGAAATCCAGAAATTATTCGAATAGTTGATATAATGATGGTCACCAAAAAATTAAGATGATGTAGCACGTGAAAATGAAAATATTCGATATGGACTTGAAACATGAATAAGCGATGATTCTATTCTGAAATAAAAAGTTAGAACGAAAAACTTCAAAATGCTGTTGCCAAAGTGAGAATCTCGGACCAAGATTTACTTTTTATACTTCATAAATATATTTTATTACATATAAATATTGTTATACATTTTTCTGATTTCATAAAGTAAAAGCGTTTATAACTATTATGAGATATTGTTAACCTCACATTCTCATTATTAATGTATAGTCAAAATAAATTGATCAATGAGAAAAAAATATTGTTTTTATATCCTTTTCGCAAAGGATTTGTTTTCCACACAATATAAAATCTTCCTGATTCACAGGGTACAACTTGTACAACTGAGTATCAACTTTTCAATTTTTGGGCAGTCGTGCAAGCAAGCTCATCAATCATATCAACTTGAAACTTTTAGGCTGGGTTGCATTTCAAAATGCGACAGTTAGGTTCGTTAATGGGCAAAATGGGTTATGAGGATTTGGAGTTAGAGCCCTTTGAAAGTTTGTGGTTATTTTTGTTATAACTCGGAAACCACTGAAACGATTAGATTGAAACTTGACAGTTACTTGGAATATAACAACGCGCAACTTTTCGCAAGATTTCGTCGAGATCGTACTATCAGTAAATTAAAAAAAAAAGTTTTTCGAAACTTTCATTATATTCGGAAAAATATTTTGCTCCGGCTTTCAGATTTATATTTCGCAGTAGTGTACCAAAATTTCAAGTTTCCTAAGCTGTTTCTTTCGGAAGTTTTTGTGTTTTCGGTCGGCCGTTAGGCCGACGTTTTGCAATTAATTTTTTTCGACCAACCGTAAACACAATAACTTCCAGAAGAAACGACTTAGAAGCTCGACATTTGTAGAGTAGGTTTGGGGCTTAATAACGAAGGTGGAATTCGTGAATGGGTGAAATCTGCCTAATGATTCCGTAGATACACCCATTAAAAATTTTATTTTTGCAATATTGCCAAAAATACAGATTAGATCAATTGATACCCGGTATTTTATCGAAAAAAACAAACAAGCACTGACATGAAGTCAATAGGTTATGGTTATGGTTTTTTTCATGTAAACGAGTCTACTCTACGTGAAACTCAAGTCGATATCTAACAAAGGGCGAGTGACGAATATGACAAACTAGAAAGATTTTCTTGTAAAAATAATCCTTATGCCAAGTCAAGCATTAAATCATACTTAATTTTATTTTGGAGGTTTTTTTTATTATATTTTCAAATGTTTTCAACTACGATAACAAATGTTCGAGAAATTTAAAAAATTTTGAATGTGGGAAACGAAGCCTAATCATAGAGATTTGTAACTTCATTTGTTTCATTGAGGTTATTTGTGGCGTCAACAATGAAAAGAAGCTGTGATTGAATCAGAATCATAATTAAAATAAATGAAATTCCTGTGAATAAAGAACATATTTCAGATTTCGTCCCTCATAAGTCGAGTTCTTGTTAAAATAAAATTAATTTTTTTAAGCACCAGTCATAGAAAGCATCTATTATCTATTTCTTTAAACTTAAACTGACCGAACGTCGCGCCATTTTTTGTCGGCGGCGTTAAAAAGAGTTTTGCTTCTGGGATCAATTGCTGTGTTAATAGTTATAGTTGTTTTATTTTGAATTATCCATCAATTTAAACTAATGTGAGTCAATCAATAATATTAGTAGTTACTTCACTTTAGAAATTGGGTTTTATTCACAACTTTGTTATTATAAGGTCAATGCAGCGTTTAACATCTTGAGACTAAATCAATGGCGGCAAAAGTGTAACCGTTTTTTCGTCATTTTACAGAAAATGCCAAGGAAAAGGGTGGAGAAAAGTGATAGCGAGGAGGAGGAATATTCGGTAGAAAAAATTATAGACCGAAGGGTTGTGAGCGGCAAAGTTGAATATTTCCTGAAATGGAAAGGTTATGATGAATCAGATAATACCTGGGAGCCTGAAGACAATTTAGATTGCCCCGAATTGATAGCAGCGTTTGAGAAAAATCGTAAAGCTAAGGGCAAAGCAGATGACGATTCTTCCAAGGACAAGAAGAGGAGAAGGAGCAATTCTGAATCATCAGATAAGTCTGATGAATCTGAATCTGTTAAAAAGAAGGTAATATAAACTTGTTGATTGTGAATGTGGTGCATCTTACTTTGAATCTACCAATTTTACATCCCCATTGTGATTATGGTATTTGTGAACTAATGAAGAGGTGATATTCCTAGCATAAGGTAATTAAAAAGAGTAGATAAGCACTGATGTGAGGTGCTTCAATGCGCTTATCCATATTCGTTGGCAAAGCAGTCACCTGTTCACCTATTGAGCCCACCCAAGACAGCTTCACTTCCTAAGGGCCAGTATTACAAAACTGAACTGAAAGTTATCTTTAACTTTAACTGAAAATTAAGCAGTAATTTCCAGTTAAAGTTAAATCGTTTTTTCCACAGATTCTCTGTCTTTTCGGCTGACATAAGGGGAATATAACCTCGATTTGTTTGTTGTTACGATATTTTCGGAAACATGTTAGCAAGATATATTCACTTCATTTTTAAAGGACTTTTAATTCACGATGACGAAGATGACATGAATATTGTTGAACATCCTCATTGAGAGATATTCACTTCATTTTTGAAGAACTTTTAAGTGACTATGACGATGATGCCATGAAAATTGTTGCAAATCCTCGTTGAGAAAGGATATTTAGAAATCAGCTGAACCATTTGAACTTATGGGAAGAAACGGAATTCAAAAACCGATTTCGCTTATCTGGACACTGTACGCCTGTAATGGAATACATATTCTTAGTGATGCAAATGTATTGCTACACGCAGAGTTTATGCATCTTGTTCTTTCTTGATAGTTGCTGGAGATTTTAGGGGTTTTCTCAAATCAACTATACTGACTGTATTATCAGAAATGTCCCATGGAAGATTGCATACTTATTATCTATTTACATCAAAATGCCTGCTATAAACCTCACTCGAGTAAGAATCCAATCTGGAGAGTTCATCATGGCATATTATTGTAATGAAAATATCAGTTACTCTTTCTGTTCAACTATTATAAGATGTAAATGAAAAAATAATCATTGGCATTTATTCTTTTCGGTGCCTAATATAACAGATAAAAGTTGTAAAGGTGTAATGAAGCATTAAGATGAAAGGAAATCATCACAATTGCAATGGATACTTTTCTTATAATAATGGCCAAAGTGGTGGTAGCCGTGTACAAATTCTAGATATCAGGGCTCGATAACCCGGAGCCACACAAAACATTACCATATTTTTTAATTGAATGACAATTTTTGCAATTTTAGTGTTGAGATTATTACCACTCCCAGTGTCAGTTGAAAGTACTTGCCCGTTGGTGAAGAGTGAAGTATTTGTAAAAAAAATTCTGTACCTAATTGAATTTGGACAAATTTTATTGTAATTATTCAATAACTCCTGAATTGCCAAGGTTTTTCCTATTAAGCTTTCATTTCCAATATATTTATTAGTTGAAGTAGTTTTTTTAGTTAGGTTACCGAATAAATACCCGAACATCCCTTGCATATTGCAAAAAGTATGAGAATTCAAAATTGATCATTGCAACTCTCAAATCAGTAATTCTATTTTTATGGAGACCACAATCCATTAAGCTCCCTGATACATAGTGCGAATATTTTTCAATAAAGGATTTGTTTATTCCTATCATATTTTGAAAGGGAGTATTTTTCTAAAGTCCAGCTTTTACAACCCAGAAATTGGTGGTTATATTTATTACAGAATCTTAAATTATTTCCTTCTCCTTTTCATAGAAATCATCACAGTATTTCTTGTCCTGATAGAAATGAGACTTTTATAATTCCGACATTTTTGAGCAAAAGTTTAACTGTCAGTTAAAGTTAAAGATAACATCCAGTTGAGTTTTATAATACCGGCCCTAATGACAAGATTTTGGCTAGCATTTTCCGATCAATTTGATCTGATTCAGATTTTTGGAAACTATAAAATGGAATATTGAATGGGTTACATTATCTAAGGCATCATTAAGCCAAGTCGTTTCCTACGGAATTTGTTGTGTTTACGATTGGCCTAACGGCTGATAGTGAACAAAACAACTCCCAGAAGAATCTACTCAGAGACTTGATACTTGCATTGTAGATTTGGAGTTTCATTAGGGAGGTCGAATTCCTGAACAGCTCTATTCGTCAATGAGCCTGAAGATAAAGGTTCTCATTCAAAATTCAAGTTTTCCAATATTTCCAAAAATACAGATTGGATTGAATTGAAATCCAGTAAAACAAAATGACAGCCTGAAAGTTCGTGCGGAATATGTGAGTACAAAATGATTAGTAGACCGCAATATATAGTATATTCGAAATTTATTGATATAATATAATTAAAACAAATATTTGTGGGAAATAACCAATGATTTTATTATTCTTTCTTAATATATCTTCGAAGATTAATATACAGTAGACTCTATACACTGTGAACACAAAATGTATCAAGGGGACTAGGGATTCACAGAAATAAGCAAATTGTGTGGCGTATTTTATAGAAATTCATTTATTTTAAACATTTCTTAATTTTAGTTTGACTTTGGTTATTTATCAAATTTTCCGAGTATGCGGAAAAATTAGATTCTCTGTCTTTGTTCATGTTACCGAATTTTTGGGATGTTCACGTTTCAGAGTAGCCAATGAATCAGGATTTCTGTTCAAGTAATAGAAACATTCACAGTTCACATCTACTGTATAATCAAAATGAAATTTCAAACACTCTTGCTGAATAGCGACTTCAAGATCTGCGCCAAATTTTTTCGACATTAGTCTAGTCTTGGTGAAAAAAAAATATATATTTTTTTAATAAAAATAGGAAAATTTTCGAAAAAAAATAATTTTTTCAAATTTCTACCCGTATGATCCTTGGAAAATTTTGCAAAATTGCGCATCAGTATGGCACAACTATCTGTAAAGTTAAAATCTGATGGCGTCAGTTGTTCTCCAGTTATGGAGGAAAATACCTAATGATGGGATATACACAAAATTTTGCACTGGGTTGGGCGCTGGTTTAATGAATTTAATTACAAATTTTCAATCTGATCAAACTTCAACACCTTGTATCTCGAAAACGAAACGACTGGGGCCCCAGGTTTAGGGGACTTTTTTCCTTAACAAATTCTTAGGACCCTCATATTGTTGCTGCCAAGTGCAATAATTGATGTCAGAACAAAGACTAACTTCAAATTCCATTGTTTCTGCAGGTATGAAAAAGAACCAGCGCCTTATCTCAAAATTCATTGTATGAATATGAGGTATAAATACACTTTTATTTTATTTGAGATAAAAGAAAATTGAAATAATCTTAATGTTTATGCTGGTGATAGTTAAAATATGAATATTTTCCAGAATGAAAGGAAGAAAAAAACTGAGTCTACTGCTGACTCTGATGAGGAAGGAAAAAAAAAGTCCAGAAAAAATAAGACAGATTCTGATGATGAAGAAGATGGTAAGAAAAAATCAAAGAAAAATAAGGTAAACTCTGATTCGGAAGATGAAAAGAAAGTGAAGAAATCAAGGAGGACTAAATCAGAGGCAGAATCTGAAAATGATAAGAAGAAAAACAAAGTAGATTCCGAATCGGAAGATGAAAAAAAAGGAAAAAAATCAAAAAAAAATAAATCAGATGTAGAATCTGAAAATGATAAGAAGAAAAACAAAGTAGATTCCGATTCAGAAGATGAAAAAAAGGCGAAAAAATCAAAAAAGAACAAGTCTGAGGTAGAATCTGAAGCAGATAAGAAATCCAAGAAGACTGAAACTAAGAAAGATGACGAATCTTCTAAAAAAAGGAGTAGGACTTCTAAAAATGACAAGGATGATAAGAAGAAGGTATTGTCAGATTCTGAATCATCTGAGGATGATAAGACGAGTAAGAAAAGGACAAAGAAGACTGAGTTGAAGAAAGTTAGCAAAAAACAAGTCGAACAATCTGATTCTTCAGATGATGAAAAGGACAAAGCAAAAAAGGGAGACGAGAATAGCAAGAAACCTGATAAGAAATATGAAAGAGCACACAAAAATCATGAAAAAAATGGCTTTGATAAAGGTATGGAAGCTGAAAAAATTATTGGAGCCTCAGATACCACAGGACAGCTTATGTTCCTTATTAAATTTAAGGACTCTGATGACACTGATTTGGTCCCCGCCAGAATAGCTAATGCTAAATGCCCACAGATTGTTATTCAATTTTATGAAGAAAGATTAGCCTGGCATTCCCCTGACGATTAGATGTATAAATTATCACTTTCATAGATTTAATGGAATTCCCTATCATTTCATTGTTACTGTCACTAAGTTGTGTCAGACTTGTGTTTCATAATTTTACATTTATATTTTTGTAGTATTGAGTTATTTAAATCATCTGAGTGATAGTTCTATTTCAGCTAGAATACATGTGAAACATAATAATTAATCTTAACAATATCCTTTGTTGCATTTTATTCTTCCTTAATCTTTCCGTTCCATTCATTATGTTCTCCCATCAGTTAATACATGAGTTGTACATGTCTGAATACATGGTGTGTGCAAGGCTAGAAATTCCGCGATTGTGTCTGCGCTTGGGACCTAAATTTCAAATTTTAATTTCTTCTCAATAGCCGATCAGATCAAAGTGAAACTTGGTAGGAAAGAATCAACAAATTTTGAGAGGATTAGTAGAAACCATTTTTTTTTTGAGAATGGTAAATTTCAGAAACTAACAGTAAGATTTTGGGAAGGATTCTGGCAGGAACTTTCATGCTATCCATTTCTAACCGAATACTAGATTTCGCTCCAATTGAATCTGAAATATTGGGATTTTTTTTGAGTACAAATGAAGAAGAATTGGGTAATCACGAATTCGGCCTTCGTAATTAAACACTAAACCTTTTAAACGAATGTTGGAGTCTCAAAGCTATTTCTTTTGAAAGTTGAAATTCTCATCAAATTAGTTTAGTTACGCCAGTGTCGGTAGAGCATTCTACTCAGTATAAAAAATTTTGGGCAGGGCTCAGATATGAAGCTTTTTATGCGGGCGGTAGCATTCAAAAATCACCAGTGGCACAGAACATTATAACAAAACCCGCCGATATCCTATCCACGGACGATCTATCTGTGTCCTAACAATGGAGGAAGGAAACCTCCACGCATAGAACTCTATATTACTACCTGGAAAGGACCCCACCCTTCTTCAACTAAGCTTAAAGCATAACAAGGGGCAACGAAACAAAGATAGCTCTAATTACGGTAATCTCTCCCTGTCACACCCATTGAAGTAAATGGTGTTCAACGGCTCAAATTTTGTTTTACTTGGAAATTCAGGTAGTTTGGGTATTACATCGTTTATAAAGTGCAATATTTTTGAAAATGAATATCTATTTTTCTCTGATATGCCAGTACTTTCTCTGCCTTCACCGCGTATGGTTCAAAAAGTGAAGAATTATGTTGATGTGAGCTGTGCATTGACGATAGTTTTATCATTATTACAATAAATTTAAATAATAGGAATATAGGAAAATACTTCTCGAAAAGCACTGACTTGATGTCAGGAAAATTTAAGCGCTAGTTAAAATTCATTGCCAATGCGAAATTTGACATACTTTTTTCCGATATTTTTGGAAATGTGTGTCGAATCGAGCTGAAATTTCGAACATTGGTGTTCAGATTTGACTTCAAGGTCTGCGCCAAGTTTCATTGAAATCTCATTGATAGTTTCCGAAAAAAATATTTTTTTAACGATTCTTCATGCAATCAGTTAGCAAGTTTCAATCTGATCGCATCAGTACTTCTTGGGATATAGAGGAAATAAAATAATATATATGAAATGGATATAACTTCGAAATTGTAAGGTAAATTTTGCCCATTAACGAACTTTTTGAATTTTTTAAGTCGCTATAGCTTTTCTCGGTAGTAAGTTATCGTGGCAACGGGCGGCTGAATAGAATTCAATTTGACATTGAACTCTTCATCAAGAGTCCAACCTGGTCGCTTGGAACCATTTTCGGCAAAAAAACGCAAATTTACGGAGGATGATAACGCGCTGTTCCCCAGAAAAACCGCTCACTAAGTTGAAATTTCACTTGAACATGTTCGATCTTCTTCAATCCTGCCTTATTCACGAATTAGTCAGAAAAAAATTCAGTTTCTCCTAATTTGAAACGAAAAATTAAAAATATTTAGAATAAATGCGACAGAGTTCCCTTTACTGCAATGAGAAAGAAAGAGATAGATACCCGTCCACTTCGCGGGTTGCATAAGCAACGAATTGGCTTCACTTGTCGCTCAAAACGGGTCCCTTCCAGGTATATAATATAGAGTTCATTGCCTCCATGGTTCTAACCTAACCTAACAATGGACGAAGGAAACCTCCATGGTCCTAACACCTGTGAGCTTCCGGAGGGTTCACTCAAAACCTGCGATAATCAATAAAATACAAGACTAGTTACCTCGAAAACCTATCTATTTAAGAACAAACAGTTTCTCGAATATATAAACTGGGTCAATTTCAGACGACAGAGTTCATTTTTTTCAAAAATTTTTGGTTGCAAAAAATAGTAAGAATGCGCAATGCTGCCAATTTTTATGTTCATTTTTCGGGAAAATAAAAACTGATATGGAGTGAAAATGGAGAAATAAATAACGCGCATTCTCACAGGTGAGTTAAGTACATCCCAAAAATTTACAGATATTTTGTGCATATTAAATCTGCTTAGGCGATAGATAACCGAGCTAGGAATATTATGCTACTGTTGTACTACACTCATTGTGAGGGTGTCATAAAACAGAAGTCTTCAAGGAAAAAGGTCATTACAAGGTAATAATTTTTTTTTAAAAGAGAATATAAGTTTTTTCGGCTTTAAAGCTGGACTTATGTAAAAATGTTCGCTGTACAATGAAATTGTCTTGGTGTACTCGAATGTACCATCACCTAATAATTACTGAAAATAGATATTTGACAGTTCACTGAGATTAATATTGACATGGAAAAAAGATACTATTCGTTGTGTTGCAGAGCAGAAAGACGTGATCAAGGTCTAATAACCACCTCTTACCTAATTTCGAAATATTGATGAATTTCATAGATATGGGCAATCATAGTGAAACCACAGACCAACAAGACAAATCACTTCATCGTTTGCGGGAATCGCGTCTCTACGACCTTGAGAAATTTAACAGACATAACCACACTTTCTTCTTCCTCGAAACAGCTGTCAAATTGAATACTTGATTTTGGAATATCTGAAATAGAAATGTAAAAACGGATTTGTCGGGATTCAGGAATCACAAAATCAAAATCAGACTAAGATTTTTCGATGAAACCATTTGAAAAGCAAATTTCCAATACCAAAGCGAGTGTTTTGTCACATCTAAAACTCCTGTAGGAGAACTCGGTTGGAGTAAATGAAAATTTTGGAAAAATGTTATGGAAAAACCGTTTACCTTAATCAGAGAATCTTTGTAGTTTCACATCAAATGAGATTCATTTCAATATAAAATCAAATTATGAATAGACCAACTTTGTTCGATTCCAATCCTAGTGTTTGTGCAATGATATACAATTTTATTAGACATCCCAACGTTTTAATTGAATAATGGAGGTTGTAATGCTTTCACTTCAGTTGCGATTTCGTTATATTATATAAAATTAACATTATGAATGAGTCCACCTAAGTTCGATTCCAATTCTTGTATAATTAAAACATATAATGAGGACTGTCATCATAAAATAGAACCTCAAAGATGACTAAACAATTGATTTGGTTGTAAAAAACTATTTGGATTATATTCTAAAATGGAACAGTTACGTAATTATTCATCAATAAATAGGATGAAAAATTCATTTCAGTTTGTTTACATGTTTATAACCTCTTCAAGCGAGTCCGAAAGCGGCGAGAGTGACGTAATCCTATTCCTGCAATCTGATTGGCACCCCAAACGCCTGCTAAAATTCTGATTAGCTCGATTCAGGGTCATATCTGCGTTGACATAGATTTCCTTAGTGAATGACGCGAGTGGTTTATCTGGTTGATCTGTGGTGAAACTATACTACATAATATTAACGTACAAATTAGAGAACTATAAAAGAAAATTTTATTTGCATAATGTATTCATGTTTATACATAATATAAACTTTTAACAAAAATATTCAGGAATCCTGAAATTGAGAATATTTACATGAGGAGTATTTTTCTCAGTGAAAATACTGAAGAAAGTTCTGCACAATCTGTTTATAAATTGAAACAAAATCAATTTAAGGATACCTGATTGAATAGTGGCGCTATTCTCTTCCAGAAATATAAACAAAACACTCTCTTTATACAATTTGAAGAATACATCAATAAAATATGTACAAAATTTTAATTAAATGTTATTCTTATGGTCCTACACTGCCTAATCAACGTCCATATTTATTGTATCTTGCGTTGAATTTGAATTTATAGGTATCACATCACCTGCTGGTGAAATGTCTTTCATTATTTTTTCATTTTCACTTTGTATATATGGTTCACTTTGAAGTAATTTCGTATTATCCATAACTTCACTCAATTCATTTTTCTCCGTAAAAGAAGTAGACATTTTAGAATAATCTATACAGTCTTCAGTAAGATTATTTCCAGCAGACACATTGAATTCACTTTGTGAAGTACAAGGTTTTTCTTCTTCTTCAATCTTAAAATCTCCTGCCACATCTGATGGTTTTTCACCGACCATTTTGTCAATGCTTTCACATTCAATTTTTTCATTCTGTTCATATGAATGTAAACTCTTGTTTGATTCAATAGAACTAACTTCTTCATTCGAACATTTATAACTTCGATTTATATCGGAATCGGACAGATGTTTTTCAGTATTATTCTTCTCATTCAAAGTAATATCTTCTTCTTTGGACGAATGATTGTCAGGTTTCAAATGTTCGATTCCTTCCATCGAAGAACTTGTTGTATCAGTATAATCTTCAACTGGATAAATTTCAGTTTTTTCTTCTTTGAGAGTTATTGCACTATCATCCTTAATATTTTCATCTTCTGTTTGTTTATGATCTCCAATTCCTGTTTCACTGAGGTCCATTTCTATTTGATCTTCAATTTGGCTTGCATTAACTTCTTTTTCAACATGATTTTCCATAATATCTTCTGTTTCATTTAGAACATCTTTAATATCTTCTTCAGCATGATCAGATTTGATCTCTTCATCTTCAGTAATATCCGCTTCTTTCACTTCATTTTCAGTTTGCTCTTCTTCAGCATGATCAGATTTGATCTCTTCTTCTTCAGTAATATCCGCTTCTTTCACTTCATTTTTAGTATGCTCTTCTTGTTCTTCTGTTTCAGTGGTATCTGCCCCTATTTGTTTTTCTGCAGTATGATCGGTTTCTTTATATTCTACCTGTAAATGATCTGGTGCAATCACTTTATTTCCATCATCATCCGCATCTATTTCTTTCTTTCCAGTATCATTTTTTTCTATCTCTTCTACTTCAGTATGATCAACTTCTATCCCTTCATTTTCTGATTCTATATCTTCTTTCTCAAGCTCTATCTCTTCTTTTAGGGTATGTTCTGCTTCTATCTCATTTTTATCAATAGGATCTGCTTCTATATCTTCCATTTTAATAAGATCTGCTTCCATTTCTTCTTTTTTAGTAGGGTTTGATTCTATAGCTCCATTTTCAGCATCATCCACTTTTATTTCTTTCTTTCCAGTAGGACCTGCTAGGATCTCTTCTTTTTCAATATGATCTTGGATTTCTCCCTTTTCAATATGATCTTGGATTTCTCCCTCTTCAGTATGATCTTGGATTTCTCCCTTTTCAGCATGATCTTGGATTTCTCCCTTTTCAGTATGATCTTGGATTACTACCTTTTCAGTAAGATCTTTTCCAATCTCTTTTTCAGTATCATCTGCGACAATCTCCATGTTTTCCGTATCTTCTACTTCAATGTCTTCTTTTGTACTATGATCTGCCTCAATCTCTGTTTCAGTATGATCTGTTTCAAATTCTTTTTCAACATCTTTGATCTGGCTTTCAGAATGATCCATCATCATATTTTCATCTCTATCATCTTCAACAATTTCTGCTTCGGTAACATTTTTTTCAATTTCATTTTGATCGCCATCAACTTCCATTTCCACATGATCTTTTTCCGCTTTATCTTCAATCAAATTTCCTTGAACTGTATGCACATCAGTATGTTGGTTCTCAATGTTGGTAGTTGAATTGGTATCATTGTCAGCTCCGATTTCAGACTTTTGATCTTCTGCTTCCTCTTCATTATGTTCTATATTGGTATGATCAATTCTGGTTTCTTCAGTCTTTCCGCAAATATTACTGGATTCTTCAAGTTCACATGGTAGAGTTTTATCTGATACTTCACTCATTATTACATCTTCTTCATCCAAATTAATAATATCACTGTTTTTATTATGTACCATCTCCTCTACTGCTTTATCATCAGAGACTATTTCATCCATTTCATCAGAAGTTTTATCATCAGCTGCAGTTTCTAACTCTTCCTCTTTCTTGCATTCTGATGGGTCCTCTTTCTCAGATGGGACAATATCAGAGTCTACTTCAACAGAAATCTCATGTGATTTATCTGGCTTTGTTATCTCAGTGGACGTTTCTTCATCACTAAGTACATTTATCTTATTAGAATCTATTTCTTTGTTGGGATCTTTGGATGAATCATCAGTTTTTTCCCCTTTCGCCACATTAGTATTGTCTGAAGATTTTTCATTTTTACTTTCTTCGGGTTTTCGAACTAAACCTAAAATGTCCAGCATACTATGCATCACAGTTGCCGACTTAGCTTCTGCTACTGAAGGATAGGCAGATTTCTTTTCACAAATTGCTAAATGCTTGGCCATCGAATTTCCTGGAATATTAGTTTTTTATTAATAATCAATTTAGAAAATGAGTGAATGAGCTTTACCATCAACGTCTCTGAATCCGCAAACGCAAAACATTTCAAAAGGTAGCGTTTCGAATGGTATCACAGAATTCAGTCCTTTGCATTTGGCATTATGTGTCATCATAGCAATAGCACAACATGTGGAGTATTGACAGTTAGGATTCTGACAGTTATCAAATGATCTGAAAATTTCATTATAAATTATTTCAACTCATTACAGGCGTTCTGAAACTACTACTCGGCCACTCTGAAGGTCAAAAGTTGCTACAAGTTTAATTGCTGCCAAATTCGACCTTCCGAGTGAACAAAATGGTAGTTTCCAAACACCTTTGTTTCTAACATTAAGTTAAGACAAGTTTGCTTGATAAAGGTTACAAATACAATCATTAGAAAATACAGATTTTTCTGTTATACCTTTACATTGTATCTGTCGATATTGATATCTTACGATGTAAATTCATTGTTTTCAATATACTACGTATTAATGACTAACTGAATTCTTGGATCAACTGACATATTATTGAATTGATTGAAGTAAAAGACTCTATTATGTTACCGTTTTCTCAAGTCTTTTACTTCAATCATATGTCAGTTGATCTAAGAATTAAATTTGTCATTCATACGTAGTATGTTGAAAACAATAAAAGTAAGATGTCAATATCAAAAGATATTATGAAAACGTATTATCGAATGATTTTATTTTTTTAATGATTGTACCTCCATTTCTGATATGTAACCAGATATATACTCACGGAAAATGTTTGGAAGATGAGATTGTCTGGTTGCATTCCTTGCAAACCGAGTTGTTGGAAAGGTTATAATAGAGTGAAGAAAAATTGATCACTTCAGCAGCGCAAGGATTTTTGTCAATTTTCGATTTTGGTACCATAACTCCATTTCTTGGCGAGGGGTATGGTACCAACCCCATTTTACCACGCAGTGATATATGCATTTTTTGCTGATGGTCCTTCAAGACCTCCTTTTGAACAAACCAGAGGTTACATTTACCGCATCTTTTAGCGAATTGTTTCTTCTGATGCTTTTGTAGATGCTGTATAAAGTAATGTATGTTCTGTGGAACATTTCTTCCCGCTGCAAATCAGAAAAAAAAAAGGAGTTAGGAACGATTATTACCGTCAAAATGATCCAAAATAGAATAACATTATGTGTACTGCATCTAAATTGGTGGGTTAGTGGTGATTACTTGGACCAAATAGTGGTGAAAAACTTCCCGTTTCCAGAACATGGTGTTCCACTGGAAGTTTGATGAATATGAAAAAAAATCTTTTGTTTCAATTCAAAACTTATTGATTTCTTGTTTTTGTCGTAACTTTTACAGTTTACAAGTAAAAATCTTCGTAAGACACATATTGTCTGACGAGAATTTTCATTTGTGTATCAATTTTTGTTTCGAAGCAATGTCTGATATAAAAAAATTAAAAAGTTTTCAAACGAAAATATCATTCCTTTTCATATTTTTCAAGGTACCAGTGGTGCTTAACAAAAAAGTTCTGGAAGGAAAAATATAACCTTTTAGATTTTTACAGTCAATTGACGACCTATCATTTGATGTAAATGTTGAAGTGAAATGATATCTTTGCAAATTATCAGCTGAAACTTCCCTTTGAATAGATCTAGATCATCTATACTATAGATTTATTGAACTCCACCAAGGGAAATGTATTACCAAACAAACTGCAGTGGATACAAGATAGAGCTATAAAAACAATATTTGGAGTAAACTAATACATCTACTGAAACTTCATACACATATGACAATCAAGCAGCAAAAGAAGCTTGAAGAGGCAAAGCTTGTTTACAAAATGAATTAATTAAGACTAACGTGATGTTAAAAGGAAATAGAGAGTACCATGGCTATCAGTTAAGAGGATATGAGCAGATAAGAAATAAATATAAAAAAACCACAGTACTCTTCAGTATCCAGAAGTCTGGATAGGAGAAACAATCTAAGACTTGAATTGAGTTTGAAAATTTAATTAATGTTATCGTTAAGAATGTAAAATGGGGGTTTTTCCTGAATTTGGGTTATTACTGCAAATGCAAATTTGAACATAATTATTATGGGTTTGATTCATCATTTTCCCAAATTACCTTCAGAAAGTATTCAGAATCAGATTTGAAAATAGGGATTTAGGATTTGCCAGGCATGCACGAAGTGACAACGGTGTTTAGTAGAATAGCTTCTTCCGCTGTAGAATAATGAAATATTTATTCCTATTCTGTGGTACACACGTGTTCTTTATAAATACAACCAAACAATTTCCGTTTGCGATTTGTCAGTTATATGACAGTCTGTGCTCTTCTTTTCCTAATCCTTGGTCGTTGTCTTCTACTCTAACCAGATCGAAGTATAGCTATCTGTGCTTTCCTGAGAAAAGTAACACACTTGACGTCCTTTTCTTTCCGAGAAAGCTGAATTCGACGTTGCCATATCGTGCACTCAAGACAAATCCCTTTAAATTTCGAATCCCCATTTTTATTTTTCAGTTTTAGGTGATCAAACATTTTTTTAAAAATATAATATCGAAATTATGTTTGAAATGTGATGTTCAAAAGGTTTTTCATGAAAATTACTGCATTTTCGTTTAAAGGAAAAACCCCCATTGATGCCCCTAGTGCCAGTTTCTTGGAAGTAATTTGATATTTATTCAATTAGTAAATGTAGAAAGAAAATGAAGCATTTGCAGACCCATTTTTATGATACTTTTAATCTTGATAATATGCAAGTAATCACCCAGAATAATTTGTATATAACGATTTAATAGGAAGGAGTAATGTTAAACTACCCTCAATAACGTCATGTGAACAAACTGCAAAATGCCTGTTGTGACCCTGTCATGTAGTGTTTTACTGACACTAGTACATACTTATTTTTTAATTCTTGGAAGAAATAATACTGCAACAAATGGATCTCTGCAATATTCCTTTTCTAACTTATCTTGTTATCAAGCATAGCAAGTACTATTTTGACATTGCTAAGATAGAAATATCGATAGCAAGATTAGGTCGATTCTGTTTGTGTATTGCTATGAACCTTGCTATTCTAGTCATATTGCTATCTTTCTAATTTATAGCAATATGGCCATGATGTTACTTATTCTGTTCCGAGTGTTATAACAATGTTTGTTATGAATTTCGTCATAACAATATTGCTATCATGGACTTCCATAATTGGTGATTTTAGAGCTGACAACACTGTATTTTGAGACTTTAGAACTACAAGGAAGAAGAAAATAACCCTAATTCGTGAGTTTTCTTTATGGTTTCGCATACATAACCTTTATCTACGGTTTTCTTTATTCATGGAAACATCGACATAAAAAATGTTAGGAAACGAAACGAGAAACGAATTAAATTGACCAACAATCAATTTCCTGGATACCAATAAAATATTGCTTAATAGAAATCGAATGCAGCAATTTTATTCAGGCGTTAATAATTCGATAAACTTTTTCATTGGCACCTCGAAGGGATTGCTGTTGTTGAGATGATTAGAATAATCATCTCAGCTGTTGCCTATGCCTGTATCTTAGTCTAAGAATTTTCCTTGAAATTAAATAATATTCTAGAGAACCTTGAACACATTTCCATCAGCATATACGTTTTTTATTCATGTGAATATCGACTTATTCGAAAATGTTACAAAACAGAAAAACCAATTAAAGTCAAATTGACCTATTACCTGGATACGATAGAATTTTGGTTTCCAGAAATCAAATGCAGCAATTTTATGCAGGCGATAATACTTCGAAAGTCGATGAACTTTTCTGTTGGGAATTCAAAGGGATGGCTGTTGTTGAGATCATTAGAATAATCAGCTGTTGCTTACTATGCCGGTATTTTAGTCTAAGAATTTTCCTTAAAATTAAATTTTCTAGAGAACCTTGAACAAATTTCTATTAGCACATCCTTCCATTTCTTCAATATTTTCGAATTCTTGGAAGAAATAATACTGAAACAAATGGATCTTTGTGAGATTTCCTTTCTAACCTTTCTTGTTATGAAGCATAGCAAGTACTATTTTGAGGTTGCTAAGATAGCAATATTGATAGCAAGATTCTTGTTAAAGTGACAGATCATATTGCTCAAAATCGTTGATCAGAATACAAATAATTCCAATCTTGTTATGATAGCAATATCTTTTTCCTAGCAATATTGCTATTTGCAAACAGAATCGACCTGAATATTGTTCAGAATCGATGATGAGAATACCGATATTTCTGATCTTGTCATGGAAGCAATATCTTTTTCCTGGCAATATTGCTATTTGCGAATTGAACAGGCCTGATTATTTCGTAATTATTTCTAGAATCATAAACAAAAATAATACTCACCAGACCAAACAGTCGTTGATTTCAAGCAGAATGGACATTGTATTGTGCTACCCCCATCGTGTTTCAGATAGAAATGATCGATAACTTGCTTATGATTTGAACATCTATAAGGGCAGCTGCCACATTGATAAGGTAACTCGTGCGGAATGTGCTCCTTGGACATGTGCTTCCCTAACACGAAGGGATTCATGTAATGTATTTCACAAATCAAACATACAAAACCATAGTCGAATTTTGTATCCCCTGGATGACACTTGTTGACGTGGTGGATCAGTTCATTGGCAGTCGATACACTAGTCAAACAATAACGGCATAGATAGGCATCATTGGAAACATTGTGAGCGTGTTTGAACAGATGATTTTGTAGGAGGATATTATTATCGAAGCTGCTCTTACAGAAGAGACATTTCATACTCAATGTTATTTTCGGCGGAGAAGCGATTAAAGGATCTATCGTACCATAGTAGTAATTTTCGAGAGGTACCATTTGCTCCGGAACGTCAGGTGACACTGGTTTGGTGGGACGTTCTTGAACAACCTACAAAATTTACATGAATACATATCTTACGAAAATTTTTCGCCGTTATTCATTTTAACGAAATATTTCTATCAACTTATTTTGAAATTTACTCCATTCACTTCCAATATAAGATTTGTTTTGGTTCCAAGTTCAGAACCAATTCAGGACTGTTTGGGACGGTTCCAGTATGCGCAATAGACGACTTCGGCCCAAGTTGCCAACCCACAATTTACTTAGCAAGTTTACTTTCACTGGGGAACGGGAATTTCAGGACAAATTCGACATGATAAGATTTGCGTTATTTATAAATACCCGTAAAACATGCCTCGGCTCTTCTAACCAGATAATTCCTTCCAAATATAGGTTTTTGTTAAGAGCGTCCCCGATTGGCTGAAATTTAAGTTGGGATTCCTGATTTCATGCACAGTGTCAATTATCATAGGATACGTTCCGCAAATCAACTCTGTTGTTTCGGTTGCCGATTTTCCGCTCCATAAATATGAAATATTCGGATGGTTCCTGGAACAAGCGCGTGAAAAAGGTTATTTACGGAATCTGGTTGATGAAAATGCGGTCCATTTACTGTCACCAGAACGATTTTCTATGGTGAATATCCATAGCATAGAACAATCTATGTTTACCTTAGGTTTGTTTTGGTTCCGAGTTCAGATCTGTTCGGGACGTTTCCAGCATAGATCAATAGTCTGTGGTTCTGAACTCGGAACCAAAACAAACCTAAAGTAACATGATTGTTCTATGCTATGGATATTTACCATAGAAAATCGTTCTGGTGACAGTAAATCGACCGCATTTTCATCAACCAGATTCCGTAAATAACCTTTTTCACGCGCTTGTTCCAGAAACCATCCGAATATTTCATATTTACGGAGCGGAAAATCGGCAACCGATACAACAGAGTTGAGTTTCGGAACGTATTCTATGAAAATTGACACTGTTTGCATGAAATCAGGAATCCCAACTTAAATTTCAGCCAATCGGGGACGATCTTAACAAAAACCTATATTTGGAAGGAATTATCTGGTTTGAAGAGCCGAGGCATGTTTTACGGGTATTTATAAATAATGCGAACCTTATAATGTCGAATTTGTCCTGAAATTCCCGTTCCCCAGTGATAGTAAACTTGCTAAGTAAATTGTGGGTTGGCAACTTGGGCCGAAGTCGTCTATTGCCATTTTGAGTTTGAAAAAATGCAAGTGCGCATACTCGAACCGCCTCGAACAGTTCTGAACTTGGAACCAAAACAAACCCATAGTCAGTAAGTAGGTCTAGGAATAGTTTTATAGAGTTTTTGTGACTAGAGCAGTCAGGTTGGAAGTCATGAAATATCATCAAGGTCAGAATAAAGGTTCATCCTCACTAGATGTTCCATAACCTTCTAGTATCGGTTCCGTAAAAATTTAGTGTGCAAAAATAGCATGGAGATGGAGACTCACCAGGAAGGATAGTGTGCACACATCAATTTATTTGAAAGATTTTTCGGAACTGATACTGGAATGTTATGGAACCCATAGTGAGAATCAACCTTTATTCCGCGATAATTTTCCAATTCTGACATATTCTAATGAATTACCCTATAGTTTGATTTAGTTACAGATTTTCTATTGACTTATAAAGTCAGTTGGTAGACCTTTTTTGTAACTGGATCTGAGGCTTGGTGACACTCAGTGAAATTGAGCAGAAATTGATAGCAAATCGGATTTTTTATTAGGTACCCTATAAAATGTACACTTTAATGTTGAAGGAGAGTACTGAATTATGGCAAACCAGACTTCAATAGACGACTTCGGCCCAAGTTGCCAACCCACAATTTACTTAGCAAGTTTACTTTCACTGGGGAACGGGAGTTTCAGGACAAATTCGACATGATAAGGTTCGCATTATTTATAAATACCCGTAAAACATGTCTCAGCTCTTCAAACCAGATAATTCCTTCCAAATATAGGTTTTTGTTAAGATCGTCCCCGATTGGCTGAAATTTAAGTTGGGATTCCTGATTTCATGCAAACAGTGTCAATTTTTATAGGATACGTTCCGAAAATCAACTCTGTTGTTTCGGTTGCCGATTTTCCGCTCCGAAAATATGAAATATTCGGATGGTTCCTGGAACAAGCGCGTGAAAAAAGTTATTTACGGAATCTGGTTGATGAAAATGCGGTCGATTTACTGTCACCAGAACGATTTTCTATGGTAAATATCCATAGCATAGAACAATCTATGTTTACTTTAGGTTTGTTTTGGTTCCGAGTTCCGATCTGTTCGGGACGGTTCTAGCATAGACCATAGATCTATGGTTCTGAACTTGGAACCAAAACAAACCTAAAGTAAACATAGATTGTTCTATGCTATGGATATTTACCATAGAAAATCGTTCTGGTGACAGTAAATCGACCGCATTTTCATCAACCAGATTCCGTAAATAACTTTTTTCACGCGCTTGTTCCAGGAACCATCCGAATATTTCATATTTACGGAGCGGAAAATCGGCAACCGAATCAACAGAGTTGATTTTCGGAACGTATCCTATGAAAATTGACACTGTTTGCATGAAATCAGGAATCCCAACTTAAATTTCAGCCAATCGGGGACGATCTTAACAAAAACCTATATTTGGAAGGAATTATCTGGTTTGAAGAGCTGAGACATGTTTTACGGGTATTTATAAATAATGCGAACCTTATCATGTCGAATTTGTCCTGAAACTCCCCTTCCCCAGTGAAAGTAAACTTGCAAAGTAAATTGTGGGTTGGCAACTTGGGCCGAAGTCGTCTATTCGAAAATATTTAAAAGGCAGTTTCGGAATCAATTAAGAAGCAAAGATTTGCAGTCCATAAGGAAAACGGTGATTGGAATGGACTTGCGAATATTATAGGGTCAACCAACCTAAGGTGGGCACAAAGGCAAAAGGAAAATGCCAAAGAGATAGCAGCAGCATAGTTCAAACTGAAGAAGCTCATAAAACTTCAATTCGCACCAGAAGGAATGCCGTACCAATATAAAATTTATTATTCCCAATTTGAATATGTTTAGTTCCAATTTGATTTTGTTTAGTTCCAATTTGAATATGTTAATTCCGAATTTGATTTTGTTATGTCTCAATTTGAAGTTGAAACGGTATATAACTGTCCTAGGATAGTTCCGAATTTGGGAACTAAAACAAAACTATCATTTGAAATTGGAACTACTGGGCGGCTTTTGCTCAGTAACAAACTTGATATGACTATGATGGAGATGTTCCACCAAAGCGCAATAAAATATTTCCTGTATTTTATGATTATCAACTCACCTGAACCTGTGGAGAATTACTTTTTTTCCCTCTCCCATACTTTTTTACTTCTGCTACAGCGGTTTTAGTAGCAACTGGTGTTGTGGTCGTAGATGTTGAAGTAGCAGGGACTGGTGTTGCACTATTACTAACTCCTTGATTCTGAGTATTGGTGCTCCAAGACCTAAATGGATTTGCTGCAACTTTATTTAATTTAAGAACTAGCGGTGTTTGAGGATTCAGGCGAGTCTGCTCAGCTAGATGTTCGATTATGTTGTCGAATGCCTGTAACAAAATATTAACAATTCCACAATGCAATTAAATAATTTCTTCAGTGAATTCATGAAGACTTCCCATCAATATCATGGATTATATAGTTTGTAGAGTATCCAGAAATATTATCTTTTCTATCAACTTTAAAAGCTGCAGGGGTTTCAACTATCATTTTTACGCGCTTGTTCTGGGGAACAGCGCGTTATCATTTCGTCACGATGTCTGTAATTTTCGAATTTTGAGCCGAAATTGGTCGCAAACGACTAAGTTGGACTCACTGATGAAGAATCCGAGGTCAAAATTGATTCTGTCCGTCTGACCGTATGCGCTGTAACTCTCGAAAGAAAAGACCTAGAGTCTTGAAATTTTCAGGTTAGGTTAAGATCCTGAATATCTCGGTTAAGTTCGTTAATGGGCCAAATCTGCCGAAGGGGTTTTGTGCTACCGCCATTCGAAATTCTGATTTTTCAATAACGAAAAATATTTATCTGATCGAAATGAAACTTGGTTGGAAGATGAACAGAGTCGATAAGAAGAATTATCCGTGGAAAAATTCGAAAAAAAATTTTTTGTATTTCATTGAAATTTCACCATTTCGCAACGTGAAAAAGCGCGCAAAAGCTGCTGACTTCACGCCAGTGCTTTTCTAGATTTTTAACATTTTAATTTTCTTTTTTCATTCAGAATCTTGCAAAGAAAAGGGGTGATAAAAAATAGTATCACAATAATTGTACTTATATTTATAGCAATTATATCCTTTTTGTGCGAATGTCCTGAGAGCAACGTCTAATCGTTTTGCCAAAATATCTGGAATTTCCCGAAAACGAGAGCTGGCGACTTGAAACTTTAAGGGTAGGTTGTGTATCAAAATTCGGCGGCTAATTTCGTCAATGGGCCAAATGGACCAATAGTTTTGGAGTTATAGCCATTTGAATTTTTCAGCATATTTTCTCAGTATCTTAGGAACTTACAAAGCTATTGGATTTAAACTTGATAACATGCAACTGTTTTTGCAGAATATATTAATTGTATTTCAATGAGATTATGCACAAAGCTTCAAGTGAATGTTTCTCATTAGTCAAATTTCATGGATGTATCCTTGATATCGTTGATATTACTCAAGTAACTCGAGAAATACTGATCTGATCATGATGTAATTTGGTAAGTGGGTGGCAAATTCTGATGCACAATTTTCTTCGAAATTACGTGATGATTGTTCAATTAGGATAATTTCTCAAAAAAAATTAATTTTTTCAAAGTTATCTGAGAATTTCTATTTTAAGTTCTCGAGGAAATTTATTTTACTATTATACAATCGATAAATTTTAACTTGATCGCATCTTTCGTTTCAGAAATATCCAATATCATAGGTGTGGGATGATAAATTCCCAGGTATTTGCGAAATTGAAAAACATAAACTTATTGAAGAAAAAGAAAAAGTAGTTTTTTTCTGCTGAAAGAGTGTTTGACTAGTGAAGCACTTACCGATTGAGAAGTGATGCCAAACCATTCTCTCCATACCAGTTCATCCAAGAATTGTTGAATTATCTGCCTAGAGAGAAGGGAAAGTGTATTCTGGAACATCCGAGGCACAATTCGCCTGAGATATTCCATTATAGTTCTATTACTCTGGAGATATTCATTTGAAGTAGTTTGAGTAACATTTGCGAAACCCATATTATGTAAAGTGGCCTTATCTACGGTTAAGTCTGTAATGATGGTAGTGGCAGGGTGTACCTAAAAATAAAGGATGTTATTCATTCATATATTTAATTTTTTTCTTTCTTTTCATTTGGACAATTGGGATGAAATTATACAGGGCGAGTCTTTGACTTATACGTTCATTTTAACCATAGATACCCGTCATTAAATAAAACACTTTTTTCATTTATTATCTGTCTTTCCGTTGCAGCATTGAAATGGATATTTCTTAACTATGGGCCAATTGCACCGTTATCGTCTTAAGCTTCAGTTAGTTAAGCGACGATAAACTTATTAAGCTCTGGTTTAAATATTCGGCTTGCACCGAGGCTGAATGTAGCTAGATTAAAGTTAATTACAAATCTGGTTACTTTCTCATGAATTGGTACTTGTGACTAGCTTCATGTTGTTTATTTTAACCCTAATTGATGAAATATTTTAATTCAAAAGATGAAACTCATTTTATGGGTTCTACCATATTTCCATAAGATATGAAAAACCAAGATGCATCTATTGAAAAACCTTCCGAAAAAATATATCTGACATACTTTATAGCTTCCATAAAAATATTGCATGTAACTTTCCCGACTTGTTCATTATCATTAAGACTAGGGATCTAGGGATAGACTTCTGCATCGAATTACAATCCTGACGTTTGTAAAATGAATAAATAAATAGTATTGATTTATCTGAAACAACTTTCGGATAAGGAACGGCTTACCTAAGGATAGACTTTCTAATGAATCATTTTGTTTGTAATAAGTATATTATGAATTGAGTTAATTTTGGGTCGAATATAATGAAAACTCTAATGTGAGATCCGCAGAATAAAAAGTATTCTATATAAATATTGAAGTATCATATATGGATGGATTGACGAAGATGTATGTTTGAAGATCGACTAACACGAGGATGCAATTTCTTTCACATTAATTCGTTTGTAGTTATATTTTGAGTCCAGTTAATATATAATCGAAGAGAATGATAGCACAGAGAGAGCACCTGCATAATGATAAAGTAGTATATGATAGCTTTCCACGTAATACATCACTAAATAAAATAGTACTGAAGAATCTTCATGGTTTTTCATTCCAAATATGTCTTCGATTTCATTCTGCTCTTCGCTCTTGGAAATAAATAAGCATATCATTGTAACTTTATCATTTCAAATAGATGAAGGCTTATAAGAAATACCACTGAGTTTACGAACTCAATGGAAATACTGATGTTAATTCTTCATGCTTTAAAAGATACGAAACAATGCCTACTGATGTCATTATCTCTCTATATCATTTCTCATGAATATCATCTGAAATTCAATAACTTTTAATCAAAATTTGATTATCAAATCCATTAACTCGTACGAGTTCTTCATGAATGTCCAATGTAAAAAAAAAAAAATGTAAACAAACTGGAGGTTACGTCCAGAAAAATGTCAAACTTGTGCGAAATCGCTCGAAAGTAGGGTTAGATTTCGAAGCTTACCATTAATCGGAGTTTGTTTCACAGGAATGAGACAATAATTATTGTTGGAAAAGCTTATTTAATTATGCCGACGTTTCGTTGGATTTTTCCAACATTTTCAAGGCTGTAACAACATAAAGCTATTTGACACATTAGTGAAAATCATGAACTTACCATTAATCCTTCTTTTAAACCCCCAAATTCTAGGACTTAAATTTAACAGTCAGTTAAGGCCATTAAACGAGGATTTCGTGACGGTGCAAGATAATTTTTTACCTAAACCTTGGTTATGGTCTTAATATATGGTTTTGTAATACGGTGCAAGTGGCCCTATGACACATATTCCTCAGTGATCACTTTTATCCCATTCAAAACCGTTTCCTAGTTTTAGACTCGCCGATTCATAAAACTGTAGAAATAAGCATGAAGAATGCAGATAATGTTTATCTAAAGTCACTATATGAATCTTCAATCATCTCAGAATACTCAATTATTCTTCTATGATTCCTCATTCGAGATATTTGAAGTTGAATGCTAGAAAATCTTAAAAATTCGAGAAAATTCCCTATTTCTGTGGATCCGTCCCTGAACTTATAATGGCCTTGAATAAAGCTCAACCCAAGTTTATCTAAACCTTAGTAGACAAGGAGTTATTTATCTATTTTAAGACAAGAGCATGGACTATGTGTTCATGTCTATGGACCAGACTTTCCATCATAAAGCTCAATTGATGTGTTCACGCTGATTGATTCCATAAAATTCATTTATAAATTTGATGAAAATTAGGATAATTATAAAATTTTCTATATGAGACTGACCGACGATGAAAAAGCCTATAATCTTAAGGTAGAAGCAATTGTATATTGCATGAAAATATCAGGTGAAAGGTCAGTGTTTCAATGATCAAGTGTAGTGATATATGGCAGTCTTTTTAACAGGGATTAGGGCAGGTAGTGAAGAACCAGACTAAGCCCAACTAAGTGCCGACGTTTCGTCCGTATATTCGAACTTTTTCAAGGTTGTATAAAAGAAAGTACAAAAATATAGTGAAATATTTCGTTACATTAATACTGCAAAAAGCATCAAATCATAAGAATAAAGTGGGTAAATGAGATTACTTGTGAATGTTTCTATGAATTGTAAGCAATGGATTGGCTTCTCTGCCATAATACAGATCACCTTAAGAGATATCTGTGATAACCTTGCAAACAAGGTGTAGTAGTGAATTAGCACATTAGAAATTTTAAATGCTTATAACTTTTTATTTGAGCCCTTTCTAGAAATATGGCAAAAGAGGAATTAATGTACAACTTGAATACATGTCCTGTATAGTTTTCAATTAGGTACCGAGTTCCTGATATTAATCCAACTGAATATTAAAGAAAAAAAAAATTTAATCATTCCACCTACCCAGTGCAGAATTGGTTCCAATATCTTCGTAAACTTCTTCCTGAAGTTTCTGTCGCCATCAGGCATAGGTTCTACAGCTCTCAGCCTGATATATTTTGTGCTGGTTTCTAATACTCCTAGAACTTCGACTTTCACTTGTCTCTGGTTGCCATCGTGTGAGGTGGTACCTAATGAAATAACACCCACTTCGACTTTACTACCGGCGCCTCCCAATTGCCGTAATTGACTTTGCACAGCCATTGTGCACACACCTCTGAGCCATGTATAAACGCCTTTGACATAAAGATTATCTACTTTTACCTACAATACAAGACAATACTTGTTGGCATCTATGACAACATTGTGATTTTGATAAGATGTGGACGAATGGTCAATAGACATTGGATTATATCAATTAAGAAATCGTAAGGTGTCTGAATATTTTTGGCTTGAAGCTACATTCACTTCGCTGCAGAATTTCCACGCGTACTAAGTATCTGGATTCCAGCGCTCCCGTTATCAGGCTATCAGATATATTGGATCTGCTGTTTTTTTTTGAATTTTTTTTTCATTATGATTAGTAGTGAGAAAATAATAAAAAAATGGATGAGTAAAATGAAGCTCTTTTAATGCTTGCTGATTGAATCTAACCTAACAACGCAAACAGCAGAAATGTCGTGTGACAATACGCCACAAACTGTTTTGACAGTTGAGAGAGACTGGAGGACCAAAAATAACCTCAAATGCATTATTTACTATGGGAAAAAGCAATTTGGCTTGTGATTTTGTATTAATTTGAATGTTTTGGACTGAGACATACACACATAATGACATAACAAATCCCAGATTCTATGTAACAAAGTTTGAAGTTATAACTTTTTTGCTGCGTTCGTTTATTGCATCCGAGAGGCGACAGATTTTTTGGTCACGTGACAGCAAATCTTATGGATTTATCAGATTTTATCTGAAGTAAACGAACGATCCAGACGAAATGAGAATCACAGACCATAAATATTTGATATCCTTTCATCTGGGTATCAATGACTGATGTCAAATCAAAATTGTTAATCATATATTTTATTTTCTGCAGTGTTTATTTCTCAGCTCGTTGGAAGAAATGAGTATGAATATAACTTCATTAGAGCTGATTAGAGAAGAATATCAAATAATGATCGATCCTGTTGAAGAGGACGACGAATGAACAGTTCTGAAAAAAATACAGGGGCTAGCTGAAGATACATGACCCTTATTTCAATTCAACAGTTTAAAGATTCCTTAAAATGTTTCACAGTTATATGAATTCACCAATAATTGTTTAAATCATTATTTATTCATATACAAGTAGACGGAATTCAATGATAAGAGATATCCGCCTTGCCATCAATAAAAATTTGGTTCTCAGAATCTTGTCTGAGTTACTTTGCCTCTGTAAATTAGGCGTCCTCAGTGGAGAGAATTGTTCATTCATTATTAAGACCAGAATATTCCAGATGTTGAGCCTTTTGCCTAGGTGTAGTAACGGAATTCTGAACATAATTATTCTCGCGGGTTGGCATTTCTGATGTATTTTTTTGAAATGAACCAAGAATGGACAAACGCCAATAAAGCTAATTATATACAGTGTGTCCACGGATTGGGTGCCGGTAAGGTGTAAATGACGAGAAATTTTCGAGTTAGACTCTGATATTCTGGGAATCGCTCCTGCTTGGTCTCAAACTAAGATGTTGAGAAAATGAGCCAAATAAATTTATATACAGGGTGGTTTAGAACTGATTCAATGAAAATTGTTGAGAATAAAGTACCTTTGTTTTGAAAGATATCGAGATAGTTTATTGAGAAAAGTTGTTTGGAATGAGCTGCTGCAGGAACTCAGTTTCAGATAAATCAGCCTACCTTGACTTAATAAGTTGGTCATGAATATCTTGTATACATGAGATTTTTGTCATGACCAAAAATTTAAATTTCGAAACTATTCTTTTGACAGGGTTACGTGATACCACAACATTTGGCCAGCGTCCATGGAATTGTCTTATTACTCCCTGATACGAAATGTCTGCACCTAAGCCGTAGCACTGCACAATAAACACTCTTTGTTCTATGGTCAGCATGTTTTTAACTGGAAAATTTTAGTTTATGACGAATAAAATTTACGTTTCAAGTCACGTCCGGCATTTGTAACCATGGATATTATCAAATATTTCCCTAACCTAGTTTTATCCGAGCATCGAGATTTAGCCGTGTCTTTTGATTCCAAACAACTTTCTCAGTAAACTTTCTTGATATCTTTTAAAACAAAAGTGCTTTATTCTTGCTTATTTTCCTTAAATCAGTTCTAAACCACCCTGTATATTAATTGATTTGGCTCATTTTCTCAACACCTTAATTTGAGACCAAGCAGGAGCGATTCCCAGAATATCAGAGTCTAGCTCGAAAATTTTTCGTTATTTACACCTTACCGGCACCCAATCCGTGGACACACTGTATATTCCCACTCAAAAAATAACTTTTGTCCGAACTGTGCTAACGAGAAAAACCAACACGAAATGAAAATTGAACGGAAATTATTTCTGGGTAATTGATATCAACAAGATGTCAAATTTACTCCATTAACAAACTCCGATCTTGTCTATGATACCGACGAAAAAGATCGTCATCGACTCGCTCTGATTTTGTTTGACGATCGGTTGACATCTGTGGTCTCCTACATCTGGATGTAATTAACGAACGACTCGGGAGCAATCTGAGTAGTCTGATGTAAAAAATGAATGCCCCCACTACAACATTTTATCAGAGAATATAGTTTAATATAAGTTTACAACAAAAATCTCCGAAAATTATCAGTGCCTCACGATCTAAACTGGTGCACAATGTAGTAGTTAATGGAGACGCAATGAACAAATCTTAGGGCGTACCATGGTGTTACCACACACTGATATGCTGAGATCGAAAGTATAGAATTTCTTTTAAACTCACCCACTGTGTGACATTCTGTATATTTGTCTGACAAGACCAATGATAGATGAGTTTCAGCATAACCATTGGTGGATGGGGAGAACCTTCAAAAATTGATCCATTGAACACCGATACGAATCTCTGCGGACAACATTCAGAGATCCATACATATCCCCCCGAAAAGGGAAATTTAGTGACATCACTATACATTCCTAGTTTCAGTTGGGTATTGGTGTGTACAGGACACTTCTGTTCCGCTCGAATAAGACCTTGTTGAATTAACCTATAAAAGGAACGAAATACTAACAATATTTTGACATTTGACAAAACATTGTGGATTTTTTATGACGTGACAGGATCAACCAATGGAAAATAAGGCGGGTCTACAAAAATAACACTGTATTTCAACAATATTAGGACCGTTTTTCACACCCAAAATATTTCGAAGAGCATCCGAACCATCTATTCTATGCATCTATACTTTATACTCATTTATAAAGTCAGTCGGTATGCCATGAAAGTTTGACACATTCCACTCCATAATGTAACTCCATCAAAACAAAGAGCCCTCGACGAAAATATGTACGAATAGACGACTTCGGCCCAAGTTGCCAACCCACAATTTACTTAGAAAGTTTACTTTCACTGGGGAACGGGAATTTCAAGACAAATTCGACATGATAAGGTTCGCGTTATTTATAAATACCCGTAAAACATGCCTCAGCTCTTCAAACCAGATAATTCCTTCCAAATATAGGTTTTTGTTAAGATCGACCCCGATTGGCTGAAATTTAAGTTGGGATTCCTGATTTCATGCAAACAGTGTCAATTTTCATAGGATACGTTCCGAGAATCAACTCTGTTGTTTCGATTGCCGATTTTCCGCTCCGTAAATATGAAATATTCGGATGGTTCCTGGAACAAGCGCGTGAAAAAGGTTATTTACGGAATCTGGTTGATGAAAATGCGGTCGATTTACTGTCACCAGAACGATTTTCTATGGTTAATATCCATAGCATAGAACAATCTATGTTTACTTTAGGTTTGTTTTGGTTCCGAGTTCAGATCTGTTCGGGACGGTTCTAGCATAGACCAATAGACTGTGGTTCTGAACTCGGAACCAAAACAAACCTGAAGTAAACATGATTGTTCTATGCTATGGATATTTACTATAGAAAATCGTTCTGGTGACAGTAAATCGACCGCATTTTCATCAACCAGATTCCGTAAATAACCTTTTTCATGCGCTTGTTCCAGGAACCATCCGAATATTTCATATTTACGGAGCGGAAAATCGGCAATCGAAACAACAGAGTTGATTCTCGGAACGTATCCTATGAAAATTGACACTGTTTGCATGAAATCAGGAATCCCAACTTAAATTTCAGCCAATCGGGGACGATCTTAACAAAAACCTATATTTGGAAGGAATTATTTGGTTTGAAGAGCCGAGGCATGTTTTACGGTTATTTATAAATAATGCGAACCTTATCATGTCGAATTTGTCGTGAAATTCCCGTTCCCCAGTGAAAGTAAACTTGCTAAGTAAATTGTGGGTTGGCAACTTGGGCCGAAGTCGTCTATTGAAGTCTCCCCCAATTTTTTGCCCCTGATGATATTTCACTAGTGCCAACAGGAACGTAGTTCTAGTACCAAAAACTTCATAGACCCATTACAGGGCCTACCGACTGATTATAAAATATCTGAAAAACGAATTAAAAAAATTCTTTCATAGGTGAATAAGGCCAAAAAAATAGTTCGGGAATTCATATCCTCACAGCAAATATTTTCAAAACTAATCTATTATAGGAATTGGTTCGTGGAGAAAAGAGAGCTCCAGTAGTAACACTAACATAATCACAAGGACGAAAATCTGTCGATAAATCAACAAATGTTCTTCAGAAGGATGAAAGTCATGCACATCGATCAAGGTATTCTGCACTCGAAGGTAGGATTCGCAAAATGCCCCTGGTATTCCATCTGAAAGGTGACAAGTATCGAGATTCCTATTTAGCGGTTTTGAACAAGGTAAGATGACCTGACGATCAGTAATAACTGTGAAACCGCTGTAGTCATTTTCCTTGGATCCGCTTCTTTGGTGTAGATGTTTTGGATAATTAGCTCTGATAAAGGTGGAATATTTGTTGATTTATATTTATATTGTTTTCAACATTTCATGAGAATTCACATGGAACTTACCATTCTGTGAACTTAGTGGGCGGATGCATCAGAACACTTTTAACTTTTGAATCAAGTTTCGATCTATCCACTCCCAAGTCTGTTACTCTGAGGTGGGGCCTCGCAACTACCACTAGAGATGGATAAGTTTTTCCTTGGAGTTTATTAAAAGCTATTTCCCTATTATCTGCTTGGTTACGATTCTCATCTGATGTCAAATCTACTACTTGCTTTGAAGGCTTTTCAACGGGGGTACTAACGGCTGGCTGCAAGAAAAAAACATTCACCTATTTGATTTCGATTCTTTTTAGGTATATTACCTCAAAAGTCAATAATGCGATAGAAAAATTAGTTTTGCAACTAATGTTTCTACTTTCAAACATATATTCTTAGATGTGTCTTTTTTATCAACTGAATATTTCTGTATTAAGAGAACTGATCATAACTTCGATTTCGAGAGCAATTTGTACTTGAAATGTGAAATGAGGTTTTCATGAATTTCAACAAGACCATCATTATTTCAAAAATAACATTTATTTCATCATAATATACAGACGGAAAATATGCTCTTCATTCACTTAATTCTACCTAACAGTTGAATGATAAAAGTGTGCCAGAACAACTGAAATCTATTAAAAACAGGAAGTTCGGTTTGACTAACAAGCAATAGATCCAAGCCGAAAAAGTATGGCACTAAAAATAAAGGGGTTAACACCACTGTGAATGATTCGGAAACTCACAATATTTTTACTGTCCATTTTTGAGTTCTATTTCACTCATAACCAATTTCGAGGTTTCCAAGGACATTAGATTGTTCAAAAAGCGCCATGAAGATTTTATATAGTTTCCTAGCCTATGATTTTGTTTGTAGTGATATTAATATTTTGTTCATATCTGAGTTCGTTCACGATTCCTTGATTACAGCTTTTCAAGAAACTTTTTGGATCATGGAAATGATACATGATAGAATGACTCTTCGAAATGATTTCAAAATCTTCTAAGAAACTTCTGGGGACATTTTCATTAAACATGGTTAATATCAAATATTTTAAATATATTCCCGAAGAACGACTTCTAAAGTTCTCCATTTGTATGAAATGGACGATCACTGGGAATTAAAATTTTAGAAATGAAAACCTCAAAAGCTACTCAGTGTTGATAATAATTTCACGATAGATTGGTGGTGTAAGGATCAAGGATGCAGGGAACGATACTCTGTCAGTTCGCCGACGTTTCGGAAAAATTTATTTCCATCCTCAGGGCTCTACAAAATTTACGGAAAACATGATTCGTAACATTGATGAAGTTGTTCACAATAGTAAAGGAAAAACGAGCAATACTATTGACTAGAAAAATATCACAGAAAAAGTGGTCTTGGAATAATTTCGACACACAAAGAAAAGTTACACAATTTAAAAGACAGCTTAGGTTTAAAGTAAAGTTAACATACATATAAATATACAGATAAATATACAAACATAGATATAGTACTTACAGACTGAACAAGTGTATCTTCCCAAAATCATTTTGTTAAGAACCAAATCAAACCTCCAATATTTCTTGTAAAAATAAATCATCACCGATTAAAAAGCCCCTCTCGACGTCACTACTTGATCTTCAATATATCACATACATGCGTTTACGTTTTTTACCCTAATCTGTTTCGAGTCCGCCGTTCCTTTGATTTCACCTCCGTCTGTCGGCGACTGTCTGCATATCGGTTGCTTTGTTTGTCCCCGCTTTTTAATCGGTTATGATTTATTTTTACAAGAAATATTGGAGGTTTGATTTGGTTCTTAACAAAATGATTTTGGGAAGATACACTCGTTCAGTCTGTAAGTACTATATCTATGTTTGTATATTTATCTGTATATTTATATGTATGTTAACTTTACTTTAAACCTAAGCTGTCTTTTAAATTGTGTAACTTTTCTTTGTGTGTCGAAATTATTCCAAGACCACTTTATCTGTGATATTTTTCTAGTCAATAACTCATAGTATTGCTCGTTTTTCCTTTACTATTGTGAACAACTTCATCAATGTTAAGAATCATGTTTTCCGTAAATTTTGTAGAGCCCTGAGGATGGAAATAAATTTTTCCGAAACGTCGGCGAACTCACAGAGTATCGTTTCCTGCATCCTTGATCCTTACACCACCAATCTATCGTGAAGTAAAATTCTTTGGATCACCACTTCAGATGTTGTTGATAATAATAATCCATCATTTTTTTTTTAGGAACTCTCCTTAAAATTAGGAAAATTTTCTAGATATGAAGGATTCCTCTAATAGGTTATTTTAGGAAGACAGGTCACACAAAAAATAGTAAAAGTTACAAATTCGATTAAAAATCCTGTTGAAGAATTTCAATATGGCAACTGATATTGTTCTCGACAATTCCAATAATGATATGATTATGAGTAAATGAATCAAGAACTGCCAAAAAAAAAATTTCTTTAGACCATAACAGTGGTGTTACCTCTTAAATAATAAACATTACAAAAATAGAGCTTTGGTTCAAAAAGGAAAAGATTTAAAAAAATAAATAACAATGAGAAGAAAATCATTCCACTAAAAGATGGATATTTTGAATCGCATTCGCAACTGAATGAAATTGTAAAGCAAATTACTCTAATAGTCTTCAAACAAACATTCAGCAAAAAAGCATTTCTACATATCGAAAACTTTTTTTGCTTTCCTTACCCTCTTGCTAGTTGTTGGTGGTGTCGCCTTATTGTTCCTTGTCTGTATCGTAGGTGTGGATTTCATGCCTCTCGTCTGTATCGTTGGAGATGGAACGGTGGGAGTCATCTGTGGAACTCCACGTGTTAGTGCAGTATTGTTGGATATGGGGGTTTTTGCATTTCCTCTCGTTGTTACACCCTGACTATTTCCTCTTGTAGGTATTGAATTATTTCTGGTTTGTATTGTAGGTGGGGGGGTAGGTGCACCGCCTTTTCTTGTTCTCATGTTTCTTCCAGTGTTGGGATTTTGTGATATTGTTGCCACATCTTTGACGGCTGCTGATATCTGAAGTTTACTTTTAGGGATTGTAGGTGTGGTTGTTTGTACTTGATTTGTGGCCTTTGAGAAAGTCCCAACTATAAGTCCAAGCACAGGATCCATGACTAAATGGTATGCTGGTGCCTTCTCGTCGAGTTGTGGCAATTCACTTGGTTTGAAAATTGATTTTTTACCACCTGAGGAAGAAAAGATGTCCTACTTGAGTTTCTTAGAAATTAAATTATGTAATTTATATATATGTTATAATCCCATATTAATATTCATTTTATACGAAGATAGGAATTGGTTGGAGCTTAGGTAATAATAAACTGTCATTGAAACAAGGACGAACCTTTCCATAAGTCAATAAATATTCCATCTTGATCAGAGCTAATCATCCAATCAACGAAAACATCTACACCGAAGAAGCGACGTACAAGGAGTACGGTTACTGCACTTTCACGGTTATTTCCGATCATCAGACCGATCTACATCTACACCGCAGATTCAGAGACCGGAAACGAAAATAGTATTCTCGAAGGTTGGTATTCGTAAGATGCTACTGGTAGATGGCGCGTTGTATGTTGTTAATACTGAAGCGTTCCGTCAAACAGGTCATAAGTACAGTAGAACCCTTTAATCCGTCATTTCAGGACTAGAGGTATGGTCGGAACGTAAAAAATATGGTTTATCTAAAAAGCTTATATTAATTGCATTAATAAATATAGACAGGTTCCACAGTGAAATTAGTGAGGAATGATCTTAGAAAATGTTTGTAAACATCGATTTAACTGTGAAAGCAAGAAGGAAAGACCTAGACAAGAGTCAGTTATAGATTTTTGTCTAACGGATTAAATTTTAGACTTAGATGCAATGTCTCTATTATCTCGAATGAAAATAAATAGTAAACAACGGCGCCCTGGCAGTGAGTCATCAACAAGACCGAACCTACTCGCATGACTAAGCATGGTCGGAATAATCGGAGCGTCGGATCACCCGAGGGCGGATTGGAGGGGTTTTATTGTATCTAGAGTCTCACGTGAGGTTTCCAAGGTATGTCGGTCTGATGATCGAAAAACAACCGTGAAACTGAAGTAAACGTACCCCTTGGACATCGTTTCTTCGGTGTAGACGTTTTGGTTGATTGGCTCTGATCAAGGTCGAATATTTGTTGACTCATTGATAGATATTAACAAAGAAAAGTAACGGTAAACCCGTAAGATTTCCCGTCGCCGAGATGTTAAAAAGATATTTACATCATTGTACGCAGTGTGTTTTTCTGAATAAAAAATGTGAGATCGAACATAGGCGGTCTCCCTTAATTTGGAAGATATGGGCCCCCAAAGTTTTCAGGTCCCTTTTTCCACCATAAAAACGATCTCTGACTTCATCTGTATAGTTCACAAACCACCTTTGAACCTTCAACCAACAATAAGCAACACTTTTTTTCAAGAATAATCAATATTTAATGAAAAAACAATGAAATTACTGGACAACCACTTAACCTCTATTCCTTCTGATTTCGACTCAGTCTAAAACTGAAGTTTGGCAATGGCGCGTATTTCATCGGTCATAATCGCGCCATCGTGCGTATTCGTGAATATTGCTGGCGAGAAAAATGAAATATGTTGATAGTTCTTACTGTTTACTGCGATACTCTAAATCTTCCAATGGGAGAATTCGTTTCTAATGAAATCTACAAGGTTGAAACATAGTAATGGAATGAGAATACACCCTGATATATATTTCAACGTACATTATTTTCATATGTGATAGGTCGCGCTCTCCCCAGATTTCCAATGAAATCGAGGTTATTATATAACCCATTTTATTGAAATACCCTGAATCTCATTCTAAACTGGGACCATCTCGAAGACATAACAAAAAACGAAGTAGATAACAACCTCCCTATTTTGAAGGGGATAGAAAGAAAGTTCAAATGAAAATATTGAGAGTGAAACCTTAAACAAATATTCTCAATGATTTTGTTTTGATGTTAGAATAAACACCTCCTCTCAGTGACAGAAGCATTTTCTTCACAATCCTTCAACTGTCCTTCATTTCAAATTTCCCGCCAGCAACTACTCTTCAGTCATAATATGTTGGCCAACGATGAAAAGACGCTGTTGCCAAGCTACGCTTTAACATTGAGAAGTATTTCGTAGAAATATAGGTTAAGTGGTTGTCTAATATTTTCACTTTTCTTTCTTTAAATAATGAATATTCTTGAAAGAAAGTGTCGCTATTCGTTGGTTGAAGGTTCAAAGATGATTTATGAACTAGATTTGAGAAGTGAGAGATCATTTCTATGGCGGAAAAAAGGATCTGAAAATGCAACAATTTGGAAATTAGGGGGCGCATATCTTCCAAACAAAGAGAGACCGCCTATGTTGGCCTTCATATTTTTTGTTCAGGAACTCACACTGCTTACAATGATGTGAATATCTTACTTATAGCTTCGCGACGGGAAATCTTGCGGGGTTTACCAAAGTAACAAATTATGAATCAATGAAAGATGATTCCCCAATATAAGAGGCCCGTGGAGTCCTTTGCACAGCTGAGGATCTGAAAAATCATCCCTTGCAAGAGCGGACCTTGTCAAAAGTCCTAGTAGAGGGTAATTGTAGGCAATGTTATTCACTGCAAGATTTTTGTCTCTATTTCTGTTGCAGGTATTATTCCAAGATATTTTATAAATCTAAATTTAGAAGCGACATTTTTGTTCCAATGGAGAAGATGCCCATAATGAATGTCAGTTTTTTCTACAAAAAATTCCAATAAAGTTCGGTTGGTAATTACAGAGGTTTCATGAAATAAATTATAGAATTGGGATGAATGAGCACTAAGTAGACTGGCGAAAAAACAGATGAATGCCAGTCATTAAACAGCTAAATAGATAACCAAGACAATAGAAGTTAATTCGGGATTTTTTTTTAAAGAAATGTAACGAATGCTGAATTGGGTGGTAACAGCTGAAATACATATTAACAATTTGTACTCACAATTCGTAATAAGCTCATTAACTTCCACAGCTGTACTGATGGCACCTGTATAGACAACTTCTGCCTTTTTACTTTTCAATAATTCATCTAGTTTCACTTGAAGTTCTTTTTCTTCTTTTTCTGCCTTCTTTTGTCTCTCTTTTTGAACCTCTGAGAGTTCTTCAACAGAACATTCTAATTCTAATGTATTTTCTTTGGGCACATAATTAGAATTAGAAATACTTTTCAAAACTATAACATCCCGATCTAAAAAATACCAAATATGAAAATTCTGTCATTCCAATATGAATATTCATCCCACCATTTCCGTCTGATGATTTTCTATGGCTCAATTTATATTTTTTCTTCGGGGGTGGAGTTTCCATGTTTGGGGATATCTTGAATTAAAAAAAAAAACAAAATTGAATATCATTAATGTTTTGGTGATGGTGAAGCTAATATATAACATTATATCCCTATTAAAATGAAACATGAGTATGTAAGTTTATGGAAAAACTGCTACTCATTCCTACTTTCATTTTAGGGGCGTTCGGAAACTTCATTCTGTTTTGTCTGGAGGTCAAATTTGTGAATAATTTCAGTTGAATTGATGGGGTGCTTCCCAGATGGTGCTCGTGACATTCCATTCACAAAAAGCACCATCCAGCAGATATTAAGTGTCTAGAAACTTTTTGGCATTCAACAAGGTGAGTCGTTCTGATGATAGATAAAAACGTGAAACTGCTGCAGACGAATTATATGGACAATGCTTCTTCGGTGATTTGCTCAGATCAAGTTGGAATATTAGTTGTTGATAGAATTCACCTTCAGATAAGACAGAGTAATTTTCGAACGCCTTCAAATTAAGACTATTATGTTTGTTTCTCAGTGGAATTGTGCACGGTATGAGCTGCACTCTTGGTTCCTTTTTGCCAAAAGTGAAAGGCATCCTTTGGTGCTTTACCTTTGTTTCTGAGAAAACATCCCACTTGACATTCAGGTCGATTCTGTTTGCGTATTGCTATGAACCTTGCTATTCTAGTCATATTGCTTTCTTTCTAATTTATAGCAATATGGCCATGATGTTACGCATTCTGTTCCGAGTGTTATAGCAATGTTTGTTATGAATTTTGTCATAACAATATTGCTATCATGGACTTCCATAATTGGTGATTTTAGAGCTGACAACACTGTGTTTTGTGACTCTAGAACTACAAGGAATAAGAAAATAACCCTAATTCGTGATTTTTCTTTATGGTTTCGCATACATAACCTCTATCTACGGCTTTCTTTATTCATGTAAACATAGACATAAAAAATGTTAGGAAACGAAACGAGTCAAATTGACCAATAACCAATTTCTCGGATACCAATAAAATATTGGTTATCAGAAATCGAATGCAGCAATTTTATTCAGGCGTTAATAATTCGAAATTCGATAAACTTTTTCGTTGGCACCTCAACGGGATTGCTGTTGTTGAGATGATTAGAATAATCATCTCAGCTGTTGCCTATGCCTGTATCTTAGTCTAAAAATTTTCCTTGAAATTGAATAATATTCTAGAGAACCTTGAACACATTTCCATTAGCATATACTTTTTTTTATTCATGTAAACATCGACTTATTCGAAAATGTTACGAAACAGAAAAACCAATTAAAGTCAAATTGACCTATTACCTGGATACCGATAGAATTTTGGTTTCCAGAAATCAAATGCAGCAATTTTATGCAGGCGATAATACTTCGAAAGTCGATGAACTTTTCTGTTGGGAATTCAAAGGGATGGCTGTTGTTGAGATCATTAGAATAATCAGGTCAGCTGTTGCTTACTATGCCGGTATTTTAGTCTAAGAATTTTCCTCAGAATTAAATATTCTAGAGAACCTTGAACAAATTTCTATTAGCACAATCTTCCCTATCTTTAATATTTTCGAATTCTTGGAAGAAATAATACTGAAACAAATGGATCTCTGTAAGATTCCTTTTCCAACCTTTCATGTTATGAAGTATAGCAAGTACTATTTTGATGTTGCTAAGATATCAATATTGATAGCAAGATTCTTGTTAAAGTGACAGATCATATTGCTCAAAATCGTTGATCAGAATATCAATAATTTCAATCTTGTTATGATAGCAATATCTTTTTCCTAGCAATATTGCTATTTGCAAACAGAATCGACCTGATTGTCTCGTTAGTACTGTCATGTTATTCTGGCTTCAATCCACAGGTGTACAAGTCAAGATCCAGAAGGGATACTTTAGTACTTTCAGTCAATATGCATACCGTAGCTCTACACATACAGTTATATATTCCTATATTTCCCGCCTCAATACAGTTGATTTAGAATCCATGAGTGTGCCTATGTGTAAATTTGATGATAGGAGAGACACAGCAAACCTCACAAACACTTCCATCTAAAGATTTAATATGCAACTGTGCGGTATTTACCAGTCAGACAGTTTAATTTCAATAAACTTCTCTACCTTTCTGGATGTTACTTTCCTCAATGTTTACAACAATCAAGGTGTTGTAGTAGCGCTTCTTAACAGAAGCGACAGCTGTCACCAAGAATTTTTCCAAGGTTAGGTTAGGTTTCAATAAACTTCACTATCTCTCTTCATTTTACTTCCCTCAATATTCACAGAAGCCAAGGTGCTATAGCCACATCCTATGGACAGCTTCACAATCGCAGAACAGATTTTCGTCAGTCTCAGTGGCTTCTTAGTAGCTACTAGGCTATTTCATTACCATGCATCCCTGAGTGACCCGGCGTGTAAAGAAGGGTGACATCTTCCATCTCCAGACTAGTTTTCACCTAACTAATGAGAAGTCAAGTGCTTGTGAAGCCGTAAAGGGGGAATGCAGCTTGACATCACAATGCAGAAAGGTGACACAAGGTCTTCAAGAATTTCCGGGAGGAGGTCAGCGACTAGCCTTTTTCTGAACACCGAAAAACAGCCATATTCCATGAAAGGGTCCAGTGAGTGCGCAGTTTGAGTTCAGATCTTTGGTGAAGCATTCAGTCAATCACTGATAACCTGAACTTGTTAACATTTGCGATACATGGGAAAGTAACGGAAAGTTTGCGAATACAAAAGGCCTGTGCTCTACCACCACATTTCTCCCAGCCACACGGCATCGTTCAGCAGCAACTACATGATCCAGAACTGGGCTCTGTGGTGCTCAAGCCTCCTCACAGCCACGCCTTTGCTCTTTTTTGTCTTCCTCAACGAGAGAGGGGAAAGCACTAGGAGTCTGTGGAAATCATCCAAGCTCACATTACAGGTTTCCTGAGATTTCATACAAGTAGTTTGTAGTTGCCTTACAGGAGTAGCAGAATTCTCTCTGCGAGTGTATTCAGGTAGTAAGAGAATATTTTGAAACCATTTGTACCAATCGGGGCCAACAATCTATTTCTATAAGAACATGCGCATTGCTTTCATGTTGCACCATGTATATACATTTTTTTTGCGCAAAGGGAAAAGCTTTTACTTCTCGCAAGAATTTTATTTACATAATTATAAAGAAAAGGGACTTACCGCTCTTTTTTTGGGAGGGGGAGGAGGTGGAGGATCCAAACGGAAATCTTTCTTGTCATCCTCATCGTCTGGTATAACAAATGCATCGTCATCTTCATCGTCTAATAACAATTGCATCTGTTTGAGTGCCTCTTTACTGGCTTGTCTTCTCGAAGAAGTTCTGGTTGATTCTATGGGTTTCTTATTTTTAGGCATTGTGACCTGCAAGAACAGATGAATATAATGTATAAAAACTGCAAATTTTACATATTGGGTGATTTTCACTCATCAAACTATTTCAGGCCTTGTTTTATATCTAACTGGGAAAGTTTTTATTTTACTTATAGGGTTCGCTTAAATAATCCCCCCTATTTTTTCACGTAAAATCTGATGAAAGTTGAAAAAATATTTGAGATCCTGAGTTTTTATGGATTCGATTTCTTGGAGTTGAATTCCCTTTAAATTTTCGGTCCAAATAGCCAACATTGTTATATGACTACATTTTGGCAACATTGTGTGTTTTTCAAAAACACTTTAACTGCAGAAATATTCGACACCATGATTTTCACAAGGTTCCGAATATCTAAGAAACCCATTTTATTCAGAATGTTACTAAACAATATAAACAGGGTGTGCCATTTGAAATAAGGAAGTTGAATACATATGCAAATTTTCAGGGCCAAATTATGTACTCCATAAACGTCTAATTGGCCATTCACCGTGGGACACCCTGTATACCCATTCAATTTTTTTTACCAATATTTCCGAGAGGGCAGAATGAAACGAGTCGAAATCTGGTATGTATTTCGTTCAAAATGAGAGCTGGACGGTTCATGCATAATGTCGCGAGGACCATATGAGTAGAAAATCGCAAAACCTTTTTATCGGGGGGAGGATTCGATACCTGGATGGGTGAACGCTCTTAGTCTTGGTTCTCGCCCAGGATTCAGTAATTTTTCAACTAAGTGCCAGATTTCATTCAGAATAAAACTGTATATTCGGAAATATATACATGAAATAATTCTAGAAGAGCACTGACGTGAGGTCAGGAACTTTTACGCTCTTCCGAAAAAAAATTAAATTTATTGGGTATAACTTCGGAACCTTTCGACTAATTTAACCGAGATTCTCAGACACTAAACCTACTCCTCGAAAGTAAGAGCACCTTCGGCCGGGCGGACAGCTAGACAGTCCAACCTAGTCGTTTAAGACCACTTATACTTATTACTACAGACATTTGGCAAAATGATAACACGCTGTTTCTCTGTACAGGTGCGTGAAAAACCCACTCATCAGATAACGGCCGATCGAAAACGCAATAGCAACAAATAAAAGAAACAGCTGACTCGATATTTATAGATTTGGTGGTCAAATTTATGAATAGTTGAATTTCATTCAATGTTTTCTCATATCTATGCGAAATTTAATTTTTCCAATATATTCAAAAATTCAAATCCAATCGAATTTGTTAAAGAAACATGGCATTAAAGCTGATGCAAATTTTCAGCAGACGAGTTTCGCTGACATCAGAACATTCAGAAATATGTTGAAATATGACGACTTGAAGGTGTCTGCAATGTTTGAACGAAATCTCATGGGTAGTTCCTGAGATAAGTTAATACTTTCTTCAAGGAATTTTTCTCGATTTTGCGTCTTCACTCTTACATAGAATTACCAAGATTCATAGCTCGTTCGGATCGGTATCTTTTGAGTTATGGGAAAATCCATCCTTGACATGTCTATATCCATTCTTTATACAATGCTATAACTGCTAAACTGTTGGGCGGATTTCACCTATTAGCTCCAATAGGCAAAATAAAACGCTCTTGTTCCCTAGGACAAGAACATAATAATGGATTTATCTTAGCGGAAACGTAAAATATTACCTTGGTAAGTTAGAAATTTGGAATGAATTTTTTTTATTTTCATCCTTGTTCTTGTTCTATTTGATATCTGACAGAAAAATTTTAAAAAAGAAATGGGAATAGTTCAGGTGATTTTTGATGAATAAGGTACAGATACAAATCCCTAATGTTCGCAAACTGATTTCATTTTCGCTCAAAAAGAATTTTTAATTGAAAATGACGTAGGTCTCTTGATAATAATATTTGATTGACGAACTCCTAAAAATTGAACCTCACAAATTTGAAAAAGAAAATATTGCCGAAATCAAATTATTACTCTTTTCAGAGAAAGTTCTTTTTCGATACAAGAAATCCCCTAAGTTACAATTCCTCAGTAGTTTAGTAAGTTACTATAGGTACCCACTTGTCCCAACTAAGCTATAAGTAGGTTTTGCGATTTGTATCACCTTGTTTAGAATATAGAATAGTAACTCATAATATTTTCCATTCAATTACGATTGACACTGCTTATAGTTTCGATATCCATGCATATCTGCTTCATTTAAAGCTTCATTCTCCTGAGAAATGTGAACGCACCTTAATACACACATTCCTAGTTCATGGGACATATCGGGATTGACCAACAAGTTTATTTACAACGACAATTCGATCGAGTAGCTCAAAAATTCTTTGCACTTGATATTCACAAATATATTTTAGAATATTTACAATATGTATAAACAAAACACTGGGTAACAGTGTAGCATGGCGGTAAGTAGCTAGTTTGACAGGTATTAAGGGAATGAAATGGGAATATTTATAGAGTTTCTGCGTATAACTCAAATTCATACATTTCATAATACACCTGGTGTAATAAATTAACAAATGCTTCTTACTTACGGTTTTATATGCAGCAGAATATCACTAATAAGATATAAAACAACCTTACTTTTTCGATGCGTCGGCCATATTGTTTGTCACTAACTCGTTTTGACAAATACGCCTGTCGTTTTAAAGCGGGAACTTCGAATTTCAGCATATCATGGCTAGCTAAAGTGATGACGTAGTAGATGCAGCATTATTTATCTGCTGGATTTTGAACAGTACTGCCCCCCTGGTCATGTTGGTTTACTGCGCCACTGCTTTGCTTGAAATTAATCAAATTAATTTGATCGGAAATTATACTTCGAGTCAAGATTTTCTTTCAAATGTATAATGATGATCATACAAAATTTGGAATGCGGTATTTTGTACGAATTCAATACCATAGTTCTTTAAACAATGTCAATACTGAAGTAAAGTAGCACGGATAAGTTCTAAAAATTGTAAATTGGTCAATATATACGCTTGAACCAGAATTAATGCACATAAAATAAAGAAGAAATATATTTGAATTTTCCTAAGGATTTTGATGCTGAAATTAATGAAATAATAATTGATGATAGAATGTCATGTTTTCAGCTGCCAAGATAACTTGTTTCTGTAGCGTTCATGAGCGCATCCACCATAATAAATATATAATTACGGTTCTTGAAATATTTTGTCAGACAATGGAACAACAAACAAGCTGTATGAGTACATGAAAGGTGATTCAATTCATTATTATATCTGGCTTCATAGTTTTTTTCAGAGAGAGATCATTCGTTCAAATAATCTAACTTTATTCGATAATGATTAGTTTTTATACAAGTTAGCGAGGAGTCAATTTTTGACAATTTTGGATATCAAACAAACTGAATTATTACCTCATTACCTTCTCCTTTCATGATTACCTTTGGGCTTTAGCTAGTATCGTTTTATGGTTATTCCACCAAAAAGAGTTTAAGACTTTCCTATCACCCCATCGAATTTCTTATGAATAAACAAACCATTTCAATCTGAATTGGTCACTCAACGATATATTCATTGGATTATAATAGATCGCAAAATTGTTTTTGTTTGGGGGGAGTCAAGCTGTATTAGGTCATGAATCAATAACTGAATGTTGTCATTGGTATACGACATGGTTTTTGGAGCGTATGTTCTGGGAAACGGCGTGCTATCGTTTTGTTCGAATGTCTATAATTTTCGAATCTTTTCTACGACCAGTTTGGACACACTAATATGACGAATCCGTTGTCGAAATCGATTTTCTTTTGCCGGTCGCCCGAAGACACGGTAACTGTCAACAGAAATAAGCTAACGAATTGAAATTTTCAGGGAAGGTCACGCATCAGAATTAAAGCAGCGGTTGAATTCTTTAAAGGGCCTCATCAGCTGAATGTACAGGGTGGGCAAAATTCGTTGTCTACTGAAGGGATCTCGAGAACTATAGCAGCTAGAAGAAAACTGATAACACATTTCTCGAGCCCTTTTTTCCTGACTAATCCGAATCTGAAAACAGATCCAGCTTATCGCGCATAGAACTTGAGTTATGAGCGAAAACTGAGAAATTGTCATTTTCAATAATGCTGAATAACAAGCTTGTTTGAACTCGTATTCGAAATCTGTTGATACATTTTACAGGCACTTTTGTAGGAGTAATTCAACTATAATATAACTGAATTTTTCAATCCAGCCATTTTCGAGAAATGAGAAAGATTTTGAATTTTTCAAATGTGAACTATATAGTCGAAAGTTCTCTTATCTTGCTACAAATTTTTTGCTGATTTCAAAAATGTATCATATGTCGCTATTTACATGAATATCACATGAGAAAAAATTCAATACTTTTTTCTTGCTTTTCTATTCACTGTTGAATTATGAGTAGGCTGACGTTACCATAGCGACGATTGAATATGCATTATCTTTGTGTGAACTTGCGTCTCTATGATTGGAATCAGCGATTGCTGAGTAAATATTTCTATGGTTAATTTGTCATAGTTCTTAAGATTTGCAATAGCAAATCGGTTCATTATCCCTTATGGCTCGAAATATTCCAAATTACGGAAAATTCGATATGTTGGTATGCTATATTCAAGCGAATGGAAATGGCTGAGTTGCAAGGGAAGTCTTTTTCGAGAAATTTCCAGAACGACTTATATAATAATACATATAATGCATATTCAATGGTCACTATGGAAACGCCAGCCTACTTATAATAATTCAACAGTGAATAGAAAAGCGGGAAGAAAGTATTGAACTTTTTCTCATGTTATATTCATGTAAATAGCGACAAATGATACATTTTTGAAATCAGCGAAAATTTTGCAGCAAGGTAAGAGAACTTTCGACTATAATTTACATTTGAAAAATTCAAAATACTCCCCATTTCTCGAAAATGGCTGGATTAAAAAATTCAGTCATATTATACTTGAATTACTCCTAAAAAAGTGCCTGTAGAATGTATCAACAGATTTCAAATACGAGTTCAAACAAACGAGTTATTCAGCATTATTGAAAATGTCAATTTCTCAGTTTTCGCTCATAACTCAAGTTCTATGCGCGATGAGCAGGATCTGTTTTCAGATTCGGATTAGTCAGGAAAAAAGAGCTCGGGAATGTGTTATCAGTTTTCTTCTAGCTGCTATAGTTCTCAAGATCCCTTCAGTAGACAACGAATTTTGCCCACCCTGTACTTTGAACTTTTGAGATTATTTCCCCAATATTTCGGAAATAATTTGCGCGATCGTATCGAAACTTGGTGCTGAGTTGTAACGAAATAACTGAAATCGTATGGTTGGTGAATTTCAAAAAAATTTCGAAATTTGTATCGAAAAGAATTTTTTTCCCAGAACTATTCACCAGGTTCCGACGAAATTTTGTAAATAACTCAAACTCAATATTGAACAATGTGTACCAGATCTCAGTTCGATCAGGATTCAACTTAAGGATATACAATTGGTAAAGAATATGTTAAATTTTGTGACATTTCTTCGGTACTTTATTTCCGCAATAACTCGAAAAATACTGATCAAATCGTGATACAATTTGGTAGATAGTTGAAAAATGCTGATACATAATGTTTGCAAAATCCTGTGGTAGTCGTTTCATTAGAAAAATTCCGAAAAAAAAAAATTCGAAATTTTTTTTTCGTAGATTATCCATCAGATTTTGAAGAGAGTTGGCACTGATTTCGAACCCTATATTCCATAACAGTGATAGGCCGCCAGGCTGACTATGAACACAACATATATTCCGGGAGATACGACCAAGAACCCGATATTTGTAGAGTGTGTTTGGAGCTTAATTACGAAGGTCGAATTCGTGAATGGGTAAAATCCGTCCAATGATTGCGTAGTATACCCATTCAAAAATTGATCCCCCAAAATTTCAAGAACACAGATTGGATCGAAATGAAAACTATCACTTGATTGAAAATGCAAGCTTACAGGTTCTTGCAGAATTTCATGAGGACCATAATTTATGATACCTTTGGGGGTATCAATACGTAAAAGAAGACCGCTTTGGCGACGAATTTTAACATGTGTACAAAAGCTGCTGACTTCACGTGATGGTTTTTCTAGAATTTTTCGAAATAATCTGTTCAGTATCAGTATACAGGGTTTACATGAATAACACCGAAAAGGGTGATTCTTTGATGAAAATTAAGGTAGCTATTTGGTATAAAGTTTTTCGAAAAGCCTCCTACCAGAAAAGTTAGATCCCTCCGAAGATTAACAAAAAATATTGGTTCTCTTTTTTTTGATTTTCCCTGTATATTGAGCTGAAGACAGGAAAATTGGTAGATATTATTTGTCAATAAAACTACATATTTTGGAATTTTTTCAACCCTGAAGTGTGCTTAGAAATGGTTGAAATAGTCAACCGCTATTAAGATATTTTTCCTTACAACTTTTTCTTGGATACAAATTCTCCCTTTAAAAAAATATGGTTTGAAAGCCCAATTTATTCAGTAACTTTTTATCTCTACAAGTTTTATTGAAGACTTAAGCATTCACGAGAAAAATATAACTCATGTTAAATAGAATTTTATTGAACAGCCAACCAAATTATGATTCTACTAGGTTAAAACTTTTACAACTAAAACAATAGCGAAAATGAGCAAAACCTGCAGAATATCGACAATACAATTATAATAAATGTTGAAAATGCCCGTTCAGCTTCAATACAAGCATTTACTCATCTCTTCATTGAAATGCGTATGCAATGAAGATGCCTGTTGAATTTCTTATCATTTCAGACCCTGTTAAAACGCCTTTTGGCAAATCATCGATATTTTTTCTCGTAAGTGCTTCAGTTTTCGAAAAAACTTTCAGGCATGTGGTTTTAAAAGGAAAATGAGTATTCAAAATGAAGTTGTGAGAAAAAATATTTTAAGGGTTGACTATTTCAACCGCTCTAAGCATACTCCAGGGTTGAAAAAATTCCAAAAGGCGTAGTTTTATTGACGAATAATATTTACCGAGTTTCGTGTCTTTAGCTCGTACAGGGAAAATGAAAATGAGAAACATTTTTTTTTCAATATTCGGAGGGGTGAACATTTTCGAAAAATTTCATTCCAAAATTTCCATCACAGAATCAGCCCTTACATTTTTTCGGTGTTATTTAGATGGGTACACCAAAATAATTCGCCAGATCTATTAATTTTCTCTTTGTTCTTTTGAAAATTCGTATACAAACCCTACCTATATCGAAATTGGAATGAAGGGAAAACTATTTGAGAAAAATTTGTGAAAATTTTAATGAGGAGATCGAAATATTTTTTTTCATTCTTCAATTCTCGAAATCGCAATAGACGAATTTCAACGTGTTTTCATCTTTATCGATTCAACGACTAGTAATGACCTTAATTCGACGAACCTGACCCATTTTAATGATTCAAACTGTTTGACCTGTCAAAAAATGTATACCCTTTCGTTTGTTCAAGTTCGAGTTGGCCTTCAGGTAATTAACCAGGTTTTCCTTTGTTCACTAGAAACAAAATTATTCTTAAGTTAACATGTACCCGTCTGGTTCGAACTCGTACCAAACTAAAAACCTACCAATAAGTTTTACCAGTGATCAAACCAGAAACCGCAGGAATTCCAACATAAGCACATACTTCGATGCCCCAGTGTCTCCAATCTACACAAATCCTGGTAATGTTACCAAAGTAGCGCCGGCTCCAGAACCGTACCCTGTGGAGCCCCATAAGGCATTCGAAAATTACGAGAATTCATCGGAAGGGTTGGTTTATGGGGTGTTGAAGCCTGTTCTTTATCTTCAGAGATTCATGGGTATATTTCCTATTAATATAAATGAGAATGGAAAATTTGAGGTGACTTCCCAACTTCTGATGTACTCGGCGTTCGTGTTTCTCATAGAAGTTGGACTTATAGGTAAGTCTGATAGGAAGAAAATGAAGGTATATCAGTGAAAATTCATACTTTGTACAATAATGTTTCTTAATGAACCGGGTTGAAATAAAATTGAAAATTAAATTGAACCATCGTAAACACAATGAATTGCGGAAGAAGCATCTTTAAGACTCGATATTTGTGGGGTAGATTTGGAGCTCAATTTCGACGACCGAAGTTGTAAGTGGGTTAAGGGCCGATATTATAAAACTTAACTTTAACTTTAACTGCCAATTTTGACAGATATGTACCAATACAACTGTCAAAATTTCAGTTAAAGTTAAAGTTAACTTCCCGTTAAGTTTTATAATACCGGCCCTAAATCCACTAGTTGACTCTGCGTTAGAATTTTTTTCCAATATGCCCATAAATAACAGCCATTTGCGCAAAATTTAAATTCTCTAGAACAAAATAATGATTCGCTCTAGTCGGAATTGAAAATGTAATTAGTGAAATAATATTATGAAATGAAGACTCACGCGAGATTTCGTGAATCAAAAATTCCAAAAAGCACTGCCGTGAAGGCAGCAACTTTTGCGCGCATGTTCAGTGTAGATGACCGCTTCAGCAACGAGTTTGAACATGCACGCAAAAGCTGCTGCCTTCACGGCAGTGCTTTTTGAAATTTTTCACTGATAAATTACTGGATTTCAATTCGATCAAATCTGTATTTTTGGAAAAATAAAATTTTGAATGGGTATATCTACGGAATCATTGGGCGGATTCTACCCATTCACGAATTCGACCTTCGTAATTAAGCCCCAAACCTACTCTACAAATATCGAGTTTCTAAGTAATTTCTTCCGGAAGTTATTGTAAATACGGTCAGCCTAACGGCCGACTGCGTAAACACAATAACTTACGAAAGAAACAACTTAGAAACTCGATATTTGTAGAGAAGGTTTGGACCTTAATTACGAGGGCCGAATTCGTGAATGGGTAAAATCCACCCAATGATTCCGTATATATACCCAATCAAAATTTTATTTTTCCAATATTTCCAAAAATATAGATCAGATCGAATCGAAATCCAGTACTTCATCGAAAAATAACTGTTCCAAGTTTCATACAGAATTAATCAGGACGATATGATAAGAAAATCATAGAATTTTTTTTTTTCAAATTGTTCTAATGACATGATTATCACGAAATTTCGCATAAAGTTGTCTTTCAGCATCTCAGAACTAGCTGTGAAGTTTTATCAGGACTGAATCAGTATTCCTCGAATTATACCGAAAAAATCAACGATATCGAGAAGAAAACCTCGAAATTTTACATATTTTTTCCCGATATCTCCAAAACTTATGATCGTATCGAACTGAAATTTGAACCACTGCTGTGAAATATAAAGCTCAAAGTGAGAGTGGAAGTTTTTTTTGGATATGATGAATGGTTTTCGAAAAAAAAAATTTGTTGGAAAAAAATTTCGAAAAATGTTTTTTTTAAATTTACTGACATGATTCTGACGAAATTTGGCTCAAAGTTGTGCGTCGTTATACTCCACCTAACTGCCAAGTTTGAATCCAATCGCTCATGTAGTTTCTGAAATAAAAAATAAATAACTTCAAAACTTCAAGTGCCTATAACTCCTAAACTATTCGACCGATTTGGCCCATTAACGAACTTAACCGCGGCATTCTGATGCGCAACCTATCCTGAAAGTTTAAAGTTGCTAGCTTGCTTCTGTCGACAGTTACCGTGTCTACGGCCGGCCGGCCGGACAGAATCGATTTTAACACCGGATTCGTCATCAGTGAGTCCAACCTAGTCGATTGAGACCATTTTCGGCTCAATCATCCAAAATTACAGACATTTGGACAAAACGATAGCACGCTGTTTCCCTTGAACATGCGCGCAAAAATAGAATTTTTGCGCGCATGTTCTTTAGAGGAACGACGTGCTATGGTTATGCCCAAATGTCTGTTATTTTCGAATTTTTTCCTGAAAATGGTTTCAAACGATTTGGCTACACTCAGTGAGGATGAATCCGTTGTCGAAATCGAGTTATAGAGTCATTTGAAATTTTGAGGTTATTTTACTGATCTTTTCGGAAGTTGTCGAGCGGCTGGATTGATACTAGGCAGAATTTTGTCCAGATCGTACAGTTAGTAAATTTCAAATGAATATGAATATATTGTTTCAGAAAAAAAAACATTCTCGAAAATTTTATTTCAGTAAATTTTCTCATCATATTTGGAAAAAATTCTGCCCAGACCTTAAACTTTATATTTCACCGCAGTATCTCAATTTTCAGTTCGAAATGATAAATAAATATGTCAAATTTCATGGTTTTTCCTCGGCATCTTTGACTTTTCCGGAATAATTTGAAAAACAAAGGTTCAATTATGATGAATCTTGGTAATCAGTTAGGAAATAGTGATGAACAACTTTGTGCAAAATTTCGTGACGATCGCGTCATTAGAACGATTTGAAAAAAAAAATATTTGTATTTTTTTTCCGAATATTCAATATACTATTATCCACAGGAAATTCGGACGGTAAATTCAAGCTGTCATTTTTGCGCTCATGTCCAAATGTCTGTAATTTTCGATGATTGAGCCGAAAATAATGGTCTCAAACGACTAGGTTGGACTCGCTGATGACGAACACGATAACGAAGCCAGCTAGCGACTTGAAACTTGTAGGGTAGTTCGCGCATCGAAATGTCGCGGTTAAGTTCGTTAATGGGCCAAATCGGCCAAATAGTTTCGGAGTTATCGCCATTTGAAATTTTGAGGTTATTTCCCTCATATTTCAGGAACTACTGAAGCGATTGGATTGAAAGTTGCCAGTTGGTTGAAGCTAACGACGCGCAACTTTGAGCATCGTATGGTTACTCAATTAAAAAAAAAAGTTTTTTTCGGGAAATTTTTTTTTGTGATTCTATTGTTCATATTCATTTGCGTGCATGTTCAATTTCGTTGCCAAAGCAGTCATCTCCATTGAACATACGGTTTTCTCTATCAACTACTGGATTTCAATTCGATCATCTCATCTGATTTTTTGCGAATATTTGGAGAATATATATCTGCGGAATCATTGGGTGGAATTAACCCATGTAAATACAATACAAATGCAGCCTTCGTAATTAAGGTCCAAACCTACTCTACAAATATCGAGTTAGGCCGACCGTAAACGCAATAACTTCCGGAAGAAACGTCCTAGAAACTCGATATTTGTAGAGTAGGTTCGGGACTTAATTATGAAGGTCGAATTCGTGAATGGGTTAAATACGTACTTCTTTCGGAAGTAATTGTGTTTACGAGCTGACTCAGGACGAAGTTTCTGGAGATAATAATAAAGTAATGATAAAAATGAAATTTTCCAATATTTCGTGATTTCCTAGACTTTTTTTCAATCTGATGAATATCAAAATTGAAGAACATATATATATATTCTTTTGAGATGAGCAGTACATTTCTTATATCAAAGAATATGTGTCATAACAGTATTAGCAGAGGAAATGTAAATGTAAAAATGTATGGTACCCCGTACCATACATTTTTACGTATGATACAAGAGCACAGATAAAAACCTCAGGAAAAACTCTGTCTCCACGCATAAGTGTTTGATATTGAAGGGCTGCTTTTTCAACTACAAAATTTCTTCTTTCCAATTTGATGCAGGTTGAAATATTGGAATCACACCTGAAAACAAAAAAGGAGACGAAAAATCCAATATTAACTAGTAAATGATTTAGTACTCATTAAATTAATTTGAAGTTCACGATCCATCTCAAAAAAGAATCAGACACCGAATGAATTGCCTCGACACCATCGTCAAATTTATATATTGGACAACTTTTAACTGAATGTTCTATTGTTTCCTCTTCTTCTCCGCACTAGCACCTTGAACTTTCGACCGAATTCCATTTGAAGAGGAAATTATTACAGCGACCATGACCGGTTCTAAGTCGATTCAAAATGCACCAAATTTTCCTAGGAAGATTAAAACCATGAACTTTTTCTGAAGGATCGCTGATCAAACCTTTGTTAAAAACATTACACGAATTCCATTCCGAACGCCAAATTTCTTTGTCACTGAAAATCGTTAATCCATAAAGGTTTACGAGATTTCAATCTAGCAATTTTAGAATCCGGAATATGAAATTGAAGTACATACCTATTACTCATTTGCTAATTGTGCGATAAAATTTCCTCCAACGAAAAAAGGGTACAGTAAGTATCATAGACAGATTATAATACTATTCCTTCTTCGATATCATCAATTATCAGCAGTGACCTCAGAGGAAGAAACTGAGTTATTTCTAGAACAGTTTCGAATATTATTGAATGCGTTTTTATCCAATCTAGAAACGAAATGGCTATTCGAATCCCTTTGAAGTCAATTCATACAAAGAGATACTTGTGGCAACTGCTTCAGGAGTGGAATTGATAACGTTAAGATGTACAGGGTACAGGGTAGTCCAAGGAAACATGTGATACCTAAAAATAAATTGTGGCGCAGGCTGCTTAGGTATACTCCATTCACTTTTATAATGTAGCCCGGTTGGCCATGATTTAGGATTATCAAGTTTTTTCCCTTAAAACTGACGCAGGTTGGCACTCATGAAATATCGGCAATGTCAAAAGACGTTGCCAAATTTCAATTTCTACTATTATCAATATCAATCGATTCTAGATTTCTAAATCTCAGCATAATAACGCTTGCAAACTAATAAAAATGCCAAAGGTAGTTTTGAAGAAACAGAGGCAAAGTATCAGGAAGTGCTATGTAGAATTGAAATCGGCTTTTTCTGATAGTAACCCTGATAATTCGGAATCAATAATTCAACACAAGCTATCCAACATTTTCGACGTATGTGAGTGAAAACCAAGGAATTATATTTTATATGAATAGATATTTATTTTTTAGCTGCACATCAACACAATAAGGAAGATTTTAAGTAAAGAGACGACAAAGAATATCCTTCTATTGGAGCACCCAAAATGACACTGATTACAGACTTTATTTTGAAAAACTCGATTCTTGATTTCCGTACGAGAAAAAAGCATAACTGAATCTTCCAACCATGTTTATATACGTAAAATATTTCCAGTATTAACAGAGACAAAAGTTTTTCAACATTCGCCAGGTCTTTGGAATTATCGAATTCAAATAAAATTTTCTCAAATTCATTACTTTATCAATGTAGATTGACATTTGAAAAATAAGTAATTACTACGACCTCTATGTAGAGAGGACAACGTTGCATAGTTGTCTGACAGGAAAATGACTATAACCTAACATTTTCAAAATATACACGGTGAAATCTGTCACGATGGCCAACCGGGCTACATTATAAAAGTGAATGGAGTATAGGTTTAGAGCCTAATGGCAATGGTCGAATTCGTGAATAGGTAAAATACGCGCCATTTTCCGTTGAAATTTTCGAGATACAATGTCGTCAGTATTTACCTCAGAGTATTTACGAAAATACAGGTTAGGAAGTCAATTTTGATGTTCTGGGCGAATACTTCGATATCGATCGATGCAGCTACGAATTTGAACCAGCAGCTTCGAAGCTCCTGACTTCACGTCATAGTATTTCATATTCTTTTTCATTTTATGAGAAAATTTGACTTGAAGTTTTTTCGAAGAATTTTATTGAGAACCAAAAACAGTAGGTGAACTAATTCTACAATCTTCATAGAGAAAAATCCGTCCGAGAGGAGTTCGCCGTCAACGTAACGGTGTTGCCAAGAATAAAATAATTCATGGAGATTTCTTACAATTTTCAAGGTGCCTTCAGTTGAGTCAGTTGGAAACCACATTGTACATTTTAACATAAGGGATTATTTTCCATTTTTTGCATGCTCTGGGAACAGTCTGCTATCGTTTCATCCAAATTGTCTCAAACGACTAGATAGGACTGAATGATGACGAATACGATGTCAAAAAATACGGATTAAATAATTGTTGAAAGAAACAAGCTAGCGACTTGAAACTTTCAGTCTGGGTCACGCATCGGATTGTGGGTTCGCGAATCGGCCAAATCGACAAAACGATTTCGGAGTTTTAGTCATTTGAAAATTTATTTCGTTAATATTCCAAGAAATAATGGGCGATTGGATTGAAAATTGATAGGTGGTTGGAGAAAACGACGCACAACTATATACGAAAATTTGTTGAGATCGTGTTGTTATTGAATTTCGAAATAAATTTTTCGATATTTTTTCTGAATTTTTTTTTTTTGAAAATATCCCTCAGATTTGAAAACTATTTTGCACACATCTGAAACTTCATATTCAACTACATACAGGGTGTTTCATCATAAACTGGTCAAACATATATAGCCGAATAGACGACATTGGGAAAGTCATTTTTGCCTTATGACTTATACCCCGTTTTCGAAGCATAAGCGAGATACAGGGTGTTTAATGTCAACTTTGAGCAATATTCCGATAACTGGGGTGAGTTATGCGTGACCTTTTAAATAACGGTTTTTAGTCACATCTTAGTATTTTTTGGTGGTCAATTCAATTGTTGTGTAGAATTCGAGGAAATATATTTCAAAATGGCGGCAAACCTACAAAGTTGGAATTTTTTGATTTCGATTGCCATATTGGATAGCATTATTTCAATGTACTCAATTTTCTAAGATTTTCCGTGAAAAAATTTTTCCAAAATTCAAAGTCAACTTTTTTTTCATGTCTACAGTGAAAAAAAATTTTCACCCAAAATTGTTGAAATCTTTTGAGGTTGAAATTTTCTTCATTCCGAACACTGGTGTGAAAACAGAATGAAAAATATCCATTGGTTTCGTTTTATAGCCTTCCAAACATTCCACTGGGAGTACTTAAATAATTTTTATTCGAGAAACTGATGGCCCTACGGAGGCAAAAATTGTGCTAATGGGTCCCCGGAATGACCCGCATAGAAATATGAATTTATCAAAAGAAAAATTTTTTTAGAAACAACTTTGGTAGAAATCGAACTCTCTCCGCATTCGGAAAATAGGGTAAAATTCGATGAACTACCGTTGATTGGTAACGGACGTCATTATAATCAGAATAAATCCAATTTATACGCGACCCTAAGTGAAGCGAGTTCGAATCCCAACAATTTTTTTTTTAAATTCTTTGTTTTGATAAATTCATGTTTTTCTCCGGGTCACTCTGGGGACCCAATAGCACAATTTTTGCCTCCGAACGGCCACCAGTTTCTCGAATAAAAATTATTTAAGTACTCCGAGTGGAATGTTTGGAAGGCTATAAAACGAAAACCAATGGATATTTTTTCATTCTGTTTTCACACCAGTATTCAGAATGAAGAAAAGTTCAACCTCAGAAGATGTCAACAATTTTGTGAGAAATGTTTTTTTCACTGTAGACATGTAAAAAAAGTTGAGTTTGAATTTTCGAAAAATTTTTCAACGGAAAATCTTAGAAAATTGAGTACATTGAAATAATGCTATCCAATTTGGCAATCGAAAACAAAAAATTCCAACTATGTAGGTTTTCCGCCATTTTAAAATATTTTTTTCCGAATTCTACACAACAATTGAATTGACCACTGAAAAATTCTAAGATGTGAACAAAAACCGTTATTTTAAAGGTCACGCATAACTCACCACAGTTATCAGAATATTGCTCCAAGTATACATTATACACCCTGTATCTCGCTTATGCTTCGAAAACGGGTTATATGGCATAAGGCAAAAGTGACTTTCTCAATGTCATTCATACGGCTATATATGTTTGACCAGTTTATGATGAAACACCCTGTATTTGAAAATTGTTTTGTTATCAGTAAGGACTAGTACTGATAACAAAAATTTGGTCCTTACTAAATCATTTCTTCCTCAGGTTATATGAAATGGGACAAAGTGGAAGTGGTGAAATCTTCAGAGGAGGGAGAAACGAAATTCGAAGAAGTGGTAATCGACTATCTGTTCACAGTATACTTGATTCCGATACTTATGAATCCTATTGCTCTTTATGAGGCAAAATATCACGCTCAAATTATGGACGATTTGACGAAATTCGAACAATTTTACAAGAAAGTAGTGAGGAAGAAACTGGATTTATTTGCTGGGAATAAACCATTGATAATGACTATTGCTTTACCGATAGTATCTTGTGCAACTATGGTTGTAAATCACATTACGATGGTCAATTTTCGTTTTATACAGGTATGTTTTCATCAGATAGATACTTCATGAAGGTAGCCGAGGATAAGCTTATATAATTAATTTCTTCAAAAACTTTGATTGAAGGAAATAAGGACTAAACACAGAAACGTTGTTTAAAGTTTATTCATTCTGGACAAGTGTTGCAGCCTAGGGTTTCGCGGTGTGTTCTTGGACCGACTTCGTAGCTACCTAGAACGTAGAGCTATGCGTGTGAGGATTGAAAATTCATTATCTGCAGAACATATTGTCAACCTGGGAGTGCCACAGGGTTCGGTCCTTGGACCACTTTTATTTTTGCTCTTTATCAACGATCTCCCTGTAAATCTGCGGATGATGTTTGTCAACCTGCTAGCCCATCAGGATTCTTCGCTGATAAAGTATTTATTAACTTTGCTGATGATGGCTCAGTGGTAATAAGAGCTTCATCTTTTGTGGAGCTTCAAGTTGTGTGGTGTTCTTGTGGGTTGCTTCGTGAACTAGTGTCATGGAAATAATCTGATGATCAACATCGGAAAAACTGAGTGCATTTATTTCACATTATGTCAGAGTAATCTCGAGCTCTCAATTCACTATTTAAATGAAGACATACTATCTAAAGAAAGTGCTAAATTTCTTGGCATTTACTTGGACAGTGATTTGAGGAGGTCAGCTCACGTCGATTCATTGTGTACCAGGCTCAACAGTTCTTATTTTGCTATAAGTAGAGTAAGAAATCTCTTTCCTCTAGAAACACTCAAGAATATCTATTATGGTTTAGTTTACAGCCATTTATCGTTTAATGTTCTTTTGTGCGGAAATTCTTCGGATGTTGGCAGAGCTTTTATTTTGCAAAAACGAATTTTGCGTATGTTGTACAATATACCTCCGCGTCAGTCATTACCATCTTCCTGGTTGACGGCCTCAGTCACACCTGTGTTTAAGATAGGTGATAAATTTTCTCCACACAATTATCGACCAATTAGTTTGACGTCACTCGCATGAAATACTATGGGGAGAATAATTGCGAGTCGCCAATAACTTAATTCCGAACTGCCAGCATGGGTTTCTGCCCGGTAGGTCAGTCATTACCAATCTCCTGGAGTGCCTGGATAACTGGACCAGGAGTAATGATGCGGGTGTCCCTGTTGATGTTATTTACCTGGACTTCTCGAGGGCGTTTGACAAGGTGCCATTGGGGAGACTTGTTGCGAAGTTAGAAAACTTTGGGATAAGAGGTGCACTTCTGGAATGGATTCGGGCATTTCTGAGCGGAAGAGAATTCTTCGTCAGGGTTTCTGGATATGTTTCCACGACTAGACGAGTTACTAGTGGGGTACCACAGGGATACGTTCTGGGACCACTGTTGTTTCTTCTTTACACGTCTGATATGCCTACCTTTTTGAGAGTTCTATGTTCGATGTTTGCGGATGACACTAAGCTTTTTGCTCCTGCCAATCTCAGAGGTGATATTGAGTTGTTGGAGTCGGTTCAGCGCTGGGCCACCCGTATATCATATGGACGTATGAGACCTTCTTATGATGACCGCCTGAGGATCATGAATTTGCCGAGATTTACTGACCGTAGGAATAGAGGTGATCCAATTTTCACGTTCAGAGTTTTGCACAGGTGTCTTGGTCTCGATTTATCGCAGCGATATACACTCAATCTTAACAACTTGAGGGGACATAATTTGAATCTCCGCAAGGAAAATTTCCGCACCACACCAAGACAGTATTTTCTTACCAACCGAGTTTTTCAAGGTTGTAATGCTTTGCCAAATGAAGTAGTGAACTCGCCAAGTGTGAATGTGTTTAAAAATCGGTTAGATCTTCTTGGACTGTTGTGATGTTTGATTTAGTTCAGTGGTATATTGTTTATTTAATGTGATTTCTATTTTTTTGGTTGGGTTGCATCCTTTAGGAATACACAGCGTTTGATTGAGTTCAATAATACATCTTAAAAGTATATTATATTTTGCTGTTTCTCACATGCTTCGATTAATTTTGAGAATTTTTGTGTTCATTTTTTTTAATATTATATGCTGAATCTTTATAGGTTCACCTCGACTCTTTTCTATTAATAAATAAATAAATAAATAAAATTCTATGTCCATTTTTCTCCAGATTGTAGCTTCTGTATGAAGCTACAAACTCCAATTTTTCATTCAAGTACTGGATTTCAATGCAACTATCTGTTATTTTGGAAATATTGGGACAAAAAAAATTTCATTGGGTATATCTGCGGAATCATATGGTGGATTTCAGCCAGTAACGCAATCGGTCTTCGTAATTGAGGTACGAACCTATTCTACAAATATACGGTTTTCGGGATGTATCTTTCAGAAGTTAATGTGAATACCATCGGCCATTAGGACGACCGTTAACACGATAATTCCCAAAGAAATGACTCGGTACCTCGATCTTTGTAACGTAAGTTTGGGTCAAATTCGTGGATCTAACCCGCCCAATGATTCCGTAGATATATATGTTCAAAATTTTTCCAATATTTTCGAAAATATGGATTGGATCGAATTGAAATTCAATACTTAAGTGCAAACCATACCTCGAATAAAACGGAGTGACTTTTAGAGGCCAGAGTTCTTTTTCTTCAAAAAATTTTTTGAGTGCAAATATTTGAAAAAATTATAAGAATGCGCAATGTTGCCATTTTTTTTTATATTAATGAATTTTCGGGAAAATAAAATTGAAATGCAGTAGAAAATGGAAAAATAACTACTAGGGTAGCTTACATTTCAAAATACGACGGTTAAGTTTGTTAATGGGCTAAATCGGCCAACAGGTTTCGAAGTTAGAGTCTTTTGAAATTTTGTGGTTATTTCCACGATAACTCGGAAACTACTGGAACGATTAGATTCAAACTCAGCAGTTAGTTGGAGTATAAAAAAGCGCAACTATTTCAAGAATTTTTTCGAAATGTTATTGTCAGTGAATTAAAAAAAAAACTTTTTCAAAATTTCAAAATTTTTTTTCAAAAACTGCATTATTTTCAGAAAAAAAAACTTTGCCCAGGCCTTGAGCTTCATATTTCGCTGTTGTATACCAAATTTAAGTTCGATCCAACAATAAGTTTTCTGGTTTTTTTCTGAATCTCGGTTTTTATGGAATAACTCAAAATTTACTGATTTAATCATGATGAAACTTGACAGCTAGTTTGAAAATGCTGATTGTCAACTTTGTGCCAGGTTTCGTGAGAATCGTGTCATTAGAACATTTTGAAAAAAAAATTAAAATTTGATTTTTTAAAATATTCAATATTCTGTGATCTTCTGATCATACTATCCCCATGAAATTCTGTATAAAACGTTCGAACTGTCATTTTTCGACAAAGAACAGCCGAACGTTATCACAATAACTTCCAAACGAAACTCGATATTTGTAGAGTAGGTTCGGACCTTAAATACGGAGGCCGAATTCGTGAATAGGCAAAATCCGCACAATAATTCCGTAGATATACCCAATCAAAATTTTATTCTTAACATATTTCCGAAAATACAGATTAGATCGAATAGATATCCAGAGAAAAAACCTAGAAAAGCGCTGACGTGAAGTCAGCAGCTTTTTCGCGCAGGTTCAAAGGATTTCTCCAAAAGTGAACATGCTCGCAAAAGCTGCTGACTTCACGTCAGTGCCTTTCAAGATTTCTTTGAAACTGTCAATTAAATTCATTTTCTAACATTGTGACCATTATTTTCAAATATGATTTAATCATCTGGAACTTCACGTGTTTTTTAGAAATTTTCCATAGACATTTGAAACTCGTCAATCGGCTTTGCGCACGTTTTAGCTTTCTACTGTAAGAAATCCTAATTGCGTGAAGCTGGCTACATTTTCCTACAGCGTGGGCAAAATTCGTTGTCTACTGAAGGGATCTCGAGAACTATAGCAGCTAGAAGAAAACTGATAACACATTCTCGAGCTCTTTTTTCCTGACTAATCCGAATCTGAAAACAGATCCAGCTTATCGCGCATAGAACTTGAGTTATGAGCGAAAATTGAGAAATTGTCATTTTCAATAATGCTGAATAACTCGCTTGTTTGAACTCGTATTCGAAATCTGTTGATACATTCTACAGGAGTAATTCAAACATGATATGACTGAATTTTTTAATCCAGCCATTTTCTAGAAATGAGAAAGATTTTGAATGTTTCAAATGTAAACTATAGTTGAAAGTTCTCTCATCTTGCTACAAAATTTTTGCTGATTTCAAAAATGTATCATATGTCGCTATTCACATGAATATTACATGAGAAAATATTCATTACTTCTTTTCTGCTTTTCTATTCACTGTTGAATTATGAGTAGGCTGACGTTACCATAGCGACTATTCAATATGCATTAACTTTGTGTGAGCTTGCGCCTCTATGATTGGAATCAGCGATTGCTGAATAAATATTTCTATGGTTAATTTGTCATTAGTCTCAAGATTAGCAATAGAAAATCTGTTTATTATCCCTAATGGCCCCAAATATTCCCAATTACGAAAAATTCGATATGTTGGTATGCTATATTCAAGCCGAGTTGCAAGGGAATTCTATATATCAGAACAACATATATAATAATACATATAATGCTTATTCAATGGTCGCTATGGAAACGCCAGCCTACTTATAATAATTCAACAGTGAATAGAAAAGCGGGAAAAAAGTATTGAACTTTTTCTCATGTTATATTCATGTAAATAGCGACATATGATACATTTTTGAAATCAGCAATTTTGCAGCAAGATTAGAGAACTTTCGACCATAGTTTAAATTTGAAAAATTCAAAATCTTTCTCATTTCTAGAAGATGGCTGGATTAAAAAATTCAGTCATATTATATTTGAAATACTCCTAAAAAAGTGCCTGTAGAATGTATCAACAGATTTCGAATACGAGTTCAAACAAGCGAGTTATTCAGCATTATTGAAAATGACAATTTCTCAGTTTTCGCTCATAACTCAAGTTCTATGAACGATAAGCTGGATCTGTTTTCAGATTCAGATGAGTCAGGAAAAAAGAGCTCTAGAATGTGTTATCAGTTTTCTTCTAGCTGCTATAGTTCTCGAGATCCCTCCAGTAGACAACGAATTTTGCCCACCCTGCTACATGTAGTATGTGGTTGATGCAACTGATTCTTTCGAATTTACTGAAATGAATTTCAATTTTTTCAGGTTATACCATACTGTTACATCAACACCGTAACTTACCTCGTTGGAGGTTTATGGTTTGCATATTCAGACATTATAGGCAAAATTGCCATCACTATTTCCCAAGACTTCCAGTTCGCTCTGAAGAACATGAGTACTTCATCCAGGATAGCAGAATTCCGATCGTTATGGATGATCCTGGCCAAAATAACAAGAGATTGTGGAAACTCATCCGGACACAGTCTGATATTCCTCAGCTTGTATTTGTTTTTGATCATAACATTGACGATTTATGGATTATTCTCACAGATACAAGGTGGATTTGAATTGAAGGATATTGGATTGACTATAACAGCTGTATTTGCTGTTGCTTTGCTCTATTTCATCTGTGATGAGGCTCACTATGCCTCAAACTGCGTAAGTTTCAATTGAGCTTCGAAAGTCTTAAATCCTTGGTGGTGTTTCTTGAGCCGGGTCCAGATGAGTGTAAAGCCGGGTTAAGATGAGTGTAAAGCCGGTTCCAGATGAGTGTAATGCGAACAGCGAATGCCATAAATCACAGGGAGTTTTATGGTCCGATGTAGAGTTCTTTCTGCTCCGTCAGAACTCGGTTTTCAACTCGAACGATGCATTTTAGGGCAGTATTTATAGTTGCTCCTTGAGGCTTCTTCAGTAAGGAAGCCTCAAGGAGCAACTATAAATACGGTCCTTAATGTATTATTCGAGGCTGTTTCAATTCTTCCATTTCAGGTCAAAGTTCATTTTCAAAAACGATTGTTATTGGTGGAACTTACATGGATGAATGAAGATGCACAACAAGAAGTGGGTTTCCTAAAATAATAATGATGATCAATTCTCAACATTTTCGTACTTTCAGATAAACATGTTTTTGAGGGCAACTGAAATGAATCCCACCAATATGAGTTTAGTAGGCTTCTTCGATGTCAATAGGAATCTATTCAAGTCGGTACGAAATTTTCTTTTCTTTCTATTTTCCTTAATGTCATGAAAACCGAAGTTGAATATTTCATCTGATTGTCTCCATCTAACGAATATAAATCCAGCTTTTAGATGAACCTAATTAGCTCACTCGATGGTTTGGTCCATCAGCTTGCTTTGGTTTTAGGGTGACGTAGCTCAGATGTCGGTTCTGGTTTTGTTCACTTCTATTGTTCGGATACTTACCGTTGAGCATTCTTCTGAGCCTTAATTCAAATCGTCATCAGCCAGCCCAACTTAATGCATATGAGGCTTCAACAGCCTACCAAGTCCTGCTAAAAGGCCGGCAAGAGCAATTATTTTCAGCTGTCCAATTCTAATATTTTCTTTCTAATGTTTAAGGGGGCTAGGCTCAACCAGAATGAGTATGACTCTTACTCTGTCCTGTACGTTTTGGCTGGTTGTCTCGAGATGGTCCTGCCATAGATGCATAGAATATATCAGGTGTGGACACTTTCCTACTATTACCCACTAAAATTTTGAGTCCAAAACGCGATCCTAGAATTGTCTAATCTTGGGCTGCTTGGCTCTGTAAACGATGATGGCGCTTACGTCGCTTTGGCAAGTACATACATTTAATTCCGCTGAAAAAAAAGAATTGAACTATAATCTGATGGAACTATTTCCCAAAATATGAATCAGGTATTTGAAATAATTTATTTTAACAATATCTAATAGGAGTTTAACGAATGTGGAACATCTAATCGTTAAAAATATGAAATATGTATAAGGGAATAAGGAGCAATATGAGTTTTTTTTGTGAGAACATTTCATGGATGGATACAAGAAGTCATTTCGAAGCCAAAAAAACTGGGAAAACGGAACGGGAGATTGATATTACTCATGGATTTTATTAGATAGTTTGGATCTACTTTCATGAAAAATATGGTTTATAAATTTTGTATGTACCAACCTATTCAATTCAAAACTTATGAATTTTGTTACATACTTATGAAAATATTTTGAGGAAATAGTCATGTTTACTATTTTTGAAATTGAAATATGAATTTTCACTTTGCTGTTCATGTCCATACGAATTTATCGAATCAGTTGTAGTATCATTGTTCAAACAATGGTAGTATCTTTCGTTCCAAATGATTTCTTGAGTTTTTTTTGAGAAAGCAACTCTAAAACCCGTCCATAAACTAGATGTTGAGATAATAAATACCTCTTGTAATAAACAGGTATTCAAAAATATCCAAGTTCGGACTTAATAATCATAATTTAAATTCGTCAAAATGAATTCATTTTCGGAAATTCTTGAAAATAATGCATGGTCCAACTCGGAAAATCAGTAAGAAGTTCTGATTTGACTATCTTTGATATGACGGGTCGGTAACTTTCGTACATATTTCAGATTTTATATGGCAGATTTTCCTATGCCGGCATCTATCGGCGAAAACTGAAGTAGGCCAACAACGCCGTATTTTGACAACGTTTGCACCTCATGTCGGACCCAAAATATGTCGAAGAGTGTCCGCACCTGATGTAGGTATTCTATGCATCTATGTCCTGCCTAAAAGACAGGGAACGAACCTATCAGTAGGTGTGGTGAGCCCAATGAATAACCACAAGCTACTTGGAAAATCACCTGAACAAGATGAGCTCTGCTAGCGATACTCCTAGGGTAGACGATTCACTCAGGCATTCAACAAAGACATTCAGACCTTGACATTAATGTATTAATGTATCTCCTTCTGGGACGCATTTCAAGAACCATAAATGAAACTCACCACCAATATAAATACAAAGCTGATAAATATTCTCTCATCAATTGAATTCGAAATAAATCATCGAATGTTTTCAGAAGACTCTGAGCATGATTGAGAAACCATCGAATAAAATTACATCTTCAACAATTTCTCAGAATGAATTCAGATTCCTTATAAGGAATTATGCACAAATATCTCCTAACTACAAATCAAAATATATGAAAAGACCGCTTCTTCATACATGATTTCCTGAATGAAAGTGTCCTCGATATAGGTAGTTATAATCCATTCACTTTAATATCGGCAATGTCGAAATAATTCTCAAAGACCTTGCCAAATGCCAACGCCAATTTCTACTCTCAATCTCAACACAATCATCAAGCTTGGAAACAAAAATTGCCGGAGGTAGTTTTGAAGAAGCAGAGACGAAGTAACAGGTAGTAGAATTGAAATCTGCCTTTTCTGATAGTAACCCTGATAATTTGGAATCAATAATTTATCACAAGCTATGCAACATTTTCGACGTATGTGAGTGAAAACGAAGGAATAATATTTTATATGAATAGATATTTATTTTTTAGCTGTACATCACCACATTGAAGAAGATTTTGAGTGGAAGAGACGACAAAGAATTTCTTTCTATTGATGCACCCAAAAAGACACTGACTGAAGACTTAATTTTAAAAAAAGATCTGCAACGACAAATTAGGAATTATAATTCAAAAAATGAACAATTTTCGATTGATACACTACTCACTTTTGCAAAGGAACATTTGGAATATAATCGAGGACGGAGATCACTTTTTAAAATTATAAAATCGATTGATTACAGATACAAATGGCTAAATGAACGCAAAATTTATGTTGCATATATTGTTGCAGCCAAAATTACTATCCTGCGAAAATTTTTACAGTATAAATCATTGGATGAAAATCTCAGATTTTTGTAAACAACCAGTTTGATAAATACGTAATTACTACGACCTCTATGTAGAGAGGACAACGTTGGGTAGTTTTCTGACTGGAAAAAGACTATAACCTAACATTTTCAAAATATACACGGTGAAATGTGTCAGAATGTCATGGCCTACCGGGATAGTTTACAATAGTGAATGGAGTATACTGATTACACTCTAGCAAATATCTCCTGTACTTTACATACATACAAGTTTCCATGAACCATCAGAGGACGATAGCAGACGTTGCCAAAGTACTTATCGTAAAAACTTAGTTTCGCACTCTTACATCGGTACTGAGTTTCATTCACTCGAAAAGAATAAAGGCATTGGGTATCCAGATATGTGATAGTTCCAAACTCATTTCGATGTGCAAAAGTTGGTTAAAAGATTAAATCAGCTCAAGAAATTCTAGTCATATGGCTTGGGATTTAGGCCTCAGATCTGAAAGTGTAATTGGAGCATAAAACTATTATCCAGCATCTCTGAAATCTGTAATATTGCTATTTGAAGAGTTTAGTTGCCATTTGGTGAAGTGTGTCGTGTCCACTTCGTCCCTCTTCAGAAATAAGTGAAGAAGGGCTACATCTAGAATTTCCACGGTTGCCGTTGGTGCAGTTTTGAAAGCAGTTTCGAGCTGACCAAACCCCCCAAAAAGATGAGTACACCACTGTGCTGGTGAGACCTTTTCAACACTTAAGCCAGTTAAGGTCAATTGTTCAGTTACCGGAAATGAGAACAACATTTATACGCATCGATTCCTGATTATCCTAGATTTCTTGATAGGGTTTGTAACTCAATATGAAGCCTTATTATGAAATTAAGAAAACTTAGGCTTAACGCTGGCATTATTGTTGAACTCCTCACAAAAAAATTCCCAAGTATGCATTCTGTTTATAATAATAATTCTTTTATACAGTGTGTCCACGGATTGAGTGCCGGTAAGGTGTAAATGACGAAAAATTTTCGAGTTAGACTCTGATATTCTGGGAATCGCTCCTGCTTGTTCTCAAACTAAGATGTTGAGAAAATGAGCCAAATAAGTTTATATACAGGGTGGTTCAGAACTGGTTCAATAAAAATTGTTAAGAATAAAGTACCTTTGTTCTAAAAGATATCGAGATAGTTTATTGAGAAAAGTTGTTCGGAATGACGAGCTGCTGCAGGAACTCAAGTTACAGATCAATCAGCCTACCTTGACTTAATAAGTTGGTCATGAACATTTTGTATACGTGAGATTTTTGTCATGATCAAAAATTTTAATTTTGAAACTATTTTTTTTAGCAGGGTTACGTGGTACCGCAACATTTGGCCAGCGTCAATGGAATTGTCTTAATACTCCCTGATACGAAATGTCTGTACCTAAGCCGTAGCACTGCACAATAAACACACTTTGTTCTATGGTCAGCATGTATTTAACAGGAAAATTTTCGTTTATGACGAATAAAATTTACGTTTCAAGTCACGTCTGGCATTTGTAACCATGGATATTATCAAATATTTTCATAACCTACTTACAAAATCAAAGTTGATCGATTTATCTGAAATTCGAGATTTAGCCGTGTCTTTTGATTCTCAACAACTTTTCTCAATAAACTTTCCCGATATCTTTTGAAACAAAGGTGTTTTATTCTTAACAATATTCCTTAAATCAGTTCTAAACCACCCTGTATATTAATTGATTTGGCTCATTTTCTCAACATCTTAGTTTGAGACCAAGCAGGAGCGATTCCCAGAATATCAGAGTCTAACTCGAAAATTTTTCGTCATTTACACCTTACCGGCACCCCATCCATGGACACACTGTATATATGCGCTTCTATGAGGTCCATTACAACATAGACTACATATACTCCATTTACTTTTATAAACCAGGTTGGCCATGATTAAGGTCTATCAATTTTTTAAGTTAAAACTGGTTAGCAGGTTGGCACTCGTGAAATATCGACAATATCGAAATAATTCTCAGAGACGTTGCCAAATGCCAATGCCAATTTCTACTCTCAATCTCAACATAATCATCACGCTTGAAAACTAAAATGCCGAAGGTAGTTTTGAAGGAGCAGAGACAAAGTATCAGGAAGTGCCATGTAGAATTGAAATCTGCTTTTTCTGATAGTAACCCCGATAATTTGGAATAGATAATTTCACAAGCTATCCAAATTTTCATAAAGGAGTATTTCAAGTTCTGCAACAAGGTATTTAAAAGTCTTTTTTCTTTTACTGCAGGGTTATTCGAGTACTTTTTTTTCGAATGAACTATCACAAAGTAACGGACTACTCTATCCATTATTTCTCAGTAAATCTTCAACCCTCGATTCTTGATTTCAGTACAAGAAAATAGCATAACTGAATATTCCAACCATGTTTATATACGTGAGATATTTCCAGTATTTACAGAGAGAAAAGTTTCTTCAACATTCGCCAGGTCTTTGGAACTATTGAATTCACATAATATTTCCTCAAATTCAGTATTTTCCCAAAGTAAGTTCACATTTTGAGAAATACGTAACTACTACGACCTCTATGTAGAGAGCACAACGTTGTATAGTTATCTGCCAGGAAAATGACCATAACCTAACATTTTCAAAATATACACGGTGAAATGTGTCAGAATGTCATGGCCAACCGGTATAGTTGAAGTGAATGGAGTACATGTAGTCTATGCATTACACCTGCATTGTCATCTGAAGTCTGGTGCGTTAGAGAATCCACACTTATTGAGTGTGAAATTTCCTAAATGGTGCCCTTTTTCGAAGAAATTTTACTGTTTTTGTGGTTTTGTCCCTGAGCTAAAAAAAGGTAGTGAATCAATCTGTTACCACTGTGTCAACATTTTTTTTCACTTCGCACGGGGGGCGTGGACCGAATATCGAAATCCACAAAAGAAAAATAGTATTTTGTTTGATGACATGAATGTAAGGGTGTAATTATTGATGTACAACTCTAACACGTCGTTCTATTCTATTGTGGCAAATTCATCATTACCTAAGGAGGGTTTGAATTTATTCGATATTTTTCAGTTGTTGGCAACAATGGTTACGTATTTGGTGGTGCTTCTTCAATTCCAAATCAGTATACCAGAAGATGTTGGTTCGAATATATCTAATAATGGTACTAAAATATGAGAAGAAATTCAAAACCTTAGGAATCTCTCAAAGATGATTAATTGATATATTTCCAGTTGGTTCATTCTGATATTTATGTATTTAACATTGATTTTTTTAACGAATAAAAGTTTTCAACCATTTTGTGATTCATTAAGTACACGAAAACTCCAAGCCCAATCCGACCATTTCAAGTCGCTAGGTACTTTCCTTCGAGAGTAAGAGCGCATACGAACGGACGGACAGAATTGAATTTGATCATGGATTCTTTTTCAGGAGTCCAAACTGATCGTTCAAGACCATTTCCGGCTCAAAATTAGAAAATTACAGACATTGTGGTGAAACAATAACGCGCTATTCCCCCAGAACAAGCGCGTAAAAGCACCTGAGTTTCGGGCGTCCAATAGCTCAACTACATCCATTTTTGCCAGGACAATCCTGCAGAGCCGTATCTAGGATTTTAGCATCTATGGCAAATTTTCAGAATGCGCCCCTGAGAATTTTATTTTTCAATAGCTGAATATTTTTCACAATTGAGAGTATTCATCATGTTTCAAAGAACCTTTACATTCTCAATATTCTTCCATATTTTGATGAGGTAATAAAAAACTCAAGGACGTATTGGGATAACGATCTGTGAAATAAAAATCGAACGAACATATCTGCGAGATCATAAGTCAGAATCTGCCCATTGAAGAACTCAGCCAACATATGCACACCCCAAACCTAAATTATAAATTTCAAGTCTCTAAGTAATACCATTGAGTTTTCAAATTTGAAAACTCAATGGTAATACCGAGAATTATCGATCATCGTGTTCACTGGTAGATGACTAGCCAGACCGAATTTAATTTCACCAAGAATTCTTGATCAGTAAGACCATCATCAAGTGAAATTTTAAAATTTAAAATGAATTGAAATGAAATTTAAAAATGTTATGATATGATAACTCTCAGAATGAGCGTGGAACACCCAAAAATTGGCTGGTATACTTGCCCAGAGATTCATTCAACAAGAGATTTGAAAACTCCTTTCCATCATGAATAACTTCTAGATGCGTTGGGCCATAACCGTAATGTACATAATAATAAAATAACTTCCTATTTTGTAAATCTATGCGGTAAAAACTGGTATGCACTTCCCGCTGAATAGAATTACCCAAGATGCGAGAAAACAGCAGTATTCACTAGGACAAGAGTGGGTTCATCTAACCCCTCGGCCTCAGTCGTAAGCGTCTTCGTTATTTAGGAATCATAGGACGGCCGTTATATGTGAAAATTATTATCTGGGATATTGTTTGGTAACTAAAGGGTTTTCCAATAAGAGGTGTTATTTTGATATTTAAAGAAAAATTTTTCGATATAAATGATCGAATGTTTATTTCATTATAAAGAAGAAGCTATGCCGTTAATAGTGGAAAATAACATCAGGCAAATAACCACCACGACCACGCTTACAGGACCATATCCTTTTAATGAAATTTTCCATAACCAAATCGCAAAGTGGCTGCCCTATGTCCTCGATAGCCTCACGAATTCCATCTTTGAGGTCTTGAATCGACGCTGGGCTATTTGCGTAAACCTTCTCTTTCACGTGGCCCCAAAGGAAGAGGTCGCAAGGTTTTAAATCACAAGATCTCGGTGGCCAATTGTGATCACCTCTTCGAGAGATAACACGGTCCGGAAACTTTTCCCGCAAAAGAACAATGGTTTCGTTGCTTGTGTGGCACGTAGCGCCGTCTTGTTGAAAGTAAACGTTGTCCAGATCAATACCGTCCAATTCCGGCCATAAAAAATCATTAATCATCTCTCGATAGCGCAATCCATTCACCGTAACTGTTGCTCCAGCCTCATTTTCGAAAAAGTAAGGTCCAATGACTCCGCAGGACCATGAACCGCACCAAACAGTCACACGTTGTTGACGAAGCCACCGAGGTGGAAATGGCACTCATCACTCTAGATGATTTTTCGATGGAATTCCAGATCATTTTCATGCATTTCAACGACACAATCAGCAAAGACACGACGTTGTTGATGATCGGCCGGCTTGAGTTATTGTGTTAACTGAACTTTATATGCCTTTAGACCCAAATCTTTATGCAAAATACGGTGTAAAGACTTTTGTGGAATGCCTTATTCCAAAGAACGACGAGGAATGTACAAACCTGGGTTTTCTTCAACTCTCTCTTCTACAGTAGCAATATTCTAGGCTGTTCTTGAGCGATGTGCACACGTGGTTTTATTCTTCACATCACTAACTTGTCCCAACAGCTCGAATTTTATCACCAATTTCTTTATTGCGGTTCGACAAGGTGCTTCACGACGACCCAAAAATGTTCGAGTTTTACGAACCGTCTCTGCCAAATTTTCACCATTTTTATAGTGAATTTTAATAATTTCAATGCGTTGTTGAAGCTTGTATCGTTTCATTTTTATTAATGGCGTAGTTTCTACTTGTCAAATGTCAAAAAATGACAGTTTCAAACTGACATCTACCGAAATAGCGGGCTATTCAAAATAACACCTCTTATTGGAAAACCCTTTACTTTTCGCCCCACATTGTACAGCAGGTTCACGTACCATTGCACTGCTCTGAAATATTCATTATGCTTAAAGTGGAAAAAGTCATCATTTTCAAGGAAAATTTTTCGATTTTGCGCCTCTAGTTAGCTTACGCCCGTGGCGAAGGGTGCCTTCCCCACGCCCTAGATCCGGCTCTGCAATCCTGTATTCAGTAAGCACCACATATCTGTGCAAAATTCACGATGACGAATCAATCAAATCAATAATATTAGGGTGCACCCCACTAACAGAACAGATTTAACTGCTACACGAATACGAACGTATTTGTCTTCTTTTCACATTGAGATCAATAGGGCAGTGGGAAACCTTACGGAATTAACTTGCACCCTCGCTCAATTTCAATCGGAAGGGAAGTAGGTTGGTTTTGGGTATTGGGGGTTGAATGAAAGTAGAGGTGGGTGGGTGTATTGAATTGTAAGCACTGTAAGCAGGGTATGAAATGATAGTAGCATTTTGGGGCCCGGATGTTCGTGTCTGTATTCGAGGATACTTGTTAGAGAGCACGTTGTATGAACAGCAACCCTTCGCGGTTTTTCGGTGTTGGTTTCTTTAGGCAAGTGTAATTTAATATAGAGTGGATTTCGTTACATACGCATTCGGCGAAAGTGAGGTGAAGTTGGGATAAAACTTTGTGTGATAATAAGTAAGTAACTTTTAGGTTTTCTGTTTTGTTTTGGTTTATTACTTGATAAAATCAAATAATAAACCTCAGTGATCGACTAAAAAAAAATTACCCCCCCTGAAATTTTCACAGTTTAGATTTTGAAGTATGTAGATTTGAATGAACTAATTAAAAAAAATCCGTCCGTCCGCCGTCCACAGTCTGCGCGGCTTTTCTCTGAAAGTACTAAACCGAAATCCGTAAAACTTGATAGAAAAATCCTGTGTCACTCGATATTGAACCTCCAAACTTTTCAGAAGGATCTGTGTACCCTAAGGGCTCGAAACTGGGGGTAGGACGAAAAAATTATTTCTCGAAAACTTACCATCGAATTCTCATGATACTCTCAACGTTGATTACTGTTGCTTTACTCAACCTAAAAAATTTCACCCGAATGATTTCCGACCAGTGTTACCTGAGTTATAAAGAAAAACGCTGCAAAGTTCCAATAATTCCGAAAATGAATCATCGCATTCGTTTCCAAGATTGAAATTCAGTGGAATTATCGGTAAACTTTTCATTCAGAATCATATATCTATCAGTAGATGAAAAGATTGATTACCAAATTTCAACACATATCGAGAAATTTTTAACGGATGCGTTTATTATTTGATGAACACAGGTTGCAAATGCCCCATCGATATTCTTGAAAATTTCATAATCGTTAGTAGTTCAAATTAAATATTTTCTTACTCTCCCAATATCTTAAACATAACTACTAAAATCGGATAAAATTATTATTTATAGAAACCACCCTACAGATTACGGGATTTAAGATTAGATTCATTCATGGAGCTCAATTATATCTTAAATAAAACTTATATATTATTCATAAATCATTGGTTTTTCACAACACAAAAAAAAACAATTCCATGAAGACATTCATTTGAAACATTGAAATCTCAATAAATACTCTAGTATAACTGAATAACACTTTTACATGCAGAACGCGTATAAATAGCGTAATTTAAAATAATGAAGATTTCCAAAAATTCGGTTGATCGGAGGTTTCCATCAATTTTGGTTTGTGTAGTACATCATCATGTGGAAACCGTTTTTGGTTTCAATCGAAATCCAATATTTTCTTACTGAGAGTTTGAACTGAGGATGAATATAAAAGATAATGAGCATGTATATGATTAAACAAATTGGAGGATATATGCAAAAAAATCAATAACAAACCGGAAAACTTATCAATTGTCGATAATCTAGTACTGAGGGTAGACACCTTAGACTAAGGTAGGATCCGATTATCCACCTGTTTTAGTTGTATGATTCAATTCTGGAAAGCAACAATTTTTCCAGCCAGGTAGGAATTAAAATAAGAAATAACATTAAACAGTTTAAGAGATTGCTCGCCAATATCGCAGTTTTCTGAATGAATATTTTTAAACATTTTCTAACAGCTGGATTCATACGAAATTCTGTATTGAGTTTTGCGTTGGTATTCTTCATAGAATTACAAAGTTTTGATTTGATCGCATCTTTACTGCTTGAGAAATTGAGGAAATAAAGTCAAAATATGTTGGAAATTTGACATATTTTTTCCATAAATCTCCGAAATTAAATATCGTATCGGATTGAAATTTGAAACATTATTTTTGAAGGTCGTTAAAGCATCAGAATTGTTATTGAATACTACTGATTTTATAGTCTGTGCCTAAAGTCTCCGAAATCTGATCAAAACTTTCCGCGAAAACAAATTTTTCAACAAAAATTTCAAATATTTTCGAATGATTTTTTTGTACATTTTCTAACTATTTAACACAATATTTTGCACGTATTTGCTCGTTGTTATTATTCAACTGATAATGAATTTTTGATCTGATTGCATCTGTTGTTCTCGAGATATTGCGGAAATAACGTTAAACTTCAAACAACAACGAAATTTGGCATATGTTTTCCCCTATATTTCCTGAAGTGAATAGCATATCGAATTTAAATATGAACTCTTGTTGTTAAATACTGACTCAAAGGTTTTGGCTGAATTTCGTTGAAATCCTATCAATATTTCCCGAGAAAAAAAATTCAACAAGGATTTGATAAATATTCCAATAATTATTATTCACACGAATTTTTGCACTGAGTTACGCTTGGTATTCCAAAAAAGTTCACAGAGTTCCAATCTGATTCAATCAGTATTTCATAAGATATCGAGCAATTAACCTCAAAATTTCAAATGGGCCTATCTCCGAAACGTTTCAACAGATTTCACCCATTAACGAACTCAACCGGGATTTATTGACTACAAACCTAATCTGGCAATTTCAAGTCGCTAGGTCATTTCCTTCGGAAGTTACAGCACATACGGCCGGACAGAATTGAATTTGACCACGGATTCTTCCTCCAGGGAGTCCAGCCTAATCGTTTAACACCATTTACGGTTCAAAATTCGAAAATTATAGACATTGTGACGAAACAATAACACTCTGTTCCCCAGAACAAGCGTGTAAAAATTAAATATGGATACTTTCTGATGAGAAGAAATTATATATAGTCAATTTCGAAGCCTTTTCTTTTTCACATGTTCTATATATCATGTAGTAAAGGGTTAATCGTCCTGTTAATACGAGTAGCATCTCCAGTTTCTGGATTACCATTTCTTTTTGACTTACCCCTTATAATTATTTCTTGGGTGTATATATATATATATATATATATACCTTTCTCTACTTTACCATACCTTCGTAAAGAAACCAATAGGAAAGAGATTTCCTACATGAGCAAGTCTGGTTGAATGCGGCGACGCTTCGTTTAATAGTCCGGCCGTCTCGACATCGACGTGGAGCGTCGGTTTTTCCTCAGTCACGGTTACGTTCCTCGCGGGAAAGAACATGCCGTAGAAAACGTCGAATGTGACGTCACGTGGAAAATCCAGAGGTTGTCATAGAACCGAAGGTCAATTATTAAGGTATTTGTTTCATTATGCTTTAGTGTTTTTGGACGAACTCAATTTTTCGATAAATGTGTTTAATATGAATTGTTTTAGTCATCTGAAAATTAACCATTTTCTCAGTATAAATATTGAATTGAGCCGATCTTCACTTAGTGAATAGGTACACATTTAAATTATACATGATTCCAATTAAAAGCTGTTGGAATGGTTTACCCATATCCAATGGAGCTTTAGAAAGACATTCAATACATTCGTTGTCTATAACTATTATTATCTTGAATTTTTATCAAAGGATGAGTGGTTGATTATCTCCATTTCATACCGTATTATTTTCTGTTGAATTAGAGTTATCGAAAAATGATCTTTTGTCGAGGAATAATCCGAATTATCATTGTTGTTTTCTGTCCTCTATTATATAACATTTAGTTGATTCGATTACTGAATTTTTGTTTTTTGTTTATATGTATCCAATTCAATTTAATCTTCCCTTTTCTACTTCATACCTGAAATTGACAGAAAAGCTTCCTCAGTTAGGATACCATTGCAAATCTAGTGTCTTATTTTAATTGTTTTATTCATACTGGAATTTCGGAAAATTAAATATTTTCTTACGAAATATTGGAGTGAAACTGTCTTTACTTTGTGGATATAGGTACATTTTAATAATAAATTCCTTCAATTAAAAGCCATTGAAATAGATATAGGGAGCTCTATCTGAGGATGCTTCAAAAGGACAATCGATACATTTGTTGTCTGTAATTATTATTATCTTGAATTTTTTATGGAAGAATTGAGGTGTTGATTATCTTCATTATTTTCCATATTATTTTCCATTCAGAGTTATCGGAAAGTTAAGAATTAGTCTTAATTATCATTGTTGATTTCTTTACCGTTGAGTTTTTAGTTTCTTGAAAAAAATGGTATTTTTTATTTGTATATGAAACCAATTCTATTTAATTTTTCCGTCTCTACTTCATACCCGCAATTGCCAGATCATTATTTTGTTATCAAAACAATCCAGTTTTAGAATTTATCTCTCTGGGATATTTTCACATATTGACTGATTATTATATATACAGAGTGTCAAATTGTGAAAAGGAAACAGATATCCTTTCTAGTAGAAAAATCAAGTTTTTAGAAAATCGCTCAGACATAGCTACTTTGTTCTCAACCCCCCAAAATTTGAATGGGGAACATGTTTCTTCTTCTGAAAATAAAAGTTAAATTGTTTTCATATTTGATCATGTTTACCTGGAGCATAAGATTATTACCAATTCGAAAGATACAACGCAGGAGGGAACGAGATAAGTGTCCTGAAACCTCCAATCTAATAAAGGTTCAAATTCAGCCCCGCAAACTTCTATAAAATGGTAAATATAAATTTTGCTCGACCTTTCGCCTTCACTTTTGAAACAGTTTTCTTGTGCGATATTTTTGTCCTTTGCAAGAGTCGCCAAAATCGAAGCACGGTTGACGAAGTAAAGGGTTTTCCAATAAGAGGTGTTATTTTGATATGTATAAGAAAAATGCCATTTTTCAATATGAATGATCGGTTGTTTATTTCATTATAAAGAAGAAGCTATGCCGTAAATAGTGGAAAATAACATTAAGCAAATGACCACCACGACCACGCTTACAGGACCATATCATTTTAATGAAATTTTTCATAACCAAATCGCAAAGTGGCTACCCTATGTCCTCGATAGCCTCACGAATTCCATCTTTGAGGTCTTGAATCGACGCTGGGCTATTGGCGTAGACCTTCTCTTTCACGTGGCCCCAAAGGAAGAAGTCGCAAGGTGTTAAATCACAAGATCTCGGTGGCCAATTGTGATCACTTCTTCGAAAGATAACACGGTCCGGAAACATTCCCCGCAAAAGAGCAATAGTTTCGTTGCTTGTGAACAATACCATCCAATTCCGGCCATAAAAATCATTAATCATCTCTCGATAGCGCAATCCATTCACCGTAACTGTTGCTCCAGCCTCATTTTCGAAAAGGTAAGGTCCAATGACTTCAACAATAACTCTCGGGTTTTCCGAGTCCCAGATGCGACAATTTTGCTTGTTGACGAAGCCACCGAGGTGGAAATGGGCCTCAATACTCAAGATGATCTTTCGATGGAATTCCGGATCATTTTCATGCATTTCAACGACCCAATCAGCAAAGACACGACGTTGTTGATGATCGGCCGGCTTGAGCTCTTGTGTTAATTGAACTTTATAAGCCCTAAGACCCAAATCTTTATGCAAAATACGGTGTAATGACGTTTGTGGAATGCCTAATTCCAAAGAATGGCGAGGAATGGACAGACCTGGGATTTCTTCAACACTTTCTTCGGCTACAGCAGCAATATTCTCGGCTGTTCTTGAGCGACGTGCACGGGTTTTATTCTTCACATCACTAACTTGTCCCAACAGCTCGAATTTTTCCAACAATTTCTTTATTGCGGTCCGACAAGGTGCTTCAAGACGACCCAAAAATGTTCGAGTTTTAAGAATCGTCTCTGCCAAATTTTCACCATTTTTATAGTGAATTTCAATAACTTCAATGCGTTGTTGAAGCCTGTTTCGTTACATTTTGGTTTATTATTTGATAAAATCAAATAATAAACCTTAGTGATCGACCAACGAAAAAAAATTTTTAACCCCCCCTGAAAATTTCACAGTTTACGTTTTGGAGTATGTAGATTTGAATGAATGAATAAAAAAAAATCCGTCTGTTCGCCGTCCGTTGTCCGGGGCATTTCTCTGGAAGTACTGAACGGAAATCCTTGAAATTTGGTAGAAAAATCGTGTGTCACGCAGGGTTGATCCTCCAAACTTTTCAGCAGGAAAAAATTATTTCTCGAAAGCTTACCACCGAATTTTCATGAAACTCTGAACGTTGATTAGTGTTGCATAACTAAACCTAAAAAAATTTAACTGGATGATTTCCGACGAGTGGTTCCCGAAATATAAAGAAAAATGCTGCAAATTTCCAATAATATCAAAGATGAATCATCGCATTCGGTTTTAAGTTGTTTTAGATAGAAACGGTATATTGGGTTATTTAACTAAGAAAATAATAAATCCTTGTGTAAAATTTGCAGTGCTTTATTAATGGCGTAGTTTCTACTTGTAAAATGTCAAAAAATGAAAGCTTCAAAAGTGACATCTACCGAAATAGCGGGATATTCAAAATAACACCTCTTATTGGAAAACCCTTTGAATGACAGATGTCACTGAAATTTGTATAGAGTATAGAGGACTGATATGATTCGGGACGAAAAATTCTCTGACAAATTTTCAGAGCAGATTTTTCATATTATACCTATACATTTTCATGGGACGAAAATATATATATTATTGAGTCAATATATTTATAAGTTTTAACGATATATCAATTCATTGTGATGAAATATTATTTTTATTTTCGTTCTGCCATATTTATTTTTTACCAAACACAATTTTAATTATTTTAAAAAAACCGCGCAATTTGAAACACTCTTCATTTGGTAGTTTGGGGTTTCAAATACAGGATATGTAATATGTCGCGAATATTTGTAATTATTAACGTGGTAAATTGTGATCCAACTCCAAACTGTTCTAACTGCTTTCGGAGCGTCATCTCTTGAGGACATAAAAAAGATCAAATTTGTAAATATATTGGGTTTTTATATATTGTATTGGAAGAAAATGAACATAAACTAAAAATGAATATATGGAATAATTTAAAATTATACAAAATATCTATATTTGCAAACACACTGCAGTCCGAAATTGATTCATGAAATCAGGGAGGTAAAACTCATGTTTGACTTGTAATTTACTCCATTCACATTGATAAAAAATTTATGGCAATGAAATTGATTTCCTGTTGATGGAATGCATTAAGAGGTTGAGAGTAAAGATAAAATTGTGGGTGTTTATTTAATTTCACTTAAATGAAATAAACCCAGTCCTATTTCAACATGACCGAGATAGTAAACACTCTATTTCTATTGGTTTATATTGGAAATTTCGGTGAATTTTCACTCTAACAGCTGCGCACCATTTCATTCTGGCCGTTTGATTTCAGAAACCAACAACAGTGATGCTTTTGAAAACATGGACTACAAGTGGCATTTCGAACCAGATCATTGAGTTATCTACAGGCAATGTTCATTTTTTTATTTGGGTTGATTTTCGCGTACTTGCATGCGACTTCGGGAGGACACATAGGTGAGTTTTTACATTCCGTATTAAGTTTTTTTTTTGGGATTCCAACGGGTGGACTAACAGAACTGAATGGAACGAAAATGCAGTTATTTTCATGGAAAACCTTCAGAACATCACATTTCAAACATATAATTTCAATATTATATTTTTCAAAAAATGTTTGATCACTTAAAACTGAAAAATAAAAATGGGGATTTGCATTTAAAGGGATTTGTCATGAGAGCACTATATGACAACGTCGAATTCAGCTTTCTCGGAAAGAAAAGGACGTCAAATGTGTTACTTTGCTTAGGAAAACAGATAGCTCTACTTCGATCTGGTTAGAGTAGAAGACAACGACCAAGGAATAGAAAAAGAAGAGCACATACTGTCATATTACTGACAAATCGCAAACGGAAATTGTTTGGTTATAATGACAAAGAACACGTGTGTACCACAGAATAGGAATGAATATTTCGTTATTCTATAGCAGAAAAAGCAGTTCTACTAAACAACGTTGTCACTTCGTGCATGCATGACAAATCCCGAACCCCAATTTTGAAACCTGATTTTGAATACTTTCTGAAGGTAATTAGGGAAAATGATGAATCAAACCCAAAATAATCATGTTCAAATTTACATTTGCAGTACTAACCCAAATTCGGGAAAAACCCCAATTAGAGCATCGTTTACGTTTCCAATACTCTCCCCTCAAAATTCAATATTTGTTCGAAGTAAAAAAGCACTTGAATGAACATGGAAATATCGTACGTATACTCCATTCACTTTTATAAACTATCCCGGTTGGCAATGACATTCTGACACATTTCACCGTGTATATTTTGAAAATGTTAGGTTATAGTCATTTTCCTGTCAGATAATTACACAACGTTGTCCTCTCTACATAGAGGTCGTTGTAATTACGTATTTTTCAAAATGTGAATTTACTCTGGTGAAATAATGAATTTGAGAAAAATATTATGTAAATTCAATAGTTCCGAAGACCTAGCGAATGTTGAAGAAACTTTTTTCTGAGTTAATACTGGACATATTTCACGTATATGAACATGGTAGGAAGATTCAGTTATGCTATTTTCTTTTACAGAAATCAAGAATCGAGTGTTGAAATTTTACTGAAAAATAATGGATAAATTAGTCCGTTACCTACTTTGTAGTAGGTCATTCGAAAAAAAAGTACTCGAATAAACCTGATGAAGTAAAACTTCTAAACGAACAGACGAACTTACGGAATTCCCCACTTTTCGAAATTCTTCAGAAATAACCCTACAAAAGACATTTAAATACCTTTTTGCACAACTCGAAATACTCCAGTATGAAAATAATTGATAGCTTGTGATGAATTATTGATTCCAAATTATCAGGGTCTCTGCTTCTTCAAAACTACCTTCGGCATTTTTTAGTTTCCAAGCGTGATGATTATGTTGAGATTAAGAGTAGGAATTGGCATTGGCATTGGGCAACGTTTCTGAGAATCTCTAAGATTTAAGATAGGCATATGGAAAAATGGACGACAAGAATCTAGGGGTTTCAGGCCGAATATAATCCTCAAGATCTCTTTCTAACATACAAAGTCTTGCCTTGTATCAACCGATGACTCCCACAGAACCACATTATAACAAAGGTGATAGTCAACCAGACTGTAATACATACCAATGAAAGCATCCATTGGTAGTGACTTTTTGGGTTTGGAAATGACATAAATGCACTTCTTAACTTCTTTCAATAGTAATAAACTTGATGGACCCACCTTAGATTTCGAACAACATGTAGCTCAAGAAATCTCACACAATTCGTTGACACCAAATCACCTCTGGAATTGTTATTGAACGGTTTTGAAATTTGAGAATCTGGGTTTTGGTTACACCAGTCAGTAAAAGGCTCAACAATAGATTCACAAAGAGCCTTGAGTTCCTGCAGACTATTAGCCTTAATGCGGGATGTTCCTTCGAACGAAACTATACTTCGATCTGGTTAGAGTAGAAGACAACGACCAAGGAATAGAAAAAGAAGAGCACAGACTGTCATACTGTCATATTACTGACAAATCGCAACACCCTTGTCACTTCGTGCACGCCTGACAAATCCCAAACCCTAATTTTGAAACCTGATTTTGAATACTTTCTGAAGGTGATTAGGGAAAATTATGAATCAAACCCATAATAATTATGTTCAAATTTGCATTTCCAGTAATAACCCAAATTCAGGAAAAACCCCCATTGCAATCGAGGCATCATTTGCTAAAAGTATCAGGATGCTAGCCAAAATATAGTCTGGTAAATCGTTAAAAGTTTAATAGTAAAAACAAAAGCGGCCCCAAGACTGATCCCTGAGGGACCCCCACGTCAGTGGAGTATTCATGGGAGCATTGTTCGTCAACCTGTGACCGCTTTGGCGACGAATTTGAAGGAACGCGTGAAAGCTTCTGACTTGAGGTCCTTGCTTTTTCAGAATTTTTTATTGGATATTTAAGCTTCAGAAATTTCTAGACTAGAAAAAGGAACAGATGAACCGAAAAAAAGTCCATGTTGCAGTATGTGTGTGCCTGAAAACTATCCGTATAATGACCGGATCATTCCAAATCCGATTATTCTGGACCCGACGATATCCCCAAGTGGACTCGTTCGATAAATGGCTAGGCCGAGCTCCAAACTAAAATGCAATCTGGCATTCTACATGTTGAAGAGAATCACCCAATTTGAATATACAAAGTTGATCTCCCGTCAGCCTAGCCATGAATTTTTCGCTAGAATCGGAGAGCAATTACATTATGGAACAATAAATTTGTACGATGACCATGGTCCGGAAAAAAGCAATTGAAGGGAAACGAATAATTTAATTATTTATTCATTTTCTACGTGGAAAAAAGGATTGTTTCAACCATATTGTTTTGAATCATGAACCAGCCGGATTTGTTTTATCCACTGAATTTTTCATCGTTTAGTCCAAATGTAATTTTAGATTTTACAATATTAAACCTAACGAATTTGTTGAACTCGATGACTTCCGAAAGAGATATACCCTACTTTGTTAACATCGAAGTAGGCCTTGAAATACCAGATGCATTTTTATTCTTGCTTACAAATATTATAACATTCGAAATTTCTTCTTCTTCTTTCATTGAGCCTAGCAGCGGGGCATGCTTCAAAATATAACTGAGAATGTATGTGCTTAATTCATAGGTATAAAATGAATTTATATATAAATATACCCCAAAAAGTATTCGATATTAATTTTAAAATCTAGAAGAAATACTGATGAAATTCATACAATTAATTTCGTAATTTGACAGATCAAAGCCAACGACAAAACCAAACAGAACAAAATCAAAAAAAAATATTTTGATCACATTGTTTCTTACTAGAAAAAAATAAGTTTGGATCATACTTTTTCACCTGAAATTACCTCCCGAAATTCGCCAACGTTCTTCATTGACTCCTCGTTAGGAATATGATTCTTCAATATGAAAAATAGATTAAAATTTTGCTAGTAGAAATGGATGAATTTCAACATATCTCGGGAAAAAAATTAATGACAAACAATATCCCTACTTAAGAATTGCACCAAACATTGTTTGGTTGGTTCTGCCTGAAATATCTCTCAATTGGATTCCCAAATGCTGTATAATGTTACGTAGAGTAATAAACTCTCAACATTAGTAACTGAAAAAAATTTGACCTCAATTTAATTTTTTTCTTTCAGAAATAGTTTCAGCTAGTGGCTGTGAGTCTTGCAGCATTTTTTTGACTTGCAAACGCTTCACGTCAATTATAGGAATACTGGAAGCAACATTTGTTCCTGATACAAATAAATCTCTAGAACTTTCGACGACTTTTCCAATAGAAAACCCCAGACAATGCCTCAATCATAGGTGAGTCAAAGTTTGATACTTATAAGTATTAAGTGCTGAATTAATCACAAAAATCATACACAACTTCGATGTTTTCAACGAGATTCCTGTTAATTATTGTATTTTTGTCGTTGCTATTGCTTACCGATTATTTTTGTATGGAACTTCTCTATTCTTATCTTATTTCTTGTACAAAATATTGGCTCGTAGGCATGAAACTGAAATTAATCGGTTGAGGAAATCTGGAAATCTGCTCAACAAGCAGACAGAATAATTATCTACCCTTGTTGAGTTTGTTCTTCATAAAGCCGAGTCCAGATCATTGTAGTCCGAACAGCAAACGCTATAAAATTTAATCATCGACAAGCGAATAGTGTGGATGGCACTAGAGCTCATTCAAATATTTCAAATGCATGTTTCGAGTTGAAAACAGAGTTCTGACGGAGCAGAAAGAGCGCTGCCTCGAACCATAAAACTCCCTGTGTTTTATTGCATTCGATGTTCGCATTAGACCAACTGTTTTTTTTATCTTATACATGTACACCTTTTGCGTAACACTACGAATTCAACGGAAACCATTACCTAGTCTGTGTTCTCAATGGCAGTCCACTAATCAAGTCCAAAAATTACAAGAAATTTCATCATAACGGGTAATTCAAAATTTCAATTTCAATTGACTTATAGATGAATTCTACCAGATGAAAAAAGTACCCAGGACTAGACCAATTTCGAATATCCCAATATGAAACATTAAATTAAGGCTATGTTTTTCACGAAGTAATAGAGAAATCAACGAATTTTTGAAACCCTCCTGAGTTCAGTATCAAACGAAAATAATCAGAACACAAATAAATGGTCTCGAGTCTCGTTTAAAATAATAAAGTTGTTGCTAAGGAGTAAGGGCGAGGACCCTTCATTATTATATAGTGCGCGCCAAAATTATGGAACAAATTCATTTTCTCAGAAGAAAAATATTTGGCAACAAAATTCTGAAACAGGTCAATTTTTGTTTCACTTTTAACAATTTCATATGCATTTTCGAAGGATTTTTGTTGCACCCTGTGCCATCCCCATCAACCCTCTAAATTTTTTGAATAGGAAAAGTGGGTCATGTGGAACTTTTTTGGCAAGGTTGTATCTTCATTAAAGGCGTGCAGAAATTTTCAAGAAAAATTTTTTTTTTTTTTTAAATCAGTTAGTTCAAAGAGGTTCTCATTATGTGCACATTGTCATGGCTCATTTACTTTGAGACGATGGTACCTGATGAAATTTGTCACCGAATGAAAGTCGACCATTACAGTGTTGTCATGCACAACTTCCAACCCCTTTCAACCCCCTCACGTGAAAAGTTAGAATGTGTGAAACACTGCGCTTCAGTTATGATCCTAAGTAGGTATGTTATTAGTACGTTTCTACTGGAGTTGAAACTTTTCGATAAAATGTTTCAATTCAAAGAAAGATTTCTGACAATGTGCCTTTGATTATTGCATCCAGAACGATGGTGGTCATTTTGAACATTTAATTTAACTTATCTTTTAATGTACAATGATTCTCCGGGTGCTACTTCAATGCCAAAATAAATTTCCAATGTCACTCCATTTTTTTTCTCCATTAAAAAGTTCGTAGGGGTTGAAAGTTGTGCATGAACAAAACTGTAATGATCGACTTTAATTCGGTGACAAATTTCATCAGGTACCATCGTCTCAAAGTAAATGAGCCATGACAAAGTGTACATACTGAAAACCTCTTTGAACTAATTTTTGAAAAAAAAAATTTTTCTTGAAAATTTCTGCAATGCATAAAATTTGGTGAAAAATTCACCTGTTTCAGGATTTTGTTGCCAAATATTTTTCTTCTGAGAAAATGAATTTGTTCCATAATTTTGACTCGCACTGTATAGACATTTGTTGTATATATTCATTTTGAAAGAGAAATATGCATTTGTATATTTCTTCTTATACCTGTCTTCTTGAAATTATCATACCTATCTGTTCTAAATATATTTAAGATGGTATCTAAATGCATTCAATATTCATCTTCTCTGCTTGTCCAATAAAAAATGTTACGTCAGGTTTATATTTCAAATTGATTTCTGTTGTAAGGAGAGAAAGCATTAGTGAAAACTAAAAATAGAGGAAGATTATGTATGAATGGTTTCAATGTTTCGAAAACCATCTGGAAATACGAAGTCTGATGGGCCTTGAGTATGAATATCTATCTATTTAGCCATTTGTATTAAGAGGTGCAGTAATGTGTTCAAAGAAATGTTTCCATTTAAATACTCGAATAAAATGAACCTACTTCAAATCCTATGATTTACATGGACAGTTTACTCCTCGCGCTTCTGAGAGATTTATTAACTCTCACTGTATCCTATCATTTTGAGTTACCTAGGAGAATTGAGACACAGCCGTTTCTAGAAATTGCATTAAAGACGGCTGTGATTGAGATTTCATTACAGACTTTGATCCTTTATGAGCAGAATTAACCATTTTCCAGGTTCGTGGATATTCAATCTTCTAAATTTTCATGTCAAGGGAATTAACTACTAAACTACAGAAGGACGCGAAGATATGGATGGATAGAGTATACACGAAAATGTTGATTGATGGCGAACATATCGCGAGGAAAAGAACTTCTATTGGAAAAAAACCTAGAAAAGCACTGACGTGAGGTCAGGAGCTTTTACGCGCTTGTTCCGTTGCCATAGCGGTCATCTATACGATTATTGACCCTGCCAAACGTAGATTTTTCATATGGTCCTCACGAAATTCTGCATAAACCTCAAGCTATAATTTTGGATCAAGTACTAGATTGCAATCCGATCCAAAATTTTGAATGGGAATATAACTATCCTAAGGAAGTAGCTTGATAATTGTAGAGTAAGTTTGGGGTATAATTACGAAGGCCGAATTGGCGAATTAGTAAAAACAATCGAATTATTCCGCTGATATACCCACCCTTCCAAAATTTCAGTTTCCCGATATTTCCAAAAACATAGATCGCCCTTCAATGAAAAATGAAGCTTCAGCCAAATAGAAAAGAGTCCTCCAGCATTTTGTTAAATGGAGAGAGTTATTTTGCCCATTGTTCTGTAGACCCTATTTGACTGAAACTAAAATATTCATCTGATCGAAATAAAACTTGGTTGGAAGATCAGCAGTGTCAATAAGAAGAATTATCAATGGAAAAATTCAAAAAAAAAATTTTTTTTTAAATGTTTTATATTTCATTCAAATTTCACTGAAATTTCGAAGTCACCATTTCGCAATGTGAACGAGCGCGTAAAAGCTGCGACTGCACGTCAATGCTTTTCTACGTTTTCAATAAAACAAAACAATTTTCATTCGATTTTGCGCGCATGTTCAATGTAGATGACCGCTTCCGCAAATAATTTAAACATTCCAACATTCTTTTCTAGATTTTTTTCGATAAATTACTAGATTTCAGTTCGATCTAATCTGTATTTTCGAGAATATTGGAAAAATAAAATTTTGAATATCTACGGAATCATTGGCTGGTTTTTACCCATTCACGAATTCGACCCTCGTAATCAAGCCCCAAACCTACTCTGCAAATATCGAGTTTCTTAGTCGTTTCTTCCGGAAGTTATTGTGTCGGCCTGAAGGCCAGACCGTAAGCACCATAACTTCCGAGAGAAACAACTTAGAAACTCAATATTTGTAGAGAAGATTTGGACCTTGATTACGAAGGCCGAATTCGTGAATGGGTAAAATCCACCCAATGATTCCGCAGAGATACCCATTCAAAATTTATTTTCCCAATATTTCCAAAAATACAGATTGGATAGAATTGAACTCTAGTACTTTATCGAAAAATGACAGTTTGAAGGTTTATATTTAATGGGGTTAATTTATATAATATGATGAGAAGATCACAGAATATTTAATATTTGAAAAAAAAATTTGAAATTTCTTTTTTCAAATTGTTCTAATGACATGATCATCACGAAATTTTGCACAATGTTATCCTTCAGCAGCTTTGAACTAGCTGCAAAGTTTCATCACGATTTAATCAGTATTTCTTGAGTTACCCGAAAAAAACAACGATATCGAGAAGAAAACCACGAAATTCTACATATTTTTTCCCAATATCTCCAAAACTGAGAGCCGTATCGAACTGAAATTTGGTACACTGCTGTGAAATATGGAGCTCAGAGTATGACCGGAATTGTTCTTGAATATGAACAATGGTTTAAAAAAAAAAAATTTTTTTTTTGGAAAAAATTTTGAAAAAATTTTTTTCTAAATTTAGTGACCATAAGATTTCGACGGAATGCCGCTCAAAGTTGCGCGTTCTTATGCTCCAACTAACTGCCAAGTTTCAATCCAATCGCTTCAGTAGTTTCTGAAATATGAGGGAAATAACCCCAAAATTTAAAATTTCTATAACTCCAAAACTATCTGGCCGATATGGCATATTAACGACCTCAACCGCGGCATTCGGATGCGCGAACTACCTTATAAGTTTCAAGTCGCTAACTGGCTCCGTTCGAGAGTTATCGTGTCCACGGCCGGCCGACCGGGCAGAATCGATTTTGACACCGGATTCGTCATCAGTGAGTCCAACCTAGTCGTTTGAGACCATTTTCGGATCAATCATCGAAAATTACAGACATTTGGATAAAACGATAGCATGCTGTTCACCTAGAACATGAGCGCAAAAACCAGAAAACACCTACAAAATAATTATACTTTGCGTCAGTCAAAATCTGATCCAGCGATTGAACTGTAAACCAACCGCTGATTCACATTTTCACAAGCAATCCCAATGTCCACCACATGGTCTGGTGAAGTTAACGCGTTAAAATAGTTTTCACGTTATGGTAGATCAAGGGTGATACTACTTTCTGATAAGACCATATAGGCCAGCTTTGGTGAGGTCATGACTGTGGGGGCATTATTGATAAAATGCAGCACGTGTCACAGTCACGTGCCGGTTGCATAAATGACATTTGCAATTTTGTGCTACACCCCTAAAATATTCCACCAAGTGGGGTAAACTTATGCACCCTGTGGGTTTTGTCACAGAACAGCTCACAATTTATCATAAAAGTGGGTAAATGAGGACTGCTGTGTCACAGGAAGACAGATTGGCAGATGTTTTTTGGAGTGTTTGTTTTGGATGAACGTAATATGTATGAAGTATTAAGGTTAATATGTGCATAGTTTGTTGTGGCACCTTTGTCGATAGAAATAAATTGCACTTTAATTTTTCGTGGCAGTTTTAATGTTTTTCACGTGAATTTTGGAATATGGTTTTCACAAACGAAAAAAATTGAAATCGAGGGGTAAATACATTATTCTACCCTCTGATGTTTATATATTTATATATATTATTTTGAGATGAGCAGTACATTTTTTTATATCAAACAATTTGTGTCATAACATTATTAGCAGAGGAAATGTAAACGGGGTACCATACATTTTTACGTATGATACAAGAGCACAGATAAAAACCCCAGGAAAAACTTTGTCTCCCTGTAAAAGTGTTATGAAATTGTTGTTTGGTATTGAAGGGCTTCTTTTTCATCAACCGTTTTTTTTTCTTTCCTCTCGATGCAGGTTGATAACTCGAAATCACACTTGAGAGCAAAAGAAGACGAAAAACCAACATGAACTAGTAAATGATTTAGTACTCATTAAATTAATTTGAAGTTCACGATCCATCCCAAAAAAGTATCAGACAACGAATGAATTGCCTCGATACCATCGTCAAATTTATATATTGGACAATTGTGAACGAAATGTTCTATTGTTTCCTCTTCTTCTCCGCACTCGCATCTTGAACTGTCGACAGAATTCCATTTGAGGAGGAAACTATTACAGCGACCATGACCGGTTCTAAGTCGATTCAAAATGCACCAAATTTTCCTAGGAAGATTAAAACCATGTACTTTTTCTGAAGGATCGCTGATCAAACCTTTGTTGAAAACATTACACGAATTCCATTCTGAACGCCAAATTTCTTTGTCACTTTTATTGGTGTAAAGAAAATCGTTAACCCATAAAGGTTTACGAGATTTCAATCTAGCAATTTTATAATCCGGAATATAAGACATGATTGGGAACAAATTCGGAAAGGAATGATATTTATCCCAAGACTTTATTTTATCACTGCAACCTGTCTACGAATATGGGGCGGTACAATATTTGAAAGAACTGGTAACCACTGTGAAGGTGTAGATCTTATGGTCCCACTAATGATTCTCATTGCAACATCAAGCTGTACATCAATTTTACTAACCAAACCGAACAACAATATTCAGCAGCAGAAAAAACTAAAGCCAAAACTGCGGTACGAAGAGTGGTAGGATCAGCACCCAGGGACTTTTCCAAATGGGCCTTGAAATTTAAAGAAGTATCTAATTTCACTAAAAGATATTTAGAAGTGAAATTATGTTTCAGAAGGGCATTATTGAAAGTAACTTTCAAATAAATAGAGAAATATTGGGAATTTGGATTATTTATTGTCTGCTACTTTGATAACAAAGCCAAATATTTCTCTATTTATTTAAACAAAGATGGATGATAATATTTCACGTAACTTTCAAAGTTTCAAACTTCTGTTGATTATTCAAATGAAAACAAGAGACTTCTGTTTTATTAGAATTTGGACATAAACGCCACTCAACAAAATAATTCTTCAAAATTTCTAAATCAGTATTCAGAGTGTTTTCAATGACTTTAAAATCAGAGTGAGGAAAAGCCAGAGCAATATCATCTGCATAGATGAATGTCTCTGAAGAAGTTGCTGGAATATCACATAAATATGAATTGAATAAAAGGGGAGCTAAAACTGATCCTCCGGTGTTTGCACAACGTTATAATGTGTGTTAAATAATGGGGGTTTTTCCTGAATTTGGGTTATTACTGCAAATGCAAATTTGAACATAATTATTATGGGTTTGATTAATCATTTTCCCAAATAACCTTCAGAAAGTGTTCAAAATTGGGGTTTGGGATTTGTCATGCATGCACGAAGTGACAACGTTGTTTAGTAGAATTGCTTTTTCTGCTATAGAATAACGAAATATTTATTCCTATTCTGTGGTACACACGTGTTCTCTGTCAATATAACCAAACAATTTCCGTTTGCGATTTGTCAGTAATATGACAGTATGACAGTATGTGCTCTTCTTTTTCTATTTCTTGGTCGTTGTCTTCTACTCTAACCAGATCGAAGTACAGCTATCTCTGTTTTCCTAAGCAAAGTAACACATTTGGCGTCCTTTTCTTTCCGAGAAAGCTGAATTAGCAATCATGACAAATCCCTTTAAATGCAAATCCCCATTTTTATTTTTCAGTTTCAGGTGATCAAACATTTTTTTAAAAATATAATATTGAAATTATACGTTTGAAATGTAATGTTCTGAAGGTTTTTCATGAAAAAAACTGCATTTTCGTTTGAAGGAAAAACCCCCATTGAATATAAAATCAGAAATTTTCCGTCACGAGCATTTAATTGGTATACATTTTGTATTTTTTTGTGTTTTCACTACCAATATCTGAAGTATCGAGAAAATTAAATAAAATTGTTTTTTCATCGAAAACTCCCTCGCGGATTGCAGGATTGAACTATTTGTCAAGGGCAGTTTCTTGGGAAACAGGTCGTTAATGAATTCTACCGAAACAATACAAACGATAAACAAAGAAAACTGTGACGTTTTCTGATTCTTTCATCAGATAAACGAGAGAATTTGCAGAATTATTTTGTTTCGTTTTTTCTTTAGTGAGGCTTTTGTCGAATTGACATTTTTAAGAAACCAAAGCAACAGTTTTTTAATTGTACCTGCAGGAGATTTTTTAGTATTTCCTTTAAAATTATCTGGTTCCGATATCAATATATTTGTATTGTCCAATCTATCTATATAAAGGTTTCCCCTGTATGTGTTTTTCCACAAATACAAGGAATACTATAAACACAATTTTTTGGTTTCTCGTTCATTGGCTTGGTTTCAGTCAGTAAATTCAAATTCATTGATATTATAGTTTTGACTGATTAAAAAAAATAAGGCGTTGAGAATTTCAAATTCAACATTATTTGAACTGAAAAGAAAATAGTTCGAATTAACTTCCATATTGTCATTTTTTTGCTAGTGTTCCGAGGAACACAGTGCTGTCTTCTGCTTGGTATTTTCGATTTTGTTCCTGCGAATAGTCTCAAAGGTTGGATTCATTGATGGGCCAAATCGGCCGATCGATTTCGTATGCGCAACTACTTGCTAATTTGGGCTTGAACTAGGATCCTTTGGAAGGGAAATTTAAAAAAAAACAACACTCATCGGAAATTTTTCGAAATTTTGTCGAAAATTTTTTTTTCTCGAAACAATTAATAATGTAATAAAATATATACAGTGTGTCCACGGATTGGGTGCCGGTAAGGCGTAAATGACGAACAATTTTCGAGTTAGACTCTGATATTTTGGGAATCGCTCCTGGTTGGTCTCAAACTAAGATGTTGAGAAAATGAGCCAAATCAATTAATATACAGGGTGGTTCAGAACTGATTTAATGAAAATTGTTATGAATAAAGTGCCTTTGTTTTAAAAGATAGCGAGAAAGTTTATAAAGAAAAGTTGTTTAGAATCAAAAGACACGGCTAAATCTCGATTCTCAGATAAATCGATCAACTTTGATTTTGTGAATAGGTTATGAAAATATTTGATAATATCCATGGTTAAAAATGCCAGACGTGACTTGAAACGTAAATTGTATTCGTCATAAACGAAAATGTTCCAGTTAAAAATATGTTGACCATAGAACAAAGAGTGTTTATTGTGGAGTGATACAGTTTAGGTGCAGACATTTCGGATCAGGGAGTAATAGGACAATTCCATGAACGCTGGCCAAATGTTACGGTATCACGTAACCCTGTTAAAGAAATAGTGTCAAAATTTAAATTTTTGGTCATGACAAAATATCTCACGTATCGGATTAACAAAATATTCATGAACTTATAAGTCAAGGTGCTGATTCATCTGAAAATTGAGTTCCTGCAGCAGCTCGTCATTCCAAACAACTTTTCTCAATAAACTTTCTCGATATCATCTAAAACAAAGACACTTAATTCTTAACAATTTTCATTAAATCAGTTCTAAACCACCCTGTATATTGTATATTGATTTGGCTCATTTTTTCAACATCTTAGTTTGAGACCAAGCAGGAGCGATTTCCAGAAAATCAGAGTCGAAAATTTGTCGTCATTTACACCTTACCGGCACCCAATCTGTGGACACACTGTATATTCTGCAATTGATAAATATATTGATCAAAATGAATATATTTGCAAACACATTTGTGTCCCAAAGGGCACCTCATACCTCGACCTGATTCGATATTTGTTTTTGGACGACCAGTGTGTTAAACATATCTCACTGATCTAGCCTATGTACATTTTTCAATTAATCTCTTCACAGTTGATGAAAAATTTATATAGTTTCTGAGATATTTCTCAATAATAAGAACTCGGCGTTCTATCGTGTGAAGCTCAAATTAACTAATCCTAAACTGTAAGATGTCAAATTGCTTTTGAGGGTTACCAACGCTTTCAAGTCTGCAGCACGATCCGTTTGGACAGAATTTAATTTTACCTCAAATTCTCTTTCATTCGGTTCTAGTTTTTTGAGTTCGAAATTCCTAAATTACAGTTATTTGGGAAGAACGATAGCCCGATGTGCCTTACAACATGAGTCATAATATTGTTGATGAACCTTTCCATGTACAGGATAAATTTGAATCGGAGATGATATAAGATATTCTTCAAACAAATTATATGGGCAGAAAACGAAAATAATATCCATCAAACAGTTCAGCTATTTTCTTCTGACCGAACTGCAATGAAAAATACTGCAAAATCATCCCAACATATCCTTCAATCGATATGAATTGGATAGTCATGTTAGTGTATTGGTTCAATACTCCAGAACGAGGAAATTTGAATTATTTTTAAGCTATCCCAGCTTTCACAGACTTTAATTGGTCATTTATTCAGGACAATCTATGAATTATCCAAGGTGGTACTTTATCTGGCTTATTTATCTTCGAATTAATAAAGCTATTGCTTGAACACGTGGCATCCAATTTTCGAGGGTTGGTTCTCCATAGGAGGTGAATAATGTGCATTTTACTGATATAGGGTAGATATGATATCGATCTTCGTTCTGAGGGGTGTTCTAAATCTGAAAGATATTTATAAGGTTTTGTCTGCCTTGACATAGATATAGAAGTAACTATTGGAGTAGCCAACTTTCAGTAATAAAAATAAAGGTCATACTGTGCGTGAATTCTTTTCAGTTTGCAGTAATTCTTCGATAAAATATCAAAATCTCATAGTTTCAAAATGTATAAAATTCATTTCTAATATAAAATTTATCCTTTTTTTGCGCTTGTTTTGGGGATCAGCGTGTAATAATGTTGGCAAAATATCTGCAATTTTCGAGTTTTCTGTCGAAAAATCTTCTGAACAGACTAGGCTGGACTAACTGATGAAGAATTTGATGACAGGTTCGATTCTGTCCGACAGTCCAGCCGTTATTGCCACTCTCGAAGGGAGATAATCTTTCGAGAGAACTTACTATTTTACGAGATATTATACAGGGTGAGTCTGAGAGTCTTTAAGTTGTACATTAATTTCAACCTTAGATTCCTCTCATCAAGTAAAATACTTTTTTCATTTACCATTCTTCCAGATTCGGCTCAGGTAAAAAGTTATGAGCATTCAAATATTTCTCAATGTGCTAATACATTCATCCTGCACTCTCTTTGCAAGTTCACCACAGATAACTATTAGAGTGTTGTCTTTTGCAGAATAACCAATCCAATGTTTGAAATTCCCAGAAATATTATTAAGAAAACTCATTCACTCAATTAATTCTTATGATTTGGAGCTTTTTGCGATATTATTGTAATGAAAACATTTTAATTCAATGTACTATTAAAACATTGATCTTCAAGTTGATACTCATGGAACATCCACATTCATTCCACCATAAGATTATACACAATTCCATCCTTGCTCATTCTCATTTTCTCTCATGAAAACTTTTTGATAATCCTTATTTTCATCAAATTTATTAATGAATTATATGAGACCACTTAACTTGCCTACACACATTAATTGTAAGCTTAAATTCTATGGAAGGTCTGTTCCATAGACATGGAGACATATCCTCCATGTCTGTGGCCTGACCACGAAATAGCAGAGAATAAGATGTGAAAAACATGGTGTGCTCATCTGAAAAGTGAGTGACGCCAGCTAGCAGAAAATACAAGGAGTTATATATTCTGTGCATTGAATTTCCATGTTAATTCAAAGCACAGAATTTATTCAACTCTCTGTATTTTCTGCCAGCTGACGTCACTCATTTTTCAGATGAGCACACCATGTTTTTTTTACATATATAAGTATATCAAATCTATGCGAAATAGATAAATATTTCTGTTTAATCCGGATAAACGTTTGGGCAGCATAATTCACGGCCTTAACTAGCTCAGAGGCGGATCCATAAAAATAAGGTTATGTCTCGAGTTTATCAGATTTTATAACATTCAATGTTGAATATCTCTGAAACGGTGAGTTTGAGGAAAAATTATAAGAAAGAATTGAGTATTCTAAAATGATTGAAGATTGTTACAATGATATAAGCTGGACTTTATCTGCATTCTCCATGCAAATTGCATGCATCTCATCTGGAGTAACAAAGCTAAAAAAAAGATTTTTTTGAAATTTCAACTGCCTGTGTCTTTTCACTGGCGCAGAATCTGGAAAGATGCTCGAGAATAAGAGTGATTCATTTCATGAGAGGAATCCATGGTTGAAATTCTTGTACAACTTGAAGACTCACCTTTTATATAGAATTCCTACGGAATGAATCTGTGGCTGGTTGTGTTTTTCAATTTCACATTTTCCTGTCGGTGGATCAAATTCCTCTGAGAGTTGGTTGCTTTGGTATATTAAAACAATAAGAACATAACAGTGAAAGAATTTTCTAAGAACATCAACTTTCAACTGAGAATTTCAATTTTTTGACGGAAGGAACCTTTGGCCGGGTGCATTTTTCGATTTTCGTTTATTATTTGATAATATCAAATAATAAACCTTATTGATCGACCAAAAAAAAAAAACCCCCCCTGAAAATTTCAGTTTACATTTTGGAGTATGTAGATTTGAATGAACTAATAATACAAATCCGTCCGTTGTCCGGGGCTTTTCTCTGAAAAAAGTACTGAACCGAAATCCGTGAAACTTGGTAGAAAAATCGTATGTCACTCGAGAATGATCCCTCAAGCTTTTCAGCAGGATCGGTGTACCCTAAGGGCTCGAAATTGGGGGTTGGAGGAAAACAAATTATTTCTGGAAAACTTACCACCGAATCTTCATGAAACTCTCAACGTTGATTACTGTTGCATAACTCAACCTAAAAATTTTCACCAAGATAATTTCCGACCAGTGGTCCCTGAGTTATAATGAAAAACGCTGCGAATTTTGGGGTGGAAGTTATATAAGTTTTATTCAAGATATCAATGATATTGGGTTATTTAACTGAGAAAATAATAAACCCTTGTGTAAAATTTGCAGAGTTTTTCATCTTTCTGTCGGCAGAACGAATTCATCTTAGATTTAATTAGCAGAGCAATTGAATGAGAACATTACAGTGAAAGAATTTTTTTAGAACATGCACTATTTTTCAAGATATTAAATTTTTTATTTCCTAAAATTTTCAGAAACTACTGGAGTGGTTGGATTGAAACTTGGCAGTTAGTTGGATCATAATACTATTTTTCATATTCGAAAAAAAATTTTGCACATACTTTGAACTTCTTATTTCACAGCATTGTACCAAATTTCAGTTCGATACGTAAATAATTTTCGGAGATATTCGAAAAAAATCTGTAAAATTTCGTGCATTTTTCCTCGGTATCGTTGTTTTTCTCCGGAATATCCCATAAAATACTGATTTAATCATGATGAAACTTGGTAATTAGTTCGATAATGCTGATGGACAACTTTATGCGAAATTTCCTGATGATCGTGTCATAACAACAATTCAACAAATAGTTGATATTCTGCAATCTTTTGATCATATTATCCTCACGAAATTCTGCATGGACCTTCGAGCTGTCATTTTTCCAATTAAGTACTGAATTTCAATTCGATGTTTTTTGCATTTTTGGAAAATAAAATTTTGAATCATCGGGTGGATTTTAACCATTCCCGAATTCGGGCTTTGCAATTAAGGTTCAAATCTACTATATATACTAATATCGAGTTTGTAAGTTGTTTCTTTCGGAAGTTATTGTGTTTACGATCGGCCGAAGTTTATTGGTAATACAAATGCTTCGATTAAGGTGAAAGAAGATATTCAGTTGTTCGATGGAAGAAACCCGGGCTGGATTTTTGGAGCTTCGCAAAATTTGAAAAACCTGAAGGGTATTCCAATGATATTTTTCAAAAGTTTCAATCGAATATGAGCTGAATTTTGGCGACATCAATAGTAAAAAAAAATTACATCTGAAACTCCAATGTTTGATGTTTAAACTATGACGTCAGAATTTTCACAATCCAAAAATCGACTGTTCTGGCGGCAATTTTGAATCCGAAATTAACATTGCATATTTTTTCGAATGAATCTTTTTTGTGTTCACGAAACATTTTCGGGAATAGTAACTAAACATTTAATTCAACACGATTTTCCAAAATTACTTAGTTATCAGGCCTATTCGGTATTCGGATATGAAAGAGATTCTGTTGGAGCGGGAAATCCGAAGAATACTACGAAATTCGGGCAGGGGTAATGGAAAATCGATATAATGCGTAATGAGATAGTAGGCCATGAACCTCCAGCTTCCTGCCTCGTAATGGGGCCAGTACGTTGAAGTTCAGGGTGTAAAGAAAATGGCAAACTCGTGACCTTATTCGACATTCTCCCGGTACGGTAGGAACTGCTTCCATTCCTTCTTCGGTTATTTTTATTTTACGAATGCGAGTGGGTTTCGGCAATTATTTTTTTATGTGGGCTATAGAAATAGCGATTCAATCGAAAGGTTGTTTGTACAGAAGAGTAAATTCTGCATATTTAGCGTAGAAATATTTCAGGATATTGTTATTATTATTTGTGTTTTCGTACTGTCACGATGATTTTGAATTTTTTTTGAATCCTTTACAACGAACGTAAATCAGATGGGTTTATACAGGGTGAGCCTTTGAATTTTACATTTATTTTAACCATAGATTCCTCTCATTACATGACATTTTTTTCACTTACCATTTTTACAGTTTCGGCTCCGGTAAAAAGATACTGTTGAATTTCCTACAAATATCAGTCTTTCTTTTTTAGCTTTGATACGGTTACTCAGAATGAAATGAATTTTGGTGAGAAGTTTTCTATAAATATGACACACATTCTTCAGTAATTGCCTTTATTCTACTCAAAAGGGTTTTCTAATTATAGACTCACTGATTCATAGAACTATGAGCAAAAAACGTTCATCCAGACCATGATGCAAGTAAAACATGGTGTGCTCATCTGCTCATCTGTGATCGTATTTACCAATGATGACGTTACTTTTTCGTTCAAATTCAAATCACAGAATATAAATTTCCTCGTATTTCAATCTTTCTGAGGTAACTTTTTTTTCAGATGAGCACACCATGTTTTTCACATCATGATCCAGACCCTTGAATAAATATAGTTATTTATGTATTTTGTGATCGGAGCATAGGCATAAAGACTATGTATTCATGTCTACGGATTAGACTTTCCATAGAATTCATAGATCATGGAGTCCAATTGATGTATGTACGCTGATAACGTTCAACTCATTCGTAGATTTGATAAAAATTAGGATAATTATGGAATGTTCAATATAAGAAGGGTTCAGTATGAAATTATGTATAATCTCATGGTGGAAACAATTGGATCTCACATGAATATCAAGTGGAGTAACAGAGTTTCGATGGTCAAATGTTTTGAAATATTTTCCACACAATAATAACGAAAAAACAACAAATCGTAAGAATTAAGTAAATGAGTTTTCTTTGAATTTCAAGCCACGGCTTGGATATTCTGAAATACAGATCCCCGTAAGAGATATCCGTGTTGAACTTGCGAACGAACTTCAGGAGTGTAGTACTGTACATTCAGAAATATTTAAATATAAATTTTTACCTCAGCCGAATCTACAAAAATCGCTAATGAAAAAAGTGTTTTGTCCAATGAGACGAATCTGTAGTTAACATTAATGTACAACTTGATGGCTGACCGTGTATATCGGATGAAAATTTGTCCAATATCTTTCAATTTTGTTCATAGTTCATCATATTTATATCATAGTTATTGTGGTACTTGATTCTCAAATTCATTTTAATTATAACATGACAGTTTTCATAATTTGAGTTTAGCCATTCATGAAACAATATAATACAAAATTTCTCAAAATCTTATCAGGTTGGGTAGTTTTGTAGGAAAATTCAGGGAATCATTTTTAATCCCAGTTGGTACTAGAATTTAATATCCGATGTTTTTTTGATTTCTATAACGAAAATCAATTCGGAATGCTTACATCTAAGAATCAATGTCCTATTGATTTCAACCACGTGGTAATTGGATGAGAGCGCCATGTGAAAAGATATGGAAATGGACTGAACTTCAAAATCTGTTATAGAATGACCGTAAACAAATGATATCGGCAACATGGAGACTTGATATTTGAGAAGGTCGTACTCATGAATTAGGCAATTATTTCCATAATTACTGAACCGTCGTGAATGATGGCTTGCGTGTTCACGCAAAATTTCGTAGGTATCATACGATAAGATTATCTCAGAATGTTTTTATCACGAAGTCAAGTTAAATTTGGCTTGGTCAGTATATGAATGGGTGTCCGCTCTGACTACGAATTCGACTAAGTCAAAAAAGCTTATGACTTCATAAAATACTTTTCTCGAGATTTATTGTTATATTGAGTTTAGTAGGCACAAGAAATTTTCATGAATAGGTAAACTTTTAATTATTTTCAGATGTTCTGGAAACAATCATTGTAGCTTCATTCTTGACGAAGACTGTCCAGGAGCGAAGGACTACTGGGGTGAAGGGACACTATACGTTAAATACTCTTGTATCGCAGGTAAGGGATTCAGTAACTGTTGATACTTCCACATATTTTCATTCAGAAAAGTTAACGCAGTAGTTTTCTTTATGACCTACCAGTACTGAATTGGAAAAATTGGATATTTCTATTATTACAAAAAAATTAAACATATTCATCAATCTTTTATTTCAAGAAAATCGCAAACTGGACATCCGACAATTATATTCATATAACTATTTTATCTACCTTTCCAAAAGTAAACCGAACAATTATTATCATATTTATTATGTTTATGTTTCTAATATACTCACCGATGGAATGAAATCCATCACATCAGTTTCCCCTTATGAAAAAAACTGAAAATTTGGACGTTGGAATGCCTCAGAAAAAAATTTCATGAAATACTTTGTGAACAAATTTATGTGTTTCAATACTACCCGACTAAATAGATACAATCAATAGTTCGAATAAATATTAAATTGAATTCTAATTCAGAAACATCCTTCCACAAGTTTTACTCTGTGGGATAAAGTTTTTTTGTAATGTAAATATAATAAATTTCAGTTGCCACATACAATAATTCATTCAACAATTGATTGGGCAATAGTTCAAAATGTAATCCTGGCGAAGCCACAGTGTGGTTAAACAATTCGTGGATGAATTAAAACTATACAGGGTCTTTCACGAGGAACCTCACCAATATTTATACGGGAAACTACTGAACGTATTTTCATGAAATTCAGCAATTATAAGTATTTCACGATGCTGATGAAATCTAAAATATTTTCAAGGCATGAGCACCTCCGGTTTTTCCGGAAATGACGTCAACTTCCGTTTTTCAAATTAGAACACCATTTTTTTATTGCAGAAATAGATTCCTTAGAAAATTTCAATTTATTTTGATGTAGCATTTCTCAGTTTTGGTTGGAAAATTCTCTCTGAGCGGGAAAATTCGAAAAAAAAATCGAAAATAGAGCTCCGCTGAAACAAGAATAACTTCGAGGTTTTTGGATGGAAAATTTTCATTTTTGGGATTTTTCAAGATGTAAGATTGATGTATCCACTATAAAAATCGAAATTGCGATTCATGATACAGGGGGTGAACAAATCGCTTTCAAAGTTAGGGATGACAAAATCGTGAAAAATCAATTTTTTCAAATTAGAACCCCATTTTTTTATGGCAGATATTGAATCTACGTTGAAAAATAATGTGAGTGTATGCATCACACCCTTGCCCTAAAGTGGATATTTTCTGAGTTATTCACAAAAAACTTTTTTTCGTCTTGAATTTTCAGCTATTTCTTTTCCCTTCACGCCAAAAAGATGACATTTTCAGGAACTGTTACTTAAACCATGTTTTAGATTTTACTACCCTAATATGCAAGAGAAAAAAGTTACAGGTTGTTCCTAAATAGATGGCGAATTTGGATTCGAATTTGTATCGGAAACCTCTTTATTTCAACTAATCGGCCATCGGTTTTCTCTCCAGTGATAAATAAATAATTCCTTATGAACCATATGCAAAAACTTACCATGTTTTACATTATTTTTTTTTAATGATAGATATCATTAATTACATCTGCCAAATTCCTCTTTATTCAGTAGCATTTTGTGTTTACTATTAATTTGGTGATAATTCGTATTAAGTTATTAAATCGATCACTATGCCTAATTTTACCAATGAAGATCATTTAAATCTCATTCTACTTCATGGAGAATGTAATAAAGTTGTAGATAGAATGATTCGACTGTTCATTGAGAGGTTTCCTGACCGACCCAGACCAACGAGAGATACCATTAACAGAACCATGACAAACTTGAGAAATGTCGGATCTTTCGTTAAGAAAACTACACACAGAGAAAAAAGTGTAGTAGAAGATGAGAACAACGAAATTACAGTTCTTGCATATTTTCGTGTGAATCCTCAAAATTCTCTCAAAGATGCCGAGATTGATCTGGGATTATCTCAATCGAGTGTTTGGAGAATATTAAAAAAACATAAAATGCACCCATATAAATTCAATAGGGTACAGCATTTGAAGGAAACTGATTTCGTCAGGAATCGATGCGAAGCTATGATGATTCGATTTCAAGAGAATGAAAACTTTTTGGACTGTATAATTTGGATAGATGAATCTAAATTCACAAAGAATGGTTCTTTCAATAGGCATAACAGTCATTATTGAGATGAAGAGAACAACCACCACTTCAGACAATGGAACTTTCAAGAGACCTGGAGTTTCAATGTTTTTTGCGCCATCAAAAATAATGCAATTCTCGATGTTCACATTTATGATGAGACATTAACTGGTAAGATAGAACACTACACATGTTTGCATTATTTAAAGAATGTTCTCCCTTAGGAGATAGATATTCTGACATATTGACTCAAATAATTGAGCCGCTAGTACAGAACCATAATGACTTATGGTATCAACAAGATGGCGCGCCTCCACACAATTCACTCAATGTGTCAAATATCCTCTACAGGCTATTTGAAGATCGATGGTTGGCGAACAATGGTCCACACCTTTGGCCACCACGTTCTCCCGATTTAACTCCTTTAGACTATTATGTTTGGGTTAGGATAAAAAATATTGTCTACTCAACTCCCCTGACTGATAAAGAGGACTGCATAGAACGAGTCAGAAATGCGTTCAGGTTTGTTTAGATTTTTAGATTCATAGTTTTGAAACTCAATTTGGTTTTTAAACACTTTTGCAGATCTCTTCCTCCCGATGAAATAAGAAGAGCAACGCACGAAGCATTCCTGAGACGTATAAATAAATGTCTAGAAATTAACGGTCAAAACTTTGAGCATCTTCTCTAGTTATAACTGCGAGAGTTTGCCATGGTTCTCCTAATAGTAACTTGAAGTCGGTTTCAAGAAGGAGTGAAAAATCTACAGCATGGTCCAAATAACAGTTCCTGAAAATTTCATCTTTTTGGCGTGAAGGGAAAAGAAATAGCTGAAAATTCAAGATGAAAAACAGTTTTTTGTGAATAACTCAGAAAATATCCATTTTAGGGCAAGGGTGTGATGCATACACTCACATTATTTTTTATCTTAGATTCAATATCTGCCATAAAAAAATGGGGTTCTAATTTGAAAAAATTGATTTTTCACGATTTTGTCATCCCTAACTTTGAAAGCGATTTTCTCACCCCCTGTATCATGAATCGCGATTTCGATTTTTAAAGTGGATACATCAATCTTACATCTTGAAAAATCCCAAAAACGAAAATTTTCCTTCCAAAAACCTCGAAGTTATTCTTGTTTCAGCGGAGCTCTATTTTCGATTTTTTTTTCGAATTTTCCCGCTCAGAGAGAATTTTCCAACCAAAACTGAAAAATGTTACATCAAAATAAATTGAAATTTTCTAAGGAATCTATTTCTGCAATAAAAAAATGGTGTTCTAATTTGAAAAACGGAAGTTGACGTCATTTCCGGAAAAACCGGAGGTGCTCATGCCTTGAAAATATTTTAGATTTCATCAGCATCGTGAAATACTTATAAGTGCTGAATTTCATGAAAATACGTTCAGTAGTTTCCCGTATAAATATGGGTGAGGTTCCTCGTGAAAGACCCTGTATGTGGAAACCTCAGAGTAACAAACAACATAGAGATAGCCTACGTCATATTTAGAAGGTGATTGCTGTCTGCAACATATGATACAAAATTTGACACTTTGACCGCAATCAAAACAAACTTGCTAACAAAGCAGTTACCAACCTGTGATACGATATTTCACTCAATTCAGAATTAACACACTTCTTACGTCCCATAGTGAATTAAAATATTGTAACAATTCGAAAAATATGGAAGTAAACAGCTAGAAATATCTAAAAACTCGCTAGAAACTCACCGGAACAACTGACGGCAGAATGACCGGCGGTATACTGGTAATCCGGCATCGATGCCAAATCTCGGATTTCAGCAGGTAGATACTGAAAAGGGTAAGTATTCTTCTCACCACAAATTCGAAAATGAAGAAAAATATCGATCATGAATTTTTGAAATTTCCATATTTAACCGAGGGGTATTAAAATTAATATTTTTTATTTGATTTAATATACAATTACAATAAGATAATATCATTGCGAATTTCCAAATATATCGCAATCTGGCTACCCAAAAACTGCGTACAGTCCCTCTATGTTGTTTGTTACTCTGAGGTGGATACTGAAGTTTATTATTTTTATTCGGAATGAATTTCCATGCGAGAAAAGGCGAATCCATGAAATATTTTATGTATAATATTGTGATTTGGAAAATTATAAATTTTATGAATTAAAATAAACTCATTATTATTATTAATAACAATTGACTCAAACAGTATAGAGGATGTAAAATACTGGTCACAAGTTATGGACAGCAAAAACTTTCAGTCGGGGTTGGATCGATTTGACTGAAGTTTTGTTGTGGGTGTCGTCTCTTTCTGCGAAAATGGGAGCGCTCTTGAAAAGAATGTTGAATGAGTTATATTGATCGCCTGACCACATGCTTTTACCCTCGATTTCTGTAATTGCACGCGTTCACGGTCAACATTTTCTATACCACGGTACGTCGAACGAGAAAGCCTCAGGATATATTTTTCTTTAATTTTGAATATATCCCTTTAATTGCAAAAGAACATATCGAAAGTGGGTTTCACTTTTCTGTGAAGCACTGGCGAAGTAACGTTTTCATTTAAAATATTCGATAAAATAATACATATATGATCCTCTCCGATAATTCGTTCAATAGGTCTCTTGCATGAATTTTTTTTATTATTGGAATCGAATGTTCTATCCGTAAGACCACTGAAAAACTTTAACCGCCATCAAAAATTTCAATTTTTAACGAGAAAATGCTCTTTTAAGTTTGGCTCCGCATGTCGGTAGTTTAAACGGAAGAAACTTCGCGGTTTCCGTGACGTTTGGGGATATATCCACTCTCTCCCTCTTCTCGTGTACTTTTCCCTCTAGCAAGCCAATAGACAGCGTCGGGCCGTATCGATCGGTGAATCGTAGAATAACGACTGACGTAGAGGCGATCGGACGCGTTTCTTCCGCTTCGACCTTGAGTCCCGATTTGGCCATTTTCAATGCCGAATTATTCGAAATTCGCGAATTATTGAAGTGTGTGATAGCATACATTATGATTTCCTATGGATATAGAATGAGAGAAACATAAAAATATTATAATTCACGTCACATGCAAGAGACTTATTCCGGGATATGTCAAAGATAGATCTATCTAGCTGTTACTGTCTAATGCATTAAAAGAATTGAGAAACAAGAACGCTTTTGTATCAGTCATAAGCAATTGTTGTAGTTTGTATTCGATATTATTTCTGAAAAAAAACCTGTGTACGAAAAAAACGTAAAACTCAAAAAGCTCTGATGTATACTGACAAAAAGTTTGTTCACCGTTTATTTCAAATAATAGAGGGTAGATGTCTTTATGTAATATCAAATAATCAAGTGTGAAATGTATCCAGCCTCATAAAAATCGGGATTTTTTTATTTACGCTAGAACCCTAATGATATATATGCTGCTTTCTTTTTGACGATTTGGGCAAGCTCGGAGATCCCCTCGCTGTTAACAAATTTCTTGCGCGGGGGGGGCTCCAAGCTACCCAAACCTTCAAAAAGAAAGCAGCAAAACAGTGCGTGTCAGAATCATGGAACAAATTCATTTTCTCGGAAGAAAAATATTTGGCAACAAAATCCTGAAACAGGTCAATTTTTGTTTCACTTTTACCAAATTTTCATGCATTTTTGAAGGATTTTTGTTGCACCCTGTGCCATCACCATCTACCCTCGACATTTTTGTAATAGGGAAATTCATGTGTTACTTTTTTGGCAAGGTATTTGTATCTTCTTCACAGGCGTGCAGAAAAAAAAAATATTTTTTGAAAAATTAGTTAGTTCAAAGAGGTTTTCAGTATGTGCACTTTGTCAAGGCTCATTTACTTTGAGACGATGGTACCTGATGAAATTTGCACCGAATGAAAGTCGACCATTACAGTTTTGTTCATGCACAACTTTCAACCCCCTCCCGTGAAAAATTAGAATGTGTGAAACACTGCGCTTTGATTAGTGCATCCAGAACGATGGTGGTCATTTTGAACATTTAATTTAAACCCCTACGAACCGTTTAATGGAGAAAAAAAATTTTTTTTTCACGTGAGGGGGTTAAAAGGAGTTGAAAGTTGTGCATGAATAAAACTGAAATAGTCGACTTTCAATCGGTGACAAATTTCATCAGGTACCATCGTCTCGAAGTAAATGAGGCATGACGAAGTGCACATACTGAAACACCTCTCTGAAGTAACTAATTTTTCAGAAAAAAAAATTTTTTCTTGAAAATTTCTGCACGCCTGTGAAAAAGATACAATGACATTGCCAAAAAAGTACCACATGACCTACTTTCCCTATTCAAAAAATTTGGAGGGTTGATGGGGATGGCACAGGGTGCAACAAAAATTCTTCAAAAATGCATATAAATTTGGTTAAAGTGAAACAAAAATTGACCTGTTTCAGGATTTTGTTGCCAAATATTTTTATTCTGAGAAAATTAATTTGTTCCATAATTTTGACGCGCACTGTATAATGAAAATAGTATCAAGAATTTCAATGGATACCGTTCTTCCTGGAACTATTTCACTTATGATGAAATATTATCCCCATTCTGTAAGGGAATACATACTCCCCTCATAACCATAGAATGGCTGAGAGCGTGTTTTCCTATATCCTTGGGATTACCCGAATATCACATACCTGTGTCGCCTTTGTTCGTTAAACGAATACCATAATAAGCTTTTTTTTATGAACGTGTATTTTGTATTTCATGGTTTCATCGAGGTTGTCTTTTAAAGGGTTTTTTCTTCTATCCCTCGTCAACAAAAAAAACATTGAGTGGAAACGGAAGAAAAAACCAGCATTGTGTTTGAAAGCTTCTACACATTAATATTTGAATAATTTTCATATAAGACGAGATAATATTAGGTTATTTGTCGAAGAATTAACATGACAACATACACATCGACACTGACAAAACACATATAATTTTTACGCGCTCGCGAAATTATAACGCGCTGTTCCCTAACAGCGCGTTATAATTTCGTCACGATGTCTGTAATTTTCGAATTTTGAGCCGAAAATGGTCTTCAACGATTGGGTCAACTCCATGAAGAAGAATCCGTGGTCAAATTCAATTCTGTCCGTCGGTCTGTCCGGCCGTCCGTCTTGGCAACTCGAAATTGTCATCTTTGGTTGGAAGTCCAAATATCTCGGTTAAGTTCGTTAATAGGTGTAATCTGTTGGATAGTTTCGGAGTTAAGCCCAATCGGAATTTTGAGATTAATTCCTTGATATCTCATGAAGTATTGACTCGATCGAATTAAAACTTCGTCTACAGTTTTGAAATACCAACGCGCAACTTAGAGCAAAATTTCGTGTAGATCCAGTCGTTAGAAAATTTTAAAAAAATCATTCGAAAATTTTTCAAATTTTTTTATGAAAAAATTTTTCCTCTGGAAATATTGATTAGATTTCAATGGAATTTGGCACAAACCTTAGAGTCACTATTAAACAACAATGTTTCAAATTTCAATTCGATCCTATATTTACTTTCGGAGATATAAGGAAAAAATTGTGCCAAATTTCTTTGTTATTTGGAATTTAAACGTTATTTCCGCAATATCTGAAGAATTACAAATGCAATCAGGTTTAAACTTCTCAATCAGGTGGAGATTACCAACACGCAACTAGGTGCAAAATTTCGTGTTGATCTAATGGATAGAATTCGAACAAGCGGATAAAAGCTGCTGACTTCACGTCAGTGCTTTTCTAGATTTTTTCGGAAGATATCGTATTTACAGACTGACAGAAATGAATTCATCTTTGAATTTTTCACCAATATAGGTAGATAACGTAATCGTTGGAGATTATATAAGGCTAAAAAATCGTAAAAAGTTCAGGCATACACCATTTCACCAAAAATTGCTGTTATGAAAGTTTCGATGGTAGTATCACAGACTACCTACTAGTTGGTCTGTGGTAGTATTTTATATGAAATTGAAATATTCTTCGGAGAATTGTCTCAAAATGACGAATGCGCTGATTTACTTTGATGGGATTTCTCTAAAAATTTCAATCAGAACGACGAAGCCTTGCATAATCTATATTATTATCGATAAATAAATAATTGAACTTCCCCCAATATCAATCATCCGCCACTTATTCTGGGAATACTGCTCTTTTTAGGTTTTAATTATGATTTTGTTTCCATAGAGGACCGTGTGGTTAAATACTGCAACCGTGATATAGTTCTTCCGGACTCGAATAATGTTGGAATCTCCGAAGGTTTCATCAGAAATCCAGGATATCCCAGATTTTACGGTGGTCAGTCACCCTGCAGGTGGAAGATTAGGGTATCTAGTGAACAAAGGATTCAGCTAACGATTCTAGATATTTCCGTTATAGGTGAGTTAGCTAAGAATTGAATTTGTGACGAATACAGAGCTGTCAAAGATTTACTAACTGACAAAGAAACTGCAACATCCAGAAGGAAGAGTTTAAAGTTTAATATTTTTTTTGGTAAAACATAGATAATAAAGCGAGGAGTAAATGACTAAAATTTGGAGAAAAAAACGAAGGGTTTACAATTTTTTTTTATTAAATTTGTCAATAATGTGTTTGTCCACCGCGGTTATCTATACACTCCCCAACACGACTTGGCATTGATGCAAGAAGATGGTCTATTTCTTCTTGATGGATACTATCCGAAGCTACCTGTACTTCATGTCTTAAAGCCGCCAAAGTCCGTCGGGGCTGGGGTAAATTTCCAAGCTTTCTACCCATGATGTCCCGAACTTACTCTATGGGCGAAAGATCAAGGGATCTGGGCGGAAATGGCAAAAGATTCACATGGGTCGCTTCAAAAAAGTTTGAACTCACTCTGGCAACCTGAAGTCGAGCATTATATTGCTGAAATATTGGATTCTCGAGCCGGTTATAGTAAGGGAGAACATATGGCTCTACTGATTCTTGAAGGTAACGCAGCGCTGTCATGTTACCTCGAATGAAGACAAAAGGTGAATCGATATTCATCAGAAAAGACGACCTGATGCCATTCCACATTCCAATGTCGTCGTTCTCTGCACCACTGTAATCGTTGCCGGGGATGCTCAACCGTAAGAGGTAACACAAGTTGGGGTCGATAATGCTGCAGTCCAAAAGACGTTATACGGCGGTAAACCGTTCGGACAGTTACAGGATGGCCTTGTTCTCCTAACCACTCATCAGCCAAAGATCGAGTTGTCGCAAATCGGTCTCTAATGGCCATGAGTCTTAGATGTCGATGTTGAACTTCATTTGTGCCCCTTCGACGGTGCTTACCCTTCTTCGATTTTGGACATTATCAAACCAAGCTTGACAATATCTCATAACAGTCGTTGGATTTCTGTTCGTACGGTCATTGTATAAATATATATATATAGATAAATATAATATACAATGGTACGGTTAGCGATTTCTCGAAATGACGACCCTGCCTCCTGTAGACCTCTTTCAAATTTACTTAGCTGACGGTAAATTCCGCGTACACGTGCTCTAGGCATTTTAACAACAACTTAACATTGACTTTGGATTTCCACGAACAGCTGGTTTGTTGTAAAATTAAAAAATTTGCAGAAAACGACTAATATATTTGGGTAACAAAAAATGTTTAATAAATTCAAAAAAGTCTACTTGTTAAAGGCTTATTGATACAACAATTAAAAAATACAGGTTTCTCTGTATTACCTTTATATAATATCTTTCGATATTGATTTGATATCTTACGATATACTTTTATGTCTACGACGTACTATGATTGAAGACGTAGTACTTCGAAGACATAAAAGTATATCGTAAGGTAATACAGAGAAACCTGTATTTTTAATTGTTGTAAAAAATGTTTACATGAAAAAAACCTCCTCGATTTTTTTCTACAAATTTTAATCATTTACTCCTTGCTATACTATCTATGTTTTACCAAAAAAAATTTCAAATTTAAACAGCTCCTTCTGGGTAATACAGAGAAACCTGTTTTTTTAATTGTTGTAAAAAATGTTTACATGAAAAAAACCTGCTCGATTTTTTTCTACAAATTTTAATCATTTACTCCTTGCTATACTATCTATGTTTTACCAAAAAAAATTTCAAATTTAAACAGCTCCTTCTGGGTGTGGCCGTTTTATTTGTCAGTTAGTAAACTTAGGAAAAGGATCTAGTCTAAATACTAGTCTTTTGATCGAGTATCCGAAGTAAATGTGGGTACCTAAGATACTTCTCGGTATCTAAGATTACTTTCGGTAATAGTATCGGAGATACTATTCGGTATTCGAGATCCATTTCGGTATCTGAGATACTTTTCGGTATTTAAGATTATCGAAATGGATTTCAATATACCATCGATTAAATATTAATACTATCTCATTTTTGATTTTCAGTGGATAATCCACCTTCAGAGGGCGCTTGCACCAGAGATAGACTCGAAATAATCGATTCGGAAATTATCGTATATTCGACGTGTCATCAGAAGGAACCACCGAAGGAATATCTATCCATATCAGATAGTTTGGAGATAGTGCTATACTCCTCTAAAAGACTGACTCCACTGAGGGGAATTTTGTTACATTACACTGCCGTTGGATGCCCTATTCCCATACCACCAGCTGATAGCTTCTTGGTTTACATAAATGATACATTTGCTGCTTTTTCCTGTTGTGTCGGACACGTTTTTCCAGATACTGGAACAAGATCAAGACAGCTGACTTGCGAAGGATCTAGTTGGAGTGAAGCTATGCCTTTACCTAATTGTGAACGTAAGTAAACTTCTTCATACCTACATCAAAGTGGTCTTGGGGACAACTGTTTAGTTGACATGTTCTTGAAGAAATTGTATCTGAGGATAAAATGTGGCACACATGTTGACTTTCCATATTTTTTGCAAGATGCAGAACACGTTTTTGTGTAAATTCGTTGTTTTTTCTGATTCTTGAGTTGACAACGGAAAAAGGTATTGTGTAACTTTAGTTTCAGATTGCATCACTTCAATAGTGGAGCTATATGCGATGTTTTGTTCGAATTGCCTCACTTTTCTCACATTAGCTATGGATAGGTAGGTATCATTTGAATTGCGACACGCAGTTGAGAGTAATTGGTCTCGTACAAGATGGCATGAGTAGGAGAAATGCTGCTGAAATGTCGAACTCCTCAAAAAGCGCGATAAATCTTCTATGGTAAGGATTTCAGGAAACAGTATATATCTGAGAAAGGTATACTATGGTCATTCAAGAGCTATCCAGCCGGGTCAGACAAATTTATACAGTTACAAGAACAGAAAAACCCAAATTCCCAAATTAATTATCAGCGATCAAACGGTGAGAAATCATTTGCATGAGGCTGACTTTCACTCTAAACGTTCCTTAACAATTCATGTTCTTTCTCGTGGAAATCGCATAAAGAGATTAGATTTGAGAGAGAGAGAGAGAGAGAGAGAGAGATTTATTGGTGATTGCCACAAACATTACATTGTTTTCATACGTCAAAATGAATATGAATAAACAGAATGAATTGCCGAAAAACAAACATCAGTTGAATAAATGGAAGTTACAGTCACCCAGAATCCGACTATAATATTCGTCAAAAATTTCCTGATGGAGAGATTTGGTAACCTTATAATCATATTATCGTCACGAAATTCTGCATGAACATTCAACCTGCCATTTTTCAATCAATCACAGGATTTCAATTCGATCCAATCTGTATTCGTGGAAATATGGAGAAAACGAAATTTTTGATGGGTATATCTATATACGGCACTTCCTAAAACTGCCAGATAAAATCTCGCAATGGCCAGATTATATCTCGTATTTGCTGGATCAAATCTCGCAATTGCCAGATTGAATTATTGAATCTGTCAATTGCCAGATTAAATCTCGCAATTGGCAGCTTAAATTTCACAGAAGCCAGTATGAATCTCGCAATTGCCAGATCAAATCTCGCAATTGCCAGGTTAAATTTCGCAATTTCCGGATTTAATCTGTCAATTGCCAGATTTTTATTTTTCATAGTGACACTTATAGGCCGTCGTACGAATGGGCATCTCTGAATCTGAACCATTGTGTGGATTCAACCCATTCACGAGTTCAGGCTACATAATTGAAGCCATTACGTTCTTTACAGATATCGAGTTTCCTAGTTGTTTTTTTCGGAAGTATGTCAGGATACTCCATTGGACCGTGAATACAATAATAGTTAAATCTGTAGAAATATTATTACAAATAATTGATTAATTTCTGTATCAAATTTGCAGCTATCAATTATAAATCTTGGTGTCAAATTAGCAACGTGAAGAAGGATAATCGAATCCTCTTGGTAGGATTACTACGAAGGCGTAGAAGGGCCACTCTTTGTCGACAAAAATTTTTCCACCTAATTCCGACTTTTATCTCGGAATTATAGACTAATTCCGACTTCAAACTCGGAATTATACATAATTCCGACTTTGAACTCGGAATATTACTAATTCCGAGTTCGAAGTCGGAATTATAGACTAATTTCGACTTTAAACTCGGAATTATAGTCTATAATTCCGAGTTCAAAATCGGAATTAGTCTATAATTCCGAGTTTAAAGTCGGAATTAGTCTATAATTCCGACTTCGAACTCGGAATTAGTATAATTCCGAGTTCAAAGTCGGAATTATGTATAATTCCGAGTTTGAAGTCGGAATTAGTCTATAATTCCGAGTTCAAAGTCGGAATTAGTTTAATTCCGAGATTAAAGTCGGAATTAGGTGGAAAAATTTTTGTCGACAAAGAGTGGCCCTTCTACGCCTCCGTAGATTACTGTAAAAATTTGTCAGAAAAGCAAATTATTTTTTAGGTTTTTTCTGGTTTCCACTCCTAATATCTGAAACAAAACTATTAAAATTAATTGAAATTGTTTTTTCATGGAAAACGCCCTTGCGGATTGCAGTCTGTTACAAACGATAGAAAAAGGCCGATACCTTTGTTTTAAGTATCGATTCAAGCTTAATTTGGGACGATTTTGCATCATTTTTCAGTTTTTGCGCGCATGTTCTAGGGGAACAGCGTGCTATCGTTTTGTCCAAATGTCTGTAATTTTGGATGATTGAGCCGAAAATGGTCTCAATCGACTAGGTTGGACTCACTGATGACGAATTCGGTGTCAAAATCGATTCTGTCCGGCCAGTCGTCCATCCGGCCGATTGGATTCAAACTTGGCAGTTAGGCAAAGTATAACGACGCGCAACTTTGAGCCAAATTTCGTCAGGATTATATGGTCAGTAAATTAAAAAAAAAATTTTTTTCGAAATTTTTTTCCAACAAATTTTTTTTTTCGGAAACCATTCATCATATCCAAAAAAAAATTCCACTCACACTTTAAACTTCATATTTCACAGCAGTGTACCAAATTTCAGTTCGATACGATCAAGTTTTGGAGATATCGGGAAAAAATATGTCAAATTTCGAGGTTTTCTTCTCGATATCGTTGTTTTTTTCGGTATAACTCGAGAAATACTGATTCAGTCCTGATAAAACTTCGTAGTTAGTTTGAAGATGCTGAAAGACAACATTATGCAAAATTTCGTGATAATCGTGTCATTAGAACAATTTGAAAAAAAAATTCTGTGATTTTCTTATCATATCATCCTCATTAAATTCTGTATGAACCTTCGAACTGTAATTTTTCGATGAAGTACTGGATTTCAATTCGATCTGATCTGTATTTTTGGAAATATTGGAAAAATAAAATTTTGAATGGGTATATCTGCGGAATCATTGGGTGGATTTTACCCTTTCACGAATTCGGCCCATCGCGGTCAGCCTAACGGCCGACTGCGTAAACACAATAACTTCCGAAAGAAACAACTTAGAAACTCGATATTTGTAGAGAAGGTTTGGACCTTAATTACGAATGTCGAATTCGTGAATGGGTAGAATCCGCCCAATGATTCCGTAGATATACCCATTCAAAATTTTATTTTTCCAATATTTTCAAAAATACAGATTTGATCGAATTGAAATCCAGTAATTTATGAGAAAAAATTTCAAAAAGCACTGCCGTGAAGGCAGCAGCTTTTGCGTGCATGTTCAAATTTGTTGCTGAAGCGGTCATCTACATTGAACATGCGCGCAAAAGCTGCTGCCTTCACAGCAGTGCTTTTGAAATTTTTTTCTGGGTTTTTAATCCTAATATCTATTCAAAATCAAACGTTATCCAATGGAAAACGCCCCTGCGGAGTGAAACTCCAGAAAAAACCTGAAAAATGATGAGAAATCCTCCCAAAATAAGCTTCAATCGATAGGAAAGCAAATTATTCGAGTATTTCTTATCTGCGATCTTCGTCATTTCTTCTGAGTTAATTCAATATTTCGTATTTTAAAAACACTCAACCCTCAGTTTATTAGAATACTGACCTCGAATATACCACCATTTGAATGGGCAATTTGGAATAATGATATGCATAAATGAATTTGAATAGGTTGAATTGAGTCGTTTCCATTGTGTTTGTATAAAACTCTACTATTGTGAGGAAGTAGTTTGTACCATTTCTTTCAGTCTTTTATTATGGCGAATTATATTATAGACCTTTAATTGGACGAACTTCCAGCATGAATTTCTGAATAACTTTCTTTATCAAATGAATATCTTTAGTAGTCACGAGCGTATTCGAATTCTAACTTATACAGTGTGGTAATTTGGAAAGGTGTTACTCATACGGTTGGTTCCAATATATTTATATCTATACTCCATTCACTTTTATAATGTAGCCCGGTTGGCCATGACATCCTGACAGATTTCACCGTGTATATTTTGAAATTGTTAGGTTATGGTCATTTTCCTGTCAGATAACTATGCAACGTTGTCCTCTCTACATAGAGGTCGTAGTAATAACTTATTTTTCAAATGTCAATCTACATTGATAAAGTAATGAATTTGAGAAAATATTATTTGAATTCGATAATTCCAAAGACCTGGCGAATGTTGAAGAAACTTTTGTCTCTGTTAATACTGGAAATATTTCACGAATATAAACATGGTTGAAAGATTTAGTTATGCTATTTTCTTGTTAGGAAATCAAGAATCGGGTTTTTCAAAATAAAGTCTTCAGTTCAGTCTTTTTGGGTGCGCCAATAGAAGGATATTCTTTGTCGTCTCTGTCACCTAAAATCTTCCTTATTGTGTTGATGTGCAGCTAAAAAATAAATATCTATTCATATAAAATATAATTCCTTGGTTTTCACTTACATACGTCGAAAATGTTGCATAGCTTGTGTTGAATTATTGATTCCGAATTATCAGGGTTACTATCAGAAAAAGCCGATTTCAATTCTACATAGCACTTCCTGATACTTTGCCTCTGCTTCTTCAAAACTACCTTCGGCATTTTTATTAGTTTGCAAGCGTTATTATGTTGAGATTTAGAAATCTAGAATCGATTGATATTGATAGTAGTAGAAATTGAAATTTGGCAACGTCTTTTGACATTGCCGATATTTCATGAGTGCCAACCTGCGTCAGTTTTAAGGGAAAAAACTTGATAAACCTAAATCATGGCCAACCGGGCTACATTATAAAAGTGAATGGAGTATATCTTGTTAGTGCGATAGCAGGAACCACTAAAATCTCGAAAGAGAAGTATGGTTAAGTGGCACCTTGTTTTGAAGGGAATTCCATGGACTTTTATGAAACGCCATGCCCTAGACATTTTTTTGTTAGTACTTAAACCTAAAAAGCACTTCCGTGAAGGCAGCAGATTTTGCACGCCCGCCTTTTCGGTAGTGCTTTTTCAGTTTTTTTTTCGATGAAGTACTAGATTTAAATTCGATCTAATCGTTAAATTTGGAACTATCGGGAAAATAAAATTTTGAACGGGTATATCTACGGAATCATTGGGCGGATTTTACCCATTCACGAATTCGACCTTCGTAATTGAGCCCCAAACCTACTTTATAAATATCGAGTTTCTAAGTCGATTGTTCTGGAAGTTATTATGTATACGGTCGGCTGAAGGCCGAATTCGTAAATGGGTAAAATCCACCCAATGATTCCGCATATATACCCATTCAAAATTTTATTTCCCCAATACTTACGAAAATACAGATTAGATCGAATCAAAATCCAGATTTTCGAAATATGACAGTTCGATGGTTCATACAGAATTTCATAAGGATAGTATGATTAGAAGATCACAGAATATTGAAAAAAATTCGAATATTTTTTTTCAAATTGTTCTAATAACACGGTCATCACGAAAATTTGCACAAAATTGTTCATCGGCATTTTCAAATTAGCTGCCAAGTTTCATCATGATTGAATCGGTATTTTCTGAGATATTCCGAAAAAAACAACGATATCGAAAAAAAACCCATGAAATTTGACATATTTTTCCGCAATATCTCTAGAAATTATTATCGCATCAAACTGAAATTCGGTACACTGCTGCGGAGTATGAAGCTCGAAGTATTACCACAATGGGGGTTTTTCCTTTAAACGAAAATGCAGTAATTTTCATGAAAAACCTTTAGAACATCACATTTCAAACATATATTTTCAATATTATATTTTTAAAAAAATGTTTGATCACCTAAGACCGAAAAACGAAAATGGGGATTTGCATTTAAAGGGATTTGTCTTGAGTGCACGATATGGCAACGTCGAATTCAGCTTTCTCGGAAAGAAAAGGACGTTACTAGCTTAGGAAAACAGAGATAGCTTCACTTCTATCTGGTTAGAGTAGCAGACAACGTTCAAGGAATAGAAAAAGAAGAGCGCAGACTGTCATACTGTCATATAACTGACAAATCGCAAACGGAAATTGTTTGGTTATATTGACGAAGAACACGTGTGTACCACAGAATAGGAATAAATATTTCATTATTATATAGCAGAAACAGCTATTCTACTAAATACCGTTGTCACTTCGTGCATGCCTGGCAAATCCCAAACCCCAATTTTGAAATCTGATTTTGAATACTTTCTGAAGGTAATTTGGGAAAATGATGAATCAAACCTATAATAATTATGTTCAAATTTGCATTTGCAGTAATAACCCAAAATCAGGAAAAACCCCCATTTTGTCCGAATGTAATTGATAGTTTCTGGAACAAAAAATTTTCGAGAAAAACTTTTATATTTTATAAAATTTACTGACAGCACGATCAAAACAGAATTTCGCGTAGACTTGAGAGTCCTTTTGTTTCAACTAACCTTCGCATTTTGAAATGCAACCAACCCTGAAATTTTCAAGTCGATAGGATTCTCTGTAGCTTCTAATCGTGTCTACGGACGGACGGTTGGCCGGACCGAATCAAATTTGACCACGGATTCTTCATCAGTGAGTTCAACGTAATCGTTCCCCAGAACAAGCCCGCAAAAAAGTCCCGCCACGAACCAAAGTTTTCTATTTTTGCATTCTTTTCATTTTATATGGGGGCTGAGATAGTGAGGGTAGTACAATTTCAAACTAACACACTGTATGTATTGTATTGGTTAAATATAAAATCGGGTCCAAATGAGTGTAATCCGAACAGCGAATGCAATAAAACACAGGGAGTTTTATGGTTCGAGGCAACGCTCTGTCTGCTACTCTGCTCCTTTTTTCTTTCACGATCTTTCTATTCTGCATGTTAGCATTGTATAAATACAATAATGTTAGAAAGAATTGAGCGTGAGTGGTTGAACTCGAACGTCCCATTCTAGGTTTCTTCATTCAAGGTTGAGCTGGAGAGCCGTCCTCACTTTTCGCCGGATCGTTCATCAAATTTTATTGCATCCGCTGTTCGGATTACACTCATCTGGACCCGGCTTAATGCGAAGAGCGAATGCAATACATCACAGGGAGTTTTATGCTTCGAGGCAGCGCTATTTCTGCTCCGCCAGGACTCGGTTTTCGACTCGAACGATGCATCTGAATCTTTGAATGTATTATTCGAGGCTGACCTCGAGTGCCGTCCACACTATTCGCCGAATCTTTCATCAAATTTTATTGCATCCGCTGTTCGGATTACACTCATCTGGACCCAACTTAATATTCCTCTCAGATATGTGCTTGGACAATTCGTGGACTATTTCATTTGGTAGTTCTAATACTCAGTATAATATTATTGGGCTTTGATAGTAAATAGCATCCCTAAGTTATTTGAAGATTGGATAAGAATTATTATTACCGAGGCTTCAATGAAACATCATTGATCATGACTTCTAGATGAAATGATAAACTATCAGAACACCAATGATGAAATCATAATACATAAAATGAAAACTAGTAGAATCTGTGTATATAAAACATTATATGTCCCATAAAATAGCATATGCGACGGTTGATTTGCTTTATAAAATGGGTTTAATGCCATTGAAATAATATGGATACAATACAAAATATTTCATGACAAGAATTGTTAAATAAATTCGTAGCAATATGTAGTTATTAGAACCGAAATCTAATTTCATCTTAAATATACAGGGTGTCCAAAACAAAATATCGGGACTGTTTTTGTAATTACGGTGTAAAGGGTAGGTGCAGCGGTGCATAGTACATATGTATTGCTTCCTGCACTACCTCGTGGAGGTTCAATAGCAATTCATGTGAAATTTCGTAAGGATCGTATCGTTAGAAATAAAAAAATCCGAATTTTATTTACAGATTTTTTTTTTTCTGAAACTGTCATATATATTCATGAAATGTAGCACATAATTGGGATCAATATTGAACTAAGGTGCACCTAATTCTGGTTTGATCATTATAGTCAGAAATACCAGGAATAATATGTCAGATTTAATTGATATTTGGGAATGATTACGGGCATACAGAAGAACCTATCGACTTGAAACTTTCAGGGTAGGTTGCATTTCAAAATGCGATGGATCTTGCGAAATTTTGTTGTTATCGTACTGTCAGTAAATAAGAAATAAAATTTCAAATAATTTTTCGCATAGTTTCATCATATTCGAGAAAAAATTTCGCTCATACCACGAACCTTATGTTCCACAGCAGTGTAATTTCAGATTGATGAAATTCCGTGTTTTTTTCTCAGTATCGCTTTTTTTCTGGAATAACTAAAACAACTGGCGAATGAAGATAAGCGCTACTCCTTCTGGTGGCTATCCGAGTAAACCGAGGTACAGACATTATCATTGACAAGTTAAAAGAAATGTTCAGAAAATGAGAAAGTTTATCCATTTTTCTTGGCGTTTGTGTGATTTTACAAGTGCTCCTACTGAGGAAAAGCAAACTCAAATGTCCCTTCCCATAGATTTCTACAGCCCGGTAAAAAATTTGGAGTTAGGGTGAAAGAAACTTCCTTCAACAAGTCGGGCCTGAAAGTGTTGAAGAATCGATAAAACCAGCAAACAAGATTTATGTGAGTCTGCTACCTGCATTTTACCGATGATGATCATTTTTATAGAGGTTAGCACGAATTGCTCATGAAATATTAGATCACATTCATGAAAACAATTTTTTTCTAGGCCCATAATCCAAGCAGAGAAATTTTCTTTAGAGGAATGCTATGCCTTCCAAAAATCTGCCTGTTGAACTGATCATTAAGGAACAACGTAAATGTTCTAGTGATATAAATGACTATTGAAAAAAAAGAGTCTCAACAAGGAAATATCTAGTGATGAATACTCTTTGCTCAAAGTGCCTCTACCGATGAAAGTAAAGTTGTTAAAGGCTTATTTATTACAGCTTTTTCAAGACCAATCATATGAGTGTTGTAAAATTTATTTGTCAATCCATAATGAATGCGGCTTACGGTACAAGTGGCATTAGTTTCATGTGAATGTATTTATTTTATTCATATTATTATTATTGAGTATTTGGTCCTTCCCTATGAAAATAGTAAAGTTATGAGTATTTGTCTATTATTTCAAAGGGTATGTTAACTATCTGCTTTTCAACTTTCAAGACAGCCTAAGAAATCCACCAAAGTCAATCTTGCCATTTGGGTTTGAAAATAAATAATATTAGAATACTGTCTAACCTTGGAGATATCCCCGTGATTTTAGAGTTGCTACACTCAATTTGATTGAAGGATGATACATACCTACTTTATAAGAATGGAATATGAACTCCCAGTAATACTCTCGTCAACTATAAAAGTCTAAATGTCTTTGAATAAATCGTGAAATCAAAAATTATCGAAACAAACAGTACAAAATCGACTATCAAAACAAAATCTATGTCTGTATGTAATGTTCTAAAATTGGCCTCCGTGGCGCTGCAATCTTAAATTCAGACGCCAATACGGATTCCATTTTGATGAAACTTGATAACTTATTTGGAAATACTGATGAAAAGCTTCGTGCGAAATTTCGTGATGATCATGTCATTAGAAAGATTTGAAAAATTTTTTTAACTTTTCCTTTCGAATATTATCTTCACGACATTCTGTAGGAACCTTCAGGCTGACATTTTTCTATCAAGTACTGGATTTTAGTTCGATCTCATCTGTTTTTTTTTCGAAATTTTGGGAAAGTAATATGTTGAATCGGTATTTCTGCGGAAACATTAGGTGGATTTTACCCATTCACTGATTCAGCCTTTGTAATTAGGGTCCCAAACCTACTCAACAAATATCGAGTTTCTAAGTTGTTTCTGTCGGAAGATATTGTGTTTCGATCGGCCGTTAGGCATCGTTTAGCAACGAATTTGAACATGCACGCAAACGCTGCTGACTTCACGTCGGTGCTTTTCTAGAATTTTATTGCATTGGTACGCCACTGAATTACTTCTGATTCAGAGGAACGTCCGAACGCTAAGTTAATAAATAGAAATCTCCCAATCTTCCACCTCCCGTGACAAAATCCAGACATCCAGGAATTATCCCCGGACGACGCGACGCGTTCTTTTATGATTTCCCACTTGGTCTCACCAGTTATTTTTCAGTCTGGAACCACGTGGTTCGAAGACGGCGAACTCGTTCACATTGTCCGCAGTTTCTCATGCGAGGGCAACCCATCGAATTGAAAATGCAAGGTTGAGCTTTCCCTACTTTGTTTTATTTGTTGTTTGTTGTGAATCGATGACAATATCGAAGGTGTTCTTGAATTGGTTCGATTGGTATGTATTCAGGAATATTTCACATGAATTGCTATTGAACCTCCACCAGGTAGTGCAGGAAGCAATACATATGTACTATGCACCGCTGCACCTATCCTTTACACCGTAATTACAAAAACAGTCCCGATATTTTGTTTTGGACACCCTGTATATTTAAGATGAAATTAGATTTCGGTTCTAATAACTACATATTGCTACGAATTTATTTAACAATTCTTGTCATGAAATATTTTGTATTGTATCCATATTATTTCAATGGCATTAAACCCATTTTATAAAGCAAATCAACCGTCGCATATGCTATTTTATGGGGCATATAATGTTTTATATACACAGATTCTACTAGTTTTCATTTTATGAATTATGATTTCATCATTGGTGTTCTGATAGTTTATCATTTCATCTAGAAGTCATGATCAATGATGTTTCATTGAAGCCTCGTTAATAATAATTCTTATCCAATCTTCAAATAACTTAGGACTTAACTTAGATGAATGATTGTTAAACAGTTCCAATTCGAATAATCAAATCAAATGGTAAATTCTTCCATAATTTGAATTTTTGCGCGCTTGTCCATGGCGCTTTTATTCAATCGAAATTTTGTATTTCGACTTACTCGTTGTAACTTTGTGTTGAATTTCAATACTGTTTTCTCGTCGGGCTGTAAATACAATAGGTGGGTTTTTTCTGAATTTGGGTTATTACTGGAAATACAAATTTGAACATAATTATTATGGGTTTGATTCATCATTTCCCCAAATTACCTTCAGAAAGTAATGAAAATCAGGTTTCAAAATTGAGGTCTGGGATTTGTCAGGCATGCACGAAGTGACAACGGTGTTTAGTAGAATGGCTTTTTCTGCTATAGAATAATGAAATATTTATTCCCATTCTGTGGTACACACGTGTTCTTTGTCAATAAAACCAAACAATTTCCGTTTGCGATTCGTCAGTAATATGACAGTATGACAGTCTGTGCTCTTCTTTTTCTATTCCTTGGTCGTTGTCTTCTACTCTAACCAGAGCGAAGTATAGCTATCTCTGTTTTCCTAAGCAAAGTAACACATTTTACGTCCTTTTCTTTCCGGGAAAGCTGAATTCGACGTTGCCATATCGTGCACTCATGACAAACCCCTTTAAATGCAAATCTCCATTTCTATTTTTCAGTTTTAGGTGATCAAACATTTTTTTAAAAATATAATATTGAAATTATATGTTTGAAATGTGATGTTCTGAAGGTTTTTCATGAAATTTACTGCATATTCGTTCAAAGGAAAAACCCCCATTGAAATCGATATTTCCCGGACTCATTTGAGTCCGGGAAATGATACATTACATCACTAGGCCGGTAAAGTAACTTTACCGGACTGATAAATTGTAAGTAAGCAAGCCTACATTATGTTTTCATTTAGGATTTTCTCCACATTTTAAGTTTTGCGCCATTCACAGAATATCTCGTATTCCTTTTGATATACTCAGAAAGACTCGGCCGGGATAAGTTTCACCGTCGCTTCAGAACTTTTTTTCAAAATCTCTGCATCCATTTTATTTGAAATTATTCACCAAAATACCAAAAATTCAAAACGATGCTGAACTGATAGGCAATACAATCAATAAAAAAATTCTTGTTACTGTTAGCAATCGATTCAAGCATACTACATTATCACCCTATATTAATGGATGGTTTTACATCATGTGCTGACACATTACTGACACCTTCAACTACCTGAATAGACAGTTCAATTTTTGTACCAAAAATTTGAAAAAAAATATTTAGCAGTATGGAACGCAGTATGGACGTTGTACGATACACGGCCGTGAAATGTCATTAAAATACTCGTTTAGAAATTCAAGACTCGGCTCCTTCGTCGCCTAGGTCCATGAACATCTAGACTCTTACTTTAATGAGCCATTTCCCGGCCTTGTAACGTAAATTACTATTGTAGATTAGGTCTGGCCTTTAATTACGAGGACCGAATTCGTGAATTGATAAAATAATTTCGTAAATATTTCCATAATCAAAATTATTTTTCCAATTTTCCCAAAAATACGAATTGGATCGAATTACAATCCAGTAATAGATTGGAAAACCTAGGGAAGCACTGACCTGAAGTCAGCAGCTTTTCTAGGTTTTTCAATAAAGTACCGGATTTCAATTCAATCTAATCTTCAGTTTTGGAAATATTGTAAAATGAAACTATGAATGGGTATATCTACAGAATCATTGGACGGATTTTATTCATTCACGAATTCGACTTTCGACCGTAAACACAATAACGCCCGAAAGAAACAACTTAGAAACTCGATATTAGGTTTGGACCTTAATCATGAAGGCCAAATCCATGAATGGGTGGGTGAAATTCACCCAATATTCGCAGATATACCCATTAATTTCCCCAATATTTCCAAAAATACAGATCAGATCGAATTGAAATTCAGTACTCAATCGAAAAATTACAGCTCGAAGGTTCATACAGAATTTAATGAGGATAATATGATCAGAAGATCACAGAATATTTAATATTTGAGAAATCAAATTCGATTTTTTTTAATTGTTCTAATAACACGATCTTCACAACATTTTGCACAAAGTTGTTAATCAGCAGTTTCTAACTAGGTATCAAGTTCGATTATGATTGAAATATTATTTTTTGAGTTATCCTGGAAAAAACAACGATACCGAGGAAAAATTTTTTCAAAAGAAACTTTGAAAAATAATTTTTTTCAACTCAATGATAAGATGATCCCAACAAAATACTGCTCGAAGTTGCGCGTCGTTATGCTCCAACCAAAGGCATGTATACATCTCATTGCAACACCTTTGGCTATTATAATGAATAAATCATTTAAGGATGGGGTTTTTCCAGAAGACCTAAAAATTGCTGTTATAAAGCCAATTTTCAAAAAGGGTGATCCCAAAGATCCAGGAAGCTATCGCCCAATCAGCATTCTGTCCACATTTTCGAAGATATTCGAGAAAGTTTTGGCCAATAGGCTTCTGAGATTCTTCAATAGGTTCAAGGTTTTTTCACAAAGTCAGCATGGATATATTCATGGAAAAAGTACCGAGACAGCGATATTTGAGCTGTATAATTCTATAGTAACGGCATTAGAAAGGAAGGAGTTGCCAGTTGGATTGTTCTTGGATTTGTCGAAGGCATTCGATTGTGTTGATACAGAAATATTACTGGAGAAATTGGAAAAGTATGGCATAAGGGATAAGCAGCTGAAACTCATCGAGAGCTACTTGAAGAATAGACCTCAGACAGTAAATATTGTGATAAATGGCAGTGAATATCAGTCCTCACAAGAAGTAAACAAGGCAGGTGTGCCTCAGGGTAGTATCCTTGGACCACTGCTTTTTCTGATTTACATAAATGATCTTCCATCAGCCCTACGTGATCATATTTTTGGCAGCTTTTTGGAGTGTTTGTTATTTGCTGACGACGCTAATGTTATCTTGAGATCCCCGTCTTTTGGGTTCACCTTGGAGATGGTTCAGACAATTCTGGATGATGTTAATAAATGGTGCACGAAGAATCGTCTTGTCCTGAATGTTGCAAAGAGTGAGTGTATGGTCTTCTGTACTGACAGATCTACTGTTAGTATACCTCAGGATGTTAAAGATTGTGTAACTGTGTCCACAACTGCAAAATTTCTGGGTGTTCATCTAGATAACCACTTAAAGTGGAACTTTCACATAGACAATCTTGTAAGGAGGCTAAACTCGGTGATATATTCAGTGTGTGTTCTAAAAACTAGAATGGACTTTCGAACTTTGAAGATGGTATATTTTGCGAACTTTCAGTCTTTAATAAGTTATAGCATAATTTTCTGGGGAGGTAGTTCGCTGTCTGAATTAGTGTTTTTAAGACAGAAGTCTATGTTGAGAACATTATTGGGTTTAAATTATAGGGAATCGTGTAGAGGACATTTCAAGCAAAACAACTTACTAACAGTTTATGGTTTATTTATATATAAAGTTCTTATCTTCATGTATCTTCATCCCCATTATTTTGAAGTCCACAGAAATGTTGATTTGACAAGAAGAAAAGAAACCTTTTTTTATCCTCATCATTCTCTGGCAATAACTGAAAAATCTCCACTTTATCTTGGAATGAAATTGTACAATTGTCTTCCTAGTAAATTTAGAATGATGAGAAATTTGAAAATTTTCAAGAAAACCCTGCATGAACTAGTTATAGAGTGTGAACCATATTCATTGTCCGAATATTTCACTTTTTGTAATAATTAATGAATTTGACGATAATCAATTTTATTGTATGTATACAATAACTTTTGAATTTAATAAATCTACTACTACTACCAACCAAATGCCAAGTTTCAATCCAATCGCTTCAATAGTTCCTGAGATAACAGGGAAATAATCTCAAAATTTTAAATGGCTATAACTCCAAAACCGCTGGCGGCATCCGGATGCGTGACCTCTCCTGAAAGTTTCAAGTTGCTAGCTTGCTTCGTTCGACAGTTACCGCGTCCTCGTCCGGACGATCGATTTTAACACCGGATTCATCATCAGTCCAACCTAGTCGTTAGAGACCGTTTTCGGGAAAAAATATGAAAATAACAGACATTTGAAATAAACAATAGCACGCTGTTCCCCACAATATGCGCATAAAAATGAGAGATTCAAGGTATATGCAGAATTTCGCCAGGATAATATGTTCAGAAAATAGTGGAATATACTTATTTGAATTGTTCTGATGCCACAATCATCACGAAATTTCCTACCAACTCGTGTATGGTGTATCATAATTTTTCAACAAAAGTTACCAAGTTTAATCATGGTTGAATTAGTATTTTATGCGTCAATCTATATATACGCTTACAAAGATATAGAGGAAAAAAACGCGAAACTCTACATATTCTTTCTCAATATCCCCGAAACTTAAAACCGGATCAAGATTTTTGGGTGCAAATGGTTGCAAAAATTTTAAGAATGCTCAATATTGCTAATTTTCACATTCAAGAATTTTCGTGAAAATAAAAACTGATATGGCGTGACTAATGGAAAAATGAATAACATTGAGCATTCTCACAAAAGAATTAAGTGCAGCACAAAAAAAATTCAAAAAATAATGACTGAAGCCTGCAGAACGACACCCGTTTCCTCCTATTAACGTCGAAATTACACGCATTATTATAGTTCTCGCGGCTATTGGCAACGTTAAAGCATGCGGACCGTCGAAAGGTGCCTGACCTTGAATTATTAGTGAGATTTTATGAAACTTGAATGTAGCTGTGTTGCCAAAATCCACGGAGCCGTAATTTATCAGTCGGTGGTACTGTTTGCTCTTCAGGTATGAGCAGAACTTCGGAATCTACAAGTTATTTTTGAGTTTCCATCAGATTGCTCAATAAGTCCCTGAGGTTTGAGGAAATATTCTCAAAAATTTTCGAACACATTCGACAAATATGGTGCATGGGAATAGATACGAAAAAATAGATTCAGACTCGTGAACAGAAATTACTAAGTTAGAGAGGAAAACTGAAGTTTCAAATATACTTACTTCTTTCTAGATAAAAAAAAACAAAACAGTCATTATATTCAACGAAGCGTTCCTATTTTATTAAAAATTATTGTAATATATCTGTAAGTTGTCGAGTCAGTTAATAATATACATTTTATAAATATTAAATATTTTTGTTGTACGGGAGCACCGATTGAATTTTGGTCAAGTACCGAGCATCAGTCAATCCTTTGCGCATCTAGAGAGTCAGGATTGTGGGACTAATTACAATATCCATCAAGAACAAGATTTCATCAAAATATTGTTTGAAGTATTAACAGAACCAAGATTCTGTGTTCTTGGTGTTTGTTTCAACTATTACCCCCCGAATGCGCGCCTGCTGTGAATAAGTCAATGAAATTCAAAATATTCATCAGAATTATGTTGCCGCCCCATCCAAAATAATACACTCCAATGAATAATCTAATCATAAATAAAATAAGAAGTCCAAAAACTCAGCTAGTGTTTTCCTAGCTATTCCATCAGTAGTTTAATCTTTGGTCGTGAAAAAATAAGTATTAACTTTTATTTCATTTCAGTGATATCTCCATCAATTGCCATTTGAATTTGCCTTGTTTGTTCTCTGACAATTAAATATACTTTATCTCATACTATACTCATTTGAGTCCGGGAAATGATACCTTACATCACTAGGCCAGTAGGGTAACTTTAGCGGACTGGTATATTTTAACTAACACATGAACGATTTTTATTACAATAAATTTGTTATAAATGTTACAATAAACCTTCTTATAAATGTTAAAAGTAATACTACAGAACTCTTTCAAGATCTCTGCATCCATTTCATTTGAAATTGTTCAAAACCAAAAATTCAAAACGATGCTGAACTGACAGGCAAGACAATCAATAAAAAAATATTTGTTACTGTTAGCAACCGATTCAAAGCATACTACATTATCACCCTATATTAATGGATGGTTTCACATCATGTACCGACACATTACTGACACCTACAAACTACCTGAATAGACAGTTCAATTTTTGTACCAAAAGTTGAAAAAAATATTGAGCAGTATGAAATAAAACGTTGTACGATACATGACCGTGAAATGTCATTAAAATACTCGTCTAGAAATTCCAGAACATCTAGACTCGTACTTTAATGAGCCATTTCCCGGCTTTGTAACTCAAATTACTATTTAGCAAATCCACACGGATGTTATTATCTTTTATTCCTTATTTGAAATATAAATAATAATGATAATTCGAACAATCTCCATATTATAGAGGTTGCGAGTTTTTCTGAAGGTCTATAGCGGGAGTCCCAAGAATAAGATTCACCCTCAAAAAATCTCTATTTTTCGAGATATCGGACTGAAATTTTGGACATTATTGCATATTGATACACATTTGATTTTGAGTGGAATACCGTCGAAGAAGATTGAAATTATAAAAAATATCCAATTAAAACATTCCTGACAATCTTTTTTATTTACGGATAACATGGATGAAACCAAATTTTGGTTTTGTTTTGACATAGAAATTTTTTCCCACTCGAATTTAACTCCTTTGGCGGAAAGATCGTCCTGACTGCAGATCGTAATCAGAATAACTTCCGAAAGAATCAAAAGAAACTCGATCAATCAACGATATAACCATACAAAATTTAATTTTTCCAATATTTCCGTAAATACAGATATGATCGAATTGAAATTAAGTGCTTTATCGAAAAATGACAGCTTGAAGATTCATGCATGAGTTCGTGAGGATGATATTGTCGGTCCTAAGGCAAAACCACGAATGTGATAAACCGCTAATTTCTGATATGTGCAAGATTGAATTCAGTTTCGTGTTAATATTCCTATGACAACCACGAAGATGAGTCAAGATGGTCACCGGTTTGATTACTTACGTATGCAGCCATGATGTAGGTACATACATCATGGTATAATAATAATAATAATAAAGTTTATTTGCTTTCAACACAACCTAATATAATATTCCCTAAATACTGCAAATGAACATTATGAACAGAGGCTCACTAAAGGTTCAACTGTTAGTTTTGATTTTTGAAAGCCAAATAGAAACTTCAGACCTTGTTTTTTCTAAACGAAGAATCCGCGCATTCGTGGTTTTGCTTTAGGACAGACGATATGATTAGAAAATCACCAAATATGACACCTTTGGCAACAAATTCGAACATGCGCGCAAAAGCTGTTGACTTCACGTCAGAGCTTCTCTAGATTGTTGCGCGCATGTTCTGGGTTTTGTCCAAATGTCTGTAATTTTCGAAGATTGAGCCGAAAATGGTCTCAAACGTCTAGGTTCGACTCACTGATAACGAATCCGGTGTTAAAACAGGTTCTGTCCGGCCAGCTGGCCGTCCTTAGACACGAATACGGTCGTACGGAGAATCCTTTCGACCTGAAACTTTCAGGGTAGGTTGAATTTTAAAACACGCCGGTTAAAATCGTTAATGGACAAAATCGGCCAAACGGTTTCGGAGAGCCTTTTGAAATTTTGACGTTATTTAATATTTTGGCGATAATTCAAAAACTACTGGAACGATTGGATCGAAACTTACCAGTTAGTTGGAGTACAACAACGCGCAACTTCTCGCGAAATTTTGTGGAGTACAACAACGCGCAACTTCTCGCGAAATTTTGTTCGGATCATACTATCAGTAAATTTTGTAAAAAATTTTTTTCGAACAATTTTTTTTTCGCGAACTGAACATCACATTTAAAAAAATTCAGCGCGAACTCTGAGCTCCATATTCCACAGCAGTGTACAAAATTTCAATTCGATATGGTTATTAGTTTTGGAGATATTGGAAAATATATATGAAATTTCGTGGTTTTCTTCCCGATATCGTTGTTTTTTTTGTATAACTCAAGAAATACTCATTCAATCATAATGAAACTTCGCACCTAGTTTGAAGATGCTGAAAGACAACAATTTCGTGATGATCGTATCATTAGCACAATTTTAAATGAAATTAATTTTTTTTTTGTTCAAATATTCTGTGATCTTCTTATCATATTATCCTCATTAAATTCTGTATGGACCTTCGAACTGTTATTTTTCGATAAAGTACTGGATTTCTAATCTGTAGTTTTGGAAATATTGGGAAAATAAAATTTTTAATGGGTAATCTGCGGAATCATTGGGTGATCACCCATTCACGAATTCGGCCTTCGTAATTAAGGTCCAAACCTTCCTACGAAGGTCGAATTCGTGAATGAGTAGAATCCGCCCAATGATTCCGTAGATATACCCATTCAAAATTTTATTTTTTTCTATATTTCCAAAAATACAGATTAGATCGAATTGAAATCCAGTAATTCATCGAAAAAAAATCTAGAAAAGAACTGCCGTAAAGGCAGCAGCTTTTGCACGCATGTTCAAATTCGTTGCCGAAGCGGTCATGTACATTGAACATGCGCGCAAAATCTGCCGACTTCACGTCAGTGCTTCTCTAGATTTTTATTCTTGATATCATTAAATTATTACCTTTATTCGCATCTCAACATCAGGAACATCTGTATAGTACCTATCTGTTGAATTCAAATTAGCCATGAAAGGAATTGAGCCAAATTTTAAGACGTCTCCCGGACTTATTGCAATAACGACAAGTGCAGGGGGCAGAGGAAGCTATTGGTCATTTCCTTCATTTAAAGGGAATGGAATTTATGGCACTATCGTCGCCCCCATAAACTTCAGGTCACAAATATTTGGGCCATTTTTCAAATAACGTTGTGTGTTTACTGTTTGTGTTAAGTCAGTTCGAGGCGACTTCGTAAGCATTCTTAATTTTTTTAACACCCAATTTATGTTTCAATTACTTCTAATTGAACAATTTGTTGATCTGAATAATTAGCATTCCGATTTGTTCGATGAACGTTGTTGTTTGGTAGAACATTTCGAAATACCTAGAAATTTATTTAGTTGTATAAATGGAAGAAGGTTTGGATCTATAGACTGGGTGTAAAACAGGCTTGGTCAAAAAAGGAATGGAAATTTTTTCGACTGTTTTGAAGTCTTTCCAACAGCTTTGAAATTTTTCCGACTTCTTTGGGTATTTTCCAACTCCGTTCAACATTGGAATTAACAATTTTTTACTGGAAAAAAAATCAGGACTCCCAGATGCCGTAATGAAAAATATTCACATTTTCCACAGCATTACTGAATTTCGTGTGGATTCCTTCAGTTATATTCTCACTTCTTGAAGAAGATCACAAAATGTTTGTAATCTGTAGATCCGCCCAAATAAGACGTAGAACTACTGCAATGTAGGCATTTCCATTTCTTTTTACGTGTGATATGGTGTTGGCCTGTTAAACAAGTATAGTTTAATTCAAATCGTATATCTTGTTTATTGATATCATTTCGATTATAATTTCCCATTAAGATAGGAGCCATTATCTCTAAGGTTTATTTTTATCAAATCGAAACCAGCTCAAAGATAATGATTCCATTCACTTATCAGTCAGACAGGCATCCATTGAAGACTACACATCTTCATTCGAGTGTTTATTTAGAGTATGTATCTAATAGTTTTTTGATAGGACTCTCTTTTGCAGAATTGGAATTTCCTAGTGTAGCTGAACCATTGCCGAAATTTCCTGAAATCATGGCCTCAGGTATGTGCAAACACGAACAGTTCAAATAATAACATACTTCCTCAATTTATTATTGTTAGATCGGGAAGCAAAACTCGTTGTCAAATAAAAAGGAAACCCCTCAGGAGTTTATAGCTTGTGATAGATATGATATCGGGCGCGTTTCGTTTAGGATATGTTACTGTGTCCCTACGCCACCCTAGGCATGGCACATTAAAATTTTTACTACATCGCTCTCAAGCCTATATGTATGTTGCATTTGAAGGGTTCATATTCTGTGACCTTTCGAAAACTGTATTTATATCATACGTAGTTGATTGTAATAATTTCATGTTTTCTTTCCATTTCAGAATTGATAGTTCCTGCTGTTATTATCGTAGCCCTTTTCGTCGTAAACAGTGTCGTGCTTTTCTTCATCAACAAAGCAAAGAAGAGGTGAGAAGGTTTTGCGATTAAAGGCAGAAGCATAATGGTATCGGTAGATTTTACTGCGCGAAATCGGTAGATTTAGGGGAAAATCGGTAGATCAAGGATTTTTTTGTCAATATAATTTTTTTGACTCAAATATACAAAAGAGAATATTTATTGATTGAATTCGTCATTTTCTTCAAACATTAAACTGATACTTAATTAAAATATAACTTTTTTGATTTTTGTATAAATAGAAAAAAATGAATAGGACTAGGAAAATAAATTATATTTTCCAAAACGAAGTATTCTACATACAGAGTGTAACAGCCAAATGGAATAAATTCGATAACGAATAAATGAGGGCGTGTTGGGAAAAACGCTCGGACACGTCGATTTGTAATTTTAAATGCGCATATTTTTCAAGAAAATAATATTATATCTGGTGTTCCATGTGACCGTGGCCAATACCAACTTTCTTATTTCAAATGCAACCCCCTGTATATTACTTATTTTTTGGATTCTTCAGAGAATTCTATACACAATTGATGCACAATGTCCTATACCTATCTTTAACTATTTCGGAAATATTAAGTGTTTTCAGATTTAGTGCAAAAATCAACGTTTTAAATAAAAATTATTTTATTTCACAAATTCGGTACATTACACTCAAAACCTAATAAGTACTAATGATTATTTCTTAATAATTAAAAAAAACAAAAAAAAAACATCAATGTCAATGTAGGAAATGTTCAAAATGCTCGGCGCGAACGTCTTGGCAACATGCTAATCTGGTGTAGAATTGTCTTCTAACGTTACTCAACATTTCAGGCGTGACTGATCTAATCGCAAGTGTGATTCGGTTTTTTAGGTCATCTAAGTTTAAGGTTTTTTTTAATTTCTTCTCAGCAATGGTTTTTGCTTACTTTCTTCATATCAAGAGATAAATGGGAAATAAGTATTGAGTGTAATGTATCGAATTTGTGAAATAAAATAATTTTCATTTAAAATGTTAATTTTTGAAAAAATCTAAAAACATTTAATATTTCCGAAAAAGTTGAAGATAGGTATAGGACATTGTACATGAATTATGTCTTGAATTTTCTGAAGAATCTTAAAAATAAATAATATACAGGGGTTACATTTGAAATAAGAAAGTTGGTATTGGCCACGGTCGCATGGAACAGACTATATAATTTTATTTTCTTGAAAACTATGCGCATTTAAAATTACAAATCGACGTGTCCGAGCGTTTTTCCCAACACGCCCTCATTTATTCCATTTGGCTGTTACACTCTGTTTACTATTATAACAGTCAAGTTATCATCAGACCCGACAGACATTGATTGCACTATTGCAGTAAGGTTTGATTAAAATAAGCCTCTTCCTTTCACAAAAATCTGAATCCACTCAAGTTCATATCTGAATCGAGCAAGATCGGTTTGGGGAATCCCCTCTGCTTCGAATATCTAAAACGAGTAAGATGAACGCGGGGAATCCCCTTTGCTTCATATCTGAATCGAGGAAAATTAATCCCAGTCCAGATATTATGTATACAGTACAAGTGTATCGGACGAAACCGTCACATAACTTCATCATTCTGAATGAAATTGGGGGCGAAATTTTGCAAATATTTTAATTTTCGGACATGAATTCAATTTCATGCGCGGCAAATATAAATATATAATAATATAGAGTATATCTTCGTAATGAAAGTTAGTGCTCAGTAATTCAGAATAGTTGATGCAGCTTGCTTTTTCCCAAACAGAATTTAAACAAATACAAATATATTCAAAAGATTTTTTTGTTCCAGAAATGAAGTTCAACACAAAAATGAAGAAATAGGAGCCTTAAATTCTCAAGAATTATCTGCTGTTGTATCATAGTATTTATTATTAATTTAAACTTATTTATAATGCTCACAAATGTTTTAGAATATACATTTTATATTTCTCTTTAAGTGATAAGCTCCAAATAAAGTTTTAAAAATCAAATTTTTGTTTTAACAGTAGCCTCTAAACTGGTAAAACTAACACATCGAGTTCAAAAAGCAGTAAACTAAGGGAAATCAGTTAATATCGTATTTTATTCGGTTTATTTCTTTCTGTGGCGGGTGGCTGATGTTTTGGAAATTGTATTATGTCGGTATCATACCCGTGTGAACAAATTCTTCAGATATCAAAACAAATCAAACAAAAAAACTTCGATGAATTATCATTTATTATTCTAAAATATTTCATTCATTGTAAATGATTAAAACATATACATCAATCTAAAACCTTTATGATACATAAAAATTAACAAATTAATGGTTTTCTCCTTTCTAAAATAAATTTCATACATATTTATGAATTGAATATTGATATACTATATACAGAATGTTATACTTACTTTGCAAAATTCAAACAAATAATGATACAAAACGAATGAAGAGAAGAGAATAAAATACATGTTAGATATACTAGTATCGGATGATGTGAATTAGAAGTATTTAGATAAGTTTTCACCTAAAACCTCCTCAAGTTCTTGTATAGATTTCTTACAATGTTCTTGAATAACTTCGTGATCATCTTCGAGAAGTTCAGACAAGAATGGAATTGTTTCAGGCAGTAAAGGAAGAAAATCGTCTCCTAATTTCTTGACAACTTCTGTCAGACATTGCAGACTGATAAGTCGAATTTTATAGCTAGAATTTCTCATTTTCAACAGTATTTGGTAATTCAGTTGTTTCCATAATGAATCATCACCCGTAGCAACAGCAAAATGAACAATGCAAGGTGTTAGAAGATTCTTATTTCTCAATTCTAAATCTTCTATACCGTTCAAATCATTCTCTAGATTGTCCACAATGGGCTGCATGAGCGCCTCAAAACGGTCTTTCGTAATGAATTTTCTAGTGGTATGCTCAAAAATGAGTTTGAGGGTCTCGAGAACCTTCTCCAAAAGTAATGTATTCCTGGCCTGATCTTCAAAATAAAGGGAAGAAGATTTTGTTTTGTTACAAGCATCAAGAATTTTAGAAGCATTGTTAATGAATACGTCAGCAAAAAGAACAAATAAACTCTTTAATTGCTTGGCTAAACCACATGACACACTGTAGAAAGTGATGATTTTATTATTCTTGTCCTCACATCCAGCAGCCCAATTGAAAATTTTTGAAAAGAATGGTTTGAAAGCTGAATCTGACAATTTCAAAACTAAAGTAGATAACGCTTCGATTATATGATTTTCTATCATGTTTGTTTGCTCCAAAGTACACAATTCGAGATTCCTGAATTCGAGAGCATTCAAGAAAAATTGTTTCAGCTTTGGCAAATGAGGGTATACTTCTGCGCCTGATGACAAATGACGTAAATGTTCCGACAGGATACCCATTAAAGGTCCGATAGATTCTAGTTTGTTCTTTTCAATGAGATCCGAGTAACAACCTTCAAGTTCAAGTAGGAGAATTCTAGTTGGTATATTTTCTGCAAGTTTGTGTTTAATGTTCTTTAATTTCTGTACAAATTGGGATAATTTTGGATCATCAGTTGAATCGATCCACTTACCATTGAGTTGAGATATTTCGAATAATAACTTTTTTAAGTAAGGACTTATAAACAACGACAGAACTTCGAATATTTTTTGAATCGTTGTCAATAAACTGAGGCATAATAACGTTGGAGATTCTTGATGTTTCTCCTGTTTCAAAATTTTCAATAAAACCGGCATGAAACTGGGGAGACACTCGATAGATCTTGACTTTAAAGTAACACATAACTCGGCTAAACACAAAATTAGGGAGGACAGAACATACCCTTCTGCTTTGTTCGACTTAATGATGTTGGTTATGAATTCTAATATCTTAACATATTTTTCAGGATCTTCTGAACCTACAGCTTTAATTAACAACTTCAAAGAAAGAAGCGCAGTCTGAATAACAATCATCTCATCTTCACTAGGATCAGAATTAAGTTGTTCGATAATAGTTATTAAAGAATTGACAGTAGAGTGCAACTCTGCACTGCTACATTCCCCAATAAATGAGTCGGTATATTGTAATTTCGAATTCAAAAGATCCAACGATCTCTTTTTGATACTTGTTAAATCATGTGACATTAAACCTTTTATGACCAATAAGAACATTTCTGGTGTTAGAAGAGCGTTCATACAGTCCAAAATTTCTAAACTTTGATGTTGGACAGCTTTCCAATAATGGCCCAGAGGAGTGTTTATGTTTCTATCCAGGATAGGATGTGTTTTCTGTATAAACGACAAAACTCCGACAATAATATCCTTGTAAAAGGGTTCGAGATCTTCAAGATCCTTATCAGAAAGTACTGCGATTTTAGCAACGAATTCTTTCGTGGATACCAGTCCGTTTATGAAAATCAATATTGTATATTTGAAATGTCGAAATTGTTTTTCAGTAAAATCTGAAATGTCTATAACGAATTCATTCTTTTGTAAATCTTTTTTGTTTACTGGCAATTTTCTCAAATTTTGAATCAGTTTTTTACATGCAATGAAACCAACAGATGGGGGGAATTCCATCAGCAGTTCGATAGCTATATTCAAACGTTTAATTGTAGAATGATCCTCGAATTTATATTTTTTCTTTGTATTGTTTTCTTCAGAGCCATGTAGAACATGTGAGACAAATACAAGAAGTAGAAAGAGGTGGATATGTTTTTCCACGTCGATTTTCTCAAGGAGGTGAGTGTACAGTTTGACACGTCTATGTTCGGGTACATCTAAAAGAGCATCAACAAATACTCTCAACACTGATATTATGGTCTCCATACTACCATCTTGAACTAATATAGGTATAACGGATTCTATAATACTGGAAATCAGTTGGAAACTGTAGTTATCGTCATGCCTCAGAACGGAAGAACCCATGAATGTGAATATTGCCATGATGTGATGCAAGACTTGTGTGGGGAACAATGACGCACAATGAGCTAATACCAAAAGAGCATGATGGTGAGTTTGAGGATTCGAAGAAGCCCTTATACACTGCACTACCAACTCCATGTCGAAAGCACTTCTTGACAATTTTGCATTTTCCAACTTTTCACAACATATCAAAATCAATGACAAAATGAGTTGTTTCGGATATTCCACTGCTGCTTGTTCATCGAAAGCTAAACATTTTTTCAAAATGTTGAATAATCTAGGTATCAAAGATTCTACATTGAAAATCTTTTTCTTGTCTTGAATCAGTTCGAGAACCCGAACACCCTTTTTCCACTCTAAAGTCTCCAAAATATCAACGGTGGGAAGTATTGAAACGCGTTTTCTTTTTTTACCGATAGAAACATCAACAGACTGCACTTCCTCCATGTCTACTAATTGAGGAATTATATGATCGATATTCAAATTGATGTGTTTGAATATTTTGTTTGATGCCAATAATATATTGGGATTCTCAGGATTTGTTGACACCTCAATTATCGAATCTAATATAACCGATTCTATTTCTCCCGACAAAGATGAGAAGAAGGCTTCATTTAAATGTTTCATTATTGATAGCGATGGTGAAATTAACTCACCGCCAACACTCAAACAATCCTTATCATTCTTGAGGACAGATACTAATACCTTCAGTGATTTATTATCATTCTTTAAGCTCTTTCCAATAGTATCATCAAATCTATGAAGGTAATTATTTATTATGGAAGATTCAGGTTCGGTGAATAATTTTGAGCCTTTCTCTAGAAGAGAGCTTGTTGGAACAGATAACTTTTCTAAAATAGATATGCTGTTCACTCCAGACAAAACCTCTGAAACGCCTGCTACAAGATACAATGGATTCGCAGAATTGCAGCAAAAATCGACCAATGCATTTTTGATAAAATCATTTTGGTTTGTATTCAAAGTATTTGCTACCATAACCGGAAGTTGATTTGCATCTAACACTATTTCTTCTTGATGTTCCATCAAGTATTTCAATAAGGGGAAGTACGACTTTTTATCATTGTTGGGATATTTGATGACTATTTCACATACTTGGAAGGTTTTTTTTCGAGTCTCCTCATTCTGAGATGTCAATAAAATGAGTAAATACGGTAAATAATTCTCTTTCAAATCGAAAAATCTAGGTAATGAACATGAATTCAATTTACTCGGGAGAATATCAATTACATTACGACTTGCATCATCACAGGTTTCTGTATAAACTGCTAAATGCAGAATAAAATCAATTGTTGCATCTAGAGTTTTGAATACATAAGTATTGAATTTATCGAGAAAATCTTGATGAACCTTACTGTCAGAATAAAAGATTGAAGAAGAAGAAAGCAAGAATTTGCTCACTACATTTGTCGATGTGAAATCTATTTTTCCCACATTTATTCTATCGATCTTCATAACAAGATTTAAGACACTTTCTAAATATCCGCTTAAAGGAAAGTTACCCTTCTTAGCAATTTTTAAATTCTCTAATATAGAGCATTCGGTTTTAGTGGAATTTTGACCATCAGTTATAGATAGTTTTTCCAAAATTTCTAAAAGCGGTAGAACTTTCTCCAACGTGGAATTCTTATCCACAATATTACTAATTAAGAGTGTGACAATATATTTTTGAAGAGGAGAAAAACTTTTGATAGCATCACTGTCAGTATTTTCATACAAATCATGAATAATCTTATCATTTCCTGGAGTTTTCAAACATTTGAACAGTTCATTAGGAAAATCACCAGCTATATTCAAAGCAACCTTAAAATTGAATTGCTTGAATAATGGACAGTTTGAAAATAAATCCGATTTGATTATCATCTTGGCGATATCTATTTCCTCTTTAGTTTTCGGTAAAAGATGGGGAAGAACTATTGTTATAACATCAAAATTAGTTGCGTTGTCTGAGATGCAAAGAAGCTTTATAACTTTAGTCAAAATCTTACCCCAGAAATTTTTATCCCTGTAACATTTACACAACAGTTCCGATAGAATCTTATTGAGTCCAACACCTTGCATTATTTTCGTGTTTTCAATTATTCCTAATGCTTCCTTAACTACGTCACAATTATCATCCCTTAGTCTATGTTCAATAGAAATTTTCAGTATGTCCTTCTCTTCTTCTCTTAGCTTGTTGTAATTTGTTGATATGAATTTGATTGCGTCTATTCTTATCAAAGCGTTAGAATCATATAATTTATCAAAAATATCAAATTTCTTCTGGAGTGTCATTACACTTCCCATTATTTTCTGGAGACGGTTTTTCCTATCTTCATTCTCCTTCAGTGTTAGAATCTTATAAACTTGCTGATCGAATTGGGTTGGATATTGATTCTCTATCTTCGTAATTAATTCTATAATCCATGTTTTGACTTCTGGTTTCTTCTTTAATTTGAGAGGAATCAAGTCAATGATTGTGCTGAAAAAATTTCAAGACATAAATAAATTCATAGTATAAATAAACTTAAATAAGAATATTCAAACGTGAGGTTATATGCTCCATTCACTTTTATAAAGCAACAGGGTAGGCATTGGAAAAGATTTACCAAGTTTTTAAAACTAGAACTGACTCAAGTTGGCACTCGTGAAAAGTTGGTGAGACCCTCCCTGTCAAGTCCTACATATTTTCATCAGACTCTATGGTTTGATTTAGATACATATGTAACTACTACTACGTTTATGAAGAATGTATATGGTCATTTGATAGGAAAATAAACTTAACCAAACTTTTTTCAATTAAACAGAGTGGGATATGCCAAACTTTCTGGGGCAACCGACTAACTTTATAAAAGTGAATGGAGTATATATGACTTTTGAATCATTTAGAAGTACATGAAAACTATAAGAGTCTTTATTTTATCAAACATTTACTTTAGTGGAACATTCATTATGAAATTTCCATTCTTATGAAACATTGATAGTCTGAAAATCAACCAATTTTATGGATACATATATAGATTAAACCTTCATCCCTTCAAAGAAAACAGATTTTAGAAAGTAAACAAAGATTCTTCCATTTAAGAACTATCAATGTAGAAGATGCGGTAAAAATCAAGCTATAAAATAAGAATATTCTGTACCATATGAATTTTTTGGAAACTTAACCGATCAATAACTAGGGTAAGCTAAAATTGACAGACAGAACGTTCAATATCTGCCATTAACCACTAATACACAACATATAACACCCTGAAAGAACTAAGAGGAAATTACCAGAACAACTAATATTTCAATATCTACTTAGCCTACTTTAATATTCCAGACATTTTATATATCACAGACTCTCATACTGTAAAACATAAGTTGTCAAGGGCAGAAAGACCTAACTGGAGAGCCCTTTGAATAGTTTTCAATAAAGCTATATTTTCTCTCTAACTGCCATTTGAATAACCGAGGTAAGTTAACCTATTATTTTCCGAGAACCCCTATGAGAATAAAGTAGAAAAACATTGATGTAACTGTTACTTACTTCAAAACAACAGGCACGCTTCTGTCAACTATATCAAGCTGATCAAGTAAATCTATCAAAAACTTTCGATAATAATCACTCTCATCTTCCAGGCCATTTTCCATAAGTCTCTTGATCAAAACTTCCAAAAAAGGATAAATATAACTACCCGCACTATTCAATTCTTGAAGAGTTCTAGGGAACCACTCCTGAGCAATTATTTCTGCAAGTGCCTCATCGGGAATAGTTTTGTAATGTGCTTGTCCTTGATATAAAATTGAATACAGCAACACTGCTTCCTTCTTCAAATGTGTACCATCATTATTAGAAATTTTTTGCATAAATTTGTCAAGTACAACTTCTGATAACGTACATTTTGTTACCATTCTAGCAGTTATAACATAGGAGGCAGCTCGAAAATCAAGAATATTTGAATTTAAACCTTTCAAAAGTGCAGGGAACATTTGTGTTATTATAGATTCTGGTGTGTCTTTGAAATATTCGATAGCTCCAAGGAAAACTTGATTGTAGAAATTGAAAGTAACAATGAGTGTGTTGGGTTTCTCATGCACCTGAAAAAAATTTGGAATTGAACATTGGAGCACCTTGATAGTGTAAGTAGGCATCAGGATTTTGAATCATTCAGATATAATGTACGATTTAGTTTTACTCACCTTTATGATTTTCAACACCAAGTCGGACACAAAATGTACAAAATATGGATCACTTGCAGCATGATTGAATAAAAATTGATTAGTTAGGGGTACTCCAGCCTTCTGAGAATCTATCAGGAAAGCCCAAGGATCATTTACATCCTCAAACTTCATTAAAGCTACAATTCTAAGAAAGATATTTGTTTGATGATATGGCAGAACTAACATCAATAAATCTTCTCTATTATATTCATGAATTGAGTAGCGATAGATAAGCCATTCCAATGCTTTGTAACAGCAATGCAAAAGGATATAGGGTGACAATAGGAGTAAAAACTTGTTGATTTGCTTATCCAACTTCTTATTAGTGGATTTTAATTCGATGCTCCTTACAAAATCTTTTGATTCCAAAGAAAATAATGTTTTAGTGAACTGCTCAAATACGACATCTTTAGAAATCAATTCCTCGAGCCCCTTCAATCCAATTTCATAAAATGTTTCTTTTCTGATTCCTGCAGCTTCTTCAGGGTTAAATAAGAGTGAAGCTCGCTTTTTTCCCCTATCCAAATTTGAAGTTTGGGGAGCAGAAAATCGTTTTAGCTGTTCAGCTAGTGATGTACTCATCTGAAAAGAGATTTTAAATGAAAACCAAAAAATTCCTGTCAATGTGTTATATTTTTACTAAATGAATTTACAACTCTCTAGCTATCATGTCTTATCTATTTTATGAGTAGTTTAATAAGCACGAAAGGATACTAATGACTCAGAACTGAAAAGATGCATTATATTTATTAAACATTATCCTTGTGCTTTCGAAATTTAAATGGAACAATCTTAAATCCTTCCACTAGATTATTGCAAATATCTTATTATGAATTCCATAGTTTCACGTCCTTGTGTTATCATGGGAGATAGTTTTCACAGGAATAGGAACGTTTCTATTCCTGTGAAAACTATCTCCCTATCTCATTATATTCTGGCGAAAAACTGTATGATTCTGATACTTACTTTTTGTCAGTGCTTTAATTTATGTAATCAGATAAATATTTCCAAAAAATTGGGAAACTAAACACTAGAGACACGTGCAACTACATTGAAATTGTTGACTGAAATAAATCGAATATTTTAAGGTTAGTTTCGTAGTGACGGCTCCATAGAAATGAATAAAAATATATAACTTCAGCTTCTTACTCTGATGTCCTTCGTCTAACTCGATGCAACCATTGAAGAACTGATAGATTTACACAAGCATCGTTTAAAACAATAAACAATGGAACAAAAAATAACTACAGTACACACCTCAACTCGAAATACTTGAAATTCATAAATTCGGGAGCGAACTAGAAGGTCCGGAACTTGAAAAGCCGGATGTACATACCGGGGTCATTTCATCATTACTAGAAGAATGATTTTGTTTGAACAAGTGCTCTAATGATAATTTCATAAATAATCATTGAAACATGATAAATAATTCGCAACTACTGCTAAGCGATACGCCCTCTGGTGATAGAAATTCGAACACTTCCAAGCTAGTAGTTTTTCGACGTGCCTGTTATTCTTACGTATTTTGCTTACTTTTGGAGTTCATTTTCGAGCTTTTGTGTTGTTCTCCGAGTTGAAATTTTGGAATACCGAAAGTGTTTGTAATATTCATCAATCGATTCCTTTCTTTGCGATTAAAAATTCCGATCGTAATAATTCGAAATGGCACCCTCCCGAAATGACTATTGTTGTGTGCCTCAACTCAATGTTATTCATAGTCAAAGAAGAAAGGATCATCTAGTGCCTCTAGTTTTCATTTTTTCCAAAGCCAAATGGAATTAAAGTTAATTTGGAAACAGCATTGGGCAGGGAACTCAATGATAGAAGAAGGCCTAGCTTTAGAAATTGAAGATTGGAAAACAGATCACGAAATACATGAAAGTATGTTCACTGCATTTCTCTGAAGATGTTTATTTTCATAAAGGTAAATTTCCTACAATGTATTTATTTCGAAACAACTTCATGTCATGATGTTTTCAGGTGTAAATAAAAATGAGAGAATTTTGAAGGAAAATGCTGCAGAGAAACTACCGAGCACTTCTGCAGCTACCTAATTCACATACTACACAAAATCATATTCTAAAAGAGTGATCTGGTTGAAAATCTGACATAAACTAGATATACTTTTAGAGTTGATAATAGCTGAAGTTAATCATTTAAATACATCAATACTTTTCTTTTCTATATATAAGTAGGTTGAACCGGCTGTGACATTTTTCATTTTGTATGTATATCTTGAGCTGCTGTAATATGAAAATGAAATCAATTATATGTCTATCTGTTTCCTTTTCTTTAGAAATACGATGCAAAAGAACTTAAGCAAAAAATCTGTTCTCATTTTATCGATTCACCCGTTTGTAAACAAAGAACGAGTCATATCATTTGGACTAATTCTAGATTAAACACATAATAAAGCCTGCATTCAGCACTTCCTCACATAAATAAGAGTCCTTAAATTACTTATTGAGGTGCCTATTTTTCCAGAAATTCAAGTAAACTTAGATATTGGTTTATTTTGATCCACTAAGCAACATACACTAAAATAACACCGAAATTATCCTCCAGGAACGATTCAAAGTACGATTTTATATCGTGATCCAAACGAAAAGTTCCTTCTCAAGAAATCTTACACAAAACTATAATAATTTCTTTAAATATTCAAGCTCTGCTTAATAAATATTCGTTCTCCACCACATTTCTAAGGTTTGTTTACATAAAACTACTAGCTTGGACAGGTTCAAAATTTATCCGTTAGGGCGCTGGCATCTTCGCAGAAGTTCCCAATAATTCACATCCAAATGAGTTCGAACAAGACTAGAATTATGCACATCCCTGATATTCATATTAATTTGTGAATTTTGTTAATACCTCTACTGCCCTCTTGGGCAGATCATATTGGTTTAATTCGTTGAGACATTCTATTATAAACAAAACTCACCTGTTCATTCGATAAATTCAAAATAAATCATGAAAATATGAAGATATTGAAAACAAAACTACCACATTATATATCTCATTTTAATACTGATTGAGAATAATAGGATAAATTACATTACATAGAAAACGGATTCAATAAATAAAAAAGGTACAAAATGTAATCGACAATAAATACTTAATTTTCTACAATGTTGCAATATCAGTATTTCAAGATTAATACAACAGAAGTCTAACATGGCAATTAAAAATTAGGAGTATCTACCTCTACTGTGCCCATTCATAGGAATCATGAATTTGATGCGAGGCTCTGAATGAAATCGAGTGCGTTTTTATTTTCACGGCTAATCAATTAAACTGTATTTCTCTTTTCTTTGGTGGAGAACAAAGAAGAGAGAGGGAGATTTATCTATTAATAGGTTCGATGAAAATAAAAACTTACCCATTGTCGGCGTAATGACGCCCCCATACTTTATTTCAGCTATATTTTGTAGGTTTGTAAATATACAGTTTTGAACTTATCAAACGCTTCAGAATATCCATGAACAGCCCGATATTTGAAAAAACATATCGGTGCTTTCACAAAAATGGACACATTCCAGTAATAGACTAGCATTGTGTCTCCTTGAGCCTTTATTTATTTTTATTTGTTGTTCAATGCAATATCCAAATTCTTGCCTTGAAGGCATCTTCGATTTACGGAAGCAAGTCAAATCGGACTAAATTCTTATAAGTTAGAAGACTACATTCTGTGTCGGAAAATGGATTAATTTTCTAACTAAACTTCTATTTCATTGGATTTATACATAGTTCAGTTTGAGAATTTAAATATTTTTATGCATGAATGAGTAAACAGGTATTCCCGGAGCAAGACTTTCACATTTCTGTGTATTAAAATGAGTACAAATTCAAGATCAACATGAGCCTGAAAATGATCCTTGAATATTAAATAGAACTCTCACAAGATGCAGACTAAAATATGTTTTTTATTCAATATCACTGTACCAGTAAGAAAATGTGTATGCTATTTTCCACCATTACATTGATCTTGGCAAGTAATCATTTAACCTTTACTTCTAATTTTTCACATCAATACTTTAAATTTTCTCATGTTTATTTCTTTTTTCATCTTCTGTTACAAAGTATGAGTCCAGATATTCTCCCCTGATGTTGATATAAACTATTTTTCTTGTTTCAAGCCTATGTACCCCATTCCCCGAGATCCTGTATACACATATGGGTACTGTATAAAATTAATTTTTTTATACCTATAATGGTATAGATAACCAAGAATTCTCATAAGTTCTTCAACTTCATTTTTCAGCTATTTGCATACGCTAATCCACTCGTCAATTGTACAATTCTGACACTCTACTTCACAGCACCATTGAAATTTACATTTACAAAGTTCAGTATGCACTCTTCTCAACAAATTATAACCTCGACCACAACAAAGGGACGAACAGTTGTCTGGACCGTCTTTAGTCCTGTTACAGAATCGCCCTGTTGTTCCAGGAAAATCCACTGAATTGTCTGCATCGCAATAGCTTGGTGATTTTTGGTAATATATCATATGATTATGGAGTTTTTTCTTGTCTTTTTCGTTGCTCCGTCTTCTTTTACGCTGGGCTGCGATGAATAGTTCATCTTTGTCTTTTCTATATAGAAGATATTGATTAGTTGAGATCAAGCAGATAATAGAAATTGATTTGAGATTCAAATCAGACATACTCACAGCTTACTTTTCCTGGACCCTCTGTTCAAACTATAAAGCATAGCGCTTTGATATTTTTCATTTAGTATATTTCCTATTACTCTCATATCTGGGACTATTCTCCAACATGTTTTGAATTCGCAACTACCTGACATTCCATGGCATTTGCATTTAACTTGCATATTATTTTTCACAACCTGCAATAAATACAACTGAATTATTAAAATGAATATTTCTTGAAGATTTGAAAACAAGCGCGTGAAAGAACTGAATAGCCATCTATCATTGAAATTGCAAACTCATCAACTTTGAAGATTACTAAACTATAGATAATCAGCCTGGTACTTGTCGCCTCCAAGAGATGACGCTGAATATGTATGACGAAGAACGCTGTATCTGTTACAGAGATCTGTAATTCTCACAGTATAGATTTCTTCTTTGAGGAGGGGATCTGTAATATTTTCATCATAGATTTCATCTTTGAGGAAGAGATCTGTAATGTGTAGAGTGTTGTTAAAAAATCTTCACCGCTCCAGGTATAGATGTCCCTAGCGCTACTTCCATGTCTTCCTTTTTTTCAAGCACGAGTCAAACGATTATGTTCAGAATTGAACACAATAACATCATTGTATATAGTGTCTTTATACAAGGATTACATCAACAAAATAAAAATTCAAACATTTCCTGGAATTTTACTCTTTATCTTCGAGGTCCAAAACAGGTTTTTCAGTGAAGAGGAAAAGAATGAATAAAAACATTCTAAAAACGCACTGACGCAATGGAAGTGAAAGAATCGAATTGACATTTGCCTACTAAACTAAGGGCCTACTTAGTTGAAGAATGACAGTTTGAGCCTTTTTGCGCGCATGGGAAACAGCGTGCTATCGTTTTGTCCAAATGTCGGTAATTTTCGATGATTGAGCCGAAAATGGTCTCAAACGACTAGGTTGGATTCACTGATGACGAATCCGGTGTCAAAATCGATTCTGTCCGGCCGGCCGGATTTATGTTCAATGATGGCTTATTATGAAGAAGGTAAATAAAAATATATTATGAAGTAATTCACTTCAAGCATTAATTATTCTATTTAATTTCACATTATAAGCAAGTCAGTGGCTTATTCAGATTGTGATCGGATCCAATGGACAAAGTTACCAAAAATCAGTTTCCATTTTCTGTTTAGAAGCTCTGTTCGATAATGATTGAACTTGAATAGTTCTACGTATATTTTGAGACCAATTATAATATTATTTGCGTATTTCACTAATCTTTGTGAACGAACAGGATGTAATTGGATTGGATTTAGCTAGCTCCTTTGAAATTTCTCAGCATCAAGAAAGGTTTATAATGATTTCTGGAAGAAAAAATTAGTAATTTCAGAAGGAGTCGAATTACTGGCTGGTTCTAGTTGGGAATTTGAAACGTAACAAATATGTTTTGGGATAACTGGGCGTTCCAATTTTTCTGTTTCATTCCCACGTGAAATGTATTCTGAATATCAATAGTTATTGTGGTAAGATTTCCGTATATTCATAGACTGTTTGATCAGTGTTCATCGAAGTAAAGTATTAAATTTTGGATCAATGAGAATCTTACTTGAATCTTACAATAAATTAACCTATCTGACTAGTTAATATCTGAATTCAATCATAATAAATATTCATTCGACTGTAGCGAATATGTGAGATATATTTGACTTGATAAATTTTCAAATAATATGTTTGTTTGATTTGTGATTTATTGCAGAAAAAAATTGCAATATTTCAAATGTAGGAAGGGACCTGCATGAATATTAGAATCGCTGTAATTTATCCCGCCACGACCCCCAAAAGATGGCGGCCACTGTGTGTCTCTGATTTAGTAGAGAGTCGGCACTAGGATATTGTTATTCTATGGTTTGCCCCGTTCACAGTTAATTTAGTGATAAACGAACACAACAGTGATCGGTGATCTCTGATATATAGGCTGATGTATCCGACGACACTATTGAGCAATTATTATTTCTAGATGAACCCCACCTCTGTTTCAGTTCTCAATCACCTTCGAAACAGGTCGCAAATAATATGGCGCCAAACGCATGATAGAACCATCACAAAAACCAGATATGCCCCAATTCCTCCCAATCCATTTATTAAATAACACGACGATGGTTTTTAATGTGTGTAAAAACGCATATTACCGGATGCATTCCTCACGAATGAAAGATCCGAATAGAAGGTTCGGAACTCATTCCATATTTTATTCTTTTTCTGATATATTTTAATTATATTGGCACGAATCCAAAGGCCCCTATGGGGTCTTCGAGACCACTGGATCCGCCTCTCATCGTGTCAAAGGACCGCCATTACAGCTTTCGTGTTATTGTAATTACCTATCCATGGACCACACGCGCCGAAAATATATATTGACCATTTTTTATCTGCCCTTGTGCCGGCCCAGTGTTTATTAATGGAAATTTACGTTCTCATCCTACTGATTGAGGTTATTGATTTTTTCCATTTTTGGTGTGAAAATCATTTTTGGTAGTCCTAAAATTGACCAGAAATTCACCATTTCGAAGAGGTGTTTTATAACCAATTTCTATATATTGAAGTTTTGAATTAAATTTAAATTCTGAAGGGGAAATTTTTTCATGGCTAGTTGTGAAATGATGTGTTTAATTATTTAATCTATTTTTCTGCAATTGAAACCTTTGTTAAAAGCTATTTTTCATAGTATTAATTTCAATTTCACGCGGTTGTTTTTGGACAGGGGCAAGGAAATGAAAAATAATGAAACACAAATTTACCCTTCCATAAAAACCGAAAAAGACCAATAAGTTTATATCTCTTTCGTACTTCGTTGGTATAAATGAAAAAATAGCCAATGATTTTTCAAAATTTGAAGTGAATACAGCTTTCAAACCCAAAATGAATTGTCGTCTCTGTTAATTGATGCCAAAGATTCGACCCCAAATTTACTTAAATCAGGAGTTAATGAGTTGACATGTTCAACTTGCAACAAGAAATATATACAGGTCCACAGTCGCAACCTATTGGATTGGGAATGGCCACTCATTTCCATCAATAGATAATCTGAAAATATTACATGTTCAATCAAATGGAATGAAACTCAACTATATCTGGAGTCCATTGAAATGTATAAATAAGCGCAGAGAAATTCTCTTGGAATAGTGAACGACCGAACGGATTTGTGTAATTCACAAATTTTCGAACCTTTCAAATGTTACCTACACCCTAATAATTCTCAAAAACTGTATTTTTTCTAACATCTGTTGCAGACAAAATTTCTCAAATTTCTGAATCTGCATAAACACTCTGTACCATATGTACTCAGAGGTCTGAAGATGAACGAAAGTTCAAAACTTGGCGCAAAAATGTAAACCTTACATATTGTAGAACATCTTATAATTGTTGGTAGTAAAACACAGTAATGAAAATTCTTTCAAAATGTTTCAATGAGTATATATTCATACTCAGCGTCGACTTAAGCCTATTTCGGGGAATTTTCCATCATTTTGGAGGTTTTTTCTGGGTTTCCACTCCCAATATCTGGAACAAAACTGTAAAATTTAAATATTTTTTTTTTAATGGAAAACGTCCTTGCAGATTTCAGGATAGAACTATTTGTCAAGGGCAGTTTCTTGGAAAACAGGTTGTCTAATGAACTGTACCGGAACAATACAAATGAAAAACGATGCGAACTGTGACGAACGAACAGAGCACAAATCTTACTCTTTCATCATACGAACAAGAAAATTCGCAAAATTTTCTTTCTACTTTATCTGAGGAAACTTACCTATTTTTTCTCTGATCAAAGCATAAGTGAATTTATGTTTGTTTTTTTTTTGGCTGCCATTAAGGCAGGAAAAGGCAGTTTAATTCTAAGAAACTTTGGAATGTCTTTATTATTTTTTTTAATGTTTTTTCAAAGGACTAACGACTTAGGTCTTCCTGCCTGTCTTTATTATTTTTGCAAATTTTCTCGTTTGTCTGATGAAAGAGTCAGATTTATACTCTGAAACGTCACAGTTCGCTTTTTTCATCGTTTATATTATTCCTGTATTGTTCATTAGGCAATCTCTTTTCCAAGAAACTGCCTTTGACAAATATTTCTATCCTGCAATCCACAAGAACGGTTTCCATGAAAAATTATTCTATTTAATTTCAAATAGTTTTGTTTCAGACGTTGGGAGTGAAAACTCAGAAAAAAACTACACAATGATTATACTCAGTGACATTAAAAGTTTTCCACCCAAAAAGAATAATTTTGTGAACATCTTTTTTTTTTGGAAATGTGGCAGTCTCACATCAAGATTGAAACTACAATATTTTCAGTGAATTCTTTAAAAATTTGAGACAAAAACAAATGTGTTTGATGATCTCGTAGCTAAATATATTCTTGTTCACGTCCAAGCATTGATGAGTTAAGATGCTCGATGTCTGCTTGCGACAACTCGTTCCTAACAAGTTCGACTATGCCACAGTGTTTGGATGTTGTTGAAAATTGGACAGATTCTCCCCATCATAATCCACATATTCAATTGGATTTGAATCCGGTTGACAGGGTGGCCATGGCAAAACGTTAATGTCAGCTCACTGAGAAAAACCCAAAGTTGACGACAAATTTGGGGATGAGCGTTGTCATGCTGAAAACGGACGCCTGGACGTCCATTTACATCGCATCAGCAAATGCAACATCACGTCGCTCTCTATGAAGGCGTCTTTCTCCTCTACGACAATCATACATATCTGGATCTAATCGCGATTGGTCAATGAATACGACATTATGTCATTCTGCCTCCCACTCATGTGTTCCTTGAAACAGTTCAAACGTTGGAGGCAGTTTTTCATACTTGAGGCAACACTAATCGTGGGCTATAGGAGAAGAATTCAAAGGTTCGAATACGGTGACATAACCTACGTATGATATCAGATCTACCTTCTTCTCTCTAAACCCTGGATCAGATATTTGACGCGTAGAAGCAAGAGGGTCTACTTCATTCAGCAAGATGTGTGGAGTCCAACATCTCGATAGGCAACAATTTCACCCCTGTCAAAATCGCTAACATGGTAATGATTTTGACGACTTCAGCATTTTGTAAGGCTCAACATAGATGCATAGAATTCAAAGGTGCGGACACTCTTTGACATATTTTGGGTCCGAAATGAGGTCCAAACGTTGTCAAAATACGGCTTTTTTGGCCTACTTCAGTTTTCGCCGATAGATGCCGGCATAGGAAAATCTGCCTATATAAAATCTGAAATATTTACGGAAGTTACCGACCTGTTATATCAAAACTAGTCAAATCTGAACTTCTTTCTGATTTTCTGAGTTGGACCATACATTATTTTCAAGAACTTCCGATAATAAATTCATTTTGACGAATTTAAATTATGATTATTCATTTCATTCAGTCAGAATGGCGGTAATATCCTTCGTCTCTGAATACACAAGTCTGAAACTTGATATTTTTGAATATCTGCTTATTAGAAGAGGTATTAATTATCCCAATATTCAGTTCATGAAAAGGAAGTATTCCAGAGTTCTGTTTTCAAAAATACCACAAGAAATCATTTGGAACGATAGATACTACAATTCATTTGCCTGGTTTGAAATTCGTCTGATAAATTCGTATGAACATGAACAGCAAAGTGAAAATTCATATGTCAATTTCAATAATAATAAACATTAACATTGACTCCAAATATTTGCATAAGTAGGTATTTGACATAATTCATAACTTTTGAATTGAATCTGTATTAATAGGTACATACAAAATTTAAAGGAGATCCAAACTATCCAATAGAATCCATAAGTAATATCAATCTACCGTTTCGTTTTCACCGTTGTTTTGACTTCGGAATAACTTCTTGTATCCATCCATGAAAGTGTTTTCACAGTAAACCTCATATTGCTCCTTATTGCCTCACACATATTTCATATTATTAATGAGTATAATTTCCTCATTTGTTAAACTCCTCTTATGTATTAGTGAGAATCCATAATTTCAAATATCTGTTCCATTTTTTGGGAAATAGTTTCATCAGATTAGAGCCCTATTTAATTTAATTCAGAGGAATTGAATGTATGCACTTGCCAAAGCGACCTAGGCGCCATCATCGTTTACAGAGCTAAGTAGCCCAAGATTTGACAATTCTAGGACCGCGTTTTGGACCCAAAATTTTAGTGCGTAATAGTAGGAAAGTGTCGACACCTGATATATTCTATGCATCTATGGCTCAACCATGGCTTGAGACAAGCCTACTGGCGGGCAATTACTAAAAATAGCTGTGTCTATTGTTCAAGCGTTAAATGGCAAAAAACTCGGTTTGTGCAAACCATAACGATGAAACCGATATCATAGCATTCTTTGAATATGAAATTCTGCTTTATCGGATAGTTCGGAAATGGTTCGACACTGATTTACAGGAGAATGATATTTAATTATCGATTGTCCGTTCAATTCTGAAGGAAGCTCAACAGTTTCTTTTTTCAACCGTACCATTTCGGAGAAAAAATTAGATATGGAGGGAGTGATAATGTCCCGAATAGAGAAAATATTTTCTCCTCATTCAAGAATATACCAGCCCACGAATTCAACATATGAGTGAGCCGATTCTGAAGTCTCACTACTTGAAAACCAAGGCTCCCAAGGACATAATTCACGATGGCCTCAGGACCAGAAAAGTAGGGTAAAAAAAGTTGGTATGGGTCGCTGTTATGAAAGGCTACACCAAGCTGAAGCAGGGCACTAATAAAAGTAATAATCAATATCTTACACTCAGTCCTAAGCGGTTGTTGTGGTGGTTAACATTCGCATGAATGTCTGAGGCCTTCTCTCTCCTATCTAGAAACGTCCTCGAAAATTTGGATCCGTAATTTATATTGTGAGAGCAGCCACTCCATTTCCAGTTGGCGGTTTCTCTCATCATGTTCTGGTATTTTCTAGAGTCACAGCCACAGTTCAGCAAGGATCCCTGGCTACACCCTCTTGCTATCGATATAGCAATGCCTGCAGCAGATATCGCTTGTGCGAAAGATGTTTCCTTATAACCTTGAAAAGAAAATTAACCAGATGAAATATCGACATTCATATGTGCTCCAAATGCCAATGGTACATGGCACAATTGGTCTCTTGCATGTAACGCCAATTATCATATTTTCATGTTTTTCTCATTCTATATCGATACAAAATCATAATGTAGGCTATCACACACTTCAACAATTCGCGAATTTAGAATCTGGACTTAAGGTCGAAGCGGGAGAAACGCTTCAGATCGCCTCTACTTCACTCGTTATTCTACGATTCACCGATCGATACAGCCCGACTTTCTATTGGCTTGCTAGAGAGAAAAGTACACGAGAAGAGGGAGAGAGTGGATATATCCCCATACGTTACGGACACCGCAAAGTTTCTTTCGTTTAAAACCCGACATGCGGAGCCAAATTTCAAAGAGCATTTTCTCGTTAAAAATTGAAATTTTTGATGGCAGTGAAAGTTTTTCAGTGGTCTTACGGATAGAATATTTTATTCCAATGATAAAAAATTCATGCATGAGACCTATCAGGCGGTTGGAATGTACCCGAGAAAGCTCTCTAGCTCCCTACTTGCCCTGTAGTATTTATTTGAAAAATATCAGATTTCAATGTTCCCAACTTTTTTCATTCAAATTTGATTTCAACATAATAATTTATTAGTTAAATCAGAGTGTCAATTTAAAAATAACCATCCTTAATATCTCAGGCCTGTACAAATTCAGAACATATGCAAAAAGAGGTGAACTTCGGTTCGATAGGAGACATTTTATACGGTTGCTTCCAATGAATGTGTATCAACCCTGTAAGCTTGATAATATCATCTCCGGAAATCATACATGGAAAGGGTAGAATGACACCCTGTTTCGAAGGTAATTTGATGGCCTTTCGTCTAGTACTTCGGAAAAATAAAAGAGGATAGAATAGTTAGATGGCAAAAGAACATTTTTTCACTTATAGCTCTAATATCACTATTTTATAGATTTCAAGCAAATCCCACACGTGAAAAAAAAACAAATCTCCAGATGTCATGATGAACATTTTTTCCACAATATTACTGAATTCGTTGTAACGTTGTTGCATTCTTCAGTTATTTTCATCACTTCTCCAGGAGAAAAAATTAAGGTACAAGTATAAACAAATAAGGTCATGTTTACGGCATTTTTTAAAGGCCATCGAATTACCTTCAAAACAAGGTGTCTCTTAATCCTTTTTTCCCATTCAAGATTTTAGGGGTTGCTGTCATCACTCTCACAGGGTCGATACGAATTGACTGCAACCAAACGTATAAAATTTTCCCTACAAACCAAATTTATCTGTTTTTACGTGCTTGTTCTGGGAAACTGCGCGTTATCGTTTCGTCTCAATGTCGTCAATTTTCGAGTTTTGAGCTGAAATTGGTTTCAAACGACTAGGTTAGATTCACTGATGAAGAATCCGTGGACAAATCTAATTCTGTCCGGCCGTCCGAGGGCCATGAGTGCTATAACTTCCGAAAGAAAGAACCTAGAGTCTTGAAATTCTTAAGTTAGGTTTTGATGATTATCTCGGATAAGTTCGGTTAACTTAGATTTTTCAATAACTCGCAAAATATTCATCTGATCGAAATGGAACTTGGTTGGTAGATGAACAGTATCAATAAGAAAGATTATCCATAGAAAAATTTACGAAAATCTTCATATTTCATTTGAATTTCACTGGGACCTCCAAGCCATCATTTCATAACCAAGAACTTTATTTCAGACTTATCAGATTTTCTGAATCAATAGAAAAATTCAGGAAATTAATTTTAGAAATTCATATATTTCAAAAAGCATATCTCCGATTCTGTTGAAATTTTACTTCAATTGACACCGAAAACTCGAAGACTCGGTTTTAGTCTAAACAGATATGTATACTTTGAATTTTTCTAAAAATAAGATAGATTATTTCTTCGCCCCGACCGTTCATGACATCTACTGGTGAATAGTCGAAGCATTTACTGGATCCTACAAAGATATTATACAGGACAGAGGCGTCAATAGAACGTCAATCGACGTGTTATAGTCGTCCGTTCACACTCTAATAGAGTATGACTCTATGCTTCATGAGGTGATTCCCTGGAAGTTTTATCTGTACTTCCCCTTAGTGCATGAGCATTCTTATGAAATTCTGACTCGATTTAATGTCGAAATTTGGCAGTTTCCGACAGAAATTTCTTTTTTAACGTGAAACAATACAGGAAGTCACAAAAGCGTTGTCATATTGGGCAATTTCGAAAACAAGAAAACTCAAGTTTTTCAAACTAGAACCTAATTTTTTATAGCCATAATAGAATCTACGTTAAAAAATAATATAAGTGTGCAAACAAAACCAGTGCCCCAAAATTCATATTTTCTGAGATATTCGTAAAAAACAATCTACACATTCCGAATTTTATTCCTTCAGAAAAAAAAAACTGTCTCGAAGAAAATGGAGGGCATAATGAACATTTATTTCAGATTGAACCCATAGGAATTCTTAATTTCCAGTTTGTTTGTATATTTGAGAATATCGATATTAAAAATGTTATCGCGACTGCATATTTCACAAAATATAAATTTTGGGGCATTCGTGTTATTTCTACACCTACGTTATTTTCCAACGTAGATTCCATTATGGCCATAAAAAATGAGGTTCTCATTTGAAAAACATAAGTTTTCACGTTTCTGAAATTGCCAACTTCAACAACGCTTTTGTGACCTCCTGTATTGTGATTTTTAATTCTGACTATTTGAATGAAAAATCTTCAAGATATCCATGTTTTAGCAGTGCGCCATTTTCAATTTTTTTTCCGCAATTTCACGTTAAAAAAAAAATTTCTATCGGAAATTCGAAAGTTTGACTTCAAAACGGGTCAGAATTTTATAAGGAATCTATTTTCATTATATAATTTGGGGCTTCTCATTTGAAAAACGGAAGTTGGTATCACTTCCGGTGAAACCGGAAGTCCCACGAATCCCAAAAAATTTACAGGGAGTTATCTCTCTACTCAAAGCTTAAGTACGAAATTGCAAACGGGAATTTCAATTCCTTCCCAAAAATTTTCTAACGAACGGTATTCGTGGGACACCCGGTATACATGCATACAATTAATGTTTGGAGGAAGACTATATACTTAATATGTGATCCGTCATTGAATTACCGTAACCAAAAAGTAATTCCAGCAGGTTTCAACATGTTTCCATTCCATAATCAACCCCAGGTTCATCATGGATGAAATAATCGAATAAATTCATATTACAGCCTTTATTACATTTCAGAACAAAGTAATGATACACCATCTCGAATTTTAGAAAAACCAATTACTACAGCGAAACATCTGTCCATATAAATGTCAAGTATTTCTTTCTGCCGAAGAATTCACTCTTGATTTTGAAAGTTCCGCATATCACAAATTTTCACGGACCTCAGATGGCCTCAACGAACGATATCTGTCGCCTTACCTGGGAACAAATAAATCGTAATTTGTCATGGATACTTAGTGTTCAAATCTGACGTCATTATAATGAAGCTGTCATCACTACCTACCACGGCTGACACCTGGATAGAACGATCTTCTATTGTTTGCAAATAGAATGCTACTCTTTCAACAAATGCCAGTGGGTGCCACCCTATATTCTCGTTTACATTTTTTTCTATACCTTATTATTATCTATTCATCGGTTTATGAGTGCATGGGGAATTGTTATATACTATTATTGAAGATCAGCTCTTCTTGTTTGGATGGTGTGGATGAAATCTCAATATACTCAGAAGCTTTACAATTAGAAAGCATAACTTTGCGAACTTTCAGTTTTTGTCGACAAAATAACCATATTTGAAGCATGTAATGATAACGATATCAATGTTTGCATAAATAAAGTTCCTCATATACTACTATTATTGTCCTTAATCAATGCTAGTCTTGAATTATACAGTGCGCGTCAAAATTTGGGAAGAAAATCATTTTCTCAGAAGAAAAATATTTGGCAACAAAATCCTGAAACAGGTCAATTTTTGTTCCACTTTTACAAAATTTATATGCAATTTGAAGGATTTTCGTTGCACCCTGTGCCATCCCCATAACCCTCTAAAGTTTTTGAATAGGGAATGTGGGTCATGTGGTACTTTTTTGGCACTGTTTTTGTATCTTCTTTACAGACGTGTAGAAATTTTCAAGAAATTTTTTTTTTTTAAAATTAGTAAGTTCAAAGAGGTTTTCAGTATGTGCACTTTGTCACCGAATGAAATTCGACCATTACAGTTTTGTTCATGCACAATTTCCAACCCCTTCACGTGAAAATTTTTTTTCTCTCCATTAAACGGTTCGTAGGGGTTGAAAGTTGTGCAGGCACAAAACTGTAATGGTCGACTTTCAGTCGGTGACAAATTTCATCAGGTAACATCGTCTCAAAGTAAATGAGCCATGACAAAGTGCACATACTGAAAACCTCTTTGAACTAACTAATTTAAAAAAAAAAAAATTCTGCACGCCTGTAAAGAAGATACAAAGACCTTGCCAAAAAAGTACCACATGACCCACTTTCCCTATTCAAAAAATTTAGAGGGTTGATGGGGATGGCACAGGGTGCAACAAGAATCCTTCAAAAATGCATAAAAATTTGGTAAGAGTGAAACAAAAATTGACCTGTTTCAGGATTTTGTTGCCAAATATTTTTCTTCTGAGAAAATGAATTTGTTCCATAATTTTGACTTTCCCATTTTTTTTTGTTCGATGACTAAGGTTTATTATTTGATTTTATCAAATAATACACCAAAACTATAGCTCGTCCCTCAGTCCACCTGTTGGACGACCACAACGTTCGGTAAAAAGGCACGTGATTACATAACAAAGTGTCTAAGGTTCAGCACCAGCAGAGGCTCTTTATAATTCGTTAATTGTCACCGAGTTTCCGCGAAAGACACCAAACGTGACACCCATTCTTATTGCCATTTTGTATTTCACAAAGGCGAAGCATTTTGATTGGTGCACATTCAAGCCCGATCGCGTCTGATTTTCGCGAAGCAATTAATTAAACGCTCCTTTTTGGTGTTACGGGCATATTTGACATTTTTACAAGGCATCACAATGCAGAGTAGATACGAAAAAATCAATTACTATGTAAACCAAATTGCGTTCATTCGTTTGGCCTTTCGATAAATGATCGATAAAGAGATACTTAATTGGGAAATGCCAGCTAATTACAGAAGCTGTCTTGTTGAAAGGTTCTGAATATCTTACAGCATGCAAATAGAATTTCTGTGTTCTTTCTAGAGGAGGAATATCTTGAAGCAAGATACATAGAATATATCAGGTGTCGACACTTTCCTACTATTACCCACTAAAAATTTTTGGCCCAAAACGCTGTCCTTGAATTGTCAAATGTTGTCCTACTTGGCTCTGTAAACGATGATGGCGCTAAGGTCGCTGTGTCAAGTCCATACAGTTAATTCCACTGAATAAAATTAATTGAGCTATAATCTGATTGATCTGATGAAACTATTCCTATAAAAATCAGATATTTGAAATTATGGATTCTTACTTATATAAAATAGGAGTTTAACAGATGTGGAACATCTACTCATTAATAATATGAAATATGTATAGGGAAATAAAGAACCAATATGAGGTTTATTGTGAGAACACATTCATGGATGGATATAAGGAGTCATTTTGAAAAGCAAAAACAACGGTGAAAACGGAACGGGAGATTCATATTATTCATGGATTTTATGGGATAGTTTAGATCTCCTTTCTTAAAAATATGGTTTTTATATGTTGTACGTACCTATTAATCGATACTCAATTCAAAAGTTATAAATTTTGCTACATCTTATGAAAATATTATGAGGAAATGTTTATGTTTGTCATTATTGAAATTGAAATATGAATTTTCACTTTGCTGTTCATGTTCGTACGAATTTATCAGACGAATTTCAAACCAGACAAATTAATTGTACCAAATGTTTCCTTCAGGTATTTTTGAGAACCCAACTCTAGAAGACTTCTATCCATGAACTAAATATTGGAATAATAAATACCTCTTTTAATGAACAGGTATTCAAAAATATCAAGTTTCAGACTTGTGTATTCAGAGACGAAAGAAACCTTCATATATATATTTTATCGCCATTCTGACCGAATGAAATGATAATTTAAATTTGTCAAAATGAATTTATTTTCGGAAATTCTTGAAAATAATGTATGGTCCACCTCGAAAAATCAGAAAGAAGTTCTGATTTGGCTAGTTTTGATACGACAGGTCGGCAACTTCCGTAAATATTTCAGATTTTATATGGCAGATTTTCCTATGCCGGCATCTATCGGCGAAAACTGAAGTAGAACAACAAAGCAGTATTTTGACAACATTTGGACCTCATTTCGAGATATTGAGGAAATACTCTCAAAATTTCAATCCACGAAATTTGACGTGATTTTTTCAAAATATCTCCGCAAATAAATGACTGATCAGATTGATATTTGAAGAACTGTTGTGAAATACTAACTTCAAGGTCTGTTCTAAATTTCAACGTAATCTGGTCGATGAATTCAAAAAAAATTTTTTTTTCGATAAGGATGTGGATAATTTTCGAAAAAAATTTCAAAATTCAAAATGTTTTAACAATTCGATGCGCATGAAACTTCGCAGTAAGTTGCGGGTTAATATTTTTCAACTCAATACAAAGTTTCGATGTGATATTGAGGAAATAACCTCAAAATTTAGGACAACAACGGAATTCGACATTTTTTTTCCATAAATCTCCGAAAGTAAACATCGTATCTGATTGAAATTTGAAACGTTGTTGTTGAATATTGAGTTCGAGGTCTCTGCCAAATTCCATCGAAATCTGAGCAACACTGTTCGAGACGAAATATCTTTCCAACCAAAATTTCAGAAATTTTTAAACATTTTTTAAAATTTTCTAACCACTAGATCCAAACGAAATTTTGCACTAAGTTGTCCGTTGGTATTCAAAAACTGTTAGGCTGATTTTGTTCCTTTAACGATCTTAACCGAGATATTCAGGCTCCAAACCTAACCCGAAAATTTCAAGACTCTAGGTAATTTCCTTCGAAAGTTAGACTGCACACAAGCACGTAAAAACGGTATACCGGTAAAACGGTATTTATTGGTTTATTTGATTATAAATTGTTAATGGTTTCGGACCCATTTTTCATAATTGATGTTGTACTGGGAATTTTTCGAAATAATCCTTCGAACTGAAGAGAAATACTAATTTCAAATTAGTAGGACAAGGGACTCTTTCGAAATTTCTGAGAGTTTAGTGGAAATTCAGTATTGAATCGATTCTTTCAGTGAAAACTTCGATGAGAAATTTGACATGCGCGATAAAAAACTAAACTGATTCCATTTGTAAATTTTCTACTTTTTTTCAATAATTCAATCCCATTATGAAATTTCAATATACAGGGTGTTGGATCTCAGTTAGATAGAAGTCCCAAATTTTTCTAATACGGACCTGGAATTTTTCAATTGTTTGAATATGAATCCATAGATTTTTATAGGAGAATTGTACATTCTACATATCAACAGATTATACTGTGTGGTTCAAGAGTTATGAGAAATTGAAAATATTGGTGGATACAAGAACCACCCTATAATCTTCGAATTTACTCCTTATATCCCTGAAGTCTTCTAACAATAAATCATATATGGCAAGTTATTTTACCCATCTTCAAGTTCAAGTGAGAATCCAAAATAAGAGTAGTGAACTTATCGTAGCAACTAGACAGATACGCCAGTTCAAATATTTTGACATATCGACCTTAGCGCCAACGACCTTTACTGGTGGAAATAAGACAATATTTGAAAATTCTAGATCCAAAACGTGGGTAGGAAAGTGCCAACACAAAGTATTCTACGCAACTTGCTCCAACAATCAAAAACAGAAACAGAAAATACTAGTACAATCCCTATGTTGGTATCAACTGCAATCCTATTCCTAGTACCAAATCGGGTAAATCTCGGCTTCTCACGTTAAATAACAAATAATTTAAACATTGACTAGTCAACTCCTGCAAGGCGCAACAAGTAAAAACCAAACTCGTAATAAAAGTTCTGATAGATTAGAATGACAAATAGCAGATCGCATCCTCTCAGTTGGTAACACTGTCGGAGACAATACCATAGAGGGATATATTATATAATCAGTGCTGGTGGTCGACCATAGACATTCGACCATAGACAAGCCATTACCACTAAACCAATTCAAATGATACGGTTCTTGTGTGCTGCAGCGATCGTAAAAGGCTGTGTAGTGATATACGAAATGTGGGTTCTCTTATTTAGATTCTACACGCTTGGCGGGAAAAAACATGAGTGAAACACCGCAAAAGGCGGAAAAATGAGTCGACGTACTACTGAACGCTTGCAAATTGTCGGTAACAAATTGATGTTGTAAACCGTCCATTTGGAGTTTATCGAATACTGTTTTTTATTTGATATGTGTCTTCGGAGGAATACGGTAATAGTTGGGATGAGGCAGAAAATTGAACGCAGTACAGAAGGAAATAAACTTTTTATGTTATATTCTCTTAGGAATAGACTAACTGTGAATCGAAACAATTGGTGATGTTTTTTGGAATTTGTGAAGATGTGATGAAGTGTTCAATGAGGATAAGTATATATCGATTAGTTTGTTTGATTTGGGAGTATACTTTTTCTACAAAGCATGCGCTTTCAGAACTTTTTCAACGCACACTTCAAGTCGCAATAAGTTACTTTCCCACAGTGTGAGATAAAAATTTTCAACAATATTTCGTTAGGTTTTGATGATTATAGAAAATAAAGAATTTATCTAGAAAATTTTCTGAATTTTTGTTGACATTTTTTTCACTTCGAGACCATTTATCAGTATAGAGGAAATTTTCCACTGATCTTGAATTCAATATTTTGAAATAGTGTACGAATTTCAATTATTAGATATTTATTTACTTAGATATAGTGAAAAAATATGTCAAATTTTGTTATTTATACTTCAATATCCCGAGAAGTACTGACGCGATAAGTTTGAAACTTCGTGACTAGTTGCAGAATATGGAAGAGCAGCTTGACGCAGAATTTTGTGAGAATTGTAATGGTGAAAAATGTAAAAAAAATTCGATAACTCATCGAAGAGTATTCATCAGATTTCTATACAATCTGGCTGAAACCGTTCAGTTTATATATTACAAGAGTGTCTCGAATTACAGTTTGATCCGATATTAATTATAGGTGATTTTTGAGAATATAAATATGAATTGATCTTCGTAATAAGCTGGAAAATACCTATGCGCAAATTTATGCAGAATTTCGTGAGAAGCATACAAGTAGGAATTCAAAAAACTAATTCATTTTTGAGAATTTTTAAATTTTTGATTGGAAATTTTTTTTTCGCAAAATATTCACTAGTAATACCACTAGAGGTCAAATTGTTTCCGGATTCAATTTGACCTCGTGTGGTATTCGGTAAGAAAATTCCACACCAAATGGGTTTATTTCCAACAACATCAATTTTTGTCTTCATCAAGTACTTGTGAAACATAAAAGGTTTTGTTGACTTGATTATTTAGTAACCATGGCAACTCAGTGAAACTCTAAGCTAGAAATTATTTCTGTTTTGAATTTGTCAAAAACAGCGCGACGCAGAAAAATGTATCGCTTCGGTCAAGAAAGTAAAGGAAATATTCGCCAGAATATTAAGCAGTTGACACCCGCGAATACTAGGAAATCGAAGGCAAGTGTATGGAAGCAGTTTATAAACTTTCGCGCAGAAAAAGCGTATGATTTCGACAGAGCGGATATACCTGTGGAAGAATTGGCGCTTACTTTTGAAGACTATGCTTTCAACATGCGAAAAAAGAACTCCAAAGACTACAAGGAGAGTGTTATCAAAGTTCTATGAAACTCTACAGCTAAGCAGTTGCAGGAATATTTTTTCGAAAGGTATAATCGCAAATTTGATCTATTTTCTGACAGAAATTGTCAACGCAAGAGCTGCAAAAAATGCTAAGCGTCGGAAGCTACACATAGATCCAACCAATAGAAAGGCAAGTTCATCCGCACTATCAGCAGACGAATTGAGAAAATATTCTGTCATTATAAACGTCAAAAAAAATCCAGTATAATTCGCTGTTGGGTACCCACGAGGAAAAAAATTCCACTAAAATTCATCTGTTGCGATGGTGATCTGTCAGAAATACACGTTCTGATTGGTTGAAAATCACATGTGTGGAATTTTCATTAGAATGCAATGACATTTGGCAAATACCTTGAAGTCACTTCTTATAGCAACAGTATGCAACATTTCAGTTTGAGCGTATATTTATCTTCGAAAACATTGAGAAATCTATGTCAAATGACTTGTATATTGGTGTTGTTGTTATTTCCGCAAAACCTCAAAAAATACTGATCCGATCATTAGGAAGCTTGCGCAAATTTGTGATGATCGATCAGAAAAATATACTAAACTTTTGTTTCCAATAATATTTGGTGATATACATACTAATCCCACGAAATTCTGAATGAACATTCAAGCATTGCGGCGGTAGCACAGTGGTTAGAGCGCTTGTCTCATGATCCAAAGGTCTGGGGTTCAAGCCCTTGGCCGGGAAAGAATTTTTCCGGTTTCCTGGGGACCGTCCAACCATTCGCTGTTGAGTAAACAATTAACAGTGCTATTCCTAGCGTGGCGCAAGGAATTAGTAACAAAGCCTACACAGAACACACCTGGTCTCCTAACTCGCACAATCATTAGCTTCTGAGGAGTTCCGCAGCGGAACCTAGGGGAAACAGCAACCATAAAGTAAATATATACATATGTGTTATGTGTCAGCAACAATACAATTCACAACTACCGCTAAGCGATACGCCCTCTGGCGATAGAAATTCGAACACTTCCAAGCTAGTAGTTTTTCGACGTGCCTGTTATTCTTACGTATTTTCCAGCTTTTGTGTTTCTCCGAGTTGAAATTTTGGTATACCAAAAGTGTTTGTAATATTCATCAATCGACTCCTTTCTTTCCGATTAAAGTTTCGATCCTATTAATTCGAAATGGCATCCTCACGAAATGACTATTATTGTGTGCCTCAACTCAATGTTATTCATGGCCAAAGAAGAAAGGATCATCTAGTGCCTCTAGTTTTCATTTTTTCCAAAGCCAAATGAAAGTAAAGTTAATTTGGAAACAGCATTTGGCAGGGACCTCAATGATAGAAGAAAGGCCTAGCTTTAGAAATTGAAGATTGGAAAACAGGTCACGAAATACATGAAAGTATGTTCACTGCATTTCTCTGAAGATGTTTATTTTCATAGAGGTAAATTACCTACAATGTATTTATTTCGAAACAACTTCATGTCATGATGTTTTCAGGTGTAAATGAAAATAAGAGAATTTCGAAGAAAAATACTGCAGAGAAACTACCGAGCACTTCTGCAGCTACCTAATTCACGTACTACACAAAATCATATTCTAAAAGAGTGATCTGGTGGAAAACCTGACAAAAACTAGATATACTGTTAGAGTTGATAATAGCTGAAGTTATCGATATACATACATTAATACTTTTCATTTCTATATATAGGTAGGTTGAACCAGCTGTGACATTTTTCATTTTGTATGTGTATCTTGAGCTGCTTTAATATGAAAATGAAATCAATTATATGTCTATTGGTTTCCTTTTCTTTAGAAATACGATGCAAAAGAACTAAAGCAGAAAATCTGTTTTCATTTTATTGATTCACTCGTTTGTAAACAAAGAACAAGTCATAACTTTGGACTGATCATAGATTTACCACATAATATAGCCTGTATTCAGCACTTCTTCACATAAATAAGAGTCCTTAAATTACTCATTGAGGTGCCTATTTTTCCAGAAATTCGAGTGAACTTATATATTGGTTCATTTTGATCCACCAAGCAACATACACTAAAATAAGACCGAAATTATCCTCCAGGTACGATTTTATATCGTGATCTAAACGACTTTTCGTTTAGATTCCTTCCCCAGAAATCTTACACAAAACTATAATAATTTCTTTAAATATTCAAGCTCTGCTTAATAAATATTCGTTCTCCACCACATTTCTAAGGTTTGTTTACATAAAACTACTAGCTTGGAGAGGTTCCAAATTTATCCGTTAGGGCGCTGGCATCTTCGCAGAAGTTCCCAATACAATACAGCATTCATTATGAAAAATGAAATTTCGAATGGGTATATCTGCGGAATCAGTGGGTAGAATTCACTTATTCGAGAATTTGGCCTTCCTTATTGAACTCCAAACCTACTTTACAATCATCAAGTCCTCAAGTAGATTCTTTCAGAAGATATTGAGATATTGTGTTTTACGATCGGCGGTTAGGCCAGCGCTAAAATGCCCATTAAAAGTTTTCGTTTACCAATATGTCTGAAAATTTAGATCAGATCGAAGTGAAATCTAGTACTTGATCGAAAAAACAGAATTTCGTGCGGACCATATGAAAAAAAGATAGCCAAATCTTTCCATGACGAAGTAAACCTGCTTTTGGCGGAAAAAATGATTTCATGCCAATATTCGAACTTTTCGAAACTCCTCTAATGGGCCCATCGCATCTGACTGACAGTAGTATATTTTCTTCTTCTTCCAGCATTTTCGGCCACTACGCAATTCATCTTCGTTGTGCTCTCGGAGTGCAATAGGGAGCTGTAGTTTTCTCGACAGGCGCATCGCGTCTTGAGCTTTTGAGATTTACGATTCCCTCCTTCTCAATGCCGCATTATAAAACAGTAGCCAATACCCTATATAGTGCTTGTCCTCAAAATTTTTATCTCCGCCAGGCCTTGTTTGTAGCTGCCTTTACGTGTGCGTTCCTTTCAGATTTATCGATGGAATAAAGTACGCGTTATTTAAGAGCCAACGTTCAATTGTCAGGGATATTTGAATGTCTTTTCTGGAGATCCTGAAGAGATGCTGAACTGGCCCCTGTGTGGCTTCAAACAGTGGCGTCTCAAGGACATCGGCCGAATAATGATTTTTTCGATCGTTTCCATATTTTGGGTGATGCAGATCATAGATTGGTTCGTTGTACCTGCATGAACTACACTAACCACACTAAATGACTAACTCCACTGATACTGTTCGGGGTGTTTTGTTGTAAACTTCCACTCCGTCATGATGTAAGTAAAACATGGTGTGCTCATCTGCTCATCTGTGTTCGTTAAACCAATGATGACGTCACTTCTTCATTCAGATTCAAAGCAAGGAATATATATTTCCTTGTATTTCAATCTTGCTGACGACGCTTTTTTTCAGATAAGCACTCCGTTCCTTGCGTAAATTTTGGCAGTTTGTGTAGTCACAGATTACGAGTGCAGTGAGGTTTTCTTCTATGAAAGTTATGCCTAATGGTAGTGCGTTATGCGTAAATTATGATCATAGACACCTGTTGTTGTCTCTGGTCTTATTCAGTAGAATAGTAGCTAGATAGTAATCTAGGTAGCAATAACTGGCTTGAAATTGTCTACTTTCTTCCTACGTTCATTTGCTTTAATTAAACGATCAGAATTTTTTTTCTGTCATGACTTAGGAAAATCTTCACGGCAAATCAACAAAACCATTTAACCTCGAAATGGTAGCGCAAATAGAAGAAGCATAGAATTGTCATCATGGATTTGCGTAAAATCATGTATATTGGGGAATGAAAATAAGCGCTACTCCCTCTGGTGGCTATCAGAGTAACCCGAGGTACAGGGATTATCATTGACGAGTTGAAAGAAATGTCAAGAAAATCAGGAAGTTTATGCATTTTCTTGGCGTTTGTGTGATTTTACAAGTGTTTCTACTGAGAGAAAGCAAACTCAAATGTCTCTTCCCATAGATTTCCACAGCCCAGTGAAAAATTTCGAATTTGGGTGAAAAAAACTTCCTTCAACAAGTCGAGCCTGAAAATGTTGAAGAATCGATAAAAACCTTGGCAACTTGTAACTCAAAACTGGTAAACCAACAAACAAGATTCATGAGAGTCTGTTACCTTGCATTTTACCGATGATAATCATTTTTATAGAGGTAAGCACGAATTTCTCATGGAATATTAGATCACATTCCAGGCCCCTGATCCAAACAGAGAAAGTAACTTAAGAGGGAAGCTATCCCTTCCAGAAATCCGCCTGTTGAACTAATCATTAAGGAACAACGTGTATGTTTTAGTGATAGAACTGACCGATTGAAACAAAAGAGTTTCCACAAAGAAATATCTGGTGATGAATACTCTTCGCTCAAAGTGCTTCTGCCGATGAAATCAGTTGCACAAGGCTTATTTATTACAGCTTTTTCAAGACCAATCATATGAGTGTTGGAAGAATTTATTTGTCAATCCATAATTAATTAGGCTAACGGTACAAGGAGCATTAGTTTTATGTGAATGTATTCATTTTATTCACAATATATCGTGTAAATTTAGTCCTTCCCTATATAAATAGTAAAGTTATGTGTATTTGTCTATTATTCCAAAAAGTGTGTTTTACAATACTATCTGTTTTTCAACTTTTCGGGCAGAAGATCTGAGAGGGTATTTGAATAATAAATGGCCATTAAGTTAGTACGTTATCTTTTTGTCTAACTGAATCAGAAAATGTGAGTTTTTTAGTTTGATTAACCAAGTTCCGAAATGACCTCATTTACAGGAACCAGCTGAATATTTCACATTTACGGAATAAATTAGATCAACTACATTGATATTATTAATGTGTAATCCAGAGCTTCAAAACAGCTTTCAGTTAATCGGAAATGATTCTTGCCAATATCAATATTTATATCCAATTACTTGGTTTGAAGAACCGATGCGCAGGTTACAGATATGTATTTATAAATAAGGTGAACCTCAAAATGAGGAATTCGTTGAAAATTCCCAGAATTTTTGAGGTGGCAACTCAAACGACTTCACAAACCAGCGCTGCCGCAGTGGCGATCAAGAAGCGGTAGCGATCGTGGTACACCCAAACACATCAATTCGAATGAATATGCATGTGTTTGAGTTTATCCCGATCGCTACCACTTTCTGGTAGCCACTGAGGCCACGTTGGTTTGTAGAGTCTCTCAGAAGAAATGATTCCGTAAAAATCCATGCTTGAGGAGTAAAAGTAAGCGCCCACTAGGCGGACGGACTGGGGCTCTTCGCAAGCGGAGAAATCCGCCTGCTTGTATTTAAATGCAACTGCGTACACTACAGAGTTAAGGTAAGCGTCCAATGAAGGCAGATCGGGTCGCATTGACGGAGAAATACGCTGAGCGATTCTTCGACTGATCCTGCCGAACGTCGGCACTATGACGAGATAGTGTAGTTGCATTTTACATTGAAACCCAAGCAAGCGGATTTCTCTGCCTGCAAAGAGCCTCGCCCCGTCCGCCTAATGGACGCTCACCTTCATAGTAGCTGCTCAGCTCTCGTGTCTGTACGCGGCTTAAGACGTAGAAGAGGAATAATAACCTTAAAACTTCAAGTTTTATTGGAACTTTGATGCAATTATCAGGTTCACATATTCCGGTAGTTTGACTATACTACCATTTTAAAACCAACAATAATTTCTCCTTTCTAAGTCAAACAGTAAATAAAATTAAATCATTGAAGGTTGGTGAAAGACAGGTCAAAAGTTAAAACTTAGGAAACTTTCGGGGAAATAAACTTCTTCTCACTATATTAGATTATATTGAAGTTTTGGAAATGGGCGATGAATGTGATTATTACTCTGATATGAATATTCGAAATGATTAATCAATAACAATCTTTGATAAATGACTCTTTTTCTTTCAAATTCTCTTGGGTCGCTTGTTTCAGGACGGTATTCATAGCTCCAAATGATTTTTTCCTAAGCAGCGTACAGACACGCGAGAAAGCTGTGCGAAATTCATTTATGCACTCAGATTCAGAGCAGTTATACATTCATTTAATTTTTGAAATCTCTTTCCAAATAACTGTATTTTACTTTCATTTCATATCTCCTCATACAAATAATGCACACATGAATTTACCATTATTCTTCACCGGTGAACCAGGCTTATAATGAAGTAAATCAAGTTCTATTCGAAAAGCTTACGAAAACACAAAAAAACGAAAATTATATCTTCTATACAGTCTTTATATTCTAATTCAGAATAGAATAACACAAAATCTGCTTTGAAATACTTCAGGAACACAAATTTGACTTGCAAACTTTCGAAAAAAAAATATTTCAAACATAACACTCATAATTATAGTCTATGGCTTCAAACTGATCTGTCTTATTTTTGCCGTATTCCATGGTTTTGCCCGCCCTAGTTCCATCATTGTCAGCCTGCTTCCTCTCTCTCTAAGCCATGCCCATATAGTTTTATAAGTCTATGGGCATATCTAGACATTCGAAGGGAATACGTTTTTCTTCTATTGATTACTGTATACAATTAAGTAATCGGAAAGTACGATAACATCTTTGTCCTATGGGTAATCAATCAATAAAGCTTTTTTTCTTTTATCTGAGATAATCGATTATCCTTCGAGAATTCGAGGAAATTTATCGTTCACGAGGTTAGGTGTCTCACAAATCTCCATTAGGGCTCAATTTTATCGTTGTTTTTTGAGACTTTATTTTCCCCTTCATTCATAATCCTTTATTTTTTATGTAGTCGACCCCCCAAAAAACAACTGATGATCGCCCACTAAATTCACGTGATGCAAGAACAAATCATACTGTTGCTGCTCAATAGATCAAAAGGGTTCTAAGCAGGAGGGTCGGTAAGCAAATAATTAAAATGCCCCCTAATACTCATTGCTCTCATTTCCTACGCCTCTGCACCTGTCTGGTCTGCTCTTTCCCTCATCACTAACAGTAGTTTGCGATCCTATTCAAAACTGATCGCGCATGCATTTATGCGTGGCTGCTGCAGGACAAACGTCAAAGCCATTCTATATTCGAAATAAATTGCGAGCTATTACCATAGCAATTTTAATCAGAATGTCTTCAGAGGGACGACCACTTTAAATTTCAATCGTGTGACCGGGTTGAAATTTCATAAATCCTTCAGCGATCGCTCGAGATTTTGAATATGTCAATGTCACCGTTGATCGGAATCGGAATGATTTAGGGATAGCTGACTGAAGAATTGATTCGAAATCTCTTGTTGCCTTCACGAGAGCTCTGAATACTGAATGTGAATACCAGAGCTTCGATGGTTGAACGGAGCGTGCTAATTTTAATGAAGCTCTTGTTGTTTCGGGGTATACAAAATCGAAGAAGCTTTGAATTAAAATATTTTTCAGAATCTAGATAAGGTCCGTATGTGATCTATTCAGATAGTGAAGCAATACGGAGTCTTCAAAAGTGATTGTGACTGGTCGATTTTTAATTATAAAGGGTGTGTCTTCAAGTTGTTCATTGATTTCTACTGTAGATTCTTCACATCAAATCACACTTTTTTCATTCATGATTTTTCCAGATACGGCTCCAGTAAAAAGATACAGGCTGTTCAAATTTCCAAAAAAATCAGTTTTCTTTTTCAGCTTCGATATGTTAACGAGAAGAATTTCGGTGTGAACCTTTCTTTAAATATGATACATATATTGCGGTGATTACTTTCATCCTACTTCAAACTGATTCCGAGTTATAGACTAAACGATTCATAAAACTATATGAAATTAGCAAGAAGATTGCAGATGAAGTTTCTCTTATGTCATAGTAAGAATCTTTAATCATTTTAGAGTACTTAATTATCCCTTATAGTTTCCCCTTGAACGTGGAGATATTCAACGTTGAATGTTATAAAATCTGATGAACATTCGAGAACTTACCTAATTTTTATGGATCCGTCCCTGAGCAAGTACAGACGGTTCATTAAGTTCCGTCTACACTTATCCGAACCATAGAATACACATAAATATTTATCTATTTCGCATAGAACTAATGTACTATGCTATTTCGTGATCAGACCACAGATATGGAGGCTAGCAGATCTTCATGTCATGAATATAATTCATGTTTAAGTTTGATGAAAATAAGAATAATTATGTAGTTTTAAAGATGAGAGTGGGCAAGGATGGAATTGTGTATAATTTCATAGTGGAATGAAATTGAATATCGCAAGAATATCAAGTGGAAAATCACTGTTTCAATAGTTCAGTGTGGTGAAATGTTTACCTTGCGATAATATCGCAAAAAGCACCAAATCATAAGAATTAAGTGAGTAAATGAGTTCTTTGAATTTCAAGGAATTTGTTATTCTGCCAAAAAGATCACCGTAAGAGAAATCTGTGGTGAACTTGCATAGAAAGTGAAGGAGTGTATTAGCACATTGAGAAATATTTAAATTCTTATAACTTTGTAGCTGAGCCGAATCTGGAAAAATGGCAAAGGAAAAAAGTTTTTCATTTGATTAGAGGAATCTTTGATTGAAATTATTGTACAACTCAAGACTCACCCTGTATATTATTACCGCTCTCCACTCAGTGCCCCAAAAAATACAGGGTGAGTGTTTAATTTTAAATTGAATCATAGATTCTCGTCATCAAATAAAACACTTTTATTGTTTATCGGTTTTTTCAGATTCATCTCAGATAAAAGGTACAAGCAGTTCCTTATCATACTCCTTCTTTTAGCCAATCCTACTTCGAAGGCCGGTTACAACAAAAAAAGCTAATAAAGTACTATTTTTTCCCATGATTTTGGTAGTTTTGGACCGTACAAAGATTTTAAGCTCAGCCAGAAGCTATGAAAGATTTTTTCTGTATTTTAAAATTGAAGTTGAATTGAGTGAATACTACTGAAAATTAAAGTTCTATCTTTCAAGTCTTTTTTGGGTAACTTCAAGTGATTTCAGGAAACTTAGTTATGTTTGTTACTGAAATAACATTCAGGGCTATCATGTCATAAAAATAAATCTGCAAAATACTCACCGCATAAAAAGATATGAATTTTTGAAACCTCCCTGGTATAATAAATTAAATAATAGCTGTATTAACGAAAATAATTTACCTTTCTTGAATAGTGGACTAGTATATGGATATTTTGCTTTGGTTACTAATGATGAACAGTTCCATCTTTGCGATTTGAATTGGTGTTGACATTCACTAACAGCTAACTGTAGACCTTTCATTGCTGCCAGAGTCGAATCAGGTTCCCTGTAACATAATTCGATTTGTTGTTTGGTCAGTCCTGGAATGGTCCAGCATACTGTCTTGTCGATGTATTCATGATAGAAAATCGGTTTGTGCAGTTTTGCATTCGTGGCACTGAAAGAAATAAATTAAGTGATTATTTTCGCTATGTATTGGTTTCTGCATGAAAGTTTTTCGACACTAGTTCATTCGTTCCACAATAGACAAGAGAGAATATTGAAAAGCACTGACGTAATGACAGCATATTTTGAGCCCATGTTCAGCGTGGGCGAAAAAATTTGTTTGGAAAATTATTTTACTGAACTATCATCACGAAATCATGCTGAACTTGTGCATCCGCATTAGCCAGTTAATAAACAAGTTTCTTTATTATCGCATCAGTGTCTTTCGAGTTATTCCGGAAAAAATAATGATACCGAGGAGATTAGCTCATGACCTCACGTCAGTGCTTTTCTAGATTTTTAATCATACAGATTGGAATGTATCAAACTTTCTTGGCCTGCCGACTGACTTTATATGTGATTGGACTATATACTCCACTCACTTTTATAAACTTTCCCGGTTGGCCTTGACATTCTGACACAATTCACCGTGTATATTTTGAAAATGTTAGGTTATAGTCATTTTCCTGTCAGGTAACTACACAACGTTGTCCTCTCTACATAGAGGTCGCTATAATTACGTTTTTTCCAAAATGTGAATTTACTTTGCTAAAATAATGAATTTGAGGAAATATTATAAGAATTCAATAATTCCAAAGACCTGGCGAATGTCGAAGAAACTTTTTTCTCTGTTAACACTGGAAATATTTCACGGATATAAACATGGTTGGAAGATTCAGTTATTCAGCTATTTTCTTGTACGTAATTCAAGAATCGAGTGCTAAAATTTTACTGAAAAATAAGGGATAGAATAGTCCGTTACTTTGTGATAGATCATTCAAAAAAATGTAAGTACTCGAATAACCCTCTATGTATAATAGTAAAACTTCTAAACGAACAGAAAAACCTATGGAATCGCCTACTTTACGAAATTCTCAAGAAATAAGTCTTCAGAAGACATTTAAATACCTTGTTGCACAACTTGAAATACTACATTATGAAAATGTTGGATACCTTGAGCTAAATTATTGATTCCGAATTATCATGTTTACTATCAGAAAAAGCAGATTTCAATTCTACATAGCACATCCTGATACTTTGTCTCTGCTTCTTCAAAACTATCTTCGGCATTTTTAGTTTCCAAGCGTGATGATTATGTTGAGATTGAGAGGTAGAAATCGGCATTGGCATTCGGCAACGTCGCTGAAAATTATGTTGACATTGCCGATATTTTACGAGTGCCAACCTGCGTCAGTTTTAAGTGAAAAAAACTTGATATCATGGCCAACCGGGATAGTTTATAAAAGTGAATGGAGTATATGTTTGCCCTTCTCAAGAGGTGACCAACTTTGTGAACTTATTGCAAAATTTATATGTTTATTACACCTCTTTTGCCTACACTTTGTTCTGTAGTATAGTCAGACAAAGCTCTTCATGAAATAACTTTTCCATGTAATGATCAATGAATCAGTAAAACAATTTTCAAAAAGGTCCAATTGGTTCAGAATGGCGTGAAAGAGTTGGTTAAATATTCTCCATGGAAAGATAAAATTCATGTAGCCTTCTGAATACTCCATATAGAAGAGAACCATTTATTCTCAACCTTTTACTTCAGTTCCAGGAGTTGATTCGTACAAAATGTTAATTTCTGAAACGTTCTAGTTAACACGGTGTAGCAATAAAGGTAGGCAAGAGAAACATTAGTTTGAGACAATCGCCGTATTTGCAGAGTATCGCTTACATATCTAATTACTGTTCCCTGAATTACAATTATTATAGTAAAAGTAGTGGCATAATGTATGTAAATAGTGTATAAAACTGGCCGCGGATTCTTTGGTAACTAGGTTTGCGTGTGCTGCCTTCTTTTTTCTTGTCATAAAAATCAGGGTTGTTTGTCGTATTTGTAGTTGTTTTCATGCCTTCTATCCATAACCATAATTGCAATAAAGTTTGAGAGACGATAATGAAACTTGAACGAATACAAGAATTGCGTTTTCATGAGGTTCTTGACTTTCAGTATAAATAAAGGTAAACTAATCGGATAATGGAATTAAATAAGGTGTTCAGAAAGGGTATCATGGTTTGTACCTGAATGAAATTAAGTTATTAGAAATTTGGTGATTTATTTAAACTGACGGTCAGGATGTTTAGAAAGGAAAGCGGAAATTTTTCTGTTCAAGATCTTCTCGAAGGACGATCATAAAAATAGTAAATTCCGAGATGAGCTTCTAAGAGACAACCCTGATTTTTATGACAAGAAAAAAGAGCAGATTTGGATTCTGATAACTACGGCCGAATTCGTGAATGGGTGAAATGAACCCAATGATTCTACAGATATATCATAACTGAAATTTATTTTCCAGATCGAATTCTTGGTCGTGAAATGGAAAATTTCCTATTCATGGTATATACGGAAGCACAGGGCTGATTCGAGGCATTTGGCTAGGTGGAATGCATTTGTTTCTTGTACATATACATACTCATCAAATCAGAAAAACTTTTTTTCTTTTTTCGTGAAACAGATGTTCAGCTGAGATTTTATATAGATGTTCACTATGTAGACAACAAACTTAAGCAGCAGGTGATAAATAGTTACAACAGAGATATTGATGTTTTTGAAAATAGATTTTTTTTCACGAAATTTTCGCAAAAATCTTCATGTCGATATAATGTCTGGTACAGTAGGATGCATAAAAATAAGGTGATTTCAAAGCTGCTCTTTTGTTTCGCCAATGCTGGGTAGTTTATTTTTTCCACTGCGGTGGCGCTATTTGGAAATTACGACCGATCATCAAGGCAACTGTTTGTCAGAACTGAATCAGACACGATATAAGTAAAAAAATAGCTGGATGAATGAATTTCTACCATATTATGTTTTGTATAATTTTCAGTGCAGTATATTCTAAGAATTCAATATACATTATAGTTTGTAGTTTGTAGTTGTATTTTTTCCTATAATATCGAACGAGACGCGTGAAATTATTAAGTGAGAAATGTCAAATTATTCAGTATTTTTCTATGTTTTTTCGATAAAGTACTGGATTTCAATTCGATCTTAACAGTATTTTTGGAAATATTGGGAACATAAAAGTTTGAATGTCAGAAGTAATTGTGTTTACTCGATATTTGTAGACTAGGTTTGGGGCTCAGTTACGAACGTCGAATTCGTGAATGGGTAAAATCCATCTTATGATTCCGCATATATTCCCATTCAAAATATTATTTTCCAAAATTTCCTAAAAATACAGATTTAATCGAATTGAAATCCAGTACTTCATCGCAAAATGACAGTTCGAAGGTTTATACAGAATTTCATGAGGATAATTCGAGCGAAAGATCACAAAATATTGAATAGGTATTTGAAAAAAATTTTAAATTTTCCAAAATTTTTCTAATGACACGATCATCACGAAATTCTTCACGAAGTTTTCCATTAGCATTTCCAAACTAGCTATCAGGTTCCATCATTATATAATAAGAATTTTTTGAGTTATTCCGGAAAATTGATATATTTTTTCCTAATATCTCCAAAAATTATCATAGGATCGAACTGATATTTTGCATACTATAGTGAAATACGAAGCACAAGGCCTGAGCGAAACGATTCCTCAAATATGATGAACAGTATTCGGAAAAAATATTTTTCGAAAAAAATTAAAAAAAATTTTTTTGCGTCATTATATCCCAACTAACTGCCAAGTTTAAATCCAATCGTTTCAGTAGGTCCTGAGTTATCACGGAAATAACCTCAAAATTTCAAACGGCTCTTACTCCGAAACCTCTATGCCGATTTCACCCTCTAACGAAATGAACCGTCGCATTTAAAAATTCAACCTACCCTAAAAGTTTCAGGTCAATAGGATTCTCCGTACGCCCGTACTCATGCATATACGGACGGCCGATCGGACAGAATCGATTTTGACACCGGATTCGACATCAGTGAGTCCAACCTGGTCGTTTGGTCCATTTTCGGCACAAATTTAGAAAATTACAGACATTTGGATAAAACTATAGCAAGTTGTTCCCCTAGATTATGTGTGCAAAAATTTACACCTCAAGAACGAAATTGAACGGTTCGAGCGATCATATACAAAATCTCGATTTTTCTGCTAGAAATGATCTATGTTTTTTTTTCAATGTGACATTCTATATATTCTGCTTTGCTTCAACACGAATAATAATAATAATAATAATAATAATAATAATAATAATAATAAGAATAATAATAATGATGATAATAATAATAATAATAATAATAATAATAATTATAATAATAATAATAAAATAATAATAATGATAATAATAATGTTTATTGATTCCATATAATTACAGAGAAGTAGAAATGGAACAAGTTAGGTAAACGTTATGCAAAACTATTTTTTGCCTTATTCTTTAAATAGGATAATATAAATAACGGGCAATTTCCTCATTTGTTTGCAGCTTTCAATAAAGAACATTTAAAGGTTTACTACGACGAAGACGTTTCGGATTTTATGCGTTTTCATCCCAATGGGCACCAGAACAGGCGATACTGTTTGGACTGGGGAATTTTCCCACATCTGTCTACACATTTTACGGGCAAGAATGGAATGTCCAGGATGGAATGCCGATGTAGTGGTCACGTTAAAAGTTTGCTGCCGATGCCGTTGAGAGACCATTTAATACTGGTTTGATTTAATGGAATATCCGAAAAAACTGCCTTTACTCAATTATTCTCGACTGGTGACCGATGTGCAATAGTTTGAATGTGATAATTGATAAAACTTGTTTCGAAATCTGGATAGATATAGAAGAGAGAGGAAGGTGGAACAGCCCTGGTTTATTTTATCTGATCTCATTTCGTATTTTGGTTCGAAGATAATTTTCAATCAATTACTCTGGATAAGAATGGAATTCGAGGACTTTCACTAAACTAAAGGATAATTCGTTTCAATCCATTGTCGAAGACAGAGAACTTGTTTGATTTGATGATAGATAGAAATACCAATATGAAGCTTTCAAGAAATATCGACATCTCTTTATTTTTGTATCCTTGAGAGGAATATGAAATAGGGACAAGAATTAAAGACCCAAAAAATCAACAGCAGAAGATTGAATAATGGTTGTTTTTTTTAGAAGTATTGAACTTTAAGTTGGCAACACTGTTTTAACTGGCAGCCATTTTGTCAGCTGTCAAGTGATTTGTGTTCAGTTTCCAACTTGTGCAAATTTATTTTGAAAACAATGGTTCTGTTCGAAAAACGTATCGCGTTCTACGTCCATTTAACGGTTAACATAATCGTCCATCAGAGCAATTAATTCGACTAACTATAGACCTTTTTCGCACCACGTTTACTCTAACTGACTGTTTGTTCTACTTCATGGTGGAATCATTGGTCCGTACTTCTTCAAAGACAATGCTAGTCAGAACGTTACAGTCAATGGTGTCCTCTATAGAGATATGCTTACTGACTTTTTCGTTCCTGAATTGAACAACCATGATGTGCAGCTGCTGTTGATTCAACAAGACGGCACAACCTGTCACACAGCTCGTGCCGCAATTGATTTACTGAAGGAAACGATTGATAACCGCATAATTGTTGAATTGGCCTCCAAGATCGTGCGATTCAACGCTGCTAGACTATTTTCTGTGGGGATCTGTGAAGTCGCAAGTACTAAGCCGAGTCGCTAATCGATAAGCCCGAAACGCTCGACCACTTGAAGGACAACATTCGCCTCAGTATTGCCGATTTTCGGCCACAAATTTTGAAAAAAGTGATTGAAAATTAGACCTCCAGATTAAATCCGAGCCAGCCATGGCGGTCATATGCCAGAAATCATATTTAAATTATAATGCCAAAAGATTATCTTTTAAATAAAGTCAATTTCATTTCACCTCTGAAAAAAAAACCCTCCACCAGTGAAAAATGAAATGAAAAATGCCACCTTGAAGTTTCAGCCAAAATGGGCCTACAGAATAATGAGCAAAATAACTCTTCTATTCAGCAAAATGCAGTAGGACTCTTTAATTTTTTTTGCTCATTGTTCTGTAGACCCATTTTGGCTGAAACTTCAAGGTGGCAAAAGAATAGAAGAAGAAGGTGGCATTTTTCATTGAAGGGCGATTCGATCTATGTTTTTGGAAATATTGGGAAACTGAAATTTTGTGACGGTATATTTGAGGAATCATTCGATAGTTTTTACTAATTCGCCAATTCAGTATTCTTTATTGAACTCCAAACTTACTCTACAATTATCAAGCTACTGAGTAGATTCTTCCGGGAGTTATTTTGTTCAATATCGGTGGTTAGACTGGCCGTAAACACATTAACTTTGGGAAAAATCGATATAGGGAATATATTTGTAGAGTAGGATTTTAGTTTAATTAAGAAGGTCGATTGCTTGAATGGGTTGAATTCAGCAATTATTCTTTAGATAGTCATACCCATTCAATATTTTGGATCGAATTGTAATCTAGTACTTGATCGAAAATTATAGCTTGAGGTTTATGAAGAATTTCGTGAGGACCATATGAAAAAATCTGCGTTTGGCAGGGTCAATACTTGTATAGATGACCGCTTTGGCAACGGAACAAGCGCGTAAAAGCTCCTGACCTCACGTTAGTGCTATTCTAGGTTTTTTCTTTGTTCACCCTATCAGTTAATTTCATTGTTATGTCGTAATATTTTTCATGTTTGACTATGTGGGAATTTACAATGCCTGGCCGAATTAATTTTCACCTTGACGATATTTCACGAGAGTGCCAACCTAAATCAGAACAAAACTTGATAAAATCATTCCAAGGCCTAACGACCTACTTTATGAAAGTTGAAGAAACTGTTAAATCTAAATTTTATATTGCGTATTCCGCTAGCTGTCATTTCTTCAAATATACCCTGAATATACATTTCAATATTTTTTCTGATCCGAATTTTTCCATGAAATCGAAATGAAATTCGGTATTTGCCAGTGGCTAAATAACAAATATTTCCATTCGCTCATTGAGGATACTTGAACTTACTACTGAATCAAAACTGCTCGGTGTACCTATACAGGGTCTTTCACGAGGAACCTTACCCATATTTATACGGGAAACTACTGAACGTATTTTCATGAAATTCAGCACTTATAAGTATTTCACGATGCTGATGAAATCTAAAAATATTTTCAAGGCATGAGCACCTCCGGTTTTTCCGGAAATGACGTCAACTTCCGTTTTTCAAATTAGAACACCATTTTTTTATTGCAGAAATAGATTCCTTAGAAAATTTCAATTTATTTTGATGTAACATTTTTCAGTTTTGGTTGGAAAATTCTCTCTGAGCGGGAAAATTCGAAAAAAAAATCGAAAATAGAGCTCCGCTGAAACAAGAATAACTTCGAGGTTTTTGGATGGAAAATTTTCATTTTTGGGATTTTTCAAGATGTAAGATTGATGTATCCACTTTAAAAATCGAAATCGCGATTCATGATACAGGGGGTGAAAAAATCGCTTTCAAAGTTAGGGATGACAAAATCGTGAAAAATCAATTTTTTCAAATTAGAACCCCATTTTTTTATGGCAGATATTGAATCTACGTTAAAAAATAATGTGAGTGTATGCATCACACCCTTGCCCTAAAATGGATATTTTCTGAGTTATTCACAAAAAACTGTTTTCCGTCTTGAATTTTCAGCTATTTCTTTTCCCTTCACGCCAAAAAGATGACTGAGGTGATTTTTTCACCCCCTGTATCATGAATCGCGATTTCGATTTTTAAAGTGGATACATCAATCTTACATCTTGGAAAATCCCAAAAATGAAAATTTTCCATCCAAAAACCTCGAAGTTATTCTTGTTTCAGCGGAGCTCTATTTTCGATTTTTTTTTCGAATTTTCCCGCTCAAAGAGAATTTTCCAACCAAACTGAAAAATGTTACATCAAAATAAATTGAAATTTTCTAAGGAATCTATTTCTGCAATAAAAAAATGGTGTTCTAATTTGAAAAACGGAAGTTGACGTCATTTCCGGAAAAACCGGAGGTGCTCATGCCTTGAAAATATTTTAGATTTCATCAGCATCTAAATACTTATAAGTGCTGAATTTCATGAAAATACGTTCAGTAGTTTCCCGTATAAATATGGGTGAGGTTCCTCGTGAAAGACCCTGTATTGAAAATTCGTAGTTAATCATCATCTCCAGAGATTTTATAGTGTAAACTGTATGAGAACTTTATTTGATTGTCGAAAGATTGAATTTGTTTTGAAAAGAATATTGAGACGGTCAACATGTTTTTTGTGAATAGTCAGATAGTGACAATATTCTATAATAAAGATGTCAACTGTTAAAGGAATTAAGAGGCACTCAAGAGGAAAAATCAACAGAGGATAAGTCAATCAACAGTATTATTCCGACCGAGAATTTATTTGTAAACACAATATCAATTGAGAAATTTATTAATTGCACTGCATTATTGATATTCACTTTTCCCTCTCAAATGACTGAATATGATTAGAATTTGAGACAGAATTCTTAAGACTTCTGAAGAAAGTTGGGGAATAGAGTATCATCTGATAACACAACAGAATAAAATGGAAAACATAAATTTTTTCCATAATAAAACTCTTCAGAACGACAGGACCTAATAGAGATACGATATACAGGTGCCATTGCCTCTGGAATTTTGCATGAATTTTTAAGACTTCATTTTTCAAATAGGAACCAGACGTAAACTCGATCAGATGTTCTTTTTCAAATATATTAGGGAAGTGAAACATGGAATTGATGGGGGGATTTTACTCATTCACGGATTCAGAATTCGATATCTTGCTTCGAATCTGCACTATACAGGGTGAGTCTTCAAGTTGTACATTAATTTCAAGCATAGATTCCTCTCATAAAATGAAACACTTTTTTCATTTATCATTTTTCTAGATTCGGCTCCAGCAAAAAGATTCAGACTGTTTAAATTTCCAAAAAAAAACAGTTTTTTTTGTAGCTTTGATATGGTACCTCCGAATGGGATTAATTTTAGTATGAACTCTGACACATATTCTTCAGTGATCTTTTTCATCCTACTTCGAACAGTTTCCGAGTTATGGATTCGGCGATTTATGAAATTATACGAAATTAGCATGAACAAGGCAGATAAAGTTTACCTCATGTAATTATAAAAATCTTCCATCATATATGAAATATACGATGATTCCTTATAGTTTCTTCTGAAACGCACCGTTTTGCAGATATTCAACGTTGAATATTTTTAAATCGGATAAAATTCGAAACAATCACCTTATATTTATGGATGATCTAATAAAGGAAGTAAATTAAGCTGGGTTCACTTTTATCAGGACCATAGAATCCACAGAAATATTCATCGATTTCGCATAGAACTAATGGGTATATACATAGATATAACATTAAGTTATAATTTCTATGGGTAAATGCTATTTCGTGACCACACCACAGACATAGTCCCTGTCTATGGACTTGACTTTCCATCACCATTATATTCTAGAAAATGTTTTTAAGTTAGTTGATTGATTTCTTATAATTCATTCACAAATTTCGTGAAAAAAGTATAATTATGGAGTTTTCAATATGACAATGTGTGAGGATGGAACTGTGTATACTCTTACAGTGGAATGAAATTGGATATTGCAAGAACATCAAGTGAAAGATCAGTGTTTCAAGTCCAGTGTAGTGAAATGTTTTCCTTGCGATTATATCGCAAAAAATAACGAATCATAAAAATCATGTGAGTAAATGAGATTTCTCAATCTTAATTCTTTGAATTTCAAACCTTGGAGTGGTTTTTCTCCAAAAGAGATCACCGTAAGGGATATATGTGGTAAACTCAAAAACAAAACGCTGGAGTGTATTAGTACAATGAGAAATATTTGAATGCTTATAACTTTTTACCTGAGCCGAATCTGGAAAAATGGCAAGAGAAAAAAGTGTTCTATTTGATGAGATGAATCTATGGTTGTAATTAATGTACAACTTAAAGACTGACCCGTATATATTCAGTCTCTAAGTTGTTTTTTCGGGAGTTTTTGTGTTCGCTCAGCTGCGAAAACTGCTCTGTTGATGGAAGAGCATGATAGACCTTAAGGTCGCAGTGGAATTAAACTCCCATCACCAAACTATATATGAGACTATCGTATGAAAATAACTTTTGGAAGGAACGACTAAGGGACCCAATATTTGTAGTGTAGTTTTGGGACTTTGAACTCGAGAATAGGTGAAACCTACTTAATGAGCCCGTAGATATATCCATTTAAATTTTGTTTCCTAATACACCCAAAAATACAGATCCAATTGAAATGTGTGAAGATTCTTGCAAAATTTCGGGAGAGCCTCGAATTCGATTTAGAGTGCCATTGACTTTACATCAGTGCTCCACTTGAATTTTTCCTATGAAATTTATAAACAAAAATTCAAGTCATTTCAATTTTAAAGTTTGCGAGAATTCTCTTCAACAATTACTTCTGTGATTATAATTCAATTATGTCATCTCGCATTTAACTTTTCACGAGATAGGTCGCTTTACCTAGAGCGGTTTAAGTGATCCTCAGAAAACATTATTTTTGCCCTCATGTTCTAGCAAACAGCTTGCTATAGTTTTATCCAAACGTTGGTTATTTTCGAATTTTTCCCTGAAATTGGTCTTGAAACTGTCAGGGTATGTGGGTCACATAATGTTTGAGTTTCTTAATAAGTGAAATCGGTTCAGGAGTTATAGTCAGTTGAATTTTTGAGGTAATTCTTCAATATCTCCGAGATTTTTCGACCGATTGCACTGAAAATTCGTAGTTAGTTGACGCATACAAACGTGCCAGTTATTGAGAAATTTCATTGTAATGGTATGGATAATATTTTGAAAAAATAATTCGAATTTCGAATTCAGGGTGTCCCATTAAAAAAAAAATATTTTTATCTTGATATCTCATGAATTATCAGTTCGCAGAAAATTCAATTAATGTCATTGAATTCGGCGCAAGAGGTTGCTACGGAAATATTTCCACAGAAACAGAAAAATTTCAACAGAAGAAAAGTTACAGCAATGTTTGTTAAATGAACATTTTCAAGAACCACCCGGTAATTATGTAACTGTGATTTCTATGGAAGTGCGCCTTTCGTCAATGAGTTCCTCATGAAAATTGGCCCTCGGACGCCGACATCAGTTTTCGACTATCTATAGAAATTGCAGTTCCCCCTTAGAATTGTTCGATTTGGCCCACCTGTACTCTTCCCCGAGTAATAGGAAAGTATAAATACAGTGCGCGTCAAAATAAAGGAACCAATTCATTTTCTCAGAAGAAAAATATTTGGCAGAAAAATCCTGAAACAGGTCAATTTTTGTTTCACTTTTACCAAATTCATATGCATTTTTGAAAGATTTTTTTTGCACCCTGCGCCATCCTTATTAAGCCTCTAAATTTTTTGAATGAGTGAAGTAGTTCATGTAGTACTTTTTTGGCAAGGTCTTTGTATCTTCTTCACAGGCGTGCAGAAATTTTCAAGAAAAAAAATTTTTTTTTGCAAAATTAGTTAGTTCAAAGAGTGAAAACCTCTTTGAACTAATATATGTATATGGAAGTCGACCATTACGGTATTGTTCATGCACTTTTCCTATTCAAAAAAAGTGGAGAGTTGATGGGGATGGCACAGGGTGCAACAAAAATCCTTCAAAAATGCATAAAAATTTGGTAAAAGTGAAACAAAAATTGTCCTGTTTTAGGATTTTGTTGCCAATAATTTTTCTTCTGAGAAAATGAATTTGTTCCATAATTTCGACGCCCACTGTATATTCTTGCCAATTCGATTATATTGATAGTGAAAATCCCTATTTCTTTTGCAATTCCATCGAATCCGAGTAGTATCTCCACCTTGATAAATCGAACCAATAAAACCAGTTTTTCCTTTGACCAATAATCTCCAATTAGCCGAAATCGAAGATTTAATTGCATCGCAATTTGTTTAATTTGTTCAGATCGATCGTTCGTTTTGATATTCCTTTTGGTATGTCTGATTGAAGACGTGAGTACATCGCAGAACCTGAAATCTACACATAAATCTGTTCTCGTCTGTCTGAAATGGAAAGTTTTCTTGACAATCGAATCGAGAGGGTCCAGTTTTATTAGACGGTATCTGAGTAAATTGGAATACCGCATGAAGAGTCATTGAATTGATAGTTGGTAGCATTTGAATTATAATCAGATGGCATCAGATTGATCAGGTGGAATTAAAACTGATGATTCCGAATAATTTATACTTGGACAACAAAATAGTAGCTGTGTTCGTGGGATCGATTTCGAACAGAGAGAATATAATATACACCGTATTGCGAACGCGCTACCGAATATGTGCTCTTATTCCCCCACTCTCTGGTGCCCTACCGTCTCTTCATCAGGCCCGCTATAGCATGGTTTCACAGGTGCTATTCGCTTTGATTTTATTTCTCTCTAATATTGACGGTGACAATTGATTGAACGAATTGGTTACGACAAATCTATTGAAAAATTTGGAAATGCAAGGAATTAGGTAAATCAATTGAATTCATTGGACGAAAATCTAGAAAAGCACTGCCGTGAAGGCAGGCCTTCACGACAGTGCTTTTCTTGATTTTTTTTCGATAAACTACTGGATTTCAATTCGATCTAATCGATCTAATAATTTGTATTTTTGGAAATATTGGAAAAATAAAATTTTGAATGGGTATATCTACGGAATCATTGGGCGGATTTTACACATTCACGAATTCGACCTTGGTAATTAAGCCCCAAACCTACTCTACAAATATTGAGTTTCTAAGTCGTTTCCTCCGGAAGTTATTGTGTTCACTATCATATATTTTCCAAATATTTCCAAGAATACAGATTAAATCGAACTGACATCCAGTACTTTATCGAAAAATGACAGTTGAATGAGGATAATATGATCAGAAGATCACAGAATATAAAATAATTGAAAAAAAAATTAGAAATTTTTTTTTCAAATTCTTCTGATGACACGATCATCACGATTGCACAATGTTGTCCATCAACATCTCCAAACTAGCTGCAAACTTTCATCATGATTGAATCAGTATTTGCTGAGTTGTACCGAAAAAACAACGATATTCAGAAAAAAACACGAAATTCTACAAATTTTTTCCCAATATCTCCAAAACTAATAGCCGTATTGAATTTAAATTTGATTCACTTCTGTGAATTATGAGGTTCAAGGTATAACTGAAATTTTTCTCGAGTATGAACAATTGTTTAAAAAAAAAAAATTCCTTCGAAGAAAATTTTTTTTTTCGAATTGAGTGACCACACGATTTCAACGGAATTTTTCTTAAAATTGCGCGTCGTTATGCTCCAGCTAAATGCCAAGTTTCAATCCAATCGCTCCAGTAGTTTCTGAAATATGAGGAAATTAACCACAAAATTTCAAATGGTTATAACACCGAAACTATCTGGCCGATTCGGCCCATTAACGAACTTGACCTTCGTATTTTGAAATTTTCAAGTTGATTGAATCCTCCGTACGTCCGTTATCGTGGTGACGGTCGGCCGGCTGGCCGGACAGAATAGATTTTGACACCGGATTAGTCATCAGTGAGTCAAACCTAGTCGTTCAAGACCATTTTCGGCTCAATCATCGAAAATTACAGACATTTGGACGAAACGATAGCACGCTGTTCCCCTAGAACATGCGCGCAAAAACGAAGTATGAGAGTAACATAGTTATTATTATTATCCTTTGAAATGAATTAATTCTTTAAATTTCTGTCGCACTCTCTGTACTTTTAATCAACTTGTTCTTATGCTTGTCTTCTCCATTAAGTGATTAATGATTTGATTCTATGAAAAAATTAATACTTGAAACGTACAAACGTGAATCATAGATGTAATTGGTAATATTGCAATTGATTTTGTTATTCCGAACTGATGTTTGAATATTTTTTCACAGATTATACAAATCCGGTTGGTATCCTCCGATATATTCCGAAAATGTGAGATAATGGCAGATTTTCGTCATCGATAATCATATTATTTCCTGATTTTTGGATAGTTGATATTTAATCATCCAATTAGACACAGATGAATGTATAAGACAAGTCATAAATTAATCGAACAAACACTAAATAAAATTATCATTTAAAATTTCATCAACACTATAGACTATAAAAACATTCGAACATTGGAAAAACTTGACACAGTCGAGGATTTTATCAAAGCAGGTAGAATTGAAAAGGACGATGCTGTGATATTTTGCTGATGTTTCTTACTCAGCTGTTCTATGTTCTGAAACGAGAAAAATGGATTTTCTTGAGATTCTCTTTTCATAAGGCAGAAAGAATTTTTCGGAATTTTCTTCAGTAAATCACCATGTTCTGATAGAATAAAATTCTGTTCCTTTAATTTTTCAACAATTTCTCTTCAGTTGGCGATTTTCATTTCAACTGGCTTCTGTTAAGTGTTTTCCAGTTTTTCTGAGGTTATTTCCCGATCAGATTCAGCTATTTTTCTACTATCGGAAAAAAAATCGGAGAGAGACGATGCTTTAAAACTGTCATTCAGGATTTGGGAGATATTGATGGCTATTTTCAAGGCGAAAATGCGATGGAACATTGAGTGCCTTACTAAGAGGAGATTAATTATCATAATCATTTCATTCAAACTGGTCACTCTGATCAAGACTAGGATCGTTTTGTTTACAATTATCTCTCCCAATCGCTAGAATCCATTTTTCTTTGAATTCGGGATCTTAAAGGAAACTGTTTGAAGAACTAGTGATTCTAGAATGTTTCTATTGTAATATAAGCAAGTTTCAAATCAGTGATTATCGGATTATCTTATCAATTAAACAAGCAATTCTTGTTCTTGTATATTTAATAATTTATTTCTTGAGAATAAAAGATATGCCTACAAATAAATACATAGGGAAGATTTTGCTTATCTTGAAATCGGCTGTATAGATTTGAATGGAAAATGTATTTTTTGCGAAAAAGCAATTTACACAAAAATAAGTGTTATCGATAACAGCTCTGAGGCACCTGTCGATCTTCGTAAACTGCTCTAGTTTGTGTTCAGCCAGTGTATTTTATTTCAAGTTAGTTATAGTTTTATTTTACTCAGATAATAACTATTCGTGATAGCTTTTCCCGAGCGAAGCTCGGTCACCAAAGGACTATGTTTCGAATTTCGATCGTAAAAATGATCATGTTTTTTCTGATCAAGATATCAAGATTACGAAGAATTACTACAACTTGTTGAAATGCTTTAAAATTCTTAAGAAAATGTCAACTTGACAAAAGTCTCAACGCGAAACGAAAAATCGAAAGAAAATAATTCTAAAAATTTTCCCCAGATTTGTACTCTGAAACGTCACAGTTCGCTGTGTTTATCGTTTGTATTTTTCCTGTATTATTCATTGGGCAATCTGTCATCCAAGAAACTGTCCTTAACAAATAGTTTAATCCTGCAATCCACAAGGGCGTCCTTCATGAAAAAACAATTTTATTCAATTTCTAGTAATTCTGTCTCAGATATTTTTTCTGGGTTTTCACCCCCAATAATAATAATAATTGATCTTTATTTTTCGATAGCCTTTTGAAAAATGGAGATCAATAATTATTATTATTATTGGAAGAAAAAACCTAAAAATGATAAAAATTCCAGTTGGAAGAAGTAGTGCATTATTCACGTTTATTCCAAGAGTTCTACTTCGGTTCTGTGAACAATCGTGCTGAAAGGAATTCGGAATTGGTTAAGAACTAGACATGCGCATTCTGACGATTCTGAGTAGGTACGGAATTGGTTCGGAATCGATCCGTTTTCCACCAACATTGTTAATAGCTCTGTTTTGCTTCCGAATTTATGATTTGGTTCATTTCAGACCCGGTTCAGAATTTGAATACTACTTTTTAGGTTCTTTCAGAACCGATTCCGAACTGTTCTAGAGCTGTGAAAGGAGTTCGGGCGTAAGAATCCGAACTGCCTCGAAATTAGGTAATTTGCACATTGGCACATACTTAGCATGCCGATCTGTGTGTCAACGATTTGATTCGTTGAGAAAACGTATCAGATGTTGAATTTAAACATTTGTTATTGAAAAGGATTCCTCTTCTACAACCTCCCATGGTGATGATGGATTCAATTCTTTTTGTTTCCATGATTATTACTCTCAAATAAATCTATGAGGGCAAGAGTCCTCTCAATATTGAAAAGTAATGTTTAGAAATTGATGAAATAATAAATAAAAAAATAAAAAAGAAGCATGTTGTTATCCCGACAAATCAATATATGTACATGTGATATATTAACTGTGACAAGTACGCATATTTTTTAAATTAACCACAGACAAGACGTGATTATACCATTCCTCTTTTCTGTCATCGAACACAAACGGAAGTGTTTCTTCCTCTATGATCCTTATGAGAATAACCCGTACAACCTAATTCGTGCTTTGGCTTCATGGCTTATAGTATTGTTCTAGGATTCGATCGAATTTAATCAACGCATTCGCCATTTTGTACTAGCAGGAATTATAGCTCATCAATAATTATTCCCTATTGAAAACATGACCATTTATACATATATGTATGTATCTTTGTTTCAATAAGTTATATTTGTTTATATATATATATACATATATAAATTTATATATTATCTTCTTTCAAAATTGTGAAATATTATAAAATTTCAAAGATTTCTGAATTTTCTGTTTTTCACATTTCGAATCCGATTGAATAACGAAAAAAAAATTCCGACGAATCCTTAATAGTATACAATTTTACAGATTGTTATTATTTCTTATTGGTGAATATATTTCAATTAATTTTTTTCCTAGGTAGAATTGAAACTAAATAGAATCTTCGGAAAAAAATAATTTAGTGACTTATAGAGAAGGTTTGAGGTGTTAAAATAATAGTCAATTCAGTAAATCAGTGAAATTTGGAGAAAAATTCAGTTATCTGCAATTGAATATATTTTCATATTTTTTCATACGTCAAATCTAAAAGAATAGATCCCAATATCAGGCATTACTTCGCAGGAATTGAATGAATAGAAAAATAATTTTTTTCAATATTATATATTTCGCTAATGATTCACTAGATTCATTCCGAAATTTGTGAATCCAATATGGCAGGTTGGGTTATTCAATAAAAAAAATAATCGTCGTTTCAACTCGACAAAATGTGAAATTACGAGTTGGAATCATTTTTCAGGCAACAATGTAAAGGTTTCAAAAATTTGAATTTTGATTTCTGTAATTATCATGATTGATTTAAATATATTTATCGATGAAAATTCCTAAGTGATGCGAAAAAAATGAATTGAAAATCTATAGATATATTTATATCAACTTTTTGAAATGACGTATCAGATATAGTTGAATCATGAAATTTCAAGTGATTGAATACTCAATATATTTTGTAAATTGGAATATCTTTAGAAAATAATAATTTAGAGACTTCATGTTCTTATAGTCAATTCAGTGAATCAGTAAAGTTTGGAGAAAGATTCAGTTATCTGCAATTGAATACATTGTCATATTTTTTCACACGTCAAATCTGAAAGATGAGATCCCAATATCAGGCATTATTTCGTAGGAATTAAATGAATAGAAAAATATTTTTTTTCAATTTCATTCCGAAATTTGTGAATCCAATATGACAGGGTGAGTAGTTCTATAACAAAAAAGAATTGTCGTTTCAACTCGACGAAATTCGAAATTTCGAGTTGGAATAACTTTCCAGGTAACAATGCATAGGTTTCAAAAATTTGATTTTTGATGTCTATAATTATGATGATTGATTCGAATACAGGGTCAGTCTTTGACCTTGCAGAATATTTTAACAGAAGATTCCTGAAGCTAAAAGAAACACAGCTAATATGAGTGATAGCTAGATGAATTCCTCATTATCGAAAATGACACCAAGAGAAGAATATTCAGCTTTTATCGCCAACGAAATTTTGAATACCTAACTTGTTTATTATACTATAAATACAACTTTTCTCTAACTGGAATGTAAAAAGTAAGTTGACGCTTGTTTTCATAACAGAGTTGCTTATTTCGAAGATTTGAATGGTATATGTTAGGCTTGGAAAAACTTCAGTGTTAAGGTTTCCAGGGGCGGCTAGCCTATTAAGAAAATTTATAATGCCTATATCTTTTTATCTAGGCTGAATCGGAAAAAATGGTAGGGGACAAATGTGTTTCTTTCAGCTTCAAGAATCTTCTGTTAAAATATTCTGCAAGGTCAAAGACTCAGCCTATATATTTATTGATGGAAATTTCTGGGTGATTGAAGAAATTGAATTGGAAATCTAAAGATTCGAAGCAGTTACTTATATTTTCACATAACAACGGATATGTTTTTTGATGGTGAAGTTAGAACATTTTGAAAAATTAGCTTTCAGTATGACCTTTCAAGTTTGATTTATTATGATTTCGATTCCAGTAAATAAACAACTTCAATATATCAGGATGTGAGCTATCAAAAATTATAAATCTTCCGTAATCGATGGCTAATTCACTTAATGAAAAGAATTTGCTGTTATGAATGAAATATTAAATCTTGTACATAACAATCGTAATTATTATGCTCTAGTGCAACAATGGAATAGCCATCAATATAACAATGCAATATGCACCTCAAATTGATGAGGATAAGAATATGGTAGTAGTGAATTTTCATTAATTAAATATATACTTCCACACAACTGAAGGTGAAAAACATAAAACTTCATGAATTTTAAAATATTATGTACTCACCATAGAAAGATAATTATCACCAGACTCAAATGTATTATTTTAGAACATCCTGACTGCATCGCACTGAAATTCCTCCGAACTGTCTGATGAAATTTTTTTTTATCCTAGACATCAACATCTTCTTCAAAAGGATTAGTTTTTCTCATGATTTGGGAAATTTTCGTCCTGCACGAAGAACGTGGAATCAGTTCAAAACCGTTAAAAATTCAAGCAAATTATAAAATTTTGTTAATGCTGTTGTCAATTGTTTCAATTTGCATTCTATGCTTTCGAACATGTTACATAATAGATGACAGTTTATGAGGATTTGCAGTTGCCATTTGAATTTTATTGGTTTCAATGAAAAAGCTCATTATTTATGTTGTCGGATTTTATTGATAGTTAGGTGCCATGAAATGTTAACAGTGTCGTGAAAAGTCTGCAGTACTGTCTCGATTGTCGAATAAGTTGGAGGGATAGCCACGTGAGTTCATGTAATATAGATATAATTTATGAAATTTTTTATGCTAATTCTTTCTATACTGCCTCGAATGATTTATTTTCGTTCAATTTCTTTGTAGTCGGAATTTTAATTAATTTTCGTAGGTAGTGACACTAAATTGAAGTCAATTTATTATTTACTTTGTACGAAGTATTTCTTTACATAATCATCAAAAAACTTCGCTGTCATTTCACATTTATATCTAGATTACTAGGAAATGGACAAATAAGTTTTTTTCGAATTTAAATATCATTTTTTTCTTATCGTAACCTAGGAAATATTTTCACGATAAGATGTAGGTGCACTGAATTCAATTTTCACTAGAAAATTCTCAAAAATCCACAATAACTTTACACTTAAATCAGCAATTAGCTAAACAGTTATATTTTTTTCCAAAGGGATTCAGAGATATCGTCGTGTTTAATTTGAAAATTGACAGTTTTTGCGATGGGAATGTATGAGATAAAACTAACTTTTCAGTCTTTATATGCAATAATAATTCGCCTGGAAATCAGTTGAAAACTAGTAGCAGAAATTCCATGATTCTAGAGGTTACACGAACTTCATTGAATTTTCCCGGGAATGTGAGTCACGATGTTATTTCCCATTTGAACCGAATTTTACCGTTTTTGTAGGTACTATAAGTGACACTGAATTTAAACTTCCGAGTGAGTTAGCAGCAGATTGGCTCACCAAATAATTAGTACCAACTTGCAGACATTCCATATTTGATCGCTAACAAGAACTATTTCAAATTTTTGCGAATGTGGAAAACAATGTTTTTCTACCGTTTTTTTAAGGTAGAATTAGTGACACTGAATTTAAACTACCTCGAATAAGTGTGCAGAATATTAGTTCACCATATAATCTTGTAGTAATTCCACAATACATTCGTAAAACCCGAAAACAGTCAAATTCGATTTTTCTCGAATTTCAATTAGATTGTCGCGGGAGATTTGAACCCGGAAGTCATAGAGTACACTATCGGCACTTCACTGAGTCACACGAAAACAAGAGACCTGCGATGCTTTGTCGGTAATCAGAACAGAGAAGGATGGGTGTTACTCTCGCGCATCCAGATGGGGTGGCTGCCCACCTGAAGGGAAGGGGGATTCCATATGGGGGGCGGATACCTTACTCTATTTTGTTTGTCCAGAGAGCACTAGGATTGAAGTGAATGTCAGATGTGGTATGTGATAGTTGTTTGATGATGTTTCCTACCATTTTAATCTATCAACAGACATTAATCCGAATGGTACATTTCGAAATGACTACCATTACTACCTACTCATCTGGCGGACCCCATTACCCATACGCAGCATAGAAGATTGGAGCAATTACACCACTTTCATCTGTGTTCGAGTTGGTTCGATAGTTCGCTGTGTTCGGATTTCATTTTGTGAATGGATTTATTTCGTGCTTTGGTTGTTTAGATCTAAAACTGAATTTTCAATTACTTAAAGTATTGCTTGTTGAATTCATTATTCAATACTTATGTATCCTTTACATACAGGGTGTTTGGTTTATCGATACGTATCCGAAAAATGATGAAAGGTGTGATACTTAACCATACATTACATCATACAGGCACTTATACGTTACACCTATGTATTAGTGACGCTCTGACCAACAATAGATTCCACACAATCTGAAATCGAAAAAAACTATTTAGGAACTCGATATTTGTAACGTAGCTTTTGGACCTCATTCATGAAGGTCGAATTGGTGTGAATGAGTAAAATCCAACCAATGATTTTTTCCCAATATTTCCGAAACGCATATGAGATCTAATTAAAATTCAGTACCTGATTGGAAAATGACAGCTTGAAGGTTCATGTCGAATTTTGTGAAAATAATATGATAAGAAGATCGCAGAGTAAGGAATATTTGAAAAAAAATCTTGAATATACTCCATCCACTTTTATAAACTATCCTGGTTGGCCATGACTTTGGCAAAATAATGAATTTGAGAAAATATTTTTGAATTCTATAATTCCGAAGACCTGGCGAATGCTGAAGAAACTTTTTTCTTTGTCAACACTGAAAATATTCCATGTATGTGAACATGGTTGGAAGATTCAGTTATGCCATTTTCTTGTACGGAAATCAAGAATCGAGTGTTGAAATTTTACTAAAAAATAATGGATAGGTTACTTTGTGATAGTTCATTCGGAAAAAAAATAGAAGTATTCGAATATCCCTGCAGTGAAACTTATGAACGAACAGACAAACCTATGGAATTTCCTACTTTTGAAAATTCTCAAGAAATAAGCCTACAGAAGACATCAAAATACCTTGTGACACAACTTGAAATACTTTCAGTATGAAAATGTTGGATAGCTCCTGATGAATTATTGATTCCAAATTATCAGGGTTACTTACTATAAGAAAAAGCAGATTTCAATTCTACAGAGCACTTTCTGATACTTTGTCCCTGCTTCTTCAGAACTATCTTCGGCATTTTTAGTTTTCAAGCGTGATGATTATGTTGAGATTGAGAACAGAAATTGGCATAGTGATTTGACAACGTCTCAGAATTATTTTCGCATTGCCGATAATTCACGAGAGGCAATCTGCGTAAGTTTTGAGTAAAAAAAAAACTTGAAAGACCTAAATCATGGCCGACTGGTATAGTTTATAAAAGTGAATTGTTCCAATGACATGATCATCATGAAGTTCTGCACAAAGTTGAGCATCAGAATTGCCAAACCAGTTACCAAGTTTCATCATGATTTGACTAGTTTGTTCTGAAGTATTCCAGAAATTAAAATGATACCGAGAAAGAACAGAATTCAATATATTCTTTATCAAATATCTCCAAAAGTTGAAATCAAATCCGAATAAAATTTGGCACACTGTTATGAAATATTGAGTTCCAGCTGTAAGCAAATTTCTTCGCATTTGATACCGAGTTCCGGAGAGAAATTGAAATATTATTTTAAATGGATATACTAATATTACTTATCATAAGATCCCAATAAAATATTTCGTTTCGATGCTAAAACTTACTGCCAAATTTCAGTACGATCGCTTCTGCAGTCTAAAGTTCAAATGACCCTCTGGCTCATTTGGCCCATTCACACAATTAACCGTTGATTTTTTATACGGATTTTGATTTCGGGTAGATAGGTTTTCTCCGTACTCACGTTATCATCTCTACGCACGGTCTGTCGGACAGTATCGATTTTGACACTGGATTCGTTATCAGTGAGTCCAACCTAGTCGTTCGCAACCATTTTCGGGAAAAAAATCGAAAATTTCTAACATTTGTACAAAACTATAGCACGCTGTTCCCCAGAGTATGATCGCAAAAATAAAAATAATTCTAGAAAAGCACTGGCGTGAAGCAGGAAGTCCAACTTGAACCAAGAAGTGCGTAAAAATAAAAACTGTCGTTCCAGAATTTATTCAATTCAGAAACTATTCGATATATTTCGCTGAATTTTGTGAACTCTCTCAAGATTTATCGGGCAGTCCTAGATTTTAATTCGAATGTATCTGTATTTTTAAAAATAATTGAAAATCATAGATGTGAATTAGCTTCAAAGCTGATGTACAAATATCGATTTCCTGAGTTGATTCTATCAAAAGTTATTGTCTGACAGTCATATCACAAAAAAAAATGTTATCTTTTATTTTATTCGAGGGACTGAAAAAGTTATAATCCACTAATCCCATTTTAATAATTAAAGTATTCTCGAAAGAAAAGTGGTTGGCTAAATTCAGCATTTATATTTGAATAATTTTTCAATTAGCTTTTGTCAATGTTTTTTTCAACTATTCAAGCAGATAAATAATAATTAAATCGAATATAGCTTGATAATCACAAACAAAAATATGTTTAATAACCTCTTCTGCAGTACTTCGGGCTAGTTCACCTTGAATTGAATAATCTGTCGAATGAAAACATCAAAAATGATAAACAAATCAGTTCTGTTACCTCTCAAATATATTCATCATAGCTAGGACGACTGAGGAAAGACAGTTTGGTTGTTGCAGTTGATAAAAAAGAGATGGCAGTGTAGGTATCTCTTATATTCATCGGAATATCCTCGAATCATTTCATTTCGATGAGACGAAAAATGTATGGATGTTCTCGAAAATTTATGGCATATTTGTGTGTGTGACATAATAGAATTCTAATGTTTGGGTGATTATTCAAAATATTGATTAACTGATATTAATTGAACTAATATTCAGTGAATTGAAACTCCAGTTTGTGGCATTACTTCGATACTCAATGAACTTTGACTCACCATTTCACAAGTGAATTTTTAATTTAGATTATAATGGTATTCAAATTTATTCAATTTTTGAATAGCTGATGTCAGCCCGGATTCTTCATTTCTTTTTTAAGATTAAAAAGAGAATATTTCTGGGTGGTTGTGAGATATAGTTTGGATAACATTCATAATCTTTAATTTGAAATATGTCGGAATTTTGCAAAATGGCGAATGTGCATACAATTTCTGTAGATTCCTCTTCATATCTCATTGTGACCGATGGTGATCAGTGCGTGTAATATGTATGATCCAGAAGAAATCCTTGGTAAGTACTGCCGTAAGGTCAGAACATTTCATATTACCTAGGGGAAATTTGACATATTTTTTTCCCATATTTCCGAAAATTATTGTCGAATCGAGCTAAAATTTGTTACAGTATTATTAATTATTTTCTATATGCTCGGCGCCAAATTAAATCTGATCAATAATTTCTGTGAATGAATATTATTTCAACAAAAATTTGGAAAATCTACAATTTTTTTGCGTGTTTGCTGTGAGAAACAGCGCGTTATCGTTTCGCCACACTGCCTGTTATTTTCGGATTTTAAGCCGGAAATGGTCTTTAAAGATTGGGTTGAACCCTGAATAAGGATCCGTTGTCAAATTCAGTTCTGCGTCCGTCCGGCCGTTCGTATGTGCTCTAACTTTCGAAGGAAAAAACCTAGCGATTTGAAATTCTCAGATTCGACCAGATTTGAGAATACCTACACGCAACTCAGTGCAGAAATTCTTGTTGATCAAGTTGTCAGAAAATTGCAAAAACATGTTTATTCCAAAATTTTTGAAATTTTTGTTGAAAATGTTTTTTCTACATTTTGATTCAAGCCATCGGTTCATTTGGAATTTTAGTATCGTATTTATTCGATCGAAACAACATATTTGTTCGAATGAAATAATAATTTTTTCCAAACCCAATTAAGATATCAGTTAAAATGGAATTTCTTGAAGGAGTATAATGATTGAATGGAACTGAAATAGTACTTACACTGAAGATGATGAGATATGTTTATGAGGAGAAGTTCATATGTATTTGAAAGAAAAAAAAATATTTCCATTTTTTCGAATGAAATGAGAATTTCATCAGTTGGAATGAAGCCCTCATTTTGACTAAATTATATAACCTCAAACAAAAAACGAATAATTTGAATGAACGAACTTGCAAAATAATTTTGGGACTCGAATAAATGGAATTGTTATTTTCCAAAACATTTAGTGGAAGTTAAATGATAGTATACATAGTGTGGATGTAATAATATCAAAATCACGAACGTCATATACCTGTACAATATCTTCCGTATCAAAATACAAATACCTAAAGAAAAAGTACTTTATGCCTGACGGCCTACCGTGAACACAATAACTTCCGGAAGAAACAACTTGGAAACTCGATATTTGTAGAGTAGGTTTGGACCTAAATTGCGAAGGCCGAATTCGTGAATGGGTAAAATCCACCCACTGATTCCACAGATATACCCATTCAAAAAATTATATTTTCCTAATATTCCAAAAATACAAATTAAAGATCGAATACTTCATCGAAAATGACAGTTCGAAGGTTCATACAGAATTTCATGAGGACAATAAGATCGGATAATCATAGAATATTGAATATTCAAAAAAAAAAATTGAAATTATTTTTTCAAACTGTTCTGGCGACACGATCATCACGAAATTTTTGCACCAAGCTGTCAATCAGCATTTTCAAACTAGCTGACAAGTTTCTTCATGATTGAATCAGTAATTTTAGAGTTTTTCCGAAAAAAACAACGATATCGAGGAAAAACCACGAAGTTTGACATATTTTTTCCAAATATCCCCAGAAACTATCATCAGATCAAACTGAAATTAGGTTCACTTTTGCGATATATGGAGGTCAAGGCCTGAGAAATCTTTTTATTTCCAAAATAATGAACAGTTCCCGAAAAAAAATTTGTTTCGAAAAAAATTCAGAATTTTTTTTTCAAAATCAACTAACAGTACGATCCAAACAAAATTTCGCATAAAGTTGCGCATTGTTGTACTCCAACTAACTGCCAAGTTTCAATCCAATCGCTTTTGTGATTCCCGAGTTTTCACGATAATATCCTCAAAATTTAAAAGGGCTTTAAGTCCGAAACCTTTCGGCCAATTTTGCCCATTAACAAACTTAACCGTCGCATTTTGAAATGCAACCTTCCCTGAAAGTTACAGGTCGACAAAATCCTACGTACGCCTGTAATCGTGCATACGGATGGCCGGACAGAATCGATTTTGACATCGGATTCGTCATCAGTATGAGTCCAACCTAGTCGTTTTAGAACATTTTCGGCTCAAAATTCGGAAATCACAGACATTTTGACAAAACGACAGCACGTTGTTCCCCTAGAACATGCGCGCAAAAATATGTTCGCTTCTCCAACATCTGAAAATCTGAGCTACGTGTGAAATAGGTACGTTCTAATTAGATGAAGTATCCTTCCGCAGCAATAATTGTGACTACAATCCTGATTATTAAAGCCACGCCGCCACTAAGTTGGGGGGCCGTCAGGCACTACACGTCCACTTAGTTCCTTTTAATACGCCCTTATGATATCGTGCCTTTGAATACCTCCGCCACCCCTGACATCTATGTTTGCATGTTCATAAAACAATCTAACATCATACTTGAACCGAGAGTTCGTTTGAATCAGCTGAAGACATCTCTATATCTTTCGAAGTTGATGTCTTTTCGGAATGACGGATTTATGGAAATTTACTTGTTCGGCTTTTACTACCATTTCAAGGGGCTTGTTATAGGGAAGAGGAGCGTTATCATCTTTTCTTAATGTCTGTAATATCCGAATTTTGGGCAAAATTGGTATTAAAAGAATAGGTTGGGCTCACTTGGAATAATTTATGAATTATCTTTGAGCACCTAGGTGTGCTACTAGGACGGCGTATAAGTGTCACTGTGAAAAATATAAAATCTGGCAATTGCGAGATTTAATATGGCAATTGTGAGATTTGATATGGCAATTGCGAGATTCAATCTGGCAATATTTCCAGATTTAATCTGGCCATATTGCCAGATTATAATCTGTCAATTGCGAGATTCAATCTGGCAAGTGCGAGATTTAATATGGCAATTGCCAGATTTGATATGGCAATTGCGAGATTCAATCTGGCAATATTTTCAGATTTAATATGGCCATATTGCCAGATTATAATCTGGCAATTGCGAGATTTAATCTGACAAGTGCGAGATTTAATCTGGCAATTGCGAGATTCAATTTGGCTATTGCGAGATTTAATATGGAAATTGCGAGATTTGATGTGGCAATTGCGAGATTTAATCTGGCAATTGCGAGATTTAATATGGCAATTGCGAGATTCAATCTGGCAATATTTCCAGATTTAATCTGGCCATATTGCCAGATTATAATCTGGCAAAGAATTTATTCTTGAAAAGAATAAATTATTGAAGGGTAGACAATTTGGTTTCCGTAAGAATACATTAACCACTGACGCGATTCAAGAACTTATTGAAAATTTCGTTCACCCCATGGACGCGAATAGAAGAGTAATGGCGGTGTTTTTAGATCTGGCTAAGGCTTTTGACACTGTGAATCACACTTTACTTATTGATCGACTGGAAAATCTTGGTGTCAGGGGAGCTCGAATTTGATTCGAAGTTATTTGGAAAATCGGATTCAGTATGTTAAGATGGGGGGTATTTTGAGTTCGCCATTGAGGGTGGACATTGGGATCCCGCAGGAAACTGTGCTTGGACCGATCTTCTTTTTGGTTTTCATTGACTGGTTGCTTCGTGCTGCCAGACTCAATATGATAGCCTATGCTGATGATACCGTCATAATTTTTGAGGGTGACACATGCGAGGAGGTCTATCGGTATGCTGTAAAGGGTTTGAAAACAGTTTTCAGGTTGTTGTCAGTATCCTTGTTGAGTTTGAATAAGACTAAGACTAGATTTGTTTCATTTTCCCTTAGAGTGTCTGAACAGCCGGAGTTTGATCCGATACTTCTTCATGAAGATCATTGTGACCAGTCAGGGAGTCAGTGTAACGGTATTAATAAAACTGAGTCGATAAAGTATTCGGGAGTAATCATCGACCAACATCTGAGGTGGAGTGAGCACACAGCTCATCTTGTCAAACGCATCAAAAAACTTCATTATGTATTTTATAATATACGTAATATTCTCTCGAAGAAAGAATGTTTCCGGTTGTACGAGTCTCTAGTTATGTCATTGTTGAGGTATGGTATTGTGATATGGGGTTGTGTCAGTGAAAATAATATGGGAGGATTGGACGTTGTTCATAAGGCGGTACTGAAAATAATAATGAAATTGAGTAAACGGTTTGAAACTGAGAGACTATTTTTTGAATCTGAGCAGTTAAATATTAGACAACTTTTTATATATGAAGTAACACTAAATCAGATGAAAAGGAGGAAACAAATTGCTCAGCATTCTGTTCAAACAAGGCAGGTTCGGAATAGAAATCTGGTTGTTCCTCTGTTCCACAAAAACATCTGCAGTGCAGCCTTTTGTAATATGGCCCCAAATTTTATAATCTTCTTCCTTATGAATCATTCAACATAAAATCTAGGGTATGTAGGAATCGTCTTCAATCATACATACAGATTAATTGGAGTAGATTTGAGGCTATTCTTTCTGTATAATATGTGTTTCTTTTTTTCAATTTGTTTTTTTCTTTTTCTCGATTCGTTGTAGATTCATGTTTCGATATCATTGTGAAAGATTGTTATTCCGTAGAAGAGTGTTCATCATCAGTGTTGCGGAATGTGACAGTATACAAGTTCACTTAGACTGCATGTTCTGCAACTCAATGTGTTTATTTTTGAACATATGTGTAATTTCTTTTTTTTTATTATGAATAAATTGAATTGATTTGAATTGAATTGAATTGAATTGCGAACAATGAACACAAACCTGTCGAAAATTGACGATAAAATTATATTAAATGTTTAAGATGACCGCCTTCAGCTTCAATACAAGCATTTACTCTTCTCCTCATTGAAACACGTATGCGATGAAATATACCTGCTGAATTTCTTATGATTTTATACCCTGCTGCAATGTGGTTTCACAAATCTTCTATATTTTTTTTTCCTAAGTGCTTGAGTTTCCGAAAAAACTTGTAGTGATAAAAAGTTAGTAAAGAAATTGAGCTTTTCAGGCATGTGGTTTCAGAAGGAAAATATGTATCAACAAAAAAAATGTGAAAAAAATATCTTAGAGGTTGACCATTTCAGCCCCTTCTTAGCATACTTCAGGATTGAAAAAAACTCCAAAATGCGTAGTTTTATTGACAAATAATATTTACGAAGTGTCCTGTCTTTATTTAGGAAAAATAAAATAGAAATATTTTTTCCGTTAATTTTCGGGAGGGTGTAATTTTTCCGGGGGAGGTTTTTCAAAGATTTTAAACCTAATACCTACCTCAATTTTCACACACAGAATCACTCCTTAAATTTTTCCAGATACACCCTGTATGATTCAAGACTATTCTCCGTGCCGCTACTGATCTTATCGATGGTTCAATTAGGTACGGTCTAGCGTTTTTATAGGGTTCACGATGTCCGAGTAGTTGGTGCCTCTTCTGCACGGTGTGAGAACAATCTTCGGACCTCACACAATACCGTTTCATTAGAGGTGTACTGTTGAATTTCGCAACGGTTCAGTTGATCTATTACATGGCACACACCCGTCTTTCCAAAAGTTTCGAAATTATTTGGACCGGTTGATGAGGGTCAAAGCAGGAAGCGAAATCTTGAAGCGCCTTTCACGTTCATTGATAATTATAGGTACTAATGGTATGGTTTAGGTTTGGGAAAATACCGATGGCACCCATGAAGCGAGAGGATTCTACATTGATTCTCAATGGATCCTCTAGCGTTTTCGGTCAAATTAAGAAAGAATTATTGTCAAGTAGTATATAGAAAATCTAGAAAAGCAATGACGGGAAGTCAACAGCTTTTACGCGCTTGTTCACATTGCGAAATGGCGACTCGGAAATTTCAATGAAATTTAAATGAAATATGAAAATTTAAAACAAAAAATTGTTTTTCAAATTTTTTTATCGATAATTTTTCTTATCGATACTGCCCATCTTCCAATCTAGTTTCATTTTGATCAGATAAATATTTTTTGAGTTATTGAAAAAATCAAAATTTCAAATGGCTGTAACACAAAAACCATTCGGCAGATTTGGCCCATTAACGAACTTAACCGAGATATAAAGGATCAAAACCTAACCTGAAAATTTCAAGACTCTAGATCTTTTCATTCGGAAGTTACAGCACACACAGCCGGACGGCCGGTCGGACGGATAGAATTGAATTTGGCCACGGATTTTTCTTCAGGGAATTCAACCCAATCGTTTGAAACCATTTTCGGCTCAAAATTCGATAATTACAGACATCGTGATGAAATGATAACGCGCTGCTGTTCCCTGGAACAAGCGCGTAAAAAGAAGAAAGTTGAATGAATAAAATAGCGATTCCAAAGAATGCAATTAAATTCGATTCGTTTTGAGTTGAATAAGTCATAGTCGAGTTCGAGGAAATTTCATTTGTTGACGGATGCTTTTAAGAAAATGGATTTAATTTTCTGGTAGTTTAGGTGATAATACTGAATTTTTGGAATATGACTTTGCTGCATAGAACAAGGGTGCTTTCATTTTCATTTATTTTCCTACTAATTCATTAGACCAAACTAGGGAAACTAATTGTATTTCATTATTATTTAGTTATTGATAAGTACGTGAAATTTTCGGGCGCATGTTCTGGAGGACAACATGGTATCATTTTGTCTGAATGTCTGTAATTTTCAGATTTTTTCCGGAAAATGGTTTCAAAGGACTAAGGCGGACTCGGACTGATGATGAATTCGGTGTTGAAATCAATTCCGTCCAGCCGTCGACACATAACTGTCGAATGAAGCAAGCTAGCGACTTGAAACATTTGAAATTGAATTGAAACTTGACAGTTAGTTGAAGCATGACAACCACAAGTTTCCACAAAATTCCGTTGAGATCATACTGTTAGTAAATTTTGAAAGAATTTTTTTTCAAATTTTCATTAAATCCGGAAAACTTCTGCTCATACCTTGAAAATCATATTCTACAGCAGTGTACCAAATTTCATTTTGATTCGACCATAATTTCTAGATATATTGAGAAAAAATATATCAAATTTCATGGTGGTCCTCTGGATATCGTTGTTTTTTTCGGAGTATCTCAAAAAATACATTTTATATCGAAGTGAAACTTGGCAGGTTTGAAAATGCTGATATGAAACTTTGTGCAAAATTTCGTGATGATCGTGTTATTAGAACAATTTGGAAAATAAATTACATTTTTATTCAAATATTCAATTTTCTTTGATATTCCGACCGTATTATCCTCATGGAATTCTGTAAGAACCTTCGTACTGTCATTTTTCGATAAAATACTGGATTTCAATTCGATCTCATTTGTATTTTTGGAAATAAAAATAAAATTTTGTATGGGTAGGTACCTATATTTTTTTAATGCACTGACGACACGATCTCAACAAAAATTCGCAAGACGTTGCGAGTTCTTATGTTCAAGTCAACTGATAAGTTTCAATTCAATCGCTTCAGAAGTTCTCCAAATATCTGGGAAATAACCTCAAAACTTCAAATAGCTATAACTCTGAAACCACTCGACAGATTTTAACCATTAACGAACTTAACCTTCGCATTTTGAAATGAAACCAATTCTCAAATTTTCAAGTTGATAAGATTCTTCGTACGCCCGTAATCGTGACTACGGATGGACGGCAGGTCGGTTAGCAGGCCGGCCGAACAGAATCGATTTTGACACCGGATTCGTCATCAGTTAGTCCAACCTAGCAGTTCGAGACTACTTTCGGCTCAAAATTCGAAAATGACAGACATTTGGACAAAACGATACGCTGTTCTCCTAGAACATATGTACGCAAAAAACTCGGCTAATGCAAACTAAATCGTTGATATTGTTATCATAACAAGATAGACGGATATGATTGAATTTGACTCTGGATTTTTCATCAGTAGGTTCATCCTGATCATTTGGAAAATTCGAAGGAAACGGAATTCAAAATAATAAGTATCTCAACCTGAGGATCGAGAACACGAAAAACTTAGAAACGCACTGAAGTAAGGTCAGGACCTTTTTCGCGCTTGTTCCGTTGCCAAAGCGGTCATCTATACAAGTATTGACCCTGCCAAACGAAGATTTTTTCATATGGTCCTCTCGAAATTCTGCACGAACCTCAAGCTATAATTTTCGAACAAGTACTAGATTGCAATTCGATCCAAACTTTTGAAAGGGTATAACTATCTAAAGAATAATTGGCGAATTCAACCCATTCAAGCATTCGACCTTCTCAATTAAACTGAAAATTTACTCTACAAATATATTCCCTATGTCGATTCTTCCTAAAGCTAATGTGTTTACGGCCGGCCCAACCACTGATAGTGAACAAAATAACTTCCGGAAGAATTTACTAAGTAGCTTGATAATTGTAGAGTAAGTTTGGAGTTTAATTACGAAGGCCGTATTGGCGAATTAGTAAAAACTATCGAATGATTCCGCAAATATACTCTTTCAAAATTTCTGTTTTCCGATATTTCCAAAAACATAGATCGAATCGACCTTCAAGGAAAAATGCCACCTTGAAGTTTCAGCCAAATAGGGTCTACAGAACAATGAGCAAAAAAAATTAAGAGTCTCCTGCATTTTGTTGAATGGAGAGAGTTATTCTGCTCATTGTTCTGAACGTTGACCCTATTTGGCTGAAACTTCAAGGTGGCATTTTTCATTGAAGGTCGATTCGATCTATGTTTTTGGAAATATCGGGAAACTGAAATTTTAAAAGAGTAAATCTGCATAATCATTCGATAGTTTTTACTAATTCGCCAATTCGGCATTCGTAACTAAACTCCAAACTTACTCTACTCCACCCCTTAAGAAACCAGTATGATAGATGGATTGGTGCAAAAGTTGGTTTTTCTTAATTGATAGTAAAAGAATGAGAAAAAATCACTCTCACGCCATCGGATCTACACCCAGTATAACTTTTGGTTGATGTACAAATCTTCAACATTTTGTATCTGCTGGATAGGAAATGAGAATCGTATTGAATGAACTGAGATATTTATTAAAAAAAAAAAAAAATAAATGAATCAGTTGCTGGAGGTGGTGCTGTGGGACCTGCCAGAACGCTGAAAAAAAGTATTTTTAGTCGTTTTGATTGATCGAGGAATAATACGACATTGTAAATAGGTATCAGAATGTGAATACAAATGAAAATGTTTTCACACACCCTGAAAGTATTTAAGGAAAACTACTCACCCAATTCTGCTCAGTTTCTCCTTGGCATATGCGAGGAAGGTAGACGAAGGTTTTTCAATGTCCTTCATTTTGGCATTACTGCATAATTGACTGCCTCTGAAAACAAAAATAAACTGAATTTCACTAATTTACTCGTATGAAAGTAAACGCAGTTTCACTCTGTTATTGTTTATTGAGATACTTACGTATCATCCTAACAGAATGCCCGTACCATACATAAATTGCTATATTGCTGTCCAATTCTTACTGAATGATACTTGATACTGAATCATCCTCTAGAACCATGCCCATTGGCAAAAACATAACTCTTCTGTTCCCTAGAAAAAGCGCGAAATGAAAGAAAATAATCCTTCAATGAAAAAATCCACCTTGAAGTTTCAGCCAAATAGTGTCTTCAGAAAAATGAGAAATAATAAACTTTTCGCTGACGTCATTACTTGATATTATGTTATCAATCCTATTAATCATTTTTGATTGAAATATTTCGAGGGAACCCACACCAACTTGTGAGCACAGATATAAAAAATCCATGTATATATCAAAATGAATTTCAAGATTCATATACCTGCTCAAAAACTGACTTGCATAATTCGGCTTTGTAACAGATATATTTCTTTAATCCGACAGGCTCCCCTAGCTTGTTCTGCCACTGACCAGAACCGTGGCTAATTGAACCGTCCAAAACCCAATATGCACGGTAATAATTCACAAATAAGCTCATACCGTGGCTGGTTCTTTCTTCTGGGTCGATGTTATTTTCTAACGCCTATTATTTGGCTCTTTTATATGCTTACCTACCACAGCCATTGATTTCTTCATTATGTTTTATACATGATGGGGGCCTTTTACGTGTTTGCTCGCTGGTTGTTTCCACACTAACAAAGGTATTCAGAAAAAAGTGAAGATTGAATTAGAGTGGACAGTTTCGAAGAATAATGAATTTGTGATCTGGTTCTTCGGTAGAGGGCATCGGCAGTAGTGGAATGGGCAATGCTGAATATGTTTTCAGTTCTTATAGGTCAAGGAATTCTGTTGAGAGCAAACAATACCTCAAATAAAACGGGGTGACCTTTGGAGGCCAGAGTCCGTTTTTTCAAAAAATTTTTTGGTGCGAATGATTGAAAAAAATTGTGAGAATACGACATTTTGCCACTTCCTTATATTCAATAATTTTCGGGAAAATAAAACTGAAATGCAGGGAAAAATGGAGAAATAACTAACATTGCGCATTCTCATGAAAGAATTAAGCACATCCCTAAAAAAAATTTTCATAACATAATTACTGAAGCCTGCAGAACGACATCCCGTTTTCTCCTAAATTTCACGCATTTCCCATATTTCTCGCGGTTATTGGCACCGTTAAATTAGGTAGACAGCGAGAAGGTATATTGACATTGAGATTTTAACGAGGTTTAATGAAACTTGCATGTGGCTGTGTTGCCGAGCCGTAATTTACGAACAAGTGGAAATGTTTGCTCTTAAAGCCAGGTCTAGATGAGTGTAATCCGAACAGCGAATGCAATAAAATTTGATGAACGATTCAGCGAATAGTGTGGACGGCACTCGAGCTCGGCCCCGAATAATACATTCAAATGCATCGTTCCAGTCCCGATGGAACAGAAGGAGCGTTGCCATGAACCATAAAACTCCCTGTGATTTATTGCATTCTCTGTTCGCATCACACTCATTTGGAACAGGCTTTCAAGCCGGCTCGAATGCCATAATTCACAGGGATTTTTATGGTTCGAGGCAGCGCTTTTTCTGCTACGTCAGGACTCGGTTTTCGACACGAACGATGCATTCGAATGTTTTATTCGAGGCTGAGCTCGAGTGCCGTCCACACTATTCGCTAGTCGATGATCAAATTTTGTTGCTTTCGCTGTTCGGATTTCCCTCATCTGGACACGGCTATAGCCATTGTGTCGAAAGGAAAGAGGTGGTACCACGGGTCATCTGTGATAGAACCATGGTTGGTATCAGTTTTGAGGGTTTTTTGGATTTTCACCTGAAAATAAGTACTAAGAATTAAATAAAATTATAATTTATAGAAATCGCCCTTGTTTGGAATTCAAGAAATGAACATTCCAAAATCAACGCCAGATTCGAATAAAATAGAATATATTGTATATTCTTCAGAATGTTTTTTTCCTGCCATGCTCAATAGAAGTGTGTTATCACTTGGCCCAATTATCTGTAATTTTAGAATTCCGAGTCTCAAACGAGTAGCCTGAACTCACTGATTAAGAGGAAACAATACCACGTGGTATTAAATTACAGCTGGGCAACACAGCCACATTTAAATGTCATCAAACCTCATTTATATCTCAAGGCCATGCCGCTGGATTCGGTCTCAATGCTTTAAAGTTGCCTATAGGCGCGTGGACTATTAGAATTCGGAGAAATTCCGACGTTCATGAATATTTTTAGAAAATTATCAAAATTTTCAGAATATTCATGAGCTCGAAAAAATTTCTGGAAAAAATTTGACCTCTTGTGGTATTACTAGTGAATATTTTCGAAGATATGATTGGATAAAGATTTTTTCCGCAAAAGTTTACCACCATGCACCTGAATAGTTCAGATGTTTTGGATTCAGGTTTTTGAAGTTTTCCTTTGAAAATCAGCTACGGATTCACATCATCATTCTGAATGCTGTCTGAAATGTATCTAATAATTTATTTGAACCAACTTGATGTCAACCAGAAAAATGTATTACCAAAGTCAAACGACGTATCTGCCATATCTGTCATTTCACTCATTTATACCCAGAACATGATCATTTAATTCAAAAAGGTAGATATTGTTCGAATTTATCTTATCACCTCATACTCCAATTTACAGGCAAACAGATAACCATCCAGAATCATAATCCAATGTTTTGGATTGCTACCAGATAAATGACACACCTACCACAGTTTGTATGTTATGAAATATCCGTCTGAGATTATGAATAAATCATGTGTTGGTGCAGTGTTATGGAATACAGAATTGATTATTTGGGATAAGGTCCAGAATGGTGAGTAGATTATCCAAATCATTCGGCTGAATTCAATTGAGGCGTCCTACAAATATCGACCTCTGGGCTTTCAGACAGAAAATGCCATTTCAGAGTCAAAACCCTGATGAACATATCGTAGTTTCAACGTAGATTTTCGAATGCAGATTGTAGGAAGGGACGAATTCAGTCCAAGTTGTTAACCCAAAACTTCGTCAAATTCATTAGCACTGGATAAGTGAAATTTCAGAACAAATCCGACATGATGAGGTTCGCGATCCGTAAACCGTGCATGAGCTGCTCAAACCAGATAATAGAATCTAAATAGACGTACTTGTTGAGATCATCTCTGATTGGCTGAAATTTGAGCTGTGTTTCTGATTTAATGCCAATAAAAGGTTTGTTCGTTGAACCTGCATGAACTACACTAACTCCACTGCCTCAAGTTCTCAGTGCAGCTCATGATGTAAAAAACATGGCGTGCTTATTTGCAACATAAGTGACTTCAGCAGGTTCATGATTCAAGGAAATATATATTCTTTGCTTCGAATTTTCATATAGTTTCATTACGTCATCATTTGTACCATGATGTGAGTAAATCATGAAGATCACACATGAGCAGATGAGCACACCATAAGCAAATGCAAGCGATGGACCTAAAGCTTCGGTTATAGTTAAGGTTATCCAAACTGACATGTAGGCTTAGGATAATCTGTCAATGTAGGTAACCTCAACTATAACCGGAGCTTTTGGTCCATCGCTTGAAATAGCTTCATGTTTTACTTACATCATGGTACAGCTGAGTGTAGTTGATTGCCTTTTCTCTTCATTATCAAATGACTAACTCATTATTGTTATAATTAATACTTTATTTATATTTATATACCTACATGTTATGCTTCAGGGTAATAATTAATGTTTTCACAAGCCCCCAGTCTTTCCTGTTTAGATCTGTTATGAAAATCAGAAGTTATAATATTAGAATGTACTTGACTTTCTCTCGGGATGTGAACACGTCTTATTATGCGTTTGTAAGAGGCAAGGCGCATTATCGTTCTGCCCAAACGTTTATAATTTTCGAATTTTGCGTCGAAAATGGTAATGAACTACTAGTGTTAAACGAACAACTGACTGAGAAACCGTGGTCGCATGTAATTTTGTACGGCCGGCCGTGTGTGTTTTAACTTTCAAAACTTGAAATAAGCAGATTTGGAAACTTGAAAATTTGGATATAAGTTCCTAGATATCTCAAAAAAAAAACTCAAAGTGAAACTTCAAAATTGGTCGGGGAATATATTGCAAATTATAATTTGTGTTGATATGGCCTTGAGAAAATAATCGAAAATGTTTTTTAGAAATTTTCTCACCCTCGGAGATTATCTATGCACAACAATACGAAAAAAATTGTAGGTTTGAAGCATGTGAAATAATATGTTTTTTCGGGGAATTCATATAATTCCAATGGAATTTTTGACAAACCTTTTAGTTGATATTCAACAAGAGTGCTTCAAATTTCAGTTTGATCCAATATTTGTTTCATAAGATTTTGGAAAAAAAATATGTGAATTTTCGTGGTCCTTGGAATTTTCAAGTTATTTCCTGAATTGCTCCTATACGGCAAACGCTAATGAAATCAAACTTCGTCGTAGAATACCGATGCTGAACTTTTGCGGAATTTCGTGGGTATCGTAAAGGTAGAAACTCAAGAAAAATATTTTTAATGAAAATTTTTCGATTTTATTTAAGAAATTGTTTTTCCAGATTTATTTTTCAGACTTCAATGAAATTTGGCATATACCTCAGAGTCACCGAACTCTTAAAAATTTTAGTTCAATCGTATATAATATTCCAGAGATATTAGGAAGGGAATATTGTCAAACTTCTTAGTTTTGGTTTATTATTTGATAAAATCAAATAATAAACCTAAGTGATCGAAAAAAAAAAAATTACGCCCCCTCCTGAAAATTCCACATTTTACATTTTGAAGTATGTGGATTTGAATGAACTAATAAATAAAGATCTGTCTGTCCGCCGTCCGTTGTCTTGGGCATTCCTCTGAAAGTTCTGAACCGAAATCCGTGAAACTTGGTAGAAAAATCGTGTGCTGTCGAGATTGATCCTCTAAGCTTTTCAGCAGGATCGGTGTACCATAAGGGCTCAAAACTGGGGATAGGAGGGAAAAAAATATTTCTCGGATACTTACCACTGAATTTTCATGAAATTCTCAACGTTGATTACTGTTGCATAACTCAATCTAAAAGTTTTCTCCAGGATGATTTCCGACAAGTGGTCCCTGAGTTATAAAGAGAAACGCTGCAAATTGTGTTGTGAAAAACCAATGACTAATGAATAATAAGCAGGGTGACTGTAAACGAATGCAAAGTACTTAGGTAGATGATTCCTAGATGAAAATAAGCAGGGGAAGTTTATATAATTTTTTTCGAAATCAACCTCCCTTCCAAGATACCGCCTTTGGAAGGCGATGACGTGTTGACAGTTCTTAAGTTTTTCACTGGTTTTCGTCGGATAGATTTTCGAATCGAAAAATAAAATTCTCTTATGGTTTCCCATTCAATTCTGAAGCAAAAAAGTCTCTTGCAAAATTACGATACAGTCGATACTTACTCGAAATTTAGCAGGAGAACTTTTTTCTCCAGAATGGAATAGGAAACCATAAGAGAATTTTATTTTTCGAAAATCTATCCACAAAACAAACTTTGAAGGAAAATCATAACGGGTTGTTATTTTCAACCCCTAATAATAAAGTTATGGGATCTAAAAAAATGTGTGAGTGACATCTACTTAGTGCTTCATATTATGTATAGTTTTATGACTAAGTGGTTTTTAGAACCAGTAAAAAAATTAAAAACTGTCAACTCGACATCGCCTTCCAAATTCGGGAGGTCGATTTCGAATAAAATTCATATGAACTACCTCTGCTTATTTTCATCGAAGAATTATCTCCCTAAGTACTTTGCATTTGTTTACAGACACCCTGCATAAGTTTTTTTTGCAGTGTTTTTTCCTAAGAATCGTTGATATTTCCGAAATACCTCAAAAAAAATCAATCCTATCATGATGTTACTTGAGACCTATCAGTCAAGTGTAAATGAGCAAATTTGTGAGTAATTTCGTGTCTCAAAAAACGGAAATAATCGAAAGAAAATAATTCCGCAAATTTTCTCGATTGTCTTATGAAAGAGACAAATTCAAAGGCTCAAACGCTACAGTTCACTTCATTGATCAATAGCATGGTTTCAATACTCTCCATTGGGCAACTCTTTTCTTAGAAACTGCTTTCGACAAATATAAGTTTCAATCCTGCAATCGGCGCAAGGGCATTTTCTTTGAATAACAGTTTTATTCAATTCTAAATGGTCTGTTTCAGATATTGGGAGTGAAAATTCAGAACACAGCTGAAAAATGATGCAAAATCTTCCCAAAATATGCTTTACCTAATCGATACATGATATAGATTCATATCTTAACTCTGAAGCGTGTAACGACAAAATAATGCAGCATAACATAACTGCGTGTGTTCTCGATTCATTTATCCGTAATATTCAGTGTAGAATAGATTTCAAAACTATTTAATGTGTATAAGCCAATTTCATTTCACCTACTCAGAAGATAGTACCCATACAAAAATTATAATGGCAGTTTTCCTGATAAGAACAAAAGAGAACGATATTTTAATGTCTCTTTATCGGAAAACACAAACAAGCGGTCTTTTTATGGAAGGTGTGTTTGTTGGTAGACGTAATTCAAATTTACATTTATCGATGACGTAAATTGAATTCAACTGTATTTTCTTGTAGGTCAAAGAGTTTTATTAATTGCGTGAAAAGAAGTGAAAATAGTCTGTGTCTTCAAATATTTTCTATGAAATTCGATAAGCAACGAATATGAGTTCTAGGAAGAAAAAGAGTATGTATTGAAATCCAAACGTTTTGTTTTTAAAGAATCAGATTTATTCATGTTGGGAATATGTGGGACATGAATTTTGAAGTTATGTATCGAAATCTATATAGGAAGAAAAATTGGTTTTCTGAAAAATCGAGAAAAAATTTACTTGCAAGAGAACAGTCAATACGTAACCTACCATAAAAGTTTCAATTGGCTAAATTTCGGTGACTTCTGAAAAATCGTTTCCGAGATATGAAATTTCACAAAAGCACTGACGTGAAGTCAGCAGCTTTTCCGCGCATGTTAAAATTCGTTGCTGAAGCTTTCATGTTCAAACGTATTGACCCCGCCAAAACCAGCTTGACTTCCTAATGAAAATATCCGATGATCTTCTCAGTTCTCACCCACAATAAATTGTGCATGAACATACAACCTCATTTTCCAATCAAGTACCTACTTGATCCATTCTGTATTCGGAAAATATTGGGAAAATAATACATTGCATAGATATATCTACGAAACCTTAGTGCGGATTTCACTCATCCAAGAATTCTATAATATAAAACCTAGTCGAAAGAAATCATGAAGTTTACCATCACCCTCATGGCCGATCAATATTACAATAACTTTGAGAGATTAAGCACTGAGGAACTCTTTATTTCTACGGTAGGTTTGGACCTTAATTACGTCCAAATTCGTGAACAGGTAAAATCTTAATTTTTGGAAACTTTATTATGAAGGCCGAATTCACGAATGGGTAAAATCCTCCCAATGATTCCGTAGATGGATCGAATTGAAATGGAGTACTTACTTTACCAAAAAATGACAGTTTGAAGGTTCATACAGAGAGTCTGATGAGGATAATATGATCAGAAAAGCACAGAATATTGAAGATTTGAAAAAAATTGAAATTTTTTTCCCAAATTGTTCTAATGACACGATCATCACGAAATTTTGCACAAAGTTGCCAATCAGCATTTCAAAACTAGCTGCCAAGTTTCATCATGACAGAATTAGTATTGTTCGAGTTATTCTGAAAAAAATCATGATATCGAGAAAAAAAACACGAAATGTTTCTTCGATATCTCCGAAAATAGTAACCGTATCGAATTGGAATTTGGGACACTATACTGTGAAATATAAAGCTCAATATGTGAGCAAATTGTTTCTCGAATATGAAAATTAGTTTCGAAAAAAAATTTTCCAATAAAATTCTGAAAAAAATTTTTTTTTAATTTACTGAAAATACGATCACAACATGAAATGTTTTGAGAGGTTGCATGTCGTTTTGTTCCAACTACAAATACAATTACTCCAGTAGTTCCTGAAATATTAGGAAGTAACCTCAAAAAATCAAAAGCTATAACTCTGAAACCGTTCGGCTGATTTTGCCCGTTAATGAACTTTACTGTCGCATTTCGAAATGCAACCTAACCTGAAAGTTTCAAGTTGACAGGATTCTCCATACGCCGGCCGAACAGAATTGATTTTGACACCGGATTCCTCAGTGAGTCCAACCTAGTTGTTTGAGATCATTTTCGGCTCAATATTAGAAAATTACAGTTAATTAGACAAAACGTTTTCCTAAAACATGCGCGCAAAAATGATAGATTGAAAGTTCATGCCAAATTTCGTCGGGACAATATGATTGGAAGTTCGCAGAATATAGAATTTCGGAATTTTTTTTCGATTATAAAATTGTTCATATGAGATGATCATAAAGAAATTTCTCACAAAGTTGTGCATTCACATTTTCGAACTAGTTTTCTTCATCATTGTTGGATCAGTATATTCTGTAATGTTTTGAGCGGCATCATGCTATAACAATCAAATTTCAATCCGATCTCTTGAATATATCCTGACTTTAACCCATTAAAGAACTCAAACGTCACATTTTGGAATTCAACCTACCCTGAAAGTTTCAGGTCGATAAAATTATCTGTACTCACATAATCGTGCCTACGATCAGATTTTGACACTGGATTCGTCATCAGTGTGTCCAACCTAGTCGTTTGAAACCCCTTTCGCGAAAAAATTCTACACATCACATACATTCGGAAAAAACGATAGCACGCTGTTGCCTAGAACATGCGTGCAAAATTTTCATTCCTGTAGTGATGCATCTCTCAGGAAAATGTGCAAGTCCCAGGGGCCGATTTTTGAATCTCGATCAAGAATTGAAGAGTATGATAATTGTCATATGTTTATGTCGATTTTCTGAGTTTTCTAGAATATCTGCAAAATTTGTGAGACTTCTATTGCCCATTTCGACTATGTTTTCGAACAAATAGTCAAAAAATAAACAGAATGCAAGATATCAGAAATTCCAAGTCGGAATATAAACATATCCTTATCATCGTTTCCTTCGACTTAGCAACGAGTGGTACGGAGTATAGGAGTATAACATTCGATTGTCGAGTAATATTCGGCTCCATGCGTAGGTCATGTCTACTAGTTGTTCATATTCAACTCAGAAAATCGACGCAAACGAATGGCAATGGGGGTTTTTCCTGAATTTGAGTTATTACTGCAAATGCAAATTTGAACATAATTATTATGGGTTTGATTCATCATTTTCCCAAATTACCTTCAGAAAGTATTCAAAATCAGATTTCAAAATTGGGGTTTGGGATTTGCCAGGCATGCACCAAGTGACAACGGTGTTTAGTAGAATAGCTTTTTCTGCTATAGAATAATGAAATATTTATTTCTATTCTGTGGTACACACGTGTTCTTTGTCAATACAACTAAGCAATTTCCGTTTGCGATTTGTCAGTAATATGACAGTATGTGCTCTTCTTTTTCTATTCCTTGGTCGTTGTCTTCTACTGTAACCAGACGAAGTATGGCTATCTCTGTTTTCCTAAGCAAAGTAATACATTTGACGTCCTTTTCTTTCCGAGAAAGCTGAATTCGACGTTGCCATATCGTGCACTCAAGACAAATCCCTTTAAATGCAAATCCCCATTTTATTCATCAGTTTTAGGTCATCAAAAATTTTTTTAATTATATAATATTGAAATAATATGCTTGAAATCTGATGTTCTAAAGGTTTTCCATGAAAATTACTGCATTTTCGTTTAAAGGAAAAACTCCCATTGTCATACTCTTCAATTCTTGATCGAGATTCACGAATCGGCCCCCTGGAGTCAATATATTCGAGTCAATTGCCAATTTAAGCTCAGTATTTTCAGAATTATCGAGAAGTGAATAACCTAATCTAAACTACTCTCTTTGTCCCACATAGAAAATGGAATTCCCTGAAGGTTCTCTACTAAGTAATCATATTTATTTTAGGTGCATGCAATCACCTCAAAAAAGAAGATGACCACAACAAAAAGGTAACACCAAACTGGAAACAGAGGGTCAAAGCTGGTCTACTGATGATTAGTTCATTTCTGTTCATCCTATACCAAGGCTCTCTAGCACTAGCAGCCACAATAGTTTTAATTCAAGTAATGTGTTACAAGGAGATACTCACCGTAAGCTTCATCATCAACAATAATCCTCACCTTCCGAAGTTCAGGAGGACAGTTTGGTACTTCTTCGCAGTGTGGAACTATACGCTGATCGGAGAGACCTTCGGAGAACTGTTCAAGAGTGTTTTTCAAGAGGACTTTTATCTATCTTTCATTTTTGACCACAGTAGATTCAAAGGTTTCTGTTTATATTTCGCTGGTATAGTGTTGTTTGTAATTAACTTAGCCGGAAAATACGACGTTAAAAAATTCAGATTGCTAGCCATCCTTCACGTTTTACTAGTTGTTATAACGTTGCCCACATACCTGTTGATAAAATGTTCCATGGAGGGCATGGTTTGGGCTGTAGTTCCTCTATCTTCAGTTGTATTGAATGATATATTTGCCTATATTTTCGGTAAATTTATTGGAAAGACTCCTCTGATTCATCTTTCTCCAAATAAAACTTGGGAGGGTTTTGTTGGTGGTATAGTTGGTACTATTATTTCAACGATAACTCTTTCCTACATTTTATGCAATTTCAAACATTTCATATGTCCCACAGAATACAACAAGCTTACTCGAAGAATTGAAATAAATTCTAACTGTTCTCCTTCATTTTTGTTCGTACCAGTAGAGTACCACATCTTGCCGGAATTTTCCCTAAAAATGTACCCCTTTCTGTTTGATTCTTTCTGCATAGCTCTATTCGCAAGTTTTATAGCACCATTTGCTGGTTTCTTCGCTTCTGGCTTCAAAAGAGCCTTCAATATAAAAGACTTCAGTGATACGATACCAGGACATGGTGGTATTTTGGATAGGTTCGATTGCCAGTTTCTCATGGCTATATTTGTATATGTATATATGTCGTCTTTTCTGAAAACTAGCAAGTTTAAAAAATTGTATGGAAAGGTTATGAATATGAACGAAAGGGATCAGATTGTTTTTTATGATTTGTTGAAATCGGTCTTAGAGGAAGGCAACATGCTGTGAATATAGAAGGTTATTTCGTTTTTGAATTGTTATTGTTTTATTTCTTCAACAGCATACACGAAATATAGAGGCTGAACCCAACTTGGTGATGAATAGACGACGTCGGTCCAAGTCGCCAACCCACAAATTTAGTCGAAATTTACTATCAATGGGGAAGGGGAATTTCATAGCAACGTCGACATGATAAGATTCGCGGTATTTATAAATATCCGTAAACGTTGCACCGGCTCCTCGAAGAAGATAATTCCTTCCAAATATAGGTTTTTGTCGAGATCATCTCCGATTATCTGAAATTTAAGTTGGGATTCCTGATTTCATGTTAATAGTGTCAAGTTTATATATGATATGTTCCGCGAATCAACATGGCTATTGCGGTTTCCGCTTTAAAGTTCCGTAAATATGAAATATTCAGTTGGTTCCTGAAAAAAGGCTAATTACGGAATTTGATTAATGAAAAAGCGATCTTTCTGTCACCAGAATGACAGTCAATGTTCTATGGTCACATATCCATAGCATAGAACAAACTTTATTTACTTTATGAACATAGACGAGACAACAATCAAATATGAAAAACTAACGAAGTATGATCTATATGGATCACATGACGTAAAAAACATGGTGTGCTCATCTGAAAAATGAGTGACGTGAGCAAGATTAAAATACAAAGAGTTGTATATACTGTGCTTCGAATTTGCATGTTAATTCAAAGCACAGAATATACAACTCTTTGTATTTCAGGCTAGCTGACGTCACTCATTTTTTAGACGAGCACACCATATTTTTACATCATACATGGATCTTAAGGTGAAAATATATTGTTCTATGCCCTGGATATGTTACCATAGAACATTGACTGTAGTTCTGGCGACAGAAAGATTTCTTTTTCATCAATCAAATTCCGCAATTAGCCTTTTTTTCAGGAACCAACCAAATATTCCATATTCAGGGAACGAAAAACCGACAACCGAAATAACCGAGTTGATTTGCGGAACTTATCCACTATAAACTTGTCACTATTAACATTAAACCAGGAATCCCAACTTGAATTTCAGCCAATCGGAGATGATCTTAACAAAAACCTATATTTGGATGGAATAATTTTATTTGAGGAGCTGAGGCACCGTTTACTGATATTTATAAATAACGTGAACCTTATCATGTCGAATTTGTTCTTGAATTTCCCTTTTCCAGAGATAGTAAATTTGGACGAAATTTGTGGGTTGGCAACTTGGGCCGAAGTCGTCTATTCTGTGTCTGTGAACGAGGTGATCGCTCAAATGCCGCGTTGAACTGTTAATTTGAAACCTCAAATTTTTTTTGAGACCAGTGATACGATACCAGGACATGGTGGTATTTTGGATAGGTTCGAAGTTTAAAAAATTGTATGGAGAGGTTATGAATTTGAACGATAGGGATGAGCTTGTTTCTAAATATTTGTTGAAATCAGCCCTAGAAGATAATAACATGTTGTGAATATAAAAGAATATTTCATTTTTGAATTGTTATTGTTTAATTTGTTTAAAAGTGAACACAAAACATTAAGACTGTATCTTACTCGACGATGAGTTGTGTGTTTGTTGAAATCAGGCATAGAAGACATTCATATGTTGTTAATATATAAGAATATTTTGTTTTCGAATTGGAATTGTTTCATTTCTTCGAGGTTGGACACAAAAGATGAAAGCTGTATTTTACTAAACGATGAATTGTGTGTCAGTGAACGAGGGGATCGTCTAAATGTCATGGTGGACCTTAATTTTGAGTTGGTTTCAATAATTGATTTTTTCATCACGTCTCCTTGTTCCGTTATCTTGCCTTTGATCTTGCCAAATCTGTATCATTTCAATATTTGACACTGAAAAAATAAAATTCCGAAGATAAGGAATTATCACGAACGTCAACTTCACTTTCCGATAAAAATATTCTTTTTATCATTTGGCCCTGAGAAATTTGATCCGATCTGTATTTTCAAAAAAATTAGGGTAATATACTGAACCAGTCTATCTTTATGAAATTATTATTTGCAGTCGGCCTGAATACAGGTCATTCAGAGTTTTATAAGGACCATATGAAAGGAACATCGCCAAATCTTTCCATCCGGAGGTTAAGGTACGTTTGGTGAAGTCAGTACGTGAAAAGATGACCACTTTGGAAACGAAATTGTATGAGAGGATCATCACGAAATTCTGCACAAAGTTGTGTATCCGCATTACCCAACTAGTTCTGTAAATAACAACAATGCCAAGAAAACACTGAAAATTATAATCAGAACCCAACTGGAATTTGGCACACTGTTGAAGAATATGTGTTTCAAGCTCTAAGCAAAACGATTTCAAGATATGATAGATTGTTCCGAAAAAAAATTTTTTTCGAGAAATATTTCCAAACATTTTTTTTCTTAATTTTCTAATGACACGAAAATCATGAAATTCTGCACAGCATTTTACATTTAGCTGTTAGTAACGACACGTCTTTGACCAAGGAAACTTGGTTTCCGAAACATGCGTTAGACGCAGAAAGTGTAAGTGGATAAGAGAGTAGTTACACACTTTTTTGTTTTGTTGTTTTGTTAGCTACTAGGCCGCATTATGACTGAATGTGTAAATTTTGAGTTATTCTGAGATCCTGAGATTTGATACTTTTTTTTCGAATAGCTCCAGGAATTGATATCGAATGCCAGAATAAAAAAAAACATGTGAAAAAACCTATAAGAGCTTTGTTTTGAAGTCAGGAGTTTCTGCGCGTATGTTCAAATTCATTGCCAATAAAGCGGTCATCTCCTTTGAACATGAGTGCAAATGCTGCTGACTTCGCGTCAGTGCTTTTCTACTTTTTTGAAAATGTCCATTCGACAAAGGCCTCCAAATACAAAATTAACGAAAGGAAATATTGCTGTAAATTTTCTCTTCACTGTCTGATGAAGGAGTCAGACTTGAACTCTAAAAGGTTACAGTTCATTCAGATATTATTCATTAAGATCAAAGTAGTGTAGACCATATAATTTCCTTAGAGATAGATTTGCTTATTTCTAAATGTCAGAGACAGTAATGTAAAAGACCTAGCGTTTTGATTGTCTATGTGGCAATATGGCGAATGCACTCATTATTCAGTTAGTATAGTATAGAATTAGTATAGTATAGAATTAGTATAGTAAAGAACCATAGCTCGAATAAAACGGGGTGACCTTCGGAGGCAACAGTTTGTTTTTTTCAAAAAAATTTTTGGATGCAAATGGTTGAAAACATTGTGAAAATTCGCAATGTTGCCACTTTTTTATATTTAAGAATTTTCGGGAAAATAAAACTGAAATGCAGTGAAAAATGCAAAATAGACTAACATGGAGCATTCTCATTGAAGAATTAAGTACATCCCAAAAAAAAATCTCAAAAATAATGACTGAAGCCTGCAGAACGACGCCCCGTTTTAAAAACGCATTTCCAATATTTCTCGAGGTTATTGGCAGCGTTAAATTAGGCAAAAACTTTCATGGGGCTGTGTTGCCGAGCCGTAATTCTCCAATACGTGGTAATGTTTGCTCCTAAGAGGAAACAATACCACGTGGTAGTAAATTACAGCTAGGCAACACAGCCACATTCAAATGTCATCCAACCTCGCTTATATCTCAAGGTCAGGCCACTGGACCCTGTCTACATGCTTGAACGTTTATATTAGAATTCGAAGAAATATCGACGTTCAGGGTGTCGTTTTGCAGGCTTCAGTATTTATTTTTTGAGAATTTTTTTTTTGGAATGTAACTAATTCTTTAGCTAGAATTCTTCTTCTTTTCAGCCTGTCTTCATCCACCCTTGGATGTAGGCATCTTTCATGCTTTTCCATCTCGATCTGTCCGCAGCAGCCCTCATCCAGTGTTTTTTTAGCGAGAATGCGCAATGTTGATTATTTTTCCATTTTTCACTCTATTTCAGTTTTATTATCCCGAAAATTCTTGAATATAAAAAGTGGCAACATTGCGAATTCCTACGATTTTTTCCAACCATTTGAACCAAAAAATTTTTTGAAAAAAACGAACTATGGCCTCCAGAAGTCACCCTGCTATATTCTTGAGCAACATTTTGTCGAAAAACTGCGCTTGACAAAGAGTTTGAACCCCGCAATCCGTAAGGAAATTTAAAAAAATAATAGTTTTACTTAATTTAATTTTTTTTTCAGATATTGGGAGTTAAATCCTAAAAAAACCTCTAAGTTTCTTCATCGATATTAGATTATCAACAACCACCGATTCATTACTGAGTGATTAATTTTCCAGTGGAAACGATCTCCACATTCTTCTAAGGGTATGAAATCGCGATAAAATATTTTGAAATACGCAGGCACTAGAGCGTCTCGCAGTCGAACAAAGGAAATAAAGTGGAGTGTCAATTATTTTACAATATAATCAGTACTAAAGTATTCCCTGCGTTGTTTGAATCGAGAAGAATTATAATTGCATACAGGCGTACTCGGAGTCTACTGTAATTTCTGATAAGGTAACATTTTTAAAATAGCCGAAACGAGTTCTGGTACATTCAGAAACGGACTGCAGTCGATCTTTGGAGAATTATGTAGGTCCTGAATGTAATTAAATTTCAAAATTTAACCAAGACGAGAAAAATATTCGATTACGAAAAAAATCCTTTTCCATGTTCAAAATGAAAAAAAAAACAAGCGAAAAAAAAATATAGTCTTGGGATACAGTAACAGAGCTGAAGGATGCTGAAGTTGAAAAAATGAACTAGACCTAGGTCTTTTAGGGAGAAAACTTCTTATAAGTCTGCGAAAGTTTTCGCCGAGAATAGTATTTAACTACTAGGTTGGAGTCAGCGATGAAGAATCCGAGGATAAATCCGAATCTGACCTGAACACAAAAATTTCCGAAACAACTTAGAGACTCGATATTTGTAGAGTAGGATTGGACCTTGATCACAAAGGCCGAATTCGTGAGGGATCGCAAAATGAAAGAAATATAAATTATTTTTGAGTTTTTTCTTACTGTGGGAGCACTAAAGTTTGCCAAGTTTCATCATGATCTGATCAGTAGTTTCCTGAGTTATTCCCGAGAGTATATCGATGAAATGACTTCGCAATTTGACTTATTCTTCTCCATATATTTGGTACAGAAATATTGAGATCTGCTAAATTTCATTGAAATAATTCAACAAAAATGTGGATTTTATTTCAAAATTTTCTACCCATACGACTCATCAAATTCCTCTTAAAATGACGCTTCGGTATTCTACAACTAATTGTGAAGTATCTATGCGATTGCTTCGGTACATTCTGAGAATTTGTGGATATCATCTCAAACTAAAAATTCGTATTCCTCTGAAACCATTCGTCTGATTCTGCCCATCAACGATCTTTTACGTATTTTAATACGTAGCCCACCCAGAAACTTTCAAATTTGTATTCAATGAATACTTTCATTATGGATCCAATGTTGAGATTGGCCATCGAAACTTCTCTTTGATAGATTTGTCTTTTTAGAGAGTGCGTAAGACTTGACATTTAGGTTTTCAAGTGTTGCGAAATGGTGAAAAGTGGGCGTACCCACGCTGTTGGCAAGGAACCGCGATGCTTTTGTTATGGAACGATAGAGAAAGTTTTATTCTCTCGCAGTCAAGAAGAGCGACTCTAAGTCACCATTCATGATGGCGATTGTATAGAACGTTCTCCATAGAGCATGTTTATCCTTCCTCTTTCAAAACGTCAAGTCTATATCCTTGAACATCAAGGAGCTATTCGAATGAGCTCTCCTCGACGAGCAATGTTGCAAAATATTCTTATTCATCAGAAACAAATATTTTTCGACAGATATTTCGAAGCTAACTTCATACATTTAACTAACTTCATACTTATCTCACAGAACCTGAATTGATTTCTCTGACATATTATCGTTATAGTTGTATTGTTTTGTTAGAGTGTAAAATCTTTTAGGAAAGAGAAGACAGTTTCCCAAAATAATTTCGCAAAAGAAAAGAAAAGAACTACTTACCAGATATATTTCGTGAATACTGAAATTTTTATGAGTTGGTCGAAAGCAGATGATACAATGGAAGAATTGATAGAGCTGCGTTGCATTTTTATCCAATATCAATGATTTCCTCGAAAAATTTTGATCAGTCATCAAAAGAAGTTTCATTTGGAATGCCCATCGACACTTTGGTTTCTACGCATTCCACATCTTCAATATTCTTCAATCCAGTAGGGAAAGATTATCGAAAATGTTAAAACTTAAGTTTGTATAGATCAAATCTGACCCGCACACTTCGGTACAGCAAAAACCGCAAACATAAACTAAGAATAAGCGTTCCCTGTTTCGTTCCCTCTCAAGTCGTAAGAGACGCATCGATTGTTCTCTAGAGATAAATGTTCTATTGCTATTTGATTCAAGCCTGCCAAGCCCGTGGACACGTCCCCTTTTTCCTATTTTTTCTCCACTCAGATTTTCAAGAATCGCCTAGGAGACACAGAAAAATATTGTTTTCAAACTGGATATCTTGAGTATTAATGAATTTTTTGTAGTTGGAACTTTCTCTCCAGATTTAAAAAATATAACATATGTAACACATAAATCTTCCAATTTTTGGTTAACGAACCTTGAATATCTAGGTTCAAATTGTTATTTCTGGGAAAACTTAACAATTAATGTCAAGATTTTTCAAATATACTGCAAAAATGAAAACACTATCAAGGTATTCAACGATTGCATACTCGTAAACGGTAATTCAGTAGGGGTATCATTACAGGATATTTTGGAAGAATTCAGCATCATTTTTCAGTTTTTTTTCTGGGATTTCAATCCAAATATCTGAAGAAAAAATCTATTGAAATCGAATAAATTTATTTTTTTGCGGATTACGGAATTCAAACTATTTGTCGAAGGCAGTATTTCAAGTCATTTTCAAAAAACCACAGCAATACAGATTCACTCAATATGGTTTTTTTTTCAAGACTACTTTTTATTCAGATGAATTCAGTTATTTCTCTAAAACAATGGGCAGAATTATCTTCTCTATTCAGCAGAACGAAAGACGACTCTTTAACATAATATGCTATATTTCAGAAATAAGATGATTCCAAAAATCTAATAATCAATAGGGTGACAAAACAGTGTGTAACTACTCTCTTATCCACTTACACTTTCTTTGTCTATCGCATTTGTCACTTGACGAAGGGTACATGATTTCCGAAACGTGCGTTTGACGCAGAAAGTGTAAGTGGATTAGAGAGTAGTTACACACTGTTTTGTTATCAGTATTCTATCCACAGTGAACTCAAGTAGTTAATTAATAGGTTATTTTATGGAGAAAAGCCTTTTTGGACCTTTTGAAATCAGCACTTCACTAAATTTTTGAAAGAATGAAAGTTCAGTTATAACCGAACATTTTTCACAGCACAATTTTTTCTATGGTTAACATCAAAAAACCTAGAAAAGTACTGAGGTGAGGAGCGTTTACGCGCTTGTTCCGTTGCCAAAAAGGTCATCTATACAAGTATTGACCCTGCCAAACGCATGAACTTCAAGCTATAATTTTCAATCAAGTACAAGACTGCAATTCGATCCAAAATTTTGAATGGGTATAACAATCTAAAGAATAATTGGCGAATTCTAGCCATTCAAGTATTCGACCTTCTTAATTAAACTGAAAACCCCCACTCTTCAAATATATATTTCCTATGTCGATTCGTCCTGAAGTTAATGTGTTTACGGCCGGCCTGACCACTGATAGTGAACAAAATAACTTCAGGAAGAATCTACTAAGTAGCTTGATAATTAAGAGTAAGTTTGGAGTTTGATAAGGAATGCCGATTTGGCGAATTAGTAAAAACTATCGAATGATTTCGCAGATATACCCTTTCAAAATTTCAGTTTCCCCATATTTCCGAAATAATAGATCGAATCTCGCTTCAATGAAAAATACCATCTTGAAGTTTCAGCCAAAATGGGTCTACAGAATAATGAGCAAAATAACTCTTCCATTCAACTAAATACAGGAGGATTCTTCAATTTTTTTGCTCATTGTTCTGTAGACCCTATTTGGCTGAAACTTCAAGGTGGACAGATTCAATTTTGACCACGAATTCTTCATCAGTCAGTCCAACCTAGTCGTTTGAAACCAATTTCGGCTCAAAATTCGAAAATTACAGACATCGTGACGAAATGATTACACGCTGTTCCCCAGAACAAGCGCGTAAAAAGATTTCGAGCGATGAATACTTCATATAGTAAATAACACCGTATCCCAACGCATAGTTTGTGCAACCACAGACAGCATCGAATTTTCTGGGTTCGGCCCTGCGGACATTAAACCAGCCGACTGAGAAATATTTATGATTACATTTGTAGCCGTTCACTTGTTTCGCGATGTGAGGAGAATCGAGAATGCGGTATTGTCAGTCAGATTCTCTAAAAACGCAGCTATCTCTCGCTGAATCCCACTAAACTGGACCATTATTATACATATTTTAAACACCCGGTCTCGAGCATTGTGCCTTTTTTACGTAATTAAGAATTGGCTCGTGGGAACACAGAGCTTTCTGGCTTTCTGATTGATGTTGACCCAGTAAGTCAGATGAGGTGACAGTTGTGCCATATATAGCACCACTATTCGGTACACGAGTACCTATAATGTTTATTTATGTTCCATATCTGTGTATGTGACGAGTAAGAATACACCTGTGATCAATATTCTCACATAAATTGATTCGTCACTTATCAGGTTGTATCTATCCATGTTTACACATGATTCGGAAATAATAAATTGATAAAAAATTATTTTTCGAATTAAATTTGCGGATGCAGTTCAAATTTCCATTGGTGTTTGGAATACGAGAGGATGCATTGGATTTGATAAGGATGAAATATTTAGTTCTGTGAAAAATCTTATCGAATAGACAACTTCAGCCCAAGTTGCCAATCCACAATTTTCTTCCAAAGTTACTATCACTGGGGAAGGGGAATTCCAGAACAAATTCGACATGATAATGTTCGATTTATTTATAAATATCCGCAAAAGATGCCTCGGCTCCTCAAACAAGATAATTCCTTCAAAATGAAGGTTTTTGTTAAGATCATCTCTGATTGGCTGAAATTTAAGTTGATATTCCTGATTTCATGTTGTCGGTTTTCCGTTCCGTAAATATGAAATATTCGGTTGGTTCCTGAAAAAAAGGTTAATTACGGAATTTGATCGATGAAAAAACATTCTTTCTGTCACCAGATTGACAGTCAATTTTTTATGGTAACATATCCACGGCATAGGACCATGACGTAAGTGAAACATGGTGTGCACATCTGCTCATCTGTGATCGTATTTACCAATGATGACGTCACTTTTTTCATTCAAATTCAAAGCACAGAATATATATCTTCTTGAATTTGAATGAAAAAAGTGAGGTCATCATTGGTAAATACGATCACAGATGAGCAGATGAGCATGTTTTACTTACATCATGCATAGAACATTCCATGATGTTTTGCTTACACCATGGAACAATCTATATTAACCTTATGATCCATAGATCGAACATTAATGTTTTAATTGTCTCGTCTTTGTTCTTTGGATCATAAAGAGAAATAAGATATTTCTATGCTATGGATATGTTACCATAGAACATTCACTGTCGTTCTGGTGACAGAAAGAACGTTTTTTCATCAATCAAATTCCGTAATCAACCTTTTTTCAGGAACCAACCGAATATTTCATATCAACGGAACGGAAAACCGGCAACCGAAATAACCAAGTTGGTTTGCGGGACATATCCTTTATAAATTTGACACTATTAACATGAAATCAAGAATCCCAACTCAAATTTCAGCCATAGATGATCTTAACAAAAACCTATATTTGGAAAGAATTATCTTGTTTGAGGAGCCGGGGCATCTTTCACGGATATTTATGAATAAAGCGAACCTTATCATGTCGAATTTGTTCTGAAATTCCCCTTCCCCAGTAACGGTAAATTGGAAATAAATTTATGGGTTGGCAACTTGAGCCGAGGTCGTCTATTAACAAAAAGTGCACTTTAGTTGGAAAGGTGAACTTTTAATTCAACTTGGAAATGACCCAATATCTGGCCTAGATTCTTATGTAACATTCAAAAAATTTAATTTTGAATGGATACCTTAATCTACGGAATCATTAGGCGAAGTTAACAAATATCGAGTCTGTAAGTCATTTCTTGCGGAAGTTATTGTGTTTATGACCACCCTAACCGCCGATTGTGAAAAAATACCTTCCTCAAGAATCTACTCGTAGACTTGATACTAGCATTTTAGGTTTGGAGTTTAATTACGAAGGCCGAGTTTGCGAATTATTAAAATCCACCCAATGATTCTGCATTCAGAATTTAATTTTCCAATAAATTCTAAACTATACTCCATTCACTCTTATGAACTATGCCAGTTGGCCATGATTTAGCTCTATCAAGTTTTTTTTAATTAAAACTGACGCAGGTTGGCACTCGTGAAATATCGGCAATTTTAAAATAATTCCCAGCGACTTTGCCAAATGCCTATGCCCATTTCTACTCTCAATCTCAACATAATAATCACGATAAAAATGCCGAAGGTAGTTTTGAAAAAGCAGAGACAAAGTATCAGGAAGTGCTATGTAGGATTGAAATCTGCTTTTTCTGATAGTATAACCCTGATCATTTGGAATCAATAATTTATCACAAGCTATCCAACATTTCCGACGTATGTGAGTGAAAACCCAGTGTATCGTTGACATAGATTCCCCAGAACTTTATGAATTGAGTTAGTTCCTTTAAGGTGACACAGGTTTCGTTGTACTACTACATTTTCATACTGGAGTATTTTAAGTTGTGCAACAAGGTATTTAAATATCTTCTGTAGGCTTATTTCTTGAGAAGTTCGAAAACTAGGGAATTCCATAGGTTCGTCTGTTCGTTTAGAAGTTTTACTGCAGGGTTTTTCGAGTACTTCTATTTTTTTTTCGAATAAACTATCACAAAGTACCGGACTACTGTATCCATTATTTTCAGTAAAATCTCAACACTCGATTCTTGATTTCCGTACGAGAAAATTGCTTAACTGAATCTTCCAACCCTGTTTATATACGTGAAATATTTCCGATAAAAAAGTTTCTTCAACATTCGCAAAGTCTTTGGAATTATTAAATTCACATAATATTTTCTCAAATTCATTATTTTCCCAAAGTAAATTCACATTTTGAAAAATACGTAATTACTACGACTTCTATGTAGAGAGGACAACGTTGTGTAGTTATCTGAGAGGAAAATGACTATAATCTAACATTTTCAAAATATACACTGTGAAATGAGTCAGCATGTCATGCCCAACCGGGATAGTTTATAAAAGTAAATGGAGTATACAAACGGTATCGAATTGATATCCAGTACTTCAATTAATATGGCAGCTTGAAGATTCATGCAAAATTTTGTGAGGACTATATGATTAGTAGACCGCCATCTATAAAAAATTTGAAAGAAAAGGTTGAAATGTTTTTCATTGATCTAATTGAAAGAAATTTCGCACAATTTCGCTGATCAGCAATTGCCAACTACTTACCAAGTTTCATTATCATATGATCAGAATTTCTTGAGGTATTCCGGAAATATCGAAGATATTTAGGAAATATCCAAGAAATTTAATTTTTGTTCATATCTTTCCGAAGATTGATCTAAGTAATCTACGATAAAACTGACACTTTGTCATCTAATCGCCTCAGTACTTCGTGAGATATTGAGAAAATAGCCTCAACATTTCGAGTAACAACAAAATTTGACCTACTTTTTCCCATGAATGGGGTATAACTCAATATTAAGTTAGCAGAACCACCCCTTCAAGAAAACTAAAAGCGTGACAAATGTTTTTCTTCCACGACAAATGGGGATTTTTCCTGAATTTGGGTTATTACTGCAAATGCAAATTTGAACATAATTATTATATATGGGTGTGATTCATCATTTTTCCCAAATTACCGTCAGAAAGTATTCAAAATCAGATTTCAAAATTGGGGTTTGGGATTTGCCACGCATGCACGAAGTGACAACGGTGTTTAGTAGAATAGCTTTTTCTGCTATAGAATAATGAAATAATTATTTCTATTCTGTGGTACACACGTGTTCTTTGTCAATATAACCAAACAATTTGCGTTTGCGATTTGTCAGTAATGACAGTCTGTGCTCTTCTTTTTCTATTCCTTGGTTGTTGTCTTCTACTCCAACCAAATCGAAGTATCGCTATCTCTGTTTGGCAAATTCCTTTTCTTTCCGAGAAAGCTGAATTCGACGTTGACGTATCGTGCAAGCATGTCAAATCCCTTTAAATGCAAATCCCCATTTTATTTTTCAGTTTTAGGTGATCAAACATTTTTTTAAAAAAATAATATTGAAATTATATGTTCGAGATGTGATGTTCTGAAGGTTTTTCATGAAAATTACCGCATTTTCGTTCAAAAGAAAAACCCCAATTCTCAACAAACGTTCGTCAATTACTGAGATGGTTTTCATTGAATCCCATGCGAAGGGCTCTGCTAACTTATGGGCATGTTTCAATTCAAAAACCAACCGGATAAAATTACATCAACCCAAAAATTTCCACCGTCCAGGAATAACCTAACTCACATATAAGGTATTTCGACAAAGAGATTCCCTGCGAAAGAGTGTTCGCCATAAAAAGTCGGGCATGGTATTTGGTGTCGAATTAGAGGTTAATGAGCCCCTTAATGACTATATTGGAAGTAAATGGAAGGCAGAAGAAGGCATACATTAGCGCTGCCGAGTCGGTCTCGGGGCATATATGAGAGCCTGGACCGCTCTGGGAGGCCGCCCAGGACGGCAATTTGATTACAGGCTGCCTGATAGCTTCATTATCTTCACGATGTCCTTCCTAGTCCCTCTTTTCTTCTCTTCCATCGAGATTTTTGCCATAAGTATATCGAACTGCTCGGATGCATTCGGAGAAATTCAGGTCCGGAACTAGGTTATCGACGAATACTCATTCATTTTGCACGATTCGCAACTACTGCTAAGCGATACGCCCTCTGGCGATAGAAATTCGAACACTTCCAAGCTGGTAGTTTTTCGACGTGCCTGTTATTCTAACGTATTTTGCTTACTTTTGGAGTTCATTTTCGAGCTTTTATGTTGTTCTCCGAGTTGAAATTTTGGTGTACCGAAAGTGTTTGTAATATTCATCAATCGACTCCTTTCTTTCCGATTAAAATTTTTGATCCTATTAATTCGAAATGGCATCCTCCCGAAATGACTATTATTGTGTACCTCAACTCAATGTTATTCATGGTCAAAGAAGAAAGGATCATCTACTGCCTCTAGTTTCCATTTTTTCCAAAGCCAAATGAAAGTGAAGTTAATTTGGAATCAGCATTTGGCAGGGACCTCAATGATAGAAGAAAGGCCTAGCTTTAGAAATTGAAGATTGGAAAACAGGTCACGAAATACATGAACGTATGTTCACTGCATTTCTCTGCAGATGGTTATTTTCTTAAAGGTGAATTATAATGTATTCATTTCGAAACAACTTCATGTCATGATGTTTTTAGGTGTAAATGAAAATAAGAGAATTTCGATGAAAAATGCTGCAGAGAATCTACCGAGCACTTCTGCAGCTACCTAATTCACATACCACACAGAATCATATTCAAAAAGAGTGATCTGGTTTAAAACCTGACAAAAACTAGATATACTGTTATAGTTGATAATAGCTGAAGTTATTCATATTCATACATTAATATTTTTCATTTCAATGTAGGTAGGTTGAACCAAAGCTGTGACATTTTTCATCTTATATGTCTCAATCTGTTTCCTTTTCTTTCGAAATACGATGCAAAAGAACCAAAGCCGAAAATATGTTTTCATTTTATTGATTCACTCGTTTGTAAACATAGAGAACAAGTCATATCATTTGGACTGATTAAACATTTACCACATCATATAGCCTGCATTCAGCACTTCTTCACATTAATAAGAGTCCTTAAATTACTCATTGAGGTGCCTATTTTCCAGAAATTCAAGTTTTCAAATTATAATAATTTCCTTAAATATTCAAGCTTTGCTTACTAGATATTCGTTCTTCCCCGCATTTCTACGGTTTGTTTACATAAAACTACCAGCTTGGACAGGTTCCAAATTTAACCGTTAGGGCGCTGGCATCTTCGCAGAAGTTCTCAATGCATTATTGTACGATTGGTGTCTGAATTTAAGATTGCAGTGTCACGGTGGCCAGTTTTAAAACCTTAGATACAGACATTGATTTTGTTTTGATAGTCGATTTTGTTAGTGTTGGGTTTGATAATTTTTGATTTCACATTTTATTCAAAGACCTTTTAGACTTTTATAGTTGAGGAGAGTATTACTGGGAGTACATATTCCGTTCTTAAAAAGTATAGGTATGTATTATCCTTCAATCAAATTCAGTGTAGCAACTCTGAAATTACGGGGATATCTCCGAGGTTAGACAGTATTTCAATATTATTTATTTTCAGATCTAAATGGCAAGATTAATTTCAAATTATTTGGAGTATCTTAAAGGCTCAGAAGCTATTGTTCGGGAAGATGCTTTCGATATTATATATTGCATGTTATTTGAAAAACTAATTAACATTATACCTTTTTTAACTACCCAACTTGTATATTGATCAAATGCCCCCTCAGATCTACTGCTCAAAAAGCTGAAAACAGATAAAAACATACTCTTTGGAATAATAGACAAATATTCATAACTTTACTATTTTATAGGGAAGGACAAAATTTACACAATATATTGTGAATAAAATGCATACATTCACATAAAACTAATGCTACTTGTTCCGTAAGCCTTATTCATTATGGATTGACAACTACATTCTTTCAACTCTCACATGATTGGTCTTGAAAAAGCTGTAATGAGTAAGCCTTTTACAGCTTTGATTTCATCGTCAGAAGCACTCTGAGCGAAGAGTACTCATCACCAGATATTTCCATGTTGAGACTCTTTTGTTTAAATCGGTCAGTTCTATTAACATAACATAAACATTTAGGTTATTCCTTAATGATCAGTTCAACAGGCAGATTTCTGGAAGGCATAGCATTCCTCTTCTTAAGTAACTTTCTCTGCTTGGATAAGGGGCCTGGAAAACAATTCTCTTCGTGAATGTGATCTAATATTTCATGAGCAATTCGTGCTAACCTCTATAAAAATGACCATCATAGGTAAAATGCAGGTAATAGACTCTCATTAATCTTGCTTGTTGGTTTACCAATTTGAAGTTACAAATTACCAAGGTGTTTATCGATTCTTCAACACTTTCAGGCCCGACTTGTTAAGGGAAGTTTCTTTCACCCAAACTCGAAATTTTTCACCGGGCTGTGGAAATCCATGGGAAGGGACATTTGAGTTTGCTTTTCCTCAGAAGAAGCACTTGTAAAATCACACAAACGCCAGGAAAAATGCATAAACTTTCTCATTTTCCTAATATTTCTTTTAACTTGTCAATAACCCCTTTCCAGCTACCGTCTGGGGCGCCTCCGATGCGCCTCGGAGGCACGCCAGCATAGACAAGTCGTGTTCCAGTACACGGGAGCGTCAGACCCTCGCGCTTCCTACCCCTTTCCCCTGATGCACCACCCGAATCTGTGGGGCTTCACGCACTCACAGCTGTGAAACGCCAAACTTGTCATAATTTGCCTGTTTGTTTATCGTCTCGTTCTCGAAATAGCATAGGCATGAAGCTCCAGTGCGTCAAGCCTCAGGGGCTTCACGCACTTTACTGGAAAGCCACTAATGATGATGTCTGTACCTCGGGTTACTCAGTTAGCCCCCAGAGGAAGTAGCGCTTATCTTCATTCGCCGATAGAACGAATTTTGTTAGTTACCAGTAAGGTGCATAGAAGAAAAGGTGAATTCAAAGATGCGCTTTTGTAACGCCAATGTTGGAGAATTTGCTAGAATTCGTTTTTTCCACTGAAGGTGGCGCTATTTGGAAATTACGACCGGTCGTCTGTCAGATCAGAACTGAATTGACATCAGACAAGATATAAGGTAAAAAATATCTGGATGTATGAATTTCTACCATATTATATTTTGTAAAACTTCGGGTGGAATATATTCTACGAATTCAATATTTATTGTAATTGTTGGCTAACAAACTATCATTCGATGTTCTCCTATGTTATAGTGAACGAGGAGTGAAATTTTTAGGTAAGCAATGTGAAATTATTTCACAGAATCTACTGATATATCGATATCATTTGATAACTTGTTCGAATATATTCATATTCCTCCAGATTGTGCACATATACAAAGGAATGTGGTATAGCGGCGGAAAGTTTATGGAAGTTGATACAGAACAAGCATCATCCTTACTTTAAGTCAGTCTGACATCTATCAAGAGTTGAAGTTTCAGAGAGAATAAAACTCATTGAATAGGCCATATTATTAAGCCAGTTCAGTTTGAGTTCTTTTCCATTTAAATTCATATGATTTCCAATTGGGAAAAAGGTGTTTTATTCAATGGTTAATTTTATTTCATCGGATCTGAAAACTGAGGTTTTCTAGTATTACTTGATTGTACCTTATATTAGTAAATTTCAATTTCAAGTAGATGAAAATTGTTAAATAATTCATTTGTATTCAATAAAGTACAACAAAAACAATGAAGTACAAAAAAATACAACACATTCTATAGTAAAAATAATATGCTTAATTGGGGGTTGATAACTCGATCCTTGATTAGTGAAAATGATTGAAAGACAATTATGAAATAATGATATGCTTCTGAATATCATTAAGTTTGTACCTTTTATAAATAAGATTCTTTTTTCATTTGAACACTGATTTCAATTAACATCTGCACTGTCCAAACAAATACAAAAGGGACATTCACGAAAAATCTTATAAAATTGAGTACATTGAAATGATGCTATCCAATTTGGCAATCGAAAACGAAAAATTCCAACTTTGTAGGTTTTCCGCCATTTTGAAATATTTCTTCCAGAATTCTACACCACAATTGAATGACCAACAAAAAATACCAAAAACCATTATTTCAAAGGTCACGTATAAATCACCACAGTTATCAGAATATTGCTCAAAGTTGACAGTAAACACCCTGTATCTTACTTATGCTTCAAAAATGGGGTATATGTCATAAGGCAAAAATGACTTTCCCAATGTCATCTATACGGATATATATGTTTGACCAGTTTATGGTGAAACACCCTGTATAGGCATAACCACATTCGAAGACCAAGGATTACCACCCATCATTCTAACAACTATACCTACTCTCTCGTAGCAGACCAAGTTTAATTGAAAAAGAGTTGGCACCTGAATACCAAATGGTGAAAAATTTGCTCACCAACACTTCATATTAGGTGAACGTTAAAAATCGTTTCTGTAGCCAATGATTTAAGGCCCATTTGTCTTTGCGAGGACGAAATTCAGTGAACCCTTCCAATAACTTTTAGCTAAACTGTCTCTAAATATCATTGACTTGTTTATTCCGTTCCAAACAATAAAAGGAGTATTTTGCACACACTTCTCTGAAGTAGCCATCAATTATAGCTGAAAGCTGCCAATTTCAAGTATAATATTACAACCCGTCTTATTCCACAATGGGAAACCCATGAAATGCATGCATTCAGACACTGCAAGAGTGTGTGAAAATTCTGAGGAAGTGAGTATTTTTTTAAAGAGTTATTATTTATTGTGACAGAAGGCAATGAAATTTTTTTGCCATATTTCATACCTACCTACGCGTATTGTTCTCTGGTCAGAAGTATTAAGGAAAATATAAAAGGAGTAGATACATGAATATTACAAAGGAGCTTAGGAAACCAGATTATTTTACCAATAGCGTGAAAATTTGATATTTTCTCTAAGGCCAGGATAGAGTGCTATTTTGTTTTATCACAACATTAAAATGAAAAACTTGACATTAAGCTACCAGAAATTCGTTCACCTAACGTCACAAGTAATGCCAATGGTGGCGACTTCAAGGATGGAAAAGATCCAACATAAAATTCTCCCAAAAAATCAATTTCACTGCGAGAAACATAAAATAGATGCACCCATGATGTAAGCAAAACATGGTGGTCATCTGCTCATCTGTGATCGTGATTACCAATGCTGACGTCACTTTCTCCATTCAAATTCAGGGAAATATATATTCTGTTCTTTGAATTTGGAAGAAAAAGTGACGTCATCGTTGAAACTGCCACGGTGGTTCAGTGGGTTGATTACCTGCTTGTAAAACCGAAGGTACTGGGTTCGAATTCCGGCGAGGTTATGGATGTTGTGATGTCCATAATGTTATCAGAGCCACTTGCACGGAAGTCAATGAAAACCATCTCATTAATGGTCGTATATTTGTCGAGAATTTGTCGTGAAAGAAAAAAAATTGTCGCGCTTCTAGTTTTTTTTTAAGGGGTGGCTCTGCTAACTCAATATTAAGTTAGCAGAGACATTCTGAAATATGCATCGAATTCGATCAAAAATGTTATGAGTAATTGTCGAGTATTTGTCGTAGACCATCTAGCCTGAAAAAACCAGAAAAAATAGTTTTTTTATAGGTTTTAATGAAATGTTCTGGTTTCCTAGGAAATTTGTCATATCCGGCAACACTGCATTGGTAAATTGATATTTCAGGTATATTTTCCGTATCATTATTGACTGATATTGGGTTGTATATATTGAATCTTTTATTTCCCGAGATGAAGAATTTTCGTTTCAATGCTGAATAATGGAAATATTCCATTCTCACGGACAGGGCCGGCGTTAGGGGTGAGGCAGCGAGGCAGTCGCGTCAGGCGCCACTCTGCTAGGGGCGGCATTTCGGGCAATATCGGAGGGCCACATTTCCATATTTTATTTAAATCCCAGATTATTGAACATACCATACAGCCTGTCTCGGGTCTGCTAATGCTGCTGTTTGAAAATGTGTAAACATTCACCCTAACCGTAATGAGAGTCTATCTTATCATCCTTATAATTAGATTCGATGAAATATGCGGAAGCCACACGTGTCACTGTTAGTTTTATTACATCACTTTATTACGCCGACAAAGGCGTACTGTCTTTGTCGGCAGGTTGCCACACACCCCTCGACGGAACCGACTCCCTACTGGTATTCTCGAAGATTTCAGTGTTTTTTTTGCGCGCATGTTCTATCTAGGGGAACAGCGTGCTATCGTTTTGTCCGAATGTCTGTAATTTTCGATGATTGAGCCGAAACTAGTCTTAAATGACTAGGTTGGACTAGGTTGATGACGAATCCGATAACACTGCAACACTGCAATGACAAATTTCCTAAGAAACCAGAACATTTCATTTGAACCTATAAAAAAGCTATACAAAATTCATTTTTTCTGTTTTTTTCAGGCTAGATGGTCTACGACAAATACTCGACAATTATTCATAACATTTTTGATCGAATTCGATGCATATTTCATGGCTCTGCTAACTTGATATTAAGTTAGCAGAGCCACCCCTTAAAAAAAACAAAGAGCGCGACAAATTTTTTTCTTTCACGACAAATATGTTTTGGTCATCCTTCAATCGTTCAGCTCATTTCCGGAAGAAAAAACGGTCATCTAATTAACTTTCTTGTATCACAAAGTTACGTCGATGTACATCCGTGAGAATGGAATATTTCCATTATTCAGCATTAAAACGAAAATTGTTCATCTCGGGAAATAGAAGATTTAACTTATACAACTCAATATCACTCAATAATGAAACGAAAAACATACCTGAAATATCAATTTGCCAATGCAGTGTTGCCGAATCTGACAAATTTTCTAAGAAACCAGAACTTTTCATTAAAACCTATGAAAAAGCTATAAAAGAATTATTTTTTCTGGCTTTTTCAGGCTAGATGGTCTACGACAAATACTCGACAATTACTCATAACATTTTTGATCGAATTCGATGCATATTTTAGAATGGCTTTGCTAACTAAATATTAAGTTAGCAGAGCCACCCCTAAAAAAAAAACTAGAAGCGCGACAAATTTTTTTCTTTCACGACTAATTCTCGACAAATATACGACAATTAATGAGATGGTTTTCATTCCGTTCAAGTGGCTCTGCTAACTTTATGGACATGATGTTGTGTTAAGTTTGTGGTGTAGGTAAATGTTTGTGTGTCTATAAATATAAAAAGTCTCTAGTTGGTATGAATCAGAATGAATGTCAATGTATATATGTAAAAAATTGAAAGCTTGTCTAAATGGCCATAGTAGCCGAGGACACTTAAAGGAATGAATGAATGAATGACGTCATCGTTGGTAATCACGATCACAGACAAGCAGATGAGCACACCATGCTTTACTTACATCATGGATGTACCGGAACATTCTATAAAAGCTCTGACGTGAGGTCAGTAGCAGGATGTGAAACGATATAAAATTCGGCAGGCATATTTCATCGCATACGCATTTCAATGAGAAGAAGTGTATATATGCTTCTATTTAAGCTGAGGGTGGTCATTTTCAACAGTTATTATAATAAAGATAGGAATTGGTTTCTCGGAGAAGAACAGAGCTCCAGCAATAATATGTAACATAATCACAAGGACGAATATCCGTCGATAATCCTTGTGATTATGTTACAAGTTATTATAATTTTATTGCCGATATTCCACAAGTGTTTCTTCATTGTTCGCTATTGTTCCAGTTGTAAAAGCCTAGTAGAATCATAATTTGGTTGGCTGTTGTTCAATTAAATGCTATTTAATATGAGTTCAATTTTTCTCGTATTTTTTCACTAAATTTTTCGAGAAAAGTGGTTAGGTTGAAAAAATTAGGAAAAGAATTGGGCTTATCAGCCAAGTTTTTTCAAAAGGAAAATTTTAATCGAAAAAAAAATTGTAGAAAAAAATATCTTAGGGATTGGCTATTTAAACCCCCTCTTAGCATACTTCAGGGTTGAAAACATTCCAAAATGTGTAGTTTTATTGAAAAATAATATTCACAAAATTTCGTGTTTTCAGCTCAATATACAGGGAAGATAAAAAAGAGAAACAATTTTTTTGTTAATCTTCGAAGGGGAGGATTTTCAATAAATTTTATAGCAAAAGCCTACCTTAATTTTCATCACAGAATCACCCCTTACATTTTTTCGGTGTTATTCATATACGCCCTGTATATATTTATATTTAGTCTGGAAACTCATTCGCTGCAGATGAAACTTACCTTTAGTTCTTCTCGAGATATCGAATAAATAACCTTGAAATTTCAAATAGCCACCAAACTAGACATATTTTTCCCGATTTCTCCTGCAATAAATTTAATTTGATCAATATAATATATTGACCTCAAGGAAACTCCATGAAAATCTGATATTATTCCCAAAAAGATGATCTCAAATTGTTTTTGGAAGGTTATCCGGAAATAAATGTAAGATAAATTAAGATCTTGGACACCATTGTTCAATATCGATTTCATGGTTTGTGCTAAATCTCATTGAAATCTGATTTATAGCCTTCGAGAACCTTTTTTTTTAGTTCAAGCAATTTTTTTCTATTTCCAATAATAAGAGCCATACGAAATTTTGCACAAAGCTTTGCTTTGCTATCACGAATTTTCCGTTGTCTTCGAAGAACTCAAGGTTTGTTCGTTGTTCCTGCATGACCACACTAACTACACCAACTCCACTGACTTCCAATTCTCAGTGAAGCTGATTGTAGTCACAGATAACTGAATGAATGGACTTAGTGCAGTTCAATCTGTTCTATGACTCTCACAGAATACAAATATATGATAGGTGATTTTAGGCAATCCCAAGATGACAGAATTCTATGCTTCTCGTGTTTTCGTTGCCACTTCGAGGTGATATAGATTTGTCGGAAAGTTTTCTGAAGTCATCACGGACAAAAATTCTATTTCAACTAACGATAGGATGAAAATTAATTTCGTCCAAAAATAACCACACATAGAGAACACAACTCGTCCAACCAGGAACCAGAGACAACCACAGATGTCTATGATTATGAATTATATTTATTTATTTATTTTTATATCTTTTACTGTTTTTATTTGGTTTTAGATTCTGTACAAATCACCTCCACCTAGACACTTCACAACATCCAGGACCTCGCCGGGATTCGAACCCGGTACCTTCAGCATCCTAGAACATGTCTCCACCCTCTAGGCTACCGAGGTAGTCGAATTATATTTACGCATAACTAAAATGCACAGATGATAAGGTGAATGCAAAGATGCGCTTCTGTTTCGTCGATGTTGGGAAATTCGGCAGATTTCGTTTTTTCCACTGAAGGTGGCGCTATTTGGCAATTACGACCGGTCGTCAAGGCAACTTTCTGTCAGAACTGAATTTACATCAGACAACAAATGAGGTAAAAAATATCTGGATGAATGCATTTCTACCATATTATGTTTTGCATAACTTTCAGTGGAATATATTCTAGGAATTCAATTTAATTTTGAGCTAATACACTATCTCAAGATGTTTTACTATAATATAGCAAGCAAGGAGTGAAATTATTAGGTAAGCAATGTGAAATTATTCCACAGAATCTACTGATACATCGATATCATGCGATAGCTTGTTCAAATATATATTCATATTTTTCCAGATTTTGCACATATACAACGGAATGTGGTAAAGAGGCGGGAAGTTTATGGAAATTAATACAGAACAAGAATCATATTATAAAAGCAGTTCAATTTGAGTTCTTTTCCATTTAAATTCATAAGGTACACAACTAGAAAGCAGGAGTTTTATTCAAAGACTGAGCTTTTCTAGTAGCATCACTTGATAGTAGTGAATTTCAATTTAAAGTTAATGAAAATTGTTAAACAATTCATGTAGGTATATTCAATAAAATACCAAGAATAATAAAACACATTCAATGGTGAAAATAATGTGCATTATTATTGGGGGTTGATAACTCAATCCTTGATTAGTGAAAATGATTGAAAGACAATCATAAAAACAATGATATGCTGCTGAGTATCATGAAGTTTATACCTTCTATACATAGGATTCTTTCTTCATTCGAACACTTATTTCCATATTTCCATTTTTTTGTATTCTCCGACTATCCTAGGCACTGTCCAAACAAAATACAAAAGGGACCTATCCAAAAGTATCTGAGGATGTACACATTTTTTTGAAGCAAACACAGAACATTTCACGCTCTTATCAATAACTAAATAATAATTTGGGAAAACATAAATAAATTCAAAATGACAATTGCAGAATTTCATTAATAGTGTCAGGCACTCTGATTGGTCGATTGGTGGCGTTTGTGTCGGTTTCGAGAGTATGAAATACATTCGGTTTCCCCAGTTTGGTCTAAAGACTTAGTAGGAAAACAAATGAAAATAAGAGCACCATATCTTCTGTGCATCCTACGCATAATCATCACAGAAGATAACCACACTCTATGCACTGCACACGTCATCTGTGACTACACTGACTGCCAATTTCCGCAACGAACAGAGTGCAAGTTTACAACAAAACACACCGAACAATATCAGTGGAGTTAGTGTAATTAGTGTAGTTCATGTGTACCTACATGAACTACGAACAAACCTTCAATCTTCTTTAGGAAGCAATATCGAATCAAGGTTGATATGAACATATTATCTTGCTTTCAACCATAGAACCTCGCTGTACACAGCTTCAACAGTCACTCTGCTTCTTCGAAACCCTCCACACCAAGGACACAGATTTGAAATTGAACAACCATTCCTTGACATTCGTTTTCTTGACTCAATGCCTTACCTCTCGCAACTATTCACGTGTGCACGACTGCTCGCGTCTATACATGTGTCACTCAAATTGCAACAGTCTAAAAAAATGGCCGGAAAGACTGAGCACCGACAACTTGATGAGTTGAGTTAATGGAAGCACTGAAAGCAATCCACCATTGTGTCTGGATTCGCTTATAAATCTTCTTCTTTTTCAGTCAATCGTCCGTTAGGCAGATAGATTATCGGTGCCATCAGGAAGAGTAGCTGCCGTATGTAAATTTGATCTCTCAGATTTCGTGTTCAGCTTTCCTCTGGCGAGATGGGAAATTTGTCAGGGGTAATTGATAAACACGCGAGATCGGAAACGTGAAAGATGGAGACGTTTCTTGATGGTTTGTACTGGATGCAAATGATAGGGAGAAAGGTTAAGGTTGTCATACAGATAAAGTGTTGCTTGCAGCTTCACGAGTCAGTTCGAGTGAACATCAGTATATGTAGATTTCCTGGAAAAAACAGTTTAGTTTAAGTTATTTTAACGCGCTTGTTCTTAGGAACATCGCATTATCATTTTGAAATATGTCAAGAATTTTCAATTTCTTTCCCGAAAATAGTCTCAATCGATTTAGTTGGACCCAGTGATGACGACTTCGATCTCAAAATCGGGAGAAACTTTAAACCTTCAGAGTAGGTCGCACACCAGAATGAGACGGTTGAGTTTCTTAATGGTTTGTTGCCTGATGGTTTCGAAATTATAGACATTTGAATTATTGAGAATTCTTCCTAGATGTCTCCGGAACATCTTTTTTGGGAGCCTTTTGAAGGTACTCTTCAGAAATATTTCATTTCGGAAACTATTCATCAGATTTGAAAAAAAATTTGCACCTAAACTACATTCAGTTTTATAAACTATTCCGGGTGACCATGTCATTCTGACACATTTCACTGTGTTTATTTTGAAAATTTTAGGTTATAGTCATTTTCGTGTCAGATAACTACAACACGTTTTCCTCTCTACATAGAGCTGGTAGTCATTACGTATTTTTCAAAATGTGAATTTACTGTGGGAAAATAATGGATTTGAGAAAATATTATGTGAATTCAATAATTCCAAAGACCTGGCGAATGTTGAAGAACTTTTTTCTCTGTTAACGGAAATAAAATAAAAGTACTCGAAAAACCCTGCAGGAAAACTTCTGAACGAACCTTTGGAATTCCCTACTTTTTCAAGAAATAAGTCTAGAGAAGTCATTTAAATATCTTTTTGCAAAACTTGAAATACTCCAGAATGAAAATGTAGTAGTACTACAAAATCTGTGTCACCACAAAAGAACTAACTCAATATACAAAGTTCTGGGGAATCTATGTGAACGATATACTGGGTTTTCACTCACATACGTCGGAAATGTTGGATAGCTTGTGATGAATTATTGATTCCGAATTATCTGGGTTACTATCAGAAAAGGCAGATTTCAATTCTGCATAGCACTTCCTGTTACTTTGTCTCTGTTCCTTCAAAACTACCTTCGGCATTTTTAGTTTCCAAGCGTGATGATTATGTTGAGATTGAGAGTAGAAATGGGCATTGGCATTTGGCAACTTCGCTGAGAGTTATTTTGACATCGCTGATATTTCACGAGTGTCAACCCGAGTCAGTTTTAAGTGCAAAAACTTGATAGACCTAAATCATGGCCAACCGGGATAGGTAATGGAAGTGAATGGAGTATATCTGGAACTCTACATTTCATAAGTGTACCTAATTTCATTTCGATCCAATTTTGAATTTGAGAGATATTCGGAAACAAAATGTCAAATTCCGTGGATTTATCGTGGGTATTGTTGTTAATTCCGGAATAATTCAAAAAATACTGATCCCATTATGATGATATTTCGTAACTAGTTAGAGAATACTACTGCACCACTTCGTGCAAATTTTCATTATGATAATTTCGATAGAATTTTTTTTTAAATATTCCAAAAATCATACTGCCTTTGCAATCAAGGTCCAAACCTACTCTACAAATATCGAGTTCCCCTAGTTGTTTCTTTCAGAATTTATTGTCTTCACGACCGGCAGTGAGGCACTGAAAATAACGATAACCCGAGAAATTTAGAATTTTGTTCTGTTCAATTATGTCAGGATTTCATGAAGCAAATTGCGAAAATAATTGCATCGGTTTACAACACCAATCTATTAGTTCTTACTTTAGGTATTTCTTCAGTCTTATGCTTAAAAAAAAATAGTTGGAATTCATAAAGAAGGTTCATAGATAGGGAAAAATGAGCTCTCAGACCAGGGGCTACCTGTAATAAGGGGGTGGTCAGTGGAAATCACATTGGTAAACCTGTTAGGTAATTTTTGTTTTATTATTGTTTTCTTTGATACAACCACAGAACTGCGATACAACCCAAAACAAGTACGTAGAATCTATCGAAAATTTAATTTAAATGTCTAAACGTTTGTTCATTCATCTTCCCCCTAGAGTAATGAACAGGCAGTAATATTCCTTTCATTATTGATAAATTGATACCCCAACCTGATTGAGCTAACCCCATTGTATAATGGAAATATAGAGGTTGCATGTTACATCTAAAAGTTGTGGAATTTGCCTAAAGGTACCAAGACTGTACAAACAGGAAGTTTTCCCAATGAAATTTAAAGGTAAGATTTCATGGTTTGCTAATTACACTATTAAATGGCCGATTGGAATTATATCATTCTTGACTCTGCAAATGTGTTAAAGATTGTTCCGAATAAAATTCAGATGTTATAAGCGGCAGGAATGTTAACATAATTTATATTCTGTATATCTGTTGTAGAAATCAGTTCGAATAATTGAACTGAACATAAAATGTTAGTACAGATCATCATTGTTTGAATGATTCTTGATTGAATTCAGCCAAAAGGGAATTGTTCAAGAATTTATATGTAATATTACACAGTTACATTCAAATTCAGTGTGCCCACCAATGACTTCACAACATGGAGGACAAAATTGATGACATTTTGCAGCCCTTCGAACCCTGCGGGATTCCAAATTTCAAGGTTATTGTTGCTCATAGTATTTCTATGATAAAATCGAAGAACTTTTCAGTTATATTCGTAACCAGAAATAATGCTGTGTCTGGACTTTCAAGGCCTACTTCGCTCTCAATAATTACAGAATGGACCGTAGTATCTATCAATGTCCAAAATTTATAATCTGATATCATGAAAAAAAAATTCTTTTTGGGGGTGAACCTGCTTCCTGTGACATTCGGTATATTCAAAGCTGGAGATAGCTCCAACAGTTTAGATTATTTTGGGGGTATTCTATTGAGAGCAAACACTGCCACTTGCTGCTTAAGTACGGCTTTGCGCATTTCGGCAACGCAGCCACTTTCAAGTTTCAATAAACCTCGTTAATATCTCAAGGTCAGGCACCTACCTACGGTCTGCATGCCTTAACGTTACCAATAGCCGCGAAGACATTTTAAAATTCGGAGATATTTCGACTCAAACAGGAGAAAACGGGTCGTCGTTCTGAACGCTACAGTGATCATTCTTTGAAAAATTTTTGCGGGCATGTTTTGGGGAACAGCTTGCTATCGTTTTGTCCAAATGTCTGAAATTTTCTAATTTTGATCCGGTTTCAAAATCGATTCTGTCCGGCTGACCGTATGCACGATTACGGTCGTACGGAGAATCCGATCGACCTGAAACTTTCAGGGTAGGTTGCATTTCAAAATGTAGCGGTAGAGTTTGTTAATGGGCGGAATGGGCCAAACGGTTTCGGAGTGAGAGCCTCTTGAAATTTTGAGATTATTTCCGTGATAATTCGGGAACTACTCGAACGATTTGATTGAAACATGGTAGTTAGTTGGAATATAATGAGGAGCAACTTTTCGCGAAATTTCGTTGAGATCATGCTGTCAGTTAATTAACAAAAAATCGGTTTTCGAAATTTTTTTCAAAAAAAATTTTTTTTCGGAAACTGTTCATTGTATTCGAAAAAATTGAGCGCAAATATTGAGTATTATATCTCACAGCAGTGCACCAAATTTCAATTCGATACGGTTATTATTTTCGGAGATATTGGGAGAAAATATGTAAAATTTCGTGTTTTTGAACTTGATATCGTTGTTTTTTTTCGGAATAAGTTGAAAGTACTCCTTCAATCATAATGAAACTTGGCATCTTGATCGAAAATGCTAATGGACAATTTTGTGCAAAATTTCGTGATGATGGTGTCATCAGAACCATTTAAAGAGAAATTCTAAAATTTTTTTTTCAAATCCTCAATATTCTGTGATCTTCTGATCATATCATCCCCATTATATTCTGTATGCACCTACCATTTTTTAGTGAATTAGTGAATGGGTACAACCCACTCAATGATTCCGTAGATATACCTATTCAAAATGTTATTTTTCCAATATTTCCGAAAATGAAGATTAGATCGGATTGAAATCCAGTAATTTATCGAAAAAAATCTATAAAAGCACTGACTTGAAGTCAGCAGCTTTTGCGCGCATGTTCAAATGATATCACTAGAAGTGAACATGTGCGCGAAAGCTGCTAACTTCACGTCATTGCTTTTCTAGGTTTTTTATCGGGATGTACTCAATTTTTTTGTGAGGAAGCCCAATTTTAGTTATTTTTCCATTTTCCACCCCATTTCAGTTTTTATTTTCCTGAAGATTCTTGAATATAAAAAATTGGCAACATTGTGCATTCTTACAGTTTTTTACAACCATTTGCACCCGAAAAATTTCTTGGAAAAAACGAAAGTCACCTCGTCAATTTCGAGCAAACAGAATCGACCTGGATCAGGTCGATTCTGTTTGCGTATTGCTATGAACCTTGCTATTCTAGTCATATTGCTATCTTTCTAATTTATAGCAATATGGCCATGATGTTACGTATTCTGTTCCGACTATTATAGCAATGTTTGTTATGAATTTTGTCATAACAATATTGCTATCATAGACTTCCATAATTGGTGATTTTAGAGCTGACATCACTGTATTTTGAGACTTTAGAACTACAAGGAAGAAGAAAATAACCCTAATTCGTGAGTTTTCTTTATGGTTTCGCATACATAACCTCTATCTACGGCTTTCTTTATTCATGTAAACATCGACATAAAAAATGTTAGGAAACGAAACTGGTCAAATTGACCAATAACCAATTTCCTGGATACCAATAAAATATTGGTTATCAGAAGTCGAATGCAGCAATTTTATTCAGGCGTTAATAATTCGATAAACTTTTTTGTTGGCACTTCAAAGGGATTGCTGCTGTTGAGATGATTAGAATAATCATCTCATCTGTTGCCTATGCATGTATCTTAGTCTAAGAATTTTCCTTGAAATTAAATAATATTCTAGAGAACCTTGAACACATTTCCATTAGCATATACTTTTTTTATTCATGTAAACATCGACTTATTCGAAATTGTTATGAAACAGAAAAACCAATTAAAGTCAAATTGACTTATTTCCTGGATACCGATAGAATTTTGGTTTCCAGAAATCAAATGAAGCAATTTTATGGAGGCGATAATAATGCGAAATTCGATGAACTTTTCTGTTGGGAATTCAAAGGGATGGCTGTGGTTGAGATCATTAGAATAATCAGGTCAGCTGTTGCTTACTATGCCGGTGTTTTAGTCTAAGAATCCTCAAAATTAATTATTCTAGAGAACCTTGAACACATTTCTATTAGCACATTCTTCCCTTTCCCTATCTTCAATATTTTCGAATTCTTGGAAGGAATAATACTGAAACAAATGGATCTCTGAGAGATTCCTTTTCTAAACTTTCTTGTTATGAAGCATAGCAAGTACTATTTTGAGGTTGCTAAGATAGCAATGTTGATAGCAAGATTCTTGTTAAAGTGACAGACCATATTGCTCAAAATCGTTGATCAGAATACCAATAATTCCAATCTTGTTATGATAGCAATATCTTTTTCCTAGCAATATTGCTATTTGCAAACAGAATCAACCTGATTGTTCGCTCTTAAGTACTCAGAAGAACGGAGATTCAAAGCGATAATTGCTAGCAATACTGACCAGGTTGCTTCCCAAGCAACAGTTCGGAATTCGCCATTCCTTATATTTCGTTGTAATGATTTACAGTCTGAGTATTTTCCGCGTGAGAAAGAAAGGTGGGCCAATTTCTTATTTCGACGATTCTGTTGCGAAGCACCAAGAGGGTACGTTCCCAAGACGACAGAGCCGTTCTCGATCGAATGGAACTCTTGGGAACCAAAGGCGGGAAGTGCAGGGACGGCTTCAAAGGTCATCGCTTGCTAACAACATTTCGAAATGAAGAAATTTGAACGACTCAATATGAAATAGAAATGATATATCCAAATATCGGAAAATCTTATAAATTTTCATTCATCCCCGTATTTTAAATTTATTTTAAAGAGCAAACAATACCTTGAATATAATGGGGTGAATTCTGGAGACCAGAGTTCGTTTTTTTCAGGAATGTTTTTGGTGCAAATCGCAGGAATGCGCAATGTTTGCCACTTTATTATATTCAAGAATTTCCGGGAAAATTGACTACCATTGCGCATTCTCGCTGAAGAATTAAGTACATCCCAAAAAAAAATTTTCGAAAAACTACTCACTGAAGCCTGCAGAACGACACCCAGGTTTCGCGCCTATTGGCGAATGAAGATAAGCGCTATCCCTCTGGTGGCTATCTGAGTAACCCGAGGTACAGACATTATCATTGACAAGTTCAAAGAAATGTTAAGAAAATGAGAAAGTTTATGCATTTTTCTTGGCGTTTGTGTGAGTTTACAAGTGCTTCTTCTGAGGAAATGCAAACTCAAAGGTCCCTTTCCATAGATTCCACCCAGTGAAAAATTTCGAGTTAGGGTAAAAGAAACTTCCTTTAACAAGTCGGGCCTGAAAGTGTTGAAGAATCGATAAAAACCAACAAACAAGACTTATGAGAGTCTGTTACCTGCCTTTTACCGATGATGATCATTTTTATAGAGGTAAGCACGAATTGCTCATGAAATATTAGATCACATTCATGAAGACAATTTTTTTCCAGGCCCCTAAACCAAGCAGAGAAATTTACTGAAGAGGAATGCTCTCCTTCCAGAAATCTGCCTGTTGAACTGATCATTAAGGACCAACGTAAATGTTTGTGAAAGAACTGACTATTGAAAAAAAAAGTCTCAACAAGGAAATATCTGGTGATGAATACTCTTCGCTCATAGTGCTTCTGCCGATGAAAGCAAAGTTGTACAAGGCTTATTTATTACAGCTTATTCGAGACCAATTATATGAGTGTTGGAAAATTTATTTGTCAATCCATAATGAATAAGACTTACGATACAAGTAGAATTAGTTCTATATGAATGTGTTCATTTTATTCACAATATATTGAGTATTGAGTCCTTCCCAATAAAAATAGTAAAGTTATAAGTATTTGTCTATTATTCCAAAAAGTATTTTCTACAATACAGTCTGCTTTTCAACTTTCAAGACAGCCTAAAAAATCCACCAAGGTCAATATTGCCATTTGGACCTGAAAATAAATAATATTAAAATACTGTCTAACCTTGGAGATATTCCCGTTATTTTAGAGTTGTTACACTCAATAAGATTGAAGAATGATACATACCTACTTTATAAGAATGGAATATGTACTCCCAGTAATACTCTCGTTAACTATAAAAGTCTAAAAAGGCTTTGAATAAATCGTGAAATCAAAAATTATCAAACCAAATACTATCGAACAGTACAAAATCGACTATCAAAACAAAATCTATGTCTGTATCTAAGGTTCTGAAACTGGCCACCGTGGCGCTGCGATCTCAAGTTCAGACGCCAATAGGCAACGTAAGTATGTAGACCGGGTTTAGCGGCCTGAGCTTGAGATATAAGCAAGGTTTGATGACATTTTCATGTGACCGTGTTGCCTAGCTGTAATCAACTACCACATGGTATTGTTTTCCTAATGAGAGCAAACATTACCACGTGATGGTAACTTACTGCTTGGCAACGCAGCCACAAGCAAGTTTCATTAAATCTCGTTAATATCTCAAGATCAATATACCTTCTGCCTAATTTAACGTTGCCAAGAAATATTGGAAATGCGTGAAATTTAGGAGAAAACGGGGTATTATTCTGTAAGCTTTAGTGATTATTTTTCGAAATTTTTTTTTCGGGATGTACTCAATTCTTCAATGAGAATGCGCAATGTTGGTTATTTTCCCATTTTTCACTGCATTTCAGCTTTTATTTTCCCGAAAATTCTTGAATTTAAAGGGGGGCAACATTGCGCATTCTCACAATTTTTTTTACCTTCACACCCAAAAATTTTTTTGAAAAAAATGAACTTTGGCCCCCAAAAGTCACCCCGTTTTATTCGAGGCATTGTTTGCTCTTAAGGTACTATGATGTTTCTTAGTTGCTTTTGATTGTTGGCACCTCTTGGATATAGTGTGATTTGAAAGTAGATACACTCAATGAATCAGAAGTTCTTAACAATTATGTGGATGATACCTTTTCATGTTGAATAGTGGAGATTTGTTTTGAACAGCCGATCGTAAACACAATCACTTCCAAAATAAAGAAAATCAATCCTAAACCTATGTAGGTTGAAAATCTACGAGTGGAGATTTGTACACAAAATTTCGGAAGGATCATTTTATTAAAACATGCAAATTTTACTTTACCTGAGTTGAGTTGAGCTGCTTTGGGGAAACTCATTTTGTTGCATGGAACTTCAAGCTTCTTAACCAAGTATCGAATCAAATGCTTGATTTCAATTCGATTGGAACTATATTTGAGGGAATAATCATTGAATGACATGAAATTTTCCATATAATCTCTACACAATATTTTTCGATATTGATACCTGAGGATCCACTTCATTGTCCTTGAACGTACTACTTCACGAATGACAAAATTAAGTCAACTGGCATATATAGCTTAATAAAAAATAATATTTATTTATTTTTTGTTTTATCTTCCGATAAGAGTTTTATGTAGGTAGTAGGAAATGTAATATTAATATTATATATAAAGCTTTCAGGAAGTTTTTTTTAAAGATTTTTTTATCGAAGGAAGTGTATGTTGTAGAGCTGATGGTAATATGGATCTATGTCCAAGCAAAGGACGGGCTTATCATTAGTTTGAAATCTTGAGTGTTGAGCGATCACGTGTAAGCATTTGACATATTATATAGAATAGACGCTATCGATAATTCTAACAAGATGGGAATAGGAAGGTGCTAAATGGCGAATGCGCAGGTCATATTTTTCAAGATTGCATTTTGGGGATTCATTGTATTGATCAAACAATATCGATTAATGTGACACTTCGCCGAAGACGTTTCATATATGATGAGTTTCTACAATACCAATCCTGAGAAGAATGTCGAATGTACAATAAAATATACCTATCTCTGTGTATGAGAATCACAACTAGAGAGTCCAACATTGTTGACTGTCCTTCTGAGTACGTCTCTGTCGCTGAGTTGATATAGCAAGCATTCAGTGATTGCGAATTCCCCGATGGTCTAACTTGTGCCTCCGTTTGAGACGTTTCTGCTTATTTCAGACAGTCGCATTTTGCTGTCAGTCGCGGGCAGCCAAAATGCAAAAAAAACCATCGCGGCTATTTTATTTTCCTGTCAAGGTTAATTCAGACCATCTCCTGGTTAAAATAATAGTGTATCTCGAGTACTATCTGACCGGACTTGGCTGACAACGGCCGAACGATTTAATGGTGGTGGCTATTGACAGGGCAGATCTCGATCTGCATTTATTCTGTGATCTGTGTACGGGTTCAGTACTTGCACCCGAGCGCGTATGCTAACTAAGGTTATGCTAATCGAACGCATAGCGAGATAATGAAGCGCAGGGGTTATAACTCTCTGTGACCCATTGTTCTTCTTTCTTGAACTTTATACGAGATGCTTGTCGAGCCAGGAGATTTGCTACCGATAAAGGAAGATAGAATGGATCACCGCTAACAGGGGAATGTCACAGGAGAAATTATTTGCTGATTTGTCACTTCTCTGTCTCTCTCGGGATGGTCGAGAGGAATTGCTGCGCATGGTTTGCTTGACTATAAGTGATGAACTCTTTATTTCGGAATAATAATCTTCGAACAATTGTATGTATTCGATCGACAAACTGCGTGGTACTTATTTTCATTTTATTATATACAGATTGTACAATCTAAAGGGCGTATGCATAAATGTTTTGGTAAGTTTAAGCGTCTTAAGGTGGAACCATGTTTTATGAACTCGAAAAACTTGAAGACCAACTTCCTTCAAGAGGTCGACACTCAACGTGTCGAATGAAACTTAATATCTTCAACCACTATGATGGAGCTGGCACCTCTAACGCACTTGTTCTTCTTTCCTGAATTCAATACGATAAGCTTGAAGAGCCAGGAGATATGCTGCCGATAAAGGAATGAATCACCGCTGACAGGGAAATGTCACAGGAGGAATTATTTTGTGATTTGTCACTTCTTTGTCTATCTCGAGATGGTGGAGAGAAATTGATGTGCATGGTTTACTGGGTGACCTCTGTTTCAGAATAACAAAGCTACTAAGAGTTGCTTGTATTTTCTCAGTGAACTGCTGCATTGATGTTGACGTACGTTGTCCTTATCTTCATATGAAATACAGATTGTGCAATTTTGAATGTCATGGAGTGACATGTCAAATTCAGAACTGGGTCGGGGGCAACTTTTGGTAGATTCTGCCATCTTTTAAGTGGATATCCTACGTAGGGGTAGCCTTCTCTCAATTTGGATAGGAAACAGATGTTGAGTAGTTCATCATTGAAAGCTTGTCGTCATAATGACTTCTGTAAGAAAATATTCGCCTTCTGCCTACACAGGTTGTCCAAATAGTTTGGCGTCGGAATGACTGGAAATTTGTACCCAGCTTTTTGAAGTCTAAAATCTTCAGAACCAACTTCAGGATGACACTTAACCTATATTATGAAGCTAAATATCATCAACCTCTAGAAAAAAGCTGGCACCCCTTACGCACTTGTTAATTCTTCTTGAACTCTATAAAAGAATCTGGTCTCTCTCGGTATGCTAGGGAGGCATTGTTGTACAGCGTTTGCTTGGTTATAGAGCAAACCTGGAATAAGTAAGTGATGAATTCTCTTCATTTCGGAATAATATTCTTCTATGACAGTTGTATGTATTTGCTTGATGAACTGCTGCATTATAGTTTACGTGCGTGGTCCTTAGTTCCATAATATAATAAACAGATTGTGCAATAAAAAGGATCTTGGCCAAACAACTGGAATGAAAAAAATATTACAAAAATAATATGGCGTGACATGTCAACTTCCGAAGCGGCCGTTGGGTTAGTTCTGGTTAGCTGAACCATCTTGAAGGTGCAACATGTTGTACTAAAGCTTGCCGTCTTTTGTACGAAGATTAAAGCCATCTCACCTGTCCGACTCATTCGGGGTCAGAAAGACTGAAAATTTTAACATGTTTTATGAACTCAAAAACTTGAAGACTACTTTCACGAAGATGAAACTTAACAAGCCTAATGAAGCTGAATATAATAAGGAGTTGGTACTGTTCATGCAGTCGTGATTCTGTTTTGAAGTCTTATGAGATGCTGGCTAATCCAGGAGATTTGCTACCGTCATACTAAGGGTGGAATGTCACAGGATAAAGTATATGCTGATTTTACACTGCCTTATCTCTTTCGAGGATGACACTCAATCTGCCTGATGGTGCTTAAAATATTCAACTTATACGAAGGAGTTGGCACCGTCGGCATCTTTTCAAAACCAAACATTCTGAAGAAGAAGATATTTTACTTTATCACTGAAGCTTTAAATCGTCAATCCTACGGAACAATAGTGTTAACCATGAGAGGACGCTTTGAAATATTTCAATTATCTTATGAAAATGATACTTATGAGTTTGCAGCAAAGATTTTTAGCTTGGCCTATAGACAGGCTAACGAAGGAAAAACTTATAAACGATGATCCTATGGACATTTTCCATTATGCACCTCGTATGACAGGCATACAACCATAAAATAAATCACTATGACACGGTAAATCGAAGTGCGTTTGGGCTGGCAAACCTCTTCGTAGGGGTTGATGAAATTAAGCTACGTTACACTGGAGAATGTGTTTACTTCGAAGAAAAAGTTGACGTTACACTTTTTGGACTTTTCGAAACATAATGTAGATTTCTATTGGTTCAGACGCAAACGAATTAGACAGCCTGTGTAGTGAAAATCCTAGAAATTTCGTTGCGCAAACTATCTATAAATTGTCGTAGTGGAAGCTGCCCCTACGTAGGTGTTCCTCCTCCTTCTTAAGGGCTATTATTTCTACATAGGGGTGGTTATTCGTCTGTAGGGTTTAATACTCCCCCGTGGGGGATATTACCACTTCGTAGGGGTTGTTACTTCTCCGTAAATGTTGTTACTCCTCCGTAGGAGTTGAACCCACAACAAAGTGGAAGGATCATGCAATTTCTTCATTTTAAAGTTTTGGACATATTTAGTGCGCGTCAAAATTATGGAACAAATTCATTTTCTCAGAAGAAAAATATTTGGCAACAAAATCTTGAAACAGGATAATTTTTATTTCACTCTTACCAAGTTTTATGCATTTTTGTTACACCTTGTGCCATCCCCATCAACCCTCTAAACTTTTTGAATAGGGAAAGTGAGTCACGTACTTTTTTGGCAAGGTCTTTGTATCTTCTTCACAGGCGTGCAGAAATTTTCAAGAAATTTTTTTTTTAAATTAGTTAGTTCAAAGAGGTTTTCAGTATGTGCACTCTGTCATGGCTCATTTACTTTGAGACGATGGTACCTGGTGAAATTTGTCACCGAATGAAAGTCGACCATTTCAGTTTTTTTCATGCACAACTTTCAACCTCTACAAACCCTCTAATGGAGAAAACAAAAATGGAGTGACATTGGAAATTTATTTCGGCATTGAATTACCACCCGGAGAATCACTAACTAATTTTCCAAAAAAAAAAAAATTTTTCTCGAAATTTCTGCACGCCTGTAAAGAAGATACAAAGACCTTGTCAAAAAAGTACCACATGACTTACTTTCCGTATTCAAAAAATTCAGAGGGTTTATGGGGATGGCACAAGGTGCAACAAAAAACCTTCAAAAATACCTATAAATTTGGTCAAAGTGAAACAAAAATTGACCTGTTTCAGGATTTTGTTGCCAAATATTTTTCTTCTGAGAAAATGAATTTGTTCCATAAATTTGACGCGCACTGTATTGATACAAATACCATAATTTATTGTATATTTTTGAAATCATGAAAAATGGGACAAAAATTTTAGTATGACGAGCCAATTCCTATTCGTTCCTTTCTTTTGAAAAAAAAAGACTGATGAGATGAAAATCGCCATTTTCCAAGAGTTGGAAGTGAAGAAAGTATGGACATGTCGTTTTTAGTTTCTTCAGTTTCTCGAAGACATAGCTCTATGGTAAGGGTCATCCATTTTCCTCTGCTTCTAATATTTCTAGAGATTTTATTTAATTTTAGACCACACCACAAACACTGCAGATCATTCGATTATCCATTAAAATGAAAATTTGACACACAAATTTTGAATGCGTATATCTGCGGAATCATTGAGCGGATTTTACCCATTCACGAATTCGACCTACTCTACAAATATCGAGTTTCTGAGTCGTTTCTTCCAGAAGTTATTGTGTTAGGCCGACTGCGTAAACACAATAACTTCCAGAAGAAATAACTCCGAAACTCGATATTTGTAGAGAAGGTTTGGGCCTTAATTACGAAGACCGAATGGTGGATGGGTAAAATCCACCCAATGATTCCGCAGATATACGCATTCAAAATTTTATTTTCCCAATATATCCAAAAATAAAGATCAGATCGAATTAAAATCCAGTACTTCATCGAAAAATTACAGCTCGAAGGTTCGTACAGAATTTAATGGGTATGATATGAAAAGAAAATCAAAGAATTTTTTTTCAAATTGTTCTAATGATACGATCATCACGACATTCTTTCATGAAGTTGTATTTCAGCATCTTCAAAATAGCTGCGAAGTGTTATCAGGATTGAATTAGTATTTCTCGAGTTATACCGAAAAAAGCAAAGATATCGAGAAAAACCTCGAAATTTGACATATTTTTTCCCGGTATCTCCAAACCTTTTGATCGTATCGAACTGGAATTTGGTACACTGCTGTGAAATATGAACCCCAAAGTTCAAGTGGAATTTTTTTCTGGATATGATGAACAGTTTCCAAAAAAAAATTTTTTGGAAAAAAATTTTGAAAATTTTTTTTTTAAATATATTGACAGTATGATCCCGAAAAAATTTTGCTCAAAGTTGCGTGCCGTTATACTCCACCTAATTGCCGAGTTTGAATTCAATCGCTTGAGTAGTTTCTGAAATAAAAAATAAATAACAAAATTTCAAGTGGCTATAACTCCGAAACTATTCGACCGATTTGGCCCATTAACGAACGTAACCGCGCCATTAAATTCCGCGAACTACACTGAAAGTTTCAAGTTGCTAGCTCACTCCGTTCGACAGTTATCGTGTCCACTGCCGCCCGGACAGAATCGATTTTGACACCGGATTCGTCATCAGTGAGTCCAATCTAGTCGTTTGAGAGCATTTTCGGCTCAATCATCGGAAATAACAGACATTTGGACAAACGATAACACGCAGCTCCCCTAGAACATGCGCGCAAATATGTGGGAATAAACAACGATTCACAATACGAAAACTTGATTAAAGCTTTCCAAGACCTACTGACCAACTTTATAGCAGTGAATGAAGCTACTTTATGACAGTACATAGTTTAAAAATTCAAATTATTCTTCTTATTTTAAATCTCCTTGAAAACAGATTAAAAAGGCCTATCTTGACGGATATATTCCGAAACATCAATATATTGGTTTCCTGGGTCCCGAATCCATTACCTAGGGTTGCACTTAAATACCCAAACATCAGCAATAATTGAATGATCCAGCTAGAGACTCTTCAAAATAAGTGTTGTTCGTAAGTTTGTAACAAACTGATACAAAGAATCTGTAAGCCGATATCCTTTTGTGTTGGGGAGACCGTCAATGTATGTTATTATGAGCCTTTTCAGATCTTTTCTTTAATCTGTGCAATAAGGCGGATACATTTGATGTTGAAATGTTAAGAACCTTATTTGTTAGTTTGTTACTTTGTTAGGTTTTGTTTGGAAGAGGCACGGCGCTTTTAGAACTTATGAATGGGATGAAATTCTCGCAAATGTTGGGGCAGATGCTACTAATCCAGGTGGTCCTCTTGAATGATTGTGAATGTAGCCGTTATGAAGGATGTTTCAATTAACTCGTTTATATCTAGTCATTTTTTACGCGCACAATGTCCGTAGTTTTCTAATTTCGAGCCGAAAATGGTCCTGAAAGATTTGGTTGAACACTCTGAAGAAGAATCCGTGGTCAAATTCAATTCTGTCCGTCCAGCCGTACATCTGTATGTGCTCTAATTTTCGAAGGAATGGAGCTAGCGACTTGGAATTGTCAGATTAGTTTTTCAGTCCAAATATTGAGGTTAATTCCTCGACATCTCATGAAGTACTGAATCGACCAGATTGATACTCGAATAAACAGTTGTGAAATACCCATGTGCAACTTAGTGCGGATCCAGTTGTCAGAAAATTGAAAGAAAGGTTTCTTCGGAAATTTGAAAAATTTATTTTCTATGAAAATATTGATTGAATTCCAACAAAACTTCGCACAAAAAGATTTAAACTCTGTCGTTAGTTTTGAAATATCAACGCGCAACTTAGAATTAAAAAAAAATATTTATTTGAAAAGTTTTCAAATCTTTGTTGAAAATTTTTTCTTCGGAATTATTCACTAGATTTCAATGAAATTCGGAACAAACCTCAAAGTCAGTATTTAACAACAATATTTCACATCTAAATTCGACCCGATATTTATTTTCGGAGATAAAGGGAAAAAAATGCCGAATATCGTTGTTATTCAGAATTTTAACGTTATTTCCGCAATATCTCAAGAAATACAAATGCGATCAGATTGAAACTTCGTAATCAGGTGAAGAATACTAACGCGCAACTAGGCGAAAAATTTCGTGTTGATCTAAAACTTCCAAGTCCAAGTTACCAACACCCAAATTTCGTCCAACTTTACTGTTACTGGGAAAGAGGAATTTCAGAAAAAATTCGACATGATATGGATATCATTATTTATACATATCCGTAAACGGTGCCTCGGCTCCTCATCCTCAAGCAAGATAATTCCTTCCAAATATAGGTTTTTGTTAAGATCGTCTCCGATTGGCTGAAATTTAAGTTGGGATTCCTGATTTCATATCAATAGTGTCAAGTTTATATAGGATATGTTCCTCAGTTTCACTTGGTTGTTTCGGTTGCTGGTTTTTCGTTCCGTAAATATGAAATATTCGGTTGGTTCCTGAAAGAAAGGTTAATTATGGCATTTGATTGATGAAACAGCGATCTTTCTGTCTCCAGAACGATAGTCAATGTCCTATTGGCGTCTGAATTTAAGATTGCAGCGCCACGGTGGCCAGTTTTAGAACCTTACATACAGACATAGATTTTGTTTTGATAGTCGATTTTGTACTGTTTGTTAGTGTTTGGTTTGAAAATTTTTGATTTCATGATTTATTCAAAGACTTTTTAGACTCTTATAGTCGACGAGAGTTTTACTGGGAGTACATATTCCATTCTTAAAAAGTAGGTATGTATCATTCTTCAATCTAATTGAGTGTAGAAACTCTAAAATTACGGGGATATCTCCAAGGCTAGACAGTATTTTAATATGATTTATTTTCAGATCCAAATGGCAAGATTGACTTTAGTGGATTTTTTAGGCTTTAGGTCTTGAAAGTTGAAAAACAGTATTGTAAAACATACTCTTTGAAATAATAGACAAATACTCATAACTTTACTATTTTTATAGGGAATGACTAAATACTCAATATATTGTGAATAAAATGAATACATTCACATGAAACTAATGCTATACTTGTACCGTAAGCTTTATTCATTATGGATTGACAAATAAATTTTCCAACACTCATATGATTGGTCTTGAAAAAGCTGTAATAAAAAAGCCTTGCACAACTTTGCTTTCATCGGCAGAAGCACTTTGAGCGAAGAGTATTCATCACCAGATATTTCCTTGTTGAGACTCTTTTTTTTCAATAGTCAGTTCTATCACTAGAACATTTACGTTGTTCGTTAATAATCAGTTCAACAGGCAGATTCCTGGAAAGCATAGCATTCCTCTTAAGTAAATTTCTCTGCTTGGATTACGGGCCTGGAAATAAATTGTCTTCATGAATGTGATCTAATATTTCATGAGCAATTCGTGCCTACCTTTATAAAAATGATCATCATCGGGAAAATGCAGGTAACAGACTCTCATACATCTTGTTTGTTGGTTTTTATCGATTCTTCAACACTTTCAGGCCCGACTTGTTAAAGGAAGTTTCTTTCACCATAACTCCAAATTTTTTACCGGGCTGTAGAAATCTATGAGAAGGGACATTTGAGTTTGCTTTTCCTCAGTAGAAGCACTTGTGAAAATCACACAAACGCCAAGAAAAATGCATAAACTTTCTCATTTTCTTAACATTTCTTTTAACTTTTCAATGATAATGTCTGTACCTCTGGTTACTCGGATAGCCACCAGAGGGAGTAGCGCTTATCTTCATTCGCCCATAGTAACATAACATAACATGGCATAGAACAATCTTTATTTACTTTATGATCCAGAGATCATAGACGAGACAGCAATCAACAATGAAAAATCACTGAGTATGATCTATGGATAATAAGGCAAATAAAGATTGTTCCATGATATGAATAAAACATTGTGTGCTCATCTGCGCATCTGTGATCGTATTTACCAATAATGATGTACCTTTTTTCATTCAAATTCAAAGCACAGAATATATCGCTACATTCTTGCCAAATTATCGTAAGCTTCTACGAAGTTCGTTGCGGCTTACGATAAGTAACGATGTATTACGATTTATTTCCTTGTTTTTCAAATTTGTTGACGTCACTTTTTTTCAGATGAGCACACCCATGATGTGAAAAACATAGTGTGCTCATCTGAAAAAAAATTACGTCAGCAAGATTAGAATACAAGGAAATATATATTCTGTGCTTTGAATTTGAATGAAAAAATGACGTCATCATTGGTAAATACGATCACAGATGAGCAGATGAGCACACCATGTTTTGCTCACATCATGAGCACACCATGTTTTTACATCAAGTATTGTTCTATGCCATGGATATGTTACCATAGAACATTGACTGTCGTTCTGGTCATGATGTAAGCAAAATATGGTGTGCTCATTTGCTCATCTGTGATCGTATTCACCAATGATGACGTCACCTTTTTCATTCAAATTCAAAGCACAGAATATATATCTCCTTGTATTTTCAACTAGCTGACGTCACTTTTTTTTCAGATGAGCACACCATGTTATTTACATCATGGTTCTGGTAACAGAAAGATTGTTTTTTCATCAATCAAACTCCATGATTAACCTTTTTTCCAAGTACCAACCGAATAATTTATATTCGAACGGAAAACCGGCAACCGAAATATCCAAGTTGATTTGCTGAACCTATCCTATATAAACTTTACACTTCTAACATGAAATAAGGAATCTCAACTTAAACTTCAGCCAATAAGAGATGAACTCAACAAAAACCTATAATTGGAAGGAATTATCCTGTTTGAGGAACCGAGGCACCGTTTACGGATATGTATAAATAACGCGAACCATATCATGTCGAATTTTTTATGAAATTCCCCTTCCCCAGTGATAGTAAATTTGGACGGAATTTGTGGGTTGGCAACTTGGACCGGAGTTGTCTATTGATAACTTGAAACCAATAAAATCAAGTTGATCGACGGAACACATCCTAAAACTTCATTGACATTATCAAATGTGAAGCTCCAATACAATTCAGCCAATAGCACATGATCTTTGCAAATATCGATATTCGAATACATTTACTCGGTTTAAAAAGCCAAAGAGCAGTTCACGGATAAATAACGAGAACTCCAACTTGAAGGAATTGTTCGGAAATTTCCTTTTGTCAGAAATAAAAACCACTTCCGAATATGAAATGGAAATATAGAAAATATAAATGAGATTTCAGTATATCGTGTGACTAGGGACTAATAATTACAAGCTTGATAAAATGTAATGTATATTCTGCAACGTTTCGCAGAATTTTTCATGAACTTTTCCATGCCACTATACAATATCCTAATCTTCAAATCATCTTATGATTATCTGAAAGACTAGAAAATAGGGAATTGCCATATCATCAATTCCGTACCGATCACTCTAATTTTAAAATCAAAATAAATTCTCAAGCTCCCTCTCATACTATAATTGTTCAATTCGCCTTCACCTTCACTATCGGAAAGTCCTTCGCGAGCTATTCCTGCTCCTTCGGGAACCTTATCCACCTAGTGCACCACCAAGACCGCGCATGCGCACACCTTCCGGACCCGTCGCACCAGCTTACTCCTCGATGCCGCTCAGCCACCGACGGTGCCAGCATCCACGGCGACGGCCAGTCATGGGGCTCGCTTAAGTGAGTGAGTGCTCTGTCATGCACGTAGTGCTCGTGTCCGTATGTCTGCTGCTCGTCACCCCCATCTCCATGTCCTGGTGGTGAGTCCAACTTCATACTAATTTGAAAAGATAGGGAAAATTGTTTCTTTGAAAGTTGAGGGAAAATTGGTGTAGAGAACCTGAAAGGACCTGCAAGAGTTGAATGGGAATTGGTTCATTCGTATGTTGAAGGAAACATCTTCTTCATAGACGTTGAAATTGGTGCGGGTGACTGAAATGAGAAACACGCATGTGTTGATGTCATTCGAATTTTAGCAGTCAGTAGGATTTTTACTGTAGTCAGGAATTCCACTAAAATGTTTTCCTTTTTGAAAAGCGAATATGTTGCCCTTTCAAGTAATTCAAATGTAATCGAACCATATTATGGATTCATTGTTTATTTCTATTTTTGAACCATTTCCCCTTCAGTTCGAAAATTCAAAATCAAGCAATCGAATTTCCCCCTTTTTTTCTAGAAACCAAGAATTTGTTCAAATGTTCATGAATTCCAATGATTGGAGAAAGTTTATGTGTTACCTATTTCAGGGATATTTTTCCCTTTTCTTTCAATATTTTTGTTTTATAACATCTACATACGGTCCACAAAACTACTTTTGGTATTTCGTCGGTATTTGTTTACACTATGGAATATGTTTTTTTCTCAAATTATCAACGTTCTATTCGGTGAGAATGCTAATTTTGCACTACAAAAGTGCTTCAAATATATGGCTAAATATAATCGAAACCCCAAATGAATGAAACACTAAATTGATGCTATATTTGTTGGATTAACTATTTTCTGAATTTTGATATTAATTATCATATGCCAGTTGAATTTTTTTCATTCATGAAACTGTATTTTTTGGAAAAGTCAAATCGAAAGTTATTTTGGCGACGGTGTATTTAGGGATTATTTGATGGAATAAATATAACAAAATTTCAATCTGTGAGTAATTTTAACGATATTTTTATTTGGGAATTACCACAGAAAACAGTTTGTCTTTTCCTGAATTTCAATTTGTTATAACTTCTTGAACATTAATCATTTATCTCTTGATTCAATGAAATATATGTCGTATTGAGTTGGTGTTTTAATTTTTTGTATGTAACAATTATACACAATGCATTAAAATGTTAAAATTTCAGGAAAACTTCTAAGGTCCCCCTTGTTCAGGGTCATGATTATTTCTGCCGCTTTTTCTCTGTCGAAAAGTTTGAAATTGAAATGTATGTTTGTTACAGAATAATATTTTTTTTGGAACTACTTTACACTTTCTCTTTAAAAGATAATATTGAATGTTTCCTGCGTAAATTTGCTTTGTTGAAAACTATAGGCTAAAATTCTATGAATCTGCTTCTGCATGAAGAATGATTATGTTATATTGCAAGGTACTCAGGAGGAAGAATTATGTAATTTGCCATGAAAGTTCCCATATTACTCAGTTTTATGCTTGTTTCACTATAAAAGAACAGAAAAGAGTTTTATAACATACTGAAGACGGGATCGTTCTTTTAGGATATCGCGAATATGTAGATTCTTTCAAGAATACGATTTTGCTGTATAATTCTCTAATCGAATTAAATAATTCCAAGTTTACTGAAAATGTAACCAATTTTCGAGCAGCTAGTATTGGTGCTATTCTTGCAATTATTTCGTTATTAATAGAAAATATCTATCATGGCGCTGAACTTTCTGTAAAATTTGTAATATGTCAACGAGAATTGTTGCAAAATTAAAAGAAAGGTTCACTGTATTTCAAATACTTCCGTGAAATTCATCATGTAGTTACGTCCTGGAAACATGTTTGATTTACTCGAAAACTATTCGACCGATGTTGGTGCAAAGTTAACTGTCAGAAGTGTTGTGAAATATGTAAGGCATTTTGTAACTGCGAACATGACTTTTACTTGAATGATGACTTGAGTAATAAAATATTAAAACAATACAGTATCGTTTGAAATAAAGTTCCTTGTGAATATTTGTTTTACGTTATATTGAAATGACATATTTTTTTTTGGGATTACATTGATTCTGCAGCATGTTCAAGGAAACGGCGTGCTTTCATATTGCTCAGATATCTGTTTTTTCCGAACTTCCCGAGAATGGTTTTGTCGCACCATTGAATATGATGAAAAATTCAGATTCTGAGAGGCCGAACGGCTGACCGTAAGCACGATAACTTGAAAAGGAAAAAACGAGCCATTGAGGATATTTCCTTAATATCTCCGGAACTACTGATTGAATCGGACCGAAACTTCGTAGTTATCTGAAGGATATCGACCTGCAACTTATGCAAAATTCTGTGAGGATAGTACTGTCGCAGATGGAATTTTTTTTATCGAAAGTTGAAAAAGAATTCTGGAACTATACATCAGATTTAAATGGAATCTCGCACAAACCTATGAGTCAATATGCAACAACAGTGTGCACAATTTAAGCTGAGTCCGATATTTATAATCGAAAATATTGTGGAAAAATATGTCAATTTAAGTTGATATTTCACCCATTATGTTGCTGATTTTAACCTCAGTGCTTTTCTAAATTTTTCTGAGGAAATTTTTATGACAGTTTTTCCATGGTTTCGATCTCTCAAATATTATTATTATTATCAGAATTTTCTCTCATCAAAGCTACAGAAGGAATCAAATGAACCTTACTGCTCACCTTTCTGTTTTGATTGCCTGATAAATAATAGAGATGGTATGCAAGAATAAACAGATGATAAAAGATAAGGACTCAACTTAGAAGCTTAAGACAATGGCAATGGGTACCACTCTACGGTCTTTATTATAGAGTTGTAAATAATTGACTTCCGTGTTATATTTCACTTCATCTACCTGATTGTGGTGGCAACCTACCAACATCTTACTAATTTCTCGGCCTCATCGTTGGAACAGCGTATTTTTCAATCTCTGGAATTATTGGAAAAAATTATTTCTCAGATTAATAGTTACAATGGGCGCTCATTCTCAAAAATATGACGGAATATTTTACTCAAATATCTATAATTTGTGAATTAGAAAATTTCAGCTTGTTGAAGATAAGATCTAGAGACTTAAATGGCAGGTGTATGGTCGAAATGTGCTAGATAAATTCGCAACTGTGTGGAATTCATTTTTGACTTCGAATGAAGTGAAAGATTCCTGCAAAATAGAGATTGAGAATTTCGTGGGGACCATATTACAGGAAAATAGGAAAACATTATAGACACTCTATCTCGGAAACTACCTTCAGATAAAGATTAAGTTTTGAAGGATCTATCCATCATTTTAACTTCTTAATTAAAACACCTATAGATCTGAAATCCCCAGGAAAGGTTAATTGAGTTAAAAATTCAGTAGGGGTTCCGTTAGTTTCTCAGAATTTTGTTTTCAGAATGAGGTGAAGAAATCATTGAAACTCAATCGAAAACTCTTTTGTTACCTGGTATTGATCCACCAAGCATTTCAGCCTGAATGCTTAATTCATATTTCTTCAGAAAATTATCTTTTACTCATAGATTTTAATGAATGAAACATCTGTTGTAATCTGCGCTCTTCTTTTTGCATGCATGTTCTGGGGAACAGCGTGCTATCGTTTTGTCCAAATGTCTGTAATTTTCGAAATGTTTCCCGGTCTCAAAAGACTATGATGGACCCACTGATGACTAATTCGGTGTCAAAATCGAATCTGTCCGGCCGTCCGTCACCACCATTACGGGCGCACGAAGGAATCTATCGAATTGAAAATTTCAGGGTTGGTTGCAATTGAAAATATGACGGCTAAGTTTTTTAACGGGAAAATCGGACAAGCGGTTTCGGAGTTAGTGCCTTTTGAAGTTTTGACGGTATTTTGGTGATAATTCGGGAACTACTGGAACGATTGGCTCAAAACTTGGCAGTTAGTTGGAGTATGGCAACATTTTTTTCGAAAAATTTTCTTTTCATAACATTTGAAAAAAAAATCAGCGCACAATTTGAGCTCCATATTTCACGGTAGTATACCAAATTTCAATTCGATGCGGCTGTCAGTTCTAGAGATATCGGGAAAAAATATTTCAAAATTCGTGGTTTTCTTCTCGATATCGTGATTTTTTTCGGTATAACTAAAGAAATACTGATTGAATCATGATGAAATTTCGCAGCTAGTTTGAAAATGCTGAATTTAGAATTTCGTGATGATCGTGTCATTAGGACAGTTTCAATAAAAATTTGAATCGAAATTTTTTTTTTGAAATATTCAATATTCTGTGATCTTCTCATCATATTATCATCATTAAATTCTGTATGAAACTTCAAAGTGTTATTTTTCCATGAAGTACTGGATTTCAATTCGATCTAATCTGTAGTTTTGGAAATATTGGGAAAATAAAATTTCGAATGGGTATATCTGCGGAATCATTGGGTGAATTTTATCCATTCACGAATACGGCCTTAGAAACTCGAAATTTGTACAGTAGGTGTGGGGCTTAATTACGAAGGTCGAATTCGTGAATGGGTTCAATCCGCCTAATGATTTCGTAAATATACCCATCCAAAATTTTATTATCTCAAGATTTCCAAAAATTCAGATTAGATCAAAATGAAATACAGTACTGTAACGAAAAAACCTAGAAAAGCTTCTGCGCGCATCTTCAAATACGTTGCTAAAGCGGTCATCTCCAATGAACATGTGCGCAAAAGCTGCTGCCTTCACGGCAGTGCTCTTCTAGGTTTTTGTATATATATTCAACCTGAGGCTTGTATTGCAATATCACGAAAAATTCCTAGTCAGAATGGGTCTCTGGCAAGTAACCATTTGGATACAAGATCTTAATGTATGCTATCACATACTTTGACGAGTCGCGACTTTTGAATAACTCGGTATTCAGATGGGTGAAATCGAAAAGCAAGTTCAAATTGGGGAGATGCGGTAGGTCGCTCCTACGTCACACGTAATAGCACCATTCTAAGATCGATATAGCCAAGGCGCTCCATTGGCTTGGTGAAGTTGAAGGTACACGAGAAGAGAGAGATTGAGAGTGGATATGGCACATTACTCTACGGAACGTCGCGAAGTGTCTGAACAGCCAATATGTGGGACCGAACTTGACAGATCGTTTTCTCATTGAAAATTGCATTTTTTTACTGCGATCTAATTTATTCAGTATTCTTATGGATATAAAAGTCGATTCCGATAATGAATAACGCCCAGTTCCCCATAGAAGAAGGGTGTAAAATACACATGCAAGATGCAAGGGACCTATTGTAGATCAATATGTTCCAACTATTTAGTGGATACCTACCAACCGTTTCATCAAACCGAAGTTGGTTCCTGTTGGAGTAAACCCAGATATCATAAGTTTATTGGTTCATTAGTGAACATAATTAGTTCCCTCATTAGCAAGAAAATAAAATGTTTGTCCAGATAAGTTCGATATTGGCATTTTAGGTTCAGATTGATCTGGCCTATCGATAATTAGATACTGTTAGATTTTCCAGAATTCGATTCGTTATGTAGAGGTAAAGGAACATTCATTCATGATCTCGAGCAGATTTATATTCAGTCGGTAGCGTGAATTTATGGGAATATTATACTATAAACATAAATTATTCTTGGGATAACTTATAGGCCACTGTGAGTTTTCATTCTTAATGAATTATGAATAATGAGATATTTTATAATTCAGCTTGTAATTACAATAAACTATCGGTAAAATGTCTCAGTGCTCTTTGTGTTTCAAGATTTATCGATTTGGATTTGTAGATGGTTTTTAGGATGCGTTTAGAATACATGTTAAGTACTTCGTCTACGGTTCCTTGGATTGAATTTTTCACATATCCAACCAAACTCCTATAAAATGGGAAAGAACTTGCCTCAGAACAAAATAAATGGAGATGCGTTGATGAAGAAAAACTTTCAGAAAAGCACTCACGTGAGGACAGCAGCTTTTGCACGCAAGTTGAAATTTTTTACCGAAGCGGTCATGATTTCACTTTTTTTCACCAAACTACGAAGTTGAAATTTGATATAGTAAGTCCTTCTTCAGATACTGGGGCAATATCCGCAAAATTTCCAGAAACCACGAAATGCGATCTACTGAGATCAATTTTGGATTGAAAAGATATTTTCAGAATTTTTGTTAAGTATTAACCTGAAAGTTTGTGCCAAATTTCATCCAAATCTGATAACTAGTTTCTGGAAAGAAGAAAGAATTTTTTTTTCGCATTTCCAATATCACAATACTGCTAAAATTCTGCATCATGTTGCACGTTGTGTATTCTACCACCAGTAATGAAATTGAAATCTGATCTCGAGATATCGAAGAAATAATCTCGAAATTTCAAACAACAACGAAATTTCACAAACATTTTTCCTTATAATTCTGAAAATGAATATTGAATCAAATGAGGATTTTGAACGCTGTCAGTAAAATCTGGAAAATATTCGAATAATAAGATTATTATTATTTTCTAACATTCAAATTTCATATTTTGCACTAATATGTGCGTTGTTATTTTCCAGCGCTTAGAATGTTTCAACTCGATTGAACCAGTACTTCTTAAAATATCGTGAAAAAAAACTCAAACGCATTACCCCGAAAAAGTTTGTAGATTTTGCCTATTAACGAACCCAACCCAGATATAACGGCTCCAAACAAAAAATGAATTTCAAGTCTTCCGGTCTCTTCCTACGAAAGTTAGAGCACACCAGTTGTTAAAGGCCATTTTCGACTTCCTATTCAAAAATTACAAACATTTTAGCAGAACAAAGTAATTTCTTCACCTCTATTATCAAATGAACCATCAAAAAGTAATGGAGTACTCTACTTAACATTTGCTAATTAACTGCAAAAACGGCCAAAGTTAATGATATTCCACGCTTGATTCGCTGGGGTTGTTCTGTTGACTTTATACACATCAATTAGTCCGATATATCTCTCATCCATAAAAGAAAAAAATTTCAATTGGTTCTATAAGCTCATTATTTTGAAATAATGAACCAATATTATCTCAAAATAGATCAAAGTAGTGTTTGTGTACTATTACAGAAGCGTGTTTGCCACGCACCAATAGCATACCGACAAACGATTTGACGTATTTGAGAATTTTACAAGATCAAATCACATTTGCGAAGACAAACATCTGTAACTGGCATGTGAAGTATACAAATATCCTTTCGTTGTTCTTCGACGAAATCCACTTGTATTTTTCTGGCCATTGTTCTAGCTTTGAAGTGAATATAAAATGTTTATTTGTACGAGTCAGAGCAGCTTCGCTCTATTGTTTTATACGGTCGAAAAATAATTTGCTAGTGATTTCAATGCAGATATACAGTGCGCGTCAAAATTATGGAACAAATTCATTTTCTCGGAAGAAAAATATTTGGCAACAAAATCCTGAAACAGATCAATTTTTGTTTCACTTCTACCAAATTTATATGCATTTTCGAAGGATTTTTGTTGCATCCTGTACCATCCCCATCAACCTTCTTTCAAGTTTTTGAAAAGGGAGAGTGGGTCATGTGGTTCTTTTTTGGCAAGGTCTTTGTATCTTCTTTACAGGCGTGCAGAAATTTTCGAGAGATTTTTTTTTGAAAAAAAATTAATTAGTTCAAAGAGGTTTTCGGTGTCATGGCTCATTTACTTTGGGGGTTCGTAGGGGATGAAAGTTGTGCAAGAAGAAAACTGTAATGGTCGACTTTCATTCGGTGACAAATTTCATCAGGTACCATCGTCTCAAAGTAAATGAGCCATGACAAAGTGCACATACTAAAAACCTCGTTGAAATAATTAATTTTTCAGAAAAAAAAATTTTTCTTGAAAATTTCTGCACGCTTGTGAAGAAGATACAAGGACTTTGCGAAAAAGTACCACATGACCCACTTACCCCATTCAAAAAATTTAGGGAGTTGATTGGGATGGCACAGGGTGCAACAAAAATCTTTCAAAAATGCATAAAAATTCGGTAAAAGTGAAAGAAAAATTGACCTGTTGCAGGATTTTGTTGCCAAATATTTTTCTTCTGAGAAAATAAATTATTCCATAATTTTGACACGCATGTTTTGCTATCTTATAATCTGATGGACATCTTCACACGTAGTATGGCTGGCTAACAGTTAATCAAATAATTTCTTGTAAATCACAAACTACCTACTATTAGTGTCAAACAAATGCTGAAAACCTGGTTTATTGAATACCAGCAAGAACTGTCAATTAGAGAGAAGGAATTCGCAATGCACTTCTTGTGTTGATTAAAGGTATCACATATCGAACGTTTCACTGTGTATTGATTGTTTTCTTTCATTCGCATTGAGGTAATCTCATTAGATCGTATAAACGAGATGTGATTTATATGAAAGGTGTTTCACAGGATGTCATATAAATGATTATCATCTTTGAAATTAACCTCGTAAAGCGTGCAATAAATGTGCTGTAATGAGGAAGGAACATATGTCAGATGGTATGTAGAGACATACTTTTCATATGATTTATATTATGTTGGTTGTATATTGAATACAGTCTTCTTATAATTAATAAGACGGACGGTACTCACATGTTCATATTGAAGATATGTGGACACTGAGAATATATTTTTCGTATGTAATTTTTTTGGAAGAATATTTTTCGGAATTTTCTCTGGTTATAGATATATTGTCCTTTGTCACTTATAACGCGCTTGTTCTAGGGAACAGCGCATTGTCATTACGTCACAATATCTGTTATTTTTGAATTTGGAGCCTAAAATGATCTTGAACGATTGGGTTGAACTGTTTGAAGAAGAATCCGTAGTCAAATTCAATTCTGTCCGTCCGTCCGTCCGTATGTGCTCTAACTTTCGAAAGAAAGAGTTAGCGACTTGAAATTGTGAGATTAGGTTTGGAGCCCAAATATCTAGGCTAAGTTCGTTAATGGGTGGAATTGGTTAGATAGTTTCGGAGTAAGGCCCATTTGAAATTCTGAGGTTAATTCCTCGATATTTCATGAAGCACTTGACCGAAATGAAACTTCGTGAACAGTTTTGAAATACTAACGCGCAACTTAGAGCAAAGTTTCGTGTGGATCCAATTGCTAAAAATAAAAAAAAATTATTCGAAAATTCTTGAAATTTTTGTTGAAATTTTTTTTTTCAGTGAAAATGTTGATTAGATTTCAATGGAATTTGGCGCAAACCTTAGAGTCAGTATTCAACAACAATGTTACAAATTTCAATTCGATCCGAAATTTATTTTCGGAGATATAAAAAAAATGTGCCAAATTTTGTTGTTATTTGGAATTTCTACGTTATTTCCGCAACATCTCAAGAAGTACAAATGCAATAAGATTGAAGCTTCTTAATCAGGTGGAGAAAACCAGCACGCAACCAGGTGCAAAATTTCGTGTTGATCTAATAGTTAGAATTTGAAGTACGTAAAAGCTCCTGTCCTCACCTCGGATTCCGTAAAAAATCAAAATCAATGTGGATAAATCAGTGTAGAATTGGTATGTTGATATTTAAATAAAATCTAGAGAAGCACTGAATTATCGGAGTTTTCGGCAAATGGTCTCAGACCACTCGGCCTGCTCAGTGTAGGCAGAATTACGGGTTTACTGAAAATCCTATCGACTTCAAACTTTCTCAGTTGGATGCAAAATTAGAAATTTTTTCGAAAAAATTTTTTTCTTCATTTTCGAAAAAAAATTTGCTTCGACCTTGAACTTCATATTTCACAGAAGTGTACCGAATTTAAGTTTGATACAATTGAAATTTTTGATAGATTCCATCAAGATTCAACCATTTTGATTTATTTCTTGGTATAATTATACCGAGGAAAAAACCTGAAATTTGACATTTTTTTTCTTCAGTATCGTTATTTTTACCGAAATAAATCAGAAGATACTGGTTCAATCTTGATGAATCTTAGTATCTCACTTGTTTGGAAATGCTGATCAACAACTTTATGCGATGGGAACGATTTGAAAAAAAAATTTTTTTTCAAAGAATTCAATGTTCTGCGATCTTCTGACCATTTAAACCTCGCCAAATTCTGTATTAAACTTCAAGCTGTAATTTTTCCATCGAGTACTGGATTTCAATTCGATCTTGTCTGTATTTTTGGAAATATTGGGAAAATAAAATACACGAATTCGGCCTTTGCAATCAAGGTCCAAACCTACTCCACAAATATTGTGTTGTGTTGTTTCTTTCGGAAGTTATTGTGTTCACGATCGGCCTCTGAGGGTTGATAGTATTGCAACAATATTATGGAAATATTGGAAAATTTGCGCGCATGTTCTATGGAAAAGCGTGGTATCGTTTCGCCCAAATGTATGTGATTTCAGATTCAGATGCGATAATTTTGTGAGAATCTTATCATTAGAAATTACGAAAAAATTTCTTGATTTCGTTTTCTGAAATATTCCACCAGATTCAGATGACACTTTGTACGAACCTTGAGGTTAATAGGTTATAGCAGTATGCTGAATTTTAGATCGATAAGATTATATAAATTTAAGGCAATATTGGGAAAAATATCTAATTTCCTTGTTATTCCCGCATTATCGTTAGCTGCTTTCAAATAACTCGAGAAATGGCACCTAGAAAACCACTTTGAACATGTGCGCAGAAGCTACAACTTTTTCGCTTCTTGAGGGTTAGGGTTCTTAAGATTTTCCTGAGATGGAGTAAGTAAATTTTTTTTCGATAAGCTTCATCCCACAAAAAAGCTTGTCCTCAAAAAGTTCTGTATTCTTCAGTTTTACCTGTCCTAGATTATTCCTCGTAAGGATAGTAGTATCAGAGTACCATTTCACATCACAAAAACGACCATTAAATTAAATACGATCATTCGGCCTAATGAGATTACCCCAATAAGCCCAACGAAAAAAAAACGATAATTACTTCGACATATTCGATATGTGTTATTTTCAATCAGCTGCGATGCTATATTGCAAAAAAACATTGCAGATTCCGTTGCACTAATTGACGGAACAGCTTGTGCAATTACAGCACGACCTTCACTTGATTTTTCATTAAGATCGAGAAATTAATCCGTACTACTTCGCTAATTGGACGATGTTACTCGGTGTTTCTCAAATAATTTGATCACTTGTTGAACAACAGTTAAAGGCGAAGGATTCAATTGGTACTTGACACTTGGCTGAGTCGGATGCGATAGAGATTTCATGAGATGACACTCGAATATTAAGTGAGTTACTGATGGTGATTCGAATTACGTAAGGCCTATAGGCCGATATTAAACTCAATAACTTCGGAAAGAAATAACTTGGAAACTAGATATTTATAGGGTAGGTTCGGACCTCAATTACACAGACCAAATTTATGAATGGGTGAAATCCACCTTATGATTCCACAGATATAACCAAAAAATAATAATTGTCCCAATAACTCCAAAACTACTTATTGGAACGAATGGAAATCCAGTACTTAACTGAAAAATTATTACTCGAAGGTTCATGCAGAATTTTGGGGGGATGATTTAAATTCAGAGATTGAATATAGAATATTTTAGAACAAAATTTTGAAATATTTCTTCTGTTCCATGGCCACTGTCAACACGAAATACCGCGTTCAAATTCTAACTATTAGATCAATACGAAATTTTGCAACTATTTGCGTGTCGGTAATCTCCGCCTGATTACGAAGTTTCAATCTAAGTGCATTTGTACTTCTTGAGATGTTGCCGAGATAACGTTGAAATTCCAAATACCAACGAAATTTGGCACATTTTTTTCCTTATATCTCCGAAAGTAAATATCGGATCGAATTGAAACTTGAAACTATAGTTAAATGCTAACTCTAAGGTTTGTGCAAAATTTCATTGAAATCTAATCCATATTTTCAGAGGAAAAACATTTTTCATCGAAAATCAAAAAAATTTCCAATAATTTTTTTTTTCAATTTTCCAACAAATGGATCCGCACGGAATTTTGTTCTAAGTTGCGCGTTGGTATTCAAAACTGTCCACGAAGTTTCAATTCGATCGAGTGACTTCATGAGATATCGGGGAATTAACCTCAAAATTTCAAAACTCCGAAACTATCCAACCGATTCCAACCATAAACGAAATTAACCGAAATATTCGGATTCCAAACCTAATCTGACAACTTCAAGTCACAGGTCACTTGGTTTGAATGTTTATGATTCTACTTTTTCTTCAAGTAATTTCAGCCAAATATAATCCATTTCTACAGAACAATGAGCAAAATTACTCTCTCCATTTAACAGAATGCAGGAGGCAGAATTCAAGAATGTTTTCAAAACAGATGAATATGTGCTGCTGTGATTTCTTAAAAATATCAATTTGACGGAAGTCTCACAAAACATAAAATCGAAAGAAAATAATTCCGCAAATTCTTTCCTTTGTCTGATGAAAGAGTCCGATTTGTACTCTGGAACATCACAGTTTACTATGTTTTCCTACCGTTTGTTTTGTTCCGGTATTGTTTACTAGGCAACCTGTTTTCCTAGAAACTTCCGTTGACAAATAGTTCAATCCTGCAATCCGCAAGGATGTTTTCCATAAAAAATTCTGTTTAATTTTCAATAGTTGATGCAAAATCATCCCAAAATAAGTTTTAGTCGATACTTGAGATATGATGTTATCAATTAACAGCAATTCCACTTTTTATGATTATTTTTAAACGGTATGTCAGTTAAACATATACGTACCTGATATAAAATTTCAATTATATAATTCGAGATGGAAAGAAATTTGATCAACGTTAAAGATATAGTCAGTAAGTGAATGGACAACATTTTGAGCATTTAATGTAGTTAAGTTGTTATCATGAAGATAAGTTGACCAGTTGAAGCCATCGAATGTAGTTAGCGATTCTCTTCTTCTTCAATGGATCAATTCGGCCAAGACTCAAAAGAAAGGGTGGTGCAAAATGGTGAAGGGCCCCCCATATCCAGTTCATTAGAGTAGATCAAATTTCTACCTTCTCAAATCAAATGAGAATAGGATATTTGGTGATCATATATTTGATCTACCTTCAAGAATAATCATAAACAGGAGGATTTCCATTGAAAAAATAGTTGATGTCCTATCTCAAATGTGGGGCCGCGGTATAACATTTGCTCGCATCAAAATGAGCGCAATTTGGAATTCTGTACTCTATTTATATAATTCTGTACTGTATATGTAGATCTGTTCACGAATTCTGCCATACAAATATCCAGTCTTTTTGTCGTTATTTCACTTACGGTCTAACCGATGATCGTAAACGCGATTACTTGTGAAAACTTCAGAGACTCGATATCTACAAAGCACATTTGAGCTCAATATCGATGGCGTTATTTTTGATGGGTAAAATTCACTTTATGATTCCGCATACATAGTCGCAATTTTATTTTCGAAATATTGCCAAAATATAGATCCGATCGAATTGAGATCTGCTTCTTCTGGTTGACAAATGACAGCGTGAAGTTGCATCAGAATGGCTGAAAATTAAGTTTACGAAATTATCGGATGGATTCAATCTACTTTCGTTATCGACACCACGTTAATATGAAAATATCGAGATTCTAGTATAGTTCATGTCATGGTGAGAACAATGTATTGGGAAGAGAACTGAAGGGTTTTCCAATAAGAGGTGTTATTTTGATATTCAAATAAAAATGCCATTTTGCAATATAAATGATCCGATGTTCATTTCATTATGAAGAAGAAGCTATGCCGTTAATAGTGGAAAATAACATCAGGGTATGACCACGTCACGACCACGCTTACAGGACCATATCCTTTTTATGAAATTTTCCATAACCAAATCGCAAAGTGGCTGCCCTATATCCTCGATAGGCTCACGAATTCCATCTTTGAGGTCTTGAATCGACGCTGGGCTATTGGCGTAGACCTTCTCTTTCACGTGGCCCCAAAGGAAGAAGTTGCAAGGTCACAAGATCTCGGTGGCCAATTGTGATCACCTCTTCGAGAGATAACATTATCCGGAAATTTTTCCCGCAAAAGATCAATGGTTTCGTTGCTTGTGTGGCACGTAGCGCCGTCTTGTTGAAAGTAAACGTTGCCCAGATCAATACCATCCAATTACAGCCATAAAAATCATCAATCATCTCTCGATAGCGCAATCCATTCACCGTAGCTATTGTTCCAGCCTCATTTTCGAAAAAGTAAGGTCCAATGACTCCGCCAGACCATAAACCGCACCAAACAGTCACACGTTGAGGATAGAGAGGCTTTTCAACAATAAGTCTCAGGTTTCCGAGCCCCAGATGCGACAATTTTGCTTGTTGACGAAGCCAGCGAGGTGGAAATGGGCCTCACCACTCAAGATGATTTTTCGATGGAATTCCGGATCATATTCATGCATTTCGACGACCCAATCAGCAAAGACACGAAGTTGTTGATGATCGGCCGGCTTGAGTTCCTGTGTTATCTGAACTTTATGAGCCTTAAGACCCAAATCTTTATGCAAAATACGGTGTAATGACGTTTGTGAAATGCTTAATTCCAAAGAACGACGAAGAATGGACAAACCTGGGTTTTCTTCAACACTTTCGGCTACAGCAGCAATATTCTCGGCTGTTCTTGAGCGACTTGTACGGGTTTTATTCTTCACATCCCTAACTTGTCCCAACAGCTCGAATTTTTCCACCAATTTCTTTATTGCGCTCCGACAAGGTGCTTCACGACGACCCAAAAATGTTCGAGTTTTACGAACCGTCTCTGCCAAATTTTCACCATTTTTATAGTGAATTTTAATAATTTCAATGCGTTGTTGAAGCGTGTATCGTTCCATTTTTATTAATGGCGTAGTTTCTACTTGTCAAATGTCAAACAATGACAGCTTCAAAAGTGACATCTACCGAAATAGCGGGCTATTCAAAATAACACCTCTTATTGAAAAACTCTTTATATACTCAAAATTAGAAGAGCACGTCTGGAGCTTGATACCGAAGTTCGTTTTCATGCATAGGTAGGGGACACCCAAAAATTCCGCCATTCGAAACATTATTTATTTCAGACTGTACTGTAATGTGCCATTTACCGGACTCATTTGAGTCCGGAAAATGATACATTACATCACTAGGCCGGTAGAGTAACTTTACCGGACTGGTATATTTAAACTAACTAATGAACGATTTTTATTATTAGGTGCGCAACTAAGTTCTCGCTGTTTGTCAGTAGATGGCTCTAGCAGTAAGAGCTAGTCGATTTTGACATATCCAAAACGTCATGAACCAAGCTTAGACATATGGTAAACAAACCGCCGCGACACATAAGTGATTTTGTTTTCGCATTATATACTTCTGGTTAAGTGAAAATGTCGAATTTCGTGCCAAACAATCGTCATTTGCGGGAAGTGTTGATTTTCTTTTTTCATTCGAAAAAAACGGCAGCTCAAGCGCATCGAGAGCTCCAAAAAGTGTACGGAAACGCTGCTCTAAGCGAAACAACATGCCGTGATTGGTTCCGTCGCTTCAAAGACGGTGATTTCGATGTTGACGACCGTCCACGGGAAGGAAGACCCAAATCCTTCGAAGACGCTGAATTGGAGGCATTGCTCGATGAGGATTCGTGCCAAACTCAAGAAGAGCTTGCTGCAGAATTAGGAGTTACCCGTCAAGCCATTTCCAAGCGATTGCATGCATTGGGGATGATTCAGAAGCAAGGAACTTGGGTTCCTTATGAGTTGAAGCCAAGAGACGTTGAGCGTCGTTTTTTCGCCTGTGAACAACTGCTCCAGCGGCAAGAAAGGAAGGGTTTTCTTCATCGCATCGTGACGGGTGATGAAAAATGGATTCATTACAGCAACCCAAAGAGGAGAAAATCTTGGGGACTACCCGGGCATGCTTCTACGTCGTCGGCTCGGCCGAACATTCACGCTGCGAAGGTTATGCTGTGCATTTGGTGGGACCAGGTCGGTGTTATTTATTATGAGCTGTTGAAACCGAGCGAAACCATCACTGGGGAACGTTATCGAACTCAATTGATGAGATTGAGCCGAGCACTGCGCGAAAAACGGCCACAATACGAGCAAAGGCACGAAAAAGTGATTTTACTGCATGACAACGCTCGGCCTCACGTTGCCAAACCTGTTAAAACCTACTTGGGCACGCTCAAATGGGAAGTTCTACCCCACCCGCCATATTCCCCAGATATTGCGCCGTCCGATTTTTACTTGTTCCGTTCGATGGCACATGGCCTGGCTGATCAACAGTTCCACTCATATGAAGACATCAAAAAATGGCTTGATTCGTGGATAGCCTCAAAAGACGAACACTTCTGGCGTCAAGGTATTCGAGCTCTACCAGAAAGATGGGAAAAAGTTGTGTCTAGCGATGGGCAATACTTTGAATGATTCATTTGTAACCATTTTTTTATAATAAAGTTATATTTTCATCGAAAAAACAGCGAGAACTTAGTTGCGCACCTAATACAATTTTAGCATTAAAAAAAGAAATAAACTCTTACCGCATCCAAGAAGTAAGCTAACATTATATTTCCATTTATCCATTTGGGGTTTTCTCCACATTGTAAGTTTTGCGCCATTCACAGAATGTCTCTTTTGATATCGCCCGGAAGACTTGGCCGGGATAAGTTTCGCCGCCGTTTCAGAACTCCTTTCGAGATCTCTGCATCCATTTTATTTGGAATTATTCAAAACCAAAAATTTGAAACGATGCTGAACTGACAGGCAAGACAAGACAATCAATAAAAAAATATTTTTTACTGTTAGCAACCGATTCAAAGCATACTACATTATCACCCTATTTTAATGGATGGTTTTACATCATGTACTGATACATTACTGAAATCTTCAAACTACCTGAATGGACAGTTGAATTTTTGTACCAAAAATTTGAGAAAACTATTGAGCAGTATGAAATAAAAAGTTGCACGATACACGGCCGTGAAATGTCATTAAAATACTCGTCTAGAAATTCCAGACTCGGCTCCTTCGTCGCCTCGTCCGTGAACATCTAGACTCCATTTCCCGACCTTCTTACGTAAATCACTATTTTCTTATATTTCCGAAAGTTCCATATTGGAACCATATTTTCAAAAATTCGAAAAAAAATTCTTCATTTCGCATAGGTTAGCGCATCGGCATCCTAAGATGAACCATTAAGTTATAATCTGATTACATCACTATTTCTCAAGATAATGACGAAATAATTTCGAAATTCAGAATGGGTGACACTCCGCAACCATTTCTTAGATTTTGTCCATGAACATTGACTTAGTTGAGATATTTATGATCTGAAGCAATTTGAAATTCTCAAGAGTTCAGGAGATTTTCCTCGAAAGTTACACCATATGCAGATGGTCGGAAATAATTGAATTTGACTTAAGTTCATCTTAGTCCTTTGAGATTATTCCGACTGAAACTCCGAAAATATCAGATATTCGGACAAAGTGATAACGTTCTTGTTCCCTTGGACAAACGCGTAAAGACTATTGGAACAAAACCTGTCGTAATTCTCTTGAGCATTATCCAACGATAGGTCAGAACCATTAATTCAATCTATAAATAGAACCATATTCTCATTATACTTTTTTTTACCGTCCGCTTCAACATTAAATTTTTTATCCGAGTGTCCTTCGCTGTAAACGCGTTCCAGAACTCCCACGAACTAGAAACTCAGATTGGTCACGGTGAACAAAATCAGTGTACACGGACAGTACTGGTACAGTAATCAAGAAACGACCAATGGGTACCCGGTTTGGTTCCTCCCGCGCACCGCTATTGGACAAACAAGAGGATATTAATACCTTTACACCTTGGTTTCAATGACCCCCGCAAGAAAGCGACCGGCCAGCCACCGATGGCTATGTTTGTTTATTCAAATGGGCATATGACAACGTCCATGTAGGTTCATGGTCCAAGACTTCAAGAGAACGTACGAGATTCTGGCTGGTTCCACTCTTACAGCTGCACTTTATTGTCATTTCTAAATAGGTTTAGGTTTGTTCGTTGTTCTTGCATGAAAATGTTATTAGGTTTGTTTTCGTTTCGAAATTCAGAACTGTCCTAGAACAGTTCTAGAACAGCGCAGAATCGATGCGCTGTGGAAGCCCGATTCTGAACTATTCTAGAACAGTTCTAAAAGCGATGAAACCAAAACACGAATTAAGTTCGGGTTCTCATCGGGATCGTAGAGGAAAACACTGCAAATTTTACACAAGGGTTTATTATTTTCTTAGTTAAATAACCTAATATACCGATAAAGTCTTGAACAACTTAGAAACGAATGCGATGATTCATTTTCGATATTATTGGAAATTTGCAGCGTTTTTCTTTATATTTCAGGAATTACTGGTCGGAAATCATCCAGGTAAAATTTTTTTTGTTTGGTTATGCAACAGTACCTAATAAACGTTTAGAGTTTCAATAATATTCGGTGGTAAGTTCTTGAGAAATAATTTTTTTCCCCCTAACCCCCCATTTAGAGCCCTTAGGGTACACCGATCCTGCTGAAAAGCTTGAAGGATCAACCCCGAGTGACACAAGATTTTTCTACCAAGTTTCAAGGATTTCCGTTCAGTACTTCCAGAGAAAAGCCCCGGACAACGGACGGCGGACGGACGGATTTTTTTTATTCGTTCATTCAAATCTACATACTCCAAAACGTGAACTGTGCAATTTTCAGGGGGGGTTAAAATTTTTTTTTCGTTGGTCGATCACTAAGGTATATTATTCGATTTTATCAAATAATAAACCAGAAAACTTCCGTTTGAGTTGGCAGAAAAGAGGAATGTTAATCATGTCTTATAAATTGGGTGTGGTTTAATTAAAAATATGCGAAGTCCTTGTCTCATCATGTAATATAGAAACATTTTTGGGAATACTTGCTTCCACTTAATTTTTTTTTCTGTATTTCATTCCATTACTTCAATTATATTCCGAAATGAACCAACAAATTATTGGTTTATATAATAATGAATTCAATGACGAACGTATTTCAGATATGTGCTTTTTAGAGCAAAATTAATTCGTAACATCATTATCCAATAGAGGAAGAGGACTCTTTTGTATTCATAGATTTATTTAAGAAGTATACATCCCAGGTGTGAACAATAGAAATGAAATCCATTAGATTATCCTGGTAGGTCGTAGCGAAGGAATTATCCTCAATAACAAAAGTTTAATTTTAACAGGTAACCGTTTCCTCAACAAATGAAGCAATCAAAAATCAAATCAACACGACGTCGAAAAAATCAGGTTAACCATTTGAAACGTTGACAGCCACTCCACGCTTGTGCGAACTACCCAATTCGGAAACAGTTCGGACTCTCACGTGCGAACTCCTTTCACAGTTCTAGAACAGTTCGGAATCGATTCTGAAATTAACCAAAACAGGATTACTCGAATCCTGAACCGGTTCTGAAATGAACCAAAACACAAAATCGCAATCGCCTATGCGGAACCGTTCCAGAACAGTTCTGAAGTCGGAACCAAAACAAATCTATTGTGCACTACACTCCCCCACTGCCTTACATTTGTTAGTGTAGATGAGTGTGATGCAGTGTAGTTCAATCTGTCCGCTGATTCTACGCGAAACGAATATTATTATCGTATAAATAATGAGAGGGGTAAATATTAAGGTTTTGGGTTCCCGCTGATATTGAGTTGAAATTTGGTTTTTCCTACTAAATTTAGTACCCTGAACACGGAGCTGCAGTGAAACCTTGGCGGTCTACCTTATTTTCGAAGATATGGGCCCCCAAAGTTCCAAACATGTCCATTTTCAGATCACTTTTTCCACTATAAAAACAATCACGAACCACTGTTTGTTAGTCCATATATCATCTATGAACCTCTGCTTAAATATTCACTACGATTTTTCCCGAGAATATTCATTATTTTTCGAATAAATACAAAATTAGCGAACTGTCATTTAACCTCAAAATCTGCTTACTTTCGCTCATACAAAACTGAAGTTTGGCAAAGGCGCAAAGCTAATGTCCATCGTCATGCGTCGTAGACGGATGACATTGTTACGAAGAGAAGTAATCGAATAAGTATTCGCAATATAACAGATAAACATTGCGAAATTCGATATTTTATATGCCCAAAAATTCGAAAATTCTCTTTCAGTTGGTTAAATAATTAATAATTATAATGATTATAATGTTTATTTGTTACCCAAAACATCATACATAAAGATAGTATCAAATATCAAACAAATGAACATTTCGTTTTCCACAAAAGTCGGAAACTTAGTTAAGAAGATATTGAGTACTTGGTTAGGTTAAGTTAGTTAGATTCGAACTGGAACTGTCCTAAACTAAACTAACCTAACCTAACCAAGTAACTTAACAACTCAGAAAATGAAATTCATATTAGGAATCCGACTACTCCTCTTTCAAGGAAACAAACCCGAACCGTACTCAAATGAATCGAACGTCAGTTGATATTCGCGCGTTTGCCAAACTTCAGTTGTTGTATGATTGAATGTAAGCAGATTTTGACGTTAAATGGCAGTTCGCTAATTTCGTATTTATTCAATAAACCATGAATATTCTCGGCAAAAACCGTAGAAGTAAATATTGTATCGAATTGAAACCTGAAATATCGTTGTTGAATATTGATTTTAAGATCTGTTCCAAATTTCGTTAGAAACTGTCGAACATTTTCCGAGAAAAAAAAATTATTGCAAAAAAATTGGAATCAACATTTTGTTAAAATTTTCTAACAATTGGACTCATGAGAAATCCTGCAATAAGTTTTGCCTTGGTATTTTTCAGATAATTACGGACTGGTTGAATTTGTACTTCTCGAGATATCAAGGACATAACGTCAAAATTTCAACCAACAACGAAATTTTTCATATTTTTTCCATATATCTCCGGTAGTGAACATCGTATAGAATTGAAACTTGAAGAATTGTAGTAGAAGAATGATCATGAGGTTTGTACCAAATTTCGTTAAATTCTGATTAATACTTTCCGAGAAAAAAAAAAATTCAACAAAAGTTCCAAAAATTTTCGAATAATAATTTTTTTAAATTTTCTTACAACAGGATCTATACGAAATTTCGCACTGAGTTGCGCGTTAGTATGCAAGAACTCCTCACAAAGTTTAAATTTGATCCTATCAGTACTTCATGAGATATCGAGGAATTAACCTCAAAATTTTATATAGGCATAACTCCGAAACTTTCTGGCTGATTTTGTCCACTAACGATTACGCGCTGTTCCCCATAACTAGCGCGTAAAAACTGAAGGCGATGAAAGATTGCAGTTGATTTCAGGACAATAATAGAATTATATTTCATTGCCATTATCAACCAGTTGAAAAAAATTAAATATCAAGGTCAAAAAAAGTGGAAATCAGGTTTGCCATATAAAATGAAAGAATTGTGTCGAAACATTTTATCACCTGTCATTACCATTAACGCGAATGCAAATAGACTAGTTGTTGCACGTTGATCGCAATCTGTAAAATATCTAGTCGGTCAATCGTTCAACAATATCAATCAAGATCAGGTAGAGCTCCATTTCCGAAATAAGCTTGTTCCATGAAAATGAGGATGACAGATCGCGTAAATACCGCGAACAGTCTAAATAAACGCGATGAAAGAGCCATTTTGAGTGTTTGGAAAAAATTGAAAGAGAAGTTCCTCATCCAACCGACTGAAGTCCATCAGTCAGAACCGTATGATTTTGTGTATGTGAAAAAAGGTGTGGACTTAAACAAATTATCACGAATTGCTCTCAATATATTCTCAATCCAGAAAGAAACGGATATCTGTTACTCCAATGAAACATTTTCATTTCGAAAATAATGCAAAAACTTTATATACCTATTAACGAAAAATCAGCTTATCTAATCTTTCTCAGATCTCATCCTATCCTAAAATGAATAGTATTCTCCTACTTCACAGATTCCAGAAGTTCTCAATTTTGTCCAATAATTCTGAATCTACTGGACTTTTTCGAAAACTGTTCCTGAAGCAGATGTTGTAATTCTTGGGAATATTCAATACTAAACATGGAGATATAAAATCTTCAGTTTAATTTTAATAAACTAACGTCAAAGATTTCTACACTCCAAGGTTAGCATTTCGATGGAGCTCCTGATATGGTTTTCGTGATTTTCTTTCAGGAGGCCGCCATTTAAGAGGTATGAAATATCTAGAAACCTTTCGGCATTTTACAAGGTGAATCGTAGTGATCTTAATTATCGACAATTGGCGGAAACTGCAGTAGGTATACGAATTACTTCTACAATGCTTCTTCAGTGTAGGGGTTTCAGTTGATTAGTTAGATCAAGGCAAAGTATTTCTTTATTTATCGAAGGTTTTCGTCCTTAAAATTAAAATTGAATCATTTTTTATGGAAAACGGATTGCAGGATAGAAATATTTGTCAAGGGCAGTTATTTGAAAAAAAGATTGCCTAATGAACAATACATAAATAATTTAAACGATAGAGAAAACGAACTGTGAAGTTTCAGAGTACAAATCTGACTCTTTAATCAGACAAACAAGAAAATTTGCAGAAATTAGAAAGACATTCCAATGTTTCTTAGAATTATATTTTTGAAGTGAGGCTGTTTTCTGTGTGTGATATTTTATAAGCTTTAAAGCTTATTGTGGAAGGATATCGCATCATTTTTTTGCTGGGTTTTCACTCCCAATATCTGGAACAAAACTATTGAAAAATTGAATAAAATTTTTTTTATGAAAATATTTCTATCTTACAATCCGCAAAAGCGTTTTCCATTTTATTTAATTTTCAATAGTTTCAGATAGTGGAAGTGAAAACCTAGAAAAAATCTAATGAAGTAAAACCCTCCCAAATAAGTTTTAATCTATACTTAAAAGAAAGGTATGGGCCTTTTTCTATCGATTGTTTCAGAAAATTGGAAGAATTATATAAGGATATGACACATCGAAAATTTTCTCCATGAAAGAGTTTTGTAGTCTGAAACGTCACAGTTTGCTCTGTTTATCGTTTACATCATTCCTATATTGTTCAATTTTTAATTTTTGATAGTTCAATTTCAGATAGCGGGAGTAAACCCAGAAAAAACCTAAGAATTATACGAAATAAGCTCTTATCGATACTTAGAAAAAAAATATATTTGAAAATTTATTTTTCAAAATTTTCTAACGATATGATTCTCAAGACATTTTGCATAGAGATGCGCTTTGGAATTCTACAGCTGATTTCAATCCTATCGCATAGGCACTTCTGGATATATTTATGTAATAACCTCAAAAATTGAAATATTCATTACTTCGAAACCGCTCAGCTGTTTTTGGTTGTTAACAAATTCAACAAACTTTGACATAACCTGGCCTGGCAATTTGAAGTCGATAGCTGGTAACGTTCGGAATGTTTTTCAGTGCCACGAAGAGCGCATCATTCGATGAAATAAATCTATAAACTGCTACTAGGAATCTACCTCTTTTTATTATTATTCGGAATCTTGAGAGAAAGAAAACATTAGGAAGATCATAAGTTAGCTACGTTGTTTCTAGTCGACTCAAACAACTCAATTATCACTTTCTTAAGGCTTAGTCTAGTGGATTCCATGTACAGTATGTTGATCCTGACGATAAGGTCACCATTAGTGAGAAGACGGTAAACAATACAAATGAGTTACAGCATCGTTGTATCTGAACGATGTAACAGAATATTTATCTCTCGAGAGCAAACAATACCTGGAATATAACGGGGTGACTTCTAGAGGCTAGAGTTTGTTTTTTTTTTTCAAATTTTTTGGTGCAAATGGTTGAAAAAAGCTTAAGAATTCGCAATGGTGCCACTTTTTCATACTCAAGAATTTTCGGGAAAATAAAAACTGAAATGGAGTGAAAAATGGAAAAAATAACTGAAATTGCGTATTGTCACAAAATAAGTGAATAAGTGGTGTTTTTTTAGAGGTAAAGGTTTAGTTTTGACTGTTTTAACTGTGGGCCATAGTTTGGTCAGAAATTTAAACATGAATAGACTGAAGCTTGAACAACGCTTTCAAATTGTGCAAATTCATTTTGAAAATAATGGTTCTGTTCGTAATACGTATCGCGCTCTACGTCCATTTTACAGTCAACATAATTGTCCATCAGAGCAATTAATTCGATTGATTATGAAACCTTTTCTCTAACTGATAATACGCATTCACAGAGATGTCGTACAAGAGGCCATCGCTGCTGTAGAGCGTAGCGTAGAAGAAGACCCGAATCAGTCTATCCGCCATCGTGCACAGTTATAGAGCCATGGTTACTGACTTTTTCGTTCCTCAATTGAACACATAATGTGCAGCAGCTCTAGTTTCAACAAGACGGCGCAACATGTCACACAGCTCTTGCGACAATTGGTTTACTGAAGGAAACGTTTGATAACCGCATAATTTCACCTTCCGGGCCCGTGAATTGGCCTCCAAGATCGTGCGATTAAACGCTGCTACACTATGTGAAGTCATGGCGGTCATATGCCAGAAATTATATTCAAATTATAATGGCAAAAAATTATCTTGTGAATAACGGCAATTTCATGTCAATTTTAAAAATTTATCCTTGTTTTATTCCATTTCAAAGTTCTATACTTCTAAAAAACACCCTTTACGTCCCAAAAAAAAATTTCAAAAATACTCACTGGAGCCTGTAGAACGACACAACGTTTTCTCCTGAAAACGAAGAAATTTCCCCGAATTCTAATAATTCACGCGGCTATTGGCAACGTTGAAGCATGTAGGCCGCGTGCAGGTGCCTGACCTTGAGATATTAACGACGGTTATGGAACTTGAATGTGACTGTATTGTTGAGCCGTAATTTAGCACCACGTGGTATGGTTTACTCTTCAGAAGATAGCGGAATTAATCATTTTTCCTTACTCGATAGAGGATATATTTTCTGTTGGTTAAACACAAGAATGACACAATATAATATGAAAAAAGCCAATTATCTCTTCAGTAATCTCAGAAGTTCCTTCTAGGTAGATTAATTTCTGAAAATGTTACATTATATGGCTTCAATACAAATTCAATCTTCACCTACAAACTGCACCATTGGAATAGTCTGCTCATAACTGTTTAATTGAAATGGAAGTACTTTGATTCGATATGTCACACTAAGAACATGATATACTGGGAAATCATGTAGATAGCACCCGTTATTGAAAAACCCTACATATGAAGTCTCACCTTTTTCGAGATATTTTTCCTTTCAATAGAATTTATTGAATGCTTGCCTCGCTAAGATGATATTCTTTACTGTTGGCTGCATTTTTACGCTCTTGTTATGGGAAACAGCCCATTATCTTTTCGTCACAATGTCTGTATTTCTCGAATTTTGCGCTTAAATTGGTCTCAAACGACTAGGTAGAACTCACTAACGAAGAATCTATGGTCAGTTTTGATGCTGTCCGTGTGTGTTCTAACTTTCGAAAGGAAGTACGTAGAGTCTTGAAATTTTCAGGATAGGTTTCGGTCTTGCATATCTTGGTTGAGTTCGTTATTGAGCAACATCGGCCAAACAGTTTCGGAGTTATGCCTGTATGGAATTGTGAGGTTCACTCCTCGATATCACATGAAGTACTGATTCAATCGGATTAAAACTTCGTGATTAGTTCTTTTATACCAACAGGCAACTCAGTGCGGAATTTAGTATGGACTCCGTTGTTAGAAAATTGAAAAAAAAATATTATTCGAAAACTTTTGAAATTTTGTTGAATTTTTTTTTTCTCGGAAAGTGTTGATCAGATTTCAACGAAATTTGGCACAAAGCTTAGAATCATTCTCTGACAATAATGTTTCAAGTTTTATTCTGATACAATTCCTACTTTCGGAGATATATGGAAAAAAATATGTACAATTTTGACGTTATGTCCTTTATATCGCAAGTACAAATACAAACGGCCGACTGCGTAAACACAATAACTTCCGCAAAAATCAACATAGAAACTCGATATTTGTAGAGAAGGTTTGGACCTCAATTACGAAGGCCGAATTCGTGAATGGGTAGAATCCACCCAATGATTCCGCAGATATACCCATTCAAAAATTTTATTTTCACAATATTTCCAAGAATACAGATCAGATCGAATTGAAATCCAGTACTTCAACGGAAAATTACAGTTCGAAGGTTCATACAGAATTTAATGAGGATGATATGATAAGAAAATCACAGATTTTTTTTTTAAAATTGTTCTAATGACACGATCATCACGAAATAATGCATGAAGTTGTATTTCAGCAGCTTCAAACTAGCTGCAAAGTTTTATCAGGATTGAATCAGTATTCTTCGAGTTATACCGAACAAAGCAACGATATCGAGAAAAAAAACCTCGAAATTTGACATATTTTTTCCCGATAACTCCAAAAATAATAATCGTATCGAACTGAAATTCAGTACACAATATGAAACTCAAAGTTTGAGTGGATTTTTTTTCTGGACATGATAAACGGTTTCCGAAAAAAAAATTTTTGGAAAAAAATTTTGAAAAAAATTTTTTTTCGAATTTTCTGACAGTATGATCCCGACAAAATTTGGCTCAAACTTGCGCTTTGTTATACTCCACCTAATCGCCAAGTTTGAATTCAATCACTCAAGTGGTTTCTGAAATAAAAAATAAATACCTTCAAAATTTCAAGTGGCTATAACTCCGAAACTATACGACCGATTTGGCCCACTAACGAACTTAACCGCGTCATTCCAATGCGCGACCTACCCTGGAAGTTTCAAGTTGCTAGCTCACTCCGTTCGACAGTTATCGTGCATACGGTCGGCCGGACAGAATCGATTTTGACACCGGATTCGTCATCAGTGAGTCCAGTCTAGTCGTTTGAAACCATTTTCGGCTCAATCATCGAAAATTACAGACATTTGGACAAAACGATAGCACACTGTTCCCCTAGAACATGTGCGCAAAAATTAATATGAAATTTCGTTCTTTAAATTTTGAGGTTATTTCCTCAATATCCCAAGAAGTATAAATGATATGATCACATCGAAACTTTTTGGAGAATACGAACGCACAACTACGAAAGATTATTCTTTGAAAATTATCCACATCTCTATAGAAAAAATGTTTTGTCGATTTATTGACCAGGTTTCGATGAAATTCGGCATAGGCCTTGAATATAGTATTCGATAACAGTTTTTCAAATTTCAATTTGTTCTGATGTTCATTTCCCGAGATATTAGTGAAATATTAATAGTAAACACAAAATGCTACTGAATAAAGAGGAATTTGGCAGATGTAATTAATGATATCTATCATTAAAAAAAAATAATGTAAAACATGGTAAGTTTTTGCATATGGTTCATAAGGAATTATTTATTTATCACTGGAGAGAAAACCGATGGCCGATTAGTTGAAATAAAGAGGTTTCCGATACAAATTCGAATCCAAATTCGCCATCTATTTAGGAACAACCTGTAACTTTTTTCTCTTGCATATTAGGGTAGTAAAATCTAAAACATGGTTTAAGTAACAGTTCCTGAAAATTTCATCTTTTTGGCGTGAAGGGAAAAGAAATAGCTGAAAATTCAAGACGAAAAACAGTTTTTTGTGAATAACTCAGAAAATATCCATTTTAGGGCAAGGGTGTAATGCATACACTCACATTATTTTTTAACGTAGATTCAATATCTGCCATAAAAAAATGGGGTTCTAATTTGAAAAAATTGATTTTTCACGATTTTGTCATCCCTAACTTTGAAAGCGATTTTTTCACCCCCTGTATCATGAATCGCGATTTCGATTTTTAAAGTGGATACATTAATCTTACATCTTGAAAAAATCCAAAAATGAAAATTTTCCATTCAAAAACCTCGAAGTTATTCTTGTTTCAGCGGAGCTCTATTTTCGATTTTTTTTTCGAATTTTCCCGCTCAGAGAGAATTTTCCAACCAAAACTGAAAAATGTTACATCAAAATAAATTTAAATTTTCTAAGGAATCTATTTCTGCAATAAAAAAATGGTGTTCTAATTTGAAAAACGGAAGTTGACGTCATTTCCGGAAAAACCGGAGGTGCTCATGTCTTGAAAATATTTTAGATTTCATCAGCATCGTGAAATACTTATAAGTGCTGAATTTCATGAAAATACGTTCAGTAGTTTCCCGTATAAATATGGGTGAGTTTCCTCGTGAAAGACCCTGTATACAGAGTGTAACAGCCAAATGGAATAAATTCGATAACGAATAAATGAGGGGGTGTTAGGAAGAACGCTCGGACACGTCGATTTGTAATTTTAAATGCGCATAGTTTTCAAGAAAATAAAATTATATAGGGTGTTCCATGCGACCGTGGCCTATACCAAATTTCTTATTTCAAATGTAACCCCCTGTATATTATTTATTTTTTGGATTCTTCAGAAAATTCTTGACATAATTCATGTACAATGTCCTATACCTATCTTCAACTTTTTCGGAAATATTAAGTATTTTCAGAAATGTTGAGTAACGTTAGAAGACAATTCTACACCAGATTAGCATGTTGCCAAGACGTTCTCGGCGAGCATTTTGAATATTTCCTACATGGACATTAATGTTTTTTATTGTTTTTTTTTTAATTATTGAGAAATAATCAGTATTACTTATTAGGTTTTGAGTGTAATGTACCGAATTTGTGAAATAAAATAATTTTTTTTATTCAAGACGTTGATTTTTGAACTAAATCTGAAAACACTTAATATTTCCGAAAAAATTGAAGATAGGTATAGGACATTGTGCATGAATTGTGTCTAGAATTCTCTGAAGAATCCAAAAAATAAGTAATATACAGGGGGTTGCATTTGAAATAAGAAAGTTGGTATTGGCCACGGTGACATGGAACACCCTATATAATATTATTTTCTTGAAAAATATGCGCATTTAAAATTACTAATCGACGTGTCCGAGCGTTTTACCCAACACATTTATTCGTTATCGAATTTATTCCATTTGGCTGTTACACTCTGTATGTAATTTGGACGAATTGGAAACAAAATACATATTTCGCACAGTGGAATATCTGGGTTATTACACCCATTCATGCAATCGAACGGCGTTATTGAGCTCCAAAGCTACTGCGCAAATTTATAATTTACAAGTTGATTTTTACGGAAATCCCCCTATAATCCACTATAAATGAAAGAACGGAAACATAAATATATGGAAATATAATTAAATAATGAAATCCGTACACTCTATTGAAGATATAGAGTTTTAAACTGAATGTCGGTGTAAAATATTTTATGAAACAGGAAACACCTGGTATCGTGAGAATCTAACCTTATACGGATTGAAAATGTGTGATATTTTCTGATACGTCAAACAAACATGCAGGCACTAATACCTTCTCTCAACAGCTATTAACTAACGGATATACGTTAAACGACTTGATTAACGCTTCAAGTTTTTTCCTGTTATTGCTTCGAAGTGTGAATTCAAAAGATGAATGCCTTCATATGTGACCAATAAGTTATTCATTCCTTTTTTATTGTGCTATATTTCCGAAATTGTTGGTGAGGAGTATAAATGTTACAGCTTGAAATACCTCGATGTTTCTAAGATTCTTTTAAATTTCAATAAATTGCTCGATACAATAATAAAAATATAGAAAAGCACTGCCGTGAAGGCAGCAGCTCTTGCGCGCATGTTTAATGTAGATGACCGCTTCGGCAACGAATTTGATTTTTCCAACAAAAACTGCTGCCTTCACGGCAGTGCTCTTCTTAAATTTTTTCCAATAAATTACTGGATTTTAATTCGATCTGATCTGTATTTCTGGAAATATTGGAAAAACAAAATTTTAATGGGAATATCTACGGAATCATTGGGCGGATTTCACACATTCACGAATTCGACCCTCGTAATTAAACCCCAAACCTTCCCTACAAATATCGAGTTTCGAATGAAATCCAGTACTACATCGAAAAATAACAGTTACGAGGTTCATACAGAATTTAATGAGGATAATATGATGAGAAGATCACAGAATATCAAATATTTGAAAAAAATAAATTTGATTTTTTTGAATTGTTCTGATGACACGATCATCCCAAAATTGTGAACAATATTGTCAATCAACATTTCCAAACTAGCTGCGAAGTTTCATCACGATTGAATCAGTATTTCTTGATTTATACCAAAAAAACCAATGATATTGAGAAGAAAACCACGAAATTCTACATAGTTTTTCCCAATATCCCCAAAACTAATGACAGTATCGAATTGAAATTTGGTACACTGCTGTGAAATATGAAGTTCGAAGTATAACTGAAATTTATCTCGAATATGAAGAACAGTTTCAGAAAAAAAATTTTTTCGAAAAAAATTTTTTTTTAATTCAGTGACCAGAAGATTTCAACGAAATTTTGCCCAAAGTTGTGCGTCGTTATTCCCCAACCAAGTGCCAGATTTCAATTCAATCGCTGTAGTTGTTTCTGAGATATGAGGAAAATAACCTCAAAATTTCAAATTGCTATAACTCCCAGACCATATGGCTGATTCGGTCCATTAACCGACACAACCTTCGTATTTTGAAATGCAACCCTTCCTGAAATTTTCAAGTTGATAGAATCCTCCGTACGCTCGTTATCGTGGTGACGGCCGGCCGGACAGAATCGATTTTGACATCGGATTCGTCATCAGTGAGTCCAACCTGGTCGTTCAAGATCATTTTCGGCTCAATCATCGAAAATTACAGACATTTGGACAAAACGATAGCACGCTGTTCCCCTAGAACATGCGCGCAATAAAAAAAGAGATTATTTGGGTTGATGAACCAATGACCTCACTGAATTTTTATTAATCGAATTGAACGATCATCAAAAAATTCCGCACAAATTTGCTTATCAACATTTTCAAAATATGGGCTATCTGATCGCCTTGATTATTTTCGAGATATTGCTCAAAATTTCGAATAGCCACGAAACTTGACATTATTTGTTTCCAATATCTTCTGAGATGAACATCGGTTCAAACTGAAATTTGAGACAATTTTAGTGAAATCTGATGGATAGTTTCCGGAAATACATTGCTTTTCGAGAAAATTTGGAAAATATTCGAAAACAAATTCATTCAGATTTTTCACCATTCCAATCCTAAGGACATTTAACCTTTTGTTGTGCGAAAGTATTCTAGAACTATTCACGAAGTTTCAATCATGAGATCACTATGACTATGATCAGATTGATATAATAGTAATTTGATAATTTGCAACAAACAGAACTATTCGAAATGGTACAGACAAGTTCTCTCCAATCCATGTTTCTTCCGTTCCATACATAGGTACGTTTCATTTCATTCCGTTTTTAGTTTTTGGTAATAAAAGAGCTTACCAATCATACTGCTTCATTTTCGAAAGTTATACTTCTAATAAATGATATTTCTGATGCCGCTCCTTCTTCTTGTTGATACTTTTGATCCACCAACCAAGTTTCATTTCGATCAGATGAATATTTTTCGAGTTATTCAAAAATCTATTACAGAAACAATAAGACGGATTTGGCCCATCAACGATCTTTACCTAACCTGAAAATTTCTAGGCTCTAAGTTCTTTCTTTCGAAAGTTAGAGCGCACACGGCCGGACAGACAGAATCAAATTTGACCACGGATTTTTCATCCGTGAGTCCAACCTAGTCGATTGAGACCAATTTCGGTTCAAATTCGAAAATTAAAGACATCGTGATGAAAAGATATCTCGCTGTTCCCCAGAACGAGCGCGTGAAAATATTCACTGAAAACTTTCGTTCGTATGAATTTTTAGTCATCTCTGCAAAATGTCTTCGCATGCACCTACCAGAAAACAAATCGGAAAAGGTCCCTTGCATGTGACACGAATTATCATATTTTTATGTTCTATATCGATACATAATCATAATGTATGCTATAGCACACTTCAATAATTCGCGAATTTTGAATAATTCGGAATTAAAAACGTTCAAATCATGACTTGAGGTCGAAGCGGGAGAAGCGCGTACGATCGCCTTCTACGTCACTCGATATTGTACGGTTCACAGATCGATACAGCCGACGCTGTATATTGGCTTGCTAGAGAGAAAAGTACACGAGAAGAGGGAGAGAGTGGATATATCACGGTACGTCACGGAAGCCGCGAAGTTTCGTCGGTTTAAACAGCCGATATACGAAGCCAAATTTAAAAGATCATTTTCTCGTTGAATACTGAAATTTTTGACGGCGGTTAAAGCTTTTCAGTAGTCTCACGGATAAAATATTAGATTCCAATGATAAAAAGATTCATGCAAGAGACCTATTCACTAAAAGATAGGCAGATGGCTATTTGCGACTTATTCTGGATTATAGATATACAAATTATGACAAATTTTGAACGTCAACGAAACACGTTGTATGGCATCTCATCAACTATGCCGTCTCAGACACAATGGGGGTTTTTCCTTCAAATGAAAATGCAGTCATTTTCATGAAAAACCTTTAGAACATCACATTTCAAACATATAATCTCAATATTCTATTTTTAAAAAAATGTTTGATCACCTAAAACTGAAAAATAAAAATGGGGACTTGCATTTAAAGGGATTTGTCTTGAGTGCATGATATGGAAACATTGAATTAAGCTTTCTCGGAAAGAAAAGGACGTCAAATGTGTTACTTTGCTTAGGAAAACAGAGATAGCTATACTTCGATCTGGTTAGAATAGAAGACAACGACCAAGGAATAGAAAAAGAAGAGCACAGACTGTCATACTGTCATATTACTGACAAATCGCAAACGGAAATTGTTTGGTTATATTGACAAAGAACGCGTGTGTACCAGAGAATAGGAATAAATATTTCATTATTCTATAGCAGAAAAAGCTATTCTACTAATCACCGTTGTCACTTCGTGCATGCCTGGCAAATCCCAAACCGCAATTTTGAAATCTGATTTTGAATACATTCTGAAGGTAATCTGGAAAAATTATGAATCCAACCCATAATAATTATGTTCAAATTTGCATTTTTTTTCTTCTACGTGAAAATTATATTCCTTTCATGACTGAAGCCATTTCGTCGATATCCGGTTTGTCTCCAAATAGACCAATATTCGAAAATTATGTGAACCGAATTCGCTCAACTACGCATTATAGACACACACCTTCGTTTCGGGTCACTTAGTTCCGTTTCGAAAATACCTTGCTACGTTGTAGAGAGGCTATTCCTCGAAACGAATGAACGGATAAGTGCTTCTAAATCCGGATCTAATGAGCCTATTAACTAATCTGTAGCGGATCGACATAAACCTGCGTGTTTATAAACAAAATGTCGACTTGGTCCTGGACATCTTCTTTCGCGCCATCACCTAACCCAGACGCAAATAAACTGAAGTCACTGGTCATAAACTAGACCTGACTATAATCTAGCATGATTTAGCGTTCATCGACAGTCAGGTGTGAATTCACAAGGACGCCATTAGAACTAACGACTTGCTGAAATTCTGCCTCATTCGAAAATTAAATCTACAGTATAATTCGTGAATTTTTCAAAAATAGAGGTTGCTTTTTCTCACGATATGTTCGACAGAAATCGAAATTTTCGTCTTTCCTCTATCCATCCACATCTTCGTGATTTTCCGAAATATCCGAAATAAGTTCTTTCAAAACAATCCTACAGGGTGTTTTTTTAGAAGTATAGAATTTTGAAATGGAAAAAAACAAGGATGAATTTTCAAAATTGACATGGCATTGACTTCATTCAAGAGATCGACATTTGAATATAACTTCTGGCATATGATCGCCATGGCTGGCTCGGACATAATCTAATCTGGAGGTCCAATTTTCAATCACTTTTCCCAACATTAAATTGTGGACTTCTATCGGCAATAACTCGGCGAATGTTGTCCTCCACGTGGTCGATTGTTTCGGGTTCATCGGCGTAGACTAGCGTCCCCACATATCCCTACAGAAAATAGTCTAGCGGCGTTAAATCGCACGATCTTGGAGGTCAATTCACAGGCCCGGAACGTAAAATTATGCGGTTATCAAACGTTTCCTTCAGTAAACCAATTGTGACACGAGCTGTGTGACATGTTGCGCCGTCTTTTTGAAACCACAGCTACTGTATATGATGGTTGTTCAATTGAGGAACGAAAAAGTCAGTGATCATGGCTCTATAGCGGTCACCATTAACTGTAACGTTCTGAGTCGGGTCTTCCTCTACTCTACGCTCTACAGCCGCAGTAGCTTCTTCTGTTCTCACTGCACGACGTCTCTGTGGATGCGTATTATCAGTTAGAGTAAACGTGAGGCGATGATGGTCCATAGTTAGTCGAATTAATTGCTCTGATGACCGAAAAATGGACGTAGAGCGGGATACGTATTTCGAACAAAACCATCATTTTCAAAAATAATGTGCACGATTTGGAAGCGTTGTTCAGGCGTCAGTCTATTCGTGTTGAAATGCCAGACCCAACTAAACACAAATCACTTGACAGCTGACAAAATGGCCGTCTGTTAAAATAGTGTTGCCAACTTAAAGTTTTATACCTCTAAAATACACCCTTTACAAACATTGCATCCATAAAGAACTCAACTCTATTTCATTTGGAAAGGTACCGCCATAGTCGTATATTGGCAACGAACCTTGGTTAAGGAGTATTCTGAACTAGATTTTTATATATCCCAGCGAAGCTCACATTTTTCGATAGATTCACAAAAGAGGCGTTGCTTTTTCTCACCATAGGTTCGACAGAGGAAAATGAAACCAGGTGGACTGAGTTATCAAGAAACATGATCACAAAACATGGAACTCACAGATTGCACGTGCACCTAAGCATAGAACGCATAAGTTTCAACGTTCACCAATGTTTCAAGCATTAAAGATGTACAATTCACCATCAAAAGTTTAAAGTATCTACATATTTCAGTATTCAAGAAATGGATGAAAAATTTTTTGTGGAAAAATGTTATTACTTTGTTACTGACTAACTCTGGTGATTCTCTTAATCTCTTCTAACAGTCGACGAGGGGTTATATATTTGTAATTTGACCAGTCCCATACACTCTTTGTTGTCTTGAAGGATCAATAAATCATTAATATTATCTCTAAGTCGGTACTTCAGAACTCCATTCTAAGTTTAAATTCAGTCAGATATGTATTTTCTTATTATCGAGGAAACAAAATTTCGTCTGTCTGTCTGTTTCTATCCCTGTATAGGAGCTTCGACACTATCGTTCGAAGCTGACTCATTTTGAACGAGATATTTGGGCTCCAAACCTACCATGAAAATCTCTAGGTATGTTCCTTCGAAAGCACATACGGACGTCCTGCCGGCCGGGCAGAATTGAATTTGATCATGGATTCTTCCTCAGAAATGTTTTTGTAATTGAATCAAAGCTCGCAACATGAAAATGCTAAATTTGAAATACCACTCAACATATGTGAATGTTACATTTGAACCATCTTGAAACAAGTAAATGGTACATTTGAACTTCCTCGATAAATCTGAAATGGTTCCTTTGAACTTCCTTATAACATGCATGAGATGATTTGGAAGAGGGTGAATTCAAATACTAGCTTTGTTTTCGCCAACGTTGAGGATATCGCCAGATTTTTTTTGAGAAAAATGTTATATCTAATTTTAGCACCATGAATATAGAAAAAAATTTCGAATATTTCATATACATCTATTATAAATCTGATTTCTTTTCATTTCAGGGCCGCCGGAAGTCAATTGGTTATGGATCCTTATCAAATTTGTAAGAAAACGAGGCGATTGAAAGGAAAATTAGCTGATATTTGCAATAATAAGCCAGGTTTATTGAAGCAGATAGCAGTAGGGATAGGTTTAGGACAAAGTGAATGCCAATATCAATTTAGGTTTAGGAGGTGGAATTGTACGTCAGCGAAAAAGAGTGTCAAAAAGGTCCTAATGTCAGGTAGGAATATTTTTCATTTTTTGTAACAGAATTTGAATTAATTTTACTTTTTTTCTATCAATATACTTTCACTAGGTAACAAGAACGATCATATTTGAACAACTGTTAGGTTAAACCCGAAATTTTCAGGATGAGTTTGAAGCTTTATTAACATACCGGTGGAGTTCGTTAATGGGCAGAATCTACCTAAAGCTTCGGAAGAATTCACAAACAGTTCTTCTATCAAAACAAAACTTGGTAGTTATTGGTAAAAGAGTAGAACGCCGACTCTTAAACTAAGAACATTGAAAAAATTATTAAAAAATTCGAATTTGTTTTATCTCGGGCGCTGCCTATCCAAATACGGTTGAATATTGCAGGGACCTTCAAGAAAATATTGTCCATTGTATTTCAGATCGATTGGGTATGTCTGTCAGGAATATTTCTGAATATGAAACATATACTCCATTCACTTTTATAAAGTATCCCGGTTAGCCATGACATCCTGATAGATTTCACCGTGTATCTTTTGAAAATGTTAGGATACAGTCATTTTCCTGCCAGACAACTACACAACGTTGTCCTCTCTACAAAGAGGTCGTAGTAATTACTTATTCTTCAAAATGTCAATCTATATTTGGAAAGTAATGAATCTGAGAAAATATTATGTGAATTCAATAATTCCAAAGACCTGGCGAATGCTGAAAAAACTTTTTTCTCTGTTAATATTGGAAATATTTCACGTATGTAAACATGGTTGGAAGATTCAGTAATGCTTTTTTCTTGTACGATCAAGAATCGAGTGTTTTGGAATTTTACTGAAAATGATGGATAGAGTAGTCCGTTACTTCGAATTCCCTACTTTTCTTAATTCTCAAGAAATAAGCCTACAGATGTCATTTAAATACCTTGATGCACAACGTGAAATATTCCAGTATGAAAATGTAGTAGTACTTCGAAACCTTTGTCACAGTCAACCTCAAAAGAACTAACTCCATTTACAAAGTTCTTGGGAATCTACGTGAATGATACATACACTGGATTGGGATCAACATATTTCTAAACTGGATGCAGCTCAGCTTCAGTCTGTTATCTTTCGGTGTAATGACAAGATATCTGGATAAATGCTCCATGAAAATTACCTATCATGCAGTACTCGAGTCAAAAGCAATATGGAATTATGTTTTATGGACATACTTTGAAGTCAACTCAAATATTAAATTCCCAGAAAAAAGCAATTCCTAAAATATTAGAAAAAATAGCATTGAATGAGATATTGTATAATTCATGTTATTTTCGTGCATAAAAATTCAATGTTCTACCAACATAGGATATACCAAGTTCATTTTCAATGTACTACTTCCTATCGAAATAATTCCACGAAATATATAACTTTTGAAATTATTCGTTTGTTCAATTCAAACATGACTACCTACTTAAGGCTCAATACAATACAATCAAAGAGAAATGTTTATTTATTAGTTTATTAAAGCTGAAGCTGAATTGTTATTCGTTATTGAAAGAGAGTTGAAATTGGCAACCTCGCGTCGAATTATTTTAACATTGTCGATATTTCAGGAGCGCCAACCTGCCTTGGTTTTAGTTACAAAAACATGATAGACCTAAATCATGGCCAACTGGGCTACTTTATAAAAGTGAATGGAGTATAGGTTCAATTCCTCGCTGAGGTATCCAATTGTTTTCTTGATTTCCCATCCTATAGATTTGAAGCTTATTGAACTGAAACTTTTAGGGACATTGACACATAGTTTCGCGGGGATTGTATCAACATTCCAAATTCAATTGTATTTGTATTTTTCCGGAAATGTTAGGAAAACACAATTCGACCACTGTAATTGCGCTTAAAACCTGTTCTATGGATATTGAGTGTGTGAGTTATTTTTGGAATATTATTCACTTAACAATCCGTCGATATTCTGGTGAAAGTGTTAAGGGCGTTATTACGATGGCTAAATTAATTAAGAGCAAACAATACCTTCAATATAAAGGGGCGACTCCTGGAGGCCGGATTCCGTTACTTTCCAAAAATTTTTTCGGCGGAAATGGTAGAAAAAAATTGTAAGAATGCGCAACGTTGCCACTTTTATATTCAATAATTTTCGGGAAAATAAAAACTGAAATGGAGTGAAAAATGGGAAAATAACTTACATTGCGCAATCTCACAAAAGAATTAAGTACATCCCAAAAACACTGACGCCTGCAGAACGACACCCAGTTTTCTCCCATAAAAGAAAAATAATTTTCTCCGAATTCTAAGATTTCACGCGGCTCTTGGCAACGTTTAAACATGTACACTGCGATTCAGGTGCTTGAACTTGTGAGATAATCACGAGTTATAATGAAACTTGAATATGGCTGTGTTGCCTAGTCGTAATTTAGCACCACGTGGTATTGGTTGCTCTTAATGGTTGAAATCTGACGATTTTGCCGATATACCTAGTCGGGATTTTATTTTTCCAATGATCGAGGAATACGATATAGGTCCAATCGGAATGAATCTGGTACTTAGTTGAAAAATGTGGGTATGAAGGTTTATGCAGAATATCAGCTGAATCTGACTGATACCTTTCCCAAAGCAGGTAGATCCCGAGGAAAAATTCCATGGACTTCTTATTATGTGGTCCACGAAAAATTTCAAATGTTACGAGATGTTTTACATCGATTTGATTGGTATTTTTTGAAAAATGAAATTTTGAATCGCTCTTGTGGACCTAAGAAATCCGATATTTTCAATGCTACTCAATTGGAAAAGGCAAATTTGTGAATGGTTAAAATACATCCAAACATTCCGAAGATTCACTCCTGCGATATTTATGATTTCCAAAATACAAATCTATCCAATTGCAGTCCTGTAAATGGTTGAAAAATAACTCATTGAAGGTTCATGCAGAATTTTATGAGGATCATATGATTAGAGGATCCAAAACTCGTTTCATAACGAAGTAGAGCTGCGGGTTCAATAAGTAAATAGGTGACCACACTAGCAACGAATATGAACTAGCGCATTTTTCACTTCAAATCAAGTTTTTTTTCAGACTTTCTGAAATATCTCGTTCAGGAAGTGGCTCCATATCAAAAAACATGGCTAGTAGTCATAACCTAAAATTATGGAATATACTTAGGAAACCCTCTGTATACAGTGCGCAATTCAAATCAAATTTATTTTCTCAGAAGAAAAATATCCTGAAACAGGTCAATTTTGTTTCACTTTTACCAAATTTATGCATTTTTGAAGGACTTTTGTTGCAACCTGTACCATCCCCATCAACCCTCTAAATTTTTTGAATAGGAAAAGTGGGTCATGTGGTATTTTTTGGCAAGGTCCTTGTATCTTCTTCACAGGCGTGCAGAAATTTTCAAGAAAAATATTTTTTTTTGAAAAATTAGTTAGTTCAAAGAGGTTTTCAGTATGTACACTTTGTCATGGCTCATTTACTTTAAGACGATGCTACCTGATGAAATTCGTCACCGAATGAAAGTTTACCATTACAGTTTTGTTCATGCACAACTTTCAACCCCTTTCAACCCCCTTTCGTGAAAAATTAGAATGTGTGGAACACTGCGCTTCAGCTATGATCTTAAGTAGGTATGTTATTAGTACGTTTCTAGAAACCTCTTTGAACTAACTAATTTTTCAAAAAAAAAATTTTTTTCTTGAAAATTTCTGCAAGTCTGTAAATAAGATATAAAGACCTTCCCAAAAAAGTACAACATGACCGACTTTCCCTATTCAAAAAATTTAGAGGGTCGTTGGGGATGGCACAGGGTACAACAGAAATCCTTCAAAAATGCATAAAAATTTGGTGAAAGTGAAACAAAAATGGACCTGTTTCAGGATTTCGTTGCCAAATATTTTTCTTCTAAGAAAATGAATTTGTTCCATAATTTTGACGCGCACTGTATACCTACCCATAGACAGATACCATTCATTCATAAACAATCCAATGAAAAACATATCTCCCTGATAAATATTCAAATCGTTCCACACTTATTGTGAGTTATATAGTGAAGATCAAGAAAGATCAAGTCGTTTTATAGACCTTCAACTGTTAAGTTATGCACTGATCTTTATCTTTGAGCCGGTCCTGAATTGCAATTGCCCGTAACCTGGTTATCAAGCACAGCATCAGCAATCTGAGACTGGATGAAGTGCTAGTCATTGCACCTTTACCACCCAATCATTCCGATCGTAAAAATATCTGCAAAATTAATGAAAATAATGGATATATTGTGGGAACACTATGGCAATTCTTTCTGAATTAATGGATCGAGGTTGTTTTTTCAGGTATTTCGGAGGTTTCAGCTATATTTATATTTTTCAATTATTCATGTTCTTCACTGAGATTTTTTTCACTTAGTAACCTAGCGTTCCTAGTTTTTCAATCTATTACAATACCCTATACAGGGTGGTCCAAGTAGTGACGTCAATAATTTTTTTTTAGATTCCTTACACCTGGGGGCATCCAATAATACCTCATGTATGTTACGCGATTTTTTGTAGTTTTGATTTAATTTATTTAATTATTTTTGTGTTTTTTCAATTCATTATACCAGCGAGGTTTCAAAAATTTATATCTTTTATGTAGTTGGTATTTTGTAGATTTTTTTTGTAACATGATACTCCTGAATATTTCTTCAATAACAAAAATAACTCAGCTTCCTGAAATTACTCCAAAAAGGTTAGAAATTTAGAAGTAATTTTCAATAGGATTCACTCAAACATTCAACTTCAATTTAAAAATACGAAAAAGAGTTTTCATAGCTCCTGACTGAGTTTAAAAAGTTCGCATGGTCCTAAACTACCAAAATCATAAGAAGAAAATAGTCTTCTGATAGCCTTTTTTTCTGTCATCGGCCTTCGGAGGTGGATAGGCCAAGAATCATTGAAACACGATTAAGGTTATTTTTATACTTTTTATCATTCTTATGATGAATTAAACTGAAAAATTTGATTTAAAAGTAATTTCAATTAAAATTCCTGGGAACTCACTCTAGCTCGTGCAATTTTGACAATAATTTTGGTGTCACTACTGATTAAAAATATGAGCATATTTAATAATTGGTAGTGGTGAAATGACTTGCTTTTGGATGAGAAACAAAAAGCACAAATTACTGAAAAACTACTACTTACAACAATAAATCTTCAAAATCCCTTTCTCAAACTTGAATACATAATCATCAACGTTTTTTGTACCAATTTTCTTTCCGCTTCCAAAAGTTTTTTTCTCAATTCTGTTTCGTTGTTGCTTTCCTTCGCCCACACCAGCTATATAAAATCACCAAATAAAAAATCGATGGGGTTTAGGTCTGGCAAATGCGCAGGTCATTCGATCGGCACACAAGATACATTTATTTGACAGGAATTCCAATTGAAATCACTTTAGGATCACCTTTTGAAGTTAAATTTACCATAAGAATGATAAATAATAGGAAAATAACTTTAATCGTGTTTCAATCATTTTTAGCATATCCGCCTCCGAAGGCAAGAAAAGGCTAATGAAGTACTATTTGTTCTTATGATTTTGGTAGTTTAGGACCATGCGAAGTTTTTAAACTCGACCAGAAGCTATGAAAACTCCTTTTTGTATTTTAAAGTTAAATGTTTGAGTAAATCCTACTGAAAACTAAAGTTCTTTTTTTGAGTAACTTGTAATTTCAGGAAGCATGTTGTTATCAGAACAACATTTAGGGCGATCATATCACAGAAAAAAATCTGCAGAATAACTACTATATAAAAAGATTTGAAATTTTTGAAACCTCGCTGGCAAAATAAATTGAAACAACGAGAAGAATTATAACTCTAAAACTAAAAAATCGTATTACATGTATGGGGTATAATTTCCAAAATAGAATTTCCTCGAACCCGAAAGTGGTTCATTCTACTCATAAAGTACCAAATTTTATGGTGCTTAAATAACTATTTTTTCTCTTTGATTTTTAAGGAGAATATTTCACTCAAAAATATTTATTAACAATATTTTTGGATATTTTCTATTGTGTGGAATATTCTTCTTATACGTCCAAGAGACAAATTTTTATTTCAGTACTATAACATTTGAGACTTGTTGATTAGAATGGATCACTTTCGGATTCAAAGTTCTTGTTGGAACTATGTGATCTTGAATCTGAGTCAAATTTCCTTCAATCGAAGAACATAATAGAAAAAAATACTGGCAATTCCGTTTTCTATGACTTGGAATAAAGAAACAATCCTCTCCTCATAAATCCCTCGTGATCTTATCAGAATACGACCGGTTTCACAAATCTTTGATTGCCTGATCAGAGCATGATGTAAAAAACATGGTGTGCTCATCTAAAAAAAAAGTGACGTCAGCAAGATTAAAATACAAGGAAATATATATTCTGTGCTTTGAATTTGAATGAAAAATGTGACGATATCATTGGTTAAACGACCACAGATGAGCGGTTGAGCACACCATGTTTTGCTTACATCATGGATCAGAGGTTTGATTGTCAATCAACACAGTATATTCTATGCTCGATTTCAGTTCATTTTCAACCGAACCATCTAATTCGAACTGTAATCAACAAGCTTACCTGCCGCCAAAACTTTTGTGGAACCGACTGTCAATCTAGAAACTCTTGCAAAATAATTTACTGATATTTTTCAAAATTCGAATCACGATAAGAACTTAAATAGCTCCAAGTTATTTCAATGACGTCTTTTTTTCCAGATACCAGGGAAACCGGCTTCATAAACGCTCTCATTGCGGCGGGGGTGACATATCAAATAACCAGGGCCTGCACAACGGGGGATCTCATTGGTTGCTCGTGTGACAGAAGAATGAAGAAACACAAAAAACACAGGAAGAAGCAAAAACTCGACCCGATGCCTGATGGTGAGTGGGAGTGGGAGGGGTGCGGGGGAGAAAACGTCGATTTTGGAGTGAAGAAATGTAAGGACTATTTGGACACTCGGTACAGGAGGAGGAGCGACATGAAAACGTTAGTGAAATTGCATAATTATGCCGCTGGAAGATTGGTGAGTCTTAAGTGTCACACTGTATAGTTTGTTATAATATGGGTCAGCGTTCATAGACAGGAGGGTTGCGGGGTGTCATTATGTTGTGACTTCATTGGTGGGACACCTATATTTGAATGATGTGAACAACACTATTCGATATAACATACGAATTGTAGATCGATTTTTTTTGGATGAATTCAATCAAAGGTTGGTCGAAAATAAGTTTTCGAGGATGTGCACTAACATGTTTTTTCCAATTCTTCAAAACGATTTTTACTACATACACAGGGTGTTTCACAATCAACTGGACAAACAAAATAGATAGCCGTACAGATGACATTGGGAAAGTCAATTTTGCCCTGTGACATATACTCCGTTTTCGAAGTATCAGCGAGATACAGGGTGTTTTATGTCAATATTCTGATAACTGTGGTTACTTAGGCGTTAGTTAGTTTTGGTCAATTCAATCGTGATGTAGCGTGAATAATGCGAATGAAGTTAACCTTGAGTCAGTATAAGTATCCTCAATCATCTGAATTATTCCTTATCATCTCTCCTCAAATGAATCGTTTACAAGATATTCAACTTTGAATGTTATAAAATCTGATGAAAATCCTAGAAATTTCCTCTTTCTTGTGGATCCGCCTCTGAGCTAGTAAAGACTTCGAATTTAGCTCTGCCCACGTTTTCCCGGAACATAGAATACACAAAATATTTATCTATTCCGCATAGACCAAATATTAGGTATATGCTATTACGTGAACAGACCACAGACAAAGTCCATGTCTATAGACCAGACTTTCCATAGAATTCCAGATTTCAATTAATGATTAATTGAGTGATTTTTCATAGTTTGTTCATAAATTTGATGAAAATCAGAGTAACCATGGAACGTTCAATGTAAGAATGGACAAGATTGAAATTGTGTATAATCGCATGATGGAAATAACCGGATATTGCACGAATTTCAAGTAGAATATTAGTGTATCAATGGTCAAGTGAAATATTTTTTCCACAATAATACCGCAAAAAGTACAAAATCATAAAAATTAAGTGAGTAAATTTACCCAATCATATTTTTTTGAATTTCAAGCAATGAGTTGATTATTCTTCCATAAAAATCACAGTAACTGATAACTGTTTTGAACGAAGTGAAGGAGTATATCCGCACATTGAGAAATATTTCCACTGGAGCCTAATCTGGAAAAATTATGAATGAAAAAAGTATTTTATTTGATGAGAGTAATATATGGTAAAAATTAATGTACAACTTAAAGACTCGCCCTGCATATCGGGAAAATGAAATCTTAAATGGATATATTTGCGAACTCAACTCCAACTCCAAACCTACTTTGCAATTGTTAAGTTTATAAGGTTATTTTTTCGGACGATATTCCGTTCATTATCGGTGGTTAGGCCAGCCGTAAACACAACAACTTCTGGAAGAAAATTTGTAGGGTAGAATTTCGGACGAAGGTCGAATACGTGAACAGACGCCGCTGCCTCGCATAATGTGACTGTAGAGTCCAGTAAATGCTTCGAATGTTCACCAGTAGATGTCGGGAACGGTCGATGCAAAAGAAACATTCTATACATCTTATGTTTAGGAAAATTCAAAGAATACATATCTGTTGAGACTGAAACCAAGAATTCGAGTTTTCACTGTCGATGGGAGTAAAATTTAAAACGGATTCGGAAATATGCTTTTTGAAATATATGAATTTCTGAAATAAATTCCGTGCATTTTTTAATAATTTGTTCCTCAGGAGAATCAGGAAATCGTTATGTTTTGAAATGAAGTTCTGGGCTATGAAGTGGTGGTCTGGAGATTTCAGTAAAATTCAAACGAAATATGAAAATTTTCGAAAAAAAAATTTTTTTTCGAATTTTTCTATGGATAATTCTTCATATTGCTAGTGTATATTTACCAACAGAGTCTCATTTCGATCAGGTAAATATTTTTCAAGATATTGAAAAATCAAAATTTCAAATGGCTCTAACACGAAAACCATTCGTTTGATTTGGCCCATTAACGAACTTGACTGAGATATTCCGGATCAAAACCTAACCTGAGAATTTCAAGACTCACGCACGGCCAGCAGGGTTAATTTTGACCACGAATTCTTCATTAGTGAGTACAACCTAGTCGTTTGAGACCAACTTCGGCTCAAAATTAGAAAATTACAGACATCGTGACGAAACAATAAGGCGCTGTTCCCCAGAACAAGCGCGTTCAAAGGAAACAATAAGTGAACTGACTTGTTCATAAAGATTAAGATTGTCTACGCTAATATCCACCTTCAAGTCCATATAATGTCTATTAACCTAATAGTTATTATACGTAGAACAGGTGGCGTTCTTCTATGCAAATAAAACTAATACTGTGCAAATTGTTATACCGCTCACTATTTCATTGGTGGCAGTTATATTACGTATTCTGCATTTATTGCTATTTTATATCGCTATTTTACGCTAGATTGTGCACTGATGGTAAAAAGTGTTACCAATCTCAAATTGCTGTAGTAATGGATGGCGGACATTTGTCATAAAAGGTAATGATGTCAATTATTATTCAATGGTTAAAGTATCGTTTGTCAATAATCGTTACCATTCTGCACTAAATGGGACACCCGGAACAGAGAAACCAAGTGGAAGTAGTCTACTAATTGGCCAGTATTGCTGTGAGATTTCACGAATATATTAAAACTTTGAAGTTCTGCTAATTAGCGCGATTTATCATGTGAAGAATGTTATATAATTCAGATGAAAATTTTTTTGTACAGTGTACTCGAATTTATCTGGGTTCATTATTGTATAACAGGGAAAATCGTTACTCGTGTCTGAAAAAACTAAAAATAATATCTTCTTGAGAATTTTCCGAATTTTATTTCAGATATTTTTGTTTTTCTGAACTCTTCATCAGATTTCAATGAAATTTCATACAAACCTTGAACATTGTTCAAAATTTGAGTTTGATTGTATATCAATCTTCTAAGATGTTGAGAAAATAATATGTCAAATTTCTTAGTTTTTACTTCAAAATATACTGATTCGATCATGATGAAACTTGGTATAGTGATAGCTAATTTGTGAAAAATGATCTTTTCATTGAATAAATCAACATTTTTCAATATAATATTTTCGGTGATCTAGTAGTTATATGCTCCCCTCGACAGTCATTTTTCATTGAAGTACTGTATTCTAAATATCGTCGAATTCGTGAATGGGTGAAATTGGTTCAGTGATTCCTAATATAATGGTACCGATCCCAAGTTTCATTTTTCCGTCTCCAAAAATACAGTCTACCCAAATTGAAATCTAGTATTTGATCGAAATACAGAGCGTTTCATAATATATGCGCTGGACTTCAGGATGTGATAGCTCCCCCAAAAATATGAAAAAAAGTTTCATTAACTTACCCTCTAAAATGCTCCATTTTCGAGATACAGGGTGTTGAAATTTTACAAGAAATATCGTTTTTCGGGAATATTTCTGGAACCTTTCATCGTATTTTTTAATAATGAGCTATGTTTAGTGCGGATTTGTTTTAAGTCTTAATTGGTGAAGGTTTTGAAGAGGTAGTGTGTGTTTTTCTCCCCAACTTCCTAGCTAATGGATAAAGTACGGTTTTTGTGCCGCCCATTTGAACCGCTTCTGTTTTCTACACAAAGATCTTACGCTCTAAATTTGACAATTTTCGAGAGAAATCACTTTTAATGTTGGAAAACATGGTCAATTTCTCGAAATAATTTTTTTTTCTTAATAATTAAATCAAATTCATCTAAACGTTAGAACAGGTAACAAAAAGTGGGTGTTTTTCAACATGAAAGTTGATTTTTCTCGAACGACTTTTAGAGCGAATGACCCAAAGTAACTTTTTTGTGCAGAAAACAGTGGCGGCTCAAATGGGCGTCACAAAAACCGTACTTTTTCCATTAGCGTAGAGGCTGGGGAGAAGAACACCCACTACCCCTTCAAAACCCTCCCCAATTAAGCCTTAAAAGAAAAAACATCCGCTATAAACATAGCTCATTAGGATTAGAAAATACTAACGAAATCTGTTTTCTGTACGATGAAAGGTTCTGGAGATTTTCCCAAATTTCAACACCTTATATCTTGAAAATGGTGCATTTTAGAGGGTGAGTTAATCGAAACTTTTTTCCATATTTTTGGACGAGCTATCACATCCTGAAGTTCTGCGGATATATTATGAAACACCCTGTATAATAGTTCGAGGATCATATGATATGAAAATCGTCAAATATTTTCATAAGGATGTAAACTCGCTTTTGGCAGGGTCATTTCCTGACCTCTGAAAGTTTCGAGGAATGTTGATTTTTTCTGCCAGATCGCAATAACCTAATAGTGTTGGTTATTTGTATCCTAGATCCCTTCTCTCCTTTTCTCTGATCCTTGGATTATTTTGTTCCAGGCTGTCAAAAATAACATGCGTTTGGAGTGCAAATGCCACGGTCTCTCCGGCTCTTGTACATTGAAAACTTGCTGGAGGAAACTACCAAACTTCAGGGAAGTCGGCAACCGCCTCAAGGAACGCTTCGACGGTGCTGCCAAAGTCATAGCTGGCAACGACGGCCAAAGCTTCATGCCTGAGGGAGAGACCATCAAACCACCAGGAAAACTGGATCTGGTCTACTCAGAAGATTCCCCAAACTTCTGTGACCCGAACAGCTCCATGGGTTCTTTCGGCACCCAAGGCAGAGTTTGCGACGATAAGAGTCTAGGAGAAGAGGGTTGTGGGATTTTGTGTTGTGGCAGAGGTTTCAAAAAGTACTATAAAACTGAGAGGAAAAATTGCAAGTGCAAGTTCGAATGGTGCTGTGAAGTGAAATGTCAGGTGTGCAATGAGACTCGTGCAATTAGTACTTGCTTGTGAAGTTCGGGACAATTGAATATGCTTCAGCTGAGGTCGGGAAATATTAGGTCAGGGTGAATGATGAAACTGAAGAAAGTGATAAATTGTTATGAAAACTTTGATAGCAGATAATTCAATGTGTGGAAGACAAAATTGAAGACGAATAGACCAACAAACAATACAATATGGTTATTCAGTAGAACATTCTATATTTCGAAGGTTGGTGAATCAAAATTTGATGTAAAAGCAATATTAGCTGTTTAAGAAATGGGAGATGATTGCAAGCAATGTCGAGAAAGTATTATATATTGTTCTAGTTAGGTACTACTCGGAGTCCATAGGTGAAATAATATCTGCAGCATTCTTTTCCTTAAATTTTGTTTGCATTGAACAATTGCGTCATGCTTATCGGTCACACGGGCCTCACATTCAATTCACTTCTCTTTTAAATCACCCGAACGCTATTTCGAGTGTCAGGTAATACTGATTTCCACTGGTGAATCAATGCGGTCACAATCTGACCAAATGCAATACTTTTTGTCGCCATATTATTTCCGTGATGAGTTTTGAAGGCTCAAAGTTACCTCATAAAGGATGTGCATCTTTACAATAGGACATGCAACCTAGGTCTTGAAGTTCAGCAGATTTTGATTTATAGGACTCACGTATCAACTAATGAGGACATTGAAATGAGGTACATTAATAAGCTCGAAGCATCGAGATCTTGTGTAATTTACCAAGCGTCTGTATTTTTTGGGTTTTTTTCAGTAGAATGATTTTTCTAGTCTACATATCATAACGATAGAGCAAGCTGGATTATTTCTCTGGCTTGTGGTGGCCTGGTAGTGCAAGTTCAGTGAGAATTTTTTTCTCTCTGAAGTCATTCTTCTCCATAAAGGATAAAATCCAAAATGAGGATTCAGCTCTTATAATTTTGTTCGGGTTCTTGGATTGAAATTCCTTATTAATCTAGAAAGACTCTCCAAATTTTGTGTGACCCAGAACTTATGAGCATATTACCTGATAAGTCATGCGACCTAAGTTACTTTCCTGCTAGTATACAAGATTTTAACTGTCGGGTCAGGTCCTCGTTTTGTCTAGCCAGGTCATTGGTTACTGTAGTGTCACTACATCGCATGCGAATACATTTTGTTTTTACTCGCTCCTGGTTTATCTCAACCATTTCACAATCAATATTAACAATACTTTTCTGCCACAAAAAATACAGTCATTTACTTCATGATGCAATAGCTCGTTTGCAACTTTGATGACTTTCACGCATGCAAATTATGTGCAAGCCAGGTGTGACGTGCTATTGTCATGCGATTGTACAGGTACAGTCCACCAGCACTCTCTGTTAAGCAACCAGTGCTGTGTACCAGGTTCACGATATTACACCCAGATACCATCCATGCTGATATCACATGAATATGTAGCTGGGACTTCATCACACGGATGGTACAGTCCAACACCTCATTAACAAGATAAAATTATTTAATGTTTACCGTGATTGGCTCTCTATGCATCAATGCCAAGTATAGAAACATCAGGTGTCTATTCTTACAGCCACTTACTATCCTTATGTATGGAAAAATTTTTCCAGTATAGTTTGAGCTACAACTGAATTTGGGACTACTGAAAATTTTTCCTTCTGCCTTCAGGATAACTATTTCAATCATAAAATTGCCGAAAACTCAACCCACTAAAGATACTTCTCCTAGGTTCAGGGCAATTCGTTGCATATTTGGGTATACATAACTGAAATTCAGGCATTTTCCGAGATGTTTCATCAGAAGCAGCTGACTGATAAACAGCTCAAATGATTTCGGAAAAAAAGTGACATATTGTCGCTTGGAATTGTTCTATAACCACAAACCATGCAGTGAGGTAATTACATTTGAAAACACGTAGCTGACGTGGAAGGATGCGCATGAACACACCATGTATTATCCACATAATGGATAAGACACCAGGGGTGTCTGAACAACACTTTTCACAGATGGAAATTGTCAAATTTTCATTTTCAGTTTACTTCCAACCTTCTCCATATAGATGTCTCACTGGGTCGCAAATTTCTTCAGTAATCAAACTACACAATGAAAAATAAATGTTGAAAATGAATTCATTTGATCAAAATCAAAAACTGTACAATTGTAGATATAGATCAGAATTTTTAGTGCATTTTCCTCAGACTAATTTTTGTGTCATTTGGCGTCGAAATCATTTGAAATTATTCTTGCAATGTTTTGATAATTTTTGAGTTTTCATAATTTCGAATCATTAAATTCTTAGTATATTTCAATAAATAGTAAACCACCCTATGGAAGATGAGCTGAGGACATGCTGAATAGAAAATTTTTAAATTAACACCAACATGTACATTTTACTCCAAAATTTCAACTAAGCAAATCGCCATACCTTGCCTTGAAAATTACTTAATGTACATAGTTTATTTTATTATAGATAGATATAAATATGATTGTGATCGAACTCATTGTATATAGTTTTTATTGTTACCTTGATTGTGTAATTTACGAGCACATCGTTATTTTTTTCATTTGAATTGCTTATTGTAGAAATGAATTACTGGCACGATATCTAGACTGAATAAACGATTAGCAAGAAATTTATGTCTTTATTATACTGGGTGTGTTTATTACATATCAACTAATTAATTGCTCATATATTATACGGAGTGAATGCTATTGGAATCAATTGGACTTTCCTGTAATAAAATTGAATTTTTCTGCGGAATTGACAATGATTCTCGTTTTGTGGATATCATCTGTAAGAAATCGTTTATAGCAGAATAAAAGGAATATAAATCATTAGTAACAAACCGTCCATCATTATTAAAAAGAGATACAACGAAAATCTTTTCACAATACGTCCACAAACCTACTTATGATGTTTAGCAAACAATACTCCGAATATAATAGGTTGACTTTTGTAGGCCATAGTTCGGTATTTTAAAAAAACATCCAAAAAATAAATTTCAAAAATAATCATTGAAGCCTGCAAAACAACACCCAGTTTTCTCCTATTATCGTCAAAATTTATTCGGATTCTGATATTTCTCGCGGCTATTGGCAACGTTAAAGCATGCAGACCTTGAAAAAGTGCCTGAGATATCAACAGGATTTAATGAAACTTGAATGTGGCTGTATCGCCGAAATGAGCTAAGCCATATTTTACGAGCATTTGGTAGTGCTTGCTCTTAAAATGAGAGTTTTCATTAGTGATGCTGGTAGGTGATTTCAGGTTTTTTTTTATGAGAAATCCAATATGGGGGAACATCTGACAGAGACTTCGAAGATGACTTCAAACTATTTTTGTTCAGATGAAAAGTCAACATGAAAACCATCAACTTGACAGTTCCAAGTGATGATTTTGAATCCACGAGGAAATTCTCCTGTAGATTATTCTGCCTGTGTTTACCATACATCGTTGTTAATTGTGGGAACAATTTTTGATCTTTTCAATTATTTTCTCATTTGCTATGACGCCTCTTTCAAAAACTTTCCTCTGTCCTGTAGGCAAAGAACTAGTGCTCATCGCAAGGAATTTTGCTTTGCAATGAGAATCAATGTTCGACCCTTTTTGTGAATTATTAGATTCAGGAATATTCCACTTGTATTACTTACCTTCAGAATGGTGAAAATTGACTGTATATATGTAGGTAGGTGGAAAAAACAACTGAATTAAATGAAATTTCTTATGCTGCACGAGATTTTTGCTAAGTAATTTTTTGGAAAAATTTGAAATGTTAGAAGAGCTACAACTCGAACAGGGTATAGATGGGGCTTCTCGTTTGAAATAAGAATGAAGAGCAAACACTACCACGTGTTGGTAAATTACGGCTCGGCAACACAGCCACATGCAAGTTACATTAAACATCGTTGATATTGGCAACGTTAAATTATAACGTTGCCAATAACCACGAGAAATATTGGAAACGCGTTAAATTTAGGAAAAAACTTGGTGATGTTCTGCAGGCTTCAGTGATTATTTTTGAAAATTGATTTTTTGGATGTACTTAATTCTTTGATGAGAATGCGCAATTTTAGTGATTTTGCCATTTTTCATTGCATTTCAGTTTCATTTCCCCAAAAATTCTTGAATATAAAAATATGCGCATTATTAAATTTTTCAATCATCAGCACCCAAAAAGTTTTTTTCAAGAAAATGAACTCTGGCCTCCAGATGTCACCCCTTTTAATCTTAACGATTTTTATTATTATTATTTTATTTGATTTATTTTTTGCTCTACACAAACGCGAAAAAAATTTTAAATTTATGTATATTCCGGAGTAAGCAAAGCAATATAAATTAAGAGTTGTTTCTTTCCCTGTATCTCAATAATGGAAAAATAGTCAAATATCCTATGATCCCATTGAACTTAGTGTTTCTGCGAGTTGTTTCGTGCAGGTAAGTAAAAATTCATTTTACATTTCATTAGTTGCTCATTCATCAAAAACAATTGGAATTTTTTTTCAAATCGTTCTAATGACACGATAATCTCAAAATTTCGCACAAAGTTGCTTACCACTATTTTGAAACTAGCTGCCAAGTTTTATTCCGATTGAATTAGTATTTTTTGAGTTATTCTGGAAAAAACAACGATATCGAGAAGATGAACCACGAAATTTTATATATTTTTTTCAATATCTCCAGAAATTATGGTCGTATCAAAAATTTTGGAAATATTTTCGAGAATTAAATTTCAAGAGGTACCACCCTTAATCTTTGTCACCATGCAAATTCAGAGAAAATGCAAAAGAACATGCAATTATTCAATTGCGTTTCAAAAATGTCATACACTGGACCTTATTCGTCAGTACCTCTGAAAAATTAAACGAAGTAGAATAGTTACGACAGCAATAGTTGCAATTGAATGTGAAAATGATGAACATCTTCTACTTATATATCCAATTACAGAATTACCTAGAATACCAGAGAATCTCACGTGTTGAAAAACGGAACTTCCAGAAGCCATGATAAATATTACTTCCACAATGTTATTGAATCTGTTGTTGCATCCTTCAGTTATTTTACGCACTTCTTCTGAATAATGGATTGACGGAGTAGGTACTAACAAAAAGAGACCAAGAGTACGGTATTTCCGAAACGGCTATTAAATTACTTTATTAAAACCAAGAGCTTCCTCAACCTTTTTTTTTGATTTTAAGCAATGAATTATCATGATTGAATCAGTAAAATAACATAATCACAAGGACGAATATTTGTCGATAAATAAACAAATATTCTCCCTTGATCAGAGCTTATTATCCAATCAACCAAAACATCTACACTGAAGAAGCGGATCCAAGGAGAATGACTACAGCTGTTTCACAGTTATTACTGATAGTCAGGTCAACTTACCTTGGATAAAACCGCAGAGGGAATCTCGATACTTGTCACTTTTCAGATGGATCAGTAATAACTGTGAAAGTATCGAGATTTCCTCTGCGGTTTTATCCAAGGTAAGTTGACCTGACGCTCAGTAATAACTGTGAAACAGCTGTAGTCATTCTCCTTAGATCCGCTTCTTCGGTGTAGACGTTTTGGTTGATTGGATGATCACCCCTGATCAAGGGGGAATATTCGTTTATTTATCGACAGATATTCGTCCCTGTGATTATTTTATTTTATTATTACTGGAGCTCTTTCTTCTCCATTAGAACCATTCCAGTCATTGAATCAATATTTCCTTGAATTCATTGCCTCCAAGTCAGTCGTCTTCGGAATTGAACCTGAAAAATTTTACTTGAACTCAAAACTCTATATTGTGGGGCAGATTTGGAACTTGATTTCGAGAAGGGAATCCGTGAATATTTGAAATCTACTCAATTATTCCTCAGTTATACCCATTCGAAATTTCATTTCCCCGATTTTTCAGAAAATAAAAACAGTGAGAATTGAATTCGACCGGGAATTTCACATCAGCGATTGGAAGAGTCTTATCGTTCAAAACCAAAGTTTTTAATGCCAATTCAAAATACCTTTATTAGAGAACTGGATCGTAGAATTAAGTTTGACTCCGGATGAACCCGAAAACGGATCCTGTCGAAATTCTAAACTGCCAATCCAATCCACTAATTCTTTAAGCTTATGATATCCAGTCTTCGGTTTCATGGTGATCCCTGAAACTGTTATATTTTAATCGAACTCTGTCATGTTTTCCGATCCGGTGGGCTCGAATGCGGCCGATGAGCTGGCTGCGTATCATAAAAAATGTTTATAGCGTTTTATAGCGTTCGGGACCCGTCTGTGCCCGGTTTAAATGTGCCCATAACTTATACCATTGACAAAGTAAGTGATAATTATAAAGCAGTAAGCGATCTGCGAACTTCGAACATAATATTGAGGAAAGATTCGCCAGCGAGCCCACACATGGAGAGATTTCTGGGCCTCTCCGTGGATAAGTTTTATGATATTTCACTACAGCGTTTTGTCAAAATTTTTGTAATATTCGAATTTTGAGCCGAAAATGATTTCAAACGACTAGGTTTGACTGACTGATGACGGCTGGTCGTTGGAATCATTAAGTCAGAACAAAAAACCCAATCGACTATTCAAGGTAGGTTGCATTTTAAACTGTCAAGTTGGCTGAACAGCTAGATTTTTTCGGAGTTATAGTAATTCGAATTTTTGAGGTTATTTCTTCAGTACCTCCGGTACTGCTAATGCGATTGGATGGAAATTCATAGTAAGTTGAACCATACTAACGTCCAAATACTCACAGAATTTTATTGGGATTGAATTTAAAAAAAATACTAAATTTTTCTTGAAAAAAGTGTTCTTCGAAATCCATTCATCAAATACCATAAGACTTCTGCGTAGACCTGGAACCTTATATTTCAGAATAGTATGTCGAATTTCAGAATAGTATGTCGAATTTCAGATTGATTCGAATCCAGTTTACGAGAAACTGCAAAAAGATAAGTTATATTCTCGGTGCACTTGTTATTTACGAAATAACTGAAAAAATACTAATCCAATCATGATGAAACTTGGTGGCTGGCTGGTTTATTCTAGTGCTCAACTTCGTGCGCAGTTTCGTGATGATCCGCTGTCAGGCCGGCAGTAAACACAAATCAAACCATCCGTTGCAAAATGGCGAAAGCGTCAGTTGCATGTCGAGTAGGGATATCAAAACTGTTTCAGGAATGAATGGACAATTTTTCTTAGGCATTCGGCAGTTCTCAATACATTTCAGCTATTCTAATCAATCAAATGCAATGAGCCTGAATCAAATTCCGATTAAGAATGATGAGTTGAATTTCGTTCAAAAATTTTCTTCAACATTCACGACCTTTTTGAGCACTTATTCTACAGGGAACAAGGTATTAATTTGAAATTTGGCATTCTTGAGTAAAATGCCTGAAGAAAATATATACATATAAATAGTAAAGAAAAATATTTATACTCTAATGTCGTGCCAATACCTATATATTCAGTTACTTGAGTTTCAAGTATATAGAAATGTGAAATTCAATTCATTCATAATTCGAATTATGTTCAACTGGTTCAGGAAATGTTCATTCAAATGCTTTTGAAATAATTCTGAATGAATCTATTAACAAAAAAACCTAGAAAAGCACTGACGTAAAATCAGCACCTTTCGCGCGCATGTTCGATGGAGATGACCGCTATGGCAACAAATTTGATCATGCGCGCAAAAACTGATGTCTTCACGACAGTGCCTATCTAATTTTGTTTAGGTATTACGGCAAAAATACAGATGAGTACTTCATCTTAAAAGGACAGCTTAAAGGTTCATACAGAATTTCATGAGGAAAATATGTTTTTTTTTAATATTTCAATAACACGATCATCACGAAAGTTTCTTATATGGAATCAAAGCCGAAATTGGGGTGGTAAGAGGCAACTAAGAAAACAGAACTCTGTAGGAGAGTTTCGAAGCGGGGATCCTGACTTTTTGTCCTTGTTTTTCTCAAAATATTTCTTGTCATTTTGCTGCATATTCAGAGAAATGAATGAGCAAAACAGGATAGTACCTCAATATCTCAGAAAGTACTCATATCATTGGACTGAAACTGCATGAGTATTACTTAAATACGTAGGCGCTTTTTTTAACAGAATTTCGCGAATCAAGAAAACATTCAACATTTTTTTTTTAGAAAAATTTGTTTTTCTTATTCTCGAATTCTCATGAAATTTGGTATATCCTGAGGTTGATATTCGAAGCTTGTGTACCAACTTCCAGCTTAACATATTATTTTCGAAAAGATTGAGAAAAATAAATGTCACATGACGTTGATAGTTCCTCAATAACTCGAGAAATATTGCATTGAAAACGAATTTGATTCTTTTCTAGATGCTTCCTAGGTTTGCACTCCAGATATCTGGGAAAATAAATTGTAAAAATTATTTTTTTTAGAAATGGCCTCTACTGACTGCGGGATTTGAACTTTCGAGAGAGGAAGTCATCAGAAAATAGGGCGAAAATTTGCAGAATTATTTTCTTGCTATGGTTCCGTGTTTCAAGAATTTTCGTCGAATTGAAATTTTCGAAAATCACAGCTATCCCGATTCACCCGATGTAAAATTTTCAATTCTTCTTCTTTTTTTAGTAAAGTTATCCTACTTTCTATGAGAGAATGGGTTAATTGTTCCAAGTAACGATTGAAGCTTATTTTGAGATCATTTTGTGGGATTTTCTGGGGTTTCACTTTCAATATCTGAAAAACAACGATAAACGAACAGACTTAACGATTTTTTTTTGAAACGTTACAGTTCGCTTTGTTTATCGTTTTTATTGTTCCGGTATTATCATATCCAGCAACTGCCCTTGAAAAAGAGGTTAATTCTGCAATCCGTAAGAGCGTTTTCCAAAAACAATATCATACAATTTTTTATTGTTCTGTTTCAGATATCGGCAGTGAAAACCCAGAAAAGTCTACAAGATTAATAAATTATTTTCTCCATTCAGCAAAAAGCAGGAGGACAATAAAATATTTTGTCTTCCCAAATTATCGGTTTCTATCATCAGTATCATTATATTATCCCAATCTACCAGGTAAGTTATAATTGTGGAGCCTTCATGATTCATTATTTGAGATCTTTGTAGGTCTCTATTCTTCAGATTGTTTTTGTTTTCTCTTTATCTAACATTTAAAGGTCATGATGTTTCTCCTGTATATGTCTTTCTACAAATACAGGAAATATCATAAACACAGCTTTCTATTTCTGTTTCTCGTTAATTGGTTTTTGGTTTGAAAACTATTTTTCTATCCCCTACCGATTTTCAGTTCCACACCAATTTTAAATTGCACAAATTGAACGGTTATTAATGAATCAAACCGTAGAATGTTCAGATGATCTGACCAGCCATAGCGATGGTATCAAACTCATAAATAAATTTTCAATAGAGGATGGGAATAAGGTTATCATACCTTGAATACCGTTAGGACATCTCAATCAAACCCAACCAATAGACGCTTATCCATCCGTGTGTGCGACCTTTACGTTTTCTCCACTTCTTTGGGCAGTGCGTGCCCCTTTCAGACCACCCAAAGGCAAGTTGCATCCTGGGGGGCGGCGACCCATCTCCCCAGGCCTAGCCGTAAATCCGAGTACGGGCCGAGATGCAACAATATCACGCGATGTGCTCGCGACTTCGATCACCCCCCTTAAGCAAAAGCAACAATATATTATTGAAAATATCAATAGAAATAATTCGATCATCAATTCCATGTCTGTTTCTCAGTAACCAACGATCCAATTAGTGTAGAGATCAAGGTTGTGTTATTTGTGGGGACCGTTTCGTCAAGGTACACGCGCAGAGGGGATGTAAAACCTATGGAAGTCCTGAGGCAGCACCCTGGGAGTCAATTCTTGAATCTCGATCAAGAATTGGAGAGTATTAAAACTGTCATAAGTTTGCGTCGATTTTATTAGTCGAATATAAACAATAAATTGACATGACCTGCGTATGGAACCGAATGTCACTCGACAATCGATTGCTATATCCATGGAGGTAGGAAAAGAGTGGAGGAGGACGTTCGAAAAGTGTCACAGGCTTTTGAAAACCTTCTGTGGATTTATTCACACCAATATGGCCGACTTCGAACTGAATATTTTTGTTTCATTAGCTGTACACCACAGAACACAGATACACACCTTGTAATTGTCGGCCATATTGGTATGGGAAAATCCACAGAAGGTTCTAAAAAGTGTTTGACACTTTTGGTACCAGGGAAATATAGGATATACCTCCCTTCCCTTCTTTTACCTCCATGGTTATATCTCCCATACTCCGTACCACTCGTTGCTAAGTTGAAAGAAATGGTGATAAGGTTATGTTTATATTCGGATTTGAAATTTCTCGATATCTTGCATTCAGTTTATTTCTTGAAAATTTGCTTGAGGACATAGTCGAAATAGCGAATAGAATAGATGTTCAAGAAAACTTGGAATTTCGACATAAAACATATGACAATTGTCATAATCTTCAACTCTTGGGGGTCAATTCTTGAATCTCGATCCAGAATTGAAAAGTATGACAATTGTCATATGATTGCATCGATTTCTAAGTCAAATATAAACAATAAGTAGACATGTCATTCGACAATCGAATTTTATATCTCCTATACTTCGTAACACTCGTTGCTGAGTCGAACGAAACGGTGATAAGGTTATGTTTATATTCGCATTTGAAATTTGTCGATATCTTTCTTGAATATTCATTTGAAATCATAGTCGAAATGGCGAATAGAACTCTCACAAATTTTGCAGATGCTCGAGAAAACTTAGAAAATCAACATAAACAAATGAAAATTGTCATACTCTTCAATTCTTGGGGGTCAATTCTTGAATCTCGATCAAGAATTGAAGAGTATGACAATTGTCATATGTTCGCGTCGATTTTCCAAGTTGAATATAAACAATTAGTAGACATGACCTGTGCATGGAACCGAATGTCACTTGACAATCGAATGTTATATCTCCTATACTCCGTACCACTTGTTGCTAAGTCGAACGAAACGGTGATCAGGTTATGTTTATATTCGGATTTGAAATTTTTCGACATCTTGCATTCAGTTTATATCTTGAATATTTACTTGAAAACATAGTCGAAATGGCAAATAGAACTGTCATGAGTTTTGCAGATGCTCTAGAAAATTTAGAAAACCGACAAAAACATATGACAATTATAATACTCTTCAATTCTTGATCGGGATTCAAGAATCGACCCTCAGCAGCAAGGGTCCAATGATCAATGATGGCTCCAGGATGAGATTCGTATCGAATAATGTCACGTTGTGGATGCATTCGTTTTTCGTCTCAAGTTGGATCATTCCCCAAATGTTGTCATTTTGGCTATTCCCAAAGCCTTGGAGGTAAAAATATGTTTTGCAGCATTTATGTAATTGTGGATGTCTATGTTCAATAATCCATTCAACCAACACTCTTCGCTGTGCATGGGAAAAAAGCTTCATTTGTTGTGTTAACTGAATATTGTTAGCACGGAGGCCACAATCTTTAATTGGTAATACGCCATGGAGAGCTCCTCGAACTTTACAATTCTTGTTCACAACGCCAAATTGTTGTTCGAGGATTTTGGGCAATGCTCTCACTTATTGCTTCAATAATTTCATTTTGGATGTCCGCTGTGTTGAGTATCTTCACTTGATACATTCTGCCTGAAATTTCGATCAATCTCTTCACAGTTAGTGAAGTTTAAACAATATTCCTACCATATCTTGATTTTTTGTATCAATTCTCGAACTGTGTTCGTCCAGCATTTTTTTATACTTGAAATTTGAGTCGATAATAAAATCACGACATTCAATTTCTATTTTTACTTACCTGTAAGCTGCCAAATTATTTTTTTTTAGGATTGCTCGTGTACTTTTTCCTCTAGCAAGCCAATAGACAGCGTTGGCGTATGGATCTGTGAAACTTGCTATAAAGAGTGACGTAAAAGGCGATCTGCCGCGTTTCACCCTAATTCGTGAATGGGTAAGAGCCACCCAATGATTCCGCAGATATACCCATTCAAAATTTTATTTTCCCAATATTTCCAAAAATACAGATCAAATCGAATTCAAATCCAGTATTTCGAAAAATGACAGTTTGAAGGTTCATACAGAATTTAATGAGGATAAGATGTTGAGAAGATCACAGAATATTAAGCATTTGAAAAAAAAATTCGAAATTTTTTTGCGAATTGTTCTAATGACACGACCATGACGAAATTTCGCACAATATGTTGTCCATCAACATCTTCGAGATAGCTGTGTAGTTTCATCACGATTGAATCAGTATTTCTAGAGGTATACCGAAAAAAACAACGATGTCGAGAAGAAAACCACGAAATTCTACATTGTTTTTTCTAATATCCCCATAACTAATGGCAGTTTCGGATTGAAATTTGGTACACTGGTGTGAAATGTGAAGTTCAAGGTATAACTGAAATTGTTCCCGAATATGACCAATAGTTTCACGAAAAAAAAATTTGTTTCAAATTGAGTGACCATACGAATTCAACTAAATTGTGCTTAAAGTTGCTCGTCGTTATGCTTCAACTAACCACCAAGTTTTGATCCAATTGCTCCATCAGTTTCTGAAATATGAGGGAAATAACCTCAAAGTTTCAAATGGCTATAACTCCTAAACTATTTGGCCGATTTGGTCCATTAACGAACTAAACCGCGACATTCCAATGCGCGAACTACCCTGCAAGTTTCGGATTGCTAGCTGGCTCCGTTCGACACGGTGTCTCGGCCACTCGTGTCCACGGCTGGCCGGACAGAATCGATTTCGACACCGGATTCGTCATCAGTGAGTCCAACCTAGTCGTTCGAGATAATTTTCGGCTCAAACATCGAAAATTACAGACATTTGGACAAAACAATAGCGCGCTGTTCCCCTAGAACGTGCGCGCAAAAAAAGAAGAAATTTAACATTATTTTCGGAAGATTTCTGAGAATTTAGATCGAATCAAAGTGGAATTTGGTTCAATGTTTTGAAATATTAGGTTCAAGGTGCATGCGAAATTTCTACGAAATCTGATACAAATTTTCCGAAACAATATATTTTTGTAAAGTAAAATTTTGAAAAAAAATATTCTTAAGATTATTCATTATTAACTCTGACACTGTTTCGCCCATCAATGATGCGTGTACTACCCCAGAAATTTAAAGTTGCAAGCTCGCCCCTTTGGTTAGTTTGGTTAGTCCTTAGCCGGCCGGCCCGACAGAATCGACCTAAAATCCAACCTAGTCGTTAGAAACCATTTTCGGAAAAAAAATTTAAAAATAGACATTTCGACAAAACGACAGCCAGATGTTCCCTAGAACAATCACGCGAAAAGAGTTTACCTTTTGACAAGAAATAATCCTACTGGTCCCTCAATAGAGGACAACAATAATCAACGTCCAACAACTAGAAAGCCCCCCAACTTCTTCGAGTGTCACCTAAACCAACAAAATCAAAATAAAGGACGAAATAAAGCTGTTCCATACAAACCACCGTCTCACTGAACTCATCATAACTCAGCTATTCGTGCCATCTCCGATTCATCATACTTCTTACATCTTGATCACCATCCATTAAAAGATTCAAGTTCCGTCACACGTATGCGTTATGGGTGAACAAAACGGCCATCTAGCAGTTCTTGTGAGAAATATAAACGGTCGTACGAGAGACCACGTAGATCAGAGATGAAGTCATTGAGGGAGAGCTGATAGTATGTGTTAGTACGATATTATAAATCATGCAGATATGATGGGGCAGGTTCCTAACATGCAACGAGCTCTAGTTCACGGGCTCGGGACATTCAGCCACGGACCTGACTGATGTTCTGTGTCAAGAGCATGTGCACAGGACGGTATTATTGACGAGTTTCATTTCTGGAACAGTGGTCCCACTTACTTTCGTGGAAATCTTATCGGGATAGATGGAAATACATTGGAAATATTCATTAAAATATAATATAATATAATATAAGGCATAAATTGGTAGCAGGAAATAGGACATAAATACAAATGAAGATGTTGAAAGTTTATTACATACGTGGCGACGTTTCGCAAAAGTGTCCCTTTGCTTCTTCAGGCCAAATAATGTAGAACTCAATAGTAATTGTACATATCCGGGCACATAGTACGCAAGAACACAGTGAAAATTAAAACGACTATTGAACACGAGATTCTTCAAAACAGAAGGAAAATGCAACACACTAAAATACTCAAATTCAAATAATATAATATAATATAATATAATATAATATAATATAATATAATATAATATAATATAATATAATATAATATAATATAATATAATATAATATAATATAATATAATATAATATAATATAATATAATATAATATAATATAATATAATATAATATAATATATTATAATATAATATAATATAACAGAATGTAATATAATATATTAGGAGTTGAAATGAGTTTTCGCCGTTTTGGGAAATATATGACATGGCACGAGGTGTACGTTAGAATTCGAAGATGATAACCGGCTTTGAAATAAGGTTTCTCTTTCAAACACAACATAATCCTATAATTTTATCAACTTTCTATTAGCATCATATATTTTTTTCCATCCAAAAATGTCCAAACTTGAGCCAATAGGTATTGTTTCAATTTCAAAATATATGCAGCTGAAAAGCATCGACTGCTGGTAGTAGCAAAAAGTGCGCGTCAAAATTATGGAACAAATTAATTTTCTCAGAAGAAAAAGATTTGGCAACAAAATCCTGAAACAGGCCAATTTTTGTTTCACTTTCACCAAATTTTTATGCATCTTTGAAGGATTTTTGTTGCACCCTCTGCCATCCCAATCAACCCTCTAAATTTTTTGAATACGGAAAGTGGGTCATGTGATACTGTTTTGGCAAGGTCTTTGTATCATCTTCACAGGCGTGCAGAAATATTCAAGAAAAAAATTCTTTTTTGAAAAATTAGTTACTTCAAAGAAGTTTTCTGTATATGCACTTTGTCATGGCTCATTTACTTTGAGACGATGGTACCTGATGGAATTTGTCACCGAATGAAAGTCGACCATTACAGTTTTGTTCATGCACAACTTTCAACCCCTACGAACCCTTTAACGGAAAAAAAAAATGTTTCACGTGAGGGGGTTGGAAGGGGTTGAAAGTTGTGCATGAACAAAACTGTAATGGTCGACTTTCATTCGGTGATAAATTTCATCAGGTACAGTCGTCTCAAAGTAAATGAGCCATGACAAAGTGCATATAGTGAAAACCTCTTTGAACTAACTAATTTTTCAAAAAAAAAAAATTTTCTTGAAAATTTCTGCACGCCTGTAAAGAAGATACAAAGACCTTGCCAAAAAAAGACCACATGACCTACTTTCCCTATTCAAAAAATTTAGAGGGTTGATGGGGATGGTACAGGGTGCAAAAATGTATATAAATTTGGTGAAGTGAAACAAAAACTGAACAGTTTCAGGATTTTCTTGCCAAATATTATTCTCCTGAGAAAATGAATTTGGTGAACATGGTGAGTATTTGGTGGGATCAGCTGGGAGTGGTGTATAACGAATTACGTCATCAGAGAGAATACTTCGATTAAATTTAAACTACCGTTTTTTCAAAATGAATATTATTTTTTCGACAAAAAACGGCGGAAACTGATCTGTTGCCCTAATGATATAATATGATATACTGAAATGTAATATAATATAATATAATATAATATAATGTAATATATATTTTTTAGTTTGTACAGCGATCATATTGAAGAATTTCAAGGGCAGATTCTCCAAATTTTTTGTTTTGAGAAACTTTTTGTCGAAATTTCATGAAGTTTGGCATCGGCCCTGAAATTTTGATTTCACAGCAGTTTACTAAATTTCAGCTCAATCCGACATTCATTTTCAGAAATCTGTGAAAAACGATAAGAAAAATTTCGTTTTTCATTCTAGTATATTTGTTATTTTCTCAATAACTCAAGGAATTCACATTCTACAACGATTTTGAGCAATCGCGTTGAAGCTCCTGACCTCACGTTAAAGCTTTCCCAGAAGTTTCCCGAAATTCAGCAAAGCTATAGCCTTGACCGACAGTCCCTTATCGAGGCACTGTCTGTACCTTCATCTCTTTCCGATTGCTCTCTTCTCGCCTCAGAGCAACAAAGGCAATCCTCCCAGACCCGAAATTACCATAATCCGGTTCTGTCCAGGGGCAGTACTCACATACGCTATCATCGGTTATTAAGAAGTCTAGCACGGCATCGCGTTGGCGGTGTATATTATTAATGGCTATTAGGACCTCGACTGGCCAACCTCTCGCAGTCAAGTTTGCTGCGGATGCCCTCACCATGGCCACGCTCGCTTCACCTCTCTTCCGTACCTGGCCTGGGAGAACAGAAATATTTACCCAGAAAAAAATCAACCGTTCTGGGAAACTCTCAATTCTCCCATCTCCGAGTTATTATGGGGAAGAACCTAATGCGAAATTTATTGCAATAATGACTGTTATTAATTACAAGGAAAAATATGAACGAAAAAGTTGCGTTCCTGTGAAAAAGGTGACGCTGGTAATTGCTGCGGACATTCTGGGCTGGTAAAATTGCTCGGAGATTTTCGTAACTGTGAAAGAGGGGCGACCAAGTCATCAGTGAAAGTTAAACCAGAATGGCTCACTTCGAGAGATGATATCAGTACATGTTCCTACTTTATACACGATATTTTGGCTCTTCCTCGATAATCTGAGAGTATATCATATTTATAGGCTCGATTGGCGAATGAAGATAAGCGCTACTCCCTCTGGTGGCTATCAGAGTAACTCGAGGTACAGGTATCATCATTGATAAGTTGAAAGAAATATAAAGAAGATGAGAAACTTTATGCATTTTTATCGGTGTTGGTGTGATTTTTCATGTGTTTCTACCGAGAAAAAGCAAACTCAAATGTCCCTTTCGATGAAAGAAACTTCCTTTAACAAGTCGGGCCTAGAAGTGTTAAAGAATCGATAAAATCTCGGCAACTTGTAACTCAAAATTGGCGAACCAACAAACAAGATTTATGAGAGTCTGTTACCTGCATTTTACCGATGATGATCATTTTTATAGAGGTAAAAACGAATTCCTCATGAAATATTCACATTCATGAAGACAATTGTTTTCCAAAGAAAGTTACTTATGAGGAATGCAATGCCAGAAATCTGCCTGTTGAACTGATCATTAAGGAACAACCTAAATGTTTTAGTGATAGAACTGACCGATTGAAACGAAATAGTCTCAACAAGTAAATATCTGGTGATGAATACTCTTCTGCCGTTGAACTCAAAGCTGTACAAGGCTTATTGATTACAGCTTTTTCAAGACCAATCATATGAGTGTTGGAAGAATTAATTTGTCAATCCATAATAAATACGGCTCACGGTACAAGTAGTATTGGTTTTATTTTAATGTATTCATTTTATTCACAATCAGGTCGATTCTGTTTGCGTATTGCTATGAACCTTGCTATTCTAGTCATATTGCTATCTTTCTAATTTATAGCAATATGGCCATGATGTTACGTATTCTGTTTCGAGTGTTATAGCAATGTTTGTTATGAATTTTGTCATAACAATATTGCTATCATAGACTTCCATAATTGGTGATTTTAGAGCTGACAACACTGTATTTTGTGACTTTAGAACTACAAGGAAGATGAAAATTACCCTATTTGGTGAGTTTTCTTTAAGGTTTCGCATACATAACCTCTATCTACGGCTTTCTTTATTCATGTAAACATCGACATAAAAAATATTAGGAAACGAAACGAGTCAAATTGACCAATAACCAATTTCCTGGATACCAATAAAATATTGATTATCAGAAATAGAATGCAGCAATTTTATTCAGGCGTTAAAAATTCGAAATTCGATAAACTTTTTCGTTGACACTTCAAAGGGATTGCTGTTGTTGAGATGATTAGAATAATCATCTCAGCTGTTGCCTATGCCTGTATCTTAGTCTAAGAATTTTCCTTGAAATTAAATAATATTCTAGAGAACCTTGAACACATTTCCATTAGCATATACTTTTTTTATTCATGTAAACATCGACTTATTCGAGAATGTTATGAAACAGAACAACCAATTAAAGTCAAATTGACCAATTTCCTGGATAACTATAGAACTTTGGTTTCCAGAAATCAAATGCAGCAATTTTATGCAGGCGATAATAATTCGAAATTCGATGAACTTTTCTGTTGGGAATTCAAAGGGATGGCTGTTGTTGAGATCATTACAATAATCAGGTCAGCTGTTGCTTACTATACCGGTGTTTCAGTCTAAGAATCCTTAAAATTAAATATTCTAGAGAACCTTGAACACATTTCTATTAGCACATTCTTCCCTATCCTCAATACTTTCGAATTCTTGGAAGAAATAATACTGAAACAAATGGATCTCCGAGAGATTCCTTTTCTAAACTTTCTTGTTATGAAGCATAGCAAGTAATATTTCGAGGTTGCTAAGATAGCAATGTTGATAGCAAGATTCTTGTTAAAGTGACAGACCATATTGCTCAAAATCGTTGATCAGAATACCAATAATTCCAATCTTGTTATGATAGCAATATCTTTTTCCTAGCAATATTGCTATTTGCAAACAGAATCGACCTGATTATATTGTGTGAATACAGTCCTTCTTCATATTCTTTCTTCGGGTAGGTAAAATGGTTGGAAGATTATTTTTGCAAATAATATGCAACGTAATATCACATGCAACGTAATATCACATGCATCTTCTTGTACAACTTTTATTTCATCGGCAGAAGCATTTTGAGCGAAGAGTATTCATCACCAGATATTTCCTTGTTGAGAATCTTTCGTTTCAATCGGTCAGTTCTATCACTAAAACATAAACGTTGTTCCTAATAATCAGTTAAACAGGCAGATTTTTGGAAGGCATATCATTCCTCATAAGTAACTTTTTCTGCTTGGATTAGAGGCCTGAAAATAATTGTCATCATGAATGTGAATATTCGATGAGGAATTCGTTTTTACCTCTATAAAAATGATCATCATCGGTAAAATGCAGCTAACAGACTCTCATAAATCTTGTTTGTTGGTTCGCCAATTTTGAGTTACAAGTTGCCAAGGTTTTTATCGATTCTTTAACACTTCCAGGTCCGACTTGTTGAAGGAAGTTTCTTTCATCCAAAATCGCAAATTTTCACCGGGATGTGGGAATCTATGGAGAGGGACATTTGAGTTTGCTTTTTCTCTGTAGAAAGACTTGTAAAATCACACAAACGCCAAGAAAAATGCATACACTTTCTCATTTTCACGACATTTCTTTCAACTTGTCAATGATAATCCCTGTACCTCGAGTTACTCTGATAGCCACCAGAGGGAGAAGCGCTTATCTTCATTCGCCAGTAGTATATTAATATCGGGAATCTTAGTTCAGAGATTCACGTGCAAGTGAGGGAGAGAATGAAAATGGTTCAATAGCATTATGAAAAGAGATCCATTGCCATAATCCTCAGCTAGATGTGTTATTCCTCAGGGTTAGAGTCTGACTTTTCACATTTGTTGAACTTCCTGGCCACAATAATCAACCATTCGAGTGAACATTAGTAGGTGATTTTCGTAACCATGAAAGAGGGTTTGCGAAATCAGCAGGGAAAGGTGAACCAGAAAGGCTCACTTCGAGAGATGATATCAGTTCATATTTCTGCTCTGGACACGAAGCTTTGGTTCTACTCAATATATCTCCGAAAGCATATCTATGCACAGATGTTAGAACATATTCTCATCGGAAAGCCCAGATATTTACTTCTAAGTGAAGGAAAGAAAAAATAGTAAGGCTAGAAATCTCTTCTAGAAATCTAGAACCTACTTCTCAGCTACTTGTAGTATTCCTCAAGGATGCAGCCATGGCCAGAGATTTTTGGGCGAGTGAAGGAAAGAGAGATATTGTTAAGGAAGCAACCCTCTTACACTCTTCAGCTACGTGTGCTATTCTTCAAGTTTGCAGCCTGAATATTTCGATCTATTTATATTTTTTGACTATACTGATTTTCTTAAGAGTGAAAGAGAGGCGTTAAATCAGAGTGGCCCACTTCGGCTGATGATGTCAGCACATATACTCCTTTCTTGAAATCACTAAGAGGAGGAGCTGAATGCTTAATTCAGGTACAGACGTAGAGACAAATCTTCAGTGTATGTTGCACGGAAACAGAGGATTTTCAGGTAACATCTAAAGTTTCACCTGAACCCTTTCAATTCAAAGAATATAGAGTGATACGTTGAAGTCTGAATAAAATGATCATACTATCGCCACTACAGCATGTATTCAATCAGAGTTGACAGATTAACCACTGATGTCCATTGAGTCGTTGCTCGATAAACAGTGATTTATTGCCATTTTTCGATAGTGAATTAACCCTTTCTTCACATTACTAACCTTTTGAGCAGGTTTCCAAGGCAAAGTAGTCCTTTGCTAGTTGTATTAAAGACCTATTTTCGTAATATTACAAGCCTCGTTTATATTCAATGGTCTTTTGGCTAATTGAACAGAATCCAATAAATTTCTGTGATACGATTATTTTATTTCCGATTAGGATCAGCTGAATTCAGGTAATTTCCGTGTTGCAAAATCAAATGTTTCTATGCTCATCATCTTACTGAACACGAAAGGTGAGACAAGATTTCTTCATAGATATACTGAATTGCATGACGAATTGTTGTCTCCATTTTTTCAAATATTTTTCATTTGCCTGCATCAACTTTTTTTTTTCAGGAAGTTCGGAGGAAAAATTCACAGGGGATTTCGTTGAGCCGCACAAAGTCATAGCGTATGAAAAATTTTCGAGTTGAATATTCTGTGACTGCATCTTTTTCGAACCAACCATGTCCAAACACCAAATGTTTTCCTGCTCACTGCTTCGTGTCTCTGAAGGCAATTATTAGGTTAGATTTCAGATTTATTTCTATGTGAAGAAATGTGAGCTGCACTGAAACCCTTATTATTATCGTGAAAATAGTAACACCCTAGTGAGATCTATGCAAGAACTCCTCCGTCATTTTTGAGGAAACTGCTGTTTCATCTTTGACCCAATTCAAACTTTCTATACCTTTTTATCTTCAAATTGAGACCGAACACATTCAAATTGGGAATTAACATATTCAAATGGGTACTTAACGAAATCAAATTGAGACTAAACACGGTCAAATTGGAAATAATCAATGTCATAATGGTAAAACATTCGTTCTTGTGTGAATTGGAGTTTTATAAGCTTCTTCAGTTTGAACTCTATATACTCCTGCTATTTCGTTGGCATTTTCCTTTTGTTTTTTTGTCCACCTTAGGGCGGTTGACTTCTTGATACCCAAAGATTCGCAAGTCCTTTCCAATCGCCGTTTTCTTCATGGACTGCGAATCTTTGCTTTTTAATTGATTCCGAATCTCCTTTCTCAATATTTTCGGGTTAAAATCTAGTTTACCGTCATTCAATACTCTCCTTAGACATAAAAGAGTTAATTTTATAATGTAGTCGAAGAATCAGATTCAAAGAGTAAGGAATGTTGTACCTATATGAAACTGATCATAACCAATTTGAAATATATATATTTCAAATTGGAAGTAATCATTTTCACATGTTTCCCAATTTAAAATATATATTTCCAATTGGGAATAATCATTTTCGCATGGTTTTTTTTATAACTTTATAAAGTTACTTCAATGTCGGAGGAAGGTTTTCAATACCAATAGTATAATTCGAAATTATATTTCTTATTGAAAGGAACAGTCGGAATCAATTGAAAAGCAGAGAATCGCAGTCTGTTAAGAAAAAAGTAAATGGAGTATCAAAAAATCAACCGCCCAAAGGTCGGCAAAAAATGAAAGGAAAATGCCAAAGAGACAGCAGGAGCATAGTTCTCACTGAAGAAGCTCATAAAACTCCAATCCACACAGGAACGAATGTTGTACAAATATTAAATTGATTCCCAATTCGAATGAGTTTAGTCTCAATTTCATTTTGTTTAGTACCAATTTGAATAAATTTATCCCCAATGTGATTTTGTTAGGTCTCAATTTGAAGTTGCAAGGATATAGATTTGTCGAAGTCCTCGTACATCAAATATGGATCATATAAAAACTGTCACAAAATCAAAACAATATTTGAATGAAATAGAAAAAATAGTTGAGGTTAACTAAGTACTCCTTTCAATAATCTAATAACGTCCAGAAATACCGTTCTTTCTCCTCCTTAAACTGAATAATGCTAGCTATTTCCCTTACCAACAAAATCGTTTAACGTGAATCCAGATACAGCGTTTAATGCCATTGCTGCAATGTATTAAAATGCCTTTTATGCAACTGAGCCTGCCAATATTTTATAAATTACACCGTGTTCTGCAGATAACGCTCTCCGCTATATATCTCTTAATGCACATATTCATTTGGCATGTTATGTTCAAGGAATGTTTACGACTTCAATTCGGTCGCATTTCAAATTTTATACCAAGGAAAGAGACTGTAGAAGGCCATAAGAAAATGTTCAGAGGAAATTTATGTTTGAGCAATTGCAGATGGGTTTGAGAAAGAAAAACGTTATAGTGGACTTTCTCTTAGAATCTTTTTGGTCCTTCGAGTGAAAGTGGATGTACACAGTAGCGGTTCGTGAGGTACAGGATAATTTGATTTCCCTAAGTACACAGTGATGACTTTTTGCGCGCATGTGTTAGGGGAACAGCGTGCTATAGTTTTGTCCAAATGTCTGAAAGATTCGATGATTGAGCCGAAAATGGTCTCAAACAACTAGGTTGGACTCACTGATGACGAATCTGGTGTCGAAATCGATTCTGTCCGTTTTATTTTCCCAATATTTCCGAAAATACTGATTTATTTAAGGACTGAAATCCAGTACTTCATCGGAAAATGGCAGTTTGAATGTTCATACAGAATTTAATGAGGATAATATGAGGTGAAGATCACAGAATATTGAATATTTGAAATAAAATTTGTTTAAAATTGTTCTCATCACGAAATTTTGCACAATGTTGTCCTTCAGCATCTTTAAACTAGCTGCAAAGTTTCATTACGATTGAATCAGAGGTTCTTGAGTTATACCGAAAAAAAACGATATCGAGAAGAAAACCACGAAATCCTACATATTTTTTCCCAATATCTCCAAAACATTAGTTATGACTATTAAGCCATATCGAATTGAAATTTGGTACAATGCTGTGAAAACTGAAGCTCAAGTTTTAATTGGAGTTGTTCCCGAATATGAACAATATTTTCAGAAAAAAAATTTTTCGAAAAAATTTTCGAAACAATTTTTTTTTATGAAAAATTCTAGTAAAGCAATGAAGTGAAGTCAGCAGCTTTTGCGTATTTTCTAATTTTTATCCAAATCGATCATCATATCACATATCGACTTCGCCAAACGCAGCGTTACTTTCTCTTAACATTTCATCAGGGCTGGGCAGTACATTCAAAAATCTTGTGTTTCTGAAAGGAAATTCTTTATTTAGCGATAAAATAGCTGAGCTGAATTAGTTGTACTCTTTCCACATTTTACGTAACACCTGAATGTATTTTGTAATTTGTAATTCAAATAAAATAGTTAAAATACTGTATTTTGTATTTTATATTTCAAATACCCGACTTGAAAGTATTTTGTATTTCAAATACCTGCGAGAAAGTATTTTGTAATTTGTATTTCAATCAAGCCAAGCATGTATTTTGCCCACCCCTGCATTTCATCATATTCTAAACATATTATACCACGAAATTATGCATGAATGCTCAAACTGTCATTTTTCAATCGAGTACTGGTTTTAAATCTGATTCAATCTGTATTTTAGAAATATTGGAAAATTAATATTTTGAATGGGTTTATCTATGAAATCATTGAGCGGATTTCACCAATTCACAACTCACATATAGCGAGTTTCTAGGTTGTTTTTTCGGAAGTTATTGTGTTACGGTCGTCTTCAGGCCAATCGTAAGCACAATAACTTTTGAAAGAAACATCTTGAAAACTCGATATTTTTGGAGAAGGTTTGGACCTTAATTACGAAGGCCAAATCGGTGAATGGGTGAAATCCACCCAATGATTGTGCAGATTTACCCATTCAAAATTCAATTTCCCCCAATATTTCCAAAAATACAGATCAGAATGAATTAAAATCCAGTACAAGATTGAATCATTATTTTTTGAGTGATTCTGGAAAAAACACCGATGCCGAGGAAAACTCGAAATTTTACATATTTTTCCACGATATCTTCGAACATTCGGATCGTGTCAAACTGAACAATGAAATATCGCTGCGAAATATAACTTCCAATGTCTACAGTAGTTTTCTCACATAGTATGAACATTTTTAGAAAAAACTTTTTTTTTTTAAATTTCTCGAAACTTTTTTGAGAATTTAGTAACAGTATAATCTCAACGAAATTCCCCGGGAAGAAGCACGTTGTTGTGTTTCATTCTAACTGTCAACTTTCAATCGGCCAGGTTTCTAGTTTCTAAAATATCAGGAAATAACATCTAAATTACAAATGAAGATAACTCCAAAATCGCTCGGTTGATTTCGCCCATTAACGAACACACTTATGAAAGGTACGTGAAAAAGGTCAAAATGCTCTCTAGGAGCGTATTTGAGCTCGAAGACAAATCAAGGTAGACTCCTGCTCAGTAAGCCAACACCATAGTGTATCAATACACGTATCTACCTTCAAAGATTTCCAATCTTTGACCATCAATCTTCATCATACCTTAAGATCAAGATTACTCGAACTTAATTAAAAATCATACTTATCTCAATATCTCAAGTGGGTTCTATAAAATAGCCCAAGAATAAAGACATTACAGACAGCCCATGAGGTCTCAACCTTCAACACCTTATCGATATTTCAATGAAGATGCAGATAGAAAACGAAGACTCATTGCGAGTAATGTTATCTTTGTTTCCTTCTGACAGCCTTTCAAAGACCTGAGGATCAAGAACAATGACTGGATGACTAGCACAATACTCGTTGATCGCGGAGGAACTCGACCAAGATCATAACATGCATATTTGTCTAATTAACTTTGATCCCTCGATTTTCTCAGCATGATTTGGCTGTTTCTAGACCATTTCGATCGCTCTGATAAGGTGGAATGAGGAAATGTTACCATTTCAAATATTGATTTGATTGTTTGGAGTTCAAAGGTCGAAATGGATTTTTGTTGTTGTGAGATCATCTGTGCGTGAAGAGTTCGGTTTTTCTAGGATGCACAGAACAATGGTGTTCTTATTTTCATTTGTTTTCCTACTAAATTTTTAGACCAAACTGGGAAAACCAGTTGTATTTCATACTCTCGCCACAGACACAAACGCCACCAATCGACCAATCAGAGCGTATGACACTATTAATGGGAAGCTGGCAATTGTCATTTTGAATTTATTTATGTTTTCTCAGATTATTTTTTAGTTATTGATAAGTGGGTGAAATCTTTTTGTGTTAGCTCGAAGAAATGTGTAGATTTTCAGATACTTTTAAATGGATCCCTTTTGTATTTTGTTCGGACAGTGTATGTATATGGAAAGGAGTGTTCAAATGAAGAAAGAATCCTATTTATAGAAGGTGTAAGCTTCATGATACTGAGCAGAATATCATTCTTTTCATGATCTTTTAATCATTTCAACTAACCGAGGGTCGAGATATCAACCCCCAATTATTATGCATATTATCTTCGCCATTGAATGTGTTTTTTCTTGATTCTTTATCGAATATACCTACATAAATTGTCCAACAATTTCTATTCACTTAAAATTTAAATTAACTACTATATGCTACTATCAAGTGCTATTAAAAAAGCTCAGTTTTCAAATCCGATGAAATAAAATTAACCATTTAATAACACTCCTGCTTTCTAATTGTAAACATTATGAATTGAACTGGTTTTATAATATGTCCTATTCAATGAGTTTTTATACTTTTTGGAACTCCAACTCTTGATAGGTCTCAGTCTAACTTAAAGTAGGGATGATGCTTGTTCTGTATCAACTTCCATAAACTACCCGCCGCTTTACCACATTCCGTTGTATATGTGCAAAATCTGGAAAAATATGAATATATTTGAACAAGCTATCGCATGATATCGATGTATGAGGATACTGTAAAAGAATTTCACATTGCTCACCTAATAATTTCACTCTTCGCTTCATACTATATTATAGTAAAACATCGTGAGATAGTGTATTAGCCAAAAATTAAATTGAATTCTTAGAATATATTCCACCGGAAGTTATACAAAACATAATATGGTAGAAATTCATTCATCCAGATATGTTTTACCTTATATCTTGTCTGATATCAATTCAGTTCTGACAGACAGTTGCTTTGACGACATGTCGTAATTTCCAAATAGCGCCACCTTCAGTGGAAAAAACGAATTCTAGAGATTTACCCAACAGTGGCGAAACAAAAGCGCATCTTTGAATTCACCTCATCCTCCTTGCATGCTAGGTTTGTCATTCGATTCTGGTTTAGAAAGAATTTTGTTCTATATAATATTTTTGGCACTCAAGTTGAAGTATGTAATTTCGTGATCTACCTAGGTAAGTTCGCTACAACTTTCACTGGTAGATGAATGTTTTTATTCCCGCCTGAAAGCTTATAGTAAGGGAGCCAAGATTGTATATACGGATTCATTCATTTCCTGAAAGCCTGGAGGTCAATTGGATTTTGAAGATGAAACGAAAAAAAAAATCTTTTGAAAAGAACTCACGTTAGTTCAGGAGCGTGTAAGCACTTATTATCTTATATATTTTCCCAAAATTTTCTCACAATAAGATCTACACGGAATTTGAGTTAAGGATTTCACGTTTATTTTGTAATAATGATTGTGAATGTATAAACTATTTCTCGTGTGGAAGCACTCAAATACAAGCTCTTGAATGAGCTTTCTTGAGTTGTTCCCAACATACTTTCATGATTCTCTACTAGAGGGTATACAAAGGGAATGAATAACCCTTATTATAATTATTATTATTATATCCTCCGAATTTCCTCGAAATTTCCAATTGTTTTACCTTCGAAACTGTTTGGCCAATTTCGCCCATTATGGAACTTAACCGAGATATTGCAACTTTTGATTAGCGCAAACGTTATGTCATTACGGTTACGCTAAATATTACGTGTAGCTTATTGCTACACGTTTTTGTAACTGTTGCGCTGGTTATCAGTTTGTTTGGTTAGGTTATGTGAGATGTCAGACTTTTGTGTTACAACCTCACGTTTTAACCCCTGAAGTTTAATCATTTGCATTTCTGCTTTGGTTTGTGATTCTGGACAAAATGAAAAGGGAATAGGAAGCGGAAATTTCAGTTGGTGCTATAGCAGAAGAAGTGGAACTAGTTATATTGCACAATATAATTGGCATGGTTCGTACGATTCCTAATTACAAACCTCCCATGTTGCTTCCAAAAGTATTTCTCAATTCGTGAAAAAGTAACAAATAAATACCTATATATGAGAAAAATTTGCTATGGTAAAACCAATAAATCTTAATGTCTAATATCAGTTGTGTGTAAAAGGTATTATAAAATAGGTAGAAAAATCTGAGGAAGTTGTGTAATTAACACCAAAAAACGAAAAAACATATAAAAAAAACTCGCAATTTTCCGTAAATAACGTAAGACGCTAACGTTATTAACGTCGCGTTATTCTGAAAGTGAATCTGCGCATGCTTGGATGTAAAAAATAACGTTTGCTGTAATGTCACACAAATTGGACACCGCAATATCTCCCTTTTCACACCCCAAACCTCGATGTAAAAAACATGGTGTGCTCATCTGAAAAATGATTGACGTCAGCAAACTCTTTTATTTTAATCTTGCTGACGTCACTCATTTTTCAGATGAGCACACCATGTTCTTCACATCATGCTCCAAACCGAACCTGATCATTTCAAGACTCTATTTCCTTTCCCTCGGTAGTGAGAGGAAACATGGATAGCCGAAAGGAATTAAATTAGCTCTCCGATTCTTCACCAGTGAATCCAACCTTGTCGTTTAAGACAATTTTTGGTCAAATTTCAAGAATACAGACATAACACACTGATTCCCAGAACAAGCGAATATAATGTACCACCCTGTACCTCTGAAAACCGACTCAATAATTTCTCCGTTCCTGATAAGACACAGATCTCCTTCACGATTCATGAGTCACAATATCGGTCATAATCGAAGAACTATTCCTACGTCAGATGGGATATTTCTATTCAAATGAATGCAAATGATGAGAATATCCTGAGTAAGGGGCCCGAAAGTGAGGTGCCCGGGTGAATTAGGCATCCAAATATTCACTAATGGTGCAACACTAATCGTTGCCTAATTAGCCACAAGCAGGTAACAGATTCCGATGGGCTTCATCAGCTAATTTCGACATATTACACCGGTTACTTTGTCTACGAACACGTCCGGAAAACTATTGGAGATTTCCTACTGAAAACTCACCGGAACATTTGGTTTTATACGTCCAGGCTATGGAAGTAGGTTAGCCCTCATGGAAATCAACAGGTTCTCGTCGAGGAGGTTGAGATGAGGTGATCTCATAATAACTTATAGATCACTACGAGGTCTCTTCGATTTAGACCTCATCTTTTTGTGCTCAACCAGGATAACATACACTCAAAGTTTTTGGTAATAACATAATCACAACGACGAATATCCGTCGATAAATCAACAAATATTGCCCCTTGATCAGAGCTAATCATGCAATCAACCAAAACACCTACACCGAAGAAGCGGATCCAAGAAGAATGACTCCAGCTGTTTCACAATTGATATTGATCGTTAGGTCAACGATAAACCGCAGCGGGATCTCTCGATACTTGGCACCTTTCAGATGGACCGCTGCAGTGTAACAATGTACAGTGCGCCATCTGCCAAAAGCATCTTGCGAGTCCCATCCTCGAGTGCAGAATACCCTGATCGATGGGAATGACGTTCATCCTTTTGTCGTATCAAGTCGCTGTGACTGCGATATTGCAGGTTTACAAAAAAACCGTCACGAGATTGGAAACACTCCCTGCTGAGCCTGCTCACACGTCTCTCGTTGTGCGTGTGTTTTTATCCATTCACGAATTCGGACTTCGTAATTTAGGTCCAAACGGCCGTAAGGCCGACCATAAACACAATAACTTCCGGAAAAAAAACTTAGAAACTCGATATTTGTAGAGAAGGTCTGAGGCTTAATTGCGAAGGTTGAATTCGTGAATGGGTGAAATCCGCCCAATGATTCCCTAATATACCCGATCAAAATTAAATTTTTTCAATATTTCCAAAAATACAGATTAGATCGAATTGAAATCCAGTACTTTATCGTAAAAACATACAAAGCACTGCCGTGGAGGCAGCAGCTTTTGCGCGCATGTTCAAATTCGTTGCCAAAGCGGTCATCCCCATTGAACATGAGCGCAAAATTTGCCACCTTCACGGCAGTGCTTTCTAGGTTTTGGTTTATTATTTGATAAAATCAAATTAAAAAAATTATTTTTCAGAAACTTAGTACCGAATTTTCATGAAACTTTCAACATTTATTATTGTTGCATAACTCAACCAAAAAATTTTTACCCGAATGATTTCCGACCAGTGGTTCCTGAGGGATAAAGGAAAACGAAGCAAATTTGTGATACATCAAATGAAAGGTATTTTGATTACTACTCAGCGATTCGACTAAAAAAAGAATTTGTCGTGCCGTTTTTCTATAAAAAATCAGAAATTAATTCACAATTTGTAATTGGAGAGTACTGCAATCAGACCATTATTCTTTTAATAATTAGTATTAAGGAAAATCCACGGATCCAAGGATTTGTAATTCCGAAAGCAGGTCTCCCTATGCTTTTTTGAATTCGAAATTTCCCTCCCTTTACGTTCCACACCCCCATACTGTTTTTTTTTCAAATAGTAATATATGGATTGTGATATATCAAATGGAAGTACATTCCATTGCATATTGAGTGGCGTTACTGAAAAATAATTTGTTAGGCAATGTTTTCATTAGAAAATTAACAATTTGTGATTGGTGTCAGATTCTTATTCTTAAAATAATAAATATTGAAAAATATCCTCCTACCAGCCGATTTCTATTTTCGAAGTTTGAAAAATGTATGTAGTTTTAGAGTTGACGGTTTATAACCTTAAACGTCGAAAGTTTTTGTTCGGAAAAATATTGCATATGATATTTCACATCAAAGGTCATTTGATGACAAATTCAGTTTTGCGAACGACAATGAAAGTTAAGTATTAATTCAATTTAAATTACAAATCCATGGGTTCGAGAATTTCCCTTATAGTAATAAGGTAAGTGTTTCTGAGGCAAATATTCATTTTAGAATTATACTGAAGTTAGGTTTTAGAGAATCTTGTAGAGGGCCTTCTAAAGAGAACAAATTTTTAACATCATGTGGTTTATACGTATATAGGGTACTCGTTTTCATGAAGGTATTTCCAACAAAATTTAAACTGTAACAACACTAGGCGCACAGATACACATACTTGTACCCACGTCACTCTTGAACCTTAATAGAAAAGTTGCGCTTGTACATGAGCCTAAGGCTATTTAATGCTCTACCCCAAGGGCTTAGAAGGACATCCAACCTGAAAGTTTTCAAAACTACTTTATATAATGCAATTGTTGACTATGAACCATATCCTTAGAGTAAATTTTTTGATTTTTGTAAAAGTGAATTGTTTTGAGTTATGTATTCTGTTTTTACGAAACCAACCTTATTGTATTTTAATAAGCCTCTGATTGATTAAATATATTATCATCATCATTATTATCATTATTAATTAATAAAAGAATAATGGTCTGATTACAGTACCCTCCTAACTGAAAATTCTACTTCAAGCCACATCGCTGAAAAGGTAATCAAATTACCTTTCATTTGATGTATCACAATCCATATATTTCCAGATGAAAAAATAAAGTAGTGAACTGAGAAATATCAAATTCAAAAAAGCACAGGATAAATTGGTTTTGAAATCAAAAATCGACGGGTGCGAGGATATTCCTTAATAGTTCTTCGTACACTCATTATTGACGAGTAATTTGGTAATTTGGTTTTTGGTACTTTCAAAAGATCATTGGGATGTTTAAAAACTACCCAGAATTCAATTATCAAGATAATATACAGAAAGGAAAGGCGTTTTCCAACTGACCAAATGTACCTGGAGACAGGGATACTCAATGTGAGATCTATATACAGTTATCAATGCTTGATATGGATGTTTTCGAACAGTAACAAGTACATCACTTAAACAGTTAAAATAACTAGATCTACAGAAATCCGAAACGTTGGAATCCCACTCTTCAGGAGAGCACACACACAGCTTTGCCTTTTCTATTTTGGCAATTCAAAACTGATCTCAAAAAATACATTATCAGGAATCCCACGTTATTTGATATTTTCTAGTTGTCTCTGGGAACTTTGGTTTCTCTGTTGATTCTTTTTTGATTTCTATTTCTATTTTGGCCCAAAACTTTACAACCTGCTTCCTGCACATCTGAAAAGTGTGAGCAACATCAGGCAATTCAAAACTGATCTCAAAAAATACATTATCAGGAATCCCACGTTATTTGATATTTTCTAGTTGTCTCTGGGAACTTTGGTTTCTCTATTGCTTCTTTGTACGTCCTGTTATACGAATCCTATGACTCATTTTTCTTTTTTATATAAAATATGCTATGCTCAAGCTTATGTTGATTACAGCTCATCCAAGGGCGAGTGAGGGGCACAAAACAGGCAATGTTGTCTAGGTGCATTTCGCCGTCCAGGATTGATGTGGAATTATTACTGATAGTTGTAACAAAGAGGAAAATTGTATGTACACAGGGAACAAATAAATATTATTATTATTATTATTATTATTATTATTAATTTTACTTTTTTGGCACGCTGTATAAGTTATATTTAAGATATCAATGGTTTTGGGTTACTTAACTGAGAAAATAATAAACCTTTGTGTAAAATTTGCAGCGTTTTTTCCAAAGTGCCGAAGTGGTACCCTTGAACAGACTAACCGTAATAAAATAGTGGGCTTACAGATCACTTTCGGATCTTGTTCCAATCGAAATCGAGACGCTCTAGCGGACCAGTTTCTCCTCTACAGGTCGTTTTTATTGCTCTCGGAGCTCCTTAATTGATAGAGGATCATATTGAATAATATCGATGAATTTCCATTAATAAAATCGATGATAAAACTATCACCGTAGGAATTTATATCTGTTTTATGGTAAGTATTCCACCAAGTGGGGTCCCCAAAATGAAATTTTAATGAGGGGATTGGTCTTAAGGGAGATATCCTTCGATGGCAAACGTATACCCGGGTCGCAGGACCAGAGAACGGAGTTGATCTTCGTCGAGGTCCGATGGATATCTTCGACATGTTGAGAATTTGTGGCAGTTGATAGGATTACTGAAAGGTCTTTTGCTAAGAGAAGCAATTTGGGACATAATTGGGTTCTCAAATATATTCATTTCCGAGTCGATATATACTCGGTGACATAAGAAGTATGACACCCAAGAAAATCAGTTTCTGAATTTCATTTTTCGACAATATACAGGGTGGTCCAAGTAGTAACGTCAATATTTTTTTTTTAGATTTCCCACACCTAGGTGTATCCGAAAATACCCCATGTATATTATGCGATTTTTCGTAGTTTTCGAGTTATATTGTTTTTGTGCTTTATTGATTCATTATGCCAGCGATGTTTCAAAAATGCATATCTTTTTATGTAGTAGGTAATTTGCAGATTTTTATTGTAACGTGACCTGCCTAAATCTTGGTTTGATAATAAAAATAACTCAGCTTCGTACAATCACTCAAAGTTACTCAAAGAAGGCATGAAAATTAAAACTTTAGTTTTCAGTAGAATTCACTCAAACATTCAACATCAATTTGAAAATGCAAAAAGGAGTTTTCATAGCTTCTGGCTGAGTTTAAAAACTTTGCACGGTCCTTAACTACCAAAATCATAAGAAAAATATACTACTTTATGGGTCTCTTTTTGCTGTAATCGGCCTTTGAAGGCGGATAGACTAAAAAACATTGAAACACGATCTAAGGTATTTTTCTACTTTTCATCATTCTTATGGCAAATTAATCTCAAAAATATGATTTTAAAGTAATTTTAACTGGAATTCTTGCGAACTCACTGTAGCTCGTGTAATTTTTACAATAATTTTGGTCTCACCACTGACTGAAATTGTGAGCATATTTCAAAATTGGTAGTTGTGAAATAACTTGCTTTTGGATGAGAAATAAAAGCACAAATAACTGAAAAATTACTATTTACTGCAACAAATCTTCATAATCTCTTCCTCCATTTTGAATACAAAATCGTCAACGTTTTTTGTTTCATTTTTCTTTCCACTCCTAAAATTTTTTGCCTCAATTCTGGTTTGTTGTTACTTTTCGTTCCTCACTCCAGCTCTTTGTGAAATCCCCAAATAAAAAAAAACGATGAGGTTCAGGTCTGGCGGACGCGAAGGCCATTTGATCGGCCCTGCATGCCCAATACATCTTAATGTAAAAATAATACGAGCCACAATTATTTCACAGAAATTTCAATTGAAATTACTTTAGAAACACATTTTCGAGTTTGATTTAGCATAAGAATGATAAAAGTAGCAAAATAATCTCAACCTTTTTCAAAGGTCGATCACAGTAAAAACAGGCCCATGAAGAATTATTTTTTCTTATGATTCTGGTAGATTAGGACCGTGCAAAGTTTTCAATCTAAGCCAGAAGCTGTTAAAACTCCTTCTGTATTTTTTAATTGATGTTGAATGTTTAAGTGAATCCTACTGAAAACTAAAATTCCAACCTTCAAGACTTTTTTAAGTAGCTTTGAGTGATTGCAGGAATCTGAGTTATATTTTTATGAAAACAACATTCAGGGAGATCATGTTACAGAAAAAATTCTGCAAAATTCTCACTATATAAAAAGATATGAATTTTGAAACCTCACCGGCATAATAAAACGATAAAACACAAAAAAATATAACTCGAAAACTATAAAAATCGCATAACATACATGGGGTATTTTGGATACCCCTAGATTTGAGGAACCTAAAAAAATTCATTGACGCTACTACTTGGACCACCCTGTATATGAGAAAATGAAATTTAATAAAATGGTTCTAATACAAAATTTGAAACCATACTGCTCATTTCAAAATATTCCTAGTCCATTGGCCTATCTTCTAGATACTAAATCACATATCAATTCAAGGGATAAATCCTTAGAAACTATTTTCCTTCAACTCAACAAGTAAAATTCAACGCGAAAAGTAATTTCAAAATACATATTTTTCTGAGATAACTTCACAAAGTATCTTTCGATATTGATATCTTACGATAATTTTTAGTTTTCTTGAACGTTCCACGTTTCGAATGACAAACTTAATTATTATATGAATTGAAGTAAACAACTCGCGAAAACGGTAACATAATAAATTATAATTCAAAAATAATACTGTACATGGTGTTTGATCATCATCATCAGTAGATATTCTATATCGTAAATGTCAAAATCTTACCACGTGAATCTTTGGAGAACTTGTCAAATGCGAGTAGAGCATAGAACAATATTGCCGAAAGCTCCATACCATCCTGTCACTTCGATAAATGAAATAAATTAAAAAACACTTTCTGAATCCTTTTTAACCTCAGAAATTGAATGACATTTGATAAGCTAACTAAACAATGTGTAACTGAATAAGTGTAAAACATTTGAGAAGGTGATTCCACATCGAAAAAAAGATAGGATCTTTTATGTAAAGAAATTTCATTGGAGCATCCCTTGTTAAGATACAGCCCCTTAAACGGGGTACATAAAATTTGTATAAACATTTTTTTCACAAGCACTCAAAAAGTTACAATATTGAAATAACCTGACGTTTTCTACTACTAATAAGACACTTAGCCAGTAATTTATTTGGTTTACCCCGTGGTTGTAAGGGGTGGAAAACGCAATGCCTAACATTTATTGGCAATGTAACTTTTTGTCTTATTATTTGTTTACCATTTAAAAATTTATTTCCGATAGCCTGTTTCATTCTGAACAAAAAATGTCTCTTGGGTTTTTGTCCAAAATAAACCAGTTCGCAGCAAAAAATTATTTAACGAACAACTACAGAGATACATCATCATAAATGCAAACTGGATTTATTGATATTTTGTGGTTAGTACCTGCATTAAACGATTAAAGGGTTATGAACAAAACTAATTTATTAATAACAAAACACACAACATGTAGAAATCATAGTAAATGTTCCATATGTCTACCTTCAGGCATTACGCATGCGTCTAGACTTCGGTGTATTGAGCCACGTATTCGCTCAAATATTCCTGGAGTTTCTCTGATTAACCTGCACCCATAGATTATGCGGATTCTTAAGTCCGTAAAATAATTTTTTGCTGCAAACTGGTTTATTTGGCGCAAAAAACCCAAAAGACATTTTTGTTTAGAATGAAAAAGGCAATCGAAAATAAATTTTTGAATGGTAAACAAATAATAAGACAAAAAGTTACATTGCAAATACATTTTAGGGGTTGCGTTTTCCACACCTTACAACCATGGAGTAAACCAAATAAATAAATTACTGGCTAAGTGTGTTTTCGGTAGTAGAAAACTTCAGGTTAATTTAACTATTGCAACTTTTTTAGTGCTTGTGAAAAAAAAAGTTATACAAATTTTATGTACCCCTTTTAAGGGGCTGTATCTCAACAAGAGATGCTCCAATGAAGTATCTTTATATGATAGATCCTATCTTTTTTTCGATGGGGAATCACCTCCTTAAATGTTTCACACTTATTTAGTTACACCCTGTATAAAACTTTTGTTTCATTTCAAATATTAAATTCCAACAGGTCTACTTGATAAGGCTATTATCAAGTAGACTCGTTTGAATTTATTATGCGAAAAGTATCTGTAATAATTAATTTCGAATAGAAATAACAAACTACCGCAAATAACCAAGAAAATTCCAAGCCCCATTGTCCTTTCAAAGGTAAAAATAATAGGTTATTGATAAATAATAAGATCTCGTAGTTCACTTCAACAGTCTATCTCTAGAAACGGTTTCCAGTAAAAACCGAAGATTTATTCGGTACCAACTGTGACGTTGCATATTCCCTATAATGAAAACTAGTGAATGAATGACATTTACAAGCGTCTGAAAGCTCCGGTGAATTACGATTCGGACGGGCTAAGAAATGCCTGAAAAGACATTAATTAACTTCTTCAATGTGGAATAGACAATCACGCAATAATTTATATTGACAAGTTTGTTTTATAGTGAAAAGATTTTTATAGACAATCCCGGTGATGACTTGAGAAATATTTGCGGTCGTGAGACTCATTAGGACCAGAACATGCTACAGGTTGTGTTCCTACATATCGGGGGATCCGTTCTTCGGAATTCATTTCGCGGAAGAAAATTCCATGTGTTGTTGTAGGGCAGTCGAATGTTACAATGGAATTTTTCATTCAATTTATTTATTGGTATGGGTTACAAACAGGTAAAAATCACAAGAGTATCCTCATTGGCGTATTCAGGGGGGGGGAGGTGCAGGCCGGCCGGCTGTGGACACGATAACTGTCGAACGGAATGAGCTAGTGACTTGCAACTATTGGGGTAGCTCGCGCATTGCAATGCCGCGGTTAAGTTCGTTAATGGTCAAAATCGGTCGAATAGTTTCGGAGTTATAGCTATTTGAAGTTTCGAAGTTAATTATTCTTCATTTCAGAAACTACAAGAGCGATTAGATTGAAACTTGGCAGTTATTTGGAAAAAAAAAATTTTCAAAATTTTTTTAAAATTTTTTTTTTCTGAAACTAAAACTCATGTTCGAAAACGATTTCAGTTTTACCTTACACTTCATATTTCACAGCAGTGTACCAAATTTCAATTCGATACGGCAATTAGTTTCGGAGGTATCGGGAAAAAATATGTAGAATTTCGTGGTTTTCCTCTCGATATCGTTGTTTTTTTCGGTATAACTCAAGAAATAATGAATCTATCGTGATGAAGCTACGCAGCTAGTTCGAAGATGTTGAAGAAAAACATTGTGCAAAATTTCGTGATGATCGTATCATTAGAACAATTTAAAAAAAAATTGAAACTTTCTTTTCAAATATTCAATATTCTGTGAACTCCTCATCATAATATCCTCATCAAATTGTGTATGAACTTTCAAAATGTCGATAAAGTACTGGATTTCATTTCGTTGTAATCTGTATTATGGGTAAATCTGCGGAATCATTGGTTGGATTTTACCCTTCCACGAATTCGACCTCCGTAATTAAGGTCCAAATCTACTCTACAAATATCGAGTTTCTAAGTTGTTTCTTTCGGATGTTATTGTGGTTATGGTCGATCATTTATTTTGCCAATATTCCCAAAAATACAGATCAGTTCGAATTGAAATCCAGGATTTCATCGAAAAATTACATTTCGAAGGTTCATACAGAATATCATAAGGATAATATGGTCAGAAGATAACAGAATATTGAATATTCGAAAAAAAAATGTTTTTTGTCAATTTGCTCTAATGACACGATCATGACGAAATTCTGCACAAAGTTGCCCATCAGCTTTTTCAAACTAGCTGCCAAGTGTCATTCCGATTGAATTAGTTCTTGAGTTATTCCGGAAAAAACAACGATATCGAGAGGAAAGCCACCGAATTTCATATAAAATATGATGTTCAAGGTACGAGCAGAAGTTTTTTCCGGATTTAATGAACAGTTTCCGAAAAAAAAATCAAAAAAAAATTTCGAGAAAAATGTTTTCGAAATTTATCAACAGTGTAATCCCAACGAAATTTGTGAAAAGTTGTTGTGCTTCAAATAACTGTCAACTTTCAATTCAATCGAATGAGTAGTTCCTGAAATATCAGGAAATTAATCTTCAAATTTCAAATGATCATAGCTCAGAAACCATTCGACAGATTCGTCTCATTAACGAACTTAACCGGTGTATTCCAATCCGCAACCTAATCCGAAAGTTTCAAGTTGCTAGCTTGCTTCTTTCGACAATAATCGTGTCGTCGGTCGGCCAGAATCGATTTTGTCACCGGATTCGTAATCGGGGAGTCCAACCTAGTCGTTTGAGACCATTTTTGGGAAAAAATTCGAAAATGACAGATATTTGGATAAAACTGTAGCACGCTGTTCCCTAGAACATGCGCGCAAAAAGTAAGAGAAGGTCCTCCAAAATTTTCTTACGTAATGCCTCGGAAAATGTAAATCCGCCACTGGCTAAGAGCGCTTAGGCCCATTGAGAATTAATACATCCCATTGACCATCACATCAGACGCATTCTCGATTTTCATCATAGCTAGGTACGTGTGTGAATTTAAACGAAAAAAATGAAGCAATAACAACACCGAGGATAATGCACCAGATGAAACATCAGATCGAGTTGGCGCTGATATGCATCAGGAGATCAAGTAGGCGAGCCGTGAAACAGCGACGAATCGGCCGCTTTAGTGCCTGGGAAAGACGCGAGCGCGCGCTGTTATCGCGACAACGATCGCGCTCCGTGCGGCCAAGTAGCGTATTAACATTCATGTAACGAATCGGGATGTTGGACGATGTGATTTTTCGTTTGTTTTTTACGCTTCCATAGAGGAGGACTGTGACTTTGATGTCCACCTACGTTAAGAAGACATCTTCCATGCTGCTATCAATTCTGACTAGGTTACATAAATTATTTTTCAGATAACGTTGAAAAAACTGGGCTGGAACATCAGGGAAATTATCGGCTGATACGATCACAGAATTTTTGAAACGAGTTAAAAGATATATAAGTTTCAGGATATTATAAAAATCTTTGTTCTTGAAGCACTTCAACCGGAATGAGAACGTGAATGAAATGTACATGACAATGAAAATTAGTCAATAATTGCCGGAATGGGTTGTTCCTCTTGTCGTTGCAAAATGGTGAATGAGCATGTCATTTCTAAAAACGTTGTAACGTATGTCAGGCTAAACACTCTGTATAATTATTACTTGAAGACGAGCAAGGTCCAGAGAACCTCGCACCATCCATAAAACGTGCTTAGATGGATTACCTACTGATATTGAATTCCCACGTCTATTATCATAATATGCTTGCAAACACCTTGACAAAACATATATAATATTTTGTTATTGTATTATGAAAACAGTGAGTGAGCAACAACAATGAAGCGGAACGTTCATTGATGTGTCATGCCGTAGTATAATTACCCATAGTAATTAAACCCTCTAACGAGATCTTGGAGTGTTATTTCCAACCCTCTCCTGTACAAACCAACTGGACGAACCAACCCCAACCGGGGTACACCACAACGTCTATTTTTGATTTTTCTTGGAATACTCGAAATCAACCCAAAAATACGCGATTTTTCTAGATCATTTTGACTTTAGGATTGAGGACTGCCGAATTCACACAATATAATTAAGAAATGCAATGTAACTATGGGTTTTCAATTGGAAACTTGCCCTGTCATTTCTCCCTTAGTTATGTTCCTTGTCATAATCTCCCAAGACTTTGTTGATTGAGATTGATAAAAACTATATATCAATTGACTGGATTATTTTGTCAATTTTAGGATAGTTAATTCGTGCAAATTTGCCGAAACCGTGTTATGCAAAATTTGACTCAACTATATCGAATATTTTTAAGATTTGGGGAGTTTCTCAATAACTCAGAGGATTCTTCTGGAATCAACCTCACTCTGACTTCGTCATGAGATGGGTTCCTTGAAATAATCTGAAAAGACTTGGTTAATTGACACATTTACAGTCGGTTTCACAAAACTTTGTCGACCGATCAAATCGTTGATCAAGGTTGGCATTCGATGGTTCGGCTGAAAATGAACTGAAATCGAGCACAGAATTTACTGTTGATTGACAATCAGACCCTTTATCGGGCAACCAAAGTTTTGTGAAACCGACCGATTATCGTATATCTTGCGAAAGTCAATTTATTCAAATGTGCTGACACTGTAAAATGCAAGCTTTCTCCTAATGAATTAACATATTTTTTATTTTGAAGATTGGGAAAGCTTTTCTAAGGTTTCATTTCATCAAAAACTAACTATTGTGAAATCAATAATTTCCTGAAGAAATAACTAAGTGGTTTCATTTCTTCATAAGTTATATTCCTCGACATAATCTCCAAAAATGGAGTCTTCGATAATTGACACATTCAATCTGTTAATTGACAAGTTTTTTCTTTATATTTCAGGAAGCTTCAAATTTGAACTCCACATCAGTTATTTCCTATATTTTTACGTGCTTGTTCTAGGGAACAGCGCGTTATCATTTCGTCACGATGTCTGTGTTTATCGAATTTTGAGCCGAAAATGTCCTGAAACGATTGGGTTAAACACCCTGAAGAAGAATCCGTGGTCGAATTAAATTATGTCCGTCCGTCCAGCCGGCCGGCTGTATGTGCTCTAACTTTCGAAAGAAAGGACCTAGAGTCTTGAAATTTTCAGGTTACGTTTTGATCCTGAATGTCTCAATCAAGCTCGTTAATGGGCCAAATTTGCTGAATAGTTTTCGAGTTACATAAAACTAGTTACAAATCAAAGTTACAGTTGATTTTTCGATAACTCGAAAAATATTCATCTGGTCGTAATGAAACTTGGTTGGAAGATGAACATTGTCAAAAAAAAGAAATATCCATGGAAGAATTCGAACGAAATTTTTTTTCTTTGAAAATTTCATTCAAATTTCACTGAAATTTCCAAGTTACCATTTCGCAATGCGAACGAGCGCGTGAAAGCTGCTGACTTTATGTCAGTCCTTTTCTAATTTTTTTTCGAACAACACAGTGCACCTTAAATTTCCTCGTAAAAAGCTGTATGTATTTAGGTTGGCGCCATCACAATGAACATTGTTCTAATTTTTTTCCAGGAGAAGTTTGCATTTTATGAATCTTCTATGCAGAGTAAGAAAAAACAAGTATGAAACGAATTTCCAGAGTAAACCTTCATCGGTCCACTTACTTAAAAACATAATGGCGATCCTGATAAATTATTCAAGAGTTATTAATATCGAACAACCTGTATTGACATGATTTCAATCAAACCAACATTGGAATATATCTAAATGTTGAATCAACAACTGACATAAAACATATAAATTTCCATGTCTCAACAATTTTATGAAGTTGTTCCAATCCTCAACTAAATTATGCATATTATTGAATCGAAATGAGGTAATTCATAAACGGATAATTTAATTATTGGAAAAGTTATGTACATAAATTTCATTGAATACTGAAAATTAATAATCCTTTTAATACGCGGCAATAATTTATTCTCTATAGGGGGAATGTATAGGAGGAAGAACAATTATCATTAAATTAATTGATTGATTGAATAGATATCGGATGGATGTCAAATTAATGAGAACGTATGAAGAGATTCATTCGAACTGAATAGAACACACTTAGAAATTAAACCGTTAAATGAGTGTTTATGGACGTTATGCAAAACATCATTATCCAGTCTTTAGTTATTGTGCACTTGATTTAGGAAACACAAAGAGCGGTGTCATCGTGTATGTAATTTTGAACAAAAATGGTCAGAGATGATGAGGTTGAACTAACACTAACAATAATGTCTCTCCGTACAGTCGTAGTCACTGTAGCTTTCGCTAAAATTCTAGAGAAACTGTTAGATGAAGTCAGCAGTCAGCACATTCGTTGACAGAATGGTCCACTTTTCACGTATTTACCCCACCAAACACACTTCCCAATGGGAATTTTCTCCTCATATTTTTATTTTCCGACTATCCTAGGCTTCAACGGAACCCCTCAGAAGCTTCAAGCTTGTGCGAGTTAGAATACCGGGTGTGTTCTGTGTAGGTTTTGTTACTTATTCCTTGCGTCATGTTAGGAACAGCACTGTCAATTGTTTACCCAAGAGCGAATGGTCGGACAGTTCCTTGAAAACCAAAAAAGTTATTTCCCGGGCTTGAACCTCAGACCTTACGATCATGAGGCATCAGCTCTAACCACGGAGCTACCGCCGTCATACAGGGTGAAACTCGAGTTTTACAAGTCCTCATGACATTCAAGCCATCATATTTCAATGAGGTTCTAGATTTCAATCCGACCCAATCTCAATTTTTGGAAATATTGGGAAAATATAATTTTGAATCTGTATGTGTACGGAATCATTGGGTTGATTTTACTCATTCACGAATTCGGCTTTCGTAATTAAAGTCCAAACCTACTCTTCAAATATCGAGTTTTGAGTTTTTTTCGAAAGTTAATGTGTTTACGAACGGCCGTTAGGATAAAACCCGTTCAATGATTTTGGAGATATACCCATTGAATATTTTGTATTTTCAATATTTTCAATTATACAGATAGGATCGAATTGAAATCAAGTGGTTGATTGAGAAATGATAGCTGCAAACTTCACGTCAGTACTTCTCAATAATTTTTGCTTGAACATTAACAAAATTGCCTGAAAATATTATCGTTAACATTCAAAATCAAATTTTGAATGTTCACAACCTAACTATGTTTGGATCTTGATGTGGAAGAAAGAATAGAATCTACCCAATTCTTCCACAGATATTAGCCTTTCAAAGTTTTATTTTGAAGACTAAAGATTCGATTCAACTGAAATATAGTACTTGATCGAACAATTACGGCTTGATAGTTCATGCAGAATTTCGGGTGGATAATTTGATTCGAAGGTCGCAGAATATAGAATACTCGAAAAACATTTTTTTTTAGATTGTTTTAGTTCCATGATCATCTCGAAATGTTGCAAAAAGTTGTCGCATTTCTTCATGATTGGATAGGTATTTTCCGAGTTAAACTACGAAATTTGACAAAATTTTTTTGAATATCTTCAAAAACTGGAATTGGATGGAACTGAAATTTGATACAGTTTTGCGAAATTGAAAACAAGAATCTGCAAAGGAATTCTCTGAAAAAAAGAATTTAAAGAAATTTTTCCTCTGATATTGGAAGTGAAAAACTATGAAAGACCATATAATGCAAAATACCTTTTTGCGCGCATGTTTAGGGGAACATAGTGCAATCGTTTCGTCCAAATGTCTGTAATTTTCGAATTTTGAGCCGGAAATGGTTCCAAACGTCTGTCCGGCCGGCCGGACGCGACGTTTAAGTTCGTTAATGGGCAGAATCGGCTAAACGGTTTCGGAGTTAGAGCGTTATTTTGCCGATGATTCGAAAACTACTGGAACGACTGAATCGAAACTTGCCAATTAGTTGGAGTATATAGCAATGCACAACTTTCCGCGAAATTTTGTTGAGATTATACAATCAGTAAATTGAAAAAAATTTTTTTTTCCATTTTTTTTCGAAAACGATTTTTTCTTCGCGAACTGTTCATCACATTCTAAAAAAACTCAGCGTATACTTCAGGCTTCATATTTCACAGCAGTGCACCAAATTTCAATTCGATGCGGCTATTAATTTTGGAGATATCGGGAAAAATATGTAAAATTACGGGGTTTTCTTCTCGATATCGTTGTTTGTTTCGGTATAACTCAAGAAGTACTGATTTCATCATGATAAAATTTCGCAGCTAGTTCGAAGATGCTGAAAGACAACATTGTACAAAATTCAAATTTTTTTTTCAAATATTCAATATTCTGTGACCTAATCTGTATTTTTCGAAATAGTGGAAAAATAAAATTTTGAATAGGTATATCTGCGGAATCATTGGGTGGATTTTCCGGAAGAAAAGACCGTGAACACAATAACTTCTGGAAAAAACGACTTAGAAACTCGATATTTGTAGAGGTGGTTCGGGGCTTAATTACGAAGATCGAATTCCTGAATGGGTAAAATCCGCCCAATGATTCCGTAGATATACCCATTCAAAATCTTATTTTCTCAATATTTCCGAAAATACAGATTTGATCGAATTGAAATCCAGTAGTTTACCGAAAACAACCTAGAAAAGCACTGCCGTGAAGGCAGCAGCTTTTTGGCACGTGTTCAAATTCTTCACTAAAGCTCCATAGATTGGAGCAATCAATATAGGCAATAATTTTACTTATTTTCTATTCCCTTTCAGGTGTTGGGAGAGGAGTTTAAAGAAGTTTTCTGATGATTGTGTTGCTGAAATTGAAGCACGATTGTCACAATTTGTTATCTCAGGATCAGGTCAGATTCCGCTGAAATTTTGCCTGCTTTGGTTCTATCCATCTATGAACTCAACCTCCGGTTTGGAGTTCCAAATCAGGGCTACAAAAATCGAGCATCCGAACTGTCTATTTTGGGAGATGTTTTATTAAATGTCTTGATTTCGGCTGGAAACATGACTTTCGAAAGAGTTGATATCTCCATTGGAGCTTAGATCTCTTAGAATAAAAGACTTCTTCTTTTTCTATTCAAAATCAGCTGAGCCATCCCTGATAGACCAAAATCGAAAGAGATCTTGCAATTTCCATGCTTTAACCCATAACCACTCTACTGGTGCCAGCCCCATCCATACCCAATTCCAACTTCACATCTCAATCTAACAAATCCTACTCAAACCACCCGAACTACCTTACAAACGGAAAATCCCAAATAACAGCATTTCATAACCTCAAACTATCCACACATTAGCGCTGAGTATTAATCAAGTGACCATAATATCGGTACTTGGGCAGCCAAATTGAATCGATATCGGAATCACTGGGGTCATTTGCCCTATAATTTCGTGGCCTGCTAGTCGGTAAGGTGTGAGACGTAGAGTCGATGGGTGTCCGGCGCAGCAATTAGAACGCCTTTTGCAATGGACTAATGATGGGTCAGCCAGCTAGCCCTGGGCATCACGCGTGATAGACCACCCAAAGATAGGAGAGGATTATCGAGAAGATGCGTTCCTGTGCTCCGTGTATACCTAGGCCACTATTTTAGCAGGACCGGACTGATAGATCGATAAACAAAACCCAGAAATTCTAAGAAACACTGCCGTGAAACCACGCTCTTCTGTGTCCTTTGAATTATTCGGTTTCTAAGTATCGTATGTGGAAGGTGTCCTAGACTTAACGCAAGATTTGAATTTGCCCCGACAATGCGGTAAGAGTTGGCAACCCTGAAAAAAAATAAATTTGACAGTCAAGTGAAAAAAATTGGTTCATATGGAGAAGAAAGATCTTCAGTAATAATGAACTAACATAACCACAAGGACGAATATCTTTCGATAAATCAACAAATATTCGACCTTGATCATCCAACCAATCAAAACATCTACACCGAAAAAGCGATGTCCAAGGAGTATGATTACAGCTGTTTCACGGTTTTTACCGATATCCAGACTACCTAACCTTGGTAAAGCGCAAAATAGGAATCTAATCATATGTAGTCTTACTGATAAGTATCAAGATTCCTATTTAGCTGTTAACCAAGGTAAGGTGGTCTGGAGATCGGTAAAAACTGTGAAGCAGCCGTAACCATACTCTTTGGAAATCGGTTTTATTATCGCTCACGGTTAATAGATCTTCATCTATAGTTTTCTCTTCCATTTCGAAGTTAAGTTGATAGAGAAAGTTATGATTATGGTGATTTCTCGGAAAGATTTTTCGAAGTCGTCACGGAAAAAGTCCTGATCGTTCAAATAAATCAAAGGAACGTTGGAACAAAAGGAACAATTAGGAGCCAGTGATAGTTGCCTAGATATCCGAATAAAACCAGAGAATACGACAAATGTCTATGATCATGATTCATATTTACGCCTAACCATCCCAAAGGATAACCTCACTCTATGCACTGCACTCTCAATCTGTAAAAACATTGATATTTCCGCAACGAACAGACTGCAAGTTCATAACTAAACACACTGGCCGGAATTAGTGCTACACTATCTACAGTGGTGTACAATAATGTTGTTCATAGAGACACAACGAACAAATTTAATATTCAATCTGAAATAACCACGAGGAGGAATAACTGTCGATATATCAACAAATATTCCGCCTTGATCAGAACTAATCATCGATTCAACCAAAATATCTTCACCGAAGAATCGATTTCCAAGGAGTATGGTTACGGCTGTTTCACAGTTTTTACCGATCTCCAGGCCACCTAACTTTGGTAAACCGCAAAATAGGAATCTAATCGTATGTAGTCTTACTGATGAGTATCTAGATTCCTATTTTGCGTTTTACAAAGGTAAGGTGGTCTGGAGATCGCTACAAACTGTGAAACAGCTGTAACCATACTCCTTGGACATCGCGCTTTTCCGGTGTAGATGTTTCGGTTGATTCGATAATTAGTTCTGATCAAGGTGGAATATTTGTTGATATATCAACAGATATTCGTCCTTGTGGTTATTTATGATTGAATATTGAATTTGTTTGTTGTGTCTCTTTGAACTACACTATTGTACACCAGTGTAGATAGTGTAGTAATAATACCGTTCGGTGTGTTTTGTTAGGAACTTGAACCTGTTCGTTGCGGAAATATCAATGTTTTCACAGATTGAGAGTGCAGTGCATAGAGTGAGGTTATCTTTTGGAACGGTTATGCGTGAAAATGAATCATGATCATAGACATTTGTCGTTGTCTCTGGTTCTATTCGGTTATCTAAGCAGCAGTCACTACCTCCTTATTGTTCAATTCATTCCAACGTTCATTTACCTTGTTTGAACGATCAGAATCCGTGTCGACATCTCCTTAAAATATATGGAAAAGAGTTGTTCCTGTGAAGCAGATATGACGATATATTCTCCTCAAGTAGATAAAAGACATCTCAACGGCATCGATAAATCCTTGCTGTGAATAAACTTCATCAGTTTTTCGGATCAATGAATAGAGAATTTGTGAAAAACCTACTGAAAGACATTAATTATCTAGAGCTGCAAAATGGCGCCGGTGCCTGGATCGATTCCTTATTGTTAATTTTGAGAATCTTTAAAAAAATCTTCGATAAAAATCTCGCAATTTTCTCCTAAAGAAGTCAAAATATTGTACGAAATTTTCTATTTCTACATCAAACTCGTCACGATTCACTCCTTCATCAATAGTATTGAATAATGGTACAGGATGCCAGATCTCAAATCTTTCTTCATTATCTATGATCTTCGACATCTCTATTGAGATGTCAGTCAACACATTTCCACTATTACCGATTTAAATTTTGGGTCCAAAACCAGGAACTGGATATCTCAAATATTGTTCTATAGTTTCCCTCTGTTAACGTTGATGTAACTAAGATCGCTTCGCCAAGTCAATTCAATTAATTTTACTGAATACATTGAGTTAGAATCTGATTTATCTGACGAACTATTTCACAAAAAAATACAGATATTGTTACGATTTGTTGACCGCTCCTTACTTGTTTTTTTTTAAAAATGAGTATACAACTGTGGATAATCTAATGATCAACATTATAAAATATGCATATGGCAAGAAGCCATACAAGATTTATTATAAAAAGACTGTCATGTATACCAGCAGTGATTTCTGAGCTAAAATAACGATGAGTAGGTTACGGGCGATTCATATGCTCATGAATTTTATTGAATAATTCAGATCTCCTCAAAAAGTTCTTATCCAAATGTATTTCAGGAATTTTTTATGTAGTTATTGTTATATATTATTGAATGGCCAAAGAAGTCACCCCCTAAAATGAAGACATTCAATTAGAAAACACGCTGTATACAGCCATCTGATACATAGTCTGGTGCGAAAGAATGGGAAATTTGGAAACATAAATTTGAGAATTTTTTTCGAAATAAAGCAAATTTCAAAAACTTCAATTTCAAAGAATCCTTCCACGTTAGATTTGTCCCTGACTACCTGTTGTTTTTTTTTCGTTTTGGATTTTTCTGGTTGAATATATAAGCGAATGAAGATAAGCGCTACTACCTCTGGTGGCTATCAGAGTAACTCGAGATACAGGGATTATCATTGACAAGTTAAAAGAAATGTGAAGAAAATAGGAAAATTTATGGATTTTTCTTAGCGTTTGTGTGATTTTACAAGTATTTCTACTGAGGGAAAGCAAACTCAAATGTCCCTCCTCATAGTTTTCCACAACACGGTGAAAAATTTGGAGTTTGGTGAAAAGAACTTCCTTCAACAAGTCGGGCCTGAAAGTGTTACAACTTGTAACTCAAAATTGGTAAACGAACGAACAAGATTCATGAAAGTCTGTTACCTGCATGTTGCCGATGATGATCATTTTTATAGAGGTAAGCTCGAATTGGTCATGGACTATTAGATCACATTCACGAAGACAATTGTTTTCCAGGCCCCTAATCCAAGCAGAGAAAGCTACTTAAGAAGAGGAATGCTCTGCTTTCCAGAAATGTGCCTGTTGAACTGATCATTAAGGAACAACCTAAATGTTTTAGTGATAGAACTGAACGATTGAAACAAAAGTGTTTCAACAAGGAAATATCTGGTGATGAATACTCTTCGCTCAAAGTGCTTCTACCGATGAAATCAAAGTTGTACCAGGCTAATTTATTACAGCTTTTTCAAGACCAATCGTACGAGTGTTGGAAGAATTTATTTGTCAATCCATAATGAATAAGGCTTACGGTACAAGTAGCATTTGTTTTATGTGAATGTACTCATTTTATTCACTATATATTGTGTAAATTCAGTCCTTCCCTATATTTAAATAGTAAAGTTATGAGTATTTGTCTATTATTCCGAAAAGTATGTTTTACAATACTATCTGTTTTCCAACTTTTTGAGCAGTAGATCTAAGGGGGTATTTGATCAATGATCAAGTTGGGTAGGTGAAAAGGTTGAAAGTTTTTTAGTTTGGCAAATAACATACAACATAATATCAAATGCATCTTCCTGAACACTTCTTGCTTCTAAGCCTTTAAGATACTCCAAATGATTTGAAATTAATCTTGCCATTCAGAATTGAAATAAGTTGATACTAAAATACTTCTGACAGTAATTGTGGCATTGCTACTCTAAATTAGGTTAGATGATACCTAACGATTCAATTACAAAGAAATATATTTACACAGAATCACTTCTGTTAGCTGAAAAAACCTTCGAACAAATTGTAAGATCGAATTTTAATCGATCGAATACACAAGCAAAAACTTGAAAACCTTGTTCCTATTGCTCTACCTAAGGTTCCCAAACTGGTCACCGTTGCGCTGCAATCTTCTTAAATTCAGACTCCAATCCTTTCTTACGAAAAAAGAAAAACCCAAAATATGAGGCCGCACCAAATAGACATGAACATAGATGCGAATGTTATTTTTTCTTCAATAAACGCTGTGAATTAGTCCACACTATCACTAAACGGAGTTAACAGGTTAGTCCCAGAAATAATAATCATTCAATTCCTCCTCATCTCCTGGAACGGATACAGAAATTAAACCATTTAGGTCTATAATATCATTTCTCCATCATAATTATATACAATAATAATCGTATTTGAAACCATCGAAGCACTCTTTATTGAGACTAAATATACACCGAAATATTTGTGAGCTCTCAACCACCGTTTCGAGACCTTCCGAATCCGAAAATATAGACATTGCATCACTCGCTACAAAAATCTTTCGCCTGCAGCGGCAAGAAATTTTGCATGCAATCGAACGAAGGTCGTACAGGTGTCGATTGATCCCACGGCTGTCAATTATCGACGTTGGTGTTCCGACAATTCCACAAAACAAAAGAGATGAACTGGATGGAACGTACTGCATGAATACCGGATCGGAATCCGGCACACCGTTTAATGGCACATAAATATGAAAATATCGGCTGAGACGATTTAAATTGTCCTTGGTTGGGTTGAAAAAATTCTTGAAAATCATTGACGCGAAGTCAGCAGCTTTAACACGCTTGTTCGAAGTCCTTGCCAGAGTGGTTACCTCATCTTGTATTGACCCTGTCAAGAGCTTCTTTACTTCTCCATGGATAGATTGAGCGATTTGCTTCTCATATGGTCCTCACGAGATTCTCCATGAAACTTATAAAAAATATCATTTTTGAATCGAGTACTAGGCTCCAATTCAATTCGATCTGTGTTTTTGGAAAAATTGAAAATATTAAATTTTTAATGGGAACTATACGGAACCACAAGCACGAATTTGATTTTCGTATTCAATTCCCTCTACAAATATCGAATGTCTCTCGTTTTTTCCGGCCTAACTTCCTATCGTAACCACAATATCTTCCGAAAGAATATACTTAAGGACTTGATAATTTTAGAGTAGGTTTGATATTTAATTTCGAAGCTGCAGATATACCTATACGAAATTCAATTTTCCCAATGCTTCCAGAAAAATTCAAATCGAGTTTTTCTAATGAAACGATCATCACAAATTTTTGCACATCAGCCATTGCCATCCAGTTAGCGAGTTTCAGTTAAAAAATTTTTCCCACTATCTCCGAAAATGAACATTGGATCGAACAGAAATTCGAAACACTGTTGTATTGTGACTTCAAAATCTGTGCAAATTTTATTGAAATCTGATGAATAGTTTCCGGAGTACCGGCGTACGGAGGGTTGTATCAACTAGAAAATTTCAGAAAGGGTTGCATTTCAAAATACAAAGGTAGGGTTTGTTAATGAGCCAAATCGGCCTAATAGTTTCGGAGTTATAGCCATTTGAAATTTTGAGGTAAATTTCCTCATATTTCAGAAACTACTAGAGCGATTGGATTGAAACTAGGCAGTTAGTTGAAGCACAACAACGCGCAACTTTGAGCAAAATTTCATTGAAATCATATGGTTACTCAATTCAAAAAAAATTCATTGTTCATATTCGAAAAAATTCCAGTTATTCCTTGGACTTCATATTTCACAGCAATGTACCAAATTTCAATTCGATACGAATATTAGTTCTGGAGATATTGGGAAAAAATATGTAGAATTTCGTCGTTTTCTTTTCGATATCATTGTTTTTTTCGGTATAACTCAGGAAATACTGATTCAATCGTGATGAAACTTCGCGACTAGTTCGAAGATGTGGAGGAACAACATTTTGCAGAATATCGTGATGATCGTATCAAACAATTCGAAAAAATATTTCAAATTATTTTTCGAATATTTAATATTCTGTGATCCTCTCATCATATTATCCTCATTAAATTCTGTATAAACCTTCAAACTGTCATTTTAAGTTCTGGATTTCAATTCGATCTAATCTGTATTTTTGGAAATATTGGGAAAATAAAATTTTGAATGGGTATTTCTGCGGAATAATTGGGTGGATTCCACCCATTCACGAATTCGCCCTTCGTAATTAAGGTCCAAACCTTCACTACAAATATCGAGTTCCTAACTTGTTTCTTTCGGGATTTATTGTGCTTACGGTCCGGCCGTCAGGTCGAAGATCGAATTCGTGAATCGAATCCGCTCAATGATTCCGTAGATATACCCATTCAAATTTTATTTCTCCAATATTTCCAAAAATACGGATTAGATCGAATTGAAATCCAGTAATTTTTCGAAAAAAAATCTAGTTATGCACTGCCGTGAAAGCAGCAGCTATTGCGCACATGTTCAAATTCGTTGCCGAAGCGGTCATCTACATTGAAGCTGCTGCCTTCACGGCAGTGCTTTTCTGAATTCTTTTAATTCTTCACATATAGTATTTTCACGAATATTCGCACAAGATTGCATAATCTGCAGCCAGTAAGGAAGTTTTAAGCTATACTGGTTACTCTACCCACTGGAATAATTGGAAAATGTTCGATAATATATTTCTTCTTTATTTTTACTCACGAAACTTTTTATGAAGCTGTGCTTGGCTATTATACAACTACAAAGTTTCGATAGAATCACATTATAACTTCACGAGACATTGAGAAATTTCCTCAAAATTTCAAATTATATACCACGAAATTTAACAGTTTCTTTTTCAGGTTCTCCGGCAATAAATATCGAAACTAATGGGACCTAAATTTCATTGAAATCTGATGTGATGTCTCCAAAAAAAAAATTTTTTCTAGAAAAATTTTGGAAATTTTTTTTTCATTTATGATTATACTGCTCTCACATAATTTCGCATAAAGTTGTACGTTGGTATTTTTCAAATAACTGCAAAACAGTCTGATCTTATCAGTACTCCTTGAGATATCGAGGAAATAACCTCAAAATTTCAAAATGGTATAACTCCAAAACTTTTCGGTTGATTTTGACCACTAACCGAAATATTTCTGCTTCTTACCTCACCTTTTCTAGGTCCAATTCTTCCAGACCAAGAGCACACATGGACGGCCAGACAGAATTTCGGAAATGGGCTGTGCGATCGACTCTATCTAGTTCTTTATTTCTTGATGGCTCGTGTATAATTTCGTGAAGATCATATGTTATGGGAGGGTCAAATATCTGGATAGGTGACCGTTTCAGCTACGTAATGCAGGTATATATATTGTTGATTGTAAGCTTGAAAATGGGCAAATTTTAACGAGAATAACTTACTAAAAATGAATGACAGTACTTAACTTAATTATATTCTTTCAAATCTGACAGTATAATATTCCAAAGATAGGGAGATTATACAAACTATTCCCAACATACAAACTATTCTCAACATTCTCCCCCCTTAACAATTTTATTGAATAATGAAATTGTTGAACCAGAACACTAATCAATATCCATAACGTTTTGGTGCGACGACTAGACGTCCTGCTCTTGTGACTGTCTTTTCTTCATGCCTATTGCAAGCTTCTACGATTTCATTTTGTTTCCTTCCTCGTTTTTCATCGTCTTCACTCTCTTTCTTCTCTGGAATCCATTTCTCCTGACTAATTTCTAATGGATATAGCCGTTGAAATGGTCGTAGAATTTCTCCATTCAGCGTCTTCACTCTGGCTACTCTGTGAAAGTTATCTCTTCCAGGATACGTTTCTATTATTCTCCCCAATGGCCAATTCATCCTCTTCACATTATCTGCTCCAATATATACGATATCTCCAACATTCAGGTCGCGTATTTTGCCTTGACCAGAATGAACCAGTTCCGCCAGGTATTCCTTTTTGAACCGATGTCGAAAAGCATCACGTATCTTCTGCATGTATTTATATCGTGTATTTAGATGATTTCTATCTATTTCATCCAAATCTGATACGTCGTTACAAGGAATATCATTGATAAACATCGCAGGTGTTAGAGGGCTTAAATCGTTATTGTCTTCTGAAACATATGTGAGAGGTCGACCGTTAATTACCGTCTCACAATCACACAACAAGGTCAACAATTCTTCATATGTTACCGATGCTCTGCCTAGATTCCTGCGAAGTAATTCCTTGATCATACGGACTAGACGTTCCCACCATCCTCCCCACCAAGCAGCCGTTGGTGTATTGAAATTCCATCTTATCCTTTTGATTGTGGAGTATTCTAAGACCTTGTCCCAATCGATATTCTTCATCTGGTTATATGCTCCAACGAAATTTGTTCCATTGTCTGAATAGATGGTGGAAATTCTTCCCCTTCTGGACACAAAACGTCTCAACGCCAGCAGAAATGAGTCCGTTGAAAGTGATTTGACTAACTCAAAATGGACAGCTCTGTAAACCGCGCAAGTAAATAACACTATCCAAGTTTTGTCTCCACATCTCAAGAATAAGGGTCCAGCTAAGTCTATTCCAACTATCTCAAAAGCTGCCTTAGAAGTTAATCTGTCCCTCGGTAGTGGAGCAACTGGGGTATTTATAAATTTTGCATTGAATCTTTTGCATATTACACATTTTGAAACGATTTGTCTTACGGTTTTTCTGCACTTCAAAATCCAAAATTTCTCGCGAAGTATTCCTACAAGTGTCTGTACTCCTGCATGCAAATGTATCCTATGATTTTCTTCTATCAGCTTCTCTACAATCTGATTTTTATTTGGTAGTAATATAGGGTACTTGAATTCTTGTGGAAAATCTCCCAAGAGCAATTTGGTTTTGATTCTCCATATTCCATTCTCATCCTGGAATAATTGCAGGTTGTGAACGGATTTAGCTTCATCACCAAAACTTTCAATTTGTACCATCTTCAACAAATGTATTTCTGCTTGATTGATTTCTTCGCATGTGAGTCCACGAGTTTCTTTTAAAGACGCTCTTTTCGCATTTTTACTGAATCGTAATATCCAACCAATCATCCTTACAATTTTTGTATATTTGGTGCAATCTTACTCCCAATAATGCTGCTATCAGCTCAAGTCGAGGTATTGATGTATTTTTTGGGGCTAACCTAGACTTAGCCTGGAGTAGTCTCAGTGAAACGAAATCTACAGTTGCAGTCCTCAAAAATATACAACAAGCAATTGCTAACTTACTCGCGTCACTGAAAACATGAATCGTGGAGTTATCAGGAACTTCAATATCAAAATTTTCACCGAGTGTTCTGGGAATTTTCAATAAAGAAATCATTTTCACATGCCTTAACCAAACTTCAAAAGGTTGAATGATTTCCTCTGGTAAATGTTGATCCCAACCTAGTTTCATTTGCCAAGTTTTTTGTAAGAGTAATTTAGGTATCAGAGTTACTGGACATAAAAAACCGATGGGGTCGAAAATTTTCTGTGCTGTTGACAGCAAACCACGTTTGGTTCTTGGAATACTTTCGGATTGTGCTATAGAATCAATATCACAACAGAGACTATCTTCTCTAAGATCCCACAGCAGACCTAACACCCCTTCAACATTGTTATCACAATAAGTCTCAGACATTGGTATATTATGAGCCCATCCTCTCAAATTGAATTTTGCTGTAGACATTATGTATTTGGACTCTTCGATGAACTTTGTTAGTTCCTTTTCGTTATTGAAACTCGCCACACAATTATCAACATAAAAAGAATTCTTTAACTTTTCTGCAGTTTCTTTGTATTTTGTAGGAACCTTATCAAGGTGATGATTTATCGTAACTGATAGGAGGAATGGACTTGGTTTGACACCGAACACAACCCTACAGTGTCGATATATTTTAATCTTTCTTTCTTCGTAATCATTCCACCATAGAAATCTGAGAAAATCCCTGTCGTTTGGTTCAATGCTTATTTGCAAAAACGCCTTCTCTATATCTGAGATGACACCAATGGATCTTAATCGAAATCGATTTAATAAATTAGGAATTAATTCTAAAAAGTTAGGCCCCTTTTCCAAACAATCATTCAATGACGTACCTCTTATGTCTTTGGCAGAGGCATCGAATACAGGGCGTATTTTACTAGTTTTACTTGCCTCTTTAAAAACTGCATGATGCGGCAAATAATGAACCCTGTTAATCTTTTCAGAATGTTCAGTCACTTGCTCGATGATTCCTAATTTCTCCCATTGTCGAAATACATTTTCGTAGTCTTGAAATTTACCCAAACTCAATAACTTATTTGTATTAGAATTTAATCTAGCTAGTGCTACATCTCTGTTACTTGAGATGGTTGGATGACCTTCAATCCATGGTAACTGAACTACATATCTACCATCTTCGTTACATTTGATCGTGTCATAAAAAACTTTCAACGTATGTTCTTCAAGAATATCCTTAGATTTTACTTCGCCAGAGTCTTTGATTCCCAATAATTCTAAATTCCACAAATCAGGTATCGAAAATTCCGTGAAACCAGAAAATAAATTGATATTTCTATTTTTGGATTCATATCTTCCCATTATTGTCCACCCAAGATATGTTTCAATTGCTATCAAATCATTGGTGACATTTTCTGTATTCCCTGTTAATAGTTTGCCAAAAATGTCCGCTCCTAGTGACAATTCAATATCATGTTGAATATTATTGACATCTATATCAGAGATGATTATGTTTTTGCTTTTCAGGTAGTTTATACAAGTAGCATCATCAAGCCTCGGTATGAAATTGCAAATTTTATTCTGACTCAATACTTTCTGGTAACATGCAAAGTTGTTATCTAAACTTTTTATTTGTATATCAAATATGTCATGAATTTGTGGTGAAGACTGATGACCACCGAAAACTCCTTGGATAATAGTTTCTTCGCCTATTTTATTCAAGTTCAAACGTTTGGCACATGAAGATAGAATATAGGAACGTTGTGAACCTGAATCCAGTAAACCTCGAACAATAAGTTCTTTGTTTCCATTGATAATTTTGACAATTACAGTTTGCAATAAAACAGTATTTGTGTAATTACTTGTCAAAGCATTATTAACGGTTGTGTCTTCAGTTTTGTCTTTCTTACCATTCAATTGAGGACACATTATTGGATAATGTTTTCTGGTACAAATCACACATTTAACGAAAGATCTACAATGTTTACTGGTATGATTTGGTTTTAGACAAGCAAAACAACCTTTTTTGATCATGATGAGGTTCTTTTTCTCATCAAAAGTTAATTTTTGCGCTTTCAGACAATCTTGACTTGTATGAGATTTTTCGCAGAAGAGACAAAATGAAATTCTCTTACCGCCTTTGTCCCTTTCCTTAGAATTAACAGAGTATAGGGCTGCTGCTGTATAGAGTTCACGCTCACCTGACGGCTTTTGGTCCCTAACAGAAGTATATTTGAAGTTGTTCTTCTCCCTTCGAAAACTCGCTTGAGCCAAAGTAATTCTTTCTTCAGATTCCACCTCGCCTCTCAAAAAATCTAATAATAAAGATAAATTATCATTTTCTGGAAAACCTTGTAAAAGTGAAACTTTATTTTTATTTGCATTTCTGTGTCGTTCCCAAACTTTCAATAGGTCCTCTGGTAATGCAGACTCTACAAGAGGAAATATAATTGCGGCGTATTTTTCTTTGGTGACTCCTAGTGTTTCTAAAGCCCGTAATTGAGTCTCTAATTTATCATATAATTGAGAAAGTGTCATACTTGTATCCTTCATTGCCTGTTTCAATACCAAACTCAACAACTCTCTTACATATACTTCTATGAGGAACTCATCCCTAGCGAATCTGGTTTTCAACTGGTCAACGGCAATTTTGTAATTCGCGCCTGATGGAGGAAAGCTCTGTATCAGTTCTCTAGCGGCAGATCCTTCTTCTGTTGACTGAAGCAAATACTGGAACTTGTCTTCTAGATCAATATCTTCATCGTCATGGATTTTCTTGAATTGACCCCAAAAACCAATCCAGTTCCTTACATTTCCATCAAACTTCTGGAACTCAATCTTCGGAAGACGAAATTTTCTTTTGTTGTGTTCACTGTAACTACGAGAACTGGATTGATCCTCTTCTTTTTCTTTCTTGAGGAAGAATTCGCACTTACATCTATATTTTATTAATTCTTCCCGATAGAACTCAACTTGATTATATTCTTCTTCAAAAGTTGAGTCATCGAATTCTGCAGATGATATGGACGTTCTTATATTTTCATCTGCTGTGAATAGTGTATCGCTCTTGTCTTCTAATTTTCTTAACACTGGTAGCAGATGTTGCTTACTTGTGGTCTTATCTAGAATCATCTGGTCCAACTGTCTGCAGACTCTTGAAAAATCTTTTCTCATCAATTCCCGTTCCTTCTTCATAACTTCCATTTCCTCGCTTATAATGTCCTGTCACGGTCGCCAAAATGTTGATTGTAAGCTTGAAAATGGGCAAATTTTAACGAGAATAACTTACTAAAAATGAATGACAGTACTTAACTTAATTATATTCTTTCAAATCTGACAGTATAATATTCCAAAGATAGGGAGATTATACAAACTATTCCCAACATACAAACTATTCTCAACATATATATTCTTTTGAGAACGAGCATTACATTCTTTGGTATATTACAGTTTAAGCAGAGGAAATGTAAACGGGGTACCATATATTTTTCCGTATGATACAAGAGCCCAGATAAAAACCACAGCAAAAACTCTGTCTACCCGTATAAGTGTTGTAATTTGTTTGAAGAACATGGATAGCATTTTTTTTATTGGAAAATATTTTTTTCGTCATCTCGAATTTATTTTGACAAAATATCTAAAACAGAAGGAGGGACAGAAAATCAGCAGGAAGCAGTAAATAAAATTATCTACATTTGCTCTCTGACCGGAAGAGTTTTTTGTCCAGGTCCGGTTCTTCAAGCGATGATATATCAGGTCCTCAGATAAACGAAGAACGCTACAGGCCTCTTAATTGGGAAACCATCTCCCATAGATCCATAATTGGATATTTTACACTAGAAATCTAACAAAATATCGCCAATAAATTGTAAATCTTGTGACATATATTATGTCAGGATGACACGAAAAAACCCCTTACTACAGGTCAGTACTTCCTTAGATATTTTTGAATTTGAGTCAACAGATAGCTAGCTGTTTGTTCAAAGATTATTGAAAAGCCAATTCAAGCAAATTCACTCCAACTCGATGAGTCTGAATGCTCTTTGACAGGACAAAGCTAATAGTCTTCCTTAAGGAAAAAAAACGTGGCATGAATGTATTCAGGAAATAAATTCTGAAGGACAACTCATTTCCATAAGTCGTTCCCAGTTAGGTACATTATTTGTCAATGTCTGGTTATTTCTTCAACCAAGTGACATTAAAGTCTTGCTACTTTTTGCAAATGGAAAGTTACTTCATAATAATCCATTACATTGAGAAAGAGGACAATTGAAAAAGTATATTGTGTATCCCACCAGAATAAAATATTATTGAAAATGGTCAGTAAGAATACTATAAGAACGTTAAGAAACACATGTTATTCGAAATTTATTCCGACGTTGAGTCCGTATCAAATGACGAATTTATTTGCCATCAGTTCATCTATTATTGATGAGCACGCATGGTCACATGGAAGTTTATAGCAAATTGTTTATATTCGATGTTTGATTTCTGGCTAGAGAGATACCTATTGGGAACTTCTGCGAAGATGCCAGCGCCCTAACGGTTAAATTTGGAACCTGTCCAAGCTAGTAGTTTTATGTAAACAAACCTTAGAAATGTGGTGGCGAACGAATATTTATTAAGCAGAGCTTAAATATTTAAAAAAAATTATTATAATTTCGTTTAAGATTTCTTGAGAAAGAACTTTTCGCTTGGATCACCATATAAAATCGTGCTTTAAATCGTTCCTGGAGGATAATTTCGGTATTATTTTAGTGTATGTTACTTGGTGGATCGAAATGAACCAATATATAAGTTTACTTGAATTCCTGGAAAATTAGGCACCTCAATAAGTAATTGAAGGACTCTTATTAATGTGAAGAAGTGTTGAATGCAGGCTATATTATGTGGTAAATCTAGAATCAGTCCAAATGATATGACTTGTTCTCTTTGTTTACAAACAAGTGAATCAATAAAATGAAAACAGATTTTCTACTTTAGTTCTTTTGCATCGTATTTCTGAAGGAAAGGAAACAGGTAGACCTATATAATTGATTTTATTTTCATATTATAGCAGCTCGAGATACACCTACAAAATGAAAAATGTCACAGCTGGTTCAACCTACCTACATCGAAATGAAAATATTAATGTATTTATATGAATAACTTCAGCAATTATCAACTATAACAGTATATTTCGTTTTTGTCAGGTTTTAAACCAGATCACTCTTTTTGAATATAATTTTGTGTAGTATGTGAATTAGGTAGCTGCAGAAGTGCTCGGTAATTCCTCTGCAGCATTTTTCATCAAAATTCTCTTATTTTCATTTACCACTAAAAACACCATGACATGAAGTTGTTTCAAAATGAATACATTGTAATTTACCTTTATGAAAATAAACATCTGCATAGAAATTCAGTGAACATACTTTCATGTATTTCGTGGCCTGTTTTCTAATCTTCAATTCATAAATCTAGGCCTTTCTTCAATCATTGAATCGTTCCCTGCCAAATACTGTTTCCAAATTAACTTTATTACTTTCATTTGGCTTTAGCAAAAATGAAAACTTGAGGTAGTAGTTGATGCTTTCTTCTTCGACCATGAATAACATTGCACACAACAGTAGTCATTTCTGAAGGATGCCATTTCGAATTAATACAATCAAAAATTTTAATCGGAAAAAAAGGAATCGATTGATGAAAATTACAAACACTTTCGGTATACCAAAATTTCAATTCGGAGAACAACACAAAAGCTCGAAAATGAACGTTAGAATAACAGGCACGTTGAAAAACTATTAGCTTGGAAGTGTTCGAATTTCTATCGCCAGACGGCGTATTGCTTAACAATAGTTGTGAATCTGGCCAATCAGTTGAACTCTGTTGATTATTTGTCGACACAATGACTTCATTACCGAGAATATCCAGAAACATTCCAGATAATTAATTACGCAAACTCGTGGCCAGAGCGGTCACCCATCCATGATCGCAGCTGTATGTGTTAAAACAATTCTACGATATTCTAGTCATGAGATCTTGCATGAACCTTCACGCCGGCAATCTCAAGCATGTGCTATATTTATTTTAATGCGATTGAATCGTTATGTCTGAAAAATTCTCTTCCTCAAATCGCTAGGAACTTTTGACATTCCAGACAAAATTTCTGAAAGAAAAAGTCAACATTTCCCAACTGTTGGGAAATATTCATTTCCTTACTGCAAGGAAATGATATTTCCTCACAGTTGTTAGCGTTCCAGATAAATGATTGAAAACACGTAGTTAATGAAGAAGTCATCTATACTTTGCAAGGTATGATTTCAACATTGAATAATGGGGGTTTTTCCTGAATTCGGGTTGTTACTGCAAATGCAAATTTGAACATAATTATTATGGGTTTGATTCAGCATTTTCCCAAATTACCTTCAGAAAGTATTCAAAATCAGGTTTCAAAATTGGGGTTTGGGATTTGTCAGGCATGCACGAAGTGACAACGGTGTTTAGTAGAATAGCTTTTTCTGCTGTATAATAATGAAATATTTATTCCTATTCTGTGGTACACACGTGCTCTTTGTCAATATAACCAAACAATTTACTTTTGCGATTTGTCAGTAATATGACAGTTTGACAGTCTGTGCTCTTCTTTTTCTATTTTCTATATTTTCTTCTACTCTAACCAGATCGAAGTACAGCTATATCTGTTTTCCTAAGCAAAGTAACACATTTGAGGTCCTTTTCTTTCCGAGAAAGCTGAATTCGACGTTGCCATATCGTGCACTCATGACAAATTCCTTTGAATTCAAATCCCCATTTTTATTTTTCAGTTTTAGGGGATGAAACATTTTTTTAAAAATATAATATTGCAATTATACGTTTGAAATGTGACGTTCTGTAGGTTTTTCATGAAAATTACTGCATTTTCGTTTAAAGGAAAAACCCCCATTGACCCGCAATGGTGTAGGTTTCATCCTTAAATGAAGGTCTAGAAAATGTGCCATTACAACATTTTTCGAGAAAAAACTGTTTTTGCGCGCATGTTCTAGGGGAACAGCGTGCTACCATTCTGTCCAAATTTCTATTATTTTGAGCCGAAAATGCTCTAGGTTAGACTTACCGATGAAGAATCCGGTCTCAAAATGATTCTCTCCGTGCGGCCGTACGCACGATTACAGGCGAACGGAAGTTTCTATCGACTTGAAAATTTTAGGGTAGGTTACATCTCAAAATTCAAAGGCTAAGTTCGTTAATCGGCCAAATCAACCTAATAGTTTCGGAGTCATGGCAATTTGAAATTTTTAGGTTGTTTCCCTGATATTTCGGAAAATACTATGGTGGTTGAATTGACTCTAGGTAGTAAGGCAGCATAACAACGCGCAACTTTCAGCGGAATTTCGTTGAGATCGTATGGTCACTTAATTGAAAAAAAAATTTTTTTCATAAACTATCGAACATGATCAAAAAAAATTTGCTCGTACCTTGAACTCTATTTTTCACAGCAGTGCACCAAATTTAAATTCGATACGAATAAAAGTTTCGGAGGTATGGGGAAAAATATGTAAAATTTCGTGTTTTTTTCTAGATATCGTTGTTTTTTTTTTGTATAACTCGAAAAGTGCTGATCAGAAAATAATGAAATTTGAAAAAAAAGTAAAATTCTTTTCTTCAAATATTCAATATTCTGTGATATTCTTATCATAAGATCCCCATGAATTTCTGTATGAACCTTCAAACTGTCATTTTTCGATAAAAAATTGGATTTCATTTCGATCAAATCTGTATTTTTGGAAATATTGGGAAAATAAATTTTCGATCGGCATATCTGCGGAATCATTGGGTGGATTTTACCCATTCTGGATTTCGGCCTTCGTAATTAAGGTTCAAACCTACTAAACAAATATCGAGTTCCCAAGTTGTTTCTTTCGGAAGTTATTGTGTTGACGGTCGGCCGTTAGGCCGACTGTGAGAACAACACTTCCGGAAGAAACTACTTAGAAACTCGATATTTATAGAGATGATTTGGGGCTTAATTACAACGGTCGAATTTGTGAATGGGTAATGATTCCGTAGATATCATGCAAAATGTTCAAATTCGTTGCCAAAGCGGTCAACTCCATTGAACAGGCGTGCAAAATCTGCTGCCTTCACGGCAGCGGTTTTTAGATTTTTTTCATAATCATCGCAATCAGAACGAAATGAATTCGTTGAAGGGATATGAGTAATTCAATTTCTTCCGTTTGTATACTTTCCTGGGACTTTTTGCGCGCATGTTCTAGGGGAACAGCGTTCTATCGTTCTGTCCAAAGGTCTGCAATTTTCGATGATTGAGCCGAAAATGTTCTCAAACGACTAGATTGGACTCACTGATGACGAATCCGGTGTCAAAATCGATTCTGTCCGACCGGCGGGCCGGCCGACTGTGGACTAACAACTTGAAACTTTCAGGATAGGTCGCGCATTGTAATGGAGTTCATTAACGGGCCAAATCGGTCGGATAGTTTCGGAGTTATAGCCACTTGAGATTTCGAAGTAATTTATTTTTTATTTCAGAAACTATTGAAGCGATCGAATTTAAACTTGGCAGTTAGGTGGAGTATAACGACTCGCAACTTCAAGACAAATTTTGTCAGGATCATACAGTCAGTCAATTTAAAAATAATTTTTTTTCAAAATTTTTTTCAAAATTTTTTTTTTCGGAGACCGTTCATCATATCTAAAAAACCTGGACATTGAGCTTCATATTTCACAGCATTGTATCAAATTTCAGTTCGATACGATCATAAATTTCGGAGATATCGGGAAAAAATATGTCAAATTTCGAGGTTTTTTTCTCGATATCATTGCTTTTTTCGGTATAACTCGGGAAATACTACTTCAATCCTGGTAAAACTTCGCAGGTAGTTTGAAGATGCTGAAAGGCAACTTTATGCAAAATTTCGTGATGATCGTGTCATTAGAACATTTTGAAAAAAAAGTTCTGTGATTTTCTTATCGTATCATTCTCATTAAATTCTATATGAACCTTCGAACTGTAATTTTTCGATGAAGTACTGGATTTCAATTCGATCTGATCTGTATTTTTGGAAATATTGGGAAAATAAAATTTTGAATGGGTATATCTGCGGAATCATTGGGTGGATTTTACCCATTCACGAATTCGGCCTTCGTAATTAAGGTCCGAACCGGCCGTTAGGTCGACCGGTGAAATACGCCTAATGATTCCGTAGATATACCCATTCAAAATTTTATTTTTCCAATATTTCCAAAAATACAGATTAGATCGAATTGAAATCCAGTAAATTAACGAAAAAAATCTAGAAAAGCACTGCCGTGAAGGCAGACGCTTTCGCGCGCAAGTTCAAATTCGTTGCCGAAGCGGTCATCTACATTGAGCATGCGCGCAAAAGCTGCTGCCTTCACGGCAGTGCTTTTCTAGATTTTTGATATTTCACACTTACTCCAACAAACAGCCAGACATAATTGGAATCGATTTATTCCAACCGCTTGATAGAACGCAGTTCTGTCGATGGGAACCAATGTCCAATCACTATACTCTTTATTCATTTGAATTTCCATTAAACGTAAGTCACTTGTAACTGACAACGAATACGAAATTCTTTTTATACGAATGATGTGTGATCCTGCCAGCGATCTGCGACCTGTCATATGAAATTCAAAATTTTCAACTTTTTGCTTGTTCGCTACCTTGGAAATTACCATCGAAATTGCTCGATGTCGAACATGTACCGGTCAAAGAAATGGTGAAGTTTGTTTTCATTCCTGGTTCGCACGGTATAAGTAAAGTCTTTTTCTTTTGTATTAAAAAATGTCTACCTGGAGCTATGAATCATCGGTGTTTTTCCGTTCTTCATTGGAGTTTCTTCAACTACGGTCGTACTGAACACAGTATAACATATAACAGAGTTCTACAAGGGGAAGGCTCAACAAAATACGGCAGAACACACAAGGGAATAAGTAAAACTATTTTCAGGAATATGAAAATATTTCGTTTCGGAGATAAAATTTTAGAGAAGACGTAAAAAATCTTACTTATTTTTATGATATCTTACTCGACATTACGTGAGATATGAAAAAATGAAAAATAAAAAACCGTCAAACCAATTTTGAAGGGAAGAAGATGATCTGTCAATTATCTATGTAAAATATCATTTTGACGTTTGCGGTATGCTTCCATGTTTGTGTTATGTTTGACATTCCAGTTAACGTCTTTATGGCGATGTTGTTTCCAAAATTGATATCATACAATTGGCGAACGAAGATCAGCACTACTCCCTCTGGTGGCTATCCGAGTAACCCGAGGTACAGGGATTATCATTAACAAGTTAAAAGAAATGTTGAGAAAATGAGAAAGTTCATGCATTTTTCTTGGCGTTTGTGTGATTTTACAAGTGTTCCTACTGAGAAAATGCAAAGTCAAATGTCCCTTCCCATAGATTTTTTCAGCCCGGTAAAAAATTTGGAGTTAGGGTCTGAAAGTGTTGAAGAATATAAAAACCAACAAACAAGATTTATGAGAGTCTGTTACCTGCATTTTACCGATGATGATCATTTTTATAAAGGTAAGCACGAATTGCTCATGAAATATTAGATCACATTCATGAAGACAATTGTTTTCCAGGTCCATAATTCAAGCAGAGAAATTTACTCAAGAGGAATGCTATGCCTTCCAGAAATCTGCCTGTTGAACTGCGATCATTAAGGAACAACGTAAATGTTCAAGTGATAGAAATGACGAATGAAAAAAAAAGTCTCAACAAGGAAATATCTGGTGATGAATTCTCTTCGCTCAAAGTGCTTCTGCCGATGAAAACAAAGTTGCACAAGGCTTATTTATTAAAGCTTTTTCAAGACCAATCATATGAGTGTTGGAAAATTTCTTTGTCAATCCGTAATGAATAAGTCTTACGGTACAAGTAGCATTAGTTTCATGTGAATGTATTAATTTTATTCACAATATATTGAGTATTTAGTACTTCCCTATAAAAAAGTAAGGTTATGAGTATTTGTCTATTATTCCAAAAGGTATGTTTTACAATAGTATCTGTTTTTCAACTTTCAAGACAGCCTAAGAAATACACCAATGTCAATCTTGCCATTTGGATCTGAAAATAAATAATTTTAAAATACTGTCTAACCTTTGAGATATCCCCGAATTTTAGAGTTGCTACACTCAATTAGATTGAAGGATAATACATACCTACTGTATAAGAATGGAATATGAACTTTCAGTAATACTCTCGTCAACTATAAAAGTCTAAAAAGTCTTTGAATGAATCGTGAAATCAAAAATTATCAAACCAAACACTAACAAACAGTACAAAATCGACTATCAAAATTAAATCTATGTCTGTATGTAAGGTTCTAAAACTGGCCGCCGTGGCGCTGCAATCTTAAATTCAGACGCCAATATTCGATATTAATTCACCATACATGTATACTCTCCAACAAATTGTAATCTTGAGGTTGGTAGCTTGTTCTTTGTGATTGTTTCGTAAAGTGTTCTTGCAGAATGTTTACTTATGCCTGCATTCATCTTTTCAGCCATGAAGAAGGAGAAAAAAAAATTTCTCCGAAACGTCGGCATATCGATTAAAGTTGAGGGCAAAATATATTTCCATATTCCTGAAAATTGTTTTACTTATATCATACTCATGGATGTAAAACCAAACTGAACACAAGGGAATCTTACAATTTTCTGACGCGAAGAAAAATATAATTGCTTGAATGTTCTGGGTGTGTTATCGTTTTGTCCAAATGTTTTTTATTCAAGAAGTTTGAACCGGAAATAGTAGGCAGTAGGCAAGATTACGTGACACGGAAGAACTCTATCTAGTAACAAGTGTCAGGATAGGTTGCAATTCGAATTGTCAGTGTTGAGTTCGTTAATTTGCCAAATCGGATGAACACTTTAAGATTGCCATTTGAAACTTGGAGGTTGCTTCCTTAATATTTCAGGAACCTCTTGGATTGAAATTTGTCAGTTACTAGAAGTATAAGGATACCTGACTTTCCGAATAATTTTTACGCGCTTATTTTGAGTTAGATTTTAAGAAATAGTTTTTCGAGGTCTTCCTTGAAAAATTTCTAACACGCTTGTCCTGGGGAATAGCGCGTTATAGTTTCGTCACTATGTCTGAAATTTTGAGCCAAAAGTGGCCTTGAACAATTAGGTTGTACTCCCTGAAGAAGAATCTGTGGTCAAATTCAATTCTGTTCGTATGAGCTCGGACTTCGAAGAAAAAGACCTAGCGAATCCAAATTGTCAGATTAGGTTTGTCGTTCGAATATCTTGGTTGAGTTCGTTAATATTTGATATCGGTCTAATAGTTTTGGAGTAAGATCCATTTGAAATTTTGAATGAATTTCTCCCATGAAGTACTGAATCGATTAGATTAAAACTCTGTGAACAGTTCTGGAATAACAACGCGCTCCTGAGTGCAAAATTTGGTGTGCATTTAGTAGTTACAAAATTTAAAAAAAAATTATTTGAAAATTTTTCAAATTTCCAATGGAAAAGTTCTTTTTCTCCGAATGTATTGATAAGATTCGAACAAAATTCGGTACACACCTTAGACTCAATATTCAACAACATTCGGAGATATAAGGAATATATCAAGAAGTATGAATGCAATCCGACTGAAACTTCGTTGTCACGTGGAGATTACCGAGGTTCAAATACGTGCAAAAATTCGTGTTGATCTAATGGTTAGAATTTGAATGAATACGTAAAAGCTCCTCACCTCACGTCAGTGCTTTTCTAAATGTTTTTTTTGGAATCAATTCATCAGACCTTAAAATCTAAAATTCACGATAATGTACAAAATTTCAGTTTGAATTAGAAAACGTTTTAGAGATATTGGGAAATTTTATATCAAATTTAGTAGTTTTTTCCATGGTATAGTTTTTATTTCCGGATTCCCCAAAAAAATACTGATCCAATCAAAATGGCCAGTTTGAAAATTCTGAAGCACAACATTGTTCGAAATTCGTGACAATCTTGTCATAAACAAATTCGATATTTTTTTCTGAGTTATTCTAATCATGTTATCTTCATGATAGTCTGCATGAACCTTCAAGCTGTCAAGTACTGGATTTCAATTCAATCCCATCTGTGTTTTTGGAAATATTGGGGAAATAAAATTCCAAATGGATATTTATATCTGCTGAATGATTGGGGTGGTAGTTTCCGGAAGTTATTTCGTTCACTATCATTGGTTAGGACAGCCGTAAACACAATTTTAGGAAGAATCGACATAGGGAATATATTTGTAGATAAGCTTTTTACTTAAATTGAGAAGGTTGAAGGCTTAAATGGTTTGAATTCGCCGATTATTCTTCAGATAGTTCATTCAAAATTTTGGATCGAATTGCAATTTAGTACTTGATCGAAAATTATAGCTTGAGGTTCATGCAGAATTTCCTGAGGACCATATGAAAAAATTCTGCATTTGACAGGGTCAATACTTGTATAGACGACCGCTTTGGCAACCGAACAAGCGCGTAAAAGCTCCTGACCTGATGTCAGTGCTTTTCTAGGTTTTTTTTAAATGTCATTTTTAGATTTATGCTGGCGAAATTTATGTGTAAGATCAATTAAGGATCGAAGTTATCGTGATATGACGAACAAATCATTTTGTTGAAGTTCTTATTGATCTTCTCTGATTTTAGCCTGATGAGGTATTGAAATCAACCGAAACGTCACTGTGAAATACATAAGAATTTTCCCTTGCGTTTTAAATCCGATATTATTCTCTCACCTACTGGCTATATTTGTAACAAAATATCTCCCAATTCCAGACGGCCGTTTTCCACAGGTAGACCGCAGGACTTTTCTGGAATGCTCGTTCTGAATAAAGGACCCAGGCCTATTTTTCAAGAATCCCATTCAAAAAACGCAGGAATTCCTCTCGTTCGTTAGGTTGGACCACAAACCCCGTGAGAAAGGCCCACGTGAAATGAAATGAGACTGAATCAAAAAAAATTACGCGAATGAAATCCAAGGTATGATATGTCGACATCTTCTGGGCTACAACAGCCTTAACTTAATGACATACGCATAGATGGAATCTGATGGTTCAGTCCGAAGAGAATTCAGTGACAATATCGTGGGTTCCCACGATCTCCTGTTCGGTGACCAATTTTGTATTTAACGGATGTGCAATGATTCAAACAGTGGCGTATCCCTATACGCGATCGATCAGATATATGAAACTTCATGAGAAAATTCATGGTACTGTATTTTGAAGTAAAAAATTGGTTTCAATATTCACATATATGTGTAATAGATTCGGTCCTTACTTGATGGAAACTTATTTTCAATTAAAAAATAGGTAGACAGTATTTAGTTTCCACAAATGTTTATTGTTACGAGAATTCTTTCGTTATGATATAGCTTCTTCAGGTATCTACATTTTAATGACTGATGGTATGTATTTCAGCGAAGTTTAAATATGGTAAGGAACATGTCTAAATGAATACCCGAAATCACAAAAAGTGGGAGTATACTTCATTCACTTTTATAAAGTATCCCGGTTGGCCATGATTTAGGTCTATCATGTTTTTGTAACTAAAACCAAGGCAGGTTGGCGCTCCTGAAATATCGACAATGTCAAAATAATTCGACGCGAGGTTGCCAATTTCTACTCTCTTTCAATAACAATTCAGCTTCAGTCATAATAAACTAATAAATTAACATTTCGCTTTGATTGTATTGTATTGAGCCTTAAGTAGGTGGTCATCTTTGAATTGAACAAATTCCTTAACGAATAATTTCATAAGTTATATATTTCGTGGAATTGTTTCGATAGGAAGCAGTACATTGAAAATGAACTTGGTATATCCTATGTTGGCAGAACATTGAATTTTTATGCACGAAAATACAATGAATTATACAATATCTCATACAATGCTAGTTTTTCTAATATTTTAGGAATTGCTTTTTTTCTGGGCATTGAATATTTGACTCCAGAGTATGTCCATAAAACATAATTCCATATCTTGCTTTTGACTCGAGTACTGCATGATAGGTAGTTTTCATGGAGAATTTATCCAGATATCATCCAAAATTACAGACATTTGGACAAAACGATAGCACGCTGTACCCTAGAACATGCGCGCAAAAAGTAAGCATTGGGATGAACTGCAACTCAATGCTATGCAAAAAGGAAGAATGGAAAAAGGAATACACTACCCAAAACTTCAAACTAACTACCAGTAAATGGTTTACAGATGGTTCTAAAACCACGATGGAGTTAAATCTGGAGGATATGGGCCAAGAACCAAGTGTACACTATCTTCAGGATCCTACTAGTGATTTTCAGGTTGAAATACTTGCAATCGAAAGATGCATATACATGAAACTGGAGAGAAACTATCGAGGGTGTGACATATACTCCATTCACTTTCATAAAGTATCCCGGTTGGCCATGATTTAGGTCTATCATGTTTCTGTAACTGAAACCAAGGCAGGTTGGCGCTCCTGAAATATTGACAATGTCAAAATAATTCGACGCGAGGTTGCCAGTTTCTACTCTATTTCAATGACAAATAGCAATTCAGCTTCAGCCATAATAAACTAATAAATTATCATATCGCTTTGATTGTATTGTATTGAGCCTTAAGTAGGTAGTCATGTTTGAATTGAATAAATTCCTTAACGGATAATTTCAAGTTATATATTTCGTGGAATTGTTTCGATAGGAAGTAGTACATTGAAAATGAACTTGGTATATCCTATGTTGGCAGAACATTGAATTTTTATGCACGAAAATAATATGAATTATACAATATCTCATTCAATGCTATTTTTTCTAATATTTCAGGAATTGCTTTTTTCTGGGAATTGAATATTTGAGTTAACTTCAAAGTATGTCCATAAAACATAATTCCATATCTTGCATTTGACTCGAGTACTGCAGGATAGGTAGTTTTCATGGAGAATTTATCCAGATATCTAGTCATTTCACCCAAAGATAACAGACTGAAGCTAAGCTGCATCCCAGTTTAGAAATATGTTGATCCCAATCCAGTGTATGTATCATTCACGTAGATTCCCAAGACCTTTGTAAATGGAGTTAGTTCTTTTGAGGTTAACTGTGACACAGGTTTCGAAGTACTCCTACATTTCCATATTGGAATATTTCAAGTTGTGACGTGACGTACTACTCTATCCATCATTTTTCAGTAAAATTCCAAAACACTCGATTCTTGATTTCCGTACAAGAAAAAAGCATTACTGAATTTTCGAACCATGTTAACACACGTGAAATATTTCCAATATTAACAGGGAAAAAAGTTTCTTCAACATTCGCCAAGTCTTTGGAATTATTGAATTCACATAATATTTTCTCAAATTCATGACTTTCCAAATATAGATTGACATATTGAAAAATAAGTAATTACTACGACCTCTTTGTAGAGGGGATAACGTTGTGTAATACTGACAGGAAAATGACTCTAACCTAACATTTTCAAAATATACACGGTGAAATCTGTCAGCATGTCATGGCAAACCGGGATACTTCATAAAAGTGAATGGACTATAGGTATAACTTGGGTTTTACCACAGGGTTTCTCAAAGAGTTGAAAAAAAGTTACCGAAAGATATTCAATAATGGAGAGCTATTTACTTATGTTTGTTCATTCAATAGAATTTTGCGGGCGTTATATCTGTTGATTTCCAACGATTCTAGGAGTGTTAATCTTGAACTGTTGGTTTCAGCATGGAGAATTTCAAAGGTGTTGAAATTATGCATGAACTCTTTGAGGTGGTTAGCATATGTAGAATGTGTTTTGTCGGATGTATAGCTTCTTTGATGTCCATGAATCGTTTTCTTGAATGATTTTCTGTTTGACCAATGTATACCATAGGGCAATCGCTACAAGTCAACTAATACACTTCAGACTCATTTTCTGTATTTGTTCGATCTTTATTGTTTTTCACAAGGGAACTAAGATTATTGGAGGTTTCAAAAGCAACGTTATAATTGAAATTATTTTTGACATGTTCAAAAATATCTTCAGATAATCCATTAACATAAGATAATAAAATGTACCTCTGTGTATTGTCCTCTTTTATGATTGGATACACAAGATCCAATGTCATAATCCTCTGTTTATTGGATACCATTTTGTCTATAAGAGATGGATTATAACCGTTGTTCGATGCTATCTGTTTGATGATATTCAATAGACGACTTCGGCCCAAGTTGTCAACCCACAATTTTCTTCACAAATTGACTTTACTGGGGAACGGGAATTCCAGGACAAATTCGACATGATAAGGTTCGCGTTATTTATAAATATCCGTAAAAGATGCCGCGGCTCTTTAACAAGATAATTCCTTCCAAATATAGGGTTTTGTTAAGATCATCTCTGATTGGCTGAAACTTAAGTTGGGATTTCTGATTTCATGTTAATAGTGTCAAATTTATATTAGATGTGTTCCGTAAATCAACTTAGTTATTTCGGTTGCCGGTTTTCCATTCCGTAAATATGAAATATTCGGTTGGTTCCTGAAAAAAGGTTAATTACTGAAAATGATTGGTGAAAAAACGTTCTTTCTGTCACCAGAATGACAGTCAGTGTTCTTATGTCACATATCCATAGCATAGAACAATCTTTATTTACTTTATGATTCATAGAACATAGAAGAGAAAACAATCAACACTAGAAAAATTACTAGATATGGTGTAAAGGTAAATAAAGATTTTCTATGCTATGGATTTGTTGCCATAAAATATTGATTGTCGTTCTGGTGCATAGACAAAATATGTCTATGTTCTGGTAACAGAAAGATTGCTTTTTCATCAATCAAATTCCGTAATTAACTTTTTTTTCAGGAACCAACCGAATATTTCATATTTACAGAACGGAAAACCGGCAACCGAAATAACAAAAATTGATTTGCGGAACATAAACTTGACACTATTAACATGAAATCAGGAATCCCAACTTAAATTTCAGCCTAACTGAAACCTATATTTGGAAGGAATTATATTGTTTGAGGAGCCGAGGCAACTTGTACGGATATTTATTATATAAATAACGCGAACCTTATCATGTCGAGTTTGTCCTGTCATTTCCCCACTGATAAAAAATTTGTGGAGAAAATTGTGAGTTGGCAATTTGGGCCGAAGTCGTCTATTGCGTTTATCTCAAAACAAAAAAATTGTGATTTAATATGCTTTTCCATGGCAGTTTTCATCAATTTTTTATTTCTATGCAGTGTCTCCCAAACTTTACGGTCTATTAGATTTTTCGTAAAGTTGGACAAAACATTAATTCAGAATTAGGTTTTTTTGGGTAATAATTCTGCTTTGTCGACCTCAGAAATCTTCACTTACATTGAATAGTGAACACCCAATTGCGCCAATTTAATCTGCAATTGAATTTTCATTACTGCAGTGTCCATTTATCAGTTATCCTTCATGACAATCAAGTCAGGAAAAATTCGACAAAATATGTTATTTCACCTAAAATCACAGAAGTCCAGAAACACTCGATTTTTTGGAGAAAACACACGGTAATTATTCGATATCTTGAAATAAATTGGAGTTACTCTTGAATATTATGTGAACTGAATAGAAAGATTCCGAGATAGAAGCAAATGTTCATAAAAATTATTTTCTCGTATTTCTTATTCGAATTATCCCCAGAAATTTGTAATGCATATTGGAAAAAGGGAATTCTCCCAAAAAGTTCAGAAATGTTGGGAAAAAACTCCGTGACCGGTTTAGTAACGACAAGCGCGTAAATGCTGCTAAAAGCATGTCAGTACTTTTTTTTAATTTCGACAAAAGGTAAAGTGATATCCAACTTAGAGCCGTTCCCGAAAAAAATGTCAGTTTTAAAAACGAAGTAATTGAAACGAATACGGCTCTGAGAATTATTCATAAAAAATAAAATGCAAAATAACTTTTATCTGGGCTAGTGAACTCAATATAATAGGTATTGTGAATCGAATTATGTAACAGAGATTTATATCATCAATGAACCTACAATTACAATTATTTATATTGCTCACCATTATTACCAACAGCAGGACAAAAACCTGTTCTTCTTCGTCACAAGAAACCTTTCCCCTCAATTTTTTTTCGATTTTTTTTCCTCTAAATACGAAGATAAACTTTGCAATTCAAATGAAGCATGGCCAGTAATCAAAAAAACTTTTGACGTTTTTATGATAATTAGTTTGTGTTATTTACTCTGCGAATTCGAAGAGCAAATTGCAGATCGGAAACTATTTTTTATTTAATGCTGTTAGATTCTTGCGTCGAGTATATATTATGACCACACCAAACGGATTTTTCTGAAAAGTTTATTGAGATTACCTTTCCAATATCTGAAATAGATATATTGAAATGAAATAAAAATAATCATTCATAGAAATTGCCCATGCGAAATAATAAATTATTTGTCACGAGCAATTCAAAATTTTAAATGTGGCCCAATAAATAATATTAAAACCATATTACGATCAATAAAGTGCAACGTAACGTTTCGGAGCCTTCATCTGACTCCTTCATCAGGTTATTATCTGGGAATCTTCAGGAAAAACTCCTTGTGTTAGGTATTCCATTTCACCGAGATATCCGGTTTCTGTCCCTATGCTGAAAATTGCAAGAATACAGGTTTTCATCTATAGGGAAATTTGAGTGTTCTATGGGTTGCCTTGAAACTTCTTCGATGAGTTCAACCTGGCTCTCTTCTCTACTTATTGAATAAGGTGGAAATTGGGGAGAGCTGCAACTCAAAAAATAAATATTTTGAAGGCATAGATGTAACCATTCAACTGAAGGAATTATATTTCGAGTATTTTTGAAGATTCTCCGAGAGGTAAGCGATCGATTCAGCCTATTGCGTCATTTTGCAACCCTAGAGGAGGGCACTAGTGCACATTCCTTTGACTTGATTGCATGACATCATCTGGTATTTTTCTGCTCTCAAAATTGAATCTATCACTAAAATTTTGCCATAATTTAACATCGTGTCCTTATGTATCCAACTAAATGGTTCATTATTGGCTCTAGCACTAGAGCCAATAACGAACCATTTTACTAGAATTTTTAATGGTTTTCATTGGTTCGCGAAAATACTTTTGATTTTATCAAAAGAATTTCTAGACTCGTTATGTTGAAAACCATTTTATAGTATGATGGAGTTTGATAGTTGAAGGTAATTTACGAAACGAATAGCTTGAAACTTTCATTGAAATTTTCTTTTATTGTCTAAACAATTGGGAATATAAACTTCAACTCACTGAATTTCTAGTATGGCAATGCTATCAGCTCATCTTGAGATCGATATTCCGTTTCTAAATGGCATACTACACGAAGAAAAAATTCACCTTGACGATATATATTCCTTATATCTTCTGGGGAAGTATTCCGCAACAAATACAAAACTGATAGTCTAAGAGAGCTCTGACGAGAGGTCAGGGGCTTTAAAGTGCTTGATCAATTTACTGCCAAAGCGTTCACCCATTCACGTAATGACCTCTCCAAATGTAGCTCGTAGGGAAGGTTAAGGCTTCAACAATGAAACCCGGATTCATGAATCCGTAAAATCCACTCAATGATTTCGAAAAAAACCATTCAAAATTTTATTCTTCTAGTATTACCAAAACTATAAGATTCGATAAACAGTACATGTTAGAAAAAGGACAGCTTGAAGATTCGTGACAACAATGTGCTTAGCAGATCGTAGAATATAGAATGAAAAATCAAATAATTCCGAATTGTTCTGAAGACACGATCATCACAAAACGCACAAAGTTGTGTATTGGCATTTTTCAAATAGTTACTATGTTTCATCATGATTGGATCAGTATTTTGAGCAAGAAATTTTACTAATTTTTTCCAATTTTCCAACAATTGAAATCGGGTTCATAATGAGAAACAGACATCTTTATGATTTCAATTCTGAGTGCCGCCACTGAAGGCTGCATGTTCGAGAAATTGAAGGAACACTTCTTGGAGAGCAGTGATATTTATCATCCTTCAAACGATATTTCCAGCATTTAATAAAAATTCGTACATCAATCAACATGTCAACTGGAATGAAACTTCTTGTAGAAAACTTATCTGGTCGGATTCCACGTTCACTTCGAATCCGTAAAATAAATTTACCACTCCAAGATCGGGTTTTCAGTGATTTGTTGGCCTGTAGTGAAATTTCAACTGGTAATTACAAGGATATTGGAATTGTAACCAGATTTTTTTGGAGGGATATTCATTAGTTGAAATGGATAAATATGCATTGCGACTAACAATTCCGCGGTTAGTTATTTTGAGGACCATTTTTTTTGGTCACCATGTTTTCAGGATACTGAGAATTCCCGTGGTCTAGAAAAGGTCTGGAGATTTACGCGCTTGTTCAAATTCTAACAATTAGATTAACACGAAATTTTGAACTTAGTTGCCTGTTAGTAGTCTGTACAGTTTGAATCTGATTGCATTTGTACTTCTTGAAATATTGCGGAAATAACGTTGATATTCCAAATAACAACGAAATTTGGCACAATTTTTTTCCTTATATCTCCGAAAGTAAATATCGAATCTAATGGAAAGTGGGAAATATTGTTGTTGAATGCTGACTCTAAGGTTTGTCCAAATTCTATTGAAATCTAACCAATATTTTCAGCGAAAAAAAATGTTCATCAAAAATTTCGAATTCCCAAATATTTTTTTTTTCTTCATTTTCTAACTACTGAATCCACACGAAATTCTACTTTTAGTTGCACGTTGATATTTCGAATCTGCCCACGGAGTTTCAATTTGATCGAGTCAATACTTCATGGGCGATATCGGGGAATTAAGCTCGAAATTTCAAATGGGCCTAACTACAAAACTATCCCCCTGATTCCATCCATTAACTAACTTAACCAAGATATTTGGACTCCAAAACTAATCTGACAATTTCAAGTTGCTAAGTCCTCTCCTTGGAAAGTTTGAAGACATACGGACGGACGGACATAATTGAGTTTGACCACGGACTCTTCTTCAGGGAGTTCAACCCAATCGTTTAAGACCAGTTTCAGCTCAAAATTCTGAAATTACAGAGATCGTGATGAAATATAACGCGCTGTTCCCTAGAACAAGTGCGTAAAAACAATGGAACACTTATGTGAAGTCATTAAATTAGACAGGGTGATGCATACAGGGTGAGTCTTTGAGTTGTACATTAATTTTAACCATAGATTCCTCTCATCAAATAAAACAGTTTTTTCATCCACCATTATTCTAATGTGCTAATACACTCCTGCATTTTGTTTGCGTGTTAAACACAGATATCACTTATGGTGATTTGTATTGCGGAGAAATCCATTGCTTGAAATTCAAAAAAATATAATTGGGACAACTTATTTACTCACTTAATGCTTAAATTTGGTACTTTTTGGCGGTTTTATTGTGGAAAAAATATTTCATTACACTTGTCCATTGAAACACTAATCTTCAACTTGAAATTTGCGCAATATCCAGTTGTTTCCACCAAGAGATTTTACACAATTTCAATCTTGCTCATTCTTATATTGAAAATTACATAATTATTCTAATTTTCATCAAATTTATAAATTAATTATGAGAAATCACACAATTAGCCTAAAAATATTAATTGAACTCTAGAATTCTATGGAAAGCCTGGTGCATAGACATGGATTATGTCTGTGGTCTGGTCCCGAAACAGCATAGACCTAATATTTGGTCTATGCGAAATAGAAGAATAATCGTGTCGTTTCTATGTTCCGGGTAAAGGTGAGCGTAGCTTGATTCATGGTCTTTACTAGCTCAGGGGCGGATCCACAGAAATAAGGCAATTTCTCGAATTTTTATCAGGATTTTTAACATTCAGCGTTGAATATCTCGAAAACGGTTCGTTCGAAGAGAAATAATAAAGAATAATTGAGTATTCTAAAATGATTGAGGATTCTCATGCAGTCCTAAGGTAAACTTTATCTGCATTATTCATGCTAATTTCTTTTAGTTTTATGAATCGGGAAGTCATTTGGAGGAACCATTTCAAAGCTATAAAAGGAATTTCAACAGCCTGTATCTTTTTACCGGGGCTGAATCAGGAAAAATTGTAAATGAAAAAGGGTTATATTTGATGAGAGGAATCTAGGGTTGAAACTAATGTACAACTTGAAGAATCACCCTGTATATTGTATATACTCTGCTTACGCCAGCTTTCAACTAGAGCCGTATTCACGGCATTTGGAAATATAAGAAAAATAAATCTGTGAAATCGTAGGGTAGATATCATCCATTCAAGAACTCCACTTTGGTGAATGAGCCTCAAACTTATCCTTTGAGTATCGAGAAAAAATTGAGAAATTCCGTGTTTTTCATTCAATACCGTTGATTTTTCCAAAATAATTCAAAAAATACTCATTATTCAAATGTATAACCTACAAAGCGTTTTCGAAATTGTCATCTCGAAAACAACTACGAAAGATACTTCATCATTCTCTTCGAAATGAACTGTCAACTTTCAAGGCAATAACAATATTTAAACTTATCTGGTTTCTTCAAACCAAAGAATCCACGAGATAACATTGATTTAATTGTTATTTCCTTTATGGACCATTTCAATCTGATCCAATAAATTGTCGCTTGAAATTCTAACGAAATCCTAAAAGACGAATCGAGTCCCTGATTTGTTGATGGCAGATCATGATTGATGCCACTGTGATCAGAATGTCTAATCCAATATCTACCTATAAATTCCAGTTTCAACCAATATTTCTATCTGCTTTTCGATTTGAATATTCACAGAGAACGATTTTAATGATGGGAAAACATAGAGGACAGCCTCGCTGTCTACAGGACTAGGAATATTTCAGTGACACTTTGAATGAATACTGGAAATGATCGAAAAAGATTTCATTCCATCGAGATTTATTTGATTATGTGAGACTGAGATGTCTTCTTGTATATTCCGATACATAAAAATATTTAGGTAGTTGGTAGTAGCATTCCTATAGTCATGTTCTGAATGGTTTATTTATGGTTTTGGACTGTTGGGTTTCTTGAACCACTGCTGGCTGTGGAGTAGAAATATAGTGCGCGTAAAATTATGGAACAAATTCATTGTCTCAGAAGAATAATATTTGGCAACAAAATTCTGGAACAGGTCAATTTTTGTTTAACAATTACCAAATTTATATGCATTTTTGAAGGATTTTTGTTGCACCTTGTGTCATCCCCATCATCCCTCCAAATTGTTTGAATAGGGAAAGTGGGTCTTGTGGTACTTATTTGGCAAGGTCTTTGTATCTTCTTTACAGGCGTGCCGAAATGTTCAAGAAAAAAATTATTTTTTTTTTGAAAAATTTGTTACTTTAAAGAGGTTTTCAGTATGTGCACTTTGTCATGGCTCATTTAGTTTGAGACGATGGTAACTGATGAAATTTGTCACCGAATGAAATTCGACCTGTACAGTTTTGTTTATGCACAACTTTCAACCCCTTTCAACGCCCTCACATGAAAAATTGTTTTTTTCTTTATTAAAGGGTTCGTAGGGGTTGAAAGTTGTGCATGAACAAAAGTGAAATGGTCGACTTTCATTCGGTGACAAATTTCATCAGGTACCATCGTCTCAAAGTGAATGAATCATGACGAAGTGCACACACTGAAAACCTCCTTGAACTAACTAATTTTTCAAAATAAAATTTTTTTCTTGAAAATTTCTGCACTCCCCTAAAGAAGATACAGAGACATTGCCAAAAAAGTACCACATGACCCACTTTCCCTATTCAAAAATTTAGAGGATTGACGAGGATGGCACAGGGTGCAACAAAAATCCTTCAAAAATGCATAAAAAACGAAAATTGACCTGTTTCAGGATTTTGTTGCCAAATATTTCTCTTCTGAGACAATGGATTTGTTCCATAATTTTGACGCGCACTGTATAGTTTCACACCTTTGTTAGTATGGAAAATTAACGTCAAGGAATAAATTTGAAAAGCTATGGACGGTTTGCAAGAAAATGTGCTAGCAAGCCTGTTCGGTGATCCTGGTTATTTTATTGCATTATTTTTTTCAACTTATAAACAAGTTTTCTCATGATTGAATCATTATATTTTGAATTATTCTGCAAATATCAACGATGCCTAGAAAAACACATGAAATTTGATATTTTTTCCAGCTATCTCCACAAATTCAATTCGGACCAAAATAAAATTTGGTATACTCTTGTGAAGTATGGGGCTTGATATATGTACAAAACTGAATAGTTGTCGAAGGAAAAATTTTTGGAAGAATTTCGTAAAAACTCCGAAATCATTTGGAGAATGGGTATATCTACGGAATCATTGGGCGGATTTTACCCACTCACGAATTCGACCTTTGTAATTAGGCCCAAACTTGCTCTACAAATATCAAGAAGAAACTACTTATAAACTCGATATTTGAAGAGTAGTTTTAGATCTTAATTACGAAGGCCGAATTCGTGAATGGGTAAAATTCTCCCAATGATTCCGCAGATATACCCATTCAAAATTTTATTTTTCGAATATTTCCAAAAATAAAGATTAGATCGAATTGAAGTCCATTACTTCAATTACAGTTCCTAGGTTCATGAAGAAATTCATGAGAATTATATGATCAGATGATCAAAGAATATTGAATATTTAAAAAAAATAAAAATGTGAAATTTTTTTTCAAATCGTTCTGATGGCACGATCATCTCGAAATTCCGCACAAAGTCGTTCATCAATATCTTCAAGCTAGCTGCAACATTTCATCAAAATTGAAAAAGAATTCTTCGAGTTGTTCCGGAAAAAAATCACCAAATTTGACATATTTTTTCAGTATACTTTCGAAAATTATGATCGTATCGAACTGAAATCTTGTACACTGCTATAAAAAATAAAACTCAAAAAACGACCAAAATTCGTCCCGAATTTAATGGATGGTTTCCGAGAAAAAAAAAATTTCGAGAAAAATTCGGAAAATTTTTTTTTTTTAAATCAACTGGGAGCACGATCCGGACAAATTTTTGCAAAAAATTGCAAGTCCTAACGGCCCAATCAACTGTCAAGTTTCAACTCAATCGCTTCAGTAGTTCTCGAAATATAAGGAAAATTACCCCAAAACTTCAAATGGCATTAACTCCGGAACCATTTACATCTCCGGCTTCAAATTCATGTGCGAAAATCTGGAAAGTTTGGCAATTGCGCCCTATGACCATTACCATAACCATACCGATAAGCACAACGTTATTCATCAGTGAATTACGGAAGCCGTTATCAATAATAAAGTTAACGAATCGGAAATGTTCCACCGCGCATGCTCAGAATAACGATAACGGAAGATTTAGATGGCTTAAATCTCTCTGATTTCGACAGTGTAATGGTTGGTTTCATCGTTGATATAAAAAGGGGAATTCTTCTTCTTCGCGATCGTTGATATCCTTCTTTGTACAGCATTCCATCGATGGAATGCGAAGGCTACATCGGCCCTTGTTGAAATGCTCTCTCGTTTCGCAGCACAAAGATCATCCAAAATGAGTTATTTATCGCCCTATCTAATCATAACTGAAATTGTTTATGAATACTTCGAGGCGAATTCAACTCGAAATTAATCTGAATTCTTGAAGCGCAATGAATACTTGCTGTAGCGTGTAATATTATCAACCTATTTGCTGAGGGGTTTGTTTTGTTCTTGTTCTCATCTGATTCGAATAGTTCAGTGCCTGCTTTATTAATTTTCATCGCTCTTTGAAATCCCTTTTACATTTTCAAATAATTGATTTTATTTTTTGTTTTATTTTCACTCGAAATTTTTTCCTCCAACTTCGTGCGATTATGAAGGAATGTTGCCAACTTTCCGTAAAAAACAATCCTTTCCCAGAAAGTCTCTAATTATTTATTCCCTGTAAATTCGAGTTGAATATTTGCTGAGGGGTTTGTTTTGTTCTTGTTCTCATCTGATTTGAATAGTTCAGTGCTTGCTTTATTAATTTTCATCGCTCTTTGAAATACCTTTTATATTTTCAGATAATTGATATTATTTTTGTTTCACATTTCCAACCCGAATTTTTTCCTCCAACTTCGTGTGACTATAAAGGAATTTTGCCAACTTTCCGTAAAAATCCTCTCACAGAAGTTCTCTAATTATTTATTCCCTGTAAATTCTTGTTAAAATATGAAAATGTGTTAGGATTATAAATCATAATTGTATTCATATAGCGATTGAGATTTAATTTCTTCTTTGAGAAACATATTGCTTCAGGTTCTTTGAAATGTTTTCAATTTTTTGAAAAAAAAAAAAGTTTCATTCTGAATTTTGTTAGGTTACTTAGTACGTGTTGTAATACATTATTCCCAAAAAATGAAATTCAGTCGGAAATTCTAGAAAGCACTGATGTAAAGCCAGCAGCTTCCGTGCGCAAATTGGTGCGTGAGAAAAAATTCAACATTTTTTCAAAATAATTCTGATGACACGATAATTCTTTTTTTCTCATAGTATCTGCACTACACAAAATTATTTCACGAGTTTTTCGAATCATTACTGCAGATTTATGATTATATATTATAATATTCATAAAAACTAAAAATTAAACAATAAATCGCGGCTAACTAACTAGATTTTATGACAATTCGGAGTTTTGTGAGGTGGTAATCAAGTATTTTTCCCAATCGACAAAATAACAGGGGGCATAAGGTTTCATATAACAGCAAGTTTTTCACTTTTCCAACTGACCGTGACTTACCAAAAAAAAATGTTCTGTATTATAACAGGGCACAGTGTTCACGAAAATACATCAACCTGTAGATTCGCAATCGTAATTGGCAGTTCTCATTTTTTTTGTTTCACGTTTGTAACCAATTTTTTTTTTGAAATCCGTGCGACCATTAAGAAAAGTAACTCATCATGAAAACTTTCAATTCTGACAATCCCTCAAAAAAACGTCTCAAATTATTCAATCCTATTTCTTCCGTAATAATGAAGGTACCAATACCATTTTAGAATATCATTCGTTGAACGATTCAGAAAAGAGCTCGATTAAACTTTGTACCACAAATACTATCTATTTTTTCTTTATTGTTTTGAAACAGTACCAGCTTCCTTTGTGATTTTCGGAAGTCCATCGAGTATTAATACGAATATTAAGACTAGATAGAACTGGAATTTGATAAACTGTTGTGAACTAGTTACTTGAAGGTCTTATTGGAATGTGATGAATAGTTCCCGAAAAAAAAATGGTCACCAAAAAGCATATAAAATTTTTTTTTCATTCACGAACGGTAGAATGCCAACTAAATTTCATGAGCTGTTGCTCGTCGGTATTCTATAACTAATTACCAAGATTCTATTCGATCACATAAGTATTTTCTGGGTTATTGGGGAAATATCCTCAAAAATTCAAATAATTACAAATCCAAAACCGTTCGGCCGATTTGGTTAGGGTACAATGCGCATAATATGGTTTTTCCCAAAGGAATATACATCGGACCGAAATCACATAATACGAAATTTTGTTGTTGAAGATGGAAAATAATTTTTTTTCGACCAAATTTATTCATTAATTTCTGATTATCAGAAGTCTGTTTTGAAGCTTCTAGTGATCCTAATTTTTTCTTCGGAAATAAACTACCTCAAATTTACTCGCCATCTGAAAAATTCTCAATCATATCTTTTGCTGTTCCGAAAATATCGGGACAACAATTGCTTGGAAAAACGCAATGTTTCGTATCTCACAAACAAACTATTCACAAATGCAATCATTAATTATCGGGATCTCGTTCTAACACAAGTTGATAATGACTGAACAACAATTTCCAAATGCATTTTCTCCTTTTTTTTTAGAGGTCAATTTTTCACGTCTTTTGCAATCTAAACCTACGTGAATTATGATTTTAATCGATTTGAGTAGGAATTATAAATTTTTATCAGAGAACCAATCGTATCTCTTCATCACAATTGTTCACTTATAAACCGCATTATCATATAATACGAATTCTTTCTTTATTATCACCCTAAAATGTACGGTAGCAAAAAGGTAGTTATGCAATCTTATTTGCCAAACATTCATATAAATATTTACAGTTGTAACTGACTTTTAGCATTTTACTCAACGGTTGCATGGGGAATCTCTAGATATAGGTAACTTTGAAAACTGATAACTGATTCTCGGAAGTATTGTACAATGAATCTTCAATCAAACAATGACAATAAGAAATATATAATATTCCTTTCGAACTTTCGGTGTTATAATTCCTCAAATTTTGGTTGATGATTTCCATAAGTATTATTTTATTTCTTTCGTAGATATTATGCAAAGATCTGTATATGAAAATTCTGGCGAGTGACTTTATTTTCCCGAAAGAGAATCTTCGTATGATACATTTATATTGTTTATATGTTTCTTGCAGAATGTGGCAGTATACAAGCTCACTTAGGTTTTATGTTCTGCAACTAAACTTGAAAAATTTTGTTCGGAGATATGCTATCTTGGTGAAGAATACATTGAGATGAGATTTATCGAAAATTATTTTATGTGGAAGAGTATTTGCCTGAATTTATAAATTGAAATTTCATTTGTAGTCTCGTTGAATTACTCGTTAATATGTTCGAATTACTGTATGTTTTGTATTATTTTTTCAGAGATATGGTTTCTTCCAATAATATACGAAACAAATGAACCCAACAAAGGTTCAATTTGAAATTAATGTAGAACTGACTTTTGATATCCAAAATCAATCAACATTGGGAATGCTGAGTCAATCCCAAATGCCCCTTTCATGTATTTTATTGAATTTCAATTTGTAATTTTCTTTGCGATGAAAACGTCGAAAAATCATGTTGCATCAAGTTCCACAAGTGACCCCTTTCAAAATTCAGCAGATTTAAAATCCAATTTGTCATAATTTTTTATATTTAAATCTAGTAGTGTCTCAGAATTAAATCAAAATATCTGTAGAATTTATAGTGGATAATTATATCCTGCACTACTTCCGAGATCATACAAACTACTCAGTATGTCGGAAAACGTAAGATTTCTCAATATTTTCGATTATTTTTGTTTCTAAACAAATGGTAAAAATGTCTATCGGACTAATGGGATTTCATCATTCGGTGCAATAAATAACATTCAAATAATCATGACATGTACAGTTTCTATTTCAATGATAATAAATATAATTACAAAATACTACAAAACAGTATTATATACACATAAAATAATTTACAATTAAAAAGCTTGTTTCATAATAAATTATATGGAGATATATAAAATTTCAATTATATAAATAAGGAAAATAATATACAATTTGAGATACACTATACTCGCTGATTATTTATTTACAATGCAATAAATTACTTAGCCTATTGTTCATTGGATATTACAACTATTATCCATGAAAATTATTGTGGAAGATTAGTGACAGATAGTTAAAAGAATATTATTATATGGGTGAATAAACATCCAATTAAATTTTTTCGTCTCATAATCGTCACATAAATTTACAAATATAGCACTAAATTTACATCACAAATTAAACATATGTACAAGATTGACTGGATATTTTAAATTCAGAATCAGTCTTTAAATTTCGTAATACTGATATATCAAGATGAGATGCAAGATGCGTTGACATTTCCACCAATAAACAACTAAAACTATTTCACTGGATACAAAATTATCACAAATTCCATGGGACGAAAACATAAACGAAAATTGCAAATTCTTGACTAAATAAGACCTAGACACAAGTATGAACCAACTTCCTAGTTCTGCAGATTTCACATTTAACTTCACAACACCAGTGAAATGTACAGTTACACCGTTCTGCAACAATTTTTTCGTGGGTGCGGTAACCCCTACCACAGCACATGATGTCGCAACCATCTACGCCAATGGATGAAACATTGCAAACCCTTCCGTGGGTTCCTTGGATACCAAGTTTGGTATTTCTTTCGCAAAAACCCGGACTCATCTCGTAGTAGACCAAATCCTTAACACTCGGTGGTTTGTGTTCTGGATTGAAGGGTTTCAGTTGGAAGCTGTATTTTTGCTTCCTCCTGTTCTCCCTTTTGCTGTATATGCTGTTCCTGGAGATGCTGTTGAACTTGGGGTTATGGTTGATCATTCTGCCGTGTGCTTTGTTGTTCCTGTGATGACTGTTGCCTGATGAAACGTGGGAGGCACCGTCAAAACGATCCTTTAGAATGTCACCGATGACCCTGAAGGATGGAAGCTTCATCCAGCAGGTTCTTGTGGTGCAGGAGCCTGACATGCCGTGGCATTTGCATTCTTGTTTCATTTGTTGTTGGACGTGCTGTAACAAGAAGGAAGAACATCAGGAATTGAGTCAATTTTTTGGTTTGGATTTAAATGTGAATATCAGAGGAAATGCATATGATAATTCAGTATATTTTCTAGAGTTTTCGAACGTGGACTCAAGATAGGGCAACCATAAATTTTCGCGACAGCTTTAATCATCACAACCTAGAATATAAGGTTCTTCTGGGAAAAAATCGAGCACTGGCGCTTCTTCTTCTTTGTTATTCAGTTTGTGATCTGTCGATAAGAAATGATTAACCAAATCTTCACAGAGAAAAAGGATCTCTTAAATCAAATATAAACATATTCTTGAATTAAATAATCTTCCTCCAAGAATTATAATTTGAAATTGAACAATATACTTCTATTCTCAACTCATTCCGTTGTTTGCCTGTTAACATGAATTTTCTTGAATCGAATTTAGTTGAACCGAAACATACGTTCTCTTCACTTCAGAAAACAATTTCAGCTAATCATAGTTCTCTTCGATCAAGAATATCATTTCTTATTTGATGTTATCTGATGTCGAAAGCACGTACACGTGACCCCTTCGACCAATAAGCGGTATTAACGCTGAAGACACGTATGGAATATAGAATCTCAGAACATATGGATATTCAGATGGGAAACAACGCCATGTCCACCATAGTGAATAAGTATATGTGTGTTTTTGATGGTGTATTATGAATTTGGTATAAATGGAGAACTACTTGTCAATATCAAGGGAGTTTTTCGGGAACAGAGTTTCGAAAGTCAAGAAGAAAAGGTTGGTTTTAAGAATGAGTTTGATTACTCGAGAACAAAGTTTGAATTGAAATATGTGGGTACATGCCTACATGCATGTGCGGTATGCACAAACATTGTCACATGTATACCTACATTCGTGAACTCCAAACCACACGGTTTTCATTTTAGATTGAAGGTCGAGAGTAAACATAGTAACCAAGCAAATTGTTTCAAAAGACTACTGCTCTTTGATCTTCGAAACCCTGTTCTCAAAAAACTTTCTTGTAAGAAGGTGATCCTTCAAAAATGAGAAATCTCACATTCGTATCGAAGCTATAGTGTTCCCGGATGAAAATATGAAACATATATAGCAAGCATATCCAGTAGTTGTTGTAAGATTTCTCATTTGGACCAAACGTGATTCCGCTTGAATCAAGAGTATCATTGTTCACATGGGTCAAGAGTATTTCATCGAAAAATCAAACCAATATTTGGTTGGGCCTATTCAAGAATACCATTCTCTTGAACGAATGCGGTTACAAATAGATTCAAGAGAATCTTTTTCTCTGTGTTCTCATTTCTTTTTCATCTGATCCAATCTGCAGAAAATGATAACAGTATTGGACCAATCAATTGAGTCATCATGGAATACTCGGCCTACATATTATAATTCAATTTCTCACATATCCCTGTCTGGGACCAAACCATAAATATTTGCAAAGGATCACATCATCCTATTTTCGAGTATAAATCAGGGCTCTTCAAAGTTAAGTGCCTCGTTAATGGTGAAGTACCTAAAGAATAATTATGTACCTATTTAATTTATGATTGGCTCAGTGCCCGAATAATGTTCTTGGAAATGGGAATTATATCCGGTGGATGCATCGCATAAATCAGGCTATTTGTTTATTTTATGTTATGTTTACGGGTAATCTGCTCAAGAATTTTCAAGATCGCAATAGAATAATTCAATGCCATACAGCGAGTGATCATTAGGAGAGTACCGGTAAATATTTATCTCGTTAATTGATGCGTCATTTAGTGTTGATTTAATGCACTTAGATGTGGGATTTGGAGTAATCTTTCTGAAGTGGTCTCTCGCGTGGAAATTCTCCAGCAGTTGACACGACAAAATATTTCAAAAAATTCCAACAACATTCTTCATTTTGCTGCTTTACTCATCAAATTTATAACTTTTCTTTTACAAGCATATTATTCAATATCAAATGTTCCTTTTTGCGTGCATGTTCTGGGGAACAGTGAGCTTGTCCAAATGTCTGTAATTTTGGAACTTTTTCTCGAAAAAGGTTTCAAACGACTAGGTTGGACTCACTAATGACGAATCCGGTATCGAAATCGATTCTGTTCGGCCAACGACACGATAACTGTCGAAAGAAGCGAGCTATCAACTTGATACTATCAGATTAGTTCGAGCATTGGAATGCGCCAAATAAGTTCATTAATGGGACAAATCGGTTGAATAGTTTCGGAGTTATGGTCATTTGAAATTCCCAAATTAACTTCCTGATATATAACGAACTACTCATGAGATTAAATTGACACTAGGCAGTTAGTTGAAGCATATTAACGCACAACTTCTCACAAAATTTCGTTGAGGTCACCTTGTCTTTTTATTTTGAAAACTGATCATTGAATCCAAAAAAGACTTCTGCTCATATCTTAATCATTATATTATACAGTAGTGTACCAAATTTCATTTCTATACGACCATTATTTCAAGAGATATTGGGAAAAAATATATAAAATTCGGTGTTTTCTTCTAGATATCGTTGTTTTTAAAAAATAACTCAAAAAAAACTGATTCAATCAGAATTGAACTTGGCGGCTAATTTGGAAATGCTGATGGGCAGCTCCATGCAAACGCTTGAGATGATCGTGGCATTAGAAAAATTCGAGAAAAATCAAATTTTTTTTTCAAGTATTCAATATTCTGTGATCTTCTGATCATATTATCCTCATTATATTCTGTATGAACCTTCGAACTGCCATTCCTCGATAAAATACTGGATTTCAATTCGATCTTCTCTGTAGAAAAATAATAAATAATTATGAAGGTTAAATTCGTGAATGGGTAACATCCGCCCAAAGATTCCGTAGATATACCCATTCAAAATTTTATTTCTGCAATATTTCCAAAAATACAGAATAGATCGAATTGAAATCCAGTAGTTTGCCAGAAAAGCCTAGAAGATATTTTCTCAATAATTCAAGAAGAACTGATATGATCGAATTGAAGCTTAGTATAGAGATATTCTATCTCAAAAATTTCGAAAAAAATGCAACGCATTTTCCGAATTCAGTAGAAATATTTTTTGAAAGAATATTTATCAGATTCCTTATCTATTCAAATGAAAAATTTTCTCTGGACACAAATGATAATCTTATTTTCGTACCCACGTTCTGGCCAAGATTTTAAGAGCATGACATTACGATAATAAACAAAAACGTTCAATTATCCATTTTGCATAATTTTGTAGGTTTTTTTTCTGGAGTTTACGCCCCCAATATCTGAAACAGAACTATTAGAAATTAGACGAAATTGTTTTTTTATGGAAAACGGCCTTGAGTATTTGACGTGCTTCTTCGTTTTTTGTGACAAACTTTTTTTTGAGCTTTAGATACTTCATTTGCCATGCAATTTTTTTTTGGTTGAAATTGTAAAAATCCAGAATCACGCTTGAGATGCAGTGACTAAATGGTACACTACAAACAAACTAATTGAAATATGAATTTCACATTCTGCATAAGAACGAAAGAAAGTTCGTGCTTGAAAACATAAACAGTTCCGACAATTACTTCGAGCGAAATTTCGGAATAATTACTTCTCGATCATTTTAAAGATGCTGCGAAAAATACTGCATTCGTTGAAAACTTCACTCCGTAGGTGAAGACCTGAATTATTCCTGAGTTCACCCCTGTAAAAGCTAAGAGCATATGACAGCCACCGAAAAAAAAACAAAAAGTGTTCGTCATTTCTTCTAGTCAAGAATTCGATTCATCCTGGCGTAAATCAGCTAGAAATCTTTGATCAATGGCAGCAATTAACACATATTTTTTGAGATTGTTTCCATCGCTAACAATGACATCTAATCGATTGAATCCATTTTTCCGAGAAGAAAAAGAGCAGAACTTTCGAACTCGCCCATGTTAATTGTGACATTGAAAACTTTTTTATCCCCACAGGCATCTCGAAATTTCAAAAATGTCCTTAGCCCGACGAGGCTGCCATGCAATTTTCTGCAATAATAATTAAACAGATATGTCAGGCAACGTGAAAAAAGTCGACATTTAAAATCAAACGGCCAGAAGAGCAGTAAAACGAGAAATACGATGTTTTTTCCTTGCGCGGACACGAAATGAGTACCATTTTGTCTATTAGTTTAATAGTTTTGCCTTTAAATGTTTTCAGAATGAGCCAGAAGGACTAGAATTAGTATTGAGTACAAGTCAAGAAGAATTCCGAATTGCCGATTTGGATTTAATCAAGTATTAATCTGCAAAACACGATCGTTGGTAATTCTACAAGCTGTACTGAAAAACCGGATATGGGATATGACGATGCACCACGTGTATGCACACTGGGCAAGGAGTGGGAAGCACAGCACAAGCCAAAGTCATTCCATACCAAGAAGGACTGTCATCTCCACAGAACATATTTTTTGTTAAAGAATTTCAAGTAAATAATATTCGCAGCTGCCAAGAAACGTCAAATTATAGTATTATGATTTGAGCTCAGAAGCTGCACGCGCATTCTAATTCGTAACCTAAGCATTCAACCCTCCAAATATTGACTGAACCTCATGGAGCTTGATTACCTGCAAATCACAGTTTTGCAATTTTTCAATCTATAAACCTGGATGCTGACATTTTAAAACCGTATACTCAATTGTAAATGGATAAGATCTACACTTTTAGGAATATTAATTTCGAATCCGTATATTTAAGCAACAATTGGGTAAATTTCTCTTTTTCACGAAGTAGACTTTCGTAGTCAAGCCCAAAATATTAAGTCATTTCTTTCGGATGATACTTTGTAGTTATGACAATTCAATCGGTATTTTACATCATTTAAAAAATATTCGGGGTAATATCGAGAAAAAATAATTTGAAATGGATATATTCAGCCGTTAACAAAAATGCTCTGCTAATTGTCGAATTGAATTGATATTTGATAATCATGTGTGACAAACGTATATAAATTTGAGCACCTACATTGTTTTTTTTTGGAGAAATACGATGATATGAACAAAACGTTGAATGTTACAGCAGATTTTGAGTATTTCCAACTGTCGAGAAAAGTTCATAGCAACAGTTGAAAATGAAAACTACTAACAAGAATGAAAAAAAAATCAAGTCGATAGGATTCTCCGTAATCGTGCTTATGTTCAGCTGGACAGAATCGATTCTGACACAGGATTTGTCATCAGTAAGTGTAGACTAGTCGTTTGAGACCCTTTTCATGAAAAAAATTCAAAACAACAGACATTTGTACAAAAAGCGGTTCAGCAGAACTTACGCGCAAAAATCACAATCCCTAAGACGGTGCCACATGGTTTACAGCCCATGAAACAATTGAATTGCTTGAGGCATTTCCTTACGGATTAGAATTGGCCCTGAACATGTGATTCAACATCATAAGATTTCTATTTATGAGGTTATTCGAAATAAATGATCTAAGTCAGAAAGCCCACAAAAAACAGTGCATTGCAGAAGGACATTGAACGCTGTGTCAACGAAATTCAGTTACATTTATACCTAATTTTCACAAAGGAGTGCTAAAAGGTGGTTTTTCAGAGGTATATGATTTCAAGTTGGCAACACTGTTTCAACTGCCAGCCATTTTGTCAGCTATCAAGTGATTTCTCTTAAGTTTGGCCTGACATTTCAACATGAATAGACTGACGCCTGAACAACGCTTCAAAATTGTGCAAAGTCATTTTGAAAATAATGGTTCTGTTCGAAATATGTATCGCGCTCTACGTCCATTTTACGGCCAACATAATCGTCCATCAGAGCAATCAATTCGATTAACTATGGACCGTTTTCGCACCACGTTTACTCTAACTGATAATACGCATCCACAGAGACGTCGTACAGTGATAACAGAAGAAGCCATTGCCGCTGTAGAGCGTAGCGTAGAGGAAGACCCGAATCAGTCTATCCGCCATCGTGCACAGGCATAGAACCATGATTACTGCCTTTTTGTTCCTCAATTGAACAACCATAATGTGCAGCAGCTGTGGTTTCAACAAGACGGCGCAACATATCACATATTTTACGTTCCGGACCCGTGAATTGGCCTCCAAGATCGTGCGATTTAACGCCACTCGATTATTTTTTGTGGGAATATGTGAAGTCGCTAGTCTACGCCGATAATTTCGAAACGATCGACCACTTGGAGGACAACATTCGCCGCGTTATTGTCAATGTACGGCCACATATATCGGAAAAAGTGATTGAAAATTGAACCTCCAGAGTAGATTACGTCCGAGCCAGCCATGGCGGTCATATGTCAGGAATTATATTCAAATCATGATAACAAAAGATTATCTTTTTAATAAAATCAATTTCATCTCAATTTTTAAAATTCACCCTTGTTTTATTTCATCTCAAAGTTCTATGGCTCCAAAAAAAACACCCTTTATATGACAGGAAAATCATGGAATTAATTTGCGCAATATGTTGTTATTTTATAAATGACTTATGTACTGCATGGATGAATATAAAAATAACAGTCCATATACTAAATTCGAAAGATTTTTTACGGCAGTTGAATTTTTTCAGCATTCTGATGGATATCTTTATCGATTCCAATAATAATACGTATCGATCATCAACTTTTCAATACCGAACTTTTCAAAATTTGCGAATTTTGGGAGGGTGTGATAGAGTATATTAGGATCTTTGATCGAAATAGATTGCAAAAAACATAAAAATAGGATATGGCTTGTAACATGCACGACACATGATTTGTTCCTTATTCAATTCAAATGTTTTGCTAATTATGGAACAACTGCACCGGAGGAAAATTAATTTGAATAAACTCTAACGGTACAGCCAGAAATCATGTCCAAATAGCAAAAATTTTCAAGGCTGTTCAAACAACTCATCAATAATAGATCGGAGTATCTCGAAAAAACATTTTATTGTTTTTTTATGTCTTTATGCGCCAAATTCCATTATCCCCGACACCCTTAAAATAATGAAAAGGTTTCCTTAAACACTGTCAGTAACCCGATGACAGTCCTGCGTGGCAGCAATTTTCTGAGATTTCACGTACGTCCTGTGACATACGAGAGGAGATAAGAACAAGATGAACACATGTCCCGGCTGGTGCATTACCCGTGTAATACGGTGTTTAGCAACGGGGGGCCTAAGCCCCTCCATAGCACCGCTAGGACATCTGGAACCCCATGGGGTGCCCTTTTATTGCACGGCAAGAAGAGGTATATCGTTGAGAGAAACGACCTGATTCTAATTTAATAGTTTGTAATAGGCAGTTGAAACTGGGAATGGTTTTTCCAAGTCTGTCTTTATATGTGGGTATAATGGTTTGTTCGGTTCATTCGACAGGTTGGATTTTAGATGATTTTGAGCTACAGTGAAAACATTCCAGAAATGCACTGACGTGAGCTGAAGAGCATTTACACGCTTGTTTAAATTCGTTGTCAAAGCAGACAACTTTTCATGTTTTGACTCCATCAAACGAAGCTTTGATACCTGGTGGGAAATTGTCATATTTCATAGAAATATGATGAATAAATATTTTAAAAAAAATGTTTTTCAAGAAAATTAACAAAAAATTTTTCAATCGTTCACCGACTGTATCCTCACGAAATTGTCTGTGGAATTGCACGCCAGATTTCGACAACTACATGCAAAGTTTCATTCTGATGGATTATACCAAGGTACATTGAAAAAATTCTAGAAAAGCACTGGCGTGAGTTCAAGGATGCGCGAATTTGGAATTTTCCCATTTTAATCCATAGGGTTCACACTTAGAAAGCAGGAGTTTTATTCGATGGTTAATTTATTTCATCGCATTTGAAAACTGAGCTTTTCTAGTAGTTCTTGATAGTAGCATATAGTAGCGAATTTCAATTTCAAGTAAATGAAAATTTGTTAAACAATTCATGTAGGTGTATTCAATAAAGAAACAAGAAAAATAAAACACATTCAATGATGAAAATAATTTGCATAATTATTGGGGGTTGATAACTCGATCATCGATTAGTGAAAATGATTGAAAGACAATCATGAAAAGAATGATATGTTGCTGAGTATCATGAAGTTTATACCTTCAGTAAATAGGATTATTTCTTCATTTGAACACTTATTTCCATATACATGCACTGTCCAAATAAAATACAAAAGGGACCCATTTAAAAGTATCTGTGAGTCTACACAGTTCTTCCAAGCTAACACAAAAAGATTTCTTGCACTTATCAAAAACTATATAGTAATCTGAGAAAACATAAATAAATTCCAAATGGCAATTGCCAAATTACTATGTGTTATGCGCTCTGATTGGTCGATTGGTGGCGTTTGTGTCGGTGGCGAGAGTATGAAATACAGCCGGTTTCCCCAGTTTGGTCTGAAGATTTAGTAGGAAAGCAAATGAAAATAAGAGTACCATTGTTCTGTGCATCCTAGATAGGACAATCATTTTCTTGTGACTCAAAACAGCTGTCCAATCTCTCTTCTGAGTGAACCCTATCTTTCTCATGACACGGCGAATCTGTTTTTACAAACGATGTAATTTCCATAACGTCTGCAATATTTCAACGGATCAACATGCGGCGAACATAGAATTTCCGTGCCATAGACACTTAAAATAAATTTTCTTATCGAAAACGTACTGTGGTGCAAGATTTGAGAGCATGTAGGTCTATAAACTAAAATTAGCCGGTAGTAAGTCACCCTCCACCACTTTGCGTATCGTAGAATTAATTGCCTTCGATAAATCGAGAGAGAATATCTTCTCTCATTAGTGGTATCTTCCTCTGGCGAAATATATCTCTCGTAGTTCGTGCACTCATTTACAGCATAGTTAAATATGGGATCCTCCGTTGCCATAGAATCACGAAGTGCTTTTATTGGTTTGTAATATTTTATATCTTGAAATGATCTCCGGTCATTATTTGGTTCACATTAGCAGTCTCATGGAAGTCGAAGTTGTTCAGTTGATATTTTTTGTTTTGGTCTATTTGGTTGTGATAGAACACTAGATAAATTAATAGGCTTCAAACATAAAAATCCGAATAAGTTGACCTAATAAAATACACGTACAAATCAACAGCTAAACACAAGAAGACTGTTCGTCAATAAACCAGCAAATATTTCAATTTGATCTGTGATTGTTATAAAACCACCAAATCCATCTACAAAGAGAAAGAATCCTTCAGGTTTTTTGGTTACTCTTTCATGCTGAAAGATATCGCTTACTCCCTGTTAGATGGAAGCTTTGCGATGGAAAGTTCGTTAGCGCCATCTCAGGAAATTTTTACGAACCCTAACCCTCGATGTGGAGAGCTTACTGGATGACGTTCATTTGACGACGTAATTCGCCAGAAATAAATGCATAGAACGAAGGTGTCGACACTTTCTGATACACTTTTTATCGTTTTACTTCCGTTTTCGCCGATAGATGCCGACAACAAGAAATCTGCCATGAAAAATGTGAAATATTAACAGAAATTACCGACATGTGATATTAAAACTAGTCTTGATAAAGCTTAGTTTTGATTTTTCAAGTGGGACCGTTCAGTATTTTCGAAAAATTCCTTGAAAAATTAATCTGAAATACATACATATTTCAAACTTGATATCTTTGAATATTTATTGCAGAAGGTATTTATTATTGAGTTCATGGAAAATGAGTGTTTCAAAATTTCGTATACATTCAAAAACACCCAGAGAAAAAAATTTGGAACTCTAGAAAGATTATTAGACCAGTGCTGAAGTCTTAAAAATTAATAGTAGGATGGAACCCATTAGAAAGGGAATAGAATAGATCAAAAATCGAAAGAGGAATAATTTAGGAGCGATCTGAGCTCAGGAAGTGGAAGGGGGAGTGTTTAAGGGTAAAACATATCTCGATTTCCGGAAAAACTACAAGTCCTTTGGAAAAAAGTTAAAAAGCAAAAGTGTAAGTAATAAAAAGACCTATAACTTTTGTATTCACACTTTTTTCATATAACATCACAATTTATGTGAAGAATTCAAATAACCCAGTTTTCAGATTTTTATTTTTATCTTAAAAAAAAAACTTTTTTCCGCGAAATTCAGTGACTTATGTTCGTAATGCACTGGTATTTTTTTGATTTGAAAATTTCATTTACTCGCCTTATTTTGACTATGTATAGAAAAGCCCCCTTAAATTCAATCGAAAAGTCTCACGTCAAAATATCTACTTTTGCATAAATTTTGGTGGGTTTTTTGTTCGTTGAAATCTCTTATTTCTGATGGTGTAAAAAATAACCATTACTATGGTAAATTTTCCTAAAAACTGCAAAAATATACCACTGTGAGTAACAACCAAATAAATTAATAATAAAATAATGAATATTAATTCACTAAAACATTTTCAATATTACGCGAAAGTTGTGAAATTCACCTATCCAATAAAATTCATGTCTGTAATTACCCTTGTTCTGGCTTCGAAATTATTATACATATCTATGAAAGCCTTCTTCCAATACATTATATATCGCTCGTTTCTATGTACATAATATTTCATATTGTAAATTAGTAGATGTGCTGCACTTGTCATACTCACCTTATATATGAGCAAGATTCCAAAATAGGAGCAGCAACTTGTCAGATACATCATTTCCAATATCCAATTTATTTTTTTACAATTTGTTTCATCACATCAATCAGATTTTTTTTTTCATTTTATTCAGCAGAATCAATTGTATGGACTTTACTCCGACCTTATCGCTAATAACGTTTACAGAGAGAAGAAGAACAAAATTTGAAACTTCAAATTCAGCGTTTTGAACCCAGAAATTGAATTGGTATTAAAAAGAAAGAGTCGACACCTTGCTTATATGCATCTTGTAGCAGAAATAACATAGGTGGTTCTTGTGATCAGGAGACTTCTAATAAGTGATAGATCCAGCGACGTTATGACCTTAACCGACAACGACGAAAAAATTATATAATCTCTTGAGGAAGTATTGACTGGGTAATACGTTCCAAAAAAATCTCCCATACTTCGAATTAGAATTTAGGCAGTTTGGAATAACCCAAAGATGAAACTACCAGGTGAATGACCATTTTAAGTAATGATGAATAATGTTTCCTGAATCATGCTTATCGAATTAGAATATTAATTTAGGATTTCCGCTTATAAAATACCCTATATTCATAATAACAACCAACTAATGATTAGCCAGTTATGTCCTGAACAAAACGGCTATATTAACCGAGATTAACCTTGTTTTTGTCTTGTCAAAAAAAAAATCTAGAGCAGCACTGACGTGAAGTCAGCAGTTTTTGCGTGTATATTCAAATTCGTTGCCAAAGCGGTCATCTTATGTGTTGACACCGCCAAACGCACCTTCACTAAATGATCTAAAGATTTCGTGATATTCTAATCGTATTAGCCTTACCGAATTCTACATGAACCTTCAACCTGTCGTTCTTGAATCAAGTACTAGATATACATTCGAGCCAACCTGTATTCTTAAAAACATTGGAAAGATAAAATTTTGAATGGATATATCTTTGAAATCATTGAGTGTATTCAACCCATTCACGAATTCGACCTTCGTAATTAAGCCCCGAACCTACTCTAGAAATATCGACCTCACTGTCGATCGAACACACAATAACTTAGGAACTCGATATTTCTAGAGTAGGTTCGGACCTCAATTACGAAGGTCGAATTCGTGAATGGGTAAAATACACCCAAAGATTCCGCAGGTATACCCATTCAATTTTATTTCGCCTTTTTTTCAAAAATACAAATTAGATCGAGTTGAAATCCAGTACCATATAAAAAGTTACTATTTGAACGTTCATGCAGAATTTCTTGAGGATAATATGATTGGAAGATAGCGAAATATAGTGGAGTTCTAATCACAAAATCTTCGCGAATTTTCACGATTAGATCGGTTTTTTTGAAATATTCCATGAGAAAAACGCACCTCGGTATCTTCCATAAAATTTGATAAACGATTTTCCAATATCTCCAAAAATTATAATCGTATCGAACTAAAATTTCGTAAACTGATGTGAAATGAAGGGTTCAAAGTGGAAGCAAAAGTTTTTTCCACTGTAAAGAATACTTTCCGAAAAAAACAACACTTTCTGTATTAACTACCAGTTCGATCTCAATGAAAAATTAGACCTGATTATATTCCACTAAACGACAAATTTCACTCCAAATAGTTCCTGAAAAATCAAGGAAACAATGTAGAACTTTCAAATGATTATAACTTGGAAACCGTTTAGCCGATTCTACCCCTAAACAAACTCAACCGCCTCATTCTGAAATGCAACCTACCCTGAACTAATGGGTGTTTTTCCTGAATTTGGGTTATTACTGCAAATGCAAATTTGAATATAATTATTATAGGTTTGATTCATCATTTTCCCAAATTACCTTCAGAAAGTATTCAAAATCAGATTTCAAAATTAGGGTTTTACAATTCAAAGGGATTTGCCAGGCACGCACGAAGTGGCTACGGTGTTTAGTAGCATAGCTTGTTCTACTATAGAATAATAAAATATTTATTCCTATTTTGTGGTACACACGTGTTATTTGTCAATATTACCCAACCTACTCTAACGAGATCGAAGTATAGCAATCTCTGTTTTCCTAAGCAAAGTAACACATTAGACGTCCCTTTCTTTCCGAGAAAGCTGAAAACCACGTTGCCATATCGTGCACTCAAGACAAATCCCTTCAAATTTCAAATCCCCATTTTTATTTTTCATTTTTAGTTAATCAAACATTTTTTTTTAAATGAAAAATTGGAATTATATGTTTGAAATGTGATGTTCTAAAGATTTTTTGTGAAAATTTTGTCTAAAGGAAAAACCCCCATTCAAGTCCATTTTCGGGAAACATTTCGGAAATTACAGACATTCAGACAAATCGATAGCACGCTGTTTCCCAGAACATGCACGCAAAAACACCACAATGAAAAACGGAATAATCGATGAACTGTGCATATTTTTTGCACGCCGGTTTTAGCGTAGACATTCTGGAGTCGCTCGGTGATGGCCAGGAGAATGTCACATTATTAGTAATGGAAATAGGTCCAGCCAGGCGCTCGGTAACAAGTTAATATGCATTTTAATACTCACATGATCCGACCACCCGGTAGTAATGACCACTTTTCGTATAAATCAAACCTTTTTCTCACACCAGTCATCATTAGAATGTTTTAATCGGACATAAATAATATTTATTTTCAACGACAGTGGTTTCGATTTAGTCTTATGGGGTTTAGTGACTTGCTCTCCTTCTCAGGATTACAAGGGCCGTATCGATTTTATTTTGAAATTTTTCATCTCTGAAAAAGCTTTTTGGTTGAACACGGAGTGACGTAATTTCGAATTCGATATTATATATATCGAAATCATCAAAAATATAGTGGATTGTAGATCTCAAGAGATCCAAGAAGGTATACATTTCCGTTATGAATTTTTTTATTGATTTCGAAAATTCAGAATATGTTACTCCTATCCTATTTTGTTTTCGAGTTACAAAACCTCGAACTACTTGAAAAAGTTACAATTTTGACAGCATATTCGAAATGTTATAAATTATGAATTTTTTTCGACAGAAGTCTAATTCTACAATTTTTCTCGTTTTTCTGATGAAGGATATTTGTACACTGGAACGTTACAGTTTACTTTGTTCATCGCTTGTATTGATCATTAGGAAACTTTTTTTTTCAGGAACTGCCCCTGATAAATAATTGAATTCGCAATCCGCCCCGGCGTTTTCCATAAAAAAACAATAATTATTTCATTTTATTAGTTATATTTCAGATATTCGGAGTGGAAACTCTTAATATCCGAAACAGAACTACTAATGATTGAATAAACATCCTTATTCAAAGAAATATTCATCAAAAGTTTTTCAATAATTTTTTATTGGAAGACTTTTGTTGAATTGAAATTTTCTGCAGATTTTCTTCTTATTGTATGACGAAGGAGTTAGATATAGACTATGAAATTGTACAGTTCACTTCGTTGATCGTTAATTTTTTCTAGAAACTGTCCTTGGCGATTAGTTAGAATCCCGCAATCTGCAAGGAAGATTTCTATGAATAAAATTTTATTTAATTTTCAATTGTTCTTTATCAGATATATTGGGAGTGAAAATCTGAAAAACACCTGAACAATACTGCGGAATCCTTGCAGAATAGCCTTTCATCAATATTTCATATTCAGGTTATTCCAGAAATAACCACAAATTAAACGTCAAGAGATAAGATGGATATCATAGTTTTGAAATCAGGGAAGAAAGAACTACATTTTTTTTTATTTTTTGAAATGCAATTTTGTTTTTGCGTGTTCTTGGGAACGGCGTGCTATAATCATTAATATAGCTTGAAAACAGAAAGAGCTGGAGACAGCTTGATAATTTTGGGGTAAATTGCCCATCAATATGCGCCGGTTAGTTTCGCTAACGGACCGAATCGGCAGAACGGTTTTGTGAATACACACAATTGAATTTTGAAAAAGATTCCCCAATATTTCAGGAAAAACTTATTCGATCGGATTGATATTTGATAATTATTTGGAGAATATCAGCCCACAACATGGAGGTAGGAAAGGAGTGGAAGGGGCATAACTTTTGAAAAGTGTCGTACAGTTTTGAGAACCTTCTGTGGATTTACCCATACCAATATGGCCGACTTTGAACTGAATATTTTTGTCACATTTGCTGTACACCACAGAATGCAAATATTTACCTTGTAGTTTTCGGCCATATTGGTATGGGAAATTCCACAGAAGGTTCTCAAAACTGTTCGACACTTTTGGTTCAAGGGAAATATAGGATATGCTCCCTCCCCTTCTTTTACCTCCATGGCCCACAACTACACACAAAATTTCGGTGATATTCAAAATTTTCGTTAAAAAAAAATTTTTCGGAAACTATTTGTCAGATTACAATACCTGTATTTTTCAACAGGGCAATTTCAATTTAATCCGATCATAATTCTCAGAGAAATTGGGAGAAAAATGTGTCAAATTTTGTGTTGTACAAATCCGATTAAGGTCAAACTTGGTTTAAAGCTGGCAAATGATGATACATACTATTTCACAAAATCGTGTCATTGATAAAATAAAAAATACAAAAATCTGATGGCTTCACGTCAGTATTTTCTCGGAATTTATTGAAATTATTAACACAATCACAAATTATTATATTTTGATTATTTCATCGAAATACCTCAATTATGAACAATGATCTATTTTGTAAAAGGGTAAAATGCACTCAATGACTCTGTAGGTATGTCAAATCAATATTTTATTTTCTTAATATTTTTAAGAATAGAGATCCGATCTAATCGAAATCTGGTGCTTGGTTGAAAACGGCGTTGGGATAGAGGTACATTAAGTGAGAAACGTTAAAATACGCTTATAACGCCCTGTTTTCTTGACAGTACTCTCCTAGAATTCTCATTATTTCTGCTTCGAATTCAAGGAGACAAAAATCCAAGATATATTTTGAGAATATATAACATGACTTGAAAAATTGAACGATTAAATCTGATATTCACATCCATAACACAAACTAGGGAAGGTTATCACCGAAATTTGTACTTACCCATCTGCCGGCTTCGTTGTTATGTAAATTCATTTTCTCCCTAAGCGTCTTTCCCCTCTCCCCTGTATCCACAAACTCACGGCTCACTGCAAAACCGAAACCGATATTATCTGAGCACCCGCCCCACTCGAAATCGCGCACTCCTGTCACAGAGTTTTCCGAAAAGTGATATTTTCTTGTCTTGTGATGATTTTCGCAACTACAGGTGTCTATGGAACCCTCACTGCATGCCCTGGCTATGGCGTGCGTCACTGCTGCACTGGTTATTGCATAAATGAAGGCTGTCTCTCTACAACCTGAAAAAAATTGAAAAAATCAGAAAAATTTGATAGCCGCAATCATTCACAATATTTATAGAATTGTCAGGATAGTTATTTCTCTGAATGTCTTGGGAAATAATAAATTCGTCCAAACAATTTTGGGATTTTGATAAAAAATGCACTAATTGGTTAGGTTGGACACACTGATTGTCGAATTCTATCCTGTTCTGCCAAATCATTGTAACTTCTGAATTAAAAGATCTGCGTTTACTGTGCTCAGTCATCGAATAAATCTGCCAAAAGGTTACGGAGTTACAGAGGTGTGATCTCTTCAATTATTCGAAAAATAATGCTACTAACAGATTAAAACCCATTGAATAGATGTCAAGTGAAGGCGCGAATATGAATCCGAAATTCTGTGGCTTTTGTCGTAATATAGAATCAAAATTATTCGTGAAAATTTCATTTCAAACCATATCCACCAGAATTTATTTTTCCGATATTTTTGAGAAAACAGATACAAACTTACTGAAATAAATATATTATTCAATCTCAAATGACTAGCTGAGGATTAGTTAAATGTTGCTGAGAAGCAACATTCATATTTAAAATTCCGACATGAAATTTTGATTTTTCAGATTCTGAGATAAAAAATTTCACATCTCAGCAACCGTTTTGAGTTTGTGAAATGCTTGTGATATTTTGTCACGGTGAGGAATGAAATTATAAGCAATACATATACAGGGTGTTTCACCATAAACTGGTCAAACATATATATGTTTGACCAGTATAGCCGTATAGATGACATTGGCAAAGTCATTTTTGCTTTATGATATATACCCCGTTTTCGAAGCATAAGCGAGAAATAGGGTGTTTAATGTCAACTTTGAGCAACTTTCGGATAACTGTGGTGATTTATGCATGACCTTTGAAATAACGGTTTTTTTTCACATCTCAGTATTTGGTGGTCAATTCAATTGTCCTGGAGATTCTGGAAAAAATATTTCAAAATGGCGGAAAATCTACTAAGTTGAAATTTTTTATTTTCGATTGCCAAATTGGATAGCATTATTTCAATGTACTCAATTTTCTAAAATTTTCCGTAAAAAAAATGTGTTGGGAACTTGGTAATCAATCTTTTTCATCTTCTTTTGGATATATGATTCTGGATAAAAAGTTAACGGATTATTCCACTGAATTCCAATCTTGAAACCGAATGCGACGATTCATTTTCGGGACTATTGGAAATTTGCAGTGTTTTTCTTTATAACTCAGAGACCACTGGTCGGAAATCATTCGGGTGAAAAAAATTTTAGTTTTAGTTATGCAACAGCAATCAACGTTCAGAGCTTCATGAAAATTCGGTGGAACGTTTTCGAGAAATATTTTTTTTCCCGAAACCCCAATTTTGAGCCCTTAGGGTACACCGATCCTTCTGAAAAGCTTGGAGCATCAATCCCGAGCGACACACGATTTTTTCACTAAGTTTCACGGATTTCGGTTTAGTACTTTCAGAGAAAAACTCTGGAATACGGACGGCAGACGGAAGGATTTTTTTTATTGGTTCATTCAAATCTACATAATTCAAAATATTATCTGTGACATTTTCAGGGAGGGCTATATTTTTTTTGGTAGATCACTAAGGTTGATTATTTGATTTCATCAAATAATAAAACAAAATACAGAAACATCTCCAACAGAGAATCACAAGAATCTCAACAATTCCCTTCGTGGACCAATAAATCATAATCGATATCGAAATAAATCCGCGTTCTTGCTCCAAAAAACGTGATCGAAGACGTTATATATAACAAATGAATCGTAAAAAACAAAATCGAACGAATCGATATTTATATGATCAATAGTTGGCATTGCTGAACGTGTGACGAGATTCTTGCGCGAGCAGGAGCCATAAAAATGACGAGTTATTGACTGCACCTGTCATATTTAATAACAGAATGGGAGATTCTATCTACATGTCAATTATATGCAGTGCCGTCAGAGTTTTCTTGTTTTTATTATTTTTGAATGTCTTCATGATGAAGGACGAGGCTGGTCCCCGGGAATAACTTGATTTGAGCTCATTATTTTCGATAATGGAATCCTTGAATGCTATAAAATTTTGTCGATCGCGAATTTTTGAATTTATGATTTAGAGTGAAATTTCATTCTGGAATGTATATCTTCATTTAAATGGTTTTTTAGTGGTGAATTTAATTGGCAGTGTCATTTGTTTGGACATATAGAATTAATACCGATTAATAAACTATTGATATGAATAGTCAATTCACTTTTATGAACTATCCCGGTTGGCCATGACATTCTGACACATTTCACCGTGTATATTTTGAATATGTTAGGTTATAGTCATTCTCCTGTCAGATAACTACACAAGGTTGTCCTCTCTACAGATGTCGTTGTAATTAAGTATTTTTCCAAATGTGAATTTACTTTGGGAAAATAATGAATTTGAGAAAATATTATGTGAATTCAATAATTCCAAAGACCTGGCGAATGTTGAAAAAGCTTTTTCCTCTGTTAATAATGGAAATATTTCACGTATATAAACATGGTTGAAAGATTCAGTTATACTTTTTTCTTGTACGGAAATGAAAAATCGAGTGTTGAAATTTTACTGAAAAATAATGGATAGAGTAGTCCGTTACTTTGTGATAGTTCGTTCGAAAAAAAATAAAAGTACAAGAATAACCCTGCAGTTAAACTTCTTTACGATAAGACAAACCTATGGAATTCCCTACTTTTTGAAATTTTCAAGAAATAAGTCTTCAGAAGACATTTAAATACCTTGTTGCACAACTTCAAATACTCCAGTATGAAAAAGTAGTACCACAAAACCAGTGTAACCTCAAAACAACTAACTCAATTTACAAAGTTCTTGGGAATCCTTGTGAACGATATACTGGGTTTTCACTAATATACGTCAAAAATGTTGAATAGCTTGTGATAAATTATAGATTCCAAATATCCGGGTTATTATCAGAAAAAGCAGATTTCAATTCTACTGAGCACTTCCTGATACTTTGTCTCTGCTTCTTTAATGCCTGTAGTAAAAAAGTTAAGAATTTCAGAACATAGGTTACTTTGAACTTTTGCTCTCGAAATCTGCTAGAGATTCAAATATTATTCTGAAGCAGCCTGTATATAAAATTTCTAGATTTTCATAATTTTTCTGGTTATACATTACTAATGAAATAATAACAATATCTGCGGAATTAATGGGTGGATTTCACAAATTCATAAAATAAATTTTCGTAATCACGTCTCAAACCTGCTCAAAAAATATCGAGTTTCTAAATTATTAATTTCAGAACTTATTACTAACGAAAACATGAATCTTGTCCACCAGAAAAAGCATATTAGAACAAACAACATCGAATAAAAAGAATCATTTGCCACTAAACATTACTCATTAGCTATGGATTTACTGTGACATCCAAATCATTGTCAGTAGCACTGCATGCTGCAGGTGTAGCTAGAATGCCCACGAGCTCTAGAGACAGTGATTTTTCATTATTTCTCAATTCGTAGAACGTAGCTGCATCTCTTTACCTTGTTACGATATTATGTCTTCTCAATATCCCAAAATACCTTTCTTCGGTCGATTATAGCTACCGTTTGGGGACATCCAACAGAGGCAATAAAGCTAAGGTGGAAATAAAGAATCCCATGGGTTCACAGGGTAGCGTAACTGATCATCCGAACAAGGCTTCATAAATCCATAATGATGGATGAGTATGCTTGTGTTTGTTTCCTTCTTGAAGATCACGGGAATAATGAAATCGTAAATAAAATTTCTGTTCCGATTAAAGCAGAAAGCAATATAATATCGTTTGTGTAATTTGCCTTCTAGGTAACAGTTTGTGTTTTGTTAAAGTGCAATAGCTCAATGCCCTGCTTCGTGTTGAACGAGGGCAGTTGGAATCACAATGGGAGATGTTTCCACGGACTATTAAGAGGATAATCTAGGATTTTTTGCTACTTGAAGTGCTTCTGCCTTCGTCGAGGAACGGTGGAAAGTTTCTGTTATTTAACTATTTCGACATATAATGTTTTCCTGGGGAATTCTTAGACGATTGCACAGAGAAAAAGGATCTTTTAAATCAAATGTAAACTTATTCTTGAATTAAATAATCTAACCCCAATAGTACTTCTATTCTCAACTCATTCCGTTGTTTGTCTGTTTTCTTGAATCGAATTTAGTTGACCCAAAACATACGTTCTCTTTACTTTAGAAAACAATTTCGGCTAATCATAGTTCTCTTGGATCAAGAATATCATTTCTTATTTGATGTGTTCTGATGTCGAAAGTACGTACACGTGACCCCTTCGACCAATAAGCGGTATTATCCCTGAAGATGCGTCTGGAATGTAGAATCGCAGAACATATGGATATTTAGTAGGAAACAACGCCATGTCCGCCATAGTGAATAGTGAACAAGTATATTTATGTTTTTGGTGTTGCATTATGAATTTTGTGTAAATGGAGAACTACTTATCAACATCAAGGGAATTTTTCGGGAACAGAGTTTCGAAAGAAGAAAAGTTTGGTTTAAAGAATAAGTTTGATTACTCGCGACCAAAGTTTGATTGGGGTACATGCCTACATGCATGTGTGTTATGCACAAATATTGTCACATGTATACCTACATTAGTGAACTCCAAACTACACAATTTCATTTTAGATTGGAGGTCGAGAGTGGACATAGTAACCAAGCAAATTGTTTCCAAAGACTTCTGCTCTTTGATCTTCGAAACCCTGTTCCCAAAAAACTTTCTTGTAGAGAGGTGATCCTCCATTTGCACCTTATTTATGATTGATATCTTCAAAAATGATTCTGAAAGGCTTCTTAAGATACCATACATTTTAGTATTTGAGAGCCGCTAGTTGCAGCGAACATATTATATTCTCTTGGTGAAAAAAGTGAAATCTTCTAGAAAAATATTTCAAATACAAAAATGAAGAATCTTACATTCGTATTAAAGCCATAGTATTTCCGAATGAAAATATGAAACATATATAGCATACATATCCAGTAATTGTTGTAAGATTTCTCATTTGGACCAAACGTGATTCCGCTTGAATCAAGAGTATCATTGTTCACATGGGTCAAGAGTATTACATCGAGAAATCAAACTAATATTTGGTTGCACCTATTCAAGAATACCATTCTCTTGACCGAATGCGGTTACAAATTGATTTAAGAAAACCTTTTTCTCTGTGTGGACTAAAGAAAAGAGAACATTCAGATTTTCAAATCTTAAAGATAAATGTTTGGTAAAAGCGCAAGATTTGCCGTCGCCGAGATATTAATAAGATATTTACGTCATTGTACGCAGTGTGTTTCTCTGAACACAAAATGTTAAGTGATTCATAGAGGTTCACCCTTAAATTGAAAGATATGGCCGCCCAAAATTCAAAATCGATGCGTTTTGAGGTCCCCTTTTCCACCATAAAAACGATGTCTCGCTTCTTCAGAATAATTCACTTATCACCTTTAAACCTTCAACGAACGATTAGCGACACTTTCTCTGAAGAATATTCAATTTAAATGGAAAAAATTGAAAATATTGGACAACCACTTAGTCACTATACCTTTTTCGTTCACACTCAATCTAAAAGTAAAGTTTGGCAATGGCGTGAATTTTATCGTGCGTATTCATCAATGACAGATGATTATTGCTGGCGGGAAATACGAAATGATATGTTGATGTTGAGACGAGACGAGAAATCTGGAGTTCCGAGAGTCTCGTGGACTCCTATAACAGCAATAAACTAAAATTAGTTCATCTCAAGCCCTGTGGATCGAGCAACCGTAATGTAAATCCGAACGACTCGATATTTCATTAGGGGAGATTTCTCCATTCAATCGCCATTGAAGCCTACAAACACACAAAACCATAGGGCCATACACGTCCAATTTGGATCAGGCACTCCACTTTTTGATGTCCGGCAGACAAAAAGAGAGAACAAAAACACAGGGCCTCTTCAATCCGCAAACATCTGGACAAGAGACTCCTTTATGTTTTGCACCCTTTGACAAATGGTAATAAGGACGAATAATATGTCATTGAATACGGTGAAGGACTGAGGACATGGTCGTTTTCCAAATGGGCCACGAACCGGTCAAGTCCATCAAATTTATTAGGTTGACAAATTACATGTGTGTAGTTCTTATGAAGTCGTTCTTCGAGGGTTGTTGAAGGGGGTTGTAATGGATGTATGATGATTTAATGTACTCTCGGCAACGCTGATGGGAATGTTGGATATGTATATCGACATCTCAACAACCTTTTGACGTCTGCATTTCGGAAGTGGGGATATTTGCTACAGGATTATGAAATAATATAATATAATATAGTATAATATAATATAATATAATATTATATAATATAATATAATATAATATAATATAATATAATATAATATAATATAATATAATATAATATAATATAATATAATATAATATAATATAATATAATATAATATAGTATAATATAATATAATATAATATAATACAGTGCGCGTCAAAATTATGGAACAAATTCATTTTCTCAGGAGAAAAATATTTGGCAACAAAATCCTGAAACAGGTCAATTTTTGTTTCACTTTTACCAAATTTTACGCTTTTTTGAAGGATTTTTGTTGCACCCTGTGCCATCCCCATCAACCCTCTAAACTTTTTGAATAGCGAAAGTGGGTCATGTGGTACTTTTTGGTAAGGTCTTCGTATCTTCTTAACAGGCGTGCAGAAATTTTCAAGAAAAAATTTTTTTTTTGAAAAATTAGTTAGTTTAAAGAGGTTTTCAGTATGTGCACTTTGACATGGCTCATTTACTTTGAGACGATGGTACCTGATGAAATTTGTCACCGAATGAAAGTCAACCATTACAGTTTTGTTAATGCACAACTTTCAACTCCTTTCAACCCCCTCACGTGAAAAATTAGAATGTGTGAAACACTGCGCTTCAGTTATGATCTTGAGTAGGTATGTTATTCGTACGTTTCTAGAAAGATCATAACTGAAGAGCAGTGTTTCACATATTCTAATTTTCCACGTGAGGGGATTGAAAGGGGTTGAAAGTTATGCATGAACAACACTGTAATGGTAAACTTTCATTCGGTGACAAATTTCATCAGGTACCATCGTCTCAAAGTGAATGAGCCATGTCAAAGTGCACATACTGAAAACCTCTTTGAACTAACTAATTTTTCAAGAAAAAAATTTTTTTCTTGAAAATTTCTTCACGCCTGTAAAGATACAAAGACCTTGCCAAAAAAGTACCAGATGACCCACTTTCCCTATTCAAAAAATTTAGAGGGTTGATGGGGATGGCACAAGGTTCAACAAGAAGAAGTGAAACTAAAATTGACCTGTTTCAGGATTTTGTTGCCAAATATTTTTCTTCTGAGAAAATGAATTTGTTCCATAATTTTGACGCACACTGTATAATATATGTTTGAATTTAGTTGAAGAAAGTAATATTCCATTTGAATCCATGCCTTTATTGTAAATAAATAAAGAAGTAGCCAGGCACCATACGTAATCAAAGTAGTTTCAATTCATATTTTTGGTAGGGAATTTTCTTCGAAATTCGATTTTTATATTGTGATGGAGTTCTTCATTAGCAAGATATAATTACCAAAATAGAAACACTGAAATAATCAAGAAATTTAAGATTCGGAATTTTTCCAATGAATCTTCTGATTCGTGATAAATATTTCCAAAGGCTAATGACTCTAAATCAGCCATCATAATTAACCTGTTGACATCTTTGTGTGTGGCATCGGATTTGCATAAAAATATACATAATTCCTGAGTTCCACATTCCTAACAAATTTATTTCACCTAACTGGTAGGACACCCCCATATTTATTGATTCACACAAAATCAATGGGCCTCTATTAAGATATAAACGCAGGCATGGTCATTTTTCATTCCTCTCCGTAGGTTTATGAATGACCTGAACCTATGTAAATTTCCTTGTAGTGATGTATGAATAAACAACTATATATTTTTAACAATACCGGGTCGTGTATCCCAAGATGTTGTATATTACTCGAAAGCACAGCGGGACCCAAATGTGATGACGTAATTACCGAGAACCGAAGGTGAAAACCACTCGCAGTAAGGTACTTACAGCGGTCGTAACTTTAGGGATTGTGTTTTTCGCTTTTAACACATTTCCAGATTGAGTTATAAAAATGTGGCGATTTAGTTACGGATTTTGACGATTTATCAACCATGCTCGTGTTTTGAGGGGGCGCATTTTATGGATGTGCTAATTTTCTTGATGGATTTTTGTTTGTGTTGTTTTGGTGTTCCTGGAATTTTTGATGGAGTTCATTCCTTCAAGTTTAGATGAGAATCATTGGAGATTAGCATGATTTGAAATGAAAATGATGATTTCGAAGCTATTTCGATAAAAAACGTGTTTTATTTGTCAGCAATGTGATTTCTGCTTTGATTTCAATAATTTTATATCTATGTAGTCATAGGTAATATCATTGTTTTAGTGTTCAAATATTGAGATAGCAGAAAGTTTGAAATTGTATTCAAAATTCCCATGCGTCCTAAATAATTTAATGCTTGATATCAATAGGATATCTGCATTATTGAAGAATATAGTGATCTTCGAACAAGGATATGGGTTATGAATGTTTCAGTAAAGATATTGCCGAGAATACAGGTCAAATTCACCTGTCAAATACTTTCACATTGCGCTAAATACTTTTACATTGCGCTCGATATAGTTTGATCCGAAATACAGATTTCAAATATCGATTTAGGAAAATATCAGGAGGATTTTGCATTTTTTAAAGGTTTTTTTTAGGTTTTTACTACCAATATCAGGAAAAACTGTTAAAATTGAATGAACTATTATTTATAGAAAATGCCCTGGTGGATTGCAGGATTTGAACTATTTGTCAAGGACCGTTTTTCGAGAAAATGTTGCCTGATGAACAATATCGGAATAATACAAACTATCAACGAATTGAACTGTAACGTTTCAAAATGTATATGTGGCTCCTTCATCAGACAATAAAGAGGAAATTTACAGAAATAGTTTTTTTCAATAATTTCGTATTTCGAAACCTTTGTCAAATTCGCAGTTCAAAAAAACCCTTGATACTAACCATATCTGGCTGAATTAACCTACTATAGAACAATGGGCGATATTTCCCCTATTCAGCAAAATACAGGATTCAATTTTTTTCAGATTATCTGGTTCCGTCATCACTATCTATGTATTATCTCTATCTGTCATGTGATTTCCAATGGTCGAACATACACAATTTACTATTTGGGATATTAGTATGTCTCTATTCTTTAGGTTGTTTTTGTATTCTCACTTTCTGATATGTAACTTCTGTGATGTCTTTTCTCCCGCATGTCTTTCCACAAATACAGGGGGGCTTTGTAATAGTTATTTACGTTACAAGGCCGGGAAATGGCTCCTTAAAGTACGAGTCTAGATGTTCGCGGACGAGGCGACGAAGGAGCCGAGTCTGGAATTTCTAGACGAGTATTTGAATGACATTTCACGGCCGTGTATCGTACAACTTTTTATTTCATACTGATCAAAATTTGTTTTTCAAACTGTCTAATCGGGTAGTTTGAAAGTGTCAGTATTGTGTCAGTACATGATGTAAAACTATACATCAATATAGGGCGATAATGTAGTATGCTTTGAATCGGTTGCTAACAGTAACAAAGATTTTTTTTATTGATTGTTTTGCCTGTCAGTTCAGCATAGTTTTGAATTTTTGATTTTGAATAATTTGAAATGAAATGGATGCACAGATTTTGAAAAGAAGTTCTGAAGCGACGGCGATATCAAAAGTAATATGAGATATTCTGTGAATGGCGCAAAACTGAGAAAATCCTGAATGAAAATATAATGTTGGCCTAGTGATGTAATGTATCATTTCCCGGACTCGAATAAGTCCTGGAAATGACACATTATAGTACAGTATGAAATAAACACAATTTTTTGACTTCTGCTGTTCTTCGTAAATTGCTTCTTTTCCCCTTTTTCAGAAACTGATTAAAAAAAACCGCCAAAATATCTTTACATCGATACTCTGTATAGGTATAACTGAAGAAATCTTCACCCAACACTCAAAATTCAAAACGACACGCCAAAGATATAAGTCCCTTTTTAAATACAGAGACAAAGATATCCATGACACCTAATCCAGCGATTAATAAACATACGTGGGCTGTGGGAACCCGATAATGAAATTAATGCAACAAAAACAAAACAACGTCGGTATTAATATTTTCACGGTTGACAGCACCTTGTCCGAAGATAGTGTTGTCATCGGCGATACGTTTGATAGGTGGCTGTGTCAGTTAAATGGTCCTTCCGAACAGGATAGATAGACTGCCGATAATACAGATCACTGCACCGGTGACAAGATCTTGGTCCCGGTAAACTGCGCGCTTCTTTCATGGGGTGTACCCAAATGACCGATCAATTGGGGGACTAATAGGCCTGGATTATATTCAGATGCCCTATCGGATGAAGTTACAAATGGGCGCCAGTGGCGGCGGTGAAAAAATCAGTTGGTTTCATGAACTTTCAGCGTGTCTACTCCATTAACTTTTATAAACTATCCCGGTTGGCCATGACGTTCTGACACATTTCACAGTGTATATTTTGAAAATTTTAGGTTATAGTCATTTTTCTTTCAGATAACTATCCAATGTTGTCCTCTCTACATAGAGGTCGTAGTTAATACGTATTTTTCAAAATGTGAATTTATTTCGGGAGAATAATGAATTTGGGAAAATATGAATTGTGAATTCGACAATTTCAAAGAGCTGGCGAATGTTGAAGAGACCTTTTTCTCTGTTGACACTGAAAATATTCAACGTAAATAAACATAGTTGGAAGATTCAGTTCTGCTATTTTCTTGTACGGAAATCAAGAATCGAGTGTTGAAATTTTACTGGAAAATAATGGATGGAGTAGTCCGTTATTTTGTGATAGTTCATTCGAAAAAAAAATAGAAGTACTCGAATAACCCTGCAGTAAAACTTCTAAACGAACAGACAAACTTATGGAATTCCCTACTTTTCGAAGAAGTCTACAGAAGACATTTGAATAACTTGTTGCATAATTTGAAACATTCCAGTATGAAAATGTAATAGTACTGCAAAACCTGTGTCACCTTAAAAAAACTAACTCAATTTACAAAGTTCTTGGGAATCTATGTGAACGATACACTGGGTTTTCACATACGTCGACAATGTTGGATAGCTGGTGATAAATTATTAATTTATTAATTATCAGGGTTACTATCAGAAAAAGAAGATTTCAATTGTACATAGCACTTCCTGATACTTTTTCTTTTCTCCTTCAAACCTACCTTCGACATTTTCAGTTTCCAAGCGTGACGATTATGTTGAGATTGATGATAATCACGAAATTGTCCACAAACTTGTCCATCATGATCATTTTCAAACTGAGGGCCGAGTTTCATCATGATTGAATCAGTATTTTTTGAGTTATTCGGAAAAAAACAGATACATATATTTTCCGAATATCTCCTAGAACAAGAATTGAAATTTGGTACACGGCTGTAAAATATGATCAGATCAGATCTTGTAAAATATGAAGCTCAAGGTGAAAGAATTTTTATTTCGGATTCGATGTATAGTATCGTGAAAAAAATTTTTTCCAAAAAAATTTTGAAAAATATTTTTTTAAATTTACCCACATCATTATCACAAAAAAATTTAGCGATAGGTTGCATGCCGTTATGCTCCAACTAACTGCAAAGTTTCAATCAAATCGCTCAAGTAGATCCTGATATATCAGGAAATAGAACCAAACTTCCCAATAGCTAACTCCATAACCATTTGGCCGATTTCGCAAGTTAACGAACTCAACCGTCGCATTTGCAACCTACCTTTAAAGTTCAAAGTCGATAGAATTCTCCGTACGCCCGTAATCGTGGTGACGGCCGGACAGAATCGATTTTGATACCGAATTCGTCATCAGTGAATCAAATACCTAGGCGTTTGAGACCATGTCCGGCTTAAAATTCGAAAATTACACCATGTATCTTTAATACGTTATTTCCTGAAAGAAACTATTTACTCGATATTTGAGGAGAAGGTTCGGGACTAATTCGTGAATGGAAAAAATCCGCCCAATGATTCTGCAGTAATATACATGCGAAATTTTACTTTGCCAACACTCCTAGAAACACATATGGGATCGAACTAAGATCTATTGAGTATCTACTTTTTCTGAAATGACTTCATGAAGGTTCATGCAAAATTTCGTGAGGAAAGAATTTGAATTAGTTTTAAGAGAGAGGGAGCAGTGGATTATTGTCGAAATTATACATAGGTTCGAACTTGGCAGTGACCAATATCTGTCCCTACGCCTCTGATGAGGTATACCCAGCCCGACCTAAGATCAAAAGATAAGAGACTACCCGAAATACAACTCTATTTTTTCCATGTTCGCCCATAGCTAACTTCTTGTGTATCTAAATTGGACCAATCTTTCTGCCTGTCCATATAATTATTCTAATTAAACCATGTGACAAATTGATCATACTGGACATTTTTGAGTCGTAATTAATAGACCATTAGCTTAATTAGAATAACGTGTTACGTTTTGTGTTGTTAATTTTCGACCAAATAAACAAATCATCCTTTGGTAAACTGAGACAGGTATTGATGGTTTTGACAGCGATCATTTGATTTCATTCCGAAGGCTATAAATATCCTCGAAGTTTTCTGGTATCGGTTTCTGAGAGGTGGTTAAAGATAATCGTTTTTTTAAGATCGAGGCCACAGATCAATGGTTTCCATGTTAAAGAAATCGTTTCCAATTATTTGTGTGAGAAAAAATTTTCAAAAACATGCAATTCTTCGCATTGATTACAGTTATTTAGAAACTGCTTCCATGTGGATGGAATTCAAACTGCGTCTCGTAATTTTCTGAATAAATTCGATTAGAAATATTTTCGTTTATTACTATTTCCTAGCATGGCCAATTTAAGTAATTGAGGAATTAAATATTTCCGTCAAGAAATTTCTAGGAATTTGAATTTGAAGAGCGTGCTGAAACGAATTGTCAACCTCATTTTTACGCGCTTGTTTTTTCGTCAAGTTGGTAAAATTGTTCACTTTAATATGGCGAAGTGTGAGGGTCATCTGTCATTCATAATTTTTCGAATTGTTTTGATTTGTTGACAAATCGGAAGTGTGTAAATTTGAGTCCAGTATAATTAAGTCAATTCTTGGAAATGGAACTAATACTCTATAAATGACATCTTCAAGCCTGAAGTTCATGGCATTTTCTTTTTTCTATTTTTTGAAAATTCTGTTATATTGAAATGCTTCGATAGTGCTAATACAATATCCTGCTTAAATACTCATATTTCGCCCCCCTCGTATCTTGAGAAATATCACACCAAATGTACAAAAAAAAAATTTGGGTTTCGCACAGGTAACCCATGCTCCTTGAAATATTTAGCTTCAAATCAAATATTTACTCGAACCAGAATTTTTGTCTTCAACTGTTTAGAACCACTTGAAATCGTATTTACGTGACGACGGCCTTTCTCACCAGAAAAACATATTTTACACGAAGTTGCTCTGTTTACTTTTGAAATCTGTCAAAGCAAAGAAGGTACAATATTGCTCTGACAAAATGCAGGTTTAAATGCATTTTAAGGGTTGGACTTCAGTGCTCGCGTGCCCCAAAGTGGTACTTTGACTTAAGATTTCAGAAAAGGATAAAGTTAAGTGTAGCATTATCAGGTCGATGTTCAATGAAATTTGTTGAGTTTTGACCAAAAATCTGTTCGTAATGATAACCTTATGATAAGATGTGTTATCATGGTGAAGGGGCAATACGATTTATGCCCGAATAATGGGAGTTTTCCTGAATTTGGGTTATTACTGCAAATGCAAATTTGAACATAATCATTATGGGTTTGACTCATCATTTTCCCAAATTAACTTCAAAAGTATTCATAATCAGATTTCAAAATTGGGGTTTAGGATTTGCCAGACATGCACGAAGTGACAACGGTGTTTAGTAGAATAGCTGTTTCTGCTATAGAATAATGAAATATTTATGCCTATTCGGTGGTACACACGTATTCTTCGTCAATATAACCAAACAATTTCTGTTTGCGATTTGTCAATAATATGACAGTATGACAGTCTGTACTCTTCTTTTTCTATTCCTTGGTCGTTGTCTTTTACTCTAACCAGATCGAAGTATAGATATCTCTGTTTTCCTAAACAAAGTAACACATTTGACGTCCTTTTCTTTCCGAGAAAGCTGAATTCGACACTGCCATATCGTGCACTTAAGACAAATCCCTTTAAATGTCAAATCCCCATTTTATTTTTCAGTTTTAGGTGATCAAACATTTTTTTAATATAATATTGAAATCATATGTTTGAAATGTGATGTTCTAAAGGTTTTTCATGAAAATTTCTCCATTTTCGTTTAAAGGAAAAAACCCCCATTGTTTAAAATGGTACGAAAGGAAAAAAAAAATCAGCAGGTATCACTCGAACCACTATTTTGAGTCAACCTTCCCTTCACTTTAGCTATATTATGATCATGTGAAGATGATAATGGCCTGCCAAGCAAGGTGAATCTCGACCACATCTCGACCATAAATGTACCACTTTGTGGGCGTATTTTTGATGAAATAGATTCATCGTGAGCCTGACATAATATTTTCAGCTATTCTGTTCTTGAATACCGTTTTCATTTAATTTGTTGTGAAAATTGTAAAATATTCGATGAATTGTAGATCTGAAAACAAACTAAATGACATGTGACGCATAAAACGCATTCTCGATTGACACTGTGAGATTCCCTGGTGAGTTGCATCTATCTTTCTATCTTGACTGAGCACCAATAATCTTATGGTCTACATATCTAGACAGCCTGACTTCCCAAGATTCTTTTATTACCTGGTTACGACTTTTCCAAGAAATCCCAAATTTTCAAGTTAGTGTTACATAAAAATTCCGGCATAATATTTGGCTATTTTTCAACCTGACAACTCATTCGCTCGTAAAATGGTCATTTGTTTTCCAGTTCTCCGATGATCTTGTCACTATGATCACAATAAACCGCAAACTATTCCAGCCATAAGGCATTTACAGGTGTGTTGAGATATAATTAGAGAATTATATTTGTGCGAAGTTATCGACCTCTACATTTATTTCGAAACGGGCATAAATCCATTTGTCTGGCGCACTAATTGGAAGTACAATGAATTGTGTTGATTTAGTATGTTCTTGACAGGTTGAATTCCGCTGGAACTGAAGAGAGAAAGGAGAGATATCAATTTATAGGTTATGGTGCCAGAAGTTAGCACTTCCGATATACTCTATTAAATAGAACATATCGTAAGCTTTTACCTGTATCCATGTCAATTTCTATGATTCAAGATGAGTGTGTGCCTGCGACGTGGTAAGAAAGCGAGTGGTTAATATAGATTGGTAGAAGTAAGATACCTCTAATTAGTTTTAATTAAAATCAATTTCAGAAAAGCACTGACGTACTTTCAGGAGCTTCAACTAGTTTGCTCAAATTCGAAGCCATTTTCTTAATTTTGTATGGACCTACATGCTGTGATTTTTCGACCAAATATATTCATTCACTTTTATGAACAATCCGGTTGGCCATGATTTAGGTCTATCAAGTTTTTTTACTCAAAACTGATGCAGGTTGACAGTCGTGAAATATCGGCAATGTGAAAATAATTCTCAGAGACGTTGTCAAATGCTAATTTTTACTCTCAACAATATCAACATAATCATCACGCTTGAAAATTAAAAATTCCGAGGGTAATTTTGAAGGAGCAGGGACAAAATCAGGAAGTACTATGTAGAATTGAAATCTGCTTTTGCTGATAGTTACCTCGATAATTAGGAATCATTAATTTATCACAAGCTATCCAATATTTTTGACGTATGTGAGGGAAAACCCAGTGAATCGTTCACATAGATTCCCAAGAACTTTGTAAATTGAGTAAGTTCCTTTAAGGTGACACAGGTTTTGTAGTACTACTAAATTTTCATACTGGATTATTTCAAGTTGTGCAACAAGGTATTTAAATGTCTTCTTGAGAATTCTTGAGAATTTTGAAAAGTAGGGAATTCCATATGTCTTTTCGTTCAGAAGTTTTACTGCAGGGTTATTCGAGTACTCTCATTTTTTTTCGAATGAACTATCACGAAGTAACGGACTACTCTATCCATTATTTTTCAGTGAAATTTCAACACTTGATTCTTGATTTTTGCACAAAATAATAGCATAATTGAATCTTCCAACCATGTTCATTTATTATTGATTTAATCTCAACACTCGATTTTTGATTTCCGTACACGAAAACAGTATAAATGAATCTTCAAACCATGTTCATATACGTGAAATGCTTTCGTTGTTAACAGAGAAAAAAGTTTCTTCAACATTCGCCAGTTCTTTGAAATTATTGAATTCAACTAATTTTTTCTCAAATTCATTATTTTCCCAAAGTAAATTCACATTTTGAGAAATACGTAATTAACTCTATGCAGAGAGGACAACGTTGTGAAGTTATCTGACAGGAAAATGACTATAACCTAACATTTTCAAAATATACACGGTGAAATGTGTCAAAATGTCATAGCCAACCGGGATTGTTTATAAATGATACTGGGTGATACCAAATTTGACGCGAACCTTGAAGAAGATGTTAGTATGACTCATTTGCTCTCAATCGAGCTATATTTATTGGTATCTGAAAATCACCATTTTCCGAGATATTTGCTTTCTTGTGGATTTCAGCAATTGCTGCAAACTTTCGAATTTCCAAAGTAATTTTGAAAACTTGCATCATTCTCCATAAGAATTTCCATTCGAAAACATCCATTAGATTATTTGATAAGCAACCTTGCGAATGTTCGGCATGAGAAATAATGCATGTGTTATCAAACGGGATCGAAGTCCCAAGTCTAATTATGCTAATCCCTTTCAAACATCTAATACAGAATAGTTCTGTTTTTTGTCATTCATTTCATATCCAGAGTCTGATAAAAATGACCCTGAATTATATTCAAATTCAATTAATAAAGAAAAAATTTAACAAGAATGAACTAGTTGGAGGAACCATTAAAAAATCAAAAGAACTCAAATATCTCGGAAACTGTTGATTTTCATTGGGTATTGGGTAATTCAACCCAAATATTGGGTCTCTAGGACGTTTCTTTAGAAAGTTTGAGACGACCGTTAAATGTCCGTGAATAGACGGACAGGATTGACTTTGACCACAAGTTCTTCATCACTGAGTTCAATGAATTTTCTGAGACCTTCATGCTTTGCTCGAAATCAAGAATTTATAACTAAACCGCCAAAAAATTTCAACATGATTCATCACGAATTCAATGAACAAAATCGATCGAGAACATATACATGCAACCTTTCAAATGAACTATTATAAAACACTGACTAGGTACATATTGGCCAACCAACGCTCTATAAAGAGAAAGATTTCTCGTCTTCGTTTTAACTGAAAGGAAATACACTTCCACATCAACAAAGAACTGCAATCATCTGTATCTCTGCCCAAGCCTTTGATCTTGTAAAGTAATAAATACGTTCCAAAGTCTGAAATGAATGAATGATCGTCTGAATTTTCAATCAGTACATTGAAATCAAAGAATAACGTTTATAAAGAAGACCGGAAAGGGGAGGAAGCTGGTATATCATCCCTAGGGAGCGATCCTATCGTCTTTTTTTGAAACTATGAGCGATGAGTTCGTTCGAAGCAAGGTCGGTAAGAAACTTTTTGTTCCTTTCAGTTCTTGGTTGAGATGAGATTGGAAATTATATATTTATATATATATAATAAAAGAAAAGAATGATAATTATGATAAATTATACAGAGAGTTGAATGCAGTCACATGACCAACTTTAACATGAATTATAAAAAAAATATGGATCAAAGCAATGGAATGAACATACAAATTTCTACATCTTCAAGAAAAGATCAACAACATAAAAATAACATTTTTGTGATGTTACAGAAGGTGAATCGAACAGAAAACAGTAAAGAAATCCTGATTCAATCTTTATTATTGTTTGTAGGATGTGTAATTTGCCACGAGCCCTCTGTATAGCAATTATAGAAAAAATGTCAGCCAGGGGCGTCTGTGAGGAATGTGGACCAGATATTCTTAGAAAAATATTCTGAACGCCCCTGCGTTTCGTGATATAAATAATGGTCTTCGTATCCTTATTCTTTTAAAGAATAATTAGATATAATTTACCTTTTTTCAGACAATTTTATGCATGGTCAAATTTCAACGAATTATCTGCAGCAGTTTCACAATAATAAAAAGGTATTTACACTCCAATCACTTTTATAAACTATCCCGGTTGGCGATGACATTCTGACACATTTCACAGTGTATATTTTGAAAATGTTAGGTTATAGTCATTTTCCTGTCAGATAACTATGCAACGTTGTGCTCTCTACATAGAGGTCGTAGTAATTACGTATTATTCAAAATGTGAATTTACTTTGGGAAAATAATGAATTTGGGAAAATATTATGTGAATTCAATAATGATTCCAGAGACCTGGCGAATGTTGAAGAAACTTTTTTCTCTGTAGATACTGGAAATATTTCACGTATATCAAAATGGTTGGAAGATTCAGTTATGCTACTTTCCTGTTCGGAAATCAAGAATACGCCGAAAATGTCCGGATTACTATCAGGAAAAGCAGATTTCAATTCTATATAGCACTTCCTGATACTTTCTCTCTGCTTCTTCAAAATTATCATCGGCATTTTTAGTTTCCAAGCGTGATGATTATATTGAGATTGAGACTATTGACAGTAGAAATTAGCATTGGCAACGTCTCTGAGAATTATTTTGACATTGCCGATGTTTCACGAGTGCCAACCTGCGTAAGTTTCAAGTAAAAACTTGATAGACCTAAATCATGGCCTACCGGGCTAGTTCATAAAAGTGTATGGAGTATATAGGTAATGTTTTGACCACGCAAAAATATTTTTCATTTTTTACGCGATGAAAGCGTGTGTTAGGGAAAAAAGTAAGGATATGAAATTGTCTGATTTGTAAAATAGTTTTATTCGAAGAAATATTTTCCCAAAAATATCTATACCACATTCCATACAGCTTCAACAATGTTCAATGCTTCGAAACATTATCTACATCAATACATTGCTATTTATCCCCAGCTGAAGTTCATAAAATCATCGGGAAATAAATGAGAAAGTAACAATATTTTTCTGAAAATAAAGTTTTATTTGAAACCTCCTCCTCAAAATCACACACTCAAGGATCAGCAACGCATGATTGTGTTTCCATTTGAGGTGTTCAAAATTAAAACTACATCCCTCCCTAGCCACACTGCTTTCGATAAAGGTGAAGTTATAAACAGTCCCCAGCATGAATGTGTTGAGAAAGAGCCCACAATCAAAATAAATAAACTTTTACTAACCCGACTAATTAACATGTTTTTAAATATGTCGACTGAAACCGAAAACCCACACACATACCCAAAATGTGCGGTGTCAAAAGAATAAAATGATAAAAATATTTAATGGACCGTAAAAACATCACCGATACTATAAAATTCGACCGCTACATTAATCGAAGATTCGAAGTTTCTTGGATTTCGATATCTGACCGCAACTGACTTCTTCAGGGGTCTTCTAGTAGTTGGATTTCGAGGAGGTCCCTTTCTCAATTAGCCACAAGGGTATTTGTTGATTTATGCGTATTTAGTGGATTTTATAGTTATTTTATTCACCGAACGCGATAAAGACTTTTCTGTTCTTTGTAAATGAGGTCGAGGTGTGGATAGTTTTGAATGAGGGGACATATATAATATTCTAGACGAGTTTTCATTATATGAACTTGTATTTAAGTTATTCTTTAAAATTAGTTTTTCACACGGATTTCAGGATTGTATGCCATATGGATATCATAATTTTTTTCCTTGTCCATCGAACTTTTTATTGAGACCGGAAATACCATCGAAAATTTTAGATTCGATTGAAGAAATTCGGTGGTTTTCATCAGCATAGAATTTCATTCAACCGTTGCTTTGAGTTTTAGTCATATCCCCAGAATACCAAGAATTGGTCTTATATAATTTTTCAACTTTTATTATTATATTGAATATCTCGTATTAAGTCATTAACTTGGAATTTTGTGTGACGGAACAATTATTTTGTTATCATTATTTCTTTTGTCATATACCTCGGTAATATTCAAGAAAAATACCATCATTGTTTCACAGTTTAGGCTTCGATAAATGTGCAAATTGCTTTCTGCTGAATAATTTATTGTCTAAATAGTTCAGAACACAATATGTTCCAAAAAAAAACAAATAAGAAATCTTAAATTCGTAATGCTGATTCCTCAGATAAATCAATTCAAAGTTTAATTTTCATTCCCCGAAATTCAGATCTGATCGAACTGAAATCTAGTATTTGATCGAAATTTTTGGAAAATTCACGTAAGAATCGTACCTTAGGGATCATCGGGCATATTCTGCCCGTTCATGGATTCTACCCCAAAAAACTCTATGAATGTTGTTTTTCATGAGCTAGCGTGTGGAGGTCCACCTAGCAGCCGATCGTAAGCACAATTACTTACAAAAAGTCGAATGCAAACCTGAACATTTGGAAGCTTAAATTCATGAATTGATAAAATTCACCAAAACTTTCGACGTATGTAATTTTTTGAAGATCAGATTTTTCGAATATTCTTTGAAAATATTTTTGTGATCAATCCAAAATTCAGTTTATCGTTGAAGGCTTTAGGTTGCGGAATTTCAGCCGAATCTAACGAATCAAATCAGAAATAATAAAATTTCAAACCAGAATTGTATTTTTTTATTTTCCTGAAAGAAGAAACCTCACGAAATTTCACGGGTTTGTGTGTCGGTAGTTATCAACTAACTTCCAAGTTTCAATCGAATGCAATAAATCATAGGAAGTTTTATGGTTCAAGGTAGCGCTCTTTCTGCTCCGTCAGGACTCGGTTTTCAACTCGAAAGATGCATATGAATGTATTATTCGCCGAATCGTTTATCAAATTTTATTGCATTCGCTGTACGGATTATACTCATCTCGACCCGGCTCAGTATGTGTCAATGGGGGTTTTTCCTTTAGGAGAAAATGCAGTGATTTTCATGAAAAACCTTTAGAACATCACATTTCAAACATGTAGTTTCAATATTATATTTTCAAAAAAATGTTTGATTACCTAAAACTGAAAAATAAAATGGAAAGTTGAAATTCAAAGGGATTTGTCTTGCAACGTCGAATTCAGCTTTCTCGGAAAGAAAAAAACGTCAAATGTGTTACTTTGCTTAGGAAAACAGAGTTAGCTATACTTCGATCTGGTTAGAGTAGAAGACAACGATCAAGAAATAGAAAAAGAAGAGCACATACTGTCATACTGTCATATTACTGACAAATCGCAAACGGAAATTGTTTGGTTATATTGACAAAGAATAGACATAGCTAGAATGGGGATTTTTCCTTCAAACGAAAATGCAGTAATTTTCATGAAAAACCGTTAGAACATCACATTTAAAACATATAATTTCAATATTATATTTTTAAAAAAATGTTTGATCATCTAAAACTGAAAAATAAAAATGGGGATTTGCATTTAAAGGGATTTGTCTTGAGTGCACGATATGGCAACGTCGAATTCAGCTTTCTCGGAAAGAAAAGGACGTCAAATGTGTTACTTTGCTTAGGAAAACAGAGTTAGCTATACTTCGATCTGGTAAGAGTAGAAGACAACGATCAAGGAATAGAAAAAGAAGAGCACGGACTATCATACTGTCATATTAGTGACAAATCGCAAACGGCAACGAATGACAAATTGTTTGGTTATATTGACAAATAACCTCTGAATAAAAAACACCAAGAAGGAGCATAATGCCTCACATGGGGAGTCTGGGATGGAGGTTGCATATGGCCGACATCCCTTTCGCTTTGAAGAGAGAACAACTTTTTTCGAGACTTCTTTGTTCGAAGAAACTAACTAACCTGAGTCATACTTGGAGGTTCAATATAAGCGCCTATGTCCCACTGATATACGAAGTGGAAAAGCGTTAGGCTCCTTCCTGTTGTTCTCTATTTCAAGCAAATAACACGTGTTTACCACAGAATAGGAATAAATATTTCATAATTCTATAATAGAACAAGCTATCCTACTAAACACCGTTGCCACTTCGTGCATGTCTGGCAAATCCCTTTAAATTTAAAAACCCCAATTTTGAAATCTGATTTTGACTACTTTCTGAAAGTAACTTGGAAAAATGATGAATCAACCCCATAATAATTATGTTCACATTTGCATTTGCAGTAATAACCCAAATTCAGGAAAAACACCCATTCATCTGGTTGCGAACACGATTTGGTCACAGCGTATCGTCGATAATTCTGAGAATTGCCCATCTGCCAACTCCAACACAATCGGATAAAATGTTCACCCCTCATACCTAGTGTCTCTTGAGGTGCCTTGTTGTCGCTACCATAAACAATCCTGCTAATCAAGCTATCCACCGCTGTTGCTCGCCAAACTTGGAGACAGCGCCCGAGACAAGAATCTCCATAGACAGAAAAACCGATTTGGAAAAATCGCCGATACGGGTCAGTTTTTTCTCGCTGACTTACACGCAGATGATTCTTAATTGCACCACTATCAGCCACATACGTTCAAATTAATCGCCTTGTTTTTACTCGATCAGTTCAATTCATTAAATGTTTGGCATCGTTCGTGGTTGCTGAAATAATGCAGAAAGGGATGCCGATGTTGTCAATTATATGCTGCGAGTGTTCGCATCTTCGCGTTCTTCAACATGCACCTGGGTTATTCGTGCATTCGAACATGAAAATTCCGATTTTTTACGCGGTTGTTCTGGCGAACAGTGCGTTATCGTTTCGACACAATGTCGGTTGTTTTCGAATTTCAAGCAGAAGTGGATCTCAAACGACTAGGTTGGACTGGGTGATGAAGAATGCATGGTCAAATTTGATTATTTCTGTCCGGTCTGTCCTTTCGAAAGAAAGGACCAAGAATTCTCAGGTTAGGTTTTGATTCTGAATATCTCAGTTTACTTCGGTAATACACCCAATCTCGAGAAATATTTATTTGATCAAAATGAAACATGGTTGGTAGATGATCAGTATCAATAAGAATTATTCTTGAAAAATGTTCATATTTCACTGAAATCTCCAAACCGCCAATTCATAAGCGAGTACCCCAATCAGATTTTCTCTGTTTCAGTGCAACTCTGTTTCAGTACAATCAGACATGTATTCTTCGAATTTTCCTAAACATAAGACCTAAAGTTTAGAATATTTGTTTGCATCAACCTTTCACGACATCTACTGGTGAATAGTCGAAGCATTTACTGGATTCTTCAGTGACAATATGTAGGACTGCGGAGTCAATAGATCGTCAGTCGACATATTACAGTCGTCTGTTCACACTCTATGCTTCAGGAGGCGATTCCCTGGAAATTTTATCGGTACTTGTGAGGAGACTGTTGAATATTGAAACATTCTGACTTTCAAATCGGTTCGATTCCCTAATAAACCAATAATAATACCATACTTTCATTACTTACCCCTATCCACAATCTTTCCAAACAAGTTTTTTCCTCTGAGAAAATTTCGTGTTGAACAGTTCCACCTCTGATGTCGGAACTGATACTGACACTCTTGTATCGCTTGGTTGGCACCCTTGTTGACAGCGGCCAATAATCCTGGGTTTTCCCTGGCCAGCCTGTGCTGTTTCCTTCTGAGTGTGCCAGGATTTGGTCTATCCATGTAGAGTCTCCCTGGAGAGATTGGTGATAGGTTGTTTGGTTCACCAGCTTTTGCAATTCCCCTAAAATAAGTTAATGTTGAATATTTTCTTCCAAATCAACAGTGAAGAATATATTTCAGTTCTAAAACCTCTGTTTCCTTTTCAATTTGAAACCTTGTATACTCGTAGAAAAGCGCCAAAGTATTTCTTCTGTTTTCAGTCATTAAACTCTTCAGAAATCTCTATATTTATATTTATTGCCAAAATAAAGTTTTATTCCCACAGAATTTGGAGCTCATTATAGAAGTCGAAAGAATTTCTGTGCAGTATGTATCAAAGTGAAAGGAGAACCTATAGGGTCTCTGATAATCCGAATAATTTCATCATCGCCATAAATTTATCAGAAGGCTTTTCAATCTCATTGAATTTGGAAAAAAATGAGAAAAAGTAATTCATAAATTGGACGCACTTGATTCATGTCACACTATATCTGATGCCTTACTGTATATTTGAAGATATGCTGGTTGAGTCAGAGAACGTTGGAATCTCGATAACAGAAATATTTATATACCCAAGTTATAAATTCTTGAGTGGTTCAGTTTGACATCCTATGCTCAGCTTTCGATTGGGTTCAGTTCCTTGGAATTCATAGAATTCGTTCTTCATTACAAAATTTCAGTAATTTCCTCTATTTGAATATTGAAAGTTCGAAAGTCCAATATTTGTACTGACGGGTTCGGCTTTGGGCGATAAGAGATTTTATTTTATTGACTCTTTCCTTTATTGATGGTATTTGTTCAAGGTACACTCCCAAATGAAATTCTAAAATGTATTTTATTCTTCCGTCATCGCAGTTACCTTTTCAACGGTATTAAAGATAACAGAGGAATATTGCTGAAGGTGTGGAGACATGTTTCAAAATTCAATAATATTTTGAGGAAAAAATTTATCCTACGTATTGGAGGTATAGTTAATCCGTCAATTTGTGCGATGGTCATATAAATTAGAACAACTTTGTTTCCGGTAGTATTTCAGTTCATTTAAATCTTGTTTGTCCTTCTATATTTCCTGATTTAGGTACAATAGAATGAGATAATGTCGAATATTTTAGGGGGAAGATTTCTGAATTCGTAAAACTTCGGAATCTCACAGTCGTTTCGTTTGTTAATGGGCAAAAACAGTCTAAATAGCTGATATGTAATAGAAAAAAAAAATTTCTAGGGTTACATACATCCAATATATCTGGTTCATGAAAACCAACTTTTTTTCCACGAATGAGAAAGTTCCGATAATTCTGAACGAAGAAACCTTGATATTAGGACTGAACATGTATAATGACTCAATAATATTTCATCTGGTATATCAGGATACAGTTGTATTCATAAATTACATATCAGTCGAAATGCCAATAAATAGTGTGAACGCAGCTACATCTGACTGAAAATTACATATTATTAAAAAGTAGGTAATTATATACCAATCGTTACGTAGTGAAAACGAAACTTACTGGATTCCTATGAAGTTATCTAGATACGTATGAGTTATGTTCGAGGGAACATTTCAAAGTTGAATTTAATTGCGATTTAATGAGGTTATGGTTAAGCTGTAGTTACTACTGAATTCTGTGGTATCATTCATCCGCTCTACTATCTTATGAAAATATTCATTCTTGATAGTCCGAATCTGTATTTACCTAACAAAGGTAGAAAGTGGCTGAACGCAGCGTTAAACTTTTCTAGTGAGTTTAGTTGAGAAACATTTACTAGTATGAAACATGTAGAGAGCAATAAGCATGGCTAACGTTATTGACAGTACTTGGCAAATAGTGAGACTAAACACATTCAAATTGAGAATTAACATATTCGAATCGGTGCTAAAAAAAATCAATTTGAGACTAAAAACATTCAAACTGAAAATAATCAATTTTATATTGATATTACATTCGTTCTTGCATGAATTGGAGTTTCATAAGCTTCTTCAGTTTGAACTACATACTACATTTCTACTCCTGCTATTTCGTTGGCATTTTCCTTCTGTTTTTTGCCCTCCTTAGGGCGGTTGACTTCTTGATACCCAAAAATTCGCAAGTCCTTTCGAATCGCCATTCTCTTCATGGACTTCAAATCTTTGCTTTTTAATTGATTCCGAATCTCTTTTTTTTTAATTTTCGAATGAATCGTCATTCAATACTCTCCTTCGACATTGAAGTGTTAATTTTACAAGGTAATCAAAAAATTCTATTCAAAAAGCAACGAATGTTGTACCCATATGAAACTGATTATCGCCAATTTGAAAAATATATATATTTCAAATTGGGAGTAATCATTTCAACATGTTCACCAATTTGAAATATATATATTTCCAATTGGGAATAATCATTTTCATATGGGTACAACATTCGTTGCTGTAAATTGAATTATTTGATTACTTTATAAAGCTGACACTTTCAATGTCGAAAGGGAATATTTAATGAGTGCAAACAAGAGTTCAATTCAAAATTATATCGCTTATTGAAAAAGACGAGTCGGAATCAATTGAAAAGCAAAGAATTGCAGTCTATGAAGAAACGGCTATTGGAAAGGGCTTTTTGGTGTATCAAGAAATCAACCGCACAAGGTGGGCATAAAATAAAAGGAAAATGCCAAAAAGATAGCCGGAGCATAGTTCACACTGAAGAAGCGCATAAAACTCTAATTCAAACAGAAACGAATGTTGTACCAGTAGGAAATTGAATATTCCCAATTTGAATGTGCTTAGTCGCAATTTGATTATGTTTAGTACCAATTTGAATATGTTTAGTCCCAATTTGATTTTGTCAGGTCTCAATGAAGTTGAAAAGGTATAGAATGCTGGCGAGGGTTGCATTTCAACCTTCTGATTCTCTCATTAAATGTTCAACCTGATTCATTGGCAGTTTGAGCACCCACCGTTTGCTCACTGAAGCAGCTTTCCACCATTTTCAGTATCAGAACAACCAGTGTCGTTTTTCTAGCTCTCAAAATATGATGATTGAATCATATTAATTCATATTCGCGAAATCCTGAACCAAATTTCAAACTTTGTTCATGATGATGTATATTCCACAGGTAAAGAGCTTCACCAATATGCGGGTATAAAATGAAGTCATTAACAAAAATATCAGAGGTTGCAGAATGCTTTTCGAGATGGATATAAACGAGCTTTAATATAGTTGAACTATAATTAACTGTAAACTTTAACCACGCATCACCATATATTTTACCAGCATACTCTTATCCAGTTTTTTATGAGCAACCTCATAAGACCCAAGGGCAAATAACACTTGAATATCGCGCCTTAGATCTTGTGGAAAACAAGAATGATTTGGACTTCGTATGGTGTTCAATATCAGTAAATAGGGGGAAGTGTATAGAATGGCAAGGAAGCAATAATCATAATAATAATCAATAACAGAATCAGTTACAGGAAGAATACTTGAGTAAAACTTAAAAAACTCAGTCAGAGTTTGAGAAAAGCTTCGAGAGTAACAGATTAAATAGATCAGAAGTATATTTCTGGCATTTTACTTCTACAAAAACAAACCTCCGAAATTTTAAAACTCGAAATTTTTCATAACAAGGACATCTCTCATCAAATGATTAACCTGACAGCTGTAATGTGCGAAATTTGCGCAATGAGTCCGGCAATATATTCATTAGAAATATCATTTTCACAGTATTTCCAAAAGTATAAATTTACAGAAGCCATCCTCGATTTTCTCGATACTCGATAGACCAAAACTGGCATTCGTGGGACCAAAAATGCATTCCATCAATTTTCACCGCTTGGATAAACTCCACCAATTACTTTCAATTTGCAATAAATTGCCTCCCGAATGAAACAATAACCTATAATTAAGTTGATATAAAAACAGATTGAGCTGCTGGTATGAAGTTAAGACCCATTAACAGGTCAATTTCTGCCTTAAACGGTGTGCGTGAACTTTCGGGATGTTGTGTTTGTGACTCATTTTGAGGACCCATTAGGCTAGTTGTTTTTTGTATCCGCGTTAATGAAGATATCTGGATGAGGATGTCCATATTGGATAGTTAACATTAATAGTATAATTTTCTTATAGATAATTCAAGCTTATAGGAAATGCGAAATGGAAATAAAATAGGTTTATCTTCCGGTTTCTCTCGATAAAGGATATTTTTTTGTTAGAAATTAATGAAAAGAAATATCTAGTAATTGGTGAATTAACAGATTATATTCGAACGTCTTTGGGAAAATGAAGATTGCAGAAATATAGTGTTCCAGATTTCGCTGACAATAATTCACAACAACTTTCTCAAATCACAATATTTCAAAATTTTTAGGCCAAATTCGGAAAAATTTTATTAGAAAACATTCCGGTCGATATCATATTTTCAAAAGAACAGATTTTAAATCTTTTCATCATTGAACTGTATTAGAATTAATTCCTGTTTTTTATGAATGGATATGTTTTTTGAAAATTCCGAAGTTTCCATAAAATTTTTACATTGGTAGTTTGACCTATCAAGTACCAAGAGTTATCTCAAATATTATGATTTTTGCTGCATAAATTTTGTATTTTTGGAGAATAAATCAAAAGACATTAAAAAAAAAACTATCTGAACTCTCCCCAATATATTTATCGTATAATGCGATGGTAACTTGTTGACCTTTAATTGAAGGTTCACACTATTCACATGCTCGCATGTTTTTGCGTGCATGTTCGGCTCTTGCCGATTCATCATCAACGGATCAGTTTTTTCGATTCATTCTGGAAATAACAACGATACCCAGGAAAAAACACGATATTTTACTAATTCTGCTTCAATATCTCCGAAAATTGGGAACAGATCAAACTGAAATTTGCTTTACGGTTGGAGAATATTAAGTTCAAGCTCTATGCAAAATGTTATTACAATGAGATAATTACTATCCGGAGAAAAATTTTCCACAATAATTTGAAAAATTCTGGAAAACATGTTTTTGTGAATTCACTAACAATACGATACCCATAGAATTCTGCCAGCAGTTGTGCGTAGGTACTATCGACCTGCTGAGTTTCATCTGATCGCATAGCTCTGGAAATCTTGCAGATTTGACTCAACCGGCGCAATCTGATCAAGTTTCAAGTCGACAGCTCTTTTCGTTCTCAAGTTATCGTGGCAACGGAAGGACGGGATCAGTTAGTCCAACCTAGTCGTTTGAAACAATTTTTTGGAAAAAATCGCAAATTGAAGGCATTCTAGCGAAATAATAGCACGCTGATGCCAAGAGCATGCGCGCAAAATAAGTTTTCGATATTTACATACAACTGACAATACACATTTAGGTAATCTTTGGATTTCGACAAGTGGAAATCAAAACAGTGTTATTTAGGGACCATCGTTGCCAGATTGTGCAGAAGCCTAGTACTAGATTTGAGTGATAGTATCTTGATTTATTCGTGATGATTAATTCTGATCTTAAAATGAAGTACATAAAATAATGATCGAGTAATGTCATGGATTCTGCCGTAGGTTAGGTTAGTTTAGTTTATAACATTGCCAGTCCAAATCAGAAGAAATTTAATTTCATCTTAGTTGAATTTAGGACAGTATCAATCCAAATCGTAAAATAAAATAACGGCGTCACATAATTGAAAATTATTGAAAAACATACCACCTTTATCTCTGCTTCAAATAAAAATAGTGCAGAATTGCCCTTACTTACTTATTCAGACATATTACTTTTACGTTCAATGTACTTCTCAACGCATATTTTATACAACTGAGTGATAGTATGAAGTACATAAAATAATGCTCGAGTAATGTCATGAATTTTGCCGTGGATTAGGTTAGTTTAGTTTATGATATTGCCAGTCCAAATCAGAAAAATTCAATTTTGGGATGGTGAACTTGAATTTCGTCTTCTGATTTGTTTAGCTCCTAGGTGAGGTTAGTTGAATTTAGGACAGTATCAATCCAAATCGTAAAATAAAATAAAGGCGTCCCATAATTGAAAAACATACCACCTTCATATCTGCTTCAAATGAAAATAGTGCAGAATTGCCTTTTCTTACTGATTCAAACATAATCCTTTTACATTCAATGTACTTCTCAACGCATAGTCTATACAACTTACATAGAGGAAACCGAATTTTAAATAACATGACATCCAGTGGCATCTGATTTATTTTACAGTCTGGCAACGTGGCTCCCTAAATGACACCAGTGGAGCATGCGCAGAGCTTGTTTTTATTTTTACTTGTCGAATCCCAAAGATTACCCACATTTATACTGAATTTATGACAACAGCAAGCATTCCTCCGGTTTATTTTTTCAAATTTAATCTTGAACCTCTCGTCGCGCAGCAATCCGAACAATCCTCTTTAAAAACGGAAAAAAATTCGAAAATTCATAAAGATATGACAAGTGATTGCCAATAAAGACGTGTCCGGCATAAAAATGTCCTTGCAAGAATATAAAATGTATCGAAATATTCGATTCCTACAAGCTTTCGTTCCATGGGATCTTCTCAACAACTTAATGTTACAAAAAATTGAACATATGCGAATACGTTCGTATAGGAATATATTTATTCGTCCAGTATTTTAAGGATCTCGACAGGAGGTTTCGCTATAAATAATTAATAAATCGTATGGCGACCCATGAGTAAAAGAAGTAGAAAGGAGTATAATATTGTGTTTACGAGTGTGTAAATTTTCATTGCACAGATTGGAACTTTTATGGCCAAAGTATGTGAAGAGGCGACACAAACGACCATAGGCGTACAACGTATCGCTTAATGATCGCTTTCTCATAGAATATACATACATATTGGGAACTTCTGCGAAGATGCCAGCGCCCTAACGGATAAATTTGGAACCTGTCCAAGCTAGTAGTTTTATGTAAACAAACCTTAAAAATGTGGTGGAGAACGAATATTTATTAAGCAGTGCTTGAATATTTGAAGAAATTATTATAGTTTTGTCTAAGATTTCTTGAGAAGGAACTTTTCGTTCGGATCACGATATAAAATCGTACTCTAAATCGTTCCTGGAGGATAATTTCGGTGTTATTTTAGTGTATGTTGCTTAGTGGATCAAAATAAACCAATATCTAAGTTTAATTGAATTTCTGGGAAAATAGGCACCTCAATAAGTAATTTGAGGACTCTTATTTATGTGAAGAAGTGCGGAATGCAGGCTATATTATGTGGTAAATCTAGAATCAGTCCAAATGATATGACTTGTTCTTTGTTTACAAACGAGTGAATCAATAAAATGAAAACAGATTTTCTGCTTTAGTTCTTTTGCATCATATTTCTAAAGAAAAGGAAGCAGATAGATATATAATTGATTTCATTTTCATATTACAGCAACTCAAGATACACATACAAAATGAAAAATGTCACAGCCGGTTCAACCAAACTATATTTAGAAATGAGAAGTATTAATGTTTTTATATGAGTAACTTCAGCTATTATCAACTCTAACAGTATCTCAGATTTTCAACCAGATCACTCTTTTAGAATATGATTTTGTGTAGTATGTGAATTAGGTAGCTGCAGAAGTGCTCGGTAGTTTCTCTGCAGCATTTTCCTTCAAAATTCTCTTATTTTTATTTACACCTGAAAACATCATGACATGGAGTTGTTTCGAAATGAATACATTGTAGGTAATTTACCTTTATGAAAATAAACATCTTCAGAGAAATGCAGTGAATATACTTTCATGTATTTCGTGACCTGTTTTCCAATCTTCAATTTCTAAAGCTAGGCCTTCCTTCTATCATTGAGTTCCCTGCCAAATGCTGTTTCCAAATTAACTTTAATTTCATTCGGCTTTGGAAAAAATGAAAACTAGAGGCACTAGATGATCCTTTCTTCTTTGACCATGAATAACATGAGTTGAGGCACACAAAAATAGTCATTTCGGGAGGATGCCATTTTGAATTAATACGATCGAAATTTGTAATCGTAAAGAAAGGAATCGATTGATGAATATTACAACGACTTTCGGTATTCCAAAATTTCAACTCGGAGAACAACACAAAAGCTCGAAAATGAACTCCAAAAGTAAGCAAATTACGTTAGAATAACAGGCACGTCGAAAAACTACTAGCTTGGAAGTGTTCGAATTTCTATCACCAGAGGGCGTATCGCTTAGCAGTAGTTGCGAATAGTCTATTGGCGTCTGAATTTAAGATTGCAGCGCCACGGTGGCTAGTTTTAGAACATTAGATACAGACATAGATTTCGTTTTGACAGTCGATTTTGTACTGTTTGTTAGTGTTGGTGTTTAATAATATTTGATTTCACGATTTATTCAAAGATTTTTCAGACTTTTTTAGTTCACGAGAATATTACTGGGAGTACGTATTACATTTTTATAAAGTAGGTATGTATCATTCTTCAATCTTATTGACTGTAGGAACTCTAAAATTACGGGGATATCTCCAAGGTTAGACAGTATTTTAATATTATTTATTTTCAGATCCAAATGGCAAGATAAACTTTGGTGGATTTCTAAGGCTGTCTTGAAAGTTGAAAAACAGATAGTATTGTAAAACATACTTTCTGGAATAATAGACAAATACTCATGACTTCACTATTTTTATAGCAAAGGACGAAATACTCAATATATTGTGAATAAAATGAATACTTCACATAAAACTAATACTACTTGTATCGTTAGTCTAATTATTATGGATTGACAAATGAATTTCCCAACACTCATATGATTGGTCTTGAAAAAGCTGTAATAAATAAGCCTTGTACAACTTTGCTTTCATCGGCAGCAGCACTTTGAGCAAACAGTATTCATCACCAGTTATTTCCTTGTTGAGACTCTTTTTTTTCAATAGTCAGTTCTATCACTGAAACATTAACGTTGATCCTTAAATCCAGGCAGATTTCTGGCAGGCAGGGCATTGCTCTTAATTGAATTTCTCTGCTTGGATTAGGGACCTGGAGAACAATGGTCCTCATGAATGTGATCTAATATTTCATGAGCAATTAGTTCTTACCTCTATGAACATGATCATCATCGGTAAAATGCAGGTAACAGACGCTCATAAATCTTGTTTGTTGGTTTTTATCGATTCTTCAACACTTTCAGGCCCGACCTGTTAAAGGAAGTTTCTTTCACCCTAACTCGAAATTTTTCACCGGGCTGTGGAAATCTATGGGAAGGGACATTTGAGTTTTCTTTTCCTCAGTAGAAGCACTTATAAAATCACACAAACGCCAGGAAAAATGCATAAACTTTCTCATTTTCTTGAAATTCCTATTAACTTGTCAATGATAATGTCTGTACCTCAGGTTATTCGGATAGCCACCAGAGGGAGTAGCGTTTATCTGAATCTGAATAGAATTCGAGTAAAACACTGTCGTCAAGTCCGGAGTATTAATTAAAGAATGATTTGGGACAATTTTGCATTATTTTTCGAGTTTTTTCTAGGTTATCATTCCAAATATTTGAGGACGAATTAAAAACCTAGAAAAGCACTAACGAGAAGTTCATAAAAATTACCGCTTTGGCAACGAATTTGAACATGTCAGTGCTCCAATAGGTTTCACTTCGAAGGTACATAAAGAATTCCGTGAGGATATTATGATCAAAAGATCGCAGAATATCAAATATTTGAACAAAACAAACATTCAAATTTTTTTTCAGATTGTTCAGAATGAAACGACTATCAAGAAATTTTACACAAAATTGTTCATCAGCATTTTCAAACTGATAACAATGCTTTATAATGAAGAAAAAAGTATGTTTTGAGTTATTTCAGAAAAAAAACTACGATACTGAGAAAAAATTTTGAAAAAACTTTGATAGAATTTTGCCCAATATCTCCGAAAATTTATACGTTATCTAACTGAAATTTCGTACCCGGCTGTGAAATCTGGATTCAAAAGTATGGGCGAAATTTTTTTCGAATATGAAGAATAGTTTTCGAAAAAAAAAATTTCGAAAAAGAATTTCGGCCCTTGTTCTTTCGAAATGGACCAAATTTGATTAACTTCAAAAACCAATGGAATCAAAATATTTTTCATCAAGTGAATCTGCTTTGCTGTTACTTTTGAAAATGTGAAATTGACAAAAGTTTTGAAATAAAGAAGCACTGAAAGAAAATATTGCTACAATTATTATTCTAATTATTGTCTGATGAAGGGTCAGATAAATACCCTGAAATGTTACAGTTCAATTCGTTGATCGCTTATTACGCGCTTGTTCTGGGGAACAGCGTGTTATCATTTCGTCACGATGTCTGTAATTTTCGAATTTTGAGCCGAAATTGGTCTCAAATGACTAGGTTCGAATGACTGATGAAGAATCCGTGGTCGAAATTGATTCTGTCCATCCGGCCGTCCGTGTGCGCTGTAACTTTCGAAAAGAAGGACCTAGAGTCCTGAAATTTCAGCCATTTGAAATTTTGATTTTCCAATAACTCGAAACATTTTTTATCTGATCGAAATTAAACTTGGTTGGAAGATGGACAGTATCAATAAGAAGAATTAACCATGGAAAAATTCGAAAAAAAAATTTTTTTTTCTTGAAAATTTTTATATTTCATTGAAATTCCACTGAACTTGTAACTTGCTTTTCTGGATTTTATTACTACGATATTGTTCATCAGGCAACAATTTTTCGAGAAAGTACCCTTGACAAATAGATTGAATCCCTCAATCCGCAAGGGCGTTTGCTATAAGTAATAATTTCATTTAATTTTCAATAGTTCTTTTTCAGATATAGGGAGTGAAAACCTTGAAAAAATCTGAAAAATAGGAACTTCCTTGAATGTTATATATAACAGAGCGGGCAACCATTCAACTACCGACCCCGCCAACCGCTGCTTCGTCGATTTATGATATGAATTTCCAATGTTCGTAGAAAAAAGCAGCAAAAACTCTTCTGAAATATTGCGTGTTAACAGATATTACAGATATAAGTTCAATCCGAAAACAATTCATATTTCTTTTCCGAAACCATTGGTTGAGTTTTGCATATTTGCAAACTTATACAGCTGGCTAAGTACCAAAATTCACCTGAGAATAATTCATATAAAAGTTTTTTTTGTATAATTGCGAAGAAATTGAACATTATTTTGATACTATTCTCCTTATTGAATCAAATTCAACTTCGAATACCAAATACTGACTTCAACTTGAAGTGAAGTTGTTTTCAGCTATCATGATTAATAATATATCATCACTTTTTTTAAAGAGTATCGATTCAACTTCTATTGTAAGAACCTCTAAATACAAAACGATGACAAACAAATATGACAGAAGACTCACATATCAGACTGCAATAAACATATGATAAATGAAAACGTCCTATCGAACAAAGGATCTCTGACAATTTTTTCTCGACAAATGGCCTCATCATTATTATCATAACGTGTGACAGTCGACACATAGATACAGTCGGCGCCAATGGCAATCTTACATCTTAATCGCAAAAACTGAACAACTCGCACAGTCAACGGCGTAAGAAATTGACGAACGACAGTCAGTCGAGTCACAGAAACGGGTGGTGTGTATCAGCGGCACAGAGGAGCGTGAGAACAGCATCATCTAGCTGTTATCTATGGTCTTCGTCTTGGTCATACGTTAACCCCTTATCTTTGAGCAGCGGATTCCACGGTCGAAAGGTATGTCACAAGGACCGACAAAAAACACGCCACTACCGTGGACTAATATAGGATTCTTCACTTAATACCGGATCTGACGATGCTTCCATTTGTCTCAGTCTACCGGAGCAGGCACCAAGAAACAGGGGCGGCATGTATGAAATAGTCCCGATGAGGAAGATGCAGGTTGATGGGAAATTCGTGAAAAAGCTAGCGTGAATTCATTTGAGCTTTTTCAGGCTTGTACGAATGCTGATTAAGCACATTAATGCTTTAGATATGCTCATATAATTCAAAATATCATAAGTAAGTTAATTCCCTCATAAATTCCATATTTTTACAGCGAGGCCACCCATCCAGGTATTGACGTAGATATTATTTTAAAAATATTCAAGACGTTAGTGAACAATATGTCACGTAGTTGGGAGAAGAAAATCTTGAAAAAGAGTTAATACCGTATGAGGTTTGCCAAACCGGAATTTGACCTTTTTTCTTCAGAATTTTCGATGATATTTATCGGATCAAGGTGAAATCTTGAGCGCTATTATTGAATATTGACATTAAGCCTTGTCAAATTTCATGGAAATTTGAAGGGAAGGGCCCGCAAGACATATTTTTTTGAATGAGAGTATCTTCTTGAAATTCTGCATAAAGTTACCTGTCAGTATTTTCCAACCAATTACGAAGTTTCTATCCAATCGCATCAGTAGTTCCAGAGATATCAAGAGTCCAACTCACTCGTTTCAGAACATTTTTGGTTCTAAATTCGAAAATTACCGCCATCCGAGCAAACTGATAACGCTGCAGCTCATAACAACAAACTCATAAGAAATACAGTGTGATACATAAAAAAAAGTCCTTTTCAGAAGAAAATCGCTCGAAATCGTCAATTTTTTTCTGGATGGGGACATTTTGCATTGAGTTAATGTGCTTAGATAATTGCCAACTTATCACAATATTTCAATCTGAGTTAGTCTGTTATCTCGAGATATTGAGAAAAATAACCTTAAAATTTCAAGAACTCCGAAACAGTTGGAGTAAATTTGGCCATTAACGAAATTAACCGTCGCGTTTTGATACAAAACATTTCTTGACAGTTTCCAGTCACTATATAGTTCGTTCCAAAACAAAAGTGGCAACAGGAAAACCGCCGACATCTGTTTCATCTTCAGTGAGTCGAACCTATTCATTCAAAACATTTTCAACAGAAAATTCTAGTTTCTGTTCGCTATTTCTCAACTTTTTCTCCCAAAATTGTAAGACAATAGGTTCATCTGCATTCAAGGATACGTTAGGAATTCTATTATTAAATTATCATATGTCCATAGATGGAATTCAATTTCAAATAGCTATACCTAACTAGAAAATAAAGATATAAAAAAGTTTCTTAGAGATCAAATTGTTGAACATTTTCGCATCAATATTACCGGGTTATTCATCAAGGGTGGTGACCGACCGAATCTTGGAAACCGTTTATCATATTACTACGTAGAAAAAATTCTTATGACAAAATCTGCCCTTTAAAATATTTTCAAGTTCGAAATTTTCAACTAGAATGTGCAATATATCACTTGTGAATAATAATTGTATTTTTCACAAAATATTTTTCAACTCAGAATGGCGAAGAATAATAAATAAGAAACAACTCTTTCTATTCAACAACTTTTGTTCCAGTAATACTTCTATATTTTCTATTGATTAGTGGTGAGATAGATAAACTTTACTAAACACTCTTACTTTTTTATGCGCGAACCAATTTTCTTTTACTTTGATTTCATTTGAAGGCCACTAAAAGCAGTTTTTAAAAACATATGACAATAATATACCGGGTGCTTCAATTGATAACTAAAGGCTGTTGTATGTCACTTCACTCTATTTATGCTTTTCAAAATGAAAAAAAACGTTGTTCAAAACGTCTTGTAGAAAATGATTTTCCAATCCAACTGGGCTTTAAAATTTCTTCTCGAATAATTCCAAAGCTGAAAAAACCTTCAGTGAGAGTTCCACTCTGTATAAAATCGTAATAAATATCCATAATGAAAAAGCTTCGTTTTCTCATCAGACCACGTGAGCTATTTCTTCTTATACATTTCTATCACGTAGGTCTGATATCTTCCTGAATTTATTGAAGCATTCTTCAGACTTTACTGCCTCGCACCGAATTTTTGTCGACATGGGATTCAGTTTTCTCGATTTTTATTACCAGAAGTTCACATTTTCGACTGTTCGGATGTCCCTTGCCTTATCTGTGCTATAAAGTACCTTCAAGACTACCTGATTTGTAACCCGGAGACCGCTATCTATATTATCTGAATGGCTTAAGTAATAGGTTTTCATTCAGTTTTAACAAGACTGAATTGCGACCAAGCTGTAGATAAGACGAGATTACTGGACTGGAAGCGACCGGACTGTTCCTTGTTGTGGGTTTCTGGGAAGGATGCTCGTCCTTCGGGGAATTCGGCAAGTTCCTGCATTTCCTGTCGATCGCTCGATGATTGGTTGTTCAAAATGACGACATTTCCAACATAATGTTATTGGCGCGATTGGAAACAACAGCACTATGGTTAAAATGTCATCAATTCGAACACACAGGCAGATGACGTCGGTTTGTTGATCCTTTTTTAGGGATTTATCAGGAACCGCAATATTTTGATTCATGAAGGTTTATCATCCATGAGGTGTTACGACTTGGTGAGTCCTTGGATCACAGTGAGCTTAGAGATGTATTTCGATCCTGTGTACTATTATATCCGTATCAGTGTGCATAAGATCTAAACTTCTACAATGGTTACCAGTTCTTTCAAATATTGTACCACGCCATATTCCTAGACAGGTTGCAGTGATAATGTCTTGGGATAAATATTATTCCGTTCCGAATTTCCGAATTTATTCCCCATCATATCTAATATTCCAGATTCTAAAATTGCTATAGATTGAAATCTTGTTAACCTTTATGGATTGACGATTTTCTTTATTCCAAAAAAAATAATAAAGAATTTTGGCGTTCGGAAGGGAATTTGTGTAATCTTTCCAACAAAGGTTTGATTAGCGGTCCTTCAGAAAAAGTTCGTGGTTTTAATCTTACTAGAAAAATTTGGTGTATTTCGAATCTACTTAAGACTGGTCATGGTCGCTGTAATACATTTCTTTTCAGATGGAATTCGGTCGAAAGTTCAAGGTGCGAATGCGGAGAAGAAGAGGAAACAATAGACCATTTTGTTAATAGTTGCGTTAATAGTGCGCGTCAAAATTATGGAACAAATTTATTTCCTCAGAAGAAAAGTATTTGGCAACAAAATCCTGAAACAGGTCAATTTTTGTTTCACTTTTACCAAATTTATATGCATTTTTGAAGGATTTTTGGTTGCACCCTGATCCTTCCCCATCAACCCTCTTGATTTTAAGTAAAATTAATTCAACTTATCTTGTAATGCACAATGATTCTCCGGGTGGTACTTCAATGCCGAAATAAATTTCCAATGTCACTTTTTTTCTCCATTAAAGAGTTCGTATTAGACGTTGAAAGTTGTGCATTAACAAAACTGTAATGGTCGACTTTCATTCGGTACCAAATTTCATCAGGTACCATCGTCTCAAAGTAAATGAGCCATGACAAAGTGCACATACTGAAAACCGGTTTAAAGTAACTAATTTTTCAAAAAAAAATTTTTTCTTCAAAATTTCTGCACGCCTGTGAAGAAGATACGATATTGCCAAAAAAGTACTACATGACCCACTTTCCGTATTCAAAAAATTTAGAGGGTTGGTGGAGATTGCTCAGGGTGTAACAAAAATCTTTCAAAACTGCATAAAATTTGGTAAGAGTGAAACAAAAATTGACCTGTTTCAGGTTTTGTTGCCAAATATTTTCCTTCTTGGTAAATGAATTCGTTCCATAATTTTGACGCGCACTGTATACATTTGTGAACTCCTGACTACACATTTTAATTTTATGTTTGGGGGTCGTGAGTATACATAGTAATCGAGCGAATTGTAACAGAGGACTTCTTGCTCTTTGATCTTTGAAACCCTGTTCCCAAAGGATTTTTGTTGAAAGGTAATCCTCCATTTGCACCTTTATTTCTGGTCGATATCTTCGAAAGTGATTCAATTGAATTGATAGAGAAATCTTACATTCGTATCGAAGCCATGGTATTTCAGAATAATAATATGAAACATATATAGCAATCATATCCAGTAATAGTTTTTAGGTTTCTCATTTACATCAAACGTAATTCCGCTTGCATCAAGAGGATCATGTGTGAATCAAACTAATATTTGGTTGGATCTATTCAAGAATACCATTCTCTTGAATTAATGCGGTCACAAATTGATTTAAGAGAAACTTTTCTCTGTGTAATATCTATATTACTGGAAATAAAGAGTTTTTTACTCAAGTATCAATAGAAAGTTCCTATAGGTACCAATTACCCTACCAATCATTTCAAATTCCTCTCCGAGAACGGAACACGTAAACTATTCGTCCGATCCCGATTATAATTAGAACCTACACAACCGTGGCATCTTCACACAAACGAGATTTCTGGAATCCGAATACTGCACTCAAAAAACCGATTCCACGGCATAGGACGCTAAGGCCGAGATCCTCTAGCTGCGAGTCCAACAAACCGACAACCCAAACACCTGTACGGACATATCTCGTATAATAACTCCGTATTAATTTCCGTCATACGGCCTACTTGATGTTCATAGTCGGCAATTAATACCGCATTAACAGTCTAAGATGGCAGCACGGCGTAAATTGCACCCGTCTCTTCTGTTGTAACGAACGTTGATGTATCGACATCAGAGGAAACGCCAAAACGCAAAAAAAACGCACAAAAGAAACCAGTCGACGGTGAGTTGATGTGACGACTTGTCCAGGTATTGAAAACTGAGGATTAGTCGAGAATAATGACGACAGGATGAGTTTGGTGCGAATTCTCGGGCTTGAAGAAGTGAAAGTTTCAGTTTTATAGCGGGGTGGAGGTAAGTGAGGACGTCTGAACGCCGAAATATGGTATTTTGTTTTGAGATGAAACGATGAGGTGTTTCGCGCTTGGTGGACTGTTGAAGTCTCCAATATTTTTGCCGATTTCTCTCGAGAAGCTTGGAATATGGGAATGGTATCTACTTCATTATAGAAAGTACCCTCAGAGCCTTCGTTTCAATTCAAAATTTCATCATGAATACGCTTTGATTCTTCAGAAATCACGGAATCGATTAGAGTTTTCCTGCTTGGTCGCCTGTTGAAGTCTCCAATATATTTCGATTTTTCTCGATTAAATAATACACAGAGAAAAAGGTTCTCTTGAATCAATTTGTAACCGCATTCGTTCAAGAGAATGGTATTATAGAATAGGTCCAACCAAATATTAGTTTGATTTTTCGATGAAATACTCTTGAACCATGTGAACAATGATACTCCTGATTCAAGCGGAATCACGTTTGGTCCAAATGAGAAATCTTACAACAATTAGTGGATATGTTTGTGATATATGTTTCATATTTTCATTCGGAAATCCTATTGCTTTGATACGAATGTAAGATTTCTCATTTTTGTATCTGAAATATTTTTCTAGAAGATTTCCATTTCTTTCACCAAGAGAATATAATATATTCGCTGCAATTAGCGGCTCTCGAATACTAAAAATGTATGGAATCTTAAGAGGCCTTTCATAATCATTTTTGAAGATATCAATCATTCATAAGTGGTAAATAGAGGATCATACCTTCTTACAAGTAAGTTTTTTGGGAACAGGGTTTCGAAAATCAAAGAGCAGAAGTCTTTTGGAACAATTTGCTTAGTTACTATGTTTACTCTAGACCTCCAATCTAAAATAAAATTGTGTAGTCTGGAGTTCACTAATGTCGGTATACATGTGACAATGTTTGTGCATAACACACATGCATGTAGGCATGTACCCACATATTTCAATTCAAACTTTGTTCTCGAGTTATCAAACTTATTCTTGAAACCAACCTTTTCTTCTTGACATTCGAAACCCTGTTCCCGAAAAACTTCCTCGATCTTGATAAGTAGTTCTCCATTTACACCAAATTCATAATGCACTATCAAAAACACAAACGCACTTGTTCACTGTTCACTATGGTGGCCATGACGTTGTTTCCTATCTAAATATGCATATGTTCTGCGATTCTACATTCCATACGCGTCTTCAGCGCTAATACCGTTTATTAGTCGAGGGGGTCACGTGTACGTGCTTTCAACATCAGAACACATTAAATAAGAAATGATATTCTCGATCCAAGAGAACTATGATTAGCTGAAATTGTTTTCTAAAGCAAGGAGAATGCATGTATTGGTTCAATTAAATTCGATTCAAGAAAATTCATTTAAACAGGCAAACAACGGAATGAGTTTAGAATAGAAGTATATTGTTCAATTTCAAATTATTATTTTTGGGAGAAGATTATTTATTTCAAGAATATGTTTACATTTGATCTGAGAGATTCTTTTTCTCTGTGAATGGATTGAATTCATGACCTTGTTTTTTCCATAACTTCTTCAACTGACTGTTCAATTATTATTCAGTGCAAAGAATAACACATCAGTTGAGCCATGCAAGCCTTAAATCCCACAAGGAAAAAATTGAAAGTGATAAAGCAACAGATTCAATTCCATCATGCAAAGCAAAATAATCAAACGAGAAAAAACATCCCCTAATGGTCGAATTACAATTTCAAATAACCCAATTCATATTCAAATTCCTACACGCATCATAATGATAGGCCATTCAGAGATACCAAGGTAAAAAAATCCCGGCATCTTAAGCAGAAATTGTACTCGGGATGTCACTATAATTGTGAATAAATAGTGGTACAGATAAAATCGGAATATGGCAGAATGAATAATAACGGAACAATTTATGTCGGTGGCCATATACAGTGTTCTGTGGTCGCGGATATAGGAGACCATTCGTTGGGTACAGACAGATTATTACTGTATGCAAACTAGGGTTCAATTATTTCCTTCGGTATGATCCATCATGTGGACAATTCACCTTCCAGACACGTACAAGATGGGATTGTGCATTATCAGACTGTATATTTCATATTTGTATGATATGTTTCAGAAAATGATTACTTAATTATTTTAAATTAGCTTTTTTTCCGTGAATAGTAAAGTCATAATAACACGAACTAAAATTAAGGATATCCTATAGTCACTTAAATAAATATCCCATATAATGATAGGGAACAATTATATTTCCGGTAAATTGGAACTGCAAAATGCAACAAAACGCCATAACTGTTTGAAAGCCATTCATTTCAGATTACGTTCCAGTTCCAATACCGCTACTTGGATAGGTACGTAATTTCATTTTAAATTTTCAAATTTCAAAAATCTCTCTTTTTTCAGTGTTGTCTATAGGATTGAATGCTTCTTGAAAACTACATCTTAGACTTTCTGTCTATGAATGAAAACTTTTGTACCAGTTTATTGAGAACTTTCAGAAAAAGTTCAAACATTATAAAGTGAGTTAGATTAGATATACATTGTTCGTTTCTGCACTGACTAAGAGTTAGTTTTTATGTCACATTAATGCTATATTTCATTTAACTCTTAGTTGTTCATTCACACCAATATTATATATTCTCCTCATATATAACTTGCTGTAGATTTGTCAGTATAATTTGTTCGTTAAAATTTTTAATTTTGGTTCTCTGGGTAATTTAAAAGTGTATTTCAGGAAATAATTACTTTCGACGCAACGGTTAGTTTTGAGTTTATGTTATGAATTTTCTGATTTCTGATGCTTAGTATACAGATATTTTTCAGTTTAAGTTCAATTTTGTTAAAATTATTGGTGTTTTGTTAGAGGAGTAGTGTAAGTTAGACTTCGCCTCGATTTTTTTTTGTGCTGTATATGACGGTGCGAATAAAAGACACTTTACTATTATTATTATTAAAATGAACAGAAATACGAACATAATGAATGGAATTTGACCAATATTTTTTCAATTGGTGCAGCCTTTTCGTTCAAGTCAATTTCTGGCTCAAATATGTTAAAAATTGAAGACATTGATCTGGGGGAATAATGAAGTTCTTGTTCACAAAAACAAGTGAGTGAAAATGAAAGTGAATACTGGATAAAATAAACATTACGTGGTAAGTGCGACATGTTAAACCTAGAATGTTATATAACGGTGTGTGCTAAGTGAACAAATTGTCGATTTCATAATACTAGGTAGTAGGTTTAGTTTTTTTCAGTTCCAATGATGATATCTAGGACTGTACTCTTTGAGATATTCGGAAAATAGTTTTTCGAATGATTCATCAAAATTTTGATACTATCACAAACATTTCTAGTAGGTAAAGTAGTGACGTGAGTCATGAGCTTTTGCACGCTTGTTAAAATTCGTTGTCAAAACTGTTCTTATAGTTATTGAGAAAATAACAACGGCGATGAGACAGATTTCCGAAAATAAATATTCAAATTCTCGAAAATTCAAAAAGCACCGGAATTGGAGCAAAATGAAAACGCGAGACTTTTCCTGAATATATTCTGCTGACATCACAAACCGATTAACTAACGAACCTTTGAAATGTTGATCGGCACAAAATTTAGATATTCAAAACAAATGTTAGCTATGAGTTAACACCAGTGCGAAATAAAATCTCATTTTTTTGAAAACCAGCTTGTTCATCACACAAAAGTTCAATTATCCATTAGAAAAACCTGCCACTTCCCGAATAATTTCCAATTTTCTACCAACTTTTATAAACTAATCCTGATATCCGAAATCAAACCCACCATGAACCTGAAACAGTCGAACAACCGCAACCAAATCGACCAGGAACCACTCTCCCATACACCCAGAACTGCTCCGAACCGTTCGTCACATAAATTACATCAATTTCTCCAACAAAAACAACAGACCATTCTCGTTCCGAAATCTCCAAAACGTACAAAAAGAGACGGGACTAAGTCCGGACAGTAAGACGGCCGTGCGGATTGATGGATTGACGTCGTGGCGATCAGAACACGATCCAGAGTGAGTCCCTTAAATCTCCTCTGTCACTTTGCCAACATGTCACCACGGCAATTGCGATTCTATTTTCGTGAAATTTGCAGGTCGGTGCCTACGTGATCTGGGCGCTGATGAGTCGAGCAGTTGTCGATCTCGGGCCAATTTTCGATTAGTTCGAGACGGATTGTTGGGTTCCGAAGAAACAGATGAGTGTGTAATTGGCGTGAGTGGGGAGGGGGAATTTGAAGTATTGGGTTCGCAAGAGTCATATTAGAAGATTTTTTGGGTGTGACTCACATGAGTGTCGTCATGGAAAACTCTTTATTTGGGGGTTTTCTACGATTTGATGAGCAAATGTTTCGCAACATTTATGACGTTGCAACTTTTGTTTCCGTAATATTTAAATGCAATAATGAAACAAGAGGTTTCTCTTTCATACCATTATTTCGTTTTACAGCTCTTATAAATGTGTTATCTCATTTTCCTTTAGATTCAATCTGTCAATGCACTTTCTAAAAGATGAAACCAAGAGTAACAATATTCAAAGGCGAAAACTACAGAAATTTGAATTTTCAAATAAAATGCAATTGAAATGAAAAAAATGGCTCTTCAATGTATTTCATAATTTGAAATGCTAACATTGAAGGGTAAATTCAAATATGGGACTCATTAATGTGATTGGTCACACGTCATAGGGTATAAGTGTTTTCCGTATAGGTAATCCAAAAGTTTATAAACTATTCAACAGGAAATACGTATCACATATTAGAATATCTGCAACTTCTATATTGTTTGATTTACATACCCGTATAGTTCAAAATTCGATTTTGAGCTACTAAAGCGTTTGCCACCTGATTCTGATTATTGCCACTTTTTCAACAGAAAGTCTGATTTTATGTTTGTTCGTTCATATTTATGTGTGTGATAGCTTTTTCGTGTTGAGTATTATATTTTGCTTGTGATATCATTGAATATTGCATGGGTGAACTTAGTTCGAAGAATATTAACGTTCAGTATCAATTGGATTTATCAATAATAGTTTTCCGATAGGCTTGTTGGCCAGACATCCTAAATAACACATTACCTGAAATGTTCAGCATAGCAATCAATATAGAGAAATTCAGTCATGAAACTTTTCTACGAGTCGATATTTACTTTATATTAACCAAAGATCTATATTGAGTTATAACACTTTTCTACGAGTTGATATTCACCTTATATTATTAACCAAAGATATGTTATAATGTAAGTTATTATATAATGAAAAATAACAAGGTGTAAAGAACCAAAATAATTTTCAATTATCCTGTTTCTTTGCGGTTCAGCAAATTTTTTCAGTTTCATCTGCTACTTTTTTTCTTCAAATATTTTCTTTTTAGTCAAAGCCCTTTTTGGTAATTATTAACCGTTTTTAGCGACACATATAGTTGTAATAAAATTCAAGACAGTTTTTCAAGTGGGTCCAGAACTGCTTTCTGCTTTTTCTTTACAAATAAAAGTAAAAGAAAAGGATTTTTTGGAAATCGTTTGGTTTTTTGAAATATAAGATTATATGGTTCATGGTTCTTCAAACTTTCAAGAATATTTTTCATCACCAATCAACTAGTAGATAAGTTTCGGAATAATTGTTCAAATTAATTCATACCGTTACCCAAGACAGGGTTCAAAACTTTAGCAATAGGGTGGGTATAACTATGCGAAGTCTCAGTAATGAATCTTCCACGCAACTACATAACAAAGAATCGAATCATCAAAAAAAAAAACCTATGGTTTAACCCATTGAAAGAAATCCGTAAACAATAGTTACCAGAAAATTTCCAAGGATTTTGATTCTTTCGTCAGAAATAATAAATATTGTTAAATTGAAAGAAACCATCATCTCATAAAATCATACAAGATATTCGAATATTGTAGCCTCGCTATCAATTTTATAGAGCAGCATAAAGTTCCGAATTTTTGGGGTATATTTCTTGGAATGTTAGTATTGTAGGTATATTTCTCTCCCACTTATTTTTGAGTGAGACAAAATTATTAAACATTCCTTTTCATTTTTGATGGCTGGTATATAGATAACCTATAGGTATAAATAGTCGAAATTAAAGCCGTGTTTTCTTCCCAATTTGAAAATTTCTCAAAATCTTTGATCTATAGCAATGGAAAACTATTCCGTTATTGAAAGAACACGTTAATAAAGATAATAGGCAGAGGTAAATTTACTTTTCGAATATGGAATTTCACAGAAAACCTAGATCAAATAGTTGTTCGGCCAACTATTGTTCTCAAAGAAACCAAAACAAATGAGAAATTTTTTAACCCTCCAAAACTTTGATATGAATTCTTGCCGTTGTTAACCAAACTCTAACAACTTTTTCTGACACTCATTCGACTGAACCTGTCAACGCTTTCAAGAAGTAGATAGCATTCACTAACTTCCGAAGAAAATTTTTCCCAAAAAAAAATTTTTTTCAAAATATTTTCCCGAGTATGTTGAAGCAAAATTCGACATACCACCACATAGATCCTTTTCCTCTGTTCTTGTTCCTCCCCCCAAGCACCTCTCCTAGGGTGAAAGCACACCCGCATACGAACAGAAACACGTAAACCACTTTCATATTTTTAAAATGTGTCCACCCGCGCACTACAGCACGTCCACTTCACTTCAAAAGCAAAAAATAAACAATATCACCTGAATATGAGTGAGTATTTACTTTACCGGGGTACATTGGAGGGGTGGCTTACGAAAACACCCGATCATTTCCGAATAGAGGCGGAGCATGAGCACAGAACTGACCACCCACAGATGAGGTCTTTGTTGCACTGAGATCAAGTGAAGTTGTTCTGTGCTACCACGTGTGGTCCAGCTGCACGTGGATGCTGGGACCGCCCCTTTTTCAGAGGCCGGCCAATCGGAGAGCAGTTCACGCCTTACTCCGGTTTGAGTTATTAAATTCAACGCCATTGAACAATAAGTTCCCTAACTTACCGAGAGAATGTAACTCGCCTATTTCCTGCAAAACTTTTCTGTGTTCCCTTTTTTTTGCTCTGGATTCCGTTGAATACATTCTTTCGATCTCATCTGAACAGTGGCGTGCGATCGCATTCTCTGTGGTTATGGTCACGGGTAATCACAAGTGAGCACCTGATTTGGTGGGGGAAGAATATACCTACCTATGCATAGCTCTTACTTGAAATAGTGAGTAAAATCAATTTGATTGTGACCTACAATGAAAGTAATAATTTAGGATTGTATGACGCATGTTCGAACAGTTTTGCGTGCTTGCTTCTGTATAAGATAGAATCTCACTTTTTTTTTCCATATCTGTAGTATCCAGAATTCGAGCCTTTACTAATTTGGACTGAGATGATCCTTTTTCAAATTCTGTTCTCTAGTTTTCAGCTTATTTTCAAAATAATAAGTGCAATTCAAAAAAAGCATTGATGATCTCAGTTGTGCGATAAAATTCACAACGCGCGGGTGAACGCTTTGAATTCTAGAGCTCTTTAATTGATTTTGACAATGAACGAACTTTAAATTTGCATAAATCTACGACCTACTCTGAAAACTTGAATTCTGTGTAGTTAATTTCTCTCGACAGTAATCTTTTATGAGCAGTATGTAACAAAACAGTGTGTAACTACTCCTAATCCATTAACACTTTGTGCGTTAGTGGATTAGAGAGCAGTTCGTTATCAGCATTCTATCCACAATGAACTTAAACAGTTTATTTAGGTTGTATTGATTGTATGGACTTGACGAAGCGACTTTAGACCCTCAACTTTAACAGAGAGAAATAAAAAAAATCTAGAAAAGCACTGACGTGAGGTCAGGTGCTTTTTCGCGCTTGTTTAAATTCTCTCCCAAAGTAGAGCTTATTGATCCCTTCAAACACAATTTTACTTTGTAATAGACTGATTTGGACATCTCTTTTCATATAGTCCTACCAACTTCTGCATGAATAGATGTGATAGATTTGAATTCGATCCGATCCGTTTTTTTGGAAATATTTGAATGGTATATCTATGAATAATTTGGCGGATTTTACCCATTCACGACCGCGGCCATCGTGTTTGAGCCACAAATCAGTGAACCTATAAGCTATTTTTTTCCATCGAGTACAAGATTTAAACTGGATCTGATCTGAATTTTCGGAAATATTGGAAAAATAAAATCGTGAATGGGTATATTTACGAAATCATTGGACGGATTTTACCCACGAACGAATTCGATCTTCGTAATCAAGCCCCACGCCTTTTCTACAAATATCGAGTCTCTAAGTCATTTCTCTTAGAAGTGAATTTGTTTGCGGCCGGTCTAACCACGGAAAGTAAACACAATAACTGAAGGAATATGCCGGTAGACTATAAATAATTGTAGCTGAAATCCATCCAATGATTCCCCAGATACACCAGATATTCCAAAAATGAAGATCGGATCGCATTTATATGGATAATTGACTGAAAAAAAGAATTCGAAGGCTCATGAAGAATTTCTTGAAGACCATTTGATTAGTAGATCGCAAAATATAAATTATTTTACAATATTTTTCTTCGAATTGTTACTTATTAAACAATCATCGCGAAATTTCGTTCCTATTTGCACATCAGCAGTTTCAAACTAATTACTCAGTTTCATTATGATCGGATCAGTATTTTTTGAGTTCGTCCATAAATAAGAGCGATGTAACGAGAAAAGAACAGAAGTATTTGAAACAGTTGTCCTCAATATCTCCGAAGATAAATATGGAAATTGAAATTGTACACCGTTGTTAAACACTGACTTCCAGGTTCTGTGAGATTTTCTCTTGAAAACAGATGAAAATTTCCCAAATTAATTGTTTTTAGAAAGTTGGAAAATTTTGTAATCATATTTAATTTAAATTTTTTACTGGTACCATACCCACGAAATTTTGTATATAGTGGCTCGTCGGTATTCTTCAACTAACTAGGGAGTTCATTTCTAATCGCTTTAGTTCTTCTTAAGATATTGGAAAAATAACCTCCAAATTTCAAAACGCCATGAATGAGAAAAAATGTCGTATCAAACTCGAATTTGAAGCACTTTGCCAACTCTCATTGAAATCTAATGAATATTTTGCTTGATGCAAAATGGACCAATATCTAAGTTTACTTGAATTTCTGGAAAAAAAGGTGCCTTAATAAATGATTCAAGCACTCTTATCAATGTGGGCAAGTGAATGCAGGCCATATTTATTAGGTAGTAAATCTAGAATCTGAATTATAAGACTTATGTTCTCTTTGTTCACAAACGAGTGAACCAATAAAATAAAACATAGCTTTTTGCTTTCGTTTTGCATCGTATTTCGAAAGAAAAGGAAACAGATACACATATGAATAATTTTATTTTCATATCACAGCAGCTCAAGATACAAGCAAAATGAAAAATATCACAGCTATGGTTCAACCAAAACTTCCTATATACAAATGAAAAATATTAATGTATTTGTTTGAATAACTTCAGCTGTTATCAACTATAACAGTGTTTCCAGTTTTTTCAGTTTTTCAGTCAGATCCCCCAGTTTGAATATAATTTTGTGTAGTATGTGAAGTAGATAGCTACAGAAGTGCTTGGTAGTTTCACTGAAAGAACAGCTTTCATCAAAATTCTCTTACTATCATTTACAACTAAAAACATATGGGCGTAAAGCTGTTCTGCATTGAAAACATTGTAATTTACCTTTATGAAAATGATCATTTTCAGAGAAATATAGTGAACATACTTTCTTGTATTTCTTGACTTGTTTTCCAATCTTCAATTTCAGAATCTAGGCCTCTCTTCTATCAACGAGTTTCCTGCCAAATACTGTTTCCAAATTAACTTTACTTTGATTTGGCTTGGGAAAATGAAAACTTAAGGCAGTAGATGATCCTTTCTTCTTCGACTATGTATTACATTGAGTTGAGGCACACAACAATAGTCATTTCGGGAGGATGCCATTTCGACTTATCACAATCAAAAATTTCAACCAGAAAGGAACGAATCGATTGATGAATATTACAAACACTTTCGTTTTCCCAAAATTTCAACTCAGAGAACAACACAAAAGCTGGAAAATGTTCTCTAAAAGTAAGCACGTCGGAAAACTATTATCTTGGAAGGGTTCGAATTTCTATCGCCAGAGGGCGTATCGCTTCCAAGTAGATGCGAATATCCGATAGACATAAAACTCAAAAAAAAAAACTGTAAAAAATTTACGACTTTCACTCACTTCCTATAGTACGCTGCTGGTACCGTGGTAACCCTTCGTTAGGATCCGAATAGGCTAAAAACACCAGGTAATACTCTTCTGTGAACGCTTCTGACGCATTCGCTGGAAGATTTGTGTGAGAGAGTTATACCTCGCCTCGGAAAAAATCGTGTGTCCCATGATTAATTTTGGGAATGATCTTGGTAACGCATCGGCTCGCCTGGAATGGATCCGAAGCATTTAAATCTCTGTCGAGATTGTCCCGCGAATTTGGGTCGGAATGTTGTACAGTCTCGGCGGAAAAATAAATTTCTGTGGCAAAAAAATGCGCAGAGTCAAGTGGTTTCTTGAGGACTGGATTGTTGCGATAGATTTATTTTTCTGCGGATTTTGAAGAAGGTGCTTCTGTTTCAGGTTGTTTCGGTTGTATGGACTGTCTGGAATAACTGTAAACGGTTAAATTCGTTAAACGGTGAAACAAAGTAAGTGAATGTTTGACAATATTCGCATCTACTGAGAAGCGATACGCCCTCTGGCAAGAAAAATTTAAACACTTCCAAGCTAGTAGTTTTACGTTGGGCCCATTATTCTAACGTGTTTTGCTTACTTTCAGAGTTCATTTTCGGGATTTTGTGTTGTTTTACGAGTTGAAATTTTGTTGTACTGAAAGTCTTGGTAATATACATTAATCGATTCTATTCTTTCCGATTGAAATTTTCGATTGTATCAATTCGAAATGGCATACTCCCGAAATGACCATTGTTGTGTGCCTCAACTCAATGTTTTTCACTGTCGAAGAGGAAAAGATAATTTACTGCCTTGAATTTTCATTTTTTCAAGGCCAAATGAAAGTTAAGTTAATTTTGAAACATTATTTGACAGGAAACTCATTGATAGATGAAAGACCTGGATATTGAAGATTGGAAAACAGGACACAAAATACATAAAAGTATGATCACTGCATTTTTCAGAAGATGATTATTCTCATAAAGGTAAATTACAAAGTTTAATTTCGAAACAACTTCATGTCCATATGTTTTTAGGTGTACGTAAAATAAGAGAGTCTTAATTAAGAATGCTGTTCCTGTTCAGAAAAACTACCGAGCACTTCTATACAGCTAGCTACTTCACATACTACACAAAATCATATCTAAAATGAGTGATCTGACTGAAAAACTGGCAAAAACTAGACATTTTTCATTTTGCTTGTATCTTGAGCTGCTGTGATATGAAAATAAAATTATTTTATGTCTATTTGTCTCCTTATCTTTCGTAATATGATGCAAAGCAAACTAAAGCGGAAAAGCTGCCTTTAATTTTATTAATTCACTAGTTTGTGAACAAAGAGAACATGAGTCATATCATCCAACTTATTCTAGATTTACCACATGATTAATATTGCCTGCATTCAGCTTCTTTTCTTCACATTAATAGGATATTTGAATTACTTATTGAGGCGAGTATTCTTCCAGAAATTCAAGTCTACTTAGATATTGGTTCATTTCTGTCCACCAAGCAACAGACACTAAAATGAAATCGAAATTATCGTCCAGGAACGACCTGATTTTATACCGTGATCTGAACGAAAAGTTCCTAGGCAAGAAATCTGACACGAAGTTATAATAATTTCTCTAAATATTTTAGCTCTGCTTAATAAATGTTCGTTCTTCACCACATTTCTACGGTTTGTTTACATGAAACTACTAGCTTGCACAAGTTCCAAATTTAACCTTTAAGGCGCTGGCATCTTCGCAGAAGTGCCCAATTGAGTTTTGTTTAGTCAGGAAGGAAATCCAGGGAAATCGTTATTTTCTTCAAGTTGATACTTACTTACCATCGTTTATAATTCATCTGAAGGAAATATTCCTCAAATAATTTGGATATTTGAAATAATCTATTTGTTGCTATAATTAATCGACATATCCTATTATTTTTGATTTTTGTTTCACTGGAGGAAAACTATAACGACTAGGAGAAGTGATTTCGAAGCCAGATCAAGGATAATAATGAAATACTTGAATAATAATGAATATTGAAAAATTTTGAGTACTCAATAGGCGCATTAAAAGATGAAAGGTATACCTTAAAAAACATATTTTCTCCATTCTTACTGAATTTTATGAGTTAATTGCTTAAATTTTTCAAAATGAATTCATTTTCGGACATTTTCGAAAATCAAAGAAAACTTTTATTTGGCACATTCCTGAACGCGAGCATCTTTATCTTCGAAATGTGAAGTAGAACAATTACGCTACATTCTGATAATATTTGGACAACTTCACGGACTCCAAAAATGTCAAAATGTGTTCGCATCATATATCTATAATTTGACTTTTCAAGTCTCTCCACCGAAGTCGAAGTATTAACGATCGACCTAACGGAAGATCAGAATTGAACGAAACACTCAGAAAACTACATTATATTAGTAAAAAAATCGTGAGTTTCTGCATAGGAGTATCTTTCACTGTTTGAGCTAGTTTATGGAGAAATCTGCACTTTTAATGAAAATATCTCCTAAATCTATCTGGTGCTACTCATTACATAAAGTATTCACTTGTTTAACTAATATGCGAGATCGTCAATCTACCAAGGCGATAGATTCTCCCTTCCATTGATCTATTGAATTAATAATTCAGTTCAACAGTTGAACAAGGGGTGCAGAAAAAAAATAGTTCCTACGAACAGTAGGTCACAAGAACCGGTAGTTCTTATGCGATATTAGGTTAAGAAATGGTCGTTTGCATATCTCCTTCACATGGAGCTGCCTTCTGTAACTAAATGGCGGATGAACTGGTTTTCCTCACCAGAAAATCTTTTTTAACATGTGTAGAAACTAGAAAAATAATTGGTGGTTCTGAAACTCTACAACAGAAAGCAGACCCCACCCCTGGGTCAAGTCATGACTCACATCATGATGACTCGTCGGTGAAACTCATCACAATAATTTTATAGTAAGGAGTATTGTGTAATGATTTCAGAAAATTAATGTTATCGATTAAAGCTTATTTTGGGAGGATTTCACATCATTTTTTAGGTTTTTTTCTGGGTTTTTGCTACTAATATTTGAAACAGAACTATTAACATTAAATCAGATTTATTTTTACCTGAAAAGATTAAACTATTTTTCAAGGGCAGGAATGCAGGAATAATATAAACGATAAACAAAGCGAACTGTCAGTTCGCTTTGTTTGTTACTCAACCCCCCTTCTCATTTAAGATCTAAGGGGTTGCTGTCACCACGCTCATAGGATTAATACAAATCAATTGGAAGCAGAGTTTACTTTTCTTGCATTTTTTTGATTTTACATGGTTTTGAGATATCAAAAGTGGAACCTTTCCAAATTGACACACTGTATATTTTTAATTGAAATAATTAGATTATATTGAAACCCAGGTCAAAAATATCGAGTGGAATCAATTACCAAGCGAAAATACCTTTTCGTGCAACCAAAAAGTTTCACACAATCGTCTTCAGCATAAAAACCCTGTTATTACAAATTACCACAGCAAGATCTTATCTTGACACCTCTAACGTGACTTGCTATACAAGTCAATTAGTCGACGATATTCCATTGTAACTGACCATCATGAGCAACTGCAACTGCTGAAGAAACTAAAGGCAGATACAGAACATTGACGAGAAGATTAAAGGGGATGGATGATTGGTCAGATGAAAGCAAAATAATTGTTGATTTAGAATTTGTGGAGATGGTTATCCCACGCTTGTCAAAACCAAATAGTTAAGATGAGAGGGATCCATATAAGTGATGCGTTAATGAGATGATGGAAGATTTTTCCGGTTGGTTAATGTGTTTCTATGGGAGTCTTAATTATCTGCAGGTTTTTAGCGATGATTCGATGCATTCAGCTCGATTCTGTTTGCAAATAGCAATATTGCTAGGAAAAAGATATTGCTATCATAACAAGATTGGAATTATTGGTATTCTGATCAACGATTTTGAGCAATATGATCTGTCACTTTAACAAGAATCTTGCTATCAATATTGCTATCTTGGCAACCTGAAATAGTAATCGCTATGCTTGGTAACATGATAAGTTAGAAAGGGAATCTTACCGAGATCCATTTGTTTCAGTATTTATTTCTTCCAAGAATTCGAAAATATTGAAGATAGGGAAGTATGTGCTAATAGAAATTGGTTCAAAGTTCTCGAGAATATTTAATTCTAAGGAAAATTCTTAGACTGAAATACCGGCGTAGTAAGTAACAGCTGAGATGATTATTGTAATGATCTCAACAGCAGCATTTCCTTTTAATTGCCAATAGAGAAGTTCATCGAATTTCGAATTATTAACGCCTGCATAAAATTGCTGCATTTGATTTCTGGAAACCAATATTCTATTGGTATCCAGGAAATTGGCCAATCTGACTTCAATTGGTTTTTCTATTTCGTAACATTTTTGCATAAGTTGATGTGTACATGAATAAAAAAAAGTATATAAAAAGTAATAAAAGTATGTAAAAATATTTGAGTCCAAAGGAAATCCTCAGACTAAAATACAGGCATAGTGGACAACAGCTGAGACGATTATTCTAATCATCTCAACAACAGCAATCCCTTTGAGGTGCCAACAAAAAAGTTCATCGAATTTCGAACTATTAACGCCTGAATAAAATTGCTGCATTTGATTTCTGGTAACCAATATTCTATTGGTATCCAGGAAATTGGTTATTGGTCAATTTGACTCTTTTTGTTTCGTAATATTTTCATGTCGATGTTTACATGAAATGAAAGCCGTAGATAGAGGTTATGTATGCGGAATCTCAAAAAAACTCACGAGCTTGGGTTATTTTCTTCTTCCATGTGGCTCTGAAGTCACAGAATACAGCAGCGCTAAAATCACCTATCCACCTGTCCATGATAGCAATACTGCTATGACAAAATTTCTAACAAACATTGCTATAACACTCGGAACAGAATACGTACTAACATGACCATACTGCTATAAATTAGAAAGATAGCAATTGGCGTCTGAATTTAAGATTGCAACGCCACGGTGGCCAGTTTTAGAACCTTGAATACAGACGTAGATTTTGTTTTGATAGTCGATTTTGTACTGTTTGTTAGTGTTTGGTTTGATAATTTTTAATTTCACGATTTATTGAAAGACTTTTTAGACCTTTATAGTTGACGAGAGTATTACTGGGAGTACATATTCCATTTTTATAAAGTAGGTATGTATCATTCTTCAATCTTATTGAGTGCAGCAATTCTAAAATTATGGGGATATCTCCAAGGTTAGACAGTATTTTAATGTTATTTATTTTCAGATTCAAATGGCAAGATTGACTTCGGTGGATTCCTTAGGCTGTCTTGAAAATTGAAAATCAGATAGTATTGTAAAACATACTATTGGAATAATAGACAAATACTCGTAACTTTACTATTTTTATAGCAAAGGAATAAATACTCAATATATTGTGAATAAAATGAATACATTCACATAAAACTAATGCTACTTGTATCGTAAGTCTTATTCATTATAGATTGACAAATAAATTTTCCAATACTCATATGATTGGTCTTGAAAAAGCTGTAATAAATAAGCTTTGTACAACTTTGCTTTCATCGGCAGAAGCACTTTGAGCGAAGAGTATTCATCACCAGATATAGTCGAGACTTTTTTTCCAATAATCAGTTTTATCACTGAAATATTTACGTTGTTCCCTAGTGATCAGTTCAACAGGCCGATTTCTGGAAGACAGAGCATTCCTCTTAAGTAAATTTCTCTGCTTGGATAAGGGGCCTGGAAAAAAATTGTCTTCATGAATGTGATCTAATCTTTCATGATCAATTCGTGCTTACCTCTAAAAAAATGGTCATCATCGGTAAATTGCAGGTAACAAACTCTCATAAATCTTGTTTGTTGGTTTTTATCGATTCTTCAACACTTTCAGGCCCGACTTGTTAAAGGAATTTTCTTTCACTCTAACTCGAAATTTTTCACCGGGCTGTGGAAATCTATGGGAAGGGACATATGAGTTTGCTTTTCCTCAGTAGAAGCACTTGTAAAATCACACAAACGCCAAGAAAAATGCATAAACTTTCTCATTTTCTTAACATTTTTATTAACTTGTCAATGATAATGTCTCTACCTCGGGTTACTCGAATAGCCACCAGAGGGAGTAGCGCTTATCTTCATTCGCCAATATGACTACAGCAGCAAGGTTCATACCAATGCGCAAACAGAATTGACCTGATTATCTGTAGGTATGGAGCTATAGGGTTGTAGATACGATTCGTTCGCAGTGGCATGTCATGATGTATGAGGTCGAGGGGGCTAAATAGTAAAGATTGTAGGTTGCGCGGCATGGGTAGGAGGAAAGCTCGACGCCGGCGGCGAAAAATTTTTCGGGCGTATCACACCCAAAGACTTATTTTTAACATATTTGTATCTTTCAAGATAGAGTAGGACAGCACATATCATTTTTCTCAGGAGCAAATTCTAATTTTTGTCAAGCTCTGCAGTGAGATCATTCGACTGTTTAAATATTCCTTGATTCTCCTTCATCGTGGCCTCTAAGGGGCAAGGGCGATATAAAAATTTAACGCAATAGATGTTTATTTTCAAAAGTGTACTTTTTTGGCCTTATTATTATGTGAAATAATGCTTTCACAGTATGCAGAGCTCAACTGGGACATAAAATTTAACTTACCAAGTAAGGCAAAGGTAGTGCGAGAATCGATGTATCACGAGACGATTCTTGTTTCCTCATTTTTCAGGTGTAACTCACTAATTCCTTGTCTTGCCCAGTTGGAATCCATTCCTGAGTCAACTTTATAAAATAACGAATACGGAAAACAATATACAAAATTTTTTATTTCACACTCACATATCCAGTTATTTTTCTTGTATATGTCTATTGAAAAACGTCGCGTAAAGATCCGTTTTCTGCCTTTCGTTGAGAAGTTTGTGATAACTTTATAACTGGCAGCTTATCCTGCCAATCAAAATTCAGTTTGAGAATGTTGCTGACTAATTCCATTATGAATCCTAACACAAAGAGAAAATCCCAACAAGGTAAAGTCTATTACATCAACCCGATAATATAATAAACACGCTTAAAGACGTTGGTCGACCCAACGAACAGCAGTAATCAATCCGACCGCACCCGAACTCAAACTGAGGCCGCAGAAAATTCGCCCCAGGTGTACTTATAGTCCGGAGTTGATTCGACAGCATTCCCCCTATATGAGGGTTTCTGCCATGAGGCCGCGGATCCCGCGCGCCCGAGATACATTTTCGATATTCCCACGATAAATGAAGACTTAGGTATTCTGTTGGGTGCTGACAATTCCACAGTGTACATCTTGAAGTATGTAGATTTGAATGAAATAATGAAAATGGTTATGTTTTTTTCTAAATCGGTATTGAAGAAAAATAAAAAAATAACTTACCAATGAACACAAATTCATATATTCCATCATTTATCATCAGAATATACGATTAAGTTAACTCCAGGCCTTAAACATAGTGAATTCTATCATAAAATATAAGAAATGTCCAAGTCAATCACGATCCAGTAAAACATCCAGGGAATTGTTTATTCAGGGCACATAATCCTTCAAAATTATCCCTCTCAACAGGTTTCTCATGATCTGAAAGTACAAGAATTTGTGTCAATACCTTGAATTTTCTAAAATTGCCTTATCTAGTCAAGGTTTTATGATAGGTTTGAATTGAGCAGGACTAGCAATTACAAGTAGAATTAGATGTAGAGTTTCAAAGAAAATGTAAATTTACGATAGAAGTTACGTCTCGACCCATAAACTGCATATAATGTAATTATCAGGTTTCCGAAGGAACAAAATTTCAGCTATATTTTAGATATAGAGCTTGTTAAATATAATAAAAGCATTTTTTGGCAATTGTTAGTAGAAATTCATGAATACTAGGCAAATGAAATTGTGAACTTAGAAAAATTGTTACATTTAGGCATAAAATATGAAAACATTTCGTATATTAGAGATTTAGAATATAGGCAAGAGGCACATCAAAATACGGAGAAAAAGACGGCCGAATTTTCTAGATCAGGTTCGAAGAAGGAAAACTTACCTCTGAGGAGAAAACTGCGAAAGCATTATTTTGGAAGACATTTTGAAAATGCAAGGCCTAACTGGATTTTGAAGAAAATTTAGAGAAGGTATATTTACCGTAACTCGAGCACAGAGAATTTAGTCCATTTTCAACCATCGTGAAGACTGTATCTGCTCCTCATAAATTACGTCAAAACATCATAATATTCCAGTCAGTAACCGAAAGTAAACCAAAATTGAATCAAAGTGACTGGTATCCTGGAAGAAAAATAGAAAGTTAATACTTGGAATATTGAAACAAAAAAGAAATTAACTTACCAAAAGGGAAAATCCAGCAGTGATCAAATCCACATAAGTGAACTCGAGGCACATAAACTTCTGTTCAAAAGTCAACCTTTGGAAATTGCAGTAAATAAACACGACGGACTTTAGAGGTTACAACAGAGACCCGAATCACAGAGGAATAGCAAGGAAAAAAGTGACATTATAGAAACACCGTGGTGAGAGCAAAAAAGTACATTATTATAAGTTTTTTTAAAATTTAATTCAATTAGTAAGGTTAGTTAATTAGTTAGTTTGGCATTCAAATTCATTTCCACATATTATTTTCATTAAATATTATTATTCGAAATTCTACAAAACTGTTATCATTTCACATCATAGAATCCACCTAAGAAAGAGACAGAAAGCCTCGGGAAATTTAAATCAAAACTCAAAATAAAAATTTTTATTGTTATTGGATCCTGTTAGAAATTCAAAATCATTCAATAATAACAACAGTTCAATTCATAACAGTATTTATTGAGATTTCAATGTTTCAAATCAATTTTTTCATGGAATTGGTTTTTGTGTTGTGAACAACCAATGAGTTATGAATAATATATAAATTTTATTTGAGATATCAATGGTATCGGGTTTATTAACTGAAACAATAATAAACCCTTGAGTAATATTTCAAATATCAAATTCAAACCTCCATATTCGAGGTTATGTTTGCTCCTAAGATCAACAAGAGAGGCGAAAGATTTTGACCGACATGAGATTGATGAATACATTCTGTGTATTTTTTTACTGATAGCACTAAGCTTCCAATATTGTCATAACTTCATGGTTTCATGTGACCAAAACTGATGCAGCAAACACTGGCGTATCTAGCCTCAGTTTTCAGGGGGGGCCGTGGCCCCTGGTATATTTATGTATATATATATTGGCAATATATATAGATGTATATTTATTTTAACGCTGTGCAACGAGAAAAATACGCTATGATAGTGCTTGAAAACTCTTAATATTACAATAAACCGGGTGTCCTACGAATACCGTTCGTTAGAATATTTTTGGAAAGGAATTGAAATTCACGTTTGCAATTTCGGACTTGAGCTTTGACTAGAGAGATGACAACCTGTAAATTTTTTGGGATTCGTAAGACTTCCGGTTTCACCGGAAGTGACACAAACTTTCGTTTTTCAAATAGGAAGGCTCAAATTTTATAATGAAAATAGATTCCTTACTGAATTATGACTTGTTTCAATGTCAAATATTCGAATTTTCGATAGAAATTTCTTTTTTAACGTGAAATTGCCAAAAAAAAATGAAAATGGTGCTCTGCTGAAACATGATATCTTCTAGGGTTTTCATTGAAAAAATGTCATTTTCAGGATTCCGCGAGAAGTAACAATAATGCTTCTTTCACAATAGTCAGAATTGAAAATCATGAAACAGGAGGTCACAAAAGCGCTGTTGAAGTTGGAAATTTTGAAAAAGTGAGAACTCAATTTTTTCAAATAAGAACCTCATTTTAATAGCCATAACGGAATCTACGTTGAAAAATAATATAGATGTGGAAAGAAAACCAGTGCCCAAAATTCATATTTTTTGAGATATTCGTAAAAAACTATCACATTTCGAATTTTATTCTTCTCAGAAAAAAATACTGCCTCGAAGAGAATGGAGGAAATCTTAAACATTTATTTCAGATTGTACCCATAGACATACTTGATTTCCAGTTTGTTTGTATATTTGAGAATATGGATATTAGAAATGAAATCGCGACTGCATATCTCAGAAAATATGAATTTTAGGGCATTGGTTTCATTTCCACACCTACATTATTTTTCAACGCAGATTCTTTTATGGCTATCAAAAATTTGGGTTCTAATTTGAAAAACTTGAGTTTTCACGATTTCGAAATTTCAAACTTCAACAACGCTTTTGTGACCTCCTGTATAATGATTTTCAATTTTGACTATTGTGAAAGAAGCACTATTGTTACTTTCCGCGGAATTCTCAAAACGACATTCTTTCAATAAAAAACCTTGAAGATATCCATGTTTCAGCAGAGCGCCATTTTCAATTTTTTTCCGCAATTTCACGTTAAAAAAAAATTTCTATCGGAAATTCAAAAATTTGACATTGAAAGGAATCTATTTTCTTTATAAAATTTGGGGCTTTCCATTCGAAAAACGTAAGTTGGTGTCACTTCTGGTGAAACCGGAAATCTCACGAATCCTAAAAAAATTACAGGGAGTCATCTCTCTAGTCAAAGCTCGAGTCCGAAATTGCAAACGTGAATTTCAATTCCTTCCCAAAAATATTTTCACAAACGGTATTCGTGGGACACCCGGTATATGATGAATATGCGATTCATATTGAAATCACTAATTATAATTATCTACAATAAATTTTTCTACGCTGTTGACTGAAACAATCTACAACACTTCCACATCAACATCCTTTTCAATGAACAATAAAGTCAAATCTGAATGTCTGTTTTGATTCATAGCCGTTCTCATTCAATTAAAATTCTCCTCATGGCAGAAAAAGACCTCTCGAATGTCGCACTTGAAATAGGCAAAATAGTTGCAGCTCTAAAAAGCTGGCAGTAGTTTGGGGGGGCCAGAGGTACATCAGGGGGGGCCGGGCCCCCCCCTGCCCCCCTCCTAAATACGCCAGTGGCAGCAAAATTCCGTGTATTCCCTCGTTTCCACTACTTTGTTGACAAGAACCATCATTCAACAAATATATACCCAAAACAAATGGTTGAATGAGATTTCTGTAGACCTGCAGATGGCATATTCAAACTAACGAAGTGGAACTACATTTATGTCCTAAGTAAAGATACGTGTCGTACCAATTGACGCTCTTGAGCTTTAAGTGCAATATAAACGATGGGATGCGTTCCAAACAAACCTTCCACAGGTTCTGACTGAAGTGAGACAGCAAGGAACATTTGGAGAAGAATGATTCAAAACCAAACCTGAATTTATACAAATTTCACAGTACAATTTTCAAATTGACGACTTCGGTCCAAGTTGCCAGCCCACAAATTACTTCCAAATTTGCTATCACTGGGGGAAGGGAAATTTCAGAAAAAATTCGACATGATAAGGTTCGTGTAATTTATAAATATCCGTGAAAGATGCCTCGGCTCTTCAAACAAGATAATTCCTTCCAAATATAGGTTTTTGTTAAGATCATCATTAATTGGCTGAAATTTGAGTTGGGATTCCTGATTTCATGTTAATAGTGTCAAGTTTATATAGGATATTTTCCGCATATCAACATGGTTATTTCGGTTGCCTGTTTTCCGTTCTGTAAATAAGAAATATTCGGTTGGTTCCTGAAAAAAGGTTAATTACGGAATTTGATTGATGAAAAAGCAATCTTTCTGTCACCAGAACATAGACATATTGAGTCTATGCACCAGAACGACAATCAATGTTTTATGGTATATCCATAGCATAGAACCATCTTCATTACCTTATGATCCATAGACCATACCTAATAATTTTTCCATTGTTGATTGTTGTCTCTTTTATTTTTTATGGATCATAAAGTATATGAAGATTGTTCTATGCCATGGATATGTTACCATAAAACATTGACTGTCGTTCAGTTGACAGAAAACAACAAATTCCGTAATTAACCTTTTTTTCAGGAAGCAACCGAATATTTCACATTTACGGAACGAAAAACCGTCAACCGAAATAACCAAGTTGATAGGCGGAACATATCCTATATAAACTTGACACTATTAACACGAAATCAGGAATCCCAACTTAAATTACAGCCAATCAGAGATGATTAACAAAACCTATATTTGGAAGGAAATATCTTTCTTGAGGAGCTGAGGCATCTTTCACGGATATTTATAAATAACGCGTACCTTATCATGTCGAATTTGTTCTGAAATTCCCTTTCCCAAGAAATAGTAAATTTGGAAGTAATTCGTGGGTTGGCAACTTGGACCGAAGTCGTCTATTGACGTTCAACTAATTCTTTATTTTTGCGCTCATGTTCTGTTGAACGCTGTTCCATCGTTTTGTCCAAAAATCCTAATTTTGCGATCCTTCAACCGAAAATGTTATCAAACTACTAGATTGGACTTACTGATGTTCGTTATTGGCCCAAATCGATCGTGAGGGTTTCTGAGTAAGAATCATTTGAATTTTCGAGGTTTTTTCCTCGATATCTCAGGGACTCTCCGTATTGAGTTACCGAATAAAAATTGGTAGCATGTTATAACGAATCAGGGGGCCGATTCTTGAATCTCGATCAAGAATTGAAGAGAATGGTAATTGTCATATGTTTGCGTCGATTTTCTAAGTTAAATATAAACAACAAGTAGACATGACCTGCGCATGGAATAGAATGTCACTCGACAATCGAATGTTATATCACAGACCAATGATCTGATCTGTGGTTATATCTCCTATACTCCGTACCACTCGTTGCTAAGTCGAACGAAATGGTGATAAGGTTATGTTTGTATTCGGATTTAAAATTTCTCGATATCTTGCATTCAGTTTATTTTTTGAATATTTACTCGAAAACATAGTCGAAATGGCGAATAGAACTCTCACAACTTTTGTAGATGCTCGAGAAAACTTAGAAAATCGACATATCTAAATGACAATTGTCATACTTTTCAATTCTTGATCGAGAATTCCTCAATAGCGTTGATATTTTCCGAATACCTGAAAAATTACAACTCCAGTGCAAAATGCACACTGTTCTGCCGAATTTCGTGAGAATCGTGATATTAGAATAGTTCGAGAAAAAATTTACAAAAACTTTTCTTGAAAAATTTTCTTTCAACTCATCGAATTTCAAAACGATTTCCATCGGATCTTAAATTCTAAATTTCACAACAGTGTACCGAACTCCTGTTTGATCTGATTTTAATTCCAATATTGGAAAAATATGTGAAATCATGTCTTTTTCTTCTGCAGTGTCGTTTTTTTTGGGGATAAATAAAAACTAATGACTAATCATCGTGACACATACATTTCTGACCAACCTCGTTGCTATGTTCGTTCTCTGGTTGGAATAGGTATCTTAAGTGAAATGCTCCGTGATCTCTGATAGTTGTTGTTTTTCAGATATTGGAAGTGAAAATCTAGAAAGAATATCAAAACTATCATTCACTATTCGTTGTGGAAGAATCAAATCCTCAGTCTCTTTCCATACCACGAATAAAGGGTGTTTCAAATTGCGCGGTTTTTTCAAGAATAAATAATATATTAATGGCGCACTGGATTCGTCTGGATATTTTGACATTTAATAAATGTGATGTTTGACATTTATAAAAATGGTTTCGTATATGACACAACAACGCGTTCAAATTGTTGAATTATTTTATGAAAATAAGCGTTCTGTGTAAAGTGTTTTTAGAAAATTACGTGAATTTTATGGTTTACAAAATCGTCCATCTGAAATCACTATTGGTCGAATTATTCGAAAATTTCCATAGACCGGTTCGGTGGAAGATCAAAAAAGTGAAAAATACAGTCGTAGCGGTCGTTCACAAGAAAATATCGATTTGGTTCGTGAAAGTGTTGCTGAAGGCCCTGGAATGTCCTTTAGACGACGTTCACAACAAGTTGGACTTAGTGGGTCCACAACACGGCGTAATTTACACAAGGATTTAGCTCTGAAGGCATATAAGGTTCAAATAACACAGAAACTAAAGCCGTTAGATCATTTATAACGTCGTTCATTTGTCAATTTCATCAATGAACAAACAGCTGATTTTTCTCAAAAAATCATGTTTTCCTACGAGGCACATTTTCAGCTTGGTGGCATTGTTAACAAAATTGTAAACAAAATTGTCGTATCTGGGGTGAGGAAAATCCACGAATTATTCATGAGAAACCTATGTATCCTAAACGAGTCACTGTTTGGTGTGCATTATGGTCAGGTGGTGTAATTGGACCTTATTTCTTTGGAAGTGCTACAGGTAACTGTCAATTTAGATCGATACCGTCGGATGATTATCGAATTTTTGTGGCCTGAATTAATGATTATTGACCTAGAGGCCACTTGGTTTCAACAGGATGGCGGTACAGCTCACTTTGCAAATGAAGTAACTGATTTATTCAGACAAAAATTTCCTGGACGAATAATCTCCAGAAACCGTGATGTCAATTGACCACCAAGATTATGTGATTTGACACCAATGGACTATTTTCTTTGAGGTTATGTGAAAATCCAGGACTTTAAGCATAATTCATAATCGATTCCTGAACTAAAGGATGAAATTATCCGTATCATTAGTGAGATAGAGCCTCAATAGACGACTTCGGCCCAAGTTGCCAACCCACAATTTACTTAGCAAGTTTACTTTCACTGGGGAACGGGAATTTCAGGACAAATTTGACATGATAAGGTTCGCATTATTTATAAATAACCGTAAAACATGCCTCGGCTCTTCAAACCAGATAATTCCTTCCAAATATAGGTTTTTGTTAAGATCGTCCCCGATTGGCTGAAATTTGAGTTGGGATTCCTGATTTCATGCAAACAGTGTCAATTTTCATAGGATACGTTCCGAAAATCAACTCTGTTGTTTCGGTTGCGATTCTCCGCTCCATAAATATGAAATATTCGGATGGTTCCTGGAACAAGCGCGTGAAAAAGGTTATTAAGGAATCTGGTTGATGACAATGCGGTCGATTTACTGTCACCAGAACGATTTTCTATGGTATATATCCATAGCATAGAACAATCATGTTTACTTTAGGTTTGTCTTGGTTCCGAGTTCAGAACCACAGACTATTGGTCTATGCTAGAACCGTCCCGAACAGATCTGAACTCGGAACCTAAACAAACCTAAAGTAAACATAGATTGTTCTATGCTATGGATATTTACCATAGAAAATCGTTCTGGTGACAGTAAATCGACCGCATTTTCATCAACCAGATTCCGTAAATAACCTTTTTCACACGCTTGTTCCAGGAACCATCCGAATATTTCATATTTACGGAGCTGAAAATCGGCAACCGAAACAACAGAGTTGATTTTCGGAACGTATCCTATGAAAATTGACACTGTTTGCATGAAATCAGGAATCCCAACTTAAATTTCAGCCAATCGGGGACGATCTTAACCAAAACCTATATTTGGAAGGAATTATCTGGTTTGAAGAGCCGAGGCATGTTTTACGGTTATTTATAAATAATGCGAACCTTATCATGTCGAATTTGTCCTGAAATTCCCGTTCCCCAGTGAAAGTAAACTTGCTAAGTAAATTGTGGGTTGGCAACTTGGGCCGAAGTCGTCTATTATGTCAAAATGTCATTGAGAATTCAAAAAAAAGAGTGGACGTCTGTATATAAATGTCATATCTGATACTTCAATTACCAATAAAAATTTTTTGAAAATGAATGAAAATTATGTGTTTTATTTATTCTTGAAAAAAACGCGCAATTTGAAACACCCTTTATATTCATACAAGAAATGATTAAATTCTATTTTCTTACAGTTCGTACGCGCAAGATCATAAATCTCAACAATTCCTTATTTCGAGCAATCGAAAGTTTGACAAATAGAGATGAAACGAAAGCTCTATTGATTCTTCATCGCTTTGACTGATTACTCTTTTCAAAATAGGGTCACGTGTGCCGGACAGTTTGATGGATCACAGCTATCTTTTCAGGACATGTCACCTTCCGAAATCCGGTTGTAAGGTTGTTTAGCTATTCATATGTCATTAACAAAATGCTAAACTACCCATGTGGATGTGCTCATTGCGGTTTAGGGGGCACAGTTGGGCTTTCGTGAATGTTTGTTGTGTTCCATGTTAACTTTGATTGATCTGAAGTGGTGGAGTTTTGGAGTAACCAGACTTGTATGAATGAAGTGAGTATCAGTGAGGAGATGGTTTTGGTTCTTTTCAGACTTATGTTCTCGGGTAGGTATAATTCGTGCGACATTTTAGGTCAGTCAGTTATTTTTTTCGAGAATTAAATATTCACCAATCCATCTAGGTTTGCTGTTTGGTTGATAGAACGATAAACACAAAATTTTGCATGAACTTTCAACAGTTAGAGTAGGTCTTCCTATGCAATCATAAGGAGTAGGTACTAATCATATTCTTGAAAAACCTTTAAAACTTCACATTTCAAATATATAATTTCATTATTATATTTTGCATGCCTGGAAAATTCCAAACCCCAATTTTGAAATCTAATTTTGAATACTTTCTGAAGGTAATTTGGGAAAATGATGAATCAAACCTATAATAATCATGTTCAAATTTGCATTTGCAGTAATATCCCAAATTCAGGAAAAACCCCCATTCTTCAGGTTCGGCTGAGGAAAAAAGTTATAATCATGTAAATAGTTCTAAATGTGCTGAAACACTTCTGCATCTTATTTACAAGTTCAACATGGATATCTCTCACTGGAATCAGTATTGCAGAATGATAAATCAATGGCTTAAAATTCAAAGGTAAACTTAATTGAGAAAACTACGTTAATTTTTATGATTTTGTGCATAAAATTATTATTTGAGGAAAAATCACCTTGCGGATTACAGGATTCAAGATTAAATTTCTTCATGAAGCTTATTCATATATTGAATAAAAATTATATATTATTCATGAATCATTGGTTTTTAACAACACAAAAAAAGCAATTTCATGAAAAAATTCATTTGAAACATTGAAATCTCAATAAATACTCTCGTATAACTGAATACCACGCGAATTACCGTACCCAGTATAATTTAAAATAAGGATGATTTCCAAAAAATTCGGTTGATCGGAGGTTTCCATCAATTTTGATTTGCGTAGTACCATTATCGTCAATATTCGGATATCCGTTTCTGGTTTCAATCGAAATCCAATATTTTTCGTACTGAAAGTTTGAAATGAGGGTGAATATAAAAGATAATGAGCATGTATTATATATGATAAAACAACTTGGAGGATATATGCAAAAAAATCAATAACAAACCGGAAAACTCAGCAATTGTCGAGAATTTCATACTAAGGGTAGGAGCCTTAGATTAAGGTAGGAGCCGATGATCCACCTGTTTCAGTTCTTTGATTCCATTTTGGGAAGCTTCAATTTTTCCAGCCAGGTGGGAATTGAAATAAAAAATGAAATTAAACAGTTTGAGGGATTACTCGCCAAAATCGCAGTTTTCTGAATGAATATTCCGAAATGCGAGAGGCTTGACACGGCTGCTCGCATTTCAGAATTTTCTTCAGAAAAACTCTAAATCCCGCTTCAATATTTACTATCCGATATTGGCGGACAATCTTAAAAATTGCTTCATTCCACTGTCAAACTTCTCACTCGTGATACTCGCGACGATGAATGTGTGATAAATATCGCTGAAGAATTTGCACATTAAGCTGGGAAAATAATAAACCTTTGAGTAAAATTAAGAGTGTATTTGGGTAGGAACTGTACACTAAGGTGACACTTTATCACCTTGACAGAAACATTTTCCCAATTTAAATAGTAAGGATAGAAAACAAATAATTTCTAGAAAACTTCGAGATGAGACACATTGTTCATGAGGTTCAAGACTTACGTTTTCTATCTCCGTTTATTGAATTTATTGAAAATATGCATTATAAAATAAACTGCATCTCATTTTAAATGGCAATGACTACATTGTCCGAACAGCGTAACATTAAATCAATAAACCAAATAATTAATTTACTGAAACAAAGGAGGTAGGTAGACGGTTAAATCTGCAAACTAATGAAGAAGAACAAAAACTGCCACGAGAAACATTGTATCCCTGATGAAAAAATCTGAGAGACAGGTTATTTAAATTACAGAACAGCACTGAACAAATTATGTATATTGCTCCAGGTGATTTATCTCTTGATAGTCAAAAAACAAGTCACTTATTACGTTTTTAAATTGAGTTATTTAGGGAGGGCGAACACATCATCAACATAATCAAATTCATCCTCATAAAAAAACAAGAGAATTTATACGTTTTCAGGCGTTACTAAGGAGGAATACATTCATTATTGTTGTTTAGAACGAGAGAGAACGAATTTGTGATTTCACGCCACCTAACTGGAAAATATAATGAAAGTCTGCTACTTGATATGTATACGGTAATGACTATGTCATAAATAAGATTTCTTAGGCAATTGGGATATGTGGACAGCAGTGTATACAGAGTGTGCCAGATATTGACGTCAAGCCGAAACCGGATGTCATGTATTTTAGAAAATAAAAACCATAACAACTGACAAAGTAACCGCAACACCCAGAAGGAGCTGTTTAAATTTTGAATTTTTTTTGGTGAAACATAGATAGTATAGCAAGGAGTAAATGATTAAAATTTGAAGAAAAAAATCGGGAAAGTACGGGGTACCATACATTTTTACGTATGATACAAGAGCACAGATAAAAACCTCAGGAAAAACTCTGTCTCCCCGTATAAGTGTAATGAAATTGTTGTTTTTTATTAAAGGGCTTCTTTTTCATCGACAAAATTTCGTCCTTTCTATGCGATGCAGGTTGAAATCTTGGAATCATACCTGAAAACAAAAAAGGAGACGAAAAAACTAATATGAACTAGTAAATGATTTAGTACTCATTAAATTAATTTGAAGTTCGCGATCCATCTCGAAAAAGAATCAGACACCGAATGAATTGAATCGAAACCATCGTCACATTTATATATTGGACAAGTACTAACTAAATGTCCTATTGTTTCCTCTTCTTCTCCGCACTCGCACCTTGAACTTTCGATCGAATTCCATTTGAAGAGGAAACTATAACAGCGACCATGACCGGTTCTAAGTCGATTCAAAATGCACCAAATTTTCCTAGGAAGATTGAAACCATGAACTTTTTCTGAAGGATCGCTGATCAAACCTTTGTTAAAAACATTACACGAATTCCATTCCGAATGCCAAACTTCTTTGTCACTTTTATTGGTGTAAAGAAAATCGGTGATCCATAAAGGTTTACGAGATTTCAATCTAGCAATTTTAAAATCCGGAATATAAGACATGATTGGGAATAAATTCGGAAACGAATGATATTTATCCCAAGACTTTATCACTACAACCTGTCTACGAATATGGGGCGGTACAATATTTGGGAGAACTGGTAACCTCTGTAAAGGTGTAGATCTTATGATCCCACTAATGATTCTCATACCAACATTAAGCTGTACATCTATTTTACTAACATGAGGTCGAATTATATTGGTCTACGGAAGGCAGGGTTGTCATTTCTAGAAATCACTAACCGTACGAACAGAAATCGAACTACTGTTATGAGATGTTGTCAAGCGTGGTTTCATAATGCCCAAAATCGAAAAAGAGTAGGCACCGGACGTCGAAGGGGCACAAATGAAGTTCAAGATCGACGTCTAAGACTTGTGGCTATTAGAGACCGATTTACGACAACTCGATCTTTGGCTGATGAGTGGTTAGGAGAACAAGGCCATCCTGAAACTGTCCGAACGGTTTACCGCAGTATAAGGTCTTTTGGACTGCAGCATTATCGATCCCTTCTTGTGTTACGTCTTACGGTTGAGCATCACCCGCAACGATTACAGTGGTGCAGAGAACGACAACATTGGAATGTGGAATGACATCAAGTCGTCTTTTCTGATGAATCTCGATTCTCCTCTGGTGCACATGATGGCCGAAGATGGGTAAGACAACTATCTTCGCTGGTGAAATTTCGTGAGGATCATATGGTTAGAAGTTAAACAAGAATTTCAGAATTTTTTTTAGAACTTTTTTTCGAAAAGTATCTATCAAATTTTTGAGAAATTTGTCTCAGACTCTAGCGTGAATCTTCAACAATGAGTTGAACTATTTTTCAGGTTTTCGCTCCTAATTTCTCAAGAAAAACTATGAAGAATTCAATAAAAACAACGCGAACCTCATCATGTCGAATTGGTTCTAGAATTTCCCTTGCTCTGTTCTAGTTCATTTGACAAACTTGGACCGAAGTCGTCTATTGAACGTGACAGACATACTATACCTTTTCAACTTCAAATTCAGACCAAACACATTCAAATTGGGAATTAACATATTCAAATTGATACTAAACAAAATCAAATTGAGACTAAACACATTCAGTTTGGGACTGAACACATTCAAATTGGGAATAATCAGTTCTATATTGGAACAACATTCATTCTTGGGTGAATTGGATTTTAATAGCTTCTTCAGTTTGAACTATATGTACTCCTACTATTTCGTTGGCATTGTTCTTTTGTTTTTTTGCCCACCTTACGGCGATTGACTCCTTGATTCCCAAAGATTCGCAAGTCCTTTCCAATCCCCTTTTTCTTCATGGACTTGCCTTTTAATTGATTCCGAATCTTCTTTTTCAATATTCTCGAATTAAAATCTGGCTTGCTGTCATTCAATACTACCCTTCGACATTAAAGTGTTAAGTTTATAAAGTAATCAAAAAATCCGATTCAAAGAGCAACGAATGTACCCATATGAAACTGATTATCACTAATTTGAAATATATATAGGGTCAAACATATATAGCCGTATAGATGACACTAGGAAAGTTATTTTTGCCTTATGACATATACCCCGTTTTCGAAGCATGACCGAGATACAGGGTGTTTAATGTCAACTTTGGGCAATATTCTGATAACTGTGGTGAGTTATGCGTGACCTTTGAAATAACGGTTTTTGGTCACATCTTAGTATTTTTTAGTGCTCAATTCAATTGTTGTGTAGAATTCGGGAAAAAATATTTCAAAATGGCGGAAATCCTACAAAGTTGAAATTTTTTATTTTCGATTGTCAATTTGGATATTATTATTTCAATGTACTCAATTTTCTAAGATTTTCCGTGACAAAAATTTTCCAAAATTCAAACACAGGTTTTTTTACATGTCTACAGTGAAAAAAAAATTCACCCAAAATTGTTGGAATCTTTCGAAGTTGAACCTACCTTCATTCTGAATACTGGTGTTAAAACAGAATGAAAAAATATCCATTGGGTTTCATTTTATAGCCTTCCAAACATTCCGCTCGGAGTACTTAAATAATTTCTATTCGAGAAACTGGTGGCCCTACGGATGCCAAAATTATACTAATGGGTCCCCAGAATGACCCGGATAGAATTATGAATTTATAAAAAAAAACATTTATTTCAAAAAAACTTCGATGGGATTCGAACTCGCTCCACTTAAGGGTCGCGTATAAATTGGATTTATTCTGAATTTGACCCTATTTTCCGAATTTTTTTTTTGATAAATTCATATTTCTATCCGGGTCATTCTGGGGACCCATTAGCACAATTTCGTCCTCCGTATGGCCACCAGTTTCTCGAATTAAAATTATTTAAGTACTCCAAGCTGAATGTTTGGAAGGCTATAAAATGAAAACCAATGGATATTTTTTCATTCTGTTTTAACACCAGTATTCAGAATGAAGGTTAGTTCAACCTCGAAAGATTCCAACAATTTTGGATGAAATTATTTTTTCACTGTAGACATGTAAAAAAAAGTTGAGTTTGAATTTTGGAAACATTTTTTCCCAGGAAATCTTAGAAAATTTAGTACATTGAAATAATGCTATCTAATTTGGCAATGGAAAACAAAAAATTCCAACTTTGTAGGTTTTTCACCATTTTGAAATATTTTTTTCTGAATTCTACAAAACAATTGAATTGAGCACCAAAAAAATACTAAGATGTGACCAGAAACCGTTATTTCAAAGGTCACGCATAACTCACCATAGTTATCAGAATATTGCTTAAAGTTGACATTAAACACCCTGTACCTCGGTAATGCTTCGAAAACGGGGTATATGTCATAAGACAAAAATGACTTTTCCAACGTCATCTATACGAATATATATGTTTGCCAGTTTATGATGAAACACCCTGCATATTTCCAATTGGGAATAATCATTTTCATATGGGTACAACATTCGTTGCTCTTTGAATCGGATTTTTTGATTACTTTATAAAGTTAACACGTTCATGTATTTAATGAGTGCAAACCAGAGTTAAATTCGAAATTATATCCCTTATTGGAAAGAGAGAGTCGGAATCAATTGAAAAGCAGAGAATTGCAGCCGATGAAGAAAAGGGAGATTGGGAAGGACTTGCGGATTTTGAAATATCAGGAAATCAACCGCCAAAAGGTTGGCAAAAAATAAAAGGAAAATGCCAAAGATTTAGCAGAAGCATAGTTAAAGGAGCACATAAAGCTCCAATTCACACAAAAACGAATGTTGTACCAATATGAAATTGATTATTCCCAATTTGCATGTGTTCAGTCTCAATTTGATTTTGTTCAGTACAAATTTGAATATATTTATTTCCAATTTGATTTTGTTAGGTCTCAATTTGAAGTTGAAAAGGTATAAAATAACACACGATTCGAACCTAGCATCGGATTTTAAATCCCGCGGGCATGATTTCTTTGCTTGTGAACAGAACGAAAAACGTACGTGAATATAATCAAATTCAACCTTACGACAATGTATTTGGACAATTTTCAGCCGATGCTCGAGTTCATTGATATAATGTCCTGTTGGTGATTGTTTAATGTTCGAGTGATTGTATCAATCCCCCAAGAGCATTAAATTCATCACCAGCATTTGATAACCGTTAACATTGTATCAATGACCAACGACATTAATACCAGGTACATCGATCCATCAACAGCAGTCCTTATATCAATGGCCCCAGAGCATTGAGTTCAGGCTTATCGGTCATTGTATCAATGTATTTTGGACATCAACTAATCACTTAGGTACATTAATGTGATGCCAAAAAACATCTATCTAAGGCGTCCTATAGTGGTTGTGTTTTGGATTCAAACCAAAACCTACTATTTTTTTTCAATATAAAACAATATTGAACGGAATAATGCCTCAATACACATATATAAATATATTTGCAGACCTTTGTTTTGAACGAAATTTTGTAGAATTAGCATAGATTTGTATAAAATATTTTTATATTTTCAGTCGAATGTAACATTTTTCATAGGGATTGTGTTTTTTTGATTCTATTGATTTCAGCAAGTTGTCTTATATATACTTCTATATTTCTGTTTGCGAGTTTATAGGGTCATATACATATCCTCATCCCTTTTCATATCGAATTTTGATGGTAAAAATGCATACCTGCATCATAATAATCAAGTAAGAAATGATCAGATTATAGAATGTTTCTCATTGAACAAACTTTATTGGGAACATGACTATTGTTCGAAGTCACTGAAATAATAATAAAAAAAAAGATATCATCTGAAAAATTTATTCCTTAGAAATTCACATAAATCATGGGGAATATAAGTGTTAAAATTTGAAAGCAAAAAAATAACAAGTTTCAATGAATTACCGAAAGAGCATACGCTCTGTAGGGTAGCTTAAATTGAAAAGATAAAAATGTTTAAAGAACATCTCCATCGCTCTGACAATATTGAAAAACTTATACTGTCGAATTATGTGCTTACTTCTTGAATTTTCGGAATATCCCCACCAATGGCTTGTTTTTTCGAATTAAGAAACGGAATCCACTTCCACCACTTCCTGTGTTGGTCTTCCAAGGAATGGAAAGGCACTCTCGAATTGTTGATTTCATGGTGTAGGATCTTTCTGTATTGTATTTTTTCCCCATTCCTGAAGTGCCACATGACCGCTGCATCTCGTCTATCTAAAAATAAGCATTTTCACCGTCTTGTATAAAAAGAAAGCACTCCTGCAAGAGAATCAAATTTATATGAAATTCATTTATGATTCTCAGTTGATCTTAGAACTTATCCACTCGGCTATCTGAAAACAATTAAAAGAAAAATCGGTATATCATCTAGATAACGAAAAAGATTTCATCTATGACGTCGTGAAAACAAAATCATTTCTATACTCACCTTCTAAAATTCTCGTCTGAACACATAACACAAGTTATGGTCAACTTCAAGCACAAAGAAAAATCTTCCCGATATGCATCCGCTATACGACTAGACCAGAATTAAACTTGATACAACTAGAAAAATTGCACGATGATTGTTTTGAGGTTCGCGTACCCATATCAATGAATGAACGCGGTGATTGTATGGAGGTTCGCGTACATCAATTGATGAACACGATAATTGTAATAAGGAATCAGGACATCGTTTGATGACCTAAAGCATTGATAATATAACTCCAGAGCATGAATCAATTACGCTGATACATTGATGTGATGTATGCATAGCATGGATCCATTACAATTGGCATTATCACATCCTGTGTTGAATTGATGTATTTCATCATCAGTACAATGTAATAAATACATTATAATAATGGCCTAGCTTTCATTGTAACGATCAAAATAGTGATTGGTCGATCACTGAAGTTCATTGTTCCGATCAATTTTCGACATTGTTCCCATGTAAAATACATCATAGTAATGTCCATAAGGTTAATCACCTGTGGTGATTGATATCAGGCACAGTATTATTTTTTGTGAGGTGCATTTCGTCCTTGTATCCTTTGGGCCACCAGATGGGAATCCGCAATGTACTACTAGTTACTATTATTAAACAACAACTATTCGTGCAAATCCACCGAACCACTCAATTCTAACAACAAACTCAATGAAACCGAAAGTTGCAACAACTCTTCTGCCCCGAAGGGCTGTTTCAACCCATCAACACCCAAGTGTTGCATCTTCATTCATGAAAATGTCCCGACACCAGTCCTCTTGATTAATTACTTCATTGAAAAATGTTAGAAGCACCACAAAAGAGTTGGTAGCATGGCAACGGGAAATAGTAAAGAGGGACATTACCACACTATCGCGCACCTTTGGGCCTCATTGAAATCAAGAATGCGGCATTGGACACGGTCTAGCGCCACCCATGAAGCCAGTAGACACCTCGGAGGGCCGCAGGCCCCTTTTCGGTCGGCGCCGACTCGGATATTATACCTTTTGGGTAACTTTGAAGGTACCGATGATTCGCACTATATCGGCCCTGGTTCTGCTGCTTTTTAGGTGTTAGAGTTTCAGGGCCGGCTGGTGATTTTGACGGCGAAAGAGTTGGTTGGCAACACTGAATGATTTCATATTTTTGCAGATTTTTTCTTGGTTTTTACTCCCAATATCTGAAACAGAACTATTTAAAATTAAATAAAATTGGTTTTTCATGGAAAACGCCATTGCGGATTGAAATTTTTGTCGAGGGCAGTTTCTTGGAAAACAGATTGCCAAATGAACAATACAGGAACAAACAAACGATAAACAAAGCGAACTGTGAGTACAAATCTGACTCCTTCATCAGACAATGGAAAAAATTTCAAGAATTATTTTCTTCCGATTTTTCATTTCGATTTGAGACTTGGGTCGAATTGACATTTTTGAGAAAACACAGCAACACAGATTCATTTGGTTTGAAAGTTTTTTAATTCTACCTCTTTTTCAAGTACATTCAGCCAATATGTCTGCATCAGAACAATGAGCAAATTTAATCTCTCCATTTAACAAAATGCAAGAGGAATCTTCAATTTTTTTTTTCAAATTATCTCATTTCAACATCAGTATTTTTGTATTGTCCCAATCTATCATGTGATTCTCAATGGTCAAACATATATGGTTCACTATTTGGGATTTTTGTACGACCATTGGAATCACATGATAGATTGGGACAATACAAAAATACTGGTGTTGGAACTCAGTATCTGAATGGATGGCCGTTCGATCACCAAAATATTTGTTATTTGAAATAAATAGCTTGGAGACTGAGAATTTGCAGTGTTGATCTGAAGCGTGAATGAACTATTGAAAACAACTAGCTCTAAGTGTGAGGTACTGCACTCAATGTTCCCAATCTGATACAATACACAAAAGATGCCAGTGGACAAGATGAGTAGGTATCATTTTTTCCACAAATCACTGCATGATAAGCGACTTTGTAATTGTGAAATTGCTGATGATGTATTAATGCCCCTTTCAGTTCTCACTCGGCATAATACTGTTAACAAATTAATCTATAATTGCCTGTGAGAAGTTGCCCTTCTCTGGTTACATCTCTTGGTAGGAGAATGAGTGTTGCATTCTTCAATCTGGATAAAAGCAACCATGATTTTTCTGTCTCAGCAAATTCGTTTTTCGTTCGGTTTTTTCACGTATCGTCATTGAGACAAACTGATATTATTCACGAAACTCAACAAATTACTCAAAAAAAAAAATCTAGAAGAGCACTGGCCTGATATCAGGAGATTTAACGCGCCCGCCAGAATTCGTTGCCAAATTAGTATGGACCCTGCCAAACGCACCCCACCTCCTGAGAACGATTTGGCGATCTTTTTTACACGAAATTCTGCATGAACCTTCAAAAACCTAGATTTCAATCCGTCTATCTGTATTTTTGGAAATATTAAGAGCAGGTTTGGAGTAGGATACGAAGGCCAAATTCGCGAATTGGTAAAAGCCTCCCAATGATTCAGCAGATATAGTTACCCATTCAAAATTTTATTTTCTCGAAATCCCCGAAAATACAGATTGGATCGATTAGATTGAAGAATTAAATCTTGAAGGTACATGCAGAATTTCGTGTGGACCATATGATTAGAAGATAGCAAAAAATGAAATAACAAACAAACTTTCGAACTTTTTTTTGTGAATTGTTCTGATAGAACTAGTATCGAGAAATTTTGCACAATTTTGAGCTGCGGCATTTGCCAATTATCAACCAAGTTGAGCCATCAACGGTTCATCATTTTTCAATAAATAACAATGATGCCGAGGTAATTAGCACAAGATTACTCATATTTTTTCCAAAAATCTCCGAAGATAAACGTCTGATAAATAAACTGAAATTCAAAATACCTTTGGTTGTTAAATGGTGACGAAAAGATTAATAAATATCTTTAAAAAAAATTGAAATTTTTTTTCCGATATCTCTTAAAATAGATTTCAGGTCGAACTGAAATTTGAAGCACTATTGTGGAATTTTGATTCCTAGGCGTGGTCAGGAATTCATTGGAATGTGATGAATGGTTTTTCAAGAAGAATTTGAAAAATCTTCGAAAATAATCGACGAATGCAACTGGGATATTTGGATTCCAAAACTAACTCGGGAATTTCAATTGGCGTCTGAATTTAAGATTGCAGCGCCACGGTGGCCAGTTTTACAACCTTACATACAGACATAGATTTTGTTCTGATAGTTGATTTTGTACTGTTTGTTAGTATTTGGTTTGATAATTTTTGATTTCACGATTCATTCAAATGATTTTTAGACTTTTATAGTTGACGAGAGTATTACTGGGAGTACATATTCCATTCTTATAAAGTAGGTATGTGTTATCCTTCAATCTAATTGAGTGTATACAAACTCTACAATTACGGGGATATCTCCAAGGTTAGACAGTATTTTAATATTTTTCATTTTTAGAACCAAATGGCAAGATTGACTTTGGTGGATTTCTTAGGCTGTCTTGAAAGTTGAAAAACAGATAGTGTTGTAAAACATACTTTTGGAATAATAGACAAATACCCAATATATTGTGAATAAAATGTACATTCACATGAAACTAATGCTACTTGTACCGTGAGCCTTATCATTATGGATTGACAAATAAATTTTCCAACACTCATATGATTGGTCTTGAAAAAGCTGTAATAAATAAGCCTTGTTCAACTTTGCTTTCATCGGCAGAAGCACTTTGAGCGAAGAGTATACATCACCAGATATTTCCTTGTTGAGACTCTTTTTTTCAATAGTCTGTTCTATCACTAGAACATTTACGTTGTTCCTTAATGATCAGTTCAACACGCAGATTTCTGGAAGGCATAGCATTCCTCTTAAGTAAATTTCTCTGCTTGGATTATGGGCCTGGAAAAAAATTGTCCTCATGAATGTGATCTAATATTTCATGAGCAATTCGTGCTTACCTCTATAAAAATTATCATCATCAGTAAAATACAGGTAACAGACTCTCATAAATCTTGTTTGTTGGTTTTTATCGATTCCCCAACACTTTCAGGCCCGACTTGTTAAAGGAAGTTTCTTTCACCCTAACTCCAAATTTTTTACCGGGCTGTAGACATTTATGGGAAGGAACATTTGAGTTTGCCTTTCTCGGTAGAAGCACTTGTAAAATCACACAAACGCCAAGAATAATGCATAAACTTTCTCATTTTCTTAACATTTCTTTTAACTTGTCAATGATTATGTCTGTACCTCGGGTTACTTGGATAGCCACCAGAGGGAGTAGCGCTTATCTTCATTCGCCAATAGGTCTCTGATATTTTATTTTCATTATTATTGAATAGATTCGACTATCCATAAGAAAACTGATAAAATTCAATCGCCGTCAAAAATTTCGATTTTCAACGAGAAATAGCGTAATTCATCTCAAATTGTAACTGACAACTGACAGTGAGGCTGTCGTACTTCAAACGTCAGTATTACCAACTGTATAAAATCAAAACATGTAAGGAATATCCGTTTACTTGTTCCAACTGTTTTAAGTTTTAATTGTCGACAAAAATTGATTGTTGGCCACTCCATTTAGCAAGCAAGGCTTTTAAATTGTTTGTACAACTGGTTTTACTTAATGTCTCCGTAAGAAAGAATTTCGAAGGTGAATCGATGTTATTTTATCACTGTAAGTTTCTGATTATAAAATGAATATTTTAGCCATGAAAAGGGGACAATTTCCTCACCGAAACATTGGCTGGAGAAATTAGCTAGGAGAAAATTAATGTGTGATTCCTGATATCTTGATTTTTATTGAAATAAAATATATGATGAGGATAATCAGAACATAATATATAATCTGTTGAGTGATTGCATCCATACTTAATATAATTCTAAAAAATAAAAGGAATCTGGAAATGGTTTTAATATCTTTGTTATTTTATTGTTCGTTTTGATATTTTAACTCATGATTTTTCAATATGTGTTGTTTTTACTAGTGATATTTGATAGTTTTGATGTTATTGCTGAGACCAAAAGTGCAAGAAAACAGATTTATTTACTAACTGATATACAGGGTGGGCAAAATTCGTTGTCTATTGAAGGGATCTCGAAAACTATAGCAGCTAGAAGAAAACTGATAACACATTCTCTTTTTTCCTGACTAATCTGAATCTGAAAACAGATCCAGCTTATCCTTCATAGAACTTGAGTTATGAGCAAAAATTGAGAAATTGTCATTTTCAATAATGCTGAATAACTCACTTGTTTGAACTCGTATTCGAAATCTGTTGATACATTCTACAGGCACTTTTTTAGGAGAAATTCAAATATAATATGACTGAATTTTCCAATCCAGCGATTTTCGAGAAATGCGAAAGATTTTCGATTTTTCAAATATATATAATATATATATATAATATTTTTCAAACTATAGTCGAAAGATCTCCTATCTTGCTACAAAATTTTTGCTGATTTCAAAAATGTATCATATGTCACTATTTACATGAATATTGCATGAGAAAATGGTCAATACTATTTTCCTGCTCTTCTTTTCACTGTTGAATTATGAGTAGGCTGACGTTGCCATAGCGACGATTGAATATGCATTATCTGTGTTTGAACTTGCGCCTCTATGATAATTGGAATCAGCGATTGCTGAATAAATATTTCTATGGTTAATTTGTCATAGTTCTTAAGATTAGCAATAGAAAATCTGTTTATTATCACCAATGACACAAAATATTCCTGATCTTAAGAACTATGACAAATTAACCAGAGAAATATTTATTCAGCAATCGCTGATTCCAATCATAGAGGCGCAAGTTCACACAAAGTTAATGCATATTGAATCGTCGCTATGGTAACGTCAGCATACTCATAATTCAACAGTGAATAGAAAAGCAGGAAAAAAGTAATGAATATTCTATCATGTAATATTCATGTGAATAGCGACATATGATACATTTTTGAAATCAGCAAAAATTTTGTACCAAGATAAGAGATCTTTTGATCATAGTTTACATTTAAAAAATTCAAAATCCTTCTCATTTCTCGAAAATGGCTGGATTGAAAAATTCAGTCATATTATATTTGAATTACTCCTAAAAAAAGTGCCTGTAGAATGTAACAACAGTTTTTCAATACGAGTTCAAACAAGCAAGTTATTCAGCACCATTTAAAATGACAATTTCTCAATTTTCGCTCATAACTCGAGTTCTATGAACGATAAACTGGATGTGTTTTCAGATTCAGATTAGTCAGGAAAAAAGAGCTATAGAATGAGTTATCAGTTTTCTTCTAGCTGCTATAGTTCTCGAGATCCCTTCAGTAGACAACGAATTTTTCCCACCCTGTACATGTGAAAATTCAAATCATTTGACGGATGAGATAACCTCAATTTTGGTAGAAATGCAGCGAGATTATGTTTACAGGGAAACATTTATATTGTTGAAATATTATAGCCAACCTTTAGAAAGGTTAAATTGATGTCCAAAACGTCGGCAAAGTTGTGAGAGTTTAACAAAGATAGAAAGCCTATTTCCAGATTCCTGTTATTTTTAGAATAATAATATATAATAATTCCCAATCATAAGCTTTCCAAATACAACAATCATCGACAGCTAACTCACGGGAGCCCTTTGTACCAACAGAAACACACAAAATAATAGATGTTAACTTCCACACTTCCCCATTATGTGGGCTTTCAGTAGCTCATTATTCTGCCTGAAATTGAGTCAAACCAGACATCCTGGGCCATTTCTGCATTGATAAGCCGAAATCTCCGTCTTTCACTCGTGTTTACCACCAAGGTAGGTCATAAACCATCGAAGTGTCGTCACCTGGCCTCCGGTCCATAGAAAACATTGGACCGACACGACTCTCTGGTCGTAAACCGTTTTGTTTATTGTATTTGTCGAATTTATAGACCTCTCGGAGGAAGAACGTATTTGATTGTTTCTCGGAATCCGTTTCTAGAGTATTTTCATTCATTTGTGAAACCTGGTGACCTGAAGGAACGGAGAAGGATTGGGTAACATTCTCCTCGATGACGGTAATAGGTGATATATCTTGTATATGGACTTATCAGTGAATTATGTTCGGAGGAAGAAGGTATTGAAGTAATTAAAAGATTTTCTAGGAACATATTGGCCACCCAAAATTAAGATTGTAGTCTCCGAATTTGCGAGCAAAAACCAATTTGTGGACCTATCATTCAGGATCAATCTTATTATGTTACCCTTTAAGAGCAAACAATATCTGGAATATAACGGGGTGTCGTCTTGAAAAAAATTGTAAGAATGCGCAATACTGTCACTTTTTATATTCGAGAATTTTCGGGAAATTAAAACTGAAACCTTAACTAAACTTAAACATTCTCACAAAAGAATTAGGTACATCCCAAAAAAGAATTTCAGAAAATACTCTTGAAGCCCGCAGAACGACACCCTGTATTCTCCTATGAACGTTGAAATTTCTCCGAATTCTTATGTTTCACGCGGCTATTGGCAACGTTGAAGCTTGTAGACCGCGTCCAGGTGCCTGACTTTGAGATATTAACGAGGTTTAATGAAACTTGCATGTGGCTGTTTTGCCTAGCCGTAATTTAGCACTACGTGTATTGTTTGCTTTTAATAATTCAAATTAACTTTTCACAACATTCAAACAAGGTTTGGTCATAGACAAGTTCAAACCTGAACCATGATTCTGAACCTGTGATTTTAACAACTTAGTTACATATTCGATTTGATGAAGTCCCAATTCGTCAATAGGTAAAATTCACTCATGATTCCACTGATATACAGGGTGATTCCGGAGGAGAACGTCAGATTTTAGGATAAGTTCACACTAGTAAAGACAGTCTCGAAACAATGTTTGGTTTATGGTTGAGGGTCTCTATTGAGAATATACAGGGTGATTTGTCCGATTCGACCGATTAACTTTTATTGAGAACTTTGGTATGGCTTATTCGATTTTAATGAAATTTTCAGTGAAGTACAATATTGATGAGCACATTCATAAATTTCAACTTTTTTTTTTAAAAGCGGATGTTATTGTGATAATTCCAGATTAATTGTGCAGGTTGAAAAAACACCCTGTACATCGCGTTTCCAAAACAACGCTATCTGTTCAAGATTCTACCATAACGAGTCATTATTTGAGAGTTTCTAATTTTTTTGGCACACTTCGAGTTTTCCGAGAAAATATTATCAAAAAACGATAATGTCGAAATTTCGCTCCAATCGATTCTACTTTCATTAATAACTTTGGTATGGCTCATCCAATTTTGATGAAATTTGCAGTGTAGAACAATACGAATGAGTACATTCAATAATTGGAACAATCTTTCGAAATACAGGGTTTTAATTGTGATAATTTCAGAATTTCAGATTAATTGTGAAGAAAACACCCTGTATTTTGCTTTTCCAAAACTTTCTTATTCGTTTCAGATTCTACAGTGATATATTATTATTCAGAGGTTTTTACCTTCTTTGGCACACCACCGGTTTTCCGAGGAAAAATGTTTGAAGAAGAGCATAATCGAAATTTTGCGCAAAAGCAGTGAAAATATTCTGCACTAGATAGTAAAGCTGTATATTCCAAGGATGCAGAGCAGTTCTTAAAATCTGAAATATTCTTTTCAAATTCCAAAATCATATTTAATTGCTCATATTCTGTATAAAATCATTCAGTTCAGAATATATTTCGAATTTGAGAAGAATATTTTAGAAGTGACAAATAACTTTGCATCCTTGGACAATACAGCTTTCCTGCCTAGTGCGGAATACTATCACTGATTGTGAGCCAAATTTCGATTATGCTCTTCTCCAAAAATGTTTTCTAAGAAAACCGTAGGTGTGTCAAAGAAATTGAAAACCTCTGAAAAATGACATCTTATTGTAGAATCTGAAACGATTAAGAAAGTTCTGGAAAAGCAATGTACAGGGTGTTTTTTCAACACACAATCAATCTGAAATTATCACAATGACAAACCTGTATTTTGAGAGATTGTTGCAATTATTGAATGTACTTATTCAGATTGATCTACACTGCAAATTTCGTCAAAATTGGATGAGCCATACCAACGTTATTAATAAAAGTAGAATCGATTGGAGCGAAATTTCGACATTGTCTTTTTTTGAAAAAATTTTCTCGGAAAACTAGAAGTGTGCCAAGAAAATTAAAAACTCTGAAATAATGACTTATTATAGAAGAATCGTGAGCGTGGGTCAGGAAACGCGATGTACAAGGTGTTTTTACAACCTGCACAATTAATCTGGAATTATCACAATAACAACCGCCCATTTTGAAAAAAATTTGAAATTTGTGAATGTGCTCATCAATATTGTACTCCACTGAAAATTTCATTAAAATCGAATAAGCCATACCAAAGTTATCAATAAAGGTAAAATCGGTCGAATCGTACAAATCCCTGTATACCCTTTCCAAACTTTGTTTCCAAAAATTCACATCGGATTGCACTGAAATTCAATACTTGGTTGAAAGGTTCACACCAAATTTCGTAGTACTTGAGGATAAAAAGATCATAAAATATGAAATATCTGAATTTTTTATTGTGATAATAATATGACGACTTGTCAACTGATAACCAAGTTTTATGGTGATCAGGTTAGGTTAGGTCAGGTTAGTTTGCGTATTGAAATACGCCCGCTGAGTTCGTTACTGGGCCGAATCAGCCGAATGGTTTCAGATTTATACTCACTTGATATTTTTAAGTTATTTTCCCAATATCTTAGGAACTTCTGATGTGATCGGATTGAAACTAAGTAGTTAGTGGTAAAATACTGATGGGCAACAGCAGGCAACATTTTGTTGGGATCCCTAGATTCCAAAACAAAAATTTGTTGAAAATATATTGAATTTTTGCTGAAAAATTTTTTCGGGAAGCTTTTCACCAAATTTCAACGAAATTCTGCTCAAACCTTGATGTTGATATTTTACAACATCTACCAAATTCAAGTATGGTCTCATTTCAATTCTCAGAAAAACTGGGAAAGAAATATATCAATTGTAGGGTTTTTTCCTCGATACTGATCTGATCATAATGGAACTTAGTCAATAGTTCACAAATCCTGGTGTACAATATTGTGCAAAACTTTGTGGTGATCGTGTCTGAACTATGCAAAAAAATTGTAAATCTAATTTTCGCCTACGAATTTGAATAAGCGCGCAAAAGCTGCTGACTTCAAGTCAGTGCTCTAACTTCAACTCTGTACTTTCCTAAAATATATACTGCGTTCGTTTATTGCATCCGAGAGGCGACAGATTTTTTGGTCACGTGTCCACAGATCTTATGGATTTATCAGATTTTATCTGAAGTAAACGAACGACCCAGACGAAATGGGAATCACAGGCCATAAATATTTGATATTCTTTCATCTGTGTATCAATGACTGATGTCAAATCAAAATTGTTAATCTAAGCCTGTCCCAAGCCAGGTTGAGAAAGGGTGAGGGGGAGGAGTAACAACCTCGTTAAAAAACCAGGGTTCATCTGGCCCGGATGATAGCACCCTGTAAGGGCTCCTTGTCTAGGGTACAGATGAAGACCACAACAGCGAAGAAGGCGGAGAATACGAAGTTCGGAACGGCGGATACGGTGGAAGTGGCAATCCTGCTTTTGGATGAAATAAAAGCTAAAGGACAGAAACCTTGAAAAAACAATTCTCTGGTCCTCCAGGTTGGGGGTTGGGACGTCAGGCTGGTTACCTGTCACTCGTAAAACCTTAATATACTAAAAAGCCTAATACAAGCCTCGGAAATTCGGATGGGATACACGGTAAACGACTTAAGCTACGGAAAAGGATAATGAGTATGGGCACCTGGAACGTGCAGGGCATATCGGGCAAGATGGAGGAAGTAATACTGGAGGTAACTGGATTGAAGATGGATATTGTCGTCTTGACGGAGACAAAAAAGAAGGGAGTTGGAGTGGAAACAGCAGGGAATTATATACATGTACATACTGGAGTTGAAAAGCACCAAAGAGCAAAACGGGGAGTTTCGGTTCTGATACATAAAAAATACCAAGGAAATATCACCTCTTATGAAGCAGTTGATGAGAATATAATAAAGGTTAACATGAACTTGAAAAATCGGCCTTTTACTTTACTTGGAGTCTACGGCATATCCAATGACGAAACATATACTGTTAAGGATGAATTCTTCGAAAAATTGAACGATGAAATAACAAAAATCGGGAACAATCGAGAGATAATAATTATGGGAGATCTAAACGGAAAAACTGGCAGGAGAAGAGATAATAAAGTAGTGGGACCCTATGGGGAAACAAGTCGAAATGACAATGGAGAGAGACTTATTGAACTCTGTGAGAGTCATGGGCTGAAAATAACGAACGGATTCTTCAGACACAAAGAAATACATACCTACACATGGGTGCAGACAACTCGTAATTTACGATCTATAATTGACTATGTTATAGTCAAACAAAATACGGTCCTACAGATAAATGATGTACGAGTTTACAGAGGCATTACATGCGGTTCAGACCATTATTTGGTAAAAAGTAAAATTCTCTTTCCATTTGGGCCATTGAAAAATACTAGCAGAGATAACGAAGAGCAGACAGAAAAGGTTATGTGTGTGAAATATAACTTGGACAGCCTAACACATGAGAGTACGAAAACACTGTATCAGAATAGATTGGACGAGAAACTGACAGATGAACTCCGAGAGCAGGGTGTAGAGAAGGTATATGGGAATATCGTGGATAGCATCAAAAAAGCTGCTGAAGAAGCGCTTGGACTACAAAAGCCGAAAGAGAGTAATAGGCTCTGGTGGACGGAAAAAGTCGAAAACCTAATCAAAGAGAAAAAGAAAGCCTATTTATTATGGCTAAGTTCGAAAAAACAGGAAGATAGGGACGAATATATAAGCATAAAGAGGACAACCAGACGGGCAGTAACAACAGCCAAAAGAGAGATGTGGGACCGTAAATGCCAGGAAATCAACAGCTGTATCGGGGGAAGAAGATGTTCAGAGTCATGGAAATTTATAAAGCAACTAAAAACCAATGAAAAAACACGAACAAATATCGAATCAATAACACTGAAACAATGGAAGGAACACTATGAAAACCTACTTACGGAAAAAAGAGATGAGTACAACAGAATCTCACCCTCAGAGGTAGTCATTGAGGGAGAGCATATAGTGGTAGAGAACGAATTCGTGAAGAGATGCATTAAAAGGCTAAAAAATGGACGATCTCCTGGCCCGGAAGGAATACCGGCAGAACTTATAAAAAACGGCTCAGAGAAGCTATTTGAAGCACTTACATGGTGTATGAATCAATATTTGAATGGTGCTGAGATACCCAAGGAATGGAAGAACGCATACATTACATCTATTCACAAAAAAGGAAATAAATTAGATTGCGCAAACTATAGGGGCATAGCCGTAACTAGCACGCTGTGTCGCCTATATGGAAGAATTATTAGGGATCTAATTGAGACTGAATATGAGGCGCTGGAGGAGGAAGAACAATCAGGCTTTAGAGCTGGAAGATCCTGTAATGACAACATATTTTGCCTAAAACAAGTAATAGAGAAGAAATCGGCAATGAATCAGGAAACCCACCTTATGTTCATTGATCTACATAAAGCATATGACACCGTTCCAATAAATAAACTATGGAAAGTATTGCAGGAAACAAATTTAAACCATACACTCATTAAAGCTTTAAAAAACATGTACAATGGAACAACATCACAAATAAAAGTGGGGAATAAATTATCGGAGAAGTTTGCTGTTAATAAAGGACTGCGTCAGGGTTGTTGCGTGTCGCCCACTTTATTCAAGATTTACATTGCCAAAGCCCTAAATCAATGGAAGCGTAAGTGCAAAGGCATGGGAATTGATCTTGGGGAGATGTGCCTATATACTCTGCAATTTGCAGACGATCAGGTCATCATAGCCAACGATAAAGATGACATAGAGTATATGGCCAGAAAATTACAGGAAGAGTATCAACGATGGGGCTTAGAAATTAATATACAGAAGACGAAATACCTTCCTATAGGAACTAACCTTTCGAATGTCCAACTAGAAAATGGCGAGGCAGTTGAAGCATGTGACGAATATTCCTATCTAGGAGTTATTTTCGATACTACAGCTAAAGACGATAACGAAATAAAAAAGAGAATAACTCAGGCTAGAAAAACGATAGGATGCCTCAATGGAATATTTTGGTCTAAACAAATAGGAAAACAACGAAAATACAACATATATGAAACAATCATCAAAAGCGGTCTTTTGTATGGAGCCGAGACTTGGCGAATAACAGAAAGGAACAGAAGGAAACTTGAAGCGGTGGAGATGGATGTATTCAGAAGATCCTTGGGAATATCTCGTAGAGACAGAGTTAGGAATGAAGAGGTTAAACTGCGAATGGGTATAGAAGGATCGTTAACAACGGAGATTGAGAGAAACCAGCTGATATGGTACGGGCACGTCCAGAGAATGCCGAACACAAGACTACCTAAGAGAGTGATGGAGTGGATACCGATGGGACGAAGGAAAAGAGGAAGACCAAGAAAGACGTGGAAAGAGGGCGTATCGAGGGCTATGAGCGAGAGACGCCTTACAGAAGATCAATGCAGTGACCGAAGGACGTGGAAATTGGGCATCGGACAACGTCGCAAGACGTTTTAAAACCGATATATATATATATATAATTTATTTTCTGCAGTGTTAATCTCTCAGCTCGTTGGAAGAAATGAGTATGAATATAACTTCATTAGAGCTGATTAGAGAAGAATATCAAATGATGATCGATCATGTTGAAGAGGACGACGAACGAACAGTTCTGAAAAAAATACAGGGGCTTGCTGAAGAAACAAGGCTCTTATTTGCAAATCAACAGGTTAAAGATTCCTTAAAATGTTTCACAGATATATGAATTCACCGATAATTGTTTAAATCATGATTCATTCATATACAAGTAGACGAAATTCAATGATAAGTGATATCTATCCACCTTGCCATCAATAAAAATTTGGTTCTCAGAATCTTGTCTGAGTATTATAAAGTTACTTGGCCTCTGTAAATTAGGTGTCCTTAGTGGAGAGAATTGTTGATTCATTATTAGGACCAGAATATTTCAGATGTTGAGCCTTTTGCCTAGGTGTAGTAACGGAATTCTGAACATGATTATTCTCGGCGGTTAGCATTTTATGATGTATTTCTTAAAATTAACTAAGAATGGACAAACGCCAACTAAGCTAATTATGCATATTCGCATTCAAAAAATTACTTTTGTCCGAACTGTGCTAACGAAAAAAACCAACACGAAATGAAAATTGAACGGAAATTATTTCTGGGTAATCGATATCAACAAATGTCAAATTTACTCCATTAAAAAACTCCGATTTTGTCTATGATACCGACGAAAAAGATCGTCATCGACTCGCTCTGATTTTGTTTGACGATCGGTTGACATCTGTGGTCTCCTACATATGGATGTAATTAACGAACAACTCAGGAGCAATCTGAGTAGTCTGATGTAAAAAACGAACGCCCCTATAGAATATTTCAGATTATAGATATCGTATCGAGCTGAAATTATGTACACAGTTGCTGAATATTGACTTCAAGGACTAATCCAAATTTCATAAAATTGTAATAGATGGAAAAATTTATTTCTGATCATCAAAAAATACAATTCTCATGAACAACTCATTTCAGTGTTTCAATCTGATCGCTTCCGTTCTTTTAGAGATATTCAAGAAATATCCTCGAAATTTCAAATGGCCCTGACTCTTAAACCGCTTGTCCAATTTTGCCCAATAATGCATTTCGATGCATTATCTATCCCGAAAGTTACAAGTTGCTAGCTTCTTTCATTCGAAAGTTATCGTGCAGACATCCGGGCAGATTCAAACTTGGTATTGGATTCTCCATTAGTGATTCCAACTAACCCGTTCATGTCCTTTTTCGGGTTGAAATTCCAAAATCGCAGACATTTGAGCAGAACGATATCCCACTGTTTCCCTGTAGAAGCTCTTGAAAAGTGTCCAATCCTCTCGTTTTTCGTGCCGGAACTCCATTTCGCCGAATTCAGACAAGGAGATTGACTGATGTTTTATTTACCTGAACCTAATCAAGTTATAAATGCATTAATATTATAAATTGACCGATAAGCTGCCGAAATTACTAGCACAGATAGCACCCAACAACGGGTTACCATCGACTCATAATAAATTCCACTGGGTCTTCGGCACAGTATGCAGATATGAATCGTATAAAATTTCAAAACCTTCCGACCGACAGACGGACGAGTAGTTACGACTCTATTAGTGATACCTGCAGAGGTGAGAACACAAAATCCTTCATAGGAGGTCACCGGTTATGGGTTCCCAACCATCATTTTTTCACACAGTTCCCATTCAATTTTGTACAATTTGACACGCTGCGGATTTTCTTTAGTTTCTTTTGGGTTTAATGATACTGCAGTCTATGTTGGTGGACTGGGAATATAGTGTGCGGGCATTCCAGAATATTTTTGCATATTGACAGTTTTGCGGTTGTCAGATGCTGCGAATTGAGAAAGAGTTCTGAGTTCTTTATTCTGAATATGTTGTTGGCAGGGCTGGGCAAAATACATGCTCGGCTTAGTTGAAATACAAATTACCAAATACTTTCTCGCAGGTATTTGAAATACAAAATACTTTCAAGTCGGGAATTTGAAATATAAAATACAAAATACAGTATTTTAACTATTTGTATTTGAAATACAAATTACAAAATACATTCAGGTGTTACGTAAAATGTGAAAAAAGTAAAACTAATTCAGCTCAGCTATTTTATCGCTAAATAAGGAATTTCCTTTCAGAAACACAAGATTTTTAAATGTAGTATTAGACAAACAGCTCTTGTTGGGGAATGAATAAAACCTGCTAAAGAAAACAATCTTTCTACAGGTCATGATGGGCAGAAACTTGTGTTATATTGTATGAAAACATTTTTTATGTTAGGATAGTGTTCAAGGGTGGTAAGCTCTTTGCTCTTATCGTTTTTAGAAGTTGACTATCTCTAACTCCATGATGAAATGACCATTGCGCAGGACCATTTCTTCCTTTCCATTTGCCGAAAATATGATTGCTAGTAAAAGAACTAGATGAAGCATATGAACGTCGCCATCTGAAGGGAGATTCAGGGACTATTTTCTGTAGAGCGCTCAGCGCTGAATGTAATTGTTCGAAAGTATCGAAATACAAAATATAAAATACTTCAGCGTCAAGTATTTGAAATACCAATTACAAAATACATTTTCAAGAAGTAATTGAAATACAAATACAAAATACGTATTTGTATTTCAATTACAAGTAATTTAAATACTGCCCAGCCCTGGTTGTTGGGTGTGTGACGAGTTTGAAAGAAATTTTCGGCAATTTGTTTCTGTGACCTGAAAGGTTGAGAAATAGTTGGCCATTACATTATTGGCAATTATGTTACCTCCATCTTTTACTTAGTAATAGGCAAATTTTGCTAAGAACATTCAAGAATCACGTAAACTGACTTATAATAAAATTATGGACAAGTACTAGCGCCATCAATTAGGAATTTGACATACTTATTCCAAATATTTCCGAATTTGATTCACTCATATATAGAATATAAGCCTTAAGATGTGGGCCAAATTCCATAGAAATCCAATGGATAGTTTCCGAAGCAAATGATAAAAAAAACCTAGAAAAGAACTGACGTGAGGTCAGGAGCTTTCACGCGCTTATTCCGTTGCCAAAGCGGTCATCTATACAAGTATCGATCCTGCCGAACTCAGATTTTTTTCATATGATCCTCGTGAAATTCTGCATAGACCTCAAGCTATAATTCTCGATCAAGTACAAGATTGCAATTCGATCCGAAATTTTGAATGGGCATAACTACCTAAAAAATAATGGGCGAATTCAACCCATTCAAGCATTCGACCTTCTTAGTTAAACTGAAAACCTACTCTACAAATATATCCCCTATGTCGATTATTCCTAAAGTTAATGTGTTTACGGCCGGCCTAACCACTGATAGTGAACGAAATAGCTTCCGGAAGAATCTACTCAGTAGCTTGATAATTGCAGAGTTAGTTTGAAGTTCAATTTCGAATGCCGATTTGGCGAATTAGTAAAAACTAGCAAATGATTCTGCAGATGTACCCTTCGAAAATTCCAGTTTCCCGATATATCCAAAAACATGGATCGAATCGCCCTTCAATGAAAAATGACACCTTGAAGTTTCAGCCAAATAGGGTCTGAAAGAAAATTGTCTTCATGAATGTGATCTAATATTCCATGAGCAATTCGTGCTTACCTCTATAAAAATGATCACCATCGGTAAAATGCAGGTAACAGACTCTCAAAAATCTTGTTTGCTGGTTTACCAATTTTGAGTTACAAGTTGCCAAGGTTTTTATGGATTCTTCAACACTTTCAGGCCCGACTTGTTAAAGCAAATTTCTTTCACCCAAACTCGAAATTTTTCACCGGGCTGTGGAAATCTATGGGAAGGGACATTTGAGTTTGCTTTTCTCAGTATAAACACTTATAAAATCACACAAACGCTAAGAAAAATGCATAAATTTTCTCATTTTCTTGGCATTTCTTTTAACATGTCAAGGATAATTTCTGTACTTCGGGTTACTCTGATAGCCACCAGAGGGGGTAGCGCTTATCTTCATTCGCCAAAAGCCCTCAAACTATGACTAAATTATCTATAATACTAAACGCGTTACAGGCAACACCGCCGAAACCACTGCAGGAGATCAAGAAAAACTTTTGCTAAGAAAGGGTTATGTTCGTGAGAGTTTTTCTGATATTTCCGTGGAGTCTTGGTGTGATATCTGAACGTGATTAGAAAGAGGAAATTTCGAACTTTCCCGTACTGTTGATCTTTCATCGCGGAAAAATCGAGAGATACTTTTAAAAAATTCCCGAAAAATAACGAAAATATCGATATTTCCCAAAGGTGCAAAACCACAGGAGAGCATTTGGTCGCTGGGTTCAAGCTAGGTAGACTTTTTTGGTACGAACAGAAAGACGAAAGACGAAATTGTGGCTTAGCGGGCCTCTTTTTTTGATTCCCACTTTCGTATTCTTGCAGGAATGATGGAAAAAAGTGACATTTCTAAGAAAATCCGGTAAAAATTGTCCATTTCATATTCTTCTGTGGACTCGGCCGAGATCGGCTATCTCCGCCGCCTTCGGGCTCGCTTTGGAGGTAGAATTTCTTGCGACAGTGAATATATGGCAACGTCGAACCTCGAATTTCTGTCGATTTCGCCGAAAACTTAAGCATCGTAGGCTTTGACCGTCGGCAAAGATCGGGTACTTCCGTCAATATTTTCCAGCCGAACCAGCGTTATGTTTATGTCAATTGTCATTAACTTCAATTGTAATTTGCCGTCAAAATAGCATCCTATGTGGAAGCTACATTGAAATTGACGAAAATAAAGTCAGTAACGAATGGAAATGCATTTAGAAGTATCAATCATGGTCAATACTGCCTAATTCCAACTCTAACAATGACTTTTTCAAGAAAAAGTCGAGTTATCGGTATAATTTTAGCAAGTTATTATAACCTTATGCTACATTCACGAGAGGAAACAGTAAGTATTACCTACAATTGAAGATACTTTAACTTATCACAGGTTTTTCCAACCTGAATATCATGAGGAAATATTTATTTTCAGGTGAGTCAGATATTTTACATGAACTGGACATTGGAAAGTTTCTGTATCATTGAAGTCATAAAGTGAAGAATGTTTAGAATGGGTTCAAGGCTACGATAAGAATCAGAATGCTAATCCAGAATTCGTCGAAAAAACATTACATTGCCATATATATTTGAAATGTTGGAGATTAACTCGACGTCAAAGGTATACATTATTATGTTATTTTCCTTAAGCAAATGCATCAAGTATGATATTTTTGCAGTTTTGAGATATGTGAGGTCATGTTGTTGAAGTGTTATGCCATCCAAGTATTAAGCATATACAAAGGAAGAAAGCCTTTAAAGGACTGTAGAATGTTTTATGAATCTCTCAAAAATCTCACTATCCTCCCCCTGAGAATTCATGTATGTTGAACCATTTAAGTTTTATGGTGAGTGGTGATATGGATCATATCTAATGTTCTGATAAATTGGAAACTTGATCATGGCAAATTTATGTATCACATTCCTAGGTTTAATCAAGCATACTTTGTAGAAGATGGACTATCATCATTATGAAAAAAAAAGGGAACTCAATAGATTTTGAGAAGTGGAAATTGCAGAAATACTATGTAATCTATGGATGGTTTCAATAATATACAGCTGGTGTAGGACAAGACTGTATGATACTGTACCCCTGGTATATTTATTCATAATTGTGAATGAAACAGGAATATTCAATAGATTCTTACTATTCGCAAGAGGTTGATCTTCAAAAATCACAAGTCGATGTAACATTTGATGTCAATTGATAATAGAAATGATAGTGAGTAAGAAGATCACATTATCAAGAAACGTATGAAATTTTACATACACAATAGGCAGGTAAGGTTGAGCCTCAGTATATGTTCCGTAACACTCATGTATCCCTTCCATATTGCTACATCAAAATTTGGTTGGCAAAAATGACATGGGGATGGAACATAACCGGGAAGGATACATCAATTAATTTACACCTTATAATATTTTTCCTAGACAAAATGGGAAGTTTACTGAATGTATAGTGAGAATCAAGCTTTTTTAAGTTGAAATTCATAACCACCTACAAGTAACTACTAATTGTTCTGTATATGGGTATAATTTCTTATGTATGCATTATATGAAATGAAATCTTCTGAAGTGAAATTTATCTATTCTGCAAGGTAATCTTGATAATTTTGTGTAGTTCACAGGATATCTGCCATTTTCTGAAACTGTTTTGAGAAAAATTACAAATGAAGTTGCACCAACAACATCAAGATAGAAGATGGTATATAGAGGCTTATGCAGATATTGTTTGAAAACAATGTGAAACTTCTTGAATCGTAATATGCAACATATCTGATGAAGTCTATCAACTGATGAATTCTTCACATAAACCTCTGACACACTTCTCTAATGAACAAGTTTACTTGAACTCATTCATTCAATTATCTTTTTTTTGGAATTTTTGTGTATCACCCAATGTATTCTATTGAACTATACTTTATTATCATTGTCAATAATCGATAAATAAAAAATTACTTCAATATGCAGTTTTGCATTTGTCCTGTTTGGAAAACATGATATCTTGGTTACTCAATCATATTTTAATATGTCAATTATGAATTGGTCATCTCCATTAATGAAACAGAAAATTTAAATGTTCATAATACCGTAATTCCTTTAAAAAATGAATATTACTTCATGCTTTGGTGATTCTCGGTCGAAGAGTGATGTACTAGAAATATTGAAATTCAGTAAATTTGAGACATTGGAAATTCCTGTAAAATGCACATGCATATGTTTAGTGAATATTGAATTGGAATAGTGAACATTTTCGGATTTTATCCAAGAAATTTTTTTTAACGTTGTTCAATGTTGAAATATGAATTTTTCATGCGATGATATATCTATTTAGTATTATTGGTGTCGTTTTGAGAAATTGAATTTTCATTTTATAGTCAATTTTATGTTTGCATGTGGAGCCACGGTTAGGGTCTATCCTTAAACTGAATTTTGACTAAATCGTGTCTGTATTTTTGTGAATATTGAGATGATGGAATTTCAAATGCGTTCGTCTACTGAACCGTTTGGCAGATTTTGTTCATTCCGAACTTAACCTTCGAATTCAAGCTTTAAACCTGCCCTGAAAATTTCGAGTGTCTAAGTTATTCCTTTGCAAAGTTATCGTGTTTACAGACGGCCGAAGGCCGGCTGTAAACGCGATAACTTTGCGAAGGAATGACTTAGACAGTCGAAATTTTCCGGGTAGGTTTAAAGTTTGAATTCGAAGGTTAATTCGGAATGAACAAAATCCGCCAAACGGTTCAGTAGATGAACGCATTTGAAATTTCATCATTTCAATATTCACAAAAATACATACACGATTTGGTCAAAATTCAGTTCGAGGATAGACGATAACTGTGATCGAATTTTACATTAGCTACTGATTTTTTGTAAATTTATAATCAGTGTGCTTCGTTTTTAATAATTCAGTCAACTATTCAATTAATCTACTCAAAAACGCAAATCTACCCGCTAGGTAAATCTGGGCGCTTCCTACGTAGGTATCATTTAAGTAGATCTACAGTAAAGATTGATCTATCGCTAGGTAGATCTGGGCGCGTACTAGTGTGTATCTATTCTCCTATGTCCAGAAAATAATAAATGATTATCATAAATGAGGGACTATTATAGCTTCTGGAACATTTTTACTTGTCAGCAATGTCAGCATGAGCCCCTGTATATTATTGTATCCATTCATTCTCCTAAAGGCACTAACAAGTTGAAGCGTTTGTAATGAAAACCTCTAAATTGCTATGGTTCCTTTCTGTATTGTTGTTATTGTGCACCATCCCTTAAACGTTGTAAACCGAGAACCGTTGAAAGGTGACAATAAATTGTCCTAGCGAAGCTTGCAGCAGGGAGATAGGTATGTTTAGTTCAGTTATTCAGGTTAGACCCCCCAAGATTGAATACAGTTAGGTACATTGAGGTCATAGTGTGTTGAATATTATCAATAAGTAATGAAATATGAATAATTGATTGCATAATGATGGCAAAAATTGTATCAATTTTGTTCCAGTCAATTCAAGTCTTCGCTCTCATGTTCTGGGGAATAGCGTGCTATCGTTTTTTCCAAATGTCTGTAATTTCCGATGTTCCTATCGGGAATGGTCTTGGACGACTAGGTTGGACTCACAGAGGACGAATTCGACACGATAACTATCTATCAAGCTAGGGACATGAATGACATTTTTAGCATCAGAGTGCCGCGGTAAAGTTTGTTAATTGGCGAATGAAAATAAGCGCTACTCCCTCTGGTGGCTATCCGAGTAACCGGAGGTACAGACATTATCACTGACAAGTTCAAAGAAATGTTAAGAAAATGAGAAAGTTTATGCATTTTTCTTGGCGTTTGTGTAATTTTACAAGTGCTTCTTCTGAGGGAAAGCAAACTCAAATGTTCCTTCCCATAGATTTCTACAGCCCAGTAAAAAATTTGGAGTTAGGTTGAAAGAAACTTCCTTTAACAAGTCGGGCCTAAAAGTGTTGAAGAATCGATTAAAACCAACAAACAAGATTTCTGAGAGTCTGTTACCTGTATTTTACCGATGATGATCATTTTTATAGAGGTAAGCACGAATTGCTCATGAAATATTAGATCACTTTCATGAAGACAATTTTTTTTCCAGGCTCATAATCCAAGCAGAGAAATTTACTTAAGAGGAATGCTATGCCTTCCAAAAATGTGCCTGTTGAACTGATCATTAAGGAAAAATGTAAATGTTCTAGTGATAGAAATGACTATTGAAAATGAGAGTCTCAACAAGGAAATATCTGGTGATGAATACTCTTCGCTCAAAGTGCTTCTGCCGATGAAAGCAAAGTTGTACAAGGCTTATTTATTACAGCCTTTTCAAGACCAATCATATAAGTGTTGGAAAATTTATTTGTCAATCCATAATGAATAAGGCTTACGGTACAAGTAGCATTAGTTTCATGTGAATGTATTAATTTTATTCACAATATATTGAGTATTTAGTCCTTTCCTATAAAAATAGTAAAGTTATGAGTATTTGTCTATTATTCCAAGAAGTATATTTTACAATACTATATGTTTTTCAACTCTCAAGACAGCCTAAGAAATCCACCAAAGTCAATCTTGCCGTTTGGATCTGAAAATAAATAATATCAAAATACTGTCTAACCTTGGAGATATCCCTGTAATTTTAGAATTGCTACACTCAATTAGATTGAAGGATGATGCATACCTACTTCATAAGAATGGAATATGTACTCCCAGTAATACTCTCGTCAACTATAAAAGTCCAACAAGTCTTTGAATAAATCGTGAAATCAAAAATTATCAAACCAAACACTAACAAAGAGTACAAATCGACTATCAAAACAAAATCTATGTCTGTATGTAAGGTTCTGAAACTGGCCACCGTGGCGCTGCAATCTTAAATTCAGACACCAATATTGGAAAAAAAATGCAAATTTCGTTGTTTTTTCTCAGTATCGTTGTTATTACGGAATATTTCGAAAATACGTATTCAATCACGACAAAACATGGTAGTTGGTTTGGAAATGTTGATGAACAACTTTGTACAGAATTTTTTTTTTCGAATATTCAATATTCTGAAATCTTCTGATCAAATTGTCCTTACAAAATTCTGTATGAACTGTCATTTTTCAATCAAGCACTGGAGTGCATTTCGATTCAATCTATATTTTTGACAATATGGGGAAAATAAAATCCCGAAACTTTTTTTTGGGAACTTTCGGGCCGATTTCAATAATATCTTAAAATATGAATTCAACAACAATACTTTAAATTTGATCCGGTATTAATTAAGATTTTTCCTCAATATCTCAAGAAGTTCTGACGGTAACAAGGTCAAACTTATATATTATGGGTGGGAGAATGCCGTCGCATATCTTTATGCAAAATTTCGACAGGATCTTACATGTAGAAAATCAAGAAAAATATTTTTTCGAGAATTTCTTCACATTATTTTCGGAAATAAATATTTTTTTCAGAAATTTTCATCGTTCTGCTATGAAGATTGGCACCAACCTGGAGTTCATTATTGAACAACAGTATTTCTATCGAATATTCATCTTCGTAGATTTCGGAATCATGTCCGATTGTGTGGTCATTTTTTCGATAACCTTATGCTATTAAGAAAACAAATAAGATTATCGGAAATTCCTAATTATTTCATCCCTCAATTCAAAATGAATTTTCGTCAAGTGAAGACCGAAACTATCGAATATATATATACTCATTTAAATTCTCCCAAAATTCCCAAAAATACAGATTGGGTCGACTGGAAATCTATTATTCGATTGAAATAGCTTGAAAATTCATCCAGAATTTCGTGAGGAACCTATTGAGAGAAAATCTCTAAATCATTCCGTCAAGAAGTAAAATTGCACTTCGTGGGATCAACACGAGAATTTGTGACCGATTTAGTAACGGATTGGCTCCTGACCTCACGTAAATGCTTATCTATAATTTTTTATTTCATTTCCAACACTTTCTGAAAATAGTTTTCAAAGCAGTGAGCGTTCATTCTAACACATTGAATGAATGAACTATTGCAACCAAGGTTGAATCTACTACTTCATTCATAACCTCGAAGTCAACAACACATATGTGCCAAATGAGAAGGCATATGAAAAGATAGATACTGGGTGCCAACTTCAACCACTTGACCAACCTCTCAAGCAGCACAGGATGAAATACTTCAAGGTGACAAGTAGAAGTTCTGAGTGGTCTATCAACAGGATGATAGATGTAGAAAATTTTGGCTTCAGCTGTTTGTCTTCTGCCAAACATTCCACAAGGGGGCGCTAATAGCTTTATAATGGAAATCCTACCCGTAAGAAACTTTATGACTTTCCTCAATTCATTATTGCTATCTTCTCAAGGTGTATGGGAACTGAATCGGAATACAGGATTGGACTGGCAAATTTGCATTCTGTTGGTACCTTTTGTTCGGCATGAAATTATTCTACTTTTGTTAGATGCGTAAGTACAACAAATATTTATCTAACTGGGTCATCGTTCCTAAGAATCTTAACAGCAGATCGTAAATACAATAACTTCCTAGATAAATAACCTAAAATCTCGATATTTTGTTTTGAATTAAAAAACCGAATTCGTGAATGGGTAAAATCCAACCAATGATACTGCAGTTGTACCCATTCGAAATTGTATTCCCTTGATATTTCTAAAAATACAGATTGCATCGAATTTCATTCAAGTATTTGATTGAAAAACGCTCCAAACTTCACACAAAATTTCATTAATTTCTCAGTTGAATAACCAAATACCATTGATATCTTAAATAAAACTTATAGATTATTCATAACTCATTTGTTTTTCAGAACACAATTCACAGAGTTTTTCTTTATAACTCAAGGACCGCTGGTCGGAAATCATGCGGGTGAAAATTTTTAGGTTGAGTTATGCAACAGTAAACAACGTTGAGAGTTTTATGAAAATTCGGTGTTAAGTTTTCGAGAAATATTTTTTTTCCTTTCTTCCCTCAGTTTCGAGCCCTTAGGGTACACCGATCCTGCTGAACAGCTTGGAAGATTATTTTTTGGGTTTTCTATTATTCTAACTATTAAAAATAGAATCAAATTATTTTTTCATCAGGCAATCTGTTTTCCAACATACTGCCCTTGACAAATAGTTCAATCCTGCAATCCGCAAGGGCGTTTTTAATGAAAAACCAATTTTATTTGATTTCTAGTAGTTCTGTTTCAGGTATTGGGAGTGAAAATAAAAAAAAAACCTAAAAATAATACGAAATACTTGGAGGATCAATCTGGAGCAACACACGATTTTTAACGCGCTCGCTCTAAGGAACAGCGGGTTATCATTTCGTCAGAATGTATGTAATTTTCGAATTTTGAGCCGAAAATGGTCTTAAACGGTTAGGTTGAACTCCCTGAAGAAGAATCTATGGTCAAATTCAATTCTGTCCGTCCGTACATCCGTCCGGCCGTAAAGTTTGAGATGTGTGGCAAATTTTCGTCGAAATCTGATGAAAAGTTAAAAAAAAGATTTCTGTTATCGTCTTATTCGAAGGTCAAATTCGTGAATGGGAAAAATCCGCCCAATGATTAAGTAGATTCACACTTTCTCAATATTTTCAAAAAAACAGAGTAGATCGAATTGAAATACAGTACTTTATCGGAAAATTAGAACTTGAAGGTTCATACAGAATTTCGTAAGGGTAATATGATAAGGGAATCACCAAAAGTGCGTTTGGTGGGTTCAATACGTGGAAAGATGATCGCTCTGGCAACGAATTTGAACATGCGCGCAAAAGCTGCTGACTTCACGTCAGTGCTTTTCTAGATTTTTCGCAATAGCTCCAAAAATTAGAATACTCTGTTGCTGAATGAATTAAAATAATATTTTCGGAAGAAAATGTTAAACAAACCTTCGGATTTTTTCTTATGCAGTGCGCGTCAAAATTATGGAACAAATTCATTCTCTAAGAAGAAAAATATTTGGCAACAAAATCCTGAAACAGGTCAATTTTTGTTTCACTTTTACCAAATTTTTATGCATTTTTGAAGGATTTTTGTTGCACCCTGTGCCATCCCCATCAACCCTCTAAATTTTTTGATTAGGGAAAGTGGGTCATGTGGTACTCTTTTGGCAAAGTCTTTGTATCTTCTTTACAGGCGTACAGAAATTTTCAAGAAAAAAAATTATTTTTTTTGAAAAATTAGTTAGTTCAAAGAGGTTTTCAGTATGTGCACTTTGTGATGGCTCGTTCACTTTGAGACGATGGTACCTGATGAAATTTGTCACCGAATGAAAGTCGACCATTACAATTTTGTTCATACACAACTTTGAACCCCTGCGAACCCTTTAATGGAGAAAACAAAATTTTTCACGTGAGGGGGTTGAAAGGGGTTTAAAGTTGTGCATAAACAAAACTGTAATGGTCGACATTCATTCGGTGACAAATTTCATCAGGTACTATCGTCTCAAAGTAAATGAGCCATGACAATGTGCGCATACTGAAAACCTCTTTGAACTAACTAATTTTTAAAAAAAAACTTTTTTCTTGAAAACTTCTGCACGCCTGTAAAGAAGATACAACCTTGCCAAAAAAGTACCACATGACCTACTTTCCCTACCAAAAATTTAGAGGGTTAATGGGGATGGCACAGGGTGCAACAAAAATCCTTCAAAAATGCATAAAATTTGGTAAAAGTGAAACAAAAATTGACCTGTTTCAGGATTTTGTTGCCAAATATTTTTCTTCTGAGAAAATGAATTGGTTCCATAATATTGACTCGCACTGTATAGGAGCAAAAATTTCAATCTTATCCCTAAGGTACCCGAGATGGGCTCTTATTCTTCGAAGTTCGAAAAAGTTTTTGAATGTGATCTAACGCCGATCCTGAAATATCTAAACGAATCATTTATAACCCGGTTTGTTTGTTTTCACAATTAGACAACTCATCAATGGAAATGAATTTTATATGACATACATACCAGGTCTATTAATTTATTATTTACTCTATCACTTAGTCCTTATTTCTTCGCCAACGTAATTTATGCATTCTAGGGGGATTCAGCTAGTTTTATAACTCTTTTTATTGCCGTCTAACTTCCAATTTTGAATGGATTCGAACTTTTCATTGAATTCATGAATTGAGGTTGTGTGGATGTATAGTTTACAACATGTTACATCCTTATATGAGTCGCTTAGAAAACTTTTTTCGTGCTGTCCTACGAAGAAGAGAGTAATCATATTTCCCATGATTTGTCATAATTTTCGATTTCAAGCCTGAAATAATCCCAAACGATTACTTTGGATTCACTGAAGAAGAACAATACGAGGTCAAATGAAGAAAAACAAACAAGCTCAAATTGACGAATTAATGAGGTTTGATAGTTGAAAATGTCAATTTGTGTTGACATTTCTATTCAGTGACGTTTGGCAATAGACGATTTCGGTCCAAGTTACCAACCCACAAATTACTTCCGAATGTACCACTAGTGGGGAAGGAAAATTACAGAACAAATTCGACATGATAAGGTTCGTGTTATTTATAAATATCCGTTAAAGATGCCTCGTCTCCTCAAACAAGACAATTCCTTCCAAATATAGGTTTTTGTTGAAATCCCCTCTTATTGGCTGAATTTGAATTGGGATTCCTGATTTCATGTTAATAGTGGCAAATTTGTATAGGATATGTTCCGCAAATCAACATAGTTATTTTGGTTGCCGGTTTCCGTTCCGTAAATATGAAATAAAAAAAAGAAAGAAAAAGATTTATTACGGAATTTGATTGCTGAAAAAACGTTCTTCCTTTACCAGAACGACAGTCAATGTTCTATGGTAACACATCCATAGCAAAGAATAATCTTTTTTTACTTTATGATCCATAGAACATAGAGGAGACAAGAGACAATAATCAACAATGGAAAAATTACTGAGTATGGTCTATGGATCATGAGGTGAATAAAGATTGTTTATGTTACCATAAAACATTGATTGTCGTTCTGGTGCATAGATTTAATATGTCTATGTTCTGGTGACAGAAAGATTGATTTTTCATCAATCAAATTCCATAATTAACCTTTTTCTTTAGGAACCAACCGAATATTTCATATTCACAGAACGGAAAACCGGTAACCGAAATAACCAAGTTGATTTTCGGAACACATTCTATATGAACTTGACACTATTTACATGAAAGCAGGAATCCCAACTTAAATTTCAGCCAATCAGAGATGATCTCAACAAAAACCTATATTTGGAAGGAATTATCTTGTTTGAGGAGCCGAGGCATCTTTACGAATATTTATGAATAACGCGAACCTAATCATGTCGAATTCGTTCTGAAATTTCCCTTCCCCAGTAATAGTAAATTTGGAAGTAATTTGTGAGTTGGCAACTTGGACCGAAGTCTATTCATCAAGATTCGTTTAACGCCAGACCAACGCTTCAAAAGGGTGTAAATTCACTTCCAAAAAATAAATCTGTTCGCAAAGTCATAGACATCTTCGTCCATTGTACAGTCAACATAATCGACCTAGTGACCAAGCAATTCGTGCCTTTATTGTTCGCTATTTCACTTTTTTACTCATCTCGATTCAAAACTTCAACAAGGCAGAGAAATGTGCGTATCGAAGAGAATATTGCTTTGTAGCGCGGGTTGTTGAAAAAGACCCCAAATTATGGATGACGGGCGCTATCGAGCCTACTGACATGAAGGCACAACTTGCCATGAAGCGAGCTCATCCATCAATTTTTGCCGATAAGTCAACAACTCTTTCGGAGCATTGAAAGCCAATATTCAAACTACCATTGACGCCATAGGCCAGATTTATTGGAAAGAGTCGTGAAAAATTGGACTCATGAAATGGACCATGTAGCTCGAAGCCACGGTGGACATATGCCGGAAATCATAATCTAAAATAATTGCCATGAATTTATCAACCAGATTATAATAACAAAAATTCCTTACAACTATATTTCTGTCTTGGATGATGGGTTAAAGTTCCTAAATAATCACTTTGTATATCACTTCAATTTTTCCGGATATTTTTGATGGATTCGGTCGTTACTTGATGGAAATTAATTTTTCAATGGAAAGTAAATCAAATCAATATCCACAAGATTCCTGTGTATGAGCTAATTCACTTGTCAGGGTTGAAGGTCAGGTTGTTGGAAAAAAAACCATCCCTCAGACCATTGCCGACATGTTTCGATTTTATTCTAAAATCTTCTTCATGGCTCTAAAATGAATTACAAAATTTTTTTTTTGACAGTTGTATACAACGCAGTAATGTGCAATGGGACAACACGTTTGTACAATAAATGAATAAATATTCACATAAATATCAGTATACTACAATGCAAAAAACAAACTTTGAATAGAACAATGAGAGAAATATTAAATATTATTCAGCTCAGCATATAAGTACTTGATCCAACATTTAAAAGAGGGGAAAACAAATTACTTACAGTCTTTTTGTGGTTTTATAGTCAGAATCATGAAATATATGAAATAAACAATAAAACTTGGATACCATCAAACGAGAAATGAGCAACAGAACTGACAAATCGGAAACAGACTGTTTCAGAGCCCTAAGGAAGATTTTAGAATAAAATCGAAACATGTCCGCAATGGTGTGAGAGGTGATTTTGTTCCAACAACCTGAGCTTCAACCTTGTCAAGTGAGTTCGTCTATCAATAACAAAGGTCTCAAGCCAAAAACTCATTCCCGTGTATGTCAAAATATCAGTTCAACCCCAAAGTTCTGATAGTTTCCATCATAGCGCCATCCTAGTTCCAATATTTATAAAGACAATAATGAAAAAAATTCAACAACCCTAAACAAGTGAAGGAACGATTCGAAATTTCTCACACTCACCACCCTCAACGATCTGACAACACCCCTAATAAAAGTAGGTAGAATGTTTCAGGACAGAATGTTTCAGTTTCAGTTGAACCAGTGAATTATGTTCAAACACTGTAAATTCCACAAATCCTTGTGGGAAGGAAGTTATCCCATTAATAGGGGAATAATTGGTTTCTAAATGAGTGGCGGATTTGATGCACTTCACGGCCAGTCACCAATGGGAAAGGTGGGCGGGGACCAGAAAGGTTCCAAAATTATCGAGTGGTTTCTCAATTTCATCAATAAAGGACAGGGGGGACTATTCTTGAACTAGAGAGAACAGAGCGATTTCTTCTCGCTTGTTCTGGAGAACATATATTCAAATATCTTCACGGGCGCTTTGAGAAAAGAGTCATATGTATTCAGATGGAACGGCAAAGAAAATCTTTGATGAATTCTGGATGAAATTTCTAACAAATTTTGAGTATACATGCCCTGAAAAAATTATTAAAAAAAAGTGGTGAAATCAAAACAAAGAGATTAGAGAAATGAAGAACCATCTAGATGCACTTTCGATAATACTTAATACTAGGAAGAATGTGGCTAGTAGAACAGCTTATAATATAAAGTGCACGTCAAAATTATGGATCAAATTCATTTTCTCAGAAGAAAAATATTTTGCCACGAAATCCTGAAACAGGTCAATTCTTATTTCACTTTTACCAAATTTTTATGCATTTTTGAAGGATTTTTGTTGCACCCTGTGCCATCCCCATCAACCCTCTAAATTTTTTGAATAAGGAAAGTGGGTCATGTGGTAATTTTTTGGCAAGGTCTTTGTATCTTCTTTACAGTCGTGCAGAAATTTTCAAGAAAAAAAATTATTTTTTTGAAGAATTAGTTAGTTCAATGGGGTTTGCAGTATGTGCACTTTGTGATGGCTCAGTTACTTTGAGACGATGGTACCTGATGAAATTTGTCACCGAATGAAAGGAGACCATTACAGTTTGGTTCATGCACAACTCTCAACCCCTACGAACCCCTTTCTTCTGAGAAAATGAATTTGTTCCATAATTTTGACGCGCACTGTATATCGAAAATTGTACAGGGATTATAGAAATAAGGAAAAAAAACTTGGAATTTATTCAGAAAAATGCAGACAGGAACAAGGCAATTTGGAATATATAAAAAAGAATACATTGAGAAGAAAACCAAAGTCTTCAACAGAAATAGATCCTCAGTTATTGAACGAATACCTGATTGGAATATAAGGGCCATACTTGAAAATAAAAGTACACCAGAAAATAAAAGAAGAATAAAATCCCTGAAAAATTCTTTGTTCTTGAGGGAGATCAACACAGAAGATATACTGAGGGTTTCAAAAATACTAACCCTGTATACAGGGTGAGTTTTTGACCTTGCCGAATATTTTAACAGAAGATTCCTGAAGCCAAAAGAAACACTTTTTTCCCTTACCATTTTTTCCGATTCGCCTTGGTTCGTAAGATACAGACTGTTGAAAATCCATAAAAAAATTTTGTGTTCGATTATATCTCGCGAACGATCTCATCGAATGAGATGATTTTTGGAATATAGTTTTTTATCGATATGATGAATGTTCCTGGATTACAACATTTCATCTACATCCTCCGGTTTCTTTGATATGACCATAACATTTCATAAAAATACCAGAAATTCAAAGAATCCAACTTTTAAAAATAATTTGAATGCTATTCAACGAATTTTTGACCATTTTGGAAAATAAAAGTATTCTTTATTTTTTTTCGTATGATGCGCCGTTTTCGAGTAATCTGAAATTCAAAAATAAAAAATATCTGTGAAATTCAGGGAATCGGGTACTTTGGCTGAATGCAACTTTGTTCATAAAATTCACAGAATTCAATTTTTCCGCGTTGCCACGTCTAAAAGTGGAGAATGGAATCCTAGCACATCTTGAAGTTATTTGTTTTGTATCCATACAATTCCAGTGATGTATTAATCAGGTTTTTCATACTACGATTATTATCACCAAGACGAAATAAGAAGTTTCTCCAAAATAGGCTTCCATCCCAAAACTATATCTGTTTTATACAGTGGTGATTCGGTCCTGAATCTATTCATGAGGCTTCCTTTTCAATTTCGAGCTAATTTGTGTAGTATAATTGATTAACTTCTCACTTTTCCATGATAATGGGGATTCTTACAGGTTTGAATGCAATCTTTCTGCTGACCCAAATTTCTTGAAATTATGTACAGAACTTTGATAGTAATTATTTTGAGGTATTCTTCAAATGCGCAATGCGCTTTCATAACATAACAACCCATGGTGGCAGAAAACCACCATGACATAACCTTAAAACCACGGAGCCACAGATTTATAGTTCGGTTCAGAATCATAGGCTATACAAGTGTCTACATAGAATTAGCATATTGTGTGTTGTTTGATTTCGAAGAGTTCTTTCTTTCTGTTGGTCAATTTGGCAACGTTTGTACGTTCATAGATAAATTCGGTACATCAGTTTTATTTATTTATGAAAATGAAGGTTTGAATGGGTTATGTCTGAATCTGATAATTCTTGGAGAAAATGAAATAAACAAAGAAAATTAACAATTACAAATTGAAAATGAATCTCAAAGCTGATATGAGTGATAGCTAGATGAATTCCTCATTATCGAAAATGAAACCAAGAGAAGAATATTCAACTTTTATCGCCCACGAAATTTGGAATACCTAACTTGTTTATTGTACTATAAATACAACTTTTTTCCCCAACTGGAATGTAAAAAGTAAGTTGACTCTTGTTTTCATAACAGAGTTGCTTATTTCGAAGATTTGAATGGTATATCTTAGGATTGGAAAAACTTCAATGTTCAGGTTTCCAGGGGCGGCTAGCCTAATATGAATTTATAATGCCTATATCTTTTTATCTAGGCCGAATCGGAAAAAATGGTAAAGGACAAATGTTTTTCTTTCAGCTTCAAGAATCTTCTGTTAAAATATTCTGCAAGGTCAAAGATTCACCCTGTATATAAGGAAAAAAGCCGATTTAACGAGCTCAAACGGGTTTTCCGTTTTCACGTTATCGTACCCACAGCCGGCTAGACCGAATTGATTATGACACTGAATTCGTCATCAGAGAGTCTAACCTAGTCGTTTCAGACATTTGGAAGTTCCCTCAAACCTGCTCTCGAAAAAATTCAAGAATATTCCTTCCGCCGTCCAAAGGTTAAACATGCTCCTTTTCTCCTACCTATTCTATTCATTCGGAAGAGAATAGCTAGCCCGTCAGACAAATAAGCCATGGCAAACCAACAAAATGATGTTATTATCAGTAATGGATTGTATGACTTACCAAATTCCTGGTGCGAAATATTCCCATGACCTGAATAACTACTCGAGATATAATAAATATCTATTAACAACCTGCAATTTGGGAGGTATCATCCTGAAAGCATTTTACAAAATATGTGACTTGGTACCTGTCGGACAATTAAGTCAGGAACAATGCTTGAATGATGGGGTGCGGTGTGTTATTAGTAACAGTGAAGTGAAAAAAATCACACCGCACCAAATGAGTCTCTATTACTAGATGAGCTTGCCCCTGACCCCCTACCTGACTGACCACAGCCTTGGGTGGGCCCATCAACAAGGTCGTATGGTACAACTTTGACTAATAGTCTTCCAGAGGAAAGTGAAAGTGATTACAAGATGGTTAATGAACATGTCAGGTCGATGAAAGAATCTTTGCGAATGTTGAGGGGTGATTTTTTTGCTCCAAGAACAGTTTCGATGGTTTTTGTCGAGATGCATAGAATATGTCAGGTGTCTTTACTTTCCTACTTTTATCCACTGAAATTTTGGGTCCGAAACGCGGTCCTAGAATTGTCAAATATTGTACTACTTGGCTCTGTAAACGATGATGGCGCTTAGGTTGCTTCGTCGAATCCGCTGAATTAAAACGCTACGAATTTTACACTAAAGTTTATTATTTTCCCAGCTTAATGTGCAAATTCTTCAGCGATATTTATCGCACTTTCATCCTCGCGAGTACCACAAGTGGGAAGTTCGACAGTGGAATAAACAGTTTTCAAGATTGTCCGCCAATATCAGCTAGTAAATATTATTCGCAACTACTGCTAAGCCATACTCCCTCTGGCGATAGAAATTCGCCACTTCCAAACTAGTAGGTTTTCGACGTGCGCGTTATTCTATAGTATTTTGCTTACTTTTGGAGTTCATTTTCGAGCTTTTGTGTGGTTCTCAGAGTTGAAATTTTGATATACCGAAAGTGTTTGTAATATTCATCAATCAATTCCTTTCTTTCCGATTCAAATTCTCGATTGTATTAATTCGAAATGGCATCCTCCCGAAATAGCTATTGTTGTGTGCCTCAGCTCAATGTTATTCATAGTCAAAGAAGAAAGGATCATCTACTACCCCAAGTTTTCATTTTTTCCAAAGTAAAGTTAATTTACAAACAGCATTTGGCAGGGAACTCAATGATAGAAGAAAGGCCTACATTTAGAGATTGAAGATTGGAAAACAGGTCACGAAATACATGAATGTATGTTCACTGCATTTCTCTGCAGATGTTTATTTTCATAATGATAAATTACAATGTATTCATTTCGAAACAACTTCATGTCATGATGTTTTTAGGTGTAAATGAAAATAAGAGAATTTTGATGAAAAATGCTGCAGAGAAACTACCGAGCACTTTTTCAGCTACCTAATTCACATACAACACAAAATCATATTCAAAAAGAGTGATCTGGTTGAAAACCTGACAAAAACTAGATATACTGTTAAAGTTGATAATAGCTGAAGTTTTTCATATAAATACATTAATATTTTTCATTTCTATGTAGGTAGGTTGAACCAGCTGTGACATTTTTCATTTTGTTGGTGTATCTTGAGCTACTGTAATATGAAAATAAAAATTAATTATATGTCTATCTGATTCCTTTCCTTTAGAAATACGATCCAAAAAAACTAAAGCAGAAAATCTGTTTTCATTTTATTGATTCACTCGTTTGTAAAAAAAGGGAACAAGTCATATCATTTGGACTGATTCTAGATTTACCACATAATATAGCCTGAATTCAGCACTTCTTCACATTAACAAGAGTCCTTAAATTACTTATTGAGGTGCCTATTTTACCAGAAATTTAAGTAAACTTAGATATCGGTTTGTTTTGATCCACCAAGCAACATAGACTAAAATAAAACCGAAATTATTCTCCAGGAACGATTTAAAGCACCATATTATATAGTGATCCAAACGAAAAGTTCCTTCTCAAGAAATCTTACACAAAATTATAATAATTTCTTCAAATATTCAAGCTCTGCTTAATAAATATTCGTTCTCCATCACATTTCTAAGGTTTGTTCACATAAAACTACTAGCTTGGACAGGTTCCAAATTTAACCGTTAGGGCGCTGGCATCTTCGCAGAAGTTCCCAATATTTGAAGATCACGTTCGGCAACCTCTAAGTTGGAGTGTGCGATATCTGCATTCAATTTTCTACAATGGACAAATTTCAGGAGTCTTCTATAGATTGTCGAGAATTTTTGATCGGAATTTATTCCGTCTTTTTCAATCTATTTTTTTATTACTTACTTATTAATTATTAATTATCATTATTATTAATTATTACTTACTTATTAATTACGGGATTCAGGGTTTTTCTGAAGAAAATTCTGAAATGCAAGCAGCCATATCAAGCCTCTGGCATTTCGGAATATTCGTTCAGAAAACTGCGATATTGGCGAGCAATCTCTCAAACTGTTTTATTTCATTTTTTATTTCAATTCTTACCAGGCTGGAAAAATTGAAACTTCTCAAAATTGAATCATAGAACTGAAATGAGTTGATGATCGGCTCCTACCTTAGTCTACGGCGCCTACCCTGAGTATTAGATTCTCGACAATTGTTGAGTTTTCTGGTTTGATATTGATGTTTTTGCATATATCCTACAATTTTTTTATCATTATCTTATATAATCACCCCTATTCAAAACTCTCAGTACGAAAACTATTGAATTTGGATTTAAACTAGTAACGGATGTTAACGACAATTGTACTACGCAAACCAAAATTGATGGAAACCTCCGATCATCCGAATTTTTTGGAAATCTTCATTGGCGACTTGAAATTCTCAAATTAGGTTTGGAGTCCAAATATCTCTGTTAATATAGTTAATGGGTAATATAGGTTGGATAGTTTCGGAGTTAGGCCCATTTGAAATTTTGAAGTTGATTTCTCGATATCTCATGAAGTATTGACTCGATGAAATTGAAACTTCGTGGGCAGTTTTGAAATACCTACGCGAAACTTGTAGCAAAATTCCGTGTGGATCCAGTAGTTAGAAAATTCTCAAGCAATTTTTTTTTTCTTTGAAAATATTGATTGGATTTCAGTAGAATTTGGCTCAAACCTTTGAATCAGTTTTTAACAACAACGTTCCAAATTTCAATTCGATCCATTACTTACTTTCGGAGATATAAAGGACATTTTTTTTTCCAAATTTCGTTGCTATTTAGAATTTTAACGTCATTTCCGCAATATTTCAAGAAGTACAAATGCAATCAAATTGAAACTTCGTATTCAGGTGGATATTACCAACACGCAACTAGGTGCAAAATTTCGTGTTGATATAATAGTTAGAATTTGAACAAGCGCGTATAAGATTCTGACAATCCTAATACACAACCTACTCTAGAAATTTCAACTCGCTACTTTGATCATTTGTGATCATTTTCGAGACAAAATTAAAAACTTATAAACGTTTAGCGAAAGAATAATAAAAAGCTGTTCCCTAGAACATACGCAAAAATGCAACAATAAAAGCATCTTTTCTAACAAAATCAAACCACTTAAAACGATTGAATGTTTTCGCATTGTATTTTGTCAAGCTGAAGAACTCCAAGGAGCAGAATAATTGTACCTCTACTTGAAGGACTAAAGTCGCTGCTTGTTTGTATTCAACACAATTTAATCTCGAAATATGTTCACAAATCCCTTTTTTGTTCAGTCGAAGCCGACCGTGAAACCGTCCAGTCCAAAGCTGATCAGCTAAAGGTGATCCTTTTTCGAAATCCCTAAATTGCCTCAATTTGGGAGCTATACAATATCATTAACCGGCCACGCTTGTTACAACAAGAAGGCCAACCTGAGAGTACGGTGAAGTTAAATCCTCTTAGGGTAACGAATATAGCAAAAAAAACATTTCGCTATCCTGAAGGATATTTCCACTTGAATTAACTTTTACGCGATGTTCGAGGGGCAAAAGCTATGTCGTTCGGTCCAAATACCTGTGATCTAAGGATAAAATTGTCTTCAATGATTAGTTTTGACTCACTCGATAATATAACATTCGGATATGTTTTTTCGGGAATACATATCAGCAGATAATTATTTGATATTTCAGAGTTTTCCCTATGTACTAAACTCAAATATCTAGAAAAGCACTGACGTAAGGTCAGGAGCTTTTACGCGCTTGTTAAAATTCTAACTATTAGATCAACACTGAATGTTGCACCTCGCTGCGTATTGGTAATCTCCACCTGATTACGAAGTTTCAATCTAACTGCATTTGTTCTTCTTGAGATATTGCGGAAATAACGCAAAAATTCCAACGAACAACGAAATTTGGCACATTTTTTTCCTTTTATCTCCGAAGGTGAATATCGGATCGAATTTAAATTTGGAACATTGTTGTTAAATACTGGGGTTTGTGCCAAATTCCATTGAAATCGAATCAATATTTTCAGAAAAATTTAATCCAAAAATTTTCGAATAAATTTTTTTTCCAATTTCTTGACAACTGGATCCGCACGCAATTTTGCTCTAAGTTGTGCGTTGATATTACGAAACGGTCCACGAAGAGTCAATTTCATCGAGTCAATACTTTATGAGATATCGGGGAATTAACCTCAAATTTCAAATGGGCCTAACTCCGAATCTATTCAACCGATTCCGCCCATTAACGAACTTAACCGAGATATTTGTACTTCAAACCTAATCTGACAATTTCAAGTCGCTAAGTCTTTTCCTTCGAGAGCTAGTGCACATACGGACGGACGGACCGAATTGAATTTGATTACGGATTCTTCTTCAGGGAGTTTTAAGACCATTTTTGGCTCAGAATTCGAAAATTACAGACATCGTGACGACATGATATCGCGCTGTTCCCTAGAACAAGTGCGTAAAAATATGGATAAGATCAACTTGTTAACTGTGAAATACAAACGCTTAAATATTAGCGCAGTATCGTGAGGAAGGTACGTACAGTGATAAAAGTGAAAGTAAGTCTTCAGGGCCACATTAAATATTCGATCGGTTATGTATTTTCGGGAATACATATTAGCAAAAAAAATTTAAATTTTAGAATATTTCTTACAAATATCAAAAAATATTTATGAGATCAGATTGAAGATAAAAATAAAAAATTGTTTTAAATTCTTGAGAGATAGCCCCCAAATTCGAGAACTGTACCTTCAGATTTCCTTGATATTCTGCGCATAAATCTTCAGGCCCACATTAATCATTTGATCGAATATATCTTTTCAGGACTACATATTAGCAAAAAAATTTTAGATATTTCCTACAAATCTCAAAACATACTAATGAGATGAGATTGAAACTTGGAAATTAATTGTGAAATACAAACGCTCTAATATGGGAGAAATCTTGTGAAAAAACTGTGATAAAAGTTAAATAAAATGTTTTAAATTTTTGAGAAATATCCCCCAAATTCGAAAACGGTCCTCCAGATGCCCCTGATATTCAGCATGAGTCTTCAGGTCCACATTAAACGTTTGATCGGATATGTCTTTTCGGGACTTGCATATTACCAAAAAAATATTCAAAATTTTAGATATTCCCTACAAATTCAAAAATCTAATGAGATCAGATTGAAACTTGGTAATTAATTTCAAAATGATAATCAAAAGTTCAAATAAGCTCATTGGAGCTCCTTACTTCACTTGAGAGATTTTCTGAAATTTTGGTTGGTAAAAATTTTAAACATTTTCGAAATTTTTTTGATTTATGACCATGCGATCCTAATAAAATTCCACGTGTCCCAACACACAGATTTTTTTTTTCTTGACTTGGATACGCTACAATACTGAATAAAGATATTTGTTATATATTTAATTTCCTCAACTACTAAGCGTTTTCTTCAGAATCACTTGGCTTATTTTAATGAAAATACCTATCAAATCAAAGTTGACTCCAGTAATAATCTTTAATTCAACGAGACGACTTGAGTATTTATATGGGATTCCTTGATAATCTGCAGCAGCTGAGAATGAAAGAGATGATATGTTTCTTCTTATACTTCCATCACGATAGATGTTGAATGTTGAGATATTATACAGAAATGACACTTCAAATAACTGGAGCTAACTCGACCATGATATTCGCCAGGACCGTACTTGATGCTTTTCATGGGATATCCAGCTTCGTTTATTTTCTATGTATCGAGTTGAAGACGAAATAATAAAAACAGTTCATTGTAAAAATAATTATTCATTTACGTTTACGTTACACCAATAGAAATATACAAGAAATGAAATCGAATTCATTTCCAGTTTTCAAGATTACAGACAGATAACATAATACGATCGGCCGATAGGCCGACCTCTAACAGGATATTTTCCGGAAGAAACTACTTAGAAACTCTATATTTGTAGAGTAGGTTTAGGGCTTTATTACGAAGGCCGAATTCTTGAATGGTTAGAATCCATCCAAAGGTTCCGCAGATATACCCATTCAAAATGTTTGTTCCCCAATATTTCCAAAAATAGAGATGGGATCGGATTTAAATCCAGTAGTCCTTGATTGAAAAATGACAGCTTGAAGCTTCATGTTTAATTTTGTGAAAGATCGAATTGAAATCCAGTACTTGATCGAAAAAAACCTTGAAAAGCACTGATGTGAAGTCAGTAGCTTTTGCGGGCATGTCCAAATTCAATGCCAAAGCAGTAATCCCCATTGAACATGCGCTGACTTCACGTCATTGCTTTTCTAGGTTTTTTATAAATAACGAGTCTACAAGTTGTTGAATTCATATAATTTAGAATTCAGATTTGCTGAGCAGTTTTGAGACTCAATTACGAAAGTCGAATAAGAGAATAGGAAAAATTCGCCAATTATGCCATATTCATTCATTTCATTTCACCGGTACTCTCGAAAATTCAGGTTGCTACGAAATGAAATCTAGTACCTACTTGTTGAAACATAGCAGCTTCGAGATTATATTGTATGGATAATATGAATGGAACATCACAAAATCTTTTCATATCAAAGTATGTGAAGCTCTTTTGGCGGGTTCAAAACGTGAATGGATGACTTCACCCCCTTCAAATTTGAATAATCGTTTAAAAGCTCGTGACTTCAGTTCAGTGCGTTCCTACAATTTTTGCACGTATGTTCTAGGCGAACAGCGTGCTATCATTTTCTACAAATGTCTGCGATTCTCCAATTTTTGCAAAAATTGGCCTCAAACGAATAGGTTGATGACGAATCCAGAGTCGAAATCGACTGTCTTCGTCAGGCCGTTGACGCGATAACTGTCGAACGGAGTAAGCTAGCGACTTGAATCTTCCAGGGTGAGTCGCGCATCAGAATGCCGCGGCTACGTTCGTTAATGAACCAAATCGGCCAAACTGATTCAGGGTTATAGCCATTGGAATTTTTGAGTTTATTTCCCTAATATTTCAGAAACCGGTTGAGCAATTGGATTGAAACTTGGCGTGTAGTTGGGACATAAGGACGCTCAAGTCCTTTGCGAAATATTATTGAGATCGTATCATTACTAAATTGAAAAAAAATTCCAGAATTTTATCAATACAATTTTTTCTTCAGATACTATTTTTCATATTCAAAAAAATGTCCATATTTCACAGTAGTGTAGCAAGTTCAAGTTTGATACGGTTATAATTTCCGGAGAAATGGGGAAAAAATCTGTCAAATTTCATTGTTTTTTCCTCAGTATCCTGGTTTTTTCAGAATGACTCAGAAAATACTGATTCAATCATAATATTACTGAGTATCTAGTTTTGAATTACTGATGGACGGCCTTGAGCAAAATTTCATGATGATTGGGACATTAAAAACAAAAAAAAAATATTATTTTTTCCTAAAATTTTTGATATTCTGCGATATTTTGAGCATATTATCTTCACGAAATTATGTATGAAGCTTTAAGTTGTCATTTTTCGTTCAAGGACTACTAGATTTTAATCCGATTCCATCTGAATTTTTGGAAATATTAGAAAAAATGAAATTTCGAATGGGTACGTATATCTATGGAAACATTGGGTAGATTTTACCCACTCACGAATTCGGCCTTTGTGATTGAGGTCCAAATATCGAGATCAAAGTCGTTTATGCCGGAAGTTGTTGTGTTCACGGCGATCGAAAACACAATATCTTCCGAAAGAAACAACTTAGAAGCTCGATATTTGTAAAGTAGGATTTAGGCTCAATTACAAAGATCGAATTCGTGAATGGGTAAAATCCACACAATGATTCCGTAGATATACCCGTTCAAAATTAGATTCTTCCAATATTTCTAATAATACAGATGTGATCGAATAGACTTTCAGTACTTGATATAATTTCATGAGGATAATATGATTAGAAGCCCTGAAGATGACAACCAATCTAAACATGCGCAAAAAAGCTTGTGACGTTTTGTCAGTGCTTTTCTACGTTTTTGATACTATGTATTTCACAATATCACGACAGAACCGGCCCATTTCCTGAAATTATCGTCTTAATTATTCTTCCAGTAACGTACAGCCATAATGATTAGAATCATGAATCATTCCCCGATGACTTTTCCGCCTGCATGATAAATATTTCCTCTATTCAGTGTTCCATCATAGAGACCGCAAGGACCTATAATTTCGTTATTTTTTACACCTCTGGCAACACCTTAATCTGCTTGAGTCATCAAATAACACCAAAATATAATCATGTCTACATTCTAAATGAAACGACTGAAATAACCGTATCGAATGCAGTGGCAGGTATGAGAATTTTATTAGCGAGATAATAGGACTTAATAATTGTTTCAACTTTCTGAGAATTCCATTCAGGACGGAACTCGCTGCATAAGGTTTTTCCGGTTTGTTACGGCTAATCGTGAATGAACAGCTTTAATATTTTTCGTCTGAGTCGATATTCGGCCCCGAATTGGATGCCATTTAAAATGGAAAAATTAGAAAAACAGATGAAAAATACCTAACCATGAGTCCAGATTTTCAAAGACATTAAATTTTTTGGCTATTGACGAATGAAGATAAGCGCTACTCCCTCTGGTGGCTATCAGAGTAACCCGAATTACAGACATTATCATTGACAATTTGAAAGAAATGTCAAAAAAATGAGCAAGGTTGTGAATTTCTTCTGCGGCGTTTGTGTGATTTTACAAGTGTTTCTACTGAGAAAAAGAAAACTCAAATCTCCCACAGCACGGTGGAAAATTTCGAGTTTGGGTGAAAAAAACTTCCTTTAACAAATCGGGCCTGAAAGTGTTTCGAAGAATCGATAAAAACCTTGGCAACTTGTTACTCAAAATTGGTAAACCAACAAACAAGATTTTTGAGAGTCTGTAACCTGCATTTTACCGATGATGATCATTTTTATAGAGGTAAGCACGGATTGCTCATGAATTATTAGATCACATTCATGAAGAAGATAATTGTTTTAAAGGCCCCTAATCCAAGCAGAGAAAGTTACTTAAGAATAATACTATGCCTTTCAAAAATCTGCCTGTTGATCTGATCATTAAGGAACAACGTAAATGTTTTAGTGATAGAACTGACCGATATTGAAACAAAAGAGGCTCAACAAGGAAATAGCTGGTGATGAATTCTCTTCGCTCAAAGTGGTTCTGCCGATGAAATCAAAGCTGTACAAGCCTTATTTATTGCAGCTTTTCAGGACCAATCATATAGTTGTTGGAAGAATTTATTTATAAATCCATAACGGATAAGGCTTACGGTACAAGTAGCATTAGTTTTATGTGAATGTATTCATTTTATTCACAATATATGGTGTAAATTCAGTCCTTTCCTGTACAAGTAGTAAAATTTTGAAAATTTGTCTCTTATTTAAAAAGTATGTTTTACAATACTATCTGTTTTTCAACTTTTTGAGCAGTAGATCTGAGGAGATCTTTGATCAATAATCAATATGGGTAGGCCTTATTGCCGGACAGTAAACACTTCCGAAAGAAACAACTAAGAAACTCGATATTTGTAGAGAAGGTTAGTCGGTAAAATCCACCCAATGATTCCGCAGATATATACCCATTCAAAATTTTATTTTCCCAATATTTCGAAAAAAACAGATTAAATCGACTTGAAATCCAGTAATTCATAGAAAAATAATAGTTCGAAGGTTCATACAGAGTTTAATGAGGATAATATGATAAGATTGAATATTTGAAAAAAAATTATATTTTTTTTATTGTTCTATTGACACGATCATCACGAAATTTCGCAAGGAGTTAAATTTCAGCTTCTTAAAAACCAGCTGCGGAATTTCATCATGATTGAATCAGGATTTCTAGAGTTATACCGAAAAAAACCACGATATCGAGAAGGAAACCACGAAATTTCACATATTTTTTCCCAATATCTCCAAAACTAATAGCCGTATTGAAATTGAAAATTGGTACACTGCTGTTAAATAAAGAGCTCAAGGTATGCGCTAGATGTAGTGAACAGTTCGCGAAAAAAGAATTTTTTCGAAAAAAATTTTCTTAAAGATTTACTGATACCATGATCTCAACGAACTTTCCCGCAAAGTTGCGCGTTGCTATACTCCAACTAACTGCCAAATTTCGATCCAATCCTTTCAGTTGTTCTCGAAATATAGCCAAAATAACGCCAAAACTCTAAAAGGCTCTATCTCCGAAACAGTTTGGCCCATTTTGCCTATTAACGAACTCCACCGTCACATTCTGAAGTGCAACCTACCCTGAAATTTTCAGGGTCGATAGGATTCTTCGTACTCACATAATCGTGCATACAGACGGCCGACTTGACAGAATCGATTTTGAAACCGGATTTGTCATCAGTGAGTCCAACCTAGTCGTTTGAGACCATATTCGGCTCAAAATTCAAAAATTACAGACATTTTGACAAAACGGTAGCACGCTGTTCCCCAGAACATACGCGCAAAAAAGATACAGCACACAAAAATCTATTTTTTAGGTTTTTATGGGGTTTCACTCCCAATATCTGAAACAGAATTATTAAAAATTCAATAAAAATTTGTTTTTTTCATGAAAAACGCCCTTGCGGATTGCAGTGTCAACTATTTGTCAAGGGCAGTTTCTTGCAGAAAAGATTGCCTAATGAACAACACAGGAATAATACAAACGATAAAGAAAACGAACTGTGACGTTTCAGAGTACAAATCTGACTCTTTCATCAGACAAAATAGAAAATTTTAAGAATTATTTTCTTTCAATTTGAGGCTTTCGTCATATTGACAGTTTTGAGAAAAAAAACTGTCAATGTGACAAAACTCTCAAATCAAAAGAAAATAATTCTTAATTTTCTATTTTGTCTGATGAAATAGTCAGATTTATACTCTGAAACGCCACAGTTCGTTTTCTTTATCGTTTGTATTGTTCCTGTGTTGTTCATTAGGCAACCTTTTCTGCAAGAAACTGCCCTCGACAAATAGTTGATACTGCAATCCGCAAGGGCGTTGTTCGTGAAGAAAACAATTTTATTTAATTTTTAATAGTTCTGTTTCAGATACATGGGAGTGAAAACCCATAAAAACCTAAAAAATAATGCAAAAGCCTCCCAAAATGAGCTTCAATCGATACACCAAAGTATAACCTGATCGTTTGAGATCATCCTTGGCAAAAATTCGAAAATGAAAGTTATTTTAGCAGAATTATATCGCGCGTTTATCAGTATGCTCCTTGAAAATTCCCTCCGAATGTAAAAGTGAATAAGCAGATGAGTTCCAAAAATTAAAAAATCCACCAGAACCCCCTTAAAACCTCCGTAACTAACTGAAAACTCCAAATCCGGAAGTGTCCAAAAGCCATTGAAAAGTCCAAAATCAAGATGAGCAACTATTTCTCGAATGAGCTCATTCAATCCGGATGGATTCCGAAGAATCCATCATTTTGTAACAGATATTCATTGATCCTTTTTCACACGAGATCAGTGCTTAAGTTGAAAGAGATACGGCACACAAAAGTCCGAAAATTACACCTAATCATCGAATTAAACTGTTGAATAGGTCCATTGAAGTTCCCGTGAATCGAGCAGTTCAAATAAAGACACAAAGACCTAAGATGTTGGGCGAGCTTTCGAGAGCCCTCGGAACCGCTGAGCTGGGCTATTACGAACAAACTCACAAACATTCGACAAAAGGCAACAACGGTGAGGCCAGAAATGCATCCGGCTAGCTTTGAGAACCGGCGGGAACAATGAGAATACGAGAGTATAGGTGGCCATATCATGCCCTGTAATCCTGTTGATTGGGAACATGAGCTTTGAGAACTCAGATTATAACGTTGTTTATCAATTTGCCCCTTGGGAATGGGGGTTTTTCCTTTAGACGAAAATGCAGTAATTTTCATAAAAAACCTTTAGAACATTACATTTCAAACATATAATTTCCAAATTATATTTTAAAAAAAATATTTGATTGTTTAAAACTGAAGAATAAAAATTTCAAAAAGCACTGCCGTGAAGGCAGCAGCTTTTGCGCGCATGTTCAATGTCGATGACCGCTTCAGCAACGAATTTGTACATGCACGCAGAAGCTGCTGCCTTCACGGCAGTGCTTTTTGAAATTTTTTTTTTCAATAAATTACTGGATTTCAATTCGATCTAATCTGTATTTTTGGAAATATTAGAAAAATAAAATTTTGAATGGGTATATCTACGGAATTATTGGGTGGATTTTACCCATTCACGAATTCGACCTTCGTAATTAAGCCCCAAACTTCCGAAAGAAACAACTTAGAAGCTCGATATCTGTAGAGAAGGTTTGGACCTTAATTACGAAGGCCGAATTCGTGGATAGGTAAAATCCACCCAATGATTCCGTAGATATATCCAATCAAAGTTTTATTTTTCCAATATTTCCAAAAATACAGATCAGATCGAATTGAAATCCAGTACTTCATCGAAAAAGAACAGTTCGAAGTTTCATACAGTATTTAATGAGGATGATATGATAAGAAAATCATAGAAATTTTTTTTTTCAAATTGTTCTAATGACACGATTATCACGAAATTTCGCGTAAAGTTGTCTTTCAGCATCTCAAAACTAGCTGTGAAGTTTTATCAGGACTGAATCAGTATTTCTTGAGTTATACCGAAAAAATCAACGATATCGAGAAGAAAACCTCGAAATTTGACATATTTTTTCCCGATATCTCCGAAACTTATGATCGTATTGGACTGAAATTTGGTACACTGCTGTGAAATATGAAGCTCAAAGTGAGAATGGAATTTTTTTGGATATAATGAACGGTTTCCGAAAAAAAAAATTTTTTGGAAAAAAATTTGGAAAAAAATTTTATTTAAAATTTACTGACGATACGATCCTGACGAAATTTGGCTCAAAGTTGCGCGTCGTTATATTCCACCTAACTGCCAAGTTTGAATCCAATCGCTCAAGTAGTTTCTGAAATAAAAAATAAATAACTTCAGAATTTCAAGTGGCTATAACTCTGAAACGGTTCGACCGATTTGACCCATTAACGAACTTAACCGCGGCATTCTGATGCGCAACCTATCCTGAAAGTTTTATGTTGCTAGCTCACTCCCTTCGAGAGTTATCGTGTCCACGGCCGGCCGGTCGGCTGGACAGAATCGACACCAGATTCGGCATCAGTGAGTCCAATCTAGTCGTTTGAGACCATTTTCGGGTCAATCATCGAAAATTAGAGACATTTGGACAAAACGATAGCACGAGGTTCCCCTAGAACATGCGCGCACAAATGCTCAATGTGGACCTACGTCAACCTGACAAATTACCAAATTTTCGCCGCACAGCTATGCGTGCGCGCGAATTTGCTTCAATGAATACCCACCCAATAATTTCGTCGATAGAATTTCCTATTGGCAATTATGGCTTTATCGAATATCTATCGTGATTCATGTTGCCTTACTCGAATGACTGGACAAAATCAATTTCGATGTGTTCGGAAATACTCTGGATCTGATACCGCACAAGAAGTAGTGAAACGAAAGGCGCGTTGTATCACGATTAGGAAACAATTGATGATATAAATAATTGATATGTTCAAGAATTCGGGCGAGGTTGCCAAGCGGAAAAAAATTATGGATAAATGTGATCAATTATTGAAAACTGTTTTGCGCTTTGTCTGGGATCGTATCACTAGAATAATAGAAAAATCGAAAATTGAAGGAAGGAACTAAATAATTGTTTGAGAAGTATTGGCTGAAAGATGCTGGCAAGATTTGTGTCGGGTTATCAGGAAACTGAAAAATGTTTAAAATTCTAGAAAAGTACAGACGTGAGGTCAGTAGCTTTTACGCGCTTGTTCAAATTTTGCTTCAAGTTGCGCGTTGGTATTCTTCACCTGATTACGAAGTTTCATTCTAATTACATTTGCATTTCTCGAGATATGGCGGAAATAACGTTAAAATTCCAAACAACCACGAAATTTTATTTCTTATATCTCCGAAGTTGATATCGGATCGAATAAAAATTTAGAACATTGTTGTTAAATACTGACTCCAAGGTTTGTGCCGAATTTGGTTTTTTTGAAAAAAACAATCAACAATTTTTCAACAAAAATTTGAAGAACTTTTCGAAAAAACATTTTTTTTAAGTTTTCTAGCGACTGAATCAAAACAAATCTTGCACGAAGTTGCGCGTTGATATTCCAAACCTGTCTACAAATTTCAGAACTGATCGAGTGAATACTTTATGAGATAACGAGGAATTTACCTCAAGATTCCAAATGGGCCTAACTCCGAGACTGTTAGATGGATTTCACCGACTAACAAACTCAAACGATATATTTGGACTCCAAACCTAATCTGACAATTTTAAGTCGCTAGGTCCTTTCCTTTTGGATTTAGAGCACATACGGACGGATGGCCGGACGGACAGAATTGAATTTGACTACGAATTTTTTTTCAGGGTGGTAAACCCAATCTTTTAAGACCATCTGCTTCGATTTTGTATTCTTACACTTACATCTACTGATTTACAATATGAAACTAGAAACAAGAAAAAAAATTCGAACTCTGAACGAGCGATTGAAATTATTCATGAATTTTATAGAAAAGCTTCGATCTTCTCGAAAAACTTTCATGAAAATGAAGGTCATGAATTTATTATTTTATACAGAGTGTTTCCAGAGGAGACCGTCAGATTTTAGTTTAAGTTAACTCTACTCAAAAGAGTTTCGTAACAATGTTTGGTTTATGGTTGGGTGTATTTATTGAGACTATACAGGGTGATTTGTTTGATTCGGCCGATTTAATTAAGAATTTTGATATGACTCATTCGATTTTGATGAAATTTTCAATGTGGCACAATATGAATTAGCACATTCAAAAATCACAAAATTTTCTTTAAAATTGCTATTATTATAATTTCAGTTGAAAAAACACCCTTTACATTGCGTTTCCAAACTTTGCTTCACGATTCAGAGTCTACTGTTATCAGTCAATATTCAGGTGTATCCAATTTGTTGGCACACCTCCAGTTTTCCAAAAAGAAATGATCAAAACAGAACATTTTCAGAATTTTACTTCAACCGATAACTTTTGTACCTTGTCCACAATTTTTTTAAGACGAGTTTACTCGATTCACTCAAATGAAGTCCTTTATCAGGCCTTGAATTAGGGTTATCAAGTTTCTATGATTGAACCAAGTCTGGTTGGTACTCGTGAAATGTCGACTAAGTCAAAATAAGTCGGCAAACGTTGTCAAATACTACATATTTTCATCAATGGTTTACTTAAGTTATACCTATACCTATTTCGACCTTCATGCGTGGAATGAAAATAACACCAACCTCACTGTTTTCCCTGGGAGGAATGAGTCAAATTTCCATGGCCTGTCGACTGACTTTTTATGTATGAAAAGAGTGTATTTAAAAGCACATAAAGTGGTCGTAACAACATCTTCGAAAATTTTTCCTTGCAAAGAACATGCCTAACCAATTCTCCATATCGCTAGAGATATGCCCCATGTTAAAATTTCATTAGATCCTTATCTGCTCCTCTCTGAGCCATCTGGCAACAGGGGAACAATTAGATTCGATCATATCTCAGTTGGCTTGCTTGTAGATCGCGGATAAACCTTCTGCCCTGGGGGTGCCTATGACTAATGATTTTCTCTGGATCCTACGCCTACTACGTCTTCATGCCGTTCACGTGTAAAAGCGACTCATCGTTGCTAGGTTGCTGGTTCACAGAGTCATCGTTGGATTCCTGCGCATAGAGTTTCTTCTAGATACTAGCTGGCGGAAATGAATCAGAATTTTGATACCCCATTTGAAATTCCCGGAGGTAATGCCAATTGTGATCTTCGTCTTATGTTTTTTTCAGAAGCTACGGTAATTGAGTATTGCCTGTCGATGATTAATCAATGTTTCCACGGAGTGATTTATAATGATTCTTCATAAAGAAGAATGATGATGCATGGTGTTTTCAGAACATCACCCAGTGAAATTCTCGACATTACTTGGAAGCCGAACTTAGGTTTTATTAATGTATCTGGCTCCATTAAATTTTGGATGATTTGAGCCCCTTCTAAAAAAACTGGAAAACCCGGCCTCGAGAAAATGAATTATGGAATCTTTAGGTGAATTTTCCGTCCGTTTCATAGGAAATAAGATTCGTATCGCTAAGACAAATTTTCGAATTTTGAGTCGAAAATGGTCTGGAATAATCAAGTCCAACTATCAGCTAGACATCCGTTTCTTTCCGAGGAAAAGACCTGGAGACTTCAAATCTTCACAGAGTGATTCCTGATGCAGAACAGCTTTGAATTATTTGATTTTACGAAGGAAGCTTGCCTGCTAGTAACATTAGATCATCATCAATTGAAAGAACGCGAAAATTTGTCTATTTAATTCGATTTGATTCACACCGACTTTTCACGAGCCTTTGACTCTGTGGATCCCAATATAAGGCTGAGTAGGCTCTCATCCTTTGGTTTTAGTCCGGCATATGTTATGTCAGCCTAATGAGATCTTACTTGAGCGGGAAAATGAGTCACGTGTTTTATAATGGCTTCAAATCCTCTGAAAACTGTTGGTCATCTGGAGTACCACAGGGATCGAATCTTGGACCATTTTTGTGTATTATTCTGTTGTGTTTACATCATTGTCGAATGAAGATAAGCGGTACTCCCTCTGGTGGCTATCAGAGTAACCCGAGATAAAGGGATTATTATCATTGACAAGTTAAAAGAAATGTCGATAAAATGAGGAAGTTTATGCCTTTTTCTTAGCGTTCGTGTGATTCTACAAGTGTTACTACTGGGAAAAATCAAACTCAAATGTCCCATCCCATAGATTTCCACAGTCCGGTGAAAAATTTAAAGTTTGGGTGAAAGAAACTCCCTCCAACAAGTCGGGCCTGAAAGTGTAAAAGAATCGATAAAAACCTTGGCAACTTGTAACTCAAAATTGGTAAACCAGCAAACAAGATTCATGAGAGTCGGTTACCTGCATTTTACCGATGATGATCATTTTATAGAGGTAAGCACGAATTGCTCATGAAATATTAGATCACATTCATGAAGACAAATTTATTCCAGGCTCCTAATACAAGCAGAAAGTTACTTAAAAGGAATGCTATACCTTCCAGAAATCTGCCTGTTGAACTGATCATTAAGGAACAACGAAAATGATTTAGTGATAGAACTGACCGATTGAAACAAAAGAGTCTCAACAAGAGAATATCTGGTGATGAATAGTCTTCGCTCAAAGTGCTTCTGCCGATGAAATCAAAGCTGTACAAGGCTTATTCATTACAGCTTTTTCAGGACCAATCATATGAGTGCTGGAAAAATTCATTTGTCAATGAATTGAATAAGACTAACGGTACAAGTCGCATTAATTTTATGTGAATATATTCATTTTATTCACAATATATTGTGTGTAAATAATGTATTTGTCCATTATTCCAAAAAGTATGTCTTCCAATACTATCTGTTTTTCAACTCTTTGAGCAGTAGATCTTGAGGGGCATTTGATCAATAATCAACTTGGCTGGGTAAAAAGGTTGAAAGTTTATTAGTTTTGCAAATAACATGCAACAAAATATCACATGCATCTTCCTGAACAGTTCTAGCTTCTGTTCCTTCAAGATACTCCAAATAATTTGAAATTAATCTTGTCATTTAGAGTTTGAATGAGTTGGTACTGAAATACTTCATTGCTACTCTGAATTAGAATAGATGATTCATAACTCCTTCATAAAAATGAAATATGTATACACAGAATCACTTCTGTTAACTGAAAAAATCTTTCAACGAATTGTAAAATCGAATTTTAATCAATCAAAAATACAAGCAAACTCTTCAAAACCTAGCTCTTATCCCTATACCTAAGGTTCATGAATTGGCCACCGCGGCGCTGCAATCTTAAATTCAGACGCCAGCCTTGAAAGAGCACCAACTAGGTCTGCAACGTTGGCGAAGGAATACAGTTGTTATTGAACTTTAGTCCAAATCCTGTCTAACCCATCCTAAATTATTCGCAACTACTGCTAAGCGATACGCCCTCTGGTGATAGAAATTCGAACACTTCCAAGCTAGTAGTTTTTCGACGTGCCCGTTATTCTAACGAATTTTGCTTACATTTAGAGTTCATTTTAGAGCATTTTTGTTGTTCTTCGAGTTGAAATTTTGGTATACCGAAATTGTTTATAATATTCATCAATGGATTCCTTTCTTTCCGATAAAAATTTTCGATTGTATTAATTCGAAATGGCATCCTCCCGAAATGACTAGTGTTGTGTGCCTCAACTCAATGTTTTTCATGGTCAAAGAAGAAAGGATCGTCTACTGCCTCAAGTTTTCATTTTTTCCGAAGCCAAATGAAAGTAAAGTTAATTTGGAAACAGCAGGGAACTCAATGATAGAAGAAACGCCCGGATTTTGAAATTGAAGATTGGAAAACAGGTCACGAAACACATATGAAAGTATTTTCACTGCATTTCTCTGAAGATGTTTATTTTCATAAAGGTAAATTACAATGTATGCATTTCGAAACAACTTTATGTCCAGATATTTTAGGTGTAAAAGAAAATAAAGGAATTTTAATGAAAAATGCTGATCCTGCAGAGAAAGTACCGAGTACTTCTGCAGCTACCTACTTCACACACTACACAAAATCATATTCAAAGAGAGTGATCTGGTTGAGAACCTGACAAAAACGAAATATACTGTTATAGTTGATAAAAGCTGAAGTAATTCATATAAATACATCGATATTTTTCATTTCTATATAGGTAGGTAGGTTGAACCAGCTGTGACATTCTTCATTTTGTATGTGTATCTTGAGCTGCTGTGATATGAAAATAAAATCAATCATATGCCTATCTGATTCCTTTCTTTCGAAATACGATGCAAAAAAACTAGGGCAGAAATGCTGTCTTTTCATTTAATTGATTCACTCGTTTATAAACAAAAAGAATGAGTCATATCATTTAGATTAATTCTAGATTTACCACATAATATGGCTTGCATTCAGCACTTCTTCACGTTGATAAGAGTCCTTGAATTAGTTATTGAGGTACCTATTTCTCCAGAAGTTCAAGTAAACTCAGATATTGGTTCATTTTGATCCACCAAGCAACAGACTAAAATAAAATCGAAATTATCCTCCAGGAACGATTTGAAACACGATTTTATAACGTCAACCAAAAGAAAAGTCCCATCTCAAAAAATCTTACACAAAATTATGATTATTAAAAATTTATTAAATATTCTACCTCTGCTCAATAAAAATTCGTTCTCCACCACATTTCTACGGTTTGTTTACATAAAACTACTAGCTTGGACAGGTTCCAAATTTATCCGTTAGGGCGCTGGCATCTTCGCAGAAGTTCCCAATTTTAATGATACCTCGGCGACAGAAAATCTTACGGGTTCACAAAAATTGCAGTTTTGTGTAAGATCGCTGGAATTTTCGAAGCAAAAAATTCACATTTACTGGCCTCAGTTGTCCATTATCATTTCATCCTCGATCCATCGCTGTTCGAAGAATCGGCCCATCGGCATGTAAATCGTAGCAACATCTTCATATACACTCCCCATACATTCCCGATTGGACACACCGCTCTGTGTGGCGATCTCGGCCTGTTCTAATTTAATAATCAACAACAATGTAAAACAATTCAGGTGATCTGACAGCACGGATGAAGAGGGTTAAAATATGGAAGGAAATGCTCAGCTACAAGACCCTCGTATCGAAAACAGTTATTGATTAACAAAAGGTATCGGGACGTCGTGGCATCTGCATTTTTGAGCCCCAGGCGTCTGACGTGATGGCATCATTATTGGACTCCTGCATCTCGCATATTAAAAAATCTAGAAAAGCACTGCCGTCAAGACAGCAGCTTTTGCGCGCATGTTCAATGTAGATGACCACTTCAGCAACGAATTTGAACATGCACGCAAAAGCTGGTGCCTTCACGGTAGTGCTATTTAATTTTTTATTTTTTTTGATAAATTACTGGATTTCAATTCGATCTAATCTGTATTTCTCGAAATATTGGAAAAATAAAATTTTGAATGGGTATATCTACGGAATCATTGGGCGGATTTTACCCATTCACGAATTCGACCTCCGTAATTAAGCCCAAAACCCACTCTACAAATATCGAGTTTCTAAGTCGTTTCTTCCGGAAGTTATTGTGTTTACGGTCAGACTAACGGCTGACTGCATAAACACATTAAATTCCGAAAGAAACAACTTAGAATCTCGATATTTGTGAGAAGGTTTTGATCTTAATTACGAAGGCCAAATTCGTGAATGGGTAAAATGCAATGATTCCGCAGATATACCCATTCAAAATTTTATTTTCCCAATATTTCCAAAAATACAGATCAGATCGAATTGAAATCCAGTACTTCATCGAAAAATTACAGTTCGAAGGTTCATACGGAATCTAATGAGAATCGATTTTGACACCGAATTCGTCATCAGTGAGTCCAACCTAGTTGTTTGAGACCATTTTTGGCTCAATCATCCAAAATTAAAGACATCTGGACAAAATGATAGCACGCTGTTCCCCTAGAACATGCGCGCAAAAATGTTATAAAGCAGTGACTTGAAATCAGGAAATTACGAGACCAAAATTTGACATATCAGTTTCCCAATTTTTCCTTAAGTGAAGTCGGAAACTTTTACGTGCATGTTCACTTTTGGTGATATCCTTTGAACTTGCGCGCAAAAGCTGCTGACTTCACGTCAGTGCTTTTCTAGGTTTTTTTCGATGAAGTCTAACGGCCGACCGTAAACACATACTAACTTAAAAACTCGGTATTTTGAGAGTAGGTTAAGGCCTTAATAACAAAGGTCGAATTCGTGAATGGGTGCAATTCACCCAATGATTCCGCAGATATTCCATATTCTATTTTTTTTCTCAAATTCACTATCACTGGGAAACGGGAATTTTAGAACAAATTCTACATGATAATGTTCGCGTTATTTATAAATACCCGTAAAATATGCCTCGGCTCCTCAAACAAGATAGTTCCTTCCAAATATAGGTTTTTGCTAGGATCATCTCTGATTTGGCTGAAATTCAAGTTGGGATTCTTGATTTCATGTTAATAAAGTCATGTTTATATTGGATATGTTCCGCAAATCAACTTGGTTATTTCGGTTAGCGGTTTTCCGTTCCGTAAATATGAAATATTCGGTTGGTTCCTGAAAAAAGAGTAATTACGGAATTTGATTGATGAAAAAACGTTCTCTCTGTCACCCGAACAACAGCCAATGTTCTATGATAACATACCCATAGCATAGAGCAATCTTTATTCACTTTATGATCCATAGAACAATGAAAATATAGATTGTTCCATGATGTAAGTAAAACATCATGGATTGTTCCATGATGTACAAAACATGGTGTGCTCATCTGAAAAATGTTCCATGATGTACAAAACATGGTGTGCTCATCTGAAAAAGAGTGACGTCACCACGATTGAAATACAAAGGAATATATATTCTGTGCTTTGAGTTTGAATGAAAAAGTGACGTCATCATTGGTGAATACGATCATAGAGGAGCAGATGAGCACACCATGTTTTACTTACATCATGGATTGTTCTATGCCATGGATATGTTACCATAGAACCATGTTTTGCTGACATCATGCATAGAACATTGACTGTCGTTCTAGTTACAGAAGGATTGCTTTCTTATTAATCGAATTCCCACATTAATGTTTCGTTCCGATATTCCCAATCAGTACTGGCCAGTGTCAGTAATTTCGAAACGCTTCGTGCTGATACGAAGAATTACCAAAGCAGAGTCAGTAAAATTGACTGTAAAAATTTACTGACAAGTACTGACCAGGAATACCGGAACTCAACCATTATGTGGGAAATCTAGAATCAGTCCAAATGATATGATTCTTTCTCTTTGTTTACAAACGAGTGAATCAATAAATGAGAAGACAGCTTTTCTGATTCAGTTCTTTTGCATCGTATTTCGAAAGAAAAGGAAAAAGATAGACATATAATTGATTTTATTTTCATATCACAGCAGCTCGAGATACACATACAAAATGAAAAATGTCAAATGCCACAGCTGGTTCAACCTACCTATATAGAAATGAAAAATATGAATGTATTCATATGAATAACTTCAGCTATTATCAAATATATCAGTATGTCTAGTTTTGGTCAGGTTTTCAACCAGATCAATCTCTTTGCATATGATTTTCTGTAGTATCTATGTGAAATAGGTTAGCTACCTATTTACACATAGAAGTGCTCGGTAGTTCCTCTGCAGGAACAGCATTTTTCATCAAAATTCTCTTATTTTCATTTACACCTAAAAATATCTGGACATGAAGTTGTTTCGAGAGAATAAACATCTTCAGAGAAATGCAGTGATCATACTTTCATATGTGTTTCGTGACTTGTTTTCGAATCTTTAATTTCAAAATCCAGGCCTTTTTTCTAATTCCCTGCCAAATGCTATTTCCAAATTAACTTCACTTTCATTTGGCTTTGAAAAATATGAAAACTTGAGGCAGCTGATGGTCCTTTCTCCTTTGAACATTAATAATATTGAGTTGAGGCACACAACAATAGTCATTCCGGGAGGATGCCATTTCGAATTAATACAATCGAAAATTTTAATTGGAAAGATAGAAATCGATTGATGAATATTACAAACATTTTTGGTATACCGAAATTTTAACTCTGAGAACAACACAAAAACTCTAAAAGTGAGCAAAATGCGTTAGACTAACGAGGCACATCGAAAAACTACTAGCTTAGAAGTGTTCGAATTTCTATCGCCAGAGGACATATTGTTTAGCAGTAGTTTCGAATAATTCACGTATGGGTAGCTTCCACCCTATAATTTCATCGATAGGATATAAGTTGACCACTGCGGTCCAGCTTCATTAGGTTCCTGTCTTCCTTTTCATACAAAAAATGTATCTGAAACTCAAAAAACTATCCTCATATTTCGAGGCATTTTTCCTTTACATTATCTCGTTCCTTAATATTATTCTGTGGATTTCGAAGGTTGCCTCAGCCGACAGATTCTTTGGCCACCATGAAAAATTGTCTGTCACATATGTTAACAGAAAGATTAAAAAATGGGTTGTTAAATCCAATCATAAAATAGCGTTAGATGTAACAGTGGAACACACACGAATTCCTCTTTTGAATATGAATTAATTATATCTGCTTAACCACAAGTGTCAGTTGCTTGTCCGATGAATTTACTACTTCTTGGTCCAACAGTGTATCTTAATTGAGTTCCATGAATCTTTCTAATTATGTTTGAGAGTTGATTGAATTTTTATGGTACCCAGAGGGGGTCGAATTCATCATTAGCTAACTTTTTAATGCATTTTCCATATAATTTGAAATATCGATTTTTATGAATTCAGGTGTATGTCAGTAAGAAGGAGATAAGATCAACCCTTTGCTATTGTCCATTCCTTTCCTATCAAGTTTTTGTAACTAGAACTGAGAAGGTTGGCACCACTGAAATATAGTCAATGTGAAAATAATTCAGCTGGAGTGTCAATTTTCACATATTCTATGGTTTAATTGATTCACATTCGTAACTACTGAGGCCTTTGTGTAGAACTGACAACGCCGCGTAGTGATTTGACAGGAACCTAACCTAATCTTTTTCATTATACATAGTGAAATGAGTCAAATTTCCATGGGCTATAGGCACCGATAGACTTTGTAAAAGTGAATGATATATGTATCGCTAACATTTTTCTGTCTTCCAAACTTGTTGACCAATTGAGCATATTATGAAGAAGAAAAGGCTTATCGTATTATTGAGGTTAATCTTATCAAGAAGGTAACCTAAAATAAAAAAAAATTTTCGAGATTTAGTCGCTTCTCGACTTTTTACAAACTGGGTGTGAACTTTATTCATTCAGGTCACTAATAATATTTTTGAACCCCTTGATCTGACTCTTTTGTTTTATATTTGTAAGCGTTTTTTATGTGGAACAGCGTGTTATTATTTTGCCCAAATGTATGTGATTTTTGAATTCGCGCTGAACAGAATGGGCTCGCAATTTTGAACTCGCAGATTAGGTTTAGTATAAAAATGTGGCAACTAAAGGTCGTTGATGAGCAGATATGACTCAAAGGTTTCGGAGTAATACCTATTTGAAATTTTGAGGTTATTTCCTCAACAACTCATGAGGTACGGACGCGACTAGATCAAAAACTCGTAATCAGTTTTGAAATGCTGACAAGCAACCTAGTGCGATTTTGTGAGAATCGTATATTGTTAAAAAATTTGGTAATTACCTCAATATTTAACAGTGTACCAAGTTTCAATTTGATCCTATCTTTCTTTTTGGGAGATATCGGAAAAAATATATCGTGTTCACGGTCATTGTCACGGAACTTAAACGCAATACCTTCCAAAAGAAACAATTCACAAACTCGATATTTGTGGAGTAGGTTTGCACCTGAAATATCAAGGTCGAATTCGTGAATGGGTGAAATCCACAGAATAACCATTCAGAATCAAATTTTCTCAACATTTCCAAAGATACAGTTTAGATCGAATTGAAATCAATTACTTATTTGATAGAAGACAGCTTGAAGGTTGATGCAGAATTTCATGGAGATAATATGATCAGGAAATCGTACAAGATAGATTATTTGAAAAATGAAATTTTAATTTTTTTCAAATTGTTCTGATGACACCGATCATCATGAAATTTCGAACCAATTAGTTCATAGCCAATTTCGAACCTAGTACCAAGTTTCATCATGACTGAATCAGTATTTTTTGAGATTTCCGAAATATCAACGGCATCGAGAAAAACCAACGGAATTCGAGATATTTTTTGCCAATATCTCCGAAAATTATAATCAGGAAGAGTTGAAATCTGGTATATTGTTGTGAAATATGAATTCTGAGTTGTGTGCGAAGTTTTTTTCGAATCAGGTCAGTTGTTTCTGAAAAACAAAAATATTTCGAAAAAAAATTATATTGCAAAGAGGACGATCTCAACAAACTTTCGCAGAAACTTACACGTTTTTATGCTCCAACTTAATGTTTAGTTTCATCAATTCAATCGCTCAAGTTAGGGAAATAACCTCAAAATTTTGCTCATTAACGAACTCAAAAGTCGCATTTTGAAGCACGAACTACCCTGAAAGTTTCAAGTCGATCAAGGATTTCCTGCCTACGAATTGTCGGCCGGACAGAATCGATTTAGACACCGGATTCGTCATCAGTGAGTCCAACCTAGTCGTTTGATATCAGTTTCATCTCAAAATACGAAAATTACAAAAATGTTCCCCCAGAATACGCGCACGAAAATAATTCATTTGGGCAACTAACAAATCAGAATCGATTCCAAAAAATTTTTATTTTTGTGATAATGACTGCGTTATGTTCCTTTCGAGAGTGAACTTTTGTGATAGTGATGTCGCATCTCTGTGATAGTGGATAACAAAGATACCATTACGAACTTCTGCGAAGATGCCAGCACCCTAACGGATAAATTTGGAACCTGTACAAGCTAGTAATTGTATGTAAACAAACCGTAGACATGTGGTGGAGAACGAATATTTATTAAGCAGAGCTAAAATATTTAAAGAAATTATCATAATTTTGATGTTATTTTAGTGTCTGTTGCTTGGTGAATCATAATGAACCAATATCCACGTTTACTTGAATTTCTGGAAAAATAGGCACCTAAATTAGTAATTCAAGGACTCTTATCAATCTGAAGAAGTGCTGAATGCAAGCCATATTATGTGGTAAATCTAGAATCAGTCTATATGATATGACTCGTTCTCTTCGTTTACAAACGAGTGAATCAATAAAATGTTAAGACAGCTTTTCTGCTGTAGTTCTTTTGCAGTGGCGCAGCCAGAATTTTCGTTTGGGGGGGGCCCGATACAAATATTCAGGAAACGAAAAACATATGGTATTTTAATCATCTATTTGAAATAAATGACTTTTACATAATAAAATACTCATACTAAAATAAAAACCTGTATGAAAAGATTTTAAAGTGGAATACTCCGAGATACAGGTAGAGCAGTTTACAAGCAAGAAAATCTCGGGGGGGGGCCAGGCCCCTCGGGCCCCCCTCTGGCTGCGCCCTTGTTCTTTTGCATAGTATTTCGAAAGAAATTAAACAGATAGACATTTAATTGATTTTATTTTCATATAACAGCAGCTCAAGATACACATACAAAATGAAAAATCACAGCTGGTTCAACCTACCTATATAGAAATGAAAAATATCGATGTATTTATATGAATAACTTCAGCTATTATCAACTTTAACAGTATATTTAGTTTTTGTATGTCAGTATTTTTCATCAAAATTGCTTTGATTTCATTTACACCTAAAATATCTGGATATGAAGTTGTTTCGAAATGAATACATTGTGATTTACCTTTATGAAAATAAACCTCTTCAGAGAAATGCAGTGAATATACTTTCTTGTATTTCGTGAACTGTTTTCCAATCTTCAATTTCAAAATCCAGAGCTTCTATCATTGAGTTACCTGCCAAATGCTGTTTCCAAATTAACTTTACTTTCATGTGGCTTTGGAAAAAATGAAAACTTGAGGTAGTAGATGATCCTTTCTTCTTTGACCATGAGATACATTGAGTTGAGGCACACAACAATAGTCATTTCGGAAGGATGCCATTTCGAATTGATAAAATCGAAAATTTTAATCGAAAAAAAAGAAACGATTGATGAATATTACAAACACTTTCGGTATACCAAAATTTTAACTCGGAGAACAACACAAAAGCTCGAAAATGAACTCCCAAAGAAAGCAAAATACATTAGAATAACGGGCACGTCGAAAAACTACTAGCTTGGAAGTGCTAGAATTTCTATCGCCAGAGGGCGTATCGCTCAGCAGTAGTTGCGAATAGCTAAACCCTGACAAAAGTTAAAGAAACCTCAAACTGAAGGAAAGAAATCATCTTATTCACCCCAGTCCCAGTGTGCAAATCACTTTCTTCATGATAGCTTCATCCCTTGTCTGACATCAGCAACACCTTTTTATGATGCCCTTTGAACTCAATTAGGTTAGCTCAATGGACCAGAGGAGTGTCAAAAAGGGCCCCCAAGATCTGTGTAAAGTAGTTCTGGACCGTGCCAGGTGGGGGCGCGTCTTGTATGGACCACACGCATCTTTACGCCAACACATTAATAAAGTTGTGCCGTTATTAATACTTATATAGTCCTTCATGCTTCCATCCTGCGGCTACAGTCGCTCAAGTCGGTAAAAGAAATGATGTCAGCTCGAAATCCTGAAGAGAAAAATCCGTCTTGAGTTGAGTTCGGTTACGGAGAACTAATTGGGTATTTTGAATGCAAATTTGGGTAGTTTTAAAATTCTTCTTGATAACTGAAGAGCTTTTTCTCCTCTAGTTAAATAAAAAGAGATTCGTATGTATACTCAGTGACATCAGAGTTGTTGCCTACACCCAGGAAGAAAAGCTTCGTTTTCAATGTGAAAGCCTTACATCAAGGTTAAATCGATATCATTTTCAACAAATTTCACTCACATTTAAGAGCAAACAGTACCTCGAATATAACTAGGTGACTTTTGGAGACCATAGTTCGTTTTTCTCAAAAAAATTTTTGGGTGCAAATGGTTGAATAAATAGTAAGAATTCGCAATGTTGCCACTTTTATATTAAAAAATTTCACTATGGAAATGTTTTAATGTTGTCAAACTTGACGCATACGATTTGAATTGCTGATGTTTTAGGAAAAAAACAGAGCTAGTTGAGGTAGTGAATACTTCTTCATTAGAATTGTAATATAACATAATTCCTTGTCATTAATGTGGAATACTAACAAATGTGAGGAAATATCATTTCCTCACAATAAGGAAATGAATATTTCCTAACAGTTTGGAAATCTTGACTTCTTCTTTGAGAAAGTTTCACTAGATATACCATTAGAGGTCAAATTATTTCCGCAAATTTTTTCGAGCTCATGAATTTTCCAAAAATATTCAAGGGCAAGAAAAATTGCCGGATTTTGACCTCGTGTGGTATTCGGTAAGAAAATTCTACACGAAATGTGTTCATTTCCAACAACATCAATTTTCGTCTTCATCAAGTACTTGCAAAACATAGAAGGTTTTGTCGACTTGATTATTTAGTTACCATGGCAACTCAGTGAAACTCTAAGCTAGAAATTATTTCTGTTTTGAATTTGTCAAAAACAGCACGACGTAGAAAAATGTCTCGCTTCGGTCAAGAAAGGAAAGGAAATATTCGCCAGAATATTAAGCAGTTGACACCCGCGAATACTAGGAAATCGAAGGCAAGTATATGGAAGCAGTTTATAAACTTTTACGCAGAAAAAGCGTATGATTTCGACAGAGCGGATATACCTGTGGAAGAACTTCTTGAAGACTATGCCTTCAACATGCGAAAAAAGAACTCTGAAGACTACAAGGAGAGCGTTGTAAAAGTTCTATGGAACTCTACAGCTAAGCAGTTGCAGGAATATTTTTCGAAAGGTATAATCGCAAATTTAATCCATTCTCTGACATAGAATTTGTCCACGCAAGAGCTGCAGAAAATGCTAAGCGTCGGAAGCTACAAATAGATCCAACCAAGAGAACGGCAAGTTCATCCGCACTATCAGCAGACGAATTGAGAAAATATTCTGTCATTATAAACGTCAAAAAATTCCAGTATAATTCGCTGTTGGGTACCCACGAGGAAAAAATGTCCAATAAAATTAATCTGTTGCGATTGTGATCTGTCAGAAATACACGTTCTGATTGGTTAAAAATCACATGTGTGGAATTTTCTCTGAAATGTCAAAATTTTCAGTGATTTGCGGAAAAATAATTCGACTACTTTTCTTGCTAGTGTCTGACGAATGAGTCAGATATTGACTCTAAAACGTATAGTTCACTTCTTTATTCGTGCATTTTTCCGAGATTCTTCATTAGGCAACACTATATACCGAACATGGTGTGAAGTTAAAGTATTTTCCTACTGGAATTTTAGTATGTTCGCAAACCCTGTGAACGCCAAGAAAACGGCATTTTCAAGGCTGATTTGTCTGGTCAACTGTGATCCGAGGCAGACTCAACTTTTCCTGACATTGATTAATATTTGGGCTGGCCTGCTTCGCTCCTGCCTACCACGGTACAATAGCGTCAAAACAAAGCCTTTTTCGTTACCTGCCTGCTCTCGCATCTACAGAATTATAAGCTAAAATTATTATTTATTTACCATCGACGGATTTTATTAAGTTGTATTTCAAACTGTGACTTTAATGGTCCTAACCATATTGGCGAAAAACCGCCCGAGTGATTTCAAGACTTCGGTAAAGGCAGCCATTGGGTTCATATGTTTTCAAACACAATAGTCGTAAAAGATGAGACCTGTCCAAACCCAGACTGTTCTTCAGAGAACACGAGCTCACCAATGGTGAGGATTCTGGCACATTGTTCCAAAAACGACATATGTTATGAAAATAAGGGGAAGCTCGGCCATCTTGTGGTTCTCGTTGTCAGAGATTTTTTTTTAAATTTTTCATGACGATAATATCTCCACAAGCTTGTGGTGATGATCAGTGATCAGTTGAATATAAATAAGAATACTTTATGAAAGCACGGTCGCAAAACAGGAATATCTCCTCAAATTTGTAGTTAATTCTTATCTCTTATCTAAGTATTGATTTCACCCAATGAAGATCGACGTGATAAAATCGATTCTGTTTGCCTATTCTGTTTGCTATAATAGCAACATTGCCAGAAAAAAGACATTGCTTCCACAACAAGATTAGTATTCTGAACAACGATTCTTAGAAATACTATTTGAATCTCACTGTCAATTTTGTTATCTTAGCAACCTCAAAATAGTACTTGCTAAGCTTGATAACAAGTTAAAAACCTAGAGAAGCACTGACGTGAGGTCAGTTTTTTCGCGCTTGTTCCGTTGCCACTGCGGTCATTTATGCAATTATGCCGCGAACGGTCGATGTAAAGGAATATTCTATACATTTTATGTTTCGCAAAATTCAAAGAATACATATCTGTTTAAACTGAAACCGAGTCTTCGAGTTTTCGCTGTCGATAAGAGTAAAACTTCAACGGAATCGGAGATACGCTTCTTGAAATATACGAATTTCTAAAATAAATTTCCTGAATTTTTCTATTGATTTGTTCCTCAGGAAAATCAGGAAATCTGATTGGGCTGAAATAAAGTACTCTGTTATGAAGTGGCGGTTTAGAGAGTTCGGTGAAATTTAAATGAAATATGGAAATTATCGAAGAAAAAATTTTTCTTTTTGAATTTTCCTATCGATAATTCTTCATATTGCTACTGTACATCTACCAACCAAGTCTCATTTCGATCAGATAAATATTTTTCGATTTATTGAAAAATCAAAATTTCAAATGACTGTAGCACAAAAACCATTCGGCAGATTTGGCCCTTTAACGAACTTGACCGAGATATTCAAGACAGAATTAATTTTGACCACGGATTCTTCATCGATGAGTCCAACCTAGTCGTTTGAGACCAATTTCGGCTCAAAATTCGAAAATAACAGACATCGTAACGAAATGATAACGCGCTATTCCCCAGAACAAGAGCGGAAAAGAGAATAGGCAGAGAAGCAGTTGTTTGTTGTTGAGAACACAAGCTCACCAATGGTGAGGATTCTGGCACATTGTTCCAAAAACGAATAAGAATATTTTAGGAAAGCACTGTCGGAAAGCAGGAACTTCTCTTCAAATTTGTACTTAATTCTTATCTCTTATCCAAGTATTGATTTCACCCAATGAAGATTGACGTGACAAAATCGATTTTGGATATTCAGGCCTATTATGTTTGCTAATAGTTACATTGCCAGAAAAAAGATATTGCTTCCACAACAAGATTAATATTCTGATCAACGATTCTGAGCCATAGGATCTGTCTATTCAACAAGAATCCTGCTGTCAATATTGCTATCTTAGGAACCTCAATACTTGCTAAGCTTGATAACAAGATAAGTTAAAACTGTTAAAAAGCACTGACGTGGAGTCAGCAGCTTTTACGCGCTTGTTCACATTGCGAAATGGTGACTGTGAAATTTCAATGAAATTTGAATGAAATAAGAAAATTTTGGAAAAAAATTTTTTTTTCAAATTTTTCCATAGATAATTCTTATTATTGACACTGTCCATCTTCCAACCAAGTTTTATTTCGATCAGGTAAATATTTTTCGAGTTATTGAAAAATTAAAATTTCAAATGGCTGTAACACAGAAATCATTCGGCATATGTGGCACATTAACGAACTCAATCGAGATATTTTGGATCAAAACCTAACCTGAAAATATCAAGACTCTACAACTTCTCGTAAGTTAAAGCACACACGGTCGGACGGCTGGCCGGACGGACAGAATTAAGTTTGCCCACGGATTCTTCTTCAGGGAGTTCAACCCAATCGTTTAAGACCATTTTCGGCTCGAAATTCGAAAATTACAGACATCGTGACGAAATGATAACGCGCTGTACCCTAGAACAAGCGCGTAAAAAGAGAATAGGGCAGAAACCAATTTGTTTCATTATTATTTCCTCAAATAATTCCAAAATATTGAAAATATTCGTCTTTATGTTCGTCTTTATTATGGAAATATGTTCCTGTTTCTCTACAATCTTAATTTTGAAAAAATATTCTTTGACATAGTAAGTAGCACAGCAGAAAAACCAGCATTCCTTTTGATTCGCCAACAGAAAATATCATAAAATGATTCCGCTTGAATAAAATCGCTGTATTTCATTTATGGTTACCAATATCCTATTTGTATACAGGAAACTGGCCAATTCAACTTTTTGGGATCAATGATATTAATTGATATTTGTTAACTTGACAAAAGTCTCAGAAAACGAAAACTCAAAAGAAATAATTCTACAATTTTTTTTTCTCGTTAGATTTGTACAGTTCGCTTTGTTGATTTTTTGCATTGTTTCAGTATTGTTCATAAGGCAACTTGGGCGTGTTTCCTAAAAAACGAATTTTTTTAAATTTTTTCATACTTCGGTTTCAGATATGAGGAGGAAAAACCCAGAAAAAAAAACTAAAAATGATGCCAATTTTACCAAAATAAGCTTTCAATCGATTCTCAATGTAAATAAATAATCAAAAACGAAAAACGTTAATAGAGATTATGTAAGATAAAATATAAAAATGATAGGAAACTGGACATAATGACTTTGAAGTGTAAATATTTTCCTCTTCATTATTACTCCTGAATCATAAAATCCACTAGTTCTAAAATGAATGATTCTGGAAGTTCTCGATAGCAATATTGCTATCATAACAAACATTGCTATAACAATCGGAATAGAAGAGGTAATATCATGGCCAAATTGATATAAATCAAGAAGATAAATATTACTTGAACAGCAAGGTTCATAGCAAATCGCAAACAGAATCGACCTGAATCCAAAGCCGTCATTTTGCGCGCATATACTGTGGAAAGGCGTGCTATCGCTTCGTCCAAATATCTGTAATTTTCGACTCCTGAGCCGAAAATGGCCAAATCGGTCGAACGATTCCAGAATTATTTATTTTATTTCTTTACGGAAGTTTTTTTTTAACCAATTCAGATATTTTTTCATGAATATGCTGAAATTAAAATTAAAGTATTTGGGGCCGTAAAAATTGAAAACTTGATTTTATAATTTCAATCATAAGAAAATATATACCTTCATAAATGGGGTATGAACCCATCAGCTTCTACAGCTTGCCTTTATTTGTACATTCTAGTATCATATGAACGAGAGATACTTGAAGAAATAATTGAATTTTCGAATTTTATTACTATTTTAACTAACTGTTTGAATGATCAAATTATTGGAATTAGTTAATTTCAACAAATGTCTTGATTATTTGTTTCGGAAGTTAATTCTTGTCCTCAAAAAATGCTGCGAAATTTATACAAAGGATTTTATTTTTCTGTGTTCAATTTTGGAATCATTTCAGAGACAGATCTGTCCATCTAAAATATCTCCAAATCGGTGAATGAAGATAAGCGCTACTCCCTCTGGTGGCTATCCGAATAACCCGAGGTACAGTCATTATCATTGACAAGTTAAAAGAAATGTTAAGAAAATGAGAAAGTTAATGCATTTTTCTTGGCGTTTGTGTGATTTTACAAGTGCTTCTTCTGAGGAAAAGCAAACTCAAATGTCCCTTCCCATAGATTTCCACAGCCCGGTGAAAAATTTCGAGTTAGGGTAAAAGAAACTTCCTTTAACAAGTCAAGCCTGAAAATGTTGAAGAATCGATAAAAACCAACAAACAAGATTCAAGAAAATCTGTTACCTGCATTTTACCGATGAACCTTATTTTTAGAGGTAAGCACGAATTACTCATGAAATCTTAGATCGCATTCATGAAGACAATTTTTTTCCAGGCCCCTAATCCAAGCAGAGAAATTTACTTAAGAGGAATGCTCTACCTTCCAGAAATCTGCCTGTTGAACTGATCATTAAGGAACAACGTGAATGTTTTAGTGATAGAAATGACTATTGAACAAAAAAGAGTCTCAACAAGGAAATATCTGGTGATGAATACTGTTCGCTCAAAGTGCTTCTGCCGATGAAGCAAAGTTGTACAAGGCTTATTTATTACAGCTTTTTCGAGACCAATCATATGAGTATTGGAAAATTTATTTGTCAATCCATAATGAATAAGACTTACGATACAAGTAGCATTAGTTTAATGTGATTGTGTTCATTTTATTCACAATATATTGAGTATTCAGTCCTTCGCTATAAAAATAGTATAGTTATAAGTATTTGTCTATTATTCCAAAAAATATCTTCTACAATCCTATCTATTTTTCAACTTCCAAGACAGCCTGAGAAATCCACCAAAGTCAATCTTGCCATTTGGATCTGGATAAATAATATTAAAATACTGTCCAACCTTGGAGATATCCCCGTAATTTTAGAGATGCTACACTCAATAAGATTGAAGAATGATACATAACTACTTTATAAAAATGGAATATGTACTCCCAGTAATACTCTCGTCAACTATAAAAGTCTAAAAAGTCTTTGAATAAATCGTGAAATCAAAAATTATCAAACCAAACATTAACAAACGGTACAAAATCGACTGTCCAAAAAAATCTATGTTTGTATCTAAGGTTCTGAAACTGGCCGCCGTGGCGCTACGATCTTGAATTCAGACGCCATTGTGTCATCGTTTTGCACACTTCCCAGAATACAAATGTTCGTGCAAAATATTAATGAAACAGTGTTAAAATAATGACGTCACGTCATTGAATCTACAGTTCCTTATCGGACACAACAAAAAAATAAATCTCCTTCATCAACAAAACCTTGCACTCCTGAGTTTTCTCTTTTTTATGTGAATTCACGAATAACACTTGACGTCTACTCAAAGCTCCACCAATACTAAAAACTCATCTTCAAAGAAATTCAATTTCGAAAATACGAATTTAAATAGTTTAACATCTTCATAATACCCACAAACTGCCCCCTTTAATACCTAAAGCGGCTTTGGATTTAGGACGTAAGGTATCATTTTCCAGCTACTAGTCAACTTGAAAAGAAACCATAATGAAAACAAACCCAAAAACATTAACACCGATTATGAGGTTACTTTGTCACATTGTATCCCCTCAAAAGAAGATGGCAAAATGTCTTTAGTGATTTCTAAGTATTCTTTGTTTAGGAGAAAGGAACCCTCCCGTGACAGGGTGGTCGCAGTTTAGCCGATATCAGCTTATTTTCATCCCTTCTTTGTGTCGAACTCATCAGTTGCTTAATTAGTGATAGTAGAATAGAATACACTCAGTATATTATGGGAGATTAGATAAAGATGACAGGTTATTCAAGGTATCTGTTGTAGGGTGCAGGCATAGGAAGCTAGGAGTGTTTTATTTTTATTTGTCCAATAGGTATTAACGTGAAGAACGGATATTCTCAGCTTTTTACCGTTAAAGTCTCGAATTCCTGAGATTCAGGTGCTAAAGGCGATAACTATGATGATTATCGCGTTGCCGAAGAATTATTCATTAATTATTCTTAAGGAGGGAATTGGAATTATCCATAAAGATAGCATTTCCGATCTGATTACTTCCCTTTTACTTTTTATGTTGGTCTGAATATTTCTCAATCACGAGTAGGGTACACTGAAATAGGTAATGAACGAAGATAGTTTAGATTTCCTACATCATTGTACGTAGATATGAATTTTAATACGAATAAATAAAGAAACATAAATATGCTATTAATCCTAGGTAAGAAGGATTAATTTTCTGATGTTCGTCGAGTCAGATGTCGTATTAGTACGAGATCGAGTATTTGCTTGAAACTAATTTTTTACATATACTCCATTCAATTTTATAAACCATCCAGGTTGGCCATGATTTAGGTCTATCAAGTTTATTCACTCAATACTGACGAAAGTTGGCACTCGTGAAATATCGGCAATGCCAAAATAATTCTCAGCGACGTTGCCAAATGCTTAGGCCAATTTCTATTCTCAATCTCAACATAATCATCACGCTTGGAAACTAAAAATGCCGAAGGTAGCTTTGAATAAGCAGAGACAAATTATCAGGAAGTGCTAGACAGAATTGAAATCTGCTTTTTCTGATAGTAACCCTAATAATTTGGAATCAATAATTCATCACAAGCTATCCAACATTTTCGACGTATGTGAGTGAAACCCAGTGTATCGTTCACATAGATTCCCAAGAACTTTGTAAATTGAGTGCGACAATGTCTTCTGTAGACTCATTTCTTGAGAATTTCGAAAAATATGGAATGCCATAGGTTTGTCTGTTCGTTTAGAAGTTTCACTGCATTGTTATTCGAGTACTTTAATTTTTTTTCGAATGAGCTATCATAATATAACGGACTCTATCCATTATTTTTCAGTAAAATTTCAACACTCTATTCTTGATTTCCGTACAAGTAAATAGCATAACTGAATCTTCCAACAATGTTTATATACGTATAATATTTCTAGTGTCAATAGTATGTCATCCTGACATAATACATGTCACAAGTTTTTCACTTTATTCCCGATATTTTATTATATTAGATTTCTAGTTCGAAATGAACAATTATGGATCTACGGGAGATGATTCCCCAATAAAGCGGCCTGTAGCGTTCTTCGTTTATCTGAGGATCTGAAAATCATCGCTTGGAGGACTGAACCTGGTCGAAAGACCCTCTCGGTCATGAGCAAATGTAGGTGATATTATTTTAAGGCTTCCTTCTGGTTTTCTGTCCCTCTTTCTGTTTCAGATATTATGTCAAGATATTTTGTCGAAATGAATTCAAGATGACGAAAGACTTATTTTCCAATGAAAAAGATGCCATCCATCTTCTATAAACAAATTCCTACACTTATACGGGGAGACAGAATTTTTCCTGAGGTTTTTATCTGTGCTCTTGTATCATACGCAAAAATGTATGGTACCCCGTTTACATTTCCTCTGCTAACACTGTGATATATCAAAGAATGTAATGCTCGTTTTCAAAAGAATATATATATATAGTGTCAATAGAGAAATAAGTTTCTTCAACGTTCGTCAGATCTTTGGAATTATTGAATTCACATAATATTTTCTGAAATTCATTATTTTCCCAAAGTAAATTTACATTTTGAAAAATACGTAATTACTACCTAGTGTAGTTATCTGACAAAAAAATGACTATAACCTAACTTTTTCAAAATATACACGGTAAAATGTGTCAGAATGTCATGGCCAACCGGGAAAGTTCATAAAAGTGAATGTAGTAAACATTTGTTAATAGGATAATATATCTATAGGGTTGCCTATCAAAATGTGGCCGCAAGTATTTTCGAATGAAAACTTATTAAGTGTTGGTTGGAGGAAATTGCATATCATTTCGTCACGATGTCTGTAATTTTCGAATTTAGAGCCGAAATTGGTCTCAAACGACTAGGTTGGACTCACCGATGAAGAATCCGTGGTCAAAATTGTTTCTGTCCGGCCGGCCGCCCGTGTGTGCGATTACTTCCGAAAGAAAGGACCTAGAGTCTTGAAATTCCCAAGTCAGGTTAAGATCCTGAATATCTCGGTCAAGTTCGTTAAAGGGCCAAATCTGCCGAATGGCTTCTGTGCGACATGCATTTGAAATTTTGATTTTTCAATAACTCGAAAAATATTTATCTGATCGAAATGAAACTTGGTTGAAATATGAACAGTGTCAATAAGAAGAATTATTCATGGAAAAATTCTGGAAAAAAAAATGTTTTTTTTTTAAATTTTTATATTTCATTGGAATTTCACTGAAATTTTCAAGTCATCATTTCGCAATGTGAACAAGTGCGTAAAAGCTGCTGACTTCACGTCAGTGCTTTTCTAGATTTTTTCAAATAAGATATCATCTACCTCATAGCAATATATGTTAAGACTTCGAACAATCACGACTGCCGTTGCGCAATTGGCCGCACATCTTCGTAGCCAAGAAAGAACAGATATAATTTCGTTAGTTTTTACGTTCATAACATACGTCGATTTTTTTGAAATTTTGATCATGACAGGATTATCATGAAATTTCCTACAAAATTTCGCAAAGTCAATAAATAAATTGAAACTTGTTTTGGATATGCCATGAGACATTTCAGGGCTTTGTAAAATAAAATATTCTTTCTTTAACATTTTATTCGCTTTCTTGGCAGGCTGAGAAGTTTTCAATATATGCTTCTACATGTTAGTGTTTACATATAAACAGTAGGTACTCAAATTTCTAACTACCCAAGAAACTGATAGTGAACCATGAATTTATCATAAAATTCGTTTCACAAAAAAAAATATTCCAAATTTCAGAATGAAAAATCAATTATTATTCATCAAACAACATGCAACAATGAATATCTTGCAAAAAAACATTCCCTTATAGCAATTTACATATTATTAGGTCAAATAATTGCATTACCAATTCCTCTGAATTGATTAAGGTCCCCAGTCTGAATGAAATTAATGACGAAAAACCATGAAGCATAAAAATGCTCACAATGGATGATGGATTATTGTAAACAAATCCATCCAAAAATTATTAGGTGCGCAACTAAGTTCTCGCTGTTTGTCAGTAGATGGCTCTAGCAGTAAGAGCTAGTCGATTTTGACATATCCAAAACGTCATGAACCAAGCTTAGACATATGGTAAACAAACCGCCGCGACACATAAGTGATTTTGTTTTCGCATTATATACTTCTGGTTAAGTGAAAATGTCGAATTTCGTGCCAAACAATCGTCATTTGCGGGAAGTGTTGATTTTCTTTTTTCATTCGAAAAAAACGGCAGCTCAAGCGCATCGAGAGCTCCAAAAAGTGTACGGAAACGCTGCTCTAAGCGAAACAACATGCCGTGATTGGTTCCGTCGCTTCAAAGACGGTGATTTCGATGTTGACGACCGTCCACGTGAAGGAAGACCCAAAACCTTCGAAGACGCTGAATTGGAGGCATTGCTCGATGAGGATTCGTGCCAAACTCAAGAAGAGCTTGCTGCAGAATTAGGAGTTACCCGTCAAGCCATTTCCAAGCGATTGCATGCATTGGGGATGATTCAGAAGCAAGGAACTTGGGTTCCTTATGAGTTGAAGCCAAGAGACGTTGAGCGTCGTTTTTTCGCCTGTGAACAACTGCTCCAGCGGCAAGAAAGGAAGGGTTTTCTTCATCGCATCGTGACGGGTGATGAAAAATGGATTCATTACAGCAACCCAAAGAGGAGAAAATCTTGGGGACTACCCGGGCATGCTTCTACGTCGTCGGCTCGGCCGAACATTCACGCTGCGAAGGTTATGCTGTGCATTTGGTGGGACCAGGTCGGTGTTATTTATTATGAGCTGTTGAAACCGAGCGAAACCATCACTGGGGAACGTTATCGAACTCAATTGATGAGATTGAGCCGAGCACTGCGCGAAAAACGGCCACAATACGAGCAAAGGCACGAAAAAGTGATTTTACTGCATGACAACGCTCGGCCTCACGTTGTCAAACCTGTTGAAACCTACTTGGGCACGCTCAAATGGGAAGTTCTACCCCACCCGCCATATTCCCCAGATATTGCGCCGTCCGATTTTTACTTGTTCCGTTCGATGGCACATGGCCTGGCTGATCAACAGTTCCACTCATATGAAGACATCAAAAAATGGCTTGATTCGTGGATAGCCTCAAAAGACGAACACTTCTGGCGTCAAGGTATTCGAGCTCTACCAGAAAGATGGGAAAAAGTTGTGTCTAGCGATGGGCAATACTTTGAATGATTCATTTGTAACCATTTTTTTATAATAAAGTTATATTTTCATCGAAAAAACAGCGAGAACTTAGTTGCGCACCTAATAATTTAGTTTAAGTGATGAATAAGAATATGAACAAGATGACCCAGATCTGTGAGATAATACCTTATGGTTAAGGTTTCATCATTTCTCTTCAAAGTGACTGCAGTCCCCTGTGAACCGATAAAAAAAAGATATAACTTTGGTCATCAGTGTTTGCCAACTTTACAGTTCAAAGTGACATTCAGTCAACAGAATAAAACACAACTATCCGGAAAGTACATATTTGTTGAGGATACAATATTGACAATGGACTAGTTGGCCATTTTACTCAGTTTACTTAAAGATTTCTTCTGTCAATAGGGTGTCAAATATTTACAATCAGGGCACTACCACAGGTCTAGTTTATTTATGTACCATACAGGTTGAAATTTCATTACGAATATGAACGTAATTTTTTAGTTCTTCGCAGGTACCTCGAAAGAAATATTATTCACTAAAATTTCCGTTTATATGGATGAGAAAATATTCGGACGCTTCTGTAAACATTTAACAAAACGCGAACGCAGTTATTGTTTCTTGTAGAATCGAATTGATATAGGTTAGAAGTGAAAATATCAATGAATATGAAAAACTTCTTAAATATACGGAATGTCCCAGTTAAATGAACAACAGAAATCTAGTATGGTACGATTCGATGGGATATGTATTTTTCCGCGCATGTTCTAGAGGAACAGAGTGCTATCGTTTTGTCCAAATATCGGTAATTTTTGAATTTTCAGCCGAAAATGGTCTTAAACGACTAGGTTTCAATCGCTAATGAAGAATAGGTAGTCAAAATCGCTTCCTTCCGGCCGACCGGTCGTCACCACGATTACGGTCGTACGGAAGATCCTATCGATTTCAAATGTTCAGGGTTGGGTGCATTTAAAATGTGAAGGTTGAGTTCGTTAGTGGACAAAATCGGTCGAACGATTTCAGAGTTATAGCTATTTGAAATATTGATGTTATTTCCATGATATTTCGAGAACTACTGAAGCGATTGAATCGAAACTTGCTTACTAGTTGGCGCATAAAGAGATACATTTTTTGCGAAATTTGTCGAGGCCATGCTGTCAGTAAATAAAAAAAAAAATCTAAACTTTTTTTTCTCGGAAACAGTTCATTACATTTGGAACAAATGTTGGTTATACCTTGAGCTTTATATTTCACAGCAGTGTACCAAATTTCAGTTCGATACTGTCAAATTTAATGAAGATATTGTGAAAAAATATGTCAAATTTCTTGTTTTTTTTCGATATAGTTGTTTCTTTCGGAATAACTCAACAAATACTAATTCAATCATGATGAAACTTGGCAGCTAAATTGAAAATGCTGATGGATACTTTTGTGCAAAATTTTATGATGATCGTGTCATTAGAACAATTTGAAAAAAATTTCGAATTGTTTTTTTCGGAGATTCAATATTCTGTGATCTTCTGATCATAATAACCTCATGAATTTCTGTGTGAACCTTCGAACTGTCATTTTTCGGTAAAGTACTGGGTTTGGATTCGATCAAATCTGTATTTTTGGAAATATTGGGAAAATAAAATTTTTAATGGGTATATCTGCGGAATCATTTGGTGGATTTTACCCATTCACGAATTTGTCCTTTGTAATTAAGGTCCAAACCTACTCTACAAATATCGAGTTCCTAAGTTGTTTATTTCGAAAGTTATTGTGTTTACGGTCGGCCGTGCCGTATCCATTCAAAATTTTAATTCCCTAATATTTCCAAAAAAACAGATAAGATCGCATTGAAGTTCAGTACTTGATTAAAAAATAAGAGCTTCATGGTTCATACAGAATTTCGTGAGGATAATCTGAGTACAAGATCGCAGAATATCAAAGATTTGAACAAAAAAAATTTAAATTTCATTTCAAATTGTTCTAATGGCACGATCATAACGAAATTTGGAGCCAAGTTGTCCATCGGCATTTTCCAACAAAATACCAAGTTTCATCGTGATTCAATGAGTACTTTCTGAGTTATTCCGGAAAAAATAGCGATACCCAGAAAAAATGCACGCAACTTGACAGATTTTTTTCCAATATCTCCGAAAATTATAACTGCATCAAACTGAAATTTAAAATGTAGCTGTGAAATACGAAGTTTCAGAAAAAATTTGAAATAACTTGCAAACCTCGAATAGCTCTAACTCCGAAACTGTACGACCGATTTGGCCAATTAACGAACTTAACCGTGGCACCCAGACGCGCGACGTACTCTGAAAATTTCAAGTCGCTTGCTTGCTTCGTTCGACAATCATTTTTTCGACGATATTATTGAATTTGTTTTTGCATTCTTCAGTTATTTTTCCCTTCTTCAGAATAATGAATCAAAGAAGTACTTACTGAAAAAGTCAAGTGTACGGCATTTTCGAGAATTCCATCGAATAACCTTCAAAACGAGGTGTCTCTCAATCCCATTCCCCATCTAAAATTCCAAGGGTTGCTGTCATCACTCCCTACGAACCAAAGATTTCTCATTTTTGCATTTTGTTTTCTGAGATATTAAGGGTGGAACCTCTTCAAATTGACACTCTACGTATACTCCATCCATTCTGTTTACCGCTGCAGTCGTTAATCATTAGAAGTAAGTATGATGTACCCAAGCAAATATAGGATTGTCAAATGACAGGATATCGCAAATAACTTTCAGTTTCGCGAAGCATTGACTAATTGTCCAAAGTCAGTATGAACTGTGGAAGAGTGTTGGTTATTGTCGCTATTCTTTGTTTAATGTGTAGAATTTCTACAGCAAAAAAGTAAGTTTACGGAGGATTTCAATATATTTATTGCGGCGAGGAAGAATTCCATTTTGATTGAATGCAGAAAATCTCGAAAATTATACACATTTAACTCTTTTTGAATCCATGCAGGAACTGCACACTTTATGGAAATGAAAAATCATTCACATAACCCTAATTAATTTTAAAGAATCAAAGTAGATATATTCAGTGTTATTTCAATCTGATTTCTATTCATTCAGGAGAAAACATCTTAGTTAGTACTTGGTTTAATCGATACTTAAGTACTTGGTTGTTATATGAAACATAGGAGTTCATGCAAAATTTCATGGGTATCATATGATTGGAAGGCAAAATAACTTTTTTATCTAGTTGTCAAATATGCATCTTTGACGAATTCGATCTTCGTGACCAAACTCACTCAACAAACATCGAGTTTTCAAGTCGTTTCTTCCGGAAGTTATTGTATATTTGTGTACACCTCATCGTTCATGATCAATTTCGGATAATTTGAAAACTACACACATTGTGTCGAAATAATAACTCTGAACGGCAACTCAATTAGATATTGATTATAGATGATATCGAATTGAAAATTGACGGAAAATGGCAGCTTCAAGGTTCATGCATAATTTCGTGAGGATGATATTATTAAAAGATCATCTAATCTTTCTATCAGGAAATAAAAGGTGCGTTTGGCGGGTTCAATACATGGAAAGATGACCGCTTTTTCAACGAATTTGGAAATGCGCGCAAAAGCTACTAACTTCACGTCAGTGCTTTTCTAGATTTTGTATATAAAAAACTTCCGAAAAGAATTTTTGAATTCGATGATTTCGAATAGATAAATCTATAAAATTGTGGGGCGAATTTCACCCATTCACGAATTCGACTTCATAATTATGCCTCAAACCTGCTCTACCAAAATTCAATCTATAATTGATTTCTTTCGGAAGTTATTAATATACAAAATCAAGAAAAGCACTGACGTGAAGTCAGCAGCTTCTTTTGGAGATTGAATTCTTGTACAGCCGGTTCGAGGCATCATTATGGACGTCGAATTCGTGAATGGGTTAAATCCGCCCTGTGATTCTCTGAATATATCCATTCGAAATTTTATTCACCTAACATTTCCAGAAAAATCGATTATCGAAATGAAAACTATCAAGGTGAAAAGTTAATGAAAATTTTCGTGAAAGAATGGCATCAAATTTCAGCAAGCATAAAATTCCACCGCTTTCCGATTGTCCTATTCAAGATTTTTTTAAAATCGAATCCTGAATAGGTGTCAGTTGTGTATATTATAGGTCACCATCGAATCTTAGCTGCAGAAAACCCTATTTTCAACTCGTTTTCATGGCCAGAGGAAAATTTCACAACATGGATAGAGCCAATATAAGCGGTTCATGCAGTTGGTTAAATGGATGTAGGAAAGAGAAGAAAATATGCTCTAAACGCAAGGAAATGTCCCAAATTCTCTGGAGTGCGAGAAAGTTAGCAGTTAAGTATTGTGAATCACAATTCAGGTGAGAAAATGTGGTCTATTGAAATTGTTCTCGGTAGTTTCTACATGCCTTCTTCTGCGGAATCATTCTGCTCAAATCTTTGTTATTTTAGAATGTTAACAAAAAATTACGTCATCTTATATTTGGAATGATGCTAATTGGATAACTCAAAAAGTATTGATCCGAAGTTACAACTTGGCAACTAGTTGCATAATGCCAAAATGCAAACTGATGCAAAGTGCGTGGTGATTGTACCCTTGCAACCTTTAAAAAATTTTATATCTATAAATATATTCATCAAATTTTGCTGAAATTTAAAACGAGCCTGCAAATGACCATTTTGAAATTAAGTACTGGATTCCAGCGTGTTCCGATTGATGATTCTGGAATTATTGTGAAAATTTCACACATGTGATTTTTAACCAATCAAAACGTGTATTTCTGACAGATCACCATCACAACAGATGAATTTTAGTGGAAATTTTCTCATCGTGGGTACCCAACATCGTATTATACTGGAAATTTTTTTGACGTTTATAATGACAGAATATTTTTTTGAATTTGTCTGCTGATAGTGCGAATGAACTGGCTCTTCTCTTGGTTGGATCTATTCGTAGCTTCGGAATCTTAGCATTTTTTTGCAACTCTTGCGTTGACAAATTCTATGTCAGAGAATGGATTAAATTTGCGATTATACCTTTCGAAAAAATATTCCTGCGACTGCTTCGCTCTAAAGTTCCATAGAACTTTGATAACACTCTCCTTCTAGTCTTCAGAGTTCTTTTTTCGCATGTTGAAGGCATAGTCTTCAGGAATAAGCGCCAGTTCTTCCACAGGTATATCCGCTCTGTCGAAATCATACGCTTTTTCTACGCAAAAGTTCATAAACTGATGCCAACTTGGCTTCGATTTCCTAGTATTCGCATGTGTCAACTGCTTAATATTCTGGCGAATATTTTCTTCACTTTCTTGACCGAAGCGAGACAATTTTCTACGTCGTGCTGTTTTTGACCAATCCAAAACAGAATAATTTCTAGCTTAGAGTTTCACTGAGTTGCCATGGTAACTAAATAATCAAGTCGACAAAACCTTCTATGTTTTGCAAGTACTTGATGAAGACGAAAATTGATGTTGTTGAAAATAAACACATTTGGTGTGGAATTTTCTTACCGAATACCACACGAGGTCAAATTGAATCTGGAAATTTTTTGACCTCTAGTGGTATTACTAGTGAAAATCATATACCAATTCACAATATATGTGCAGGCACCCTGGTTCATCAAATCCTCATCTGGAATATTTAATTTTATTTCCTTCATAACCCGAAAAATATCGAAATGATCAAATTGTAGCTTGACAATTATTTGTGACATGAAAAATAATGCGATATTTCGACCGGGTGATATTCGAAAATTTAAAAAAAATGTTCTCAAATACTGTCGAACGAATGTTGTTGGAGTCTGTGATTTTAGGGATATTGAGAAAGAAATCTAGCAAATGTCTGTGAAATAATTAGGCCTTCATCTCCTCAATATTTCTATAGGCTTATACCCTCGTGTCATTTTATTTTCCCAATATTTCCAAAAACAACAGTTTTGATGAAACGGTTTTGCAATGTTTCCTAATTATCTTCACGAAATTCTGCCTGAACTTCATAGAGTCATTTTTTAACCGATTACTTGATTTCAATTCGATCAGATGTGTATTTTCAGAACTATTGAGAAAATGACATTTCGAATAGATATGTCTACGGAATCTTAAGGGTGATATCACCCCTTTTCTAATTCGATCCTTATTATTGAGCTCCGAATTCTATCTTTAAATAAAATAAAGTCAAACGAACCACCGTTAACATAATAACTTGCAACAGAAGCGACTTAGAGACTAGATATTCGTAGAGTTAGATCAGGGCTCGATTACGAAGGTCGAATGCTTGACTGAATAAAATCGTCTTCAGAAATCTTCTTCGAATTCTCCTAAACGTATATAATCATGAAGATTTGAAAATTCTTAATATTTTTCGAAATTCTACAAACATATTTATTTTACACTTTCAAAAAATTTAACATCCAGCCAACATTAAGTGCAGAGCATATGTTTATAACTACTGCAATTTAAATAATAATTAGTTATACACGGGCACCGTATTATTATAATGCTATTATCAATACCTTAGATAAATGTTCATGAATATGGTTGGCAGACGAGGGACAAATTGCATCCCAGTATATTTTAAAGAGAATGTTGGCACAAAAAGCAGAGATTGTTGGTAATTTATTAGCTTAATGGGGAAGTTAAACGATTGAATTATCACTTTTTGCTCCAATTAGATGAATAAATGAGGAGATTTGCCGCCAGAAAATTTGCAAGAAATTATCGTGCAAAAAAACCAGGTAGGTATGCTATGGAAACTTAGTTCAAGGGATTACTTCGTTATCATATATTCTATTTTTGGGTTTATTGAAATTGTTCAGGTATAAAATTAACTTACGTGAATTCCTGTGATTTTTTAAACTCGTAGTCGAAGCGGCCACCCATCCTGTACCGATCGCGCTTAACCTAGCTTCACTTTGGTGTGAGTCAGTTTTGCAATATCCTTCAAAGGATATTTAGGCAATATTTGCATTTTGTGGAAACGTATGTGTTTTCGCTCCCAGTATCTGAAAAAGTGATTGAAAATAAATAAAAATCTAGAAAATAACTTACGTGAAGGCAGCAGCTTTTGCCCGCATGTTCAAATGTGTTACCAAAGTGTCTTTTCACGTATTGACTCCGCCAAACGGCCGCTCGTAAAAACAATAACCTCCTAGAGAAACAACTCAGAATCTCTATATTTTCGGATTTTACCAATTCACGAATTCGACCGTCGTAATTAAGCCCCAAATCTTCTCTACAAAAATCGAGTTTCCAAGTCGAAACTTTCGCAAGAAACAACTTAGAGACTCGATATTTGTAGGGAAGGTTTGGACCTTGATAACAAAGGCTGAATTCGTGAATGGATAGAATCCACCCAATGATTCCGCAGATATACCCATTCAAAATTTTATTTTCCCAATATTTCCAAAAATACAGATAAGATCGCACTGAAATCCAGTATTTTATCAAAAAATGACAGTTTGCAGGTTCATACAGAGTTTAATGGGGATAATATGATGAGAAGATTACAAAATATTAAATCTTTAAAAAAAATTTGAAATTTTTCGAATTGTTCTAATGACACTATCATCACGAAATTTTGGACAATGTTGTTCTTCAGCATCTTCGAAGCTGCGAAGTTTCATCCCGATTTAATAAGTATTTCTTGAATTATACCGAAAAAACAACGATATCGAGAGGAAAACCACGACTCCTACATATTTTTTTGCAATATCTCCAAAACTAATAGCGGTATCGAATTGAAATTTGGTATACTGCTGTGAAATATTGAGTTCAAGGTTTAACTGAAATTGTTCTCGAATATGAACAATAGTTAAAAAAAAAATTTCTTCGGAAAAAATTTTGAAATTTTTTTTTTCAAATTTAGTGACCATACGATTCAACGAACTTTTTGTGAAGTTGCGCGTTGTTATGCTCCAACTAACTGCTAAGTTTCAATCCAATCACTCCAGTAGTTTCTGAAATACGAGAGAAATAACCTCAAAATTTCAAATAGCTATAACTCCGAAAATATTTGGCCGATTTATCCCATTAACGAACTCAACCGCGGCATTCTGATACGCAAATTACCCTGCAAGTTTCGAGTCGCTAGCTCACTCTATTAGACAGTTATCGTGTCCACGGCCGGCCGGCCGGACAGAATCGATTTGGTCAATTTGTACAATTTAATGCTTACATTTTATCTATGGATAATCATCATATTTTGAGCTCGTTTTTTATAGTACATCATACACAGGGTGGTGACGTCAATCATTTTTTTATATTCCTCACACCTGGGGGTATCCAAAAATACCCCGTGTATGTCACCCGATTTTTTGTAGTTTTCGAGTTATAATTTTTTTGTGTTTTTTCTATTTATTAGCCAGCGAGGTTTCTAAAATTTATATCTTTTATGAAGCAGGTATTTTGCAGAATTTTTTCTGTAGAATGATCTCCCTGAATATTGTTTTAACGAAAAAAAAAATAACTCAGCTTCCTGAAATTACTCAAAGCTTTTCGAAAAATGCTTGAATGTTAGAATTTCAGTTCTCAGTAGGATTCACTCAAACATTCAACATCAATTTAAAATACAAAAAGGAGTTTTTATAGTTTCTGGTTGAGTTCAAAAACTTCGCACTATTCTAAACTATTGAAATCATACGAAAACAATAGTACTTTATTGGCCATTTTTCGCTGTAATCGGCCATCGAAGTCGGATAGGCTCGAAATCATTGAAACACGAGTTATTTTTCATTTTTTCATCATTCTTATGGTAAATGAACCTTGAAAATGTGACTTCAGAGATATTTCAATTGAAATTTCAGTAAAATAATTGTGGCTCGTGTTATTTTTATTTTGAGATGGATTGGGCGTGCAGGGCTGATCGAATGACCTGCGCGTCCGCCAGACCTGAACCCCATTAATTTTTTTATGCAGGGATTATACAAAGAGCTGGTGTAAGCGGAAAAAAGCAACAACAAAGCAGAATTAAGTCAAAAACTTTTAGAAGCGGAATGAAAAATAAAACAAAAACGTTGACGATTGTGTATTTGAAATGGAGGAAGGGATTTTGAAGATTCATTCTAATGAAAGGGGATTTTTCAGTAATTTGTGCTTTCATTCCTCTTCCAAAATTGAGTAATTTCACAACCAGGTACCAATTTTGAAATATGCTCACATTTTCAGACAGTGGTGAGACCAAAATTATTGTAAAAATTACACGAGCTACAGTTTATTTACAGGAATTTCAATTAAGATTACTTTAGAGAGACATTTTTGAGTTTAATTCACCATGAGAAAGATAAAGAGAAGAGAAATAACATTATTCGTGTTCCAAGGATTTTAAGCTTATCCGCCTTCAAAGGCAGATAACAGCAAAAAAAGCCTATAAAGTACTATTTTTTCTTATGATTTTAGTAGTTCAGGACCCTGCAAAGTTTTTAATCCCACCCAGAAGCTATGAAAACTCCTCTTCGTGTTTTTTAATCGAAGTTGAATGTTACCCTTACCCTTACCCTTACCCTTACCCTTACCCTTACCCTTACCCTTACCCTTACCCTTACCCTTACCCTTACCCTTACCCTTACCCTTACCCTTACCCTTACCCGTACCCGTACCCTTACCCATACCTACACCCTTACCCTCACCCTTAGGCTTTCCCTAACCCTTACACTTACCCTTACCCTTAGCCTAACCGTTACCCTTACTATCAGCCTTACCATTACCCTAAGCCTAACCGTTACCCTAAGCCTTAACGTTACCCTCACCCTTACCCTTACCCTAACCCTTACCCTTACACTTAAAGATCATGTTACAGAGAAAAATCTGGAAATACCTACTTCATAAAAAGATATGAATTTTTGAAACCTCGCTGGCATAATAAATTGAAAAAAAAAATACAAAAAAACCATAACTCCAAAACTAAAAAAAATTGCATAACATACATGGGGTATTTTTGGATACCCCCAGATGTGAGGAATCTGAAAAAAATTCATTGATGTCACTACTTGCACCACCCTGTATAATGACAAAAAATTTTCAGATACGACCAGTGGAACTGCCCTTTCAACATGAAATATTTCAAGGATTCATACAGAGAAACTGGATACATGCAAGCCATAGCAGCAGCAAGTCTGATGTATTCATACGGAATTGCCTGTTCAGAGGGACTGATCAAAAGCTGCAAATGTGGGAAATATGGAAAAACCATTGAAGGCAGTAAATGGCATTGGGGTGGGTGCAGTTTCAACATTCCATATGCAAGAAGAATGGCGAAGAAATTTTTGAATATTGGTAAAAACGAGGACGGTTTGGCTCTTCTGATGAAACACAACAGTGAAATTGGATTCAGAAGCGTTCAGGCCAATATGGAGAAGAAATGTAGATGTCATGGTGTTTCAGGTGGGAAATAATATTGTCTCTATAGCAGCATTTTGAGCACAAAAACACTTGGACCAAATGATAACGCGCCTATCATAGTATAATATATATTATACAATACTCATATTTCCAAGTGATGGCACAATTATTTCGATAGAATTTCCGAATTTCTTTCCTTATTGGATTTGATTTAAATTGCAGTGCGCGTCGAAATTATGGAACAAATTCGTTTTCTCAGAAGAAAAATATTTGGCAACAAAATCCTGAAACAGGTCAATTTTGTTTCACTTTTACCAAATTTATATGCATTTTTGAAGGATTTTTGTGGCACCCTGTGTCATCCTCATCAACCCTCTAAATTTTTTGAATTGGGAAAGTAGGTTATGTGGTCCTTTTCTGGCAAGGTCTTTGTATCTTCTTCACAGACGTGCAAAAATTTTCAAGAAAAAAATTTTTGTTTTGAAAAATTAGTTAGTTCAAAGAGGTTTTCAGTATGTGCACTTTGTCATGGCTCATTTACTTTGAGACGATGGTACCTGATGAAATTTGTCACTGAATGAAAGTCGACCACTACAGTTTTGTTCATGCACAACTTTCAACCTCTCACGTGAAAAACTTTTTTTCTCCATTAAAGGGTTCGTAGGGGTTGAAAGTTGTGCACGGACAAAACTGTAATGGTCGACTTTCATTCGGTGACAAATTTCATCAGGTATCATCGTCTCAAAGTAAATGAGCCATGACAAATTGCACATACTGAAAACCTCGTTGAACTAACTAATTTTTCGAAACAAATTTTTTTCTTGAAAATTTCTGCACTCCTATGAAGAAGATACAAGGACCTTGCCAAAAAAGTACCACATGATCCACTTTCCCTATTCAAAAAATTTAGAGGGTTGATGGGGATGGCACAGGGTGCAACAAAATCCTTCAAAAATGCATAAAAATTTAGTAAAAGTGAAACAAAAATTGACCTGTTTCAGGATTTTGTTGCTAAATATTTTTCTTCTGAGAAAATGAATTAATTCCATCATTTTGACGCCCACTGTATATCATCTTTTCCCATCTTCCTTTAGGAACGAATCCTTTGAAATTTTCATCAGACCTTTACGGTCATTTAAATTTTCTCTTTTCACTGTTTTAACAATTGTTTCATGATTTCTTCTTGTCGAGATCATTCCATCAACACAATTTTTTCGAATGATTGCCCTAGTCGAAGTGTACACCCGTCATTCCAGCAAATACTAAAATTGTCATCACTTGTTGAGGATCAATTCGAAATAACTCCCTTTATATGAAAGATTACTTTGAAAAAATTAGTTTCAGGTTCCTGTTCAGTCAAAACTTGTTGGAGAGGAATCAAACCCTTTGAAAAAATATCCAAATATCTGAAGAATGAGTATCATAGCGCCATCTCTGTGGATTTCACTAACATAATATCACACCAAATGAAGAATTCTTCTCACAGTATTTTATACCTGAGACCGACACTTAATCTTTGCCAGGTAACTGTGGGACGGCGCTGTAACGGTACAGATAACTGTGCAACTCTTTGCTGTGGAAGAGGCTACGATGTAAAGACAATAGAGGTCGTCTATATCTGTGATTGTGAATGGAGAGATCATGCAGTTTTCAGCGGTGATGATTTGATATGTAAACAATGTAGAAAAAATCAGAATATATATACCTGTAAATAAAAGTTATATAGTTAGATTGAGATTTTATTTTTCGAATCCGGGATGCTCGAAATCATCGGAGGATCATGCATAGTTTGAAATTTCTAGATAAACATTGTTAACGAAAACAATATAAACGTTGTATACAATGTACAATGCTATTGGACAATGTAGATAAGCGCTACTCTCTTTGGTGGCTATCCGAGTAACCCGAGGTACAGACATCATCATTGACAAGTTGAAAGAAATGTTAAGAAAATGAGAAAGTTTATTCATTTTTCTTGGCGTTTGTGTGATTTTACAAGTGCTTCTACTGAGGAAAAGCAAACTCAAATGTCCCTTCCCATAGATTTCCACAACCCGATGAAAAATTTCGAGTTAGGGTGAAAGAAACTTCCTTTAACAAGTCGGGACTGAAAGTGTTGAAGAATCGATAAAAACCAACAAACAAGATTTATAAGAGTCTGTTACCTGCATTTTACCGATGATGATCATTTTCATGGAGGTAAGCACGAATTGCCTATGAAATATTAGATCACATTCATGAAGAAAGTTTTTTTCCAGGCCCCTAATCCAAGCAGAGAAATTCACTCAAGAGGAATACTCTGTCTTCCAGAAATCCGCATATTGAACTGATCATTAAGGCAAAACGTAAATGTTTTAGTGACAGTACTGTCTTCTGAAAAAAAAGAGTCTCAACAAGGAAATATCTGGTGAGGAATACTGTTCGCTCAAAGTGCTTCTGCCGATGAAAGCAAAGTTGTACAAGGCTTATTTATTACAGCATTTTCAGGACCAATCATATGAGTGTTGGAAAATTTATTTTTTAATCCATAATGAATATAAGACTTGTGATACAAGTAGCATTATAGTTTTATGTGAATATATTCATTTTATTCACAATATATTGAGTATTTAGTCCTTCACTATAAAAATAGTAAAGTTATGAGTATTTGTCTATTATTCCAAAAAGTATGTTTTACAACACTATCTGTTTTTCAACTTCCAAGACAGCCTAAGAAATCCACCAAAGTCAATCTTGCCATTTGGATCTGAAAATAAATAATATTAAAATACTGTCTAACCTTGGAGATATCCCCTTACACCAGCGTGAAGTTAGCCTGAAAAGTTGGCATGTGAAATTCCCGAGTATACCCGAATGCCCATAGACGTCCGTCATCAGACCCTTCGCGTAACAGACAGGAATGCTGATAATCATACCTACATTTTATCATATTTTAATGCTATGATTCCATGAATGAGTGAAATAGAAAAATTAGATTTCACGAAGTGAAGAGGTCTCGAACATTATTCTAGCAGAGGAATGTTATCATCACCAAATTTCACTAATTTTGCGTTTAATCAAAGGAAATATTTCCATACGAGAAAATTTTGGAGAAACTGACATACATCCAATATGCAATTCATTCATTTGATACTAATCAAAATAACCTTCGCCGGAATAATGGGGTCAAAATAAGCCTCATTTCACCAGTTCATTTTACAGACCTTCTCGTATCGCAATGAAAAGTTCTGAAGTCTACAAATCCGACAATAATGAAGATTCCTAAAGATGGGTAGGTTTTCTGGAAAAATCTGCTATATAAAAATCAATTTGACTTCAGTGAAAATTCAATAGCATGGGGATGAGGGGTGAAAAACACCCTTATTTCCATTTTTCGGGCATATTCATAAGAAGACGTTCGTGTATCAAAATGAAATTTTCTGAAAAAATCTGCTATATGAAAAGCTTCAATTTGACTATAGTGAAAATTCCTTAGCATGGGGAAGAGGGGGTGAAAAACACCCTTATTTCCATTTTTTGAGCATATTCATATGAAGACGTGCGTGTATCAAAATGAAATTTTCTGAAAAAATCTGCTATATGAAAAGCCCCCATTTGACTATAGTGAAAATTCCTTAGCATGGGGATGAGGGGGTGAAAACACCCTTATTTCCATTTTTCGGGCATATTCATAAGAAGACGTTCGTGTATCAAAATGAAATTTTCTGAAAAAATCTGCTATATGGAAAGCTTCAATTTGACTATAGTGAAAATTTCTTAGCATGGGGACGAGGGTGTGAAAAACACCCTTATTTCCATTTTTTGGGCATATTCATATGAAGACGTGCGTGTATCAAAATGAAATTTTCTGAAAAAATCTGCTATATGAAAACCTCCCATTTGACTATAGTGAAAATTCCTTAGCATGGGAATGAGGGGGTGAAAAACACCCTTATTTCCATTTTTTGGGCATATTCATAAGAAGACGTGCGTGTATCAAAATGAAATTTTCTGAAAAAATCTGCTATATAAAAAGCTTCAATTTGACTATAGTGACAATTCCTTAGCATGGGGATGAGGGGGTGAAAAACACCCTTATTTCCATTTTTTGAGCATATTCATATGAAGACGTGCGTGTATCAAAATGAAATTTTCTGAAAAAATCTGCTATATGAAAAGCCCCCATTTGACTATAGTGAAAATTCCTTAGCATGGGGATGAGGGGGTGAAAAACACCCTTATTTCCATTTTTCGGGCATGTCCATAAGAAGACGTTCGTGTATCGAAATGAAATTTTCTGAAAAAATCTGCTATATGAAAAGCTTCAATTTGACTATAGTGAAAACTCCTTAGCATGGGGATGAGGGGGTGAAAAACACCCTTTTTTCAATTTTTTGGGCATATTTAAATGAAGACGTTCGTGTATCAAAATGAAATTTTCTGAAAAAATCTGCTATATGAAAAGCTTCAATTTGACTGTAGTGAAAATTCCTTAGCATGGGGAAGAGGGGGTGAAAAACACCCTTATTTCCATTTTTTGGGCATATTCATATGAAGACGTGCGTGTATCAAAATGAAATTTTCTGAAAAAATCTGCTATATGAAAAGCCTCCATTTGACTATAGTGAAAATTCCTTAGCATGGGGATGAGGGGGTGAAAAACACCCTTATTTCCATTTTTCGGGCATATTCATAAGAAGACGTTCGTGTATCAAAATGAAATTTTCTGAAAAAATCTGCTATATGGAAAGCTTCAATTTGACTACAGTAAAAATTCCTTAGCATGGGGACGAGGGTGTGAAAAACACCCTTATTTCCATTTTTTGGGCATATTCATATGAAGACGTGCGTGTATCAAAATGAAATTTTCTGAAAAAATCTGCTATATGGAAAGCTCCCATTTGACTATAGTGAAAATTCCTTAGCATGGGGATGAGGGGGTGAAAAACACCCTTATTTCCATTTTTTGGGCATATTCATATGAAGACGTTCGTGTATCAAAATGAAATTTTCTGAAAAAATCTGCTATATGGAAAGCTTCAATTTGACTTTAGTGAAAATTCCTTAGCATGGGGACGAGGGTGTGAAAAACACCCTTATTTCCATTTTTTTGGGCATATTCATATGAAGACGTGCGTGTATCAAAATGAAATTTTCTGAAAACATCTGCTATATGGAAAGCTTCAATTTGACTTTAGTGAAAATTCCTTAGCATGGGGATGAGGGGGTGAAAAACACCCTTATTTCCATTTTTTGAGCATATTCATATGAAGACGTGCGTGTATCAAAATGAAATTTTCTGAAAAAATCTGCTATATGAAAAGCCCCCATTTGACTATAGTGAAAATTCCTTAGCATGGGGATGAGGGGGTGAAAAACACCCTTATTTCCATTTTTCGGGCATATTCATAAGAAGACGTTTGTGTATCAAAATGAAATTTTCTGAAAAAATCTGCTATATGAAAAGCTTCAATTTGACTATAGTGAAAACTCCTTAGCATGGGGATGAGGGGGTGAAAAACACCCTTTTTTCAATTTTTTGGGCATATTTAAATGAAGACGTTCGTGTATCAAAATGAAATTTTCTGAAAAAATCTGCTATATGAAAAGCTTCAATTTGATTATAGTGAAAATTCCTTAGCATGGGGAAGAGGGGGTGAAAAACACACTTATTTCCATTTTTTGGGCATATTCATATGAAGACGTGCGTGTATCAAAATGAAATTTTCTGAAAAAATCTGCTATATGAAAAGCCCCCATTTGACTATAGTGAAAATTCCTTAGCATGGGGATGAGGGGGTGAAAAACACCCTTATTTCCATTTTTCGGTCATATTCATAAGAAGACGTTCGTGTATCAAAATGAAATTTTCTGAAAAAATCTGCTATATGAAAAGCTCCCATTTGACTATAGTGAAAATTCCTTAGCATGGGGATGAGGGGGTGAAAAACACCCTTATTTCCATTTTTTGGGCATATTCATAAGAAGACGTTCGTGTATCAAAATGAAATTTTCTGAAAAAATCTGCTATATGAAAAGCTTCAATTTGACTATAGTGACAATTCCTTAGCATGGGGATGAGGGGGTGAAAAACACCCTTATTTCCATTTTTTGAGCATATTCATATGAAGACGTGCGTGTATCAAAATGAAATTTTCTGAAAAAATCTGCTATATGAAAAGCCCCCATTTGACTATAGTGAAAATTCCTTAGCATGGGGATGAGGGGGTGAAAAACACCCTTATTTCCATTTTTCGGGCATATTCATAAGAAGACGTTCGTGTATCAAAATGAAATTTTCTGAAAAAATCTGCTATATGAAAAGCTTCAATTTGACTATAGTGAAAACTCCTTAGCATGGGGATGAGGGGGTGAAAAACACCCTTTTTTCAATTTTTTGGGCATATTTAAATGAAGACGTTCGTGTATCAAAATGAAATTTTCTGAAAAAATCTGCTATATGAAAAGCTTCAATTTGACTGTAGTGAAAATTCCTTAGCATGGGGAAGAGGGGGTGAAAAACACCCTTATTTCCATTTTTGGGCATATTCATATGAAGACGTGCGTGTATCAAAATGAAATTTTCTGAAAAAATCTGCTATATGAAAAGCTTCAATTTGACTATAGTGAAAATTCCTTAGCATCGGGATGGGGGGGTGAAAAACACCCTTATTTCCATTTTTTGGGCATATTCATATGAAGACGTTCGTGTATCAGAATGAAATTTTCTGAAAAAATCTGCTATAAAAAAAGCTTTCATTAGACTATAGTGAGAATTTCTTAGCATGGGAATGAGGGGGTGAAAAACACTCTTATTCCCATTTTTTGGGCATATTTATATGAAGACGTTCGTGCATCAAAATGAAATGTTCTGAAGAAATCTGCTATATGGAAAGCTTCAATTTGACAATAGTGAAAATTCCTTAGCATGGGGATTTGTGGGTAAAAAACACCATTATATCATTTTTTCGGGCATATTCATATGAAGACGTTGGTGAATGATTGAAACAATTTAGACAAAATTCAAAATTTATATTTTAGTATATTTTATGTATTGCGAATTCCAATTACATGATTTCCACGAAGTTCAGCATTATCCTCAAAGCTGCCAAATCCTAGATTTCAATTCGATCTAATCTGTGTATTTGGAAATATATAAAAAATAATTATGTCAATGGTTATATCTGTAGAATCATTAGATGGATTTCACCAATTCGACCTTCGTAATTAGGTTGACTCCAAACCTGCTTTCCAAGTATCAAGTCTCTAAATAGAGTTTTGCGGTCGTTATTATGTTTAGGAAAGAGAGCCGAAAGAAGCTAGTTAGAGGCTCGATATTGATAGAATGGATCTAAGATATGAATATGAAGATCGGATTCGTAAATCGTTAAAATCTGCCCAATAATTTGTAACACCTCACGTCAGTTCTTTTCTAGGATTTTTTTTGGATTTTTTTATTGAACCTTTTCTTTTTTTTGTTGTTGATGTAAAATGCTTTTAAGTTTAGATCTGAAATTAACTATTTTCATTTTACTCGCTTCATCTTTAGAATACATCTATGATATTTCGAATGGCTGACTAGTTCATTCGTGTTTTTCACACCCTCGTCCCCATGCTAAGGAATTTTCACTAAAGTCAAATTGAAGCTTTACATATAGCAGATTTTTTCAGAAAATTTCATTTTGATACACGAACGTCTTCATATGAATATGCCCAAAAAATGGAAATAAGGGTGTTTTTCACCCCCTCATCCCCATGCTAAGGAATTTTCACTATAGTCAAATGGGAGCTTTTCATATAGCAGATTTTTTCAGAAAATTTCATTTTGATACACGCACGTCTTCATATGAATATGCTCAAAAAATGGAAATAAGGGTGTTTTTCACCCCCTCATCCCCATGCTAAGGAATTTTCACTATAGTCAAATTGAAGCTTTTCATATAGCAGATTTTTTCAGAAAATTGCATTTTGATACACAAACGTCTTCATTTAAATATGCCCAAAAAATTGAAAAAAGGGTGTTTTTCACCCCCTCATCCCCATGCTAAGGAGTTTTCACTATAGTCAAATTGAAGCTTTTCATATAGCAGATTTTTTCAGAAAATTTCATTTTGATACACGAACGTCTTCTAATGAATATGCCCGAAAAATGGAAATAAGGGTGTTTTTCACCTCCTCATCCCCATGCTAAGGAATTTTCACTATAGTCAAATGGGAGCTTTTCATATAGCAGATTTTTTCAGAAAATTTCATTTTGATACACGCACGTCTTCATATGAATATGCCCAAAAAATGGAAATAAGGGTGTTTTTCACACCCTCGTCCCCATGCTAAGGAATTTTCACTTAAGTCAAATTGAAGCTTTCCATATAGCAGATGTTTTCAGAAAATTTCATTTTGATACACGCACGTCTTCATATGAATATGCCCAAAAAATGGAAATAAGGGTGTTTTTCACACCCTCGTCCCCATGCTAAGGAATTTTCACTTAAGTCAAATTGAAGCTTTCCATATAGCAGATTTCTTCAGAAAATTTCATTTTGATACACGAACGTCTTCTTATGAATATGCCCAAAAAATGGAAATAAGGGTGTTTTTCACCCCCTCATTCCCATGCTAAGGAATTTTCACTATAGTCAAATGGGAGCTTTTCATATAGCAGAATTTTTCAGAAAATTTCATTTTGATACACGAACGTCTTCTTATGAATATGCCCAAAAAATGGAAATAAGGGGGTTTTTCACCCCCTCATCCCCATGCTAAGGAGTTTTCACTATAGGCAAATTGAAGCTTTTCATATAGCAGATTTTTTCAGAAAATTTCATTTTGATACACGAACGTCTTCTTATGAATATGCCCGAAAAATGGAAATAAGGGTGTTTTTCACCTCCTCATCCCCATGCTAAGGAATTTTCACTATAGTCAAATGGGAGCTTTTCATATAGCAGATTTTTTCAGAAAATTTCATTTTGATACACGCACGTCTTCATATGAATATGCCCAAAAAATGAAAATAAGGGTGTTTTTCACCCCCTCTTCCCCATGCTAAGGAATTTTCACTATAGTCAAATGGGAGCTTTTCATATAGCAGATGTTTTCAGAAAATTTCATTTTGATACACGCACGTCTTCATATGAATATGCCCAAAAAATGGAAATAAGGGTGTTTTTCACACCCTCGTCCCCATGCTAAGGAATTTTCACTAAAGTCAAATTGAAGCTTTCCATATAGCAGATGTTTTCAGAAAATTTCATTTTGATACACGCACGTCTTCATATGAATATGCCCAAAAAATGGAAATAAGGGTGTTTTTCAAACCCTCGTCCCCATGCTAAGGAATTTTCACTAAAGTCAAATTGAAGCTTTCCATATAGCAGATTTTTTCAGAAAATTTCATTTTGATACACGAACGTCTTCATATGAATATGCCCAAAAAATTGAAATAAGGGTGTTTTTCACCCCCTCATCCCCATGCTAAGGAATTTTCACTATAGTCAAATGGGGGCCTTTCATATAGCAGATTTTTTCAGAAAATTTCATTTTGATACACGCACGTCTTCTTATGAATATGCCCAAAAAATGGAAATAAGGGTGTTTTTCACCCCCTCATCCCCATGCTAAGGAATTTTCACTATAGTCAAATGGGGGCTTTTCATATAGCAGATTTTTTCAGAAAATTTCATTTTGATACACGCACGTCTTCTTATGAATATGCCCAAAAAATGGAAATAAGGGTGTTTTTCACCCCCTCATTCCCATGCTAAGGAATTTTCACTATAGTCAAATGGGAGCTTTTCATATAGCAGATTTTTTCAGAAAATTTCATTTCGATACACGAACGTCTTCTTATGAATATGCCCAAAAAATGGAAATAAGGGTGTTTTTCACCCCCTCATCCCCATGCTAAGGAATTTTCACTATAGTCAAATTGAAGCTTTCCATATAGCAGATTTTTTTCAGAAAATTTCATTTTGATACACGAACGTCTTCTTATGAATATGCCCGAAAAATGGAAATAAGGGTGTTTTTCACCTCCTCATCCCCATGCTAAGGAATTTTCACTATAGTCAAATGGGAGCTTTTCATATAGCAGATTTTTTCAGAAAATTTCATTTTGATACACGCACGTCTTCATATGAATATGCCGAAAAAATGAAAATAAGGGTGTTTTTCACCCCCTCTTCCCCATGCTAAGGAATTTTCACTATAGTCAAATGGGAGCTTTTCATATAGCAGATGTTTTCAGAAAATTTCATTTTGATACACGCACGTCTTCATATGAATATGCCCAAAAAATGGAAATAAGGGTGTTTTTCACACCCTCGTCCCCATGCTAAGGAATTTTCACTAAAGTCAAATTGAAGCTTTCCATATAGCAGATTTTTTCAGAAAATTTCATTTTGATACACGAACGTCTTCATATGAATATGCCCAAAAAATGGAAATAAGGGTGTTTTTCACCCCCTCATCCCCATGCTAAGGAATTTTCACTATAGTCAAATGGGGGCTTTTCATATAGCAGATTTTTTCAGAAAATTTCATTTTGATACACGCACGTCTTCTTATGAATATGCCCAAAAAATGGAAATAAGGGTGTTTTTCACCCCCTCATTCCCATGCTAAGGAATTTTCACTATAGTCAAATGGGAGCTTTTCATATAGCAGATTTTTTCAGAAAATTTCATTTTGATACACGAACGTCTTCTTATGAATATGCCCAAAAAATGGAAATAAGGGTGTTTTTCACCCCCTCATCCCCATGCTAAGGAATTTTCACTATAGTCAAATTGAAGCTTTCCATATAGCAGATTTTTTCAGAAAATTTCATTTTGATACACGAACGTCTTCTTATGAATATGCCCGAAAAATGGAAATAAGGGTGTTTTTCACCCCCTCATCCCCATGCTGAGGAATTTTCACTATAGTCAAATGGGGGCTTTTCCTATAGCAGATTTTTTCAGAAAATTTCATCTTGATACACGCACGTCTTCATATGAATATGCCCAAAAAATGGAAATAAGGGTGTTTTTCACCCCCTCTTCCCCATGCTAAGGAATTTTCACTATAGTCAAATTGAAGCTTTTCATATAGCAGATTTTTTCAGAAAATTTCATTTTGATACACGAACGTCTTCTTATGAATATGCCCGAAAAATGGAAATAAGGGTGTTTTTCACCCCCTCATCCCCATGCTATTGAATTTTCACTGAAGTCAAATTGATTTTTATATAGCAGATTTTTCCAGAAAACCTACCCATCTTTAGGAATCTTCATTATTGTCGGATTTGTAGACTTCAGAACTTTTCATTGCGATACGAGAAGGTCTGTAAAATGAACTGGTGAAATGAGGCTTATTTTGACCCCATTATTCCGGCGAAGGTTATTTTGATTAGTATCAAATGAATGAATTGCATATTGGATGTATGTCAGTTTCTCCAAAATTTTCTCGTATGGAAATATTTCCTTTGATTAAACGCAAAATTAGTGAAATTTGGTGATGATAACATTCCTCTGCTAGAATAATGTTCGAGACCTCTTCACTTCGTGAAATCTAATTTTTCTATTTCACTCATTCATGGAATCATAGCATTAAAATATGATAAAATGTAGGTATGATTATCAGCATTCCTGTCTGTTACGCGAAGGGTCTGATGACGGACGTCTATGGGCATTCGGGTATACTCGGGAATTTCACATGCCAACTTTTCAGGCTAACTTCACGCTGGTCGTAATTTTAGAGTTGCTACACTCAATAAGATTGAAGGATGATACATACCTACTTTATAAGAATGGAATATGTACTCTCAGTAATACTCTCGTCAACTATGAAAGTCTAATGAGTCTTTGAATAAATCGTGAAATCAAAAATTATCAAACCAAACACTAACAAACAGTACAAAATCGACTATCAAAACAAAATCTATGTCTGTATCTAAGGCTCTAAAACTGGCCACCGTGTCGCTGCAATCTTAAATTCAGACGCCAATAAAGAAGATCTCAGGTCTATCGGCAGATAGTTGACACAATATAACTTCTAATTTTTAAAACTTAGAGACTGGATATTTGAAGATCAGGTTTGGCAACCTCTCAGTGTGCGATATCTGCATTCAATTTTCTAATTTTTGTGTACAAATTTCAGTAGCCTTCTCCTATAGATTGTCGAGGATTTTTGATCGGAATTTATTCCGTCTTTTTCAATCTATTTTCTTATTACTTGAAAAAGGGATACACAGATAATTCAGTAATTCCAACACTTTCGAAGCTATATTTACATGATGCATTTAGGTACATCAGAAACGTGAGGAAGACAAGCATTTATCATTCCAGCGTCTAAAAACTAATGAGATATTTGTACAGAAAGATGCAAAAAGCTTCTACATCAATTATTTTGTATTTATGAAATCCATACATTTTATCTTTCGATACCTACTGTATTCCACCAAAAAGAGGGTTCATGAAGAGTGAAATTAAAATTACTTTCATCAACTGGCATATAACTATAAAATGTGAAATTTGAGAGATGATGGATCATATATGGGGTTTCAGAATAAGATTCTGATCCTCCTTGAGGATGTGAATCCCTAGTAATAAAAAAATCGTTTGTGTTACAGGGTGGTAGTGTTGATTCAAAAATCTGTCTTCCATCATATCTTTATATCTTTTCAGATATTCCAATTAATTTAGAACACGCCATCTGAGCATCAATGCCAGTTTTCATGATGAGGGTAATATTTAATACTTCAACTTGTGGCAAGAGATATGTGGACTAGATAGTTTCGAACAAATATTTTTGAATGTAACTCTCAGTTTCGTCCATGATTAATTAATTGAATAAAAAATGCACAATTTTCAATTCTCATGAACATTTGTATATAATGAATCACAAAAATTAAAAATTGTAGACTTGCTTGATAGCATTTCCTTCAATATTATTTATTATTTCAAAGTGAGGAAAAGCCTCAGAATGGTAGTAGCCTTTCATAACATTCAAATATCTCCAATATTTTTAGGTAACAATGAATCGTGAATTGTTTTGCTGAAAAGTGTGGGAAAATAAAGGACAATTATAGGAAGATATTTGCGGTTTTTGGAACTTCACATAAGTTGTCTCCTGATATATCTCTGGAACACGAAAGAGTAATGGAAATTATTAATGCTCAATTCTATGATTAAATTCAAGTTTGAATTGTAAGCATGAAGAAGACACATTGTGGTGAAACAATTGTTGTGATCCTACATTAAAACTATGTGAAAATTGAAGTTTATTATTTTAATTCGACACATTAGCGAATTCTTTCCTAATAAAACTCCAAACCTGCTTTGAATCTTACGAATCTCTGAATCGCTTCTGTCGGCAGTTATTTTGTTTAACGGTTGGTCGTTAGTTCGACCTTTACAAATTAGTATGACCCGTTCACCCAAGCTAGATAAATTAAATTTTCAGCTTCTGAGGCGTTTCGTTGAAGACTAGGATAGTCGGAATATATAAAACAAAACGGCCGGACCGTAAACACAATAACTTCCGAAAGATACAAGTTAGAAACTCGATATTTGTAGAAATTTCGCACAATGTTGTGCTTCAGCATCTTTGAACTAGTTACAAAGTTTCATTACGATTGAATCAGTATTTCTTGAGTTAAAGGTACTGAAAAAAAAACAATATCCAGAAGAAAACCACGAAATTCTACATATTTTTTCCCAATATCTCCAAATCAAATAGCCGTATCGAATTGAAATTTGGTACACTGCTGTGAAATATGAAGCTCAAGTTATAACTGGAATTGTTCCCGAACATGAACCATAATTTCAGAAAAAAAATTTTTCGAAAAAAATTTCAATGTTTTTTTTGAATTGAATAACCATACGATTTCAACGAAATTACGCTAAAAGTTGCGCGTCGTTATGCTCCAACTAACTGCCAAGTGTCAATCCAATCGCTTCAGTTGTTTCTGAAATATGAGGAAATGAACCACAAAATTTCAAATGACCCTAACTGCGGAACTATCTTGCCGATTCTGCCCATTAATGAACTTAACCTTGGTATTTTGAAATGCAACCCTTTCTGAAATTTTCAAGTTGATAGAATCCTCCGTACGCCCGTAATCGTGGAGAGGGCCGGCCGGACAGAATCCTAGTCGTTCAAGACCATTTCTGGTACAATCATCGAAAATTACAGACATTTAGACAAAACAATAGCACGCTGTTCCCCTAGAACATGCGCGCAAAAATGAATAGAAGAACATGCGCACAAAAGCTTCTGGCTTCACGTTAGTGATTTTCAATGATATAATAATAAATTGTATAATGTATTATTAGCTCATTGGTGATTTTATAGAATGTTTCCTGATTTTCACTGAACGTTCCATTCAATAAGTTTCAGTTTTTTCTAACCCAAAAATAAAGCAAGGTTAATTGAACATATATTTATTTACATCATAGGTATAACACTACCTAATATCCAACATATCAGAGATACTGAAATTACCGAAACAATCATTCGTGAATGCTTCAATCAATATTTTTCTCTCAGTAGATGAAAATTGTTCCATCATTCGATCCAGAAAAGTCGGAGGAGCAAAGTCACAAATATGAGATAGAATTTTCAAAGTGAATTTCTCTTCTTCTCTTCTCCTCAGTATTTCATCCAATTTCCTTTTCAAACAACGGCCATATATCGGAAATGATTTATGGTTAGCTTTCAACGCACGAACGAGATTTTTGTTCTTTTGGAATTTGGAAATTATTGTCCTGTCACAGTGCACGATGTCGCAAAATGTTAGGTTGGTTCCTTTAATGGTCCTTGCCTTGAGCGCATTCACCTCCTCAATACAATTCTTCAAGAAGTGTTTGAGGGATTCTTGGCGCTCTATACATTTCATTGCCCTCTCACAAACGTGAGAACCATTAACAATTTTCAAAGCGAGATGACTGAGCAGTACCAATTCTTCGATGCTCCTAGAACTACATTTTAGTTTCAAGGCATAGCTGGTGGCTAAATCATAAGCGGAAGGAATAATGTACCCAGAACTCATCATTGAGTATTTGATATGTGAAAGCATTTGGAGGTTCCCATTTTCAGCACCCAAGTTACCTCCAGTTTCAACAAGCAAATTCAAGTCTGCTCCATTTTCGACAAGAAAATCAACCAAAAACCATTTACGCTTCTCAAATGCAAAATGTAACGGCGTGTCACCGTAAATATCCGTTTTGTTGATGCAAGCACCTTCATTCAGCAGAAGTTCGGCTACTGCTAAGATATCGTCATAGGACTCTTGTCTTCCAGTCATGGCAAGATAGTGCAATGGAGTGGTTCCTCTGTTAGAGTCAGCCAAATTTGGATCAGCACCACCTTTGAACAGAAGATGACAAATAGATTCGACTTTGCCAATATTCCATTTATTCCTTATTGAAACTATCAAAGGTGATGTGAGATCCTTGAAAGAATTAGGAATATTAACCTCAGCACCATTTTCTAATAAAATTTTGATAGATTTATAAATCGAAATAGAAGGATCGCCGCACATTGAATTCCTACATATCGTTAGAAGTGGAGTTCCTCCCCACAGTCCCCCAGCGTCTCTTGCGTTGACGTTCGCGCCATTTCTCGATAAAAGTTCGATCATTTTTGGATTCCCTTCATTTGCAGCGATGTGTAGGGGTGTCTGTTGCAAGGGCCACGTTATGCTGTCAGTACGTGCACCCAGTTCCAGCAGTCTCGAAGCTACTTCCACTAGTCCTCGTTGAGCTGCCAAATGAAGTGCAGTCATTTCTTGTTTATTCAACACTGCATTTACATCCGAAATGAAGGGAAGGCATACATTTATTACTGCAGCGTCTGAAAATAATGGGAAATTCGTGTAGAAAGATGCGATAACTTATTTAGGAATCTAGAAAATCATTATTCTTTGAAATACACCAATATAAAATATTCTGTGGAATCGATACATGATATCTCTCGATACTGTATTAAACCAAGAACAGTGTTCATGTTGGAATTTTGTTTTGCCGGACGACAACCAACAATACACCCTAATGTATTGTAGGTGACCGTATTCGCTAGAATAACTTTATTGGAAGATCAATATGAAAAATATTTTGTGAAATCTATACATGATATCTCTCGATATTGTTTGTATTGTACCAAAAACAGTGTTCATGATTAGTGAAATCTGAATTACGTGTATCAACTGGTATACAATAGTTGAAGAAACATAGAGATAGATCAAATACTGGGTGTTTCAGAATAAGATGCTGATTCTCCTCGTAAGGGTAGGGTGTGCAACCCTAGGTGAAGAAAAAAACTTCATAGAGACATATGTCCCAAACTTTCCAGATAAAAGTGCCTAGTTTTGAGCGAAAAATCCTTATTTAATCTTATATTTAATATCTTTTCAGATGTTTCAATAAAAAAACAAGCGCCCTGAGAATAAATGCCAGTTTTTATTGTTGAAGATAATTTAAATTTGAATTCAATATTTAAACCAGTGGCTGGAGATGTGGACTAGAATGCTATAGAAGAATGTTGTTGAATTAGATGCATAGAATGTATCATATGTAACCTGATAAAGTGCATTGTTTACTATGGCGATTATACTCTTATGATTTCGTATTCAGTTAGAAATTTTGGAGTGATATTGGCGAATGAAGATAAGCGCTACTCCCTCTGGTGGCCATCCAAGTTATCCGAGGTACAGACATTATCATTGACAAGTTAAAAGAAATGTTAAGAAAATGAGAAAGTTTACGCATTTTTCTCGGCGTTTGTGTGATTTTACAAGTGTGCCTACTGAGGAAAAGCAAACTCGAATGTCCCTTCCCATAGATTTCCATAGACCGGTGAAAAATTTAGAGTTAGGGTGAAAGAAACTCCCTTTAACAAGTCGGGTCTGAAAGTGTTGAAGAATCGATAAAAACCAACAAACAAGATTTATGAGACTCATCTGTTACCTGCATTTTACCGATGATGATCACTTTTATAGAGGTAAGCAAGAATTGCTCATGAAATATTAGATCACATTCATGAAGACAATTTTTTTCCAAGCCCCCAATCCAACAGAATTTACTTAAGAGCAATGCTCTGCCTTCCAGAAATCCGCATATTGAACTGATCATTAAGGACCAACGTAAATGTTTTAGTGATATAACTGTCTTTTGAAAAAAAAGAGTCTCAACAAGGAAATATCTGGTGAGGAATACTCTTCGCTCAAAGTGCTTCTGCCGATGAAAGCAAAGTTGTACAAGGCTTATTTATTACAGCTTTTTCAAGACCAATCATATGAGTGTTGGAAAATTTATTTGTCAATCCATAATGAATGAGACTCACGATAAAAGTAGCATTAGTTTCATGTGAATGTATTCATTTTATTCACAATATATTGAGTATTTAGTCCTTCGCTATAAAAATAGTAAAGTTATGAATATTTGTCTATTATTCCAAAAAGTATGTTTTACAACACTATCTGTTTTTCAACTTTCAAGATAGCCTAAGAAATCCACCAAAGTCAATCTTGCCATTTGGATCTGAAAATAAATAATATTAAAATACTGTCTAACCTTGGAGATATCCCCGTAGTTTTAGAGTTGCTACACTCAATTAGATTGAAGGATGATAGATACCTACTTTATAAGCATGGAATATGTTCTCCCAGTAATACTCTCGTCAACTATAAAAGTCTAAAAAGTCTTGGAATAAATCGTGAAATCAAAAATTATCAAACAAAACAATAACAAACAGTACAAAATCGACTATCAAAACAAAATCTATGTCTGCATCTAAGGTTCTAAAACTGGCCACCGTGGCGCTGCAATCTTGAATTCAGACGCCAATATTTGTTCGAAAATGAAAGATTAAATTTGGTGTAATTGAAATGATATAAGTCACAGGTTGAATATTGCAAATAAACAGACCTTCCGTTTGTTCAGTTCAGTTAGTCGTCTTAGAGTGTTGTATTTTATTGAGCGCTTATTTTGAAGAACAGTGCGTTATCGTTTCGACACAGTGCCTGTAATTTTCGAATTTTTAGCCGAAATTGGTCTCGAACGACTAGTTTGGACTCACTGATGAAGAATCAGTGGTCAAATTTGATTTTGTCCCTCTGTTTGCGCTCTAACTTTCGAAAAAAATACAATGGGGTCTTTACAGGTGAGGTTTAGATCCTGAATATCTCTGTTAAGTTCGTTAATGGGCGGAATCTGGCAAATGATTTTTGTGTTATAGCCATTTGAAATTTTTCAATAACTCGAAACGAATTTATCTGATTGAAATGAAACTTGGTTGCTAGATGAACAGTATCAATAAAAATCTAGAAAAGCACTTCCGTGAAGGCAGCAACTTTTGCGCGCATGTTCAATGTAGATGACCTCTTCGGCAACGAATTTGAACATGCGCTTATGCCTTCACGGCAGAGCTTTTCTACATTTTTTCGATAAATTACTGGATTTCAATTCGATCTAATCTGTTTTTTTGAAAATATTGAAGAAAGAAAATTTTGAATGGGAATATCTACGGAATCATTGGGCGGATTTTACCTATTCTTGAATTCGACCTTCGTAATTAAGCCCCAAACCTACTCTACAAATATCGAGTTTCTAAGTAGTTTCTTCCGGAAGTTATTGTGTTTACGCAGTCGGCCGATATACCCATTCAAAATTTTATTTTCCCAATATTTCCAAAAATACAGATTAGATAGGATTGAAATCCAGTACTTTATCGAAAAATAACAGTTCGAAGGTTCATACAGAATTTGATGAGGATAATATGAGAAGATCACAGAATATTAAATTTTTGAAAAAAATTAATTTGAATTTTTTTTAATCGTTCTGATGACACGATCATCACGAAATTTTGCACAATGTTGTCCTCCAACATTTCCAAACTAGCTGCGAATTTTCAGCACGACTGAATCAGTATTTCTTGATTTATACCAAAAAAACCAATGATATTGAGAAGAAAACCACGAAATTCTACATATTTTTTCCCAATATCTCCGAAATTAATGGGAGTATCGAATTGGAATTTGGTACACCACTGTGAAATGTTAAGTTCAAAGTATAACTGAAATAAGTCTCGGATATGACCAATACTTTCAGAAAAAAAAAATTTTTTCGAAAAAATTTAAAAAATTTTTTTGATTTAATGATTTTACAATTTCGACGGAATCCTGCTCAACGTTGCGCGTCGTTATGCTCCAACTAACTGCCAAGTTTCAATTCAATCGCTGCAGTTTTTTCTGAGATATGGGGAAAAATTTCAAATTGCTATAACTATTCAGCCGATTCGGCCCATTCACGAACTCAACTTCGTATTTTAAAATGCAACCCTTCCTGAAACTTTCAAGTGGAAAGAGTCCTCTGTACGCTCGTTATCGTGGTGACGGCCGGACAGAATCGATTTTGACATCGGATTCGTGATCAGTGAGTCCAACCTAGTCGTTTAAGACCATTTTCGGCTCAATCATCGAAAATAACAGACATTTGGACAAAACGATAGCACGCTATTCCCCTAGAACATGCGCGCAAAAATAATTACCCCTAGAAAAATTTTGGATGCAAATTTCCATATTTCATTTAAATTTCACTGATATGTCCGAATCTCCATTTCATAATTGAATAGTTAACTGTAGTCCGTAGGTAGATATCTACGCTAAGCTAAGCAGAACTGTATTGGATGACCTGTTGCGTATGCATTGACTTATACAACCATACCTAGTTTTCAAATCTCAATGGCCATACTGACTTAATGTAATGAATCATACTGAACAATATCGGAATAATGTGACAATCAACGAAGTAAGCTGTAACTTGTTAGAGAGTATAGGTATATGTGACTCCTACATCATCATTAACCCATTTTGTTGATTGTTTTTTGTTGATTTTGTCCATATGATTAGAATAAAATATCTTTCAGGAATTTGGAATTCTATTCATTCCAATCTTTTATTACATCGCAAACGTTTTGAACCTTTCGTGGTTCTTTTTCAAGGCTTGAATAGTAAATGACAATATTAACAATATGGTAGAGAACTGTCACTCACCTCGTATTTACCTAATTCGACCAGTACTGGGTCTGACAACTTATGAAAATCTGATTTGTCTCTAAAGAAGTATTCCGGTGAAATATGTAGCGAGAAACCAATCCATATCCCAGCCATAGACCAAATATAACATGGCCGGAGCTTCGCGTCACTTTTATACTGAACCGATTGAAACGTACATGTATAAGAGAGAAAGAACGTTTTCTACGGATAAAAAGGATGGAGCTAGAAGAGGCTTGGAATCTTAAAGAAAGATGAGGGAGAGAGTGGATATTATTTTGAAGGCTTCAAAAGAGGATGGAACTAGAAAAGATAAGCCTCTTTTAGATCCATCTCTCACTTATGTACGTTACAATCCTCTCTCTCGAACGCTCCATAGTATTTTAGGTCTATGATCCCAGCATGTTCAGCAACCTCAATATGTGCACCATATCAACAATCGGTACATATCAATATAATTTTATAAAAAGATTCTGAAATATTTTCATTAAAACAAACACATCTTATTCACAAGCAAAGCATCCATTCAATAGATATAAACACAAGTTTTTGATTTCCTATTGCCGTTAATGAGTTTGGTTTTGGTGAATATAGATATATCACATCATTTTTCGTTCAAACATTGAATTTAGCCGCAATTCTTCTTAATCACATTCAATATTTTGGATTAATCCTGAAGAATTGGTGCTAAAATCAATAGAAAGGCAGTTTTCAGAACGAAAATTGATATGTGATCTATAGGTACTTACTGAAACCGAACCAACTATAAGAGCAAACAACTCTCTCATGAGAGATATTGCAACTTTTGAATAGCGCAAGCGTTATGTTATTACAGTGCGCTATATATAACGTTTTGGTGGTTAACGTGGATTTAACGGTCGTTCCAGAAGTAGACGTATTGCTAGACGTTTTTGTTACCGTTACGTTAGTTATCAGTTGGTTTGGTTAGGTTATGTGAGACGTCAGACGTTACAAACTTACGTTTGAACTCATAAAGCTTGATAATTTGCATTTCTGCAATAGTTTTTTGATTCTAGACAAAATGAAAATGGAATCGGAAGTGGTAATTTCACGTGGTGGAACTAGTTATATTACACAATATAATTGGCATGGTTCAAACTATTCCTAATTTCCAATCCCTCATGTTGCTTCCAAAAGTATTTCTTAATTCGTGAAAAAGTAACAAATACCTACCTATTTATGAAAAAAAATTGCTTAGGTAGCACTAATAAATCTTAATGTCTAATATTAGTTGTGTGTAAAAGGTATTGTAAAATAGATTTGAAAAATCTAAGGAAGTTGTGTAATTAATTCCGAAAAACATATTAACAAACAGCTTTTCTATGATAGTGATCGGAGCCGGAAGAGCCTGAAGCTTAACGATTCCTTCCGATATAGAATAGCGCAACATAAATTGCGGCTCGCAATTTTCCGTAAATAACGTTAGACGCTAACGCTATTAACGTCGCGTTCTTCTGAAAATGAATCTGCGCATGCTTAGATGTCAAAAATAACGTTTGCTGTCATAACTTTACACAAATTTGACACTGCAATATCTCTCTAAAATCTCGAAAATAACGGGGTGACTTTTGCGTTTCCTTCAAAAAATATTTTCGGTGCAAATGGTTGAGAAAAACTGTATGAATGCACAATGTTGCCACTTTTTATATTCAAGAACTAGATAATGGAAAAATAAGTAACATTGCGCATTCTCATTGAAAAATTAAGTACCTCCCCAAAAAAAATTAAAAAAAAAATAGTCATTGCCTGTAGAACGACATACCGCTTCCTCATATCGACTTCGAGATTTCTCCCAATGCTAATATTTTCTATTGGCAACGTCAAAGCATGCAGACCGTGATGTAGCTGTGTTGCGCGTAGTCGTAATTAACCAGCACGTGGTAGTGTTTGCTCTTAACGAGAAACAGAAATAAAACAATTGTGTGTAGAATATTCCCTTTTCCTGTGGAAATAAATATACACGAGAAACATCATGACCGTTAGATTTCAGAAAACGAGAACATAAAAACAACCTAAAGAATAGAAACATACAAATATTTCAAATAGCGAATCACGTGTGTGTGTTCGACCATTAGAAATCACATATAATAGATTGGGGATGATTCAGAGATACTGATGAAGAAATTAGATAATCAAAAAAAAAAATTTTCATCAAGTAAATCTGTTGAAAATGGTTATTTAACAAATGTCTTTGAAATACGAAAGTGTTGCAAGTAATTCTGAAATTTTTCGATTCATTGTCTGATGAAGAGTTAAATATACAATCTAAAACATTACAGTTGATATATTGTTCATTTTTTCGAGAAACTGCCCTTGACAAATAGTATGAATCCGCCAATCTGCAAGGGCGATTACTATAAATACACATTTCATTTCATTTTATTAGTTCTTCTTTAGATATTCGAAATAAAAACATAGAAAAAACCTGAAAAATAATGGAAAACCCACCCAAAATATCCCTCAATCGATAACAAATATGAAGGTTAGAAAAACCGAAATTACTAACCAGGCTTGCCAACGTACTTTCCACCAACCACCCGCTATCTATGAACCCTGCTCTGACCGAAGTTGAATTCGAATCGAAAGCTTCAAAGTTCGATAGCATCAAAGGCATAAATGTCTAGAGTAAGTAAATACAATTTCTTCTAACAACATAACTGATGTACTGGCTGTAGCAAAAAAAGTGAATTTGGTGCTATAGAACTATTATCCTTACATTATTTGGTAAATTTCAGCTGATACAACACTTACCTTCATACCTCATTACTTTGCTGAATACTTCAGGCTTCATCGTAAGCACATGTTTTGGATTTTTCAAAAGTCTTTTCAGAACGTGAATGCGATCTTCGCCATTCACTCTCCACGGATATACAAACTTAATATCGTCGGTTATTCTGCTCAATAGATCCTCCATGTTTAATTTTCAAAATTTGAAAAATTTTCAATGTGAAATGAATTAACAGAAATATTCAATTCAACAATTACTAACGGTGTAGCCGAAATCTTCACTGAACTGGAACTTGGTGTTGGTGTGAGACTGCGTTTCAACGCACAATGAGCCCAAAACAAGAAGTACTCTTCGTCAGGTACCTAGTGCCAGACAACAAATACCAATTCCTGGAATGCGACTATATTCAAAGACTGTTTTCTAATGAACTGCAAACTTTCAAGAAACATGAAGTAGGTACATTTTTATGCAGGTACAAAATCCATCAGCATAGAATATTTGTATTTTCTTCTTCTTTAGAAACAATGTTCCTCAAATATGAAATTGAATGATCCATCACATAACAAAAGAATATTATCTGAGAGAATGGCGGAAATTAAATAAACTCGAACTTATTCAAGAAACTTGAGGAAGGTACATTTTTATGCAGGCTCAAAATCCAGCATAGAATATTTGTATTTTTCTTTCGAAACAATGTCCTTCGGAGAACAGATATGAAAATAACTCAACTAATACAAAAATAATAAATTTTATCTGAGAAAATTGGGAAAATAAAATAATATACATCTTGCATCACAAAGCATCAATAAACATTAAATACACGCGGATATTTTTCAAACCTTTGAAATTATTGTTATCCTTAGGGCCGGTATTATAAAACTTAACTGGAAGTTATCTTTAACTTTAACTGACAGTTTTGACAGCTATGTCCTATGATAACTGGCAAAACTGTCAGTTAAAGTTAAAGATAACTTTCAGTTAAGTTTTATAATACCGGCCCTTAGGCTCCTAATGGGACTACAGAAAAGTTGTTTTAGGTTGAATGGAATATTACTGTTGCATCATATTAATCTCAATATTTAACCTGCTTTTCTGGTGAACAACGTAATCATTTTGCACAAATGTCCGTAATTTTCAAATTTTTAGCTGAATATGGTCTTAAACGAACAGGTTGGGCTCCCTGAAGATGAATTCATGTTCGAATTAAAAAGTTTGTGCGTCCGGTCGTATGTGCTCTAAATTTTAGAGAAAAGGACTTGCAATTTTCAGGTTATATTTGGAGTCTGAATATCTCGTGTGAGTTCGTTCATGGGCAAAATCAGGCAAACTGTTTCGGAGTTATGCCTATTTGAAATTTTGTGGGATGCTCATTAGTATCGCAGTAAGTACTGAAGCGATCAGTTTGAAACTTTGAGATTAGTTGACAAATACCAAACCCCGTAACTCCATGCAGAATTATGTGCGGATCCACACGTTAGGATATTGAAAACGAATGTATCGAAAATTTTCCTGGTTTGTGTGGCAAAAAAATGTTTTTTCGGATACTGCTCATCAGATTACGATCAAATTAGGAAAATACCTTGAAGTTAATATTAAACAACAGGGTTCCAATTCGATCTGATCTTTTCTTCGGAGATATTGGGAAAAAATATGTGAAACTTCGTTGTGAATTAAGTGATCAATTCCTCAATATTTCAAAAAATACTGAAGCAAATAGATTTATACTTCGTTACTAGTTGTAGAATACCGACGCACAATAAAATCCAAAAAGTGCATGGGAAAAGTAACCGTAAAAATTCGAAAAAGAATTGTTGGAAATTGCTTTAAATTTTCTTTTTATTCCGGAAAAATATCCAACAGATTTCAATGAAATTCAACAGAAACCTCGAAGTGAAAATGTAACAATAGTACCTACTCAAGGTTCATCATATATTATCATTGAATTTTCGCAAACACCTTGTAGTGGAAACTGTCAGTTTCAGCTGATAGAAAGACATACATAATACAGAATTATCTCTTTGTAGAATGATTTCACCTTTTTTTGTTTCCAATCCAAATACAAGCATGGTCAACTTCTGCGTGAAATATCTCTTTCCCAACATGCAATTAACGAAGAACATAAATTTGACTTCGACAACGCTAAAGTTTTAACAATGGAAGAAAATTGGTTTAAGCGAAATTTCGAAGAGATATTGTTCATAAAAAGTCACCCGATTTCAATAGACGACTTCGGCCCAAGTTGCCAACCCACAATTTTCTTCACAAATTTACTATCACTGGGGAACGAGAATTTCAGGACAAATTCGACATGATAAGTTTCGCGTTATTTATGAATATCTGTAAAAGATGCCTCGGCTCTTCAAACAAGATAAATCCTTCCAAATATAGGTTTTTGTTAGACTGAAATTTGAGTTGGGATTCCTGATTTCATGTTAATATAGTGTCAAGTTTAAAAATGATATGTTCCGCAAATCAACTTGGTTACTTCGGTTGTCGGTTTTCCGTTCTGTAAATATGAAATATTCTGTTGGTTCCTGAAAAAAAAAGGTTCATTACGGAATTTGATTGATGAAAAAGCAATCTTTCTGTCACCAGATCATAGACATATTACGTCTATGCACCAGAACGACAAAAAATGTTTTGTGGTAACATATCTATAGCATAGAACAATCTTTATTAACCTTATTATCCATAGACCATACCTAGTAATTTTTCCATTGTTGATTGCTTTATTCAAAGGTTGATTGTTGTCTCTTCTATGTTCTATGGATCATAAAGTAAATAAAGTTTGTTCTATGCTATGGATATAATACCATAGAACATTGACTATTGTTTTAGGGACAGAAAGGACGTTTTTTCATCAATCAAATTCCGTAATTAACCTTTTTTTCAGGAACCAACCGAAGATTTCATATTTACGGAATGGAAAACCGGCAACCGAAATAACCAAGTTGATTTGCGGAACATATCCTATATATATTTGACACTATTAACATGAATTCAGGAATCCCAACTTAAATTTCAGCCAATCAGAGATGATCTCAACAAAACCCTATATTTGGAAGGAATTATCTTGTTTGGGGAGCCGAGGTATCTTTTACGGATATTTATAAATAACGCGAACCTTATCATGTGGAATTTGTCCTGAAATTCTCGTTCCCCAGTGATAGTTAATTTGTGAAGAAAATTGTGGGTTGGCAACTTGGGCCAAAGTCGTCTATTAATTCAAGGACCGATATAGGTTCACTGAATATGACAGATTCCGGCCTGATGAACGAAATTCACATACAGTTTTTCAAACACATATTTCGGTGTTGTAGAGCATTTATTCCTTTGTTCACTCGCATTTATGAACCAATATCTAATACCATTGTTTAACAATGCTAATACTTACCGATACGTCAGGAGAATTTGCGAGTCCCCAAGATGTTTTTTAAACCGATTTTAATTGACGAATTTGAATTGTTCAAGATACCTATTCAATTAATTATTCATAAGGTGAGTTGGTGGAATTGTTCTTTCGACTGTTTATGTTTTTGGTGGATTCGCTGTCAACAATTTGATAACAATAATGTTTGTGTTTTGTAATATTCATATCTGTATGTTATTTTTAGCTATTTGAATATCATTGAAATTTCCAAGTCGCCATTTCGCAATGTGCTTCACGTCAGTGCCTTTCTAGGATTTATTGATACCATTTTAACGACCGACTAACTATATATGACTATGAATATAAAATTTGAACGCTTGGCTAAATGTCCAAAGAAGCCTAAGAAATTAAGGGAGTGAATGAATTAATAGAGAGATATTGCAACTATTCGTGAAAAAGTAACAAATACCTTTATGAAAAAAATTTGCTGTGGTAGCAATACTAAATCTTCATGTCCAATATCAATCGTGTGTAAAATTTATTATGAAATAGATTTGAAAAATCTGAGTTGTGTAATCAACACCAAAAAACATACTAACAAAATTGTTTAGGGAGAAACAATACTAACAAACAGATTTTCCATGACAGTGTCGGAGCTTGAAGGACCCGAAGCTTAACGAATCCTTCCGATATAGGAGAGCTCAACGTAAATTGCGGCTCACAATTTTCCGTAAATAAAAGGACATCAGAAGTCAGAACTGTTCTGGAACGGTTCTGCATGCGCGATTGCGATTTTGTGTTTTGGTTCATTTCAGAACCGGTTCAGGATTTGAGTAATCCTGTTTTTGTTATTTTCAGAATCGATTCCCGACTGTTCTTGAACTATGAAAGGAGTTCGGACGTGAGAGTCCGAACTGTTTCAGAATTGGGTAGTTCGCACAAGCGTAGAGTGGCTGGCAACGATTTAAATGGTTAAACTGACTTTTTCGACGTCGTGTTAATTTGGTTTTTGATTGTTTTATTTGTTGCGGAAACGGTTAACTGTTAAAATTAACTTTTATTATTGAGGGTAATTCCTTCGCTACGACCTACCAGGATAATCTAATGGATTTTATTTCTATTTTTCACACCTGGGATGTATACTTCTTAAATAAATCTATGAATTCAACAGTCCCCTTCCCCTATTGAATAATAATGTTTCGAATTAATTTTCTTCTAAAAAGCACATATCTGAAATTCGTTCGTCATTAAATACATTATTATATAAACCAATAATTTGTTGGTTCATTTCGGAGTATAATTGAAGTAATGAAGAAAATTCAGAAAAAAAAATTAAGTGGAAGCAAGTATTCCCAAAAATATTTTTAAATTACATGGTGCAACAAGTACTCTCGCATATTTTCAATTAAACCACACACCATATATAAGACATGATTAACATTCATCTTTTCTGCCAACTCAAAATGAAGTTTTTTTCCCCTACGATCCCGATGATAACCCCAACTTAATCGTGTTTTGGTTTCATCGCTTTTAGAACTGTTCTAGGATAGTTCAGAATCTGGCTTCAACAGCGCATCGATTCTGCGCAGTTCTAGAACTGTTCTAGGACAGTTCTGAATTTCGGAACCAAAACAAACCTAATGATCACAGATAACAGAGAGATATTGCATATATTGCAACTTTTGAATAGCGCAAACGTTATGTTATTACGGTCACACTAAATATTACGTTTTGGTTTTAACGGTCATTCCACAAGTTGACGTATTGCTACACGTTTTCGTTACCGTTGCGATAGTTATCAGTTTGTTTGGTTAGGTTATGTGAGACGTCAGATTTTTGTGTTACAAACTCACGTTCAAACTCCCAAAGTTTAATCATTTGCATTTCTGCATTGGTTTTATGATTCTGGACGAAATGAAAAAAGAATCGGAAGCGGTAATTTCAGCTGGTGCTCTTGCAGAAGAACTGAAACTAGTTATATTGCACAATATAATTGGCATGGTTCAAACTATCCCGTATTTCAAACCCCTCATGTTGCTTCCAAAACTATTTCCTGATTCGTGAAAAAATAACAAATACCTATATATGAAAAAATTTTGCTGTAGTAGCACTTTCTAATGTCTAATATCAGTTGAGTGTAAAAGGTATTACAAAATAGATTGAAAAAATCTGAAGAATTGTGTAATTAACACCAAAAAACGAAAAAACATATTAACAAACAGCTTTTCTATGACAGTGATCGGAGCAGGAAGGACCCGAAGCTTAACGAATCCTTCCGATATTGGGAACTTCTGCGAAGATGCCAGCGCCCTGACGGATAAATTTGGAACCTGTCCAAGCTAGTAGTTTTATGTAAACAAACCTTAGAAATGTGGTGGAGAACGAATATTTATTAAGCAGAGCTTGAATATTTAAAGAAATGATTATAGCTTTGTGTAAGATTTCTTGAGAAGGAACTTATCGTTTGGATCACGATATAAAATCGCACTTTAAATCGTTCCTGGAGGATAATTTCGGTGTTATTTAAGTGTATGGTGCTTGGTGGATCAAAATAAACCAATATCTAAGTTTACTTGAATTTCTGGAAAAATAGGCACCTCAATAAGTATTTTAAGGACTTTATTTATGTGAAGAAGTGCTGAATGCAGGCTATAATATGTGGTAAATCTAGAATCAGTCCAAATTATATGACTTGTTCTTTGTTTACAAACAAGTGAATCAATAAAATGAAAACAGATTTTCGGCTTTAGTTCTTATGCATCGTATTTCTAAAGAAAAGGAAGCAGATAGACATATAATTGATTTCATTTTCATATTACAGCAGCTCAAGATACACATTCATAATGAAAAATGTCACAGCCGGTCCAACCTACCTATATAAGGAAATGAAAAGTATTCATGTATTTATATGACTAACTTCAGCTATTATCAACTCTAACAGTATATCTAGTTTTTGTCAGATTTCCAACCATATCACTCTTTAAGAATATGATTTTGTGTAGTATGTGAATTAGGTAACTGCAGAAGTGCTCGGTAGTTTCTCTGCAGCATTTTCCTTCAAAATTCTCTCATTTTTATTTACACCTGAAAACATCATGACATGAAGTTGTTCCGAAATAAATACATTGTAGGTAATTTACCTTTATGGAAATAAACATCTTCAGAGAAATGCAGTGAACATACTTTCATGTATTTCGTGACCTGTTTTCCAATCTTCAATTTCTAAAGCTAGGCCTTTCTTCTATCATTGAGTTCCCTGCGAAATGCTGTTTCCAAATTAACTTTAATTTCATTTTGCTTTGAAAAAAATGAAAACTAGAGGCACTAGATGATCCTTTCTTCGTTGACCATGAATAACATTGAGTTGAGGCACACAACAATAGTCATTTCGGGAGGATGCCATTTCGAATTAATACGATCGACATTTTTAATCGGAAAAAAAGGAATCGATTGATGAATATTACAAACACTTTCGGTATTCCAAAATTTCAACTAGGAGAACAACACAAAAGCTCGAAAATGAACTCCAAAAGTGAGCAAATTACGTTAGAATAACAGGCACGTCGAAAAACTACTAGCTTGGAAGTGTTCGAATTTCTATCGCCAGAGGGCGTATCGCTTAGCAGTAGTTGCGAATAGTGGAGGGATTTTTGAATTCACTAATTTTGTTAAGAATATCTGATTCTGAGGACGAGCATGTTATAAATGCTGTAAGTCCTTTGATTGTCTGAATCATTTATTAGCAATTCCTTGTTTTTACTCATTTTCCAAAATTTGCCTTGATTTATAGCCAATATATATTAGATTATCTATATTAGATAATCACAGACCATCACAGACTGTAGTGGTTTGATCAACAAATGTTATTGTAAATACAAACAAATGATATGACGTAACCCAAAAGAGCTTGCTGCCCCTTGTCAGAGGTTGGTGCATGAGGGGGCAGGGGAAGGTAGTCGGAGGAGCTCAGATGCACGAAGCTCTAATCAAAAAGAACGCGTCAACGTTAGGGTTTCATGCGCTTGGGCAGTTCCGAGCTCCCCGAATCGTCAAATAGAACGCTCGTATTAACGCAAACGTTATTTTTGACATCTAAGCATGCGCAGATTCAGTTTCAGAATAACGCGACGTTAATAGCGTTAGCGTCTTCCGTTATTTACGGAAAATTGCGAGCCGCAATTTACGTTGCGCTATTCTATATCGGAAGGAATCGTTAAGCTTCGGGCTCTTCCGGCTCCGATCACTGTCATAGAAAAGCTGTTTGTTAATATGTTTTTCGGAATTAATTACACGACTTCCTCAGATTTTTCAAATCTATTTTAGAATACCTCTTACACACAACTGATATTAGACATTAAGATTTATTAGTGCTACCTAAGCAAATTTTTTTTATAAATAGGTATTTGTTACTTTTTCACGAATTAAGAAATACTTTTGGAAGCAACATGAGGGGTTGGAAATTAGAAATAGTTTGAGCAATGCTAATTATATTGTGTAATATAACTATTTCCACTTCTTCTGCATTAGCACCACGTGAAATTACCGCTTCCGATTCCATTTTCATTTTGTCCAGAATCAAAAAAGTAATGCAGAAATGCAAATTATCAAGCTTTAGGAGTTTAAACGTGAGTTTGTAACACAAAAATCTGACGTCTCACATAACCTAACCAAACAAACTGATAACTAACGTAACGGTAACAAAAACGTGTAGCAATACGTCTACTTTTGGAACGACCGTTAGATCCACGTTAACCACCAAAACGTTATATATAGCGCACCGTAATAACATAACGCTTGCGCTATTCAAAAGTTGCAATATCTCTCTAACGTTAGACGCTAACGCTATTAACGTCGCGTTATTCTGAAACTGCGCATGCTTAGATGTGAAAAATAACGGTTGCTGTAATAACGTAACAAATTTGACAATGCAATATCTCTCTAATGAATTACTACGGTGTTAGAATAATAATAATAATAATGATGATTTATTGATCCTTTAAGACAACAAAAAAGGTACAGGACAAGTCACATCACAAATATATTCGCCCCTATCAACAGATAGAAGAGAACAATCAAAATAGTTATCTGTAACAGAGTAATAACATTTTTTTAAAAATACATTTTTGATGCAATTCATAAGCCACGTACAGACACGAGAGCTGAGCGGCTTTCGAGGTAGTTGCGAGTCACTTGTGAGACAGCCCCGCTTTGTTGAAATGGCTCGTGACACCGTACAACTTGCGAGGCAGCCCAATTAACTTGCCTCGCAAGCCGCTCAGCTCTAGTGTCTGTACGCGGCTTTAAATGCTGGTATATGTAGGGACGTCACATCTTTGGATAGTGGATTGTACATCTTTTTTTGCTTGAAACATTGGTTAACGTTCAAACTTAAGCGTTCTATGCTTAGGCACTAGTAAAATCTGTGAGTTCCGTGTTTTATGATCATGGCTACTGGATAACTTAGTCCACCTGGTTTCATTTTCTTTGGCATTAAGCAAACTCTTAAAAATATAAATGGTAAAGAATGTATTTTATTTCTGATAAATATTGGTAATAAGTAAACTTGAAAGCACATCTTTTGAATACACAGAGTGGAATGTGCCAAACTTCCACGGCCTATATACAAGTACTTAAAATTGATTTCTTTATTCAATTGTTCAAGAAAGAGCACTACGAAACACAGATTTTTAAGATTTTCCAATTATGCCAAGTGGAAAAGTTGAACTGAGACGATAGATAACTCCGGAATATATATTTCCCTTTCGCGCGGGAATCATTTCATGCTTTTTCGGTTAATTAATTAATCGTTGAAGCATGAGCTCGTCTCCTAACGATTTCTAATTAAATTTTAAATTGATATTATGTCCTTCTGTCAGATTCAGTTCATCAGCCAATTCCAGCCTCATTGTCGATTGAATAACAGAACTACCAATCATTATAATTTCATTAAAATCACTTCACGAATCGTACCAGGGAATTTATCAATATGAATTTGATTTCACTGGGAAAATGTCTTCTGAGAACCCATTTTTATACTCGTCTCTTATCAACGTATAGGAAATCCTAAGCATTCTACACTCTGATTACATATACTGGTTATATTTACAGTTGACCTTCACATGACCTTGAAAATTGATTCCGAAGTAAAATTCAAGGTTACGAACATCGACACCCTGACACCTCGTACTTTTCGTTCAAAAATCTCTGCCTCTTTCCCTCTCAATATCATCAGATCATTCTATAATCCTAGGCTACTCACCCTGAAACAAATTTCACCTTCTCGCTTATGACAGTAATGACACTAATGAAAAATTAATGTATAATATAACAATCTTGCTACTTTTGAATTGAACTCCTCCAAGCAGACTCTAGCATGATATATTTTCCTTTGGAAAATGTTATCATCATAGGAATCCTCGGGGAATACAGATTCCCTCTTAATTTGTTCTGAACACCTACAAATCATAAAGCAGACCTATTATACTTGTTCCATCGGGTCAAAATTCCCATTTGGAACGATTTGCGAGACATATTTCATTCTGTGAAAATTTTTAAGCTTTGAGCGTTGATCAATATAGGGTCAGACGCATGTCCTGTGAATCCTGTGTTTGGCTGAATATCAGGTCCGGTGTACTGCATCCAGGGATCTTGCCAATTCATCATTTTCGGTTATAGGATTTTGCCATTGTGAGATTATGTTACCAGCACTTTGAGGAATACATGAATCGTCCAATCTCAACCATTAGTGTTTATAGAGGATTTTGCATGATTTTCCAGGTTTTCTCTACGATCTCAATCCAGACATCTGAAAATAATTATTTTAAATAAAATAAAGTTGTTATTCATCGAGAACGCTCTTGCAAATTGCGGGATTCGAACTATTCGTCTAGAACAGTTTTTCGAAAAAATGTTGCTTAATGAACTTTATCGGGACATTTTTAAACGATCAACGGAGTGTACTATAACATTTCAGAGTGTTTATCTTACTCCTTGATCAGACATCGAGAAAAAATTAGCAGAATTTTTTTTTCGAATAATTTCATATTTCAAGACTCTTGACGAATAGTTCGAATGCGGGGTTTTTCCTGAATTTGGGTTATTACTGCAAATGCAAATTTGAACATAATTATTATGGGTTTGGTTCATCATTTCCCCAAATTACCTTCAGAAAGTATTCGAAATCAGATTTCAAAATTGTGGTTTGGGATTTGCCAGGCATGCACGAAGTGACAACGATGTTTAGTAGTTTAGCTTTTTCTGCTATAGAATAATGAAATATTTATTCCTTTTCTGTGATACACACGTGTTCTTTGTCAATATAACCAAACAATTCCTGTTTGCGATTTGTCAGTAATATAACAGTATGACAGTCTGTGCTCTTCTTTTTCTATTCCCTTGTCGTTGTCTTCTACTCTAACCAGATCGAAGTATAGCTATCTCTGTTTTCCTTAGCAAAGTAATACATTTGACGTCCTTTTCTTTCCGAGAAAGCTGAATTCTACATTGCCATATCGTGCACTCAAGACAAATTCCTTTAAATGCAAATCCCCATTTTTATTTTTCAGTTTTAGGTGATCAAACATTTTTTTTAAAATATAATATTGAAATTGTATGTTTGAAATGTGATGTTCTAAACGTTTTTCATGAAAATTACTGCATTTTCGTTCAAAGGAAATACCTCCATTCCATAATCCGCAAGAGCGTTTTCTTTTGATAACAATTCTTATTTAATTTTTAATAGTTCCTTTTCACGACGGCATATTAGTGCCACTGTGAAGAATAAAAATCTGGCAATCGACCTTTACAAATTCAGTAATCGTCTGTTAAAATTGTAAGTTTCAGACATAGACGTATCATAAATAGGTCTGTAGTTTTAGACCATAAACATCTATACTGCGTGCGCAGTACTAGTTGTCCGATTGAGTACCACTATGACTGATAATCTAATAGAAAGCGCCTAAAACTGATAAAAAATCAGCTGATGTGCGTTCTATTTGACAATGTTGTGATTTTGAACTGATGCGCTTCACTCCCAACTGATGTTGCTCTCTGGCGGAATCAGTTTGATTTCCGTAATCACATCAGTTCAACATAACCTTGCTTTTTACTAAATGAACAATTTGTTTGTCGACGATTTACGTAAACTTTCTGCTCAATTGTAATTTGAGAAGCCATCAATTGAAGATTCATTAATGGATGATACATACAAATGGAACCTGAAAATTAGGCAACTAATTTTGAACATCACACTAAGTGAATTATTTTCCCCTAGTTGCATCGCTATAAATGAAACTGTATAATTTATAATATGAAGATTGTTTTGATGTTTTGTTTTGTTGATTTGGTGTATTTAATATGAAAATAGTCATTGATTTGAGAAACAGAAATATTGAGTTCCTGTCCACATAGTTTCAAATTAAAATACTTCAACAACTCATTGCTAGTTTTCCTCGATTGGTTGTTGATTATTCGAGCTTGTCTATCTCAATTTGTATCAAAAAAGCTTAGATTTTAAATTGTATTTCCTGTCTCACTAAACCCAGCAACATGCAAAGACGGAATCGAATGGCAAGAATTTTGTTTATTCGAAAAATTCGATATATTCGGTAAAGCTGGGACAGAAAAGAGATATTAGATACTTCGGATATAGTTTCTAGATAGTGTAGTAGTAAATATTTCAGTTCAAACTATCTAAATTAATATAAGATCACAAGCCAAATTGCATTTTACCATAGTAAACAATGCGTTTCAAGTTTTTTGTTGGTCCTCTCAACTGTCAAAACAGCACGTCAGCTGTTATAAGTCGTGTTCTATTTGTTAAATTCACTTCAGTTCAAAGTGAAGAAATTCGGAAATTAATCAGTCAAATAGAAAGCTAGGAATTTATTTTGCGCTTTACGGCAACTTACATTTACTTCAATTCCAACGGCATTGTTCTTCTATCATTTTATGGCTAGGAAACTACTGTCAAACTTTAAAAAGTAATGATCAGGCCGAAAGGTTTTGAAATTCGTGTCGAAATTGCTAAACCAATGGCAAAGAATGAATGAACCTCAGAGGATAGGGCAAAAATTGTAAAGAATTAATTAATGGAACAATAAGATGCTCAGATACTTTCATGATTTCGTTTATAAATTCTTCTCTAGTTCCTTGTGGTTCGAATATCCAATGTCGATTCGAGTTCCATAGAAAACCTAGAAAAGTACTGACGTGGGGTCAGGAGCTTTTACGCTCAAGACATTTTGCATGAACTTTTACACCGGAATTTTTCAACCAAGTGCAGAATTTCGATTCGATCATATCTGAATTATTGGTAATATTAGGAAAATAAAATTTCGAATGGATATATTTACGAAATTATTGAGAGGATTTTGAGTTTTCACGAATTCGACCTTCTTAATTAACCCCCAAAGCTGCTATGAAAATATGGAGTCTCCTACAGTCGCTTTTTCGGATGTTATTATGATTAATACGTCATATTCTTTCCCTTATATCTCTGGAAATGAACATCAGATCAAATTGAAATTTGAAAAACTGTTGTCGAATACTATCTTCAAGGTTTGTGCCGAATTTCATCGAAATCTGGTCAATAAATCAGAAAAACCATTGTTTTTAGATGAAGATGTGGATGATTTTCGGAAAAAAAAATTCATAGTCGCGCGTTGATATTGTCCAAATAATTACAATTTCGATGTCATCGCATTTATACTACTTGAGATGTTGAGGAAATAACCTCAAAATTTCAAACAACAAACTTTGAAATTAATTTTTTATATATCTCCGGAAGTAAATATCGTATTGAAGTGGAATCTGGAACATCGCTGTTGAATATTGATTTAAAGGTCTGTGCCGAATTCCGTTAGGATCTGTTCAACATTTTCCGAGAAAAAAAAAACTGCAAAAAAATTTCAAAAATTTTTTTAAAATTTTCTAACGATTGCACTAATACGAAATTTTGCAATAAGTTTTGCCTTGGTATTTTTCCAGATAATCACAAAGTTTTGATCTGATTGCATTTGTACTTCTTGAAATATTAGGGATATAACATCAAAATTTCAAGCAACAACGGAATTTTACATATTTTTTTTTCATATATCTCCGAAAATAGATATCGCATCGAATCGAAACTAAATACATTGTTGTATAAAAATGATTTTAAGATTCATGCCAAATTCAGTTGAAATCTGATGAATACTCTCCGAAAAAAAACGGTTCAACAAAATTTCAAAAATTTTCGATGAATATTTTTTTTTTAATTTCCAAACAACGGTATCCATACGGACTCCCGCATTGTGTTGCGTGTTGGTATGCAAGAACTAATCACAAAGGTTTAAACCGATCGAATCAGTACTTCACGAGATATCGAGTAATTAACCTCAAAATTTCATGTAGGCATAATTCCGAAACTGTTTGCCCACTAAAGAACATAACCGAGATATTCGAGATCGAAACCTATCCTGATAATTTCAAGACTCTAGAGCACACAGGAAAGGCCGGACGGATATAATCAAACTTGACCACAGATTCTTCAGTAGTGGGTCCAACCTAGTCGTTTGAGAACAGTATTAGCTCAAAATTCGAAAATTACAGATATTGTGAGGAAGCGTTCCCCAGAACAAGCGCTTCGAGAAAATTTCCAACCACTAATTGTAATAATTCAAGCGAATTACGACGTCAGTGTCAAATGAACACCATTCATTCCGAAGGTTGAAAATACACATTGAAAATAATGAATTATTCAGTGCCGTAGAATTTGGAGGCAAATAACCTGAGACATCCACAAAATCTCCGCCATTGGCACGTGAAAAAATTTAAATTTACACTGAAAAGTATTTTATATCAACAATAAGCAGTGAGAAGATTTGAATTATGAGGTGAGAAAGGTCCCTGAGGAATGATCGAGAGACGAAATCAAAAATATTTTTTCACCCCTAGCTGTATCGCATTCGATCACCGATCGGATTGTTCTTTGTGACTAAAAATCATGGAATTATAAAAAGTATATACTTCATACTTTCAAACTTGTTCCAAAACACCCTTTCACAAAATCACAAAACTTTCAAATACAGAAACATTTCGAATAACTACAAAATAGGGCAGTTCATTCGCCATTTTGCAAAATTGAAAATAATTTCAATTTCTCACTGCGAACGTTCCCTAATTACCACTACAATTATTTATAGCTCATGGATAGCAAGTCCTTATCAGTTGAACCACTTGGAGGATTGATTAAGTGCTGATTGAGATCAAGGGGTATAAAAATTATTGTCCCTTAATGCAGGGGGGCATAATGGAGTCAAATATACTGCTCCACATGAGTTAGGGATATTGACTTAAATTCCAAAACATTATGGTTAAAATAAGATTTTTGTGATGAAAATTCATATTAATATGATATCAAGGTGCAAATTAATTTTAGCCTGTAGGTCTGCAGCGTATACAGGGTGGTTAAGAAAAATCGAGTAAAATAACGAAATTTTATTTCCAGAGAATTCAAGCATTTCAAGACTATCAATACAATGTATGACCTTCACGGGCATCAATAACAGCTTGACATCTTCTTTGCATACTACACACGAGGTTGTTGAACATTTCTTGAGGAATTTGGTTCCATAAACGGGGCAGAAGCTCTCTCAGTTCATTTAAGGATTCTGGGGTAGGTTGATGATTATCTAATCTTTTTTGGAGCATATCCCATGCATGTTCTACGCAATTCAAATCTGGTGAGTGCGGAGGTATTGGTAAATGTGAAATACCAAGCTCCTCGCGCGCATTATCAAATATGGCTGCACGGTGCGGTCTAGCGTTATCGTCTAGAAATTGAAAAGTTTCACCAATAGCAGCGTGAAAATTTGGCACAACATTGTCAATTACATGCTCCCTATGGTGTAAGGCGGTCATATTCCCAGGACAAATGTGTAGATCTGTGCGCCCGTTGAAACATATCCTGGACCATACCATAACACTACCCCCTCGGAATGGATGGACTTCTTGGACGATTATGGGCTATGGGTGGGATTGTCCATACCCTAATTCTTCGAGAATCCGAAAATCGTCCATATCTGGAGTCATCAGTGAGAAGAACACTACGCCATTGATCGTTCCAATTGATATGTTGCCTTGCCCATTCCAGTCTTTGACGCTTATGGTCACGTGTTAGTGGAACTCCTCTTAATGGACGTCTAGAACCTAGATTCACCTCTCTCAAACGTCGTCTGATGGTTTAGATGGAAACTTGAACCCCATCTGCATTTTGAAGAGTATTCCGTAGCAATCTACACGTAGATGTAGGGTTTCTTCTCGCAGAAACGGTGATGAAACGATTCTGAGCAGGTGTTGTTTTTCGTCGCCCACCAAGCCTTGGTCTTTCCAACACGGAACCTGTCTCCCTGAAACTATTCCAAAGTCGAGATATCAGACTTTGGCTGACTTGGAGCCTTTCCGCTACAACAACCTGAGTTAGGCCACCCTGTAGCATTCCGATAGCCCTATTAGCCTCAGCGTTTGTTAATTTACGTCTTGGCATTTTCAGAAAACTCGTTTCAAATGGAAGCCGTTGATAAACTGACTTCATTTCAAAATAAGAACATTCATGAAGAATATGCAAAGAACCAAACTTCAGAAAAAAGGCGACCAAACGGACGAAATGTCTCATACTGATTTTTATTGGATCGATTCAAGTTGTTATTGAGTTTTAAATGATTTTACAGCGATTTTCTCGAAGATTACAGACTTTTAAAAACGATTGGATACGATATCTCTAACTCTGTGGAGCAGTTTATATCCCGACTTCATATTTGCTATCACGAATGGAATCTTCTACTTATTGAAGAATTCTTGAAACTCATAACAAATTTCAAGTTGACTTTCGATAATCTCATTGCGCGCATGTTCTGGGGAACAGCGTACTATCAATTTGTCCCAATGTCTGTAATTTCAGATTTTCTTCCGAAAATGGTTTCAAACGACTAGGTTCGACTGAGGGCGAGTCCGGTGTCAAAATCGATTCTGTCCGGCCGCACGTGGAGACGATTACGGTAGTACGGAGCATCCTATCTATATATCGACTTGAAACTTTTAGAGTTTTTTGGATTTCAAAAGGCCATGACAGGATGGTTTCGGAGTTATAGATACTTGAAATTTCGAGGTTATTTCCCTGATATTTCTGAAACTACTCAAGCGAATGGATTGAAACTTGACAGTTAGTTGGAACCTTATGACATGCATATTGTCAGTAAAGTGATAAAAAAAATTTATCCGGAAACAGTTTATAATATTTGTAAAAAGTTCTGCTCATACTGTTAGCTTTATATTTCCCATTGATTTACCAAATTTCAGTTTGATACAATTATAATTTTTGGATGTACATATTAGGAAAAAATATATCAAATTCATGTGTCATCAGAACAATTTAAAAGAAATTCAAATTTTTTTTCAAATATTTCATACCCTGCAATCTTCTGATCATATTATGCTCACAAAATTCTGTATGAACTTTCAAGCTGTAATTTTTCAATCAGGTCAAGGATTTCAATTCGATTTTATTTGAGTTTTTGGAAAAATTGGAAAAATAAAGATTTAAATGTGTACTCGATATTTGTAGAGTAGGTTTGAATGGGTTAAATCGACCAAATCATTCCGTAGATATACCCACTCAAACATCAATTTTCAAAATGTTTCCAAAAATACCGATAAAATTGGATTGAAATCCAGTGCTTCATTGAAAAAAAAAAATGAAAGCTTAAAGATTCATGCTGAAGTTCGTGAGGATATGAGATCAGATGATTACCAAAGATGGCAGCTTTGCAGAGAATTTGAACATGCGCGCAAAAGCTACTGACTTCACATCAGTGCTTTCTAGATTTTTTTCCAGAACCATTCTGAGATTTGAGCGTCCTTCTACAAATTGAAATTCTGTGAAATCTAGACTGCTCGAATAATGCCGCATTTTCACGTATCATTGATGACTGTGGCCATCTTGAAAATGGAATTCAATGAATTTTATCCCTTGTGTCTTGTATCGATGAGAAATAGTATTGGCATAGATACATGTGAAAAAATTATTCTATTTTTCAGAGTATGAATATATTGACCTTAGACATTCCTTTTACATCTGTAACACTGACTGATACGCAAACAGACGTTTTCTAGCCAGTTAATGCTTCAAATTATGACAGAACTGCTAATTTAATAAGTTGTTGAAGTAAGCAATTCGATATATTTGTATAAAACTTCAACACGACAATTTTTTCGCGTTGATATGAATGGTATACGCAAATATATTGATCATGTGAATTGATAACCTTTGTGGCATCCTTATATTATAAGTAATCCAAATATAAAACATTTTAAGAATATTGGTACACCGAAAAGTGAAATATCCATTGCTCAGTATTGTACGCTTATTTATATTATATGGAACAGAGCGCTTCAACTTTGTCTGAAAGGACTTACACGCTTAGGTTGGACACACTGACAAAAATACCTATTCAGTGACATTTGACTTGTGTTTTTAAAGCATGCGATGATAACCATATCTTTTTTTTTAGTTTGCATCCACAATTTTTTTGCGTGCATGTTCTGGGAAACAGCAAACAGCGTGTTATCGTTTTGTCCAAATCTCTGTAATTTCCGAATGTTTGCCCGAAAATGGTCTCAAACGACTAGGTTGAAATCACTGATGACGAATCCGGTGTCAAAATCGATTCTGTTCGGCCGGCCAGCCGGTCGACCGAGGACAGCATAACTATCTAACGAAGCAAGCTAGCAACTTGAAACTTTCAGATTAGGGGGATTAGTGGAATGCTGTAGTTGAATTCGTTAATGCGACATATCCGTCAAATGGTTTCTGAGTTATAGTCATTTGAACTTTTGAGATTAATTCCCTGATATTCCGGGAACTACTTGAGCGATTGAATTGAAACTTGACGGTTAGTTGAAGCATAACAACGCGCAATTTTCACGGAATTTTGTTGAGATCAAATTGTCAGCAAATTCCGACAAAAAATGTTTTCAAAATTTTATTCGGAAATTTTTTTTTTCTAGAAACTGTTCATTAAATTTGGAAAAACTTCTGCTGATACCTTGAACTTCATTTTTTGCACCTATGTTTTTTTCATTTTGATACGACCATAATTTTCGGAGATATTGGAAAATAATAATAAATTCAAAGAGAAATTTAAGACAAATGTCAAATTTAACTCTGTTGTCGTTTTGTGATTTTATTTATACTTATTATACTTATAGATATTTGCTGTGGTTTAACTGGTTACTCTTTTCGTCTGTCTCTGTAGCCTTGATTAAGTTCAAATATATGGACGAAACGTCGGCTTAGTGGCAACTTGGTCGGTTCATTTCTACCCGTTCTATTCCTGTAATCAAATCAGTATGTTGGATTTTTTGTTTTTTTTTATATAATTCAAGTCGGGAATGTTCATTATTTCAGTTGACTCATCTTTTCAATCTCATTTTGTAAGTGGGTTTATCCCGTGAATAAATAAATAAATGAATAAATATCGTTGTTGCTTCCGGAATAACTCAAAAAATACTAATTCAATCAAGGTGAAACTTCGCAGCCAGTTTGGAGCTGCTGATGAACAACTCTTTGTAGAATTTCGTGATCAAGGGGTCATAAGAACAATCAAAAAAAAAATTGTATACATTTTTCTTCGAATATTCAATCTTCTGCGATCTTCTGAGTATATTATGCTAGTTAAATTCTGTTTGAACCTTCGAGCTGGCCTTTCTCGATGAAGTACGGGATTTCAATTCGATCATATCTGTGATCTCGGAAATAGTGGGAACATAAGATTTCGAATGGTTATATCTGCGGAATCAATGGGTGGATTTTACCCATTCAAGAATTCGGCCTTCGTAACTAAGTTCCAAACTTACGGAAGAAAAGACTGAAAAACTCGATTCGATTAGAGTAGGTTTGGGGTTTAATTACTAAGGTTGAATTCGTGAAGGGGTGAAATCCACCCAATGATTCCGTAGATAAACCCATTCAAAATTTTATTTTTACAATATTCCCAGAAAAAACAGGTAAGATCGAATTGAAATCCTTTACTCTATCGAAAAAACCCAGAAAAGCACTGACGAGAAGTCGGCAGCTTTTGCGCGCATGTTCAAAGGATATCACCAAAAGTGAACATGCGCGCAGAAGCTGCTGTTTTCACGTGAATGCTTTTCTAGTTTTTTTCTGCTTGAATGTTGATAGAATTTGTTGAAAATGTTATCATATAATTTTTGTAAAAGCTGCCAGATGCCCCAAAAAATGAATTTCACCAAGTTATTCTTTCTGGGTATACACCTTTCGATGTATAATTCTTGATCAAATTAAATTATGTCTTTCCACATATCCGGTTGTTAATACTCTGACTTACTCGTTCGTACTGTGTTCATGTAGAATTGATTGAGTGCTACAATGCTGTGCTAACAGCGTTTGGGATTGAACTGTGAATACGTTGTGTTGAGTATCTGTTGAATGTCCGAGGTCTATCCAAGGAAGGAGTTTTCAGCAATTCGAAGATATCTCCTAGGTGTTTCATTAACAGTCAATTATACATATAGTTAATTAAGTTTCAGGCAAGTAACGGTATATTGTGTTTTCTGATTCCTCAGATTTGGTTGGAATCTCCCTAACACAGAATGTCACTTACAGAATCCCGTACTCCTCGTGCAAGGCAGGAGTTGCTTCAGTCCTGCAGAGGTCCTGTGCAAAGGAACTCAAACATCCCTTTGTCGTGGACGTGTCCCTAAAGACTACGGAATATTGCCTTTTGAATTATTGTCAATAATTGAATTTTTACACCAATATTGCTACGTAGTGCTAAATATTGCCAAAAATATACTTTGATAACAGATATATTCCAAGTATTCCTAGTGAAATTTTATGAATGTTTTCATATATAGTAAAAGGATCGGCAAGCAGAAAACAGTGATAGTTAAAAATAAAAAGAGATTATTTGTGCTGAAAGACTTTGAGGAAATTAATTTTTTACCTAGATAAATACGAGGTAGGTGAATGCTTTAAGAATTATGAGATTTTGTATGAACATCTTTGTTTTTGATTAATCGCAAGTGTCTATTCCGAAATAGTTTTGGTAATTTTTCTAGTAGAGAAATCAATGAAGAAATTTTTCTTGTCTACTCAAAATTTATAGAATATATACCATCTTGAGAAAAATCGACGTTTAATTGCATTGCTCATCATATTTATCCCTACCTTTTGGTGCTCTGTACGAATTTTTCAACTATCCCTTTATTCGTGTATAATTACTATTCATAATAAACAGAAAATCCCCATAAATTGGTCTCAAAGATATAAACATTTTATTTTGTTTCATGATGTTCTTAGAGATCTTCAGAATATGGTGAATGTACTCAGAAAATCTCAAGTGAGGTGACTTGATGAGTTTAGCATCAGAAGTGTCGTGATTTTTTTCAGACAGCTTACTTCAGATTGAATCTTAGAGAGCGGTGAAAATGAATGAAATCATTTAAATGAATCTGTTTGGTCCCCTGGAATTCTCATGAAATCTCAAAGGAAAAATATCCAAGAACCAATAGTTTTCATTTTATTTGATGAATGCTTCTGATTTCAAGACAATAACACTTTTATTTGGAATATGCATATGATTCATCAGTTGTTTCATCAAAGTGAGCAGAAAAACTAATTGATTGATTGCTCTGGAGCACTGATAAAAAGACGAACTAACAATTCAGAACGACAAACTACAGTTTATTTGCACCATGCTCTTCAAAAATTGAGTAAAAATGTCCCATTCTCGGATCAAGACAACGCACGTGCTTAGATTACTGCTCGAAAAAATTTAGAAAAGTACTGACGTGTGGTCGGGAGCTTTTACCTGCTTGTTCAAATTCTGATCAAATGATCAACACGAAATTTTGAACTTAGTTGCGTGTGGGTAATCTCAAGCTGATTACGAAGTTTAAATCTGATTGCATTCGTACTTCTTGAGATATTGTGCAAATAACGTTAAAATTCTATATAACAACGAAATTTGGCACAATTTTTTCCTTATATCTCCGAAATTAAATATCGGATCGAATTGAAATTTGGATCATTGTTGTTGAATACTTACATTGAGGTTTGTGCGCAATTACACTGAAATATAGTCAATGAGAAAAAACAAATTGTCATCAAAAATTTTTAAAGTTTTCGATATAATCTATGTTTTTGGAAATATTGGGAAAATAAAATTTTGAATGTGTATATCTGCGTAATCCTTTCAAGAATTCGGCTTTCGTAATCAAGGTCCAAACCTTCTCTACAAATATCGAGTTTATAAGTCGTTTCTTCCAGGAGAGATTGTGTTTACAGTCGGCCTTTTACGCCGAATTCGCGAATTGGTAAAATCATCCAATAATTTCGCATATATATCCATTCGAGTTTTCATTATTTCAGTATTTCTTGAGTAACTCTGTAAAAAACAACCATACCGAGAAAATACCCAAGAAATTTGATAGTTTTTTTCCAATATCTCCGAAGATAAATAACGGTTCGAACTGAAATTTGAAATCCTGTTGTAAAATACTGACTGACTGATGAATAGTTTCCAGTAATATTTTTCAACGAAAATTTTCAAAATTTTCGACACTTCTTTACAGTTTTCTACTCCTATGATCCTCACGAAATTTCTCCAACTTACTACATAATTTGAAACAGATCGCTGCTGTTCTTCTTGGAATATCGAGGAAATAACCCCAATCCTTCAATAATATCTCCGAAAATGAATATCGGATCAACCTGAAATTCAAAACAGTGTTTTGAAATATTTGCTTCAAGGTATATCCTCAGATTCAATCTGATCAATAGTTATCGAGAGATCGAGGACATATTCTGAAAATTTCAGAAAACAACGAAATTTGACATATTTTTTTCCTGATATCTCCGAAAATAAATATCAGATCAAATTAAAATTTGAAAACTAACTTCAAGGTCTGTAACGAATTTCATTGGAATTCAGTCAATAAATCAGAAAAAACTATTTTTTTTCGATAAATAGGGGATCATTTTCGGAAAACAAAGTTTTCGTAGTTGCGCCGTCGCGAATTTCATTGAAATCTGACCAACACTGCCCGAGAAAAAAAAATTCAGCAGAAATTGCGAAATTTTTCGAATATCTTCTTACAACTGGATCCATGCAAAAATTTCCCTTGAGTTGTGCGTTGGTATTCAAGAACTGATTACAAAATTTCAATGCGTTCTCATTAGCATGAGATATTGAGGAATCAACCTCAAAATTTCATAAAGGTATAACTTCGAAACTGTTTGGCCGATTTTGTCCGCTAATGAACTTAACCGGAATTTTCGAGATCTTAACCTAACCTAAGAATTTCAATACATTAGGTCCTTTCATTCGGAAATTTGGCCACGGATTTTTCATCAGTGAGTCAAAGCTAGTCGTTTGAGGCCAATTTTAGCTCAAAATTCGAAAATTGCAGACATTATGACGAAACTATAACGCGGTGTTCCTCAGAACAAGCGCGTACAAATGAATTTTCAAAATATAGTTTTGATGAAGGCAAAAATGTATTGAAAAGGAGAATGAGTACTTTGAATATTATCAGATCTTCTTCTGGATAAATTGTATTTTACTTGCGAAGGTTCCATAATATCAATCTGTGAAAAATCGAACTTCCTATAGTTATACAATAGGTATAATCGTTGACGTATTGCGCTAATAAATCTCAAGATACTTATGCAGCTGTTGCGTATAAAAGTGTTCCTAAGCAACCTTGTCCTTGTCCTTGTGATGATGTTCCAACTGAAATATTTGAGTCACGAGTTCCATTAATGTTTTTTTCAGCGGGTATAACCACCGAACGAAAATATACTAACTGACGAAGAAACTGCAACATCTAGAAGGAGCTGTTCAAATTTCAAGTTTTTTTTACTATTTTTTTTATTAAATTTGTTAATAATGTGTTTATCAACCGCGGTTTTCTATACACCCCCCAACAACACGTCTTTGCATTGATGCAAGAAGATGTTCTATTCCTTTTTGACGGATACTATCCCAAGCTACCTGTATTCCATGTCTCAGAGCCGCCAAAATCCGTGGGAGGTAGGGTAAATTTCCAAGCCTTCTATCCATGATGTCCCAAGCATGCTCTATGGGCGAAAGATCGGTGGATTTGGGTGGTCATGGCAAAAGATTCACATGAGTCGCTTCAAAAAAGTTTAAGCTGACTCTGGCAACATGAGGTCAAGCATTATCTTGCTGAAATATTGGATTCTCGGTTAAGTTAAGGGAGAGCTCCACTATACCTTGAAGGTAACGCAGCGCTGTCATGTTACCTTGAATAAAGACTGAAGGTGACCTACTTGCATGTGAAATAGCACCCCATACCATAACGCCTACTGTCCGGTGTACATGACGCTCAACATCAAAATGAGTGTCACATCTTTCTCCCCGACGTCGTCTAACCATTTTTCGGCCATCATGTGCACCCAAGGAGAATCGAGATTCACCAGAAAAGACGACCTGATGCCATTCCAGATTCCAATGTTGTCATTCTCTGCACCACTGTTATCGTTGCCGGCGATGCTCAACCGTTAGAGGTAACACAAGATGGGGTCGATAATGCTGCAGTCCAAAAGATCTTCTACCGCGGTAAACCGTTCGGACGTTCATAGGACGGCCTTGTTCTCCTAACCACTCATCAGCCAAAAATCAAGTTGTCGCAAATCGGTCTCTAAGACCACAAGTCTTAGACGTCGATCTTGAACTTCATTTGTGCCCCTTCGAAGTCCGGTGAGAACTCTTCTTCGATTTTGGGCTTTATCAATCCACGCTTGACAACATCTCATAACAGTAGTTGGATTTCTGTTCGTACGGTTAGAGATTTCTCGAAATGACAACCCCGCCTCCCGTAGACCAAAAATTCGACATCTTTCAAATTCACTTAGCTGGCGATAAAATTTAACAACTTAACATCGACTTTGGAACTCCTCGAACAGCTGGTTTGTTGTAAAATTTAAAAAATTCGTAAAAAACGACTATAATATACAAGTAACAAAAAAATGTCTACATGAAGAAACCTTCACGATTTTTTTTTTCAAATTTTAACCATTTACTCTTTGCTATACCTTCTTTATTTTACCAAAAAAAAATTAAAATTAAAACAGCTCCTTCTAGGTGTGGCAGTTTCTCTGTCAGCTAGTATATGTGCACTTCACGAGTTTATATTATGAATAATTTCGTGGTGAATGATCACATGTTAATGTTATGATAATCAGTCTAGTATGGTTCGTTGAAAGCGTATTGTTTTTGACACCTTCGCAGTTTCTGCACATATATTCTAGAAAGTAGCGTCCTATCGCAAAATGTTGTGATTTTCGATTTTTTTTCTGAAAAATGGTCTTGAACGACTAGGTTGGACTCACTGATGAATTCTGCATGTCCGCACGACCGTCCGTTGTCGTGGAGACGGAAGTTGATAGCGACTTTTAGGACAGGCTGCGCTTCAGATGAGCGTTAATGGGCCAAATCGCCTTGATTGTTTCGTGCTTATACTCATTCGTATTTTCGAGGTTATTCCCTCAATATCTCAGGAGCCTCTCATATGATAGAATTGAAGTCGATATGCAACTTCCTGCAATATTGTATTCTTATTATTTCGATAAAAACATAACATAACATTTTCGAGTTCTCGTTGGAATTTTTTTTCTGAAACCACTCTTCAGATTCCGATGAGATTTTGCGCAATTAATATTTCAGATCAGTGAACTAAATGAGAGTTTGATCCGATTTAATTTCCGGGGAATATTAAGCAAAAATATGGAAAATTTCGTATTCTTTACATGGTATCACTTATATTTCCTTCAATAATTAAAAAAAAATATTACTCCAATTACTATGAAACTTGGTAACTCGTTCGCTAATATTGATGCACAATTTGGTGCGAAATTTCGTAATCAGGTCGGAGCAATTTAAAAAAAAATTCGAATTTTTTTTTTCAAATATTTGAACATGCCCGCAAAAGCTGATGCCATGAAACCTCTTGAAAATGCTATGTAAATGTTAAATAAGTATAAAAATTTGACGTTAGATGTTTACGGAGAATGGATTATACTTTTGTGCCAAAAATTTACATTTCGTTTTTCGACAATAAATTTCATCACCAAATATTTTCAGACCTATTCAATTAGGCCAATTACTTCCTTATTTTAGATGTCATACCAGTATATTATTGAATCATCAGAAAACCTGTGTGATAGAATTTACAATTATATGCCCTACCTTGTTATTCTGTGAAAACTCAACGGATTCTAAGATATTGGATATACTCATGAAAAAAAAATAGTGACGACATTGACTTACTCTTGAACGCTTCTTAATTCGCGTTCTGCATACAAAAGTGGGATTTAGTTATATACAAGAGTATTTATTGAGATTTCAATGTTTCAGATGAATTTTTTCAAGGTTTTTCTTTGTTTTGTGAAAAACCAATTATTTATAAATAATATAAAAGTTTTATTTAAGATATGAATGAGCTCCATGAAGAAATTTAATCTTAAATCCAATAATCCGCAGGGTGATATCTATAAATAATGATTTGACCCGATTTTTAGTGGTAATGTTTTAGGTATTAGGAGAGAAAACCCAAAAATATTTAATTCGAACTACTTACAATTATGAAATTGTTAAGAATATCAATGGGGCATTTGCACATTGTGTTTATAAAATAATAAACGAATCCGTAAAAAATTTCTCGATATGTGTAATTTGGTAATCAATCTCCTCATCTACTTTTAGATTTATGATTCTGGATGAAAAGTTAACCGATTATTCCACTGAATTCCAATCTTAGAACCGAATGCGATGGTTCATTCTACGGATTATTGGAAATTTGCAGGGTTTTCTTTATAAATATTTTTTTCCCTCCTACGTCAGTTTTGAGCCGTTAGGGTACACCGATCTTGCTGAAAAGCTTTGAGAATCAATCTCGAGCGACACACGTTTTTTCTACGTTTTTTTCTAGTTTCAAGGATTTCGGTTCCGTACTTTCAGAGAAAAGCCCCGGAGTACGGACGGCGGACGGACGGATTTTTTTATAAATCTACATATTTGAAAATGTAAACTGTGACATTTTCAGGGAGGTAATTTTTGTTTTGGTCGATCACTAAGGTTTATTATTTGATTTTATCAAATAATAAACCAAAATGAAGATACTTTTGGGAACAAACCAGATTTCTGATACACCGGGTATTTTAATCTGCCGCACTAGAGTCAATCTCAAAATCCTTTGTTGGGCTCCCGTGCTATTATTTCAATATTAATACCATGATTCATTAAAAGTATTCCTATTATAATAAACATAATAGAAAATAAACAACCATTATGTTCCATTTAAAATTTTCAGGGGCAGAGTACATTTAATCTGGCGTACACTAGACAGAAATATATCAAAGGGATTAGCTAATTAATCATAGTACAAACTGCTTCACAGCAATTAATTTGCTGAACGCGTGTGATTGGGCGGTATTGGTGTCCATCCACAATTGCATAGACCAATCAAGATTCCTCATTAAACCTCTCAAATTGAATTTTCGTGAGCATAAGGCTCTTTCAATTAAAACTATGAGGGTCATTCGATGCACATTATTTTTATTAGTTTCCTCTTCGGAATGAGGATGTATTTGGTTAGTAATACGACTAATTTCTGTGAAAGCTCCGAACGGTATACCAAAGATTATCCCCGTACGAATCTGAATCCCCATGGGACAGTTCGTCGTGGCTAACAAGCGGAATTGATATAGGATTTCAGTGAATTAACGACCTTGACCTTATAGGCATTTTGTTCAGGGTTATTCACTGCAAATTAGCCACCCCTACATTGTCGTTATTCTTGATAATATAAATAAAATTTTCATTCGAACGTTGTTTGGTTATGACGGAAATTCGATAACGAAAATTTGTTTCGAATATGATGAACAGTTTCGGAAAGAAAATTCGTTCAAAATTTACTGAAACTATGATCACAACAAAGTTTCGCGTCGTTATAATCCAACTAATAGCCAAGTTTCAATCCAAATAAGGTGCATAGAATTCATAGATGCGCTTTTGTTCCGCCAATGCTAGGAAAATCCATAGAATTTGATTTTACCACTGAAGGTGACGCTTTTTGGAAATAACGACCGGTAGTCAAGGCAACAGTCTGTCAGATCAGAACTGAATAGACGACTTCGGCCCAAGTTGCCAACCCACAATTTTTTTCACAAATTTACTTTTACTGGGGAACGGGAATTTCAGGACAAATTCGACATGATAAGGTTCGCGTTATTTGAAAATATCCGTAAAACATGCCTCGGCTCCTCAAACAAGATAATTCCTTCCAAGTATAGGTTTTTGTTAGGCTAAAATTTGAGTTGGGATTCCTGATTTCATGTTAATAGTGTCAAGTTTATAAAGGATATGTTCCGCAAATCTAATTGGTTATTTCGGTTGCCGGTATTCGTTCTGTAAATTGAAATATTCGGTTGGTTCCTGAAAAAAAAGTTAATTATGGAATTTGATGAAAAAGCAATCTTTCTGTCACCAGAACAAAGACATATGAAGTGTATGCATCAGAACGACAATTAATGTTTTATGGTAACAAATCCATAGCATAGAAAAATCTTTATTTACCTTATGATCCATAGACCATATCTAGTAATTTTTCCATTGTTGATTGTTGTCTCTTCTATGTTCTATGGATCATAAAGTGAATAAAGATTGTTCAATGCTATGGATTTGTTACCATAGAACATTGACTGTCGTTCTGGTGACAGAAAGAACGTTTTTTCATCAATCAAATTCCGTAATTAACCTTTTTTCAGGAACCAACCGAATATTTCATATGTACGTAATGGAAAACCAGCAACCGAAATAACAAAGTTGTTTTACGGAACATATCCTATATAATTTGGACACTATTAACATGAAATCAGGACTCGCAACTTAAATTTCAGCCAATCAGAGATGATCTTAACAAAACCCTGTATTTTGAAGGAATTATCTTGTTTGAGGAGCCGAGGCATCGTTTACGGATATCTATAAATAAAGCGAACCTTATCATGTCGAATTTGTCCTGAAATTCCCGTTTCCCAGTGATAGTAAATTTGTGAAGAAAATTGTGTGTTGGCAACTTGAGCCGAAGTCGTCTATTGACTAGATAAATGAATTTCTGCCATATTATGTTCTCTACAACTTTCAGTGGAATATATTCCAATAATAGAGAAGTTCCAGCTCTCTATGGTTCATCAAGAAGAATCAGCTGATGGGGGGACACACAAACCACAAACAGATTTACCATAAGAGTTCATGTTGATGTTATTCAGAAGAGTTTGCATTTTTTAATTGAATTCGATCAGGTATTCAGAAAAGTTTGCAGGAGCGATTCGAATAGAGATTTTCCAGTTTAAATTTACCGACTCCGATTTGTTAAATAGATTGACATGTCTCCATTTTTCAGATCAAATTAGAATATGAAATTTTGTACTGTTGTGGGCTGTGGCCATCGATCCACTAGGGATAAGGAAATCAAATTTTTCAGATTTCCGTCCGTCGCAAAATGCAAAACACACATTACACAATACTTTGCTGCACAGATAACAAATGCCAGTTTTCACAAATGTCATTCTTCGGTCACAGAATAGATACCTCTCTATTCTGTACTTTGGCCGTCCCCCTATCGGCCATGTTGTGACGTCAGCTGGAACTGCTCTATTCAATATACATAGGTTTGTTTTGGTTACGAGTTCAGCACTGTTCTGGAACGGTTCCGCATGCGCGATTTCGATTTTGTGTTTTGGTTCATTTCAGAATCGGTTCAGGATTTGAGTAATCCTGTTTCGGCTATTTTCAGAATCGATTCCGAAGTGGCTGTCAACGATTTAAATAGTCAACCTGACTTTTTCGACGTCATGTTGATTTGGTTTTTGATTTGATTGTTACATTGGTTGAGGAAATGATTAACTGTTAAATACAAATTTTTGTTATTGAGGATAACTCCTTCGCTATGACCTCCCAGGATAATCTAATGGATTTTATTTCCATTGCTCACACTTGGGATGTCTATTTCTCAAATAAATCTACGAATGCAAGAGTCCTCTTCCTCTATTGAATATCAATAATGTTTCGAATGAGTTTTTTTCTGAAGAGAACATATCTGAAATACTTTCATCATTAAATTCATTATTATATCAATCAATAATTCGTTGGTGCATTTTGAAATATAATTTAAGTAATGAAGAAAGTTCAGAAAAACGATTTTCACAAAAAAAAATAAAGTGGACGGAAGTATCTTCAAAAATATTTATATATTATCCACATAGTGCGACAAGGACTTCAGCATAATTTTAATTAAACCACAGGCATATGTAAGACCTGATTAACATCCTTCTTTTCTGCCAACTCAAACGGAAATTTTTCTTCCTCTAGAATCCGGATGGGAACCCGAACTTAATTCGTGTTTCTTCGCTTTCAGAACTGTTCTAGGATAGTTCAGAATCGGGCTTTAACAGCGCAACGATTCTACGCAGTTCTAGAACTGTCCTAGGACAGTTCTGAATTTCGCAACCAAAACAAACCTTGTAATTTTTGGCGCATACACTATCATTCGATGTTTTCCTTATTATATTGAAATTATTAGGTGAGAAATGTGGAATTATTTTACAGAATCTGCGTATACATCGATATCATTCGATAGCTTGTTCAAATATATTCATATTTTTCCAGATTGTGCACATATACAAAGGAATGTTGTAAAGGGGCGGAGTGTTTATGGAAGTTGATACAGAACTAGCATCATCCTTACTATAAATCAGATCAAACCAGTTCAATTTGAGTTCTTTCCCATTTACATTTATGAGATTTCTAATTAGAAAACAGATGTTTTATTCAATGGTTAATTTTATTTCATCGGATTTGAGAACTGAGGTTTTCTAGTAGCAATTAATTGTAGCATATATATTAGTAAATTTCAAGTGAATCAAAATTAATAAACAATTCATATATATTCAATGAAGAACCAAGAAAAACACATTCAATAGTAAAAATAATATGCTTGATTGGAGGTTGATAACTCGATCCTCGATCAGTGAAAATGATCGAAAGACAATTATGAAGGGAATGAGGTTTCTGAGTATCATGAAGTTTATACCTTCCATAAATAGGATTATTTCTGCTTCGAACACTAATTTCCATAAAGATCTGCACTGTCTGAACAAAATACTGTAACGTTGTCTTAATTTGTCAAAACAATAAGAATAATTAAACTATTTATTTACACACTACTATTCTAATAACTAAACAACTTATTCTATCAAAGTCCGCGCACAATTTATTTCCACACCATTTATTTTCACTGATCACTTTCCGCTACGAATAACTCTGCTGAATTAGTCCCTGTGCTGTTCCGCGCCCGTCCTTTTATCACTCGTGGTATTTTTAGCGATTACGAGAAGATTCTAGAGAGCGGGTGACTCATAGACGTCTGGAGTTTTCCGGAACATTCTCGCATAGACAGGGCCATACTCGTCACAATACAAAAGGGACCCATCTAAAAGTATCTGAAGATCTACATAATTCTTCGGAGCTAACACAAAAAGATTTCAAAAAATCAATAACAGAATAATAATCTGAGAAAACATGAATAAATGCAAAACGACCATTACCGAATAACCATTAATATAGTGTCATGTGCTCTGATTGGTCGATTGGTGGCGTTTGTGTTCGTGGCGCGAGTATGAAATAAAATTAGATTCTCAAGTTTGGTCTAATGATTTAGTAGGAAAATTAATGAAAAGATGAATCCAATAGTTCCAGTAGTTCCCAAATTATCATGGAAATAACCTAAAATTTTCAACAGGCTCTAACTCCGAAACATTTGGCCGATTTTACCCATTGACTAACTTAACCTTTTAAAACGCAACATACCCTAAAAGTTCCAGGTCGATAGAATTTTCCGTACGTCCGCCATCGTGCATACGGAAGGCCGGCCGGACAGAATCGATTTTGGCACCAGATTTGTCATCACTGGGTCCAACTTATTCGTTTGAGCCCATTTTCGGCTCAGAATGCGAAAATTACAGACATTTGGACGAATCGATGGCACGCTATTCCCCAGAACATGCGGGCAAAAATAGACGAATAAGAATGACACCTCACATGTTGCAGAATTGAAATTTTTCATTTATCGATTCTGAGACTTGTATAATAGTCTCTTTGTGGTTTGCGGAGATATTTTTTCGTTCGGAGAAACAAGTTCTCGAGTTTGTTTGTATTCCTTAGAAATGTGAGTTTTACTTTGACTCTAACTTTCCGTCCATCATGTTGAATAAGGAAAATGTGACATCAGTGCGGTTCACCTTGGTAGAATGCGATATGAACATATCAGGCGAAAACTCCCACGATGGAATATTTGTGAATGCATAATGCATATGGAGGGGGATCCCCAATGCTATGAAACATTACACGAATATTTACCAATTATTTCTACGCACGTTTTATTAGGGACTAGAGTATTATCATTTCTTTCAAACTCCAACAATTTTCTAATTTCATGTTGCAGATGGTTTCAAACGATCAGTTTGGACACGTTCATTCAGAATTATTGGTCAAATTCGATTTTAGAAGTTGTCAAAGTTGATTTGAGATCCAAATTCGACAAATGCACTAGTTAAGTTATTTGGCAAAATCCTAACGGCTGACAGTTAACACAATAACTTCCGAAATAAACAACTTAGAAACTCGATATTTGTAGAGAAGGTTTGGCCCTCAATTGCGAAGGCCGAAATCGTGAATGGGTAAAATCCACCCAATAATTTCGCAGATTCAAAATTTTATTTTCCCAATATTTCCAAAAATACAGATTAGATCGAATTGAAATCCAGTAGTTTATCGAAAAATGGCAGTTTGAAGGTTCATACAGAATTTAAGGAGGATAATATGATGAGAAGATCACAGAATATTAAATTTTTGAAAGAAAAAATCTGAAATTTATTTTTCAAATTGTTCTAATAGAACGATCATCACGAAATTTCGCACAATGTTGTCCTTCAACAATCTGCTAAATTTCATCACGATTGAATCAGTATTTCTTGAATTATACCGAAAAAAACAACGATATCGAGAAGGAAACCACGAAATTCTACATATTTTTTCCCAATATCTCCAAAACTAATGGTCGTATCGAATTTCAATTTGGTACAAAGCTCTGAAATATGAAGTTCAGAGTATAACTGAAATTGTTCTGGAATATGAAAAATAAATTCAGAAAAAAAAATTTTTCGAAAAAAGTTCTGAAAACATTTTTTTTAATTGAGTGACAATACGATTTCAACGAAATTCTGCTAAAAGTTATGCATCATTATGCTCCAACTAACTGCCAAGTTTCAATACAATCGCTTCAGTAGTTTCTGAAATATGAGGAAAATAACCTCAAAATTTCAAATGGCTATAACTCCGAAACTAGTTGGCCGATTCAACCCATTAATGAACTCAACCGCGGTATTCCGATCCGCGAACTACCCTGCAAGTTTCGAGTCGCTAGCTGGCTGGCGACAGTTATCGTGTCCTCGGTCGGGCCGAATCGATTTTGACACCAGATTCATCAACAGTGAATCCAATCCTAGTCGTTTTGGACCATTTTCAGCTAAATCAACGAAAATTACAGACATTTGGATAAAACGATAGCACTCTGTTACCATAGAACAATCGCGCAAAAACTCAGATTCTTCATTTATAATTTCCATTACCTCTCAATTTTGTATGGATAAAACTCTATGCTTTGCTTTAGTCGTTCAGGATCATTGTTAATGCATTTTTGCCAATTTGTTATAGTTTTTTTTGTATTTTTCAATTTTTATAGGTTTGTTCCTATGAATTAACAATTGAGGAATCTAGTTAGCCAAAAAAAAATCAGAAAAAGAGTCCACAACCTAAAAATACCCATGTTGTTGGGGTTACTGATGTATTCTCTCAAGAGCTTGGTTTGTATGAAGTTATTTTCGAAGCATAAGCGAGATACAGGGTGTTTAATGTCAACTTTGAGCAATATTTTGATAACTGTGGTGAGTTATGCGTGACCTTTGAAATAACGGTTTTTGGTCACATCTTAGTATTATTTGGTGGTCAATTTAATTGTTGTGCAGAATTCGGAAAAAAATATTTCGAAATGGCGGAAAACCTACAAAGTTGCAATTTTTGTTTTCGACTGCCAAATAGGTCTCTTGCATGAATTTTTTTTATCATTGGAATCAAATATTCTATCCATAAGAACACTGAAAAACTTTATCCGCCATCAAAAATTTAAATGGTTAACGAGAAAATGCCCTTTTAAATTTGGCTCCGCATATCGGTTGTTTAAACGGACGAAGCTTCGCGGTTTCCGTGACGTATGGGGATATATCGACTCTCTCCCTTTTCTCGTACACTTTTCTGTCTAGCAAGCCAATAGACAGCGTCGAGCTGTATCGATCGGGGCATCGTGGAATAACGAGTGACGTAGGAGGCGAACTACCGCGTTTCACCCACTTTGGTTTTGCGTCCCGATTTGACGATTTTTAATACCGAATTATTCGAAATTCGCGAATTGTTGGAGTGTGAGATATCATACATTATGATTTTGTATCGATATAGAATGAGAAAAACATGCAAATATGATAATTCGTGTTACATGCAAGAGACCTATTGGATAGCATTATTTCATTGTACTCAATTTTCTAAGATTTTCCGAGAACAAATTTTCCCAAAACTCAAACTTGACTTTTTTTTTACATCTCTACAGTGAAAAAATTTCACCCAAAGGTATTGAAATCTTTTGAGGTTGAACTCACGTTTATTCTGAACAATGGTGTGAAAACAGAATGGAAAAATATCCATTGGTTTTTATTTTATATTATAGCCTTCCAAAGGTTCCGCTGGGAGTACTTAAATAATTAGGAAACTGGTGGCTCTATGCAGGCCAAAATTGTGCTAATGGGCCTACAGAATGACCTGGATGGAAATATGAATTTATCAACAAAAAAAATTTTCTTAATTTTCACCAAAAAAACTTTCATGGGATTCGAACTCGCTCCACTTACGGACAACAGGGTCGCGTATAAGTTGGATTTATTCTAATTATAATTACGTCCGTTACCAAGCAACGGTAGTTCTTCGAATTTAACCTTATTTTCAGAATGCGGAGAGAGTTCGATTCCTACCAAAGTCTTTTAGAAAATATTTTTTTCTTGATGAATTCATATTTCTATACAGGTCACTCTGGAGGCCTATTAGCATAATTTTGGCATCCGTTGGGCCACCAGTTTCTTAAATAAAAATTATTTAAGTCCTCCAAGCGGAGATTTTGGGAGGCAATAAAATGAGAACAAATGGATATTTTTTCATTCTGTTTTCACCCCAGTGTTCAGAATGGAAGTGAGTTCAACCTCGAAAGATTTCAACATTTTTAGGTGAAATGTTATTCATGTAAAGAGTACCTACATTGAAAAGATGCTATCCAATTTGGCAATCGAAAATAAAAATTCCAACTTTGTAGGTTCTCCGCCAGTGTAAAATAATTTTTCCAGAATTCTACAGAACAATTGAATTGACCACCAAAAAATACTAGGATGGGACCGAAAACCGTTACTTCAAAAGTCACGTATAAATCACCACAGTTAACAGAATATTGCTCGAAGTTTACATTGAACACCCCGTATCTCGCTTATGCTTCGAAAACGGGATAGGTCATAAGGCAAAAATGGCTTTTCCAATCTCATCTATACGGCTATATATATTTGACCAGTTTATGGTGAAACATCCTGTTTATGAAAAACCCTGTTCAGACCTCCGATCAACCAATAACCTTCGATCAGAGCAACTGTATGGAGATGAAAGGCAATAACCAGCGCCGTATTCTGACCTGTTATCACTTTCATACCAGCCGACGAGACGCGTCGTGACGCCTGAAATATACCTTTGAATATGCAGCCGCTAGCCTACACTTATCTCGGGCTATCTCTATATTTATCCTGAAAAATCCCCTGTCCTTCTCCATTATGTTGCCAAAATAATGGCACGTAAAGGCGACACAAATTGAATTGTGAATTTTTCCGCAATCAAAACCGAGCATTGAGTTTTTTGATCTGGATCCAACACGATTTTCCCAACTCTATTGTGTTCATTTTCAAGTTTACTGTTTTATATCCGAGAGACATTGTGAGAGTTTGTTACGAATAGATGTAAATGACATTCCCTTATTCCTGTTATCCGAAAGGAACATTTATTGCAGTGAGTAATTGACTATTTGACGAATCATATTTGAAAATTTTCTGTCGACTATTTCACTCATTCATTTTTAGTGTACAAGTTTGCATAGCGACGCTTGTTTCACTCCGATGAAACGTGCAAGCCCGCAAAACTTAGCAAGTTAGTTTTTCAGCGATCAAATTTTGAAATTTCTCAAATTCAATTGTTGTTTTCTTGGCTTCATCGAATGTGACCATGTAAGCGTTCGACATATTTTCTCGTGAAATAGTCATGTCGAATACCACTAGAGATAAAAATTAAGCAGGTTAAATTTCTCTCTTGATATATATAAGTTTGTTACTTTTCGGTAATGTCACTCATGACATTTTTCCAAAATAACACGCCTGCGAGGGCTCGTGATTTTGATACAAATATCATTGGCGAAATTTCTAAGAAACAAACTTTCATATTACAATAGAGAAATTTTGCTGGCAAATGTAATCTCTAGTGGTATTACAGATGATAAAAAATAAATTCAATAAAATACAAATTACCATTTTTTGAATAATAAAAATAAAACTGCTTGAAAATATGAAATGAGATATCATCTAAACTATCGTTGAAATTGTCAATATATATATTATTGTGCCATTAAACTACACGTAGTCCAAATATTGACCGATATCGGATAGTGTGGTTATTGTTTTGTCCTTGAAAGGCCGGTATATTTTAAGTCCAAGGTCCATTTTCAGACTGAAGACAGACCTGTAACCAATGTTAGTGTGTTAGTAAACAAACCGTGAATAAGTTTCAAATTTATTCAGAATATTCAATGAAAATAAAGTTCAACCGAGAGATCAGCGAAGCCTCTATGCATAACTTATTTTTTTTAATGTATGTTATCTAACTTGTCGTTAGTTATCAGGTCGAAGTGAGTCCTAGTTTATTCGAAAACAGAAATATTAGCGATACTATATCATAGAATTGTGTGAGAATTCAGAATCCTGTTGGTATAACATTTTCGAGTACGCCGGCTTTTTTTTATAGCACTATGAAAAATATAAATCTGTGAAAAAATCTGTCAAGAAAACCATTCAATCAGTTAGTTCATTTTCGCAAAGTTTAATCGTTCGACCAACACGATGGCTTTCTGTAATGTAACTGAATATGAACTGAGCTTTTTGAAGTCTATGTTAGTCCGTGGAGTTGCTACATTCCATGTGTGAATTGGTGAATTCAATTTGTCAACTGTCACATTTAATATGTCAATTGGAACTTTCAATCTGTCAATTCACACATTTATTGTGTCGATTGATCTGCAACTGACACATTCATCTGTCAATTCATATATTTGGTATGTCTGTCTACTGATACATGTATTCTTGTCAGTTGACACATTTTATCTGTCAATTTCGGAATAGATTCACAGCATGGTTTATTAGTTTCAGTTTCTGTTGATTGACTGATTGAATTTTTCCAGTAGAGAGTAAATGTGTCGATTGACAGATCGAATGTATTCATCGTTGAAGCACTAAAATGACGTTTTACAAAACTGACGTAAAGTCCAGAATTTTCTGTAAGCCCCCACAATGAAGAAAAACTGTGAAATTTATACTTGAAGTGAATTAATAATTTTTCTGTTTTCTCCAATCCCAATCGGAAATGAGATACAGAAGAAAAAACCTGAAAATAATGATTGATTTATGGAAGCGAAACATGGGAGAGCTAAAAATATTCCAAAAAAGCGGGGATCCATAAGACAGTATGTTCACAAATTATTTCATCGATGTTGAAATCAACTGGAAGTACACTAATGAAATTTGTGCTGTATAGTATCACTTTAATTGCATATGATTATTTATAACAACCTTGTCATCGTCACGATGGAATGAAGTGCTATGTTAGATTTAATTAAAATGACAACATATTATCAAATCGTTTGGTAAGATTAGGTAGATGTCTGTGGTCCATCTGTAGAATAATTTTTCGAAATTTTTGAACGTAGCAAATAATGAGATTAGCTGGTATACATACTTTGAAAGACATTGACTGTGAGCTTTCATTCATGAGAATTGATAATGAGAATAATAATAGGCAATAAACATAATCCTCTTGTATTTTATTACCCGGTAATAACTGATATTATACGGATTTGCGTTGAAAGTTATAGGTTACAACGTGAATGATACAGATTATTCATTTATCTATCTAAATTGCTTTCCAATTATACAATCTGTCGCCTCATTCCTACCAATGTTTTCTTTAATTTTCTTCAGTTATACTGAATCTATGTCAACAGAGATTAAAATATGCATTTTCCACTTCGCTCAATACGCTTGCTTGTATCATTGTACATACAAGGACCATACAGTGCGCGTCAAAATTATGGAACAAATTCATTTTCACAGAAGAAAAATATTTGGCAACAAAATCCTGAAACAGGTAAATTTTTGCTTCACTTTTACCAACTTTTATGCATTTTTGAAGAATTTTTGTTCCACCCTCTGCCATCCCCATCAACCTTCTAAATTTTTTAATAGGGAAAGTAGGTCATGTGGTACTTTTTTGGCAAGTTCTTCGTATCTTTTTTACAGTAGTGCAGACATTTTCAAGAAAAAAATTTTTTTTTGACAAATTAGTTACTTCAAAGAGGTTTTCCGTATGTGCACTTTGTCGTGGCTCATTTACTTTGGGACGATGGTATCTGATGAAATTTGTCACCGAATGAAAGTCGACCGTTACAGTTTTGTTCATGCACCTCTTTCAACCCCTACGAACCCTTTGATGGGGAAAAAAAATGGAGTGACATTGGAAATTTATTTCGGCATTGAAGTACCACCCGGAGAATCATTGCGCAGTGTTTCAAACATTCTAATTTTTCACGTGAGGGGGTTGAAAGTTGTGCATGAACAAAACTGTAATGGTCGACTTTCATTCGGTGACAAATTTCATCAGGTACCATCGTCCCAAAGTAAATGAGCCATGACAAAGTGCACATACTGAAAACCTCTTTGAACTAACTCATTTTTCAAAAAAAAAATTTTTTTCTTGAAAATTTCTGCACGAATGTGGTGCCAAAATAGCACCACATGACCTACTTTCCCTATTCAAAAAATTAAGAGAGTTGATGGGGATGGCACAGGGTGCAACAAAAATCCTTCAAAAAAGCATATAAATTCGGTAAAAGTTAAACAAAAATTGACCTGTTTCAGGATTTTGTTGCCAAATATTTTTCTTCTGAGAAAATGTATTTGTTCCATAATTTTGGCGCGCACTGTCTAGGATCTATATCCTCGGAAATATCGGCAAAATGAAATCTCAGAAAATTGCACAACTAATGACCAAGTTTCAATCTGATCGCTTCATTGGTTTTTGTAAGATGAGTTAAAAAAAATTCGAATGAGTATCTCTAGAACATTATGGTTGAATTGGCCCATTTACGAACCCAGTTGTTTGGGTGGGACGCACAACTTTGTGCAAAATTTTGTTGAGATCGTACTGTCAGTATATCTCAAAAAAATATTTCCAGAAATACTCAATTCATTTGAAAAAAAAATGTTCGTACCTTGAACTTGAAATTTTAGTTTCATACGGTTGAAATCTCTGGAGATATTGTGAAAAATATGTCGAATTATTTCCTGCTTTTTTCCTCGGTATCGAAATTTCTTATGTTTCTTTCCGGAATAACTCAAAAAATACTGATTCAATTATGAGGAAACTTGGTCACTAGTTTGAAAATGGCAGTGAACAACTTTGTGAGAAATTTCGTGATGATCGTGTTATTCGATCCATTTGAACAAAAAAATTTCAATTATTTTTTGGAAATTTTCAATAATCAGTAGGTGCACTTTGTCATGGCTCATTTACTTTGAGACAATGGTACCTGATGAAATTTGTCACCGAATTAAAGTCGACCATTACAGTTATGTTCATGCACAACTTTCAACCCCTTTCAAACCCCTCACTTCAAAAATTTCCTTCAAAAATGCATGAAAACTTGGTGAAAGTGAAACAAAAATTGACCTGTTCCAGGATTTTGTTGCCAAATATTTTTCTTCTGAGAAAATTAATTTGTTCCATAATTTTTACGCGCACTGTATATTATACAATGCTTGAATATGTCTCAATGCCTTAACAGTAAAAGAGACGCCAATTAGAATGACAAGCTCAGTATAAGATTTTCTTTAGAGTGCGATGACTTTAGGTGCATAAATATTTTCAAATAAGGCTTCAGATGGCTAGATGTTGAGAGGCAGATTTTCTATTCGATATTTTCACCTTTTTATCAGTCTGGCATCATACTTACGCAATGTAGGAAAGCGTGGTTATATTTATGAATATTGGAACATGTTCAATCGTCTTACGTATGCATATTGAAGTTAAATTGATCAGATGCTGACATTGGTGAACATGATCCGCCAGTTGTGTGGAATGGCTTCATCCATGATGTATATTTTATACTAAAATTTTCTTTTTTTTTGTGTTTTCTTCCTCAATGTCTGAATTATCTTTTATAGAAATCGCTCAGGTAGATTGCGAAATTCAAACTGTTTGTCAAGAGCAGTTTTTTGAAAATCTGTTGCCGAATGAACTGTGACGAGTAAACAGTGCGCGTCAAAATTATGGAACAAATTAATTTTCTCAGAAGAAAAATATTTGGCAACAAAATCCTGAAATAGGTCAATTTTGTTTCACTTTTACCAAATTTATATGCATTTTTAAAGGATTTTTGTTGAACCCTGTGTCATCCCCATCAACTCTCTAAATTTTTTGAATAGGGAAAGTAGGTCATGTGGTCCTTTTTGTCAAAGTCTTTGTATCTTCTTTACAGGTGTGCAGATTTTTTCAAGAAAAAAAAATTTTTTTTTTGAAAAATTTGTTAGTTCAAAGAGGTTTTCAGTATTCGCACTTTGATTTTTTATGCCATCAGATTTTTATGCATTTTTGAAGGATTTTTGTTGCACCCTGTGCCATCCCCATCAACCCTCTAAATTTTTGATAGGGAAAGTAGGTCATGTGGTACTTTTTTGGCATGGTCTTTGTATCTTCTTTTACAGGCAGAAATTTTCAAGAAAAAAATTTTTTTTGAAAAATTATTATACTTACTTCAAAGAGGTTTTCAGTATGTGCACTTTGTCATGGCTCATTTACTTTGAGACGATGGTACCTGATGAAATTTGTCACCGAATGAAAGTCGACCATTACAGTTTTGTTAATGCTCAATTTTTAACCCCTTTCAACGCCTTCACGTGAAAAATTAGAATGAGTGAAACACTGCGCTTCAGTTATGATCCTAAGTAGGTATGTTATTAGTACGTTTTTAGAAACGTACTAATAAAATCCTTCAAAAATGCATATAAATTTGGTAAAAGTGAAACGAAAATTGACCTGTTTCAGGATTTTGTTGCCAAATATTTTTCCTCTGAGAAAATGAATTTGTTCCATAATTTTGACGCGCACAGTATATCTGATCCTTTCATCAGACGATAAATTTATGAGTTTCTAACGAAGGAGTCAGATATAGACTCAGTTATATCATCTGGAAAAGTACGACTCCACCTACTTATAGTTATCAATTTTACATAAACCGTTTGTTGTATGAATTTCTGGCAATTTCGATTGAAACCAGTAACGGATATTCTTCATATGTTGACGAAAATAATTGTACTACGCAAACCAAAACTGATGGAAACCTCCGATCAACCGAATATTTTGGAAATCTTCACTATTTTTGCGCGCATGTTCTAGGGAAACAGCGTGCTATCGTTTTGTCCAAATGTCTGTAATTTTGGATGATTGAGCCAAAAATGGTCTCAATCGACTAGGCTGGACTCACTGATGACGAATCCGGTGTCAAAATTGATTCTGTCCGGCTGGCCGGCCGGCCGTAGACACGATAACTGTCGACAGAAGCAAGCTAGCTACTTGAAACTTTCAGGATAGGTTGCGCATCAAAATGCCGCGGTTAAGTTCGTTAATGGGCCAAATCGGTCGAATAGTTTCGGAGTTATAGGCACTTGAAGTTTTGAAGTTATTTATTTTTTATTTCAGAAACTACTCAAGTGATTGGATTCAAACTTGGCAGTTTGGTGGAGTATAACTACGCGCAACTTTGAGCTAAATTTCGTCAGGATCATATTGTCAGTAAATTTAAAAAAAAAATTTTTTCGAAATTTTTTTACAAAAAAATTTTTTTTTCGGAAACCATTCATCATATCCAAAAAAAATTATACTCACACTTTGACCTTCTAAATTCACAGCAGTGTACTAAATTTCAGTTCGATACGATCATAAGTTTTGGAGATATCGGGAAAAAATATGTCAAATTTCGAGGTTTTCTTCTCGATATCGTTGATTTTTTCGGTATTACTCGCGAAATACTGATTCAGTCCTGATTAAACTTCACAGCTAGTTTTAAGATGCTGAAAGACAACTTTATGCAAAATTTCGTGATAATCGTGTTATTAGAACAATTTGAAAAAAAAAATTTCTATGATTTTCTCATCATATCATCCTCATTAAATTCTGTATGAAACTTCGAACTGTTATTTTCGATGAAGTACTGGATTTCAATTCGATCTGATCTGTATTTTTGGAAATATTGGAAAAATAAAATTTTGATTGGGTATATCTACGGAATCATTGGGTGGATTTTACCCATTCACGAATTCGGCCTTCGTAATTAAGGTCCAAACCTTCTCTACAAATATCGAGTTTCTAAGTTGTTTCTTTCGAAAGTTATTGTGTTTACGCAGTCGGCCGTTAGGCTGACCGTAAACACAATAACTTCCAGAAGAAACGACTTAGAAACTCGATATTTGTAGAGTAGGTTTGGGGCTTAATTACGAAGGTCGAATTCGTGAATGGGTAAAATCCGCCCAATGATTCCGTAGATATACCCATTCAAAATTTTATTTTTACAATAAGTCCAAAAATACAGACATGATCGAATTGAAATCCAGTAATTTATCAGAAAAAAATTTCAAAAAGCTCTGCCGTGAAGGCAGCAGCTTTTGCGCGCACGTTCAAATTCGTTGCCGAAGCGGTCATCTACATTGAACATGCGCGCAAAAGTTGCTGCCTTCACGGCAGTGCTTTTTGAAATTTTTAATTACTTTACTTAATTCGCGTTCTGCATGTAAAAGTGGTATTCAGTTATACAAGAGTATTTAGTGAAATTTCAATGAATTTTTTCATGGAATTGGTTTTTTTGTATTGTGAAAAAACAAGGACTTATGAATAATATATAAGTTTTATTTAAGACATGAATGAGCTTTTTGAAGAAATTTAATCTCAAATCCCATAATCCGCATGGTGGTTTCTATAAATAATAATTTTATCCGATTTTTAGTAGTTATGTTGCAGATAATGGGAGAGAAAACTCAAAAATATCTATTTTGAACTACTTACGATTATGAAATTGTTAAGAATCCGTTGTAAATTTTTCCGATGTGTTGAAAATTTGGTAATGAATCTTTTCATCTACTTTTAGATATATGATTCTAGATGAAAAGTTAACCGATTATTCCACTGAATTCCAATCTTAGAACCGAATGCGATTATTCATTTTCGGGATTATTGGAAATTTGCAGCGCTTTTCTTTATAACTCAGGGACCACTGGTCGGAAATCATCCGGGTGAGAATTTTTAGGTTGAGTAATGCAACAGTAATAAAATTGGGAGTTTCATGGAAATTAGGTGGTAAATTTTCAAGAAATAATTTTTTCCCTCCTACCCCCAATTTTGAGCCCTTAGGGTACACCGATCCTAGTGAAAAGCTTGGAGGATCAATAGCGAGCAAAATACGATTTGTCCACCAAGTTTCACGGATTTCGGTTCAGTACTTTCGGAGATCACTAAGGTTTATTATTTGATTTTATCAATTAATAAACCAAAAGAAACTGGAAAAATACAGACAATTGCTCAAAATGTCATCGCGCTGTTCCATATAGCAGCGTGTAGAAATGACTCATCCTATGGTTCTTCAGAATACTATCCATCAAATCGACCGTCTTCACCAAAAGAACCTGTAGACAATTGGGTGCTTCCGCGCACACTTGTCTCTCCAGGTACCAGCAAATGCATTGATATGAAAACCCAGAATCCATTATCAAAACCAAGACCACTCTGCAGTTCCAGATTGTGCTTTACTCATCTAGCGTAAAGCGTTCCTTTTCGACATTTTTTCAAACAAGGCCAGTGATCATCGCCACAGTTTGCATAGCAATAAAACAAAACACTTCAAGTCATATCGCTATCATCCCAGGGACCTCGAATCATATTTCCACTGTCCACCGACAGCAACCCAAGTTACCGCGAAATATCCAGTTTCAAAACAGAAATGAATATGTTCGGTTTGTAGTGCTCGAAAGTTTTCGATGTTGAAGTCACGGTTTCACCATTTCGAACTTTTTTGATCGATAACAGTAATCTATTAGTTTGTTCAATAGTTACCTGATTTAAGAGGTATGTGAAATTCTATCCTGAAATATTCTCGTATGTTTAGGAATTTTCGAGTACAGTTCGAGTTGACCCTACTTCTATTGAATGCAAATAACAGAGATAATTCATGTCTGGTTTAATTGCATTTAAATCAGAGTTGTGGAATGTTATATTAGACTTTATCGAAATATGGTATAATGAGATACTGAAGTTAAGTTCAGTAATGTTGTTTATATTGTAATCAAAACAAAGTGTAGGAAATACACCATCATTTGGGAAGGAAAATATTGACCATTTCTGAGTGGAATTTATTATGTTCTTATCGGTAACTTACCAAAATAAATTTTAAAATTCAGATTATAGATTACACGAAATTTGTTTCTAAATATTAAATTTAATTTTATTGCTCCTTGTAAAACGTTGCATGTCGTGATAGGATTAATATTTTCAAGCATAATTAACATTAATGTCGAAGATAAATTAATCAGCTTGTTGAACTGTTTTATTTTTTTTTTTTTCGGTAGTTTAAATCTCCTCCGAACTAGAATATTCAATAAATAAAATTGATCAACCTATCACGTTTTATTTGATACGGTATAGTTTCAAGTCGACAGAAAACCACGCAAATTTCGTTGTCTTGCAATATACAGCGTGAGTCTTTAAGTTTTACATTAATTTTAAACATAGATTCCTCTCATCAAACAAAACACTTTTTTCATTTGCCATTTTTCCAGATTCGGCTCAGGTAAAAAGTTATAAGCATTTAAACATTTCTCAATGTGCTAATACACTCCTGCGCTATGTTTGTAGGTTCACCACAGATATCTTTTACGGAAATTTCTTCTGGAGAATAACCAATCCAAGATTTTATATTCAAAGAAACAAGGTTGAGAAAACTCATTTACTCACTCAATTCATATGATTTGGTGCTTTTGCGATATTATCGCAAGGAAAACATTTCACTACACTGGACTTGAAACACTGATCTTCAACTTGATTTTCATGCAATATCCAATTTCATTCCACTATATGATTATACACACTTTCATCCTCGCCCATTCTCATATTGAAGACTCCATGATTATACGTTTTGACGAAATTTATAAATGAATTATATGAAATCAATTAATTAACCTAAAAATATTCTCTAGACTTATAATAAACATGTTATTCTATGCCTATAAATGTTATGGTTAGATCTGTGGTATGATCACGAAATAGCATATACCTAAATTAGTTCTATGCGAAATAGATAAATATTTAGGTGTATTCTATGGTCCGGATAGACGTGAACCCAGCTTAATTTACTTCCTCTACTAGATCAGGAGCGGATTCAAAAATATAAGGTAATTCTTCGAATTTTATCCGATTTTAGAATATTCAACATCGAATATCTGCAAAACGGTGCGTTTTAGGAGAAATTATAAAAAACAATCAAGTATTTTAAAATGATTGAAGATTCTTATAATGACACAAGGTAAACTTTATCTGCATTCTTCATGCTGATTTCGTATAGTTTTTTGAATAGGCGAGTCTATAACTCTGAAACTGTTTGAAGTAGGATGAAAGTGATTACTGAAGAATATTTGTAATAGTTATAGAAAACTACACACCAAAATTAATCTCATTCGGAGTTACCATATCGAAGCTATAAAAGAAAAACTGATTTTTTCTAGAAATTTAATTAGCCTTTATCTTTTTGCTGGAGCCGAATCTAAAAAAATAATAAATAAAAAAAGTGTTTCATTTAATGAGAGGAATCTATGGTTAAAATTAATGTACAATTTAAAGACTCACCCTGTAATCCATTGGTGAAGGATTTAATGAATGAAATCAGAAATAACGATCATACTTGAGAAGCCAGTACAAAAGCAACACAAAATTTTCTTTTAGAAACGTCCAATAATTCCATCCAATTTTTGGCTATTCACTGTGAGAATTGAACACTTCCGGTAATTAATTTCGATGGACTTCCGGTAATCAATTTCGATGGAGACATGCTTACTTCCCATAATATTGTATTAAACTATACCGTTTGCCAATGAAGAATCATTTATATCATTTTAAATCTCTAAAAAAACCTAGAAAAGCACTGACGTGAGGTCAGGAGCTTTTACGCGCTTGTTCCGTTGCCAAAGCGGTCATCTATACAAGTATCGACCCTGCCAAACGCAGATTTTTTCATATGGTCCTCACGAAATTCTGCATGAACCTCAAGCTATAATTTTCGATCAAGTACTAGATTGCAATTCGATCCCAAATTTTGAATGGGTATAACTATATAAAGAATAATTGGCGAATTCAACCCATTTAAGCATTAGACCTTCTAGATTAAACTGAAAACCTACTCTACAAACATATTTCCTATGTCGATTTTTTACGGCCGGCCTAACCACTGATAGTGAACTTCCGGAAGAATCTATTCGGTAGGTTGATAATTGTAGATTAAGTTTGAAGTTTAATTACGAATGCCGAATTGGCCAATTAGTAAAAACTATCGAATGATTCCGCAGATATACCCTTTCAAAATTTCAGTTTCCCGATATTTCCAGAAACATATAGATCGAATCGCCCTTCAGTGAAAAATGCTACCTCAAAGTTTCAGCCAAATAGGGTCTACAGAACAATGAGCAAAATAACTCTCTCCATTCAACAAAATGCAGGTGGACCCTTTATTTGTTTGCTACCTGAAACTTCAAGGTGGCATTTTTATTTTTTTATAAATATCGGGAAACTGAAATTTTGAAAGGGTATATCTGCGGAATCATCCGATAGTTTTTACTAATTCGCCAATTCGGCAAACGTATTTAAACTTCAAACGAACATAACCGAGATATTTGAACTCTAACCTTATCTGACAATTTCAAGTCGATAGGTCCTTTCCTACGACAGTTAGAGCACAAACGGACGGAGAGAATTGAATTTCACCATAGATTCTCCTCCAGGGTGTTCAATCCAATTTTTTAAGACCGCCTGAGGCTCAAAATTCGAAAATTACAGACATTTTGACGGAACGATAACGCGCTGTTCCCCAGAACAAGTGCGTTAAAATTAAGAGGGTAAGCTTTACAGAACGACTCCTTTGATATCGAATGATACGTCAGCAGGTGGTTTGAGGCCGATATCGATAAAAATATATTCCAATGTGCTCCATCAATCGTGAAAATTCTAAACATTAAAGATTTTTACGAGGGATGGATTTTTATGAATCATAATAAAATTTGTATTGGCATTTTCAGGTTGTCAGAATACTCTGCATTAAATATCAGTTCCTCAGTGCAATATTACTCTTTGCAATGATCTTTTCATAATTTTACAATATGTAACTTCTATTTGCAGCCAAACATGGGAACAAATGAATGATATCAAATAAAGCAGACTTTTCATGAAAGCTGAATTCGAGAATTGGTAAAATCATCCAATGATTCCATTATTTCAGTATTATTCAAGTTACTCTGTAATTCTGTAAATAACTAAGATACCGAGGAAATAACCAAGAAATTTGACATATTTTTTCCCAATACTTCGGAACATGAGTATCGGATCAAACGGAACTTTGAAACACTGTTGTAAAATACTGACTCTTATGTTTTGCCAATTCTGTTGAAATCTGATGAATACTTCCCGTTAAAAAAATTTTTCAACAAAAAGTTCCAAAACTTTCGAATACTTTTTAACAATTTCCTACCCCTATATACGATCCTCACGAAATTTGGCATTAAGTCGTGCCTTGGTAATCTCCAAATTACTTCATAGTTTGAATCTGATCACGCCTTTTCTTCTTGAAATATTTATATTAAGCTTTCAATATCTCCGAAAATGAATATCGCATCAAACTGAAATTTGAAGAACTTTTTTTGAATATTGACTTCAAGGTACAACCGAAGTTCTGATTTCATCATTTGTTATCGAGATATTGAGGAAATATTTTCAAAATTTCAAATTACATGGAAATTTGACATGTCAAAAATTTTGGAATATTTTTTTAATTTTAATCAACACAAAATTTTGCACTCAGTTACACAGTGGTATGTATTCTTCCAATGATGATAAGTTTCAGTAAGATTGCGTATATTCTTCATGAGATATCGTGAAATTTTTACTCAAAGGGCTGGGTCAAATTTCGTTGAAATCTAATCAGTATTTTCTGCGAAAAAATTATTTTTCAACAAAAATTTTGAAAATTTTCGAATAAGCATTTTTTTAAATTTTCCAAAAACTGGATCCAAGCAAATTCTGCACTAAGTTGCGCAAACTATCTACAAATTTTTCAAATGATCGAATCAGTGCTTCATGAGATATCGAATAATTAACGGCAAATTTTAAAATAGGCCGAATTCCGAACCTATTCGATCGATTTCACATATTAACGAATATAACCGAGATATTGGTACTCCAAACCAAATCTGGTAATTTCCTTCGGAAGTTAGAGCACATACGGCCTGACGGACGGATGGACAGAATTGAATTTGACCACGGAATCTTCTTCAGGGTGTTCAACCCAATCGTTTAAGAACGTATTCGGCTCAAAATTCTAAAATTACAGACATTGTAACGAAACGATTACGCGCTGTTCACAAGATCAAGCGCGTAAAAACAATATGTTTCAACAAAATCTGGAAAACCCTCAAAATACATTTTTTTTCAAACTTTCCACCTACGCAATCCTCACGTTATTCTGCTCATAGTTAGGTGTCCTTATTCCATGATGAAATGTGAAGTTTAATCCTGATTGCGTAAGTTCTTCAAGAGAGGAGGAAGGAATCTTAAAATTTGAAACAGCCTTGAAATTCTACATATTTGTTTCGAATATCTCTGAAAATAAATATCGGGGCCAACTGAAAATTGGAGTATTATTGTTAAAATTTCTACTTCAATGCTAATGCCAGATTTCATCGAAATCTGAGATTCTGCATTATATTACGCGTTAGTATTCCACAACTAGTAAAAAAAAGTTTCATCTGATCACTCATTTATGTCCTGATAAACTTTCGAAAAATTTTTTATTTTGTATCGAGTGGTTCCCTGCTAAATACTGCGAGTTGTGCGTTAGTATTTTCCAACTAACTACGAAGTTCCCAACTGATCGCATCAGTAGTTCCCGAGATATTGGAGAACTAACGTCAAAATTTCAAACGGGCATAGCTTCGAAACTGTTTGGTCAATCAGGTCGATTCTGTCTTCAAATAGCAATATTGCTAGGAAAAAGATATTGCTATCATAACAAGATTGGAATTATTGGTATTCTGATCAACGATTTCGAGCAATATGATCTGTCACTTTAACAAGAATCTTGCTATCAATATTGCTATCTTAGCAACCTCAAAATAGTACTTGCTATGCTTCATAACAAGAAAGATTAGAAAGGGAATCTCACAAAGATCCATTTGTTTCAGTATTTTTTCTTCCAAGAATTCGAGAATATTGAAGAAAGGGAAGGATGTGCTAATAGAAATTTGTTCAAGGTTCTCTAGAATATTTAATTTTAAGGAAAATTCTTAGACTACAATACCGGCGTCTCTTTGAATTCCCAACAGAAAAGTTCATCGAATTTCGAATTATTATCGCCTGCATTAAATTGCTGAATTTCATTTCTGGAAATTGGTCAATTTAACTTTTTTCCCTGTTTCGTAACATTTTCGAATAAGTCGATATTCACTGTTAACCAATATTTTATTGGTATCCAGGAAATAAATTGTTGGTCAATTTGACTCGTTTCGTTTCCTAACATTTTTTATGTCGATGTTTACATGAATAAAGAAAACCGTAGATAAAGGTTATGTATGCGAAACCATAAAGAAAACACAGGAATTAGGGTTATTTTCTTCTTCGTTGTAGTTCTAAAGTCTCAAAATACAGTGTTGTCAGCTCTAAAATCACCAATTATGGAAGTCCATGATAGCAATATTGTTATGACGAAATTCATAACAAACATTGCTATAACACTCGGAACAGAATACGCAACACCATGGCCATATTGCTATAAATTAGAAAGATAGCAATATGACTAGAATAGCAAGGTTCATAGCAATACACAAACAGAATCGACCTGATTATCATCCATTAACGAAATCAACCGAGAAATTTAGACTCCAAACCTTATCTGGTAATTTAAAATCCCTAGGTTAGAGCACGTAAAGACGGACGGACAGAAATGAATTCTACCACAGATTCTTCTTCAAGGAGTCAAACCGGATTGTTCAACACCATTTTCGACTCAAAATAAGGAAATTTCAGGGATTTGGACAAAAAGATAACACAGAACAAGCGCGTTTATATAAATGAACTTTCAGTCCCTTCTTCAAGGAAGCTTCAGAGATCCGAAAATTCAGTACAGATATTCATTTTGTATCTCATATCGAAATGCCGTAGTCATAAATACTAAATTAGTTGCTTCAGTATTTCGAGAAGAGGGATTCATAATGAGAATCAGAGTAAAGTAACCACAAACTACTGAAATTCGAAATTGTTTTCCACACTGCTCGTTCAATTCAACAGCGAATCTTTCAATGAAGTAATTTCGCGAACTATGAGGAATGTATAACTTCACCCTAATCATATTTGTTATGAAATACGGTATACCAACTTCGTTGTAATGTGTACCTTCTCAGTGTTTGGTGGATGTTAGCTTATGGTTACATTCACTCCTTTATGTTATAACAGGATCTCCAATTCCAGCTATTTTCATGAAACAAGAGTAGGGTTCTGAGGAGTTAGTTCATGATAGAAATTTCTGAATTCAATTATGCATCATAGACTAATAGAAGGTCGATGGAAATTTCTATGGAGTGAACTACAGTGTGCCAATTTGAAAAGGTAGCACTCTTCTTTCAAATTCAAAATATGGTAATCTTTGATTCTTGGGGGGACATTTTATATACCTAGTTAGTTTCAACCAAAGGTTCAGTGACAACTAGATTTCACGGAAATTCGATTGCCATACACTTGACCTTTTTCGTTATCCGAAAAAAAATATATAAAAGTTATAATAGCAAGAGTTACAATGAAACATGAGAATATTGGAGAATTTTTTTAGTATTTCTAGCATTTCCTAGAATCCCACTTGAGGAAACAACCATAAGTTCTAGATATCATAATGAACATTTTTTCCACAATTATACTGAATTTGTTATTGCAGATTTCAGTTAGTCTCTTCGCTTCTTCAGAAAAATAAATAAGTAGTAGTGGTACTTACAAAGAACACTGCAAATTTAACACAAGGGTTCTTTATTTTCTCAGTTAAATATCCCAATACCATTGATATCTTATATATTATTCATAACTCATTGGTTTTTCACAACACAAAAACCAATTCCATATAAAAATCATGTGGAACATTGAAATCTCAATTAATACTCTTGTATAATTGAATATCATTTCCATATGCACATGCCTAGGTCGCGAACCAGCACAGATTCCTTTCAGAACAGGTGGATCATCGGCTCCTACCTTAGTTTAAGGCTCCTACCCTGAGTATTAGATTCTCGACAATTGATGAGTTTTTCAGTTTGTAATTGATTTTTTTGCATATATCCTCCAATTTGTTTTATCATGTACATGCTCATTATCTTTTATATTCACCCTTATTTCAAAGTCTTAGTAGGAAAAATATTGGATATTTTGGAATTTTTTGGAAATCTTCATTATTCTGCATTACGCTTCTTAATTCGCGTTCTGTAAAAGATGTAAATGTGCTTTTCAGTTATACGAGAGTATTCATTGAGATTTCCATGTTCCAAATAAATTTTTTCATGGAATTGGTTTTTTTGTGATTTTTGAAAACCAATGATTCATGAATAATATATAAGTTTTACGATATGAATGAGCTTCATGAAGAAAATTACTCTTGAATTCCGTAATCCGCAGGGTTATTTCTATAAATAATAATTTTGTCCGATTTTTAGTAGTTATGTTCCAGATATTGGGAGAGAAAACTCAAAAATATTTAATTTGATCTACTCACGATTATGAAATTCTCAAGAATATCGATGGGGCATTTGCACATTGTGTTTATAAAATAATAAACGAATCCGTTGAAAATTTCTCGATATGAGTTGAAAATTTGGTAATTAATCTTCTCGGCTACTTTCAGATATATGATTCTGAATTAACGAAAAAAACATTACTCATGTTAAATAGCATTTTATTAAACAACAGCCAACCAAATTATATTTCTACTAGGCTAAGACTTTTACAATTAAAACAATAGCCAACAATGAACAAAAACCGGTCGAATATCGACAATACAATTATAATAAATGTTGAAAATGACTGCTTTCAGCTTCCAACAAGCATGTACTCTTCTCCTCATTGAAATGCGTATGTGGTGAAATATGCCTGCTGAATTTCTTATCGTTTCACATCCTGCTATAATGCGGTTTCGCAGATCATCGATATTTTCTTCTAAAAGTTAGTAAATAAATTGGGCTTTTCAGTCATGTGGTTTGAAAGGAAAATGTGGATCCAAAATAAAGTTCCAAGAAAAAATATTTTAGGTGTTGACCATTTAAACGCCTTCTAAGTATACTCCAGGGTTGAAAAAATTCCAAAATGTTTAGTTTTATTGACAAATAATATTCCCCAAGTTTCGTTTCTTCAGCTTAATATACAAGGAAAATATAAAAGAGAAACAACTTTTTTTGTTTATCTTCGGAGGGTTGTAACTTTTCCGGGAGGAGGTTTTTCAAAAAATTTTATACCAAATACCAAATTTAATTTTCATCACAGAATCACCCCTCGAATTTTTTCGGTGTTATTCAGATACACCATAGACACGACAGCTAGAGCACTGTCCCCCATATTGCGGCAATTCCATTCCAGACAATACATCATCCTCAATTTCTCATGTAATCTGAATTTGATCTCTTAGATAACCTCATATCATGAAAGTTCAAATATTTACAAAACGAAATTTTCGATAGAGCTACGAAACTAATTCTTAGACAAAAGTTGACTATTTTCCTCTCACCTGAAAAAACCAGATCCAGCCGGTTAAAGTTCATATTTTTATAGATAAGCAAATAGTCTTTCATCATTTCATTTCTGATGTGATTACAAAGCGATACGGGACATTTCAACAAGGTGTAGGTACGACCATAGAAAAACAAGATCATAGAACTCCCTACTAAATCAAAGAAACAAAGTGGCCGCCATCTTTTGGGATCGTGGCGGGAAAAATGACAGCGATTCAAATATTCATGCTGGTACCTTCATATATTTGAAATATTGGAATTTTATCATCTGATGCTGTAAATCCTAGATCAAACGAACATATTATTTGAAAATTTATAATTTTTAAGTCGAATATATCTCATATATTCGCAACAGAATGATTATTTTTGATTGAATCCAGAGATTAACTACTTAGATAGGTTAATTTATTGTAGGATTCGCATTGATCCAAAATGGAATACTTTGCTTCAATGAACAGTGATCACACAGTTCATTAATATAAGTAAATCTTACTTCAATAACTATTGATATTAAGCATACATTTCACGCGTGAATGAAACTGAAAAATTGAAACATTTGAACGTCCGGTTATCACAAAAGATATCTGTCGCGTTTCGAAATTCCAAATTAGAACTGGCCAGTGATGCCAGTTTTCTTCTATAAAACATTATGAATATTTCTTGATGCTATGAAATTTTAGAGGGGCTAGCTCTGTAACACAAATTTTGTTCGTTTACAAAAATTAGAGAAATATGCAACTGATATTTAGTCCCCACATATGTCAAGAACTTCTAGTCCAATTAAAGTTTACTAACTACCGAACAAAGCTTCAAAAAATTAAATGGAAACTGATTTTTTGGCAACATAGTCCATATGGATCCGATCACAATCTGAATAAGCCACTGACTTGCTTCTAATCTGAAATTTAATAGGACAATTGATGCTTGCAGTTAATTCACTTCATATAATATATTTACTTTTTTCATAGACTATCCTTGAACATAAATGTTGGTTTCCTACTTTCATGGTCTTCCCACATTTCGGAACAGTTTTCAGTTATAGGTTAATAATGTAATGATTGTTATGATGACATTTGAACATTTGATGCAGAAAGAGAGACAAGTATCAATTATCTCTCTCTGAAGATTTGAGTCCTTTGTTTCCAAGATTAGGGGTACACTCAAGCGTTTTCAATCATCGTGTTAATAGATAGATAAATACCTTTTCGGCCCTGAAGGCGATGAGAAGAAATTGCTGATAAAAAAATGTAATTTGAATTATCGTGATCAGTCTGTTTATTTTACCTATGTCATAACATTTATCAGTGAATTTTCAAGTCATTTATGAATCACGTGTAGAGATCATAATCACGTGTAGAGATCATAATGGTTTATTGATTTACAAATTGGTCTGTTTCTCGAACTAACTACTATTTTACTGAAAATCTGTATAAATCGTGTTGTTTTTTTCCCCTTCACGTCACCTGTCACCTTTCAAATTGATTTCATTTCCGTCCTTTAAACAATCAATTCAATGGAAGTATGGACAGATTTATTCGAAAATAATTGAAATGGAGCCCATTAAGCTACTGAATGTATCGCAAAAATCAGACTTTCAAGGACAAACATAATATCAATATGGTTTTGAGACTATTATTGTCAAATCTCAAGAATTTGTTTGGTGTTTATGTTTTATGTTCGCACACTTGAGGATTCTTGATCCATTAACAATATTATAGTTGCAACACCATATCGATATTATTTTTGTCCTTTATGAATTCAATTCAAGTTTAAAGGATTTATTTAAGAATAATTGGATTTTGAGTAGATATGAAATCTCCAGAATTGGTGTCTAGGTTTTATATTCTTGAATTCTAGGGATTGCATATCTACTCAATCCAATCATTCTCGAATAAATCACTCCAAACTTGAATTGAATTCATTAAGGACAAAAATAATATCAATATGGTTTTGGAAATATCAGATTGTTAATGGATCAAGAATCATTAAGTTTGTGAATTCACACAATATCATTCGCATATGTTTTACAGAGTCTCCATGAGCAATATTAAAAAAACACTGCAAATTCTACACAAGGGTTTATTATTTTCTCAGTTGAATAACCCCCAATATACCACTGATATCTTAAAAAACTTATATATTATGCATAACTCATTGGTTTCTCACAACACAGAAACCAATTCCATGAAATAATTCATGTGAACATTGAAATCTCAATAAATACACTTGTATAATTGAATAACATTTCCACATGCAGAACGCTAACTGAGTAGCAGAATTTAAAATAATATTTTGAATGAGAAGAGACGTTCCACAGTCGTTTCACCTCTTTGAAAATCTTACTATTTTCCACAATCATTAAATTTCGCGTCGGTATTCTACAACTGAAAATGAACTTCAAATCAGATAGGGTTTGCCCTTTTTGAGATATTAGGGAAATATCTCAGTATTCAAAATGGTCACGAAATTTTTTGCCAATATCTGCACCAATAAATATCGGTCGAACTGAAATTTGAAACACTGTTTCTGAATGTTGACTCTGAAACCTGTACCATATTTCATTGAACTTTGATGGATATGTATCCGAAAAAAAATGTTTAAAAAAAAAATCCGATTTTTTCCAATAAAATTCTCACAAAATTTTGCATTAAATCAACTGTCTTTATTTCACAATTAGTCATGATGTTTCAATCCGAACGCGTTTGTATTTCTTGATACTGAGGAAATAAACTCAATCTTTCAAACTAACACCAATACGTAAAACAAAATTCAAGACGTTCCGCTAATATCAAATGTGTAGATGTGATTTCTACTAGGATTCAACTTTGTTTTGAAAAATATTAATGTAATGAAAGGAAAAAATCTCAACCTTCCTGTGGAATTGATCTGAAAAAAATTTTTTCCACAGCAGATATCCGATTCACTTGATTCAGAAAGTATCCACCACACAAACTGAAAAACTAAAGTTATTATCAATAACATTTCTGTAACAATTAAATATAGCGTGAACCTCATCAGGTTGAATTCCAAAGAATAATTCTAGATTATAAATGTCGTTCGTAATCGTTGTCAGATACACTCAACCAAGAGTGTGTCAAATCCGACAGCCTGTTTGATGTAAAGACGTAAAATTCAAACAAGTAGTTTGCCGACAACCAGATGATGATACATGCGGAATATTTTTGTCTACGCTATATCCCTTGTCTTAGGTCAAGACCAGGCACAGACCCCATTCAGAACAGGCAGATAGATCATCGGCTCCTAACTTTAGTCTAAGGCTCCAACCCTCAGTATTAGATTCTCGACAATCGACAATTGATGAGATTTGTGGTTTGTTATTGATTTTTTTGCATATTATATCCTCCAATTTTATTTATCATATAAATGCTAATTATTTTTTATATTCAAACTTATTTCAAACTGTCAGTACGAATTATATTGGATTTCGATTGAAACCAGTAGCGGATATCCACATGTTGACGATAATTGTACTACGCAAACCGAAATTGATGGAAACCTCCGATCAACCGAATTTTTTTGAAATGTGCATTATTTTAAATTACGCTAATTAATTCGCTTTCTGCATGTAAAAGTGTTATTCAGTTATAAAAAAGTATTTATTGAGATTTCAATGTTTCAAATGAATGTTTTCATGGAATTGGTTTTTGTGTTCTGAAAAACCAATGATTTATGAATAAAATAAAAGTTTTATTTAAGATATGAATGAGCTTCATGAAGAAATTTAATCTTAAATCCCGTAATCCGCTGGGTGATTTCTATAAATAATAATTTGATTCGATTTTCAGTAGTTATGTTTAAGATAATGGGAGAGAAAACCCAAAAATATTTAATCTGAACTACTTACGATTATGAAATTGGCAAGAACATCGATGGGGCATTTACAAATTGTGTTTATAAAATGATAACGCATCCATTAAAAATTTCTCGATATGTGTTGAAAATTTGGTAATCAATATTTTCATCTACTTTTAGATGTATGATTTTGGATGAAAAGTTAACCGATTATTCCAGTGAATTCCAATCTTAGAACCGAATGCGATGATGTCATTTTCGACATTATTGGAAATTTGCAGCGTTTTTCTTTATAACTCAGGAACCACTGGTCGGAAATCATCCGGGTGAAATTTTTTTGGTTTAGTTTTGCAACAGTAATCAACGTTAAGAGTTTCATGAAAATTCGGAAGTAAGTTTTCGAGAAATTTTTCCCCCCAATCCCCCATTTGGAGCCCTTAGGGTACACCGATCCTGCTGAAAAGCTTGGAGGATCAATCCCGAGCGACACACGATCAAGTTTCACTGATTTCGGTTCAGTACTTTCTGAGAAAAACCCCGGACAACGGACAGCGGACGGCGTACGGCGGACGGACGGATTTTCTTTTTATTCGTTCATTCAAATCTACATACTCCAAAACGTAAACTGTGAAATTTTCAGGGGGGTTATTTTTTTTTTTGTTGGTCGATCACTAAGGTTTATTATTTGATTTTATCAAATAATAAACCAAAATCGAGCTTTTCATATTTGACGCTTACGTTTTAATCACTCTACATAAGAAATGCAAATGATAGTATATGAACTGATGAACTGGATGGCTCTTGTCGATAAATTTTTATTCGAAAATTTTTAAAATTTTTGATGACGAATTTTTTTCTTTGAAAGTATTGATTATATTTCAATGGAATTTGGCACAAACTTCAGAGTCAGTATTTAACAACAACGTTCCAAATTTCAATTTGATTCGGTGTTTACTTTCGGACATATAAGGAAAAAACATGTGCCAAATTCCGTTATTATTTGGAATGTCAACGTTATTTCCTCAATATCTCAAGAAGTACAAATGCAATCAGATCGAAACTTCGTAATCAGGTGGAGACTACCAAGAAGCAACAAAATGCAAACTTACGTGTTGATCTTATAGTTTGAATTCGAAAAAGCGCGTAAAAGCTCTGGACTTCACGCAGTGCTTTTCTAGATTTCTTCTTAATTTGCATGGGACCAAGATTTTGAGGGTGACAGCGTGGGAAGGTTTTTTTGGGAGGACTTTTCATTAATTTTCAGGTGTTTTCCAGTTTATATTCCCAATATAATAATGTTCTTTTTCACATATAGGCGGCGAAATCCTAGAAAGCACCTGATATAATTGAAGTTGGCACCTTTACGAATTAACACAATGTATGTGTTTATATCAGAATATTCGATATTCGGTCTATGACCAAAGAATCCGAGAATTTAATAAACAATCCGTCAAACAATTTGTCCATAAATCTATGGAATAAAATCCATCCATATTCCCATATTTCAGATGTTGATATCATTTCACTCTAATGACATACCTACATTGTCAAGACAAAAGAATCATTATGTGAGGTCAAAAATAATAACGTAATAAAGTATGACTAAACCATGAAATTGTCGATGAAAATAACGATCTAGAAATGTTATCTCGTTGTAACTTCCTCATTTTTCAAACGAGAGTAAAACACTGCCGCCAATTTTGTTGATTAATGGGATTTCCTTCCAACATATTAACCATAATTATTGCGTTTTGCAACATACCAATTTTAAAATTCTTCTTCTCGCAGGATACGTATATTTTTTAAGCAAGAATTGAGTCAATTTGAACCTAAGAAATTTCGTTCAACTAGTTCAGTGATTTGAATGTACAGTTTATTTATATCGGAACATTCATCTGCATCCTTTTCTTGAAGCCTGGTCCAGATGAGTGCTGTGCGAAGAGCGTATGCAATAAAACACAGGGAGTTCTATGGTTCGAAGCAGCACTCTCTCTGCTCCGTCGGGATCACTGAAAATATAATATTCTATTATCTCTGGTCGGGACTCGAGGCTGAGGCTCGAGTGCCCTCCACACTATTCGCCGAATCGTTCATCAAATTTCATTGAATTCGCTGTTGATATGATATGATAATATGATAAGCGATTCGGCGAATAGTGTGGACGGCACTCGAGCTCAGCCTCGAATATTACATTCAAATGCATCGTTCGAGTCGAAAACCGAGTCCTGACGAAGCAGAAAGAACGGTGCCTCGAACCATAAAACTCCATGTGATTTATGGTTCGAGGCAGCGTTCTTACTGCTCCGTCAGGACTCTGTTTTCGACTCGAACGATGCATTTGAATGTATAATTCGAGGCTGAGCTCGAGTGCCGTCCACACTATTCGCCGAATCGTTTATCAAATTTTATTTCGCTGTTCGCATTACACTCACCTGAACCCGGCTTAAAGCCGGATCCAGATGAGGGTAATTTGATTAGCGATTCGGCGAATAGTGTGGACGGCACTCGAGCTCTGCCTCGAATATTACATTGCAATGCATCGTTCGAGTCGAAAACCGAGTCCTGACGGAGCAGAAAGAACGCTGCCTCTAACCATAAATCTCCATGAGATTTATGGTTCGAGGTAGTTCTGGGGAACAGCGCGTTATCATTTCGTCACGATGTCTGTTATTTTCGAATTTTGAGCCAAAATTGGTCTCAAAACTAGGTTGCACTCACTTATGAAGAATCCGTAGTCCAAATTGATTCTGTCTGTCCGAACGGCCGGCCGTGTGCGTTGTAATTCTCGAAAGAAAGGGCCTAGAGTCATGAAATTTTCAGGTGAGTTGAAGATCCTGAATATCTCGGTTGAGTTCGTTAATGGGCCAAATCTGCAGAATGGTTTTTCTGCTATAGCCATTTGAAATTTTGATTTCTCAATAACTCGAAAAACATTTATCTGATCGAAATGAAACATGGTTGAGAGATGAACAGTGTCAATAAGATGAATTATCATGGAAAAATTAAAAAAAAAAAATTATTTTTTTTTCGAAAATTTTCATATTTCATTGAAATTTCACTGAAATTTCCAAGTCACCATTTCGCAATATGAACAAGCGCGTAAAAGATGCTGACTTCACGTCAGTGCTTTACTAGATTTTTTTCATTCACGTCTGCTTTGTCCAAACAAAATACAAAAGGGATCCATTTCATAGTATCTCAGGATCTACACGATTCTTCGAAGCTAACACAAAAAAGTTTCAGGCCCTCATCAATAAATAATAATTTAAGAAAACATAGATAAATTCAAAATGACAATTACCGAATTACCATGAAAAGTGTCATGCGCTCTGATTGCTCGATTGGTGGCGTCTGTGTCGGTGGCGAGAGTATAAAATAAAATTAGTTTCCCCAGTTTGGTCTAATGATTTAGTAGGAAAACAAATTAAAATAAAAGCCAGAGCCGGATCTGGGATTTCAGCGCCCGTGGCAAGTTATCGAAATGAGCCCTTTTCAATTTTTTTTTTCAATGACTACATAGTTTTCAGGAATGATAGTATTTATTCTATTCCAAAGATATTTTACTATTATTATATTCTTTTGAGAACGAGCATTAGATTCTTAGGTATATCAAACAATATGTGTATAGAAATTACTATAATCTCCCATGTATCTTATAAGGTAGTGAAGAGAACTCACAAACGTATTAATATACGATAATGAGGGTATGAAGAAAACGAAAGGGAAGTGAATAGAATAATTTATTCTCAAAATGATATATAAGCAGTCAAAAACTGAAATACATTAGATAACACATATGCCAACAAAGGTCAAAACGAACACTTTAATATTACTTTTTGTAATTCGCCATGATGTAGGGTCATTAAAATCAACTGGTTCAGGTTTAACCTCAGTAAGTCCCGATTCCTCGTCAAAAGAATTTTCCTTGTCCGAATTATCCGAAATGGAATACTTTCTTACGATAGGCTCGGTACTTGAAGAAGTAAAAGGAAATTCCGCTACATGATGGGCTTCGCTAATGGAACCACTTTTTGTCGACACAATACCCGCATCGTTCTTAAAGTAACTGGAGATATAACTACTATTTTTTTTAGGTCTAATAATTTTTATCCCTGATCTTCCGAGATTGCGATCCTGATAGTTTCTTGGGCGACATTTCAGTTGGTTATACCAACCTAAAATTATGTAAGATTCTGAAAATGCATGGACGTCGAATCGGAATGTTTTGCGCGCTCGTTTATATTCATATCTGAATTGTCTCAATGCTCGACAAATGTCAGGAGAACAGAAAAAGGTTTCATGTTTCAGTGAAACTCAAGAATCATACTATTCATTTGATCGACATTTGATCCTCTTTCTGTAGTACCCATAGCTAAGAAGCTGATTAATAAAATACTAGAGATACGATAAATTTATCGTATTCTTCTCAACATCTTGATGAACTTCTTCTTATAAATATGAAAACTCGTGTAATTATGGTACGACGCAATTTTAATTGAATCAGTATAATTTGGGATCTCGCAAATAAAATTCGAACGATAATATCGCCGACATATTCTCAACCCAAACATAACCTTATAAATTTTGCAGTCTCTAAGTTATATCTTTCGAAAATGATTGACTCTCGTGTGCACGGTCAGAATATAATTTGACCGAACGCGCAAAAATCCTCAACTCAAAATTGAATTTATTCAAACATACCTTATTAAAATTTTTAAACTTTTTCCAGCACGAATAATTTCCCGGCCCGCTTGCACGATCACGTTATTTGCGGTATTGCACATAATATAGAATATAATGATATGTTCCTGGTTCCTATATTTCTTATTGATGCCATCAACTGCGCCGCTGCATGGAATTACCCCACATGCCAGAAAAAAAGTAGTATTAATAAGACTGGGGTGATTTCATCGAGCCTATCGGTCGTAAACGTCTTCGAAATACATTACTCTTATCAAAGCCGGTGTGATGAACGATTCGGCGAATAATGTGGACGGTCTGAATCTCTTTGTCATGTCGTCAAGAAACCGAACCTAGAAGGAGCGCTACCGCCGATAGCTCGAACCATTGAATTCCCTCTGAACTTGCCGCTAATTGAGGTCTTCAGTGTTCGAATAACAATTATCTGGACGCGATCGAGAATCGTAGGGCGACGGACAAGTGTAAATTTATCATCTGTTAATTTATTGGTTACTACTTGTCGCCGCATATTGAACAACAGTTGCATGCACTATAGCACCGCTCTAAAATATGAATGGACTTCGAAGTGAAAAAACATCTCTTCAAGAAAAAAAATTATAACTTTGCACCCCTAGTTGGTTGGCGCCCGTGGCAAATGCCTCCCTCGCCACGCCCTAGATCCGGCTCTGATAAAAGCACCATTGTTCTATGCACCTTACTACAATCTGTAGTTCTTATCAGATGCAACTAACAATCATCATTCTTCCTAGAATTCAAGTTCTCTGAAATTTTCAGGGCTACTTACCTATTCGTTGAGTGTTATTAAGCGGAAACGATAAAACAAAATGTTAACTACTCATTGATAATTATATCCATTTTGGAGTTCCACTCTGTAACATTCAATCTTCCATCAGAGCATCGGAGCGGAGACAAGGTCAGCAAGAAAAAAATCCATTGTAAATGGAGGAATATGTCATAATTCGAGATCAAATTGTGATGACCCAACGACAATCAGGCTTTTTGGATTGAAATCACCGATTTGTCTGTCTGTCTCACCTGTTCAATTGTTCCTGTTGCTCGCGTGTGTACAATAATTTGTCTATCTGGTTAATCGCTGTAATTATAGTTTGTTTTTCTATATCAATGAATATGAATGGTATTATAAATGGTTTCTTCGTTTGTATTACATGAATGATAATCTTTTTGTGTTTGTTCAACATTACCTACTTAGTTCAGAGTTACGAATGATGAAGAGGTGTAACAATTTTTCTGATGCTTCCTAGGAGGGGAGATAATTTGACCAAAATTGCTTCGAGTTTTAAGTCACGGTTCTCTTATTTGGATATCATCTTATTTAATATTTTCATTTCGGTTAATTTTTTGCGCGCATGTTTTAGGGGAAGCCCGTGCTATCGTTTTGTCCGAATGTCTGTTATTTTCGATGATTGAGCCGAAAATGGTCTCAAACGACTAGGTGGGACTCACTGATGACGAATCCGGTGTCAAAGTCGATTCTGTCCGGCCGGCCGGCCGGCCGTGGACACGATAACTGTCGAACGGAGCCAGTTAGCGACTTGAAACTTGTAGGGTAGTTCACGCATTCAAGTACCGCGGTTAAGTTCGTTAATGGCCAAATCGATCAAATAGTTTTGGAGTTATAGATATTTTAAATTTTGAGGTGATTTCCTCATATTTCAGAAACTACCCAAGCGATTGGATTGAAACTTGGCAGTTGGTTGGAGCATAACACCGCGCATCTTTGAGCAAAATGTCGTTGAGATCTCATGTTCACCTAATTTAAAAAATTTTTTTTTCGAAATTTCTTCCGAAAACATTTTTTTTTCTGAAACTACTGTTCAAATTCGAGAAAAATTTCAATTATACCTTGAGCTTCATATTCCACAGCAGTGTACCAAATTTGAGTTCGATACGGTTATTAGTTTCGGAGACATTGGGAAAAAATATGTAGAATTTCGTGGTTTTCTTCTCGATATTGTTGTTTTTTTCGGTATAACTCAAGGAATATTGATTCATTCGTCATGGAACTTCGCCACTTGTTCAAATATGCTGAAGGATAACATTGTGCAAAATTTCGTGATGATCGCGTCATCAGAACGATTTGAAAAAAAATTCAAAATCATATTATCCTCATTAAATTGAGTATAAATTCGATCTAATCTGTATTTTTGGAAATATTGGGAAAATAAAATTTGGAATGGGTATATCTGCGGAATCATTGGGTGGAGTTTACCCATTCACGAATCTGGGCGCATTTTCAAATTCGTTGCCGAAGCGGTCATCTACATTGAACATGCGCGCAAAAGCTGCTGCCTTCACGGCAGTGATTTTCTAGATTTTTTTCGATGAATTACTGGATTTCAATTCGATCTAACACAATAACTTCCGAAAAAAACAACCTAGAAACTCAATATTTGTAGAGAAGGTTTGGACGTTAATTACGAAGGCCAAATTCGTGAATGGATAAACTCCACCCAATTATTCCGCAGATATACCCATTCAAAATTTTATTTTCCCAATATTTCCAAAAATACAGATTAGATCGAATTGAAATCCAGTACTCTATCGAAAAATGACAGTTTTAAGGTTTATACTCAATTTAATGAGGATAATATGATTTTGAATTTTTTTTTCAAATCGTTCTGATGACGCGATCATCACGAAATTTTGCACAATGTTATCCTTCAGCATATTTGAACTAGTGGCAAATACATTCATCACGAATGAATCAGTATTCAGCTTTTGCGCGCATTTTAAAATTCGTTGCCGAAGCGGTCATCTGCATTGAACATGCGCGCAAAAGCTGCTGCCTTCACGGCAGTGATTTTCTAGATTTTTATGAATATGAAACCATCCCAATCGAGTAGAGAAATTTTTGTGTGAAAGCTGCTCTAAGCGAAAAATTTATTTATTTATTAGAAATACTGCGGAAAAATTTTGTAGACCGCTGTGAATTATGAAGTTGTATGTCTGAGTAATTTTTTTTTCAAATCTGATGAATTTTATCCGAAAAACCACTCATTTCGAAGAAAATTTCTGAAAATTTTTCCTACTAACATTGGGAAAATTTCAGAAAAAGTTTCGTGCCGTCATGATTTATCTTATCGCTGAAGTAGTTCCTGAGATAACAGAGAAATAACCTCAACATTTCGAATACTATAACTCAACTGTGTTTCAAAATGAACAGTCAAAACGGAGCACTTAAACAAATTCGATAACACTCGTGAACTGCTTTTTCAATCCTTTAAAAGCAACCAATACCACGTGGAGGTGAATTACGGCTAGGCAACACAGCCACATTCAAGTTTCATTAAACCTCGTTAATATCTGGAAGTCAGGCAACTAAACGCCGTCTATATGCTTCAACGTTGCCAATAGCCGCGTGAAATATTAGAATTCAAAGAAATTTCGACACTCATAGAAGAAAACGGGGTGTTGTTCTGTAGGCTTCATTGAGTATTTGTTCAAAAAAAAAATTTTTTTGGGACGTACGTAATTCTTTTGTGAGAATGCGCAATGTTATTTTTCCATTTTTCACTCCATTTCAGTTTTATTTTCCCGAAATTCTTGAATATGAAAAGTGGCAACAGTGCGCATTCCTACGATTTTTTCAACGATTTGCATCAAAAAAAAATTCTGAAAAAACGAACTCTGCGACGAATTCTTGGCTCTTGAAGCAGGGTCCAGATGGGTGTAATCCGAAAAGCGAATGCAATAAAATTTTATTCAGGATTCGGCGAATAGTGTGGACGGCACTCGAGCTCAGCCTCGAATAATAAATTCAAATGCAGCGTTCGAGTTGACAACCGAGTCCTGAAGCCGGGTCCAGACGAAAGTAATTCTAACAGCGAATGCCATAAATCTCAGGGAGTTTTATGGTTCAAGGCAGCGTTTTTTCTGCTCCGTCATGACTCGGTTTTCTACTCGAACGATGCATTTGAATGTATTATTCGAGGCTGAGCTTGAGTGCCGTTCAAACAAATCGCTGAATCGTTTATCAAATTTTATTGCATTCGCTGTTCGGATTACACTCATCTGGACCAGGTTTAAGACGAACAGCGAATGCAATATATCATAGGAAGTTTTATGATTCGAGGCAGTGCTCTTTCTGCTCCGTCGGGACTCGGATTCCACCACGAACGATGCATTTGAATGTATTATTCGAGGCATAGAACTCCCTGTGTTTTTTTTTGCATTCGATCTTCGATTTAAACTCATCTGGACCCGGCTTTAAGCCGGGTCCAGATGAGTGTAACCCGAACAGCGAATGCAATAACATTTGATGAATGATTCGGCGAAGAGAGTGGACGGCACTCCAGCTCAGCCTCTTATAATACATTCAAATGTATCGAGTCGAAAACTGAGTCTCTAGCGTTACCTCGAACCATAAAACTTCCTGTGATTTATTGCATTCGCTGTTCGCATTAAGCCGGGTCCAGAAGAATGTAATGCGAACAGCGAATGAAATTAATCACAGGGAGTTTTATGGTTCGAGGCAGCGCTCTCTCTGCTCCATCGGGACTCGGTTTTCAACTCGAACTATGCATTTGAATATATTATTCGAGGCTGTGCTCGAGTGCCTTCCACACTTTTCGCCGAATCGTTCATCAAACTTCATTGCATTCGCTGTTCGGATTGCACCCATCTGGATCTGGCTTTACACTCATCTGGACCCGGCTCAAGAGCAAAGAGCACCGCCCGCTGATGAATTACGGCTTCGTGGATTTCGTCAACACAGCCTTGTTTATATCTCAAGGTCAGGCACCTGCCCACGGTCTGCATGCTTCAACGTTGCCAATAGACGCGGGAAATATTAGAATGCATGAAATTGCGACATTAATAGGAGAAAACGTTATTTATTACTCAGTTTCAATTTTCGCGGAAATTCTCGGATATAAAATTGGCAACATTTCACGTTCTTACTATTTTTTTCAACTAATTGCCTCCAAAAGTCACCCGGTTATATTCGAGGTACTGTTTGCTCTCAAGAGATTTATTGAAAACGATCCATGAGGTTCAGAAGGAATATGGATAATGATGTTGTTCACAATGTTCACAGTATCAAATCATTTTAAATAACGATGTATCTTGTTCTGTATCGATAGGATTTCAACACATCCTTTCCATCTTTTTGGCGTGAAGGGAAAAGAAATAGCTGAAAATTCAAGACGAAATACAGTTTTTTGTGAATAACTCAGAAAATATCCACTTTAGGGCAAGGGTGTGATGCATACACTCACATTATTTTTTAACGTAGATTCAATATCTGCCATAAAAAAATGGGGTTCTAATTTGAAAAAATTGATTTTTCACAATTTTGTCATCCCTAACTTTGAAAGCGATTTCTTCACCCCCTGTATCATGAATCGCGATTTCGATTCTTAAGGTGAATACATCAATCTTACATCTTGAAAAATCCCAAAAATGAAAATTTTCCATCCAAAAACCTCGAAGTTATTCTTGTTTCAGCGGAGCTCTATTTCCGAATTTTTTTTCGAATTTTCCCGCTCAGAGAGAAATTTCCAATCAAAACTAAAAAATGTTATATCAAAATAAATTGAAATTTTCTAAGGAATCTATTTCTGCAATAAAAAAATGGTGTTCTAATTTGAAAAACGGAAGTTGACGTCATTTCCGGAAAAACCGGAGGTGCTCATGCCTTGAAAATATTTTAGATTTCATCAGCATCGTGAAATACTTATAAGTGCTGAATTTCATGAAAATACGTTCAGTAGTTTCCCGTATAAATATGGGTGAGGTTCCTCGTGAAAGACCCTGTATAATGAACCTGCCCACCAGGTAAATCAATATTCGGAGTTACACCTCATCAAGCCTCAACAGATTATTGAGTTGTGCTAGGTCAGGAGTAATAATGTACAATAGGATTAAAGTGAATCGTCGAATTCTATCGGCAAAATCAGATAATACCGGATAATTCGTCCCTTATGAACATAATGACATTGTGGACGCAGTTTGAATTATCGATAAGAAGTTTGCTTCCAAGAGAATGTCAGAGTATTCAGAACTACGCTAAACTTTTTTCATGACTTTTAGGATGTAGATTTTTTCCAAGAACTTTTCATATTAACTTGTTTCGGGATTTCTCATCTCACTATCATTTGATGGTGAAGAAAATAGGCTTTTAAACTAGAAAATCATGATTTGGAAGTAGGGAATATTTTAAGGATCCATTCAATAGGTGGTTTGAATGTAGATCGAGTGCATACTAATGCTGGAAGTATTAGCATTTGGTAAATAGTGGATACTTCAAAACTACGAAGGAACTTCATTTCGAGGTAGATATACAGGGTGAGTCTTTAAATTGTACATTAATTTCAACCATGAATTCCTCTCATCAAATAAAACAATTTTCTCATTTGCCATTTTCCTAGATTCGGCTTAGGTAAAAAGTTATAAGCATTTAAATATTTCTCAATATGCTAGTACACCCCTGCGCTTTGTTTGCACGTTCACCACAGATATCTCTTACGGTAATCTCTTTTGGAGAATAATCCAAGGTTTGAAATTCAAAGAAACAAGATTGAGAAAATTCATTTACTCACTTGATTCTTCTGATTTGATTTTTGCGATATTATCGCAAGGAAAACATTTCACTTCACTGGACTTGAAACACTGATCTTCAACTTGATGATCATGCAAAATCCAATTTCATTTCACCATACGATTATTCACAATTCCATACTCGCCCATTCTCATATTGAAAACTCCATAATTAAACTTTTTTCACGATATTTATAAATGAATTATATAAAATCAATCAATTAACCTAGAAACATTCATTCGTGACGGTTTTTTTGTAATGCTGCAATATCGCAGTTACAGCGACCTGATACGACAAAAGGATGAACGTCATACACATCGATCAAAGTATTCTGCACTCGAAGGTGAGACTCGCAAGATGCTCCTGGCAGATGGCGCGCTGTAGTTGTTATACTGCAACGGTCCTTCTGAAAGGTAACAAGTATCGAGAGAACTCTCTGCGGTTTATCCAAGTTAAGTTGACCTGACGATCAATAATAATTGTGAAACAGCTGTAGTCATTCTACTTGGATCCGCTTCTTCGGTGTAGGTGTTTTGGTTGATTGGATGATTAGCTCTGATCAAGGGGGAATATTTGTTGATTTATCGACGGATATTCGTCCTTGTGATTATGTTATTTATTCTCTAGAATGTTGTGGGTATGGAAAGTCTAGTCTATAGACAGGGACTATGTCTGTGCTGTGGTCACGATAGAGCATAACCCATAGAAATTATAACTTAATGTTATATATATGCATATACCCATGATGTTAAAAACATGGTGTGCTTATCTGATAAATGAGTGACGTCAGCTAGCAGAAAATACGAAGAGTTGTTTATTCTGTGCTTTGAATTTGCATGTTAATTCAAAGCACAGAATAAACAACTCTTTGTATTTTCTGCTAGCTGACGTCACTCATTTTTCAGATGAGCACACCATGTTTTTCACATCATGCATATACCCATGATGTGAGTACAGTGCATCCCATTTTGGGTGAGACACCCAGGTTTCTCGCTTGTTATTTGAGATAGAGACTTGCGGTTTTCACGTTCCTGTCCTACTTTTTTGTGGAACTCAAGTTGGCCTAATCAGATTTCGCATAACTGTTTCCGTTTATGAGATACAGGGTGATTTTGGAAATTGATACTTTTCGGACCCCTCCTTTATCTCCGAAGTTATTAGAAATAATGATCAGGTAAAAATTACGTCTGATACAGAATTCTGCGTAGAGTCCAGTGGTGTACTCGATTTTTTTTCCGGGGTATGGTTTTGAAGATACGACACAAACCTATATTTTTTTCAATGGAACACCCCGTATCTCATTACTTCGTTGAATTTGTAATTTTTTTCCCTTCAAATTGATGTATAATACTATATAGGTAGGATGTTCAGAAATGCTAAAAACACTAAAATATCCTTGTTGTTACTATAGCTACTTTGTATTGGGAGTTTTATCAAGCAGGCATTGAAAAAAAAACAAATCTGATCAATCTGTCATCGCTTTGAATTATTTTTGGGTTTCATCATGTTTTGGTTTTTGAACCATTCTCAGAGAGACATTGATTTTGCGAAAAAAGTTATTTGGTCAGACGAATCACATATAAGCAGTGCTGGTATATTCAACAGGCAAAATACAAGGCACTGGTATGATGAAAACCAGCACATAATTTTTGAACGACAACAACAGGGTCGATTCGGTTTTAATGTGGCATGTTTCATATTAGGGACAAAAATCATATACCGCATTTTTGAAGGATCTCTTACCGCAAATAAGTACCTGACAATTTTAGACGACGTGTTACCGGAGTTACTGGAAGATGTTCCCCTCGCCTTTCTGAATTACATACATTTCCGACAGGACGGCGCCCCTGCTCATAATTCAAGGTTGATCGGGCGGTTTTCAGATAATAATTTTCAGGGTTGTTGGATTGGAACTCATAGACCCATCAGGTGGCCTCCAAGGTCACCTGATCTGTCTATATTAGACTTTTTCTTGTGGGGTTATTTGAAAAACAAAATATACAGTAACAGAAACAACAGTCCCGAAGAACTTCGTGCATCAACAGAGGCAGCCTTCCAGGATTCACAAAACCACCCTTTTGTAATATTAAATGCACTCAGACGTATTGAATAGGTTTGTCGATTATGTATTAGGGAAAGTGGACAGCAATTCGAACAGTTTTATTCGTAAGATATTAAGCAGTGTTGAAAATTTGATCAATGATAAATATTTTATTGTGTATTTCTTCTGTATTTAATTTGTATTATGAATTTTGTATTATTTATTTGTTGCTATCAGGTGGGTATTACTTTTGTTTTTCGTGTTAGTGATGAGTGTTTTATCTTTGTTTGCTTACTCTCCTATAAATCAAAATCACAAATGAAAATTATCCAATTGATTCTTTTTTTATTTGGGAAATCCATGACCCACTAACAAAAAATCATCATTATGTGATGTTTTAGTATTTTTTAGCATTTCTGAACATCCTACCTATATAGTATTATACATCAATTTCAAGGGAAAAAAATTACAAATCCAATGAAGTAATGAGATACACGGTGTCCCATTGAAAAAAATATAGGTTTGTGTCGTATCTTCAAAACCATACCCCGGAAAAAAAAATCGAGTACACCACTGGACTCTACGCAGAATTCTGTATCAGACGTAATTTTTACCTGATCATTATTTCTAATAACTTCGGAGATAAAGGAGGGGTCCGAAAAGTATCAATTTCCAAAGTCACCCTGTATCTCATGAACGAAAACAGTTATGCGAAATCTGATTAGGCCAACTTGAGTTCCACAAAAAAGTAGGACAGGAACGTGAAAACCGCAAGGCTCTATCTCAAATAACAAGCGAGAAACCTGGCAGTCTCACCGAAAATGGGATGCACTGTACATTATGCGTATACCTAACATTAGTTCCATGCGAAATTTGATGAATATTTCTGTGTATTCTATGGTCGTGATGAACGTGAACCCAGCTTAATTCATTTCCTTCACTAGATCAAGGGCGGATCCATAAATATAAGGGAATTTTTCGAATTTTTATCCGATTTCATAACCTTCAACGTTGAATTCCTGCAAAACTGTGCGTTAAATGTGAAATTATAGGGAATAATAAAATATCTACAAAAATCTACAGAAGAAAATCTAATTTTTGTTGGAAATTTAAACAGCCTGTATCTTTTTGCTGAAGCCGAACATGGAAAAATGATAAATGAAAAAAGTGTTTCATTTGATGACAGGAATCTATGGTTAAAATGATCGTACAACTTAGATCGTCCGACGGTAAATACAATTACTTTCGGAAGAAAGGACTCAGAAATTCGATATTTGTAGAGTAGGTTTATTTACGAAGGTCGAATTGGTGAATGTGTGAAATCCACCCAATGATTCTGTAGACATACCCATTCAAAATTTTATTTTCATAATACTCTCGAAAATACAGATGAGATCGAATTGAATTCCAGTACTTGATTGAAAAATTATAACTTGAAAATTCATATAAAATTTCATGAAGATAATATGACCAGAAGATCGCAGAATTTTGAATATTCGAAAAAAAATGAAATTTATTTTTTCATCAAATTGTTCTAATGGCACGATCATCGCGAGATTTTACTCAAGGATGTTCATCAACATTTTAAAACTGGCTACCAAGTTTCATCATCAGTGTTTCTCAAGTTATTCTGGAAAAAACAACAATACTGAGGGACAAACCACGAAATTTGACATTTTTTTTCCAATATCTCAGAAAATTATATATTTTCAATACGGAGTTCAAGGTATGAGCGATTTTTTCTTCTGATATGGTGGATAGTTCATAAAAAAATTCGAAAATAGTGTTTCATATTTTACTATATCTATTTTCAAGGTACGATCTGAACACAATTCTGCATAATTTGCCAGTACAATCTAGTCATTTGTGACCAATTTTTGCTCAAAATTCGAAAATTACAGACATTGTGACAAAACGATAACGCGCTGTTCCCCAGAGCAAGCTCATCATTCATAAGGCACTCGACTAATTCGCTGAAGCGTCCTTTTTACGAGCTTGCTCTGGGGAACAGCGCGTTATCGTTTTGTCACAATGTCTGTAATTTTCGAATTTTGAGCTAAAATTGGTCACAAATGACTAGGTTGTACTGGCAAATTATGCAGAATTGTGTTCAGTGAATCATAAGTTATGATTCGTTCGAAAAAGGGAATCGCAATATGACATGCATTTTTTACGGTCTCTTACGGTTAGACCGTTTTCCATCTCGCCCTAAACTAAAGCTAATAAATTGTGCTCTCATCTCGTTTTCCGACTAGACGAGACCAAACTCTCATGAGAATCACTAATGAACATGAACGTGCGCACAAATGCTCCTGATCTGAACTCTTTGCATCTCCTAACATTTACATAATAATTATAATATCAATTAAGGGCGACCCTCTTCTGGTCTTCCCCTGTTAGTCATTTCGGTTTCAAAGTTATTCCCTTCGATAATGATTAACATCATTATCCTGTATTTGTAACTTCATCCAGTGCCCTCCAAGATGCGCCAATTCGACTCTAAATCAACGCAAACCGCTCTATCTCGGAATACGATGTTTTTGATAAAATATTTCCTCTATACTTCGAAACAGAACAATTTGATAACGCAGTTGGTAAATAATAATGAACGCAGCACTACAACAAATATTTGAGAGGATTTTTACATGAATCGTTCGGAGTTGTGACAGTAATGTGTTAATAGTGATTCTTGTGATTATTTCGAGTTTTTCCGATTTCAGTTCCGTTTTTGAATAATGGACAACCGTGAACATGCAGACGATGAAGCTTCCAGAGATCCTGGGGCACATAAATCACTGGCTTTCGACGAAAAAGATTTCGAAGGTGAGTACTGTAGGATTAATATGGCCGTTTGACATAACCTCATCTAACCTTATATCACTGAGATGATAATCCCAGATAGCATACACACATTCTGAGAAAGTTCATACAAACTATCACAAGAACGTTCATTTATTGTCAGAACATTCTCACAAGAGACATGTCATATTCAAAGAACGTTCTACGATCTATGAGATGAACTCTGATTCTACAGAGGTGCTATTAAAGTTCTTCAAAATATCCCAGGACGTTCTGAGGATACTCCGGGGGTTCACACCGAATATCCTATCGATATTCTATCTGAAAATTTATACCAAATAAACTTCAATTTCATTTTAAGTGAATGAACGTTGTAGAAACTGGACGATAGAATATTATTCAACGAGCATACAGGGTGAGTCTTTAACGTGTAATTTTAACTAAAGATTCCTCTCATCGAACAAAACACTTTTTTCATTTGCCATTTTTCCAGATTCGGCTCAGGTAAAAAGTTATAAGCATTTAAATATTTCTCATTGTGCTAATAAACTCCTGCGCTTTGCAAGTTCACCACAGATATCCCTTATGGTGATCTCTTTTGGAGAATATCAATCCAAGGTTTGAAATTCAAGACAATCAAGATTAATAAAAATCATTTACTCACTTAATTCTTATGATTTGGTGCTACTTGCGATATTATCGCGAGGGAAACTTTTTCAACTTGATTTTCATGCAATATCCTATCTCATTCCACTATAAGATTATACACAATTCCATCCACCCCATTCTCATACTGAGAACTCCATGATTATACTTTTTGCACGAAATTTATAAATGAATTATATGAAATCAATCAACTTACCTAAAAACATTCTCTACAATGTTATTGTTATGGAAAGTCTAGTCCATCGACAGGGACTATGTCTGTGGTGTGGTCACGAAATAGCATATACCTATAGAAATTACAACTTAATGTTATATTTATGCATATACCCAATATTAGTTCTATGCGAAATAGATGAATATTTCTGTGTATTCTATGCTCCGGATAGACGTGAACACAGCTTAATTTACTTCTTTCACTAGATCAGGGGCGGATCCATAAATATAAGGAAATTTATCCAATTTTTATCAGATTTTATAATATTCAACGTTGAATATCTGCAAAACGGTGCGTTTAAGGAGAATTTATAGAGTAATAATCAAATATTCCGAAATGATTGAAGATTCTTTGATGACATAAAATAAACTTTGTGTGCATTCTTCATGCTAATTTCGTATAGTTCCATGATTCGGCGAGTCTATAGCTCGAAAACCGTTTGAAGTAGGATGAAAGTGATTACTGAAGAATATGTGTCATGGTTATAGAAAGCTTCACACCAAAATTCATCTCATTCGGAGTTACCATATCAAAGCTACAAAAGAAAAACTGATTTTTTTTGGAAATTTAAACAGCCTGTATCTTTTTGCTGGAGCCGAATCTGGAAGAATGATAAATTAAAAAAGTGTTCCATTTGAAGAGAGGAATCTATGGTTAAAATGAATGAACAACTTAAAGACTCACCCTGTATAATAACTGCTATTATTCATCCAAGTGAATAATAGCAATTACTTGGGAGTTAAATACTACACTTCGTCCACGACTTCGTTGGTAAAATTGGAATGATTCAGCAGTTTTTACATCCTACAATAGAGTTATCAAAATGGTCAATTTAATTCTCTGTGATTGCTGAAAATTGTCGAGCTCACGAGAAACGTCAAAATATTCACTTGATATAGATACATAGAATACATAAGTTGAGTTCCGATATTCCTGGCCAGTACTTGTCAGTAAATTTTGACAATCGATTTTACTGGCACTGCTTTGCTAATTCAACGTGTCAGTACGAAGCGTTTCGAAATTACTGATACTGATTGGGAATATCGGAACGCAACAAAAATCTGAAATATTTACGGAAGTTGCCGACCTGTCATACCAAAACTAGTCAAATCAGAACTTCTTTCTGATTTTCGGAGTTGGACTATACATTATTCTCACGAATTTCTGATAATAAATTCATTTTGACGAATTTAAATTATGCTTATTCATTCCATTCAGTCAGAATGGCGGTAATATCCTTCGTCTCTGAATATACAAGTCTGAAACTTGATATTTTTGAATACCTGCTTATTACAAGAGGTATTTATTATCTCAATATTCAGTTCATGGAAAGGAAGTATTCCAGAGTTGTGTTTTCAAAAATACCACAAGAAATCATTTGGAACGATAGATACTACAATTAATTTGTCTGGTTTGAAATTCGTCCGATAAATTCGTATGAACATGAACAGCAAAGTGAAAATTCATATTTCAATTTCAATAATAATAAACACGAACATTTCCCCCAAATATATGCATAAGTAGGAGTTTAACATAATTCATGACTTTTGAATTGTACATGTATTAATAGGTACATACAAAATTTAAAGGAGATCCAAACTATCCAATAGAATCCCTTAGTAATATCAATTTCTCGTTTCGTAGTCACCGTTGTTTTGGCTTCGAAATAACTTCTTGTATCCATCCATGAAAGTATTCTCACAAACTTCATATTGCTCCTTATTCCCTCACACATATTTCAGATTATCAATGAGTAGATGTTCCACATTTGTTAAACTCCTCTTATGTATTAGTGAAAATCGATTATTTCAAATATCTGATTCATTCTTTGGGAAATACTTTCATCAGATTATAGCTCAATTCATTTTTATTCAGCGGAATTAAATGTATGCACTTGCCAAAGCGACGTAAGCGCCATCATCGTTTACAGAGCCAAGTAGCCCAAGATTTGACAATTCTAGAACCGCGTTTTGGACCCAAAATTTTAGTGGGTAATAGTAGGAATGTGTCGACACCTGATATATTCTATGCATCTATCACTTGATCTATGCATATGGTATAATATTTCACGCCTACTATCCACAGGCTTGATAAGTGACTATTATTTTCCTTCAATATGCATAATGCAATTAACTAATTATCTGTACATATTGGGATAAAAATAAATTTTATTCAGTTTCCACAATTTTTCATTCACTAAGAATATAATGGAAGTTGTAATTGTTGTGGTATTTGTTTTTTCAAATGAATTTTTTGTTCAATATACCGGCCATACCATCCCAACAAAATTTTGCAGGTGGTTGCACATCAGTATGCTACAACTAAACATCCAACTTCAATCAGTTTTCTTATCATTGGCCGGCCAGTAGGCCGGACAGAATCGATTTTGACACCGGAATCGGATTCATCATTTCAGAGTTCCACCTAATGATTTAATATAAATCATTATGGATCTTGTATTATTACTCATCATATTGTAATCAAGATTTGTTTTTTTCTTTTAAGTAGTGTACTCAAAACACTTATCGTTCTCGATTAGATCTGAAACAAATGATGCCCCACTTCATGTGTGACGATGAAAAATAGATAATCGATTCATAAGATTAATCTCAAAGTCACTTTTTCTGTTCAATGAAGTAAAAAGAACAATGAGGTCAAAGCTATTCTCTAAGACTTACCACTGGTATTCCCTGTCTCTCTTTCTTCTGCTCCTGTTATGATGATAGCTACAAAAGTAAACAAACATAATTTGCTATCTTCCTTCATAGAAAAATCAAGGTCGATGGCATTGTGTTATCTGTTCATAACCTCAAGTTCGAAACTTTTGACACGGCTTGAATTGGTTCAAGGCAGATATGTGGTTGCATACAAATTGTTAGTTTCAACTGAAAATCACTGGTGAAGATATGATCTTGGACATGCATATCAATTACAATAAGAAATGAGAATGCGAAACAAATTTTACCTCTAGGTTTCTCGTTTGTTCTAAGAATTGAATCGTTCAATTTTTCTTGCATAATGCAAAAGATGGGTATATTGACGATGGTAAATGGTTCCATTGTCGAAATGACCATAATTTAAAATCATTTCCATTAGCATTAAGTCACATTCTATCCTAATTTTCATAAAGATAACAATATCTTCATCTTTCAAGATCTCAATCTTGTCGAGATCAACTTGGAATAAATTTCATATCGGACTGGAAATGATTTCTAAAGCATGACCTTCTTTACGTTTATGGGTGTTGAGAGTTGTTGAGAGTGATATAATTCTGCAAAAATGTTTGTAATTCCAGAATGTGTACCCACGTTGGTCTCAAAGACTAGGTTGAACTCACTGATGAAGAATCCGTGGTCGAACTCAATTTTTACCGGCAGTTCCTATGTGCTCTTCGAAGAAAAATTCCTAGAGCTTTGAAAATTTAGAATTTGAATTGGTTCAAAAGTCAGATATGTGGTTGCCTACAAATGGGGGTTTTTCATTCTAACGAAAATGCAGTAATTTTCATGAAAAACCTCTGGAACATCACATTTCAAACATATAATTTCAATATAATATTCTTTAAAAAATGTTTGATTACCTAAAACTGAAAAATTAAAATGATGATTTGAAATTTAAAGGGATTTGTCTCGAGTGCATGATATGGCAACGCCGAATTCAGCTTTCTCGGAAAAAAGGACGTCAAATGTGTTACTTTACTTAGGAAAACAGAGATAGCTATACTTCGATCTGGTTAGAGTAGAAGACAACGACCAAGGAATAGAAAAAGAAGAGCACAGATTGTCATACTGTCATATTACTGACAAATCGCAAACGGAAACGAATAACAAATTGTTTAGTTATATTGACAAATAACACGTGTGCACCACAGAATAGGAATGAATATTTCATTATTCTATAGTAGAACAAGCTATCCTACTAAACACCGTTGCCACTACGTGCATGCCTGGCAAATCCCTTTAAATTTTAAAACCCCAATTTGGAAATCTGATTTTGAATACTTTCTGAAGGTAATTTGGGAAAATTATGAATCAAACCCATAATAATCATGTTCAAATTTGCATTTGCAGTAATAACCCAAATTCAGGAAAAACCCCCATTGTTAGTTTCAACTTAAAATCACTGCTGAAGATACCATCTCGGACATGCATATCAATTACTATAAGAAATAAGAACGCGAAACACATTTTATCTCTAGGTTTCTCGTTTGTTCTAAGAATTGAATATTTCCATGTTTCTTGCAATAGATATGCAAATGATGGAATAGCATATATATCTATATTGACGATGGTAAATGGTTCCATTGTCGAAATGACCATCATTTAAAATCATTTCCATTAGCATTAAGTGCCATTCTATCGGAATTTTTACACAGATAACATTATCTTCATCCGAAATTTGTTTCACAGGAATAAGACACTAATTATTGTTGGAAAAACGTATTTAATTATGCCGACGTTTCGTTGGATTTGTCCAACATTTTCAAGGCTGTAACAACATAAAGCTCTTCGACACAACTGTGCATTGTAAAGACAAACAATAGAGATGACTTACCTAAATTAGCTGCGTTTGAATTAACATAGATGTAATGAATGAAAACTGGAGAACGAATCACCACTACAGAGACAAAACAAAACTCACAATTAGTTAAAAGCATAAAAATCCACTCATATACACAATTAAAACCATAAATTAATAAATAAACATGATACGCCATTGACGACGACAAACACTAGACTTAACAAATCGAGTTACAATTATTGTGTACTCATATCCATATAATATTTGAAACATATGCTGAGAATTGTTTTTACTACCCTGCGGTATTTACAATCATTGTTGCCTATTCTTGTATAAATTCAACAAATTATTATAGATCATACTCAAAATTTCAGTATCAGCTCTTGTATTTACAGTATCTTGTAACCTTATATGAACCATTTCACTGACATTTCGTCTAGGCCAATTCTCCTCCCAATCCAAAATTATCTTCATCATTTAAGATCTCAATCAATGTCTTGTCGAGATCAACTTCGAATAAACTTCATATCGGACTGGAAATGATTTTTTTAACATGACTTTTTTTACGTTATTGGTGTTGAGAGTGTTATAATTCTGCAAAAATGTTTGTAATTTCAGATTGTTTTCCTCACGATGATCTAAAAGGACTAGGTTGAACTCACTGATAAAGAATCCGTGCTCGAACTCAATTTTCACCAGCCATTCCGATGTGCTTCTCGAAGGAAAATTTCTAAAGCTTTGAAAATTTAGGCCTAATGGCCGATCGTGAACACTATAACTTCCGATAGAAACAACTTTAAAACTCCATATTTGTAGAGTAGGTTTGGACGTCAATAAGGAAGGCCGAATTCGTGAATGGGTAAAATCCACCCAATGATTCCGCAAATATATCCATGCAAAATTTTATTTTCCCAATATTCCAAAAAATACAGATAAGACCGAATTCAAATCCAGTACTTGATTGAAAAAAGATAGCTCAAAGTTTCGTACAGAATACATTGAAGAAAATGTAATCGGAAGATTGCGTAATACCAATTGAATATTTGAAAAATTGTAACTTTTTTCAAATTGTTCTAACGGCACGATCATCACAGAATTTTGCACAAAAGTTGTTCAAGTTTTCAAACTAGTCACCAAGTTTAATCATGATTATATCAGTATTTTTTGAGTTGTTCCGAAATTAACAACGATGCCGAGGAAAAACACGAAATTTTACATATTTTTTTTCAATATCGCCAAAAACTATGATCGTGTCGAACCGAAATTTAACCCACGGCTGTGAAATATGAAGTTCAAGGTCCTGAGAATTTTTCCGAATATAAAATACTTTAAACTAATTGAATTGACAGGTTGAAGGTCAGGTTGTTGAAACAAAAACCACCTTTCAGACCATTGCCAACATGTTTCGATTTTATTCTAGAATTCTCTTCAGTGCTCTAAAATGAATTACAAGATTTTTCTTTCAACACTTATATACAATGCTGTAATGTGAAATGGGACAAGTTTGTACAATAAATTAATAAATAATAACATAAATATCAGTATACTACAATGCAAAAAACAAACTTTAAATAGAACAGTGAGAGAAACATTAAATATAATTCATATTAAAACAAATAAAAACACTTGACTACGTTCACAATTTTTAATTTAAAATATCTTGTTGACATGCATGTTTCGGGTTTTATCCCATTATCAAAACATGTTTGAGGTTTTATCCCATTATCAAAACATAGTTTTGATAATGGGATAAAACCCGAAACATGCATGTCAACAAGATATTTTAAATTAAAAATTGTGAACGTAGTCAAGTGTTTTTATTTGTTTTAATATTAATTACGATGTTTCACCAAGTGTTGAGCGAGCAATCAATTTCAAATATAATTCAGCTCAGCATATAAGTATACTTGATCCAACATCAAAAGAGAGATCAAGTTACTGAGCTGAATTATATTTAATGTTTCTCTCACTGTTCTATTTAAAGTTTGTTTTTTGCATTATAGTATACTGATATTTATGTAATTATTTATTCATTCTCAGATTTGTATTAATAAACATTTTGATAAATACGTAATTACTACAATCTCTATGTAGAGAGGACAACGTTGCATAGTTATCTGACAGTAAAATGACTGTAACCTAACATTTTCAAAATATACATTGTGAAATGTGTCAGAATGTCATAGCCAACCTGGATAGTTCATGAAAGTGATACATGGACTTCGAATATTATATAACCTAATAATAGAAGGTGAAACATGTTTTCTTCTGCTATTTCAATTATTCCTTGTTTTCAGGACATCGCGCACACAGTGTTTTTGTAGGAGTACATATTCCAATGGAGAGAAGACATTCACACAGACGACATAAACATCACCACAAGAGCGAAAGCAACAAAGATGGATCAGAAGATGACAGACCAAGTAAGTGCTTGCTAATCAGAAACAAAAATTAGAAGAATCTTCGAGAATCGAAGTTCCTGCTCGAAGCTTTTCGTTATTTTTTCAGCTCCCCATTGTTGAGAGCGTTGAAAGATTTTAAGACCTGTCATCAGGTTTTTAGCACTAGGAAATCAATTATTATCTTTGAATTTGATTCTGAAATACTTTTCACAAGGTTCGAAAATTTGCATTTATGGTTTGAAGTTTGTTGCTTGGCAATTCCGCGAATGATGATTTTGGAAAAAATTTTATGAGCTAAATTTACGAAAAGCAACAAACTTGAATATTACAAGTGAGGAAATTCACCTGGTTAAATTTCATCTCGAGTGGTATTTGACCACTGAGAATAGAATTATATATTCTCTTCTCTCTGTATTCGACATGACTATTTCACGAGAAAATATGTCGAAAATTAGTATGGTCACAAGTGGGAAATTCGAGAATACTATCTTGAATTTTAGAAATGTCGAAATTTAATTATTTTTTAGGTTTTTATGGGTTTCATGAATATTACAGGAACAATACAAACGATAAACAAAGTGAACTGTGACGTTTCAGAGTACAAATCTGCCCCTTTCATCAGACTAAGCAGTCATTGTTCGCTGTATTGTTCATTAGGCAATCTTTTCTGCAAGAAACTGCTCTTGACAAATAGTTTGATATTGCAATCCGCAAGGGCGTTTTTCATGAAAAAAACAATTTTTATTTAATTTTTAATCGTTCTTTTTCTGATACTGGGATTGAAAACCCATAAAAAACTAAAAAATAATGCAAAACCCTCCCAAAATAAGCTTTACTCGAAATTCAATCTTTGAAACACTAACATGCTTATTTTTGCCGGCTTGAACGTTGTGAAACGGGCGTAGCTATGGAGGATTTATTCGAAGAATTTGTTATCATAATTTTTTACCGTTGATAGCATGTCCATGGACAAATAAAATAAGTTCTTTAATGCGTTTTTGAAAAACATAAAAACAACGTCTGGCAGGTTTTCTTGAAAAACGGGAAAATTAGGGTTGACGATTTCTCCCCACTGTAGCTATGACAGATGAGTGATAAATTAAGTTCTATTGACTTCGAAAAACAACTTCGGCAAAATATTGTTCGTTCTTCTTCGTGCTACTTTGTGAAAATTGGAATGAATACCTCATCAAGTTTCTATGGGGAAAATTTTCGTCCTATTGTGAGGTTTTGAGCTTACATCCAAACTAATCCCTATTAATTCAGGAATACCCTGTATACTTATAATAATCCTATTGATGTTCATCGTAAATATGCCTCAATGTTAACTTTCATTGTGACACACTGTTGACTCAACTAAACTTTAATTCCTTTTTATTCCAGTCACTCCACCATCCCAAAGGGTCCAATTTATACTTGGAGAGGATATCGATGATGAAAAACATGAAAGCCACCCTTTATTTTCTGAAATGGAGGAGCTGGTGGTTGACGGTGAAGAAATGGAATGGAAAGAAACTGCAAGATGGATAAAATTTGAAGAAGATGTGGAGGAAGGTGAGAAAAATGTGTTTTTTAAGCACCGTACAAACACGCGAGCTGAGCGGCTTCAGAAGCAGTTTTAGTTGGGCTGCCTCGCAAGTGTGTACAGGGTGGGCAAAATTCGTTATCTACTGAAGGGATCTCGAGAACTATAGCAGCTAGAAGAAAACTGATAACACATTCTCTAGCTCTTTTTTCCTGACTAATCTGAATCTGAAAACAGATCCAGCTTATCGTTCATAGAACTTGAGTTATGAGCGAAAATTGAGAAATTGTCATTTTCAATAATGCTGAATAACTCGCTTGTTTGAACTCGTATTCGTAATCTGTTCTACAGTCACTTTTTTAGGAGTAATTCAAATATAATAGGACTGAATTTTTCAATCCATCCATTTTCGAGAAATGAGAAGGATTTTGCATTTCTTAAATGTGAACTATAGTCAAAAGATCTATCTTGCTACAAAATTTTTGCTGATTTCAAAAATGTATTATATGTCGCTATTCACATGAATATGAGAAAATATTCATTACTTTTTCCCTGCTTTTCTATTCACTGTTGAATTATGAACAGGCTGACGTTACCATAGCGGCGACTCAATATGCATCAACTTTGTGTGAACTTGCGCCTCAATGATTGGAATCAGCGATTGCTGAATAAATGTTTCTATGGTTAATTTGTCATAGTTCTTAAGATCAGCAATATTTCGGGTCATTAGGGATAATGAACATATTTTCTATTGCTAATCTTAAGAACTATGACAAATTAACCATAAAAATATTCATTCAGCAATCGCTGATTCCAATCATAGAGGCGCGAGTTCACACAAAGATAATGCACATTCTATCGTCGCTATGGCAACGTCAGCCTACTCATAATTCAACAGTGAAAAGAAAAGCAGGAATAAAGTATTGACTATTTTCTCATGTAATATTCATGTAAATAGCGACATATGATACATTTTTGAACTCAGCAAAAATTTTGTAGCAAGATAAGAGATCTTTCGACTATATTTACATTTTTAAAATCCAAAATCTTTATCATTTCTCGAAAATGGCTGGATTAAAAAATTCAGTCATATTATATTTGAATTACTCCTAAAAAAGTGCCTGTAGAATGTATCAACAGATTTCGAATACGAGTTCAAACAAGCGAGTTATTCAGCATTATTGAAAATGACAATTTCTCAATTTTCGCTCAAAACTCGAGTTCTATGAACGATAAGCTGGATTTGCTTTCAGATTCGGATTAGTCAGGAAAAAAGACCTAGAGAATGTGTTATCAGTTTTCTTCTAGCTGCTATAGTTCTCAAGATCCCCTCAGTAGACAACGAATTTTGCCCACCCTGTACGGTGTTCTGAGCGGCCCGCGAGTCATTTCAACAACGCGAGGCTGCCTCACAAGTGCCTCGAAACTCCCTGGAAAACCGCTAAGCTCTCATGTGTGTTAAATCCTTCGAAATATCGAAAAATACTAATTTCCGATTAGAAAAGTAATTCAACGTGCGAGATGAAAGAATCAACCGATTCCAATTGAAAATTTTTGTTTTTCCAAATATTTCAATCCAATTCTGAAGTTGTAATATGCAGGGTGTTGAATCTCAGCTTGAAAAAAGTCCCATATTTTTTCAATACAGACCTGAAATGTCAATTATTTGAATATGAATCGATTGACCTGTATAAGTGAATCATACGTTCTATACAGGGTGAGTCTTTAAGTTGTACATTGATTTCAACCGTAGATTCCTCTCATTAAATATAACACTTTTTTCATTTACCATTTTTCCAGATTCGGCACTAGTAAAAGATACAGGCTGCTCAAATTTCCAAAAAAAAATGGTTTTTTTTTAGCTTTGATATGGTAACTCTGAATGAGATGAATTTTGGTGTGAGGTTTTCTATAAATATGACACATATTCTGCAGGGATCCTTTCATCCAACTTCAAACAGTTTCCGAGTTATAGACTCAACGATTCATAAAACTATATGAAATTAGCAAGAAGATTGCAGATGAAGTTTATCTTATGTCATAATAAGAACCTTCAGTCATTTTAGAATACTTAATTATTCCTTATAATTTCTCCTCAAACGCACCGTTTTGGAGATATTCAACGTTGAATGTTAGTAAATCTGATAAAAGTAGAGATAATACCTAATTTTTGGATCCGTCCCTGAGATAGTAAAGGCGGTAAATTGAGTTTCGTCTACACTGATTCGAACCATGAAATATACAGAAAGATTTATCTATTTCGCATAGAACTAATGTACTCAGATTAGGTCTATGCTATTTCGTGGTCAGGCCACAGATATGGAAGCTTGGTCTTCATGTCTATGTAACTGACTTTCCATAGAGATCATAGAGTTCAATTAATGTGTTTAGGTTGGTTGATTGATTTTATATCATTCATGTATAAGTTGGAAATAAGAATAATTATGTAGTTTTAAATATGAGAGTGGGTGAGGATGGAACTGTGTATAATTTTATAGTGGAATGGAATTGAATCTCGAAAGAATATCAAGTAGAAAATCACTGTTTCAATAGTCCATCAGTGTAGTGAAATGTTCACCTTGCGATAATATCGCCAATAGCACCAAATCATAAGAATTGAGTGAGTAAATGAGTTTTTCAATCGTTTTTCTTTGAATTTCAAACATTGGATTGGTTATTCTGCCAAAGAGATCACCGTAAGAAATATCTGTGGTGAAATTTCAAAGAAAGTGCAGAAGTGTATTAGCACATTGAGAAATATTTAAATGCTTATAAATTTTTACCTGAGCCGAATCTGGAAAAATGGCCAAGGAAAAAAGTTTTCATTTGATTAGAGGAATCTATGGTTGAAATATTAATGTACAACTTAAAGATTCACCCTGTATATGAACGGATTATTCTGGGTGGTTTCAAAATTATTGCAGTTGGAAATATTGGGGAATACAAGAAACACCCTGTATCTCGGTTATGAAATCGATCAGATCTATCTATCATATAGAGGTTTTTCGGACTCGTCTGGGTGGCTCTACCTCAGATTAACGTATGTTCATTTACCAATGAAACAGCCTGTATATCTCGATAGAGGGAGTTACCCACTCAAAGCGTTTCCTAATTGATTCGAATTGATTATCTGTGGAGCGAATAGGATTTCGTGCTGATTAGAAAGAATGAACTGAATCGCATGGGGATTATTGGCTTTTATTCGTGGGAAATATGCTGTTGAAGCACCGTTTATCGGATGTTAAAAAGCACGAACTGCCAGAACGATAGGACTATGACTGAATTAAAATTGCAAAGAGTCGTCATTTATGAAATATGGAGTTTGAAATAGCCATTTATCTGACAAGTGACATTTTTCCTGGGTCTGCAATTTGTCTTGTTATCACGAGATGAGAAAAAAAAACTATACTTCTTCAACTTCGAATTGAGACCTTACAGAATCAAATTGGGAATAAACATATTCAAATTGGTACTAAATTAAATCAAATTGAGACTAAACACATTCAAGTAGGGAATAATCAATTTCATATTGGTATAACATTCGTTCCTGTGTGAATTGGAGTTTTATGAGCTTCTTGAGTGTGAACTATGCTCCTGCAATCTCTTTGGCATTTTCTGTCATTTTTTGCCCACCCTTGGGCGGTTAATTTCTTGATACTCAAAAATTCGCGAGTCCTCTCAAATCGCCGTTTTCTTCATGGACTGCAAATCTCTGCTTTTGAGTTGGTTTCGAATCTCCTTTTTAAATAATTTCGAATTTAACTCTGGTTTGAACTCATTAAATACTCTCCTTCGACATTGAAGTGTAAACTTTATGAAGTAATCAAAAAATTTAATTCAAAGAACAACGAATGTTGTACCCATATGAAAACGATTATTCCAATTTGGAAAGATATATATTTCAAATTAGTAAACATGTGAAATGATAACTCCCAATTTGAAATATATATATTTCAAATTGGGTACAACATTCGTTGCTCTTTGAATCAAAATTTTTGGACACCTTATAAAATTAACACTTTTTTGTCGAAATATTGGAAAACGAGATTCGGAATCAATTAAAAAGCAAAGATTTGTAGTCCATGAAGAAAACGGCGATGGGAAAGGACTGGCGAATCTTTGGGTATCAAGAAGTCAACCGCCCTGAGGTGGACAAAAAAACAAAAGGAAAATGTCAACGAAAAAGCAGGAGTATATATATAGTTCAAACTCAAGAAGCCTATAAAACTGTAATTCACAAAAGAACGAATGTTGTACCAATATGAAATTCATTACTCCCAATTCGAATGTGTTTAGTCTCAATTTGAAGTTGCGAAGGTATAGAATGGCTTTGTCGTAAAATCAGAAGCTTTAACGTGCTCGTTCAAGTTCGAAACTATTTCCTCACAAAAGTTTGCTTGGAGATTCATCCCATCATTTTTCAAAATGGACCCTAATGCCACAAATCTGCACGTGTTTACATTTGAATTTACGATTGACGACGAATTCACATAAGTGACATTTAATTTATCCAAATTCTCGGATTTATCCCGATAATGATCTCAAAACACTAGGTTAGACTCACCGATGATGAATCCGAATCCGAAATCAATTCTGGCCGGCTGTAGGCACGATTACTCTATCGACTTCAAGAAAGAGTATGTTGAATGTGAACACGCTACAGTTGAGTTCATTGATGGGCCAAATCGGCCAAACTGTTTTGTAGTTACAGTAGTCCTGATGTTAGGTTATAGGTTATGTAGGAGGTTATATCCTGAATATCTCAGAAATTAGCTGTTTAATCGGATCGAAACTTGGTATTTATTTTGAGCATACCTACCGACGCGCATCTGGTTGCGAAATTTTGTCGGAATCGCATTGTTAGTAAATTAAAATTATTTTTGTGGATCCGCCCCTGAGCATGTAATTGCCTTGAATTAAGCTTCGCCCACGCTCATACAGGCCACCGAATACATATTTAATCATCTATTTTGTGACCAGAGCATAGAAATAGATACTAGGTCTCCACGTCTATGGACCAGACTTTCCATAGAGTTCACTTAATGCGTTTATAGGTTAACTGAATGAATTCATGCAATTTATTTATGAATTTGGTGGACATAAGGCTAATTATGGAATTTTCAAAATGAGAATGGATAAGGATGAAATTGTTTATAATCTTATGATGTAAACAATTGGATATTACATGAATATCAAGGAAAAGATCAGTGTTTCCATGGTCAATTGTAGTGAAATGTTTTCGTTGCAATAAAATCGTGAAAATCACCAAATCATAAAACTTAAGCGGGTAAATGAGTTTCTCAATCATGTTTCTTCGAGTTTTTAGCAATGGATTGGTTATTCTGCAAAATAGATCACCGTAACAGATATCTGTGGTGCAGGAGTGTATTAGCACATTGAGAAATGCTCATAGGTTTTTTCCTGAGCCGTATTTGGAAGAATGGCAAATCAAAAGAGTGTTTATTTGATGAAAGAAATCTACGGTTGAAGTTAATGTGCAACTCAAATTTCTCTCTGTATATCAGCGGTAGCTCAGTGATTAGAGCTCATGCCTCATGATCGTGAGATCTGGGGTTCAAGCCTTCGGCCGGAAAATAACTTTTTCGGTTTTCAGGGGACCTTCGAACCATTCGCTGTTGGGTAAACAATTAACAGTGCTGTTCCTAACGTGGCGTAAGAATTTAAAAACAAAGCCTACACCGAACACACCCGGTATCCTAACTCTCACAAGCTTTGAGCTTCTGAGGGGTTTCATTGAAGCCTAGGATAGTCGAAAAATACAAATACAAATATCAGGCTTTCGTAGATGGTGATTCATGTTCAACCGCTAAAAAATTCTAAGTTAAAAATTTGTCTTCTCAAATGTGATAAAAGATATTTCAATAAAAACAATAAATTTCAATTACAGGTGGCAACAGATGGTCGAAACCTCATGTTGGTACACTATCCCTTCACTCCCTTTTTGAACTGCGAAGTTTGATATTAAATGGAACAGTTATTTTGGACATGGATGCCAGCTCTATTGAACAGATAGCAGACTTGGTCCTGGACCATATGGTTAACAACAATTCATTGGATTCAGATAAGAAAATGCAAGTTAAAGAAGCACTGCTGAAGAGACATAGGCATCAACATCAAAGGAAGGATCATGTGTTGCCGATCATACGATCTTTTACTGAGATCGGGAGAAATTATTCAGCTCACAGAAGTAAGTGAATCACAAAATATTCAATTTATTCCATTAGAATTGCAATATTGCACATAATGATATATAGTGCAGGACTGACAAATGACTCATTGATATGTTCATTGATCTATTATAGATCATTTTAGGATATTTGAAATAGAACACACTACATCTCGGTCAACAGGAATATTTATTCAAGTTTCTTGAGTTGAATCTCCATATTTTATGTCGGTATTTCTTAAATTACTAGATAGCATGGACAATTATTGAATAATACAGATTTGCTGTAATACCTTTACTGATTATCTTTCAATATTGATATCTTACGATAATTTTCCATTGTCTTCAACGTACTGCGTAATGCGTATGAATGATAAATTCAATTTTTATATCAACTGACATACAATGATTGAAGTGAAAAATCTTTTGAAAACGGTAAGATAATAAAATACAATACAAACAGGTGCTTAGATTGTGACATATAATATAGAATAGATACTACTGGGGATTCTGAATCGGAAGATAGAAGAGGAAACTTTGTATATCTAGTATTATTTTTGTATTGTGTTTCATTATGTTACCGTTTTCCCAAGTTTTTGCGCGCATGATATAGGGAAACAGAGTGTGCTATCGTTTTGTCCAAATGTCTCTAATTTTCGAATTTTGAACCGAAAATTGTATCAAACGACTAGGTTGTACTCACTGTGGACGTATCCGGTGTCAAAAACGATTCTGTCCTGCCGTCCGTACGCACGATTAGGGGCGTACGGAGGAAACTATATACTTGAGAATCTGAGGATTTGTTGCATTTCAAAATACGAAGGTTGAGTTCGTTAATGGACAAAATCGGTGGAATGATTTCGGAGCTGTAGCCATTTGAAATCTTGAGGTTATTTCCCTGATATTTCGAGAACTACTAAAGCGATTGCATTGAAACTTGGTAGTTAGTTGGAGCGTGAAGACTTGTAAGTTTTTGCGAATTTTTGAGATAGTGGTGTGAGTAAATTTTGAAAAAAATGTTTATTCAAAAATTTTTTCCAAATATTTTTTTTTCTCAGAAACATTCATTACATCCAGAAAAAATTCTGGCAGTACATAAGGCTTCATATTTCATAGCAGTGTACGAAATTTAAGTGCGATTCGATCATAATTTTGGAAGATATTATGAAAAAATATGTGAAATTTCGCGGTTTTTTCAAGATATCGTTAATTTCTTCCGGAATAACTCAAAAAATTCTCCTTCAATCATGATGAAACTTTGCAGCTAGCTTGGAAATACTAATGGAAAACTTTGTGCAAAATTTCGTGCAATTTAAAAAAAAATTTCAGTTTTTTTTTTTTTATTTCAGCATTCAGTGATCTTCTGATCAAAATATCTTCATGAATTTCTGCAAGAACATTCGAACTGTCATTTTTCGATGAAGAACTGTATTCTTGGAAATATTGAGAAAATGAAATTTTGAATATATCTGTGGAATCATTGGGTGAATATTACTCATTCAAGAATTCTTACTTCGTAATTGAGGTCCAAACCTACTCTACAAATACCGAGTTTTTGAGTTTTTTCGGAAGTTATTGTGTTCACGGTCGGCCGTTAAGCTGTTAGGCCGACCGTGAGCACAATATCTTACTGAAGACTAAACTACAACTACTTAGAAACTCGATATTTCTAGAGTAGGTTTGGGGCTTAATTACGAAGGTCGCATTTGTGAATGGGTAAAATCCGCCCAATGATTCCGTAGATATACCTATTGAAAATTTCATTTTCCCAATATTATCGAAAATACAGATTAGATAGAATTGAAATCCAGCACTTTATCGAGAAAACCTAAAAAAACAATGCAATGTGAAGGCAGCAGCTTTTGCACGCAAATTCGTTGCCAAAAAAGCGGTCATCTCCATTGAAAATTCGTGCAAAAGGTGCTGCCTTCACAGCAGTGCTTTTCTAGGTTTTTTCTTAAATCATCGTTTGTTCAATTTCCTGATGACCAACCACCATCAATCGAACTGCTTCGAGAGGCAGAAATGTCCGCTTAGCTCGGTTAATTAATGAAATGGCTAGAATAAATCCGAATTCAATTTTCCACCCTATTGCCTTTTCCTGTAATATGTAACTCTGAAACTGAAGTCTATCACATTTCGTTAGCAAAACCTTTCATCTGGTTGCTATCAATTCTGATTCAATTATGTTGATTAGAGGCTGTTTCGAATGGATTCATGAATAATAAAACAACTTACCAATTTCAATATAATGTGGTTAGTGACATCATTAACCGAATGGAAATTGATTGGAAATAGATATTTCCAACGTATTCAATTAAGGCATCTTTTTTGCACGCATGTTCTAGGGAAACAGCGTGCTATCGTTTTGTCCGAATGTCTGTAAATTTCGATAATTGCGCCGAAAATGGTCTCAAACGACTATGTTGGACTCTCCGATGACGAATCCGGTGTCAAAATCGATTCTGTCCGGCCGGCCGTGGACACGATAACACGAAGGGAGTGAGCTAGCAACTTGAAACTTTCAGGGTAGGTCGCGCATTAGAATGCCGCGGTTAAGTTCGTTAATGGGGCAAATTGGTCGAATAGTTTCGGAGTTATAGCCACTTGAAATTTTGAAGTTATTTATTTTTTATTTCAGAAACAACTTGAGCGATTGAATTTAAACTTGGCAATTAGGTGGAGTGTAACGACGCGCAACTTTGTGCCAAACTTTGTCAGGATCATACTGTCAGTAAATTGTGAAGAAATTTTTTTTCAAAATTTTTTTACAAGAAATTTTTTTTTCAAAAACCGTTTATCATATCCAGAGAAAAATTCCACTCAGTCTTTAAGCTTCATATTTCACAGCAATGTACCAAGCTTCAGTTCGATGCGATTTCAAGTTTTGGAGATATCTGGAAAAAATATGTCAAATTTCGAGGTTTTTTCGCGATATCGTTGCTTTTTTCGGTATAACTCCAGAAATACTGATTCGATCCTGATAAAACTTCGCAGCTAGTTTGAAGATGCTGAAAGACAACTCTATGCAAAATTTCGTGATGATCGTGTCATTAGAACAATTTGAAAAAAAAATTTCTGTGATTTTATTATCATATCATCCTCATTAAATTCTGTATGAACCTTCGAACTGTAATTTTTCGATGAAGTACTGGATTTCAATTCGATCTGATCTGTATTTTTGGAAATATTGGGAAAATAATATTTTGAATGGGTATATCTGCGGAATCATTGGGTGGATTTTACCCATTCACAAATTCGGCCTTCGTAATTAAGGTCCAAACCTTCTCAACAAATATCGAGTTTGTAAGTTGTTTCTTTCGGAAGTTATTGCGTTTACGCAGTCGGCCGTTAGGCACAATAACTTCCGGAAGAAACGACTTAGAAATTCGATATTTGTAGAGAAGGTTTGGGGCTTAATTACGAAGGTCGAATTAGTGAATGGGTAAAATCCGGCCAATGATACCGTAGATATACCCATTCAAAATTTTATTTTTCGAATATTTCCAAAAATACAGATTAGATCGAATTGAAATCCAGTAATTTATCGAAAAAAAATCTAGAAAAGCACTGCCGTGAAGGCAGCAGCTTTCGAGCGCAAGTCCAAATTCGTTGCCGAAGCGGTCATCTACATTGAACATGCGCGCAAAAGCTGCTGCCTTCACGGCAGTGCTTTTCTAGATCTTTTTCGGTTCTACTTTTCAGAAGAACTTAAAACCTTCAAGATGTACGTCCTTCCTATCAAAGAAAGAATGCATTTGATTTGAAAAACGAGAAAAGGATAAAAAAATTTTGGAAAAGTACTGACGTGGAGTCAGGAGCTTGTTCAAATTAGTTACCCTAGCGGCCATCCCTCCACGTGCTGAACCCGTTATACGCAGCTTTACTTCCTGACCCTCATGAAATTTTGTATGAATAACCATTTGTTTTTTTCAATCGGGCATTAGATTTGAATTCGATCCGATATGTTTCCTTGGGAATATTGGGAGATCATTGTTCTGTTCAGCAAATTTGAGATTGATAACAAAGGCTGAATTCTCGAATTGGTGAAATCGACCGAATGATTCCGCAGATATACACGTTTAAATTTTATTTGCTCAATATTTCCAAAACACAGATCCAGGAAAAATCCAGGACTTAGTTGGAAAATGACAGCTTGAAGGTTAATGCATAATTTCGTGAGGGCCATATAATTAGTACTTAGATTGCAAAATATGAAATATTTTAATTTCAATTCGAATTTTTGCCCAATAGAATTTTCCAACAAGTAGCCAAGTTTCATCATAAATAGATCAATTCATTTAAATTATCACGGAAATCACAAGGATACTTGCGGCAATAACCAATATGTCAGGAAATAAATATTCCATCGAACCGGAATATGAAGCACTGTTGTTACATAGTGAGCTAAATTCATTGAAATCCGAAAGAAATATTAATTTTAAAAGAAATTGAGAAATATCGTTTTTTCTACCTTTCTTTAAGATATTAACGAATTTCTACATAAATTATGCTCAGGTAGTCTACAACTAACAACTAGGTCTGAATCTGATTACCTCAGTTCTTCTTGAGATATTGGGGAATTAACATGAAAATTTCAAGTAGGAAAAAGAAATTTGACATATTCCTATATAAATATCTCCGACAATAAATATCGGGTTAAACTGAAATATGAAGTACAGTTTTTTAATATCGAGTTCCAGGTCTGTACCAAATTCCATTGACATCTAATGATTTTCGAAAAAACAATTTGTTTTCGAGAAAAATTTTCAACAAATATTTTTTCATTTTTACTGATTCAATTCGTACGAAATTTTGCCTCAAGTTTCGCGTTGGTTTCCTACATCTATTTGCGAAGCTCCAATCCGATCTCATCAGTATCCACTTTTTGAGATATTGAGGAACTAACCTCGAAATTTCAAATGGTCATAATTCCTTTAGGCCCATTTTGCCCATAAATGATCTCACCCGAGATGTTAAGGTTCCAAACCTAACCTGAGAATTTCAAAAGTCTAAGACTCATGAAAACACCACAGAGAGTTCGAAGTTTGGTATACCAGGATATGAAGCTTTCGTAGGTAATTCAGTTTGACAAAAAATTTACTCAAAGCAGTCGTCCTGATATACAGTGCGCGTCAAAATTATGGAACAAATTCATTTTCTCAGAAAAAAAATATTTGGCAACAAAATCCTGAAACAGGTCAATTTTTGTTTCACTTTCACCAAGTTTTTATGCATTTTTGAAGGAAATTTTTGACGTAAGGGGGTTGAAAGGGGTTGGAAGTTGTGCATGAACATAACTGTAATGGTCGACTTTCATTCGGTGACAAATTTCATCAGGTACCATTGTCCCCAAGTAAATGAGCCATGACAAAGTGCACATACTGAAAACATCTTTGAACTAACTAATTTTTCACGCCTATAAAGAAGATATAAGGAGCTTGCCAAAAAAGTACCACATGACCCACTATCCCTATTCAAAAAATTTAGAAGGTTGATGGAGATGGCACAGGGTGCAACAAAAATCCTTCAAAAATGCATAAAAGTTTGGTATAAGTTAAACAAAATTGACTTGTTTCAGGATTTTGTTGCCAAATATTTTTCTTCTGAGAAAATGAATTTGTTCCTTAATTTTAACGCGCACTATATATGAATCGACGACACTTTAAGTGAAAGATTCTTTTCAATTCCAAGCAAACTTAAAAACTCCCATCTGTTGCGATTTTCTCAAGCAAAGGAAAAACGAGAGAATGATCCCCGTTTAATCATAAAGAACAAACAAGATATTACAACGTTGGATTTAACAACCAACGTTACATAAAGACTAAAGGAGATAAGAAAGAAAAATTCAATTTTCATCGGAGTTTCCGAAATGTCGAGCAATTTATTCCGAGCCATAATTTCACCGAAAGGCCGTTCTGTGTGATTCAGAATTCCTTAACAAAAGCTTCGTTATTCCTTCAGGACTCTAAATTTACAGTCTCCGCCTACTCTCCTGTTAATTGCCGCACTTGTTGAACTCCCCGAGACATTATTTCTTCATCGACACCAGATGAGGTTTGGAAATTGGATTAAAAATAAAGTGATGCTACGTGATGAAATCAAAATTCTGCAGGAATTGATTCCATTAAGAAGGAATGAGGTGGAATACGTGAGCGCCACGGGCAATCAATAAAAGGGGCCTTTGAGTAGTTTACAACAAAAGTATGATCTAAAAAAATCTAGAAAAGCACTGACGTGAGATCAGCAGCTTTTACGCGCTTGTTCACATTGCGAAATGGTGACTTAGAAATTTCAGTGAAATTTCAATGAAATATAAAAATTTTCGAAAACAATAATTTTTTTTTTTGAATTTTTCCATAGATAATTCTTCTTATTGACACTGTTCATCTTCCAACCAAGTTTCATTTCGATCAGATAAATATTTTTCGAGTTATTGAAAAATCAAAATTTCAAATAGCTGTAGTACAAAAATCATTCGGCAGATTTGTCCCATTAACGAACTCAAACGAGATATTCAGGATCTCAACTCAACCTGAAAATTTCAAGACTTTAGGTCTTTCCTTTCGAAAGTTACAGCGCACACGGCCGGCCGGACGGACGGACAGAATAAATTTTGACCACGGATTCTTCATCAGTGAGTCCAACCTAGTCGTTTGAGTCCAATTTCGGCTCAAAATTCGAAAATTTCAGACATCGTGACGAAATTATAACGCGCTGTTCCCCAGAACAACCGCGTATCTTTCAGAATTCGCAAAAAAATCTATAACAGCACTGACGCGAACTCAGCAGCTTTCGCGCACATGTTCGAATTCGTGGGTAAAAAATATATTGTTATCTAATAGGTCTCATTACACGATCATCAAAATTTCACGCACAATTGTGCATTAACATTTAAAAGCTAGTTACCAAGTTTCATCATGATGGGGTCAGTATTTTTTGAGTTATTCCGGAAATAACAAATTCTGAAAAACCTAGAAAAGCCCTGCCGTGAAGGCAGCAGCTTTTGCGCGCATGTTCAATGGAGATGACCGCTTTGGCAACTTGAACATGCGCGCAAAAGCTGCTTCCTTCACGGTAGTGCTTCTCTAGGAGCGATAAAGTACTGGATTTCAATTCATCTAATCTGTATTTTTCAAAATATTGAGGAAACAATATTTTGAATGGGTTTATCTACCGAATCATTGGGCCTAGCGTCCGACCGTAAACACAATAACTTCCGAAAGAAATAACTTGGAAATTCGATATTTGTAAAGAAGGTTCGGACCTTAATTACGAAGGCCGAATTCGTGAATGGGTAAAATCCGCCCAACGATTCCGTAGATATACCCATTCAAAATTTTATTTTCCCAATATTTCCAAAAATACAGATTAGATGGAATTGAAAGCCAGTACTTCATCAAAAAATTACAGTTTGAAGGTTCATACATAATCTAATAAGGATATTGTGGTGAGAAGATCACAGAATATTGAATGTTCGAAAAAAAAATTTATTATTTTTTTCAAACAACGATATCTAGAAGAAAACCACAATATTCTACATATTTTTTCCCAATATCTCCAAAACTAATAGCCTTATCGAATCGAAATTTGGTACACTGCTATGAAATATGAAGCTTAAGCTATGACTGGAATTGTTCTCGAATATGAACAATAGTTTCAGAAAAAAAAAATTTTCGAAAAAAATTTCGAAAATTTTGTTTGATGTCTTTTAAAGTTCAGATATCATTATTTTGATACAAATTCAAATCGGATCGACCTGAAATATGATTCTCGGTTATAAAATTGCAACTGAAATGTTCAAGCGAAATTTGCCAGAATCGGACTTAAAATTTGAAGATTGATTATAAATTTCTCATGGGAATATTTTCCTCACATAATCTTGCATGAACCTTCCCATTGATAGTACACATCTACTAACCAAAATATTTTTCGAGTTATTGCAAAATCAAATATCAGATGGCTATAACACAAAAACGGTTCGGATTAGGTTTGTGGTTCCGAGTTCAGAACCAATTCAGAACTATTCGAGTATGCGTGATAACGATTTTGTGCCTGAAAAATTGTAATCGCGCATATGAATCGTCCCGAACAGTTATGAACTCGGAACCAAAACAAACCCATGATTTGGACCATAAACGAACTCAACCGAGCTATTCAGGGTCCAAACGTACCCTGATAATTTCAAGATTCTAGGCCATTTCTTTCGAAAGCTAGAGCACACACTTATGTGTTTGGTTTTGCTATACAACATATAAGTGAACTATCATGATCAATTTGTCAGTCCTTATGAATTGTTCCCCATTATTATATAAGAAGTTCCTTGAATTCCAAACAAAGATTACAACTGGCTTCATAGAAGTAGATAATCATGAATGAACTCGACAAAAATTAAATTTTCAGCGAAACGGAAAACGAAAACAAAGAAGAAAAAACCTCAGATTGTGGAGATGGGGAGTAAAGAATTGAAGAGAAATGGCTCATATATAGCAGTACCAGGTCAGGAAAAAGACCTAAATCGCTTAACAGTAACTCATATGTACAAAACAATGCTTGGGGTTTGGTATTGGTCTATCTGCGCTAACTATCTCATAATGTACACTAACAACTGCAAGCTATTTCTACAGTTATTTATGCAACGTATATTCTTAAAATTTCATTACAGTTATTAAAATGTTCAAACTTAAATGTTTCATCTCGTGAGCTTCTTTGCACTTGGGAATAACTTGATTCAAATGAATTGTTGGGGATAGTAAAAACTGGAAGGAGTAGTTTACGTGCTGACCATGAAACTCATTTCAATTTTAGTGACTTCCAGTCACATTTTTCTAGCAATTGGATAACGTTAGAGGTTGAAAAAACTAATTATACGTTTCATTTTATGAGGTTTCTTATATAATTCTTCCAATTTCCTGAGACAAACGATCGAAAAAGGCCCATACCATAAATTGGAAGAATTATATAAGAAACTATCACACACAAAAAACTAATGGATGCCAGCCTCACTTCGAAAGAAAATAATTCTAAAATTTGTCTCATTTGTCTGATGAGAGAGTCATATTTGTACTCAGAAACTTCACAGTTCGCTTTGTTTTTCGTATGTATTGTTCCTGTATTGTTCATTAGACAATCTGTTTTTCAAGAAACTGTCTTGACAAATAGTTTCATCCTGCAATCCGCAAGTGCGTTTTTCATGAAAAAACAATTTTATTTCATTTTTGATAGTTATGTTTCAGAAACTGGGAGGGAAAACCCATGAAAAAACTAAAAAATGATGCGAAATCCTCCCACAATATGCTTTAAGGCCAGCGCTCACTTATCAGCAACAGCCGGAACCGCGGTATACCGGAGCCGACCGGAATTTTATTCCTCCTGCGCGCACTTGGCCGGCAATTTTAGAATATAATTATAGTTATCTTGCTATGTGAGGAAGCGAAACGTGAACAAAATCTTGAAAAATTGAATTGGCAGATTGAAATGGTTCATTGAAACATTAAATTGTGATGGTCAAAAACATACTTTTTGTCGAGATATATCATGAAGATGCTTCATTATTTTTGGGATTTTTCAATTATAATATAAAATATAGAATTGAAACGGTAATTGCCCGATATGTAATGTTTGGCCACCATAGAAAAAATTCAAATCAGCTCGGCCTTCAGTTTTGTTTCAACTTCGTTTCAAAAATATTCGGTTACGAAATCATAATTCACTGTTCGGTGAAGTATTTCTCCAACGATTACAAGCATGAATATGAACTTTTTCTCATGGTTGCACGAAGAGTGTGCTAGGAGTAATTAAAATCTATTTAGATATTCACTTGGCAACCCCAATCCACAAAGTTTTCTGAAAGTTTCAAGTATGAAACGTTAGCCATCATGAATGGCGGTAGATTCTTCCACAGACATCTTATTGTTTGCAATCTGATGTCGATTTGAAATCAACGGATCATTCGAGGAGGGTCAGAAAAGTATTTTCACCCGAATTTACCTAGTTGGTTCATCTGTTCCCCAATTTTCTTCCAACAATTGTTTTTCCTCTCTTGATTTGAGTAATGTTTATCACTCAAATTAAACGATTCCCGATATCTGCCGAAAAGAAATATAAGCTTTTCCTTTTCCTCATTTATTTCGTTTTCTATATTCATGACTGCAGAACGAAATGTACGCCTACTTGCCTACAGCTAACAGCTGATACATCATCGTACAGCATAGTGGCAGGAGTGGGGATGCCGGCAATGCCAAAAGTATACTCCCCAGAGAATTCCGGCCCCGGCGACCGGGTCTATCGCGTTCCGGAGCGGTCGAGTGCGCGCTGTCCCATTTGATTACATAGTAAGAATAAAATTCCTGTCGGCCCCGGTATGCCGCGGTCCCGGCTGTTGCCGACAAGTGAGCGCTGGCCTTAATCGATATCGAGACAAAATATAACAAAACTTTTGAAAATAATGTATTCCTAACTGTCGTATTTTTGCCATATTCTATGTTTTGTCCGAACTAGTTCCATCATGGTGTCCTCGGTTCCCCTCTCTCTAAGCCATGCCCACATTGTTCTATAAGTTTATAAACTAACCTCTTTTTCAAAAATTGACAGAACATTTCATATTCACGGAACTGAAAACAAGCAGCGGAAATAACAAGTTGATATGCGAAGCATATCCCATATAAAATTGACACTATTGACGTGAATACAGGAACGCCAACTTAAATTTCAGCCAATCAAAGATGATCTTAACAAATACCTATTTATGGATCGAATATATATATATATATATATATTCTTTTGAGAACGAGCATTACATTCTAAGATTTATCACAGTGTTAGCAGAGGAAATGTGAACGGGGTACCATACTTATTTGCGTATGATACAAGAGCACAGGAGCTCAGGAAAAATTCTGTCTCCCCGTATAAGTGTAGTAATTTGTTTATAGAAGATGGATGGCATCTTTTTCATTGGAAAATAATTTTTTCGTCATCTTGAATTCATTTCGACAAAATATCTTGACATAATATCTGAAACAGAAAGAGGGACAGAAAACCAGAAGGAAGCAGTAAATAATATCACCTACATTTGCTCATGACCGAGAGGGTCTTTCGACGAGGTTCAGTCCTCCAAGCTATGATTCTCAGATCCTCAGATAAACGAAGAACGCTACAGGCCCCTTTATTGGGGAATCATCTCCCATAGATCCATAATTGTTCATTTCGAACTAGAAATCTAATAAAATATCGGGAATAAAGTGAAAAACTTGTGACATGTATTATGTCAGGATGACATAATGATCCAATGATCTGGTGTGAGGAGCCGGTGCACAGTTTACGAATACCTATCTATAAATAACGTGAACCTCATCATGTCGAATTTGTTTTGAAATTACCCTTACCCAGAGCTAGTAAATTTGATGAAATTTTTGGGTTGGCAACTTGGACCGAAGTCATCTATTGACCTTAAATACTCCTAAAACAAAACTCCCTAACGATAGACTATTGAGCATGAGAGATCCTTATGTATTATTCATTTTCGCTAGCCTGACATTGGGTTATTAGGGTCAGCATGAATTTCACGAATTCGATATGACATATTGAATTGAATATTCAGACAGGCAAGTCGACGAAAATTTGAATAACGGCATATTTTCAGGAACGCCCCTGAGTTATTCAATTTTGGGAATGGTAATAAAATGTTGTGAATCCTTTTGAGTCCGATGACGAAAAATTTCATGAGATCCTGCTATGAAGCATAATAAAAGATCCGTTGAACTTGCAAAATTTTGGAAGCTGATAATTCATTTTAGGAATGAAAGCACATTCGGAACTTCGCCATGAAGAAAATTTTTTACGAGAGAAATTCCAGATGAAAGGTATTCAGGTACCCAAAGAAGCTACGTTCAAACTAGTGAATATTTCCGCATGTTGATAACGTGATAACATTTGAAATTGAGCTAAATTAGACTTGAATTAATTTCACATAATTTTAGAATTATCTTGCTCGTCACGTGCTAGATAATCTTCATTGGTGGTTTATAATCTCGCATCATTTGAAATTTTAAGCGATCTTTCAGATCATCCTGTATTCCCTTCATTGGGGAGAATTTTGGTTTCAAAAGAAGGATCGATTCACTCCCACCTTGAGGTCACCAAAGTCCAAAATCATCCTTTTCAAAGAAACTGGTGAAAATAAATACGTAAAATGTCTTCCAATTTTAAGTTTTCTTATTGAAATTTCTATCAAAAAAATAAATTCCTAAAATATTTTTTGACAAATAGGGTACCTGTCGTTGAATGCGTTATGGATACGGAGCATCCTCTTTGAAGAAATGATAATTTTTTGTTGATATGCATTCTTACTGAGCCACCGACTGAATTTTCTTGAAAATTCAACACATGTTATTTTCAACCAATCAGAACATGTATTTCTGACAGATCACCATGGCAGCAGATGAATTTTAGTGGAAAATTTTTCCTCGTTGGTACCCAACAGCGAATTATACTGGAAATGACAGAATATTTTCACAATTCGTCTGCTGATAGTGCGGATGAACTTGCCTTTCTCTAGGTTGGATCTATTTGTAGCTTCCGACACTGCTTAGCTGTAGAGTTCCATAGAACTTTGATAACACTCTCCCTGTAGTCTACGGAGTTCCTTTTTCGCATGTTGAAGGCATAGTCTTCAAGAATAAGCGCCAGTTCTTCCACATGTACATCTCCATAGAAATCATACCCTTTTTTTGTGCAGAAGTTTATAAACGGCTTCCATACACTTGCCTTCGATTGCCTAGTATTCGCGGGTGTCAACTGCTTAATGTTCTGGCGAATATTTTCTTTACTTGCTTGACCGAAGCGAGAGATTTTTCTACGTCGTGCTGTTTTTCTACAAATTCAAAACAGAAATAATTCCGAGCTTAGAGTTTCACTGAGTTGCCATGCTAACTAAATAATCAAGTTGGCAAAACCTTCTATGTTTTGCAAGTACTTGATGAAGACGAAAATTGATGTTGTTGGAAATAAACACATTCGGCGTGGAATTTTCTTACCGAATACCACACGAGGTCAAATTAAATCCGGAAATTTTTTGATCTCTAGTGGTATTCCTAGTGAAAATGTCAAAATAACAGGTGCTTTTCCTGTTTTTCAAGGTAAGAACTCCACTGCTAAGTTAGAATTAATATCATCTAAAAATCGATTCCAACCAAGGGTACCTTTTTCGTTGAAGAGTATTTGAGAAGTTCATTTCTTTGCTTAAAATTTCAATAAGATCAGACACTTACAAATGAGAAGTAATATTATGAAAGTCCTTCCCATTATCTCCACTACTGATGAGATTTAGTGAATTTTTTTATCACGAGACAATTCAAACTGCCTAAAAACTTCGATGTACTAAATTCCATTTGAATCCTTGAAATTTCGGAAAAGCTATCGTAAATTCTTAGATATTAGAGGTCATTGGAAGAGGCTCTAGCGGTACATTTTAGACTCAAAATTGATATGACATTTTCTAAAGAGCAAACATTACCACGTGTTGGTAAATTACGGCTCGGCAACACAGCCACATGCGAGTTTCATTAAACCTCGTTAATATCTCTTTTTGGTTCTCGCTGTGTCTGCCTAATTTAACGTTGTCAACAAATTCATTGTCTCAGAAGAAAAATTTTTGGCTACATAATCCTGATACACGTCAATTTTTGTTTCACCTTTACCAAATTTATATGCCTTTGTGAAGGATTTTTATTGCACCCTGTGCAATCCCCATCGACCCTCTAATTTTTTTGAATAGGGAAAGTAGGTGATGTAGTACTTTTTTGGCAAGGTCTTTGTATCTCCTTTACAGGCGTGCAGAAATTTTCAAGAAAAAAAATTCTGTTTTAAAGAATCAGTTAGCGATTCTCCGGGTGGTACTTCAATGCCGAAATAAATATCCAATGTCACTCCATTTTTTTTTCTCCATTGAAGGATTCGTATGGGTTGAAAGTTGTGCATGAACAAAACTGTAATCGTCGACTTTCATTCGGTGACAAATTTCATCAGGTACCATCGTCTAAAAGTAAATGAGCCATGACAAAGTGCACATACTGAAAAACTCTTCGAAGTAACAAATTTTTCAAAAAAAAAGTTTTCTTGAAAATTTCTGCACGCCTGTGAAGAAGATACAAAGACCTTGCCAACAAAGTACCACACTCACACCCACTTTCCCCATTCGAAAAATTTAGAGGGTTGATGGCGATGGCACAGGGTTCAACAAAAATTCTTCAAAAATGCATAAAAATTTGGTAAAAGTGAAACAAAAATTGGATTTTGTTGCCAAATATTTTTCTTCTGAGAAAATGGATTTGTTCCATAATTTTGACGCGCACTGTATATGAATTTAAACCCGGACATCTGTTCACCGAAATTGCGGTTCACCCTGTAAAGCAATAAAAAATTCCTTTCACAATCAATCTATTTATCTATACACAACCTGAATCGAGAATAAAAGTTGAGTCATCGAGTAAAATTATCTAAGGATCAAAGGGAGGAAAAACTGAAAGCTTTTATTCGGTGAACTTCTGATAACTGCGTGGCAATTTCCTCGCTATAACTTTCACGCAGCTTTACAAACATCAAAGGTCCCACATTTCTTAAGTGAAATATTCATAAAGTGAGCATATTTCCGCCTTTTGACAACCCTGCATAAAATTGCCCTATTTCTGAAGAGAATCAATGAATGTTCCATTTTTTTAAGAAAAATTCAACTTGTTGGCTTCTGATGATGTCTTTTAGAACTTTTCATTCCAGAAATGAAAAAAGTAGGGTTTAGTTTCAATGTTCTCAACTACATATAATTTTCAGAACTCTTTTTAAAATGCACTGGTTTCATGTGTCCGTACTAAGAATCCAGTTGAGATCAATACAACTACAGAAAATAGCGCTAAGCGGAAGTCTAGAAATGAAATATTTCTAAGGTTAACCTTGTCATACGCCATACAAGACATTCAGGTCGATTCTGTTTGCGTATTGCTACGAACCTTGCTATTCTAGTCATATTGCTATTTTTCTAATTTATAGCAATATGGCCATGATGTTACGTATTATGTTCCGAGTGTTATAGCAATGTTCGTTATGGATTTTGTCATAGCGATATTGCTATCATGAGCTTCCATAATCGGTGATTTTAGAGCTGACAACGCTGTATTTTGTGACTTTAGTGCTAGAAGGAAGAAGAAAATAACCCTACTTCGTGAGTTTTTTTTATGATTTCACATAACCTCTGTCTACTGCTTCATGTGATCGACATAAAAAATGTTAGGAAACAAAAAGAGTAGAATTGACGAATATCCAATTTACTGGATACCAATAGAATATTGGTTACCAGAAATAAAATACAGCAATTTTATTAAGGCGTTAATAATTCGAAATTCGATAAACTTTTTTGTTTTATTGGGATGATTAGAATAATCTGAGCTTTTGTCTACTGTGCCTGTATTTTAGTCAAAGAATTTTCCTTGAAATTAAATATTCTGGAGAACACATTTCCATTAGCAGATATTTTTTTTTATTCATGTAAACATCGACTCATTCAAAAATGAAAAATGTTACGAAACAGAAAAACCAATCAAAGTCAAATTGACCAATTTCCTGGATACCAATAGAATATTGGTTTCCAGAAATCAAATGCAGCAATTTTATGCCGGCGTTAATCATTCGAAACTCGATGAACTTTTCTGTTGGCAATTCAAAGGGATGGCTGTTGTTGAGATCATTAGAATAATCATTTCAGCTGTTGATTACTATGCCTGTATCTTAGACTAAGAATTTTCCTTGAAATTAATTAATATTCTAGAGAACCTTGAACACATTTCCATTAGCATATACTTTTTTTATTCATGTAATCATCGACTTATTCGAAAATGTTACGAAACAGAAAAACCAATTAAAGTCAAATTAACCAATTTACTGGATACCGATGGAATATTGGTTTCCAGAAATCAAATGCAGCAATTTTATGCAGGCGATAATAATTCGAAATTCGAAGAACTTTTCTGTTGGCAATTCAAAGGGATGGCTGTTGTTGAGATCATTAGAATAATCAGGTCAGCTGTTGATTACTATGCCGGTATTTTAGTCTAAGAATTTTCCTTAAAATTGAATATTCTGGAGAACCTTGAACAAATTTCTATTAGCACATTCTTACCTGTCTTCAATATTTTCGAATTCTTGGAAGAAATAATACTGAAACAAATGGATCTCTGTGAGATATCCTTTCTAACCTATCTTGTTATCAAGCATAGCAAGTACTATTTTGAGGTTGCTAAGACAGCAATATTGATAGCCAGATTCTTGTTAGAGTGACAGATCATATTGCTCAAAATCGTTGATCATAATACCCATAATTCCAACCTTGTTGTGATAGCAATATCGCTATTTGCCAACAGAATCGACCTGATTATTGGGTACAGAAGATGAATCAGTGGCATATTCATTCAAATATTTTTCCTGAGATAGATCCATAGTCTATTTTGTACACGAAAAAACAATCATTGGTGGATTTGATTCCATTGCCACACAAAGAATAGTTATTCCGAAGCACGTTTAAATTGAAAACATAATTTCTGAGAATGATTCAGTAAAACCTAGAGAAGCACTAACGTGAAGTCAGCTGCTTTTGCGTGCATATACAAGGGAGATGACCACTTTGGCAACGAATTGAAACATGCGCGCAAAAGCTGCAGACTTCACATCAGCGCTTTTCTTGGTTTGTTCTAGTTATTTCGGAAAAAATAACGATATCGTGGAAAAAACCAAGGAGTTTGACATTTTTTTTCCAATAACTCCCAAAATTATTGTCGTTTCGAACTGAATTTCGGTACTCTGGTGTGAAATACGAAGCTCAAAAACTGAGCAAATTTCCTCTCAAATATGATGAAAGGTATCCAAAAAAAAGTTTTTTTTCGATTTACAAAGTTTCGCAAAAAGTTGCGCATTGTATATACTGCAACTAACTGCCAAGTATCCATCTAATCGTTTCAGTATTTCCCAAATTATCACGGAAATAACCTCAAAATTCTAAAAGACTCCGTAACCGTTTGGCCGATTCTATCCAGGGTAGTTTGAGGTCAATAAGATTCTCGCTCCGTTATCGTGCATACGAACGGCCGGTCGGACAGAATCGATTTTGACACCGGATTCATCATAAGTGGTTCCAACCTAGTAGTTTCAGACCACTTTCGGCTCGAAATTCGAAAATTACAGACATTTGGACAAAGCGGTAGCACGCTGTTCCTCTAGAACATGCGCGCTAAAACATTCCTCGAGGAATTCCGTCGGAAGCTACCCTGAAATATGATCAATTCCAACAGATATTCCACTTTTATTTCCATCTGAGCTTTTTTTGTAGCATTACATTCAAAAATTATTTCCAACGTCATGTGGCAAAAAAATTATTTTCTAGTGCTTATAAGACGTCGAAATCTTATGCATTTTGATTTTCTATCTGCAAAAAATTGATTGCTGCTGAAATTGGCAAGTTATTGGAAAAAATTTCGGTAAGATCTTAAGAGTAATTTCTTTTCCGAATCGTCTCCAAACATTGAAGATTGTTTTTGTGTCTACTCATCTATTTCGGAAAAAATAAGCATGTTGCTGAAATATTATAACTCGGAAACTACCAAGAATGGACAGTCCTACATGGAAGAAATTCGAGTACCTCTGGGTTGGTCTATCCGCTTGACACTATTTTTTGGGACACCCAGTACACTTCAACATCCGTAATTTCGACGAAAAAGATGACTATATGAGTCACTTTATAAGATATTGCGAATAATCAAGATTATGCAACGTTTCTTGGGAATTTACGAATTAATGAATATTCCTCATTTATTCACAGCTCAGTATTCTACACATGTACAAGGTTTTACTACATGGTTCACCCTGCATGATGCAGGCAAAGGTTAGAATAGACAGGGTCATTCTGGTTATGATCTTGATTCGAAAACGAATTAATTTCTCCAGTTTCTACTTGGCAATATTATGAAGATTTCAACTAAAATAAACTTCCATGAAAATTCAATCTAATCAACCTGAATATACCAATCATCGGGGTTTTTCCTGAATTTTGCTTATTACTGCAAATGCAAATTTGCATAAAGTATTCAAAATCAGATTTCCAAATTAGGGTTTTGAAATTTAAATGGATTTGCCAGGCATGCACGAATTGGCAATGGTATTTAGAAGGATAGCTTGTTCTACCATAGAATAATGAAATATTTATCACTATTCTGTGGTACACACGTGTTATTTGTCAATTGGGAACTTCTGCCAGCGCCCTAACGGATAAATTTGGAACCTGTCCAAGCTAGTAGTTTTATGTAAACAAACCGTAGAAGAGTTGTGGAGAACGAATATTTATTAAGCAGAGCTTGAATATTTAAAGAAATTATTATAATTTTGTGTAAGATTTCTTGAGAAGGAACTTTTCGTTTGGATCACCATATAAAATAGTACTTCAAATCGTTCCTGGAGGATAATTTCGATGTTATTTTAGTGTATGTTGCTTGGTGGATCAAATAGAACCAATATCTAAGTTTACTTGAATTTCTGGAAAAATAGGCACCTCAATAAATAATTTAGGGACTCTTATTTATGTGAAGAAGTGCTGAATGCAGGCTATATTATGTGGTAAATCTATAGTCAGTGCAAATGATATAACTTGTTCTTTCTTTACAAACGAGTGAATCAATCAAATGAAAACAGATTTTCTGCTTTAGTTCTTTTGCATCGTATTTCTAAAGGAAAGGAAACAGATAGACATATAATTGATTTCATTTTCATATCACAGCAGCTCAAGAAATACATACAAAATGAAAAATGTCACAGCTGGATCAACCTACCCATACATAGAAATGAAAAGTATTGATGTATTTATATGAATAACTACAGCTATTATCAACTCTAACAGTATATCTAGTTTTTGTCAGGTTTTCAACCAGATTACTCTTTTAGAATATGATTTTGTGTAGTATGTGAATTAGGTAGCTGCAGAAGTGCTCTAGCAGCTATAGTTTTCATTTACACCTGAAAACATCATGACATGAAGTTGTTTCGAAATGAATACATTGTAGGTAATTTACCGTTATTAAAATAAACATCTTCAGAGAAATGCAGTGAACATAGTTTCATGTATTTCGTGACCTGTTTTCCAATCTTCAGTTTCTAAAGCTAGGCCTTTCTTTTATCATTGAGTTCCCCGCCAAATGCTGTTTCCAAATTAACTTCACTTTCATTTGGCTTTGGAAAAAATGCAAACTAGAGGCACTAGATGATCCTTTCTTCTTTGACCATGAATAACATTGAGTGTAGGCACACAACAATAGTCATTTCGGAAGGATGCCATTTCGAATTAATACAATCGAAAGTTTCAATCGGAAAGAAAGGAATCGATTGATGAATATTACAAACACTTTCGGTATATACCAAAATTTCAACACGGAGAACAACACAAAAGCTCGAAAATGAACTCCAAAAGTAAGCAAATTACGTTAGAACAACAGGCACGTCGAAAAACTACTAGCTTGGAAGTGTTCGAATTTTTCGCCAGAGGGCGTATCGCTTAGCAGAAGTTGCGAATATAATCAAACAATTTGTGTTTCCGTTCGCGATTTGTCAGTAATATGACAGTCTGTGCTCTTTTTTTTTTCTATTGCTTGGTCGTTGTCTTCTACTCTAACCAGATCGAAGTATAGCTATCTTCGTTTTCCAAAGCAAAGTAACACATTTGACGTCCTTTTCTTTCCGAGAGAGCTGAATTCGACGTTGCCATATTGTGCACTCAAGACAAATCCCTTTAAATTTCAAATCTCCATTTCATTTTTCGGTTTTAGGTAATCAAACATTTTTTTAAAAATATACTATTGAAATTATATGTTTAAAATGTGATGTTGTAAAGGTTTTTCATGAAAATTACTGCATTTTCGTTTGAAGGAAAAACCTCCCAATAATTCTCGCTCCCTTGTCCTCTGTTCATATGAGTGAACCAAAATTATTGGGTATGTGGACTATTTCATTCTGCTAAGTTCTTGCCAACGTTGCGACCTGATAGGTCCCTTGCACGAGTTATCATATTTTTATGTTTTTCTCATTCTATATCGATATAAAATCATAATGTATGCTATCACACACTTCAACAATTTGCGAATTTTGAATAATTCGGTATTAAAAGTGGTCAAATCTGGACTCAAGGTCGAAGCGGGAGAAACGCGTCAGATCGCCTTCTACGTCACTCGATATTACAAGATTCATCGACCGATACAACCGAAGCTGTCTATTGGCTTACAAGAGAGAAAATTACATGAGAGGAAGGAGAGAGTGGATATATCCCGGTACGTCACGGAAGCCGCGAAGTTTCGTCCGTTTAAACAGTCGATATGTGCAGCCAAATTTTAAAGATCATTTTCTCGTTGAAAATTGAAATTCTTGACGGCGGTTGAAGTTTTTCAGTACTCTGACGGCTAGAATATTTGGTCTCAATGATGAAAACAATTAATAGGTCTTGCATGAATAGGTTTTCATCGGTGCTTGATCAAACCGATGACTCAAAAACTCATAATGACTAAACTTTCATTAGATGTTGGAGAGCAAGATTCAACAGCTACATCGAGAATACAATTCACAACTCATTGGATGTCAGAAAAAGTATATTAAATCCTGACATGTAATGAGTGGTTCATTATTATTTTGATGTGACTATTGACGGTTGCTCACGTATAAAATTCTTGCGTATCTAAGCTTACTATAAATTTTTCAGTCATCTTTCAGATCAAGCCCTGATGAAGATCTATGTTTAGTTCGAAACGTTGGCAAGATATTTGTATAGCAGAAAATTGTTCACATACCAAATAATTTCGGTTTTATCAACCTGATTTTGTTCGCATGAACTTGATGAGAAATAGTGGTATATTCTGAAAATTTTGTTCATTCAATTTTTATTGGTCACCAAAATGTATCGTAAATAAGTCGTATAATTCATTGGACACGCTCAGGCAAGATAAATTACCCTTTAATGGCCGATTTTATATTTCCCGATCAATGAAACTCGTTCAGCGTCCGAACATCCAATACAGGCAGTATTAGGCTCTTTTGATGGATGAGAAAATCTAATAATAACATGGCGTACGCCGTCTCGACATTTAACAGGTTATTCAACCATTTGTCTACGAACCTGGAATCATAACAAACAAAACAAAATTATGACGGGAACAATTTTTTTCCCGCAAATATGAGTGGAGTGAGTTGTTGGTTCCATCACATTGTCGCTTTGTTTGTGTACAAGACTACGTGCTGGATTTATATCCACTCAGTTACAGAATTCTTGCCTGAATATATGGCTTGAATATAAGAAATATGAGTAGGTGGGAGGAAAGATGAGAAATGTGGTGCAACACCTGCAGATTAACGAAAAATCTCATGAGATATTTTTTCATGTCTTTACTCCAAATCCTTACTTAGTTGGGTTTATACATCAAATAAAAGCATATTTTTCAGCAGCTTCAGAGTCTTATTCATTTAATTATTGGTAAGGGATACAAACAGGTATGAAACGCACAAAAGTATCCACTAATTTGAAAAAAATAATATTATGTGTCCACAAACAAGCACAGATAACAACTCAAGAAGAACACATAGAAAAATCTATATAAAAAAATATTTCAAAAATTTTCTTTGAAGACAAATAAAGACATGAAAAAATATTCATATGCTTGATATATTTATTGAGCAAATCGCACATTCTGGTTATGAGGGAATTTCGCCCTATATCAGTGTTGGAAGAACTGGTATCGAGTAACTGTCTACCCCTCGTATTCCTCCGAGGCACACGATGAAGAATAAATGATCCCATCAACTCTGGCGAATCGTAGTAGTTCATGAGGATCTTGAAAGCGAAAAGCAGATCAAATATGATTCTACGTTATTCTAGGGACTAGATTTTATATCTGGACCGAAACTTCCAAATATAACGTAGTTGTTAGTGACTTTGAAGTGAAGGAACCTCACGAACCTGTTCTGGAGTCTCTCAAAACGCAGTTTTTGAACGTTGTAGTATGGATTCCTCTAAATAGCAAACGCAATATCACGTTGCTCTTCATGAATGCGTCTTACTCTTCTACGGCCATCGTGGACACATGAATCCTGATTCGTCGTTGAAAACGGCATTTTGGCCATCTGTCCCTCGTTTTCTACATCAGTTCAAACGTTTACGAGATTGGTCAGCATTCGAAGGCGGCACTAATCGTGGACGGTATTGAAAGAGTCTCAAAGATCGAATTCTGCTACGGTGATGTAACGTTTGTATAGTTACAGGCCTTCCTCTTTCTCCGAACCATTGTAAAGGGATTTGACGAGTAGTAGCAAACGGTCTCGTAGAGGCAGTTGCCTGTTGACTAGTTGATCTTCTTCGTCTTCCTCTTCCTTCATTTGTCCGTTAACCGCACACACGCATTACTATCATTGCAGTAAATTTGACACAACGGCTAATTTCACGTAAGAACAAACTAACATCTCAATAGGAAACAATTCTACCTACCCCTGTCAAAATCATTTGACTATAATTTGTGTAAAGAAGTGAAGATTTTCACCTCATTTCTAAGAAAATATCGATTATATTTTCCGAAAGTTATTCTTCATGCTACCTGCCAATGAAACTATTGGAATTATTCGTTCCGAAATTTTCCACTCAATTTTATTCCGACACTCTCTTTTGACATGAACTGTATGCATGTGGTAAAATAATATTTCTACATGGATTTGTTGGTATCTGTACCTACCTATTACTTGATGATTATTTTTATATCGATCGTTTATATGTTACATTAACACCTTCGCCCTTTTATGCACATGTTTCAATCAATATTTTCGAATTTGAACTTCCTCTGAGATTACATTAATTTCTGTTAATATTGATATTTTCAGTGGAGGAACATTTCAACCAAGAAAATATGGAGAGATCACCTGATTTTGGGAAATTCTTGATAGTTCCGGGTCACGGTAAATCTGAAATTGTTGGTTTTAAAAGCACGTCAAGAGTTCATTTTTTTTTCTCTTTACATATGAGTTTAGTTTATTTTCCCTTTCTTCTTTCTACATAGGAATAAGCATGATATTCTTCTTGATATGAAAATCTACTCTGCTATCAAATAAGAGAATGAAGCATTATTTTCTGATTTCACACTACAATTCCTAGCTCTAGTGTGGTTTTTTGTTGATTATATTCCTTATCCATTGCTTTTAATGTTTTATGTGTATATCCAGTAAGACAGTTTTGAAAACTCTGGGTTTGAACGAGCCTTTTTCGAAAACGCTCCAGAGTTGAGTGAGAATATTACTCAAGGAACTTTTTGCATCCTATTTCAGTGTTCAGTAAGTACAAAAAATTAAAAGACAACACCTCGCGGGCAATCAAAGATATTGAGAGATGTGAAATGTAAAGAAACACAGAACTGCAAACAGTAAAACCACCAGGTTTTTAGACACCTTGCTTGTAAACAACTAGACTGACACGTCAGAAAAAATTTGTAGTAAAAATATTTTCGCCTACTATACAGGTGTTCCACATTCTTTATGACAAAAATTTGTTCTCATTGGACATCAGTCCGATTTGCATTCGTAAAAATATATAGTGTCATATTTGAATTTAAATGAACAAATGAAAATACCGGTTTATTTATCAATTTGGGATAATTTGATTGTTTATTTGCCACTTGGCGCCGATTCGGATGAAAACAGTGTGGTCGTTCATCGGCAATAACGTGGCGAACTTTTCGAGCTTATCGGCGTAGACTAGCGACTTCACGTATTCCCACAAAAAATGGTTTAGCTGCGTTAAATCGCACTATCTTGGAGGCCAATTCACGGGCACGGAACGTGAAATTGTGCGGTTATCAAACGTTCCTTCAGTAAATCAATTGTGGCACGAGCTGTTATCAGAATGTTGCTCAAACTTGACATTAAACACCCTGTATCTCGCTTATGCTTCGAAAACGGGGTATATGTCATAAGGCCAAAATGACTTTCTCAATGTCATCCATATGGCTATACAGGGTGTTTCACCATATCAACTGGTGAAACACATATTGCCCTATAGATGACATTGGGAAAGTCATTTTTGCCTTATGACATACACCCCGTTCTCAAAGCATGAGCGAGATACAGGGTGTTTAATGTCAATGTCAATATTCCTGTAACAGTGGAGATTTATACGTGACCTTTGAAATAACGGTTTTTGGTCACATCTTAGTATTTTTTGGTGGACAATTCCATTGTTTTGTATAATTCTGGAAGAAATATTTCAAAAAGGCGGAAAACCTACAAAGTTGAAATTTTCTGTTTTCGATTGCCAAATTGGATAGCATTATTTCAATGTACTGAATTTCCTAAGATTTTCCGTGAAACAATTTTTCCAAAAAAATAATTTTCATTTGAGAAACTGGTGGTCTTACGGATGCCAGAATTATGCTAATAGGCCTCCAGAATGACCTGGATAGAAATATGAATTTATCGAGAAAAAAATGAACTACCGTTGCTTGATAACGTACGTCATTATAATCAGAATAAATCCAATTTATACGCGACCCTGTTGTCCATAAGTAGAGCGAGTTCGAATCCCATCAAAGTTTTTCTGAAAAAAATCTTTTTTTTGATAAAGTCATATTTCTATCCAGGTCATTCTGGGGGCCCATTAGCACAATTTTGGCCTCCATAGGGCCACCAATTTTTTCACAGGAAATTGAGAACATTGAAATAATGCTATCCAATTTGGCAATCGAAAACAAAAGATTCCAATTTTATAGGTTTTCCGCCATTTTGAAATATTTTTTCCCGATTTCTAAACAACAATTGAATTGACCAGCAAAAAATACTAAAATGTGGCCAAAAACCGTAATTTCACGCATAACTCACCACAATTATCAAATATTGCTCCAAGTTGACCTTTAACACCCTGTATCTCGCTTATGCTTCGAAAACGGGGTATATGTCATAAGGCAAAAATTACTTTCCCAATGTCATCTATACGGCTTTATATGTTTGACCAGTTTAAGATGAAACATCCTTATGTGTTTGACCAGTTCATGGTGAACCACCCTGTATTTCGTATACGCCGTATACGCTCAGTGAAAAAAAAACATGTTGCGTGTTTTGTATAGTCAGAAATCCCCTCGAGCAAAGTTCGTATTCTTATCTAACCGCAACAGCTTCAATCATCTAATTGAATTAATCCAATTTCCCAATTAGCTATTTCAGGAATCTGCTGAAATCGCTTCCAACCTTCTCTACCACTAAATGGCTCCTTACCGATGCTTTCAAATTAAAACGCCTGATCTCGCAGCTTTGTTGCCTCAAACTAAACCGGAAATTGTTTCGAATCCATTTACAGATTTCCCGATGAAATTCACGAATGGAACGTGCTTCTGGTCGGCCAAATGAACAAGTCCATGGAAAAATTGACAGGATTGCTACCGGATTGAGCACTAGGTTGAGTTTCGCATTTGAAACAACCTGCTAAAGTGGAACTGAACGAAATCTGAATTTGAATGTCGACTGCTTTCTCGAGACCTCCCTAATTCAATCTTTCAGCAGGATTGGTTTTCGAAACAGTAAGCTGGCTTGGTATTTTCCGATCCGATGCTCAGCATCAATCATTTTACATTCATGTTCATTTCGACTGAATGAAACAGTAATTTCTAGAGAGATATGTATGAGGCGCCGTTTGGGAGAAAAATGGGTCTGCAAATACAGGGTGTGTCACTATAAACCGGACAAACATACATATATAACCGTGTAGCTTGACATTGAGAAAGTTTTTGCATGGTAATATATACCCCATTCTCGAAGCACAAGCGAGATACAGGGTGCTTAGTGTCAACTAAGGAACGACGGTTTTTGGTTACATCTTAGTGTTTCTTGTTGGTCAATTATATTGTGATGTAGAATTCGGGAAAAAATATGGCGGAAAAACTGCAAAGTTGGAATTTCATTTTTTATTATTGCCAGAATGTATGACATTATATTAATTTACAAGATTTTCTGAGATTTTCCGAGAAAAAATTTTTCCAAAATTCAAACTCAACTTTTTTTATAACTCGAAAGTGAACAAAATTTGTCCCCGAAATTCTTGGAATCTTTCAAAAGTCAAAAAAGTGGTGCGGAAATAGAATGAAAAAATACCCATTGGTTTTCATTTTGTAATCTTCCGAAGATTCCGGTCGGAGTACTTAAATAATTTTTATTTAAAAAACTGTTGACCTTACGGAGGCCAAAATTGAGCAAATAGACCTCCAGAAAAGGATAGAAATATGAATTTACCAACAAAAAAAATTCAAAAAACTCTGGTGGGAATCGAACTCTCTCCACATTCGGACATCAAGGTCAAATTCGACGAAAGAAAGATGAAAGAGTCAGATTAGTACCCTGGAACGTCAGAGTTTGCTTTGTTTATCGTATTTATTATTCCTGTATTTTCATAAGGCAATCTATTTTCCAAGGAACTACACAAATAGTTTTATCCTGCTATCCGCAAGGGCGTTTTCCATAAAAAAACAATTTTCATTTAATCTAAGTAGTACCTTTCAGATATTGGGAGTGAAAACCCAGAAAACTCCAAAAAATGTCACACTAAAAGATCACAATTCAAGAAATGTCATTATTAATAGAAATATCGAATTTAAGTTTCTTTCTGAGTTTTGAGCCAATTACAGACTAGTAACTCAGTTTGATACTTCTTTTTCCCCTTTTTTCGAGTTCTTCCTTGATTACTCAGTGAGTTCTAGTGCACCTTGTACATTTTCTACCCAAACAGCAAACAGTGTTATAAAACTACATATTGTTGAAATTGAACATAAAAGTCCCAGTCGACACAATTTTTTTCATAAGAATTCAAGTAACACCGACACCATTGAGTTTTTTTCCAAGGTATGGCATATTTTTGTAGTCCCCAAACAATCTATCTAATGATGCAATAATAAACTGGATAGTCCATTCGAAATGAGAAGGTAGTAGGCTGTTGCCGTTTTAACTGGAAGTAGTAAAGGTCTGAAAATATTTAAGCCAATATTCTCATTGAAGAAACACCACATTATGTTAATTTTCAGCAAAAAATCATGATCAGTTTTTCAAAAGGTTATGGCGTCGAATCAACCTGTATAGTAACTGTTGAGCACATCAGTTTACCCAAAGCAGTCTGCATAGACTGAAAAGGGGGAAAGGCATTCATGAAAAACATAAAGATTTCAGGCCGAATTTACTATCTGCATAAAAGGGGTGGGGACACAGCGCATTCGCCATTTTGTAAATATTGATTCAAGTACTAAATTAGTACCTATCAGCTTTACAGATTAACATTCAGTAAATGAGTATTTTTTTTGTTTCCTTCTTGTTTAAGATTATCTTAGTGCTTAATGCTTCTTATGCATGTTCATCTCTGCTTGCTCATTAATTCTATGTCTTTTCTATTCAATTTTCACATCTGATTCTAACATTGTTATTCCATGAATCAGGTTCAGAAAAAACTCATACAATGCAGAAAAGTGCAAGCAGCACATCAATGCACAGAAACCTGAGCCACAATGAGTTCGGCATGAACGGAGATATACCACAACATAATCTACATTTCATGAAGAAAATTCCAAATGGCGCTGAGGCCAGCAATATTCTTGTCGGAGAGGTGAATTTTTTAACGAACACGATAGCTGCATTTGTAAGGTTGAATACAGCGGTAGCATTAGGAGATCTCACTGAAGTTCCTGTTCCAACAAGGTTTTTGTTCGTACTGCTTGGACCCCCTAACAATACCGGTGGTTATCACGAAATAGGAAGAGCTATGGCAACTTTGATGTCTGACGAAATATTTCATGAGGTGGCTTACAAAGCAAGAAATAGGAGTCACTTATTGGCAGGCGTCGACGAGTTTTTGGATGCAGTAACAGTTCTTCCTCCTGGTGAGTGTAAAATTTATAACTACAAAAATTATCTAATAAAATTGCAATGATATAATTCAAAATTAGGAATTGGTTCACGGAGAAGAAAGAACTCCAGCAATAATGAACTAACATAACCACAAGGACGAATATCTGTCGATAAATCAACATATATTCCACCCTCATCAGAGCAGATCATCTAACCAACCAAAACATGTACACCGAAGAAGCGGTGTCCAAGGAGAATAGTCACAGTTTTTACTGATCTTCAGATCAACTTACCTTGGTAAAACCGCAAAATAAGAATCTAGATACTTGTCAGCTATCATATGGAACACTGCAATGTAATTCGACATTGACATAATTTGGTTGATTGGATGATTAGCTCTGATTAAAACGGACAAATGGTAACACGCTGTTCCCCTAGAACACGCGCGCAAAAAGTCCTATAAACATAGGACGTTTCGTTTTCGGGGTACAGGGTGTTAAGGTTTGAATTTTTTTTAAGTTTTTTCTCATATTATCTGAACTTCACAAGAAGGTTTTACGAGTTTAAAGATTCTTTGTGAATCATTATGCATCAGATCAGAAAATATCCATAAAAACTAATAACGAATTCATTTACCGTAGCTAACTAACTGAAATTTATGACAATTCAAAGCTTAATTTCTGAGGAATCGAATTTCTTTCTCGAAATCGGATTCAGATACGACAGAATTACAAGGGACCATAGAGTACAGTATAACAACAATGCTTCATTTTTAAATTTTTCAAACTAACAGTGGCTCACCCAAAAAAAGTTCTGGGGGATAACATGGCACAGTGTTCCGGAAAAAATATCACCCTTAAATTTGCAATCGAAATTGGCAGGTAACAGTTTGAACTCTAAACTGTAATAATAGGCAAAATTTCAGTTGAATTTTCTTGTGAAATACAGATACTGTGAAAAACAAAACTTGAAAAAAGTCAGACATTAATACCCTGTATCTTGAAAACGAAACGATTTCAGTCCCATGTACATGGGATTATTATCCTTATAATTAAGCAAGGAATCTCATTTTTTCGTTTGCACCTCAATTCAGGAACATCCTGTATACATCATGACTGAATGTATGGTACAATGGAGGTTTTTCCTTCAAACGAAAATGCAGTAATTTTCATGAAAAACCTTCAGAACATCACATTTCAAACATATAATTTCAATATTATATTTTTAAAAAAATGTTTGATCACCTAAAAATGAAAAATAAAAATGGAGATTTGCATTTAAAGGGACTTGTCATGAGTGCACGATATGGCAACGTCGAATTCAGCTTTCTCGGAAAGAAAAGGACGTCAAATGTGTTACTTTGCTTAGGAAAACAGAGATAGCTATACTTCGATCTGGTTATAGTAGAAGACAACGACCAAGGAATAGAAAAAGGAGAGCACAGACTGTCATACTGACAAATCGCAAACGAAAACGAATAACAAATTGTTTGGTTATATTGACAAACAACATGTGTGTACCACAGAATAGGAATAAATATTTCATTATTCTATAGCAGAAAAAGCTATTCTACTAAACACTGTTATCACTTCGTGCATGCCTGACAAATCCTAAACCCCAATTTTCAAACCTGATTTTGAATACTTTATGAAGATAATTTGGGAAAATGATGAATTAAACCCATAATAATTATGTTCAAATTTGCATTTCCAGTAATAACCCAAATTCAGAAAAAACCTCCATTACACAATTGCCTTAATCCTCAATATAGAGCTCCAATCCAAAGGAAAAACGCTGGCCATGATGATTCTATATGCCGAAGCCTATCTAAGATAAAACAAATCTCGGAAAACACGAAGGGGCAAAACACTTTTTCTATTATTCCAAACATGCCTCAATTTCTTTTCTATATTGTATGAAATAAATCAATCCTCCTACCAATAGATAAAGTAGATGCCTATCATATAGCATCGAAGCTCGAATATCCCCGATACACGTATAATGCTAGCGGACATTACTGCTCGCAGACTATCTGCTGAATAATAAAGAAATAAAAGCATATGGGGCTCGAACATATAGCTATAGTAACCATTTTTAGTTGGAGAATTCTTCGTCTACTTGGGGAATTTGAAGATGGAAACAAACAATGCGGTTTTATTGTGTTTGCTTTTTCAACGTAACCTACTAGATTTGTTGGTTCATTTCTGAAGGTAATGTAATTTTCCAGGTTTGGTTTGTTCTTTGTTCAGGCTAATAATGAAGTTTTCGGATTGTGGACATAGTATGAACTCAAAATTTTGTTAATTTAACATTTACATATTCTAAAATTTCTCTAACAATCGACCATAGGGATATATACCCTGCTGAACGTTGCGAATTACCTGTTTAATTATTCCACAGCATCTCCTGCTCCCAGAATTTCGAAAAGTGTCAATGTTGCCTTTCGGTCAGGAATCGATATTTTCAATTCATCATATTCTGCCATAGTGAGAAGTGTAAACGAATGTTTGATTTAGTTCAATAATGTTTGTGCTATTCATGTTATTCATGTAATTTTATATTTTTTATGTAATTGGGTTTATCCCGTAAATAATTAAATAAATAAATAATATTTCATGGATTCGGTCTTAATAAACTCAAATTCTGGGTATAGTTTCAATTGATTCGACAATTGTTTCGCCACACTGTAACTTCGTCAGGATTACATTTCAAACTTGTTCCACATCGTATATGAGGTTTTAGAGAAAAACATTTCTTCGGTTTAACGAAAGAAGTGAAAGTGGACGTTACACATAGGGCGTTCAGTTTTATTGGAGTGTACCCTCGTTATTCCTCGAATGCCTGAAGATGTTAACAAAGGAAGCCCTGTTGCCATATACAGTGCGCGTCAAAATTATTGAACAAATTCATTTCCTCAGAAGAAAAATATTTGGCAACAAAATCCTGAAACAGGTCTATTTTTGTTTCACTTTTACCAAATTTATATGTATTTCTGTAGGATTTTTGTTGCACCCTGTGCCATCCCCATCAACCCTCTAAATTTTTTGAATAGGGAAAGAAGGTAATGTGATACTTTTTTGGCAAGGTCTTTGTATCTTCTGTACAGGCGTGCAGAAATTTTTAAGAAAATTTTTTTTTGAAAAATTAGTTACTTCAAAAAGGTTTTCAGTATGTGCACTTTGTCATGGCTCATTTTCTCTGAGACGATGGTACCTGATGAAATTTGTCACCGAATTAAAGTCGAGCATAACAGTTTTGTTCATGCACAACTTCCAACGCCTACGAACCCTTTAATGGAGAAAAAAATGCAGGTGATTGAACGTTGTGCATGAACAAAACTGTTGTGGTCGACTTTCATTCGGTGACAAATTGCATCAGGTACCATCGTCTCAAAGTAAATGAGCCATGATGAACTGCAAGTACTGAAAACCTTACTAACTAATTTTCCAAAAAAAAATTTTTTTCTTAAACATTTCTGCACGCCTGTACAGAAGATACAAAGACCTTGCCAAAAAAGTACCACATGACCCACTTTCCCTATTCAAAAAATTCAGGGGGTTGATGGGGATGGCACAAGGTGCAACAAAAATCCTTCGAAAATGCATAAAATTTGGTAAAAGTGAAACAAAATTGACCTGTCTCAGGATTTTTTCGCCAAATATTTTTCTTCTGAAAAAATGAATTTGTTCCATAATTTTGACGCGCACTGTATATGATCTGTTTGGTCGTTCAGTAGAACTATTTGGGAATGGTAAAGATTTATTGCCAGTAATCAGAGGCCTCATAGGGGCTAATTCAGTTCTTGCCGCCGAACTGAACCCATAGTTTTGGTACAAATCGTTCAAATTTAACGATTCGAAGTCACATTTTTTTTTTTTTGAAGAATCAGTAATTTTTGACCAGTGTATTCGAAGGAACAGAAAATCATATTTTCATCTCAATGTCTGTTATTTACAAGGAAGGTCTCACTGATGAATAATTCTTGGTCAAATTGATTTCTCGGCCGCATCTATGAAGGTTCCGACGTGTGAATCCAAAGTATCCATTACTGGCTGCCTATTTTTACCATCATCACTCTGAAGGTTCTCCATACAATGTTCAATGAAATAACATAATATTTCTCTCATAAATAGATATACAGGTCAATTCTGTTTGCAAATAGCAATATTGCTAGGAAAAAGATATTGCTATCATAATTATTATGGAATTATTGGTATTCTGATCAACGATTTCGAGCAATATGATCTTTCACTTTAACAAGAATCTTGCTATCAATATTGCTATCTTAGCAACCTAAAAAAGTACTTGCTATGCTTGATAACAAGACAGGTTATAAAGGGAATCTTACATAGATCCATTTGTTTCACCATTATTTCTTTCAAGAATTCGAAGATATTGAAGATGGGGAAGTATGTGCTAGTAGAAATTTGTTTAAGGTTCTCTAGAATATTTAATTTCAAGGAAAATTCTTAGACTAAAATGACGGCATAGTAAGCAACAGCTGAAATGATTATTGTAATGATCTCAACAACAGCCATCCTTTCGAATTGCCAACAGAAAAGTTCATCGAATTTCGAATCATTAACGAATGCATAAAATTGTTGCCTTTACTTTCTGGATACCACTATTCTATTGGTATCCAGGAAATTGGTCAATTTCACTTTAATTGGTTTTTCTGTTTCTCGTTACATTTTTGTATAAGTCGATGTTAACTTGAATAAAAAAAGTATATGCTAATGTAAAGTGTTCAAGGGTTCTCTAGAATATTCAATTTCAAGAAAAATTTAGACTAAAGTACAGGCATAATAAAAATGCTGCATTTGATTTCTGGTAACCAATATTCTATTGGTACCCAGGAAATTGGTTATTGGTCAATTTGACTCTTTTTGTTTGTTTTTATGTAGATGTTTACATGAAAGCCGTAGATAGAGGTTATGTATGCGAAATCATAAAAAAAACTTACGAAGTAAGGATATTTTCCTCTTCTTTGTAGTTCTAAAGTCACAAAATACAGTGTTGTCAGTGATTTTGGAAGTCCATGATAGCAATATTGCTATGACAAAATTCATAAAAAACATTGCTATAACACTCGGAACAAAATACGTAACATCATGGCCATATTGCTATAAATTAGAAAGATAGCAATATGACTAGGATAGCAAGGTTTATACAGCAATACGCAAACAGAATCTTCCTGATTTTCATAAATTTAAAATTGTATCGTTCTAAGATTGTCACTACACGGTGCATTAAAGTTAATAGGATAATTAATATCCGAACCTTTCCAGGTGAATGGGATCCATCCATCAGAATAGAACCACCTGCCGCCATACCGTCCCAAGACACAAGAAAAAGACCTCCCGAAAAACCTACAGAAGAACTAGACGAAGAAGAAGAAGAACAAAAGATACGAGAGGAATCTGGTTTAGCAAGAACAGGTGTTCTATTTGGTGGACTCATAAACGATATCAAGCGGAAGGCACCTTGGTATATCTCAGACTTCAAGGACGCACTTGCATCTCAATGTATAGCCTCTTGGATTTTCCTCTACTTCGCTTGTTTATCTCCCATAATAACCTTTGGAGGTCTCCTCTCCCAAGCGACTGGGAAAAACATGGCAGCAATGGAATCTTTGGTGTCTGGATTCATCTGTGGTATGGGTTATGGAATGTTTTCTGGACAACCATTGACGATATTGGGATCAACAGGTCCAGTTTTGGTGTTCGAGACGATAGTTTACGATTTTTGTGGTACTATTGGTTGGGATTATATGTCCTTCAGGTTCTGGATTGGTACTTGGATTGCTGTTATTCTCTTGGTGTTAGTTGCTATAGATGCGAGTGCTTTCGTATGCTACATCACGAGGTTCACCGAGGAAAGTTTCGCTACTCTAATTGCTGTTATATTTATTTTCAAGGTGAGTTAAGAATTTGGATCTATCATACGACCAAGGGTGCCCAGACAAACGATGATTTTTGAGCGCCGAGTGGTCGCGTTTGTAGCCGTAACGATATGCGGGCTTCAGATTTGATAGATCTGTACACGCATATCCACGGAGACACAGGTCGTCGCTCGGCTTGGCCGTGTGTGTGGGCCCAACTCACACGTACCATCTCTCAACCACAAAACGGTGATCGGTCTGTCGAAGGTATCGACCACTTACCAACTACAACTGTACGATACTTTCAGGCAGTGGCACGTGTGGGTAGAGTTGCCTGATGCCACAAAAGAGTTCCACTATGGATTTCGATAAGTAAACACTACTGCAGATTTTGCTCCGACGAAGAGTTGCGCCTGTGGTTGCGATGGACCGCAAAAAGTCAGCCGTGTTCGCGATAGGATGCGGTTCTCTACAAAAGCTTAACTCACACGTAACACATCGTGACCACCAAACTAGTAGGTAGGTCTTTCGCACGTATCGAACACTTGCAACCCACACCTGTGTGATAACTTTGCCGTCAGTACGTCAGGCACTGCTGTGGATTTGTCTCTGAAGAAAAAGGCAGAATATGGGTTGATTCTCATTATACATTCCGTAAACTTCCAGTATTCGTTCAATATTTGTAGGTGCAAATGAATTGATGTGTGCACATTATCCTTCTTGATGATTGTCCTTTTCCATGCCATTTTTGCCCACTAAATTTTTACGGAACGAGTACTGGAAAGTTTCAAAATGTATCCTGAGAATCAACTTTAAACGAAACGCCACTTTGGACCGCAGAATATCGGCCTTGTACGCGATATGATGCGTTTTTCTTTTAAATCGCTTCTCACGACTGGCGACCCCAGATTTGTGATCGAGATGTGATAAGTGGGAGTTAAGCCTAATTCGCTACTTATCACGTGTGAGTTAAGCCAGTAACACAGTATGCGTATTGTCAAAATCATTGGTCGTTTTATGTGACAATATTACTTATAATATGGAGTATAGTATTCACTGAGATGACACTGATTTGAAAAACTACACGAGCACAAAAAAAATCTTTCATAAATCCATACCTTCATCTGAGCTAGTCATACTTCCGCTCAAAGCAGTTGAAAATATGAAGTACCCTCCAGGGAATTCACGTACAGCTGTCTCAAGGTTTAATCTATCATCAGGGGGACTCACCCGGTCTGACATCCAAAGAATTCTAGGTATAAAAGCCCTGTTCAGATATAAATTTGTGAGCCTATTTCACTTTTGCAATGTCAGGAGAACAAGACAGCAACGTGGTAATTGAATTAGCTCACATCGTGGAGGAATATTCGTTTATTTATATATTGTAGAATATTTGTCCATGTTATTATATTCATTCACTAATGAATAGCCCCTGAATAATTTTCTGTATTTGTATTTTCCGACTATCCTAGGCTTCAACGAAATCACTCATAAGCTTAAAGCTTGGGCGATTTTGGATACCGGGTTTGTTCTGTGAAGGCTTTGTTACTAATTCCTTGCGCCACGCTAGGAACAGCACTGTTAATTGTTTACCCAGCAGCGAATGGTTGGACGGTCCCCTGAAAACCGGAAAAGTTACTTCCCGGCCAAGGACTTGAACCCCAGACCTTACGATCATGAGACATGAGCTCTAACCACTGAAGAGCTACCGCCACGTTGAATCGCAAACTCGAAATACTAGGAGACTAAACAAAGTGTTTTCGTGAAGATGAACTAGAAACTAATTTCATCAATTTTTCAGGCAGTAGAAAATGTGTTGGTGATAGGAAAACAATTCCCTATAAATACCAGTGGTACCACCAATATAAGTTACGAATGCGCTTGTTTCTTCAACGACTCCATCGAGTTCAAACATCCTGAGATTGCTAACTGGACAGCAGTCAATAAGACAGCATGCATTGTAAGTAAACACTGTTTTGCTTTCACTTTAGATACACTGACTGAAGGTTTTATCATACAAAATTCATCTCTATACAATAATATAAGGATTAGGGCCGTATCTAGCTACTATGACGCCTGTGGCAAAATATTGAACAACGGCCCCATTTGCGTTTATTTATTTTAATCAATTAAATTTTTTATAATTTTTTTCTTCATCATTTTAGTCATATATTTTTGTTGATGTTTTGAAATAAAACACAATATCATAGATATTCCCTTATATTCATTGAAACCATTGACATACAAATTTCATACCTGAAATACCACAAGTTGTTTTTATGGAAGTCAAAATATATATAAAATAATAAATAAGATTTATGGCTAGAAACTCGAAAACACACGAAGCAGTCAACGTAGTTTGAAATATACTTTTTTCGCCAGAATAGAAATGTGGGGATTCAGGATGTCTAGTATTTATATTTGTCCCTCTCCTTGGGGTTCAAAATTCTGATTGGTGATGGTGAATTGAAATTAAAATCTATTTCTGGAATATCAGTATTTATTATTTTATGACTTGAATGCGGCATCTTTGAGCATGCCGATGACAGACAGAAGTATTTATGACTGAGTTGCGGCACGCTTTAACATAACCATATTTATATTTTTTTACCTTATTAAAGTTTCGCTGACTTTGTGATAATTTAAAGCTTAGTACGCAATTTCTAGGGAAGGCAAGTAATATTTATGTTACAAGATTCTTCGTCATCTCTTATTGAGAGGTCTATACATGAAAACCGAGTTGTGATCTTTCGAATTATTTCGCTGGCTTTTGTTTTTTTTTACTTTTGATATTTTTTATGACCCATGCGGAGCTTGCGCCCGTGGCAAGTGCCACCTTTGCCACTCCTTAGATACGGCTCTGATAAGGATCTCTCTTCATACTATTCCATACTACCATAATTGGACTGTGGAATTTGGGTATCCCAAGTCGAAAACTTCTCAAACTGATGGCAGATTAGTTCTCTATATCGCTTCGAATCACAATAATTTCCTCTACTTATGGCATTTTATATTTATTGAGAATTATTCTAATTCATCAAGAATTTTTTCAAAAATATGAATACATTATTTCTAAAAGACTAAAACCATTTTTCAGGAACTCAATGGCACTCTATCACCAGGCTGTTTTGCTCCAACATACGTTCCAGATGTATTCCTGATGTCTATAATACTATTTTTGGGAACATTCCTTATCTCTGTGCAACTGAAGGACTTCAAAAATGCCCTGTTCTTCCCTTCCAAAGTAAATATCAAAAAATTCTTGCATTTCTTCAATCACAAATTTTGATTTCGCTTCACAGGTTCGACAATTCATCAGTGATTTTGCTGTGATTATTGCAATAATGTCGATGACTTTATTGGACTCTTACGTAGGTATTTCAACTCCAAAACTGGAGGTGCCCAATGAGTTCAAGCCTACATCTCCTGATAGAGGATGGATTATACCTCCATTTCAACACAATCCCTTATATTCAGTATTTGTCGCTTTTCCACCGGCATTGTTGGGCACAATACTCATTTTTATGGATCAACAAATTACAAGTGTGATAGTGAATAGGAAGGAACATAAATTGAATAAAGGTAGGTGGAATTGAAGGAAATGCTATAGGCAGTATTTCCCCATGCATGACCTTTTTGAACACATTTTGAATACCAAGTTCAATACCCACCGTACGCTTTGAATCGTATATACCTTTTCAACTTTAAATTGAGACTAAACACATTCAAATTGGCAATTAACGGATTCAAATTGGTGAAGGGTTTTCCAATAAGAGGTGTTATTTTGATATTCAAAGAAAAATGCCATTTTTCAATATAAATGATCGGATGTTTTTTTCATTATAAAGAAGAAGCTATGCCGTTAATAGTGGAAAATAACATCAGGCAAATGACCACCATGACCACGCTTACAGGACCTTATCCTTTTAATGAAATTTTCCATAACGAAATCGCAAAGTGGCTGCCCTTTGTCCTCAGCCTCACGAATTCTATCCTTGAGGTCTTGAATCGACGCTGAGCTATTGGCGTAGGCCTTCTCTTTCACGTGGCCCCAAAGGAAGAAGTCGCAAGGTGTTAAATCACAATCACCTCTTCGAGAGATAACACGGTCCGGAAACTTTTCCCGCAAAAGATCAATGGTTTCGTTGCTTGTGTGGCACGTAGCTCCATCTTGTTGAAAGTAAACGTTTTCCAGATCAATACCATCCAACTCCGGCCATAAAAAATCATTAATCATCTCTCGATAGCGCAATCCATTCACCGCAACTGTTGCTCCAGCCTGATTTTCGAAAAAGTAAGGACCATAAACCGCACCAAACAATCACACTTTGAGGATAGAGAGGCTTCTCAACAATAACTCTCGGGTTTTCCGAGCCCCAGATGCGACAATTTTGCTTGTTGACAAAGCCACCGATATGAAAATGGGCCTCATCACTCAAGATGATTTTTCGATGGAATTCCGGATCATTTTCATGCATTTCAGCGACCCAATCAGCAAAGTCAGAAAAGTTGTAGATGATCGGCCGGCTTGAGTTCTTGTATTAACTGAACTTTATGAGCCTTAAGACCCAAATCTTCATGCAAAATACGGTGCAATGACGTTTGTGGAATGCCTGATTCCAAAGAACGACGAGGAATGGACAAACCTGGGTTTTCTTCAACACTTTCGGCTACAGCAGCAATATTCTCGGTTATTCTTGAGCGACGTGCAGGGGTTTTATTCTTCACATCACTAAATTGTCCCAACAGATCGAATTTTTCCATCAATTTCTTTATTGCGGTCCGACAAGGTTCTTCACGACGACCCAAAAATGTTCGAGTTTTTCGAATCGTCTCTGCCAAATTTTCACCATTTTTATAGTGAATTTTAATAATTTCAATGCGTTGTTGAAGCGTGTATCGTTCCATCTTTATTAATGAAGTAGTTTCTACTTGTCAAATGTCAAAAAATGACAGCTTCAAAAGTGACATCTACCGAAATAGCGGGCTATTCACAATAACACCTCTTATTGGAAAACCCTTCACTAAAGAAAATCAAATTGAAATTAAACACATGCAAATTGGGAGTAATCAATTTCATATTGGTACAACATTCGTTCTTGTGTGAATTGGAGTTTTATAAGCTTCTTCAGTTCGAACTATATATACTCCTCTTATTTCGTTGGCATTTTCCTTTTGTTTTTTGCCCAACTTAGGGCGGTTGACTTCTTGATACCCAAAAATTCGCAAGTCCTTTCCAATCGCCGTTTTCTTCATGGACTGCGAATCTTTGCTTTTTAATTGATTCCGAATCTCCTTGTTCAATATTTTCGAATTAAAATCTGGTTTGGTGTCATTCAATATTCTTCTTCGACATTGAAGTGTTAATTTTATAAGGTAATCAAAAAATCCTATTCAAAGAGCAACGAATGTTGTACCCATATGAAACTGATTATCAACAATTTAAAATATATATATTTCAAATTGGGAGTAATCATTTTCACATGTTTACCAATTTGAAATATACATATATCCAATTGAGAATGAAATAATCATTTTCATATTTGTGCAAAGTTCGTTGCTCTTTGAATTGCATTTTTTGATTACTCTATAAAGTTAACACTTTAATGTCAAAGGAGAGTAATTAATGAGTGCAAACCAGAGTTTAATTCAAATGTATATCCCTTATTGAAAAGGAAGAGCCGGAATCAATTGAAAAGCAGAGAATTTCACTCCATGAAGAAATCAGCGATTGGAAAGGACCTGCGAATTTTTGAGTATCAAGAAATCAACCGCCCAAAGGTGGGAAAAAAATTAAAGGAAAAATGCAAAAGAGATAGCAGGAGCATAGTTCATAAAGCTCATAAAACTCCAATTCACACATAATTGAATGTTGTACCAATATGAAACAGATTATTCCCAATTTGAATATGTTTAGTTTCATTTTGATTTTGTTCAGTACCAATTTGAATATGTTTATTCCCAATTTGATTTTGTTAGGTCTCAATTTGAAGATGAAAAAATATAGTTAATTGGAAAGGACTCTATATTGTGTTGGCAACCTAATAAATAGAATGAACTATACAGCAAGGTAACAACTCGATGCGGTTTTTATGAAGGTTCAGTCACAGAGTACAGAAGTATAATAATTCTATATTCTGTGGTTCAGTAACTTGAGTCACTCGCACTGTTGCCAATGCTACACTGTACACTGGTATATTATAAGTGTTCGGTGGTATATTACATCTTGTTCATTTTAACAGTCATGATCACTTGATTCAATACGATCACTGATTATTCATCTTAGTTTTAGAATACTCAGTGGTTAGGTTTAAATATAGCAGGGTTATTTAAATTTCTGTATAAATTATTGCTTATCGTTAGAATATCTAACAACGAATATTTAGTTCTTCGTAACAATGCTTGCTCAGACCTGATTCAAATAACAATTACATTTCAGGTTGTGGTTACCATCTGGACCTCTTCGTCCTTTCTATTCTCATAGAAATCTGCTCCCTAATGGGTCTCCCATGGTTTGTTGCGGCAACTGTATTGTCAATCAACCATGTCAACTCCTTGAAGCTAGAGTCAGAGTGCGCTGCTCCAGGAGAGAAACCTCAGTTCTTAGGAGTGAGAGAACAGAGAGTGACTCACATTTTGATATTTTTAACTATTGGATTATCAGTATTTTTAACGCCAATGCTGGGATATATACCAATGCCAGTACTGTTCGGAGTATTTTTATACATGGGAGTAGCTTCATTGAAAGGACTACAGTTCTTTGATAGGATTCTCATAATGTTCATGCCAAATAAGTATCAACCAGACTACATGTTTTTGAGACAGGTAAGAGGAATCTTTCAAACTTGTGATCGTATAAACAATAACCTCCGAAGGAAACGAATGGAATCGATATTTGTAGAGGAGGTTTGTAACCTAATCACGAAACCGAATTCGTTAATCCATTGGAATTTTGTTCTCCTAATATTTCCAAAAATATAATTTTGATCGATTTGATTTCTAGTACTCGGTCGAAAAATTACGGCGTGAACGTTCCTGCAAAATTCGTGGCAATCATATCTAAGGAATCATAGGACGGATTTGACCCACGAGTGATTGAACCTATACTCCATTCACTTTTATAATGTAGCCCGGTTGGCCATGACATCGTGACAGATTTCACCGTGTATATTTTGAAAATGTTAGGTTATAGTCATTTTCCTGTCAGATAGCTATGCAACGTTGTCCTCTCTACAAAGAGGTCGTAGTAATTACTTATTTTTCAAATGTCAATCTACATTGATAAAGTAATGAAATTGAGAAAATATTATTTGAATTCAATAATTCCAAAGACCTGGCGAATGTTGAAGAAACTTTTGTCTCTGTAAATACTGGAAATATTTCACGTATATAAACATGGTTGGAAGATTCAGTTATGCTTTTTTCTTGTATGGAAATCTAGAATCGATTGGTATTGATAATAGTAGAAATTGAAATTTGGCAACGTCCTTTGACATTGCCGATATTTCATGAGTGCCAACCTGCGTCAGTTTTAAGGGAAAAAACTTGATAAACCTAAATCATGGCCAACCGGGCTACATTATAAAAGTGAATGGAGTATACCTAGAGCTTTAAGTTACTCTACAAATATAGAGATTCTATGCATTTCTTTCGGAAGCTTTTGTGATAACCAGCTCATACTCTGAAATTTAGCCTAATGACGAAGTCATGTGTAAAATACACCAAAGATTCCGCCAGTCAAAAATTAATTTCCCAATATCTGCAAGAGCATATACCCAAGCAGGCTTGAGTTATATTCACTATTTTCAAAGAATGCCACAGAATATTGAATATTTGAAAATGGAAATTTAATTTTTTTCAAATTGTTCTTACGAAACGGTCATCACGAAATTATGCATCAGCATTTTCAGACTAGCTGCAAAGCTTCATCATGCTTGAATCAGTATTTTTCGAGTCATTCCGTAAAAACTGCGATATCAAGGAAAAAAACCACGAAATTTTACATATTTTTTCGAAATATCTCCAAAAATTATGATCGGATCAAACTGAAATTTGATACTCTACTGTGAAATGTGAAGCTCGAAGCTTTTTTAAGAATATGATAAAAAGTTCTCGGAGAAAAAAGTTTTGACGGAAATAACCTTAAAATTTCCAAAGGCTCTAACTCCAAACCTCTTGGCAGATTTCGCCCATCAACGAACATAACTGTCGCATTTTAACATGCAACCTACCCTAAAAGTTTCAGGTCGATAGGATTTTACGTAAGCCCGTAATCGTGCATACGGTTAGCCGGCCGGACAGAATCGATTTTGGCACCAAATTCGTCTTCAGTTTGGGACCATTTTGGGTTCAAAATTCGAAAATCACAGACATTTGGACAAAACGAGAGCCCACTATTCCCTTAGGACATGCGCGCAAAAATGTGTCAACACCTTGTGTTCTATGCATTTCGATCTAATGATTCGATAGGCAAACCCATAGATATAGAGACATGAACTGAGCTAAACCACCTTAGGATCGGACCCCCCTAGGCAGGGCTGGGCAGTATTTCAAATACTTGTAATTGAAATACGTATTTGAAATACAAATACGTATTTTGTATTTGTATTTAAATTACTTCTTGAGAATGTATTTTGTAATTGGTATTTCAAATACCTGACGCTGAATTATTTTGTATTTCGATACTTTTGTCTTCGAAATACTTTCGAACAAATACATTTAGCGCTGAGCGCTCTACATAAAATAGTCCCTGACTCTCCCTTCATTTGCTTCATCTAGTTCTTTTGCTAGCAATCATATTTTCGCCAAATGGAAAGGAAGAAGAGGTCCTGCACAATGGACATTTCATCATGGAGTTAGAGTTGGTCAACTTCTAGAAACGATAACAGCAAAGAGCTTACTATCCTTGAACATTATCCTAACATAAAAAATGTGTTCATACAATATAACACAAGATTCTGCCCATCAGGACCTGTAGAAAGATTGTTTTCTTTAGCAGGTTTTATTCATTCCCCAACAAGAGGCTGTTTGTCTGATACTATATTCAAAAATCTTGTGTTTCTGAAAGGAAATCCTTTATTCAGCGATAAAACAGCTGAGCTGAATTAGTTGTACTCTTTTCACATTTTACGTAACACCTGAATGTATTTTGTAATTTGTATTTCAAATACAACTAGTTAAAATACTGTATTTTGTATTTTATATTTCAAATACCCGACTTGAAAGTATTTTGTATTTTGTATTTCAAATACCTGCGAGAAAGTATTTTATAATTTGTATTTCAATTAAGCCAAGCATATATTTTGCCCAGCCCTGCCCCTAGGAAGAGAAAACCTTTCTTCCCCCATAGATCTTTTCCATGATGCAAGTAAAACATGAAGCTATGTATTTCAAGCGATGGACTAAAAGCTCCGGTTATAGTTACTGTTATCCGAATTGACAGATTATCCTTTGCCTATATGTCAGTTTGGATAGCCGTAACTATAACTGGAGCTTTTGGTCCATCGGTTTAAATAAATTATGGTATGCTCATCTGTGATCGTACTTACAAATGATGACGTATGAAACTACATGCAAATTCGAAGCACGGAATATATATTTCCTTGTATTTTAATCTTGCTGACATCACTTTTTTTGCAGATGAGCACACCATAATCGATTTCAAGCGATGTACCAAAAGCTCCGGTTATAGTTACGGTTATCCAAATTTACAGATTATCCTTTGCCTATATGTCAGTTTGGATAACAGTAACTATAACCAGAGCTTTTGGTCCATCGCTTGAAATTTATACATCTTTTTCACATCATGATCTTTTCATATCTTCTTGAATGGGAGTTCTCTTCATCTCTCTCACATCGTAACCAGCTTTGGTTCACAGTTTCGAAGTAAAGGCGCATTCTATGTCTCTATGTCTATCGTCACACCATTATTATCTCCATGATTAAGACTTACGTTTCAAAATAATAATTGTTTCAGGTTCCAATCAAAAGAGTGCACCTGTTCACCATCATTCAGGTTATTTGCCTGGTGTGTCTCTGGTCAATCAAATCTTTCAGTTCAACTTCTATTCTCTTCCCGTTGATGCTGGTGGTGATAATTGGTATCCGAAAATCTCTGGATCTCATTTTCAGCAGGAGAGATTTGAAGATACTGGATGACGTGATGCCGGAAATGACAAAGAAAGATGCAATGCTAAAGGACGAAGAGGTGCGAGGAATAGGCTCTAAGTTTTCTCATTTCATATTAGGTCCAAAACTCATTATTGCAACAAAAGATGACAAGAATACGTGCTGAGTAATAATTAAGAATAGGAAAATACAATGAAAAAATTTAAGAATAAAGAGTAAGTTGTACATTAATTTCAGTATTAGATTCCTACCATCAAACAAAAAAACTTTTTTCATTTGCCAATTTCCAGATTCGACTCGGGTAAAGTTTTAAGCGTTTGAATATTTCCCAATGTGCTAAAATACTTTGTTCACAAGTTCAACATAAGCATAACCTTGTTGCCTTATTACTTTTAACAATTTAATACATTATTTATTCGTATAGAATTAAACATTTTTTTTAAAGTGAAACTTTGGCTTTGTTCAAAAGTGCACATGGTTGCCGATTCCTGGTTTAGTCCATAGAAATGGAGACATAACCTTTATGTCTCTAGTATGGTCACAAAATCGGGGAATAAGTGTGTGTTTTCGGTGGTCCAAATGAACGTGGGTGGAGCTTAATTCAAGGCCATTACTAGCTCAGGAGTGGAACCACAGGAATAGGTAAATCTCTGGAATGTTATCAGATTCATTCAACTTCGAATATCTCGGGAACGGTGAGTTACAGGAGAAATTATAAGGCATAATTGAGTATTCTGAACGGACTGAAGATTCTTTGAATCAAGTTAGCTAAACTTCAATGGCATTTTTCATGGTAATTTCTTAAAGCTTATCTGTCATAGTTATGGAAAACTTCACATCAAAATTCATTTCATTTGGAATGATAATGTCTAAGCTAAAAACGAAAAACTATTTTTCTCGAAAATTTCGAGAGCCTGTATTTTATAGTCTGAACCGAACCTGGAAAAATGTGAATGTTTTATTTGATAAGAGGAATCTATGGTTATAATTAATGTACAATTTATAAAGACTCAACCTTTATACTAAAAAATGTTGGATTGATAGTTTAGAAATATTCTAAACTGATAATAACTTTCTGAACAAACCATTGCTGATGTGTATCTGAACATTAAACGTCAAAACCGATTATAAGAGTTTTAAGAGCTCATAAATGATTATGTTCATGACTCTTCAAAATTATTTGTGAGAAATCGTAGAAGCCACAAAAAAAAACTTTTTATCCGTTAATTGATTTGCTTGAATTAGCATCGTTTTGTTAGTACAATGGTTTGAATAAAGAACAATAAAGTTGTTCTTCATTCAGAGGTGCAATGCGGCACTTGATTAACAAGATCAAAAATGAAATCTATCTAATAAATAAACTCTTCTACACTTCTACGATCCAATCTTCGGCTGAAAATTCAAGATAATTTATACGCGATTCAACATAGGCCCTTCCAGAAATCATTTTGTGTTGAAATTCGCTTTTGAGGCTTGATATTTTTCATTACAAGCCTCAAAAAATAATCATAATATATATTTATTATTAGCAGTACCTTATGAAATTTGCACAAGATGTCAAATAAATATTCAATTATACTAGTTATCGATATAAGCATAAGGTGATTAGTTATAATAAGAGTTAAAACATTCGCAAGAAATTGCAATGATATACCATTTATAAGCTGTGATCCAATAATTCATTACCACAATTTAATTATGATATTCATGGTGTTTGTTGAAGGAGAAATGATTGAGATATCGGTTGAAAGATAGTAGCACCTAATACTCAAAGTTAGTATATCGTCATTCCCTACGCTTAATACACTGTTTTCTTTTGATAACATTCCGAAATCATCTGAATGTATTCCCACAAAAAATATCCATGGATTTTTAAAGAAAATTAGAGAGTCCCCTATAGAGAAAGGTGACATAGTCGACGTTGAAATATTTCCTCCATTTCCAAAAAGAAAGTTTTTTCCCAATAAATATTTCGATTGTCACAATAATGTTATGATAATTTATGCAAACTTCATAGCTTTTTAGATGAAAAATAATTATTATGACGAAAAACTTCCTCTCAATACCTCTAATAATTGTGGCCGAAATTGTTGTTTTAGATTAATTATTTCATTAACAGCAGGAAGTTTTGAGTCAACATAAAAATTTTGAATTGCTTTAGGATTGAAAAATGTTAAGCGAAAATTTTAAAAAAGGTAGATGAAACATAATACGAAAAAAGTATTTTTTTAGTGAATTAATTGATGAGTATTTTTTGATAGAATAAGATATTAGTACAATTTTAAAAATAATCTGTGATTTTTTAATGATATTGTCATGAAATCATTTCCTGAGTTTACATTAAGCGCATGATTTAATTTAGTTTGAGCATTGTTAAATATTGAAATTGCTTTATTTATTATGTTATTGTAGATGATTGTTGTAAGCATGTTTCACTGTTTTATTTAGTCATTCTGTCTTTCCAAGCCGTAGTATCAAAATATAGCTTGATGTAATTATTTCATTCTGAATTGTTACTGGATATTTTGAATTATATTTCTGTTCACATTTTTGTTTTTATTTCCATTTACACCTCATTTTTGATTTAGTTAGATTATGGCAAGTAAAATTTTCACTTTTTGATTTATTTGTTCATAATTTTCTATGGGTGGTATTTATAATACATGCATTTATTCTTATTTTGCATACCTACTAAGTTTTTACGAGGGTTGCTATTTAAGTTTGGAGAAAAACGAATATTTATACAATTGAAAATGGCTTTATAGATTTTCAATTAAGATTAAAACACTTTCGCATGTGTGTAAACCAATTTTCGAAGCAGTTTTGGTTTTTACGCGCAAGTTCTTTGGAACAGCGTCATATCGTTTTGCCCAAATGCCTGTGAAAAGGTTCCGCACTTGTAGACATCTGAATTTTTAAGGGTGTTGTCTTAGTTTCACCAGAAAATTAATAACAAAAATTTCCGATTTTTTTTGAAGAAATTTTTTTTTTGGAAACACTACATCAGATTTCGATGAAATTTTGGACATACTTTGAACTCGATATTTCGAAACAGTGTACCAAATTTCAGTTCGATGTGATTTTAATTTTAGAAGACATTCGAAAAACGATATGTCAAGTTTCGCAGTTTTTTTCGATATCGTTGTTATTTCCAGAAAACTCAAAAAATACTCATCCGATTATGATGAATCTAAGAACCTAGTTGGCACAATTCTGAGGAAAACGTTAGAAAAATTTAAAAAAAAAATCAAAAATAACCTTCTGGCTTTCTCTAACGGAACTGGAAGTGTGTCCATTTATTCCGAAATATCAGGCAACAATTTACTTTGAATTTTGAATGGGAGAAAGGGTAGTTAATGCCCAAGAATGCCACAATCTAACGGTATGTTATATGGCATTATCAGTTCACGCAATATCGCTGATTTCTGGACACAACCGCTGATTGCGCACGACCTTTATGGTATTCATCCTGTAGCGAAGAATGACCACGATTGAATAAATAAACTAGCGGAACACGGTGACTCCAGATAGTTTTTCATCACGGGAAGTCGCAGCGAGATGACTGGCACATTACTGTTGATTTATTTTTCTATCCTCAACTGTGCTTGGCCACTAGAACCATCGACACATCAAACATTTCATTTTTGTCATAAGACGCTCTCTAAAAACCACCACTTAGACACTTTAAAACATCCAGGACCTAGCCGGGATTCGAACCCGGTACCTTCAGCACTCTAGTCGAAGTCTCTGCCAACTACGCTTCTGAGGTAGTGCGGTTGATTTAATCCACGATGAAAGTGATAGAAACTCATTCACCACTAAAAATGTCAAACTTTACGATCGGATTTCAAAAATTTTATTTACCATTTGTTATTACCCTTTCTCCAAACTCAAAAAGCAATCGGACGCGGATCTAACACAGAACATGATTACGTGTAATATGAATTATCAACTATTTTCTTAAAGAAAGATGAGAAAACACCGTTGGACATTGAACCAAGTGGAAACTTGAAAATTGCCCTCGCTAATGGAAATGTCATGAATATTCCGTTATCTGCAGTTAATATTTCGGAAGAAGTCAACAAAACAGCCATCTGGAAGCAAGTTAACGATAATATATCACAAAACAAGGAAAAGAAGAAAAATTCGAAAAATGCCAGGTACAGAAAAACGGAAAATCACTTTCATAAAGTCAGTCGGTTGTCCATGGACGTTTGACACATTCCAGTACGTATAATTGAAAAATGTTTATTTTCCTGTCAGATACCTACGCAACGTTTTACATGAAGGTAGTAAAGTAGATGTACGTATGTAACTGAAAAATCCGTAGAGTGTTTGTTAAAATGTGTAGGACTTGACAACGCCTGGTCAAATGATTTGAACCTTGACAACTTTTCACGAGTGCCAACCTGAGTCAGTAACAAAAACTTGATACACCGATTCCAAGGCCTATCGACTGACTTCAAAAAAGTGAATGGAGTAAACCCTAGAAGAAATCGTTAATAAATCGATTTATTTTTGTCATACCATCATCAAACTGTTATTGTTTTTTTTGATATCTTCTATATTATTGTTCAAATCTCATAAATTTTGTCAATTCTTGAAAATGAATTCCGATTTATATTCGATTCCCATTCCTTGTATACTCCATTCACTTTTATAAACTATCCCGGTTGGCCATGACACATTTCACCGTGTATATTTTGAAAATGTTATAGTCATTTTCCTTTTAGATAACTACACAACGTTGTTCTCTCTACATAGAGGTCGTAGTAATTACGTTTTTTTCAAAATGTGAATTTACTCTGGAAAAATAATGAATTTGAGAAAATATTATGTGAATTCAATAATTGCAAAGACCTGGCGAATGTTGAAGAAACTTTTTTCCCTGTTAACACTAAGAATATTTCACGCATATAAACATGGTTGGAAGATTCAATTTTGCTATTTTCTTGTACGGAAATCAAGAATCGAGTGTTGAAATTTTACTGAAAAATAATGGATAGTCCATTACTTTGTTATAGTTAATTCGAAAAGAAAATAAAAGTACTCGAATAACCCTGCAGTAAAACTTCTGAACGAACAGACAAATCTATGGAATTCCCTACTTTTCGAAATAAGTCTACAGAAGACATTTAAATACCTTGTTGTACAACTTGAAATACTCCAGTATGAAAATATAGTAGTAGTACTACAAAACCTGTGTCACCTTAAAAGAACTAACTCAATTTACAAAGTTCTTGGGAATCTATGTGAACGATACACTGGGTTTTCACTCACATACGTCGAAAATGTTGGATAGCTTGTGATAAATTATTGATTCCAAATTATCAGGGTTACTAAAGAAAAAGCAGATTTCAATTGTACATAGCACTTTCTGATACTTTGTCTCTGCTTCTTCAAAACTACCTTCGGCTTTTTTAGTTTCCAATCTTGATTATTATGTTGAGAAATGAGAGTAGAAATTGGCATTGACATTTGGCAACGTCGCTGAGAATTATTTTGACATTGCCGATATTTCACGAGTGCCAACCTGCGTGAGTTTTAAGTGAAAAAACTTGATATATTTAAATCATAGCCAACCGGGACAGTTTATAAAAGTGAATGAAGCATAGATGATTCAGTTATTTAAAATCGAATTATTTGTAGTCGATTCAAAAAGAAGAAATCAACAAAAAAGGAAGAGAAATGCGAAGAAACTAAGAAACTAGAAAAACGTCTTTCTACTATGGAAGAAGAAGAAGAGGATGAAGGAATCACTATAAAGGTGACCGACACTACCATATATTTTTAACAAGTCTCTACACTGACACATTTTCACCACACAATAGTACAAAAATTGCACTTTTAGAAAAACAAAATGTAAGTATGCACTTCCCCGATAATTTCTTACACAATCGAAGCAAAATAAATTCTTAGTAATTGAATTGTAGTAGAGGAAAACCACATATTCTTAATTTGTTTTCAAAATAACGTTTTTCAAGAAAAAATTGATTCAGTTGATTCATTATGTTTAACTGTAATTTTTCCCAGTTATTTGTTATTCGGGATATCCATGTTCATTTTCCTCTCAAACAAGTCAATTTTGATAGCATGCCCAATTTTTTTTTTCATTACACCCATAGAAGCAATGCAGATTCTAAATGTTTAGAAAATTAACTTAATATTTTTTCATTATATGATGATAAGTGATAAAAAAATCAATCCTGGTACACAGCAATAAAATTGATGTGGATATTCACAAAATACATTTTTCAGCTATCAGAAAATAAGGAAAATGGTACTTAAAATTTTGACATTGAAAGTTTTGCATGTGTTCTCTTATCTTTCTTACTCGAAAACGTAATTCCTATATGTTTAATTATATGCACCTCAACTTTGCCAGTTGAAGAAAAAATTATGCATGTCTCAATATCAAACAAAACAAGATAGTGCTCTTTCTTCAACATTGTACTGAAAGAGTGAGGTAGCATTTTGTCAACATGTCTGTATTTTGCAAATTTCTGTTGTCTAATGACCTTGGAAGCATTCATTGAGATTGTCTAGAAAAATGTGTGAACGATTGGTTCTTGAATACTCTTTCTCAATAAATCATAATCTTTCGTTCATTTCTGGTCTATAGATGATTTCACAATTGAAGCTTTCATTGTGGTGATTGTAGACAATCATGCTACCTTTGAATAAAGAACAGCTTTTGCTTTATTCAAAGCAGGCTACAAAGAACATAGAAAGTATTGTTGATGTACAGTCAAGCCTCATTGTAAATCCACTGTCGTAGTCTTTACCTACATGTTTGCTGAGGTGATTAGAAACAATGTGGATGAAAAGATGAATTTTGAGGACATCTCTAGAAATTCATTTTTCCACTGTAGGTAGCGCTATTTGGAAATCACGACAGGTCGTCAGTGCAATTTTCTGAATTGTCATTTTCTTCATAAGTATTCTGATGGGTGAAAGTGCGTGTTTTTTTTTCTCAAAAGTTTTCAGTTTTAATCTACATTCAGAAAGTATAACTATTGATTCGTGCGTGATGAATTATCAGATTGAAATTCGTTTCTAGAATGTGTTAGTAAATTCTTAGATAATCAACATTTCTAATTGATGGATAATAAATTATAAGTAAGGAGTTGCCGCCGGGAATGCAATATTTTGACAGTATTCAGTGCGCGTCAAAATTATGGAACAAATTCATTTTCTCAGAAGAAAAATATTTGGCAATAAAATTCTGAAACAAGTCAATTTTTGGTTCACTTTTACCGAATTTTTATGCATATTTGAAGGATTTTTGTTGCACCCTGTGCCATCCCCATCAACCCTCTAAATTTTGAACTTTTGAATAGGGAAAGTGGGTCATGTGGTACTTTTTTGGAAAGGTCTTTGTATTTTCTTCACAGGCGTGCTGAAATTTTCAAGAAAAAAATTTTTTTTTGAAAAATTAGTTACTTCGAAAGAGGTATGTGTGCACTTTGTCATGGCTCATTTACCTGAGACGATGGTACCTGATGAAATTTGTCACCGAATGAAAGTCAAACATTAGAGTTTTGTTCATGCACAATTTTCAACCCATACGAACCCCTTAATGGAGAAAAACAAATTTTTCCGTGAGGGGGTTGAAAGGGCTTGAAAGTTGTGCATGAACAGAACTGTAATGGTCGACTTTCATTCGGTGACAAATTTCATCAGGTATTACCATCTCGAAGTAAATGAGCCATGACAAAGTACACATACTGAAAACCTGTTTGAACTAACTAATTTTTCAAAAAAAATTTTTTCTTGAAAATTTCTGCACGCCTGTAAGGAAGATACAAAGACTTTTCGAAAAAAGTACCACATGACCTACTTTCCCTATTCAAAAAATTTAGGGGGTTGATGGGGATGGTACAGGGTGCAACAAAAATCCTCCAAAAATAATAATAATAATAATAAAAATAATGATAATCAAAGGACAACATAAAATTGGTAAAAACGATACAAAAATTGACCTGTTTCAGGATTTTGTTGACAAATATTTTTCTTAAATAAATTTGTTCCATAATTTTGACGCGCACTGTATTTTCATATCATTTCTGTTTTCGATGTTATTTATTGGGTAATGGGTTAATTCCATGATGTCTGTTAGAAAATTATACTTTCTGTTCAATTTGAAAAATTCACTTCGATATCTCTTATAGTTTGGTAATATTTTGTTTTGTTCACCAATGTAACACATAAAAGGGTAGGTATATCAATTCATGATATTTTTCAGGAATCAAATGAATTATATTCAACGTCTGTTGTGTTACTTACGATGATGCAAGATGTTAAAATTTTTTCGGAAAAAAAAATAAAAAAAAAACATTTTAATTGTACAGGCCAAGTTTGAAGAAAAACCTTTCGACATGTCCGAGTTTTCAGCTGAAAACTTCGAGGTGATTTTACTCTGATGGTCAGATTATAGAGAATATATAGAAGGCAACTCTCCTCAGAACAAATGAATGTTTACATAATATGCTGCTTCGGATTGTACACATAAGGATTACAGACGGAAACGATTTAAAAAAAATAATGGATATGTCAATCTGCCAATTTTAGCTAACCCGGGTTAGTGGTTGGGTAAACTGCCGAAAACCTGTACCTATGTCATGGTCACGGAATGGTGGCGCCTGTTCTGGGTTAGTGGCGGTAGTATGAACTTCTACTTATGTCCTCAATTTCGTCTAATAATTAAGTAGGAAAACAAATGCAAGTTTTCGCACCATTTTTCTAATCAACTCAATATTTGCATTGACATGTGTATTTATTTGTAAATGCCATTGTTTTTCAAACTGAAGAACCCTGATGTGTACAGGAACATGTTTGTCATCATATGCCGGGACTTGAGGAAAGTTTTCGGCATATTCTTACGTAAAAAACTGAACGCTTATTTAGTAGTTGATAAATTTTCTTGAAAATTGCGGGACCTAATTAAAGACGGCTTAAAATGATTGTGGAACAAAACAATAATGAGCAAAACAAATGATGAAGATAAATTTCTATTTTTCAAGTCTGAGCTACTTGGAGATAAGGACTATTGGAAGGAGAAACGCAAGAATTCCATCCATTCAGATGAAACTCATGTTTGAGGAACTATCGGGCTGTGTTTTAAGATTGTCATTGAAAATTTGGTTCAATCAATAAATCCTTAGTTTTAATGTCCCTCCCAAACTATTTTTTTGATTTTGATTATACCTTTCATATTTCACTTACAATCATTACATACAGAATGTTTCATAAATAGGTGACCCCCACCTCCAGGATAGGTAGAAAACTGAAAAATAATTAGGGTTTGCTCGATAAAATTTTCGGAACACCCTCAGTATACAAGATAAAGGGCGTCGAAGAAAAAAAAATATATTTTAGAAGCTGATAACACTTATAATTGTTTAAGAATTGTACAATGCTGATACATCCCAGCATTATGTTTTTATATCTGGGCGCTAGTATAACACGATTCGTACAAAGTTCGAAAGTTCAATACTATTGGTATACGAATCGTGTAACTAGCGTCCTCTATGAGAGTCAGATGTAAAAGCAACTTCATGAGATATTAGGTTTCAAAACATATTTGGATAAGATTTCATTACAATATATTTCCAGTAGTTTTGACAAAATCGTAAAAATTGTATATAATTTTTTGTCTTCGACGCCCTTTAATAATAAAGTCGTTGCAGGTCATTTGAATACGGAAAGCGTCATCAATCAATATCAATATTGAAATGTTAACTTAAGGTTAACAAGAAAGAACCAATTCCACGTATTGCAATTCATCATCAAAAAGTTCTCTTGGTGAAATTATCAGTTTTCTTTGTATGAATCTTCGGATCTCTATTAAAAGGTAACGCCATTGTATAAATACTTTACCCAATGGTAACGCTACAGTGACTTTAACAAGAGTGACTGTAACGCCATTGTATAAAGACAACAAATTATACAATGGTAACGCCACCTGATACAGATTTCTATTCCGGTTTGAGTGTCCCCCTGCTTTTCAGAAGAAGAAGGTTATGTTGAAACAGTTTTCTGTTCTTCTTTATCTTGCTATAAAGATCTCTATTTTTCGACTGAATATCCCGATAGATGACTTTCCAGTTGAACATTACTGAATAGGAACTATCATAAAATTATATGTATTCCTGAAACACATGCTACATTCGTGCCTTAAACTAATGAGTAAGGAAAATTCAAAGGCTTTGTTAGCGCAAAGCCATTGCTGCTAGCTTTCTAGCCCAACTATTTTTGTAAGGGTACAGGTCGTCCTGTGGATGTCTACTTACTTCGTAGATGACCCGGTGAAGCGATCTGCCCTGTCAATTAATGAATACAAATTTCTGTTTAAACTAAATGATTGGTTCTATATTGCAAATTGATTGCAAGAAGTAAATTATGGAATGGGAATTGAAAGGTTGTTATGAAGATGATTTCTGGAATTTGAATTTCACAGCAGATTTAGGAAAATTAATCAATGGAAGGTTTCGCGGAAGAAAAAACTGAAAACCTTCAACATAAATAACAATTTAATACAAATATTTATAGACAACAATTTTCCATTATCATCATCTTCGATTGTTTGAATGAATCAGATAGAAATTACAATACTGGAAAAAAGTTCAGCTTATTTCCATTTATGTTATTTTGGAAACATTACATAAATCAAATTTGAAGTCTCTTCCTAAAAGGGTATAATAGCCAAAGGTAAATTAAAAACCACTACATAAAACAGAAATGAGTGGATGAATGAAACTAATTCGCCTGTTATCTCTAGTAAAACGCAGTTTTTATCTAATGACTAGCAACTCAAGAGTAAATTTAGATTTAGAAATTTACCAATGCCATGCTGAGCTCTATTGTATTTTGCTTCATTATCCAACCAGCCCACATGTAATATAATGTTCATAGAACAACAATGTTAACATTTTGAGTGATTTTATAACACAGCTAAATGCATTGGAAGTAAATTAATTACACCTTATGATCACTCACAGACTGAAGTTTTTGTGAGTCACTCAGAAAGCAGACCTTGTTAGATATTATCTATCCAAGTTGTGTATTTAAGCTGACAAAAACTACATTAATTAGAACGAAAATAATAAATATCCTCTTGTTACATGAAATAGAAAATGTTTCATCACATTCTCTTAATCACAATAATTTTATGGATTGAATGTTAACCCCGATGCATAATAATATTTGATTGTTTTTCATTCCAATTATGAACATTATACATATTGAAATAATTCATTCAATGCGACTGAATTATAAAAAATCATTTCAACATTTGAGTTTTTATCTGTAGTTTATCAATAACAGTCTGAGGCATACAAAATACTGCATTCACTTTCTCTATTGAATCTTGACCCAGTAATGATAACCCTGCAAGTCCAAAAAGTGTATGATAAGGATCAGGCATATCACCAGGTCTATCAGCGAATCCTCCGCTTTCAACATCTTGACAAGCCAAAATGTATTTCTTCAGTGCATTCTGATCAATCCAGTGAAGTCTACCCAGAATAGCTAACGAAGATAACACCCACCAAGAATAACACACATCAGGTAGTTTTTCTGGTCTGCCATTCAAACCTCCTGATGGTAATTGTCTCTCACATAGCCACCAAGCTAGATTATCCTGTTTCACAATATCTAATCTTCCAACAATAGATAAGAATCCAATGCAACAGTAGATGAGCCCAGCGTGACTTTCAGAATGAGGTCTCGAGCCAAATCCTCCATCAAAGTTCATGCAAGATTCAACAAATTCTGTAGCTTTTTCAACATTAATCACATCCAGTTTCTTGAGCAGCGATAATGTCACAACTGCACAAAATGAAAACCTCGTATCAATTTCCCCCCACTTATCACCTAGAAAGGAAAACAAGAAATCAGTTAATTGAATTCCAAATATAAATAGGACATACTAGTGTATGCCTATATAATTTCCTCAGAGATAGATTCGCCCATTTCTAAATATCAGAGGCAGCATTGTGAAAGACCTAGTGTTTAGATTGTCCAAAATGTTGCAAAATGGCGAATGCACTCCTTATTCAATTAGTATAGTATAGAATTAAAACAACAGGTATTGAAGGTGTCTGTTCATATTACCTGCAAAACTACCATCAGGTTGTTGCAGTGAAGCAACGTACTTAATGACACCTTCAACATCTATTTCATCTAAGCCATCATATAAGCATAGGATTTGAATAGCACTACAGGTATATAACAAATGGGGGTCATGATCAACACTAGCGCTTATTCCCCCACAATCAGGATCTTGACAACTTTTTATGAATTCTAAGACTTCTTTTTTTGGAAATGGAGATGATTTCATCAGTTCTAACGCAGTAAGACACCAGTACATTCCAGACATTTTCAAATAATCAGTCATCGTTGCCTCATATGTATCTTTTTGTTGACCATAATCGGTAAGAAACTCGACATGTTTTGAGAACAGTATCATGGTAGGTATATTATCTTTCAGGTGCACATCCTTCGTTACAAATGCATTCATTATGCTCATTCTAAGGTAATTGTTTGAGGAAAATTAATATGATTTGTTTTGGTTCGGATTTTTTGGTTATAAATTGATATTGACACTTGACAGAGACGTCAGAGATCAGACTCAAAGGATTTTGTTATTCTATGGAGACCACAGATTCAAAAAAAGCAATGAAGAACAAGAATCACTCAAAAAAAAATCATAGGAGTTGATTTATGAATTTGCTGATTTTATGACGAATTATTAGAAAATATTTAAGGAAAGATAAGTTATAGGTGAAATGTGAAGTAGTTTTCCGGAAAAGCAGAAACCCCTCTCATGTGAAGTCACACAGTCACAGAAGAGAAGATAGCTTAACCTAAAATTTCAACGTCTATAACCTCAATTTTGAAAACACTGGAAACAGTTGAAACAGAAATATTTATATTAGATTTAAATAAATAAAAAATGGCATTTATTAATTCAAAAAGCATACCTCATCTCATCAATAAGTTTCAGTTATTGAAATGTACCGGCCAGGTAAAGCGCTTTTTTGTTGCATAATTCAAATAATTTAATTTCGTTTTTGTAGGTTTCCTGCTGCAAATATATGTCCAATTCCTCTAAATATACTGAACACAAATCAATTGAAAAGATTCGTAATATAGGTATTTCAGCTCATATAGATTCCGGTAAGACAACCCTTACAGAGAGGATATTATTTTATACTGGCAGAATAGAATCTATGCATGAAGTTAAGGGAAAGGATAACGTGGGAGCAACAATGGACTCTATGGAATTGGAAAGACAAAGGGGAATAACAATTCAATCTGCCGCTACATATACATTATGGAAGGAACATAATATAAATATTATTGATACTCCAGGGCACGTAGATTTCACTGTGGAGGTTGAAAGAGCTCTGAGAGTTCTAGATGGAGCAATATTAGTTTTGTGTGCAGTAGGAGGAGTTCAAAGTCAATCCCTCACTGTTAACAGGCAGATGAAAAGGTAATAAATAATGTCACTAGAGATTAAAGAGTCTTCTGTTTCACTTTATTTAGCTATCTGGTTTTTCTTTTCTTTAGCTATCATATAATTTCTCTTAAAATTACTCTTTTATTATAGATACAATGTCCCTTGTTTGGCATTTATAAATAAGTTAGATAGAATGGGGGCAAATCATTTACGAGTTATATCACAGATGAGATCTAAACTGAACCATAATGCAGCCTTTGTCCAAATACCAATCGGACTTGAGAGTGAATGCAAAGGAATAGTAGATCTAGTGGAGCAAAAAGCCATATACTTCGAAGGTGATTTTGGTGAAGTCTTAAAATATGATCAAATCCCCAAAGATATGCTAGCAGAAAGTAATGATAGAAAGCATGAACTCATTGAACATCTATCTAATGTTGATGAACAAATTGGAGAGCTATACTTGGAAGAAAAAGAGATAACTGTACCAGATATTAAAGCAGCAATTAGAAGATCCTGTCTGAAGAGAAGTTTTACTCCTGTTTTTGTTGGAACTGCGTTGAAAAATAAAGGAGTTCAACCTCTGTTGGATGGTGTCTTGGAATATTTGCCTAATCCAGGAGAAGTAGAAAATTTTGCTTTGAAGGAGCAGGAAGGTTTGTGAATCCCAACTTTTGGTAAACAGCAAAGATTAATATAATCGATAAGAAAAAGTGAACTTGAAGCAATGTTGTTTGAAGAGTTGACCTCTTTTTGGGAATGAGGATGTGAATTTTTCATAATATCTAGTCTTGTTGTTTCTACATTCACAACTTCCTTGAACTCTTGCTTTGCTTCAAGAACAGATGTACCATAGGTACAGATTCTATAAAGGGCCGATATATGTATAGTGGTAGTTAAAATGTTGAAAGATCTTTCAGTCGAAATACTCATTACCAGAATGAACGTGTTGAAATTATTTTGTTTCAGGTGAAGAAACGAAAAAAGTAATTCTAAGCCCAACCAGAGACAATTCTAACCCATTTGTGGCCTTAGCATTCAAACTAGAGGCAGGAAGATTTGGACAGCTTACCTATATGAGATGCTACCAAGGGATGCTCAAAAAAGGGGATTCAATTTTCAATGCTAGAACTCAAAGAAAAGTTAGGATATCTAGATTAGTTCGACTGCATTCTAGCAACATGGAAGATGTAAATGAAGTTTTTGCTGGGGATATTTTTGCTTTATTTGGTGTGGATTGTGCCAGTGGTGATACATTTGTTATGGATCTGAAGGAAAATATATCATTGGAATCTATATATGTCCCAGAACCTGTTGTTTCTATGTCGATCAATCCTAAAAATAATAAAGATAGGGATAATTTTTCAAAAGCAGTTGCCAGGTAAGTGATCATTTTTAAGTTCCTGAAAAAATTATATGTGTAAAATGATGTTATCTAATATTATTGGTAATTTATTTAGAGGTCACAAAAATTTTCAATGTGAGATTTTTTTTCCTACCTTTACTCTATTCAAATTTATAAAGTCAGTCGATAGACTGCTCAGAAATCTGAAATGAAATTCAAATATTGGGTTCACATCAATTATTCCCCAGATTCACTAAAGAGGATCCCACCTTCCACTTTTGGTTCGATAATGACAATAAAGAAACTATCGTATCTGGCATGGGAGAACTTCACTTGGAAATTTATGCTCAAAGGATGGAAAGAGAATATAATTGCCCGGTTGCCCTAGGAAAGCCTAAGGTAGCCTTCAGAGAAACCTTAGTATCAGCAGTGGAATTCGATTACCTGCACAAGAAGCAATCTGGAGGGCAGGGGCAATTTGCTAAAGTTACAGGTACTGTTATAAGTTTTTTTGATCATGAATTATATTTATAGGGTTTTATGTGGTATATTTTAGTCTTGTAGCGATTGCAAACAATTTTTAGGGAGCCTTGGCATATAATTGAGTTTTTAGAGTTTGTTCTTGATTATACAATTTATATTTCTCATTCTAAGGATAATTTTTCCTCATGTTATGCTGAACAATGCCCTCCTACAATGGCGGCTCGGGAGTAGAAGAAGTGGGTGTTCTGTATTCAAACTTGAAGGAACCAATTCAGTTTAATAGAGAATATTCAGCATGGACAATTTGTGCCTTTTTAAAACAACGAGAGTCAGAATTTGACTGCTCTATAAAGTTTTGTTTTCTTGCACTGTTAGGATTGTTACGAATTAAAAGAGATGAATGGTATCTAAACAGAAATAAGAACGAAATAACTCTCTGTTGAAATACATATGCTCCTGTTCCGTATTTGAGAGAAACAACATCAACGCTAATTTTTGCGCGCATGTTCTAGGGGAACAGCGTGCTATCGTTTTGTCCAAATGTCTGTAATTTTGGATGATTGAGCCGAAAATGGTCTCAATCGACTTGGTTGGACTCACTGATGACGAATCCGGTGTCAAAATCGATTCTGTCCGGCCGGCCGGTCGGCCGTAGACACGCTAACTCTCGACAGAAGCAAGCTAGCAACTTGAAACTTTCAGGATAGGTTGCGCATCAGAATGCCGCGGTTAAGTTCGTTAATGGGCCAAATCGGTCGAATAGTTTCGGAGTTATAGGCAGTTGAAGTTTTGAAGTTATTTATTTTTTATTTCAGAAACTACTTGAGAGATTAGATTTAAACTTGGCGGTTGGGTGGAGTATAACGACGCGCAACTTTGAGCCAAATTTCGTCAGGATCAGATTCTCAGTGAAATTTTTTTTCGAAATTTTTTTCCAAAAATTTTTTTTTCCGGAAACCATTCATCATATTCGAAAAAAAAGTCCACTCACACTTTGAACTTCATATTTCACAGCAGTGTACCAAATTTCAGTTCGATACGATCATAAGTTTCGGAGATATCCGGAAAAAATGTGTCAAATTTCGAGGTTTTCTTCTCGATATCGTTTATTTTTTCGGTATAACTCGAGAAATAGTGATTCAGTCCTGATGAAATTTCACAGCTAGTTTTGAGATGCTGAAAGACAACTTCATGCGAAATTTCGTGATAATCGTGTCATCAGAACAATTTGAAAAAAAAAATTCTATGATTTTTCTTATCATATCATCCTCATCAAATTCTGTATGAAACTTCGAACTGTTATTTTTCGATGAAGTACTGGATTTCAATTCGATCTGATCTGTATTTTTGGAAATATTGAAAAAATAAAATTTTGATTGGGTATATCTACGGAATCATTGGGTGGATTTTACCCATTCACGAATTCGGCCTTCGTAATTTAGGTCCAAACCTTCTCTACAAATATCGAGTTCCTAAGTTGTTTCTTTCGGAAGTTATTGTGTTTACGCAGTCCGCCGTTAGGCTGACCGTAAACACAATAACTTCCGGAAGAAACGACTTAGAAACTCGATATTTGTAGAGAAGGTTTGGGGCTTAATTACGAAGGTCGAATTCGTGAATGGGTAAAATCCGCCCAATGATTCCGTAGATATACCCATTCAAAATGTTATTTTTCCAATATTTCCAAAAATACAGATTTGATCGAATTGAAATCCAGTAATTTATCAGTAAAAATTTCAAAAAGTACTGCCGTGAAGGCAGCAGCTTTTGCGTGCATGTTCAAATTCGTTGCTGAAGCGGTCATCTACATTGAACATGCGCGCAAAAGTTGCTGCCTTCACGGCAGTGCTTTTTGAAATTTTTATGAAATAGTTTGAATTTTTCGGATATAAACATATCAATAACTTCTTCACTGAAAGAATAACGTTTGTGTTATGTTTAAACATTCATAAAGTAACAAATTATACTTCCATCAACATTCATTTCAAAAGAAATCCAAAACCCGAATTCTCAAAAAACAAAATGAACTGCTGACCATGAACAAATCTCACCTGAGCCTAAAAGTTGCAGGCTGCAGATAAAGCAGTCCAGACCTTCTTATAAAGTTTTAGGTAAAGGGCATAGAGGGGAGTGGAAAAGGTATTTCCAAAGTTTCTGGTATTTTGTATGACCTGGTAGCCCGTAGATTCTCGAATTGTAGAAGTTTTCGATAGCATTCATTATAATGCTGTATTGAAATAGATTGAGAAAAACGTAACAATATACATGCTACATATAAGAGGCCTGTTATGAAATGAGTAAGCAGCTAAAGTTGTTCATTTACCGAATAGATTTCTAGCGATGTCGAAAATATTTTATCAATATCGAGGCAGTTAAATTTTTAGTGGTTTTGCAGCACAAGGCAGAAACTGCCTTAGTCTGCATGGAAAATTTCTATGAAATAATCTTCAGATTTTAAATATTTCAGGAATATTGGAACCACTTCCCCCTCACAGAAACACTTATTTGGAATTCGTAGATGAAACAGTTGGAACAAACGTACCAAAACAATTCATTCCAGGGGTAAAAAGAGGATTCTTAGCCATGGCTGAGAAGGGTCTGTTGGCGGGACAAAAACTATCAGGATTGAAATTCCGTTTGATTGATGGTGCCCATCATATTGTGGACTCGAGTGAACTGGCATTCTTTTTAGCTGCTCAGGGGGCAGTTAAGCAAGGTAAGGTATTATTTCTATCAAGTGTTCATCAGAATTGTCCAGAAGTATAGCGTTATTTCGACTTATTACGTAACTCAATTGAAAAAAACTTTATGAAATCACTCGAAGTAAAGTTAAGTAACTAACAAATATTTGTGAAAAGAAGACGAATACTAATGCGTCTTCAGTCCTTTCCTGAATTAACTGTTTCAAAAATGAAGACTATGACTTTTTTTGGCAATCAACATTATTCTGGTTTGTAAAAGTACATGAAGGATTAAGCGTTTTGAATCATTCGAATGAAAAGAATTCTGTAAATGCAGCTTTTACGCGGTTGTTCAAATTCATAGAAGCGGTTACCTATTCACTTATTGACCCCGTCCAACTTTGCTTTACTTACTTCATAATGAGATTTGGAGATCATATAATGCTCAAGAAATTCGGCATGTACCTTCAAGCTATCATTTTTCTATCGAGTACTCTGGATGTCAATTCGATCAAATCTGTATTTTTCTAAATATAATAATAATAATGATAATAAATAACATAATCACAAGGACGAATATCCGTCGATAAATCAACAAATATTCCCCCTTGATCAGAGCTAATCACCCAATCAACCAAAACACCTACACCGAAGAAGCGGATCCAAGTAGAATGACTACAGCTGTTTCACAATTGTTATTGATCGTCAGGTCAACTTAACTTGGATAAACCGCTGCAGTATACAACTTACAGCGCTCCATCTGCCAGGAGCATCTTGCGAGTCTCACCTTCGAGTGCAGAATACTTTGATCGATGTGTGTGACGTTCATCCTTTTGTCGCATCAGGTCGCTGTAACTGCGATATTGCAGCTTTACAAACAACCGATCAACATTGGAAACACTCGGTTCATGTGGATTCCCACAAGACGAAAACGTCCAACATCTAACAAATATAGGAAATGGTTTCATGGAGAAGAATTCCTATATTTGTTAGATGTTGGACGTTTTCGTCTTGTGGGAATCCACATGAACCGAGTGTTTCCAATGTTGATCGGTTGTTTGTAAAGCTGCAATATCGCAGTTACAGTGACCTGATGCAACAAAAGGATGAACGTCACACACATCGATCAAAGTATTCTGCACTCGAAGGTGAGACTCGCAAGATGTTCCTGGCAGATGGCGCATATACTGCAGCGATCCTTCTGAAAGGTAACAAGTATCGAGAGAACTCTCTGCGGTTTATCCAAGTTAAGTTGACCTGACGATCAATAACAATTGTGAAACAGCTGTAGTCATTCTACTTGGATCCGCTTCTTCGGTGTAGGTGTTTTGGTTGATTGGGTGATTAGCTCTGATCAAGGGGGAATATTTGTTGATTTATCGACGGATATTCGTCCTTGTGATTATGTTATTTATTACTACTGGAGCTCTTTCTTCTCCATGAAACCATTTCCAATAATAATAAATTTATTCTTCCAATCAACTAATACATTTTTTTTCCATGAAACACAATATAATACAACCAATATTTGAACTGGTCAATTCAGTGATCAACAGAAGAACAGATAAGAACCAAACCTGTCTTACACCTAGCTAACTTAATAGCCGTATGTGCATATCTTAATTTATTTTTTATAAGCAACTGAGAATTAACATGGAACCGTTTTTTCACAACAAACTCAACTCATTAAAATCCCCCAAATCCCGATCCCCAGATCCCTATCTTCAGCAGTGAAAACCAAACATTGATGCATTAGTCCATACAAAAAAGCGACATGCTCTACTGAAAGATTTTATATTTGCAGTGTTCCTTATGCTTAGTGGAATAATATTATAAAACTTTGGTCCCAGGTATCCTATAAATCTATGACCTATCTCTTTTTTTGTTTTTGGTATTTGTAGTTTTTCGTTGGCTCTGTTTCTGGTATTTTATTGATGATCAAGACATTTCTTTTTTTTTTTTTTTATATTATAATATCATTTACAAGCAATCAGAATAGATATTCTATGAGCTAGTGTGCAGGCTTCAGAGTTTTGAGGCTCCTAGTGGCGTGATAAGGTTCTCTCCAACAAGAGCCCTCTTCAAATCTCCATCAGATCTGCTGGCCATTTGCGTCGTAGTCTCCTATTTGATACTGGTTCTATTAGTGGTTGAAGTAGGGAATTTGTATGACCCTCCAGTTTTTTGTGATGGCTGTAAGACATTTCTGTAAAGAAGTTTTTTTATGAATATATATGCATGAATTTAGTATAAAAAGCGAACGTATATTGAAAATTTTCTCAGAATACAGCAATTCAGTTGAGTATCTCTTTTTCTTTCTATAAATGATCTTCAGAATATAATTTTGTGCAACATTCAACCGCTTCAGCAAATATTAGGAAAACAAAATTGTGACTGGGTATATCTATGGAATCATTGGGTGGATTTTATCAATTCACGGATTAGACCTTCGTTATTAAGCCTCGAACCTACTTTACAAGTGTCAAGTCTCAAAGAAGTTTAGTTCAGATGGTATTGTGCAAAATATAAAATATTATTTGAAAGAAATGTTTGAAATCTTCTTCTGAAATTGTTCAAATGACACTATAGTGGTTTTCCAGTAAAGTGCGTGAAGCCCCTGGCCCTTGACGCACTGGGGCAAATTATGACCAGTTTGACATTTCACAGATGTGAGTGCGTTAAGCTCCGCAAATTCGGGTGTTGCATCAGGGCAAAGGGGTAGGAAGCGCGAGGGTCTGACTCTCCCGCGTACTGGAACAGGACTTGTCTATGCTGGCGCGCATCCAAGGCGCATCGGGGGCGCCCCAGACGGTAGCTGGAAAGGGGGTTTTATATCATCACGAAATTTTGCACAAGTCTGCACATCAACATTTCGCAGCTCATAACCAAAAAAAGGTTTCAATGAAGATTTGAAAAATTAAAAACAATAAGTTATTTTCTAACCAAACCATTTCGGCCAAATAATAACCCGCTGTTCCCCAGAACAATTGAGAAACGATTCAAAGAGCCTAGTTATAGTTTGGTAAGGGGTTACATTCCACTGCGACCTTAAGGTCTGTTGTGCCCCCTGGTCAAAGCTGTTTACGCATTGGGGTACCTATAGCTCGCCCCCCAATTCTAGAGCTCTGATGAATTTTAATATATCTGTGAGGGCTTCAAGGAGGCTAAGTTCTCATTCCTCCTATAATGCTCCTGTCGAAGATATTTCTTGCGCAGGCTCTCAATGGCGAGGCATTCTGTGATCAGGTGAACAGGAGTTTTCTCCTCTTCCCCACAGAATCTGCACTCGTCAGTTTCTGATAAGCACATTCTCATCATGTGCTTCCTCAGCCGACAGTGTCCTGTGAGGAAACCAGTGAGTAGGCGTAACTTGTTTTTACCGAGATACAAATGATTTTTGGACCTTCGATTCAAAGTTACGAAGGAACTTTTAAGAGTGTTCATCTTGAATTCCTCCAGAGTGCCCCTCTTTCATTTTCTTCCTTCTCCGAAAACTCTTCCTTATAGGTGCATTTGCCTATACCACAGAAAGGTTCTGGGCCAGTAGGTAGCTTTTGTGCTCCCTTTCTGGCTAGAGCATAGAACTCTATATTACTACCTGGAAAGGACCCGACCCTTCTTCAACTAAGCTTAAAGCGTAACAAGGGGCAACGAAACAAAGATAGCGCTAATTACGGTAACCTCTCCCTGTCACACCCATTGAAGTAAATGGTGTTGAACGGCTCAAATTTGGTTTTACTTGGAAATTCATGTAGTTTGGGTATTACAGCGTTTAGAAAGTGCAATATTTTTGAAAATGAATATCTATTTTTCTCTGATATGCCATTACTTTCTCTGCCTTCACCGCGTGTGGTTCAAAAAGTGAAGAATTATATTGGTGTGAGCAGTGCATTGACGATTGACGATAGTTTCTTCATTATTACAATAAATTTAAATAATAGGAACATAGGAAAATACTTCTCGAAAAGTACTGACTTGAAGTCAGGAAAATTTAAGCGCTGGTTAAAATTCATTGCCAATGCGAAATATGACATACTTTTTTCCGATATTTTTGGAAATGTGAGTCGAATCGAGCTGAAATTTCGAACATTGCTGTTCAGATTCAACTTCAAGGTCTGCGCCAAGTTTCATTGAAATCTCATTGATAGTTTCCGAAAAAAATATTTTTTTAACGATTCCTCATGCAATCATTTAGCAAGTTTCAATCTGATCGCATCAGTACTTCTTGAGATATAGAGGAAATAAAATAATATATTTGAAATGGATATAACTTCGAAATTGTTAGGTAAATTTTGCCCATTAACGAACTTATTTTGAATTTTTTAAGTCGCTTTAGCTCTTCTCGGTAGTAAGTTATCGTGACAACGGGCGGCTAAATAGAATTCAATTTGACATTTAACTCTTCATCAGTGAGTCCAACCTGGTCGCTTGGAACCATTTTCGGCAAAAAAACGCAAATTTACGGAGGATGATAACGCGCTGTTCCCCAGAAAAACCGCTCACTAAGTTGAAATTTCACTTGAACATGTGCGATCTTCTTCAATCCTGCCTTATTCACGAATTAGTCAGAAAAAAATTCAGGTTCTCCTAATTTGACACGAAAAATTAAACATATTTAGAATAAATGCGACAGAGTTCCCTTTACTGCAATGAGAAAGAAAGAGATAGATACCCGTCCACTTCGCGGGTTGCATAAGCAACGAATTGGCTTCACTTGTCCCTCAAAACGGGTCCCTTCCAGGTATATAATATAGAGTTCATTGGGCTAGAGTGTTAACCTAGAAAATTTCATTATTCAAGCCTGCATGTTTTCAGTCAGATTTTTCTTTTCAGTCTTTGAAGATGGAGGTTGGCAACTTTTGGAGCCTGTCATGTCGGTGGAAATAAATGCTCCCAATGAATTCCAAGGGAGTGTAATTTCACAACTGAACAAAAGGCATGGCATCATCACAGGTACAGAAGGTACAGAGGGCTGGTTCACCCTCTATGCGGAGGTCCCTCTGAATGAAATGTTTGGTTATGCGGGAGAGTTAAGATCAAGCACACAAGGAAAGGGTGAATTCACTATGGAATACTCTAGGTATTCACCGTGTCTGCCAGATGTGCAAGAAAGATTGATACAAGAGTATCAGAAATCTACAGGGCTTGCAACGGAGGATAAGAAGAAGAAGAAGAATTGAGGTTAAGTTGTAATAAAAACTGTAAATACTAGTTAATATTGACTTTTAATGGTAGGCTTCATATCTGTGAAATTGGAGTACTGAAGTTCGATTCAGCATTCAAGACCAAAGTGTTTATTTTCCGATATGGAAACTATTTCAAATTCAATGAAGCATTCTTGGATTTATTCAGTTGATACTCCTGTTTAATTCCAGGAACTTCACCAGTGGACGATTTGTAATGAAAATTTGCTGTGTAATAAACAAGAATCCTTCAATTAAGATGTGAAAAACCACTTTGTATTTACTTATATCTGGAAAAGGTTGAATATTTTTCAACCCAACTTTTAACCAACTTAGGACAGTCAAAAATCATTAGTGTGAAATTGAACTAATCGAGATAAGACAGACATTTACTGGAACGAATTTCAAATGTCAAAAAATATTTTCTCGAACATAGAGCAACAGATTAACAATACAGTGACTATATTATCACAGTGGTGTCAAGGCGTCATAAATGTGTCAATAACCCGCCATGTTTCTTCAAAATTCTCAAATACTTGTTGGTGCCGCGGTTTGTTTGGCATATACAGGGTGAGTCTTTGACCTTGCAGAATATTTTAACAGAAGATTCTTGAAGCTGAAAGAAACACATTTGTCCTCTACCATTTTTTCCGATTCGGCCTAGATAAAAAGATATAGGCATTATAAATTTTCATAATAGGCTAGCCGCCCCTGGAAACCTGAACTCTGAAGTTTTTCCAAGCCTAAGATATACCATTCAAATCTTCGAAATAAGCAACTCTGTTATAAAAACCAGCGTCAACTTACTTTTTACATTCCAGTTAGTGAAAAAGTTGTATTTATAGTACAATAAACAAGTTAGGTATTCCAAATTTCGTGGGCGATAAAAGTTAAATATTCTTCTCTTTGTTTCATTTTCGATAATGAGGAATTCATCTAGCTATCATTCTTATTAGCTTTGAGATTCATCTTTAATTTGTAATTATTAATTTTCTTTGTTTGTTTTATTTTCACCAAGAATAATCAGATTCAGACATAACCCATTCAAACTTTCATTTTCGTAAATAAATAAAATAGATGTACCTAATTTATCTATGAACGTACAAACGTTGTCAAATTGACGAAAAGAAAGAAAGAACTCTTCGAAATCAAACAACACACAATATGCTAATTCTATGTATACACTTGCAAAGTCTATGATTCTGAACTGAACTATAAATCTAAGGCTCCGTGGTTTTACGGTTATGTCATGGTGGTTTTCTTCCACCATGGGTTGTTGTGATTATGAAAGCGCATTTGAAGAATACTTCAAAATAAATACTATCAAAGTTCTGTACATAAATAATTTCAAGAAATTTGGGTCACCAGAAAGATTGCATTCAAACCAGTAAGAATCCCCATTATCATGGAAAAGTGAGAAGTTGATCAATTATACTACACAAATTAGCTCGAAATTGAAAAGGAAGTTTCATGAATGGATAGATAGAATGGAAGATTTTGCAACTTATGAATTTTGTAGTTTCCTCTTTGATTTTTACGCACGAGTTGTGGGATTCTTACGGTTATGTCCATTGTGAATTGGCCAAAGTCGGCTACTCCGCTTACAAATCATTCCAAATAAAAAATGCTAGGATTCCATTCTCCACTTTTAGACGTGACAACGCGGAAAAATTGAATTCTGTGAATTTTTTGAACAGAGTTGCATTCAGCCAAAGTACCCAATTCTCGGAATTTCACAGATATATTTTATTTTTGAATTTCGGATAACTCGAAAACGGCGCATCATACGAAAAAAAATAAAGAATACTTTTACTTTCCAAAATGGCCAAAAATTTGTTGAATAGCATTCAAATTATTTTTAAAAGTTGGATTCTTCGAATTCCTGGTATTTTTATGAAATGTTATGGTCATATTGAAGAAACTGGAGGATGTGGATGAAATTTTGTAATGCAGGAACATTCATCGTATCAATAAAAAACTATATTCCAAAAATCATCTCATTCGATGAGATCGTTCGCGAGATATAATCGAAAATTAAATTTTTTTATGGATTTTCAACAGTCTGTATCTTACGAACCAAGCCGAATCGGAAAAAATGGTAAGGGAAAAAAGTGTTTCTTTTGGCTTCAGGAATCTTCTGTTAAAATATTCTGCAAGGTCAAAGACTCACCCTGTATATTGTGACAAGTTCGAAAAATGTACATTGACTATATCCAGGCTCAATGATGTTCGATTTTTTGTGATAGCTAGTTTTTACCAGCTGAACACTAATTTATAAACAAACCTAATCGGTCGAACGTAAACTTTACATCTACAACAAATATTTTGTCGTTTGAGGAAACATAACCGATTGGACCACGGTATCAACCAATAAAATTGAGACAGTTTTTAGTGCTACTGCGATTTTAGAGTCACTGTAAAGCCGCGTACAGACACGAAGGCCGAGCGGCTTTCGAGGCACTTGTGAGACAGCCTCGCGTTGATGAAATGGCTCGCGAGCCGCTCAAAACTCCGTACACACTTGCTAGGCAGCCCAATTAAACTCCCTCGAAAATCACTCAGCTCGGGTGTCTTATGCAGCTCAGGAATCATAACAGTGACTATACTAGCATAATATTAATAATATGGTCACTGTATGAAACATCGCTAAATGGTGACATCCACAAAGCAGAAAGGAAGTTTTAGTAGAATCATCTTGTGGTGTCGCCATAAAATTCTAAACAATAGAAGTAAATAAACAGGGATTTCATACATCTCAATATCAACAATAATTCCACTGGTGATTTACAATAAATTCATAGTTGTAAATGAAATTCATTTCAATATAATCGAACCAACAAAATTAAATGTGTGATTTTATCAAAAAAAAGTATAGTTTCGACACGTGGAAATCAAAACAAGATGTTCACATGCACCAACAGTGTCTTCTTCGGAGTATCATTGCCAGATTATGCGGAAGCCTGATATTAGATTTCAGTGATGGTTTTTTGATTCATCCCAGTTGGTTTTTGAAAATGAAGTACATGAAATTAAAGTGAGGTAATACAATTACTTCTATCAGTAGTTATGTTAGTTTGGTTGAATTTTGTGTTCTGACTCGTTAAGCTCATAGGTTAGGTTAGGTTAGTTTAATTTAGGACAGTGCCAATCAAAGTTTGAAAATAGTCTCCTCCCATCATTAAAAATTATTGAAAAGCTTACTTCATTTCTGAATCGAGAAAAATAGTTTAAATTACCCATAATTACTCATTCAAAGATATTTTGTTCATTTAAAGTCATTTTATATGGAAGAAACAGAATTTCAAATTACGATATTTGTGTGCACCAGGATTTATTTCACAATCTGGCAAATGACACTGCTGGTGCATGCGCACCTTTTATTTTGATTTCCGCTTGTCGAAACTATACGTTTACTAATGATCTAATAATAATAATAGTATATACAGGGTATTCCTGAATCAGTGTATCAACGGTTAACTGTAGATTGTTCATGGAGAAATAACATTTTTTTTTTCTTTTCCATTTTTTCCTCCGGATCTTCCTTTCAGAAATTCAAAAATTCATATTTCTTTCAGTTTTTTACTAATATCTCATAAACCGTTCGAATTACAGATTTGAGATTCTGTACACACACTTTCATTAATAATAGCTACTTTCTTGCACTTTACTCGGATTTATTAAGAGTGCCAGTGGCGGAGATATTGAATTTGCACAAGGGTTTTACCCCCCCAACTTTTACACCACTGAACAAATTTGCATTTGTACAGCAAATGCTGATGCGCCAATGTGTTCCACATAAAAAATATACTCTTAGTTCATAGCTCTAAAGTGAACCGTTTTCGAGAAAACTGGCATTTTATGATCAAAAATTGAAATAAAGCAGTATGACAACTAACAGAGTTACCATTGATTATTTTTTATGGGGCACATTGTCTATGAAACTCCTGTAATGCGTGCATTCAAGCCAACGGGTTTAATTTCGATCAATTATTGTAATCTTGTTAACTATGGTCGCTAAAAATAATGAAAATCAACTTCGCAATTTAAAATTAAACACAATGCGTTAGCAAATTATTTTTGATCATGAAATGCCAGTTCTCTCGAAAACGGTTCACTTTAGAGCAATGAACCAGGAGTACCTTTTTCATGTGAAGCATATTGGCGCATCAGATTTTGCTGAGCAAATGCAAATTTGTACAGTGGTGTAGAATTATTGTAGCTATTATTAATGACAGTGTGTGTACAAAATCTCAATACTGTAATTCAAACGGTTCCTGAGATATTAGCAAAGTACTGAAAAAAATATTAATTTTTGACACCCTGTATCTCTGAAATGAAGACCCAGAGAAAAAAATGGCAGAGAAAATAAAATGTTATTTTTCCATGAGGAATCTACAGTTGACCGTTGATACACTTATTAAGGAACACCTGTATTATTAGATCATTGACGTTTACCCGTTTTGCGCGCATGTTCTAGGGGAACAGCGTGCTATCGTTTTGTCCAAATGTCTGTAATTTTGGATGATTGAGCCGAAAATGGTCTCAATCGACTAGGTTGGACTCACTGATGTCGAATCCGGTGTCAAAATCTATCCTGTCCGGCCGTCCGTCCGGTTGTAGACACGGTAACTGTCGACAGAAGCAAGCTAGCAACTTTAAACTTTCAGGATAGGTTGCGCATCAAAATGCCACGGTTAAGTTCGTTAATGAGCCAAATCGGTCGAATAGTTTCGGAGTTATAGGCACTTGAAGTTTTGAAGTTATTTATTTTTCATTTCAGAAACTATTCGAGCGATTGGATTCAAACTTGGCAGTTAGGTGGAGTATAACGACGCGCAACTGTGAGCGAAATTTCGTCAGGATCATGTTGTCAGTAAATTTAAAAAAAAAATTTTTTCTAATTTTTTTTCCAAAAAATTTTTTTTTCCGGAAACCATTCATCATATCCGAAAAAAAAATCCACTCATTCTTTGAGCTATATATTTCAAAGCAGTGTTCCAAATTTCAGTTCAATACGATCATAAGTTTTGGAGATATCGGGAAAAAATATGTCAAATTTCGAGGTTTCTTTCTCGATATCGTTGTTTTTTTCGGTATAACTCGCGAAATACTGATTCAGTCCTGATAAAACTTCACAGCTAGTTTTGAGATGCTGAAAGACAACTTTTTGCGAAATTTCGTGATAATCGTGTCATTAGAACAATTTGAAAAAAAAAATTTCTATGATTTTCTTATCATATCATCCTCATTAAATTCTGTAAGAAACTTCGAACTTTTATTTTTCGATGAAGTACTGGATTTCAATTCGATCTGATCTGTATTTTTGGAAATATTGGAAAAATAAAATTTTGATTGGGTATATCTACGGAATCATTGGCCCAACGGCCGACTGCGTAAACACAATAACTTCCGGAAGAAAGACTTAGAAACTCGATATTTGTAGAGCAGGTTTGGGGCATAAATACGAAGGTCGAATTCGTGAATGGGTAAAATCCGCCCAATGATTCCGTAGATATACCCATTGAAAATTTTATTTTTCCAATATTTCCAAAAATATACTGATTTGATCGAATTGAAATCCAGTAATTTATCAGTGAAAAATTTCAAAAAGCACTGCCGTGAAGGCAGCAGCTTTTGCATGCATGTTCAAATTCGCTGCTGAAGCGTTCATCTACATTGAACATGCGCGCAAAAGTTGCTGCCTTCACGGCAGTGCTTTTTGAAATTTTTTTATGCAACCCTTTTCCAAATATGTAGAAAGAATGAGATACAATAATGCTGTTTACTATGAAAAGCAATATTCCAGCATAAAACTTGCTTAATTTTGTGTTGTGTTCGTCAGAAATATTTTTTTTTAAATTGCAAACAGAAAGCAAGAACAAGACGATTCACTCCACTGGGTACGGGCATTGTATAAGGAGGGATCTTTATACTGTGGTACGGGCGAGTTTCCCATTTGGAGTGGAATATCGTCTACAACCTTCAACAAAAAGTAACTATCAAATAGATCTGATTGCTTGAATTTTCAATAACTTTAATTGATGCCAAAGACCGATGTTTCTGTTGAAAGTAAAAAACTGATTTATCTCGACTAACAAGATGAATTTCGAATTTCGGTGAATTACGGAAACCTCTAATTCAAATCATTGTATTATAAACATATTTAATACTCAATGTTCAAATGCAAAATCCTGAAAGACCAACTGATGAGGAATGTTTTCACCTGAACAATGAACTCAAAGTGACAATAACTCAATAAGGAACTCTGTGAAAGCAAATGGAAATATTGGAGAAATACAGGGTCTTTCACGAGGAACCTCACCCATATTTATACGGGAAACTACTGAACGTATTTTCATGAAATTCAGCACTTATAAGTATTTCACGATGCTGATGAAATCTAAAATATTTTCAAGGCATGGGCACCTCCGGTTTTTCCGGAAATGACGTCAACTTCCGTTTTTCAAATTAGAACACCATTTTTTTATTGCAGAAATAGATTCCTTAGAAAATTTCAATTTATTTTGATGTAACATTTTTCAGTTTTGGTTGGAAAATTCTCTCTGAGCGGGAAAATTCGAAAAAAAAATCGAAAATAGAGCTCCGCTGAAACAAGAATAACTTCGAGGTTTTTGGATGGAAAATTTTCATTTTTGGGATTTTTCAAGATGTAAGATTGATGTATCCACTTTAAAAATCGAAATGGCGATTCATGATACAGGGGGTGAAAAAATCGCTTTCAAAGTTAGGGATGACAAAATCGTGAAAAATCAATTTTTTCAAATTAGAACCCCATTTTTTTATGGCAGATATTGAATCTACGTTAAAAAATAATGTGAGTGTATGCATCACACCCTTGCCCTAAAATGGATATTTTCTGAGTTATTCACAAAAAACTGTTTTTCGTCTTGAATTTTCAGCTATTTCTTTTCCCTTCACGCCAAAAAGATGAAATTTTCAGGAACTGTTATTTGAACCATGCTGTAGATTTTTCACCCCTTCTTGAAACCGACTTCAAGTTACTATTAGGAGAACCATGGCAAACTCTCGCAGTTATAACTAGAGAAGATGCTCAAAGTTTTGACCGTTAATTTCTAGACATTTATTTATACGTCTCAGGAATGCTTCGTGCGTTGCTCTTCTTATTTCATCGGGAGGAAGAGATCTGCAAAAGTGTTTGAAAACCAAATTGAGTTTCAAAACTATGAATCTAAAAATCTAAACAAACCTAAACGCATTTCTGACTCTATTTTCGATTTTTTTTTCGAATTTTCCCGCTCAGAGAGAATTTTCCAACCAAAACTGAAAAATGTTACATCAAAATAAATTGGAATTTTCTAAGGAATCTATTTCTGCAATAAAAAAATGGTGTTCTAATTTGAAAAACGGAAGTTGACGTCATTTCCGGAAAAACCGGAGGTGCTCATGCCTTGAAAATATTTTAGATTTCATCAGCATCGTGAAATACTTATAAGTGCTGAATTTCATGAAAATACGTTCAGTAGTTTCCAGTATAAATATGGGTGAGGTTCCTCGTGAAAGACCCTGTATAATGGAAATCTTTCATTTCTTAATCGGAGGAACGAAAGGTGAATATGATTCATAATCATAATAGGTCTCTTGCATGAATTTTTTTCATCATTGGAATCAAATATTCTATCCGTAATACCACTGAAAAACTTCAACCGCCATCAAAAATTTCAATTTATAACGAGAAAATGCTCTTTTAAATTTGGCTCCGCATGTCGGTCGTTTAAACGGACGAAAGTTCGCGATTTCCGTGACGTATGGGGTTCTATCCACTCTCTCTCTCTTCTCCTGTACTTTTCACTCTAGCAAGCCAATAGAAACCGTCGGGCTGTATCGATCGATGAATCGTACAATAACGAGTGACGTAGAGGCGATCTGACGCGTTTCTCCAGCTTCGACCTTGGGTCCCGATTTGGCCATTTTCAATACCGAATTATTCGAAATTCGAGAATTGTTGAAGTGTATGACAGCATACATTATGATTTTGTATCGATATAGAATGAGAAAAACATAAAAATATGATAATTCGTTTTACATGCAAGAGACCTATTGATTAAGAACAGACGTCGGATGTCTTTGAAATGTATAAGAGGCAAATGAATCCAAACAAGTTGAGCGGTTTTAATCAATGATCTAATAATATATACTTTTATATGATTGTATACAATGCTATTATTAGATCATTGGTTTTATTATATCGATAGAAACGCAATGAAGAAGGAAGCATCTCAGAGACCCCATATTTGTGGGGCAGGTTTGGTGCTTAATAATACGAAGTTCGAACATCGCATCGCAACCTTCAGACTCTAATGATACAAAATAAAAGATTAATCTTTGATCTATACTAAATCATCTTCGCCCTTAAAAAACTCATCAGACTTCAACATCTCTGTAGACGCTTGAAGAAAGGAAGCAAGTTATTTTAATTTTATCATTACATTCATTATTGGACGGAGCGCATCCACCAAAATGCTCATGCTCTGTGTTCTCTATTCAAATCTTGCTGATGACGGTGACAAAAGTAGCAACGCTAATAGCGTAAATTCCGGCAAAAGTATTCAACTTCAGAGGGCGAGAAAAATTGATTTATACGATGAAAAGTGCAGTTATCAGGATAAAAATAATCAGTATTTCTGTAAATTTGAACACCACTACTCTCATTCTTGAAAAACTTCACGCGCATGTGGACAAAATTGACGTTTGTGACGGTTGACGGGTTGACAGTATGTGGATCACCCATGTAGAAGTTTATTGTGAGATGCAAGTGTAGCGGGTGGTTGGCGTAACAAACGTTAGCGAATGACGTTTATTACTATGCAACCAAAGTACTTAACCATCCTAACTAATAAAGTGTGATAATTTATTAACTATGAGTGAGCGTGATACAGAACTTTTGGTGATTTTCAAAGAGGAATAAGTGTTTACAATGCATGATGGCAGTGTTAGTACAAAATACGAACGGACATTTACAATCTCAGTTGACCAGATCTCTAGAGAGAATTTTGGAAGAGGCACATCTAAGTGGAGAACTTAGATTGAGTAACAGAAAACTGAAGGATTTTCCAAAATGTAGCGATAAATATAACCTCAGCGATACTGTCATAGCAGGTGAGTTTGTCTTACTATAATATTTATTTTGGAACCTAGCGACGGTGAACTGAGTCAATAAATCTTCATAAGAAATTATATATACCTAGTTGGAATGTTAGAGAGATCGATGTTTAGTCATGTTTTAGAAGGAAGGAAAACCCATTCAGATCTGAAAGGAAGAATATCAGTTTTCACTTCTAATGAAAATATGAATCAAACTAGGTAACCTTGTATCAGAAAAGTTATTCAATTCTTACCTTATCGAAAGCTTTTAGGGTTTCTTGATTTATTGGGTAGAAATGAGCTCTTTCAAAAAACATCAGTTTATTGCATTTTTTTCCAGGATCTGTTTAGTTTGTAGTTTGTTTATCCCATAGTCATTATCATTTCATTGCATTGAAAATAAATTTATTCAATTTTTTATTGAATTATCAACCGAAGTGTAAATGTGAGGCGTGAATTCATGAATGATTTTATATTGCAATTATGTTGGAATGTATAATGAGATAACCATGAATAGAAAATCAATGAAAGAGACTTTTATCTATTTGATCACCTACCAAGCAGTACAATAAGCTCACCATTAAAATATCACAGTCTGTCCCTATTTATAATATTTTGTGATTGATGGTTTATATTATTTCATGATTTGTTTATTCATTGCTTATTCGTATATTATCTTCAATTCATTATTATCTGTTACCGAAATGGTGTAGCGAATTACATAAATTATAGGACAGATGTGAAGTTTTGTTGCTAAAGCGAAATCAATAGTTAAACTTTCCTATTTTCACTGACAGTTATGGTAAAAACCTCAATAACTGAAGAACAGCTTTCGTTGGCTGTTAAAGTAATATTATTCACTTTTGAATATACTGTCGATAAATTTGTGTAGAGCTGCCTTGACAGGTTGAAATTCGATTAGTACGTTTTCCAAATCAAACAAAAGATCGAAATTTGATACAGGAAAACCAATGAGAATTTCGTATTTTTGAAGTTTTTGTTGGGATTAGGATAATGCCCAAAGTACTAAAACTGTTTTTTTCGCTCAGAGATGATACATTTGTCTTTGAATTTGATCGTATGAAAATTCAGGTCATTCCTGGTCGCATAATAATCGTCATTCTTATGGATCTGGAAAATTGAAAATTCAACATACCACTACATATTTCACAATAATACAATAAAAAGTAAGGGTATTTAATCAGATTTAGTTTTAATTGATATTACTCCAAGTCGCCTTGCTTACACCATAGAAGTATTATGTTTTGAGATAATTTATTGAATTATGTTTTATAGTTATACTCCATTCACTTTTATAAACTATTCAGGTTGGCCATGACATTCTGACACGTTTCACCGTGTATATTTTGAAAATGTGAGGTTATATTCATTTTCCTGTTAGATAACTACACAACGTTGTCCTCTCTAAATGAATTTGGGAAAATATTATGTGAATTCAATAATACCAAAGACCTGTAGAATGTTGAAGAAATTTTTTCCTTTGTTAACACTGGGAATATTTCACGTATAAAAACATGGTTATGCTTTTTTCTTGTACGGAAATTAAGAATCGAATGTTGAAATTTTACTGAAAAATAATGGATAGAGTAGTCCGTTACTTTGTTACAGTTCATTCGAACAGAAAATAAAAGTACTCGAATAACCCTGCAGTGAAACTTCTAAACGAACAACCAAACCTATGGAATTCCCTGCTTTTCGAAATTCTCAAGAAATAAGTCTACAATAGACATTTAAATAATTTGTTCCACAACTTGAAATACCCCAGTATGAAAATGTAGTAGTACTAAAAAACTTGTGTCGCCTTGAAAGAACTAACTCAATTCACAAAGTTCTTGGGAATCTATGTGAACGATACACTGGATTTTCACTCACATACGTCGAAAATGTTTGATAGCTTGTGATAAATTATTGATTTTAAACTATCTGGGTTACTATCAGAAAAAGCAGATTTCAATTCTACAAAGCACTTCCTGATACTTTGTCTCTGCTTCTCACAACTACCTTTGGCATTTTTAGTTTCCAAGCATGATGATTATGTTGATATTGAGAGTAAAACTTGGCATTGACATTTGGCAACGTCGCTGAGAATTATTTTGACATTGCCGATATTTCACGAGTGCCAACCTGGTTCAGTTTTAAGTAAAAAACTTGATAGGCCTAAATCATGGCCAACCGGGATAGTTTATAAAAGTGAATGAAGTATACATTAACTTTACTCAACTCGGAGCTAAATTTTATGAGGTTCTTATGGCCATCAGACGCTCCCCTTCCTTAACAATGGTTTTTCTGAACAGGTAGATGAATCGTTACTTCCTTTATACGCCGATTTCGGAGGAAATTGAACAATAGGTGGTCTGAGAGTCGAGGCCCTTAACCTGATGAAGGTATAACAGCGTTAAGACGCAATCTACGGTGTTATTGTGGCCTGACACCGTCTGCAAAGACAGATGGTAATCCGACGGTTTTACGACAATTGGGTTGATTGACCCCAGACAGCATAATGTATAATTCGGATATTTAATGTTATTGCGATGTGACTCAATGTACTCGACACAGTTTTGCTCATTTCCTAATAACCGGAATGGGGGTTTTTGCTGAATTTGTTTTATTACTGCAAATGCAAATTTGAACATAATCATTATTGATTCATCATTTTCCCAAATTCAGAAAGTATTCAAAATCAGATTTCAAAATTGAGGTTTGGGGTTTGCTAGGCATGCACGAAGTGACATGTTTAGTAGAATAGCTTTTTCTACTATAGAATAATGAAATATTTATTCCTATTCTATGGTACACACGTGTTCTTTGTCAATATAACCAAACAATTTCCGTTTGCGATTTGTCAGTAATATGACAGTATGACAGTCTGTGCTCTTCTTTTTCTATTCCTTGGTCTTTGTCTTCTACTCTAACCAGATCGAAGTATAGCTATCTCTGTTTTCCTAAGCAAAGTAACACATTTGACGTCCTTTTCTATCCGAGAAAGCTGAATTCGACGTTGCCATATTGACTCAAGTCAAATTCCTTTAAATGCAAATCCCCATTTTTATTTTTTAGTTTGAGGTGATCAAACATTTTTTTAAAAATATAATATTAAAATTATGTTTGAAATGTGATGTTCTAAAAGTTTTTCATGAGAATTACTGCATTTTCGTTTAAAGGAAAAACCCCCATTGCACAGATACCTTGCGTGTATCGAGTTGTTTGATGCTATCTGATCCATGTTGATATTATCATCATCATTAGAAATTACGAGTACCTACTTGTGTACCGGACCTGGTATATTGTTCCTTTTCTCATGGTAAAAGCTTCCTACCCAGTTCTGTATGTTATCTTTACGCGCTTGTTCTATGGAATTTTGAGCCGAAAATGGTCTTAAACGATTGGGTTGTACTCCCTGAGGAAGTATCCATGGTCAAATTCAATTCTGGCCGTCCGTCCGTATGTGCTCTAAGTTTCGGAGGAAAAGACTTAGCGAATTGAAATTTTCATATTAAGTTTGGTGTCTAAATATCTCGGCTAAGTCCGTTAACGGGTGTAATCGGTTGTATAGTTTCGGAGTTAGGCCCAATTTTGAGGTGAATTCCTTGATATCTCATGAAGTATTTACTCCATTAGATTAGAACTTTGTGGAAAGTTTTGAAATACCAACGCGCAACTTAAAGCAAAATTTCCTGTGGATCCAGTTGTTGGAAAATTAAAAAAAAAAAATTTATTTCAAAATTTTTCAAATTTTTATATGAAAATTTTTTTTTCTCTGAAAATATTTTTTAGATTTCAATAAAATTTGGTACAAACCTTAGAGTCAGTAATTTACAACAATGTTCTGAATGATCTGATATTTACTTTCGGAGATATAAGAGAAAAATTGTGCCAAATTTCGTTGTTATTTGGAATTTTAACGTTATTCCCGCAATATCTCAAGAAGTACAAATGCAATCAGATTGAAACTTCTTGATCAGGTGGAGATTCCCATCACGCAACTAGGTGCAAAATTTTGTGTTGATCTAATTGATAAAATTCGAACAGCGAGTAAACTAGCTCCTGACCTCACGTCAGCGCTTTTCTAGATTTTTTTGTATTTTGGCCGATTACCTTAGAATTGGAGAAAACCTTTAGAAAGCTCATAGCCTTTATGCGATACTGTGTCTTTACCTCGTCTAACGCACATAGAGCAATGTTAATCAGCCTAACGGCCCATCATAAACATGATAACTTCCGAGAATAGCAACTTAGAAATTCGCATATATATTTGTAAAGTAGGTTTTGGACCGAATTTGTGAATGGGTAAAATCCACCCTATGATTCCGCAAACTTTTAGTTTCCGAATAATTTCTACAAACTCAGTTTGGATCGAATTGAACTCCAGTTCTTGGCTGGAAATATTTCGGAAAAAAATTAATCAGATTGTTCTAAGTACACGATCATCGAAGAATTTTGCATAAACTGGTGCACTAGCATTTCTCAACTAGTTATCATGTTTCATCATGATTGAATAAGTATTTTTTGAGTTTTTCTGGAAATAAGGACTGGAAAAAACCGATATTTCCAATATCTTCGGAAATGACAATCGGAGTGAACTTGAATGGGGGTTTTTCCTTTAAACGAAAATGCAGTTATTTTCATGAAAAACCTCCTGAACATCACATTTCAAACATATAATTTCAATATTATATTGGTTCATACAGAAGTTTCATACAGAAGTTTTTTTTCAAGTTCTAATGACTCGATTATCACGAAATTTCGCATAAAGTTGTCTTTGAGCATCTTCAAACTAGCTGCGAAGTTTTATCAGGACTGAATCAGTATTTCTCAGGTTATACCGAAAAAAAACAACGATATCGAGAAGAAAACCTCGAAATTTGACATATTTTTTCCCGATATCTCCAAAACTTATGATCGTATTGAACTGAAATTTGGTACACTGATGTGCAATATGAAGCTCAGAGTATGAGTGGAATTTTTTTTTTGGATATGATGAATGGTTTCCGAAAAAAAAAATTTTTTTGTAAAAAATTTGGAGAAAATTTTTTTTTTTTGAATTTACTGACAATATGATCCGGACGAAATTTGGCTCAAAGTTGAGCGTCGTTATACTCCACCTAACTGCCAAGTTTGAATCCAATCGCTCAAGTAGTTTCTGAAATAATAAATAAAGAACTTCAAAATTTCAAGTGTCTGTAACTTCGAAACTATTCGTCGGATTTGGCCCATTAACTTAACCGAACTTAACCGCGGCATTCTGATTCGCGACCTACCCTGAAAGTTTCAAGTTGCTAGCTCGCTTCTGTCGACAGTTATCGTGCCCTCGGCCGGACGGACGGCTGGCCGGCCGGACAGAATCGATTTTGATACCGGATTCGTCATCAGTGAGTCGCGCGCAAAAAGGACTACCAAATTTCAATGGGAAATACCCGGGCGTTTTTTTTTGGATCATGACTCTCAATCATACATCTACTTAAAGTCTTTCATTTTTCCTTGCATACATTTTTTCATTCCGAAACATTCACACCAATAGATCTTTTGTCATCTCCCAACTATTTTGATAAAACCACAAGTTCCCAATAAATGTGTTATTCATCCAGAAATAACCGCAGTATGACAAAAATAGAATTTATTTGTTTCAAATTAGATAACTGTCAAGAACAACAACGATTCGTTCCATGATATTAAGTAGGTTTCCAAGAAATCGTGTATGAAATTATTTCCACGAATTGAAATTGCTCGAAAAGATTTTCTGAATGTGAAGTCTGTAACTAATGACTATGTTTTCGCGAATGTTCTGGGACACGGTGTGCTCTCATTTGTCCAAATGTCTGTTATTTCCGATTTTGAGCCGGAAAACGAATCTGGTGTCCAAATCGATTTTGTTATATCTAGTACACGATATTTGTCGAACTGAGCTAGCTATCAACATGGAACTGAGGTTAGTCCGCCCATCAGAATGAGGCGGTTAAGTTCGTTAAAGGGACAAATCCGCCAAATGGTTTCGGAGATATTGTAACATGAACTTTTGAGATTATTTCTTTAATTTATCTCAAGATTTATAGGAGATTCGGTATTTTGAAAAAAACCACTAGTTTCCAATAAGCGTGTTACTCATCCAGAAATATCTTTAGTATGACAAAAATTGAATTCATTTATTAGACCAGGGTCGATAATTTTTTAAATCGAAAAAAATAATTGTAGGATGAACCCCTTTAGAAAAGGAAGATAATATGACAAAAATTAAAGAAAAAATAATTTAGGCGCTATCTGAGGTCGGGAAGTGAAAGGGGCTTAGTGTTTAAGGGTAAAACACGGTTCATCTCGATTTTCGTCAAAACTACATGTCGTATGGAAAAAAGTTAAATTTCAAAGTTGTAGGTAAAAAATGTGTCCAAGACATATCGTAATACCGTAACGATATGTCTTTGACAGAGGAAACTTGGTTTCCGAAACGTGCGTTAGACGCAGAAAGTGTTAGTGGATTAGAGAGTAGTTACCCACTGTTTTGTTAGATATATAGACGTGAGACTTTCCTATTGAAAATTAGGTTGGTTTTTCGATATTTAGTCAAAATAAGGCGAACAAGTGAATATTTCGAATCGAAAAATTAGTGTATTAGGAACATAAAGAGATAAGTTTTCACCGAATTTCCTGAAAAAAACATTTTTTTGTGGAAGATAAAATTTGGCTATTTGAATATTTCACATAAATTTTGAGGTTATATGACAAATGTGTGAACACAAAAGTTGGATATTTTTTATTATCTATATCTTTGCCGGTCAACTTTTTCCATAGAACTTTTAGTTCTGCCGGAAATCGAAATGAACCATGTTTTACCCCCTTCCATTTCCCGACCTCGAGAAATCATTGCGGCGAACCGAATGTGTCCGAAATGTTGATAAGATATTCCTGCTACTAAATGGTCGGCATATTCGAAGAATAAACCGTTGTTGTAATGCCAAATGTATTGTGTCATACGCACTTCCTGCTTCGTGGATAACCGCAATGCCTCGACGGCTGGCGCCAAATTGAGAAAATACCCGGCCATTTTTCTAGTTATCCAGATGCCAGGACAATGTGGACATTGTTGAAAGCCATTATAATCGCATCAGTTCTATTCTGCTTCTAATTAATCATATATCAACGTTGGTAGCCGAGATATAATGTCTATTTTATGTATATCGACACGTTCGCCTTATGGGGAATACCTTAAGAGTGAATCGGATAAGACATGAATGACTCATACAGTTTCTCATACGTTTCTGCGAAAAAGTCTCACGAATGAGGAAGAATGAAGATATTAATGGATAAAGAGCAATTTTCCTAAACTGATATAGTTACGTCCTGATGTTAAACAAATTGCTCCGAATAGTTATGCAAATTTAAGGCTACTGTCTCTAGATAATTGTATGATCGTTTTTGAGGATTCACTCTTATTTTTGCAAGCATACAATAACTTCCGTTAGAAACAACTTAGAGACTCGATATTTGTAGAGTAAGTTTGGACCTGGATTACGAAGGCCGAATTCGTGAATGGGTCAAGTCCACCGAATGATTCCGCAGATATACCCATTCAAAATTTTATTTTTCCAATATTTCCAAATATACAGATTAGATCGAATAGACGACTTCGGCCCAAGTTGCCAACCCGCAATTTTCTTCACAAATTTACTATTACTGGGGAACGGAAATTTCAGGACAAATTCGACATGATGAGGTTCGCGTTATTTATAAATATCCGTGAAGGATGCCTCGGCTCCTCAAACAAGATAATTCCTTCCAAGTATAGGGTTTTGTTGAGATCATCTCTGATTGGCTGAAATTTAAGTTGGGATTCCTGATTTCGTGTTAATACTGTCAAATTTATATAGGATATGTTCCGCGAATCAACTTGATCATTTCGGTTGCCGGTTTTCCATTCCGTAAATATGAAATATTCGGTTGATTACGTGAGAAAAATCTGATCAGAAAGTCCTTCTTATAATACATGTCACAAGTTTTTTCACTTTATTCCCGATATTTTATTAGATTTCTAGTTCGAAATGAACAATTATGGATCTATGGGAGATGATTCCCCAATAAAGGGGCCTGTAGCGTTCTTCGTTTATCTGAGGATATGAAATTCATCGCTTGGAGGACTGAACCTGGTCGAAAGACCCTCTCGGTCATGAGCAAATGTAGGTAATATTATTTACTGCTTCCTTCTGGTTTTCTGTCCCTCTTTCTGTTTCAGATATTATGTCAAGATATTTTGTCGAAATGAATTCAAGATGACGAAAAAATTATTTTCAAATGAAAAAGATGCCATCCATCTTCTATAAACAAATTACTACACTTATGCGGGGAGACAGAATTTTTCCTGAGGTTTTTATCTGTGCTCTTGTATCATACGCAAATATGTATGGTACCCCGTTTACATTTCCTCTGCTAACACTGTGATATATCTTAGAATTGTAATGCTCGTTCTCAAAAGAATATATATATATTCGGTTGGTTCCTGAAAAAAGGGTTAATTACAGGATTTGATTGATGAAAAAACGTTCCTTCTGTCACCAGAACGATAGTCAATGTTTTATGGTACTATATCCATAGCATAAAACAATATTTATTTACTTTATGTTCCATAGAACATAGAAAAGACACCAATCAACAATCGAGAAATTACTAGGTGGTCTATGGATAATAAGGTTAATAAAGATTGTTCCATGCTATGGATATGTAACCATAAAACATTGATTGTCGTTCTGGTGCACAGACTTAATATTTCTATGTTCTGGTGACAGAAATATGGCTTTTTCATCAATCAAATTCCGTAATTAACCTTTTTTTTCAGGAACCAACCGAATATTTCATATTTACAGAACGGAAAACCGGCAACCGAAGTAACCAATTTGATTTGCGGAACATATCCTTTTTAAACTTGACACTATATTAACATTAAATCAGGCATTCCAACTTAAATTACAGCCTAACAAAAACCTATATTTGGAAGGAATTATCCTGTTTGAAGAGCCGAGGCATCTTTTATGGATATTTATGAATAACGCGAACCTTATCATGTCGAATTTGTCCTGAAATTCTCGTTCCCCAGTGGTAAATTTGTGAAGTAAATTGTGGGTTGGGCCGAAGACGTCTATTGAAATTCAGTGTTTCATCGAATAATGATAGTTCGAAGGTTTATACAGAATATCATGAGAATAATATGATCAGGAGACCCACAGAATATTGAATACTTGAAAAAAAACATTTGAAATAATTTTTTTTTGAATTGTTCTAATTACACGATCATCACGAAATTTTGCACAAGGTTTTCCATCAGCATCTCTCAACTACCTGCCCAGTTTCATTTCATTTGAATCAGTATTTTACGAGTTATTCCGGAGAAAACGATATCGAGAAGAACACCACGAAATTTTATCTTTTCTCAATATTTCCCGGAATTATGGTCGTATCAAAATGAAATTTGGTACACTGCTCTAAAATATGATATTCAAGGTATGAGCAGAAGTTGTGCCCGGATTCGATGAACAGTTTCCGAAAAAAAAAATTAAAAAAAAATTTTTTTCTAAATCTACTGACGGTGTGATCTCAACGAAAATTTGTGAAAAGTTGTGTGTTTTTATGCTTCAACTAACTGTCAAGTTTCAATTCAATCGCATGAGTAGTTCCTGAAATATCAGGAAATTAATCTCAAAATTTCAAATGACCAAACTTCCAAACTATTCGACCGATTTATCCCGTTAACGAACTCAACCGGCGCATTCAAATGCGAGACCTAATCTGAATGTTTCAAGTCGCTAGCTTGCTTCTTTCGACAGTTACCCTGTCGTCGGTCGGCTGGTCGGACCGAATCGATTTTGACACCGGATTCGTCATCAGTGAGTCCAACCTAGACGTTTGAGATCATTTCGGGCTCAAAATTCGAAAATAACAGACATTTGGACAAAACGATAGCACGCTGTTCCCCAGAACATGGGCGCAATAAAAGTACCTACTGCTATGCATTGCTCCAAAGAAAGGAAATAACAGGTTTTTTCTGTTAGATTTTCAGCGATTTTGAATGAGGTTTATTTTTATCTCTGGTTGGAAATTTCACGATGATACCGTTCTTCGTTTCTAGGAAGTGACGTACTCAACTTTACCATGTCGCAATACGAAATTTTTCATCTGTTTATGTCAATACCAGAGTTTATATGTGGTAACATTCAAGCCAAGATAAAAGTGTGATACGTATTGTTGACAATCAAAACCGGAAATGTCGCTGTGAATGAAGTTGAAAACGAGATCAAAGTGGAATTGTTCTAGAGAACCGAATATCTTTGAATAATTATGTTATTGTCACTTCAATTAGTCAGATGAAGTTTCGATTACTAACACGTTTTCTGATTTTTTTCAGTGATAAGAGTAACATTAATTGTCGAAGTTGTTTTGGTCGTTAATTTGGCACAACTGACCTGCATATTCACGCAGAGTTTGAGTGCCATCTATCATTGAGATTTCTGACAGTGCTCGATGAATCTGATTGATTGGTGTTGTATGCGGATGATTCGAATTTTGATGTTCTATGTATTGGCACGGAAAAAGTTTCAGCATTTTTTGTGATAATCGTTACAATTCAAACTTTTCTTTTAACTTTCTCCTTCACACATGGATATACAGTGTGTCACTTTGAAAAAGTACCAACCTCATTATGTCCGCTCTCGTCTAAAACAGAAAAAATCTTGAATGGGAAGGGAGGGTTGAGTGACACCCTGATTCAAAAGTAATTCGATTGCCTTTTGTTTTTTTTCTTCAATATTTCAAAAAATACAGATTATATCGAATTGAAATCCAGCACTTTATCGAAAAATGACTTTTATGGATATAATATGATCAGAAGATCACAGAATATTGAATATTCGAAAAAGAAAAAAATTGAAATTTATTTTCAAATTGTTCTAATGACACGACCATCACGAAATTTCGAACAAAGTTGCCCATCAGCATTTTCAAGTTGCCAATTTTTTCATGATTGAATTAGAGTTTTTTGAGTTATTCCGGAAAAAACAATGATATCGAGGAAAAAACACGTAATTCTACATATTTTTTCCGAATACCGCTAGAAATTACATATATATTTTTTCCCAATATCTCCAGGAATTACGGTCGTATCAAAATGAAATTTGGTACACTGCTGTAAAATATCATGTTCAAGGTATGAGAGGAAGTTTTTTCTGGGTTTAATCGACAGTTCCCGGAAAAAATTTAAATTTCGAAAATTTTTTTTTTTAAATTCACTGACAGTTTGATCTCAACGAGATTTCGTGCGAAACAGTTATGCGTTGTTACTACTAACTGTCAAGTTTCAATTCAATCGCTTGAGTACTTTCTGAATTATCAGGGAATTAATCTCAAAATTTCGAATGACTCTAACTCCGAAACCATTCGACCGATTCATCCCATTAATGAACTTAGACGCCGTATTCCAGTGCGCAACCTAATCTGAGAGTGTCTCGTCGCTAGCTCGCTTCTTTCGACAGCTATCGTGTCGTTGGCCGGCCGGACAGATTTGATTTTGACACGGGATTTGTCATCAGTGAGTCCAACCTAGTCGTTTGAGACATTTTTGGGAAAAAATTGGAAAATTACAGAAATTTGGCCAAAACGATAGCACGCATAGCCAGAACAAGCGCGTCAAAAATATCCACAATATTACTGAATTTGTTGCTTTCTTCAGTTATTTTATTCACTTAATTGCAACTTCTCGCGAATTTTTGTCAAGGTAGTGCTGTTCTTTTTAAAACTATTCATTACATTTGGAACAAATTTTGGTCATTCAATGAGCTCCATATTTTACAGCAGTGTACCAAATTTCAGTTGTGATACGAAAATAAGTTTAAGAGATATTGTAAAACAATATATCAAATTTCGTGGTTTTTTCCTCGTTATCGAAGTTTGTTTCAGAATAACTCAAAAAACCTTGAAAAGAACTGCCGTGAAGGCAGCAGCGTTCGCGCGCAAGTTCAAATTCGTTGCCAAAGCGCAAAAGCTGCTGTCTGCACGGCAGTGCTTTTCTAGGTTTTTTAAATTGACACCTATTGTATATGCAGGTGTACAGATGGTGCTGTATACTCCATTCACACTTGCCTATATACTTCATTCACTTTTATGAACTATCCCGGTTGGCCATGACATTCTGACACATTTCACCGTGTGTATTTTGAAAATGCTAGGTTATAGTCATTTTCCTGTCAGATAACTACACAACGTTGTCCTCTTCACATACAGGTCGTAGTAATAAGGTTTTTTTCAAAATGTGAATTTACTTTGGGAAAATAATGAATTGGAGAAAATATTACGTGAACTAAATAATTCCAAAGACCTGGCGAATGTTGAAGATACTTTTTTCTTTATTAATACTGGAAATATTTCACGTATATAAACATGGTTGGAAGATTCAGTTACGCTATTTTCTTGTATGGAAATCAAGAATCGAGTTTTTCAAAATAAAGTCACCAAGTGCAACAATTGAAGGAAATTCTTCGTCGTCTCTTTCACTTAAAATCCTTCTTATTGTGGTGATGTGCAGCTTAAAAAATGAATAGCTATTCATATAAAATATAATTCCTTGGTTTTCACTCGCATACGTCGAAAATGTTGGATAGCTTCTAATAAATTATTGATGCCAAATTATCAGGGTTACTATCAGAAAAAGCAGATTTCAATTCTGCCTTTTTTTTTGACATTGTCGACATTGGGAAATAGTAACTATTTTGATGAATTGTGGCTTCTAGGAGGCGTCCAGAAATCCTCAAGGAATCACTTCTCGTAGCTCGTTAACGTACTTAATTAACACCTTGTATATCTTCACCGCCAAAATGACCGAAGCAATCCCCGCAGACAGCTGAGTGTAGATTTTTCACCCAATCAAAACGTAGTTGACATTTGGAAAACGGGTCTCACAACCGTCCATTTGAATAATTCAATGAAATTCTATCTCGGTTCGGAATTCCAATGGAATTGGGTTTATTTCTCTCATAATCATCAGACTCAACTTTCACGCAGATCGGACCGAAAAGAATTTCGTAACTCGATTATATTGGCGTTCTTACGCACCTTGGCTACTTTTTTGAAGATGGGATTGGTACAATCAGGCTTACATGTGTGCTAGTTACAGAGGTCTGTCGATAAGTTTGTTTGTTCACTTCGGAGTCAAGCTCTATTCCGGCTGTGCAGGATGGGCCAAATGGGTTTTTTTCCTGAATTTGGGTTATTACTGGAAATGCAAATTTGAACATAATTATTATGGGTTTGATTCATCATTTTCCCAAATCACCTTCAGAAAGTATTCAAAATCAGGTTTCAAAATTGGGGTTTGGGATTTGTCATGCATGCACGAAGTGACAACGTTGTTTAATAGAATTGCTTTTTCTGCTATAGAATAACGAAATATTTATTCCTATTATGTGGTACACACGTGTTCTTTGTCAATATAACCAAACAATTTCCGTTTGCGATTTGTCAGTAATATGACAGTATGACAGTCTGTGCTCTTCTTTTTCTATTCCTTGGTCGTTGTCTTCTACTCTAACCAGATCGAAGTATAGCTATCTCTGTCTTCCTAAGCAAAGTAACACATTTGACGTCCTTTTCTTTCCGAGAAAGCTGAATTCGACGTTGCCATATCGTGCACTCATGACAAATCCCTTTAAATGCAAATCCCCATTTTTATTTTTCAGTTTTAGGTGATCAAACATTTTTTTTTAAATATAATATTGAAATTATATGTTTGATATAATGTTCTGAAGGTTCTTCATGAAAATTACTGCATTTTCGTTCAAAGGAAAAATCCCCATTGAACACTTTTGAAGAAGAACTCCTTTTTCTGTACCAGATAGACAAAAACTGATGTATATGTGCCTGAGGGCCAATTTTCATGAAAAACCGTAGCTATTACCGTTACATAGTTACCGGGTGTTTTTCGAAAACGTTCATTTTAGAAATATTGCTCTAACTTTTCTTCTATTGGAAATTTTCCCTTTCTGTTAAAACATTCTCGTAGCAACTTCTCACGCAGAATTTAATGACGTTGATTAAATTTTCTGCAAACTGATATTTTATGAGATATCACACTGAAAATATTTCCCACAAATGGGACACCCCGTAAATTTTTACATATTTCGATAGAGCTTGAAATTGCAATTTAAAAAGTAAAGCATCCTGCTTCTTTATAGTTATGTTCGAATTTTCAAATTTTTTCTTTTGGATAAGTAGGCTAAGGACTGTGCGGCGGTGGAAATAATAAAGTATGATTCAAAGAGTAAATGTTTGGAAGAAAACCTGTAGTCTTCTGCGAATCCATAAAAACTGGAACTTGATTTGAAAATAACTAGAAATGAATAATTTCATCAAATGAGGGGGTCGAACAGTCGGTCTTTTTCGTTCGAGCAAATACGGCAAATTTCTCTAAAATACGTTTGATGTTCTAGGATTAATTTCAACAACTCCTATAAATAAGACATCTCCTAAATCTGTATTCTAAAGATATTTATTCGGTCTTTTCTTCTCAAGTTGACCTTCATTCATTGAGTTGACGCAATAGTCGACTTCGGTCCAAGTTGCCAACCCACAAATTTCTTCCAAATCTACTATAACTGGGGAAGAGTAATTTAAGAACAAATTCGACATGATAAGGTTCGCGTTATTTATGAATTTCCGTAAAAGGTGCCTCGGCTGCTCAAACAAGAAAATCCTTCCAAATATAGGTTTTTGTAAAGATCATCTCTGATTGGCTAAAATTTGAATTAGGATTCCTGATTTCATGTTAATAGTGTCAATTTTATATAGGATATGTTCCGCAAATCAACTCGGTTATTCCGGTTGCCGGTTTTCGTTCCGTAAATATGAAATATTCGGTTGGTTCCTGAAAAAGGTTAATTATGGAATTTGATTGATTAAAAAACGTTTTTTCCACCACCAGAACGACAGTCAATGTTCTATGGTAACATATTCATAGCATAGAATAATCTTTATTTACTTTATGATCCATAGAACATATATAGACCAGACAACAATCATGGATTGTTCTCTGCTATGGATATGTTACCATAGAACATTGACTATCGTTCTGGTGACAGAAAGAACGTTTTTTCATCAATCAAATTCCGTAATTAACCTTTTTTTCCAGGAACCAATCAAATAGCTTATATTTACGGAATGTGAAACTGGCAACCGAAATAACCAAGTTGATTTGCGGAACATATCCTATATAAATTTGACACTATTAACTTGAAATCAGGAATCCCAACTTGAATTTCAGCCAATCAGAGAATATCATAACAAAACCTATATTTGGAGAATCTTGAATTATCTTGTTTGAGGAGCCGAGAAATCGTTTACGGATATTTATAAACAACGCGAACCTTATCATGTCGAATTGGTTCTGAAATTCCGATTACCCAGTGATAGTAAATTTGGAAGAAATTTGTGGGTTGTCTACTTCGGACCGAAGTCGTCTATTGTGCGATAATATATTTGAGAGGATTTCATCGTTTTCACAGTACAAATCACTTGCTGCCTCTGCATTTAATCCGTTTTATACCGGGTGACCCATTTTAACTTAGGCAGCCAAATAACTCGAAAAATAAGCACACTACGAAAAAATGTTACGAATCAAAATTTCGTCATTTCGAGGGGGACGTACAATGACGTTAAAATGAGCCCCCCCACCCTTCCCCCTGGGCGGTGAGGGGGGGCAAGTTTGAAATCTTAAATAGGAACCCCTATTTTTTATTGCATATTCGGAATCTTTGGCTAAAAACACATACAATTTGTCTGAAACATTTTTCTCGATTCATGATAGATGGCGCTGTAATCGACGAAATTCAATTTCTTCGATTTCTCTTACTGAGAACCCATGCTTACGATTCTGCAATAAATTAACAATAAAAATACCACGTTTTCATTGTAACAAGTGTTTATGTATTTTTTTAACATTTGTACTCTGATGAAATTTTGGTAAAATGGCAAATTATACGCCTACAGAAGTAGTCGATATGCAGTTTCTTGAGAAGTAATTAATGAGTAATAAAAAATAATGAGAAGTTTGTTTTAAGACTAATTTCGAGTATTAACAATGAAAACGTGGTATTTTTATTGTTAATTTATTGCAGAATCGTAAGCATGGGTTCTCAGTAAGAGAAATCGAAGAAATTGAATTTCGTCGATTACAGCGCCATCTATCATGAATCGAGAAAAATGTTTCAGACAAATTGTATGTGTTTTTAGCCAAAGATTCCGAATATGCAATAAAAAATAGGGGTTCCTATTTAAGATTTCAAACTTGCCCCCCCTCACCGCCCAGGGGGAAGGGTGGGGGGCTCATTTTAACGTCATTGTACGTCCCCCTCAAAATGACGAAATTTTGATTCTAAACATTTTTTCGTAGTGTGCTTATTTTTCGAGTTATTTGGCTGCCTAAGTTAAAATGGGTCACCCTGTATAATACTGACTTACACATCCCACTCCTCACTTAACAGAACTTTAATGTTTCAATAGATTTTCGATAACTAACATTTCCATGGTTTCAATCACCATTGCATCCCTCCAAAGCCTACTCAAAGATGAAAATTGAAAATTCAATATCGAACATAACTGATGTAGAAAAATATCTAGCAGGTATGCATTAATTTTGAATAGCAACTTCAAGCTCTATCCAACATACTGGGTGTCCAAATTGAGAAAAATATTTCCAGAGTGATATCTCATAAATATCAGTTTGCAGAAAATGTAATTACCGTCATTAAATTATACGTGAGAAGTTGGTAAGAGAATGTTTTCACAGAAATAGAAAATTTCCAACAGACTAAAAGTTAGAACAATACTTCTGAAATGAACATTTTCGAAAAACACCCGGTAACTGATAGCTATGAATTTCCGCTTTTCGCCAATGAGTTCTTCATGAAAATTGGCCCTCAGGCACCGGTACCACTTTTTGTCTATCTGGTACAGAAATAGGAGTTCCCATTCTGAAGTGTCGAATTTGGCCCACCCTGTATGTGCGACCGAAAGCAAATCCACCGAACGATTTCAGGGTGACGATTCTTGACGGCAATAGTGTATAGGAGGTTCTCTATAGAGTAGGGGAGAAGCGGGTAATGCCGGTCAGTGGGTAATACCGTTCACTGCTATTATTCCGATAGTTCTGTATTCAACGACTATACAGGGTGTTTCACCATAAGCTGGATAAACAGTTAAACAATGTGGATGATATCGGGAAAGAAAAGAATCCGAAAACCCAAGCATAAGCGTTCCGCGTTTTATTTTATCGCAAATCGCTGGCTGTCGTTCTAATCGTGGCTATCAAAATCTTCGATTTGGACGTATTCTGTGCGTGTTTTATACGTTTCTTCGGAGGCATCAGTTTTGATCAGGGCTGGGCAAAATACATGCTTGGCTCAATTGAAATACAAATTACAAAATACTTTCTCGCAGGTATTTGAAATACAAAATACTTTCAAGTCGGGTAGTTGGAATATAAAATACAAAATACAGTATTTTAACTATTTGTATTTGAAATACAAATTACAAAATTCATTCAGGTGTTACGTAAAATGTGAAAAGAGTACAACTAATTCAGCTCAGCCATTTTATCGCTAAATAACGAATTTCCTTCCAGAAACACAAGATTTTTTAATGTAGTATCAGACAAACATCCTCTTGTTGGGGAATGAATAAAACCTGCTAAAGAAAACAATCTTTCTACAGGTCCTGATGGGCAGAAACTTGTGTTATATTGTATGAACACATTTTTTATGTTAGGATAATGTTCAAGGATGGTAAGCTCTTTGTTCTTATCGTTTTAAGAAGTTGACTAACTCTAACTCCATGATGAAATGACCATTGCGCAGGACCTTTTCTTCCTTTCCATTTGCCGAAAATATTGCTAGCAAAAGAACTAGATGAAGCAGATGAACGTCGCGCCATCTGAAGGGAGATAAAGGGACTATTTTCTGTAGAGCGCTAGATGTATTTGTTCGAAAGTATTTCGAAGACAAAAGTATCGAAATACAAAATACAAAATACTTCAGTGTCAGGTATTTGAAATACCAATTACAAAATACATTTTCAAGAAGTAATTGAAATACAAATACAAAATACGTGTTTGTATTTCAAATACGTATTTCAATTACATGTAATTGAAATACTGCCCAGCCCTGGTTTTGATGACCTTGAAAGAAAATTGTGTCCCTCTATAACACGAAACTGATGACGCATTCTTAATATCCGAAGGTTTCTCTACTTTTGAATGATAGCTTCGAACAACACAATGGCGAATATAAATTATTGAGTGACGAACTCGAGCATTATTGTGATTCTCTGAATCAGACTCGGTTCAAACAACGGTCAAAATTAATGAGGCGAAAATTGCGTGACCTGATGCGTTGGGGCTAAAATTAGGGCCTTGCAAACTGCAATTTCAAATTCCAAGGCGAAGCCAGAAATAGACATAATTTCTGTCACTTTTGTGCGTTTCATTCAAAATGAGAATTATTTGTCAATTTCTAGATTTGACACTTTTTTCTCTGTATTTGACATTCCTTCTATTCGGATTTTTAGGCAAATTGAAATTAGAATAAGCAAATAATAACTGCAATTCCAAAATGGTTTGTATCATTTTCTATATAATTCTATATTTTATATTACCTTCTTTCTTTTCTTCACGAGCTCCTCAAGAAATTGTGCATAAACTTCGAATCCATTGTCAAATAAAAGTAAAAATTTGAATGGGTACCTTTATCCACGGCCTCATAGGGTGAGTTTTACCCATTAATGAATTTAGCCTTCTTATTTAAGCAAAGCTTCTCTACAAATATCGAGTCGATTCTTTCGGCATATATTGTGTTTACGGTATGGCTAACCGGCGATCTTACACATAATAACTACCGAAAGAATCTACTCAGAGAATGGGGGTTTTTCCTATAAACGAAAATGCAGTAATTTTCATGAAAAACCTTTAGAACATCACATTTCAAACATATAATTTTAATATTATATTTTTAAAAAATTGTTTGATCACTTAAAACTGAAAAATAAAAATGGGGATTTGCATTTAAAGGGATTTGTCTTGAGAGCACGATATGGCGACGTCGAATGCAGTATTCTCGGAAAGAAAAGGACGTCAAATGTGTTACTTTGCTTAGGAAAACAGAGATAGCTATACTTCGATCTGGTTAGAGTAGAAGACAAGGACCAAGGAATAGAAAAAGAAGAGCACAGACTGTCATACTGTCATATTACTGACAACTCGCAAACCGAAATGGTTTGGTTATATTGACAAAGAACACGTTTGTAGCACAGAATAGGAATAATCATTTCATTATTCTATAGCAGAAAAAGCTATTCTACTAAACAGCGTTGGCACTTCGTGCATGCCTGGCAAATCCCAAACCCCAATTTCGAATACTTTCTGAAGTTAATTTGGGAAAATGATGAATCAAACCCATAATAATTATGTTCAAATTTGCATTTGCAGTAATAACCCAAATCCAGGAAAAACCCCCATTGATATAGCAGATGTTTCTTTGAAATTTTCCACCCACGTATTTTCGAAAAACGTTGCACCTTGATATTCTTCAACTACTCCCGAAGTTTCAATCTGATTGCGTCTCAAAATTTCAAATTGGCAACGGAATTTGACCATTATTTCCAAGAATAAATATTGGATCATTACGAAACTGGGAAACGCTTGTTGAATACTGAGTCCAAGGTCAGCAAAATTACATCGAAATCTGGAAAATTTTCGATTCTTTTTCCCTTTTAATTTTCTTATGATTAGATCTACACGAAATTTCACCCCAGATTGCTCGTTAGTATTTATCAACTAATTTAGAAGCTTCAATGTGATCGCATCAATACTATTTGAAATATTGGAGAACTAACTTCAAAATTTCAAATGGACATGACTCCCAAACGGTTTGTCCGATTCAGCCCATCATTAACGAAATCAACCGAGATATTCACGCCCCAAACCAAAATTCCAAAGTTAAAGGCATATCGCGCTTAAAAATGACGACTTGAAGTTTCATACAAAATCCTAACGGAATTTGTCGAGTAAATGATGGAAAAAACACACTTCAGATGAATGTGTAACTCCGAAATCATTCAGCCGATTATGCCCGTTAACGGCAAACTCAAACTGCATATTCAGATGCGCAATCTGTCGTGGTGTATCTCAGAGTTATCGGTGCACACGCATTTAGATAAAACGTCAATTCTTTGTTCACCGAAACAAGTGATTAAAAAACAATCAAATCCAAAATAATTAATGCCAATAAAATTAACTATCGTTCAAAAATCACTTCATAGCTGTTTTGACCTGAATTGGTTTATTCAGGTGTTTTGGAGTTTCAATAGTAGAGACTCCGTGTGGATGAATTAATCGCACTTGATTAATTCTGTCGTTATCAAAATGAAGACACGACCGACGAATATTTTCTGATCTTTATCAGAAAATGTTGATGCTTCTAAAACAAGCAGATAATTGAAGAACTTATTGACCAGTTGTTCAATATCGTTGCACTGATGAGCAGAAACTGGTGTTGAGGTGTATTAAAAACGCACTTTTAACACGTAACAAAAATGTATTTGCTTGTATCTGTATTAGATAACAAGACCGAAATGGTATACAAGTTATACACTAGAATCTTCCTTCTATATCTTATTCGATAGCAAGGTCGAAGCGACTTTCAAATGAGAAGTTACGATTTTTACAACACAAGAATTAACGTATAATCTTGTTTGTAAATTCGAAAGCGAATTGTTGTTTACTGTACAACGGTCAAATGAAGAGTGTCTAAAACTAACTAAAACCCAAATTAAGAAAATTCCCTTCTTCACATTTTAGAGGGAGAATATAAATTTCGATTGGCTTTTTGAATTAAGCGACGCCCTTCTAAAATCCGAAAAAACACCTCGGATTGGCTGGTGCGAAAGAGAGAGCATAAAAGTGTGAAGGAAATTTCCCTAATGGTCTGGGACGATAAATTCTATAAAATGTCATATGTGATGTCTGGATTCTTTGAGTACCACCCATAAAGCTACGATTCCTGGAATACTAAGAGCTTGAATTTCATCTGCGTGTTTTCTGTCATGCAAAATATAACTTAATTGTTGGCTTGAGATAAAATGCTCTTAACGCCGGTGTTAATTGATTTAAACCAAAAAATATTGAATTTCGGGCATATTGCTGGAAACCAAAGAATTCAGACTGCGACGTTGAAAAATCAAGAAAAGACAATATATCATAAAATGATGGGTCCGGGATACGGGACACAACATACTCCCGCGCCTTGAACCATCAGGTTCAATATAATTGGATTGATATCTTCGAACAAATGAATAGTTAACAGAATATTTACAAACGAAAGAATTGAAAATTTAGATCAATTACTATGATTAGAATGATATCTTCTAACGGATGAATTAATAGTACATAATATTCACAAACGAGACAATTAAAAATATAGATCAGTTACTATAATTAGATGATGTCTTCCAACAAGTGAATAGTACATAATATTCACAAACGAAAAAATTAAAAATATAGATCAAATATACTATATGATACGAATTAATATAATATTCACTAATACATAAACCATGAAATCTGAATCGAATATATATACGCATGATCTGCAACCAATAAATAGTATGTTTACAGACTCATCAATCATAAAAAAAATCTGGAATACATAGCATGCAAACAATCGAATTGGCAGAACTATATTACTAAATATTGATAGGTAAACTGAATTAACAGATATGATTGAGTCAACAAGGTACTAGCAAGAAAAACCTTAACAAGGTACAAAATTCTAAATGACAAATTGGTGTAGAAGCAATATGATCGAAAAAACGTAGCTTTTTTTCCTATAGGAGACCGCTTGTCATAGTACCACCAATGAGGAAAATGAGAGGTGTAAGGAATTACTTCATTTACGTCAGATGCCATGAATGATAGGATAGAGAAGTAAAAAATCGGTTCTATATGGTTACTAATGCTAGTAACAGCGTTTCGATGAAAGTAAACAATATTCGTAACATTAAACTCCACATTATAATCAGATGTGGAGCTATTTTCAAGTATTATATCAAACGAAAGTGATGAAACGCTTAGAATGCCTGGTAACGGTACATAGTTTTCAAAGGCCAATAAGCAGTAAGATACAGTATAATAGACTGTTTCCAAAAGCGACATGACAATATGTTTCATGGTAGACACAACAGATTTAGAGGAACCCTCCTTTTTTCTTGATACATCGATCGGGCTAGCATGAATGACAAAAGCGAAATATATATTTTTGATTGAGCCGGGAACTGTATAATACTTCGTACGGCTACTACTAATCGAAACTATTTGATGACATACATGTCCAGGAGGTGCGCGGATATGATGGTATGTTTTTGCAATAAGTGTCAAAATAAGGGATTCTACATATTCCGCATAATTTATGACCTTTTCCATCATCACCAGATAAATAAACTTATAATTCGAATTAACATACTCATGTACACCTATGACTAAAATATATAAATATAATTGGTCAGGCTCCGAGAATTTTAGTACAGCACTGTTGATAACATGTGCATGAGTTTTATGATCGTTCCGTTTTTTATTGAGGTGAAGAAGTGCCTTACACTTTTCGAGACACTCTCTGTATTTGCCGGCGGAACAGTGAAACGAGTCGCGATATTTAAACGAAACATAGATATTTAAGGAAGCCTTTCTTGAACGTTTACAAACTGTACGATTTCGACCGGACATTTGATCTATGTATGCGGTGAAATTACCCAAAGGCCAACGAAAACGAGGGATGAAAGAGGTCGACTCATTTTGAATATTTTGACCTGCTATTAGGGACTCGTTCAAGGAGATAACCGAGGAGGTAGCGAAAGTATCTACTTGTATTGCAGCTGGGCAATAAAATTCTTGATGTACATCGGTTTCTTCAAAACTCGAGAAGTCTTTGAAATTGAAAGGTTCCGAACACAAATTCGGATTCCTTTCGAAAGGGTCGCACACTTCGAAGTTTGATTTATTGCCTTCCAAGTGCGGCCGACCAACTAGGCTGTCATTAGTCTCATTTCGGTTATTGAAATTATCTTCGCACCGAGTTTCTTCAGATAGCTGCGTTTCATTTGATGCTCCAATAATTGCATCAGAGAATTTAGAATTCATGCTATTAATGCAAGGCATATTCTTGGTTTGCCAGATTAATTTCTGTGAGCATGAATTTGAATCAAATTGAGCACTGAGTGAAGTGCGTTGGTTCAACAGATTGATAGCTATCGTATATAATTCTATCCACTTTTCCTCAAATTTATTTTGATAAATTTCTATTTCGTCTAATTCGGTTTCATCTGAGATTAATTGTAATTCTAAATGAATTTCTTCGGAGGTAGTGCGCGCGGCATCTACTTCATTAAGATATTTTTCCAAGAGAGGATAGTGCTTAGTTGCATCGAACTGGTCCAGGAATTTTTCGAATTGTTTGAGTTTAGTCCTGGCATTTTCGCGTTTGATTTTCAATATCTTTATTTCGTTTGACGACATTTTTTCGATAAAGCAATTCAAATAATCAATTGATCAACATAAAGAATACAAGAATGAGGAATCCGAACAAAGGGAAATAACTTGGTGGGTCAATGACTTACAACTTACAAGCTGGACAATTCCTCACAATATGCAGAAACACAATTATTTCGCACTTAACACAATTCGCGAACTTTTCTATATCGCGGCACAAAAAACTCATCAGCGAACTTTCACTCCAGGGGTTGGTTTGGGATCCGTTGAACCTGGGTTGACAAGGATCTTCGAAGGATGGACTGTTTGATTGTATGTGAATAATATCCGTGGTTCGATGAGATCAATTGCTTCTTGGATATTATATTCGATGGGACCAAAGTTTCCGTGAATGATATCCGGTTCGCTATGACCAATGTTTTGACCTGAGCGATATCCGGCCCGAAGGACCATGTTTTGACCTGAATTGGTTTATTCAGGTGTTTTGGAGTTTCAATAGTAGAGACTCCGTGTGGATGAATTAATCGCACTTGATTAATTCTGTCGTTATCAAAATGAAGACACGACCGACGAATATTTTCTGATCTTTATCAGAAAATGTTGATGCTTCTAAAACAAGCAGATAATTGAAGAACTTATTGACCAGTTGTTCAATATCGTTGCACTGATGAGCAGAAACTGGTGTTGAGGTGTATTAAAAACGCACTTTTAACACGTAACAAAAATGTATTTGCTTGTATCTGTATTAGATAACAAGACCGAAATGGTATACAAGTTATACACTAGAATCTTCCTTCTATATCTTATTCGATAGCAAGGTCGAAGCGACTTTCAAATGAGAAGTTACGATTTTTACAACACAAGAATTAACGTATAATCTTGTTTGTAAATTCGAAAGCGAATTGTTGTTTACTGTACAACGGTCAAATGAAGAGTGTCTAAAACTAACTAAAACCCAAATTAAGAAAATTCCCTTCTTCACATTTTAGAGGGAGAATATAAATTTCGATTGGCTTTTTGAATTAAGCGACGCCCTTCTAAAATCCGAAAAAACACCTCGGATTGGCTGGTGCGAAAGAGAGAGCATAAAAGTGTGAAGGAAATTTCCCTAATGGTCTGGGACGATAAATTCTATAAAATGTCATATGTGATGTCTGGATTCTTTGAGTACCACCCATAAAGCTACGATTCCTGGAATACTAAGAGCTTGAATTTCATCTGCGTGTTTTCTGTCATGCAAAATATAACTTAATTGTTGGCTTGAGATAAAATGCTCTTAACGCCGGTGTTAATTGATTTAAACCAAAAAATATTGAATTTCGGGCATATTGCTGGAAACCAAAGAATTCAGACTGCGACGTTGAAAAATCAAGAAAAGACAATATATCATAAAATGATGGGTCCGGGATACGGGACACAACAATAGCTGAAAATTAAATCAATTTCGAGTGGGATATAAATTATTATTGATATCAGTGAACCATAAAATGTGAAGACAATAAAATAGGCAGGCGTCGAACTACTTGATCGCGCACATTAAACAATATAATTATTGTTCAAATAATTAAAACAGAAGAAAAAAATTTAATTATGAGTTTGAGTACGAGTAGATACAAGTCATGACTTACAGTTGTGAGATATTATGTATCAAGAAAGCAGGAAATTATATTTGAGTGTCGATCTAATCTTTTTATTATTATCTCATTTTACGGAAATATTTTTTTGGAGTGCATTAATCTCAAGAGGTTAAATAGATATACAATTGAACAAATAAAATAAACACCGTGAATTCATCCCGTTTATTATAGGTAGAACATTTTTTGTGAACTCGAAATATTTGAAATTTATTTTAAGTAGTACGATCGAAACAATTATTTTTATTTTATAGAATATTTTCTCTTTGAAGAATGTTGTCGATTATACGGGGAGAGTCTTCAAGTTGTACATCTCCAGCTTCGGCTCAGTTAAAAAGTTATAAGCATTTAAATATTTCTCAAAGTGCTTATTAATACAGTTTTTTGCAAGTTCATCACATATATCTCTTACGATGAACTGTATTTCAAAAAAACCAATCTATAGCTTGAAAATCATGAGACGTGATTGAAAGAACTCATTTACTCACTTAATTTTTTTAATTTTGTGCTTCCGATATTATTGTAACGAAAATATTTCCACTTCAATTGACATCTATGAATTCTATGGAAAGTCTGCAGGTTTATAGACATGCATGAAGACGCAGTAGCCATGTCTATGCTCTGGTCAAAATAGAAAAATTACTGTGTATTTTGTGATCTGGGTGAATGTGGGCGATGCTCTATTGAGGGCCTTTAGAAGCTCGGGGGCGGATACACAAAAACAAGGAGATTTATCGAATTAGTATCAGATTTTATGACATTCAATGTCGAATAGCTCGAAATCATTGCGTTTTTATGCATCGGTCTATAACTAGTAAACTGTTTTTAGTAAAACGACAGTTATTGATAAAGAATATTTTTCGGAGTTATGGAAAACTTTACACCGAAATTCATTCCATTTAAAATATTGAAGCTACAAGAGAATCACTGACATTTTTGTAAATTTGAACAGCCGGTTTCTTTCAACCGAAACCTAATCTGTTCAAATGGTAAATAAATTAATTGTTTTATTTGATGAGAGGATTATGTGGTTTATATTTATGTACAATTTATGGACTCACCCTGTATATGATTCAGGTCAAGAGCATTACTTATTATAATTGTGCTCACTGTCGAACTGCTGAAGAATCTTCATAATAATTTTTGATCTTAAGTAGGTATGTTATTAGTACGTTTCTACTGAAGTTGAAAACTTCAGTAGAAACGTACTAATAACATACCTTCTTAAATCATAACTGAAGCGCAGTGTTTCACACATTCTAATTTTTCACGTTAGGGGGTTGAAAGCGGTTGAGAGTTGTGCATGAACAAAACTGTAATGGTCGACTTTCATTCGGTGACAAATTTCATCAGGTACCATTGTCTCAAAGTAAATAAATGAGCCATGACTAAGTGCACATACTGGAAACCTCTTTGAACTAACTAATTTTTCAAAAAAAGAAAATTTTTTTTGTAAAGAAAGATAAAAAGACCTCGCCAAAAAAGTACCACTTTCCCTATTCAAAAACTTTAGAGGGTTGATTGGGATGGCACAGGGTGAACAAAAATCCTTCAAAAATGCATAAATATTTGGTGAAAGTGAAACAAAAATTGACCTGTTTCAGGATTTTGTTGCCAAATATTTTTTTTTCTGAGAAAATGAATTATTTCCATAATTTTGACGCGCACTGTATGTATATCAAAGCAGGTGAAAAGATTGATTAACAAATTTTTTATAATTTTTCTTCGCCAATTTTCTCATAGTCGTCCGTGTCAGTCGTCTACAGCTACCCAATCCATAGAACCGGTATTTATTTCTTGAACTAACATGACCACAGGTATGAAAACCTGTCGATAAGCCAACATCATAATTTCTTGAAGTATCGAGAAAAATTTCACTTGGCATAACTACGGATTTTTGCGTAGAATTTTGCCCATTTATGAACATAACAGATCCATTTGTTCCCAGGAAAAAAAGCGTGCGTTGTCGTGCTATATTTTACCGACATCGAACTAAATCATTAATTATTCCTGATTTCCTAGGAGTGTCCTTATCGTTCAGCGTTCATTGCAATCGGAAGGAATTACATGATTCCGCTTTTGCATTAGAAACAAAACGAAATGCACTTACTCCATTTGTTATCTGCATCGACCTCGTTGCCCTCTGATCCAATTGGTTAACTTAAGTTAGCAATTACAACACTGAAACTGGTTCAATCGATTGAAGTTAATGACTGAAGAAAATGAGTAATATTATGGAAAATATCATGTTACGAATATTGATTTTGATATATGTTATGATTGTTGATATTCAGGTTCAATTATTTTAATTCTTATACAATTCTTTATGTACGATATAGCAGCGAACCCGCTCTGGATATGCACGCAGACGAAGCGATTTTCCCAAGAAAATACCTATTGTTTGAATTATTTTGGTAATTCAAAACCTCGTATACATTAAATGTTTTTGCGCGCATGTTCTAGGGAAACAGCGTGCTATTTATTGTCCAAATGTCTGAAAATCTCGATTTTTTTTTTCCGAAATTGGTCTCGAACGACTAGGATGGACTCCCTGATGACGAATCCGGTGTCCGCCCGGCTGGTTGTCAGTTCGTGGATACGATAACTGTCGAACGGAGCAAGCTACCGACTTGAAACTTTCAGGGTAGGTTGCGCATCAGAATGCCGCGCTCAAGTTCGTTAATGGACAAAAACGGCCAAACGGTTTCGTAGTTATAGCCATTCGAAATTTTGTGGTTATTTCCCCGATATTGCAGGAATTGCTGAAGCGAATGGATTGAAACTTGGCATTAAGTTGAAGCATAACGACGCGCAGCTTCTTACGGTTCTCAATTTTGTTGTCGTATTGTGAGTGAATAAAAAAAATATTTTTTTTGTAAACTATTCATGATATCAAAGATATTTTGCTTATACCTTGAGCTCCATATTTTACAGCCGTGTACCAGATTTCAGTTCATTATGGTTATACTTTCATTAAGAGAAAATTTGTGGTTTTTCTTGTTAGTATCGTTGTTTTTTCGGAATAACTCAAAAAATACTAATTCAATCATGATGAAACTTGTCAGCTATATACACCAACGCAGCCTCGTTCGCAATTTTGAGATGATCTGACCTTTAAAAAATCTCAAACGAATGTGTTTCGAAAACATTTTTTTCGAAAGACTTCTAATCAGATCTGGATGAAATTTGGCAAATACCTTGAAGTCAATATTTAACAACAATGTTCTACATTTCAACTGGATCAGATGTTTATTTTATTTTATGAAATATATAGAGCAAATAATCATTTTCTTTCATTACGCGCTTTTTCTAGGGAACAAACGTTATCGTTTTGCCCAGTGTCTGTGACGTCAAAGTTTCGAGCCGAAAATGGTTTTTATTAATGAAAAAAAAACAATTTTTTTCCGAAAAATATTCATCAGAAACCAATGAAAATTGGAACAGACCTTGGAGTCAAAATATAACAATAGTACTCCAAATTTCTGTTTTAGCGAATATTTATCTGCGGAGAAATTTGGAAAAAATATGTCAATTTCTTGGCTTTTTCGAATTTTGTGATGATTCCCTCAATTTCTCGAAAAGAAGTGGGGTTGTCAAAATAAAACTTCCTTAATAGTAATGCCAACGCATAAATTTCGAGATTTTTGTTGAAAAATTTTTGAAAAGTTTCCCATGGAGTTTGGCACAGACCTTGAGGTCACTATTTAACAACAGTACTCATATCACATTTCGGAATTTGATCGGATATTCATCCCGAGAGATATCGGTAAGAATATGTTTAATTTCGTGCTGATTTCATCGATATCATTGTTACTTATTTCAGAAATAACTCAAAAACTACCTATATATCCGATCATCTATCTGCGGGATCACAGGATGGATTTCAAACTTTTGGCGTTAGAAATTAAACTCCAAACCTGCACTACAATTATGAAGTCTCTCTAAGCAGATTCTCTCGGTACGTATTGTATTGTTTACGATCAGCTGTAAGGCCAGACGTAAAGAGATTAATTATTGCAGCCGAATTTGTGAAATTGAACAAGCGCGTAAAAGCTGCTGACTTCACGCAGTGCTTTTATAGGTTTTTGGTCATCAGAGCAGCGAACTCTCTCGGCAATATTATTTCATCAATGTATAAACTTAATTTCCTTGAAACACTACTAGATTTAATGCTATATATCGCCAATATCGTAAGTCCACCCTCACTTGCAACAACACACGGAAATCGATGGATATACTTTCCCCCTTTTATTCATTACTCCTGAGGGCTTTCGATATTGCGAACATGCGATTTTGCTTTCCGTTTATTTGATTTCAACGTGGGGAGAATTGTTCCTCCCTCGTTTTGCGGCGTGTACGGGGTCCCGTGCCTGTCTCCTCTCTAAATTCGGTCGATTGCATCGTCAGAAAGGACCTAGCCCAAGGTCGGCGATGTTCTTCCATTTTCATCACGTGGGGTGGCCCTAATGACGCCCTGAGTGGAATACGGTAGTTCTAAAATTAGTTCGGGAGGGGAATTGATTTCGTTGTCGGTTCGTTTCGTTTATTCGTACTACAGGAGGAAACGATCAGAAAAGAGGTGATTCATGCGACTGCTTTCTTAGATCGTTCGATTTATACTCTAGTTTATAGGTTTTTTCCATAATTGGTGTACATATACTCCATTCACTTTTATAAACTATCCCTGTTGGCCATGACATTCTGACACATTTCATCGTGTATATTTTGATAATGTATGTAATGTAATCATTTTCCTGTCAGATAACTGCACAACGTTGTCCTCTCTACATAGAGGTCATAGTAGTTACATATTTTTCAAAATATGAATTTACTTTGGGAAAATCATGAATTTGAGAAAATATGTGAATTCAATAATTCCAAAGACCTGGTGAATGTTGAAGAGACTTTTGTTTCTGTTAACACTGGAAATATTTCACGTATATAAACATCGTTGGAAGATTCAGTTATGCTTTTTTCTTGTACGTAAATGAAAAATCGAGTGTTGAAATATTACTGTAAAATAATGGATAGAGTAGTCCGTTACTTTGTGATTGTTCATTGGAAAAAAAATATAAAAGTACTCAAATAACCTTGCAGTCAAACTTCTAAACGAACAGACAAACCTATGGATTTCCATACTTTGCGAAATTCTTAAGAAATATGTCTACAGAAGACTTTTAAATACCTTGTTGCACAACTTGAAATACTGCAGTATGAAAATGTAGTATAGTAGTACTACAAAACCTGTGTCACCTTAAAAATACCAACTCAATTTACAAAGTTCTTGGGAATCTATGTGAACGATACACTGGGTTTTCACTCATACGTCGAAATTTTGCATAGCTTGTAATAGATTATTGATTCCAAATTCTTAGGGTTACTATCTACATAGCACTTCCTGATACTTTGGGTCTGCTTCTGCAAAACTATCTTCGGCATTTTTAGTTTCCAAGCGTGATGATTATGTTGAAAATGAGTGTAGACATTGGCATGGGCATTTGGCAACGTCGCAGAGAATCATTTTGACATTGCCGATATTTCACTAGTGCCAACCTGCGCCAGTTTCAAGTAAAAAACCTAGCGGCCGGACCGTGAACACAATAACTTCCGAAAGGAACAACATAGAACCTCGATATTTGTAGAGTAGGTTTGGACCTTAATTACGAAGGTCGAATTCGTGAATGGGTAAAATCCACCCAATGATTCCGCAGATATACCTATTCAAAATTTTATTTTCCAATATTTCCAAGAATACGGATTGGATCGAATTGAAATCTAGCACTTTATCGAAAAATGTCAGTTTGAAGGTTCATACAGAATTAAATGCGGATAATATGATGATAAGATCAGAGAATATTAAATATTTGAAAAAAAAAAATTTAATTTTTTTTTTCGAATTGTTCTAATGACACGGTCATCACAATGCTGTCTATCAACATCTTCAAACTAGCTGTGAAGTTTCGTCACGATTGAATCAGTATTCCTTGAGTTATACCGAAAAAAACAACGATATCTAGAAGAAAACCACAAAATTCTACGTATTTTTTCCCAATATCTTTAAAATTAATAGCCGTATCGAATTGAAATTTGGTACACCGCTGTGAAATATGACGTTCAAGTTATAACTAAAATTGTGCTCGAATATGCACAATAGTTTCAGGAAAAAAGGTTTTTTTTAATTGAGTGACTATACGATTTCAACGAAATTTTGCTCAATCCAATCGCTCCAGTAGTGTTTGAAATATGAGGGAAATAACCTCAAAATTTCAAATTGCTATGACTCCGAAACTATATGGCCCATTAACGAACTTAACCGCGGCATTCCGATGCGCGAACTACCCTACAAGTTTCAAGTCGTTAGCTGGCTCCGTTCGATAGTTATCATGTCGTCGGCCGGCCGGACAGAATCGATTTTGACACCGGATTCGTCATCAGTGGGTCCAACCTAGTCGTTTTAGAACATTTTCGGCTCAATCATCGGAAATTACAGACATTTGGACAAAACTATAGCACGCTGTTCCACTAGAACATTGGCGCAAAAAACAGCGTGCTATCGTTTGGTCCCAATGTCTGTAATTTTGGATTTTTTTCCTGTAAAAAGTTTCAACCGAACGGTGGGACTCACTGATGACGATTCCGAAGTGCATGACAATCAATTCTGTTCAAAAGTTTCAAGTTGCTAGCTCACTCCGTTCGACAGTTATCGTGTCTACGGCCGGCCGGTCGGACAGAGTCGATTTTGACACCGGATTCGTCATCAGTGAGTCCAATCTAGTCGTTTGAGACCATATTTGCCGCAATCATCGAAAATACCAGACATTTTGACAAAACGATAGCACGCTCCCCTAGATCATGCGCGCAAAAACACATCTCACGATCGAACTTCTCTATTCGAAGTGGGGGATGAAATGATATGATGATGGATTTAAGAAAATGTCCCACTCAGGAACCGAGTTGACTGGTCCGAGCCATTTTCCAAAATCTTCGTTTTTCCACTAGGAAAATATGACACCCTGTATATCACAATACAATACAACTTTATTCATTCTTTGAGACATGAGAATGGTGTATAGGACATAGAATATAACAAGATAAAATTATTAGAAATAGACTACAAAAATTATCATATACGAGTGCCAACTAAACACATATATATTATGTTCCAAGGTGAAGTTATGGGAAGCAAAAGTTTCGTATAAAAGAATAATATAATAAAGAACCATATGACACCTACAAGTTTTAACGTGAAACAATTCACAAAATTATCTAAATGAAGGGTAATTAATACTATACGCTTCAACATATCGAATAAAAACCTGTATTTATTATCTCACCTACTTATTCATTCCCAAACAAAGAAAAGAAAAAAAAACTTATTCATTGTTAATGAGCAATTAAGCCATTACGGTTCGTCTACCGATGAAATGATAAAAGTTTCATTATTAGACCGATCAGCAAGTGTTGACCTATTGGTGAAGAAGATCGAATCCGTGAAGATCAACAACCGCTCGTTATCTTCTCACCAAATTGTGGATTCGTCTAGGATGGAACTTTCCAGTCCAGCGATGCCAAGTCTGAGGATTTTTACCCGAATGTAGGGAAAAATTTGGTTTTTTCGACTTTTTGGAATTTTTAGGGAATTTTTATTTAAACGATCTATAATGAGGAATGAATTGAAATGCTTTCCTTCCATTATAACAGATCTGAATTCACTGTTTATAGGCTCGTACTCACGGAGGCTACAAGAATAATGAACCGCGTGATTTTCAATGCCAAAGTATTGTTTTGATGTTTTTCCATCTGTCGTAACCGTATAAAATCGAGGAATTTCTGATACTTGACAGATGACATGATACCTTTGAAGGTTAATCGGTAATTTCCCGATCTTCATAGGATACGCCCTTATGTTCCTCATTCAAAAGATACAGTGTGTCAATTTGGAAGGGTACCACCCTTAAAATCAAAATTAGAAAAATTGCAAAAAGAGGTACACTTTTTTTCGTAGGGATACTTTTTATATGGTTGGTAATCCCTGAAATTTTGAATGGGAAGGCAAGTTGTGTGGCTTCTTGTTTCACAGGTACTTTGATAACCTTCTCAAAAATGTCATACACTTGACGAAAAATAATAAAAGAGCAGAATTATAACCGATTAAAGCTTATTTTGGGAGGATTTCGCATCATTTTTTAGGTGTCTTCTGGGTTTTCACTTGCAATATCTGAAACAGAACTATTAAAAATTAAATGAAAATTATTTTTTCATGAAAAATGGCCTTGCGGATTGCAGGATTAAACTATTTGTTAAGCGCAGTTTCTTGGAAAACAGATTGCCTGATGATCAATAAAGGAACAATACAAACGTAAGCAGAGTGAACTGTGATGTTTCAGAGTACAAATCTGACTCTTCAATCAGACAAAGGAGAAATTTTTGAGAATCATTTGGTTTCGATTTTTCGTTTTGATTTTAGACTTTTGTCAAACTCTTTCCCTAATCAAAGCAAAACTGAACTAATTCTTGATTTTTTGGATCCATTACTCTAGAAAGGTAGTTTAATTCTAAGAAACTTTGGAATTACTTCGTTATTTCTGCATCTGCACATGAGTAAGCTGTTTTCTGTGTGTGATAGTTCCTAATATAATTCTCCCAATTTTCTGAAACAAAAGATCGAAAAAGGGCCCATACTTTTCCTTCAAGTATCAAGGATTCACATCATTTTTTAGGAATTTTTTGTTTTTTTCTGCCATTATCTGAAACAGAACTATTAAAAATTAAAAATCATTCCAAAATAAGCTTTAATCGATACTTTGGGGAAAGATTTGGGCCTTGTTCCAGAAAATTTGAAGAATTAAAAAAAAAACTATCACATACATCAAATAGCCTCACTTATGAGCAGATGCAGAAATAATATAGGAATTCCGAAGTTTCTTAGAGTAAAACTACCCTTTCGAAAGTAATGGAAGCCAAAAAATCAAAAATTAGTTCAGTTTTGCTTTGATTTGAGAAAGAGTTTGACGAAAGTGTCGAATCAAAACGAAAAATCGAAAGAAAATAATTCTTAAAAGTTTCTCCTTTGCCCGATGAAAGAGTCAGATTTGTACTATGTTCGTTCGTCACAGTTCGGTTTGTTTATAGTTTGTATTGTTCCTATATTGTTCATTAGGCAATCTATTCTCCAAGAAACTGCCCTTGACAAATAGTTTAATCCTGCAATCCACAAGGGCGTTTTTCATGGAAAAACTATTTTTATTTAATTTTTAATAGTTCTGTTTCAGATATTGGGATCGTAAACCCAAAAAAACTTAAGAAATTACAGCATAATTAATAATTACGATAGCTAGAGTTGCAATGAAATATTAAAAACTAATGACATAATTGAATGCTGCTAATAAACCTAACAGTAAAAAAAATTTAATGTAAAAAAAATTTTATTATTTTTGTGAAGGCCATCGAATTACTTTCAATACAAGGAGTCACTCAACCCCCCTCCCCATTTCAGGTTTTAGTGGTTGCTGTCGTCACGTTCACAGGGTTGATACAAATTGATTGGAACCAACCGTTTCTTTTTGAATTTTTTCTGATTCTGCATTGGGGTCGAAATATTGAAGCTGGTTCCTCCTTAAATAGACACACTGTAGATTGATTTTCAGCACATTACCCAATAAAATATTCTGATTATTAATGAGGTAATTACGCATACATTTAAGTTGAAATAACTACACTATTTAAATTTTTGACTTTCGAAGAAATCTAGGTTTTTCTGTTGACTTTTCAATTTCAACTCACTTCAGGGAGTTCTAGGGTAGGATTTTTTAATAGATTTCGGGAAATTTCCACATTGAAAGACTTGACAACACTGCTACGGCCAGCAGCAGGTGAACAGTTTCGTGGAGCAGCTGAGCTTGACGCTCCAAATATAATCGGCGAACGCTGCGATATATCCGCTATAATTATACATTATAACGAAAACTGAGTGCACACTTGCACTGCCATATGCACGAGTTGTTTTATTTCTACGGCGACATAGGGACGGTGATGCCGTGATTGCACGAAGTGTCAGCTGGGTGGGCTTTAATCTGTGATGACAGAGATGGACCTGGATAAGCTTAGCGACCATGGAAAAACCGAGGAAAGCACTGACGTCAAGTCAGCAGCTTTTGCGCACATATCACCAAAAGTGAACATGCGCGCAAAAGCTGCTGACTTCACGTCAGTGCTTTTCTAGGTCTTTTGCAAAATTCCGTGACAATCGTGTAAATACAACAATTTGAAAAAAGTACAAATCTTTTTTTTTTCAACTATTCAATATTCTGTGATTTTCCCATCATATTATCCCCATTCCAATTCGATCTATCCTGTATTTTTGGAAATATTGGAGAAATGAAATTTGAATGGGTGTATCTACGGAATCATTGGGCGGATTTTACCCATTCACACAATCGACTTTCGTAATTAAGCCCCAAACCTACTCTACAAATATCGAGTTTCTAAGTCGTTTCTTCCGGAAGTTATCGTGTTTACGGTCGGCCGCTCCGTAGGTTTGGACCTAAATTACGAAGGTCGAATTCGTGGATTGATGATTGTAAAAATTAAATTTTTCCAATATTTCCAAAAATACAGATCTAATTGAAATCTCGTACTTTATGGAAAAATTACAGTTCTAAGTTTTCTTCAGATCGTTCTAATGACCCGATCATCACGAAATTTTGCACAAAGTTGCCTTTCAGTATTTTCGAACAAGCTGTCAACTTTCATCATGAATGAATTGGAATTTTTGAGTTATTCCGAAAAAAACAACGATATTGAGTAAAACCACGAAATTAACCTTTTTTTTCACAATATCTCCAGAAATTTTTATCGTAGCGAACCGAAATTTGGTACAATGCTGCGGAATATGAAGCTCAAAGAATAACCGAATTTTTTTCGAATATAATGAGTGATTTCTGGAAAAAAAAATTTAATATACTGAAAGCACGATCTCAACAGAATCCTGCAAAAGTTACAAGTCCTGATGCCCTTATGCTCTTACTAGTGACCAAGTTTCAATTCAATCGCTCCAGTTGTTCTCGAAACATCAGGGAAATAACCTCAAAATTTCAAATGGCTATAACTCCGAAACCATTCGGCCGATTCAGCCCATTAACGAACTCAACCTTCGCATTTTGAAATGCTACCAACCCTCAAATTTTCAAGTCGATAGAATCCTGCGTACGCCTGTAATCGTGCTTACGGACCGCCGGCCGGCCGGCCGGACAGAATCAATTTCGACACCTGATTCGTCATCAGTGAGTCCAACCTAGTCGTTTGGGGGCCATTTTCGGCTCAACATTCGAAAATACCAGACATTTAGACAAAACGATAGCACGATGTTCCCCTAGAACGTGCGCTCAAAAAGGAAAACACGCAGGTTTGCTATCAGGGGGCCGATTCTTGAATCTCGATGAAGAATTGAAGAGTGTGACAATGGGGGTTTTTCCTGAATTTGGGTTATTATTGCAAATGCAAATTTGAACATAATTATTATGGGTTTGATTCATCATTGTCCCAAATTACCTTCAGAAAGTATTCAAAATCAGGTTTCAAGATTGGGGTTTGGGATTTGTCATGCATGCACGAAGTGACAACGTTGTTTAGTAGAATTGCTTTTTCTATAGAATAACGAAATATTTATTCCTATTCTGTGGGTCACACGTGTTCTTTGTCAATAAATTCAAACAATTTCCGTTTGCGATTTGTCAGTAATATGACAGTATGACACTCTGTGCTCTTCTTTTTCTATTCCTTGGACGTTGTCTTCTACTCTAACCAGATCGAAGTATAGATATCTCTGTTTTCCTAAGCAAAGTTGCACATTTGACGTCCTTTTCTTTCCGAGAAAGCTGAATTCGACGTTGCCATATCGTGCACTCATGACAAATCCCTTTAAATGCAAGTCCCCATATTTATTTTTCAGTTTTAGGTGATCAAACATTTCTTTAAAAATATAATACTGAAATTGTATGTTTGAAATGTGATGTTCTGAAGGTTTTTCATGAAAATAACTACATATTCGTTTACAGGAAAAACCCCCATTGTCGAATGTTTATGTCCATTTTATAAGTTTTCTCGAGCATCTGCAAAATTTGTGAGAGTTCTATTCGACTATGTTTTCAAGCAAATTTTCAAGAAATGAACTTAGTGCAAGATATCGAGAAATTTCAAATCGGAATATAAACATAACCTTATCACCGTTTCCTTCGACTTGGCAGCGAGTAGTACGGAGTATGGGAGATATAATATTCGATTGTCGAGTGATATTGGGTTCCATGTCTACTTGTTCTTTATATTCAACTTAGAAAATTGACGCGGACATATGGCAATTGTCATACTCATCAATTCTTTATCGAGATTCAAGAATCGGCCCCTGATTGCTTATGGAACAGTTATTGCCTTGACGATTTGTCGTAACTTACGAATAGCCCTACCTTCAGCGGGGAAAACCAATTTCTAGGGATGTATACAAAATTGTACAATCAATTCCAAAACACCTCAGTCATGAAATACTTAATCGCAATGAGAAATTAAGAAGTCTGCTGTAGGGGTGCTAAAGGATCCAGTGAGAATTTATCCTTCACAATATCCCTCTTACGATACATAATTTATAGTTTCAGTGTCGCTCTTCCTGTTCTGAATCAGAACAATTTGACTTAATTTGACTCAAAGAAATTTTCCAAGACTTTTAATACCAAGGATTGTGCAATGAGGTTATTTTCGTCTGCAGACGCGTTCATATTCGATTTCTTAGAGAATGGGAATCGAGTTACTGCGAACTGAACTGCAACAAACAACTTCTGGAACAACAATTTATCTATGCATAAATTGGGACCACGTCGGCTTGTCAAGCTAAAATGAAAATTTAATGCATATTGTATTTATAGAAAGTCACTAAAAATGAGAATATCAGTTGTGCATAATACGCTATCTGACTTTTCAATTTGCTCTGGATGACTATCTACACATTATATCCGTTTATACATTATTGTGTTTTAATAGGAGACTTCGATCAAAGTTGCCAACCCAAAAATTTCGAAATTTTTCCAGCACTTGGGAGAGGTAAATTCAGAACAAATTAAAGACCACATTATTCGTTAATATCCGTGGACTGCCCGATTGCTCTTCAAACCAAATATAAAAAACCCTTCGATCCAAGTTTCCAACCCAAAAAATTCGTCATATCAACTAGCACTGGAGGCAGGGAATTTCTGAACAAATTCGACATGATGAGGTTCGCGTTATTCGTAAATATCCGTAAATGGTGCCTCGGCTACTCAAACAAGATAATTCCTTCCAAATATAGCTTTTTGTTGAGGTCATCTCCGATTGGTTGAAATTTAAGTTGGGATTCCTGATTTTATGTCAATAGTGTCAAGTTCATATAGGATATGTTCCGCAAATCAACTTAGATATTTCGGTTCCGTAAATATGAAATATTCGATTGGTTCCTGAAAAAAATGTTAATTACGGAATTTGATTGACGAAAAAGCAATCTTTCTGTCACCACAACGTCAGTCAATGTTCTGTGATAACATATCCATTGCATAGAACAATCTATATTTACCAAGGATGCACAGAACAATCTTCTGTGCATCCTATATTTACCTTATGATGTCCTATGGATCATAAAGATTGTTCTATGCTATGGATATGTTACCATAGAACATGGACTGTCGTTCTGTTGACAGAAAGATCGATTTTTCATCAATCAAATTCCGCAATAACTTTTTTTTTAGGGACCAACCGAATCTTTAATATTTACGGAACGGAAAACCGGCAACCGAAATAACCAAGTTGATTTGCGGAACATATCCCATATAAACTTGTTAACTTGTGATATTTATAATTAACGCTGACTTATCATGTCGAATTTGTTCTAGTTGTTTCGAGTAAATTTGGACGGAATTTTGTGGGTTGGCAACTTGGACCGAAGTCGTCTATTGGTTTAGACCATAATGGATTGATTGAACTACTCTGTTTTGGTTCCTCTCTTGAAATTGATTCATGAAATGTTCTGTTGGTTTCTGAGGAAAAGGTAAATTACGGAATTTTCTTAATAAGAAAGTGATCTTCCTGTCACCAGAATGACAGTCGATTTTCTGTGGTAACATCCACAGCATAAAATATTCTACAGGGTGTAAATAACTAGTTGCGAAAAAATTAAGAGGTGATTACTTGTCAAAAAATAGGGTGGGCCTTCCATATTATTTTTTTAGCAGCCCCTGCTTAGATAAAACCACCTGAAGATGTCGCCAGAAAACCAATTTTCGATTTTTCTTCCGAAAATGAATGTTCACGTAGAATTTCGGGAAAATAAAGTGATCAGATCATCGCCAAATGGTAAAGTGAAGCTACGTTTGGTGGGATCAATAGTGAACCTCTTCAGAAACGAATTCGAACATGCGCGCAAAAGCTGCTGACTTCACGTCAGTGATTTTCTGTTATACATTACGTAAAAAACCTCCAAGTGTCTTATCGGAAACCGGTGACATCATACTGTAAGCAATGTGACTCACATCGAATGAACTCGATCATTTTCAAGTGATGTGCTGGTTCCCAAAGCAGTTGAACCTTTCAAGATGTCGTCTCATAAACAAATAGATTCATTCATCCAGATTCGGATGTAGTTACGCTCATTTGATCTTTTTGCTTCGGTAACAAAGATAAGCTTGAGCGAATGAAATGAAACGAGAAATAAACAGGAAAGTCGAGGTGGCGTGGGGTTTCAATTGAACAGATCCGTACCCATGTTTGTGATTTTTTTTTTTTGGACAGACGAGGAAGTGAAAACTGACATGGCAAGTACTCGAAGATGTATACTTGAAATGGAGTGCTGCTTGTCATCATTCTTTGAAGGTGCCGGTGAGATTGTATAGTAGTGTAATGCAAGTGGAAGGTTTAATGAGGGCGTAACTGAGGAGAAGACTAGTTAGTTGTGTCAAGTGCCATGAGGGTATTGATTTATACATGACCTGAAAAGTTCAAAGTCTGCTTGATGAAAATAGCCTGTAGGTCGAGCAGCGTAAGACGGATTCAGTATTTGAATGGGTGGTTCCTGACCTGAATTCAGCCATTCCAATAAGATGCCTATTACACTACCCAGTATCTAGGGCCCGGCAGGCAGGGACTGAGTAGTGTAATAAGGAAACGGCATCTAGGGTCCTGATCTAGGGCGTTCGAGTGGACCCGATCGATCTAGCTCCCTAGCACCTGGCAGACAGGGAAGTATTATAGCAACGCCGAGAGCCTACATTCAGGAAGGGCCGGTTTCTAGGGTAGTGTAATAAGTGACACCCTACCTGGAATATCGAGCACCCGATAGATCAGGCCTTAGATGCAGAGAATATATCAGGTGTCGACACTTTCCTACTAAACGGTTTTCCAATAAGAGGTGTTATTTTGATATTCAAAGAAAAATGCCATTTTTCAATATAAATGATCGGATGTTTATTTCATTATAAAGAAGAAGCTATGCCGTTAATAGTGGAAAATAACATCAGGCAAATGACCACCACGACCACGCTTACAGGACCATATCCTTTCGATGAAATTTTCCATAACCAAATCGCAAAGTGGCTGCCCTATGTCCTCGATAGCCTCACGAATGCCATCTTTGAGGTCTTGAATCGACGCTGGGCTATTGGCGTAGACTTTCTCTTTCACGTGGCCCCAAAGGAAGAAGTCGCAAGGTGTTAAATTACAAGATCTCGGTGTCCAATTGTGATCACCTCTTCGAGAGATAACACGGTCCGGAAACTTTTCCCGCAAAAGATGATTGTTGATGATCGGCCGGCTTGAGTTCTTTTGTTAACTGAACTTCATAAGCCTTAAGACCCAAATCTTTATGCAAAATACGGTATAATGACGTTTGTGGAATGCCTAATTCCAAAGAACGACGAGGAATGGACAAACCTGGGTTTTCTTCATCACTTTCGGCTACAGCAGCAATATTCTCGGCTGTTCTTGAGCGACGTGTACGGGTTTTATTCTTCACATCATTAACTTGTCCCAATAGCTCGAATTTTTCCACCATTTTCTTTATTGCGGTCCGACAATGTGCTTCACGACGACCCAAAAATGTTCGAGTTTTACGAACAGTTCCTGCCAAATTTTCACCTTTTTTATAGTGAATTTTAATAATTTCAATGCGTTGTTGAAGCGTGTATCGTTCCATTTTTATTGATGGCGTAGTTTCTACTTGTCAAATGTCAAAAAATGACAGCTTCAAAAGTGTCATCTACTGAAATAGGGGGCTATTCAAAATAACACCTCTTATTGGAAAACCCTTTATTACCCACTAAAATTTTGGGTCCAAAACGCGGTACTAGAATTGTCAAATATTGTCCTACTTGGCTCTGTAAACGGTGGGGGCGCTAAGGTCGCTTTGCCGAGTTCATACCGCTGTAAAAATGAATTTGAATATTTTAAATTATGGATTCTTACTAATATATAAGAAGAGTTTAACAAATGTGGAACATATACTTATTAATAATAAGAAATATGTATAAGGGAATAATGAGTAATATGAGGTTTATTGTGAGGATACTTACATGGATGGATACAAGAAGTCATTTCGAAGACAAAACAACGGTGAAAACGGAACGGGGGATTGATATTACTCATGGATGTTATTGGATAGTTAGGATCTGTTTTCATAAAAATATGGTTTATAAATTTTGTTGGTACCTATTAATGAATACCTATTCCATTTAAAAGGTATGAATTGTGAAAATATTTCGAGGAAATGTTCATGTTTATTATTATTGAAATTGAAATATGAATTTTCACTTTGCTGTTCATGTTCAGACGAATTTCAAACCAGACGAATCGATCGTAGTATCTATCTATCGTCTAAAATGTTTTCTTGCGGTATTTTTGAAAACTGGAAGACTTCCTTTCCATGAACTAAATATTGAGATAATGAATACCTCTCGTAGTAAACAGGTATTCGAAAATATCAAGTTTCAGACTTGTAGAAGAAGAAAACCTTTGTATATTTAAACGCTATATTAATTTTAAATTTGTCAAAAAAATAATGTATGGTCCAACTCGGAAAATCAGAAAGAAGTTCTGATTTGACTAGTTTTGATATGACAGGTCGGTAACTAAAATTTGAGATTTTTTTAAGCCGGCATCTATCGGCGAAAACTGAAGTAGAACAATAAAGCCCTATTTTTACAACATTTGGACCTCATTTTGGACCTTAAAAATTTCCAAGAGTGTCCGCACCTCTATACATCTCTATCAGGCCCTTGAAATTGGTTGGTGTGATTGGCATTTGAATTAAATATGAGTATATCATTAAGGAACTATAGTCTATTTCTATGCAATATTCATAAAGTTGTCTACATGTATGAGGTTAGCTTTAACTCTTTCGAAAACGACTTGTTTCCGATTGAGTAGAACATTTGGCAACATTGCTCTTCGAAGAGCGCTCCCTATCAAGGAGACTGAGAGAAGGAAGGAACGGGAGATTTCTCGTTAGGAAACGTTCCATTCTATCGCCGTCAAGAATCGATGTCCTGGATAGACGAGGGAGTGAAAACTGATATAACGCGTTCTCGAGGAAGTGTACTTGAAATGGCTCGTTATCCAGGAGTGCTGCTTGTCAACATTCTTTGAAGGTGCCGGTGAGATTGCGAAGGAGTATTATTATTCAAGGGGGAGGTTTAATAAGGAGTTAATTGATAGCTGAAAACCAGTAAGTTTTTATTTACATTCAGTGCTGCGAGGGGGTTGATTTATAGATGACCTGAAAAGTTCAAGGTCTGCCTGATGAAATTAGGAAAATTGTTCAACTGATTGTTTCCGAAGGAATAGATTTACCGACTTGAAACTTTGAAGGAATGTTACTTAAGAGCAAACAATACCACGTGGTGCTAAATTACGGCTAGGCAACAACGCCACATTCAAATTTCATTAAACGTTGTTGATGTCTCAAGGTCAGGCACCTGGACGCCGTCTGCCTGCTTCAACGTTGCCAATAGCCGTGTGAAATATTGAAATTCGGAGAAATTTCGACATTCATGGGTATATTCGTTATAACTTGAAAACCTTTGTGGAAAATATAGTCGTATAATTATTATTATAACGGGTAAACATTTGGAAGCCACGGTTTTTTTTCAAAGAAAAAAAATTGGGTGCGAATAGTTGTAAAAAGTAGTAAGAATACGCAATGTTGTCATTTTTTCATTTTCAGGAATAAATAACATTGCGCATTCTCCCAAAAGTTGAGTTCATCCCACAAAAAAAATTGTTCAAAAAATAATCAGTGAAGCCTGCAAATCAACACTAGGTACGTTTTCTCCTGCTTACGTCGATATTTATAAAAGTTGACGCATTTGAATATTTTTCGTCGCTATTGGCATTGTTGCGGCATGCAGACGAATACGAAATTTAATTTACCACTCCATTTCTGAAGAAACCCTTGAACTCAACCTATTGTTTGCTCTTAAATATCTCAAGAATAATTTGGACTTCGAACTGAAGGGAACTCAAAACAAAAAAGAAAGATGTTTTTTATGTTGTAAAAAGGGGGTATATAGAAATTATTTTATAGATAATCCTATATTCTCAAGTACTTCTAGCATTCTTTATACGCGTTGTTGCCAATTTGTGGACTAGAAGCAAGACACCCCATTTCTAAAAACTGAATTTGAATAGTTCCCTGAAAAAAAATTGAATTAACTTATCGTATGTTCATATATGCATTTCCAATTAAGGAAAATCCACTCTTCGAAGAGAAACTTCGTAACAGAGAACGAAAGACGAACACAAAATGTTAGTTGATGTAATCTTTACCAACTTCGCAAGCAGAATCCCCGTTCGCATCGAGTATATAATGGATTGCTCAGGATTAAAGTTTGAAGTGTTTTTGTTTTCGCTCAGATAATCGAGGCGTCGCTAAAGAAGCCAGTCGGCGCCGCGACGAGACCTGCCGGAACAGAAAGAATGAACTTTCCGCACTGCCTAGCCATCTTAAACTTTCCGCAGTTCTCCTATCCTATGAAATTTCGGCATCGTTACAGAAATAGAATACTTTTCAGAGGACCATCTACGCGGTCTCTATCGTATTATGAATGTATGAAAGTTTTTCCCAAATGTTTGTAACTTCCGAATTTTGAGCCGAAAATGGTTTCTTACGACTAGGATGGGCTCACTGACGACGAATCCGTTGTTCAAATTGATTCTGTCCGGTCATTTTCACGGGCGTACGGAAAATCCTACGGAATTTAAACTTTTAGTGTATAGTCCATTCACTTTTATAAACTATCCCGGTTGGCCATGACATTCTGACACATTTCGCCGTGTAGGCATATTTTGAAAATGTTAGGTTATAGTCATTTTCCTATCAGATAACTACGCAACGTTGTCCTCTGTACATAGAGGTCGTTGTAATTACGTATTTATCGAAATGTTAATTGATACAAATCTGAAATTTTTATCCAACGATTTATACTGTAAAAATTTGAGCAGGAAATTCATTTTGGCTACAACAACATGTTTTTATTCACATAAAATTTTGCGTTCATTTACCCTTTTGTATTTGTAACCCATTGATTTTATAATTTTATAAATTTAAAGACATTCCAAATGTTTCTTTGCAAAAGTGAGTTGTGTATCAATCGGAAAGTGTTCATTTTCCAAATTATAATTCCAAAGTTGTCGTTGCAGATCTTTTTTCAAAATCAACTCTTCAGTCTGTGTCTTTTTGGGTGCACCAATAGAAGGAAATTCTCTTTCACTCAAAATCTTTCTTATTGTGGTGATGTGCAGCTAAAAAAATAGATATATATTCATATGAAATATAATTCCTTGTTTTTCACTCACATACGTCGAAAATGTTGGATAGCTTTTGATGAATTATTGATTCCAAATTATCAGGGTTACTTTCAGAAAAAGCAGATTTCAATTCTGCAATGCACTTACTTATACTCTGTCCCTGCTTCTTCAAAACTACCTTCGGCATTTTAAGTTTCCAAGCGTGATGATTATGTTGAGCTTGAGATTAGAAATTGGCTTTGGCAGTTGGCAACGTCTCTGAGAATTATTTTGACATTGCCGATATTTCAAGAGTGCCAACCTGCGTCAGTTTTAAGTGAAAAAACTTCATAGACCTAAATCATGGCCAACCGTAATAGTTTATAAAAGTAAACGGACTATAGGTTGCATTTCGAACTGCGACGGTTAGGTTTGTTAATGGGCTGAATCGGTCATATTTCAACATTTTTTTGAAAAAATGTTTTTTCTGGAAACTGTCGACTATATTCGAACATCATTTCGTTCAAACCTAGAGCTCTTAGTTTCACAATAGCGTACCAAATTCCAAATCCATACCGTTATAATTTCAGGAGATATTGGTAAAAAATATCTTCCGATAATTTTGAAGTATATCAAATAAACTTTTTGCACAGCCCTCCTGCAAGAGTGCTTAAAAAAGAACAACGTACTAAAGAGTACTCAAATAGCTTTCACATCTGTGTTTGACCCAAATCTGAGAGATTGAGGTGGCTGTGTGAAGGTTTTTCCACCCGAAAATGTAGTAGCATTCTATAAGAATCATCACCAAAGTAACAACCGACAGAATGAGGATTTTTCCTGAATTTGAGTTATAACTGCAAATGCTAATTTGAACATAATTATTATGGGTTTGATTCATCATTTTCCCAAATTACCTTCAGGAAGTATTCAAAACCAGATTTCAAAATTGGGGCTTGGGATTTGCCAGGCTTGCACGAAGTGACAACGTGATTAGTAGAATAGCTTTTTCTGCTGTAGGATAATGAAATATTTATTCCTATTCTGTGGTACACACGTGTTCTTTGTCAATATAACCAAACAATTTCCGTTCGCGATTTGTCAGTAATATGACAGTCTGTGCTCTTCTTTTTTTATTCCTTGGTCGTTGTCTTCTACTCTAACCAGATCGAAGTATAGCTATCTGTGTTTTCCTAAGCAAAGTAACACATTTGACATCCTTTTTTTTCCGAGAAAGCTGAATTCGACGTTGCCATACCGTGCACTCAAGACAAATCCCTTTAAATGCAAATCCCCTTTTTTATTTTTCAATTTAAGGTGATCAAACATTTTTTCAAAAATATAATATAAAAATTATATGTTCGAAATCTGATATTCTAGAGGTTTTTCATGAAAATTACTGCATTTTCGTTTAAAGGAAAACCCCCAATGGGGATTATTCGTAGAGTCCACTATGACCGAACAACAAAACTGTAACTTATTGAACAGGTCGTTTAATCTATGTCTACGGTAGCAACTGGAAATTCCATTTCTTGTTCTCACGGTGTCTTTACTCTATGGTCGAGTTCACTATCTCTTCTCCTTCGAGTCGGATAAAGCCATAAAGTATTTATTGGTCATGTAGCACAGTGTTAATGAGTCTCTTGTAATTACCGGCCCCTCCCTGGTCTCACCGTCTAGATATCTTTGCCACACCCTTGTTTATCCACTGATTATATGGGTTTCAGACACCAGGTTCGAAAAAGAAAATATGACCAACCTGTGTACTTGTAACGAGGGGGAAATAGTGATTAAATTTGTTTTGTGTTGTAGAGAATTCCGATAACCTGAATTGTTGTGTGACTGAAAGCTAGAAGTTTGAGTTTGAAACGGAATTCGTCCAGGAACAATGAGCTGCTTTATCTTTTCAGCTGAATTTGATGACTCTTACCATTTTTGCTCGTATGTTTTAGTGGAATAGCGTGCTATCATTTTGTCCAAATGTTTGTAATTCTCGAATTCTCTCCCGAAATTTATTTCAGACTTCTATATTGGACCTACTGATGACGAATCCAATGTCAAAAGCTAGCGACTTTAAACTTTCAGAGTTGGTCGCGCATTAGTATGCCGCGGTTAAATTTGGTAATGGGCCAAATCGTCGTTATGGTTTCGGAGTTATAGCCATTTTAAATTTACCTAATATTTCAGAAACTACTTGAGCTATTGGATTGAAACTCAGCAGTTAGTTGAATCATACCGACGCGCAAATTTTCGCAGAATTTTGTAAAGATGGTATTGTTACTAAATCAAAAAAAAAAAAATTTTCAAAAATGTTTTTCATATTTGAAAAAATTACACCCATACCTTTTAACCGGTATTTCACAGCAGTCTACCAAATTTTAGTTCAATGCGGTAATAATTCTCGGAGCTTTGGGAAATAAATCTGTCAAATTTTGTGCATTTCTACTCAGTATCGTTATTTTTTTCTGGAAATACTGACTCGATCACGATGAAAATAAGTCAGTCATTAGTTTGAAAATGCTGATGAACAACTGTGTGTAAAATTTCGGGATTATTGTTTTTTTTTTCCAACATTGGATATTTTGCGATCAAATTAATCATATTATCCTCAAGAAATTCTGTATGAACACTCGGGCTGTCATTCTTCAATCAAATACTGGATTCCAATTCGATCTCATCTTTTTTTTTGGAAAAATATATTGGAAAAATGGAATATTGGTAAATAACGTTTTGAAAGGTTTAATCTACGGAATCATTGGGCAGATTTTACCCATTCAATTGAGGTCCAAACGTACTCTACAAATTTCGAGTTTCTAAGTTATTTTTTTCGAAAGTTATTGTGTTTACGGTCGGCCGTTAGGCCATTCAAAATGTTATTTTTTCAATATTTCCAAAAATCCAGATTAGATCGAATTCAAATTCAGTACTCTATCGAAAAATGACAGTTCGAAAGTTCATACAAAATTTTATGAGGATAGTATGATTGGAGGATCACAGAATATTGAATATGTATTTGATGTTCTAATGACACGATCATCACAAAATTCTGCACGAAGTTGTCCATCAGCATTTCGAAATCAGCTGCCAAGTTTCATCATTGAATCAGTAGTATTTCACGAGAATATTTGAAAAAAATAATTGAAATTTTTTTTTAAATTCTTTCAATGGCACGATCATCACGAAATTGTCCAACAGCATTTTCAAACTAGCTGCCAAGTTTAATCCTGATTGAGTATTGAGTATTTTTTGAAATATATCAAAAACAACAACGATATCGAGAAAAAAACACAAAATTTTACATATTTTTTCCCAATATCTCCGAAAATGAAAACCGTATCGAATTGAAATTTGGCATACTGCTGTGAAATATAGAGTTCGAGGTGTGAGCAAACTGTTCACCAAATATGGTGAATAATTCCGAAAAAAAATTCTCTAAAAAAGTTTTGAAAAATATATTTTTTTTAATTTATTGACAGCACGATCACGACAAAATTTCTGGAGAGGTTGCGTGTCGTTATGCTCCACCTAACTGTCAAGTTTCAATGCAATCGCTTCAGAAGTTCCTGAAATATCAGGGAACAACCTCAAAATTTCAAATGGCAATAACTCCGAAACCGTTCGGCCGATTTTGCCCGTTAGCGAAGTTAACGTCGCATTTTGAAATGCAACCTACCCTGCTAGTTTCAAGTCCATAGGATTCCCCGTACGCCCGTAATTGTGCACACGGCAGGCCGGACAGAATCGATTTTGACACCGGATCCGTCATCAGCTAGTCCAACCTAGTCGTTTGAGACCATTTTCGGCTCGAAATTCTGAAATTACAGATATTTGGACAAAACGATAGCACGCTGTTCCCCTAGATCCTAGAACATGCGCGCAAAAATACATGCAAGTGACGTTTTTCCTTCTTATTTAATCAGTATATTATAGAATCAATCGTCGGGTTATTTTTTTGTAACTCATAAACTAAATATCGAAAGGCTATAACTCCGAAACCATTGTATGTGTTTCTCACATCAACGGAGTTATTCGGCACATTTGTACCTCAAACCTATTTTGAGAATTTTAAGTCACGTACTCACCTTTCTGGAAAGTTGAAGTGTTTACTACCGAGCAGAATGGGGGTTTTTCCTGAATTTGGGTTATTATTGCAAATGCAAATTTGAACATAATTATTATGGGTTTGATTTATCATTTTTCCAATTTACCTTCAGGAAGTATTTAAAATCAAATTTCGAAATTGGGGTTTGAAATTTTTCAGGCATGCACAAAGTGACAGCGGTGTTCAGTAGAATAGCTTTTTCTCCTATGGAATAATGAAATATTTATTCCTATTCTGTGGTAGACACGTGTTGTTTTTCAATATAACCAAACAATTTCCGTTTGCGATTTGTCACTAATATGACAGTATGACAGTCTGTGCTCTTCTTTTTCTATTCCTTGGTCGTTGTCTTCTACTCTTAACCAGATCGAAATATAGCTATCTCTGTTTCCCTAAGCAAAGTAAAACATTTGACGTCCTTTTCTTTCCGAGAAAGCTGAATTCGACGTTGCCATATCATGCACCCAAAACAAATCCCTTCAAATGCAAATCCCCATTTTTATTTTTCAGTTTTAGGTGATCAAAAATTTTTTTAAAAATATAATTTTGAAATTATATGTTTGAAATGTGATGTTCTAAAGGTTTCTCATAAAAATTACTCCATTTTCGTTTAAAGGAAAAACCCCCATTATAATTGACCACAAATTTCCTCCCATCATTTAAGAACACTTTATGGTCAAAAATCGAAAATTACAGGCATTTGGAAAGAATGAAAACACTCTCAATGCACCCTATAATTTCCACAGCTCAGCTCATCAAGCCGCTCCATTGCAACTCAACCGACAAATTCCTCATTGAGGTTGAGAGGTTATAAAAGCTTCCGTTCAATCTGTCTCGCTCATTTTTCAGACGATATGAAAAGGTCGAAGGTTTCTGATACAGAACGATTAACTCCGATGTATTCTCGGATTTTTCGCCATTATAATCATCGGTTTTCCGTCATCATTCTGTCAGATAATTCCAGTGTCGGAAATACATCAACCCTAATGGTCCGTATACACTGACCTTTTGCAACGAACCGCGTATATCAGTAATGAATTGAGGTAACAGACAGGCCCATTATATTGATTGCGGATTCAAAAATAGAAATGAAATTTTACCGGGCAAGCCTCTGAGCAAATATTTGAGCTATCTGGTGCTGGTTTGAGAAAGTTCCATTCAATTTTATAGAATCCGTCGAGAGGCCTTGAAATCGGTCTATCAAGTTTTAACTCAGTCAGGTTGGCACTCATTAAATGAAGCCAAGTTCAAAATAATTCAAGTCCTACATATTACTATCAAAGAATCTATGCTTTGATTTAGTTACTTGCGTAACTACTACTACTTTTTCGTAGAATGTACAACGTTGCGTAGTTATCTGACATGAGAATAAACCTAACCATAACGCTGCGAATTGTGTTGTGAAAAACCAATGAGTTATGAATAATATACAGAGCGCGTCAAAATTATGGAACGAATCATTCTCTCAGAAGCAAAATATTTGGCAACAAAATCCTGAAACAGGTCAATTTTTGTTTCACTTTTACCGAATTTATATGCATTTTTGAAAGATTTTTGTTGCACCCTGTGCCATCCCCATCAACCCTCTAAATTTTTTGAATAGGACAAGTAGGTCATGTGGTACGTTTTTGGCAAGGTCTTTGTATCTTCTTTACAGGCGTGCAGAAATTTTCAAGAAAGAATTTTTTTTTTAAAGTACTTCAAACAGGTTTTCATTATGTTCACTTTGTCATGGCTCATTTTTTTGTGACGATGGTACCTGATGAAATTCGTTAATGAATTAAAGTCGACCATTACAGTTTTGTTCATGCACAACTTTCAACCCCCTCAGTAGAAACGTACTAATAACATACCTACTTAAGATCCTAACTGAAGCGCAGTTTTTCACACATTCTAATTTTTCACGTGAGGAGGTTGAAAGTTGTGCATGAACAAAACTGTAATGGTCGACTTTAATTCGGTAACAAATTTCATCAGGTACCATCGTCACAAAAAAAATGAGCCATGACAAAGTGAACATAATGAAAACCTCTTTGAAGTAAGTACTTAAAAAAAAAACTTTTTTCTTGAAAATTTCTGCACGCCTGTAAAGAAGATACAAAGACCTTGCCAAAAAAGTACCACATGACCTACTTGTCCTATTCATGGTCGACTTTAATTCGGTGACAAATTTCATCAGGTACATACATCGTCTCAAAGTAAGTGAGCTATCTAACTAATTTAAAAAAAAAAATAATTTTTTTCTTGAAAATTTCTGCACGCCTGTAAAGGAGATACAAAGACCTTACCAAAAAAGTACCACTTGACCCACTTTACCTATTCAAAAAATTTAGAGGGTTGATGGGGATGGCACAGGGTGCAACAAAAATCCTTCAGAAATGCTTAAAAATTTGGTAAAAGTGAAATAAAAATTGACCTGTCTCAGGATTTTGTTGCCAAATATCTTTCTTCTGAGGAAATGAATTTGTTCCATAATTTTGACGCGCACTGTATAAGCTTCATTCAAGATATGAATGGTATTGGGTTTTTTCATAAAATTACAGAATTTGTTGTTGGATTCTTCAGTTATTCTCCTCACTTCTTCAGACTAATAAATTAAAGAAGTACTAACAAAAAAGTCGGAATACCTTTGAAACAAGGTGTCCCCAACGTATAGATACTGTTTTCTTCAATTCGAATCCTAAAAATTATTCTATTGAAAAACAAAGATCCATAAAAGTTTTCCATCAACTATTAGACCATAAAACAACGCATGATCATAAAAGCGAAAGTGCTCCCCACCAGAAATGCCGTAAATTCCCTGGTTCAAAATTCCAGACCGTCTGGGGGTTGAAAATTCGGCAGTCGCGTGGCTTTATCGATTCCGGCTGATAAAACAAAGCAACGTCATGAACAGATGTTGAAAGGAGGAAAAGCGTAATAATATTCCAGACACGGGTGCAGACTGCTGATGCACCAGCTCCAACGTAGTAACACGACACCCAAGTCGCGTGCGCCACTGTTGCCAGGAGGGAGACAAGACTGTACAACCCACACGAAAACGGAAGAATTATTTCCAAAATGGAGTCAACTGATTGGAATAGGGTAGTTGTATGAAAAACACTGCAAATTTCACACAGAGGTTTATTATTTTCTTAGTTAAATAAACCAATATACCATTGATAACTTTAACAACTTAGAACCGAATGCTATGATTCATTTTCGACATTATTGGAAATTTGCAGCGTTTTCCTTTATAACTGAGGAACCATCTGTCGGAAATCATCCGGGTAAAATTTTTTAGGTTAAGTTATGCAACAGTAATAAACATTCAAAATTTCATGAAAATTCGGTGATAAGTTTTCGAGAAATATTTTTTTCCCCCCAACCCCCTATTTAGAGCCCTTAGGGTATACCGATCCTGCTGAAAAGCTTGGAGGATCAACCCCGAGTGACACACGATTTTTCCACCAAGTTTCAAGGATTTCCGTTTAGTACTTCCACAGAAACGCCTCGGACAACGGACGGCGGACGGACGGATTTCTTTTTATTCGTTTATTCAAATCTGCATACTCCAAAACGTAAACTGTGAAATTTTCAGGTGGGCTTAAAATTTTTTTTGGTTGGTCGATCACTAAGGTTTATCATTTGATTTGGTCAAATAATATACCAAGAACGCTGCAAATTTTGCACACAGGTTTATTATTTTCCCAGCTTAATGTGCAAATTCTTCAGCGATAAATATCAGACTTTCATCGTCGCGAGTACCACATTTGAGAAGTTTGACAGTAGAATAAAACAAATTTTAAGATTGTCCGCCAATATCGGCTAGTAAATATTATGACGGGATTCAAAGTTTTTCTGAATAAAAATTCTGAAATGCGAGCAGCCATATGAAGCCTCTTTCATTTCGGAATATTCATTCAGAAAACTGTGATATTTTCGAGCGATCTCTTAAACTGTTTATTTTCATTTCTTATTTCAATTCTTACCTGGCTGGAAAAATTGAAGCTTTCCAAAATTGAATCATAGAACAGGTGGATCATCGGCTCCTACTCTAGGTATTAGATTCTCTTCACTTGATTAGATTTCGGGCAAACCAAAATTGATAAAAACCTCCGATCAACTGAATTTTTTGGAAATCTTCATTATTTCAAATTACGCTACTTAATTCGCATTCTGCATGTGAAAGCGGTATTCTGTTACACAAGAGTATTAATTGAGATTTCAATGTTTCAAGTGAATTTTTTCATGGAGTTGGTTTCTTTGTGTTGTTAAAAACCAATGATTTATGAATAATATAAAGTTTTATTCGAGATATGAATGAACTTCAAGAAGAAATTTAATCTCAAATCCCGTAATCCGCAGGGTGATTTCTAGAAATAATAATTTTTATCCTATTTTAGTTGTTATGTTTCAGATATTTGGAGAGAAAATCCTAGAATATTTAATTTGAACTATACTTACGATTATGAAATTGTCAAGAATATCGATGAGGCATTTGCACATTGTGTTTATAATATACGAATCCGTTAAAAATTTCTCGATATGTGTTGAAAATTTCGTAATCAATCATTTCATCTACTTTTAGAAATATGATTCTCGATGAAAATTTAACCGATAATTCCATTGAATTCCAATCTAAGAACCGAATGCGATGATTCATTTTCGAGATTATTAGAAATTTGCAGCGTTTTTCTTCATAACCCAGGGACCACTGGTGAGAAATCATCCGGGTGAAAATTTTTAGGTTGGGTTTTGCAACGGTAATCACTATTCAAAATTTTATGAAAATTCGGTGGTAAGTTCTCGAGAAATATTTTTTTTTCTCCAACCCCCAATTTTGAGCCCTTAGGGTACACCTATCCTGCTGAGAAACTTGGAGGATCAATCCCGAGCGACACACGATTTTTCTACCAACTTTCAAGGATTTCGGTTCAGTAATTTCAGAGAAAAACCTCGGACAACGGATGGCCGACGGACGGATTTTTTTAATAGTTCATTCAAATCTACATACTTCAAAATGTAAAATTTTCAGGGCTGTTATTTTTTTTTTGGTCGATTACTAAGGTTTATTATTCGGTTTTATCAAATTTTATCATTTAAGGCAATCGATAAAGTTCACGACTCTACCAGGACAATTGCTCAAAAACAACGAAAATCATTCTTCATGGAATTACATCGAATATACACAATGGGGGTTTTTCCTGAATTTGGGTTATTACTACAAATGCAAATTTGAACATAATTATTATGGGTTTGATTCATCATTTTCCCAAATTACCTTCAGAAAGTATTCAAAATCAGGTTTCAAAATTGGAGTTTGGGATATGTCATGCACGCACGAAATGACAACGTTGTTTAGTAGAATTGCTTTTTCTGCTATAGAATAACGAAATATTTATTCCTATTCTGTGGTACACACGTGTTCTTTGTCAATATAACCAAACAATTACCGTTTGCGATTTGTCAGTAATATGACAGTATGACAGTCTGTGCTCTACTTTTTCTATTCCTTGGTCGTTGTCTTCTACTCTAACCAGATCGAAGTATAGCTATCCCTGTTTTCCTAAGCAAAGTAACACATTTGGCGTCCTTTTCTTTCCGAGAGAGCTGAATTCGGCGTTGCCATATCGTGCACTCATTACAAATCCCTTTAAATGCAAATCTCCATTTTTAATTATCAGTTTGAGGTGAATCTTTTTTTGAAAATATAATATTGAATTTATATGTTTGAAATGTGATGTTCTGAAGGTTTCTCATGAAAATAACTGCTTTTTCGTTTAAAGGAAAAACCCCCATTCCTTCAACAGAATTTTCGTGTTCTAATATTCAAAGGAAGTAATCCACGTGTGCTTCAAACGAAAAGAGACCAAACTATCGGGATAACTCAAGTACTTCAAGGGATAATTCCCCCTTTTGATGTGTATCATACCAACCATTTTCTCCACACGTGGGAAAGAGTACAGGATGTTGCAGTATTTAAATCAGTGAAATTACACGGTACACCAAGCAGAAGTGTAATTTGGTCATTTGAAATTTAGATTTGAATGCACCGAGAACAAATGAAAACATTAACGTGCTGTCTGTGGGAACTAAAGATATAGATTTATCTTCAACCTACTCACTTCTTCTAGATAAGAATAGTAAAAAAATCTAGAAAAGCACCGACGTGAGATCAGGAGCTTCAACGCACTTGTTCCGTTGCCAAAGCGTCATCTATACAAGATTTTACCCTGCCAAACGCAGATTTTTTCATATGGTCCTCACGAAATTAGTACCTACTGGATTGCAATTCGATCCAAAATTTTGAAAGGGTATAACTATCTAGAAAATAATTGGCGAATTCAACCCATTCAAGCATTCGACCTTCTTAATTAAACTGAAAACCTACCCCACAAATATATTCCCTATGTCGATTCTTCCTAAAGTTAATGTGTTCACGGCCGGCCTAACCACTGATAGTGAACAAACTAACTTCTGGAAGAATCTACTCAGTAGCTTGATAATTGTAGAGTAAGTTTAGAGTTTAAATACGAATACCGAATTGGCGAATTAGTAAAATCTATCGAATGATTCCGCAGATACCCTCTCAAAATTTCAGTTTCCTGATATTTCCAAAAACAAAGATCGAATCGCCCTTCAATGAAAAATACCACCTTGAAGTTTCAGCCAAATAGGGTCTACAGAACAATGAGCAAAATAACTCTTCCATTCAACAAAATGCAGAAGGATTCTTCAATTTTTTTGCTCATTGTTCTGTAGACCCTATTTGGCTGAATCTTCAAGGTGGTATTTTTCATCGAAGGGCGATTCAATCTATGTTTTTGCAAATATCGGGGAACTGCAATTTTCAAAATTAACAGACTGACGCTTGAACAACGCTTGCAAATTGTGCAAATTCATTTTTAAAATAATGGTTCTGATTCCTATTTTCGTAAGAGAATTTTGTTTAGCGATTAAGCTCACTTCTAGTTGAATGGCTACGTCAATAAACAAAACTGCCGTATTTGGATTGGAGATAATCCTCAAGTGTATGTTGAGATACCGTTACATCCAGAAAAACAGCTTAATGGGCTGGTGGAATCATTTCTCCGTACTTTCATTGAAGACGATGCTGGCTAGAACCTTACAGTCAATAGTGACCTTTATAGAGCAATGATTACTGACTTTTTCGTTCCTCAATGAGCAACCATGATGTGCATTAGCTGTGACGGCGCAACATGTCACACAGCTCGTGCCACAATTGATTACTGAAGGAAACGTTTGATAACCGCATAATTTCACGTTTTGGGCCCGTGAATCTGCCTCCAAGATCGTGCGATATAACGCCGCTAGACTATTTTCTGCTGGGATATGTGAAGGCGCAAGTCTACGCCGATAAGCCCGTAACGATTGACCAGTTGGAGAACAACATTCTCCGCGTTATTGCCGATATACGGCCACTAATGTTGAAAAAAGTGATTGAGAATTGGACCTTCAGCTTAGATTAAGTCCGAGCTAGCCGTGGCGGTCATATGCCAGAAATTATATTTAAATTATAATAGCAAAAGATCATTTTTTGAATAAGGTCAATTTCATGTCAATTTTGAAAATTCATCCTAGTTTTATTCCATTTCAAAATTCTATACCTTCAAAAAAACAACCTTTAGAACTCAATTTTCATAACATCCTATCACAAGATGTTACAAACGTGAGCAATCTATTTTCTGATAGAGATCGTATAGCACTTGCGACCTCCGCTGCTAGTAAACACGAAAGATCGTTAAATCGAAGAAATGTATCGTCATAAAATTGATGCCTCCGTCGTGAAAACAACGCCGACGACAATAAATTCCACCTCGTTCGAAAAAAAAATGAAAGAACATAATCGAATCTCAACAACGAAAATAATGGGGCATTATGTGCCGATATCTCCAGGAAAATGATTTACAACATGGTGCTTCTACGCGTCAAGCATTCTTCATTGTTGAGGTCATAATATTTTGAATAAGGCACAGCATTCTTTATAATTTCTCAACACACAAGGGTGGTTTTGTGTGACACTTGAGTAATCTTCCGGTCTGGTGACTGTGGGTTGATTGAAAAGAGAAAAGAGATTGAGACAACAATGGGGCCTCTCAGTATAACCACGACGTTGATTTCGAAAGGCAACTAAGCCGAAAAATACTACGACGCCAGCAGGAGGTGTTTCGATTTCAGCCTTGTTCCTTTGAAAGCAAACAGTACCGTCGACTGGTAATTAGTTTCAAAACCTCGTTAATATCTCAAGGTCAGGCACCTGCCTACGGTCTGCATGCATCAACGTTGCCAATAGCCGCGAGAAATATCAGAATGCGTAAAATTTCTTTTGGGAGAATGCGCAATGTTATTCATTTTTCCATTTTTACTCCATATCAATTTTTATTTTCCTGAAAGTTCTTGAATACAAAAAATTGGCAACATTGCAAAAAAACTAACCCTGGCCTCGAAAAGTTCTATTCGAGGTACTGTTTGCCCTTGATAGAAAAAATATCGAATTTAAGGCTCGAATTCGTAGGCTTCTTATAGTACTTGCCGTTTGTTCAAGGGAATAAGAACGTTAGAATTTTGTAACCAAAACTTGTCTTGAACGAATATATTAAATTCCATGAAAAAGAATCCGTGATAATATTCAATAGGTCTCTTGCATGTTTTTTTTTCTTACTTTTGGAATGTATTATTCTATCCATATAGATACTGAAAACCTAGAACATTACTGGCTTGTTCCTACGTAATCAATAACCCATACATGCTTCACAAATATTGAGTCTCTAAGTTGTTTTCTTTCGGGAATTATTGTGCATCAAATCGGACGAATGGCAGAATTAAATTGTACCATGAATTCTTCATAATTGTGTAGTTGGTTTTTCAATTGGCGATTAATCTTTAGAAAAATACACTGAGCTTTTATGTTCAATCGTATATTCTTTTTTTCATAACATATGACAATCTTAAAACGCTCTCTCTTCAGTTGACGGTACATCTAACTTTATTCAATCATAGGGTAGCATGTGGTTAAGTGACATTTTTCTTCTTCTTCTATGATATAACACCACAGTTGGTCCAACCTTATCGTTCTGAAATAAGAAATAATTATGAAAAAATTCATAAAAGTACTAGCGTGAAGTTAGCAGCTTTTACAAGCATGTTTTAATAAGTTATTCTGTTCCAATCAACATTGAACACATTTTGGAATAATTTATCTCCTCCCCGGAAAGTCTTTCTTAAGTTTCCAGAAAAATTCACAATTCAAAGGATGGTTAGAATCACAATACATTTTACAATAATTCATTAAAAATTATTTTTATCCATAAAGGTAGCAGGAAAGTTTTGTTTATACAGTGCATGTCGAAATTATGGAACAAATTCATTTCTCAGATGAAAAATATTTGGCAACAAAATCCTGAAACAGGTCAATTTTTGTTTCACTTTTACCGAATTTTTATGCATTTTCGAAGGATTTTGTTGCATCCTGTGCCATCCACATCAACCCTCTAAATTTTTTGAATAGGGAAAGTAGGTCATGTGGTACTTTTTTTGCAAGGTCTTTGTATCTTCTTCACGGGCGTGCAGAAATTTTCAAGAAAAAATTTTTTTTTTGAAAAATTTGTTAGTTCAAAGGGGATTTCAGTATGTGCACTTTGCCATTGCTCATTTCCTTTGAGACGTTGGCACCTGATGAAATTTGTCACCGAATGAAAGTCACCATTACAGTTTTGTGTATGCACAACTTCAACCCCTTCCATCTTAAGTTGAAGCGTACTAATAACATACCTACATAAGATCATAACTGAAGAGCAGTGTTTCACACATTCAAATTTTTCACGTGAGGGGGTTGAAATGGGTTGAAAGTTGTATATGAACAAAACTGTAATGGTCGACTTTCATTCGGTGACAAATTTCATCAGGTACCATCGTCTCAAAGTAAATGAGCCATGACAAAGTGCACATACTGAAAATCTCTTTGAACTAACGAATTTTAAAAAAAAATAAATTTTTGTTCTGGAAAATTTCTGCACGCCTGTAAAGAAGATACAAAGACCTTGCCAAAAAAGTACCACATAACCCACATTCCCTATTCAAAAAATTTAGAGGGGTTGATGAGGATGGCACAGGGTGCAACAAAAATCCTTCAAAAATGCATGAAAATGAGGTAAAAGTAAAACTAAAATTGACCTGTTTCAGGATTTTGTTGCCAAATATTTTTCTTCTGAGAAAATGATTTTGTTCCATAATTTTGACGCGCACTGTAGTTTTGATAATAATGTTCAGGTGCCCTATTTTGCCACCCAATTGTAGATAATTCAAAATGGTAAGTGAAATATCATTCATTGTAAGTATCGTAGGTTGTCAAGCAAAACAAATTAATTTTTACAGCAATTTTATTCATTTTTTAGATAAGTAAACGAGCACTTGGGTGCTGAGAACCAATTCAGATTCTGAATTTATTATCTTAGTCTTTATAGCAGCACCTCATTGTTCCAAACATAGAACCCAAATATTTCCATTATCATCAAACTAATCATCGCATCAATTTGTAATCAGTGTTAATTATTAATGACCTATTAATTTGATATGGTTCTCGAAGGGATTTGTAGAATATGGTGAACTTTAACACTCCGAAATAATTACCTTCAGCATTTATTTATAGCAATTCTGAACTTTCGGAAGGTCATAAAATGTTTCCATTTTGGAATGAAATTGAATTTATACGTAACCTAAAAATAGCAACGAGGGAATATCCAGTGAGTTTCGTTTTTGTTTGGCTGTGCTCTCTGCTTAGGTCATATTCTTGGCGCCGTTGAATGATTAACTAGCTTGAATTTTTTTTTAATTCTAAGTATACGCCATCTGCAAATAAAAAAGTGGATGTGAGAACGTGTTGTACGTAAATCGAGAAATCTTCACATCTATTGTTGAAATGAATGGTAGCTAAAGATTCGCTTCAATTTTTAATGAAAATAAATACATTCAGTTGCCTAACGGCCGTTCATAAACACAATAACTTCCGAAAGAAACAACTTGGAAACTCGATGATTGTAGGTTAGGTTCGGACCTCACTTACATGGGCCGAATTAGTGAATGGGTAAAATCTACCGAATGATTCTGCAGATAGATCCATTCAAAATTTTATTTTCAATTTTTCGAAGAATATAGATAGACGAATTAAAATCCAGTACTCGATTGAAAAATGACAGCTTGAATATCGTGAAGTTGACATGATCAGAAGATCTCAGAATATTGAATATTTGAGAGGGAAACCTAAAAAAGCACTGACGTGAAGTCGGCAGCTGTTCTAGGTTTTTCGATAAAATACTGGATTTCAATTCGCTGTAATCTGCATTTTCGGAAATATTGGAAAAATAAAATTTCGTGTGGGTATATCTGCAGAATCATCGGGTAGATTTTGCCCATTCACGAATGCGACAATCGTTATTAAGCCCTAAGCCTACTCTTCTACAAATATCGAGTTCTAAGTTGTTTCTTCCGAAAGTTATTGGGTTTACGATCGGCCGTTAGGTCGGTAGATATACCCATTAAGAATTTTATTTTACCAATATTTCCAAAACTACAAACTAGGTCGTTTTGAAATCCAGTACTTCTCGAAAAATGACAGTTCGGAGGTTTATGAGGAATTCAATGAGGATAATATGATCAGAAGATCACAGAATATTGAAAACCTATTTGAAAAAATATTTTTTTTTCGAGTTTTTCTAAAGACACGAACGCACTAAATGCTCAACAATTCATTATAGACGCACTTTTTCATGGAAAATCGATTGGGATGTTGAAGAGGCTCTAGCATCCGCAGCTCATTTAAGTTCATCATATTTTGGTCTCTGGAATCACTCCCTGAAATTACTGATTATTAAATCCGGATATTCTGTATATTTAACGACATAGCGATAACTGTATGTATGAATATGATTGGAATACTTGATTCCATTTTCAGCCAAATACTACAAATTGAAATGAAAATTACGACACGTTACAGACCTCACCAAAATGTATACTTACACTTGAAATACATGTAAGACGTCAAAACAATAAAATAAACATGAAGACAAATCTTCAACAATAATCTCAACTTTTTTAAATTACGATTACTAATTAATGGTATTATTTAGTATCGTAATTTGGAAAAGCCGAGATTATTGTTGAAGTCTTGTCTTTTTTCATTTCAATTTGTAGTCTTTGCCTGAAGATGGAATCAAGTATTCCGAAACTGGTTCCAATGATCTAATAAAGATTAAAAAAAGAACTGTTGGTTGTAGACATTCACCCCCCTTCGTTAATTATCAAGAGAGCCAACCCATTATATAAATATTATTGATTTTCGATATATTCTTCCTTTTAAATTTTTTTACCAGATGGAAGAACAGTCTATGGAAAAGAATTCATCACCAATGAGAAAATTGTATCGACTCCGTTCCTTTTAGAAAAACATGAATTATTTCAGTGCATCGTAATTGCAAATCAAAAACATCTTGATATCAGTGCATGGGAAATAATTTTCCATTTTTGTAAAGAGCATGATTTCCGGTATGTTGGTCGTCAAGTACGTTTCAAGAATAACAAAATATTGAATGGATTCAAGACCTTGAAGGCCACCACCGTACAAGAGAACATGTTATGCACCATGAGATTTGAATGTTTCATAGAATTTCAAAGAAGAATATCAATTTTGACTATAGATTCACATCTTAGGATATACAGGCTGTTCTAAATCGCAGGTACAAACTGGAAGGGGGGATTCCTCGCATAAATTTATGGAAACGCAAATTTTCTTTTTTGGAGATACAAGGTGTTGAACTTTTTGAATTTTCTTCAAGTTTTTTCTCTAAGTATCTATACCTCACAAGATGATTTTACGATTTTATAGAATTTTTTCTTGAACTCGGAATCAGATACGACAAAATAACAAGAGGCCATAAAGTTTAGTATAACAAAGGAGCCACTTTTTAAAATTCATCAAACCAACAGTGGATTACAAAGAAAAGTTCTAGAAGATAACAGGGCAATCGACATATACTATGCGAAGAAACTCAAAAAAAATTCAAACTTATTAACACCCCGCATCTCGAAAACGAAATGTCTATGGTCCCATGTTTACGGGATTTTCCTTAAAATTACGCAACAAACATCCCCTGTTAGGCTCTACCTCCAATTTAGGAACACCCTGTAAATTTTTAAAAATTTCAGGAAAGCTCTGACGTTAGTTCAGGAGCTTTTACGCGCTTTTTGCAATTCGTAAAATTCAAAATATTCATTTCACAATATACGAGATATGCTCTGGTACACACTTCAAGGTCTTTGCCAAATTTAATTGGGGTCTGGGGACGTTTAACGATTTTTAATATTTGGAAAGCTTCTAATTTTTTTTCTATTTTCTAACAATATGATCCTCGCTGCAAAAAATTGCGCTCCTGTATTCTTCCACTAATAGCGAAGTTTTAATTTTATCGTATCTGATTTTCACTATTGAGGAAATAACAGCAATATTTTAAATGCGTATAACTACAAAACCAGTTGGCCGATTTTGCCTATTAACAAACTCAATTGTGATATTTAGGCTCCACACCTTTCATGAAAATTTCAAGGCACCAGGTCCTCTTCTTTAAAAGTTGGAGCACATTATGAGGGGCTCGTAATATTGAATTTGACCACGAATTATTCTTCAGGTAGTCCAAACAAATTCGAAAATTACAGATATTTGGGCAAAGTGATGACACGTACAAATGCTTTACTTTTTCGATTTATTTAATACCAAATTCAATTTCAGCAACTCTTGATAATTAATTCTACATTGAAGTAAATTAATTGAAATTGTAGATTTTTAAATATTGAATTCATTAATTTATTGAAAATCTTAATGCGAATATTTTTGTTTCAGACTTATCGAAAAACCGTTTCAGTGAGCTTCCAGAAGAGGTTACATCATTCCAGTTCTTAGAGAAACTGTTATGTTATCACAACGCAATAAGATTTATGCCAGATGGATTGAGTAATCTTCAGTGCCTCAGTGTTTTGGATCTGAGTAGAAACCAACTCACGAGTCTTCCCAGAGAAATATGTCAATTACCTATACAGGTGAGTGGAATCACACACATAGTCGGTTATATGGAACTTGTCCTTACACTCAACTGTTCTACAGGATGTCCCAGAATAAAGACGAGTGAATTATGAAGTTATTATGTTTGTGGTCGTTCTCACGACCGATCGTAATCACAATAGCTGGCGAAAGAATTCACTTAGTAACTCTGTGTTTGTAAAGTAGGTTTGGACCTTAATTACGAAAGCCGAATTCGTGAATGGGTTTAATCCATACAATGATTCCGCAGATATACCCGTTCAGAATTTTATTTTCCCGATATTTCCAAAAATATTGATTAGATCCATGATGTAATAAACATGGTGTGCTCATCTGAAAAGTGAGTGACTTCAGCTAGCAGGAAATACAAGTTAATTCGAAGTACAGAACATACAACTCTTTTTATTTTCTGCTAGCTGACGTCACTCATTTTCGCTTTATTTATAAATATCCGTAAAAGATGCCTCGGCTTCTCAAACAAGATCATTCCTTCCAAATATAGGTCTTTGTTGAGATCATCTCCGATTGGCTGAAATTTAGGTTGGTTATTTCGGTTGTCGGTTTTCCGTTCTATAAATATGAAATATTCGGTTGGTTCCTGAAGAAAAGGTTAATCACGGAATTTGATTGATAAAAAAAGCAATCTTTCTGTCACGAGAATGACAGTTGTTCAATGGTAACATATCCATAGCATGGAACAATCTATATATGGTCGAGTTTTTTAATTAACCAAATTGGTGTGGTGGAAGAGTGATGGAACCACCAAATCGTTTTTTTATTGTTGGTTGAGTGAAGTAAATGTCAAATTATCTAGTCCAACATCCACCATTTATGTTCTATATCCACCATACTCCACCACAACCACACCAGTTTGGTGAATTAAAACGCGCCCTTCAATTCATGATCCACAGACCATACCACAATTTTTTCATTGCTGGTTGTTGTCCCGTCTATATTCTAGGGATCATAAAGTAAATAAAGATCGTTCTATGCTATGGATATGTTACCATAGAACATTGACTGTCGTTCTGGTGACAGAAAGAACGTTGTTTCCATGATGTATAAAACATGGTGTGCTCATCTGAAAAATGAGTGAAGTCAGCTAGCAGAAAATACAAAGAGTCTTATATTCTGTGCTTTGAATTAACATGCAAATTCAAAGCCAGAATATATACTTCCTTGTATTTCAATCTGACTGACGTACTTTTTCTCAGATGAGCACACCATGTTTTTTACATCATGGTTTTTGTCATCAATCAAATTCCGTAATAAGCCTTTATTTCCGGAGCCAACCGAATATTTCATATTTACGGAACGGAAAACCGACAACCGAAATAACCAAGTGGATTTGCGTAACATATCATATACAAACTTGACACTATTAACATGAAATCAGGTATTCCAACCAATCAGAGATGATCCTAACAAAAACCTTTATTTAGAAGGAATTATCTTTTTTGAGGAAGTTGTCGATTGAAATCCACTTGATTGAAAAATGACAGTTTGAAGGTTCCTAGATAAGTTCGTAGAAATAATATGATTAGCAGATCGCAGAGAATTGAATATTCGAAAAAAATAAATTAGATTTTTTTTGTAATTGTTATAATGACATGATCATCACAAGATTTCGAAGAAAGTAGTGTATCGTCATTTTCAAACTTGTCACCAAGTTTCATGATGATTGAATCTCTAATTTTTGGGTTATTCTGGAAAAAAACAACGATACGTAGGAATAAAACACGGAATTTTTCCAAATATCTGCAAAAATTATAATCGAATCGAACTGATATTTGGTTCATAACTGTGAAATATAAGAGAAATTCTTTTCGAGAAATATTTTGAATTTTTTAAAATTTACTACCAGTACGATTCTTCGAAAAGTTTTGCGTCCGTATGCTTCAACCAACCGCTCACGTTCCTGAAATATCAAGGAAATAAGCTCAAAATTTCAAATGACTTCAACTCCGAAACCGTTTGACCTATTGTGTCCGTTAACTAACTTAGCCTTCGCATTTTGAAATGTAGAGTCGATTTTTACAACGGATTCGTCATCATTGAGTCCAACCTTGACGCGGGAGAACAATTTCGTCTCAAAATTCGAAAATTACAGTTTTGTGGATCAAACTATAGCAAGCTGTTCTCGTTTCCCAGAACATGCGCGGAAAACGGCAAATACTATAATCGAAACAATCCAAGAAGTAGACCGTACTACATGGTTTGTTTTGGTTGCGAGTTCAGAACTGTTCGGGACGGTTCGAGTATGCGCGATTACGATTTTGTGTTTGAAAATTAGCAATCGCACACATTCGAACTGTCCCGAACAGTTCTGAATTGGTTTTGAACTCGGAACTGAAACAGAACTAATGTTTAATGAAATATTTTTTTACCGAACGAGTTCCTGTCGGAGACGAGGTTGAAGTCAACCAGATTGAAATCCCCAAGCATTATAGCTTAAATTATTTAATTTTTATATTTCCATTGCTCTACAAATCCACCTCAACTATTACTACTATTCCCTTTCATACATACTTTATTTACTTATTTCTTTCCAGATTCTCCTGGTTTCAAACAATAGATTGAAGAGCCTTCCAGATGACTTGAGCAAAATGTCTCAGCTAACGGAACTCGACGCTTCTTGTAACCAGCTGTCCCATCTTCCTCCAAGAATGTGCGAACTGCGCAATCTGCAATCTCTCATCCTCAGAAATAACTTACTTTTGGCTTTACCTATAGATATAACGCTGCTGAGCCTGGTCAGGCTGGACCTGAGGGCCAATAGAATTAGTACACTTCCGGTAGAACTGAGAGAAATGGAATCAATGATTGATTTATTACTCGAGGATAACCCTTTCACTAGTCCGCCTGCCAGTGTGAGTACACAATTTTTTAGGTCTATGATTATTCTCTACTCCATTCACTTCTATAAGCTATCCCGGTTGGCCATGATTTAGGTCTATCAAGTTTTTTTACTTGAAATTGACGCAGGTTGGCACTCGCGAAATATCGGCAATGTCAAAATAATTCTCAGCGACGTTGCCAAATGCCAATGCCAATTTCTACTCTCAATTTCAACATAATCATCATGCTTGGAAACTGAAAATGCCGAAGGTAGTTTTGAAGAAGCAGAGACAAAGTATCAGCAGTCCTATGTAGAATTGAAGTCGGCTTTTTCTGATAGTAACCTTGATAATTTCGAATCCATAACTTATCTCAAGCTATCCAACATTTTCATACTGGAGTATTTCAAGTCGTGTGTATTTAAATATCTTCTGTTGGCTTATTTCCTGAGAATGTCGAAAAGTAGGGAATTCCATAGGTCCGTCTGTTCGTTCAGAAGTTTTACTGCTGTGTTATTCGAGTTCTTTTTATTTCGAATGAACTTTCACAAAGTAACTATTCTATCCATTATTTTTCAGTAAAATTTCAATACTCGATTCTTGATTTCCGTGAAAGAAAATAGCATAACTGAATCTTCCAACCATGTTTATACATATGTGAAATATTTCTAGTATTAACAGGGAAAAATGTTTCTTCAACATTCGCCAGGTCTTTGGAATTATTGAATTCACATAATATTTTTCCAAAGTAAATAAACATTTTGATAAACACGTAATTACTACGACCTCTATGTAGAATGGACAACGTTGCGTGGTTATCTGACAGGAAAATGACTATAACCTAACATTTTCGAAATATACACGGTGAAATGTGTCAGAATTTCATGGCCAATCGGGATAGTTTATAAAAGTGAATGGAGTATACAGCATATACCGGGTATCCCACGAAAACCGTTCGTTAGAATATTTTTGGCAAGGAATTAAAATTCACGTTTGCAATTTCGGCCTCAGTCTGACTAAACATCAACTCTCGTTTTACAAATTGGAAGCCCCATATTTTATTATGAATATAGATTCCTTATGAAATTCTGAGTTGCCCTAGTGTAAAATTTTTGAATTCCTGTCAGAAAATTATTTTTTAACGTGGAATTCCAATTACAAAATTGAAAATGGTGCTCTGCTGAAATATGGATATCTTCCAGGTTTTTTATTGAAAAATGCCGCTTTTAGGCTTTCACGAGAAGTAAGAATAATGCTCCTGTCATAATTGTAACTCATGATAGAGAAGGTCACAAGAGTGTTGTCAAAGTTTGCGATTTCGAAAACGTGAAAACAATGTTTTCAAATCAAAACCTCATTTATATGGCCATATTGGAGACTACGTCGAAATTCGAAATAACACCAATGCCCTAAAATTCATATTTTCTGAGATATTCGTAAAAAAAAAATGTATGCGATCACGTTTCGAATTTTGATCTTCTCAGAAAAAAAATTATTGTATCGAAGCGGAAAGAGGACATATTTAACATTTATGTTTGATTGTATTAATAGAAATTCTGAATTTTTAGTTTTGCTTGTATTTTTCAGAAGATATTAGAAATGTAATCGTGAGTGCATATCTCTGAAAATATGAACGTTAGGGCATTGGTGTTATTTCCACACCTATATTATTTTTCACCGTAGATTCTAATATGGCCATAAGATAAAGGTTCTAACTTGAAAAAATGGTGTATACACGTTTTCGAAATCGCCAACTTTGACAACGCTTTTATGACCTCCTGTATCATGAGTTTCAATTCTGACTATTGCGACAGAAACATTATTCTTACTCCTCGCGGAAGCGTCAAAACGGCATTTTTCCAATGAACCACCTGAAAGATATCCATGTTTCAGCAAAGCGCCATTTTTAATTTTTTAATAGACGACCTCGGCCCAAGTTGCCAACCCACAATTTTCTTCACATATTTACTATCACTGGGGAACGGGAATTTCAGGACAAATTCGACATGATAGGGTTCGCGTTATTTATAAATATCCGTGATATATGCCTCGGCTCCTCAAACAAGATAATTCTTTCCAAATATAGGTTTTTGTTAGGCTGAAATTTAAGTTGGGATTCCTGATTTCATGTTGAAAGTGTCAAGTTTATAAAGCATATGTTCCGCAAATCAACTTGGTTATTTCGGTTGCCGGTTTTCCGTTCTGTAGATATGAAATATTCGGTTGGTTCCTGAAAGAAAAGGTTAATTGCGGAATTTGATTGATGAAAAAGCAATCTTCCTGTCACCAGAACATAGACATATTAAGTCTATGCACCAGAACGACAATCAATGTTTTATGGTAACATATCCATAGAACAATCTTCATTTACCTTATGATCCATAGACCATAACTAGTCATTTTTTCATTGTTGATTGTTGTCTCTTCAATGTTCTAAGGATCATAAAGTAAATAAAGAATGTTCTATGCTATGGGTATGTTACCATAGAATTGATGATTAAAAAGTAAAATAACTTATTTTATGGCACCATACTCACCTGATGAAGTCATGTTATCATGACGAAACAATTGTTGTGAAAATAAATATATAAAGCGGAAATAAGTTATTTTACTTTTTAATCATCAAGATGAATTTCCGACAAGTAAAGACTGAGACAATCAAGTTACCATAGAACATTGACAGTCGTTCTGGTGACAGAAAGAACGTTATTTCATAAATCAAATTCCGTAATTGACCCTTTTTTCAGGAACCAACCGGATATTTCATATTTGCATGACACTATTGACATGAATCAGGAATCCCAACTTAAATTTCAGCCAATCAGAGATAGTAGGTCCTTTCGTTTGCATAGAAAGTGTAGCACTTTCCTGCACTCGGTGTAGATATTCTATAGTATATCTACACCGAGTGTAGGAAAGTGCTGCACTTTCTATGCAAACGAAAGGGCCTCATAAATTTGTAAAGAAAATTGTGGGTTGGCAACTTGGGCCGAAGTCGTCTATTGGAATTTAACGTTTGAAGAGAATTATTTGACATAAATTCAAAAATGTCATATTAAGACAACTCCGAATTTCATATGAAAATTTGTTTTCCCTGTGATGAATTTTTATGAACAATTGCTTTACCTTTGAGTTGAATATTTTCATATTATGTTGAGGAAAGATGGTGGTTGTAGTACAATAAAATTTGATCTAGATGCCGGATTCGTAGAAATCTCTTTTCTGAAGCACAATATTCGGTTGCTTTGATGCTAGTTTTTAGATAGAAAGTATATTAGAGATACTGGAAGAGTTAATGCACTTGACTAGAAATGCTAAAATCTACTAAGAATTAATATATCTTCCACTATGATGTGTATCATTTCTGCAACCTGGTACTCATGTAAATTTACAGCTATGCAAAAGAGGCCGCGTACACATCTTCAAATATCTCGAAACTGAGGCTTTGAGACTGGAGGCAAAATGTGGTGGATTCACCGCAGGTGGTACATTAGGAAGACGAACAAAGAAGACTGGAGGGTCACCTGGACCCACACATTTGGATAGACTGAAACAAAAGCGTTACAATGTAGATAGCGGTTATAGTACGAGTAGTGATGATAAACGGTGGTCACAAGAAATAACAGGTATAGTTAAACATACATATTTTAACTCAATGCCATTCTCATATTCGTTGTAGTCTCCAACATGTTATAATTCGTTATTTCATGTATTCTGTTCCACATAAGTAGTTGAATCTCTAACTATTGAATATAAAATTATCAGGGATTTAATAATATGACAGTTTTAATCACTGGATCATCGGTGAAGTTTTCAGAATACTAAATATACATGATCTTAATAATTGTGATTGAAGCAGATCATCATGTGATAATGGGCACATCGTTGCAGAATTCATTATTTACATGACGTAGGTATTACAGTGAGCTACTTGTGGTTTGATATCTGATCTACTACTTAAGATAACCCCACAAGAATAGTCCCAACTAGGCCAAATTGCATGATCTGGGAGGCCATTTCACAATACCTCTATGTAAGATGACTGTTCTCTCATGTCCAATGTGGCATGAGCTGCGTGACACGTAGCGCCGTCCTGTAGTAACCACATGTCATTGGTGTCTATGTCATCCAACACAGGCCATTAGAAGTTGTTAACCTCATCACAAGGTTATTTACGTCAGTTCCTGTTTCATTACAATTTTGACGGGCGTAAGGCCAATTCACGACGCAAATTTCGCCAAGTTGTGGTGTACAAAAGGCCTATTTTATATGTGGCTATGTTTTCGGCAGATCTAGCGTTTCGTCATCTTACGGGCTTTGGTTCATTGTTTACTGATCAAGCGGGCTCAAATTTATCCACCACACTGCAAACAGTCCTCTTGCAAAACTTCTGAACAGAATATAATATTCCATTAAAAAATTACATGTACATTACTCTACCAGGTATAAAAGCTAATAGTTTTCTACTTGTACTCATCTGTTTCATCAAATATCATACATTGCTTGTTTTCTTCCTAGAGAAACTTGATTTAAAAGAAAATTACTGATTTAGGTGATCTGGACAAGACATGGACAAATTCAAATCCATCAGTAGCATCAACTCGCACAGAACTGAATGGAACAGTTTCTTGTCTGTCAACTCCTTCCACCATTAGCCCTGGACCTGAAATATGTGAAGATGAATCTGAGAAAAAGGATGACAATAAAAGTATGGGAGAAGTAAGGTGAGTTACAACTACACAGATAATTCAAATTCTCATACAGACCACTTTTTTTAAAAGTATTTCAACGTAAATTTCTTTGTAGGTCGTTTCCATATCAGCACTCATTCTATTGGTTCATGTTCCATAAATTTATACAATTTGTAGCACTTATATTCGTAGTAATTTATAAGAGTGTCTGTAGGAAATAAACACTTTGGTAACTTATTTGTTTTGTTTGTCTGTTTGCTTTTCAATGAATAACATCTTCTTGTGTGTGTGTTAACAATTGTGGTTTGAATTTTTTCAGTGCTCGTCTTAGTCCAGTTATTGATCATAACAACGTTACCCATAGCAATGGTTATGAAGAGAAAATAAAACCTCTGCATCAAATACAAACCTACAGGTAATGTATAAAGATCGATTAAAGGATAATTTGGGAATATTTGGCATTGTTTTTCAGTTGTTCTCTAGGTTTTCACTCCCAATATCTGGAAAAGAAATATTAAGAATTGAATAAAAAATGTTATTTATAGAAAACGCCCTTGCGTATTGCAAGATTCAAACTATTTGTCACGGTCGGTTTCTAGAAAAAATGATTCCTAATGAATAATATCGGAATATTGCAAACGATCAATGAAGTGAACTGTAACATTTCAGAGTCTGACTCTTTCATCAGACTATACAGAAAATTTGTAGAATAATTTTTTTCAAATAACTTCCCTTTTTAAGGCTTAGATAAATGGATAATTTTTTATCAATTCATCTAAGTTACAGTTAATTTTGTTGATCGTTTTCATTATTTCGATATTCTTGATTAGAAACTTGACAAATTGTTTGAATCCCTCAATCCACAAGAGAATTTTCTATAAATAATAAATCTATTCAATTTTTAATAGCTTTTTTTGAGATATCGGAACTGAAAACACCTGAAAAATTATGTAAAAAGAAGTTATTCAGCAACATGAAATCCAATAAGTTTTCTTAGGAATTTTTTATTCACACTGACAAGATTGTAAATCAAACATTAACCTTTGATCCAATTTCATGCACCAAATAAAAATAATCTGGAATTAGCACCTCTGGAGCAATCCTGGTTAGAAAGTATTACCGTGGATTTCACAAAACTTTTGACTTCTGATCTACTCTTTGATTGAGGTTTGCATTCGATGGTTGGGTTGAAAATGAACCGAAATCGAGCACAGAATTTACGGTTGACTGACGATCAAGCCTTTGATCTGGCAATCAAAGTTTTGTGGAACCTCCCGTAAATATTTCACATAAATACAAAACTCACGTTTAAAATTTGATACTTATGTTATTCTTTCTGGTTCTTTCCTCAAAAAACCACTAGGAATGAGCTAAATTTTGTTTGTAGGGAATATAAGGAAGCTCTGAAGCAACAACGAGCACAAGAGGTTCCTTCTATTTATAGAACCAAAGAATCTGATGAACATTCTTACAAAACAGAGCCAAATACACCGACCCACCATTCTTCTCCTCAGTCTTCAATGGCTACCTCAAAGTCTGATCCTACGCCCTTAAACTCTGTCTTGGGTAGCCCCAAGAAAATATTCGACGATACAACGAATAAAAAACCAGTGCAGAAAGTTCCACCGTCTAGAAATACTGCGTTCTCCTCTAATCACCCACATGTAAATGGAAATGGTGAGATTGTACAAATAATATACATGTCTTCAAACTGAAAGTCACAGAATCATTAGTATGTAGAATCAGATACGGTAGGATGTGCATGCTTCCAATTTATAAAATAGTGAGTTTCTCTATGGTGTCTTGCTTGGATAGCGTGCTTTGTAAGGAAATAAGTGCTACATAACCAACTAACTGTTTTGACTAATCTATAACTCTCTTAACATCTTGAATGAAAAACACACTTATAAAGTTATAGAAAATACTTTTTTCCACTTGAATCCTCCAATAGTTTCAAAATTACATGAAAAATAGGTGTTTTCTTATTGTTCTCCCTAGAGAACTTCCTCTATTCAGAACCAAATGGCTCACCTAGGGATTGAATTTCCTCTGCATCGTTTTATTACGCGCATGTTCTAGGGGAATAGCGTGCTATCGTTTTGTCCAAATGTCTGTACTTTTCGATGAGTGAGCCAAAAATGTTCTTAAACGATTAGGTTGGACTCATTGACGACGAATCCGGTGTCAAAATCGATTCTGTCGGGCAGGCCGGACTTGAGACTTGAAAATTTCACGAAGGGTTGCATTTCCAAATGCGGAGGTTAAGTTCTTTAGGGGCCGAATCGGCCAAATAGTTGAAATTTAGAAAAAAAAAAATGTTTTCCGAAACTATTGTTAATTTTCGAGAAAAATTTCAGTTATACCTTGAACTTCATATTTCACAGCATTATACCAAATTTCAATTCAATACGGCTATTAGTTTTGGAGATATTGGGAAAAAATATGTAGAATTTTGTGGTTTTCTTCTCGACATCGTTGTTTTTTTCGATGTAACTCAAGAAACACTGATTCAATCGTGATGAAACTTCGCAGCTATTTCGAAGATGTTGAAGGAAAACATTGTGCAGAATTTCGTGATGATCGTGTCATTAGAACAATTTGAAAAAAAAAATTCAAATTTTTTTTTCAAATATTGAATACTCTGTGATCTTCTCATCATATTATCCTCATTAAATTCTGTATGAACGTTCAAACTGTCATTTTCCATGAAGTATTGATTTTAATTAGATCTAACGGTTTCTATAGGGGTTATTGTTTGTTCTCCATATGCATATTAGATTGTATAATATAATACTTTTGTATGGTGAATAAAATTTATTATTATTATTATTATTAATCTGTATTTTTGGAAATATTGGGAAAATAAAATTTTTAATGGGTATGTCGGCGGAATCATTGGGTGGATTTTACCCATTCACGAATTCGACCTTCGTAATTAAGCCCCAAATCTTCTCTAAAAATATCGAGTTTCTAAGTCGTTTTTCCCGGAAGTTAATGTGTTTACCGTCGGCCTAACGGGAAAAGAGAGATAACCATTCTCACTGTTTCATTTTCAAAGGTTATACTTTTAATAAATGCCGAGTCTTCAAACTTTGAAAGAAAAGATTCAATGTCAAATATTACAATTTTTCTTTTACATCATTCCATTATCCGGAAATTTTTCTCGTAAAATGAATAAAAGCACTAAAAACTACAAATATACTTCTTCACCAATGTAAGCAAAGCAATTGTGGATCTAGTTTTTGTGAAATTTCGAAATAACCGAAAGATTACAGTGAAAATATTGAATTTGCCATTTGTTTCAGATGCATATATTTTTGACTATCATCATGAGCGCCTTTATCATAATCCAAAATCTATTATCGCAACCTTCTTTTTATTAAACCTTGATCATGATAACACAACTCTGTAATAAAGCAACTTACCACTTCTTGACAAATTCAGTATTTTTTAACAATATATAATATAAAAGATAAACTGAATTGCACCATAATGATTCAGAAATTCACAAGTCTTATTGATAGGACATTCAATATCCTAATGGCAAGAGTTACACAATTCATTCAATAATTGTTTTACCCCACTGTGGCTTCAGCAGGATTGCATTTTGAACTAATTCTCACGAAGCCACTGTGAGGTTAAAGAACTGTTGAATGAATTTAAAACTATATGTTTAGATTGAAACTCTCAATATTTTTATGCATGAGTTCATACTAACAATACATTGTCTACATAGATGTGTTCATTTCATGTGTGAAAAAAGGCTTTTTGTTTCATCTTTTAGTTGACATTATTTACTTTCCAATCTTTGGTTGGACACACATGTGTGAAGCAAAGCTAAAACATTTTTTATTTAAATCGTGATAAGCTGCATGACATTTCCATGGTCCACTAGAACTTAAACAATAATGCAGATATTACATGCTTTTAGATCTATACTAGGCAGGTTGTCCTAATATCAAGTCAGGCAGACTGAAGCACATAAGTCTGAATATGCACTTTGTTGAAAAACTGTTAGGATGAGATCATTTTCCTGTTGAAGCACTGCATGCCGTTGTCTGTTCTACATAGAGGTTGTAGTAATTACAAATGTATTTAAACAAAACCATAGAGCTCTTGATAAAACTATGAAAGAATTGACGGCGTCTCACCGAGTGACAATCTAACACAGTTCTAGTTACTAAAACTTGATAGAACCATTCCAAGGCCTGACTGACTTGGTAAATGTGAATGGGGAATATACTCCATCCAAGTTCATGAAGTCAGTTAGCAGGCCTTGGAATAAGTTCATCGAGTTTTTGCAACTAGAAATGAAATAAAATTAAAATATCGTCAAGGTCAAAATTATTCGACAGGACTTTGCCAACGGGGGTTTTTCCTGAATTTGGGTTATTACTGCAAATGCAAATTTGAACATAATTATTATGGGTTTGATTCATCATTTTCCCAAATAACCTTCAGAAAGTATTCAAAATCAGGTTTCAAAATTGGGGTTTGGGATTTGTCATGCATGCACGAAGTGACAACGTTGTTCACTAGAATTGCTTTTTCTGCTATAGAATAACGAAATATTTATTCCTATTCTGTGGTACACACGTGTTCTTTGTCAATGTAACCAAAGGATTTCCGTTCGCGATTTGTCAGTAATATGACAGTCTGTGCTCTTCTTTTTCTATTCCTTGATCATTAATCGATTTCAAGCGATGGACCAAAAGCTCCGGTTATAGTTTTGGTTATCCAAACTGACATATGGGCAAAGGATTATCTGTCAATTTGGATAACCGTAACTATAACCGGAGATTTTGGTCCATCGCTTGAAATCGATTATTGTCTTCTACTCTAACCAGATCGAAGTATAGGTATCTCTGTTTTCCTAAGCAAAGTAACACATCTGACGTCCTTTTCTTTCCGAAAAAGCTGAATTCGACGTTGCCATATCGTGCACTCATGACAAATCCATTTAAATGCAAACCCCCATTTTTTATTTTTCAGTTTTAGGTGATCAAACATTTTTTTAAAAATATAGTATTGAAATTATATGTTTGAAATGTGATGTTCGTTTAAAGGAGAAACCCCCATTCTCACATATTTCATCAGAGTCTCTGTCGTTCGGTTCGGTTACATACGTAATTTCTACAACCTCTACCTTTAGCAAACAACATCACGTAGTTATCTAATATAAAATGAACATATCCTTAAATTTTTAAAATATACACGGTGATATATATCAAACTTCCATGGCCTACCGACTGACTTCATAAGAGTGAATCGAGTAAGGGTGGTTTAATTTAGCAATGAGCCAAACATTGGCATTGAAAACATAAATTCAGAAATTTTTGACTTATGGGATTCAGTCTGCCGATCCGAGGTACATTTAAATTGCTGTTTTATCTGTTGTTCGAATTTGTATCTCAATAGTTTAAATTTTAATGTTCCAGGTACAAATGTTGAACAAACTAGGAGCTCGAATTCGAGTAGCCCGCAATTCATTCAAGACTACATTAAGCCAACTTCTCCTTTCAAAATAAGTTCCTCTGGTATACTTTCTCACGACATTGTTCCTTTGGGAAATAATAAACAGAACACGAATTCGTCGATTAAGAACAGTTTGAACGGGTGTACAAATGTGAAGAATGCGAACGGCGTGAATAAAGGAAATTCAAGGAATATATCTTGGAATCCCGAAGCGCCTGACAAAATGACCTTCACTATGAGAAGAGAAATCGACAAGGCCAGGGAAGAGTCGGATCTAATCAACCAGTTGAGAAATGTAAGTACAAAATTATTTCAGGCAAAAACTAAATGCAACTATGTCGATTTATGATAGAGGTGCAGGTGCCCATCATAAGTCTATAAAATGTAACAATTGTTTTGACAAATTTAGAGTAGCTGCAACTATTTCAGAAACTAACTGAAGTTTAAATTCAACTTATACACTTCTTTGTGTGGAAATAACACTCTTTTTTGAAATGAATACAACTGCATATACTCCATTCACTTTTATAAAGTATCCCGTATTGCCATGACATCCTGACAGATTTCACCGTGTATATTTTGAAAATGTTAGGTTATAGTCATTTTCCTGTCAGATAACTATACAACGTTGTCCTCTCTACAAAGAGGTCATAGTAATTACTTATTTTTCAAAATGTCAATCTATATTTGGAAAGTAATGAATTTGAGAAAATATTATGTGAATTCAATAATTCCAAAGACTTGGCGAATGTTGAAGAAACTTTTTTTTCTGTTAACACTGGAAATATTTTACGTATGTAAACATGGTTGGAAGATTCAGTAATGCTTTTTTCTTGTACGGAAATCAAGAATCAAGTGTTTTGGAATTTTACTGAAAAATGTTGGATAGAGTAGTCCGTTACTTCGAATTCCCTACTCTTCTAAATTCTCAAGAAATAAGCCTACAGAAGTCATTTAAATGCCTTGTTGCACAACTTGTAATATTCCAGTATGAAAATGTAGTAGTACTTCGAATCCTGTGTCACAGTTAACCTCAAAAGAACTAACTCCATTCACAAAGGTCTTTGGAATCTATGTGAATGATACATATACACTGGATTGGGATCAACATATTTCTAAACTGGGATGCAGCTTAGCTTCAGTCTGTTATCTTTGGGTGTAATGAAAAGATATCTGGATAAATTCTCCATGAAAACTACCTATCATGCAGTACTCGAGTCAAAAGCAAGATATGGAATTATGTTTTATGGACATACTTTGAAGTGAACTCAAATATTCAAATCCCAGAAAAACCATTCCTAAAATATTAGAAAAAATAGCATTGAATGAGATATTGTATAATTCATGTTATTTTCGTGCATAAAAATTCAATGTTCTGCCAACATAGGATATTCCAAGTTCATTTTCAGTGTACTACTTCCTATCGAAACAATTCCACGAAATATATAACTTTTGAAATTATTCGTTAAGGAATTTGTTCAATTCAAACATGACTACCTACTTGAGCCTCAATACAATACAATCAAAGCGAAATGTTAATTTATTAGTTTATTATGGCTGAAGCTGAATTGTTATTGAAAGAGAGTAGAAATTGGCAACCTCGAGTCGAATTATTTTGACCTTGTCGATATTTCAGGAGCACCAACCTGCCTTGGTTTTTAGTTACAAAAACATGATCATGGCCAACCGGGATACTTTATAAAAGTGAATGGAGTATATACACTACACACACTTTAATACTTTCACTTCTAAAAAGTCAGGCGATAGACCTTGGAGTAGATTTATCAAGATTTTGTAACTAGAACTGAGTCAGATTGACACTCTGAAATGTCAAAGCAGTGGCGGGGTGAGGGTAAAGGTTCTGCACTCAAATCAGAACATATCCACTCAGTATTATGAAGATAATTTGCTAAGTAAGCAGATATTGAGCATTGATAATTTGATCCCTTTCAAAATCGACATTTTTTTTCATAATTTTCATGATTGAGAAGGTAACTGCTAAAGATTTATTGTATCCAAGGTGTTTTTAGCATTGTAAGGATTGTTGCAAATCGAAAGGTACAATGATATCTAAAAAGAAAAAAGGACACAATAACTAAATCCATTCGTCATTAAACATCAACAATAATTTCTTATAAATTACTTCAATTCTTCTGTATTCCTTGGATGCAAACTCATCAATATTCAGTATTCATTAAATAAATACTTATGAAATTTTTCTTCTTATGTCATAAATTATATATTCAACAAAATTCATTTAACTCCTGACAATGCATAAGATATCCTGTTCTTGGCAAAACTCGACTGAGCGTCAAACTTTCGAAGGCTGCCTTTATTGGCCTAGAACTCTGTTTATACCTTTTAGGCGAAGGGTTGGAAAAGGTATTTCCAAAGTATCTGGAATTTCGTAAGAGCTAGTGGGCCGTAGATTCTCAAACAAGTTGGCGACATCAGAGCATAGCATTACATTGAATATGATATTGGTTTTATTGGACCTGTTTTGCTTTGAGAATATTTTAAAAATAGAGAGGCAGTAGAAGTTTTTAATTTTAAGTATAAGCTTTAAATGATTGGTAGTTCTGCCGATTTGCAGAAGAAGGCAGGAGGAACTGCCCCTGCATCAAAATCATTCAGCGGGCGTTACTTACTCTTACATATTTTATCAAGGACTCTATGGTTGGGTTTAGTGGGGAGTATGTAAAATTTTCTTGGGCCACCGACTGACATCATAACAGTGAAGGGATTTTATGTAGTACCTACTTTATTGTACCTATTACGATTTTCCTTTCAGGTTATTGAAGCTCGACTGAAAATGGCGCTGCCCAATGATCTAGCTTCCTCATTGACAGATGGCGTAGTGTTATGTCATTTGGCCAATCACATCAAGCCTAGATCCGTTGCAAGTATTCATGTTCCTTCACCTGCAGTTGTGAGTCCTCTGTCCCTTTTCAGCATATGAATTTTTTTAACTTATTTGTTTTTTCTCAGCCAAAACTTACGATGGCCCGATGCAGAAGGAATGTCGAGAATTTTATTGAAGCATGCAGGAAAATTGGTGTTGATGAGGTGAGTGAATCAAGAGTTTTTTTAATAGTTAACATTTCAAGGGATCATTTATGATTTCATGGTGAGTTGTAGGTCTATTCACAAGTTATTTTTGTTTTTCATGGAACTCTGTATATTTATGAATTCTCATAGTAATGTTTTTATTATTTGAATGGAAGCAATATAAGTAGATCAGAGATTGAATTTCCTTTTGAATTTTTTTTTTCAAATAATCCCCTCAAACGCCCAGAGCTTGTAGGAGTTTGAAATACCTTGTCTTTGATTTTTAATAATGGGAAGGTTGTAAAGAGATGTTCAAATCAACAAAAGTTTTTTTCTCGATAACCAATTTCGTCCATATTCACAGAGAACCTTCAGATCTCAGATGAATAAAAAAAATAGATAAGCCGATTAAAGAAGCCACGTTTTGAATCGAACATAAGTGCAGAAAACAGGGGTTTGTTAACGATCTTGACATTCAAACTGAAAAGAAGTAGAAGATGAGCAGTGTTGCCAAGTGTAAGGATATAGATGAGAACTGCTTACAACTCTCAGTGTCCTATTTCGGCCTTTGAAAACGACATTACATCTTACGCCGAAAAGATTATTTCCACCTTTTTGGGAATAAAAATTTCTCTATGATTTCCAGGATTAAGAATCTGCGTGAAAATAAAAATATAACTTTTTTAACAACTGCACAATAGGGTGATTATTATCAGAAAGTACAGAACTTGGACTATTATAACAACTAGCAACTTACACTTGTAGTTAGTTATTATATGAACTAATGAAAGATGATAAATCAAGATTGCTCTGCTATCCTCCTTCAGAAGAAGATTCCACTTGTTCAAAATATTCAGGCCTCAGTGGGGTCTGAATGTAAGTAGAAAACTGTTAACCATTGAGGAATGCTGTTTTGGAGCACTCCAAGTAGTCAAAATAATTGTGATGGACCAGCTGAAGGCTCCTCCGTTATCAGGGTTCCAGGACTTGATGGACATTAGATTAGTTAATTAGTCAATTAACGCAAGGATCGATAAATCCTCCCTTGACCTGAGGCAGTCTTGTCATCACCAAGAGCATCTACAAAGAAGAAACTATCACTTGAAGCAACTTTGTACCGTTGTTTCAAAGTCATTACAATCATCAGAAAATATAAAATTTGAAATCTGATTTTTAATACTTTCCGAAGGTAATTTCAGTAAATGATGAATGAAACCCATAATAATTATTTTCAAATTTGCATTTGCAAATTCAAGGAAAAATTCCCATTCACCCCTGTACTTCAGTTATATTTATAAAATACTCCTGTTAAATTGATACTGCTCATATGGACGAAGAATCCTTGGAACTCATATGAAGTATTCAAAATAATCAAGTATATAATTAATAATAATAGGGTAAACAAACACACTTGACGATGCGTTTCACGATTTTGAATTAATTTGATTGAATTAAATTAATTGAAATTGAATTGTGAAACATATCGTCAAGCGTGTTTGTTTACCCTGTTACTAATAACAATGTTTCACCGAGTGATTAGCGAGCAATCAATTTCGATATAATTAATGTTTCAAGGGTTGGTTTCTTCACTTGAGGCCCAGGTAGCAATATATATGTAATCCGTCTGTTCAGGTAAGGGCTAACTGACAGTTGATATGTTTTGTAAATGAAGAACATTTTTTGAATAAATTGTTATTATTATTATTTATCCGGAAGTTTAAGTTGCCACCCCTTTGAAGTGACAGTTATCATCTATCATCTGCCAGTTATGAAATGATCTTGTCTAGTTGTTCGAATGTTTTAGGGAAAAAGCTTTCTATCGTTTTGTCCAATTGTTCGGCCGTCCGTATGCCCGATTACGGACAGAGGATTCTATCAACTAACGATTTATCTGACCGCTGCATATCCAAAACACAACCTCAGGGTGAAGAAATCAGTCCTTAGTTTATGATCCCTTACCTTAAAGGCTGCTATTTCTAGTGTATAGGCAGTTTAAATACAGGTTTATTTGTGAAGTCAATAATATTGATATGAAACGAATTTGTAAATATGATTGTAGCCATACCTTTGGAAAATAGTGAGTGAGACTGTGGGTGTTGATTGCAGGGGCAACTGTGCAGCACCCTGGATGTGACCGAGGCTTTAGCTGGACGAGGTCTACCCCGTCTTTATGAAACTGTCTTGGCCCTGTGCGAACAGGAGCAGATTGAAGTGGAAAGAAAACTACCATCTCATCAGAATAGAACCCTGCAGGACACCACAGTCTCACTCGTACTGCTGACGGTTTTCTTTGGGATGTTGGCATTTCTGATTAAATTTCCACCACCACCCTAAATGCCATAACATCAAGTGTCATAGGTAGTGTCGGCTTAAAAACAAATACCGAAGTTAAATTTTCTCTTTTTGACAATCTTCCATCTTCATCTATTCTTGAGTATTCATATCATCAAATAGGTTTTTCAGAGCGGTTTATTTAAATTTTTTCAATATTATAAGGAAGTATACAAAAATAGAATTAAAAACTAAGAATCGATAATTATTTATTTGATTCAACAATGGCGGCCTTGAGAATAGTATGAATAAAACTTGAATACTGATTAAGTGTCTTGCAATGAAAATAGATATTCTATATTTTGTAATGAACAAATTCCATCAGTGAATTTCCGAAAAGTAATTCTTTACTTCCTACAAAAAATATCTTTATATTCATATCGTGAGATAAATAATGAAATATGAAATGCTGGAAAAAACATTTTGATATCTGAATATCCATCAACAGTGTATTGTTTTTTTAATATTTCATACATATGCTTTTCAAGTCGTATACAACCAATTTTATAGTAGAATTAGTAATTGTGAACACATTCCATATTTATACATCGCCTTTATAAACATTTTTGAAGTATTGTTTTAATAAGCTTCTCGTCAAATTTTGATGATTGTGATTTTTTGTGCTTTGAAGGTGCCTCATGTAAAAATTATAAAGAGTTGGTTGAAGAACGTAGATCGTTTGTGGAAATAGATTTGATCAGGATAGAAATTTTAATTTTTGATCATAGAATCAAAATTTTGTTAATAGTTGAACCAATAAGTTATTCAAGTAAGCAAAACTTTCAGGAAAGTTTAGATATCGAGGATAAGGAAAAGAAAGACTTTGGTGCCTTCTGTAGAATATTTTTCCTATACCTTTTCAGTTTGATGCTTCGTTGTTCTGTATCTTTAGAATGTGGATATATGAATTAAGATATTATCAGTATTATTGAGATATATTAAGCTTCAAGCATATTATAATGTAAGGAAGGTTTACTTATTCAACTATCATATCAATTATGGTCACTACAATTTACCAAAGTTTGTAAGTACAGGCTGGCTGGAGATGATCAATTATAATTCACAGAAACGCATACAGCGACTTCAGTATTCCTTGAAAAGTATGATATATGCTCTTTTTTATTTATTCTTGTTTATTATGTTAGATGATTTCAAAATGTTTATAGCCTGTTTCCATTTTGAATACGTACTTTTTTGAAGACTTTAGCTTTGTAATGCCCAAAGTACGATTTTGAGTTTTGAATGAAATATATTGACTTATTATTGGAGATAAAATTGAAATGCCCAAAGAATTCAAACACTCAGCTGGCAGACAATGTAAGTTTTTATCCATAAAAGCTATTCAAAAGACTTTCTTCTGATATGAAATTCAGGTTTGTATATGGCTTTTAAATTCAACTCCTCTAGCCTGCTCGCTTTTCTTATACATCCAAGAAAACAAATTTTTCAATTTTTTTTATAAATCTATACTTGTCCTCTAAGTTTGAAAAATATTATTTTAATTCTTTTTAAGGTTCAGGAGAATTAGTTTTAGTTACTTAAAGCAGCTAATTATTTGCAGTGCTTATGAATTATCTATTTTAGAATATTTTTCTACTGATCTGATCAGTTTGGCATTTTGAAATGTATTCCAACACAGGGTATTTTATTGGAATTTCCAAATTCAATACAATCGAAATAGTGTTCATCTTTAAATAGAAAATATTTAGCTAGTCTGAACGAGCAAGGGTGTAATTCTAAATCATTTTATAGTATGACGTTTTTAAATAAATTTTGTCACACTCCATCTAAAATTATTCATTTCAATTCTTGTCGGTGATTGTAAAACTTTATTTTCTAGCCTCACACCATAAAAGTGAGATTTTCATATTGTCCAATCTTCAGATTTATTTACAGTTATGGTTACTCTAAATTGCTCATTTTGCATTGATATGAATTTGAGAACGTCATACTAAATGAATGAATTAAATTAAACATTCTGGCTATTCACTATTGGCAATTCGCTTGAAATTATTATTCTCCTTGATAAAGGATATTTAGGTGTTATAACCCTGTAGTAGTACTTAAAATATATTTAATGTCTAGTCATTATTTTTCTCCAGTATTAATCACAAACAAAGACTGTTTTTTTTATACTATTTTCTCCTTCTACATTTTTGCGAATCTCATTTCTTTATCTGCTTGTTATTTGACGTTCTTTTATTTAAAACTATAGTTCGTGGTTACTTATACAATTATGTTGTCGTTTTTATTTGATAAGGGTAAATCCAGTACAAGAATAAAGCTTTTATTTTGAAGAGAAATTTATTATTGTTTAATGGATGATTTAAGTTGTGTTAAGAATTTGTTTTCATTATATACTTTTTGTGAAGAGAATAAATATTTAAATTGAGTTTGTAATTTTATTTATAACCTAGTTGATTTGAATGTTTTCAATAATTTGTAGACTGGAGTTATGTGATTTTTTTTTGGGAAAGTTTAGACACAGAATTTCAATATAATATTTTTGATTTCAGTTAAGAATTTGAAGTAATTATCGAATGTATTCTATTTTTTTGCAGAATCTTTTATGCTGTGCAGCTGATGTTTTAGAAGGAAAAGGATTGGTACAAGTTGCAATAACTGTGACAGAATTGGTTAGATTTCACGGTCCAAAATCTCCTGTTCACTCTGTGTCGACCATTATTTAATTACAAATGCACAACGAATCATAAGTCTGGAAGCTCCCTTAGTCTTAGATAATTTTACTTCTATAATTTGTAAATACTTAAGGATATTTCAATTATTCCAAGTTAATGCTCTACTGGTATATTCAGTATAATGATTATATAATCCAGTAGTTTTTTTGCTTATCTAATCATTTTGAAATGAGCAGTATTCTGAGTTCGATCTTGAGAGAATTTTCTTGATTATACATAGTTGCTATTGTGGATTGTTTGTTATTCTAAATATTATAATTGAATTCTTCGATATTTTCATCACGATTAATCAAAACAATTTCAGATTGGAGGAGGATCGGGCTCATTGCTAGTCACTTATAATTCTCGGGTTTGTTTAATTTCAGATCAGTTTTTTGGAAGCATTTTAAACTCCTGTTATCTAAATTGCAATCATAATTATTAAAACAAACAACTTCATCTGTGAAATGGTGGAAAAAAACTCCGAAAAAATACTAATAAATGATCTGATCTGATCTGTATATAAAATGGCCTTAATTCAAAATAGTTTTATCTCTCTCTAACTAACACAGAAAATCATTGAAGCATTTCTGTAATTTTATTGCAAGGAATCACTTACTGAAATGGCTCTCGGAACAAGTCTTCGTATTGAAAAAATTAATCCACCTATTACCTAACTGTTTCTATACATAAAGAAAATATTCTTAAGACGAATTCAATATCTTGAATCGATTGTTTCAAAACTAACAGGACCCTTATGAATTGCACGTTCTTTATCTGTTCACCAAGATCAAACAACTACTGAATTATATGTTATATCATTTTATTTGAACAATTATTCACACCAGTATTTCGATTGTTTGGATTTATTGAACCTTTGGAAAGTGATTTTCAAGCATATCTAGATGTTTGAACAAGTATTTAGTGAGTTATAACTATCTGTTTATCCAATTGATTTTCAGCTGTGTAATGACTTCAATAGTTTCCAAGTAAATCTTACGTGCCAAAGAAGTGACCCTTCAAAAATTCTTTGAATTTGCTTGTATTTTCAATTATTTTGGAGAAATACATTCTTTTATTTTATGATTTGATAGAATCCAAACGAATTTAGACATTTTGAAAGTCAATCTTTAATGACACTTAATTTTCTCATCCAGAATCAAATGAACTTGTACATAATCATGCATTAGTTAATTTATTTTAGTTCTTCATTACAATAACAAGAGACAGATTAAATTTAAATTTTTTCATACAAATGTACAACTAGACTGAATTGTTAATTTTCCAGTAAAGAATACTCAATTTCTTTAGTATGCACAATTTTTCCATTTTTGCAGTTTGAATGTACATTTGTATTATGTGATAATTCTCATGAACGAAATATGTCTTTGATTTGTGGTTATTATATGTCATTTTATGTAATGTTTATGTATCTAGTCATCTGAAATATACTTTTATTATTTCCATACATTCATTTGAGTACTTTAAAATACCATCGATGTGCCAAAACTTTAAAATACGGGAACTTTGCTGGGATAGGAATCTTATGAATTGTCAAAATGAAGAATTTTATTTGAGCTACAAAACTACATATCAGCCAAAAAGCTGTTTTCATAGAGTACACTGGATACTGGATTGATATATTTTCAGGCAGATTTTTACCAATTTAAAAAATCAAACATTCTTTTGAAACCAGAAACTTGCTCTACAAATATCAAGTCTTTTCTTTTGAAAGGTTCTATGAAACTTTCACAAAAAATCGTTGTTTGCAGAGCGGATCTTAATTACAAACGTTGAATTCACATTAATAAATTTAATTTTCTCAATATTTTCAGAAATCTAGATCCAATCGAATTCAAATCTAGTACCCCATTGAAAAATGGCAGTCTTACCGTTCATGCAAAATTTAAGAGAAATCAGACGGTTTCTGAAATATATTTTTTTCAGGTATAATGTGCGAACGAAACTTTGAATGTCTGCATTTAATATCTAATTACAAAGGAGAAATTCGATTGAATCAGTACTTTTTGAGTTATTAACAAATCAATTTCAGATATACAATCTTCTCCTTTGAAAGTAGAGTTTAGACACAATTGCGTTTGACCACAAATTCTGCATCAGTGGGGCCAACTAAGTACAAATTTTGCAAAATTCGAAAACTACACAATTCTGTTTCTCCTTCAAACATGCAAAAATTGACTTTTCTGTCATAAATGAAAAAAGAATTAGTTGTCTTCAGAAATAGAATTGTTGGACAGAATTTCTGCGATTTCAACTTCTTTGTACAAGTCTTGTTTTAATGCAGTAGGGAAACTTTAGAGCCTTAAAAAGTGACCATCCTGACAGAAATTACTAAGGAAAGAATAAAGGTCTGATTCATAACATTCGTTTTATTATTAGTATGTAGGTGTCTTGAAATCAGTTTATCGAAGTAAATAATGACATCGCCAACAATTGGAATGAACACCATCTTTGTGAAATTCCAGAATAATTATTATTAATTAATTAAGAACCACACAGAATCGTGTGAGAGACACTTGATCTTTTCAATTGATTGACGAAGAAGTTGCAACATTCCATTATTTATCATTATATTTTTCTTGCAAAGCATTCAAAAATCTTTAAACACATTATAAACAAGGTTCATAGCTAATAGGCTGTATAAAACTTCATTCATAAAAGAGGAGATTTCTATATCTTTTCAACTTCAAATTGAAACCTAACAATATCAAATTGGGAATAAACATATTCACATTGGTACATAACAAAATCAAATTGAGACTAAACACATTTAAATTGGAAATAATCAATTTCATATTGATACAACAGTCGTTCCTGTGTGAATTGGAGTTTTGTATGCTTCTTCAGTGTGTAAAAAAGGCGATTGGGAATCAATCAAGAAGCAAAGATTTGCAGTCCATGAAAAACAACCGCGATTGGAAAGGTCTTACGAATCTTTGGGTAACAAGAAGTCAACGACCCTAGGTGGCAAAAATACAAAAAATGCCAATGAAATATCAGGAGTATATATATTTCACACTGAGGAAGCTCACAAAACTCCAATCCACACAAGAAAGTACCAATATGAAATTGACTACTCCCAATTTGAATGTGTTTAGTCTCAATTTGATTTTGTTTAGTACCAATTTGAATATGTTAATTCCCAATTTGAATTTGTTTAGTCCCAATTTGAAGTTGAAAAGGTGTAGTAATAACGAATAAAATTCACGAGTACCTTTCACTGATTTGCATCAAAATTACGAGGTTGAATGGAACTTTTCTGTATGCTTTGTAATCGTGCTTTTATGACTAGTAGAAAAATCGCAAAATTTACATTTATGTTGTTTTATATTTAGATGGACAATATTTATATGTCTTTTGAGATTCGATTTCTGATTAGATACATACTCACACGACTCGCACTTGAATTGTATCAAATTCAAATGAACAGAATTTACGTGTACTTTGAGAGTCCTTTCCAGATTTGCTGTGTAATCACACATGTGACATTTATGTGACTTGGACTTCAGATGAACAGCTTCAATATGATTTTTGAGATTCAGCGTTCGTTCAGTAGCATAATCGCACATCTCACATTTGAGATTTTTTAAATTTAAGTGAACAACTTTGATGTGCTCTCTGAGAGTAGATTTTCTGTTTGCCGCATAATCGCAGCTGTGGCATTTGTGTGGTTTAGAATTAATAAGAACATTATTTATATGGTTATCAAGATCCGATTTGTGTAATGTTTTATGATCACACATAGTACATTCGTGCTTTTTCGTCAAGTCAGAATGAACCGTAACTTCGTGTATTTTCAAATCTTTCTTTTCGTTGGAAGCAAAATCACACAATAAACATTTGAATGGTTTCAAATTAAAGTGGAAGGAATTCAAATGTATTTCAAGTTCCTTTTTTCTTTTAGCTGCGTAATCGCATATGTAACATGGATATTGCTTCAGATTCAAATGGACACAATCGATATGAGATTTCAGAGTAAACCTCTCATTTGTAGCGTAATCACAGGAATGGCACTTATATGGTTTCAAATGTAAGTGGATACATTCTATGTGTTTTTTGAGGGCACCTTTTGTATGAGAAACATATGAACACTGGTCGCATTTGTGTTGCCTCAAGTTGAAATGCACAACATTTATATGCCTTTTCAGTTGAGATTTCTGCTTTGCAACATAATGACAGTATTGGCATTTATGCAAATGCGCACAATCAACATGCAATTCAAGTTCTTTTTTGTCATTTGCGACAAAATTGCATAGAGGACACTTTCCTTCTACTTTGGTAACTGTTGTAGTCTGCTCAGGACTTTCCGTGGATGAATCGGTTGAGGGCAGGCCACCATTTTGATCAGTTATGTCACCATCTTCGACCTTAAGCTCAACCTGACACATGGAACTAAAAGACAATACGTGTCATTCTATACTCATAACTTAAATGATCTGAATGTGTTTAAATGAAAGTTAACAAGCGAAGCCTTTTATACAACAAGTTTTTGCATTATGGATCGATTTTTAATTCATATGAAGAATTAATTTTAATATGCAATATGTATTTCTGAATTAATGACACCCGTGCCTTTCTGTGCTTCATTGTGTTCCCCATCATCAGGATAAACAAGTCCTATTAACTTTTGTGCTTGAAACAATCAACAAGTAGGATCAAAAGCCTTAATATGTCTAACTCAGAAAATGATACAAAAGAGGTTGTACAAGTTTCGATTCATTATACAATGAATATTTGAGAAGTTTCACTGTGTCCCATGAAACTGAACAGGAAAGTAATGAACTGCTGATACGATCCAGTTTATTAATGCCAGCTCAAACGACAATTGAACTTTTGGTAAAACTTTCGATTGTAACCAGTGACCGATTTTGACTTACTTTGATAGAAGGTCATAAAACTGTATACATTATTCAGATAAATATACTTCGATAACCACTGCAGTCAGGGGAGGAGCGAATTCAAAATAAAAGTAAAATTAATGGTTACCTCGAAATGAAGCCATCCGAATCTTCTTCCAAAGCTTCAGACTGAAAATTCTCCATTTCCATTTTCTCCATTTTAATGTAATGGGACTTAATAGGTTGTTACTTTTGAATAGAGAATGCTACTATTATTGTTTATAGAGAATTCACTGCATTTTCGTTCATATTCCTTGTTAATCATGAACTAGATTTTTATTGATCTCACAGACTTCTTTAACACTCCTTCGGATCTTATTTTCCCATTACCATCAATAAATAAAAACATTCAAATCAAGGTTTGAATTTTAATAAATATATATAAAGTAGCAAACAGCTATCATAACATAACATGAGAATATATCTTGTCTATGCATGAGAATGAAACGTTAAATGTCAATCACAGAATACAAATATATATGTCAATGCTGGCCATAGGTTAGGGATGGGACATCATCATCGATGTTTTTTAAACATCGATGTCGATGTTTTCACCATCGACATCAATGAAAAATATCATCGATATAAACATCGATGTTGAAAGAAGAAATACTAACATCGGTATCGATAAAACCGATTCTGCATAGATATAGAAAAATAACAAAAATAAGACATAAGGTGGCGGTGCCTAGTAACTACTTAGCGAACTATAATATGCTTTGTAAGCGGGGTTGCATATGTTGGTAATTTTTCTCCCAGAAATCTGTAATTATGTCGACTCCTTGTAATACGATTTACAGGCAGGACCGGACCCGATTTATTGATTCACCGACAAAGAATATTATTTACAATACCAGAAGTTATGGGCATTTATGGAGTATTTCTTGGCTTTCAATTTATTCCTATTTTCACAAGGGATAAAATTATGGAAACGGAAACGAAATTTTCAGGAAAATGTTACTTAACAAGTTAGACTTTGTGTATTCATTTATGAAATCATGATCGGAACTTTTTGATCATAGATTGCAATAAACTTGTAATAATTTTTTTTTAACTCACTATTCAATAATTCTAAATCAAAATCTCATTCTGTTATAGTTGTAATAAGTCAACTACAAAAACTTATTTAATGCGTATCTAATATATGAACATTATGATCGTTGAAAATCTAAAAACATCGATAATTTCGATGTTTTTTAAACATCGATGGTTTGTTTCGATTATATCATCGATGTTGAACGTCGATGGCATGATGTAAAAAACATGGTGTGCTCATCTGAAAAAAAAGTGGCGTCAGCAAGATTAAAATACAAAGAAATATAAATTCTGTGCCTTGAATTTGAATGAATAAGGTGACGTCATCATTGGTAAATACGATCTCAGATGAGCACACCATGTTTTGCTTACATCATGATCGATGGTGAGCTATCGATGTCCCATCCCTAACATAGGTCACAGATTACAGCTTTCTTCTTATTCTTCCTTTGTTAGGTGATTGGTAGCGAAACCATCGCATATATTATATTATAGAACATTCTTAAAGAGGTATACAACCAGAAATAAACCAGTTTGCTTTGTCAGATTAGTAGTTTGAACAATAGATTGAACTCACCTGACTGAGAAGCCGTTTTGAAATAACTATTTGAGTTCACTGTGCATAGAATACTGATAAAAAGTGTGTAACTACTCTCTAATCCACTTACATGTCAGACGCAGTAAGTGTAAGTGGATTAGAGAGTAGTTACACACTGTTTTGTTATAAGTATTCTATCCACAGTGAACTCAAATAGTTATTATAACTGTACCAGACGTTATCTCCTCTCAATGTGCTAATATGCCTCTTCACTTCGTTTGCGAGCTCCAATCCGTTGCTCGAAATTCAAATAAACATGATTGAGAAAACTCATTTACTCACTTAATTCTTATTATTTGGTGATTTTTGCGTTATTATCTCAAATGAAATATTTCGCTACACTCGACCATCAAAACACTTATCTTCCACATGATGTTCATGCAGTATCCAGTTATATTCACCATGCTTTCACCAATTTCTTACCATTCCCATATTGGAGATTCCATAATGATCCCAATTTTCATCAAATTCATAAATGAGTTAGGTATATGAAATCACTCAAACAACCTTAACACCATGCTGAACACCATGATGTAAAAAAGAACATGGTGTGCTCATCTGAAAAAGGTTACGTCAGCATATATTCTGTGCTTTGAATTTCAATAAAAAATGTGACGTCATCATTGGTAAAACGATCACAGATGAGCACACCATAATCAATTTCAAGCGATGGACCAAATGCTCTGGTTATAGTTTCGGTTATCAAAATTGACAGATTATCCTTTGCCTATATGTCAATGTGGATAACCGTTACTATGACCGGAGCTTTTGGTCCATCGCTTGAAATCGATGCATGTTTTACTTACATCATAGGACATAGGACTCTATATTACTATTAGTATATAATATAGAGTTCATTGTGCTAAACACATTCATTGAATTCTATGACTTCTATATATGGAACGTCTGGTACCATGATGTAAGTAAAACATGGTGTGCTCATCTGTATTCAAGGGTGACGTCAGCAAGACTAAAATTCAGAGCAAATATATTAAGATTCACAGAATACAAGTAGGAATGCTCAAGTGCACTTCATTTGCACCATTACTGCATGATATGATATGACGTCTTTTACATCATGTTATATGAGTTAAAAAATTCTATTCGTCGTGTCGGACGTGTTCTCATCTTAATTCACTTCATTACCTACAACGTTATTTCGAATTAAAGATGGGTTGCTGTATGACAAGCTGTAATAACAAATTTGGTCAGATTGAAATACCTCACAGGATTATGCGGTGAGTGGAAAACCTTTTTTATGATTAATCAGTGATATTTTGAGTTTATGATTTCTTATAATAGCTATGCGGCACGTAGCTGAAGAGCAGTGGAAGTTTGAATTAAATAAAAAATCTCAATAAGTCATCCTTAAAAAAAGCTTGGATGTGATATTAATTTAGGGTCCGAATTCAGTTTTCTAAGTATATTTTTCCTATTTCAGATAAATATGAAACTCAATCAGGGAATAAGAGTTTCATTCTGATAAAGGTATACCGTATCTGTAAGAAAACACAAAAAAATTAACTTGTTTGTGATTGTACGTGTAGAGAATTAATAGCATCAGAATAATCTGTTCGTGAGATTATATCCATTATGGTGCAAACGACACAAATCCTTCCCCCCAGCCCTCCTTAATACGTCATCATTGGTAAAAACGACCACAGAAATGCAGATGGGCACACCATGTTATTTACATCATGGTCTGGTACATAGACACGAAGACCTTGTCTCTCTGTATATGCTCTGGTCAAAAAAAAGATGAATCGCTCTGTGCCGCTACTATTCATCATGTGTAATTCATGATGTAAATAAAACATGAATCAATTTCAAGCGATGAACCAAAATCTCCGGTTATAGTTACGGTTATCCAAATTGACAGATGGTCCTTTGCCTATATGTCAGTTTGGATAACCGCAACTATAACCGGAGTTTTTGGTCCATCGCTTGAAATCGATTATGGTGTACTCATCTGTGATCGTATTTACCAATGATGACGTAACTTCACCATCGTGTAGTTCAGAAGTTGAAAATTTCAGGACAGGATAATTTGAAATTGTTTTTTTTTGCTTTTTTGAGTCATTAATAGTAAAAGAACATTTGATCACATTTTTCAGAAGTTTTTCTCACAGTCATTCATATATCTTCTTGGAAGATTCTATTTTTAGATATTCAAAGTAGAATTAAGAATATTGATCAGATTTTTACAAAGTTTTTCTCTTGGCTATTTCATACATATTATCCTCTGGAATCGATTCTAACTTTTATTATATCGTAATATACGAGTGAGTATATTATGTTCGATACGAAATTCTTCTGCGTTCTCATAAAAGTCGTGAACATTTGCGGAAGAAAATACCTGGAGCTTGGCAAACACGGCGGCAAATAACCTTTCCCATCTATGAAATGGGATCTCCACATCTCTTAAATCATAAAATGTGGGCATCAGCGAAAATCTACAAAATAAATTCCCCACATATGGCTGAATGAAGTTGTACTGCTGGATATATATCACAACGCCGAAGATTAATGCCAATAATGCAACCACGAAATATTTCTGAGAAAGAAAAAACTTATACCATAAACCAATAGCCGCAGACAGGATATTGGCCAGTGGAATTTCAATGAGTACGCTCACACGAGCAAACATAAGATGGAGAGGATTCATTAATTCTCACTGGATCCTAGCATTTCTTGCAGTTTTCTAGTGGAATATTTTTATTGAAAAGTTGGAAGACTCGATACCTTCGTCTTGTTAGGAAATAAGCCATTGTCTGTGATGGTGGAAATTCCATATTAAGGAGTATGACATTTTGAAAAACCTTTCAATAGACGACTTCAGCCCAAGTTGCCAACCCACAATTTTCTTCACAAATTTACTATCACTGGGGAACGGAAATTTCAGGACCAATTCGACATGATAAGGTTCGCGTTATTTATGAATATCCGTAAAAGATGCCTCGGGTCCTCAAACAAGATAATTTCTTCCAAATATAGGGTTTTGTTAAGATCATCTCTGATTGGCTGAAATTTAAGTTGGGATTCCTGATTTCATATTAATAGTGTCAAATTTATATAGGATATGTTCCGCAAATCAACTTGGTTATTTTGGTTGCCGGTTTTCCGTTCTGTAAATATGAAATATTCGGTTGGTTCCTGAAAAAAGGTTAATTACGGAATTTGATTGATGAAAAAATCTAGAAAAGCACTGCCGTGAAGGCAGCAGCTTTTGCGCGCATGCTTAATGTAGATGACCACTTCAGCAACGAATTTGAACATGCACGCAAAAGCTGCCGCCTTCACGGCAGTGCTCTTTAATTTTTTTTTGATAAATTACTGGATTTCAATTCGATCTAATCTGTATTTTTGGAAATATTGGAAAAATAAAATTTTGAATGGCTATATCTACGGAATCATTGGGCGGATTTTACCCATTCACGAATTCGACCTTCGTAATTAAGCCCCAAACCTACTCTACAAATATCGAATTCTAAGTCGTTTCTTCCGGAAGTTATTGTGTTTACGGTCGGACTAACGGCTGACTGCGTAAACACAATAACTTCCGAAAGAAACAACTTAGAATCTCGATATTTGTAGAGAAGGTTTGGACCTTAATTATGAAGGCCGAATTCGTGAATGGGTAAAATCCACCCAATGATTCCGCAGATATACCCATTCAAAATTCTATTTACCCAATATTTCCAAAAAAACAGATCAGATAGAATTGAAATCCAGTACTTCATCGAAAAATTACAGTTCCGAATATTTCATATTCATTGCGGAACATATCCTTTATAAACTTGACACTATTAACATGAAATCAGGAATCCCAACTTAGATTTCAGCCTAACAAAAACCTACATTTGGAAGGAATTATCTTGTTTGAGGAGCCGAGGCATCTTTTACGGATATTTATAAATAACGCGAACCTCATCATGTCGAATTGGTCCTGAAATTCCCGTTTCCAAGTGATAGTAAATTTGAGAAGAAAATTGTGGGTTGGCAACTTGGGCCGAAGTCGTCTATTTCCTGCAATTTTAGTCGTCATGAATAATGAAAAATTCTAGAAAAGTACTGGCGTGGGCTCAGGACCTTTCACTCGCTCGTTCAAATTCGTTGCCAAGACGGTCACTTATTCACGTATTCACCCCACCCAACGCACCTTTACTTCCGGATGGAAATATTTGGCGATCTTCCATGAATGTGTCAGAACCATTACGAACTTCTGCACTGTTACTTCAGACTATTATTTTTCGATAAAATTCTAACTGCCGGTTTCACAAAACTTTGATTGCCAAATCAAGGGCTTGATTGTCAGTCAACGGTAAATTCTGTGCTCGATTTCAGTTCATTTTCAACCCAACCATCGAATACAAACCTTAATCAACGAGTTGATCAGAAGTCAAAAGTTTTGTGAAACCGACGATAGATGTCATTTCAATACGATCTGTTTTTTTGGAAATATGGGGAGAATAGAAATTTTAATGGGTATAACTACGAATCATTATAGAGGATTTACTTCATTCACCAATTCGGCCTCCGTAATTTCAAGCCCCAAATGTATGAATATTAGGTCTCTTAGTGGTTCGTTTTGAAAGTTATTGTGTTTAGGCTGGCCTAACCGCCTATCTTGGGATTGTTCCTAGATCTGACAAAAGCTTATGACTGCATTAATCACCAGAACTTGTTGAAGAAGTTAAAACTATATGGAATAGCTGGTTCAGCTTATGACTGGTTGAAATCTTATCTGTCAGGGAGGTTACAACAAACGATGATCACAAAAAAAGGGCAAAATTTCAAATCAGACAGAAAATTGGTTAAATTAGGCATTCCGCAGGGTAGCATAGTTGGTCCTGTATTGTTTCTAATATACATAAATGGCGCACACAAATCTGTTGCTAGACTGCATTGTTTTCTAAGTTTAAATTGTTTTCATGCTGACTATGCTGATGATAAGAATTTCCTCATAACAGCAAAGGATTTACAGACGTTACTTGATTATTTGGATAGAACTTTTGATGCAATATCAGATTGGATCGCTGATGAGGGCTTAGTGTTGAATGAGGGCAAGACAAACTGTGTAATGTTTCATACCAAGAGAACTAACTCAGTACAGCCAAATACTGTTAAATTAAATGAATTGGAAATAAGTTTAAGCTCTGAAACAAAGCTCTTGGGGTTGATAGTGGATGAGTTATTAACATGGGAAAGTCACATAGAAAATCTAAATAAAAAATTGAGTTCGGTATGTTATACCTTAAGTAGTTCATATTAGTTCTTTCGTCTCCTTTTTTGTTTTCAGGTATGTTTTCAAGATTTCAATCTGCATCGCATAGGAAGGAGGAAATTTTGTCAATGAAAAAGAAGCCCTTCAATAAAAAACAACAATTTCATTACACTAATACGGGGAGACAGAGTTTTTCCTGAGGTTTTTATCTGTGCTCTTGTATCATACGTAAAAATGTATGGTACCCCGTTGACATTTCCTCAGCTAATACTGTTATGACACAAATTGTTTGATATAAAAAAATGTAAATGCTCATCTCAAAAGAATATATATATATATATATATACTTTAAGGGTGTTGTCGAAATATTTAAATGAAAGTGGTCTTAAAACAGTTTATTTTTCTAATTTTGAATCTCTGGTGAGATATAGTTTAGTTTTTTATGGTAATGCTAAGACGGCAGGGAAAATTTTCTTGAGTCAGAAGAGAGCTATTAGAATTATTAAAAGGTAAGGTTTCAGAACATCTTGCAGCGGTCATTTCAAACAAAGCAATATGTTGACCACTTCGGCACTATACATTGAAGAATGTTTAATGTTCCTTGTAAGAAATAGAGAATACTTCAGTATGTAACTACCATCTCACTCTTATCGTACTAGAGATTGTTACTGTCTGTATCCTGTGCATAGGCTATCCCTTACAGAAAAAGGGGCAAAATATTCCTGCATGAAACTTTTTAATAAATTGCCACTAAGTTTTAGAAGAATTAATAATCAAAGAATTTTCAAGAAAGAAATACACAAGCTTTTAATGGAGCTTGAGGAGCCATATTCGGTTCAGGAATATTTAAATGCCACACTGTGCTAGTGCATGACGAACATTTTCTTTGTTATGTTGACGACATTTCGTTCTGATCACATATGTGATACAACATGTATGTAGGATTTTCGAAATAAATATTATCATTATTATTATTATATTATTATTATTATCTTAAACACAGCAACTACCGAAACAATCTACCTAAAAACATGATATTTGTAGAGCAGGTTTGGTGTGTAATTACGAAAGCAGAATTCACGAATTGATTATGCAAAATTTTGTTTTTCCAATATTTCCGGATTTTATCGAATTGAAATTCAGTAATTACTTGAGGAATGTGAAATAGCCAGGAAATTTGACAAACTTTTTGCTGAAAGCTCCGATAATAAATATCTAATCAAACCGAAATTCGGTACACTACTGCTAAATTTTAACTATATAAAACCTGTGCGAAATTTCATTGAAAGTCAACCCTAAACACAATAACTTCCAGATGAAATAACTCAGAAACTCATGAAGGCTGAATTCGGGAATAGATAAAATCCACCCAAGGATTCCGCAGATTCAAAATTTTATTTTCTCAAAATTCCAAAACTACAGATTGGATCGAATCTAAATTCAGTACTCGATTGAAAAATTGCAACTTGAAGTTTCATACAGAATTTCGTGAGGATAAGTTAATAAGAAGATCGCAAAATATAAAATATTTGAGAAAAATATAGGGATGACACGATCATCACGAAATTATGCACGAATTTGTGCATCAGAATTTTTCAAAAAGTTACCAAGTTTCATCATGATTCATCTTTTTCGAGTTGATTCGGAAATTATGATATCCAGGAATAAAACACTAAATTGTACAAAAATTTTTTACCGACTTCTCGGAAAATTAAAAACTGGTAGATTTGATACATTTTTGTGAAATATTGACTTTCAAGGCTTCTCCAAAATTCCATTCAAAAATGCTCAAGAGTTTCCAATAAGAAAAGAAGCCGATTTTGGCATCAGGTTAGTCATCACTGATCAGTGTGAACATACTAGTCGTTTGAGATAATTGCGGTTCAAAATTCTAGAATTATAAACGTTTGGGCAAAACGATCTCATCATGAGATATTTAATTTCTGAGGACAAATGAGATTTTTTCCATATGATATAACTAAAAGCATCTTTTTCGAATTTTTTCTGGACAACTCTCTATTTTTGCGCGCATGTTCTAGGAGAACAGCGTGCTATCGTTTTGTCCAAATGTCTGTAATTCTCGAATCTTGTCCCGAAATTGGCCTCAAACGACTCTATGATGACGAATCCAGTGTCAAAATCGATTCTGTCCGTCCGGGCGGCCGTTTACACGATAATTGTCGAACGTAGTGAGCTAGCAATTTGAAACTTTCAGGGTTAAGTTCTTGGGCCAAATCGGTCGAACAGTTTCGCAGTTATAGCCATTAGAAATTTTGAAGTTATTCATTTTTTATTTCAGAAACTATTACTGCGATTGGATTGAAGCTTGGCAGTTAGGTGGAGTATAACGACGCGCAACTTTCAGCGAAATTTCGTCAAGATCGTACTGTCAGTAAATTCAGAAAAAAATTCATTTAAAAATTGTTTTCGAATATTTTTTCTCAGAAACCGTTTATCATATTCTAAAAAAAAAGTTCCACTAAGACTTTGCACTTCTTATTTCACAGTAGTGTATCAAATTTCAGTTCGATACGATCATAAATTTCGGAGATATTGAGAAAAAATATGTCACATTTCGTGGTTCCTTTCTCGATATCGTTGTTTTTTTTCTGTTATGATAAAACTCCGCAGCTAGTTTGAAATGCTGAAGGACAACCTTGTGCAGAATTTCGTGATGATCGTGTCATTTGAACAATTAAAAATTTTTTTTTTTTAATATTCAATATTCTGTGATCTTATGATCATATTATCCTCATTGAATTATGGATGAACCTCCGAACTGTACTGGATTTCAATTCGATTCGACTCATTAACTACCGAAAGAAAAGACTTAGAAACTCGATATTTGTAGAGAAGGTTTGAGGCTTCATTACGAATGTCGATTTCGTGAATGGGTGAAATCCACCCAATGATTCCTTAGATATACCCATTCAAAATTTTATTTTCCCAATAATTTCAAAAATACAGATTAGATCGAATCGAAATCCAGTACTTTATCGAAAAAAACCTATAAAAGCACTGCTGTGAAGGCAACAGCTTTTGCGCGCTGTTCAAATTCGTTACCAAAGCGGTCATCTCCATTGAACATGCGCGCAAAAGCTGCTGCCTTCGCGGGAGTGCTTTTCTAGGTTTTACATAGACTATACTTGTTCTGCTATCTATGACTACACTCAGGTGCACTGAGAAGTGGAAGGCTGTGGAGTTAGTGATCAATAACATATTCATTCAGGTACAATGAACAAACCTAAAGGACAAGCTTACAACAAAACACACCGAACGATATCAGTGCTTAATGCAAAATTTCGCGGGGATGGTATCGGTATCGCTTTGGTTACTAATTTGAACAAGCAGGTAAAAGCTCTTCGAATCTCGTTAGTGCTTTTCTAGAATTTTTATTTCGATTCAGAAGTATATATTTATTCTTTTGAGAACGAACATGACATTCTTTGGTATATTACAGTGTTGGCAGGGGAAATGTAAACGGGGTACCATACATTTTTCCGTATGATACAAGAGCACAGATAAAAACCTCAGCAAAAACTCTGTCTTCCCGTATAAGTGTTGAAATTTGTTTGAAGACCATGCCTGGCATCTTTTTCATTGGAAAATAATTTTATCGTCATCCTGAATTTATTTCGACGAAATATCTTGACATAATATCTGAAACAGAAAGAGGGACAGAAAACCACCAGGAAGCAGTAAATAAAATCACCTACATTTGCTCTCTGACCGGGAGAGTCCTTCGACTAGGTCCGGTCCTCCAAGCGATGATATTTCAGATCCTCAGATAAACGAGGAACGCTACAGGCCCTTTATGTTGGGGAATCATCTCCCATAGATCCATAATTGGATATTTCACACTAAAAATCGGGAATAAATCGAAGTAGCACTTGCAAACAGAGTGAAGAGTGGTGCATATTTTACTGGTATCTCCTTTCCACAGTCGTTTTGCGGCGTATTGTTAGCGCACTCGGAAAGATGCGGTAGCAAAGCAATTTGAGGGTTCATTCAGCGTCGCGACGCTGATCGGTAAGGTTTTCGGTGTCTGTGCGATTTTGACGCTCACGCGCAGCAAACCACGTGTTCGTTACTTCCCGACATCTAAACCACAAATGGTTCAGTAACAACCGAAGGTAATTTTGCTATGGTAGTGCTTGGGTTTGTTTATTTTTCAGAGAATGCCAATGAACGTCGACATTATTGACGTCATTTTTTGAAGTTAAAGTTTGATTTAACCGACGGTGGTTGTTTTTGCATAGCATATGAAAATTCCGTTTTGCCATTATATCGTTGAATTTTTTTGTTCGGATCAATGTTTTAACCATCAGAAATGTCAGACAAGGGGTCTTTATTCCACAGATAATGCTGTGTAACGAGGATTATTTTTCATGAATTTATCAATAAATTTTGAATCTCATATTGAGAGTTAGTATTTACTTCAATTTTCAATATTGTATTAGTGTTGAATCAGTTGGCTTGTAATATTATTTGAATTTAACTTCATTTTGCTATAAAGTCTGACGCATAGAAAATGGATTTTCATCTGCGTACATTGTGATATCTGGAAATTGAACATAGATCGAGTCGCGTTCTCGGAAAATATTTATGTTGTGACATACAGGGTGTTTCACCATAAACTTGACAAACATTTATAGCCGTGTAGACGACATTAGGAGAGCCATTTTGCCTCATGACCTACTGTCTGAAAGCGGAGAGAGTTCGATTTCCAGCAGTTTTTTGGAGAAAAATTTTTGTCGATAAATTCATAGCCTCATAGCATAGACCTCTTAGCACAATTTCAGCCTTTGCCAAGCCATCAGTGTTCTAAATAAAAGTTATGTAAGCATTCCTTGCGGAATCTTTGGAAGGCCACAGGAAGAAATCCAATGGATATTTTTTATTCTGTTTTCATATGTGTATTCAGAATGAAGAATAGTTTAACATTGAAAAATTACAACAATTTTGGTTGAATTTTGTTTTTCATTGTAGACAAGTAGAGTTTGGATTTTGAAAAAAAAATCATTCATCAAAATATAAAAAATCGACTTCATTTAAATAGTGCTGTCCAATTTGGCAGGGTTTCAGGTTTTCCGCCTTTTTGATTTTTTTTTTCACGTGTTACACCACAATTGAATTGAGCAATAAAAAATACTAAGATATAGCCATAAACCGCTTATTTAAAGGTCACGTATAACTTACCACAGTTATCGAAGTCAACATTCAACACCCAGTATCTCCCTTATACTTCGAAAACAGGGTGTTGTCCTGAGGCAAAAATGACTCTCCCAATGTCATCTACACGGCCATATTTGTATGTCCAGTTTATGGTGAAACACATTGTAGAATATTAAGGACCGCACATCTATATTCCTGAAAATGATTACTGATGTTATTCATCATTTTATCATTTTGTGCATACCTTCTTTTTTTGTGCGCTTATAGTAGGTAAATAAGTGCATAAAGCCTTATCTCTAAGTAGTACCCATTTCTAATACAAACGAGAATTCTGCAGAAAATACTGAATGGGCTAATACCAATATAATTTTTCTCAGTTTCTCAGTCGCCTAGGATGTCACTAATTCCTTTAGCATTTAATGGTGTGAAGAAGATATTGAATCAAAATGACCTCAATTCAATGAACTGGTCGGAACAGTTGGAACGAACCGTGGTCGAAACAGTTGGAACGAACAGAGAATACGAAAATGAACAAATTCCAAAGTTTGCACATTTCTGTGCCAATCTGGCCGCTATTTGCTCCGAGGAAGTCCCAACTACGTGTCCCAAATAGTATAATTTCAGAGAAACATGACATTTCCGAGCAGCAACACACGAAATCTGTTCCTATCATCATGTTGTACGCGTCAGGCCATAATTCATGGGCCTGCGAGGATTAATTCCTGCTGTATCACATTCACTTTTTATTGTTTGAGCAAGCGAACCGACAGAAATAAATCATTCGGTCGAAATGGAAATTACGGTTCACAGTTTGTTGTCACTGAAATTATATTAGGGAGAAAATTTTCCGGGAGAAATATGTGCTGACATCTTTGGAATAAATCATTTTCTACAATCTGAGTCGCTACATTTCGGGACGGTGATTCTTAAAGATCTGGGAGTAGAAATAATGGGAGACATAATGGGTGTTAACAAATGGCAAAAGAACAGTGATCTCTTGAGAACAACAAATAATGCATCTCTAACGATTTGTGAGAGAACGAAACAGGGAACGTTTAATTTCAGGTTATGTTTTCTTAGACAAAAAATCTCTGGACACGGCCTACGAAACGAGAGAGAGTGAGAGGGAGAAACAGAGAGATAGACAGAGAGAAATAGAACTGCTTCGGGCCAGACCATAGACTAAATACACAAATGAATACCTGGTATATTTGTATTCTATGCTCGGTATATGCTATCTCCTTCTTTATTCGAAGGCTATTTTCGAATGGAGAAAGAGAGTTGAAGAATGATATCACTCGCAAAATATGACGTAGAGACCAAATCAGGCAGTAACTTAAATAATCTCCAGGCAAATGACTTCTTCGTGGTATTGAATTGAAACTGAAGAGTACTGTTTTGAAATTTGGTGATTTTATTTTGGTATGAATGCCTATTCAAAATTGATGATTAAGAAGTAAAATAACTTATTTCCGCATTATATATTTATTTTCACAACAATTGTTTCGTCATGATAACATGACTTCATCAGGTGAGCATGGTAACTGACTACATATTTGAAACCCAGGAATTCCCATGATTTGTTGTATTTCGGACCATATTTTTTCATCATTTTTTTCAACTATTTGAAGAACTGTATGCCAAATATGTAGTCAGTTACCATGCTCACCTGATGAAGTCATGTTATCGTGACGAAACAATTGTTGTGAAAATAAATATATAAAGCGGAAATAAGTTATTTTGCTTCTTAATCATCGAGATGAATTTCCGACAAGTAAATACTGAGACAATTAAGTATTCTATTCAAAATGATTAATTAATAACAATATTTGGTAAACTACTCTCTTTCTTTTGAATTATCTTGGGCAGCCGGTGTCAGGACGGTATCCTGAGGCCTCAGCTCCGAATTATTTATTCTTCAGTTTTGTGCATTAAATGGCCTCAAACGATTAAAATGAACTAAATAGTGAAGAATTCTGTGCGAAATTCACTTCTGCGCTTGGATCCATATCAATCAATACAAACATTCTTTCAATTTTTTCAACACTCTATCCAAATTACTGTATTTTATAATTTTTTTTCTAAAATAAAATAGTTGGACTTACTGATGGGGGTCATTCGTGGCTGATCGATGTGAAACAAAAAATTGAATATGAAAGCAGAATTTCGCTGAAAAATTATTTCACATATTCAATTCAATAATGAATATTATAATTATCAATTATCTCCTCCTTCAATAATGGCACAACACGAATTTACAATTATTCAATTAGCAGTTTATCCGATTCAAAATTAACTGAAATATTATTCGAAGAGCTTATGAACACACAAACAACACGAAAATTATATCTGTGTGCTTGTCACTACACTGCATTGAGTTTTATAAACATTTTCGATAATCTTTCTCTTCCAGATTGAAGAATGAGTATATTGAAGATGTGAAGAGGGTGAAAAAAGAACCAAATAGGTGTCGATGAGCATCCCAAACGGAATCATTTTGATGTCTGATCAAAAAGGTTTCGGTTGAAGAATGAAGAATCAATTTGTACGAACCCCATGTTCTGGATGCTTCCGAATGTTAGGAAACCCAGTTTTTTTTCGAATTCTTTCTGGTATAATCTGCTGTCAACTGACCCATATATATTTACAACTCTCTGCAAAAGATATCCTGCTAACAGCTCCTTTTCTCCTATTGCTGAATATTTTTGAGAAAATATCTCTCAATCTCTAAATTATCCATTTTTACCATCTAACGAAACACTACAACCATAATGAAAATATGCCACGGAAAACATAATATGTTCTGTGAGGGATGCATAGAATACATACATATATTCTATGTATCTTGGTTCTGTGCAATGGATAGAATATATCCATGCATTCTATGCATCTATGTTCTGTGCGAATAAGCTACATGTGCGAAGTTAGCTTCGAGTCTGTCAATGAATACTTGTTTCTTATTGGTTAGAACATTTGGCAGCATTGCTCGTAGAAGAGCGTTCATTTGGATAACTCATTGGATAACTCTCTGACGTCTTGAAAAATAGAAGGAGAAACGAGTCGATCTAAAGGGATTTCTATTGTCACCGTTATGCATCGCGGACCTCGATGAATTTCTCTGACTCAAAAGCGGAACTTTGTTAGTTATATTGGAAATAGAAGCCAAACAATCTTTATCGATACAACCATGATGTAAAAAACATGGTGTGCCCATCTGAAAAATGAGTACTTCGAATAAACATGCAAATTCAAAGCACAGAATATACAATTCTTTGTATTTTCTGCTCATTTTTCAGATGAGCACACCATGTTTTTACATCATGGATACAACCATAAATCTTAGCAACTGCGTATAATCTCTCCTCTTTTTCAGAATCCTTCCCGAAATTTGATGTGCAATCACTCGAAATATCACATGAAGTGGACCAAGCGGCTCCGCCATTTTGCAACGAATAATTTCTAAGCACGTCTCAAATCATCATATGCTCAAAATTTAATAAAATATATATATCTACCGACAACATTATGGAAGGAGATTAATATTTTTTTCGGTTGGTTACTTTGATGTAATACACAATGAACTGTTTGTTTTCCCGCTGAACTTAATAGCTTTGTTTTGGTACCGAGTTCAGAACTGTTTGGAACTGTTCGAACATGCGCGTTGAAAATTTGTGTTTTGGTTCATGAAAATAAACAATAATAAATACTTTAATGGATTTTACTTCTATTGTTACCACCCAGGATGTCGGTATGCTTCCTAAATAAATCTATGAGAGCAACGGACCTCTCTCTATTGAATAATAATGTTCTGAATAAATTTTCCTCTAAAGTGTTCATCATTGAATTCATTATTATACAGGGTGTTTCATTGGTGAATGAACATACGGTAACCTGAGCTACAGCTACCCTAGGCGAATCTAAGAAAACCTATATATGATAGGTCTTATCAATTCTATAACCGAGATACAGGGTGGTTCATGTTTTAACTGATAATTTAAATTTCTTATAACTTTTGAACCACCAAGTATATTCGGTTGATATTTGGATCATTCGATTAAGTTTCGCAGGTCGATCGATTCATTTTCAAATTACCAAAAAATTCCAGGTCCGTATCTGAAAAATATTGGAGTTCTTGTAAGCTGAGATTCAACACCCTGTATATTGAAATTTTGGGATTTGATTGAGATATTCGAAAAGAGCAGAAAATTTTCAATGGGGGTCAGTAGATTCCATCGTCCCGCACGTTATTTTGCTCATAGAATACTTCAGGGAAAGATTCAATTGAATATTTGAATTCTAATAAATTCTTAGCAAATTAGTTCATTGTAATTGAATTGAGAAAATAAAAAAATTAATTGTGAGAAATTTATTTGTATTGTATCCCACAAGGGATTTTTCGAGTAGACTGCGGTTCAAGCTATTATTTGTCTGTTTTAGTTTCATATAAAATCCATATCATCATAATGCCTCATAAATTTTCGAATCAAGAATATGCTGATATTTTTTTTCGTGTATGGTTATTGTGACGGAAATGGTAGAGCACCTATACGGGAATATCGATCAAGATTCCCCAATAAATGATTACTATATCATAGAACTTTATCTACAGTTTTCAATTATGTTCGCGAAAATGGTCGGTTTTCTACATCGAAAGTGAATAACACACAAGAAAGGCGACACCTTGACATCAAAAAAGACATCCTTGATATGGTAGGGACACATCCAGAAGTTATAGCACTAGAAGAATACAAATATTCAATCATTTAAAAAAAAAATGTCTCAATTTAATTGCAATGTACTAATTTGCTGAGAATTTATTGGAATTCAAATATTCAATTGAATCTTTCCCTGAAGTATTCTATGAGCAGAATAACGTGCGGGAAGATGGAATCTACTGAACCCCATTGAAAATTTTCTGCTCTTTTCGAATATCTCAATCAAATTCCAAAATTTCAATATACAAGGTGTTGAAACTGAAATTTTTTGGTAATTTAAATATGAATCGATCGACCTGTGAAACTTGAACATATGTTCCAATATCAACCGAATATACTCGGTGGTTCAAAAGTTATGAGAAATTGAAATTATCAGTTAAAACATGAACCACCCTGTATCTCGGTAATGGAATTGATTAGACCTATCATATATAGGTTTTTTGGACTCGCCTAGGGTAGCTCTAGCTCAGGTTACCGTATGTTCATTTACCAATGAAACACCCTGTATAAATCAGTTATGTTATTTGTAGTACTTACTTTCAGATTGTTGGTTCATGTTGAAATATAATTGAAGTAATAAAGAAAAATTCGGAAAAATGGTTTACCACAAACAGAAGAAAATTAAAATTGACTCAAGTATCCTAGAAACTATATAAATCTATTACATACAAGGTGATCTTGAATTGCAGATACAGACGAAGGGAGGAGATTCCTCGTCTAAATTCAAGGAAAAACTGTCTGACAACATGGGGCCACAAGCGTTTCGTTTTCGAAATTGGCGTTGAAGTTTGAATTTTTTTCAAATTTTTTCTCATACTATCTGAATTTCACAAAACGATTTTATGAGTTTATAGAATCTTTATGAATAATTGCGGCAGATCAGATAATATCCAAAACTAATATTAAATTGATTCACTGCAACTTACTAACTGAACTTTATGACAATTCGAAGTATTCTAAGGATTTCAGGGAATCGAACTTTTTTTCGAAATCAGTATAAGATCCGACAAGAGATCATAAAGTTTTGTACAACAAAGAATCTTCTCAAAATTTTTCAAACTAACAGCGTGGCTCACCAAAAAAACTTCTGGAAGATAAAAGGGCACACCATGTAGATTCGTAATAGAAACTGTGTGAACTCTGAAATGATATATCTATGGCAAATTACATTTGAATATCTTGTGATGAAAAAAACTTGAAAAAAATATCGAATTTTAGCATCCTGTATCTCGAAAACAAAACGAGGCTCTTTTCCCCAAAATTAGGCAAGGAATCTCTCCGTTTGAACTCCCAATTCAGGAGTACCCTGTATAAACTGTGACAGGATCTTTCGCATATTTTTTATCTCACCACAGACAAAACATGATCAAAATTCCTCTTTTTGGCCATTGAACAAAGACGGACGTTTTTATTCCCCTACGATCCCGAAAAGAACCAGAACTCAATCCGTTTTTGGTTTCATTGCTTTCAGAACTGTTCTAGGATAGTTCAGAATCAGACTGCAACAGTGCACCGGTTCTGCGTAGAACTAGAACTGTCCTAGGACCGTTCCGGAATCAAAAGAAAGCTAATTTTCAATATAGATAGGGATCTGGCACATGAATTCAATATAGACCCAACATTTTTAGGGAGAACACTGAAAGAAACGTTTTCATTTTGCAGGTGAAATCGGGTGCTTGAATGATGGACAATTTATACAGCTCCCGTCTACACGGGTTCCCGAATCTGAGCAGGGGTAGTGGTAACATGGAGTCACCTCTGTCTGAACAAGGAATTTTGAGCTTACTCATTGTTTTGGGAAGCAGTGTTTCCTTAGTAGGGTTGGTGTTTGCTTTTATAACATATAGGTAAGTGGAATAAATTTTCTCGCTTCATTAAGTGTGGCTCTTAACTTATTATTCACCGTGATATAAAAATATAGCTTTCACAGTGCCATAATGATCAATGAGGGCTTCTTTTAGATGATACAACTTAATAGTTGATCAATGAATAACAATAGTTATAGTAGAAAGATAACGATACTTTGATACTGCGGGACTCAGATAAGTTGGGTTAGATCAGTTCATCTCATCCAGCTTAACTCCATGTGAAATATGGTGTTATTTATCCAGAACCATACGCAGGGATGACGATATCTCATGAAGATATAGCCGATAAGCTCTAGAAAATATGCAGAAACAGGCTGTACAGGGTGGTCCAAATGGGACACATTTCAAGGGGAAGTCCTATTTCTGTAATAGACAGTCGACAACCGATCTCGGTATCTGAAGATCAATTTTCATGAAAAACTCATTGACGAAACCCTCAAGTCCATAGCTATCACAGTTACATAGCTACTGGGTATTTTCTGAAAATGGAAATTCTCGAAGCAACACTATGAAATATCATTATGAACATATTTTTCCAAAAGGAACAGCTCGATTATTTTAATATATTCCAATATTTCCATTTAAAAAATATAGCATACTTGATATTTTTCTGGAGTAATGTTCGAGCTGTTGAATTTTCAAATTGAATTTCTTGGATAAGTAGGCTTAGGACTGTGGGCAGTGAAAATGTTCGAGTCATAAAATTTTTAATACCTGTTTTTAAGCAGTCTTTGAAAAATGCGATGGTTGATGAAACCATGCAAATTTTAGTTATCAAACGTTTATTGAAACAAAAAAACTTCCATTTATTTCGAAACTTCTGTTCAACTCTCTGCAAGAAATGAAAATTATGAGAAGAAGGGCATGTTTGTTTTACACAGGAAGGAGAAAATGCAAAGGCAGCAAGTTATTTGTTTCGTGAAAAAGACGACATCCTTTCAAATATATTTCCTCACGATTGCGTCACAACTTAATAAATTAGGGTACTTTAGAAGAAACGACCGAATAAATATCTTAAGATTACAGATTTAGAAGGAGTCTCCGTTTTAGGATCTGTTGAAATCAACATCAGAACATCAGCTCATATTTAAGGATATAGACGGCTCTTCGACCACCTCATTTGATGAAATTATTCGTTTCTTGTTATTTTGTCCAGGACCATTGAATAATCTAATAATTTCGATGGCTCTCGTTGAAGGAAAATGACATTCATTAATGAAATCCGTGAATAATGAGCGTGTGTAATGAATATAATACAAATCCATTTTAGGCTGTTGGAAATGCAAAATTATTCCAATTTTACCAATGAAGTCGTGAACAAAGTATAGTATTCAACTATTATTCACTTGGGCGGTTTGCGACACGAGCCGCAGGCGAGTCTCACAAACTTCACCCTCGTGAATAATAGCTGTCATTATATGATCATTGGATAATACACTATTCTAGTTCAGTTTTTATGCTTTCTAAAAAGACAACGGGATTACCTTGAACCATAAACTGTTTGAATCGAACTTTGACAGCCGAATATCAGTTATCGCATTATTTTATTTATATAATATAACTATCTAAAGAATAATTGGCGAAGTCGACCCATTCATGCTTTCGACCTTCTTAATTAAAATGAAAACCTACTCTATAAATATATACGGCCGGCCCAACCACTGATAGTGAACAAAACTTCCGGAAGAATCTACTTAGTAGCTTGATTTATGTTTCCAAAAACATAGAATGAATCGCCCTTCAATGAAAAATGCCACCTTGAAGTTTCAGCAACACAGTGTCTACCGAACAATGAGCGAATCGATCTATGTTTTTGAAAATATCGGGAAACTGAAGTTTTTACTAATTCGCCAATTCGGCATTCATAATTACACTCCAAAATTACTCTACAATTATCAAGCTACTGAGTAGATTCTTCCTGAAGTTATTTTGTTCACTATCAGTGGTTACGCCGGCCGTAAACACATTAACTTTAGGAAGAATCGACATAGGGAATATATTTGTAGAGTAGGTTCTCAGTTAATTAAGAAGGTCGAATGCTCGAATGGGTTGAATTCACCAATTATTCTTTAGATAGTTATACCCATTCAAAAGTTTGGATCGAATTGCAATCTAGTACTTGATCGAAAATTATGGCTTCAGGTTTATGCAGAATTTCGTGAGGACCATAGGAAAGATTATCTGCGTTTGGCAGGGTCAATACTTGTATAGATGACCGCTTTGGCAACGGAACAAGCTCGTAAAAACTCCTGACCTCACGTCAATGCTTTTCTAGGTTTTTTAATCCATAAAGACCATGTTTGACTTGAAACTTGAAAATCACAGACACTGGGCAAAACTCTTTTGTTTCCTAGAACAAGCGCGAAATGAAGAAAAAACTTTTTGTCAATCTGTTTCATTAAATAAAATGAATATCTGATAGAGTTGAAAAGTTGTTAATTATTCACTTCAATATCTCTCAAGACGAATATCCAATCAAGCTGAAATTTGAAACACTGTTGTTAAGTCGTGACGATTCCGATAAACTGCTCATGCGCTACGGGGAAAGTACCGATAAAACTTCCAGGGGACCACCTCATGACGCAAAAAGTGTGAACAGACGCCGCTGTTCCGCATAATGTGACTGTAGGACCCAGTAAATGCTTCGACTATTCACCAGTAGATGTCGTGAACGGTCGATGCAAAAGAATATTCTAAATATCTTACGTTTCGGAAAATTCAAAGAATACATGTCTGTTCAGACTGAAACCGAGTCTTCGATTATAGAGTAAAATTTCAACGGAATCGGAGACATACTGTTTCAAATATATGTATTTTAAAATGAATTTCCTGAATTTTTCTACTGCTTCGTTTCCCAGAAGAATCAGGAAATCTGATTGAGCTGGAATAAAGTAATGGAAGGTTATGAAGTGGCGGTTTGGAGAACTCAGTGAAATTTAAATGAAAATTTCGAAAAAAACGTTTTTTTTCAAATTTTCCTATGGATAATTCTTCAAATTGCTACTGTACATCTACCAACCAAGTCTCATTTCAATCAGATATAAATTTTTCGAGTTAAATCAGATCAAAACCTAACCTGAGAATTTCAAGACTCTAGATCCTCTCTTTCGAAAGTTATCGCACACACGGACGGCCGGCCGGACAGAATCAATTTTGACCACGGATCCTTCATCAGTGAGTCCAACCTAGTCGTTTGAGACCATTTTCGGCTCGAAATTCTAAAATTACAGACATTGTGACGAAATGATAACGCTCTGTTCCCCAGAACAAGCGCGTGAAAACTAATTCTCGAAGAACAATATCTCGATCTCGTGTCTCCAAGAATTGAATCGAATACCTACACATTCAATCGTAGATCTTTCACATCAATCTGCTACAGTCTGACATATCCATCCCTATCTTTGAATTCAAACTTGTCTTTTTAAAATTGGGAATACATTTGCTATTGACATATTCATGGAAGTTGCCGAGGGGAAAAAGACATCTAATATTCTCATTTCGATGTGTCATCTCATCTTTATGAAGACGGTGTCTGATACATAAAAAACTCGGAGTAAATAAAATATCAGATATTGTAGGAAGAACCGTCTTGTTCGAAATATACTGCGAAATATACTGCGACGTGTGTATTTTCTTCGAAGTTCCATCTTATATTACGAGAATATTTCGCAACGTCAAATAAAAGATGAAAAAATTGTAGGTAAAATCCAGGATCGGATTGAGGTAGCAAAGGATCTGCTATTATTTCGATCCAGAGGCTGCGGTTTGATAACAATATTATTTTCGAATTCCTAAAACGGATATTGAATTCCCTCTGAAGCTGTCCAACGAGGTAAACTCCGTCTGAACTAAAAAACTTCTCATTTAACGTGTCCAAAATTATTATTATTATTAACATAATCACAAGGACGAATATCCGTCGATAAATCAACAAATATTCCCCCTTGATCCAAGTTAAGTTGACCTGACGATCAATAACAATTGTGAAGCAGCTGTAGTCATTCTCCTTGGATCCGCTTCTTCGGTGTAGGTGTTTTGGTTGATTGGATGATTAGCTCTGATTAAGGGGGAATATTTGTTGATTTATCGACGGATATTCGTCCTTGTGATTATGTTATTTATTATTACTGGAGCTCTTTCTTCTCCGTGAAACCAATTCCTATCATTATTATTATTATTCTGTCCATATGGCCGACCGGCCGTGCGTAGGCACGATTACGGCATTAGGTTGCATTTCAGAATACGATGGTTGATTTCGTTGATGGGCACAATGGGCCGAACGGTTTCGGAGTTATAGCCTATTAAAATTTTAGGTCATTTTACTGATATTCAGAAATATACTGAAGCCATAGGGTTGAAACTTGGCAGTTAGTTGGCGCATAATGACGCGCAACCTTTTGCAAATTTTGTTTCGTGAGAAAAATTTTTTTCAGACCTTGACTTTCATATTTTACAGCCGTGCACCAAATTTCAGTTCGATAAGATTGTATATTTTGGAGACATTGTAAAAAACTATGTCGAATTTCAAGGGTTTTTCTCGTTATCGTTGTTTTTCCAACTCAAAAACTAATGATTCAATCATGATGAGAAGTCTTAGATTAACAAATAACATAGAGGTAGCATACGTCATATTTAGAAGGCGATTGCTGTCCGCAACATGTGAAACAAAATTTGTCACTTTGACCGCAATCAAAACAAACTTGTTAACAAAGCAGTTACTAACCTGTGATACTTTCACTCAATTCACGGGATTCTCCACAAACAACACGCTTCTTACGTCCTCTAGTGAATTGAAGTATTGTAATAATTCAAAAAATATTGAAGTAAACAGCTATAAATATCTAAAAACTCGTTAGAAACTCGCCAAAACAACGGATGACAGATTGACCGGCGCTATACTGTTAATGCGGCATCGTTGCCAAAGCTTGGATTTCAGCAGGTAGATACTGAAAAGGGTTAGTATTCTTTCCACCACGAATTCGAAACTGAAGAAAAATACCGATCATGAAATGTTTAAATTTCCATAATTAACCGAGAATTATCAAAATTAATATTTTTTATTTCATTTAATATACAATTACAATAAGATGATATCATTGCGCATTTCCAAATATTTCACAATCTGACTACGTCGAAAAAGGATGTTGCGGACACCCAAAAACTGCGTACAGTTCCTGTTGTTTGTAACTCTGAGCTCTGAGGAATTAGTAACTAGTTTCAAAATGCTGATGAACAACTTTGTACGAAATTTCATCATGATCGTGTCATTAAAACAATTTTTCAATATTCTGTGGTCTTATGATCATATTATCCTCCCGAAATTCAGTAGGATCCTTCAAACTACAATTTTTCAATCAAGTACTGAATTTCAGTTCAAGCTCATATGGATTTTTGGAAATATTGGAAAAATAAAATTTTGAATGGGTATATCTACGGAATCATTGGGCGGATTTTACCCATTCACGAATTCGAGGTCCGAACTTTACAAATACCGGGTTTTTAAGGAGCTTCGTTCGGAAGTTATCGTGAATACCATCGGCCGTTAGGAGCTTAAGGGAAAAATTCGAAAATGCTGACACACAAATAACATGCATGTACTCAGTAATTCAGTGGAATATATCCCTGAGGGGAGTTGACTGTTATGATGAAAAGCAGGGAAACGTAGGCTGAGTTGAAAGCTAGTTTGAATAAAATACGTACGTACGTACGTTCGTACGGCTTACTGATTGCGAAATCTATTCTGTTCACGTTCCACCTTGAAACTTACATCGAAGTGATCATGCAGAACTGAATTAAAACTTTGTCGTTTTCTGTGAGTAAAAATTAGCATACTGATCGACCAAACCACAACGAGGCCTCAGGATTGGATCAATACATATGACGACATATTTCGAAGTAAATTTTGGAATAAATTCACCAGCGGCGTAGATTAGAAATGCCATGACCTCAACGCTGTCTAAAACTGGGCCCAGATGAGTGTAATGTGAACAGCGAATGCAATTAAACACAGGGAATTTTATGATTCGAAGCAGCGCTCTTTCTGCTCCGTCGGGACTCGGTTTTCAACTCGAACGATGCATTCTAATGTATTTTTCGAGCTCGAATGCCGTCCACACTATTCGCCGAATCTTTCACCAAATTTTATTGCATTCGCTGTTCGGATTACACTCATCTGGACCAGGCTTGAAAGAACTATAAGAGAAGAATTAAAGTTTGCACTGAACATTTCAAGTCCTTAAAAAAATGTGCTTTGTTTTTCCGTATTATTGTCAATACCATTTTATTATCCCTCAAATTACCTTGATTATTGCTACATATTCAGTGTAAATTTGGATGATAGAAATCTCTCTGACCCATCAATTTTCTTCTTGAGGTCGACATTTTTTTCACATCTATCATCAGTTCAATGCCAACCCCTCAAATATGAATGGGGAAGACGGATCGTGCGATGTGTTGCTGAAAATGTCTTTTCATTCTGAAGAATATGACAGTTGATTGTTTTTTTGAATGTGATCATTCGTTTATGTAATATTCAACTCTGAAAGAAAATATCACCTTTTTTGAAAAAGTAGATATATTGACGTGAGATTTTTCGATTGAAAATGAGGGTGCTTTTTCGATATTCGATCGAAATAAAGAAAACAATTGAAAAAAATACTTGTTGGGGAATGAATGAAACCGGCTGAAGGAAACAATCCTTTTATATAAAGGTCCTGATGAGCACAAACTTGTTTTATATTGTATGAACACATTTTTATATTAGGATAGTGTTCAAGGATGGAAAGCTCTTTGCTCTTATCGTTTCTGGAAGATGACTCACTCTAACTCCATTATGGAAGTCTGTGGTCGATCACTGTCCCTGTTCGCAAAAACAATATCCGTCTTCTTCCTCACTACTACTACTGCTATTCCCAGGCATTGATAAATCTTTTTTGTAATTTGCCTCTAAGGCATGAATAGCCAGATTTTGAATTCTCTGACTTTCATCGGTTGTGATGATTTCTGGCAACCAACTCATTTTATAGCTAGGATGATAACATGACGCCACAATGGCTCTATTCACTTCAGGTAACATTTGAAAAAACTCGTCGAAGCTTCGCTCTGAACTCTCTTTCAGTCATGATATAATAACTGTGAAATGTCTCGAATTGGTATCCTGCAGCTGATCTAATCTAGTTCTTATGGACATTAAAATAGGTAGAAGTTTGCCGTAGTAACAATTGTTGCCCTGAATATGATCTAAGGCCTGTCTGTACATTGTCATTATCATTGTTGTATTTGTTGGTTCTATTATCGCTATGGACCACTGTGAAATACTTTCCACTAAAGATTAGCGGATACGTCCCCGCATTCACTCCATCGCTGCCGTCGACCGGGAGCGAGGAAGGAAAATGATCATCCATCGTTAAATTCTTACTAATAAATTCGTCAAAAACACAAGTTCAATGAAAATAACCGTTTAAGAACAGACAACAAACCTTACGAGAAGTTCAAATAAAAAATACAATTTAAGAGTTAACCTGTCCCTATTAGAAGTATTTCGGAAATGACCATTGCGCAGGACCCTTTCTTCCTTTCCATTTGCCGAAAAGAGGCAAATTGAAATTGGTAATTGAAATACTGCCCAGCCCTGAGTATAGATACATTAAACCTGTAATTAGATATATATTATGTTTTTCGAACGGAACATCACATTGACCTAAATGAAACTATAAAAATAGAGTAACAGGTACCAGATCAACAATTTCTCAGAATTTGACTCCACACTTTGCAACACTTTATCGTTTCAAGCTACCCCGTTGGTACTCACTTTTTGTAGAAAACTCCGTGCTGAATTCGGTCGGAAATGGATGGCTTCGAATACATTTTCCTCATTAATTTCAAATCGAGTCGAATGGGTAGCCGATAATAGAAGAGTCACTCCAATGCGTTACTTTGATTGATTTTCAGTAACTATAAATTGATTTGGCGCAAAAACATGACCTTAATTTACGCTTTATCGATCATAATGAACATTGGAACTGGAAATATTAAATAGATACAATTAATGTTGAATTTCCCCGAATTACTGCGAGGTTGAATACCGAAACTCTGAGATGTTCTTGAGTTTTCCTAGGAATGCAGAGAGATGGGAAAAGCAATTGGTTCGTTAATAACAACTTATAAAGTTAAGAACGAAGTAGGTAAGTATACAAGATGTTTCGCGGTGGATGGTCTTTCAGGTGTTCACAGATCGTAGTTTTTTGCTGAAAATATGGATTTAGACCATGACTTTCTTTTTTACGCGTGGTAAAACTCAATTCTGTTCGTCCGTACTTCCGTGTGTACTCTGACTTTCGAAGTAGAGGACCTAGCGACTTGAGAATTTCAGATGAGGTTTGGAGTCCAAATATCTCTGACGGCTATCCATCTTATTATGCTAAAAACTGCGCTACTGCTCTTGGCGTTCCTCTTAGCATTTTATTCAATAGATCAATACAATCCGGAGTATTTCCGACGATTTCAGCAAGGCGTTTGATAAGGTTGACCATAATATACTCATGCTGAAAATCGGTGTGCATGGACATCTGCTGAGATGGTTTTCATTGTACATCCACTGCCGCAGTCAACTTGTCACTGTAGAAGGGTATTTGTGATCTGCTTTGGTTGCTACTTCCGGGGTACCACAGGGTTCGCATCTTGGTCCATTATTATTTTGATCTTTATCAACGATCTACAAGACTGTTTCAAATATTCAGTTTTTATTTTATACGCGGTTGATTTGAAAATCTTCCTGAAAGTGAGATCGGTTGGGGATTGCTTGAAGATCCAGGAGGACCTCTCTAGATTTCTGGAGTACTGCCGTGAAAACAATCTGAAACTCAACTTCGAAAAATGCGCTTGCATTTCTTTCAGTAGATCTAATGCTCAGATAAGTTTTCAGTCTTTTCTAGGCGAGGAAGTTATGAAGAGAGTCGACAAGATCAAGGAACTTGGAATGTTTTTTGATAGTAAGCTCAGTTTTCACTATCATTCTATTATATCATTACAACATGCAGCAAGACTTTGGGTTTTCTCAGTAGAGTATGCCACGATTTCCACGATGAAGCGACAATTAAGAGTCTCTACTATAGCTTTGTCTTCAACAACCTTAATTTTGGCAGTGTTATATGGAGTCCATACTACAACGTTCATAAACTGCGTTTCGAGAGACTCCAGAATAGGTCCGTGAGGTTCCTTCACTTCAAGGTCTCTATAACAACGACGTTATATTTGGAATAAATGAGCTTCGGTCCAGATATAAAATCCAGTCTCTGGAGCAACGTAGAATCATATTTGATCTGCTTTTTACTTTCAAGATTCTCAGGAACTACTACGATTCGCAAGAGTTGGTATTATATATTCTTCATCGTGTGCCTCAGAGGAATACGAGGAGTAGACAGTTACTCCATAGCAGTTCTTTCAACACTAATAAAGGTCAAAATTCCCCCATAACCAGAATGTGCGACTTGTTCAATAAATATGTCAACAATATAAATGTTTTTACCATGTCTTCATTTGTTTTCAAAAAAAATTGTAGAAATATTTTTTGTTATTGATATGGATTTTCCTTTAGGCTCTTCTTGAGTTATTATATGTGCTTGATCGTGGCACATGTTATTATTTTTTTTCAAATGTATCCCTTACCAGTAAAAAATAAATGAATAAATCTCACCTAAGTTCGTTATTGGGTATTATCGGTCAGATAGTTTCGGAATTAGGCCCTTTTAAAACTTTAGGGTCAAGTCTTACTCGATCAGCTTGAAACCTCGTAGACAGTTTTGGAATGCGCAACTTAATGCGAAATTTCGTGAGTATCCAGTTGTTAAAATTTATCGAACATTCTTGAAAGAAAAAGCGATGAAAGATCATTCCTTAGTTCGCAATATGTGCCATTAAATGTCCTTCCTTGATTGCAATTTCAGTCCTATCCTGCTACATTTCGAAAATATACGATATAGAATTTCTCGCAAAGGTTTCCCTTCAATCACCATTTCATTAGAGGAATATATCAATATGCTGATTGGAGAGCTCGTCATCAATATCCACAGGCCTGATTTAGAAGAATAAACAAGACTGGAGTTGACTCTGATATTGAAATACATCCACCAGTTACTGTCGAAACTGAATGCATTCAATTGCATGAATAAACAGTTCAGGTAAATACCTGTCGAAAAAGCTTGTAATCGGATATCAACTTCGAAACTTCGAACAAGGGAAGGTTCCTGAATCTCCTCTGAAATAGGAGATGAAATCGAGAACCTAATCAGAGTATCCTAGGCTGAGTCGAATGGCAATTTCTCAGAGAGTAAGCTAATGTTTTGCACGATAGAACGACTTTTGTTAGTTACCACGTTTGTTCCCAGATCGGAAGATCATTAATTTCATACTGTACTGTAATGTGCCATTTCCAGGACTCATTTGAATCCGGGAAATGATACATTTCATCACTGCATTACATTACTAGGCCGGTAAAGTAACTTTACCGGACTGGTATATTTCAACTAACACATGAACGATTTTTATTACAATTTGAGCATAAAAAAATTAAGTCTTACCGCATCCAAGAAGTAAGCCAACATTATGTTTTCATTTAGGATTTTCTCCACATTGTAAGTTTGGCGCCATTCACAGAATATCTCGTATTCCTTTTGATATCGTCCGGAAGACTTGGCCGGGATGAATTTCGCCGTCGCTTCAGAACTTTTTTTCAAAATCTCTGCATCCATTTCATCTGAAATTTTTCAAAACCAAAAATTCAAAACGATGCTGAACTGACAGGCAAGACCATCAATAAAAAATATTTCTTACTGTTAGCAACCGATTCAAAGCATACCACATTATTACCCTATATTAATGGATGATTTTACAGCATGTATTGACACATCACTGACACCTCAAAACCACCTGAATAGACAGTTCAATTTTTGTATCAAAAATTTGAAAAAAATATTGAGCAGTAGGAAATAAAACGTTGTACGATACACGGCCGTGAAATGTCATTAAAATACTCTAGACTCGTACATTAATGAGCCATTTCTCGGCTTTGTAACGTAAATTACTATTTTACCGATTGCTACGGTAAACAGAACGGTTAGTGAATCACATACTGTTCTAGAACGGTAAGTGAGAATGACGAAAAATATTCACTGAAATAATGAAATGATTCATTTACAATTTGAATTTTAGTCATTCAATATTTCTCGGGAATGACTGCGGAATTTCGCTTTCTTCAGAAGATTCGATATCTCTCATTTTCAAATTATATTATGGGCGAATTTTGTTGATTATTGTCACTTCGACAATCTACAATCAATAGGCTTTCATCACCAAGACAACGTCTTTCCTTATATTCCTACACAGCGTTGACGATTGACTATTTAATTTTTTGGATAATTATTTTGTAGTTTGAGTAAAAAAGTGTTCATCGCGCAAAAAATACTATGAGTATCTCGAACGTTACGGACTACCGATCTCAGACAATCGTTCTCGATACTTAATCTACTATTATTTTCGTAACGTTACATTTGCAACTTAATATATAGTCCATTCACTTTTTTAAACTATCCCGGTTGGCCATGACATTCTGACACATTTCACCGTGTATATTTTGAAAATGGAAGGTTATAGTCATTTTTCTGTCAGATAACTACACAACGTTGTTCTCTCTACATTGAGGTCGTAGTAATTACGTAGTTTTCAAAATGTGAATTTACTTCTACTATTACTATTACTATTTCACTACTACTAATAATGAATTTGAGAAAATATTATGTGAATTCAATAATTCCAAGGACCTGGCAAATGTTGAAGAAAAGAAAGATTCAGTTACGTTATTTTCTTGTATGGAAATCAAGAATCGAGTGTTTTTACTGAAAAATAATGGATAGAGTACTCCGTTACTTTGTGATAGTTCATTCGAAAAAAAAATAAAAATACCTACTCGAATAACCCTGCCGTGAAACTTCTGAACGAATAGACAAACCTATGGAATTCCCCATTTTTCGAAATTCTCAAGAAATAAGTCTACATAAGACATTTGAATACCTCGTTGCACAACTTGAAATACTACAGTATGAAAATGTACTACAAAACCTGTGTCACCTTAAAGAACTGACTCAATTTACAAGGTTCTTGGGAATCTATGAGAACGATGCACTGGGTTTTCACTCACATACGTCAAAAATGTTGGATTTCAAATTATCGGGGTTATTATCATGAAAAGCAGATTATAATTCTTAGCATTTTTAGTTTCAAAGCGTGATGATTATGTGGAGATTGAGAGTAGGATTGGCATTGGCATTCGGCAACGTCGCTGAGAATTATTTTGACATTGCCGATACTTCAGGAGTGCCAACCTGCGTCAGTTTTAAATAAAAAATTGAGAGGCCTAAATCATGGCCAACCGGGATAGTTTATAAAAGTGAATGGAGTATACGGAATCACATCTATTACATCGTGCATATTTATGAGCATCGCGAAATGAATGAAAATTTCAAATACAACTAGATTTTACAGATATCTTTCAAATCAATTCGCTTGATCACAATATACCTGGGGAAGTGTCCACAAAAAATTTAGAAAAGAACTGACGTGAAGTCAGCAGCTTTTGCTATTCACTTTTGGTGATATCCTTTGAACAAGCGCGCAAAAGCTGCTGACTTCAAGTCGGTGCTTTTCCAGGCTTTCATCGATAAAGTACTGGATTGCAGTTCGATCTCATCTGCATTTTTGGAAATATTGGGAAAACAAATTTTGAATGGGTAGATATATCTTCTGAATCATCGGCTGGATTTTACCAATTCACGAATGTGGCCTTCGTTATTGAGGTCCAAACCTACTCTACAAATATCGAATTACTAAGTTGTTTCTTCCGGAAGTTATTGTGTTTACGGTCGGCTTTCAGTTATATACATTTTATTTCCCCAATATTTCCAAAAATACAGATTAGATCGGTTTGAAATCCAGTACTCAGTTGAAAATATACAGATATTGAAGTGAAATCCCAAAAAAAACCTAAAAAATAACAAATCTCCAAGTCCTCATTTTACAATCAAGAACTGGATTTCAATAGTTTCGAAGTTTTGTGAATGAATTCTTCCCCCAATAAAACGATAACCCAAATGATTCAAAAGAAACATCAACGTTCAAAAAAAATAATATTTTGTCGTAATACAGACTAAAGCTTCCTCAGCTCTCCTTAAGAACGAGTTATATTTCGTTGGGAAATGAATATTTGAAGGGACACGAAAGAAAATGAAACTTTGTGGTTTCGCTATAGGAACACTTCCCCCTATATACTTGAGTCAATACCATTTCGAGTCCTCAATCTTCTGTTTGTCTCTTCTTCTTCCTCACTTTCGCTGACAGAGTTGAGTTCTCGGTGTGTTCATGCCCGATGGAAAATATTGAATTATCTCTTTTTAAAGGTTTAAGATTCCTACGCATAGTCGGTTTATTTTATATCCTTAGGTCAGAACAAAAATTCAGCACTTTTTTTTATTCAAGATGAATTTCTAAGCCCATTCTCATAACAAAAGTAGGAAACCCTGAACGGAAATTCGAATAAAATATTATAATTGCCAGTTTGAACAAGCAATTATTCATAGTTATCATTTTAAACTGGTAATAATAGATAAACTGACAATGAGCCATTACTGCTAGTTCAAACTGACAATTGGCCATAACTGCCAGTTCGAACTGACAATTAGCTATAAATGTCAGTTCAAACTGACAATTAGCCATAACTGCCTGTGCAAAATGGAAACTATGGATGGATAATTATCTCTTCGAATTGGCCATCATCAATAATTTCCAGTTTGAACTAGTAGTTCTGGCAAGTTGTCAGTTTGAACTGGGAATTATGATAATGGCTACTCGGAACTGACAATTATACCTAATTGCCCCTTTTAGCTAGTTCAAACTGATGGTTCTTTGCCAGTTTTTCACTTATATTATTTTCATTCTCATGTTATTTCAGCGTATTTCCGCACAATCGAAGAATTGCAAAATTTCTTGAATTCTTGAAATTTTCTTCTTTGTCTGATGGAAGAGTCAGATTTTTAATGTGAAACGTCACAGTTCGCTTTCTTTATCGTTTTTATTGTTCCTGTATTGTTCATTGGACAATCTGTTTTGCAAGAAACTGCCCTTGACAAATAGCTTAACCTTGCAATCCGCAAGGGCGTTTTTCATGAAAAAACAATTTTATTTTGATTTTCAATAGTTCTGTCTTAGATATTGGGAGTGAAAACACATAAAAAACCTAAAAAACGACAGAAGCACTCGGACGTTGATTGGATGAATGGATATCTTCCGTTTCTTTTTTTGGATCGCGAGATCTTTTTGTCTGATGCCAAGATTCTGAACAAAGCTTCACCCCCTGATGTATAAATTACGCGTTGAATGCAGTGATATTGGAAAAATATCACTGACTGGTATTACCAACTGAGTGCCATTACTCGCTTGTCCTCTACTTTCTTACGATTCAAGCCATAGGAACGTAATCAATTTTCCTAAGGAAAATTATAAGTTAATTGTCCTAATTAGAAAAGTCATTTAAATTTATTGACTGAGAGAATTTGAAAATTTCACGAACTTTCCTATCATCACATCATAAAATTAATCCGCTTTACAATTAACTGATTATTCCTCACTTCCGTGAACTAATGAAGATAAATTTAGAGCGAAAGTTAACGGAACCCTGCTTCGGTTAGCGAGTGGTTACAGTAGCGTGAAACAAGATTAATGAAATGAGCGGAAAATAAGTTTCGAAATTACCTTGGTCGATTGAATGACTCTACATGGATGTCGTTATCAGTATGGATTGTGAGTGAGCTTTGAGTAGCCTATTTCATCCTTGTAAAAATGCCATGCCAATTTTTGTTTATTTTTTGTCCAGAGAACTCTGTACTGCATTTAATGAATTTTTTTTTGTATTTCAATTTATATTCAAATGAAAAGTTATGATTTCAGTTATGAAATGTTAAGTTAGTTGGTGACAGCAGTTTAATTACGGAATAGACGACTTCGGTCCAAGTTGCCAACCCAGAAATTTCTTCCAAATTTACTATCACTGAGGAACGGGAATTTCAGAACAAATTCGACATAATAAGGTTCGCTTTATTCATTAATATCCGTAAAAGATGCCTCGATTCCTCAAACAAGATAATTCTTTCCAAATATAGGATTTTGTTAGGATCATCTCTGATTGGCTGAGATGGGATTCCTGATTTCATGTTAATAGTGTCGAGTTTATATAAGATATGTTTCGCAAATCAACTTGATTATTTTGGTTGCCGTTTTTCGGTTCCGTAAATATGAAATATTCGGTTGGTTCCTAAAAAAAAGGTTAATTACGGAATGTGATTGACGAAAAAACGTTCTTTCTGTCACCAGAACGAGAGGCAATGTTCTATGGTAACATATGCATAGCATAGAACAATCTTTATTTACTTTATGTCCTATGGAACATAGAAGAGACAACAATTAACAATGGAAATATTACTACGTATGGTCTATGCATCATAAGGTAAATAAAGATTGTTCTATGCTATGGATATGTTACCATAAAACATTGATTGTCGTTCTAGTGCATAGACTTAATATGTGTATGTTCTGGTGACAGAAAGATTGCTTTTTCATCAATCAAATTCCGTTATTAATCTTTTTCTTTCAGGAACCAACCGAATATTTCATATTTACAGAATGGAAAACCGGCAACCGAAATAACTAATTTGATTTGCGGAACATATCCTTTATAAACTTGAGACTATTAACATGAAATCAGGAATCCCAACTTAAATTTCAGCCTAACAAAAACCTATATTTGGAAGGAATCATCTTGTTTGAGGAGTCGAGGCATCTTTTACGGATATTTATAAATAACTCGAACCTTATCATGTCGCATTTGTCCTGAAATTCTCGTTCCCCAGTATAGTAAATTGGTGAAGAAAATTGTGGGTTGGCAACTTGGGCCGAAGTCGTCTATTGAATATTTTTGTCTCATTTGCTGTACACCACAGAATACAAATATACACCTTGTAGTTGTCGGCCATATTGGTATGGGAAAATCCACAGAAGGTTCTCAAAAGTTTGTGACTCTTTTGGTACAAGGGAAGTATAGGATATGCTCCCTTCCCTTCTTTAACCTCTATGGATGGCTCACTCACTTTCAACAATATGTAACTGAAGATTTGAGAAAAGACAGGAGAAACAAACTGAGGATTGCCCCATAGATAACGTTCCATACTATCGCCATTAAGACTCGCGACCAGGTAAAATGGTGCACGACAGAACAGTGTGCACTTTCTCCGTATATTCTCAATGAAACCTTGGAATCAATCATTCTAAAAAGTTTGTTGGGACAATCTGTATTGAATTTCTCTTGACACAGTACAATAATACCATTATCTTCTCGATATATTTCGTTCGACCCGACTATGCCACTCTCCAGACAGTGTAAAGCAGAAGTATTAGAAACCCTTTGAAGCAGGCATCCATAAAATTGTTAAGGATTCGTCTGTGAGTGGGCTAGTCTCAGGCCAGTTTTCATGACCTGGAAGAGCCTTTCGTGAGCTACGAATAGATTCACCCAAGGTAGGGGTTTCCTCCGGAGATATCACGTGAATAATATAAAGGGTTTCCAACCGAAAACGCTGATGTAAATTTGACTATGTTGAGATAGCCGAGTGTTTTCACAAGGAAATAATGAGGAGTAGGTAAGGATTAATGTGACTGTTATTTTCTTTTGTAGAGGATTTATTCATAGCAATTCACACAGTATGGTTGGGAAATGAAAGGAATGAAAGTAGGCAGATCTGGATTAGGCACAAGCTTTCGGATCATGAACTGGTTTATACAGGGTGAGTTGAAAATTAATTTTAACCATAGATTTGTCTCATCAAAGAAGCACGTTTTTCATTTGCCATTTTTCCAGATTCGTCTCCAGCAAAAATATACAAGCTGTTTAAATTTCCAAAAAAAAGATTTTCTTTTGTACCTTCGATATCGTTACTCCGAGAGAGATGAATTTTGGTGTGAAGTTTTCTATAACTATGACACATATTCTTCAGTAATCACTTTCATCCTACATCAAACAGTTTTCGAGTTATAGACTTGCTGATTCATACAACTATACGAAATTAGCATGAATAATGCAGATACAATTTATCTTATGTCATTATAAGAATCTTCAATCATTTCAAAATACTTGATTATTCTTTATAATTTCTCCTTAAACGCACCATTTCGCAGATATTCAACGATGGATACTATAAAATCGGATAAAATTTGAAAAATTACCTTATATTTATGGATCCGCCCCTTATCTAGTGAAGGAAGTAAATTAAGCTGGGTTCACGTTTATCTGGATCATAGAATACACAGAACTATTCATCTATTTCGCATAGAACTAATATAAGGTATATGCTATTTCGTGACCAGACCACAGACAAAGTCCCAGTCTATGGACTAGACTTTCCATAACATTCTAGAGAAAGTTTTTAGGTTAGCTGATTGATTTCATATAATTCATTATTAAATTTCGTGAAAAAAGTATGATTATGGAGTCTTCAATTTGATAATGGGCGAGTATGCAATTGTGTATAATCTTATAGTGGAATGAAATTGGATATTGCATGAACATCAAGTTGAAGATCAGTGTTTCAAGTCCAGTGATAATATCGCATAAAGCACCAAATCATCAGAATTAAGTGAGTAAATGAGTTTCTCAATATTGTTTCTTTGAATTTCAAACCTTGGATTGGATTCTCCGAAAGAGATCACTGTAAGAGATATCTGTGGTGAACTCGCAAACAAAGCGCAGGACTGTATTAGCACATTCAGAAATATTTAAATGCTTGTAACTTTTTACCTGAGCCGAATTTGGAAAAATGGCAAATGAAAAAAGTGTTTTATTTGATGGGAGGAATTCATGGTTGAAATTGAAAACTTGAAAACTCACCCTGTATAAATGTGTAGAGGGTGTTTCAAAATGAGATACTGTTCGTAAGGGTGAGAAAACTTTCAATAATCTACGTCAGGACTTCCCAACGTTTGAGATACAAATTAAATTTTTGGGAAAAAAGTCATAAGGTTGGTTCGTTGTACCTGCATGAACTAAACTATCTACACTAACACCACTGACTGCCAATTCTCAGTGCAGCTCAGTGTAGTTGAGTGTAGTCACTGATAACAGAATGAGTGGAGTTAGTGTAGTTGAATCTGATCTATGATTCTCACAAAATACAGAATATATGCTAGATGATTTTACGCAAATCCAAGATGACATTACTCTATGCTTCTTTTGTTTCCGCTACCATTTTGAGGTGTTCTTGATTTGTCGTCAAGTTTTTCTATAGTCGTAACATTTTGAATAACGATATGATGAAAATTAATTTTGTCCAAATATAACCACACATTCAGAACTAAACAGGTCCAACCAGGAACCAAAGACAACAAAAGATGTCTATGATTATGAGTTATATTTACGCATAATCATGATTTGAAAAACATGGGGTGCTCATCTGCGAGAAAAGTGACGTTAGCAAGATGAAAATACAAGAAAATATATTCTGTGCTTTGAATTTGTACGTACGAGCATAGATGGGCAGATGTGCACACCATGTTATACTTACATCCTGCGCATAACCATCACAGAAGATAACCCCACTTTCTGAACTGCACACGTAATCTGTTACTACACCAACCCATGATGTAAGGAGAACATGGTGTGCTCACTGCTCATCTGTGATCGTATTTACCAATGCTGACGTCACTTTTTTCATTCGAATTCAAAGCACGAATTAATTTTTCCTTGTATTTTAATCTTGCTGATGTCACTTTTTTTTCAGATGAGCACACCATGTTTTTTACATAATAAGACCAATCCTCAACATGTTCGCAATGAACAGAGTGCAAGTTTACAACAAAACACACCGAACAGTATCAGTGGAGTTAGTGTAATTAATGTAGTTCTTGCAGAAACAACGAACAATCCTATTATTCTGACAAACTTTGATATCTTTCCAGATATTTTCATGAAAAATTGCACGAGCCCTTTGAGCCCCAATATGCATCTTTACGCGTCTGTTCTGAGGAAAAGTAACTTGTCGTTTTGCCCAAATATCTATGAGTTTTGAATTTCGAACCTAAAATAGTCGTGAACGATTAGGTTGGATTCGTGAAGAAGAATCCGCGATAAAATTTAATTATGTCTGGCCAGCCGTATATGCTCCAAGTTTCGAAGCAACAGACCTAGATACTTGAAACACGATTTCACCGAAAAATTGATAAGTGATTTGATGATTATACCAAAAGCGTAGGTTGTCCACTTCAAGTAGAATGCCTTCGAGTAGTATGATCCCAATTCAGATTCATTAAAGCTTCCCATGTTGTTCCACTGAGGAAAATTTAAAATGTCCGTAATCGCATCCTTCGCCATTTTGCAACATTAGCAGATATCTGAACTTTCTGTATTGGCAACATTGGATAGTGTCCAAACGATAGAGAAAAACTGATGTCGGTGTCTAGAGGCCAATTTGCATGAGAAAGTAATTGGCAAAAAGCGCAAGTCCATAGCTATCATCGTTACATAGTTACCGGGTGTTTTCGAAAATGTTCATTTCACTGGAAACTGATATTTTATGGATAGTTATTTTTCAAATGGGACACCTCATATATTTTTACCTATTTCTATAGAGCTTAAAATTAACAATTCAAAAATATAGTATACTTGATATTTTCCTGAAATCATGTTGATTAAAACAGATAGTTTGAAAAAAAACCCGTAGTCTTTTTAAAATCAATAAAAACTGGAACTTCATTTAAAAATGGTTTCATGAAATGAAGTGTTCGAAGAGTTGGCAATTTTCGTTCGAGCACATAAAGCACATATGGCAAATTGTTCTTGAATGCGAGTTGATGTTTTAGAATTCATTTCAACAGCTCCTAAAATGACGACTTCTTTCAAATATTTATTTTAAGATATTTCTTCGGTCTTTTTTTCTCAAATTGACCTTCATGCCTCAAGTTGTGACGCAATAGTGCGAAAATATATTCGAAAGGATGTCGTCTTTTTCATGATACAAATCATTTGCTGGCTCTGATTTTTCTCCGGTTTGTATAGAACCGACTTACATGTCTGACTTCTCATGATTTTCGTATTTCATTGCAGAAAATTTAACAGAAGTTCCGAACTAAACAGAAATAATATTGTTTCAATGAACGTTTAAAAACTAACATTTCCATGATTTTATTTCGTCATCTCATCCTCCAAAGCCTGAAAGTTGAAAATTCAACATCCCGAACATAACTCCAGAAAAATATCAAGAAGTATGATCCCTGTATTTTTTCGAATGGTAATTTCAAGCTCTATGTTATAAAATATCAGTTTGCAGAGAATTCAATTAAAGTCATTGAATTCTACGTGAGAAATTGCTGCAAGAATGTTTTCATAGAAATAAAAATTTTCAACAGAAAAAAGTTACTGCAATATTCCTGAACTCAATATTTTCGGAATACACCCGGTAACTATGTAATGGTGATAGCTATGGCTTTGCGGTTTTCGCCAATGAGTTTCTCATGAAATGGGATCTCAGACACCGATATCAGATTTTGTCTATTTAATACAGAAATAGGACTTCCCGTTCAAAAGTGTCAGATTTTGCCCAATTTTTTGGCCCAAATTTGGAACAATCGTTCTAGTTTACATGCAGAATTAATGAATTATTATGCCAGCAAAATTTGACAAACCATATTTTAAGCTTCCACAATAACAGTAAAGTTTCCCAAAATACAGTGAAATAATAGACGACTTCGGCCCAAGTTGACAACCCACAAGTTTCTCCACTGATTTACTATCACTGGAGAACGGGAATTTCAGGACAAATTCAACATGATAAGGTTCGCCTTATTTAAAAATATCCGTAAAAGATTCATCGACTTCTCAAACAAGATAATTCCTTCCAAATGTAGGGTAATGTTAAGATCATCTCTGATTGGCTGAAATTTAAGTTGGGATTCCTGATTTCATGTTAATAGTGTCAAATTTATATGGGACATGTTTCGCAAATTAACTTGGTTATTTCGGTTGCCGGATTTCCATTCCGTAAATATGAAATATTCGGTTGGTTACTGAAAAAAGGTTAATTACGGAATTTAATTGATGAAAAAACGTTCTTTCTGTCACCAGAACGACAGTCAATGTTCTATGGTAACATATCCATAGCATAGAACAATCTTTATTTACTTTATGATCCATAGCACATAGAAGAGACAACAATGGAAACATTACTATGTATAGTCTATGGAACATAAGGTTAATAAATATTGTTTTATGCTATGGATATGTTACCATAAAATATTGATTGGCGTTCTGATACATAGACTTAATATGTCTATGTTCTGGTGACAGAAAGATTGCTTTTTCATCAATCAAATTCCGTAAATACCCTTTTTTTTCAGGAACCAACCGAATATTCATATTTACAGAACGGGAAACCAGCAACCGGAATAACCAAGTTGATTTGCGGAACATATCCTTTATAAATGTGACACTATTAACATGAAATCAGGAATCCCAACTTAAATTTCAGCCCAACAAAAAACCTATATTTGAAAGGAATAATCTTGTTTGAGGAGCCGAGGCATCTTTCAAGGATATTTACAAATGAGTCGAACCTTATCATGTTGAATTTATCCTGAAATTCCCGTTCCCCAGTAATAGTAAATTAGTGAAGAAAATTGTGGGTTGGCAACTTGGGCCGAAGTCGTCCATTGCTTATCAAGTAGTTGAAATGATTCAAATTTCTCTGGAAATCATCCGGGCTATGGTACCATCTAATACATTTTGAATTTTTTGACAGTTCACTGATGTTAACTTGTACAATTCGGAGCAATAACTCATTATACAAAATACACCAGAGTTATTCTTACGTCTTTCAAGTATCTCATAATACTATTCCAATGATGCTAAATGCAAATTCAAAGAAAACAATCGAATAATGAATAATTCAACATACATAGCAGCTGCGTAACCTCAAACAATGCTTGAATAACAATTGACAGTTGACACAACGAACTTCATGTGCTTAGAAGAGATACTAGAGTTTTCCCAACTTAAAACGGATAGCGTAATGGTGGAAAGCTTTTAGGCACGAAGGAAGGTATCTTTTTCATTCGCCACACTCGAGTTTAGTGCTCTTCATCAGATAAGAATTCGAAATTTTTCTTGAAGAAAGTCTGTCGACAGTCCGGTTCTATTTCTCAACTTCAGACTGAGTGCATTACTAGTAATAACGGATTAATTTAATGAGATTTTAGGAGATATATGTTGATCAATGATGGTTTGATTCTTCATTCTAATTTTGCGAAATTTCTGATTGTCCTTACATATTGACAGTTGTGACATGAGTTATTTCTGCACTTTTTTACGCGCTTGTTCTGGGGAACATCGCTTTATCGTTTCAACACAATGTATTTAATTTTCGAATTTTGAGCCGAAAATGTTCTGTAACGATTAGGCTGGACTCCCTGAAAAAAAATCCGTTGTCAAATTCAATTCTTTTTGTCCGACCCTACGTCCGTATGTGCTCCTACTTTCGAAGAAGAGAACCTAGCGACTAGAAATTGTCAGATTAGGTTTGTCCAAATATCTCGACTAAGTTTGTTGAGAGGTGAAATCGTTCGAATAGTTTTGAGGCAGACTCCTCGATATCGCATGCAAATTTCATGTTGATCCAGTAGTCAGAAAATTTTGAGAAAACGTTTATTCATAATTATTCAAATTTTCATTGAAGTTTTTTTTCACCAAAAATGATGATCAACGATCAACCGAAATGTAACAGACCTCAGAGCTAGTATTCAACAACAATGTTTCTAATTTCAATTATATCCTGCATTCACTTTGGTAGATATAGAAGAACTAAGTAACTCGAAATTTAGACGTTGTTTCCTCAATATTTCAAAAAGTTTACTGCTTTGGCTTCGAATTTGAACAAGCACATAAAAACTCAGGACCTCCGTCAGTGCTTTTCCAGGATTTCTGTATAAACTTTTTTAAGGTTACCCACTGTTGGATCGAGAAATTTTTTGAAGAAACTATGTTGTCACACTGAACTTTATGGTCCCTTGTTGTTCTGTTGTATCCAGTACCGATTTCAATGGAAAAATTTTGAAGGATTCTCTTGAAATTCTCAGAAAATTCAAAATATTTTCACTAGTAACACCACTAGAGGTCAAATTATTTCCGAATTTAATTTGACCTCGTGTGGTATTCGGTACGAAAATTCCACACCAAATGTGTTTATTTCCAACAACATCAATTTTCATCTTCGTCAAGTACTTGCAAAACATGGAAGGTTCTGTCGACTTGATTATTTAGTTACCATGGCAATACAGTGAAACTCTAAGCAAGAAATTATTTCTGTTTTGAGTTTGTCAAAAACAGCACGACGTAGAAAAATGTCTCGCTTCGGTCAGGAAAGTAAAGACAATATTCGCCAGAATATTGAGCAGTTGACACCCGCGAATACTAGGAAATCGAAGGCAAGTGTGAGGAAGCAGTTTATAAACTTTTGCGCCGAAAAAGCGTATGGTTTCGACAGATCGGATATACCTGTGGAAGAACTGGCGCTTGTTCTTGAAGACTATGCCTTCAACATGCGAAAAAGGAACTCCGAAGACTACAGGGAGAGTGTTATCAAAACTCTACAGCTGAGCAGTTGCAGTTATATTTTTTTCGAAAGGTATAATCGTAAATTTAATCCATTCTCTGACATAGAATTTGTCAATGCAAGAGCTGCAAAAAATACTAAGCGTCGGAAGCTACAAATAGATCCAACCAAGAGAAAGGCAAGTTCATCCGCACTATCAGCAGACGAATTGAGAAAATTTTCGGTCATTATAAACGTCAAACAAAATTTCTGTATAATTCGCTGTTGGGTACCCACGAGGAAACATTTCCACTAGAATTCATCCGTTACGATGGGGATCTGTCAGAAATACACGTTCTGATTTGATGAAAACCACATGTGTGGAATTTTCATAAGAACCCAGTCAGTAAGCTGCAGTGAAAGAATCTTTTCAACTTTGTATGGATATTGTCCTGATCTGTAGCAGTGATTCATAAAGATTCTATAAACTTGTAAAATCATCTGAGAAAAAATCTTGAATAATATTCAATACTCTGATCTCGGAAACGAAAAATTTTTCCCCTCAAATTTATGCTGCGAATCTCCCCTCGTCGTTGGTAACTGTAATTTAGGAACACTCTGTATATCGTTAAATCTGGACACCCAGTATCGTGGGCTGGACAATAAAAAAAAAATTTCTATTGATTTAACAATATTTTAGTTTTTCACTGGAATTTCACGCAAATATTTATTCCACATCTATTATGAACAGAAGTTCTTCCTGGAATCTCAGTCAAGACAAACCGAGCCTTCCGATCATAAAAGTGAGAAAGAGGGAGCAAATGCTATTACGGAAAAACTTCAAAAGAAAGTGACTGAAGTTGAGACATCCTTCTTAGGACCCAGAAAACATACAAATCCCCAGATAATGAGCTCGAAAATGATCAAATCCCGTAGAAACATAGCCTAATGAATCAAAGCTGAATCACGCGGACTATGAATATGGATTGTTACTGATTACACTGACAGGGCATAATTCAATTATTTGCAATATTATAATGGACCCTTTTGATTGTTGGGAATAATCAGTTCTTTAGTTTATTCCTGCAATAGATTCACGTGAAATAGCGAATGGTTTGCTACTCTGAGGATTTCTAGATTTTCCATTGATATCGTATTCATAATTCTGCATTACAAATTTCCAAGAAAAACAATGACGTGAAATGAGAATATTTTATAAACGATTTCAAGCGATGGGCCAAAAACTCCGGTTATAGTTACGGTTATCCTCATTGACAGATTTTCCTTTGCTTATATGTCAGTTTGGATAACCGTAGCTATAACCGGAGCTTTTGGTCCATCGCATCAGGAAGATGTGCCTGATCTAAATCATTAGACCAAACTAATGTTGCACTGAACTAAAATATCGGTAGTTAATACTTCACAAATTGGAAATATTAGGTATGATATAAAATTTTCAGATTCAGTTTTTTGGGAATTTTGATGAAATTAGAAAAACGGTAGGAATTTTTCAGCTCTCTGTATGTCGACATATTCAGTTCAAGTTTAGATACTGTAGCGATTCATTTGTGCGTGAAGACTGAAAGTGTTTCTTCTGAAGAAGTTTGTAGATCCTCAAATATTATGAAATACCCGAACCCCGAATTTGTGCGAGGGAGATTCGGGTATTTGGGTAATCGCAGATTCTTCCCTATTGGCCGACGACGATCACGTGACCGTCGTCGACCAATAGGGTGAATCCCCTATTCTCCAAATACCCGAATCTCCCTAGCACAAAAGGCCTCTTCATTCCTTCTGGATGTAAAGTTTTTGCTATCACTGAGATTACTTGCTTCTTTTTTTCATCGAACTGGGGGTCGATTCTTGAATCTCGGTCAAGAACTGAAGAGTATGACAACTGCCAAATGTTTGCGTCGATTTTCTAAGTTGAATATAAACAACAAGTAGCTATTGGCCGACGACGATCACGTGGCCGTCGTCGACCAATAGGGTGAATCCCCGATTCTCCAAATACCCGAATCTCCCTAGCACAAAAGGCCTATTTATTCCTTCTGGATGTAAAGTTTTTGCTATCACTGAGATTACTTGCTTCTTTTTTTCATCGAACTGGGGGTCGATTCTTGAATCTCGGTCAAGAACTGAAGAGTATGACAATTGCCAAATGTTTGCGTCGATTTTCTAAGTTGAATATAAACAACAAGTAGAGATGACCTGCGCCTGCAATCGAATGTCACTTGACAATCGAGTGTTAAATCTCCTATTCGGAACTTCTGCGAAGATGCCAGCGCCCTAACGGTTGAATTTGGAACCTGTCCAAGCTGGTAGTTTTATGTAAACAAACCGTAGAAGGAATATTTATTAAGCAGAGCTTGAATATTTAAAGAAATTATAATAATTTCGTGTAAGATTTCTTGAGAAGGAACCTTTCGTTTGGATATAATTTCGTGCTTTAAATCATTCCTGGAAGATAATTACTGTGTTATTTTAGTGTATGTTGCTTGGTGGATCAAAATACCTATGTTTACTTGACTCTCTGGAAAAATAGGCACCTCAATAAGTAATTTAAGGACTCTTATTAATGTGGAGAAGTGCTGAATGCAGGCTATATTATGTTGTTAATCTAGAATCAGTCCAAATGATATGACTTGTTCTCTTTGTTTGCAAACGAGTGAATCAATAAAATGAAAACAGATTTTCTGCTTTAGTTCTTTCGCATCGTATTTCTAAAGAAAAGGAAACAGATAGACATATAATTTATTTTATTTTCATATAATAGCAGCTCAAGATACACAAACAAAATGAAAAATGTCACAGCTATATAGGAATGAAAAATATTAATATATGTATATGAATTACTTCAGCTATTATCAACTATAACAGTATATCTAGTTTTCGTCAGGTTTTCAACCAGATCACTCTTTTTTAATACATTTTGTGTATTATTTGAATTAGGTAGCTGCAGAAGTGCTCTGTAGTTTCTTTGCAGCATTTTTCATCAAAATTCTATTATTTTCATTAACACCTAAAAACATCATGACATGAAGTTGTTTCGGAATGAATACATTGTAATTTACCTTTATAAAAAGAAACATCTTCAGAGAAATGCAGTGAACATACTTTCATGTATTTCGTGACCTGTTTTCCAATCTTCAATTTCTAAATCTAGGCCTTTCTTCTATCATTGAGTTCCCTGCCATAGACTGTTTCCAAATTAACTTTACTTTCATTTGGCTTCGGAAAACTTGAGGCAGTAGATGATCCTTTTTTCTTTTACCATGAATAACATTTGAGTTGAGACACACAACAATAGTCATTTCGGGAGGATGCCATTCCGAATTAATGCAATCGAAAATTTTAATCGCAAAGAAAGGAATCGATTGATGAATATTACAAACACTTTCGGTATACCAAAATTTCAACTCGGAGAACAACACAAAAGCTCGAAAATGAACTCCAAAAGTAAGCAAAGTACGTTAGAATAACAGGCACGTCGAAAAACTACTAGCCTGAAAGTGTTCAAATTTCTATCGCTAGAGAGCGTATCGCTTAGCCGTAGTTGCGAATACTCCGTGCTAAGGTTATGTTTATATTTGGATTTGAAATTTTCGACACCTTGCATTCAGTTTATTTCTTGAATATTTGCTTGAAAACATGGTCGAAATGGCGAATAGAACTCTTACAAATTTTGCAGATGCTCGAGAAAACTTGGGAAATCTGAATAAATATATGACAATTGTAATACTCTTCAATTCTTGATCGAGATTCAAGAATCGGCCCCCTGATTAATCGACGTATCTCCCTCTCTCTCTCCTTTTGTTCTTCACCAAAGAAGAGAAGGATAGAAGTTAATCGATTGATCATTCTGCGATGAAATACGCACCCTATATTTCGCACAAAGAAAACATCATGTATCTAACTTCGTTCATATTATACTCGAAGTAGTTTAATTGAGTTCAGTATTTCTTCACTCAACTCCATAAAATAACCGCCTGAATTTCAGTTCCAAAGTTTAATTCAATGAGGAACTCGTCTTTAAGTCTGGAGTTCATCAACTTTGAACTGCCTCTAGTTCACACCCGGTTTTGAGAGGGGTTGCAACATCACGACCCAATTAACTCAACATACATTTCGGTTAAGCGTGTTAAATTTCACCCTGGCCGGACACCATCAGATATCGCAGTGTTTGCGGAATTCTGGATCTCTTCACATGCTAATGTTAATGAGGAAATCATGCAAACAACGATCATTGACTTGAATTGTGTACTTCAGTTATCTATTTGTCTGCCCGATAATTATAATTCATCATGAATTTGGATTGGGATAGATGTAGTTTGGTCAGTATTGAATTTTCATTATTCTGAACATATAATAATAAAGTGAGGGTCACAAATCAGGATTTATTTCAGTAAATCAAAATAGTTTACTCGTTAAAAATATGATCGGACAAGTAAAATAGTATTTTATATATATCGGGGTATTTTCGTAAAAAATATCTTAAGCGCATCTAATTTTTTCGAAAAAAATCGAAAAAACACGTTGCTAAGTAATATTTTAACGAGAAGCATCAGTGCTGGTGGCAACAAAAATACGAGTCGAAGGCGAGAACTTTAGCACCTGCACGAATGCTTTTTGTTAAAAAATATTATTTTGCAATGTGTTTTTTCGATTTTTTTCACAGGAAAATTGTTGTATTGTTATTTTTGGTGACAACAACTGTCAAGTTTTGCCGCGTGTTAACTCGAATAAACTGCTAACAGCTCCTGCCAAACAGTTTTTCCACCTAGAAACCATTTTTAATTCAAAATTGCGCGTTTCTGATTGGTGGAAATTACGACGAGGGAAATAGTCGATGAAAAAATTGTTTTATACAGCGTGTCCCAAATTTATATCAGACGTCATCGACTATTTTTTTGCACATGCTCTGGGAAACAGCCTGCTATCATTTTGTTTGAATGCCTGTAATTTTCTTCCTGAAAACAGTCTCAAACGAATAGGTCACTGATGAAGAATCCATGGTCAAATTTCATTTTGACCGTCCGGCCGTGTGCGCTATAACTTTTGGAAATTCCAAATAATTGATCTCGAAAATTTTATACTTCGTTTAAATTTCTGAAATATCTTAGTCGCCATTTCATAACCGAGTACTATATTTCAGCCCTATAAGATTTGTAGTTGTCGAAGATGGTCTCAAACGACTAGGATGAATTCACTGATGACGAATCCGGAGTCAAAATCAATTCTGTCTGTCCGGCTTGCCGTCTCTGAGCACGATTTCGGAAATTGTAGAATCTTGTCGACTTAAGTTTCGAATTCTAAACTTAAGTCAAAAACCTCCAAGGGATTTGAATCAAATTTAGTATACAAAATAAATTGCCACAATTGTAGTGGTTGCTATACAGGGTCTTTCACGAGGAACCTCACCCATATTTATACGGGAAACTACTGAACGTATTTTCATGAAATTCAGCACTTATAAGTATTTCACGATGCTGATGAAATCTAAAATATTTTCAAGGCATGAGCACCATCAGTTTTGGTTGGAAAATTCTCTCTGAGCGGGAAAATTCGAAAAAAAAATCGAAAATAGAGCTCCGCTGAAACAAGAATAACTTCGAGGTTTTTGGATGGAAAATTTTCATTTTTGGGATTTTTCAAGATGTAAGATTGATGTATCCACTTTGAAAATCGAAATCGCGATTCATGATACAGGGGGTGAAAAAATCGCTTTCAAAGTTAGGGATGACAAAATCGTGAAAAATCAATTTTTTCAAATTAGAACCCCATTTTTTTATGGCAGATATTGAATCTACGTTAAAAAATAATGTGAGTGTATGCATCACACCCTTGCCCTAAAGTGGATATTTTCTGAGTTATTCACAAAAAACTGTTTTTCGTCTTGAATTTTCAGCTATTTCTTTTCCCTTCACGCCAAAAAGATGACATTTTCAGGAACTGTTACTTAAACCATGTTTTAGATTTTACTACCCTAATATGCAAGAGAAAAAAGTTACAGGTTGTTCCTAAATAGATGGCGAATTTGGATTCGAATTTGTATCGGAAACCTCTTTATTTCAACTAATCGGCCATCGGTTTTCTCTCCAGTGATAAATAAATAATTCCTTATGAACCATATGCAAAAACTTACCATGTTTTACATTATTTTTTTTTTATGATAGATATCATTAATTACATCTGCCAAATTCCTCTTTATTCAGTAGCATTTTGTGTTTACTATTAATTTGGTGATAATTCGTATTAAGTTATAAAATCGATCACTATGCCTAATTTTACCAATGAAGATTATTTAAATCTCATTCTACTTCATGGAGAATGTAATAAAGTTGTAGATAGAACGATTCGACTGTTCATTGAGAGGTTTCCTGACCGACCCAGACCAACGAGAGATACCATTAACATTTTCCATCCAAAAACCTCGAAGTTATTCTTGTTTCAGCGGAGCTCTATTTTAGATTTTTTTTTCGAATTTTCCCGCTCAGAGAGAATTTTCCAACCAAAACTGAAAAATGTTACATCAAAATAAATTGAAAATTTCTAAGGAATCTATTTCTGCAATAAAAAAATGCTGTTCTAATTTGAAAAACGGAAGTTGACGTCATTTCCGGAAAAACCGGAGGTGCTCATGCCTTGAAAATATTTTAGATTTCATCAGCATCGTGAAATACATATAAGTGCTGAATTTCATGAAAATACGTTCAGTAGTTTCCCGTATAAATATGGGTGAGGTTCCTCGTGAAAGACCCTGTATAGGCACCACCAAACAACATCTTAAAAGTAGATTATCCAATCATAAGAGCTCACTCAATAAGGAGTTTAACCAACAACAGGACTGCACTCGTGGAGCATTATCTTGCTACAGGTCATAATTTTGATTTAGAATTAGACAACCTTGTCATTTTGGATAGGGAGACAGACTATAGAAAGAGACTAATTTCTGAGATGATTTGTATCAAAAAAATTCAATACTTCCATTAATTTTAGAATTGACGTAGAAAACTTGAGTAATACATATTGCCATCTTATCAATAGAATTAGAATTGGGTGGGAAGAAAGTTCTTTGTTGATTTCACTGTTTTTAATTCTGTGCTTGTCCAAATGACATATAGATATTTAGGTTAAGTAGAATTAAATTTTAAAGCTTGTTGGTGGATTGACATATATGGATTTATAAAGTTTGAATAAACTACCTCGGTAGCCTAGAGGGTGAGACATGTTCTAGGATGCTGAAGGTACCGGATTCGAATCCCGGCGAGGTCATGAATGTTGTGTTAAGTTTGTGGTGAAGGTAAATGTTTGTGTGTCTATAAATGCAAAGTCTCTAGTTGGTATAAATCTGAATGAATGTCAATGTATAAATGTAAAAATTGAAAGCTTGTCTAAATGGCCATAGTAGCCGAGGACACCTAAAGGAGTGAATGAATGAATGAAAAGTTAGAATACTTAATCAATGTAATCATCTTATTGATGAAGGTTTTTATCATTTTTAGTACATAGTGGTTAGTTCTCACAAGACCAAAGAAATAATATTTTTGTTTTTTTTCTTATACCCCTTGCCTGATGTGATCTGTATGTTTTTCGTTTCCTTTCTCAGCCTGAAGAAGAGGAGAATGGTCCTCGAAACTGTAGCCAGTGTATTAATTGAAAAATCAAAATATTGTCACAGAACCGAATCCAATTTCTCATTAATATTAATAATAGTGTTTCGAATTTCAATTCGAACCCATGGTTATTTTCGGAGATATAATGAAAAATGTGACAAATTTCCTTGGAATTTCGATGTTAATTCCTCAATATCTCAAGAAGAGGAGATGCGATCAGATAAAACTTCTGTGATAAGTTGAAGAATGCCAACAGGCAACATAGTGCAATTTCATGTAGATCTAATTGATATAAATATAAAAAAATTATTCGAATTTGAACGGGGCTCCTGACTTCACATTAGTGCTCTTCTAGATTTTTTTTGGAGGAACACCTGATTCCTATGATACTCGGTATAAATGAACTCCACATTGCACAAATTTCCTTCAAGATAATAGAAGAAAATTTCGGTCCTAATATAATTTTGATTATATCACGTCTGGGAATACAATGTCGTCTTTGTCCATGCATTTAACGAGAGAACATGGCTCATAACAAGGGTTCCGACTGATACCTACTTTATTAAATTTCAGCCGACTGAATTGACAAGGGAAACTGGGTTAGTGGGTATTTTCTGGTCCGAATCACATCGGTCAGTTGGGTCATTGAGAAATTGATGATCAAAAACCCTTGAGGTTTGAGTTGCCTAGAGATTTGATGGAGTGGAATTCAGGTAAGAACTTGAAATGGACCTCTTGATACATTGGGGTGGGTTCTCAGGAGCTGTTGCGAAACTCTTCAAGGTTCATCTTCATATTTCCAGTTTTTTCCAATACCTATCTGGGTGGAAATGGGTAAATACCTAAGTGAATAAATGAAATTATAAAAAAGCTGCTGACTTCTTCTAATCTGTACTTTTGGAAATATTGGAAAAATGGAATTTTTAATGGGTATATCTATGGAATCATTGGGTGGATTTTACCCATTTACGACACTCGATATTTGTAGAGTAGATTTGAACCTCAATTACGAAGGCCGAATCCGTGAAAAAACGTACAATCCAGCCAAAGATTCCACAGATATATCCATGTAAAATGTATTTTCCCAATATTTCCAAAAATACAGATTATATAGAAATGAAATTCAATTCGTTATCGAAAAATAACTGTTCGAAGTTTCATACAGAAATTCATGAGGATATTATGATAAGAAGATCACAGAATATTGAATATTTGACAAAAAAATTTGAACTTTTTTTGAAATTGTTCTGATGGCACGATCATCAAGCAATTTTGCACAAAGTTGTCCAGTAGCTGCTTAGTTTCATCATGACTGAATCAGGTTTTTTTATTTATTCCGAAAAAAACAACGATATCGATAAAAACACGAAATTCGACATATTTTTTCCCAATATCTTCAAAATTTATGATCGTTTCAAACTGAAATTCCGTACACTGCAGTGAAATGTATACTTCAAGCTATGACCATCCTTTTTCCGAAATGAAATGAACAGTTTCCAGAAAAAAATTTTTTCGGAAATTTTTTTCCGAAAAAATTTGGAAAAAAAAATTTTGAAAATTGACTGAAAGCTCTATCTCTACAAATTCCGCAGAAGTTGTATGTTCTGAAGTATCAGCCAACCGCCAAGTTTCAATTCGATGGCTTCAGTAGTTCTCAGAATATCAGGGAAATAACCTCGACACTTCAAATTAGGGCTGGGAATCATGAATGAATGATTTGAATATTCGAATATTCATTGAATAGTCATTCGAATAATTTGGTTTTGCATTATTCATGTATTCATGAATATTCACTGAATAGTTGAATAATCAATGAATAGTTTTTATTCATGAATACTCAATGAATACTTTTTATTCATGAATACTCAATGGATACTTTTTATTCATGAATACTCAATGAATAGTTTTTATTCATGATACTCAATGAATAATTTTATTCATGAATACTCAATGGTTAGTTGTTATTCATGAATACTCAATGAATACTCTTTATTCATGAATAGTTGACTATTCACTGAGTAGTTTTTATTCATGAATAGTAGAATATTTAATGAATAGTTGAATAAATGAATATCCAGTGAATAGTTGGATGTGCATGTATCCATGAATATTGGTACTATTCATAAATATTAATGTATTCAGAACTGCTGATTAGTAGTTAGTAGAGTAATCCATCCTTCGTAAAACTACGATTTGAGGTTTGAAAAATCATTCAACTGATTATTCAGGAACGAGTTCATGTGATTCACTACGAACAAATTCTTTGATATTTCTTATTGTGTAGTGTATCTTTCGTTACTGCAGTTGGTCATTTATTATTTCCAGATTAACTCTATGTAGGAATTTGAAAATTGTTATTACTATCTTGATTTTGGAGTTTGCAATTTTTGAATTGCTAAATTTAAATGATATTGAAATACTGGATGACAAATCTTTCATGATCAAGTGTAATTTCAAGTATGTTTATATATTTTATGTTTGCAATTTCTTAAAATATGTGTGGAACAGTTTCGGGAAATAATTTGTTGTATGTTGAAATTAATGAAACTTATAATGAAATTGATACAATTATACAATTTGAATTCAAACTTTTCTATCAATTTGTTCAATAGGGGCACATTACATAACTTCAACTTGAATTGAACCTAACAGCCTATCTCCCGCAAAATAATCCTAACACGTATTTTGTTCGATACAATATCGAATTTGATAACCTTAATTATTTTGTTATTATTATTTGTACCTGAACATATATCATGTATCATGTGTTGAGTTCAGATGCCTGAAAATCAATGATTGTTCGAAAGTGCAGAATAAAATGTAAACATTATATAAAATGAATACCAAAGAATTTATTCGGAGTAAATCACATGAACCTGTTACATTCGGGAATAGTCAGTTGATCTTTCACACTTTTATTCGTAATTTTACGAATGATGGAATATTTTACTAACTATTCATCAGCAGTCCTGAAAAAATTAATATTTATGAACAATACCGAATACTCATTGATACATGAATATCCAACCGTTCACTGAATACTTATCTATTCAACTATTCGTTAAATATTCTCCTATTCATGAATGAAAACCATTCACTGAATAATCAAATTGAATGAATAGTCAAATATTCATGAATAGTCGACTATTCATGAATAGTCAACTATTCATTGAATAGTCAACTATTCATGAATATTCAACTATTCATTGAATATTCATGAATAAAAACTATTCATTGAATATTCATGAATAAAAACTATTCATTGAATAGTCATCAATAAGGAGTATTCATTGAATATTCATGAATATTAACTATTCATTGAATAATTCATGAGTTTGAATGAATTATTCAAATATTCGAATAAATTTTCGAATGAATATTCGAATACAAAAAACCGAAAAAGTCCCAGCCCTACTTCAAATGGCTATAACTTCGAAATCGTTCGCCCGATTTTGCCCTTAGCGAACTCAACCTTTGCATTTTAAAATGAAACCAACCTTGAAATGTTCAAGTCGATAAAATCCACTCTACTCTTGTAATCGTGCGTACCTTCGGCCGGTAGCTCGGACAGAATCGATTTTGACATCGGATTCGTCATCAGTGATTTCCAGAACAACCAAAAAAATGCTGATCCAATCACGATGAAACCTGGTGAAATAATAACCTGAATGAGAGGAGACGTTTCACAGTCGTTTCACTTCTTTGAAAATCTTCTTTTTTTCTACACCACCGAAGAGGTAGAGTAAAAGGCGCGTTTTTTTCTATTATAACTCAGGGACCAATAGTCGGAAATCATTCGGGTGAGAATTTTAGGTTGAGCTATGCAATAGTAATCAAACTATGGGAGCTTCATGAAAAGTCGGTAGTAACTTTTCGAGAAATCATTTTTTTACCTGCTACCCCCAGTTTTGACCCCTTAGGGTACACCGATCCTGCTGAAAAGCTTGGAGGATCAATCCCGAACGTCACACGATTTTTCTACCAAGCTTCACGCATTTCGGTTCAGTGCTTCAGAGAAATGCCCCGAAAAACGGACGGCGGACGGACGAATTATTTTTATTAGTTCATTCAAATCTACATACTTCAAAATGTAAACTGTGAAATTTTCAGGGGGGGTAATTCCATTTTTTTTGGTCGATCACTAAGGTTTATTTTTTGATTTTATCAAATAATAAACCAAAATGAGTGATATCGAATCTGTTGAAGGTAGCGAAATTCAAAGGGCCTGGGTAATCGGCTGTTCCACAGTTATTCCCAAGAAATATCAAAGGAATCAAATTCAATTATTTTGAACTATTTCATCATTTCAATGAATATTCCTTGTCATTTTCATTTACCGCTCACTGAACGGTAACTGATTTACTTATCGTTCTGTGCACCTTAGCAACCAGTAAAAATGTTCTACCAATCTAGCAAAAAACACCGTAACTAACAAAACCCGTTCTATCCTGCAAAAATTTTTCTTGTTTTAGAAACTCAATTCACAGTAATATCAAACGAAACGAATAGGATTTTCAATTGCATCGTCGAAAAGTTAAGTTATTAACTTTCAACATTCTCGTCATCATCAACTGACCCCTTCCTGATTCTGTCTGAATTATTCCCTGAGAGAATCGAACCCATTTCGTTTCCTATCTGCGAGCTGAAAAATATCGGGAAGTAATTTAAAATTTTCCCCGTTTCCTCTAATGCTCAGCGAAACAGAATTTCTAATTTTCCATCAGGCACTTTGTGCTGGTGTACGTGTTTCGACACCATACCCCGTGAAAACATTATTTTTTATTGGTATTAACACTCCCTTTATTTCTCACTTTTGCGGGAGCTCTAGAGGAATTCTCACTTCATTACCTACTTCAAATGGGGAAAAGCATATTCCAGACATCTTAACTTGAGGAAACAGGGTTAGTTCTATCGACTGAAATTAGGAAAGCCTTTTTATATGTTCTTTAAAAATGTGAAGATGAAGGAGTTGGAAGTTGAGGAATGATGTGTGTGTATGTGTACTATGGATCTACTCGTTATAAGAACCATATTTCTTATACTGGGGTGAAATTTCTAGATTTAACGATTATTTTGTTCCTTGATTTTATTGAATGTTGGGAATTTTACGCGCTCTAATTTTAAAAGTAATATGTACTCGAACGATGGTTCACATATTTCATATTCTTCTATATTACCTATGTGTCGTTGTTGTATAATACACTAATTGAATCAGGTGTGAATCGTAGCGTGCTTAGACTCCAAATATGAATAATCGGAGACTTCCTACTATTTTATGAGAAAGTTGAAAGATAGAGCTAACGAGTAAAGAATATAGATTGATATTTCGAATAATCTGAGTATATTTAAAAAAATGCCAAATTCGACACCAGAAGGGGTCTTTCCCTTGCCCTGCGCCATTTTGCAACTATAGAGAATGGCTCTAGTGTCGATGCCTTTTACTGAGTTTGTTGCAGTAACATCTCAATTGATCGCTCTTGAATAAGTTTACTATCGCTAGGACTAATTAAAGGCTTCCATTCGTATCATTATTTGTGAGTGGTATCTGTAGATCCTATACATACATAAACAGGATATTTTAAGTTTCGATTAAAGCTTGTTATTGTTATTTCGTATTATTTTTCAGGTTTCTTTATGGATTTTCACTTCCAATATCTGAAACAGAACTATTAGAGTTTGAATAAAATTGTTTTTTTCATGAAAAACGCCCTTGCGGTTCGCAGTATCAAACTAACAAGAAAATCTCAAATCGAAACGAAAAATCGAAAGAAAATAATTCTTGAAATTTTCTGCTTTGTCTGATGAAAGAGTTAGTTTGTATCGTTCATATTGTTCCTGTATTGTTCATTAGGCAATCTGTTTTGCAAGAAACTGCCCTTGACAAACAGTTTGATACTGCAATCCGCAAGGGCGTTTTTCGTTGAAATAAACAAGTTTTGTTTAATTTTAAATATTTCAGATATTGCGAGTGAAAACCCATAAAAAACCTAAAATATAACACGATATTTTCCTTGAAACCCTACCATATGACAATATTGAATATAGGTACATCCACTGGCATATAAATGATAAGAATAAAAAAGCACCACTGACTTGAAGACGGCAGCTTTCGCGCGCATTTTCAAATTAGTTGCAGAGGTGGAATTTCTCGAGTAAAATGAAAAATAATAACGATAATGGGGAGGTGACAAGAAAATTCGTCACATTTTTCCTTATATTCCAGAAAATAAGTAGAAGATTGCGGTGAAATTTGGCGCCTGGTTATTACGTAGTGAGTTGAAGGATTTCGCCGCATTTCAATGACATTTGAAATATCCTTCCAGATAATTAAATTTCTGAAAACGATATCGATCCAAGTTATTCGCACGTCGGTATTCTTCAACTCTATTCCAATCTTTCGTCCGATTCCATCAGTTTTTCTTGAGATATTGAGTAAATAACCTAGGAATTCAAATAAGTATAACCTCCAAAATCGATTGGCTAATTTGAACTACTAATGAACCTGACCATATTTTGATGCGTAAACTATGCAGAAAGTTTTAAGCTGATAGCTCCAGCAGTCCAGCCTAGTCGTTCAAGACCATTTTCGAGAGAAATATCGAAAATTACAGACATTTGGGCCAAACGATGGCACGCTATTCCTTCGAACATGCGCAAATTCGATAGTAAGAATCTGAAAAATATTTATATGTATAGTATATCCGATACTTCCTCCGTTTTAATAAAATTTTTCAGTGAAAGAGAGTTCACAGAGATGGATAAGCTTCCGTTAGTGGATCTACATAAACGAAAGAACTAATGTTTATCGATAAATCAACGATTTTTTTTACCGTGACTGAGTCATAATATCGCCAAATGCATATGAATACAAAAAAAGTACACTCCAAATAATTCGTGTCATCCGCACGACTGATTTTGGTCTATTATTTGATAAAATCAAATAATAAACCTTAGCGATCGACCAACCGAATAAAAAATTTAACCCCCCCCCCCCGAAAATTTCACAGTTTACGTTTTGGAGTATGTAGATTTGAATAAACGAATAAAAAAAATCCGTCCGTCCGCCTTCCGCTGTCCGCCGTCCGTTGTCCAGGGCTTTTCTCTGGAAGTACTGAACGGAAATCCTTGAAACTTGGTGGAACAATCGTGTGTCACTCGAGGTTGATCCCTCAAGCTTTTCAGCAGGATCGGTGTACCCTAAGGGCTCTAAATGGGGACTGGGGGAAAAAAAAATATTTTTTCGAAAACTTATCACCCAATTTTCATGAAATTTTAAATGTTGTTTACTGTTGCATAACTAAACCTAAGAAATTTGACCTGGATGATTTCCGACAAGTGGTTCCTGAGTTATAAAGAAAAACGCTGCAAATTTCCAATAATGTCGAAAATGAATCATAGCATTCGGTTCTAAGTTGTTCAAGTTATCAATGGTTTATTGCGCTATTTAACTGAGAAAATAATAATAATTTGTGTAAAATTTGCAGTGTTTTTTGATGATACAGCAAAAGTTCTTGGTACTTCACTCTGTAAAGATGGTAGCATAAAGCTACCATTTTTTTTTCAATATTTGGTTATTGATTTTCGAAGAAAAAATCACATGAACCGAACGTTTCCGAGACGTAGTAGGGTTGTACCACTACGAAATGGTAGAGATAGCGCTAGGATAACACTAGGAGATGAACGCCATAGGAATACCGCCCAAAGTATTTCACATTCCGATGGTTGGACTCCGTAAAATCCACCTGAGATTGCGCAAGCTCAATTCCGTTCAGAATTCTGGTAGAAGTTCCAAGAACTGTTTTTGTATCAGGACAAAGTAAGTCGTATACGAATAACTTGGACAATACTACTAGCTAAAATCAAGGTGGAAATTTGTTGATTTATTGATTAGTACTCATTTTCCGCCAATGAAAATGTACATTCTATTCGCGAATATCCCTTAAGTCCATATTAAAATGAAGCATAGCAAGGCCCCATGGGATTGTTGAAAACAATAGAATGCATTGAGCTCGTCAATATTATTCATACTAAATAATCTCATTTGAAATCAATTTTATCTTACCATGCCAAGTTTGAAAACAAATCTCTCATTCTTTCGAAGCTATGAATTCATTATTTTGAATTCTACTACTGATATGGTCGAATTCTGGAATAAACTAGTTTTCGAACAACCCGAGTTGGAAATAACCAATTCAACTGCTTTCACGTTTCAATCGAAATAAGGAAATGAAGAATTTTCAGGAAAATCAAGCGTGAAATAAATTTTCAGCACAAAAAGGAATAGAGGAACTTATACTAGAGTTCGATAAAATCTTATCCAGAAATCTAACATTGCTTCGACAAGTCTGGTTCAGTTTCTTTCATCATACGACTTAGTTTTTTCAATCTTTAATATCAGTGACTTCGAAACATCTACTGCTCTACAATGAACCTGAAATTTAATCAATAAAATTCTTGTTTCTGTTTTCGTTCAATTATTTATTGGAGAATAATATTCGAACAGAATTGATAAAATAGAAAATTATCAACATGAACATTCATCGATGAATCAACAAATCATCATTCACGTTGATCTGAGCAAATCACATTATTACCCTGAGATATAAAGAGAAAGATGCCTTTTGGAACAGGTACATGCCAGTTCGATGATATTCACCAATTATCAGCGAAGCTTAACCCTGAAGAGCTTGAAAGAGTTTTACAGGAAACTTAAGCCATATAGTAGCGAGGCTCTGGAAATGAAATCTTACTAGCCCCACCTAGATAAACCCTCACGAACCCAACTCTCTGAATTACCCGACGTGATTGCATTTGTATGATAAGATATAATTCTCTGCGATTTTCAGTTATATGATCCCATCACATTTCGAAAAATATCTTCCACAGAAATCCAAATTTAATCGAGAAAATCTGTTTCAGACATCATAACTTTCAAGAAAAGTGCATAATAATTCCGAATCTCATTTAATCGATTTTATCTATCTCGGTCATCATGTGATTTCACTGAAGGAATCACTTGGCGGATTTTACCCATTCACGAATTCGACCTTCGTTATTAAGCCCCAAACCTACTCCACAAATATCGAGTATGTTCACGCAGTCGGCCGTTAGGCCGACCGTAAACACAAAAACTTCCGGAAGAAACGACTTAGAAACTCGATATTTGTAGACATGGTTTGGGGCTTAATTACGAAGGTCGAATTCGTGAATGAGTAAAATCCGACTAATGATTCCGTAGATATACCCATACAAAATTTTATTTTTCTAATATTTCCAAAAATACAGATTAGAACGAATTGAAATCCAGTAATTTATCGAAAAAAAATCTAGAAAAACACTACCGTGAAGGCAGCAGCTGTCGCGCGCAAGTTCAAATTCGTTGCCGAAGCGGTCATCTACATAAAACATGCGCGCAAAAGCTGCTGCCATCATGGCAGTGTTTTCCTAGATTTTTTTTAAAATTAAGTGACCATATGATCCCAACAAAATTGTGCTTGAAGTTGCGAGTTGCTAAAATTACAGAAATTTGGACAAACGATAGCACCCTGTTCCTCTAAAACATGCACCCAAAAATGAAAGTTATTCCCAAAATTCCATTCAATCGATAGTATGTATTCCGATATTCATGTGATTCCACAGAAAAGTGTCACTTTAATGTCAGCTGATAGGATAATGGTGTCCAACAAAAAATCTCGGATTATCCATGCCTGCTAAAAGCAGAATCTTGTACTGTATTATAAGAATTTTCTCGGCGAAGAAAACTCCTGAAGCACTGCCACAATGAGCGCATTAGCCCCATATTATATCCTTATGATCATACGTCCTTTCGGAATTCTTAGGCATCTTGGAAACTGCTTCAGCACTTCCAGAATTTATAGTATTGTTCATTGGGAAATACGTGCTACGCAACGTTCTCCCTAACAAGCAGAGCGAGAATTCCCATTCAGCGATAAAGATGATATATTGCAGTCATTATATGGTGATAGGAGTCATAACGACTTAACTTCAAGTCTTACAGTACAAATTGAAGGCGATAATTCTAGCAGAGAATTATTGCTTTGAATATTTTCTGGAGCACGAGAAACTTTTGATATATTTTGGGAATTATGATTCCTCTGTTGACTTCTGCGGATGGAAAGGTTTTCCACCTGGAAACTTGGAGATATTTCATTTTTAATTGTGTTTGTTTTACCCTCAGGCAAATTAGCTTCTTGCAAAATTGATTGCGAAATCAGGATATTATCGAGAAACGTAGTGAGGGGTTGTAATTTTTATTTAGGAAGACTTCGAATCTGCAGGAACATTGAGTATGGACGAAATAAAATCTTATTTGTATAAATAAATGTCTAGAAATTAACGGTCAAAACTTTGAGCATCTTCTCTAGTTATAACTGCGAGAGTTTGCCATGGTTCTCCTAATAGTAACTTGAAGTCGGTTTCAAGAAGGGGTGAAAAATCTACAGCATGGTTCAAATAACAGTTCCTGAAAATTTCATCTTTTTGGCGTGAAGGGAAAAGAAATAGCTGAAAATTCAAGACGACAAACCGTTTTTTGTAAATAACTCAGAAAATATCCATTTTAGGGCAAGGGTGTGATGCATACACTCACATTATTTTTTAACGTAGATTCAATATCTGCCATAAAAAATGGGGTTCTAATTTGAAAAAATTGATTTTTCACGATTTTGTCATCCCTAACTTTGAAAGCGATTTTTTCACCCCCTGTATCATGAATCGCGATTTCGATTTTTAAAGTGGATACATCAATCTTACATCTTAAAAAATCCCAAAAATGAAAATTTTCCATCCAAAAACCTCGAAGTTATTCTTGTTTCAGCGGAGCTCTATTTTCGATTTTTTTTTCGAATTTTCCCGCTCAGAGAGAATTTTCCAACCAAAACTGAAAAATGTTACATCAAAATAAATTGAAATTTTCTAAGGAATCTATTTCTGCAATAAAAAAATGGTGTTCTAATTTGAAAAACGGAAGTTGACGTCATTTCCGGAAAAACCGGAGGTGCTCATGCCTTGAAAATATTTTAGATTTCATCAGCATCGTGAAATACTCATAAGTGCTGAATTTCATGAAAATACGTTCAGTAGTTTCCCGTATAAATATGGGTGAGGTTCCTCGTGAAAGACCCTGTATATAATAACATGTTATTATAAGTCTGGAGAATATTTTTAGGTTGGTTGATTGATTTCATATAATTCATTTATAAATTTCGTGAAAAAATTATAATTATGGAGTTTTCAATATGAGAATGGGCGAGGATGGAATTGTGTATAATCACAAAGTGGAATGAAATTGAATATTGCATGAACATCAAGTTGAAGATCAGTATTTCAAGTCCAGTATAGTGAAATGTTTTCCTTGTGATAATATCGCATAAAGCACCAAATCATAAGAATTAAGTGAGTGTATGAGTTTTCTCAATCTTGTTTCTTTGAATTTCAAACCTTGTATCGGTTATACTCCAGAAGAAGAGATATCTGTGGGGAACTTGTAACAAAGCGCAGGAGTGTATTAGCACATTGATAAATGTTTAAATGCTTATAACTTTTTACCTGAGCCTGAAAAAATGGCAAATGAAAACAGTGTTTTATTGGATGAGAGGAATCTATGGTTAAAATTAATGTACAACTTAAAGACTCACCCTGTATAAATTTCGTGGAAAGTTATTTTTTGTTACTTGTCAACAGAGATGAAATGTCAAATTTATTTCCCGTCACAGAAAAAAAAATTTTTTGGGTTGAATGGTTGAAAAAAAAATTATAAGAATGCACAATGTTGCCACATTCTTATATTCAAGAATTTTCGGGAAAATGAAACTGAAATTCAGTGAAAAATGGAATAATAACTAACATTGCGCATTCTCATTGAAGAATTAAGTTCATCCAAAAAAAAAAATTTTCAAAAAATAATCAAGCCTGCAGAATGCCACCCTGTTTTCTCTTAAATTTCACGCGTTTCCAGTATATCTCGCGGTTATTGGCAACGTTAAATTAGGCAGACAGCGAGAAGGTATATGACCTTGAGATATTAGCGAGGTTTAATGAAACTTTATGTAGCGGTGTTGCCGGGTCGTAATTAAACAACACGTGGTAATGTTCGCTCTTAAGTTTATGAACTCATATCTCTTCTAAAATGAAATACAAATCATGCTGTGTAGCTTGGCTAAATTTCCTCTCATCCGAAATGGGAGTCCGTAGGATTTCAATTTTAATATATCTCAACCAGATCTATGTCTGATACTCTTCCCCCGCTATGTATCTGATACCTGCATGCCGTCTGAGTCTGAAACGATGAAAATTACTTTCTGGGATTTGATGAAATATACCTACGTTCGTGAAATTGCAGAAGCTTTTCAGTTCATATCGGAGAATATCGCAAGCGAGATGGTTTCCTTGCCATTTCACCACTTTAATCAAATTTTCCGTCCTGCTTTCCCTAGATTATGGTACATAATTGAATGAGAGATCTATATCTTTTTCTCATTGAAGTTCTGGTTCTTCTCGTTCCACTGTAAGTGCACCTGCGATCGCAGTAATTCGAATATTCGAAGGTTTCGAATATTCCGAGGTAGGCGTTAGCTATTATGCGAAAGATATACTGAGAAGATGGACAAGTTCACGGCTGTTGATTCTTCTGGAATTCTAATGAAATTTGAAGAAGACCCATACTCACAACAATCAAGGGGTGTACCAGTGGATTTTCTGAATATCTTATATTCTTAGTGAAATAGAATAGTTACATCTAGGAGGAATTACCTCGGGAACTTCAACTATTGGAAATGTGGTATTCTTTAATCAACAATGAAACGATAACAATGTCAGATTATTCTTTGAACATGCGTGTGTGAATATGTATATGTGTATATTTATCCATTTTTTTAAGTAATTTAATTATTCATTCGTTTATTCCTCCATTTATTTATTTGAGTAGTGTTTCGAATTGCGCGTTTTTTTTCAAGAATAAATAAAACACATAATTGGCATTCATTTTCAAAAACTTTCCATTGTATTAGTTATGATATTCATATACGAAAAATAATATCTGTCAAATGGCCTCCTCTTACAGACGTCCACTCTTTCGTTAAAATTTTCAATGACATTTTGACATAATTGAGGCTTTATCTCACTAATGACACGAATAATTTCATCCTTTAGTTCAGGAATCGATTGTGGATTATTCTTATAGACCTGTCTTTTCACATAACCCCTATGAAAATAGTCCATTGGTATCAAATCATTTGATTTTGGTGGCCAACAGACATCACCGTTTCTGATGGAGGTTATTCGTCCACGAAATTTTTGTCTCAATAAATTGATTGTGTCATTTGCAAAGTGAGTGCAGCAATTTCAAAGAAGTAAGGTCCAATTACATCACTTTACCATAATGCACACCATTTTTCACTTTTTTGTTCTTCCACCGAACCGGTCTCTTGAAATTTTTCAATAATTCGACCAATAGTGCTTTGAGATGGACGATTATGTAAAACATAAAATTCACGTAATTTTCTAAAAACACTTTTCACAGAACGAGAGTTCTTATGGAATAATTCAACAATTTGAACGCGTTGTTGCATCGTGTACGAAGCCATTTTTAAAAATTTCATACATCAAAATACCCAGAAGAATTCAGTGCGCCATCTACATTTCATTCATTCTCAAAAAAAAACGCGCAATTTGAAACACCCTTTATATACTAATTCATTCAATCATTTATTCATCTATTTGTTCAATTATTTGTTTGTATGTCCATTTATCTGTTCATTTATTTCGTTAATTTGTTATTAATGGTCCAGCTACTAATTCGTTCCTATGTATGTATGTATTCTATTTATACACCTTTCTTTGTCAATGATCATTTGGCTAATGTCCTTGGTAGTCGAAGCCGTAATATCGAAACCTAACCTATACTCCATTCACTTTTAGAAAGTGTAGAACATTCTCACTGCTTTTGCGCCAAACTTCAATTATGCTCTTCTTCAAACATTTTTTCTCGGAAAACCGGAGGTGTGCGAAAGGAATTAAAAAACTCTAAATAACGACATATTATTGTAGAATCTCAAACGAATCAGAAAGTTTTGGAAAAGCAATGTACAGGGTGTTTTTCTTTCAACTGCATAATTAATTTGAAATTCTGAAATTTTCACACTTACAACCCTGAATTTTGAGAAATTATTGGAATTATTGAATGTACTCATTCAGATAGTTCTTCACTGCAAATTTCATCAAAATTGGATGAGCCATACCAAAGTTATCAATAAAAGTAGAATCGATTGGTGCGAAATTTCGACATTGTCTTTTTTTGACAAAAATTTCTCGGAAAACTAGAAGTGTGCCAAGAAAATTAGAAACTCTCAAATAATGACTTATAATAGTAGAATCGCAAACAGAGAGCGAGGTTTTGGAAATGCGATATACAGGGTGTTTTTTCAACCTGCACAATTAAGATGGAATTATCAAAATATCAACCTCTCATTTTGGAAAACATTTGGGAAATGATGAATGTCCTTATCGATATTGTACTTCACTGAAAATTTCATTAAAATCGAATGAGGCATACCAAAGTTATCAATAAAAGTAATATCGGTCAAATCGGACAAATCACCCTGTATATTCTCAATAGAGACCTCCAACCATAAACCAAAGATTGTTTCGAGACTGTCTTGACTAGTGTGATTTTATCCCAAAATCTGACGGTCCCCTCCGGAATCACCCCGTATAAGCTGGGTGTCACAGGAATCACGTTCAACCTCAAAAATATCTACATTTTGGAAGATATCGGATTAAAATTCTGGATATTCATACTACGAATTGTTTCCAATCGACTGAAGTGATTAATGTGTGTCCATGACTTCCTGTTAAACCGAAAATGGACCTTACTTTCTACTTTTTTATATGAACTGATTTATTTTTTTTGCATAATCGAATTCTACGTTGAACATTGAATGGAATACTGTTGAAAAAGAACTTGAGAAAAAGAAATTTTTATCAGATGTTTTATGTTTTGTTTTTGACATCTGTTAGATAGTAATGAAGTTACACGTACTTTGTTTCAGTCCCACACGAGGGTTGAGCCTTCAGCTCGAACTCTAATTATCTGGAGTCTAGTTTCATGAAATTATGTAAGCACATTCTTCGATCTAACACTATCTGGATAGGGAAATAATTTTATGTATTTTTAAACCATAGAGCAATATAATAGGGAAGCATTCGCTTTTTAAATTCTTCTCACAAAATATAATCCAAAAATTACTGAAATTATTTCTCCATTCAATCACTGCATGATCGAAGAGTATGTGTACAAAATTTCATAAACCTAGAAGAAGAGTCTTAAAAGTTAGACCAAAAAGCATACCCCTCGCAGACACTAAAACAAAATACCTGTTTCTTTTACCTGAATGGTCAATTTTGGAAAATTATTCATAGATTTGTAATCACAGTGAGAATTAATGTATTCAGAATTTCGATGGATCCGATATCAAAAAACAAATTAAAAAAAACGACATTTACGAACTCTTAAACATATTGTGTTTGGAAGAATATGAATTTCGGAACGAAAAATATACCAATATTGTCATCACATCAATTATATATACATACAGGGTGAGTCTTTAAGTTGTACATTAATTTTAACCATAGATTCCTCTCATCAAATGAAACAATTTTTTCATTTATCATTTTTTTAGATTCGGCTCCAGCAAACAGATACAGGCTGTTTAAATTTAAAAAAAAAATCAGTTTTTTTTTGTAGCTTTGATATGGTAACTCCGAATTAGATGAACTGTGGTGTGAGATTCTCTATAACTATTACCTATTACACATATTCTTCAATAATCACTTTCATCCTACTTCGAACAGTTTCTGAGTTATAGACTCGCCGATTCATAAAACTATAGGAAATTAGCATGAAGAATGCAGAAAAAGTTTATCTTCTGTCATTATGAGAATCTTCAATAATTTTGAAATACTTGATTATTCCTTATAATTTCTCCTAAAACGCACCGTTTTTCAGATTTTCAACGTTGAATATCATAAAATCGGATAAAAATTCGAAAAATTACCTCATATTTATGGATCCGCCTCTGATCTAGTAGAGGAAGTAAATTAAGCTGGGTTCACGTTTATCCGGGCCATAGAATACACATAAATATTTATCATTTTCGCATAGAGCTAAAGTAGGTATATGCTATTTCGTGATCATACCACAGACCTAACCATAACATTCATAGACATAGGATGACATGTTATTATAAGTCTAGAGCTCTGAATAAAGAACAACAGGAAGGAGCATAAGGGCTCATATCAGGGGTTCGGGATGGAGGTTGCATATGGCCTACTTCCCTTTCACTTTGAAGAGAAACCAAATTGTTCCGAGACTTCTTTGTTCGAAGAAAATAACTAACATGAGTCATACTTGGAGGTTTAATATGGGCGCCTATGTCGCACTGATATACGAAGTAGAGAAGCGTTATGCTCCTTCCTGTTGTTCTTTATTCAAAGGTCTAGAGAATATTTTTAGGTTAATTAATTGATTTCATATAATTCATTTATGAATTTCGTGAAAAAAGTATAATTATGGAGTATTCAATATGAGAATGGACGAGGATGGAATTGTGTATTATCATATAGTGGAATGAAATTGCATGAACATCAAGTTGAAGATCAGTGTTTCAAGTCCAGTGTAGTGAAATGTTTTCCTTGTCATAATATCGCAAAAAGCACCAAATCATAGGAAGTAAGTGAGTATATGTGTTTTCTCAATCTTGTTTCTTTGAATTTCAAACCTTGGACTGGTTATTCTCCAGAAGAAATCACCGTAAGAGATATCTGTGGTAAACTTTCAAACAAAGCGCAAGAGTGTATCAGCACATTGGGAAATGTTTGAATGCTTACAACTTTTTACCTGAGCCGAATCTGGAAAAATGGCAAATGAAAAAAGTGTTTCATTTAACGAGAGGAATCTATGGTTAAAGTTAATGTACAACTTGAAGACTGACCCTGTATAGGTGTGAAACTAATGAATTTTTACAGAAACACTTCTGTCCCAAAAAACGCTTCATAGAAAACACGGATACGAAGCGACAGACCAGAAGAGACATTGTAATAAAGAATGCTAAAAACTCTTGTTAATACCCAAAGCGACGCTGCTAAAATAGATCGGTAATGAACTGTATGCAAAATTCATGAATGTGATGCTAGCACGTGAAATTTATGGATTTTACAAATGAATGGCTATGAAGATATTTCATTTCACCATTCCAATATGCAATCACAATCACTCATGGATTTCTGCAATTGTTTCAGCATTTATAACCCATTTTTCGCATATTTGAATTGCATAGAATGGCGTTATAAATTACTGGATGGAAAAGTTTGAAATCCAATAAAATCATGCCGAATTGGGTTGGACATTTCAGAATTAAATCATTGAATTTCGGACTGAAAAGTGAGGACTTTGCATTGGGCAAATGAGCCCGGAAGCTTGTAGCACATTTCTACTCGCCGAACCGAGTATTTCCTTGTCGTGATTGTGTTTGTAAATCTGCAATATCGCAGATACAGCGACCTGATGCGACTGAAGGATGAACGTCATGCACATCGATCAAAGTATTTGGCACTCGTGGGTGGGATTCGCAAGATGTTACCAGAAGATGGCGCGCTGCACGTTGTTATACTGTAGAGGTCCATCTGAAACGTGACAAGTATCGTGATTCCCTCTGCGGTTTTATTCAAGGTAAGTTGGCCTGACGATCAGTAATAAATGTGAAACGGCTGTAGTCATTCTCCTTGGATCCGCTTCTTCGGTGTAGATGGTTGGAAGATTACCTCTGATCAAGAGGAAATATTTGTTGATTAATCGACAGATGGTCGTCCTTGTGATTATGTTAATTTATTATTACTTTCTTCTCAAGTTCCTGTCTTTGTTGAGAATATTGTTGGAATCTTGCCTTAATGTTGACTTGTATTTTAAGTCTGAGTATATATTTTGGTGATGTCTGTAATATGTCGTGAATTTTTAATTCAATTATTAATTCTTTGGCTGAAGATGGAATCAAGTATTCCGAAACCGGTTCCAATGATCTAATAAAGATTAATAAAAGAACTGTTGGTTGTAAACATTATCACCTCCTTCGTTAATTATCGCTAAAGCCAACATGGATAATGTGGCAGATCATATAAAAAATTATATTCATTTGTACGAAACAATAACGCGCTCTTCGTAAGAACAAGCCAAGAAAAGTATCCAATTTATCCCACCCTTAATAAACGTTAATATTCATAAACGCGCAATACAACCAATATCGTTAAGCTTCAAAAAGCGAAGCGCCGACATGGAAAATGAAAATTTCCCGAATCCGTCATCAAATGCGGCCAAATCAAATTTTGCGTGTAAAAGCGGTGATTCTTCCTCGTTTTCCGTTGAAGGGCTCCAACGAACCGAAAAACATGTCTCCTATGTACTCTCAAATTCGGACTCAATTAAATTTGTTGTTAATTAAATGTCGACCTTACTAAGCTCCTATTACCCGGCATTACGTTTTGTCTCACGCTTCCGAAATTCCGGCAAAATAGCGCTTTCCAGAAATTGATTTTCTACGTTGATGGCTAATTGGAAATACGATGAACTGTTCCGAAATCGCTGCGTGAAATGGAATCGGTAGATTGAATGCTTCGAATGATGCCAGATCTATTTCAAGTCTTACCTGAGAAATGGGAGTTGCTGAAGCGATATTTATACTGAGTGTGTTATTTTTTGACCTTCGATACTTTCAACTTCAATTTAATCCTTGACAAGTGTTATACTATGGCCTTTAGGGGTACATTCTCGGACTGGTTGCCCAGTTTCCTTATTGATAGAATCATATCAGTTAAAGTGAAAGAATGCTTTTCAAACGATAGCAATATATGACAAGGGGTTATAGTTTATAGTTTGGTAAGGGGATACATTCCACTGCGACCTTGAGGTCTATTGTGTCCCCTCGTCAGAGCTGTTTTCGCATTGCGGTACTTATAGCTCGCCTCCCAGCTCTAGAGCCCTGATGAATTCTAATATCTGCGAGGGCTTCAAGGAGGCTAAGTTCTCATTCCTTTTATAATGCTCCCGACCAAGATATTTCTTGCGCAGGCTCACAACGGCGAGGCATTCTGTGATCAGGTGAATAGGAGTTTCCTCCTCTTCCCCACAGAATCTGCACTCGTCAGTTTCTGATAAGCTCATTCCCATTATGTGCTTCCTCAGCCGACAGTGTCCTGTGAGGAAACCAGTGAGGAGGATAAGGGGCTCCGCAGAGCTCTGTGCTGGGATCGCTTCTCTTTCTGCTAACTTGCATATTCACTTGGCTTATTTCTTATTAACATTGTTTGCTGATGACACATCAGTGGTTGTTTCAGCTCAGAGTTGTGAGGAGCTGCGGCAGGCTTGTGAAAGCTTACTGGCAAAGTTTTAAAGATGGTATCGTTCAAACAACTTGATTGTCAGAATATCACCACAACGGTCGCCTCTATTTCGGCCTGACTAAGCATGAGAGTGATCTCCTAAATTAAGGCTTTATGGATGACATAGTAACTTCAGCTGATAATACGAAATTTATAAGAATACATATTGACAAAAATTTAAGCTGGTCTTCCCCTATTGATATGCAAGAAAATAAACAAAGTTTTCTTTGCAATAAACAGGCTCGAAGGCCCTTTGCCTTTCTCATTGACATCTATTATGTCATTAGTCACATTGTATACAATGTCTCGTTGTGGGGAAATAACGTAACTGTTTCAGGAGCGTTGGTTGCACAGAAGAGAATTATTAGATTGATCATCAGGTGAACCAATATTTGTTTCACATAAATTATTGCCTTTGTCTATAGTATTCATATTTTGAAATGTCCTGTGTACGCCAATGAGAATGTGAATAAGTGGAAATCACTTTCAAGCAATCATGATCTCTTCATCAAAGTATTCACTTATACAACCATTTACCATCCTCTGTAAAGTCTAGGATATATATAAATTCAAAAGGGAAATCAAGATTATGCTTTTATCGAAATGTTTCCATTCAGTAGGGGAATATTTATCTGATATTTTATATACCTGTAAATATTATTACTTCGTATTTTCTTTTTATCTCGACTTGTCCTATATACTCGTAGTGTTTCAAAGTACTAATAAAGTATTATTATTATCATTATTATTATTTTTACACTCAAAAAGAATGAAAGGAATTTGTTGATGGAGAAGAAAGAGTAGTGCAATAAATTAACATTACCACAAGGACAAATATCTGTCGATTAATCAACAAAAATTCTACCTTGATCAGAGCTAATTATTCAACCAACCAAAATATCTACACCGAAGAAGCGGCGTCCACGCAGAATGGTTACAGCTGTTTCGCAGTTATTACTGGTCTTCAGACCAACTTACCTTGAATAAACCACAACATAGGAACCTAGATACTTATCACCTGTCAGAGGGAATACTGCAGTATAACGATGCACAGCACGCCATCTCCCAGGAGAATCTTCAGAATCCTAACTTCGAGTGTAAAATACTTTGATCGATGTGCAGGACGTTCATTCTTTTATCGTATCAATTCGCTGCATCTGCGATATTGCATTTTACAACGTCCGGCTTGTAAATACTCAGTTCATGTAGTTTTCTCACAAGACGATAACGTCCAACATCTAACAAAGATAGGAATTGGTCCATGGAGAAAAGAGGGCTCCAGTAGTAATAAAGTAACATAACCACAAGGACGAATATCTGTCGATTAATCAGCAAACATTCTATCTTGATCAGAATGAATAATGTAGCTGAATACACTTTTGTGCATGTCCAGGCATAGACAAAATAACATGGCCGATGTCTGCTTGTGAGAGGACATTCCAGCAACTCGAATTTCGTGAATTAACTCTGTGCCAGTGTCTGTGGAGATTGGTGCAAAGTGAACAGTCTCCCCATTACATCTCACACATGTTCAATGGAATTTAAATCCGGTAGCCGCGGTGGACAAGGTGGAACGTAAAAGTCAGCTCCTTGAAAAGGTAAAAAGGCCGACGAGCAATATTGGAACTTTGCTCTGCTGAAAAGCACGTTTGGTAGACTATTCAGATAAGGACGTAGAGTGGTGTTCATCAGGACATCATCAACATGACACGGAGCTGTTATACGACTTCGAATAAACAGAGTGATAAGCCATAGCCCCCCCAAACCATAATTCCAACAGTTCTGTGTATATGCCCTAAACAGCAAACGCAATTTCACATCGCTCTTTACAGCAATTTCTTCTACAGCCACCATGCACACTCTGACAGTAATTTGGCGCTGGATACGATATTATGCCATTCTGCGTCCTCCTGCTGCCGTTTTCTGTATTAGTTCAAACGTTGACTGCAATGGTCTGCAGTTAAATAAAGCACTGATCCTGTAAAGTATGAGAAGAGTCTAAAGAATCGTATATAGCGATACGTACGTAGAGTAACAATTCTACATTTTTTTCGAACTACTGATCAGCGATTTGGTACCTAATAGCAAAACGATCCCGTGGAGCAAGTTGCCAGAAGCGAAAAACGTGTTTGTTTTGTGCTCTCAGATTCGGACTCAATTAAATTTGTTGTTAATAAAATGCCGATTCCGGTAAAATGGTGCTTTCCAGAAATTAATTATCTGCTAATTGGAAAACGATGAACGGTTTCCAAATCGCTGCGTGAAAGAGGATCGGTAGATTGAATGCCTCGGATAATGCCAGATCTGTTTCAAGTCTTTCGTGAGAGATAGGAGTCGCCGAAGCGATTTTTAGCTGCTGTTGCCAATGATAGGACCATTGATATCTTTGAATACGAAACAACAGTTAGGAAACATAATCTTATATGTTCCACAGTAAAACGTTGCGATGAAAGATATTGTCTATCAAGATGTTGCTTTGTCTCCTCGAGAAATTAGATGTGTTAAATGGACTGAATTGACAGTAATGCGGGTGTATAATTATGGACAAATTGTAGAGAAAAACGAAGACAACCAACGGAGGGGGGGCTATTCTTGAATCTCGATCAAGAATTGGAGTGTATAACAATTATCATATGTTTATGTCGATTTCCTAAGTTTTCTCGAGCATCTGCAAAATATGTGAGAGTTCTATAAGCTATTTCGACTATGTTATCAAGCAAATATTCAAGAAATAAACTGAATGCAAGGTATCGAGAAATTTTAAATCGGAATATAAACATAACCTTATCACAGTTTCCTCCGACTTGACAACGACTGGTACGGAGTATAAGAGATATACATTTGATTGTTGAGTGATATTCGGTTCCATGCGCAGGTCATGTCTACTTTTTGTTTATATTTAACTTAGAAAATCGACGCAAACATATGGCAATCGTCATACTCTTCAATTTTTGATCGAGATTCAAGAATCGGCCCCCTGGTCAACTGAGGCGTACAGTAGAACGTCGATATAGAAGCTTCAGACAACTGGCCCTTACAAGACCGATTTGCAACTGCGCATCAAATCACTGATAAATGGTTCAGACAAAATGGTTGAACGGTTTAAAATTCTTATGATATATCGCCGTATTCGAGAGTTCATTCTCTTCTTATACCTTCTACGAGCCTTCGTTTTCTCACCACTGTCATCAACGCTTGAACTGGTGAAGAGATCAGTAGAAGTAGCAGGCAAAATGATATAATGTCGGATTCACATTTTGCTCGTCGAACTTTGACTTTTTTCAAGAAGCTAAGGTTGACGTGTTGAAAACTAACAGTCCGATAACGTTACTTTTTTATTTCTCATTGGCGAACGCATGACATCAAACTTTGGAAACTTGACAAGTGTCAACATAAAAAATATTTCAAAATTATCCTGCACCTACTTGATAGGTTTATGTAATGTACCCATTTTGATTCATATAATAAAGCGATTTCAAGCGATGGACCAAAAGCTCCGGTTATAGTTAAGGTTATCTACATTGACATATTTTCCTTTGCCTATATGTCAATTTAGATAACCGTAACTATAACCGGAGCTTTTGGCCCATCGCTTGAAATCGATTAGAGCTGAGAGAAATATTCGGTTCAATTCACTTATCACAGAAATATTGCTTAATGAAGGTCCACAGATTATTCACCTTAGATCTTCATGAAATTGTCCATTTTCGAAAGAACTCAGATGCTAAAATTGACGATACGATACGTTGTAGGTAGGTTCAAGACATAGGTTGATGCTTCTGCAAGCAAACATTGAAACGAATCTATGGAACGATGTATTACAAGTTACACGTTATAATGTCATTTTCTTGAGATGTTCCCTTAACTACACCTAGACCACAGATTATTACCTGGCGATAATTCCATTCCGAAGCATAGTTGGTTGATTTGAAATTACAATAGAATTTCGTTTCGAAATGGGTAAAGGTTAAGGAGAAATTATGATAGCACAAACAGGTAATTCTATAGGGGAATCCATAAACTCAGGCAGCAGAAATTGGTCTATGGGTGAAGTGGTTTCAATTATGACATTAATACTTTCACTTCGCGATTTCATTTACTATAGATAACTCACTAAATAAAGGAACGCATACAGAGAGAGAAACGCACTGGGATGAGAGGAAGCCAGGGAAGTTTAAAGAAAAAGCGGCTTGGCGAAATCACAAAGTAAGTGATTGTCAAGTCTTTTCAAGTACATTTCTCGTTTGAGCCAACCTTAAGTTTCTGTTAGGAGAAGTGGGAGTCAGAACTGAACGCACAGCTGGAAGTGGAGGATTCACGTATACTTTAGAACTGTAACGCGTGCCTCCACTTTGTTCTTTCTTGAGTCACACGCAAGCTACTTCATCCCTTGTGTCTTGCCTACTCTATGTTACCGCTCAACTTAGGCCGAATCGGTCAAAGTGTAGAGGGACTTCTTCTCCTGCACCCTCCAGATCATATCGCCATGGTGCGCTGACGAGTTCTTTCAGACTTAGCCAGAACGAAACATGATGCCCCCAAAGAGGTGGAAGCTACCTACCAAACCATCAAAAAGCTTCATAATAGGTCTCTTGCATGAATTTTTTATCATTGGAATCAAATATTCTATCCGTAATTCCACTGAAAAACTTCAACCGCCATCCAAAATTTCAATTTTCAACGAGAAAATGCTCTTTTAAATTTTGATCCGCATATCGGTTGTTTAAACCGACGAAAGTTCGCGGTTTCCGTGACGTATGGGGATATATCCACTCTCTCCCTCTTCTCCTGTACTTTTCACTCAGCAAGCCAATAGAAAGCGTCGGGCTGTATCGATCGGTGAATCGTACAATAACGAGTGACGTAAAGGCGATCTGACGCGTTTCTCCCGCTTCGACCTTGAGTCCCGATTTGGCCATTTTTAATACCGAATTATTCAAAATTCGCTCATTGTTGAAGTGTGTGATAGCAAACATTATGATTTTGTATCGATATAGAATGAGAAAAACATAAAAATATGATAATTCGTGTTACATGCCTACCTATTTGCATTGCGTCGCAATATTCGAATAGATCCAGAAAAACTTGAGTGAAAACTCTTTTCCTCCATAGAATTGGGTTTCGGGATCATTCTCCTTTTTCTAGAGATAAATGCGAACAGATGCCAGACCGAATTAGAAAACAATTCGATTTCATAAATTTTACCGTTTATTTTGCAGCGACCCCTCGAAACGAATTCATCTTCGTCCATCCGAGTTTCAGGGGTCCGATTCGATTCAATTTGAAATTTTAATTCCACCTCTAGGGAATTATGTTCAGGTAATTGGAGAGGATTTGCTTTCTCTGCTCCTTTCCATGGAAAAATGTAATAAAGACTTTGCCGCCTTCAGAGGTATGAGGGTGTGAATTCTAATAAGTGAGGGAGTGGTATCCATACTCGGTTTTCAGGAGATGAGGGCTGTAAATTCTGATATTTTCAGGAATGAAATCCTTTTCTGCTTCTCAGTATATACACTCAGAGACGAAAGAAGCGTTACATCCAGGAATAACTTCGCGATCCACACTTTTTGTCAACAGAATGACCATATTAAAATCGAGCTGTAACGATATCAATGTTTTAGTTTGTATTCACAAAGTTTTTTTGTCATTTCTTCTGTGAAGGAATCAGTTTATGAAACCTGAATAGTGAAGTTATTTCAAGTCATTCCCGGCAGTCGACTTGCGTTGAGCTCGATTTGGAAATGGAAAATTGTTGCCTATCGAGATGCATGTGTGTTGTATATGGATGAATGAAGGTGGAGGAACAAGAAGGGGAGCAACTGGTCAATTGAGGAGTACCACAGAACGTCAAGATAGATGCTTGAGGCACCTGGCTCTACGAGACCGCTTTGCTACTATGCATCAAATCGCTGATCTATGGCTCGAGGAAGAAAGCAGACCTGTAACTATACGTACTCTTCTCATACCATCCACGATTAGTGCTGCCTTCAACTGCAGACCACTATCGTCAACATTCGAACGGGTGTAGAGAACATCAGTGGAAGGCAGAATGGTGGTATCACTGATGGTAGCCAATCACCACTTCTGTTTATTCGATGCAGTAATACAGTTGCACATTATGTTGACGACGTCCTACAGACGTCTCTACTGCCTTATGTAAATTGTCGTACAAACGTCATTTTTTAGCTCAACAACGAACTTCCTCATTTGGCTGGTCAAACAATAGTCTTTCTCCAAAAAGCTTACGTCAAAGTTTTGTCGTGGCCACCCTATTAACTTGAATTGAATCTCATTGAGCATGTGTGGGATATGAGGGAGAGAGATTGTCCGATTTGAAGCTACTCCCACAGACTCCGGAGTCAGTTCATTCACGAAGGGCAAGTTGCTTGGAACGAACTGTCAGTAGCAGATACCGATCATAGGATTGAACTGAAAAATGCATTCTACAAAGTTCCAAAATTATTTCTTCTTCGAATTAGTTCCGTCACAACTCAAATGATTCATGCACTTCGCACAAAAAACTATTGTCCGAACCTATACACGCAGAAATCAACTGCCTGACCTCGAAATTTACCTGTTTATGAAAAAAAATTTTTTTTCAATATTAGAATGTACTATTTTCAATCTTCTGCAAACCTAACCTTGAATTGAATTCCGCTCAAATATCTTTCCAAGACAATACAATTCGAAAAGATTCCCTTTCATGCATCTTAGAGGCTACTTGTTATGCACAGAATACTCGGTTTCACCTAACAAAATCGTGGTTTCCTCATTCACAATCCTCAATATGGTGAATCAAATTATAGAAGAACATCTTGGAAATTTCCATTTGATAAAAGTATGACTGAAATGTTCGGGCTCAGCAAGCGACAATTTGTTTTCCCAACTTTCAACTCCCATCTACACTCTACATTCCATCTTCTTTTGGAGTTCTGAAAAATATCCCCAGGTGCCGCTTGTAAAGTAACTACCCCAGAACACCGCTACACAGGGCTTGATTGCCTTAGAGGTGGAGGATGCTAAAGTTCTAAAACTATTCCATCTTCAGGTCAGTTTCTTAGCAACATGAATTATTTTGCACCCTGGCACCACGACTCGAATTATAGTTAAAAATTATTGTCGAGATATACTCCTGCAGAAATTAACTGCCAGATTTCGAAATAAAGCTGCTTGTGAAGAAATATTTCTTTGAAACGTAGCATGTACCGTTCAGAAATTTCCTAAACCTCACATTGAATTCCACTCAAATTCATTTCCAACACAATACGAATCGGAACAATTCCATTTCTTTCATCTTAGAGAGTTGTCATGTACAGAAAACTTGTTTTTTATGACAAAGCCGTGATTTCCTCATTTACAGCCAGCTTTGGATATTTTAAATCAAATTGTAGGAAAAAGTCTGAAGTCAAAAAATTTTCATTCGGTGAAAGTATTGCTGGAACGTTCAGGCTCTGAAAGCGACAATTTATTTTCCCTTACTTTGATCTCACATTTACACCATTCATTCTATTTCCATTTCTGCATAGAAAAGGCAGGCGCGTTGAAGACATATTTCGTCTATCACGCAATTTCAGCATTTTGAAAGATGCAGGGCTGCACCGTTCGTAGAAAATTTCGCCTCTTACTAGCGGCTCTGGAACAAATTATGAATTCATATAAAAGCCGAATGCTATTCATTTATGAATTCAAAGGACGATTTTGAGAATTCATCACGTGCTCCGGTCATATTAGAAGTGAGAGTCGTTCCACATAGAGCGTAGAATAGGACAGTATTCGTCAGCGCACACTTGCACGTGACCTATACTCGATTCACTTTTATAAACCATCCTGGTTGGCCATGACATTCTGACACATATCACCGTGCATATTTTGAAAATGTTAGGTTATAGTCATTTTCCTGACGGATAACTGCACAACGTTGTCCTCTTTACACAGAGGTTGAAGTTATTACGTATCTTTCAAAATGTGAATTTACTTTGGGAAAATAATGGATTTGAGGAAATAATATGTGAATTCAATAATGCCAAAGACCTGGCGAATGTTGAGGAAACTTTTTTCTCTGTTAATAAACAAGGTTGAAAGATTCAGCTATGCTATTTTCTTGTACGGAAATCAAGAATCGAGTGTTGAAATTTTACTAAAAAATAATGGAGAGAGTAGTCTGTTACTTTGTGATAGTTCATTCGAGAAAAAATTAAAGTACTCGAATAACCTTGTAGTGAAACTTCTAAAAGAATAGACAAACCTATGGAATTCCCTTCTTTTCGAAATCCTCCAGAAATGTCTACAGAAGACATTTAAATAGGTTGCGTTTTTATTTTCATCGAACTGATTAATCGGTGTATCTCCCTCTCTCTTTTTCTGTTCTCCACCAAAGAAGAGAAAGATAGAGGTTAATCGATTTATCATTTCGATGAAAATAAAAACGCCCCCATACCTTGTTGCACAACTTGAAATACTCCAGTATGAAAATGTAGTAGTACTACAAAACCTGTGTCACCTTAAAAGAACCAACTCAATTAAGAAAGTTCTTGGGAGTCTATGTGAATAAAGATACACTGGGTTTTCATTCACATACGTCAAAAATTTGAATAGCTTGTTATTGATTATTGATTCCAAATTATCAAGGTAACTATCAGAAAAATCAGATCTCAATTCTACATAGCACTTCCTGATACTTTGTCTCTGCTTCTTCAAAACTACCTTCGACATTCTTAATTTCCAAGCGTGATGATTATGTTGAGATTGACAATAGAAATTGGCATTGTCATTGGGCAACTTCGCTGAGAGCTATTTTTACATTGGTTAAAGGTAAATCTCATCTGCATTATTCATGCTAATTTCTTACAGTTTTGTGAATCGGAGAGTCTATAACCAGAAAACCATTTGAAGTGAGATGATATTGATTACTGTAGAATACTACTCATAGTCATGAAGAACTTCACACCAAAATTCATTTCATTCAAAGAACCATGTAAAAAGCTACAAAAAAAGATTTTTTTTTGGAAATTTCAACAGCGTGTATCTTTTTATCAGGGCCGAATCAGGAAAACTGGTAAATGAAAAAATCATTAAAAAGCACTGACGTGAAGTCAGCAGCTTTTACTCGCTTGTTCACATTGCGAAATGGTGACTTTGGAATTTCAGTGAAATTTCAATGAAATATGAACATTTTCAAAAAAAAATAATTTTTTTTTTCGAATTTTCCATGGCAAATTCTTCCTATTGACACTGTTCATCTTCAAACCAAGTTTCATTTCGATCAGATAAAAAATTTTTGAGTTATTGAAAAATCCAAATTTCAAACGGCTGTAGCACAAAAACCATTCGGCAGATTTGGCCCATTAACGAACTTAACAGAGATATCTTGACCTAACCTGAAAATTTCAAGACTCTAGGTCCTTTCTATCGAAGGTTACAGCGCACACGGCCGGCCGGACGGACAGAATCAATTTTGACCACGGATTCTTCATCAGTGAGGCCAACCTAGTCGTTTGAGAACTATTTCGGCTCAAAATTCGAAAATAACAGAGATCGTGACGAAATGATAACGCGCTTTTCCCCAGAACAAGCGCGTAAAAAGAGTTTCATTCATAGAGGAATCTAGGGTTAAAATAAATGTTCAACTTAGAGACACATCCTGAATAACAGAACTTTTATTTAAGTACCAGTGTTGAGTAGATGTTTATGACTTGAGTTTGACATCCCTCGGCCTGATGTTCCATAAGTGGCCTAGAGGCACACACATTAATTCTGTGTTTTATGTGAATTCGATTTGACAATGTTGAGTAGATATGCCTGCGCAGGCTATAAAGTGAACTTTATTTCCATATAAGCATACAAGTTTACGATTATTCCGTGCTCAATCAGAACCCGATAATGAGTTTTTTATCATGAATTTATTATGTTTATCCACTCTTACGTATGATTCTAGTTCTGCTATTAACCTACATAGAATCTTTGAAATGGAAATATAATTGATTTCTGGAATATTTTCTGAGATATTCACACTTGGAGGCTTACAAATGGTATCATTTTTCGTCCTTCGTACAGTGAACGGAAAGGGTGCAAATTCTAATTTGAATAGAACTGGAGTTAACGGATAAGTATCTAGAGTCTTATTTTGCGGTTTACCAAGGTGAGCTGGTCTGAAGATCGTTAAAACCGTGAAACATATCCACCATATCAAATGCTTCTAGTGTTAACACAATCGCTTGATGTAAAGAGCAGCAGAGCGCAGGAACGATTGCTTGGTGCGTTTTTGCGTGTTCGGACGCGCTCGCTCCCTGAAGCTGTCTCATCAGAATCTTCTTGTTTTCTAGAGATTTATTAACGTCTATTAAATTATGGATTGGTCCCAAGAAGAATATATCCTCAATACACAGAGCTACAAAAAATTTAGATGTTTTAGATTGTTTGAGTAGAATTATAAAAACTCAACTGTCAAAGAAGCTGCTTGGAAAAAAGTTGCAATTCTACTAGAATGTAGTGTCGAAGAAGCGAAAAAGAAGATTGACTTCTTTGGAACCATTCTACAAAAATTTTGGAATTGACCACTTTCTTCTTGCTCTTGCATATCCGTCATCGTTTTGCCTACATTATCCAGTATCCTCCGCTTTATCAATTTTGTCACCCACCAATGTATCTTCCTTTTTTTTGGCTTTTAAACAAAATCACGAAACCCGCACTTACAATTATAATATCGTTGTAACCGTCTGGCATATCAAAGCACCACCAACCGGAAAATTCACATGAATGAGCATTCGTTCTGCTGATTCAAACATCTATCTATACTCCATTCTTTTTATAAACTATCCCGGTTGGCCATGACATTCTGACACATTTCACCGTGTATATTCTGAAAAATGTTAGGTTATAGTCATTTTCCTGTCAGATAACTACGCACGTTGTCCTCTCTACATAGAGATGGTGATCGTAGTAATCACGTAATTTTCAAAATGTGAATTTACTTTGGGAAAACAATGAATTTGAGAATATATTATGTGGATTCAATAATTCCAAAGATCTAGCGAATGTTGAAGAAACTTTTTTCTCTGTTAATACTGCCAATATTTCACATAGATAAACATGGGGGGAAGATTCGGTTATCTTTTTTTTTCTTGTACGGAAATCAAGAATCCAGTTTTTCAAAATGAAGGCTTCAATCAGTGTCTTTTTGGGAGCACCAATAGAAGGAAATTCTTTGTCGTCTCTTTCAATCAAAATCATTTTCATTGTGGTGATGTGCAGCTAAAAAATAAATATCTATTCATATAAAATATAATTTCTTGGGTTTCACTCACATACTTAGAAAATGTTGGATAGCTTGTGATAAATTATTGATTCCAAATTATCAGGGTTACTATAAGAAAAAACATTTTTTCAGTTCTACATATAGCACTTTCTGATACTTTGTCTCTGCTACTTCAAAACTACTTACGGCATTTTTAGTTTCCAAGCGTGATGATTATATCTTGACTATGATTATGTTGAGATTGAGAGTAGAAAATGCCATTTGGCAACGTCTCTGACAATTATTTTGACATTGCCGATATTTCACAAGTCCCAACCTGCGTCAGTTTTAAGTAAAAAAACTTGACAGACCTAAATCATGTCCAACCGGGATAGGAGTGAATGGAGTATAGAGGTTTGAATCAGATGAGCTAGAATTCTAGTTCTTAGTTCTTATGTTCTTATTCTTGCTAGGTGATCTTTAGGTGTGGACGCTGAAAACGAGTTTTCGTTAACACTAAAAGATCAACAAGGAATGTTTTTGTTCCAACTCTTGCTCTTTGGTCTTTGGGTTTAAACCCACTGTTAGACTTAGAATTTTCCTTCAAGTTAAATATTTTAGAGCCTTGGACACATTAAATCCATTCTGTTATCAAGCAAAGAATGTACTATTTTGAGATAGCAATATTTATAGCATGATTCTTGTTAAATTAACAAATCATTCTACTCAGAATCGAAGATCAGAATACCAATATTTCTAAACTTGTCATGGAAATAACATATTTACCTGGCAATATTGCTATTTTCGAACAGAATGGGTCTGATTGAATAACTTCGGATCAAGTTCAAGATCTGGAATTACGAACACACCAATAATCGAATTAGGCAAGCCTGTTATACCCGTGGACATCATCGCGATCCAGAGATCCCAGAAACATCGTCTCCATAGTTATAAGGGATTATTCAATCTTATCCCAGTTTTCCGCTGCTGTTTTCACTTCTCATTATTGTCGTTTCGAGATTTTCCCAAGCGTGCACGAAATTTCATTAGAGCGAGGCATTAAATTCAATGGTTTCGGATGATATTGGCGACCTCAGCACTGCTGTTTCCTCAAAACATAAAATTGCGTTTTATGTTTTCTCTTGAAAACCGGATTCTCCTTTCTGTTTTAATGGCCTTAATTCTTTTTGAATTAGTCTACTGGACGGGAATTTATGGAGACGAACCTGATCTGAATTTCAGTTGGTTCCATAAAACATTATTCGACATTTTGCTATACAGGGTTTGTAGGAAGGTGAAACTTTCCACAGCTGGACCACTCATCATGATCAACGTGAAATAATTTTATGCGCATGTTCTAGAAAACAGTGTCTTCTTATATCGCTTAAAGGATATTTTAGGAGGATTTTGCAATATATTTTCAAGTTTTGGTAGGCTTTCACTCCCAATATCTGAAAAAAAACTAGTAAAATAAAATCCTAGAAAACACTGACGTGAGCTCAGAGGCTCTCACGCGCTTGTTCACATTCGAAGCCATTTCCTAGAGACATTTTGCATGAACCTTCACGCCGTAATTTTTTAACCAAGTGAAAGAATTTCGATAATATCTGCATTATTTGTAGATTAATGAAATTAATGAAAAAAGTAATAATAAATTAACATAATCACAAGGACGACCATCTGTCGATAAATCAACAAATATTCCCCCTTGATCAGAGCTAATCATCCAATCAACCAAAACATTAACACCGAAGAAGCGGATCCAAAAAGAATGATTACAGCTGTTTCACAGTTAATACAGATCGTCAGGTTAACTTACCATGGATAAAACCACAGAGGGAATCTCGATACTTATAACCTTTCATATGGACCGCTGCAGTATAACAAAGTACAGCGCGCCATCTTCTGGGAGCATCTTGCGAATCCCACCCTCGAGTGCAGAATACTTTGATCGATGTGCATGACGTTCATCCTTTAGTCGAATCAGGTCGCTATATCTGCGATATTGCAGATTTAGAAACTCCATCACGACATGGAAACACTTGGTTCATATGGATTCTCACAAGACGAAAACGTCCAACATCTAACAAATATAGGAATTGGTCTAATGGGGAAGAAAGAGCTCCAGTAATAATAAATTAACATAATTACAAGGACGAATACATGTCTATAAATCAACAAATATTCCCCCTTGATAAGAGCTAATCATCCAATCAACCACGAATTGTACCTTCTTAATTAGCCCCAAAATCTTCTTTGAAAATATCGAATAGTCGTTTTTTTTCGGATGTTATTATAGTTAATTGGCAACCGTGAAATGAGAATCTATTCAGAGCAACCGGTTCAATTACGAAAGCCGAATTCGCGAATTGGTAAAATCATCCAATGATTCCGCATGTATATGCATTCGAATTTTCAGTATTGAGTTACCCTGTGAATATAAACAATACCACGGAAATAACCAAGAAATTTGACATAATTCTTTTCAATATCTCCGAAAATAAATATCGAATCCGACTGAATTTTGTAACAATGTTGTAAAATATTGACTCGAGGTTTTTGCCGATTTTATTGAAATCTGATGAAAAGTGGAATTTTTTCAACGAAAATTTCCAAAATATTCGAATACTTTTTTACAGTTTTCTACCCCTACGATCCTCACGAAATTTTTTGTTGGTATTCTTCAACTTGCTACAAATTTTAAATCTGATCGCTTCTGTTCTTCTTGTTCTTAGACGTCACATGTTGCACGTGAAATTCACCACCTAACTACGAGGTTTCAATTTGATGGCATCTGTATTTCTTAATATATTGAGGAAATAACCTCGGAATTTCAAATAATACCGAAATTTGATATTTTTTTATACCTATATATTTATGAAGTTTTCCGTTCTTGCTGTTAACTTATTTTACCAACGAAATAATTTTATTTCGACATTAGTGTAACGATTGAAGATACTTAAACGTGTTGTGATGAAATGTATGAATAATGATCGAATGCATCATCAGCATGACTCAAAAAACGATTAATCAATATGTGGCAGATTAATGCTAAGATATTGATATATCTACTATCATATTTTTTTGTGATAGAATCCTCGCGAAATTTTGTGAATATCTTTGCGATAAGTTAAAACTACAGTATTTTTTAAGTTATTGAGAAGACAGAAACTAACCTAACCTAACCTAACCAGGAGAACTCGAATCGTGAACTATCATGCGAATTTCAAGTACCTACCTTGATAACCAAAAGTATTTAATGAAAAGTCCTCAGTTTGACCACAAATGCTTCCCCCCTAACCGCCATTTTTGCCTCGAGAATCGAAAGTAATATTTATTCACTCTTCCTTATCATTTTTTCGTCTAGTATCTTTCTGAAGTGATGGATTATACCTATACCCATATTTTCACAGTGTATGATTAAAATTGATATTTCAAACTTCTGGCTGCAATGATTCCCCTATAATTTTCACACGATTCCTTTAATTTTCTTAGCAGAATATATCATATGGAGGTTTTTTGTTGCTGGAAATATTCTTCTATTCTCTATGCTTCAAAACGTCAACAGTGAAAATTTTAGTATAGGTTCACTCCGCATGAAACCGCAACCAGTAATATACAGTGTGCGTCAAAATTATGGAACACATTCATTTTCTCAGAAGAAAAATATATGGCAACAATATACTGAAATAGGTAAATTTCTGTTTGACTTTTACCAGATTTATATGCATTTTTGAAGGATTTTTGTTGCACTCTGTGCCATCCCCATCAACCCTCTAAATTTTTTGAATAGGGAAAGTGGGTACTTTTTTCGCAAGGTCTTTGTATCTTCTTCACAGACGTGCAGACATTTTCAAAAGAAAATTTTTTTTTTGAAAAATCAGTTAGTTCAAAGAGGTTTTCAGTATGTGCATTTTGTCATGGCTCATATACTTTGAGACGATGGTACCTGATGAAATTTGATGAAATGAAAGTCGACCATTACAGTTTTGTTCATGCACAACTTTCAACCCCCTCACGTGAAAAATTGTTTTTCTCCATAAAGGGTTCGTAGGGGTTGAAAGTTGTGCATGAATAAAACTGTTATGGTCGACTTTCATTCGGTGACAAATTTCATCAGGTACCATCGTCTCTGAGTAAATGAGCAATGCACATACTGAAAACCTCTTTGAAGTAACTAATTTTTCAAAGAAAGAATTTTTTATTGAAAATTTCTGCACTCCTGTAAAGAAGACCTTGCCAAAAAAGTACCACATGACCTACTTCCCCTATTCAAAAAATTTAGAGGGTTGATGAGGATGGCACAGGGTGCAATAAAATCCTTCAAAAATGCATATAAATTTGGTGAAAGTGAAACAAAAATTGACCTGTTTCAGGATTTTGTTGCCAAATATTTTTCTTCTGAGGAAATTAATTTGATTCATAATTTGATGCGCACTGAATATATTTTTTTCCTGGAATAACATGAGATTCACGTTTCCCCGTGTAATTCCATGATGCTATTGAATCCGTTGATCTTAATTCTCTTATGGGATAATCTAATTTGTCCCTGATTCAACATGAGTTTTCATCCATGAACATCCTGAGGTCAAAGGCATTGTAGTTCAAAGGAAGTAAATGAAGTTATTTCCTGGAGGATATAATGTGAAAGGCTCTCCTTCGAGAAGGAAATACACAAATTTCCGACATATCGAAGAAGCAGAAAGAAAGCTTTGTTGCACCTTTCATAGTAAAGGATCTTTTATTTCGAATTGAGAATGGAAATTGGATTGGAATATCTATGGATTCACTATATTATAAGCTAATTTGAAGAAAGATACACAGTTCTGCATCTACTAGTATAAAGGTTGGATCAAATCGGATAAATATCCGATGAAAATTCAGGAGCTTTTACGTGCTTATTTAAATTCTTTACCAGAGCTATTCACGTAATGACCCTGCCAAACGCAGCTTTACTTCCTGATGGTAAGATTTGACGATCTTCTTTCCATATGGCCATCACAAAATTCTCCTTGGACCTCATTTTTCGATCAAGTACTACAATTCAATTCGATCAGATCTGTATTTTTGAAATATTGGAAAATGAAGTTTTGATTTGGTTTATTTACGGAATCCTTGGGCGAATTTACCCGTTCACTAATTCGTAATCAAATCGAAAACGTACACTACTATTAAAACTAAGTTTTTTCTTTCGGAAGTAATAGTATTTAGGACTGGCCTAATTACCGATAGTGAGCGAAATAACTTTCGGAAGAATGTATTCAGGTACTTGATAATTGTGGAGTAGGTTTTTCAAGTTTAATCACGGCCGAATTCGATACAGATTGAATCGAAATAACATCCAGATCGATAGTCTTTGAGAATGCAAATTTTCAACAAAAATGTGCTTCCGAATAAAATTTTTGCGTGCATGTCCTAGGGGAACAGCGTGCTATCGTTTTGTCCAAATGTCCGTAATTTTTGATTATTGAGCCGAAAATGGTCTCAAACGACTTGGTTGGACTCACTGACTCACTGATGACGAATCCGGTGTCAAAATCGATTCTGTCCGGCCGGCCGATGACACGATAACTGTCGAACTTGTAGGGTAGTTCGGGCATTGAAATGCCGCAGTTGTGTTCGTTAATGGGCCAAATCGGCCGAATAGTTTCGGAGTTATAGCCATTTGAAATTTTGAGGTTATTTCCCTCATATTACAGAAACTACTAAAGCGTTTGGATTGAAACTTGGCACTTGGTTGAAGCATAACGACGCGCAACTTTTAGCAAAATTCCGTTGAAATCGTATAGTCACTCAATTGAAAGAAAAAAATTCAAAATTTTTTTTGAAAACATTTTTTTTTTCTGAAACTGTTGTTCATATTTGAGAAAAATTTCACTTATAACTTGAACTTCATATTTTATAGCAGTGTAACAAATTTCAATTCGATACGGCTATTTGTTTTGGAGATATTGGGAGAAAATCTGTAGAACTTCGTTGTTTTTTTCAACATATCGTTGTTTTTTTCGGTATAAGTACAGATTAGATCGAATTGAAATCCAGTAATTTATCGTAAAAAATCTAGGAAAGCACTGCCGTGAAGGCAGCAGCTTTTATGCGTATATTCAAATTCGTTGTTGAAGCGGTCATCTACATTGAACAAGCGCGCAAAAGCTGCTGCCTTCACGGCAGTGTTTTCCTAGATTTTTTTTAAAAACTTTGTAATGACTAAATCAGCACAAACTTTTGTACTGAGGTGCACATTGATATTTTCAGATCAACAACAATGTTTCAGTCTGATCGCATCAATACTTCTTGAGATATTGAAGAAATAACGTGGAAATTTCAATATCAACGAAATTTAACTTTTTTCCCTTGAGGTTCAAACCTACTATACAAATGTCGAGTTTCTAAGTTGTTCTGTGTTAGGCCGACCGAAAACATTTTTTGGACAACCGATTGCCTAATGAACAATACAGGAATAATATAAACGATAAACGAAGCGAACTGTAACTCTTCAGAATACAAATCTGACTTTTTCATCAAAAACGAAAAAATTTTCAGAATTCTTGATGATAAATTGATAACCATTTTATCAATGAAATTATTATTATGTGGGTATTCTTGGATTGATTTTTCCGTTTTTGATCAACGTGTGCATTTTATTCTCCCAAATTGATTTCTATTCTTTTTCAAATTGATTTCTATATGAAATATTCACACAATAAAAAATATGTGCAGAGTCTATGTCTATGAAAAAATGATGAACTATTTCATCTTCTAATAGGAGTATATCCTGTTGGAGTCTAACCTTTCTTGTCTGAGAACCAACTCTTTCTCTAATTAAAGCAAAACTTATTTTCGATTTTCTTGGCTTCCAATATTTTGAAAAGGCAGATTGATTCTGAGAAAATTTGGAATTACTTTATTATTTCTGCATCTGCAGAAAAAGGCCCATAACTTTCATTCAAGCATCGATTAAAGCTTATGTTGGGAGGATTTTGCATCATTTTTCAGAAAATGAAATAATTCATCATTCCTCCACAGACGACCATGCACATATTTTTCATTGTGTGAATATTTCAAATAGATATGAATTTGAAAAAGAGGAGAAATAAATTCGAGAAAAGAGTCAGATTTGTACTCTGAATCGTCACAGTTCACTTTGTTTATCGTTTGTGTTATTCCTGTATTTTTCGTTAGGCAATCTATTTTCCAAGAAACTGACCTTGACAAATAGTTCAATCCTGCAATTCGCAAGTACGTTTCTCATAAAAAAAGACAATCCCATTGAATTTTCAATAGTTCTGTTTCAGATATTGTGAAATCCCAGAAAAAAACCGAAAAAATTATGCGAAATCTTTCCCAAAATAAGCTTTAATCTAATACATCTCTCACTCAGAAAATTAATTTTCTCAGTAGAACACCCTATATATAACACATTGAATCTGGCGTAGCGTTAACGTTTCAGCAGCATTGAAATCGGAGATGAATCAATTTTCAGTTTCCGTGCCGATCCGAACCTTCCAGATCTTTCTTGACAGATGTTAACCCAACTTTAATTTTCTTTGTGAAAGTTCCCGGGAACAAATTCCATCTGTGTCGAAAGTAAAGTTGAATCTCCGAAAACAGAGGATACCGAAAGCAGAGAAAGGATGAATGATGGATTACACGGGAAATTGGTAGAAGACATCGGAAGCCTGCACAAAGGAATGGCAATATGTCGTTTGTTTGCAGAAAAGGTATATTTATATCTTCACCGTGACAGGTTATCAAACGACAGAAGTTTGTCGGACGGGGACTCTGCTCGCGTTTTTGAATTTGTCATTTACCTCCGGCGTTTTGAATATTTCATTCCGGAAAAATTATAATTTATCATACCTACAGGGTGCGTTACGACGAGCTTGTTCTACCGTTATTATTTTGCTCATATTTTTGATATTATCTAATTTTGGGCCGAAAATGGTCTTGAAAGATTTGGATGGAATCACTAAACAATGATCCAATCATTAATTGATACAGGTTGTGTATACTATCTTTCGTTATTGATATCTTCCACTGAAAGAAATTTTGTACGTTATATCAATGAATGCTGTTCATCAACCTTTTGTTCGTTGGGACAATGTACTTTTATCGGCACAATGAACAAATTCATTGGAATAAGAATTCATGTTACTTACAGTTTCATTGTCCGAATGAACCGGCGCTCCATGACAGCTTTAATGCGTTGACTCAACAAACTATATTCGTCGATCTTATGAACTTGTACTTTTTACAATTTAACCGATCAACAATCAACATTCTACGCCAGTTACTGAACAGAACTGCAGTATTATCTGAGAGGTCTTGAAGTGGGTTTGTGCATTCCTTAATTATGGTTATTCCACTACACAATCTACCGGGGTGAAATGAAACAATTATTTATAATTGAAATCAAAAATGAAACAGAAAGTGAGTTCTTATTCGTCAAATCACCTTCGCTTTTGAAATTATATTAGAAAATTCATATTTTTATTTATTCATGGATAGACGAGATGCTGCAATGGTTTGAAGCATACACACACAACTAATTGATTGAACAAGATTTCAATACTGGAAGTAAAAATTCTACAGAAATTCTCAGGAATAATTCCTTTCAATTGGAAAACTGGTCTACGAAGTTCAGCAGCATATAAACCAACTCAAAATTAACACGAGGGATGATATGAAACCCATAAATAACATTAATTTATTTTCAATAACATCAAATCCAAATCCTATAATTTTTTCAGAGCGATAGATATATATGTTAAATAACTATACCTACACGTCTCGAGACATTCTCTGAGAATTCTCAATGTTTCTGCGCTTCATGGAATTTCATTTTCATAGAGGCTGAAATAAACTGAACTCAAATAGTTTGATACCCATCATCATTCTCAGAAATAATATATGTATAGCAAGTAATAAGTATAAATATTCTACAGGAATTTTAAAGTTCTGAGAAAGTCAAGACTGTTAATATTTTCATTGAAATGTTTATTTTCTATTGTATGAAGTATATTTTAGTTTCCAGAAAAATCCATAATAAATAAGTTGCAACTCTGTTTTGTTACTCTAGTTTCCATGTTTTCAAATGATAAGGAAGCTTGAACTCATTATTAAAGTTAAATATTTCTAATTGAAAGTGAACTTTTTTGAATTAATATTGCGATCATAATTTACAGTTCTCCCTAGACAAGTCATGATTTCCATAATTTCACTATTGAGATACATATCTCAGTTCACCTTAGTCATTATTATTATTATTATTTATCCCCAATATTTTCAGCAGTAGTTAGGATGAACTTGGAACCTGCTGATATTTCTAATTTACACATCATTCATTATCATTATCTACCCATTATAGAAATGTACTGTCAATTAATTCCAGTAATGAATATCAATCAATGAATCGAACTCATTGAATGAACGAATATGTACATTGTATCGACGTATACGATCGTTTTTCCAATGAACAAATTTCATTGTGCTAAAGAACGAGTACATCGTTCCAATGAACTCGTTCATTGGGCCAAACAATTCACGTTCAATGTCATAAGGTATCATAAAAGTAACATTTAGGCACATTCGGTACTTTGTCCCAATGTATGATAGTTCATTGTACCCATGAATGCGTTCATTTAACCAATTTTGATGAACAAATTATCAACTTACCTTTTCATTGTATTTACGTAGGTCCTTTTTTCGTTTGGTGTGCGATTTTTGTAGTTTATTGTCGTCGAACGTACTACCTCTTGAATTACAGAATTAAATCTATATCAACTGGCATGAAAATGATTGAGGTCAAAATTTCGAGAAATAGGTTACATAAAGAAGATAATACAAACCTTTTTTTCTACTTTATGAGAATTTTACTTGAATGGTTTAAACACAAATTACATTACATTCGAACGAACAAATTACATTACATTCGAACGACATAGATATGAAACTGTTGAAGAGTCTGCGAATGCTTGTCCATAGAAAATATTGTTTTCAGTTCCACACTTTCTTCTTTTTTCAACAAATGAAATGTTCCAAAAACCGCATTCATTCATTTTCATAGGACAGTTGAGATTATTCACTCTATGACACTTTTGTTTTATTTCCAATACTCGAATGACAGCTGAAATTTTGCATTAAGAAGAAAATAAAAAACCACCAGAAATTAGGAGAAACCTGGACAAAGGGCTCGCAATATGTCGTTTGTTTGCTTATATCTACACAGTGACAGGTTATAAAACGACAGAAATTTGTTGGACGGGGACTTTCCTCGAATTTTACGACTAGCATTAAATTTATCGTCTCTTTGTCGTCGCTCACCTCAGCGTTTTGAATATTTCATTCGTGAAAACTTATTATAACGTCCTTGGGTATACCCAAGGACGTTATCATTTTTTTTGGTTATTTCAAGTTTTCTCCCCGAAAGAACAAAAAAATAAACAAACAATCATGAACCAGTCAATTAATTGAATGGTGTTCCTTATTTTCATGAGTGATCAGAGAAAAACAGAAGAATTAGTCCTATATTCATTATGAGACCAGTTTCCAAAACAAGAAACTATTTGAGATATATACTGCCTGAAAGCGAATCAATCAACCAAAAACCCTGTACTTTTGGGAAGGCACATAAGTACAGGAAATCATATCAAGTCCGTCAGATATCAGAAAACGAGAACATAAAAACATCCTAAAGAACTACATATGCATACCAAATATGCATACCAAATAGCGTATGTTGTATGTTCGACAATTGAAAATCATGTGATAGATTGATGAAAAAATACTGATGAAAAGTTATGTATTTCGAGAGTTGTTTTAATAGAAAGTTCTGACAAGGTTTTCATAATTTTATCCTATTTCTGGTAGATTTTGTTCACTGTTATGGTAAAAACATAATTTCAACTTTGGTAAGTATAATATGTTATTGCTACCTGTTTTTTATGACATTTTCGAATGATAATAGTTATCATTGTACGTGGTACGATTAAGTGAACTCTATACATTTTTCTTCGATTCTTCAATAATACGAACGTGATAAATATAGTATTATTATTTTCATTTTCATTTTGTTATTTCTCACGAAAAACAATATAATTTCTGATAGTTCGTCCATAGTAGTTACGTTTTCAGAAACGTACTAATAACATACCTACTTAAGATCATAACTGAAACGCAGTGTTTCACACATTCTAATTTTTCACGTGAGGGGGTTGAAAGGGGTTGAAAGTTGTGCACGAACAAAACTGTAATGGTCGACTTTCATTCGGTGACAAATTTCATCAGGTACCATCGTGTCAAAGTAAATGAGCCATGACAAAGTGCACATACTGAAAATCTCTTTGAACTAACTAATTTTTCGAAAAAAAAAATTTTTTCTTGAAAATTTCTGCATGCCTGTATAGAAGATACAAAGACCCTGCCAGAAAAGTACCGCATGACCTTCTTTCCCTATTCACACATTTAGAGGGTTGATGTGGATGGCACAGGGTGCAACAAAAATCTTTCAAAAATGCACATAAATTTGGTAAAAGTGAAACAAAAATTGACCTGTTTCAGGATTTTGTTGCCAAATATTTTTCTTCTGAGAAAATAAATTTGTTCCAAAATTTTGACGCGCACTGTATTTACAAAAATACAGATTAGATCGAATTGAAATTCCGTACTTCATCGAAAAAAATCTAAAAAGCACTGACGTGAAGTCAGCAGCTTTTGCGCTCAAGTTCGAAGGATATCACCAAGAGAGAACATTTGCGAAAAAGCTGCTGACTTCACGTCAGTGATTTTCTAGGTTTTTCTCGACGGGATTTCAATTCGACCTAATCTGTTTTTTTGAAAATACAGTGCGCGTCAAAATTTTGGAACAAATTCTTTTTCTCAGAAGAAAAATATTTGGCAACAAAATCCGGAAACAGGTCAATTTTTGTTTCACTTTCACCAAATTTATGTGTATTTTTGAAAGATTTTTGTTGCACCTTTGCCATCCCCATCAATCCTCTAAATTTTTTGAATAGGGAAAGTAGGTCATGTGGTAACTTTCTGGCAGGGTCTTTGTATCTTCTTCACAGGCATGCAGGAATTTTCAAGAAGAAATTTTTTTTTCGAAAAATTAGTTAGTTCAGAGAGGTTTTCAGTATGTGCACTTTGTCATGGCTCATTTACTTTGAGACGATGGTACCTGCGCTCAAGTTCAAAGGATATCACCAAGAGAAAACAGTTGCGAAAAAGCTGCTGACTTCACGTGAGTGATTTTCTAGGTTGTTTTTCAACCATTTGCACCTATAATTTTTTTTAAAAAAACAGACTCCAAAAGTCAACCCGTTATATTCGAGGTATTGGTTGCAGGAAATGACACATCAGATTCTAATTGTTCTTATGTTCTTCAATTCCCTATTACTCCTTCTATAAAATATATATAATATCCGAAGAACCCCCTCGAATGCAGACCAAATTTCCTTGAACCATCTAATTCTCCTACCCTTTTCAAGCAACTGGAGATAAATCTGACATCCCTTTATATTCTCAAGGGAATGATTTTCTCGCATTAGCTGGCAATACGTGGCATTGGACGTCTTACTATTATATGAAATCTTTTACACCCCATTTGGAACGTAACGCCGTCAGCCTTTGAGAGCAGGCTTTTCCGAAACGAAGAAAATTAGACAGCTAAAAGCTGCAGGTCCGACAGAAGATCAAATTGAATTGATGAAAGACGAAAAGATAAGCTGCCATTAGAAATGAATTTCTAGGTAGAGATGGGAAAATACGGGAGACGGGGATTTCGAAACGTCATTTCGTTGACATTTACTCGATCCATTGAATGCTCGTTACTTCATGTAATATATTTGGAACTCCACGAATGACCGTGAGTCGTGCTGAATTAGGGTCGACTCACAAAATAAGTATTCGTGTTCGAATAAATTTTTGTTGCCTTTCTTTCTGGACGGTTGTGAACACTGTTACTTCTGAGAGTCAACACTCCTTTACAGGGTGTTCCTAAATTGGAGGTACAAACAAAGGAGGGAAATTCCTTACGTAATTTCAAGGAAAAAGTCGCATAAACATGGGACGTTTCTTTGTCGAGATACAGTGTGTTGAAGATTGCCTGTGATTTCTAGCAACCAATAATACGATAGATATCGCTAGTGGTAGCCATTGATAAATCCTAGTGATAAATTACATTTATTTGATCAACCAATAGGTCTCTTGCATGTCACACGAATTATCACATTTTTATGTTTTTCTCACTATACAGAGTGAGTCTTTTAGTTGTTTATTGATTTCAACCATACATTCCTCTCATCAAATGAAATACTTTTTTCATTAAAAAATTTTCAGATTCGGCTCCAGCAAAAAGATACAGGCTGTTTATTTTTCCAAAAAAATTCAGTTTTCTTTTGTAGCTTTGATATGGTAATTCCGAATGAGTTGAATTTCAGTGTGAAGTTTCCTATAACTATTACACACATTCTTCAGTTATCACTTTCATCCTACTTCAAAGAGTTTCCTAGTTATAGACTCGCCGATTCATGAAACTATACGAAATAAGCATGAAGAATGGAAATGAAGTTTATCTTATGTCAATATAAAAACCTTTAATCATTTTAAAATACTTGATTATTCTTTATAATTTCTTCTTAAACGTTTGTTTTGCAGATATTTAACGTTGAATTATATAAAATCGGATAAAAATTCGAAAAATTTCCTTATATTTCTGGATCCATCCCTGATCTAGTAAAAGAAGTGAATTAAACTGGGTTCACGTTTATCCAGACAGTAGAATACACATAAATAATCATCTATTTCGCATAGAACCAATATTAGGTATATGCATGATGTAAGTAAAACATGGTGTGCTGATCTGCTTATCTGTGATCGTATTTACCAATGATGACGTCACTTTTTTCATTCAAATTCAAAGCACAGAATATATATTTCCTTGTATTTTTATCTTTTGGCGAATGAAGATAAGCGCTACTCCCTCTGGTGGCTATCCGAGTAACCCGAGGTACAGACATTATCATAGACAGGTTAAAAGAAATGTTGAGAAAATGAGAAAGTTTATGCATTTTTCTTGGCGTTTGTGTGATTTTACAAGTGCATCTACTGAGGAAAAGCAAACTCAAATGTCCCTTTCCATAGATTTCCACAGCCCGGTGAAAAAATTCAAGTTAGGGTAAAAGAAACTTCCTTTAACAAGTCGGGCCTGAAAATGTTGAAGAATCGATAAAAACCAACAAACATGATTTATGAGAGTCTGTTACCTGCCTTTTACCGATGATGATCATTTTTATAGAGGTATGCACGAATTGCTCATGAAATATTAGATCACATTCATGAAGATAATTTTTTCCAGGCCCCTAATCCAAGCAGAGAAATTTACTTGAAAGGAATGCTCTGCCTTCCAGAAATCTGCCTGTTGAACTGATCATTAAGAAACAACGTAAATGTTTAAGTGATAGAACCGACTATTGAAAAAAAACGCTGCAAATTTTACACAAGGGTTTATTATTTTCTCAGTTTAATAACCCAATACCATTGATTTCTCAAATCAATCGTATATATTATTTATAACTCATTGGTTTTTCACCAAACGAAAATCAATTCCATGAAGAAATTCATGTGAAATATTTAAATTCAATAGTAACTACAAAATTATCCACGTCGAAACCAAAAGTACCTACATAACTCCTAGAGTCGTTAGAAATCAATAGGTACAACACCCGCAAAATCCTATTGAATGAACAAACAGATCTGAATAGCTCTCCACTACTGAATATTTTTCTGTAACCTAAAAACTCTGTGGCAAACCCCAATTTACACCTACTCTCACTTTTACGCTTTTGTATAATTATTTAGGCACGTTCCGGACCATATTTAAACCTTGTTGTACTACATACCATCAGTCAGTAAAATGTAGATACCTGAAGAAGATTTTTAGCAACTTTCTTCGTGTTTTTTGTGATTCCGTAGTATAACTATGAATGTTCTGAATTCCCCTCCGAAGTCCTACACACCGTTAGGATCTGGCGTCTAGGAGGTTCGAAAGTTTTCAAAATCAAACTAAACGGTTAAAAAAAACACACTTTAATTCGATTCCTAGTTGTAAAATGAATATACTAGACTAGTGCCGATACGAAATAATCGATCGTGTGATGAACAAAAACGTAAAAAACCTATTTTAAATATATGAGCCGAGCCTCGGCGTTTTCGACCTCAAGCTTATCGCTTCCAATTCCGATCCCGACTGACTTATGTCTGGAATTTTCAAATATCCCCAAGGATAAATCTTACATGCCTAAATATGTCTATGTTTATAATAACGCAAAAAACCTCTTGAAGGACGAACCGCCTTAGCTCGCTCGAAAAGTGAGACCAATGCAGGTGGCCGCACAGGGCCGTATTCCCTAATTATCTGGGGACACATCTGTCGAGTTACGACAATGAGATGGAGTTTTTATGTCCGACTGATCATCAGAATTATCAGTCCTGTCACCGATATAATCAATTACCGTATCCATGTTGTCTGTCTCATCTAAATATATTCCCGAAATATGGTAGATAAACCTATTCACTAAGGTATCAACATATAACGAAAATTTTGCTGGAAAGAATTGAAAGAATCACTTTATAATTAAGCCTAGAGGATGATATTTATAAAAATCTCAAATATTTTTCATTCCAAATTACATTTCCTATGAAATATTGGAGTTGAAGAGAAAATTATCTTGGTGTTGAGTTTCTTAAAAAACTACTTTACAAAGTTCAAGTCACTATGTTGTTTCTTTCGTTAAAGTTAAGTTAAATTTCCGAAAAATATTTTTTACCAATATTTTGCCAGTACGATCTTCACGATATTACTTATTAAAATGCGTGTCGGTATAACACAAATAGAAATGAAATTAAAATCAGGAAGCGTTTGCGCCTTTTGACATATAAGGGAAATAACCTCAAAATTTAAAATGGCCACAAAATTTTCCGCCAATATCTCTGCAAATAAATATGGTTTCAAAATGTTGACTAAGACCTGTACCAAATTATATTGAACTTTAATGAATAGCTTCCGAAAAAAATGTTTAGAAAAAATTCAATTCATCAACTAGTTATGATGTTTCAATTTGATCACGTTAGTATTTCTTGAGAAACTTTCGGGAAAATTAACTTTAACTCTCAAATTAACAACAAATACGTAAAACAAAATTCAAGATTTTCCGCTAATATTAAATGTGTGGATGTGATTCCTACTAGGATTCAACTTTGTTCTGAAAAATATCAATGAAATGAAAGAAAACTCACCCGATGAGATTTCCGGTTTGTTAATTGATTTGTTTGCATATATCATCCAATTTGTTTTATCATATACATGCTCATTATCTTTTATATTCGCCCCTATTTCAAAGTCTCAGTACGAAAAATATTGGATTTCGATTGAAACCAGTAGCCGATATCCACATGTTGACGATAATTGTACTAAGTAATCCAAAATTGATGGAAACCTCCGATCGACCGAATATTTTGGAAATATTCATTATTTTAAATAACGCTTCTTAATTCGCGTTCTGCATGTGAATGGGTTATTCAGTTACACAAGAGTATTTATTGAGATTTCAATGTTTCAAATGAATTTTTTCATGGAATCAGTTTTCGGGTTGTGAAAAACCAATGATTTATGAATAATATATAAGTTTTATTTAAGATATAATTGAGCTCCATGAAGAAATTTAATGTTTCATCCCGTAATTCGCAGGGTGATATCTATAAATAATAATTGTTATCCGAGTTTTTGTAGTTATGTTTCAGATATTAGCAGAGAAACCCCAAAAATATTTAACGTCTTTGAATAAATCGTGAAATTAAATATTATCAAACCAAACTCTAACAAACAGTTCAAAATCGATTATCAAAACAAAATCTATGTCTGTATCTAAGGTTCTGAAACTGGCCACCGTGGCGTTGCGATCTTAAATTCAGACGCCAATATGATAACATTCTAGAGAATATTTTCATGTTCGTTGATTGATTTCATATAATTCATTCATAAATTTCGTGAAAAGAGTATAATTATGGAGTTTTCAATATGAGAATGAGCGAGGATGGAATTTTGTATAATCTTATAGTGAAATGAAATTGGATATTGCATGAACATTAAGTTGAAGATCAGTGTTTCAAGTTCAGTGTATTGAAATGCATTCTTTCCGATAATATCGCAAAGAGCACCAAATTATAAGAATTAAGTGAGTAAATGAGTTTTCTCAATCTTGTTTCTTCGAATTTCAAACATTGGATTGGTTTCTCTCCAAAAGAAATCAACATGACAGATATCTTTGATGAATTTGCAAACAAAGCGCAGGAGTGTATTAGCACTTTGAGAAATATTTGAATGCTTAAAACTTTTTGCCTGAGCAGAATCTGGAAAAATGCCAAATGAAAACAGTGTTTTATTTAATGAGAGAAATCTATGGTTAAAATTGATGTACAACTTAAAGACTCACCTTGTATATCGATACAAAACCATTTATACGTATAATGTATGCCATCACACACTTAAAAAATTCCCGAATTTCGAATAAATCGGTATTGAAAATGGTTAAGTCGGGACTCAACGTCGAAGCGCGAGAAACGCGTCAGGTCGCTTTATAAGTCACTCGTTATCGCAAGATTTACCCATCGATACAGCCGACGTTGTCTAAGAGCTGTTAGAGGGAAAAGTACACGAGAAGAGAGAGAGTGGATATATTCCGGTACGTCACCGAAGGCGCGAAGGTTCGTCCTTTTGAACAGCCGATTTGTGGAGCCAAATTTAAAAGACCAATTTCTCGTTGAAATTGAGATTTAGACGGCCAAAACTTATCGGATCAAACTGGAATTCGGTATACTACTGCAAAATAACAGTTTTCGAAAAAAAAACATTTCTCGAAAACAATTCTGAAATTTTTTTTTTATTTACTGACAGTATGATCTCGACAAATTCTTCAAAGTGTTGTGCGTTGTTATACTCTAACTAACTGACAAATTTTAATCTAATCGTTTCGGTAGTTTCCAAGTTATCATGGAAATAACCACAAAATGTCAATGGGTTCTAACTCCGAAACCTTTTGACCGTTTTCACCCATTAACGAACGTCGCATTCTGAAATGCAGCCTACATGCTTCGACAATTTGTTCGAACTCATCCAGAAGTGTGCCGCCTGTGGGATATCTTGGAAAAAAGGGAAATTTTCGATGATTAATTTCATTTTTTCTGTAATCCCGAAATATAAAAGGGAACCTTCGTACTTACGCTCAGGATTCGCTTCAAGATCTCCACAAAGGTACAACTGGAACGCAATGAAAAAGATTCCTCTGATTTACAGAAACCCTCTATTATTCCAAATACATTGTTCGAACTGTGTGGAACTCTCCCTCGGGGGAAATAAGGAAATAGCGACCCATTTTTTGTTACGTTGTTTCAACTACCAATTTTCTCGAGATGTGGAAAACAATGAACTTCCTAACAAAGTAGACGGAGCAAAAATAGCAAACTATGCTACTTTCGAATAATGGGTGATATATCGGTTATTTTCATGCTTCGTTGAATTCAGAATTGGATATGAGGAAAACTCTAGTTTCCATATCCACCTGAGAAAACGGAGATGCTGGAATTGGATGATAAACGATATTTCCACGTTAAATTCATACGGTAAAGTGGCGGAAAAGCTAATATACATATTCATCACTTTCGATATTTATGAGTATCGATTTATGTATAGAAAACCGAAGTATATCGAGAAAAAACAGGTTAGAACAGAAAAATGTTTATCCTGCATTAAACTCAGTGACATGAGAAGCCATGACATCCAGAATAGCGTTGAGAACATCATGTTCTGTCAATAGACGACTTCGATCCAAGTTGCCAACCCACAAATTACTTCCAAATTTACTATCACTGGGAAAGGGATATTTCAGATTAAATTCAAAATGATAAGGTTCGCGTTATTCATAAATATCCGTAAAAGATGCCTCGGCTCCTCAAACAAGATAATTCCTTCCAAATATTGGATTTTGTTAAGATCATCTCTGATTGGCTGAAATTTAAGTTGGGATTCCTGATTCCATGTTAATAGTGCCAAGTTCATATAGAATATCAGCATTTTTAACAACTGGTTCCCCGCCAAAAGTTGCGCATTGGTATTCCAAAACTATCTACAAAGTGTTAATCGGATAGAATCAATTCTTGATGAGATATCAAGAAATTAACCTCAAAATTACTCCGAAACTATCCAGCCCATTTCATACATTAACGGACTTAAACGAGATCTTTGGACTCTCATTATAATCTGATAAGTCTCCAGGTTCTTTCCTTTGAAAGTTAGAGCACATACCGATGGATAGAATTGGATTTGACCACGAATTCTTCTTCAGGATATTCAACCGAATCTTTCAAGGCCATTTTCTGCTCAAAATTCGAAAATTATACTGACATTGTGACAAAACGATAACTCGCTGTTCCCCGAAAATTCGAAAATGACTGACATCGTGACAAAAAGATAACGCACTGTTCCCCAGAACAAGCGCATATAAATGAAGTTCATAGAGTTATTTTTTTTTTTGTTAACACTTCTTTCGTCACTTGGTATACCACTTATCTCATTTTTCCGGATTCGGCACCGGTTAAAAGCTACAGGCTGTTGAAATTTCCAGCGAAATCAGTCTCTCTATGTATCTTTGATACGGTCATTTTGAATGAAATTGATTTTGGTGTGAAGTAATCTCTTTCATCCTACTTAAAACGATTTCCTAGTTACAGATTCGTTGATTCATTAAACTATAAGGAAATAGCATTTAGAATGCAGATACAGTTTAGTTATCAAAAAATCTTCTATCATTTGAGAATACCGTATTCCTCCTCATAATTTCTTCTGGAGCGCACCGTTTTCAAGATATCTGACGTTAAGTGTTACAAAATCTGATGAAGATTCGGGAAATTTACTTATTTCTTTGGATTCGCAACCGAGTTAGCAAAGGCCTTAAATTAAGCTTCTTCCGCGTTCACAATCATAAAATACACAGTTATTCATTTATTTTGTGACCATACCAGGGACATTATATAACTTTGATGAAAATTTGGATAATTATGAAATATTCAAGGTAGGAATGGTCGAAGATGACAATGTATATAATCTTATGGTGAAAACAATCGGATATCTAATGAATATGAAGTGGAAGATCCGTATTTTAACGAACAGGTGTTGTGAAATATTTTTTTTCCCAATTATTCCGCAAAAATCACCAAATCATAAGAATTGAATGAGTAAATAAATTTTTTCAATCATGTTTCTCTGAATTTCAAGCAATGGATCGAATTTCCCCAAATATAGCTCACCCGTAAGAGATTTCTGTGTTGAACGACGTCTGGAGTTCGTTCAGAATATGCTCATTCGGTTTTTGTCCTACAGGAATAGAATTGTAATTGAAAATCACTATAACACTTATGCTCGTAGGATGATTTTACAGCTTCTTAGGCTAGTCGACATAAGATTTATAAATGATGCTTCATTTCTGTTCAAGCTCATAAATGGTTTGATAGTATCTCCTGGCTTTTTAGAAGAGATTCGGTTCAAAGTTCCTGATCTGAAACTCAGGTCTAATGATATGTTTCAAGTCCCCCTGGGAGAAAAACTACTCCGCAAATTTCCCACTCGTCAGAATGATAACAACTTTTGTTTCAGCTTCTCCGTGTAGATTTTTATATTGTATCTAATGTGATTTTGCTTCGTTTAGTAAATAGTTGAATTAATGATTAATTCCATACTATACTAATTGAATAAGGTGAGGCTGGGTCAAAAAGGTCATCCCACATATCAGCGATCTCCTTCGTAGCCGTTAGAGTTAGGAAAAAGCGGTAAATTCACATAGGTGGTTGAAATATCACCCTACTTCCCATTGAAAAAACCGATATTTCAATCGAATTGCTAATATTTTTAAACAAATCGAGAATATGGTGAACATTTCAACACCAATTCGGGTTTATTCGACCAATAGGATAATTGCATTTCATGGGCGGGGCCTGAGACACGACCAAACGTCACGGTTAGTACTGTCATTTGTCAAATAATATCACTTTTATAATTGCAAATTTAAGATTTTATAAGACGAATATATGTTATTTGTGAAAATATGCATCGGAAAATGTCTTAAATAGGTTAATCCTTAGTTTTAAACGATCTGGATGCATTAATTCGATTGATAATTTGACCTGGGAAATTCGAGTTAGTCACTTTGCTTTGAATATGAAGGAAGGTAAACAAATATGGAAGTTATTCTTGAGAGGTGTATTGGAACGAATTAATCTAGGAAGGTGTATTGAAACGAATGATATAGGACATATCATATATTGACCAACTTAAAACATAAGGAAAATTTCAACCAGGATTAATAATTGCAGTGTTCTGTTATTCAGAAGGAAATCCAGTGTTGAATAAGATTTACCTTTGCATTGAAATATGTCTGAAGGAAGTAAATCGTATTTTAATACGATCTGATCTAATTAATTCCATTGATAAATTGACATGGAAAATTGAAACGAATAATACAGAACAAGAACAAGTATCCAGGCCCTTCCTATATTGACGTACTAAAAATGAACTAGAATTAATAATTGCAGTGTTCTATTATTCAGAAGGAGATTCAGTTTTGAATAAGATTCACCTTTGTTTGGAAATGTGTCTTAAATGGGTAAATCGTAAGTTCCGAACGATCTGAAAGCATCAATTAATTCCATTGATGAATTGACATGAAAAATTTAACCGAATAATGTAGAACAAGAAGAAGTCTCCAGGTCCTTCCCATATTGATGTACTAAAAATATAAAGAAACTATAAATCAGGATTGATAATTGCAGTGTTCTTTTATTCAAAAAGGAATACAGTGTTGAATATGATTTACCTTCGCATCGGAATGTGTCTGGAATAAGTAAATCATGAGTTTTGAATGATCTGAAAGCATTAATTTATACATTTATGAATTGACATGGAAAATTAAACCGAATAATATAGAACAAGAAGAAGTCTCTAGTTCCTTCCAATATTGACGTACCAAAAATATAAGGAAACTATGAACAAGGATTAATAGTGGTAGTGTTCTGTTATTCAGTAGGAAATGCAGTGTTGAAAAAGATTTACCTTTGCATCAAAATGTGTCTCGAATAAGTGAACAATCGGGATGCATTAATTGATTCCACTGATAAATTCACATTGAATTATTTTGAACAACCTGAACATAAGGACAATTTGAACCAGGGCTAGTAATTGCATTGTTCTATTATTCAGAACGAAATCCAGTATTGAATAAGATTTACCGTTGAAGTGTTGGATCGAACCTGTTATTTTTTCGTATTACAATATGTATTCTATTGAACTATACTCTGATATCACAATCAACAATCGATAAACAAAAAATTGATTAAATGTGCAGTTTTGCATTCATCCTGAATGAAGAACATGAAAGCATGATTACTCAATTAATATCAGATGTCAATTATGAATTGGTCATCTTCCTTAATCAAACAGAAATTTTTAATTTTCCTAATGCAGTAATGTTTTGCACCTGACTGAAGCAATTCATTATAATTCCTTTCAATGTGAACATAATAAATCTTACAATATGATCGATACAAACTACTATGAAGTAAATATTCTCAAAAATGAATATTCATTAAACCCTGTTGTATTTGTTGAGCTTTGATTGTACTAAAATATATGTAGTAAGAATACCAACTAAAAGATTCATTTTTTTTCATGAATATTGTATGAAATTTTTCTTCACATTACATTTCTTCTGTGGTTTTTAGGAAATTTTAATTAGGGTGATTGTTAAGAATACGTTAATAGTCGTCTAAGGCATCTTAAGCGTCAAATTACCGAAAACAAAATTGTGATGAAAAAATTCATTAAACCAAGCTATTCAGATCTATTTAGTGTTATGGGTTCGTTAGTCGTTTTGATACATAAAATTGAGTTGTAATATTTGGTAATGATATTTTACACAGTACTGAGTGTTAACATTTTATCCATGGATTTTGTATTTGAATGTGAGCATCATCATCGTCTATCCACGAAATGGATTTCGACTCAATCGTGTCTTTTTTTTTATAAATATCGAGATGACGAAATTTAAAAAGCTTGAACTTGACCTTTGTTCTTAAGCTTCAAACCTTCCCTGAAAATTTCGAGTCTCTAACTTATTCCTTTGCAAAGTTATCGTGTTTACAGTCGGCCGGCGATGACTAACAAAGTTATAATACTAAATAGAGAATCACATAAAGAATCATATTTCAAGCCTATATTATATCGTTAAAATTATTTTCTCGAATAAATAATTATTATGGTCCTGCAGATCAACCACCTAGGTAGATCTATCATTAAATGAGATCTATCGCCTAGGTATATCTTTCACTAAGAGAGATCTGGGCGCACTAGTTATGGTTCTATTTGTAATTCAGCGAACACTGCCTCTGAGACTTTGTTCTGTTTATTTTCCTGTGCCAATAAATAAATAAAAACTTGCAAAGTTCAGAAGTGTATTAGTGAATTGAGAAAATTTTTGAATGCTTGTATCTTTTTACTTGAGCCGAGCCTGGAAAAGGGCAGAAGAAAAGATAGTTTTATTTGATGAGAGGAATCTATGGTTGAAATCAATGTACAACCGAGAGTCACGCTGTATAATATGCGATTGAAATTCATAAAACAGGACTACATAGAAATAAACTCCATACCCCTAATGAACAAACACTCGCGGTAAACTCCAAACAGAAAGTGTTGTTGGAAGACTAAAGTAGATAGATAATACCATGTGGAATCCAACAAGGGGAATTACTGCTTGGTTTTGCGGACCTGTTTGGTAACTCCGGGTCTATACTAGAACATATGCCGCTCAAAGTTGAGATGAAAATTTCAGAAATCAAACAACCAACGGATATAAATTACGCTTTTGTTTACAGTTTAACCTTTTCTTATCGCATATAACAGTAGCTCCGAAAATGAACCAACACATTGTTCTCATCCGCGAACCGGAGTTTGGATTTTCGTAGATGCAACGTTAAATACACACGCGTTTGGACTGAGTTGTAATCCTAATCCGTTGAAATAATCATTGTACGAGCGTACACTGTGTTTTGATAACAACTTCGGTTGATGTAAATGTGTGCTCGTCTCTAACAACTGTTCATGTCGGTGTTCGTTAAAATCAGGGTTGGGGTTGTTTCACAGCAATGCTGGCGGGAGTATTCCGATCAGGATATCGAGATACAACAAACCACAGAAATACTGTGCTTGACATTTCAAAATATGTTTCACCCAACCAATAGAGCACTAGCAGGTGACGTCACATAATGGCCGCTGGGGGGACAAACAAAGAGTTTGTTATTGTTATTGTAAACTGACATTTGTTTGCTGCTGCAGATTATTGTCCATTTTATCAGTTTGGGTTATTTGCCTGTGAAATTTAAGTTGTTGGCAAACTTTGGAGGCTTGAGATTACCATAATCCAGGAGAAGAGATGATTTCACATCTTCAAGTAGTGAATTTTGATTAAACACAATTTGTTGTTGAGAGTTTTATATTTGAATAATAACATGAGATGTATAGGTATTCATTTTCACAATGGTTGTGATACAATAAAAGGAACTGTAGTCCATATTTTCATTCAATAAAGTCTGAGGCTTAACTGATTGTTTGAGACTTTGTCGATATTAATCTTGCATCAACTTGCAATATGTGGCAATAGCCTACTATGATTGCTCTGTATTTTCACAAACTTTCAAGGTCTAGGATCTTCCTAGAGAATACTGGAATTATATTAGGATTTATAGATTCAACGTGAGCCTCCTGTTGGAAGACATATTCTCATCAAGAAAATAATGCCAAAAATTTTCACAGTTGTGTGTTTTACTTCTGTTACCATCTATCTTCTGTTTATGATTTCAGAATGCCATGCTAATGGTAACTATATAAACTTATAATTGTTATTGTATCTTGAATATCATTCCAATGCCAAGTTTGTTTAAAAGGTTGTCCTGAAATGATATTTATCCATAAATATGTTAAGTAACTTTGTTAGTTCATTACTTGTTAAAGATAATGCAGAAAATAAAAGAATTTTTCCCTTTAGAATCGGGGAAATCATCCCTATGTAGAGATAAAAGCAAGCATACTTTCTCTTCCCACCTTGGCAGGTTCTAACTGCTTCTATTTAGTTTTTAACGACACAAATCTAAAAAAATGGATGTGATTATCATTATTGGACCGATGACTACAGCTCACAGCTGAAAAAACTTTCATAGATGAATTGAATCTGAAAAATTTCAAAAAGCACTGCCGTGAAGGCAGCAACTTTTGCGCGCATGTTCAATGTAGATGACCGCTTCAGCAACGAATTTGAACGTACGCGCAAAAGCTGCTGCCTTCACGGCAGTGCTTTTTGAAATTTTTTTCTGATAAATTACTGGATTTCAATTCGATCATATCTGTATTTTTGGACATATTGTAAAAATAAAATTTTGAATGGGTATATCTACGGAATCATTGGGCGGATTTTACCCATTCACGAATTCGACCTTCGTAATTAAGCCCCAAACCTACTCTACAAATATCGAGTTTCTAAGTCGTTTCTTCCGGAAGTTATTGTGTTTATGGTCAGCCTAACGGCCGACTGCGTAAACACAATAACTTCCGAAAGAAACAACTTAGAAACTCGATATTTGTAGAGAAGGTTTGGACCTTAATTACGAAGGCCGAATTCGTGAATGGGTAAAATCCACCCAATGATTCCGTAGATATACCCAATCAAAATTTAATTTTTCCAATATTTCCAAAAATACAGATTAGATCGAATTGAAATCCAGTTCTTCATCGAAAATAACAGTTCGAAGTTTCATACAGAATTTAATGAGGATGAAATGATGAGAAAATCATAGAAATTTTTTTTTTCAAATTGTTCTAATGACACGATTATCACAAAATTTCTCATGAAGTTGTCTTTCAGCATCTCAAAACTAGCTGTGAAGTTTAATCAGGACTGAATCAGTATTTCTCGAGTTATACCGAAAAAATCAACGATATCGAGAAGAAAACCTCGAAATTTGACATATTTTTTCCCGATATCTCCAAAACTTATGATCGTATCGAACTGAAATTAAGTACACTGCTGTGAAATTAGAAGGTCAAAGTGTGAGTATAATTTTTTTTGGATATGATGAATTTTTGTGTGAAATTCGAAAATAACAGACATTTGGCAAAACAATAACGCAGTGTTCCCAAAAACAAGCACCTTATACGAATAAGCAGTGCAATTTATCAGTGATGATATCTAAAATATTATGTCGTATTTAATCGAATAATAAAATTATTTCAATAGACTGATACTTATGAAGAAAATCCGGTGAAGCCAATTCAAGACTACTATAACCTAGAACAATTTTGCCATTAAATTTTCATTCCGACAAATCCCTTATGCTGAAATAAATAGAGTTTTTTCCACTGTCCCAACCACTTATTCTTCAGAACATTGCACGGAAATGAGATAAGCTGACAGTCTTCTTCCTTCAAAATTCGGCCGACTATACAGTGCGCGTCAAAATTATGGAACAAATTCATTTTCTCAGAAGAGTAATACTTGACAACAAAATCCTGAAATAGGTCAATTTTTGTTTCACTTTTACCAAATTTATATGCATTTTTGAAGGATTTTTGTTGAACCGGGTGCCATTCTCATAGACCCTCTAAATTTTTTGAATACGGATAGTAGGTCATGTGGTACTTTTTTGGCAAGGTCTTTGTATCTTCTTTATAGGCCTGCAGAAATTTTCAAGAAAAAAATTTGTCGAAAAATTAATTAGTTCAAAGAGGTTTTCAGTATGTGCCCTTTGTTATGACTCATTTACTTTGAGACAATGGTACCTGATGAAAATTGTCACCGAATGAAAGTTGACCATTACAGTTTTGTTCATGCCCAACTTTTAACCCCCTCACGTGAAAAATTTTTTTTTCTCCATTAAAGGGTTCGTAGGGGTTGAAAATTCTGCATGAACAAAACTGTAATGGTCGACTTTCATTCGGTGATAAATTTCATCAGGTACCATCGTCTCAAAGTAAATGAGCCAGGACAAAGTGCACATACTGAAAACCTCTTTGAAGAACCAATTTTTCAAAAAAAAATTTTTTGTTTGAAAATTGCTGCACGCCTATGAAGAAGATACAAGGAACTTGCCAAAAAAGTACCACGTGACCTACTTTCCCTATTCAAAAAATTTAGATGGTTGAAATGGATGGCACAGGGTGCAACAAAAATCCTACGAAAATGCATAAAAATTTGGTAAAAGTGAAACAAAAATTTACCTGTTTCAGGATTTTGTTGCCAAATATTTTCCTTCTGAGGAAATGAATTTGTTTCATCATTTTGGTGCGCACTGTATATATTTTTTCCCTGGAATAACATGAGATTCACGTTCTCCCGTGTAATTCCATGATGCTATTAAATCCGTCGATCTTAATTCTCTTATGGGATAATCTAATTTGTCCCTGATTCAACATGAGTTTTCATCCATGAACATCCTGAGGTCAAAGGCATTGTAGTTCAAAGGAAGTAAATGAAGTTATTTCCTGGAGGATATATTGTGAAAGGCTCTCCTTCGAGAAGGAAATACACAAATTTCCGACATATCGAAGAAGCAGAAAGAAAGGTTTGTTGCATCTTTTATAGTAGAGGATCTTTTATTTCGAATTGAGAATGGAAATTGGATTGGAATATCTAGGGATTCACTATATTATGAGCTGATTTGAAGGAAGAGACACAGTTTCGCATCTGTTAGTTTAAAAGTTGGATCAAATCGAATAAATATTCGATGAAAGTTCAGTTTCAGGAAAGAGTAAAAGATCGTAACAAAATGGCGAATGAGCTGGGCCAAATGTCTGATTCTAAAAAATTCTAGAAAAGTACTGACGTGGGGTCAGGAGCTTTTACTCGCTTATTCGAATTCGTTACCAGAGTCACTCACGTATTGGCCCTGCCAAACGCAGCTCTACTTCCTTATGGTAAGATTTGACGATCTTTCTTACATATGGCCATCACAAAATTCTACTTGAACCTCATTTTTCGATCAAGTACTATATTTCAATTAGGCCGGATATGTATTTTTGAAATATTAAAAAATTTTGATTGGGAATCTTTATCTACGGAATCATTGGGCGAATTTAACCCGTTCACGAATTCGACCTTCCTAATTGAACCGAAAACCTACACTACTAATATAACTAAGTCTTTTCTTTCGGAAGTAATAGTATTTAGGACCGGCCTAACTACCGATTGTGAGCGAAATAACTTCCGGACGAATCCATTCAGATACTGGATAATTGTGGAGTAAATGAATTTGTTCCATAATTTTAAAGCGCACTGTATAAACTCGATAGTATACCGAATCTCAGGTGTAAAAGGCTCCGTATGAATAAAACAGGGCTCTCCTCGAATAGAGCGGTCAGATCTGGCCCCCAGAATGAGAATTCAGGATAAGGAAAACAGGATGACGATGCCACAAAGTTCTATTCCCAGGAAAACCGTTGCTTCAAGTTAGCATGTTAATCCTGTAAGATAATATTCGGTACAGGAAAGTTTCGGCACTGATTGTGTTTCTAGGGGTAACTTTGCTGAGAGAAATCGAATTCAGCTGAGTATGATAAACGATAGAACTTGGAAAAAGCGGGGGTGATTTTGAATGAAAAAGAATGTAATTGCATAGATTACGGAATGAGCAGGAAATTTTTGGAGTTGTTGTTATTCTTTCGGATGATTGATAAAGAAGTTTTTGCCGCTCTTACATGCCGAAATATTCAGGGAAAAAACACGAATTTTACTTAATTTTTTTCCTAATATCACCCTAAGTTAAAATCTGCTGGAAATTTGGGCCACTGTTGGAAAATATTGTCTTGAAGATCTGTGCGAAGCTTCATTGGAATCTGATAAATATTTTCTGAAATGCATAATCGGTGCTCTTAGCGATGGGAGATAGATCAAATTGTTAAATTTACAGTGCGCGTCAAAGTTTATGGAACAAATTCATTTTTTCAGGAGAAAAATATTTGGCAACAAAATCCCGAAACAGGTCAATTTTTGTTTAACTTTTACCAAACTTCTATGCATTTTGAAGGATTTTTGTTGCACCCTGTGCCATCCCTGTCAACCCTCTAAATTTTTTGAATATGGAAAGTGAGTCATGTGGTACTTCTTTGGCAAGGTTTTTGTATCTTCTTATCAGGCATGTAGAAATTTTCAAGAAAAGAATTTTTTTCTCTGAAAAATTAGTTAGTTCGAAGAGGTTTTCGATATGTGCACTTTGTCATGGCTCATTTAATTTGGGACGATGCTACCTGATGAAATTTGTCACCGAATAAAAGTCTACCATTACGGTTTTATTCATGCACCACTTTTAATCCCTACGAACCCTTTAATGAAAAAAAAAATTTTTCACGTGAGGGAGTCGAAAGTTGTGCATGAGGGTTGATGGGAATGGCACAGGGTGCAACAAAGATCCTTCAAAAATGTATAAAAATTTGGTAAAAGTGAAACAAAAATTGACCTGTTTCAAGATTTCGTTGCCAAATATTTTTCTTCTGAGAAAATGAATTTGTTCCATAATTTCTTTATATATTTATCTCCAACCCGTTGATATATTGTGTTTGGTATAAATTCAATTTATTGGCATAAAAATTTAATACATACAGGGTGAGTCTTCAAGTTGTACATGCATTTCAACCCTAGATTCCTCTCGTCAAATCAAACACTTTTTCATTCACCATTTTTCTAGGTTCGGCCCCGATTGAAAGATACAGGCAATCTTTTTTTTGTAGCTTTGACATGGTTCCTCCGAATGAAATGAAATTTGGTGAGAAGTTTTCTATAACTATGACACGTATTCTACAGTTATCAATTTCATCTTACTCCGAATGGTTTTCTGGTTATAGACTCATAAACTATATATATGAGATAAGGTTCATTTTATATCCATATAATAATTCTCAATGAATTCAAAATACTTAATTACTCGTTATAATTTCTTCTCAAAAGAACCGTTTTCGAAATATTCAAAGATGAATGTTATAAAATCTGACAGAAATCCCCCTGATCTAGTAAAGACCGTGAATTGAGTTTTTCCCACATTTACCCGGAACAAAGAATTCTCAGAAATATTCCGCATAGACCAAATATTAGCTTTATGATATCTTGTGACCAGACCACAGACAGACAAAGTCCATGTCTATGGACCAGAGTTTCCATAAAATTTTAGAGTTCAATTAATTTTTTCAGGTTAGTTGAGTGATTTAATATAATTCATTTATAAATTTGATGAAAATTATTATAATAATGGAATTTTCAATATGAAAATGACATAGTGTACAATCTAACAGGGGAAGCGACTGGATATTGAACGAGTATCAAGTGTAAGATTAGGGTTCAAATAGTCTAGTGTAGTGAAATATTTTATCCAAAATAAACCGCAAAAAGTATGAAATCATTAGAATTAAGTGAGTAAATAATTCTCTTCGAATTTCATGCATTGGATCGGTAATTCTGCAAAACAAATCACCGTAAGAGATATCTGTGTTGAACTTGCAAACAAAGCGCAGGAGTGTATTAGCACATTGAGAAATATTCAAATGCTTACAACTCTTTCCCTGAGCCGAACCTGGAAAATTGGTAAATAAAAAAGTGTTTTATTTGACGGAAGGAATCTATGGTTGCAATTAATGTACAACACAAAGACTCACCCTGTATAGTTACACAAACTTTATACATTGCTGCAACTATTAACTATATCGACTCGAAAATGTAGTCAGTAACATCAGCAGGTTACATCCACAAGAAAAAACTTGGCGAAATTTATTTCTTGTCAACAGGACGAGTAAAGCAGCATGCTTTTATAATGATATAAACGTTTCAGTTTGCGTAAATGATTTTCGTTTGTGAAGGTAGCCGTTCATGAAATCTGAATCCTACGGTTATTATTATTTATTACCCGGTAATTGACTTGTGTTAAGCCATAATTAACCTGAACAAATTAACTCATTCATTCATTATTCATCAACCAAATTGTTTTTTTGTTGCAGCCTTTTCTCAGATCTTCGGAACCTGTCAGGAACAGCACTGATGAATCTTCTGGCTGCCATGTTTATGACTCAATTACTGTACGTTGTGGGTGTTGGTGGCATAGTTGTGAGTATTACATTCTAATATACCTCGGATAACATCCTGCAAGTAATTTAACACCGCTTTAATTAAGCTTTGAACTTGCACAGCCATTAGTCCTGTTAGCTAAAATTTGCCCATCACAAAGGTGGGGTGTCTACAACATCCTTATATGTGAAATCGATTTTCAATTTCGTTACTGATTGTCCTCATTAGATCCGATATGATGGAAATTATAGAGAAATTAAATTGGTGTGAAGAGATGTTCTTCTTGATGTGGGTTGAGAAGGTTAAGGCCATACGAATACAGATTTTGCGTCCCTCTCGTGTGTATATTTTCGATTTTTTACCCTAAACCTCTCTTAAACAATTAGGTTGGTGTTACCAAGATCTAATTTTGCTCCGAGGCCCAAAATCCTATCGTGATCAGAATATAGAGGGTGTTTCAAATTGCGCGTTGTTTTCATGGAATAAATAATACGCATAATTTGTATTCATTTTCAAAAACTTTTATTGGTAATTGAAGTATCAGTTATGGCATTTATATACGAAAAATAATATCTTTCAATCGGCCTACTCTTGCAGCTCTACAGAGGTCCACTCTTTTGTTAAAATTTTCAATGACGTTTTGACATAATTGAGGCACTATCTCACTAATGACACGAATAATTTCGTTCTTTAGTTCAGGAATCGATTGTGGATTATTATTATAGACCTGACTTTTCATATGAACCCAAAGGAAATAGTCCATCGGTGTCAAATCACATGATCTGAGTGGCCACATCACCGTGTCTGGAGGTAATTCGTCTAGGAAATTTTGTCTCAATAAATCAATAGTTTCATTTGCAAAGTCAGGTGTAGTGCCATCCTGTTGAAACCAAACGTCCTCTAGATCAATATTCATTAATTAAGGCCACAAATGTTCGATTATCATCCGACGGTATCGATCACCATTGAGAGTTACAGCTTCACCAGCGGCATTTTCGAAGAGGTGGTAGGTCCCATTACACCACCTGATCATTATGCACTCCAAATAAATATAATCTCATAAATAATTCGTGGATTTTCCTCACCCCAAATACGACAATTTTGTTCATTAACAAAGCCACCAAGTTGAGAATGTGCCTAATCGGAAAACATGATTTTTTGAGAAAAATCAGCTGGCTGTTCATTGATGAAGTTGACAAATGAACGATGTTTTAAATGATCTAATGGCTTCAGTTCCTGTGTTATTTGAACCTGATATGCTTTCAGAGCTAAATCCTTGTGTAAAATACGCCATGTTGTGGACCCACTAAGTCTAACTTGTTGTGGACGTCGTCTAATGGACATTTCAGGGTCTTCAGCAACACTTTCACGAACTAAATAAATATTTTCTTGTGAACGACCGCTAGGATTGAATTTTTCACTTTTTTGATATTCCACCGAACCGGTCTCTTGAAATTTTTTGATAATTCGACCAATAGTGCTTTGAGATGGACGATTATGTAAACCATAAAATTCACGTGATTTTCTAAAAACACTTTTCACAGAATGCTGATTTTCATAAAATAATTCAACAATTTGAACGCGTTGTTGTATCGTCTACGAAGCCGTTTTTATGAATGCCATACACCACACTTCTTAAATAAGAATCAAAATACCCAGATGAATTCAGTGCGCCATCTATATATTATTTATTTCGAAGAAAAACCACGCAATTTGAAACAATCTTTATTTCAAAAACAGTAAATTATAATCAAGATCTTACAGAGTATAAGATGGGAGCTTAGCTATGAAACTTAAATTCGTGAAAGGGTAAAATCAGCCTGGAAATTTCCAGGATATAAGTACTTTCTTCCAAGTTTATTCCCACCTAAAAATCAATTTTTTCTGCATTGTTCTTGTAACATTATTCGAATGGACCTAATATCCGATAAAAGATTATGAAAGATCTGACATGGCATTCGCATAATGAAAATAATTTTATATGGATAATGAAGTACTTTGAGGATCAAAATCATTGTTCACTCAAGGGAAAACAATACCTCGAATATAACGGGGTGACTTCTGGAGGCCAGAGTCCGTGTTTACAAAAAAATTTTTTGGTGCAAATGATTGAAAAAAACCGCAGGAATGCGCAATGTTGCCCCTTTTTGAAATTCAAGAATTTTCGGGATATTAATACTTAAATGGAGTGAAAAATGGGAAGAAAATAACATTTCGCGTTCTCGCTAATGAATTGAGTACATTCCAAAAATGAAATTTTCAAAAGATACTCCCTGAAGCCTGCAGAACGACACCCCGTTTCCTCCTATGAACGTGGAATTCCGAATTCTAATATTTCACGCGCCTATATCCAACGTTTAAGAATGTAGACCGGGTCCAGCGGCCTGACCTTGAGATATAGGCGAGGTTTGATGACATTTAAATGTGGCTGTGTTACCTAGCTGTAATTTACTACAACGTGGTATTGATTCCTCTTAAATATCGGCTACCATGAGAGTGAAATTTAATTTGAATCGTTGTATTTGTAACTTATATTCAGTACACTCACAATAATGAAGTAATAGAATTGCCTTTATAAAAATTGGATTCCTGTTACCTGAAAACCACTTTTGTAACAGAAACTGGAAACTTACCGTCGGCCTAGCATTTCGATTACTGTTAAAGTGAAATAAGTTGCGCGGAAAGGAATGAATGAAGAGTTTGTAAGGATCGGATCTTTTGAATAATATATAATATATAATGATTTCTGTTATAGGAAAAAAATATTTTGTTTATGTATTTTGATTGGTATTCGATAGTTACAGGGACTGTTGAGTTTATAGAAAACAATAATTGAAATAGTTATTGCGAAGGACAGTTTATATGGATATGGATATTGAAAGAAACAGCAAAGTCAAACTGCTGATCTAATAGGAATTTCGGCATGCGCTGGAAATGGGAGTTTTTCCTTTAGAGGAAAATGCAGTTATTTTCATGAAAAACCTTCAGAACATCACATTTCAAACATATAATTTCAGTATTATATTCTTAAAAAAATGTTTGATCACCTAAAACTGAAAAATGAAAATGGGGATTTGCATTTAAAGGGATTTGTCATGAGTGCACGATATGGCAACGTCGAATTCAGCTTTCTCGGAAAGAAAAGGACGTCAAATGTGTTACTTTGCTTAGGAAAACCGAGATTGCTATACTTCGATCTGGTTAGAGTAGAAGACAACGACCAAGGAATAGAAAAAGAAGAACACAGACTGTCATACTGTCATATTTCTGACAAATCGCAAACGGAAGTTGTTTGGTTATATTGACAAAGAACACGTGTATACCACAGAATAGGAATAAATATTTCGTTATTCTATAGCAGAAAAAGCAATTCTACTAAACAACGTTGTCACTTCGTGCATGCATGACAAATCTCAAACCCCAATTTTGAAACCTGATTTTGAATACTTTCTGAAGGTAATTTGGGAAAATGATGAGTCAAAGCCATAATAATTATGTTCAAATTTGCATTTGCAGTAATAACCCAAATTCAGGAAAAACCCCCATTGTATGCCTCCGGCGCACCATCTGTCGACGTTATTCGATAGTTCAAATCAAGACGAATCTACCTGACGAAGGTCATTTATACAATCAATAAAAAATTACAGATTTTTTCCTAATTCCTTCACATATTATCTTTCGATATTGATATCTTACGATATACTTTAATGGTCTTCAACTTACCACGGACGAATGACAAATTCAATTATTCAATCAACTGACATAACATTATTTAAGTAAAAGACTTGAGAAAACGGTGACATAATAAAAATCAATACAAGAATAATACTAGACACAGTGTCTCATCTTCTATCTTTCGATTTAGAATTCTCAGTAGCATCTATTCTATATTTCATTTCAAAATCTCACCATGTGCATTCACTAGGATCGTGCTAATTCAATGTAAGAAAAGTCCATATAATTCCATGACACAAACTGCTCGATTTTCACGACACATCAAGACCAAAACAGTTTTTGATATCTTCAAAAACAGTGAGCAAGAGACGAAATCCTTCGATTCAGAAGCCTCATTTGCATGTATTCTTTAGTATATGGCAAAATCAGGTGTTAGTGAGTACACGTGGTAAGATTTTGACATATAATATAGAATAGATGCGACTGATTGTTCTGAATCGAAACAAAGAAGACGGAACACTGTGTATTGTATTATTTTTGTATTGTATTTTATTATGTTACCGTTTTATCAAGTCCTTTATTTCAATCATTATATGTCAGGTGATAAAAAAGTTGAATTTTCCATTCATACGTAGTACATTGTAGACAACAATAAATATCGTAAGATGTCAATAACGAAAGATATTATGTAAAGGTATTACAGAAAAATCTGTATTTCAAGTGATTTCACTCGATAGATCAAATTAATAAATATATTGGTTATAACATGTTCATAAATTTGAAACTCCAAACTCGTAAATTTATTGTGTTCTGTAGAAGACAAATAGATCGGCTCATGAAATAAATACAGGGTGAGTCTTTAAGTTGTACATTGATTTTAACCATAGATTCCTCGCATCTAATAAAACACTTTTTACATTTGCCATTTTTCCAGATTGCACTCAGGTAAAAAGTTATAAGCATTTAAATATTTCTCAATGTGCTAATACACTCCTGCGCTTTGGTTGCAAGATGACCACATATATCCCTTACGGTGATCTCTTTTGGAGAACAACCAATGCAAGGTTTGAAATTCAAAGAAACAAGGTTGAGAAAACTCATTTACTCACTTAATTCTTTGGTGTTTTTGGCGATATTATCACAAGGAAAACATTTCACTACACTGGAGTTGAAACACTAATCTCAACTTGATGTTCATGCAATATCCAATTTCATTCCACTATAAAATTATACAGAATTCCATCCTCGCCCATTCTCATATTGAAAACTCCATAATTATACCTTTTTCACGAAATTTATAAATGAATCATATGAAATCAACCAACTAACCTAAAAACACTCTCTAGGTTGTTATGGTTATGGAATTTCTAGTCCATAGACAGGGACTTTGTCTGTGGTGTGGTCACGAAATAGCATATACCCATAGATATTATGCATATACCAAACAGTAGTTCTATGCGAAATAGATGAATATTTCTGTGTATTCTATGGTCCTGGTGAACGTAAACCCAGCTTAATTTACTTCCTTTAGGGCCAATTGCACCGTATTACAAAACCCTAGATTAGGTCCATAAGCAAGGTTTTGGTACAAAATTATCTTGCACCGTCACGTAATCCTCGTTAAAAGGCCTTAACAGACTGTTATATTTAAGCCTACGAATTTGGGGGTTTAAAAGAAGGATTAATGGTAAGCTTCGGAATCTAACCCTACTTTCGAGCGATTTCGTACAAGTTCGACATTTTTCTCGACGTAACCTCCAGTTTGTTTACGTTTTTTTTGTTTACATTGGACATTGATGGAGAACTCCTACGAGTTGATAATCAAATTTTGATTAGAAGTGGTTGATTTTCAGATGATATTTATGAAAAATGATATAGGGAGAAACTGGCATCAGTAGGCATTGATTCGTATGTTTTAAAGCATGAAGAATTAACACGTATTTCCATTGAGTTCGTAAACTTAATGGTATTTCTATAAGCCTTCAACTATTTGAAATGAAAAAATTACAATGATATGCTCATTTATTTCCAAGAGCGAATAGCAGAATGAAATCGAAGACATATTTGGAATGAGAAAACATAGTTTCATGAAGATTCTTCAGTACTATCATTGTATATTATTATATCATTATACAATGGTACTATTTCATTCAGTGATATATTACGTAGAAAGCTATCATGTACTACTTCATTATTGTGCAGGTGCTGTCTCTGTGCTATCATTATCCTCTATTATATATTAATTGGACTCAAAATATAACTACAAACGAATTAATGTGAAAGAAATTGCTTCCTCGTGTTAGACAATCTTCAAACGTACACCTTTGTCAATCCATCCATGATACTTCAATATTTATATAGAATACTTTTTAGTCTGCGGGTCCACATCAGAGTTTTCATTATCTTCGACCAAAAATTAACTCAATTCATAATATACTTATAATAATTTAATAGAAAGTCTACTCTTAGGTGAGCCGTTCTTTATCGGAAAGTTGTTTCGGATAAATCAATACTATTCATTTATTCATCTTACAAACGCCAGGATTGTAATTCCATGCAGAAACTTAAATCTTGAGTATATGACTATAAATTTTAATAAGGTTTAAAGCCTGATGCAGAGGTAAGAGCACAGGTCTGTGGTAAGAGATCCCTATAGTCTTAATGATAATAAACAAGTCAGGAACATTACATGCAATATTTTTATGGAAGCTATAAAGTCTGTCATATATATTTTTTCGTTGGGTTTTTCAATAGATGCATCTTGATTTTTCATAACTTATGGAAATATGGTGGTAGTAACCCATAATAATGGGTTTCATCTTTTGAATTAAAATATTTCTCCAATTAGGGTTAAAATAAACAACATGAAGCTAGTCACAAGTACCAATTCATGAGAAAGTAACCAGATTTGTAGATTAATTTTAATCTAGTTACATTCAGCCTCGGTGCAAGCCGAATATTTAAAGCAGAGTTTAATAAGTTTATCGTTGCTTAACTAACTGTAGCTTAAGACGAAAACGGTGCAATTGGCCCTTACTAGATCAGAGGCAGGTCCATAATCCATAAATATAAGGAAATTTTTCGAGATTTCATTCGATTTTATAATATTCAATGTTGAATATCCTCAAAACGGTGAGTTTAAGGAGAAATTATAAGGAATAATCGTATATTTCAAAATGATTGAAGATTCTTATGATGATATAAGATAAACTTTATCTGCATTCTTCATGCTAATTTCGTATAGTTTTATGAATCGGCGAATCTATAACTCGAAATCTATTTGAAGTAGGATGAAAGTGATAACTGAAGAATATGTGTCATAGTGAAGGAAAACACCAAAATTCATCTCATTCGGAGTGACCATATCAAACCTACAAAAGAAAAAACTGATTTTTTTTGGAAATTTTAACAACCTGTATATTTTACTGGAGCCGAATCTGGAACAATGATGAATGAAAAAAGTGTTTCATTTGATGAGAGGAATCTGTGGTTGAAATTAATGTACAACTTAAAGACTCACCCTGTATATTGCTACAACTAATAAATATGAAAATTAATACATTTACAAACCCACTTCTGTCCCAAGCGGCGCCTCATAAAGGGATGCTAACAAACATAGTTACCTATGTTTCACGATATAGTGATTGTTTTGAGATTCTTTGCCTCCGAAATTAAGCATCTGAAGCATAACATACATTTCAGCCATGATCCTGTAAGCTTTCTAGTAAAATATTCATACTCATATCTTTTAGATAGTGTGGACTCGAGAACCTTCTATATGGAACGATAATAACATGGTTTGAAATTCTATTTCGGCCACTAGCACACAATACAAGCAATCCCACATATAAAATATTCATTATACCTACTGTCCCATTCCCACAACTGCATACATGCTAACTCATAAATATAAACACAAACATACGGAAGGGACTGTGAAATCTTTCCAGTTAAGTTGGGAGATCAGCACCGAATTTAGGAGGCTTTTTATGACTTTCTGTTTGTAACGAGCTTTTCCAAGGAACCCCCGGAAGTTTTCTAGACTTCGACACAAAGAGGTTTTATGGGAACTTGAATGAAAAAACGAGATTTCCTTTTCATTGTCATTGGTAGTTGGTTTTCGGATCATAAACTTTGTTCCGATTCTATTTTTAGTTTCACTGATGGAAGAATTGCATGATATGCCCTCTATCCAGTTAACACATAGTTGGCACTAAAAAAAACAAGTAGAAGTTCTAAATTACTCGTAAGTGCTCTTTCAAAATTTGTGATAATATCTTCAGAATCAAAATTCAGTCGGAAAAACAGTTTTCACCTCAACTTTTTTCTATAAGCAGAGCTGTCAGAGAAGAGAATGTTAGTTCCATAATATACTGAGTGAATGAAGTGTGAACCAAGATGAACTTATAATTGAAAAACGATTATTTAGAATTTTTTGGGAGAAAATCGCAGGATAGAGCTCACAAGTACATTAATGAACGTGTTCCTTCGACGATTATTTTCGAAAAACTCTCAAAATCGTCACAACTAGCAATATATCTATCTATCTATCTATTCAGGCTCATGCATCATGCTCCATAAAATGACCCAGAACTCGGAAAGATCGAAGAAACATAAATTATTTCATGCCCATTCCTGAAATTCGGCCCCGTATCATTCGCCATTTTGCAACAAACGAAGGCAGGGCGGTATGTGCAGATCTTAACGACGCAACAAGATTTTAGGGCAAAAAAGTCATATTAATTTCACACAAAAAGTTTTCAACTTGATTCCTGGGCATCTGAAAAATATAAAATATTAAAACGTTCAAAAATAAAATAAAGACTTAGTTGAATCATGTAAGAAGAGAAAGATCAATTGCTTGATGAATTAAATAAAAATTTGTGATTTCATAAAGCTCTCCTACCACCGTGATTTTTGCACTGGATTCATCATAGAATGGAAATAAATAAGTATGTATGAGTTTCACTGACCAGATTTGACATTGTACAGCCCGATTGTGTTGTAAACTTTGATTCATTAATTGCGTTCTTCACATATTTTGTAGATTTATGGTTGTCCATGTGTTATTTTTTTTTCATTATAGAACATATTTTAGAATAATATATTGTTCTAAATATCACGTACAGATTATAATATTAATATATATCTCTGTGATGCATTTGTTCATTCACCGAAATAAACTTTGTTATTGATTATTATTAAATTCATTCACATAACCTTCTTTAAATACTGCGGGATATCTCACTTATTGTATCACAGTTCCTTCATTATTTGGCAAAAATAACTAGTATCTAAGACACTTTTCGAAAAGAATTGTATCTTGAATCTGAAAAAAGTATCTAAGATGCCAAAAAGACTCTTGGACGCCGAAAACTATCATTCGAAACGGAGATCTAATTAATTATTGGTGTGTCATTTTATTTCACATAAATCAGTTGTAGCCTATGGGATGTAGGTTTGTTGTAACATTCGATATTTTTATATTTTCTTCTCTTTTATTTAGAGTTCAATTTCGTTGTGATTTGAATTCTAGAGATAAGTGGGATAAACTTTTATGTTCGATGGGATTCCATACCAGTATATTCTTTTTCTTGTAATCATTCAATATTTTTTTATTGTGTGTTACTTAGCTGGGGTTGCCTTTAAGTTATTTCTCTCAAAAATTACAATTATTTCCAATTCTTGCGTCAAATGATTTCGAGCATACATATTTCAGTTAATGAACTAATTTATTGAAGAAAAACATTATTTTATCTAATACTTCACGAAACTGCAACCCTATGAAGGGTTTTATATGGGAGCTGAAAGCTAGAATTTTAAGTTTGAAACTGAATTCGTTCAGGAACAATGTGCTTCACCACCTATTTGACTGAATTTAATGGCGTGATTGGCGTCTGAATTTAAGATTGCAGCGCCACGGTGGCCAGTTTTAGAACCTTACATACAGACATAGATTTTGTTTTGATAGGCGATTTTGTACTGTTCGTTAGTGTTTGATTTGATACTTTTTGATTTCACGATTTATTCAAAAGCTTTTTAGACTTTTATAGTTGACGAGAGTATTACTGGGAGTACATATTCCATTCTTATAAAGTAGAGATGTATCATCCTTCAATCTTATTGAGTGTAGGAACTCTAAAATTACGGGGATATCTCCAAGGTTAGACAGTATTTTAATATTATTCATTTTCAGATTCAAATGGCAAGATTGACTTTGGTGGATTTCTTAGGCTGTCTTGAAAGTTGAAAAACAGATAGTATTGTAAAACACACTTTTTGGAATAATAGACGAATACTCATAACTTTACTATTTTCATAGGGAAGGACTAAATACTCAATATATTGTGAATAAAATGAATATATTCACATGAAACTAATGCCACTTGTACCGTAAGCCTTATTGATTATGGATTGACAAATAAATTTTCCAACACTCATATGATTGGTCTTGAAAAAGCTGTAATAAATAAGCCTTGTACAACTTTGAGCGAAGAGTATTCATCACCAGATATTTCCTTGTTGAGACTCTTTTTTCAATAGTCAGTTCTATCACTAGAACATTTACGTTGTTCCTTAATGATCAGTTCAACAGGCAGATTTCTGGAAGGCATAGCATTCCTCTTAAGTAAATTTCTCTGCTTGGATTAAGGACCTGGAAAAAATTGTCTTCATGAATGTGATCTAATATTTCATGAGGAATTCGTGCTTACCTTTATGAAAATGATCATCATCGGTGAAATGCAAGTAACAGACTCTCATAAATCTTGTTTGTTGGTTTTTATCGATTCTTCAACACTTTTAGACCCGACTTATTAAAGGAAGTTTCTTTCACCCTAGCTCCAAATTTTTTACCGGGCTGTAGAAATCTATGGGAAGGGACATTTGAGTTTGCTTTTCCTCAGTAGAACCACTTGTAAAATCACACAAACGCCAAGAAAAATGCATACACTTTCCCATTTTCTTAACATTTCTTTAAAGTTGTCAATGATAATGTCTGTACCTCGGGTTACTCGGATAGCCACCAGAGGGAGTCGCGCTTATATCATTCGCCAATACCATTTTTGTGCACATGTTCTAGGGTAACATCGTGCTATCATGTTGTCCAAATGTCTGTTCTGAATTTGTTCCCGAAAAAGGTCTCGAACGACTAGGTTGGACTCCCCGATGACGAATCTGGGGTCAAAATCGATTCTTTCAGGACACGATAACTTTCGATCAGAGCCAGCTAGCTACTTAAAACTGTCAGAGTAAGTAACGCATCGAAATTCTGCGGTTGAATTTGTCACAGGGCAAAATTTCATACTGAACAACCCCGCAATAGCATCATAATAAGATAAACTACCAAATCCCGCAACTACATTTTCTTTCATATCATCAGACGTTTTGCTGACATTCGCGGACTGAAAGACCGTAAATGCGTTCACTGAAGTTTAAAAAAACTCACCGAATTTAGCCTGGGCCAACTGAGAAGATCTGGAGCGGCTTAATCACTTCCACATTGTCAGTTCCGCTGAAAGTGGAGTTTACACAACTCCGCAGGAAGTTTGAATGCATCTCTTTGTAGCTAGTGATTGCTGAACTTTTGATCCGATCCTCACGGACGTAATGAATGGAAGGATTTTCTGTTCCCTTCGAAATCACCGTTTTTTGCTGCATGAACTGGAACACTTCAGAATTGAATACTCCCGTAATCCGACGAACTCTGAACAATGCACCAAAATGAAATATTTTTTCAGGTGGGGTAGGAGTTGTAATCCGACATATCAGCGGTCAAGTTGTATACATAATGCCCGTACTGGAACAATGCGAAATTTTCATAAAACTTCATATCTGTCGCTTCGGGATTAAACGATTTCCAGTGTTCATTTCATACATCCGTTACCCTTTATATTTCCGCTTCCAATTCTTGGTATTATTTCCTTGAATACAACACATAGTAGTGCACGAATTTTGATTCAATGTTCGTTCACTGAATCATTTTACGCGCTCATTTGTATTTTTACTGAAATATTCTAGAGTACTCAGTGACTTGACTCCACCCTTAAGATATATTTATTTATTAAACAGGATGTCCGGTATACTCTGTACAATATTTGAACTGATGAAGAAGAAGATATATAAGAAGAATATTGATATAGTCTGGGCCGTATCTAAGTACCTACTATGGCGCCTGTGGCAAAATATTAGACAGCGCACCCCATTTGCGTATATTTTTTCAATCAATTATATTTTCTTATAGTGTTTTCGCGCGCATGTTCTAGGGGAACAGCGTGCTATCGTTTTGTCCAAATGTCTGTAATTTTCGATGATTGTGCCAAAAATGGTCTCAAACGACTAGGTTGGACTCACTGATGACGAATCCGGTGTCAAAATCGATTCTGTCCGGCCGCCGGCCGACCTTGAACACAATAACTGTCGAACGGAGTGAGCTAGCAACTTGTAACTTTCAGGGTAGGTCGCGCATTGGAATGCCGCGGTTATAGCCACTTGAAATTTTGAAGTTATTTATTTTTTAATTCAGAAACTACTTGAGCGATTGGATTCAAAATTGGCAATTAGGTGGAGGATAAGCAACTTTGAGCCAAATTTTGTCAGGATCATAATGTCAGTAAATTAAAAAAATTTTTTTTTCCGGAAATCGTTTATTATACCCAGAAAAAAAATAAAGTCAGACTTTGAGCTTCATATTTCACAGCAGTGTACCAAATATCAGTTCGATACGATTATAGGTTTTGGAGTTTTAGGGAAAAAATCAAAATCAGATTTCGAGGTTTTTCTCTCGATATCGTTGCTTTTTTCGGTATAACTCGAAAACTACTGATTCAATCCTGATAAAACTTTGCAGCTAATTCGAAGATGCTGAAAGAAAGCTTTATGCAAAAGCATTTATTTCGTGATGATCGTGTCATTAGAACGATTTGAAAAAAAAATTTTTGTGATTTCCTTATCATATCATCCTCATTAAATTCTGTATGAACCCTCGAACTGTAATTTTTCGATGAAATACTGGGTTTCAATTCGATCTGATCTGTATTCTTGGAAATATTGGGAAAATAAAATTTTGAATGGGTATATCTGCGGAATCATTGGGTGGATTTTACCCATTCAAGAATTCGGCATTCGTAATTAAGGTCCAAACCTTCGCTACAAATATCGACTTTCCAAGTTGTTTCTTTCGGAATTTATTCTGTTTACAGTCGGCCGTTCAATATCGAATTAATCAATATTCTCAAATTGTGAGAGTATGTGAAAGCATACATAATGATTTCGCACCGAAATAGATTGGGGACAACTCAAAAATAAATGAATAGATTATATTCAAGTGATATCCAGTAATTCATCGAAAAAAATCTAGAAAAGCACTGCCGTGAAGGCAGCTTTCGTGCGCAAGTTAAAATTCTTGCTGCCTTCACGGCAGTGCTTTTCTAGATTTTTTCTTCATAATTCTTATCATATATATTTTCGTTAATGTTTTGAAATAATACACAATATATTATAGATATTCACTTATATTTATTGAAACCATTGAAATACAGATTTGATACCTGAAATACCACAATTTTTTTTTATGGAAGTCAAAATATACATGAAATAATAAATTAGATTAATGACTAGAAACTATGAAACACACTGAGCAGTCAACGTAGTTTGAAATATACTTTTCGCCAGAATAGAAATGTGGGATGTCTCGTATTTATATATTTTTCTTCTTTCTTGGAGTTAAAAATTCTGATTGGTAATGGTGAATTGAAACTAAAATAAATTTCTTGAATATTACTGTGACTGTTTGGTGTGGTTTATGGTCCGGCGGAGTCATTGGACCTTACTTTTTCGAAAATGAGGCTGGAACAACAGTTACGGTGAATGGATTGCGCTATCGAGAGATGATTAATGATTTTTGATGGCTGGAATTGGATGGTATTGATCTGAACAACGTTTACTTTCAACAAGACGGCACTTCGTGCCACACAAGCAACGAAACCATTGATATTTTGCGGGAAAAGTTTCTGGACCGTGTTATCTCTCGAAGATCTTGTGATTTAACACCTTGCGACTTCTTCCTTTGGAGCCACGTGAAAGAGAAGGTCTATGGAAAATTTCATTAAAAGGATATGGTCCTGTAAGCGTGGTCGTGGTGGTCATTTGCCTGATGTTATTTTCTACTATTAACGGCATAGCTTCTTCTTCATAATGAAATAAACATCCGATAATTTGTATTGAAAAATGGCATTTTTCTTAGAATATCAATATAACACCTCTTATTGGAAAAACCTTTAGTTGCCGATTCTCCTAGGTTCCGTTATGAAACCCCACAGAAGCAAATGCTTGTGAGAGTTAGGACACCGGTTGTGTTCTGTGGGGCTCAGTCACAACCGCTATAGAAAAATATCGAGTATGTTATAATTTTGAATTGCCAATTTCAAGCTCTATCGAAATATGTAAAAATATACGGGGTGTCCCATTTGGAGAAATTATTTTCAGAGTAATATCCCATGAAATATCAGTTTGCAGAAAATTTGATTAACTTAACGTTTTCGAAAAACACCCGGTAACTATACAACAGTGATAGCAATGGAATTACGGTGCTCGCCAATGAGTTTTCCATGAAAATTGACCCTCAGACACAGAGATCAATTTTAATCCTTCTAGTACAGAAATAGGAGTGTCCAATTTGGCCCACCCTGTATATATCTCTGTATCTGTGGCTATATTTTTCATGAATTCAAACAATTTGAGCAGCTTCCGTTGAAATAGAGAAAAACTATTATACAAGACTTGTTAGTGAAAATTGATCAGTTAACTGTGAATTTATGAAATTTGTATGTTGTCGTATTCACTCGAAATTTATCTGAATGATGTAGGAGGATGTTGTACATCGTGTCCCCAATTTTAGAGAGATTGAGATTAGATAAGAAGAATAAGGAGAAGAAAAATTTTTTTCAAATAGCAACGGGGGTTTTTCCTGAATTCATGTTATTTGTGCAAATGCAAATTCGAACATAATTATTAGAGGTTTGATTCATCATTTTCCCAATTTGCCTTCAGAAAGTATTCAAAATCAGATTTCAAAATTGGGGTTTGGGATTTGCCAGGCATGCACGAAGTGACAACGGTGTTTAGCAGAATAGCTTTTTCTGCAATAGAATAATGAAATATTTATTCCTATTCTGTGGTACACATGTGTTTTTTGTCAATACAACCAAACAATTTCCGTTTGCGATTTTTCAGTAATATGACTAGTAATATTCCTTAGTCGTTATCTTCTACTCTAACCAGATCGAAGTATAGCTATCTCTGTTTTGCTGAGCAAAGTAACATATTTGACGTCCTTTTCTTTCAGAGAAAGTTGCATTCGAGGTTGCCATATTGTGCACTAAAGACAAATCCCTTTAAATGCAAATTCCCATTTTTATGTTTCAGTTTTAGGTGATCAAACATTTTTTACAAATATAATATTGAAATTATATGTTTGATACGTGATGTTCTAAAGGTTTTTCATGAAAATTACTGCATTTTCGTTTAAAGGAAAAATCCCCATTCCGCCTTTTGAATATACGACAAAGACAAATTCGTATTATTTTCGATGTTGAACTAATTCGTTTCACGTATTTATGAAGAATCGCATATTTCTCATGAAATATTTCCTCCTCAACCAAATAAATCACATGCATAGTCAATTTACACCTCATTCAAACCTTCTCCATATTCTCCAGGAACTCCCGTTGAATATGGTGAAGTTCTCTACCATTTCATCCCTAACGCCAGTGCTGAATTCCAAGCAAGCCAACACAGTCATTCTCGATGCTATACGCTCGAACTCTGCAGGAAGACGAACTAGATTTACATTCTAACACTCCATGTTTGAATAGGGTTCGAATGATGCTCCTGAAGTTGTTTTCTTTAATAATCGCCCTACCTCGAACTTCTGCAGGAGTTGGTTCAAAACTCGATATGTCGAAGGAGATTCGGAGCCACATGATATCACATTTTAACAAGGTAGACAACTTCAACAATCAGCAACCTGATCAAATGCTAAACAGTGAGCTCTAAAGGTCGCTTCCCACTATTCGTTCCGTAACCTTCCAGTATCCTTCTCGTGAATATTATTTGGTGTAAACTAGTGTGGGCCATCTATTCTCCTTAGAGATAGATTCGCCTGTTTCTGAATGTCAGAGACAGCATTGTAAAAGACTTAGGGCCGGTATTATAAAACTTGAGTGGAAGTTATCTTTAACTTTAACTGACAGTTTAGAAGGTTATGTTAAGACATATCTGTCAAAACTGTCAGTTAAAGTTAAAGGTATGTTTTATAATACCGGCCCTTAGCGGTTAGATTGTCTAATGTTGCAAAATGGCGAATACACTCCTTATTCGATAGACTTCTTCGGCCCAAGTTGCCAACCCACAATTTCCTCCACAAATTTACTATTTCTGGGGAACGGGAATTTCAGGACAAATTCGACAGGATAAGGTTCGCGTTATTTATAAATATCCGTTAAAGATGCCTCAGCTCCTCAAACGAGATAATTCCTCCAAATATAGGGTTTTGTTACGATCATCTCTGATTGGCTGGAATTTAAGTTGGGATTCCTGATTTCCTAATAATAGGTCATATTCATATCGGATATGTTCTGCAAATCAACTTGGTTATTTCGGTTGCCGGTTTTTCATTCCGTAAATATGAAATATTTGGTTGGTTCCTGAAAAAAGGTTAATAACTGAACTTGGTTAATGAAAACACGTTCTTTCTGTCACCAGGGCGCCCATTCTTGAATCCGGGGAAGAGAGCGAATGATCGAAAGGGGGCGTGTCTACGAGTTTTTCAGGGAAACGGTATTCTTGAAATGAATGAGTGCTTCACGGAGAGCGAGCGATGTTTCTCTTACGATTTGTGATGGAACGATACATAGAGGACGCTAATTATGTTTCGGGTATTTGACAATTTTGATCTGTTTGGCATAAAGTCATAGCAATCTCAATTACCTTTCACTACAAGATTTCTGTTTTCACTCGAAGATGGACATGGCGAGTACAATTATGTGGGAACTTAACTCGGAACACTGTTCAAAATATTCGTGATTTCATATCAGTTTTTTTTTCATATCCTTCCTTGTATAAACTGAATTTAGCCGACCTATGTACATTTCAGGTCTTTGTCTAATGTAGTCGGTGAGCAGCTCCTTCTGTTTATAGTTGATTGGAAATTAATTTTACAATTTTCCGAAATACGCTCCCAACAACTGTATGATTTCAAATTTGAATTATGACAATATATCACAAAAATATAGTATATGTCGATGCATTATACGAAAAGTTGGCTACATGAATGAAGTTAGCTTCAAGTCTGTCGAAAATACTTGTTTCTGATTGGTTAGAACATTCAGAATAATTGTTCGTCTATGACCGCTCATTCGGACTGCTCCCCATCTTGACTGCGATGGTATAAACTTTCTCTATCATTCCATCATAAATGCTTGCGTTTCCTTGCGAAGGCGTCGAAACGGCCATTTTTCCACGGTTGTTCTCTTCCCAGAATTCATGAATAGCGCTCCTTGATGTTCAAGAATATGGAATTGACGTTTTGACAAATGGGAGGTAGGTTGAACGGGAGATTGTGCCATAGAGAACGTTCCTATACAATCGGATTTCAAGAATGAGGCCCCAGAACGACAGTCAATCTTTATATACTTTATGATCCATAGAACATAGAAGAGACAACAATCAACAAATTACTAGGTATGGTCTATGGATCATAAGGTAAATAAAGATTGTTCTATGCTATGGATATGTTACCATAGAACATTGACTATCGCTCTGGGCGCCTATTCTTGAAACCGGGGAAGAGAACGATTGATCGAAAGGGGGCGTGTCTACGAGTTTTTCAGGGAAACGGTATTCTTGAAATGAATGAGTGCTTCACAGAGAGCGAGCGATGTATCTCTTACGATTTGTGATGGAACGATACATAGAGGACGCTTATTATGTTTCGGGTATTCGACAATTTTGATCTGTTTGGCAATAAGTCTTAACAATCTCAATTAACTTTCACTACAAAATTTCTGTTTCCACTCTGAAATGGACATGGCGAGTGCAATTATGTGGGAAGTACTGAATGAAGATATGGAAGATGCAGAACAACAATACCAAATAGGTGTCCATGTGCTTTCTAAATAGAACTTTTGATCTATCTGATCCAAGATTTATCGAAATGTTTAGATTAACTAAAGCTCAACTCGGAACACTGTGATTTATTTCCAGTTTTTTTTATATGCTCCCTTGTATAATCTTAATTTAACCGACATATGTACATTTCAGGTCTTCGTGTAATGTAGTCGATGAGCAACTCCTTCTGTTTATAGTTGATTGGAAGTGTTTTTTTTTTCAAAATGATCCATTATACAATTTTCCGAAATACGCTCCCAACTCTTATGACAACTGTATGATTTCAAATTTGAATTATGACAATATATCACAGAAATATAGTCTGTCGATGCATTATACATAAAGTTGGCTACATGAATTAAGTAAGCTTCAAGTCTGTCGAATATACTTGTTTTTGATTGGTTAGAACATTTGGCATTATTGTTCGTCTATGACTGCTCATTCGGACTGCTCCCCATCTTGACCGCGATGGTATAAACGTTCTTTATCGTTTCATGATAAATGCTTGCGTTTTCTGCCAACGGCGTCGAAACGCCAATTTTTCCATGATTGTTTTCTTCCCAGAATTCATGAATAGCATTTTTGACGGTCAAGAATACGGAATTGATGTTTTGACAAATGGGAGGAACGGGAGATTGTGCCATAGAGAACGTTCTATACCATCGGATTTCAAGAATAAGGCCCCTGGTGACAGAAAGAACGTTTTTTCATCAATCAAATTCCGTACTTAACCTTTTTTTCAGGAACCAACCTAATATTTCATATTTCTAGAAAGGAAACCGGCAACCGAAATAACAAAGTTGATTCGCGGAACACATCCTTTATAAACTTGGCACTATTAACATGAAATCAGGAATCCCAACTTAAATTTCAGCCTAACAAAAACCCATATTTGAAAGGAATCACCTTGTTTGAGGAGCCGAGGCATCTTTTACGGATATTTATAAATAACGCGAACCTTATCATGTCGAATCTGACCTGAAATTCCCGTTCCCCAGTGGTAGTATATTTGTGAAGAAAATTGTGGGTTGGCAACTTGGGCCGAAGTCGTCTATTAGTATAGAATGAATGTATGTATGCATACTATACTTTCAGTTAACGTTCCTGCTACACGACATTTTTGGCTGTTAAATTTTGACATAGCTTATACGTAAGAGATACGGAGAGGTAATGGAACGTATGAAAAATCAACCTCAACTTGGACTGAATTGAATGAATCTAAGACAGTTTTTTTTGGAAATGCACTAGGACAGGTTAATTTGTATTTCAAATTACGCTCCGAATCATGTAGAGGAATGTTGTACAACGTGTCCGCCATTGGAGGAACTTTTCGGGACCTGAAATTTCGTAGAATCTGTTCAACCTGTTGGCCCAGGAATTCACATTTCATCTCTAGAAATGCTGAAAAGAAACATTTGAAGATTCAGAGTACATTCCGTATCTGAATGCGACAAAAGCGTTATCAATTTTTCTTCATGTCTGTTATTTAAAATTTTTCAAACTATAATTTGTTTCAAAGTCGATAGAGCAGGCCCTTTATGTTGACAAATCTTCAAAATATGCCTTTTGCATTGATTGATTGAGCTCCTACCTTAAAGTTTCCACCCTAATCTCCGAAATTTCTTGGAATTTCTATTAACGAATTGGACAATAAAGAGTAAAGAAAAAAGATTTGTTCGATGTACCTACATGAACAACACTAAATCCACAGATACTGTTCGGTGTGTTTTGTGGTAAACTTGCACTCTGTTCGTTAAAGAAATGTTGGGAGCTCTGAATAAAGAGCATAAGAAAGGAGCATAATGCCTCAAAAAGTGGGTCCGGGATGGAGGTTGCATATAGCCGACTTCCCTTTCACTTTGAAGAGAGAACAACTTGTTCCGAGACTTCTTTGTCTGAAGAAGGGTGCCTATGTCCCAATGATATACGAAGTAGAAAAGCGTTATGCTTTTTCCTGTTGTTCTTTATACAAAGGTTGGGAGTTAGTGTAGTCACAGATTACATGTGCAGTGCATAGAGTGAGGTTATCTTCTGTGATGGTTATGCGTGAATGTAATTCATAATCACAGACATCTATTGTTGTCTCTGGTTCCTGGTTGGACGTGTTTTGTTCTATATGTGTGGTTATTTTTGGACAAAATTTATCAGGAGATATTGGAAACGTATAATGTCAAATTTTCTCAATAACTCGAAAATAATCAACGCGATCAGATGAAATTTCGAGAACGTTGATAAGCAAATTTACAGGGAACTTTTTGATGGTCGTTCATTCAAATTAGTAACAAAATTCGAAACTTTGTTTTCAAGTATATATGTGATATTTGGCGATCTATTTATTATATATTCCTCACGAGATTCCGCATGCAAGTAGTTGTAATTTTTCATTTAAGGGCGAGTGTATCTATGTTTTTGGAAATATCGGGAAAATGAAATATTCAAAGGGTATATCTGCGGAATCATTGGATGGTTTTTACAAATTTGCCAATTCAAACTTAAAATTAATCAATTAAACTTCAAACTGACTCTACAATTATCAAGCTACTGAGTAGATTCTTCCAAAATTATTTCGTTCACTAGCAGTGGCTAGGCCGGCCGTAAGCACGTTAACTTTAGGAATGATCTACATAGGCAATATATTTGTAGAGTAGGTTTTTAGTTTAATTGAGAAGGTCAAATGCTTAGATTGGTTGAGTACGCCAACTATTCCTTAAACAGTTATACCCATTCAAGATTTTGGATCGAATTGCAATCTAGTAATTGATCGGGAATTGTAGCTTGAGGTTCATGCAGATTTTCGTGAGGACTATATGGAAAGAAGATCTGCGTTAGGCGGGAGCAATACGTGTATAGATGACCGCTTTGGCAACGGAGTGAGCGTAAAAGCTCCTGACCCTACGTCAGTGTTTTTCTTGGTTTTTATCTGAAACTATTGAAAGATTGGAAATTCGAGGGATGCAATTTTTTTCGGATTTTCGAGCTGTATCAAGAAAGCTCAATTTTAATCAAATGTTCGCTCGATAATCGTAGAACAGGGAAATAAAATTGAAATGATCAAAGAGTGGGATTTCACGCAAACTCTGCAGCATTTTCACGGCATTGTTCTTCTCTAATTAATAATTGGGTTACTCCCAATTAACAGCCTTCACCTTCAAGCTAAATCGATAAGCAGCTCTGCTCATTCCGAGTTTTTGTTCCGACTCATAAAACATCACAATGGAGCATTCATTTTGAATGTCTTTTCAATTTGCTGTAGTGATTAACAATTTGACCTCCACCCCTATTGAACAGATTACTTTCCATGTTTCGGTCCTATTCATTCATGTATTCATCAATTTGCCAGGCTGGACGTTCTAAACAGATATAATATTTCAAGTGTGACGGAAACTAAAAAGTGAAATATTGTATTCATAAATTCGCCAATTTTCTTCATCCTTATTCATACATAATTGATATGTTTGGTTCAATTCTGTCGCGAACGATTAGAATGAACTGAATAGTGAAGAATTCTATGCGAAATTCATTTCTGTGCTCCATAGCAATTAATAAAAGAATGTATTCGTCAATTTTTTTTGAACAATCTCCAAATTATTGTATTTTTATATTTTTTTGCGAATATGGTGTCAAAATATTATACTCACTGATGAATGACGGGTACGTCTTGGAATTAAAATATGCTCGTTTTAGTAACGATTATGGTTGGTCTTGTGAAACTAGAACATGAATATGAAAGCAAAATTTCACTGAAAAATTATTTACATGTTCAATTCAAATATAAATATTATCATTATCAATTATCTCCTCCTTCAATTAATGGCACAACACAAATTCAACCTTAATTATTAACCAGTTAATTCGATTTTAAAATGAAAGAATTCCAAAATAGTATTGGAAAAGCTTACGAAAACACAAACAACACGAAAATTATACTTCTATACAGTATTTAAAATGCACCCCTTATTCAGAGGGAGAGAATAGATACATTCTGTTTTTTCTCTATGTCTGATGTCAATTTAGTTCTGACAGACAGTTGCCTTGACGACCAGTCGTAATTTTCAAAGAGCGCCACCTTCAGTGGAAAAAACGAATTGGAGAATCAAAAAGGCATCTTTGAATTCACCTTACCTTCTATGCACCTTAACTTCTAGGATATTGTTATTCTATGTTCCATTATTTCCCCACCGAAAACAGGTCTGTGATTTCCGCAACGAAGTTTAAAAAACAACATACAGAATATGGCATCAATTCTACACTTATCTCCACAGACTGTGCTATTATATCTATACTGGTGTAAAATGGTTCAGTTCATTGAGAGATGTTCTCAATCAGTGTTTTCACGTGACGAACTCATTTAAGGTCAATTCAATCTCCAGAACTACTCGGAACTGAGGTGAGGGCTACCAGGCACACAAACTTTCAATTCTCTGCAGAATAAATCTGATTCAAGTTCACAAATCCTTTATTTAAGAACCGGAGTAAAGACCTCTCCGGGAAATTTTCATCTCAGAAATATTCATCGGATGTACTGTAGGGAATCTTGCCTAACCCCCCAAGGGATTTTTCACTTTATAACAAGAAGTAAAATCAACGTTTCCAAATTAATGAAATATTCACACAGAGAATTGGAGTTTTTTCTTCGGGAGGTGGAAAAAAAGAAAATGATAAAAAACGCTGCAAATTTCACTCAAGGGTTTATTATTTTGAATAACCCAATGCTATTGATATCTTAAGATCGGACAATACCTCGAATAGAATAGAAATAGAATTGGTGACAATGGTTGAAAAAAATCTTGAAAATGTGCCATGTGGCCACTTTTCTATATTCAAGAATTTTCGGGAAAATGAAACTGAAACGGAGTGAAAAATGTTGAAATAACATTGCGCATTCCTATACAAAATAATTAGGTATTATATATCCCAAAAACAATTGAACAATGAACGTCGAAATTTCTCCGAATTCTAATTTTTCACGCGGCTATTGGCCCCGTTAAAGCATGTAGCCAGATACGTGCAGGTACCTGACCTTTAGATATTAACGAGGTTTAATGAATCTTGAATGAGGCTGTGTTGCCTGGCCGTAATCAACCTCCACGTGGTATTGTTTGCTCTTAAATAAAACTTATTCATTATTCATAACTCATTCTGAGGAATTATTGCCTGGATTTTACCTATTCGCCAATTGGGTCATCGCAAAGGTTCAAACCTACTTTACAAATATCGAGTTTCTAAGTCGTTCCATTTGGAACTTATTGTGTTAACGATCGGCCATTAAGTCAGGAATGTGAACACGCATTCTTCTGCGGGGAGTCCAACCTTATCTTTAAAGACTATTTTCGGCTCAAAATTCGGTAATCACAGACATTTGAAAAAACCGCTAACTCTGTTGTTTCCCAGAACAAAGTTATTTTAGGATTGAGATGCTACCGTAACATATACAGGGTGTTTCATCATATACTGGTCAAACATATAAAGCCGTATAGGTGACATTGGGAAAGACATTTTTGCCTTATGACATATACCCCGTTTTCGAAGCATAAGCGAGATACAGGGTGTTTAATGTCAACTTTGAGCAATATTCTGATAACTGTGGTGAGTTATGCGTGACCTTTGAAATAACTGTTTTTGATCACATCTTAGTATTTTTCGGTGGTCAATTCAATTGTTGTGTAGAATTACGGAAGAAATATTTCAAAATGGCGGAAAACCTACAAAGTTGGAATTTTTTGTTTTCGATTGCCAAATTGCATAGCATTGTTTCAATGTACTCAAGTTTCCAAGATTTTCCGTGAAAAAATAATTCCGAAATTCCAACTCTTCTTTTTTTTTACATGTCTACAGTGAAAAAAAAAATTCATCCAAAATTGTTGGAATCTATCGAGGTTGAACTTACCCTCATTCTGAACACTGAATGTGGAAACAGTATGACAAAAATATCCATTGGTTTACATTTTATAGCCTCCCAAACATTCCGCTCGGAGTACTTGAATAATTTTTGTTCGAGAAACTGGTGGCCCTTCTGAGGCCAAAATTGTCCCCAGAATGACCCGGATAGAAATATAAATTGTTCAAAAAAAAATTTTTTTCAAAAAAACTTTGGTAGGAATCGAACTCTCTCCGCTTTAGGAAAATAGGCTCAAATTTGATTAACTACCGTTCCTTGGTAACGGACGTCATTGTAATCAGAATAAATCCAACTTATACGCGGCCCTATTCACGTAAGTGGAGGGAGTTCGAATCCCATCGAAGTTTTTTTGAAAAATTTTTTTTTTTTATAAATTCATAATTCTATCCGGGTCATTCTGGGGGCCTCCGTAAGGCCACCAGTTTCTCGAATAAAAATTATTTAAAAATTCCGAGCGGAATGTTTGGAAGGCTATAAAATGAAAACCAATGGATATTGTTTCATTCTGTTTCCACACCAGTGTTCTGAATGAAGGTAAGTTCAACCTCGAAGATTTCAACAATTTTGAGTGCAATTTTTTGTTCACTGTAGACATGTAAAAAAAAAGTTGAGCTTGAATTTTGGAAAAAAATTTTAATGGAAAATCTTAGAAAATTGAGTACATTGAAATAATACTATCCAATTTGGCGATCGAAAATGAAAAAATTCAACTTTGTAGGTTTTCTGCCATTTTGAAATATTTTTTCCCGAATTCTACAAAACAATTGAATTGAGCACTAAAAAATACCAAGATGTGACCAAAAACTGCTATTTCAAAGGTCACGCATAACTCACCACAGTTATCAGAATATTGCTCAAAGTTGACATTAAACACCCTGTATCTCGCTTATGCTTCGAAAACGGGGTATATGTCATAAGGCAAAAATAACTTTCCCAATGTCATCTATACGGCTATATATGTTTGACCAGTTCATGATAAAACACCCTGTATTTAGACAAAGTGTTACCGACAGACAGCTTACCAACCGTATCGGAGATTCGAGATCTATACTCTCTAAAACCAAACCAATTAACGGGAAATAGAAATGAAAATAATGTGTTCCTATGAATGATAACATTCTTATTCAATTTTTGAGAGTATATTTGAGATATCGGTAGTGAAACTATAAGAAAACCCCCTGAAAAATAATGCGAAATCCTCCCAAAATGTCCCTTAATAAATAAACATATTTCCCATACATTTCAGACATCGTCAGTCTGGCCAACAAATAGGCATATACATGGTGTATTACCAACGGAATCAATTTTCATAGAGCTAAACTCCCTAGCAAGTGGATGTGCGGACATGAGTTAAATTGATCAAATATTAATTCTACCCCAGCGTACACTTCGGGCTCACATAATCTTATCAATTTCCTCGACAAGTCAGTGAATGTTTTGGCTTTTTGATGTATAATGACTCATTTATAATGATTTGCTGTACGTGAGCTTCAAAGCGCTTCCCTCAGGACATTTTAAAGCAAAATGCGCAGTGGTTAGGGGTAACCTCATTGAAATTGCACTCCTGCTTTTAAGTTGAGTTTATATCATCTATATCCGCAACACAAAGTACCTAAGGCAAGCAGTAGGAACATGTGATCCGAGACAGGGACATAAATATTGGCCAATCAGAGGAATCGTGGTAATTTTGGATTTCGCAATGTAACTTGAGTTGACTAGTCTATTCCAGAAAGTGTGTCTGTGGTTCCCTACAGTATTTAATTACTGGCTGCCATCTTTTTCATGAATATATCAATGGAGGTACAGATAAATAAGGGTATAGAAGAAATATAAGCGATTGAACATTTTCTTTCGATGTAATTTTTTTGCGCCCATGTTCTAGGGAAACAGCGTGCTATCGTTTCGTTACAATGTCTGTAATTTTCGAGTTTTGAGCCGAAAATGGTCTCAAACGACTAGGGTGGACTCACTGATAACGAATCTAGTGTCACAATCGATTCTGTCTGACCCGCCGGCCGGCCAGCCGTCACCACAATTATGGGCGTACGAAAGATTTTATCGACTTGAAAATTTCAGGTTAGGTTGCATTTCAAAATGCGAAGGTTAAGTCCGTTGGGGGGTAGAATTGGTCGAACGGTTTCGGAGTTTTGAGGTTATTTCTCTGATATTTCAAGAATTACTAGAGCAATTCGATTGAAACTTGGCAGATTGTTTGACCATAAGGACTCGCAAGTTTCCGCAGAATTTTGTTGAATCGTGTTGTCAGTAAATTTAGAAAAAAGAATTGTTTCGAAAATTTTTTTCAACATAATTTTTTTTAACTATCCATGACATTCGGTGAGAATTTCAGGCATACCTTGTGCTTGTGCATATTTCACAGTAGTTTACCAAATTCCCATCCAATACGGTTATTACTTTCGGAGATATTGCAAAAAAATATGTACAATTTCGTGATTTTTTTCTTGATATCGTCGTTTTTCGGAATTACTCGAAAATGCTTCCTCACTCATAATGAAACTCAGTATTTAGTTTGAAAATGCTGATGGACATCTTCGTGCTAAATATCGTTAGGAGCGTCTCAATAAATAATTTGAAAAAAATTTCAAATCATTTTTCTCAAATATTCAGTATTCTGTGATCTCCTGATTATATCATCGTCATGATATTCTGTAGGAATCTTCGAAATGTAATTTTTCGATAAAATACTGGATTTCAATTCGATGCAATCTGTATTTTTAGAAATATTGGAACAATAAAAATTTTAATGGGGATAACTACGGAATCATTAGGTGGATTTCACCCATTCACGAATGTAGCCTTCGTTATTACGGTCCAAACTTACTATAAAAATATGGAGTTTCTAAGTTGTTTCTTTCGGAAGATATTGTGTTTACTGTTTATTGTGTAAACACAATAACTTCCTGAAGAAACTACTTAGAAACTTGATATTCGTAGAGTAGGATTGGGGCTTACTTACGAAGGTCGAGTTCGTGAATGGGTATAATCCGCCCAATGTTTCCGTAGATATACCCATTCAGAATTCCATTTTTCCAATATTTCCAGATATACAGATCAAATCGAATTGAAATCGCAGTAGTTTACAGAAAAAACATAGAAAAGCACTGCCGTGGAGGCAGCAGCTTTTACTCGCATGTTCAATGAAGATGAAAGCATTGGCAACATTTTTTTAACATGCGCGCAAAAGCTGCTTCCTTCACGGCCGTGCTACCCCACACTTCGTCCGAGCCAAAGGCTCTTGGTTTCGGTGATTTTCATCTCTTCCCTTTCCGATTTATTATAGTGAGTTATAGCAGTGAGTTATCATAACTGACTTTGTTTTTTAGCAGCTCCTACTTATTGCTAGGAAGCAGTTAAAAAATTATTATATATATAATTTAATAGGACCATATAGAAGCATTTATTGGGAGTGCTCTTTTCACTCGCTTCTTCTATGAACAACAAAGCGTTATAATATCACACAAATTCCTGCAATTTTCGAATTACAACCCGTAGAGGGTTTTGAACGGCTACGGTAGCCTAGCGGATGAAAAATGCATCATACTATGCTACATGAATTGAATGAGGTTGATCACTAAATATAAAATTTCTGAAAGTAAAATTGTGAATGTTTGTTCAATTGCTCTGATCAAACGATCTTCACGAAATTTAGCACAAATGTTCTCATCGGCATTTTTCAGCTAGTCTGGCCGTAAGCACTGTAACTTCTGAAGGAGAAGATCTAACGTCGAAATTTACAAATACACATACTAAATTTCTGGTTGTACAGATTTAAGTTTCGGTGCATCCTTTTCGTATCCATTGAAACTATTTTTTCAGTTATATCCAATAATATAGAACCATTCAAATGAAAAGTAATCGCAATTAGACTTGAGTATTGGGGGCCACTTGTTATCATTTTTTAATTTTTAATCAATTCCCTTGTATGCTGCGTCATATCAGCAAGTATCACAAAAATATTTCAACGAAAATTTCAACAGCATTTTCTTATGCAAGAACCTCTGCAGTGAAAGTATTATAAAACGCTTAAGCGTTACATGGAGAGTCTATCTATTCTCCTCGCGTACACGATGATTTAGATGGTGGCATATCAGAAGACAAGGAGAGTAACATAGCCCAGTTTCTGTGAAATATGGCCAGCATATTTGTAACATGAATTTCAGATTTCCTGCGTTCAGAACATTTCAGGAAGTTGCGTAAGTGCTTGAGTCGAAGAATAATTCAACTCAAGAGTGGAATCTTCATGAAAAATTATCTCCTGGGATCTGTCACTTTTATTTTCTGAGTTTGAGAAAGGTTGATTAACCTTCATTAGCTTTTCTCATTTGCCCGTTGCTTTTATTTGTGCATTTATGACGGAAATCTGAAAGTTGAAAGTGCCCTTGGAGAAATAAATTTATTAATATAAATAGACAGTACGATTTTTCAGTAAGAGTGGAATATGATTTTTTTTCGAACTAAGGAGTAGTTCGTGAAGGCGAACGAACTCCAGTTTATATGAAATAACGAGGTAAATGCCAAACTTTATTTGAGCTGATGAATGGTTTTTGAAAAATCAATCTGGAAGATGTTCCAAAAACATTTTTTTTGAATATGCTACCAGTAGAATCCTCGAAAATTCTACATAAGGTTACAGGTTAGTATACTATAATTTTCGAGAAAATTCAAGGACAGTGTTGTATGAAAGTGTAAATCACTGTTTTCATGAATGTATGACATGTATGACAGACAGTTTTGTAAAAATATAAAATAAAAAAGCTGAAAGTTAATCAGTTTAAAACCCCCAAGTAAAAATAATATAAAATAAAACCCTCAATATTCCATCAATCTCAAAATCTCAAATAGTCCTCAAATTTGATCTAGGTATATTCTACAACTAGTTTGGAGATTTCATTCTGATCGCTTCAATTTATCTAGAGATATTGAAAAAATTAATTAGGAATAACGAATTCTCCCCAATATCTCGGGAAATGAATATTGTATCAAATTGGAGTTTTAGCACTGTCATGCATATTGACTCCTAGGTCTGTATCAAATTTGATTGAGCCGTTTCCAACATTTTCCTAAATGTTTTGAGAATTTGTCAACACGTTGATCCTTACAATATTCGCCACAAAATGGCGTATTGGTATTCTCCAAGTCATCGCGAAGCTTCAAACTCATCGCATCAGTACTTTTTGGGATTTGAAGAGCTAACCTCAAAATCTGAAAAAAGCATAGCTCCTAAATCATTCGGATAATTTCATTCAATAACGAACTCAACCAAAATAATTGGGTTTCGGACCTATTCTGAAATTTTCTGTTCCCCAGAACTAGCGCGTGAAATCTATAATCCAAAGGGTTTTTCAATAAGAGGTGTTATTTTGAATAGCCCGCTATTTCGGTAGATGTCACTTTTTGACATTTGACAAGTAGAAACTACGCCATTAATAAAATTGGAACGATACATGCTTCAACAACGCATTGGAATTATCAAAATTCACTATAAAAATGGTGAAAATTTGGCAGGGACGGTTCGTAAAACTGGAACATTTTTGGGTCGTCGTGAAGCCCCTTGTCGGACCTCATTAAAGAAATTGGTGGAAAAATTCGAGCTGTTGGGACAAGTTAGTGATGTGAAGAATAAAACCCGTGCACGCCGCTCAAGAACAGCCGAGAATATTGCTGCTGTAGCTGAAAGTGTTGAAGAACACCCAGGTTTGTCCATTCCTCGTCGTTCTTTGGAATTAGGCATTCCACAAACGTCATTACACCGTATTTGGCTTAAAGATTTGGATCTTAAGGCTTATAAAGTTCGGTTAACACAAGAACTCAAGCCGGCTGATCATCAACAACGTCGTGTCTCTGCTGATTGGGTCGTTGAAATGCATGAAGATGATCCGGAATTCCATCGAAAAATCATCTTGAGTGATTAGGCCCATTTTCACCTCGGTGGCTTCGTCAACAAGCAGAACTGTCGCATCTGGGGCTCGGAAAACCCGAGAGTTATTGTTGAAAAGCCTCTCTATCCTCAACGTGTGACTTTTTGGTGCAGTTTATGGTCCTGCGGAGTCATTGGACCTTACTTTTTCAAAAATGAGGCTGGAGAAACAGTAACGGTGAATGGATTGCGCTATCGAGAGATGATTAATGATTTTTGATGGCCGTAATTGGATGGTATTGATCTGGACAACGTTTACTTTCAACAAGACGGCGCTACGTGCCACATAAGCAACGAAACCATTGATATTTCGCGGGAAAAGTTTCCGGACCGCGTTATCTCTCGAAGAGGTGATCACAATTGGCCACCGAGATCTTGTGATTCAACACCTTGCGGCTTCTTCCTTTGGGGCCACGTGAAAGAGAAGGTCCAGGCCAATAGCCCAGCATCGATTCAAGACCTCAAATATGGAATTCGTGAGGCTATCGAGAACATAGGGCAGCCACTTTGCGATTTGGTTATGGAAAATTTCATTAAAAGGATATGGTCCTGTAAGCGTGGTCGTTGTGGTCATTTGCCTGATGTTATTTTCTACTATTAACGGCATAGCTTCTTCTTTATAATAAAATAAACATCCGATCATTCGTATTGAAAAATGGCATTTTTTTTTGAATATGAAAATAACACCTCTTATTGGGAAAACCCTTCATAAGGCTAACTAATTGTTGATTTATACCAAATCTAACATATTTTGTACTGTGTTATTCATTTGATGGAAATTGCATTACTGATGAAGCAAGTGACATCGATAAGATCGGGGGTTGTTCCATGAAACCCTGTGAATAACAACGCCATTATAAATATCCCGAGTTGGCAGATGATCAATCAATAGATATGTAGTTAGCAACTCATCTTCGATACGAATATGATGTTGCCGATCGGTATTACATGCAGATTAGATAGGGTATTAATAAACCTATTAGGAAGCGATAGGGAATATGTACGCCTTCATCCATACCATGTGAACTCTAGCAGAACAACTAATTATTTGCCGGGGTACTTGGATTTCAACTCATTTTATCGAAATAAGAAAATTCTTTTATCTTTAGAGGAGATCAGCAATTAATTCTACCGACGAATTCTCGTTTTGTAATCTGCACTAAATTTAGTAAACGACATCGGATATCAGAGCTATTTTCTAGGGTTGCAAAATGGCGCATGTGCCAGGATTGATCGTTCACCATGTCTAATTCAAGGATTTTTAAAAATACTCGAAATCATCGAAACTTCAAATTATCTGATTTATATGTTAGCTTCATCCTCCAACTGTTGCTCAGAAAATTTTAAATATCGCCTGAATATTTCTATTTCGAGTTTAAGTTTGCCCTGATTCACATCTCGTTCGATTATTACAATATGAAATTACTGTGATAGTTTGTGAATTTATAATTACAGGGCTGAAGGCTAGATAAATACATTGAACTTTCTATTTCGAATCACTTCAACTTGTTCCTATTATCCGATTTGGCAGTTCATATTTGCATAGATTTGATCTCAAATGATCGTACATCAACATCAAGGTTTAAAGTTACAGTATATCTGTCAACTTCGCATCAAAATATCTCAAAGATGATCATCCGCTCGAATTGAATGTTCCCAGTTGGTTTCAGGTATGAAGTATTGACACTGAGACGTATGTAATGTTGCTTGAGGTTTATAAGTTGAAAAAAGAAATATCAGGAACTAAAGGGATATACAGAAATTGATGATACTATTTGATTTTGATTAGTCGTCACATCATTACGGGTATACCCGTAATGATGTGACGACTAATCAAAATTTGCCTTCTTTGAATTCTAATAGTTAACTAGTTACAGAGTGTGAAAATTCTTCATGAAAATTACTCACGAGGACGAATATCTATCGATAAATCAACAAATCAACCTTGGATAAACCGCTAAATAGGGAATCTAGATACTTGTCACCTTTTAGATAGAATACTGCAGTATAACTAAGTACAGCGCCATCTTTCAGGAGCATCTTGCGAATCCTACCTTTGAGTGCAGAATTCTTTTATCGATGTGCATGACGTTCATCCTTTTGTCGTATCAAGTCTCTGCATCTGCAATTTTGCAGTTTGTCAACGTCCGTCACGTCTTTGAAAACGCTCTATTCATGTGGTTTTCCCACAAGACGATAACGACCTTGTGATTATGTTACTTTATTATTACTGGAACTCTCTTTTATCCGCGAAACAATTCCTATTTTTGTCAATAATTAATGTTAACGAAAAATGATCTCTGACAGAAGCTTTTTTTGTTTTGGAAGAGAAAAAAACCATCTCCGCCATCCTATAATATACAAGATACATAATTTGTAAAATTCTAATTAATGCAGCTAAACAATCATCACCTCCATTAGTAACATTGAATTAAAATGAGTGGAATTTCGACTTCACCCCTGAAAAAATCTTTGAATGTGACATTCCGAGTTACCACTGTCATCATTATTCATCATAGTTATAGCAATTTTTCAATATTTGCGGAAAAACTTCAACACCGTTTAACTCATTATTCATTCCTATTGAACTATGTATAGTGCCTCTATTTTTTGGATTGCCCTTTTTTTGATCACCTATATATCAGAAATTATCGGTCAGGTTTAGTTGAAATCGTTTTCTGTACGATAAAAGGTTCAGGAAATATTCGCAAAAAACTTTTTTTTGTTTCAATTTCAACACCCTGTGTCTCCAAATTGATGAATTTTTTGAGGGTTAGTAGACAGAAACTTTTTTCATATTTCAGGACGGGCTATCACATCCTGAAGTCCTACGCATATATATTATGAAACACCCTGCATTAAGAGGCACACAAACGCTTCTCTGAAATTTGTTAACGGGAAGTCTTCCATTTTACTGATCTCCTTACAGGGCATTCGAATAATAAAGCCTGTTGGCGTCCACAGCTGGACACAAATATAGTGAAAGAGGAAGTGATTTATCAGCAAAGGCGATCTCTGGAAGCCATTTTTTGCGGAGGACTGCGCTTCCATTTATTTTGATGAATGATCTCACACGCTCAAGTTCTACTCAGATACCATCATGTGGGAACATAAATCAAAATACAGGGGAATAAAACGATGTTGTGACAAGTTATGGCTAGTGTTAACCTGTTCTTTTCGGGGGAAATTGAAATTAACGCCTCCGAACAATTTTTCATCAGAATGTTTCATGAATCAACTTCGTAAGTCTAAAGTGAAGGCTTGGGTGAAAACAGGTTCATTCGAATCGATTGAAGCTTATTTTATCAGGATTTCGCAACATTATTTAGGTTTTTTATAGGTTTTCACCCCCAATATCCGGAACAGAACTATAAAAATTAAATGAGAACTGTTTTTTCATGGAAATCGCTCTTGCAGATTGCAGGATTAAACTATTTGTCAAGGGCAGATACTTGAAAACAGGTTGCCTGATAAACAATACAGATACAATAACAAAACAGTGTGTAACTACTCTCTTATCCACTAACACTTTCTGCGTCTTTGTCTTTGACAAAGGAAACTTGGTTTCCGAAACGTGCGTTAGACGCAGAAAGTGTAAGTAGATAAGAAGTAGTTACACACTGTTTTGTTATCAGTAATCTATCCACAGTGAACTCAAATAGTTACAGGAACAATACGTTTCAGAGTACAAATCTGACTCTTTCATCAGGCAAAGGAGAAAATTTTTTTAATTATTTTCTTTCGATTTTTCGTGTTGAGTTGAGACTTTTGTCAAATTGACAAAAAAAATGTCAGTATCTATTTTTTGTCGGATTTTTCAAAGTTGTAGTTCATTTATCTAACAGATGCACGTAAACTTTTGAAACCATCGTTGGCCTAAAACTTGAAAAGACACACAAGTGGGAGCTAGTTCATCAAAATGGAACGATATTCGCGCCGAAAACGCACCAATATTCTCACATCCAAAAAAAAGATGAGAAGTGTCTGCTAAAACTAATTTCTCTACAGACGGTTGATTCTAGTTTCAGACCGAAGTTTGAAACAAACATACAATTTTCTACAAACAAAAAAACATTTTTCCACAAAAAAATCCCAAACAGTTTGCAAATATATAGGAGTTTCATTTAACGTCGTGAAGCATGTTCTCAGCCAGTTTCCGCAGAATTTGTGTTAAACTTCGAGCTAGTGCAAGTTGGTGTTATGAAAATCAAACCTGTACCTGTCTTGCTCGAACATCAGTTAATGCTTATGTAGCAAACAGTAAGGAAGAAGACCAAGGTTTTTTCATTGCACGCGAATTGAGCCTGATATTTTTCTATTCTTGTCACGCAAAATCAGAAAAAATATTTTATTAACAAGATTATTCAATGTACGACATATCCCATGTTCCAGAGAGACCTGATTAACAACCAACATCATCTCCAGGTCCTCCTTAAACACATCATTACCAGAGGTTAATGTTAACGCATTCAGTGAACTCCGGTATTTCCGCTTGTTATAATTGGCGCACTGGCAAATAACGCAGCATACATAATTCAAGGGATGAAAACCCCAAAGCTGGCTCTGCATAGTGACTCACGAAAGAGATCACGTCTCACACGGGTATTTTTCAGACCCATTTGTCATTATATGGTTCATTTGGAGATTCTTATTGCGGTACGTGGTCTCAGGAGGGATGGTTGAAAAGGGGACATGCTACTGAGAATATCTATTGTTAAGAATGTTATTTTCTCACTGAATGTGAGATCTTGAGCATTTATATGAAAGAATTGAAACATATTCTTATGGAGATTAAGGGATCACGGTTATCACAGAGCTCCAGGTTTGCAAATCAACATGAACACAATGAATATTCATTGATAAATCGACAAATATTAAATCTTCATCTGATTTCTGGGTTCTAAAATCTAAAGCTATATAGGATGGTACCTACGTGAACAAAATTTTCCTCGCGCCATCTCGAGAGAACATTAAGAACACTTGAGAGATTGCGTGATATTCATCCAATTATCTTTTCAATCTGGTAGATTACTATAGCACCTTCATGTAATTTTCTTACAAAATTCACCTTTTCTAGCAGATATGGATAATCAATACTACCAAGAACGAAATAGGTCTCTTGCATGATTTTTTCATCATTGGAATCAAATATTCTAATCGAAAGACTACTGAAAAACTTTGAGCGCCGTCAAAAATTCTAATTTTTGGCGAGAAAATGGTCTTATAAATTTGCCTCCAGATATTGGCTGTTCAAACGGACGAAACTTCGCACCTGCGCGACGTACCGTGATATATCCACTCTCTCTTTCTTCTCGTGTACCTTTCTCTCTAGCAAGCCAATAGACAGCGTCGGCTGTATCGATCGGTGAATCGTAGAATAGCGAGTGACGTTGAAGGCCATCTGACGCGTTTTTCCCGCATCGATCTTGAGTCCCGATTTGGCCATTTTCAATGCCGAATTATTCAAAATTCACTATGTGTTAAAGTGTGTGATAGCATACATTATGATTTTGTATCGATATGGAATAAGGAAAAAATAAAAATATGATAATTCGTGTTACATGCAAGAGACCTATTGTACAGAAGAAAAATTACCACCTGTGAACAACGCCGATCAGCCCGATATACAGCACGAAATCTATTCAAAATCAAAGCAAGATCACTACCCTTTCGGGGATAAAACCTTTCTGTATAAAAAGAGGAAATTTTATAATAATTCTTTCGAAGCAATTCGTGAAGTATAACTGCCCTGAATATAAGTATTCCTTGAAAGGAATTCGAAATCGTTCACCAATAACAGCCGCATTTTGAAAAACATACCAATCAAATCATCAATAAATATCAGGAAGAGCAGTAAACCAAGATTGGAACCCTTGGGCACACCAGAAAAAGATGGGTATAAGATGGAATGAAAACCTTCAATAAGAACCTGCGATGTGAACAAATAAGACTTGAGAAGACATATCAACTGCGGACAGCACCCATATCTGTTTTCCAGTTTACTCATCAATATGTGATGATTTACCTTGAAGAAAGCCTTCTGAAAAGTGAAATACTTCATTTACAACTTCAAAACCGATCGTTTCAAAGAAAATCCTGAACAGGGGCGTGGAATAAAAAGTAGATTATCTGCAGTTTAAATGAATCCGTCAAAAAATATCCACAAGAATTATTGCTTCACATGAATCTCAAAAAACACAAGGTAATAAATTGCTTCAATTCGTTTATTTCCACTAAACCAACTCATTCAATCTTGGATAGGTAAGCCAAATTGGCTAACTTACCGCTATTAGCACCCACAATTAATCAAAGTTGGATATATTTCGCTACCATGCAGGTAAATCTATTTTTGTTCCCTTCTGTCTTCAGGGAAATCGATAAATAAGACTTTTATACCCAAGGGGGATTTAGTGGATGTTCCTCAATTTCAATTAATCAGGTTGAAATGGTCGATCGTTATATACAGGCTGTCACATGGAGCTGTATATCTCTTGAGGGATCTCATGCATAATACCACATCATGGACAGAATTTTTACGCGCTTGTTCTGGGGAACAGCGCGTTATCGTTCCGTCACAATGTCTGAAATTTTCGAATTTTGTGCTGAAATCGGTCTCAAACGACTAGGTTGCACTCACTGATGAAGAATCCGTAGTCAAATTTGATTCTGTCCGGCCGACCGTCCGGTCGTGTGTGCTCTTCCAACTTTCGAAAGGAAGAACCTAGAGTCTTGAAATTTTCAGGTTAGGTTTTAATCCTGAATATCTCGGTTAAGTCCGTTAATGGGACAAAGCGACCTTATGGTTTTTGTGTTACAGCCATTTGAAATTTTGATTTTTTAATAACTCGAAAAATATTTATCTGACTGAAATGAAACTTGGCTGGAAGATGAACAGTATCAATAAGAAGAATTATCAATGAAAATGAAATTATTTATTATTTTTTTTTTGAAAATCTTCATATTTCATTTAAATTTCACTGAAATTTCCAACTTGCTACTTTGCAATGTGAACAAGCGGGTGAAAGCTGGTGACTTCACGTCAGTGCTTTTCTAGGTTTTTTTTTTAGGAGAATTTGATATTTTCTATAATCCTTTTATTTTATATGACATAAGTTCCTGTCATTTATAGTTTGATTTCTGCAGGTTTCTGGAGGTTCTTTCCTCTAATACCAAAAGTCTTCTTCGTCCTCTACCTTCATTTATATTATATACAAAACTCGCTCATTAGTACCTACCACTACAAACAATTCAAATTTCCGTACACCCGAATATTCTGGATCCCAGCCGTTTTCGTTATGAAATTACTACATGAAAATCCTCGGTGTTCACTCATCAATATGGAGATTGAATATCATTTTCTGCTTTCCCGTTGTGTCATTTACTTTTTCGAACTGAATATTCATGAAATTTGATTCATCAAGATGGCTGCAATATGATGGACTATTCCAATATTCATTTCGTTTTCCATATGAAAACTGGGTCACGGAGCTTGCCGTAACAATACGTGCCGCAAACATGGAATAATAAAAATTATGTGAACATACAACATAATTGTCATGTTGATAGATATGAATTTTCATGAATTTTATATGGCAGTTCATAGGAAATGCACGCCCTTCTAAATTTATATTACCCTTCGCATTCACCTGAAATGATCTAAATAATAAAACTCATCTGAAATTGGATTGTTTTTTACGGTGCTCATTAGTTTGGAGATTTTTGCTGTCGATGAAATTTTTACGTTTTCAAAAATGAACGATCAGTACTGATGTATATTGATTTATGTAGTGGTTCAAGCAACACAAACCTTTGATGTCACGAAGATATCTGTTATTTTCGAATTTGAGTCGGCAATGATTCCCAGTCATACGGTTGCTCTGTTGAGTGGTCGACTGTGCACTCTAGTTCTTGAGCGAAGAGTCTAGAGACTTGAAATTTTCGGGATGTTCGTAAGGTTTGAATGCACAACTAAATTAGTGAATAATGAAAATTTGAAATGATTTTGAAAAATATTCAACTAAATTTTTTCTTCCTACAACACTACAAATAATGATCCGTTCAAATTGGAAGTATTGATAAGTTGAAAAGTCCCGATACTAAAACATAGGTGGAATTTCCTATCCATACAAAAATGATTTGAGCTCCTTACGTACTCTACTAATGTTCAAGTTCTTTCCTTCGTTATTCTGTTAAAATGCCCCTTATCATGAACGGAATAACCAACAAAATCAACTATATAGGAGACTCGAAATTTGTAGTGTGTCAAATTTGGGGCTCGGTCAATATACTCTATTAACATCTACAGGGTCTTTCGCGAGGAACCTCACCCATATTTATACGGGAAACTACTGAACGTATTTTCATGAAATTCAGCACTTATAAGTATTTCACGATGCTGATGAAATCTTAGATATTTTCAAGGCATGAGCACCTCCGGTTTTTCCGGAAATGACGTCAACTTCCGTTTTTCAAATCAGAACACCATTTTTTTATTGCAGAAATAGATTCCTTAGAAAATTTCAATTTATTTTGATGTAACATTTTTCAGTTTTGGTTGGAAAATTCTCTCTGAGCGGGAAAATTCGAAAAAAAAATCGAAAATAGAGCTCCGCTGAAACAAGAATAACTTCGAGGTTTTTGGATGGGAAATTTTCATTTTTGGGATTTTTCAAGATGTAAGATTGATGTATCCACTTTAAAAATCGGAATCGCGATTCATGATACAGGGGGTGAAAAAATCGCTTTCAAAGTTAGGGATGACAAAATCGTGAAAAATCAATTTTTTCAAATTAGAACCCCATTTTTTTATGGCAGATATTGAATCTACGTTAAAAAATAATGTGAGTGTATGCATCACACCCTTGCCCTAAAGTGGATATTTTCTGAGTTATTCACAAAAAACTGTTTTTCGTCTTGAATTTTCAGCTATTTCTTTTTCCTTCACGCCAAAAAGATGACATTTTCAGGAACTGTTACTTAAACCATGTTTTAGATTTTACTTCCCTAATATGCAAGAGAAAAAAGTTACAGGTTGTTCCTAAATAAATGGCGAATTTGGATTCGAATTTGTATCGGAAACCTCTTTATTTCAACTAATCGGCCATCGGTTTTCTCTCCAGTGATAAATAAATAATTCCTTATGAACCATATGCAAAAACTTACCATGTTTTACATTATTTTTTTTTAATGATAGATATCAATAATTACATCTGCCAAATTCCTCTTTATTCAGTAGCATTTTGTGTTTACTATTAATCTGGTGATAATTCGTATTAAGTTATAAAATCGATCACCATGCCTAATTTTACCAATGAAGATTATTTAAATCTCATTCTACTTCATGGAGAATGTAATGAAGTTGTAGATAGAACGATTCGACTGTTCATTGAGAGGTTTCCTGACCGACCCAGACCAACGAGAGATACCATTAACAGAACCATGACAAACTTGAGAAATGTCGGATCTTTCGTTAAGAAAACTACACACAGAGAAAAAAGTGTAGTAGAAGATGAGAACAACGAAATTACAGTTCTTGCATATTTTCGTGTGAATCCTCAAAATTCTCTCAAAGATGCCGAGATTGATCTGGGATTATCTCAATCGAGTGTTTGGAGAATATTAAAAAAACATAAAATGCACCCATATAAATTCAATAGGGTACAGCATTTGAAGGAAACTGATTTCGTCAGGAGAACAGAGTTTTGCGAAGCTATGATGATTCGATTTCAAGAGAATGAAAACTTTTTGGACTGTATAATTTGGACAGATGAATCTGAATTCACAAAGAATGGTTCTTTCAATAGGCATAACAGTCATTATTGGGATGAAGAGAACAACCACCACTTCAGACAATGGAACTTTCAAGAGACCTGGAGTTTCAATGTTTTTTGCGCCATCAAAAATAATGCAATTCTCGATGTTCACATTTATGATGGGACTTTAACTGGTAAGATAGAACACGAAACATGTGTAGTTTGCATTATTTAAAGAATGTTCTCCCTTAGGAGATAGATATTCTGACATATTGACTCAAATAATTGAGCCGCTAGTACAGAACCATAATGACTTATGGTATCAACAAGATGGCGCGCCTCCACACAATTCACTCAATGTGTCAAATATCCTCTACAGGCTATTTGAAGATCGATGGTTGGCGAACAATGGTCCACATCCTTTAGACTATTATGTTTGGGGTAGGATAAAAAATATTGTCTACTCAACTCCCCTGACTGATAAAGAGGACTGCATAGAACGAGTCAGAAATGCGTTCAGGTTTGTTTAGATTTTTAGATTCATAGTTTTGAAACTCAATTTGGTTTTTATACACTTTTGCAGATCTCTTCCTCCCGATGAAATAAGAAGAGCAACGCACGAAGCATTCCTGAGACGTATAAATAAATGTCTAGAAATTAACGGTCAAAACTTTGAGCATCTTCTCTAGTTATAACTGCGAGAGTTTGCCATGGTTCTCCTAATAGTAACTTGAAGTCGGTTTCAAGAAGGGGTGAAAAATCATCTTTTTGGCGTGAAGGGAAAAGAAATAGCTGAAAATTCAAGACGAAAAACAGTTTTTTGTGAATAACTCAGAAAATATCCATTTTAGGGCAAGGGTGTGATGCATACACTCACATTATTTTTTAACGTAGATTCAATATCTGCCATAAAAAAATGGGGTTCCAATTTGAAAAAAATTGATTTTTCACGATTTTGTCATCCCTAACTTTGAAAGCAATTTTTTCACCCCCTGTATCATGAATCGCAATTTCGATCTTTAAAGTGGATACATCAATCTTACATCTTGAAAAATCCAAAAAATGAAAATTTTCCATCCAAAAACCTCGAAGTTATTCTTGTTTCAGCGGAGCTCTATTTTCGATTTTTTTTTCGAATTTTCCCGCTCAGAGAGAATTTTCCAACCAAAACTGAAAAATGTTACATCAAAATAAATTGAAATTTTGTAAGGAATCTATTTCTGCAATAAAAAAATGGTGTTCTAATTTGAAAAACGGAAGTTGACGTCATTTCCGGAAAAACCGGAGGTGCTCATGCCTCGTGAAAGGGTTCCTCGTGAAAGACCCTGTATAAAGTCAGTTGGCAAGCCTGGGAATAGGTTTGGAAAAGTTTTAGGAAGTGTTTGTAACACCGCGTAGGTATCTGACACGAAAATTACTATAACCTAATATTGTTTAATTACACAGAGAAAAATGTGGTGAACTGTCATGGCCAACCGACTGATTTTATAAAGTTAACTAAACATGTATTCTATAGAGAAATATATGAGGTAACCTTCAGTTATAGGGATATTATGTTTGCAATTTTTAGCCTGATCACTTTCTGAGTGACCTCATATTATCCACTCTACTCTTCCATCTACATCAATATATTCTGGAAATATACTTAATACGAACTTCCTTGTTTCAGGATCCGGAACTCTGCATATCATTAGCGTTCAGTCTACAGTATGTTCGATTATGTGTGATCTGTTGGTTGTTAGCCATCGTCCATCACATGTACAAGCAGTTCAATATTCACATCCATACTTTAATTCCTAGGCCAGAGTCGTCTATCAGCAGAACATTTCTTGGGTAAGTATGAACGTGAATAATTTGAAAATTTCAATTTCTGCGAGATCATATACTGTCACTTGTATTTTCTTATCATTCAATTATATTTAAAACATATTTTCATCAAGTCGTGAAATAAGTTCAGATGTATTTCACCCAGAGGGAACTTAATTTTTTTTGGCAATGTGGAAGTCCCTCATCAAGAATAAAACGATAACATTTTCAGTAAATTTTATGAACGATAATCCCTCATACCCATCTTGAAAATTTGGAGTACCTATCTGATATTTTTCCTTTATTATCTCCACCAATATTGGTCGTTTTCCACTTTGAGTCTCAAATTAAAATGACTACTACGGAAGCTGAATAAAATGAGTAAATTCAAATACCTCTGAGAGCTTTCTCAAAAAAAAATACGTTGAAAAACGATCCTCCTATAAGAAATGTAAACCATAAACTGATTTTCATTAGTCACCCGAACGACATCCAAGATTCAATTGAAACAATCCAAGTTACCCTTACGCTATTAGAGTCGATTTGCTGAAACTCGTGGACTAGATGGGTAATAAAACTACCAACGAACTCTGGCCGAGTGAAGATGACATTTTGAGAACTGCCAGACAGCTAAGAGCTATTACCAACACAACATCGGTCAAGACCAACAAAATATTATGGCATAGATACCACTTTACCAGGGTATTGTTAGGGACAACAGCGTAGATCGACAGCTTCGACCCTCGTGCTGGATATCAACTAGACTGATAGGGAAGGAGATTTCTCCAAGGAATTACACTCCACAACAAAAACTGGCTGCACCTATGCAGAGGCCAAATTCCATATCATGTTCAAAGAACGATTTACTGCTTTCTACTGAGTTTTTCAATGTTACTAAGCTGAGAGATATACAACATCGGTCAAGAGCAACAAGATTCACATAACCTAAGCAGGGTATTGAAAGGAGCAATAAAGTGGATCACTTCTCGTGTGGATGTCAATAACATTGATAATAAGGGAGATCGATGAATGAATACAGAGATATAAAGCTCACTACTTTAGGGGCCTTATTCTTGAAATCCGATGGTATAGAACGTCCTCTATGTCACAATCTCCCGTTCGAATCTCCTCCCATTTGTCAAAACGTCGATTCCGTATTCTTGAACATCAAGGAGCGCTATTCATGAATTCTGGAAAGAGAACAAACGTGGAAAAATGGGCGTTTTGACGCCGTTGGCAAGGAAACGCAAGAATTTGTGATGGAACATTAGAGGACGTTTATACCACGCAGTCAAGATGGGGAGCTGTCATGATGTAAATAACATGGTGTGCTCATCTGCATTCTGTGGTCCTTTTTACCAATGATGACGTATTAAGGAAGCTTGGGGGGAAGGATTTATGTCGTTTGCATCATAATGGATATAATCTCATGAATAGATTATTCTGAAGCTATTTATTCTCTACACACACCATCACTAACGAGTGTGTTTCTTTACAAATACGGTATATTTCAGAATGAAATTCTTCCCTAATTGAGTTTCATCTTTATCTGAAATAGGCAAAATATACTTAGTAAACTGTAGAAATCTAAAAAAGCTTTCATAATAATGTGTGTACAGCATTTTCCTTCATGATCGAATTGTTTTCTTATGTGAGAGGGTGATATATTCGGATCCAAAATTAATATGACTTGCAAGCTTTTGTTAAGGATGACTTCTTGAGATTCTTTCATGCAATTCAAACACCCACTACCGTATAGCTAAAATAAAAAATCATAAACTCAAAATATCACTGATTAATCATATTAGTAAAGGTTCTGATTTCACCTCATAATTCTGTGGGACATTTCAATCTGACCAAATTTGTTATTACACCCTCTCATACAGCAAACATAACCCATCTCTAATTGGAAATATTAATAACGGTAAATTGAGGTGAGAACACGTCCACCACGACAAACAGAATTTTTTGACTCTTATCATATTATGATGTAAAAAACATCTTGATATCATATCATGCAGACCATGCAGTTATGGTGCAAATGAAGTGCATTTGAGCATTTCTACTTGTATTCTGTGAATCTGAATACATTTGCTTTTAATTTCAATCTTGCTGTCGTCACCCTTCAATACAGATGAGCACACCACAGGTCCTTTCGTTTGTATAGAAAGTGTAGCACTATCTTTGCAAACGAAAAGACCTCATGTTTTACTTACATCATAGAGCAGTCCGAATGAGCGGTCATATACGAACAATTATGCCAAATGTTCTAACTGATCAAAAACAAGTATTTTCGACAGACTTGAAGCTTACTTCATTCGTGTAACCAACTTTATGTACAATGCATCGACAAAGACTATATTTCTGTGATATATTGTCATAATTCAAATTTGAAATCATACAGTTGTCATAAAGGAGCGTATTTCGGAAAATTTCAAAATGGATCATTTTGAAAAAAAAGATGACTTACAATCAACTATAAACAGAAGGAGCTGCTCCCCGACTACATTACACAAAGATCTGAAATGTACATTGAATTCAGATTCACAAAGAAGGATATGAAAAAAACTGGAATTAAATCACAGTGTTCCGAGTTGAGCTTTAGTTAATCTGAACATTTTGATAAATTTTTGATCAGATAGATCAAACGGGCTCCGTTTAGAAAGCACATCGACACCTATTTGGTATCACTGTTCTGCATCTTTCACATCTTCATTCTGTACTTCTCACATAATTGCACTCGCCATGTCCAACTTCGACTGAAAACAGAAATCTTGTAGTGAAAGGTGTTTGGGATTGATAAAACTTAAGCCAAACAGATCAAAATTGTCAAATACCCGAAACATTATTAGCGTCCTCTATGTATCGTTCCATCACAAATCGTAAGAGATACATCGCTCGCTCTCTGTGAACTACTCATCCATTTCCAGGATACCGTTTCCCTGAAAAACTCGTAGACACGCCCCCTTTCGATCATTCGTTCACTTCCCCGGATTGAAGAATAGGTGCCCTGGGAAAACGCTCATTGCACCTACTCATATGAAGGCTCTATTGTTATTATGACCGATCAAGCACTTCTTGCTACTCCGTAAGAAGTCACTTTCACAAAGAGCAAATACATTTTGTAGGTTCTGTGAGTGTGAGTATTGATCGATATTAATATATACTGGCTGCCCGAAAAGCCCGGATAGAGTTCTCGTGAGCCACCAGCATTAAATCCAATCCAAATGGATGTCCAAATTTCAGATGCTCACTGGCCTTCTTTTTTCCATCAACACAACTGGCGCATTCAGGCGTCCCACCTGCCCACAAAAATTTCCAAGTCTCCAAGATGTTTCCTTTGGAAATGAGTCTATTTGCCGTGGCTACCACCTGCGTTCTTCCTCCTACTCTATTATCTCCAACCCGTTAACCATTCAAAAACCCAAATTCCAAGTCTCAATTTCAAATATCTAAACCAATCTGTGATTCCCTCGACCACGAAAGCTGAATTCAATGAGCTGTTCAAAATGCTTATTAAAGGCTTCCTAAAAGAACCACCATGAAAAACGATCCTTCTATACTGTAGGTAAACGATAATCTGATTTTCATCACTCCGTTGAACGAGAGCCACGATTCAATTAAAACTTTCGCGAAGAAACAATCAAAGTTACCCTTACGCTATTAGAGTAGATATCTTGCGGGATCAGACACCTGAAACCCGAGGACTAGATCGGGCATAAAACTTCCTGAACCTAATATTCTGTTCGAAAAACCGCAACTGAGGAAGGAGCACAAGTTAGATTGAATTTGAATTGCAAAACAAGATATACAGCTTTCGTTATTGGGGGTCTGGATAATTCATTAGAGGAGAAGGAAACCTCTAGAAAACTGTTGCATGTGTAAGTTAATGATGGGGGAGATTCCAGATAATCGTTTATATTAGCAAGCTAAAACGATCAGTACGGTTCGTTTGGTTGGAGATCAATCCTGCACGGCAACTAGGAAAATCATTTAGGTTTAGCCTGTTTCGTATGGTTTATGCTGAAGAATTACCTTCTCTGCAAAGGTGCTGATGGATATTCCTGGACGTGAATTATTATGGTGCCAACATTCGCAGCAGCAATAGTTGGATGGTTCCTGTTACTGACCCATTTGAACTACAACTTGTCAAGGTGGCTTTTCATGGAAGATCTAAATACGTGTACGGTTATTGTTCACTTTATGATAACTCTGGGACCTTCATCTGAATAGGTGCATTGAGCTACTCAGAGTATTTCTCTGAAGAAGAAAGCTTTCTCATCGTTGTGTTTGACAGACAACACAAGGATCCAATGGTGATCTGCTTTATCGTTTCTCTCGATACCCTGAACCAACTTATCTTGTTGCTCCCCACCGATGTCAGGTTGATAGTATCTCACAGCACACTGATCTTGAATTCGAGAAGAAGCCGTATATCGATTTTGGATAATGATACAGAGTTGGGCCTTCACTTAAGTGGATCCTGTATTCGTCGTGAAGCATAATTTTGATAACTCGATCTCATCTCCCGCTTTTAATCTTTCATGAATGATATTCAGAACGATGGTTTCGGTAAGGTAGTTCTTGCAAAGTCATCTTCATTAATCCAGAGCCATTTCGCGGTTCATCAGCAAGAGATCAATCGATGGCACTCAATGAGAAAGCTTGCGTTCTGGTGGATGATTAGTAGACAATGAAAGACCAAGTTATTCCTTTCCTACTCGAGGAGCTGGACGAAAGAGTTGATCTCATTCGTCAATTTGAACTGGAAAAATCAGTAGGTGCACTCACGGCACACTGTTCTGCAAGTTATCATTTGCGGAACATACCAGGAGATTCCAAAGATACCTGAGGCTACTGCCAAGAGGCGACTGAGAAAGCTGAACATCTGGTTCTCGATTGTGCAGCTGTTCATAGGAAAATACAACAACACCTTTGCTCATGGTTCCTAACAAGTGAAGGATGAAATACCCACAAAAGAAGTTAAGTTCATGGAGACTTTGTTGTCCGATTGTTGACCGCAGGGTTACACAACAGTTCTTCAAATCGAAGTGTTCGCGAAATTTACGGGATCTCATAGTACTTTCTGTTTTCTAATGAAATCTGAAGCTTGTTCATTTCAACGGTACTCTAAATATCTTGAAGGTAACCACAAACAGTTTGTTTTGTGTCGTTCATTGAACTAGATTCTTTATACAATTCCAGATGGTCCTTGCGCTTGACTGCCACCAGATAACTTGGTTTCATCTGGTTCTAGAAACTGATACAGATTCTTGCCAGCCTGAATTAACAATTTGAAATGCTGCTATGAGCCTGTCCAAAGGGAGTATTCCCCATACTTGGCACATATACGCTTCTGCCTGTTGCTTTCTTTCTGAAAGAGATCTATTCACATACGAGAAGAGATATTATTCTGGAGATATGCAATTCAGTAGTCTTAGTTCTCTCTATAATTGGCATCAAAACCATGCTCAAATGGTATTAAATCTCTCCAGAAACAATGGATTCAATCCTCAGTGATTCCAAAATCCGTATGTGTTTCCCAAAGACTCTCTTCGGTTCATTCTGAGAGCGCTCTTTCTTCTGCCTTTCTCTTGCATGTACAATAGAGCGAAGCTCAGCAGAACTTCCATTGCTTATATGTTATTATAATTCCCCTAAAACTCAAACAAGTACATCTTCAGTAAATTAGCTACCTCTTTTGACTTGACCTTTCGCTTATTCGGTCCACTGAAAATGAGAGGTATGTTTAATGTTTGGCATCTTATTTGGGTTGATGAAGAATTCGGCGTTGAGAATTCGTGAAACTTCCTCATTCTTATTATTTTCATTACTGGGGATATTTTAGTTGATACGTGAACTGGACCATGGGGATATCCATCCAGATAGCATAGTATAACTTGAGACGAAAAGATGTAGGAGCTAACTCTTGAAATATATGATGTAGTCACCTAAATTCAAGACATCAATGTCTTCAAGTACTATGGTAAATCGATGATCTTGTATCTCTACAAGTCAGTCAATGACAAAGAACAAAGGCAATACTCAGATACGAACTTCACTGTCATTTCCCAATATAACTCTCAATAGGAAATAGGAATAGGAAGAGGCATCAAAGTCGGCTTCACCCACTCTACCAAACTCTGGAACAAAATCAAATCAGTGGACACAAGTGTTGCAGACATCTCAATTCCAATGAAATAAACATCGGGACTGCTTGTTATTCGCGTCCACCTTTGAAGTCACTAATTAATCTTCAGTTTGAGGTCTACAATGGAGGGCATATTCCACGGAACGTCGATGAGTTGACAGGATCGTTTTCGCAATAGCTAGGAGACATTTTGTGATGGCTCATGTCGCTCGAATAATGAACATAACCTCACGTTTTCAATTAGTGCCGGGAGCTATCAATTATAATCATAGGCAACCAAAGTCGTTATAATTTGAAGTTCATTCATTCTCTTTTCATCTTGATTCCTGATTCTTCGTGAATTCTAATTCGAGATGAATTAGAAGAAAATTTTGAATTTAGTTTAGTTAATTGAAAGGGATTATTGATTTTTTCTGCCTCCCGTCGTGAGCTGAAATCACAAGATATTTTAATCAGAACGAAATTAGGAAATAATGGTGTACGTTATAGGTATGTCCTTTACTACCCTCTATTCCACCATTACATTCTTCGTTTAATGGAAGTTTCGGAAACAATGTATATATACCAGAAAAACTTCATTTATTCAACTCTAACGGCTTTCAGTTTCATCAGTTGGCGAGAAGCCCACTCGCGATATCGCAATCTCGCGTAACGGATCTCTAAAGAATTCAAGAAACATGCTCATGTCATTTTTGCATACTGAAAGAGACTCATTCATTTCTATTCTTACAGATATTCTTTATTTGGATGGGGTGTTCCAGCTGTTCTCCTCATGCTTAGTATAGTTGTGGAGTATGAGGACAAATCCATCGACCTGCTTCTGGGAAGCACAGATAGATCAGTGAAACACAACTGTTGGTAAGTTCTTTTATTCACAGACTAATGAATTAAACTAAAATTCAATGAATTTCTACTGATTTCAACTTTGAAATTGTGTCAAAGTATATATTCCAATGAACATATTTCTTTGTCAACTGACAACCTCAAGATACCATATTTGTAGAGTAGCTTCTAAGCTCAATAACGTACTCTGACAGAATTTTATATGAGATATAAAATTGAAATTCAAACAGTTTTAAACCTCATGATTGGATGAATGGAATGCTGTGAAAAACACTTTCAAAAATCTTTATGAGTTCAAGTGTTGGATGGCAGTTGCCAATGACTCTATAAAACTTTTGAATTCAACACCAGTCAGTTCAGGCCATCTGTATTCAAAATCCAAACAGAAATTAGGCCAAAACGATAACACGCTGTTCCCCAGAACGAGTGTGTATAATTCCCATGGACTAAATGTACATGGCTTAGAGAGAGATATAAAATACGTCAAAAATGAGACTGATGGGTTAGAAACCATGAAAATATTAAAGGATACATTAATTGTCTCAAATCCTAACCAATCAAAATCGATGTGGGCGTGGTCTCTTTGGCGCCAGTTTGAATTGAATTTTTGCTTGGAAATATTTGAAGTTAACCAAAACTGTCATCATCTCACGTTGTGCACAAGAAGTTAGTGTATATGTGGTGTACTGTAAATTGTACTGAACTGTTCGTATTTCAGTAGAATTTATAGTAATAAACATAATATCACATTAATTCAGTATATTGCACTGAATCACCATTTGATTGAGCATATTATAAACAAACAGTAAAGTACATTATTCTTTAAATTAGTATTTCTACAAGTTATTCATTCAGTACATTGGCCAAAATTGAAATGTTTTGGCGTCACTGTGTATCAACTAGCATTTTATTAATAAATAGATTCTGATGTGGATGTAGAGAATGAGCTAGGAATATCACCATGAATTATCACAATGCATGATGAATTATGAATTATCAGGATATCCCAAAAAAAATATTCAGGTTCTTAATATATTCTTAGATAATTAACTTTCTTCAAATCATTGACTGTTATTGACTCAGAAACACTGTCCCAATGAAGAAAGCTCCTTTATGATTATTCATTTTTTAAATTTTAGAGTTTATTTTATTGAATATTAAATTTAACTTCCAAATAATTAGTATGTCTCAAAATATTCTACTTGGCACTTTTCTATCTGCAAATCAGTGAAAGATCTATATTTCATCAATGATTCAGTTTATAAATTTACGAAATTTTCGTTATAAAATAGTCAATGAAGAGTTGGTTATTACTTCAAAGGAACTAGGATCAGGAAAAATATACAATAATCATATTTGAAATTGTTTATTTTATGAACTTCGAGCAAATAATTACAATAACAAATGGAAAAATTAATCTTCAATAACTTCCAGGGTTAGTATTTCAAAGCTAACAAAGAGAAATTGGGATTGACTGAAACTAGTTTATTTATTTTTAATTTTATTATATAGGCTCCCAGCTCTCCTACACCAGTACCAAAATGCAATATTTGTATAAATACAGTGCACATTTCATTCCAAAAATTGAATACTTTTGATTTGAGAAAGTAACCAGTGTTAAGAGAGTTAAGTTATAATTATTATTTGCACCTTAATATGTTAAGAACTCTAACTATACACACATCGCATTGATCCTCACCTTCAAATCATCATATACATTTCACAATTCCTAAGCAACTTGAACATAAGTAATATTTACGACACCTAAGCTAACACAAGAATGTTATTAAGGATTGTCTGAAACTAGTTCATTTATTTTTAATTTTATTTCAGGCTCCCAACCCCCCTACACCTGAACCAAAATATTTGTATAAATACAATGTACATTTCATTCCAAAATAATGAAATTCCAAAATTGAATATTTCACTTCAAGAAAGTAAGCAGTGTTAAGAGAGTGTTAACTATAATTATTATTAGCACTTTAATATGTTAAGAACTGTAACTATACATCCAACCCATCAATCCTCACCTTCGAAACATCATACACATTTCACAATTCATAAGCATCTTGAACATTAGCAATATTAAGTACACCTAAGCTATATAAAAACACAAACTACCATCAACTTTGTAAGATGATGATATACATTCTTTACATAAAAAAACCAATATGAAAAGATCCCAAAAATGATGAATTTAAAACATGCGAGAAAGTTTCATTTATCATTCGGAAAATACGTTTGCTTCTCCACTGTCCTCTTCTTAGATATATACTCATCAACACCTTGTCCCATATTAAGTCTCAATTTCCACGTTTCTGCCATGACTTGGACTCTCATCCAAACTTCTGAGAAAGCTATTATATTCTTCTAAAGCAATCTAAAAAGAATACTATCCATGTCTAAAACAAACCAAATACATTTTTTAGGGTTAATACCTCTCTTCTTTCCTCGAAATTAATGGATAAATTGTAGCCGGCTCTCCTAAATAAAATTGGTGACATCATCCTGGTAACACAGCTTGGTTTCTGTAGGCTCGTTGAGATATAGTGTATTGCTTTCATCTGAATGTGGGGAACCTAAGACAGACTTGCTTCTCTCCTCAAGCTGTTGTAACTCTGAATCGTTGTGCTCTTATCGAAACATCCACATGTCCCACGTGTGTTTCAACAAATGTTATTGTAAATAAGCCTAGCAGGGGGTAATAAAATCAGATGAATACAATTATATGCATATTCCCTGAATATGAATACTTCCTCCAAGCTTCATGTTAAGTATCACACAGTTGCTTTGGTATCCTAAAATTCAACACAGTTGATTGTCAATGATCAGGAGTGTCCTACATACCTCTATAATTGCTTTTGTTACAATAGTAGTATACAATTCTATCCCCCTTATTATTTTCAACAGCTTTAGTACAAGCATAATTAACATCTGTTTTCCTCTCCTCGTCATGCTTTAAACTCTTCGTGGCTTTTGAAATTAGAAATACCTTCTGTGATTTTTATGTTGTGGATATTTGTAAAATGCTTATCAAAAACATTATAGGATGAAAACTTCTCTTTGTGTTCATTGGAACTAAGAAAACACATAATATTCTGCCTCCTTTCCACTTTTGGAGAATCATGTTTATGAATTTTCCGGTGGCTGTTTTAATTAGATACGCTGGTAAACTCCTTTCGACATTCTTCACAAATAAGTGGATTCACTCTGCAAGAAACCCGAAGTTTGATCAAAAAACTATTCCATAATGCATAAACATACTTACCTCACAGTGTGAATCTGAAATTGTATAGTAAAGTAATAATTAGCCGGGTATAGCAATGATAATTGCTTTTTCAAAACGTCTGGACATTTTGCACTGAAAATTCTTGAAAATATAACAGAATAGTAGCAAATATCAAGTCGTTAGTACGTTAGATTAAGGTTAGTAAACATAAACACAGCGAGAAATCCCGCCAAGATCGAACCGATAACCGATCAATAATCGACTTCACACGAATGCTCTCGGGGTCCCTCGGAAACGCGTCGCTTTTGATTGGCTAGGATTTGAGACAATTAATGTATCCTAAATATTAAACACTATCAGTCGAGGCCTACGTGAACTAACAGGCCGGAAGGTTAGATGTTGCCGTTGTTGCTAAAGGAGTGTCACGAAGCAGGGAAAAAAGAAGATTGAGTACCGATGTCATAGTCACTTTACATTTAACGATGTGATTTTCGAAATGCTTTCATACGTGATATCACTAAGAACTGTTTTTGAAAAAGTTATACACAGCATTTCGTTCCTTTCTGATTAGTTTCATAATCTTTTGTCGCAAATAATCCAGAACTCACCATGAGGAGGTAGCTGTATTACTGTGTTCCAAAAGATAACAATCATAATAGGTATTATTTGAGTTTCTGAAGCGTTTAATATCATTAAAACATTATTTAAGATGGGAGACATTCGTGACTTTCGAAAAATATTAATTGAAAAGGTATTAGCCCTCGAAACGATAATAAATACTTTCACTGTTATGCACCTGGAAAATGGAAGTGAATTGACAGATGGCCACAAATAGTTTGAAGAATAAATGGAGATCGGTGAAACTGCTAATTTCAGTTGCTGAATAAAAAATGAAAGTTTTTTTTTTTGATAATTTCAGAGGTGCCAATATAATCCGTATTATTTTTTTTAGTGATTACTGATACAACTTTTGAGAAAACTTATGTTAGCAGCACAGGAATCTGAGGCTCAATCGATCCTTTTCATGATATTAAGTTTTCAAATTTCGAACATTTATAAATCGAATTTAGAAATGGGTATGTTGCCTTCTTCTTCAAAATCTTTCATTCTCAAATTGAGGAAAATCCTGAACCCCGACGAAATTTTCGATACCTCACCCTCGAAAAATTAATTGTTTTAATCTACCTAAATATAATCATTTTCTTGAACGTTGAAAGAGGAGTTGGAAATTGCCGTGTCTTTGAAATGGGTACAAAAGTGTGAAAACGATTTGATCTGATCAGATTGTGCCAGTCGTTATGAATTCTTGTCTTTGATGTTGAAAATCAGTTCTTTTGGAGGTAATTGTAGAAGCATTGTTTAATTGAACAATGGTAGAAGACATGTATCTAGGTTGATTTGAAAAAATTGAAGGAAAATGCATCATCAGTTAATTTGGGAATTTTTCTCGGTTTACTAATAAATCAACCATCTGAAGTTGGTACAGAATATCAGTCCTACACTATGAGCATCTACAAAATGTTTTATGGATACCTACTACCATTGTTTACTTCGAGTATCGTCGTCAATTTCGAAACTGTCTTTTTCTATGTAAATTTTGTATTCGGTCATTGTCATCTTTTCACAGCATCTCTGGGAAATTGAAAAACGGAAACTTTTGCACGTTAGGATTTATAATAGATCTAATAACCAGGTACTGCACAAGTACGAGCCATGATGAAACTCGAATTGAAGATTTTCAATTGTTGAAATATATAACCTGTTGATTTCCCTAGATATCGATTCTTCAAGAAGTATTCGAGAATGAAACGCACTCTAACAACACTTCACAAACATTACGAAAGTTTCAAACACTAATTTTCAACTAAAATACTAATAAAACCACCGATCAGAACGAAAAACTGGATAATACGAACGTTTTATCTCGTTTCCCGGCGAAATAATGATGTAAACAAAAGCGTGTATGGACGGTTGCATAGCACACAATTGTCTATGATAACCCCCCTTCGTAGAACTTCAACATCGCATTTTCGGGCATCCTTCTGGCCTGGTAGATTACGTAGGCTACGTATCAGTCTATGTTTGAAAGTTATATTCGTGTTTCCTGAAATATTTCAAAGCAGATTTTGTCTTATTCCATTTTAAGTTAGAATATGAAGATTGAATGGAAGTTATATTTTTGTGTTGTTTGTGTTTTCGTTAGCTTTTTGGGTTTTTTTCTTTCGAATCGGATCAACTGTTAAGTGGACAGTGGTAAATTCTTGTTGTGCTTTTAATTGTACGAGGAGATATAAAAAAGGGGAAAATGTGAAATTTCATAGGTGAGTTCAATATGTCTATGTTTCTATATCGTCCTTAAACCGACTGCCCAGAGAATTTGAATGATAAGGGGTCATTCATCAAATATTGATATTAATTAGTTGATTTTCAATATTCGTATCCGAATGATAATCACATTAATCTCCAATTCTCAAAACTGTATTATTATCAATACCTAGAAGAAGTCAAATAGCGTTTAGATTCCCTAAGTTAATGCTCGAATTCATCTCTAGCCTATCATAGACAAGCTTTACGTCATATTATACAAGTGAAGTCACTCTCGATTCCATACGCATACAAGGTTTTTGTACTGGATATGTTGTCTATGGTCTGTCAGAAATAGTTTCATCTCTTTCGGACCTCTTGCTCTATATCTTAACCACATTCGACTCTTCAGAAATGAACCCATAGGCAATGTCCAAAGGGTTAAGGGCCGGTATTATAAAACTTAATGGAAAGTTAACTTTAACTTTAACCGACAGTTAAAGTTATGCTCAAAAATGTCGGAATTATAAAAGTCTCATTTCTATCATAGACAAGAAATACTGTGATGATTTCTATGAAAAGGAGAATGAAATAGTTTGAGATTCTGTATTAAATCTAACCACCAATTTCTGGGTTGGAAAAGCTGGACTTTGGAAAAATACTCCCTTTCAAAATATGATAGGAATAAACAAATCCTTTTTTGACAAATATTCGCACTATGTATCAGGGAGCTTAATGGATTGTGGTTTCCATAAAAATAGAATTACTGATTTGAGGGAGAGTTGCAATGATCAATTTTGAATTCTTATACTTTTTACAATATGGAAGGGGTGTTTGGGTATTTATTCGGTCACCTAACTAAAAAAACTACTTCCACTAATGAATATATTGGAAATGAAAGCTTAAAAGGAAAAACTTTGACAATAATGAGATACATTCAATTCAGGAAGTATATAACAATTGTCCAAATCTAATTAGGTACAGAATTTTTTACAAATACTTCACTCTTCACCAACGGGCAAGTACTTTCAACTGACACTGGGAGTGGTAATAATAATCTTAACACTAAATTTTCAAAAATTGTCATTCAATTAAAAAATATGGTAATGTTTTGTGTGGCTCAGAGTTATCGAGCCCTGATATCTAGAATTTGTACAGCTACCAGCTTACATCTTATAATAGTTGAACAGAAAGAGTAACTGATATTTTCATTACAATAATATGCCATGAGGAACTCTAGAGATTGGATTATTACTTGAGTGAGGTTCATAGCAGGCATTTTGATGTAAATAGATAATAAGTATGCAATTTTCCAGGAGACATTTCTGATAATACAGCCAGTATAGTTGATTTGTGGACCCCTAAAATCTCCAGCAACTATCAAGAAAGAACAAGCTGCATAAACTCTGCGTGTAATTAACACATTTGCATCACAAGCGTCACAGCACGATTTCTAAGAATATGTATTCCATTACAGGCGTGCAGAGTGTCCAGATAAGCGAAATCGGTTGTTGAATTCCGTTTCTTCCCATGAGTTCAAATGGTTCAGCCGATTTCTAAATATCCTTTCTCAACAAGGATATTCAACAATTTTCATGGCATCATCGTCATAGTCAGTTAAAAGTTCTTCAAAAATGAAGTGATTATTTCTCAACGAGGATGTTTAACAATATTCATGTCATCTTCGTCATCGTGAATTAAAAGTCCTTTAAAAATGAAGTGAATTACATCTTGTTAACATGTTTCCGAAAATATCATAACAACAAACAAATCGAGGTTATATTCCCTTATGTCAGCCGAAAAGACAGAGAATCTGTGGAAAATAACGATTTAACTTTAACTTTAACTATAATTGATACCCAAACCACCTGATAAAGATAACCCTGCAAATCTAACTTTAACTGGAAATTACTGCTTAATTTTCAGTTAAAGTTAAAGTTAACTTCCCGTTAAGTTTTATAATACCGGCCCTTAATATGTCTATGACTATGATAATACCCAGAACCAATCACTGTTTATGTACTGCAAGTATCTTTCCATTATATTCCTACAACCTTTTAACTTTCAAAAACATGAAAAATTTTCTATATGGTCCAGGAAATAATATTTTTCGTACGTCTGCCTCCTAAATCTCTTATCTCGAATGCAGGATAAACCTTCATTATTAGTTCAGCCGTTTTTGGTCGGAATCAGGGAGGAAAAAAGGCAGAACGTTTGTGGGGGTTGAAGGGAAACGTGGTTTACGAAACCGGAAGCAGTGGATAACGTGGGTATGTTACCACCATTCGAAAACATTCGCCCCAAACTACACCCGCTGTTCGGGTTAATTATGTTTCGGTAAGAAGTAAAAGCTGTTCAGTTCGCATCAGACGGTTGTTTGAATATATGAATTGTTAAATAAGAAACCGTTCCTCCTTTTAGTATAGTAGTGTCGTTGAATATTCAAAACAGAAGATTGAAGGAGATGGAAGATGGTTTATTTCAATATGAAGCGCAAAAATTCTTGAAAGCTCTGACGTCAAGTCATGAAATTTTACGCGCTTATTCAAATTCGTTGATAGAGCGTAATATTCATATTTTTTGCGCGCATGTTCTAGGGGAACAGCGTGCTATTGTTTTGTCTAAATGTCTTTAATTTTCGAATTGTGAGCCGAAAATGGTCTCAAACGATTAGGTTGGACTCACTGATGACGAATCCGGAGTCGAAATCGATTCTGTCCGGCCAGCCGGACGGCCGGACACAATAACTATCGAACGGAGCAAGCTAGCGACTCGAAACTTGTAGGGTAGTTGGCGAATTGGAATGCCGCGGTTGTTGAGTTCTTTAATGGGCCAAATGGTTTTGGAGTTATAGCCATTTGAAAAAATATGTAAAATATCGTAGTTTTACTCTCGATATCGATGTTTTTTCGGTATAACTCAAGAAATTCTGGTTCAATCATTGTCATTAGAACAATTTGAAAAAAAATCTAATTTTTTTTTCAAATATTCAAAATTCTGTGATCTAATTATATTATCCTCATTAAATTCTGTATGAAACTTCAAACTGTCATTTTTCGAAGGAGTACTGGATTTCAATTCGATCTAATCTGAATTTTTGGAAATATTGGGAAAATAAAATTTTGAATGGGTCTATCTACGGAATCATTGGGCGGATTTTACCCATTCACGAATTCGACCTTCCTAAAAAATAACCGAAACGTCGAATTCGTCGCCCCCATTCAAAATTTTATTTCCTCAATATTTTCGAATAGACATATTAAATCGAATTGAAATCCAGGACCTTATCGAAATAATCCAGAAAAGCACTGCCGTGAAAGCAGCAGCTTTTGAGTGGATGTTCGAATTAGTTGCCAAAGCGTTCATCCCCATTGGACATGCGCGCAAAAGGTGCTGCCTTCACGGCATCGCTTTTCTGGGTTTAACCCAGTGAAATTCGGTACACCGTATTATTTAATATTGGCTTCACGGTCCGAGCCAAATTTTACAGAAATTTTATGATAGATATCGAAAAAAAAAACTTTTTGCTCGCATATTCTAGGGCATACTGTGCTTTCGTTTTAAATATCGATAAAAGTATATTTTGGTAGGATTTTATATTCTGTTTCAGGTTTGCTATATCTGAAAACGCACCAGGAAAATTAAATAAAAGTTATTATGTCAATTCGACGAAAGTATTGAAATACGAATTGCCCAAAAGAAAAAATTATGCGAATTTATTTTCATTGGGCAACATTTTTTCTAGAAATTGCCCTCAACAAATAGATTGAATCCCGCAATTTGCAAAGGCGTTTCATATAAATTAATTATATAATTTTATTTAATACAAGTTTTTTTTCAGATATTGGGAGTGAAAACCCAGCAAAAAAAACCTGGAAAATATTGCTATCGTTCTTTCAGATATTAAATTCAGACAAGTCCACTCGATAAAGATTGTAAATACAATCTTAAACAAGAGCGTAAAAATACAGATTTTTCTGCAATTTCTAAGATAATCTCTCTAGATATTGATATCTTACAGTATACATTTATTGTCTTCGAAGTACTATGTATGAATGACTAATTTAATTTTTCTATCAACTGACATATAAATTGAAGTTGAAGTTTGAGAGCACGGTAACATAATAAAATACAACAAAAATCATACTAGATATAGTGTTTCATCTCGTATCTTCCGATTTAGAATCCTCAGTAGCATCTATTCTATATTATAAGTCAAAATTTGTATTTTTTTCAATGATTGTATTTATGACTTTTGTCAACTAGTCTGGTCTTAATTTGATAATTATATAGTCAGTATAAACTGACATACAATTTTTGAAGTTTTAAAGAGTTTGAAAGTGTTGTTTACTACGTTTCATTTATCAAAGAAAAAAGTTGGTTTGGCACTCGTCAAAATTGTTCTATGCACAGATATTCGCATTTGACAAGCTTGCCAGAAGTTCTAATAGACGACTTCGGCCCAAGTTGCCAACCCACAATTTACTTAGCAAGTTTACTTTCACTGGGGAACAGGAATTTCAGGACAAATTCGACATGATAAGGTTCGCATTATTTATAAATACCCGTAAAACATGCCTCGGCTCTTCAAACCAGATAATTCCTTCCAAATATAGGTTTTTGTTAAGATCGTCCCCGATTGGCTGAAATTTAAGTTGGGATTCCTGATTTCATGCAAACAGTGTCAATTTTCATAGGATACGTTCCGAAAATCAACTCTGTTGTTTCGGTTGCCGATTTTCCGCTCCGTAAATATGAAATATTCGGATGGCTCTTGGAACAAGCGCGTGAAAAAGGTTATTTACGGAATCTGGTTGATGAAAATGCGGTCGATTTACTGTAACCAGAACGATTTTCTATGGTAAATATCCATAGCATAGAACAATCATGTTTACTTTAGGTTTGTTTTGGTTCCGAGTTCAGATCTGTTCGGGACGGTTCTAGCATAAACCAATAGTCTGTGGTTCTGAACTCGGAACCAAAACAAACCTAAAGTAAACATGATTGTTCTATGCTATGGATATTTATTATAGAAAATCGTTCTGGTGACAGTAAATCGACCGCATTTTCATCAACCAGATTCCGTAAATAACCTTCTTCACGCACTTGTTCCAAGAGCCATCCGAATATTTCATATTTACGGAGCGGAAAATCGGCAACCGAAACAACAGAGTTGATTTTCGGAACGTATCCTATGAAAATTGACACTGTTTGCATGAAATCAGGAATCCCAACTTAAATTTCAGCCAATCGGGGACGATCTTAACAAAAACCTATATTTGGAAGGAATTATCTGGTTTGAAGAGCTGAGGCATGTTTTACGGGTATTTATAAATAATGCGAACCTTATCATGTCGAATTTGTCCTGAAATTCCCGTTCCCCAGTGAAAGTAAACTTGCTAAGTAAATTGTGGGTTGGCAACTTGGGCCGAAGTCGTCTATTCAGCTGAGTTCGTTTGTGATCAGGTTTAAGTGAATACACGTGGTAAGATTTCGAAATAAAATATAGGATACATGCTTCTGAGGATTCTAAATCGAAAGATAGAAGATGAAATACTGTCTTGTTTTATTTTTAATTCTATTTTGTTTTGTTACCGTTCTCTCAAGTCTTTTACTTCAATAATTATTTGTCAGTTGATATAATAAAAAATTTGTCATTCATAGGTAGTACAAAAAGAGTACATCGTAAGATATCACATCGACAGATATTATGTAAAGGTATAATATTATAGAAAAATCTGTTTTTTTTTAATTAATGAGCTTTTCGTTCTGAAACCTTTCAATCAATTATCTCCTTGAATATGTCGAAGTAACAACTCGATTAATACCCAGTATTATCGTTTATGTACTATCCAAATATAAAGGGACGTCATATCAGGTGAAAATGTATAATGCTATAATTTTCCAAAAAAAACTTTCTGGGGATATTTCCAAATTTTAATTCTAAACACTGATAAAGACCTCATTAAATTTTCGTTGAATATCCCTGTTTTCATTTCAGATCGTGCAATATATTCAGGAAGGGTCCATATCTCAAAACATGAAGTTGAATTGAATATTCATGGAACAACTGGGTTATTTAGAATTAATTCAAGAAATAAATTGGATAAATTCGAATTCGTTCCACCTATATCATAAGTCTTGACACGAAATGGATACAGACACGCTTGGCACAAATTAGTGAATAATTATCAATCAACAAAATTGTGAGATTTGATTAAAACTTCAGCTGAACCCTGAGATTTCACGAATGAACTTCATTATTTTCTGTCCTACCCGCATTTGAACTATCAGTACATAATAATTTGATTCACCAAGTTCTCCTTCCAGATATTCATCAGATTGTTGATAAGATATACTGAAATAGAATTGTTTCAATCAATTGATTTTATTTAGGGTGTATATTATTGTCGAAATCGTGAAAGGGTAGAATCCGTTCAATTATTACGTGAATATACAACCATTCAAAATTGTTTACTTAATGAAGAAAAACTTTTTTATTATGCATAATCTCATATCTTCAGGTAACGTTCAAATAACAGTGATTAAATTGATTAAACGGCAGGTACGTAAACACAATAACTTCCGAAAGAAACAACTTAGAAACTCGATATTTGTAGAGAACGTTTGACCCTTAATTACGAAAGCCGAATTCGTGAACGGGTAAAATCCCACTAATGATTCCGTAGGTATACCCATTCAAAATTTCATTTTCCCAATATTTCCAAAAACAAAGATTAGATCGAATTGAAATCCAGTACTTTATCGAAAAATAACAGTTCGAAGGTTAACACAGAATTTAATGAGGATAATATGATAAGAAGAGAAGAAGAAAAATTCGAAATTATTTTTTCGAATTGTTCTTATGACATGATCGAACAGAGTTGCCTTTCAGCATCTTCAAACTAGCTACGAAGTTTCATATGATTGAATCAGTATTTCTTGAGTTATACCGAAAAAAAACGATATCGAGAAGAACACCACGAAATTTCACATATTTTTTCCCAATTCCCCAAAACTAATAGTCGTATCGAATTTAATTGGTACACTGCTGTGGAATATGGAGCTACAAGTATGCTCTAAATTTTTTTCAAATGTGATGAAAAGTTCGCAAAAAAAAATGTTTTTCGAGGAAAATTTTGAGGAAAAATTTTGCGAAAAGTTGCGCGTTGCTGTACTTCAAGTAACTGTCAAGTTTCGATCCAATCGTTCCAGTAGTTCCCGAATTATCGCCAAAATAACATCAAAATTTCAAAAGTCTCTTACTCCGAAACCGTTTGGCTGATTTTGCCCATTAGAGAACTCAGCCGTCGCATTTTGAAATGCAACCTACCCAGAAAGTTTCAGGTCGATAGGTTCCTCCGTAAGACCGTAATGGTGTCTACGGACACCCGGCTGGACAGAATCGATTTCGGCACAGGAATCGTCATTAGTTAGTCAAACCTAGTCGTTTGAGACCATTTTCGGCTGAAAATTCGAAAATTACAGACATTTAAACAAAATATGCGCGCAAAAAGTCACACCGTGGTGAAGCAATTGTTGAAATATATTAAAACTACATGTGGAAATTGGAGTTTATTATTTTTGGGAAAAGGATTTGAAACTCCTTTCAAAATCTCAATATTGAAATAAAATTCACGATGAAATGTTTTTTTCAGGTTTCTCGACACCAACGCGTTTTACCTATGTTTCCTGATACCGTGTGGAATAATTTTCTTATGCACGATATGGTACATGGTGCTAGCCATTATTGCAGTCTACAGGGCAGTAACTGTTCAACTAGACCGAAAAGTCAGAAGTAGAATGCTCAAAAAGAGGAGAATGCAGATATTCCTCTTCTTCAAGGTAAGCATTTGTCAGAAAATATCGAACAAATGTTTGAATTCATCATAATAAATATATCATTCACACTCTTTTGAGCTTTGTAAGTTAGTCGGTATGTTATATAATGTTAACACATTCCATTGTGTATAATTGAAAAATGTTTGGTTAAAGAAATATCTTGTCAGATAACTAAACAGCGTTGTGCGTTCCACCAGAGATCCATCATCATCCATCAGTGCGTTTATTAATAAAAATATATAAGAGCTGTGACAATGTCCCACCGAGTTATTTCGATCTGGAAGAAATTTCACGATTTCCAACCAAACTTCTGCGAAGATACCAACGCCCTAACGTTCAAATTTGAAACTTGTCCAAGCTAGTAGTTTCATGTAAGCAAACCGTAGAAATATATTGTAGAACGAATATGTATTAAGCAGAGCTACAAAATTCGAAGAAATTATCATGATTTTGTGTCTGATTACTTGATTAGGAACTTTTCGTTTAGATCACAATATGAATTCGTGCTTTGAATCGTTCCTGGAGGATTATGTGGTAATTCTAGAATCAGTCCGAATGATATAACTTATGGTCTCTTTGTTCACTAACTTTAGTTAGTTTTGCATCGTATTTAGAAAGGAAACAGATAGACATATAAATAATTTCATTTTGATATCACAGCAGCTTAAGATATAAGCAAAATGAAAAATATCACAGCTGGTTCAACCAAAACTAGCTATATACAAATGAAAAATTTTATCTATTTATGAAAAAAACTTTAACTATTATCAACCATAACAGTATATCTGGTTTCTGCCAGTTTTTAAATTTGATATCACTCTCTTTGAAAATGGTTTTGTGTAGTATGTGAAATAGGTAGCTAAAGAAGTGATCGGTAGTTTCTCTGAAGTAAATTCTTCATTGAAATTCTCTTATTTTTTTTCACTCCTAAAACATATGGACATGAAGTTGTTTTGAAATGAAAACATTGTAGTTTACCTTTATGTTGTTCTTTCTGCGTGAAACACTCCTAATATATCAATTATCAAATAATTACCTGTACTCCATTCGTTTTTATTTATAAACTATCCCGGTGACATTCTGACATTTCACCGTGTATATTTAGAAAATGTTGGGTTATAGTCATGTTTCCTGTCAGATTACTTTGCAACGTTGTCCTCTCTACATGGAGGTCGAAGTAATTACGTATTTCTCAAAATGTGAATTTACTTTGGGAAAATAATGAATTTGAGAAAAGATTATGTGAATTCAATAATTCCAAAGATCTGGCGAATGTTGAAGAAACTTTTTTTCTATGTTAATACTGGAAATATTTCACGTATATAAACATGGTTCGAAACTCAGTTATTCCATTCTCTTGTACGGAAATCAAGAATCGAGTGTTGAAATGAAAGAAAAGAGCAGATTTGAAGGTTAATAACAAAGACCCGATTCGTGATCTGGTAAAATCCTGCTGTCGATTCCACAGATATATCAATTCAAAATTTCATTTTCCTAATGTTTTGGTAAATACGAATCGCGTCGAATTGGAATAAACACTCAATTAAGAAATGAAGCATTCACCAACATGTTTATGGTTGCAAAAAACCTGGTAAAAGAAGAGTACAATTTTGATTCGATTCATACCTTATTTAGTTAGTATTGTATCGACTAGTAAATGCGAACAATTGATTATAGCGATAGATTAACATTTTCAAATCGATTTATTGAGTTTGTCAGTGCAAATTCCTAGTAAAATAACAACAAAATGGCGTAGGAACCGGGATTCATTCCTAATTAAGTCGAGTTTGAGAATTTCAATGTAGACCATCGATTATTTTAATTTTAAGTGATACATTCATCATGTACAACAGAGCCTTTGTAATGATGAATAAAATATCTTCGCAGGAATTTGCATGGCACAATCTTTTCGAATATCAATAACCATTGTTCGATTTAGGAGATGTTTCATTGTCTCAATCATTCAGTTCTGGAAAAACAGCTCTGATATGTAGCAAAATTTTTCATATATATTCCATTTACTTTTATAAAGTATTCCGATTGGCCATGACATTCTGAAACCTTTCACCGTGTATATTTTCAAAATGTTAGGTTATATTGATTTCCTGTCAGATAGCTACGCAACGTGTCCTCTCTACATAGAGGTCGTAGTAATTACATTTTTAACAAAATGTTTATTTACACAAATCTTATATTTTCATCCAACGATTTATACTGTAAAAATTTGCGAAAGGAAGTAATTTTGGCTGCAACAACATCCACATAGACTTTTGCATTCATTTACCCTTTTGTATTCGAACCCATTGATTTCATAATTCAAAAAAATGCTCCGCTATATTCCAAATATTCCTTTGAAAAAGTGAGTAGTGTATTAATCGAAAAGTGTTCATTTTACAAATTATAATTCCGAATTTGTTGTTACAGATCTTTTTTCAAAATAAAGTCTTCAGACAGTGTCTTTTTGGGTGCACCAACAAAAGGAAATTCTTCGTCGTATCTTCCACTCGAAATCTTTCTGATTATGGTGATGTGCAGCTAAAAATAAATATCTATTCATATAAAATATAATTCCTTGGTTTTCACTCACATTTGTCGAAAATGGTGGATAGCTTTTGATAAATTATTGATTCCAAATTATCAAGGTTACTATCTGGAAAAGCAGATTTCAATTCTACATAGCACTTCCTAATACTTTTTCTCTGCTTCTTCAAAACTACCTCCGATATTTTTAGTTTCCAGGCGTGATGATTATGTTTAGATTGAGAGTGGAAATTGGCATTGGCATTTGGCAGTGTCTATGAGAATTATTTTGACATTGCCGATATTTCACCAGTACCAACCTGATAGACCTAATCATTGCCAACCGGGATAGTTTATAAAAGTGAATGGTTTACAGCTGATATATACCTTCTTATTTGAATCTTCGTTCCACCATCAATATTGATCAACAGTGAAATAGTAATACTTGAAGAAGATAAATAAAAACCACACAAAATTGCAACATTTCCAATCATGGTATAACATGCTACGCGTTCTTTGAGTTTCTGATAACACTCTGTCTACCTAGAAATAGTACGATCGATACAGTGAGCCTGAGCCTTACCCAACGAATGTCATGTTTGTGGACTACTATATCATTATCCTGCAATATATCATACTTGAACATGACCTTCAGGAAAAAAACTGAATCACGAAAGGGAATCGACTTTTTCTAGCAACCTTCTAATTTTCTTTATGACGTTTCTTTTCACGGTTCTCAATGTTTGAATGAATTTGCACAGTATGGAAGAGCAGTGTATCTACTAGTGAAGAAATTCTGTCAAAGTATACTAAGTCAGTTCCTTCGATTCGTTGGGAATCTCAGAAACTAAGAATTCTCAGAAGTTATTTATCGACAGAAAAACATCTCTCCTAGAGCAAACAATACCTCGAAAATAACAGGATAACTTTTGGAGGTCAGAATTCGTTTTTTTTAAAGAATTTTTTGGGTGCAAATAGTTGAAAAAAATTGTAAGAATGCGCAATATTGCTTCCTTTTCACATTCAAGAATTTTCAGAGAAATGAAAACTGAAATGGAGTGAAAAAATATCTAACATGGCGCATTCTGACAAAAGAATTAAGTACATCCCAAAAAACAAAAATTTCAAAAAATAATCTGAATCTTATTATCGTCGAAATTTCTAAGAATTCTAATATTTCTCGCGGCTTTTGTCTACGTTAAAGCATGCAGACCGTGAAAAAGTGCCTGACCTTGAGGTATTAACGAGGTTTAATGAAACTTGAATATGGTTCTGTTGCCAAAATGGGCGAAGCCCTAATTTACGAACATATGGTAGTGGTTACTCTTAAGAGCAAACTCTGCCATGTGCTCGGCTTCGCCCATTTTGGCAACAAAGCCACATTCGAGTTTCATTTAACTTCATTGATATCTCAAGGTCTGGCACGGTCTGCATGCTTTAACGTTGCCAGTAGCCGCGAGAAATATTAGAATTTGAAGAAATTTCTATGATAATAGGAAAAACGGGATGTTATTCTCTGGCTTCATCGATTATTGATTGAATTTTTTTTTTGTATGTACTTTATTCTCTTCTGAGAATTTTTCCATTTTCAATTCCATTCTAGTTTTTATCTTCCCTCTTGAATATAAAAAGTTGCTACATTGCTCGTTCTTGAAATATATACAAACATATATAGCCGTATAGATGACATTGGGAAAGTCATTTTTGCCTTATGACATATACACCGTTTTCGAAGCATAAGCGAGATACAGGGTGTTCGATGTCAACTTTGAGCAATATTCTGATAACTGTGGTGAGTTATGCGTGACGTTTGAAATAACGGTTTTTGGTCACATCTTAGTATTTTTTAGTGCTCAATTCAATTGTGTTGTAGAAATCGGGAAAAAAGATTTTAAAATGGCGGAAAACCTACAAAGTTGGAATTTTTTGTTTTCGATTGCCAATTTGGATAGCATAATTTCAATGTACTCAATTTTCTAAGATTTTCCGTGAAAAAATTTTTCCAAAATTCAAACTCAACTTTTTTTTTACATGTCTACAATGAAAAAAAATTTCACCCAACATTGTTGGAACCTATCAAGGTTGAACTTACCTTCATTCTGCACACTGGGTGTGAAAACAGAATAAAAAATATCCATTGGTTTTCATTTTATAGCCTTCCGAAGATTCCGCTCAGAGTACTTGAATAATTTTTATTCGAGAAACTGGTGGCCCTGCGGAGGCCAGAATTGTGCTAATGGGTCCCAAAAATGACCCGGATAGAAATATGAATTTATCAAAAAAAAAAATTTTTCCACAAAAACTTTGGTAGGAATCGAACTCTCTCCGCATTCGGAAAATAAGGTCAAATTCGTCATGATAATCAGAATAAATCCAACTTATACGCTGCCCTTTTGTCCGTAAGTGGAGCGAAATCGAAGCCCATCGAAGTTTTTTGGAATTTTTTTTTTTTTGATAAATTCATAATTCTATCCGGGTCATTCTGGGGACCCATTAGCACAATTTTGGCCTCCGTAAGGCCACCAGTTTCTCGAATAAAAACTATTTAAGTACTCCGAACGGAATGTTTGGAAGGCTATAAAGTGAAAGCCAATGGATATTTTTTCATTCTGTTTTCACACCAGTGTTCAGAATGAAGGTAAGTTCAACCTCGAAAGATCTCAATAATTTTGGATGAAATTTTTTGTTCACTGTAGATATGTAAAAAAAAGTTCAGTTTGAATTTTGGAAAAATTTTTTCACGGAAAATCTTAGAAAGTTGAGCACATTGAAATGATACTCTCTAATTTAGCAATAGAAAATAAAAAATTCAAACTTTGTAGGTTTTCCGCCATTTTGAAATATTTTTTCTCGAGTTCTACAAAACAATTAAATTGAGCACTAGAAAATACTAAGATAACTCACCACAGTTATTAGAATATTGCTCAAACTTGACATTGAACACCCTGTATCTCGCTTATGCTTCGAAAACGGGGTATATGTCATAAGGCAAAAAATGACTTTCCCAATGTCATATATACGGCTATATATGTTTGACCAGTTTATGATGAAACACCCTGTGTATTTCATTTCGATGAAAGTATGAATTATGAATATTAAATTTGTTTATCATTTTCAATTTTAACTAGCTCATACATCATGAAATAATGGAGTGAAAGGTAGTCAACCTGCTACCAATTTATGGGCGGCCATTAAAATGGAAAAAGTTTCAAATGTCTTAGGGGTTGTAAATTGCCAAGATTTTGTATCAAAAATTTCATGTTCCAGAATATAATTACCCGAATAAGTTCAAACTTTTTATGAGTTGAAAAATGCCGATGCTTTGCAATTTTTTGGGGAAATATCATAAAATAAAATTTTAAATTTGTACTTGTCCAGAATCATTGGGTGGATTGCACCAGTTTCAGAACTCGATCTTCTTTATTAGGTAATTAATTATTTTAAAATAATTATATCATCATGCATAATAAATGCTAATAATGCTAATAATAAATAATCATATAAACTCAAAAATAAATTAATTTCCAAACGCAATTTGTCCCAAACGTCGCTTCATATTTTATCGATTGAATTCTCAATTCAACTAGATCCCCCGGGTAAAATCTTCCGTACCATATTGGAATTATACCGAAGTTTAATTCCGCCGTTCTGATATTTGTTTCCGATTGGGCGTCTAAAATTAAATTTCACACTCAATTTCTCTGCAAACCCAACCAATTCGATCTGGATTATGGCTTATACATCCCGTTTCCAATTCTGATTGACAACGGGATCCTGGATAGACAAGTTTCACAATGCATTTCCAGATATGCTTCCCTGATGGGGTGATATAAGCCAATATCGTTACGTGGGGTATTATTGGCTGTGTGCAGAGATGAATTGCAATGGCCAGCGTAGATAAAATTGAAATTCCCAATTGAATATCAGAGGCTCGCATTCGAGCTTCAACATGTCATGTAATTCTCAATTCATCCTACGATTTATGAATTTTCATTCTGATAATTGAATCAGAGGATTATTACTCAATCAACATAAAACACAAGAGCGTGTATTCATCAGTGAATCAAAAACGCTGCAAATTTTACACAAGGGTTTATTATTTTCTCAGTTAAATAACCCAATATACCACTGATATCTTAAAAAACTTATATATTATGCATAATTCATTGGTTTCTCACAACACAGAAACCTATTCCATGAAATAATTCATGTGAACATTGAAATCTCAATAAATACACTTGTATAATTGAATAACATTTCCACATGCAGAACGCTAATTGAGTAGCGAAATTTAAAATAATATTTTGAAGGAGAGGAGACGTTCAACAGTCGTTTCACCTCTTTGAAAATCTTACTATTTTCCACAATTATTGAATTTCGTGTCGGTATTCTACAACTGAAAATGAACTTCAAATCAGATAGGGTTTGCCCTTTTTGATATATTAGGGAAATAACCTCAATATTCAAAATGGTCACGATTTTTTTTGCCAATATCTGCACGAATAAATATCGGTCAAACTGAAATTTGAAACACTGTTTCTGAATGTTGACTCTGAAATCTGTATCATATTTCATTGAACTTTGATGAATATGTATCCGATAAAAAAATGGTTCAAAAGAAATTCGATTTTTTCCAATACAATTCTCACGAAATTTTGCATTGAATCGAGTGTCTATATTTTACAATTAGTCATGATGTTTCAATCCGAACGCGTTCGTATTTCTTAATGAGGAAATAAACTCAATCTTTCAAACTAACACCAATACGTAAAACAAAATTCAAGACTTTCCGCTAATATCAAATGTGTAGATGTGTTCTACTACGATTCAACTTTGTTCTGAAAAATATCAATGAAATGAAAAAAAACTCAACCTTCCTGTGCAATTGATCTGAAAAAAAATTTTTTCACAGTGCAGATATCCGAATCACTTGATTCACTAAGTATCCACCACACAAACTGAAAAACGTTAACGTACGTATAAACGTAAGTTATTTTCAATAACATTTCTGTAACAATTAAATATATCGTGAACCTCATCAGGTTGAATTCGAAAGAATAATTCTAGATTATAAATGTCGTTCGTAATCGTTGTCAGGTACACTCAACCAAGAGGGTGTCAAATCCGAAAGTCTGTTTGTTGTAAAGACGTAAAATTCAAACAAGTAGTTTGCCGACAACCAGATGATGATACATGCGGAATATTTTTGTCTACACTATATCCCTTATCTTAGGTCCCGACCCGTCACAGACCCCATTCAGAACAGGTAGATAGATCATCGGCTCCTAACTTAAGTCTAAGGCTCCAACCCTCAGTATTAGATTCTCGACAATCGTCAATTGATGAGATTTGCGGTTTGTTATTGATTTTTTTGCATATTATATCCTCCAATTTGATTTTTCATATAAATGCTCATTATTTTTTATATTCAAGCTTATTTCAAACTGTCAGTACGAAAGATATTGGATTTCGATTGAAACCAGTAACGGATATCCACATGTTGACGATAATTGAACTACGCAAACCGAAATTGATGGAAACTTCCGATCAACCGAATTTTTTGGAAATCTGCATTATTTTAAATTACGCTACTTAATTCGCTTTCTGCATGTAAAAGTGGTACTCAGTTATAATTTCAATGTTTCAAATGAATTTTTTCATGGAATTGGTTTTTGGGTTCCGAAAAACCAATGATTTATGAATAAAATAAAAGTTTTATTTAAGATATGAATGAGCTTCATGAAGAAATTTAATCTTAAATCCCATAATCCGCAGTTTGATTTCTATAAATAATAATTTGATTCGATTTTCAGTAGTTATGTTTAAGATGATGGGAGAGAAAACCCAAAAATATTTAATCTGAACTACTTACAATTATGAAATTGTCAAGAATATCGATTGGGCATTTACAAATTGTGTTTATAAAATAATAACGCATCCATTAAAAATTTCTCGATATGTGTTGAAAATTTGGTAATCAATATTTTCATCTACTTTTAGATGTATGATTCTGGATGAAAAGTTAACCGATTATTCCAGTGAACTCCAATCTTAGAACCGAATGCGATGATGTTATTTTTGACATTATTGGAGATTTGCACCGTTTTTCTTTATAACTCAGGAACCACTGGTCGGAAATCATCCGGGTGCAATTTTTTTGGTTTGGTTTCACCACAGTAATCAACGTTAACAGTTTCATGAAAATTCGGTGGTAAGTTTTCGCCCTTAGGGTACACCTATCCTGCTGAAAAGCTTGGAGGATCAATCCCGAGCGACACACGATTTTCCTATCAAGTTTTACTGATTTCGGTTCAGTACTTTCTGAGAAAAGCCCCGGACAACGGATGGCGGACGGACGGATTTTTTTTATTAGTTCATTCAAATCTACATACTCCAAAACGTAAACTGTGAAATTTTCAGGGGGGGTTAAAATTTTTTTTTGTTGGTCGATCACTAAGGTTTATTATTAGCCTTTATCAAATAATAAACCAATATTATTTAATTTTATCAAATAATAAACCAAAATATTATGTCTCAATTTGTGCTAGTTCCATCACCAACCAAAGCACATATCTATAGGAAGCATACTGCAAGGAACTCAAGTTCTGCAATTTCAGTTTCATCTAATATCAGTACCACTCACCTCGCCCATACCGAAAGAGTTATGGGTACCTAAGCTTTGGATGGTAGGCCTGTGAAGAGATGGTCAGAAGCGCCATTTCGAGGTAATCTTACGGAATCTAACCTTCTGAGATGCTGAAGATTCTGATTGATGCATATGACGTTCATCATATGGCACTTTTTCAATTGTGATTGACAACAGGAGTTTCACCTGCATTTCCAGATATGCTTTCCTGATGAGGTGCTACATAAGCCAATATCGTTACGTGAGGTATTATTGACTGTACAAAGAGATGAATTTCAATGGACGGCATAGATAAAATTTAAATTACGAATGGATATGAAAGGCTGAAATTCGAGCTTGAAAATGTTATATAATTTCCCAATCGTCGGTTCATGAATCCGACGATTTATGATTTTTCATTCTGACAATTGACACAGTGGATTATTATTCAATCAATATGAACACAAAAGTGAATATGACTGCCGCGGTGGTGTAGTGGGTTAGCAGCTTGCATGTGAAACTGGAGGTACTGGGTTCGGATCCCGGAGAGGTTATGGATGTTGTGAATGTTGGGTGATGGAATTTTTGTGGTGTTTTATCTATAAAAATGTATAACGTACGGTCCGAATAGTATGAATAACTATATTATGTAGATTGCATTATTTGATGAAATGAAATAATAACGTTAGTGATCCTCCAAATTTTTCAGCAGAATCGGTGTACTCTACAGACTCAAAACTGGGGACAGGAGGGAAAAAAATTATTTCTCGAAAACTTACCACCGAATTTTCATGAAATTCTCAACGTTGATTACTGTTGCATAACTCAACCTAAAAATTTTCAACCGGATGATTTCCGACCAGTGTTCCCTGCGTTATGAAGGAAAACGCTGCAAATTCCCGATAATCCCGTGAATGAATCATCGCGTTCGGTTCTGAAATTGGAATTCAGTGGAATAATCGGTTAACTTTTCATCCAGAATCATATATCTAAAAGTAGATGAAAAGATTGATCACCAAATTTTCAACACATATCGAGAAATTTTAACTGATTCGTTTATTATTTTATAAACACAATGTCCAAATGCCCCATTCATATTCTTAACCCTTTCATAATCGTAAGTATTTCCAGTCAAATACTCTTGGGGTTTCTCTCACAATATCTGAAACATAGCTACTGAAAATCCGATAAAAATTATTATCTATAGAAATTAGAAAGATTAAATTTCTTCATGAAGCTCATTTATATCCTAAATAAAACTTATATATTATTCATAAATCATTGGTTTCTCAGAACTCAAAAAACACCAATTCCATGAAAATATTCATTTGAAACATTGAAATCTCAATAAATATCAATATATATATAGTATAACTGAAGTCCACATTAATATGCAGATCGCGAATTGAGTAGCGTAATTTAAAATAATGAAGATTTCCAAAAAATTCGGTTGATCGGAAGTTTATTGCGTTAACGATCTGGTATTCCAAAAATACACCCATTTAAAATTTTAATTTTCCAAAATTACAGAAATTCATTTGGACAAGATTGTTAAGTCTTTGCATCGGGAAATAAAGGTATGTTCAGCAGGGATAATGAGTGGAGAGCATGTGCGAAAATACGACTTCAACTAGGTGCTTTTCTTGAATTTTTGCGCGCATGTTCTGGGAAACAGCGTGCTATCGTACGGTCCAAATATATATAATTTTCGAATTTTGAGCCGAATATAATCTCAAACTACTAGGTTGGACTCTCTGATGACGAATCCGGTGTCAAAATCGCTTCTGTCCGGCCGGCCGTCCGTTAGCACGTTTACGTTCGTACGGAGATCCTCTCGACCCGAAACTTTCAGGGTAGATTCCATTTCGAAATTCAACGGTTAAGTTCGTTAATGGGCAAAATCGGCCAATCGGTTTCGAAGTTAGAGCCGTTATTTTGGCTTTAATTCGGGAACTACTGAAACGATTGGATAGAAACTTGTCAATTAGTTGGAATATAGCAACGCGCAACTTTACGCGAAATTTTGTTGAGATCATACTATCGATAAATTTTTTCGAAAAAATGAAGTCAGCAGCTTTTGCGCGTATGTTCCCCTTTGGTGCGCGCAAAAGCTTCTGACTTTACGTCTGTGCTTTTCTATAGGTTTTTCCTCCTTGGTTTGATTATTATTTCCAGAATAACTCAAAAATAGATAGGATCAATATGAAATGATTCCGCAGATATACCCTTCCAAAATTTCAGTTTACCGATATTTCCAAACATATAGTTCGAATCGCCCTTCAATGAAAAATGCTACCTTGAAGTTTCAGCCAAATGGGGTCTACAGAATGAGCAAAATAACTCCCTCCATTTAATAAAATGCAGGAGGACTCTTAAATTTTTTTTTGCTCAATGTTCTGTAGACCCTGTTTGGCTGAAACTTCGATCTATGTTTTTGGATATTTCGGGAAACTGAAATTTTGAAAGGGTATATCTGCGGAATCATTCGATAGTTTTTACTTATTCGCCAATTCGGCATTCGTAATTAAACTCCAAACTTATTCTACAATTATCAAACTACTGAGTAGATTCTTCCAGAAGTTATTTTGTTCACTATCAGTGGTTAGGCCGGCCGTAAACACATTACTTTTAGGATGAATCGACATAGGGACTATATTTGAAGAGTAGATTTTCAGTTTAATTAAGGAGGTCGAATTCTAAAATGGGTTGAATACGCCTATTATCCTTAAGATAGTACCCATTCAAAATTTAGGGTCCAATTGCAATCTAGTACTTGATCGAAAATTATAGCTCGAGGTTCATGCAGAATTTCGTGAAAACCATATGAAAAAATCTCCGTTTGGCAGGATCAATACGTGTATAGATGACCGCTTAGGCAACGGAACAAGCGCGTAAAAGCTCCTGACCACACGTCAGTGCTTTTCTAGGTTTTTCTAAGGTTTTTCCTTTAAACGAAAATGCAGTAATTTTCATGAAAAACCTTAGAACATCACATTTTAAACATATAATTTCATTATTATATTTCTGAAAAAATTTTTGAATACCTAAAACTGAAAAATAAAAATGGGGATTTGAAATTCAAAGGGATTTGTGTTGAGTGCACGAATTGGCAACGTCGAATTCAGCTTTCTCGGAAAGAAAAGGAAGTCAAATGTGTAACATTGCTTAGAAAAACGGAGATAGCTATCCTTCGATCCGGTTAGAGTAGAAGACAACGACAAAGAATAGAAAAGGAAGAACACACTGTAGTACTGTCATATTACTGACAAATCGCAAACGAAAACGAATAACAAATTGTTTGGTTATAATGACAAATAACATGTATGTACCATGAAATAGGAATAAATATTTTATTATTTTATAGTAGAACAAGCTATCCTACTAAACACAGTTGCCACTTCGTGCATGCCTGGCAAATCCCTTTAAATTTTGAAACCTCAATTTTGAAATCTGATTTTGAATACCTTCTGAAGGTGATTTGAGAAAATGATGAATCGAACCCATAATAATCATATAGTGGAAAAATTGGCGAAAAATAAAACTTCAATCCTGTTACCTGTTAGCGCAACAGAACGTGATACTCGTAGTTTCAAAAGCAAACTTCACTTATAACCAAACCCTAAATTACTTAGTAGTTTCAATTCACACCATCAAAATCTACTCTCAACTCGAAGTAAATAATCCACTTGCTCCTAAGAATTTCCACTGAACTTCAAGATCGTGAGGTACAAACTTCTCAGAAGCTTCATCAGATCTGAAAGCAGTCTATCGAATATCATTAACTATTCACAAGCATTTTCGGTTGAGATTCAATGAAGTTTTCGTTCGTCTTTATCGATTATATGTGGTGGATAGGGCATTTAGGAAATCCTGACTGAAAGAAGCAGGGTAGTCGACGAAATGCATTAATTGTTATTGGCACTTGATGTGGATGCAGAGCCGTATCAACTTTGCGAAATGATGAACTTCTAGAAAAGAACGAATGTGAGGTGAGGAGCTTTTACGCACTTGTTAAAATTCGCTGACGAAGCGGACACCTATCCATATATTGGCCCTGCCAGAATCACTTCCCGATGGAAAGATTTGGCGATCGTTTTTTCATACTTATTAAATGACATATATGTGGTTGATTTTTCTCCATTATAAACACATGACGCTCTTCACTTCATTGTTGATTCTTCAGATGCTTTCCAATAGGTCAATTTTGAATAACACAGGATTCAATTCGTTTTTCAAAAAGTAACCCGAAATTGAATTCCAAGTACGCAGAACAATTTAATAAGAGAAAAACACGAGTTCGACAAAAGTTTCCAAATTTGACACATCGAGAAGACGATGTGTAAGCTTCGAAATTATAAGTTTAATCGTTGTACCTGCATGAACTACACTAACTACACCAACTCCACTGACTTCCAATTCTCAGTGCAGCTGAGTGTAGTCACAGATAAATGAATGAGTGGACTTAGTGTAGTTCAATCTGTTCTATGATTCTCACAGACAACAAATATATGATAGATGATTTTACGCAAACCCAAGATGACAGAATTCTATGCTTCTTTCGTTTTCGCAACCACTTCGAGGTGATGTAGATTCGTCGTTAAGTTTTTCTAAAGTCGTCACGGACAAAACTCCCATTTCAAATAATGATATGATGAAAATTAATTTCGTCCAAAAATAACCACACATTAAGAACAAAACGCGTTCAACCAGAAACCAAAAACAACCACAGATGTCTATGATTATGAATTATTTTTACGCATAACCATCCCAGAAGATAACCTCGCTCTATGTACTCCAAACGTTATCTGTGACTACACTGACTCCCAATATTTCCGCAAAGAACGCAACGTGCAAGTGCAAGTATACAACAAAACACCGAACAGTATCAGTGCAGTTACTGTAATAAGTGTAGTTCATGTAGGTACAACGAACAAACCATATGTCATTAAATATTCTCTAGAATTTGAATTGTTTTTCGAAAAGGAACCGCAAATTGAATTTCACGTATGCCGAACGTTTTAATAAGAGAAAAACACGAGATTTGACAAATTAAGAACAAAGGGCAGAAGTTAAAATTGTTGAAAGCTTCGGAAATAAACCGTTTGAGAAATTCTGAGAACTCATTGAACGACCAGACGGAACTGTCAAATTCAACATCGTCGAAGTATTTTATACAACGGTTGAAGTTATTCGGCTAGGAGCCCGGTGGTTTTTCCAAAATTGTCTTGTTGGAACTATCTCAGTACCTACCTGCAATATTGGTTTATATAAATAATTGTTACGCACTTTTTTGGACAGTTGCTACTTAGCATCTGAAGGAACTACAACGTAGTGAAACGCTTCATTTGTTGATGGTAAAGTAGAAATCAACTCAGTGCGAAGATCTTCTATTTATGGGGTTCTCACAAAATTCTGCATTAACCTTCAAGCTATCATTCTCCATGGATAAAGAAAACACTGATCCGATTAATTTATATCTTTATTCACTTCTATCTTCTACCAATCAGATTATCCTCACGAAATTATGCATGAACCATCGAGTTATCATAGCTCAATTAAGTACTAGATTTCAACTTGGTTCGATCTGTATTTTTGGAAATATTGGAATAATAAAATTTTGAATGGGTTTATTTGCGGTCTGATTAGGCGGTTTTCACCCCTTGACGATCTTTTCAATTCAGTCCTGAACATACCCTTCAAATATCGTGTCTTCAGGTCTTTTTTCGGAAGCTATTCTGTTAACCGGTGGCCTGATCATCGATCGTGAACACAGTGAATTCCGGAAGAATAATTTCAGGGACTTGATAATTGAAAAGCAGATTTGAAGTTTAATAACAAAGACCGGATTCGTGAACTGGTGAAATTTTGCTATTTATTCCGCAGATATATCAATGCAAATTTTATTTTCCTGATATTTCCGAAAATACGGATCGGGTCGAATTGAAATAAACACTCGATCAAGAAATGAAGCATTTACCAACATGTTAATGGCTGCAAAAATCCTGGTAAGAGTAGAGTTCAATATCGCTTCGATTCATACCTTATTCAATTAAGGCCAACAGTTGTGTTTTAGCGATAAATAAACTTTTTCAAATTGATTTATTAAGTTCTCAGTGCAAAATCTTAGTAATGTAACAGAAAAATGGCTTATGAACCGGGATCCATCCCTAATTATGTAGATTTCGGGTATTTCAATGTAGATCACAGATTCTTTTAATTTCAAGCAATACACTCACTATTTACAACAGAGCTGTTGTAATTATGAATACAGGGTGTTTCATAATATATGCGCAGGACTTTAGGATATGATAGCTCGTCCAAAAATATGAAAATATTTCATTATATTATTATTATTATTATATCTCATTCAAATTCCTCACTGAACATAGCTTATTATGTTTAGAATACGGAAGCTGTTTTTTGTGACATAAAAGGTTCCGGTGATATTCGTAAAAAAAGATTTTTTTTTTAAACTTTCAACACCCTGCATCTCGAAATTGGTGCATTTTAGAGGGTAAGTTAATAGCAACTTTTTTTCATATCTTTGGATGAGCTTTCACATACTGAAGTCCTGCGCATATATTATGAACCACTCTGTATAATATCTCCGCAGGAATTTTCATGGCACAATCTTTTTGAATATCAATAACCATTGTTGGATCTAGGATATGTTTCAATGTTTTAACCATTGAGATCTGGAAAAATAGCACTGATATTGGAAAGAAATTCATTTATACATACTCTATTCACTTTTATAAAGTATCCCGATTGGCCATATAATTCTGACACCTTTCACCATGTATATTTTGAAAATGTTAGGTTAAGGTAATAGTCATCTTCCTGTCAAATAACTACGAAACGTTGTCCTCTCTACATATAGATCGTAGTAATTACGTATTTATCAAAATGTTTATTTACACAAATCTGATATTTTCATCCAACGATTTATGTACTGTAAAAATTTGCGTAGGAAAGTAATTTCGTCTGCAACAACTGTCACATAAAATTTTGCGTTCATTCACCCTTTTGTATTTGTAACCCGTTGATTTAAATATTTTTAAAGAGTGATGTCCGTCCTCCGTTATATTCCAAATGTTCCTCCACAAAAGTGAGTAGTGTATCAATCGAAAAGTGTTTTTTTTTTCAAATTATAATTCTGAATTTGTCGTTGCAGACCTTCTTTCAAAATAAAGTCTTCATTCAGTGTCTTTATGGGTGCACCAATAAAAGGAAATTCTTTTTTGTCTCTTTCACTTGAAATCTTTCTCATTGTGATGATGTGCAGCTAAGAATTAAATCTATCTATTGGCGTCTGAATTTAAGATTGCAGCTCCACGGTGGCCAGTTTTAGAACCTTAGATACAGACATAGAGTTTGTTTTGATAGTCGATTTTGTACTGTTTGTTAGTGTTTGGTTTGATAATTTTTGATTTCACGATTTGTTCAAAGACTTTCAGACTTTTATAGTTGACGGGAGTATTACTGGGAGTACATATTCCATTTTTATAAAGTAGGTATGTATAATCCTTCAATCTAATTGAGTATAGCAACTCTAAAATAACGGGGATATCTCCAAGGTTAGACAGTATTTCAATATTATTTATTTTCAGATCCAAATGGCAAGATTGACTTTGGAGGATTTCTTAGGCTGTCTTGAAAGTTGAAAAACAGATAGTATTGTAAAACATACTTTTTGGAATAATAGACAAATACTCATAACTACTACTTTTATAGGGAAGGACTAAATACTGAATATATTGTGAATAAAATGAATACATTCACATGAAACTAATGCTACTTGCACCGTAAGCCTTATTCATTATGGATTGACAAATAAATTTTCCAACTCATATGATTGGTCGTGAAAAAGCTGTGATAAATAAGCCTTGTACAACTTTGCTTTCATCAGCAGAAGCACTTTGAGCGAAGAGTATTCATCACCAGATATTTTCTTGTTGAGACTCTTTTTTTTCAATAGTCAGTTCTATCACTAGAACATTTACGTTGTTCCTCAATGATCAGTTCAACAGGTAGACTTCTGGAAGGCATAGCATTCCTCTTGAGTAATTTCTCTGCTTGGATTATGGGCCTGGAAAAAAATTGTCTTCATGAATGTGATCTAATATTTCATGAGTAATTCGTGCTTACCTCTATAAAAATGATCATCATCGGTAAAATGCAGGTAACAGACTCACATAAATCTTGTTTGTTGGTTTTTATCGATTCTTCAACACTTTCAGGCCCAACTTGTTAAAGGAAGTTTCTTTCACCCTAACTCCAAATTTTTTACCGGGCTGTAGAAATCTATGGGAAGGGACATTTGAGTTTGCTTTTCCTGAGTAGAAGCACTTGTAAAATCATACAAACGCCTAGAAGAATGCATAAACTTTCTCATTTTCTCAACATTTCTTTTAACTAATCAATTATAATGTCTGTACCTCGGGTTACTCGGATTGCCGCCAGAGGGAGTAGCGCTTATCTTCATTCGCAAATAGGAAATATAATTCCTTGGTTGTCACTCACATACGTCGTAAATGTTGGATAGCTTGTGATAAGATATTGATTCCAAATTATCAGGGTTACTATCAGAAAAAGCAAATTTCAATTCTACATAGCACCTCCTGATACTTTGTCTCTGCTTCTTCAAAACTACCTTCGGCGTTTTTAGTTTCCAAGTGTGATGATTATGTTGAGATTGAGAGTAGAAATCGGCATTGGCATTTGGCAACGTCTCCGAAAATTATTTTGATATTGTCAATATTTCACGAGTGCCAACATGCTGTACTGTACCCGGTTTTAAATCATAATCTTTCCCTATATTTAAACACTACGCCTATGTGCTAAACCGTGATTGATTCATTCATTCATTCGTTTTTCACGGTTCATTGATTCCCCAATCATAGAAGAGAACGTCGCTTTTTCAAGGGTCGAGAAACTAACCTAGCGAAAGAACAAGAAACGCTAGAGATTCTCTATAAAATTCACAATGGAAGAAGTAAGTCGACAGAGTCCCTCTTCGAAATTACGACGAACAAAGGATGGAATTAAACACAGCCATCTTGGCATAGTGTACTTGTTCAATATTCGTTTTTAACCACGTAAGTCTTTGTTACATTATTACAATTGCTAGAAGCTTGTTCATTCTGATCGCCATTATTAAATCTCAACTATTATGTAGTGGCACCAGTACATTTCGAAGATATAATCTAAATTGATATCGATCATCCTGTTAAAGGTGTTTCTACGATCGTTAAGGATTTCATCAGTTTTCATCATGAGTGAATGGTCAGTGCTTTTTGTCTAGAATACTGAACATCCCGGTGTCGATCCAAGGTCTGGTTAGTCTCTAGGAGCGGGCAATATTTGAGTTGCTCCGTTTACATCTATCGACTACCATTTATTTACCCTAATACTATTTACGACTTAGCTGTTATTCATCCCCTTTTCATCGTGTTTCTTTGCTAAATATTCGAATAATTAATTACTACAATGTGTAGGCTTTGGCTTGACACCAACTACTTTCCTGTCTTGGGTCAGCACCGTATGGCGGGTTCAAGACTCTTGTAGCTAAATTCTAAAGGGGTGAGGGCGAGAGACCATTAGCCGTATGGCTCGGCTCCAGAAAAAAATAGAACTCACCCCTAACTAACAAGTAGAGTATTTAGATTGTGATGAACCGAATGTGGAATGGTGACCGATGATCCTTAGCTCTAGAACCCCTTTGAGCTCCGTCAATCTGCATATTGTTATTTCACTGATGGGGTGGTATTCCGAAATGTAACTGTTTCCACTATGTATACGTTTAAGATATCATATTCATTGAGGTTATTTATACAAAGGTATATTTGACTCTATGTATCATACATAAGAACCTAGAAGTACTGACAGCTGAGTGTCTTCTCATAAACCTGTTATACATCTACCTTTGCCATTTATTGGCGCCTAAATGGCGGAGGTATTCCTATGAATGTGGCTTTTGAGAGGAACTTATCTGTTGGAAAACTTTTGTGGTTCTTTGCTTCAGTCATCAGAGATTTGCTATCACTGATTGCCTGAGCTTAAATGACTTCTACATTTACTGCTAATTGTTCCTGATGTTACATTGTAATAAAAATCGGTTGGGGGTTTTTCTAAGGCATTCTTTTTCCTCCTGCGAGAGAACCGCACCGAATAGCCAAATTGTTGTTTTATTTATTTTAACCTGAACTTCCCATCAATCTTCTCTTTCATTCTCTGAATATCAAAGTATTTTGGGTTGCGAACACAACGTAGAGTCCTATTCATTTTACTAGACGATCACAGCTTATTGGCCATGGATGGGTTTGCGAGTAGGTAGACGGGGTCTTAAAGGGTGGGATAGTACCTACAATGCGTCAGTTTTAAAAAAAAACTTGATAGAGTTGAATCATGGCCACCCGGTATAGTTTATATAAGTGAATGTAGTATACTAAGGCAGGCAACGTAGAATACTCAAGACACAAAGGAAGGAGTTGGGCCATAGTATACTCCGGTAGGGTGAGCGTGACATGAGTAAGGGCTGGAAAGGAAAGTGCGCTACATTTCAAGAAAACGCAGAGGCGTGTATAATAATTTTCGAAAATATATAGTTCATATATCAGACATATGACTCTGAAAACATTAAAACGTTTAACATCAAAAACTAACCCATTTCATGAATATATCTGAGAAGTTATGATGAAAAAAACATATTTTTCCCCGCAACTTTCAAAAGAAAAGGTTCATGACACAAGTTCATTTGATTTATCATCACACTCTCAATGATCAGCATTCTGTTCTGTAAAGACACTTCACCAAATATTTTCGGACCTGAAAAAAACCTGAACACTCCCTGTTCTCTTCCAGAGGGAGATAAAATTATGCTTTTCACCCAAACCCTATGGAAAACCTGAAGGATATGCAAGAGCGCAAAGGGCGTTATAAAACACGCCAAGTCTTTCAATAGAATTAGTTTGGAGTAGTTGAGAAACGAATGCGTCGATACAGCAGGTAGTATTTTTCACATTTTCAGCGTTTTTTTTCACCCTTGACATCAACAAGCCGTCGGACAATCGTGGAGGTGTTTTTCATTAGAGTGAGTGACTCTAGCCGTGACATGCCGGATCGTGTGGAATTTTTCTCTGCAGTTTGGCGTGTTCAGTTGCTGTTGAAGTGACGTGATGTAGGGACGGACTCGTTCCTTGTTTTTATGCGATTGTTCTAGGCAACAGCGGAAATTTATGTCCATAAAGTTAGCAGAGCCACTTGCACGGAAGTCAATGAAAACCATCTCAGTTATTGTCGAATATTTATCGAGAATTTGTCGCGCTTTTAGTTTTTTTAAGTGGTGTCTCTGCTAATTTATTATTAAGTTAGCAGGTTCATTCTTAAATATGCATCGACTTCGATCAAAACTGTTATAAATAATTGTCGAGTATTTGTCGTAGTTCATCTGACGTCAAAAAAACAGAAAAAATCATTTTTATAGCTTTTTTAGGTTTAAGTATAATGTTCTGATTTCGTAGGATATTTGTCGAATTTGGCAACACTGCATTGGTGAATTGATATTTCAGCTTGGTTTTTCATATCATCATTAACTGATATTGGGTTGTATGTTAAATCTCCCATTTCCCAAAATGAACAATTTTCGTTTCAATGCAGAATAATGGAAAAATTCCGTTCTCACGGATATACATCGACGTAACTTTGTGGTACAAGAAAGTTAATTAAGTGTCCGTTTTTTCTTCCGGAAATGAGCTGAACAATTGAAGGACGACCAAAACATATTTGTCGTGAAAGAAAAAAATTTTTCGCACTTTTTGTTTTTTTAAAGGGATGGCTCTGCTAACTTAATATTAAGTTTGCAGTGAGAATGGAATATTTCCATTATTCAACATTCAAACAAAAATTGTTCATTCCGGGAAATAAAAGATTTAACATACAACCCAATATCAGTCAAAAATGATTAGAAAAATAAACCTGAAATATCAATATACCAATGCAGTGTTAACGACTTTGCGAAATACCCTAAGAAACCAGAATATTTTATTAAAATCTATGAAAAAATGATTTTTTCTGTTTTTTTCACGTCAGATGATCTACGACAAATACTCGAGAAATATTTTTACCATTTCTGATCGAATTCGATGCATATTTTAGAATGACCCTGCTAACTCAATATTAAGTAAGCAGAGCCACCCCTTAAAAAAACACTAAAAGCAAAAATTTTTTCTTTCCCGACAAATTCTCGACAAATATTCGTCAATTACTGAGATGGTTTTCATTGACTTTTGTGCAAGTGGCTCTGCTAACTTTATGGACATCGGAAATTTTCGTTTTTCGTTTCATCGAGGACTTTCTCAGGGCGGCCGCGCACTAGTGAATTTCTGTCACCGTCACTGGGTCTTCGTACTAGTATAGATGCCTAGAATACATATGGTGCGAACATTCTTTGACATATTTTGGCTCCAAAATGAGGTCCAAATATTGTCAAAATACGGGTTTGTTGTCCTACTCCAGTATTTGCCGATAGATACTACCGTAGGAAAATCTTCCATATAAAATCTGGAATATTAACGGAAGTTACCGAACTGTTATATTGAAACTAGTCAAATCAGACCTTCTTTCTGATTTTCCGAGCTGGACCATACATTATTTTCAAGAATTTCCGAAAATTCATTTCGACGAATTTGAATTATGATTATTCATTTCATTCGGTCAGACGATAATATATATAAAGGTTTCCTTCATCTCTGAATATACAAGTCAGAAACTTGACATTTTTGAATACCTGTTCATTACAAGAAGTATTTATTATCTCAATATTTAGTTCATAGCAATGAAGTCTTCCAGAGTTGCGTTCTGAAAAATACTACAAGAAATCATTTGGAACGATATACACTACAATTAATGTGTCTGGTTTGAAATTCGTCTGATAAATTCGTATGAACTTGAACTGCACAGTGAAAATTCATATACAAATTTCAATAATACTAAACATGAACATTTCCTCAAAATATTCTTATAAGTATGCAATAAAATTCATAACTTTTGAATTGAATATTTATTAATAGTTACATACAAAATTCATAGACCATATTTTTATGAAAGGAGATCCAACACAATCCATCAGTAATATGAATCTCTCGTTCCGTTTTCATCGTTGTTTTAGTTCACTATGTCACCGATCGTCAGAACGACTCACCTTGTTGAATGCCGAGAGGGCTCTAGCTACTCAATAGGTATAAAATAATACTTTCCTCAATGAAATTTTACCAGCACTATCTCAAGAGCACCTCAGGAACTCTAACCTCCAAGTGCAGAGATATTTGAACGATGTGCATGAGACTCATCCATTTGTCTTTCAGACGTATCTGCGATTAAGGACTGAGTGCTTCCTCGTTGCGATGGTGCTTAATAAACCGAATGTTCACAGATACAGCTGCCTGGATCGACACATCACTGAGCGTCATGCACATCGCTCAAAGTTCTATGCATTCCGAGGTTACAATTCATAATGTGCTCTTGATATGACGCTGGTGAAATTCTATTCAAAAAGATATCCTCCTACTGGTATCAAGTATCTAGAACCCCTTCAATATTCAACAAGGTGAGTCGTTCTGATGATAGGTGACAGTTTGAAACTGCAGTTAACGAACCTCTTGGACGCCGTTTCTTCGGTGTAGAGGCTTTGGTTGATTAAATTAAAGCTTTCTAAGTAAGCTCTGAACCTCTTCCACAAATACCTCCAATTTTTCTCCTTCCGAAGTTACTGCGTCCACGATCAACTGTCAGGCCCAACGGCTGATCGTAACCACAATAATTTTTAGGAGAAATGAATCGTGAAAGACTTAAATACGAGATTAAATACGACCAATATTCGAAACAAGAATTTCCCAATATTTCCAAAATAAAAACTTGATCGAACTGAAATTCATGGTACTTGCTTGAAATTGGCGGCAACACGGCGTGAAGGTTTATGCAGAATTACGTCAGGAAATGGCTTCGAATTCGGACAAGCTATTGAAAGCTCCTTACCTCCCGTCAGTGCTTCTATTGAAGATTCCTTGTGGATATTTGATTCCCGCAACCTCAAGTTCGAAATAAAATATTGAGCTGACACAGCTTAACTTTGTGCATCCTTTTCTTAGATAAAAAAGTTCAAATTAAAATTCTACGAAACTCAAGCTGATAGCTTCAATCGAACATGCAAATTTGGGATGACAAATATCAAGCTATAATCAATATCAGGTCAAATAAAGCATTGTATTCATATATACAGGGTGATTCCGTAGGAGACCGTCAGATTTTGGGATAAGTTTACACTACTCAAGACAGTCTCGGAACACTGTTTGGTTTATGGTTGGGGGTCTCTGTTGAGAATATACAGGGTGATTTGTCCGATTTTACTTTTATTGATAACATTGGTATGGCTTATTCGATTTCAATGAAATTTTCAGCGTAGTACGATAGTGTTGAACACATTAATTGATTTCAAAATTTTTTTCAAAATAAGCGGTTGTTATTGTGATAAATCCAGGTTGAAAAAACACCCTGTACGTAGCGTTTCCTAAACTACGCTTTCTGTTTACGATTGTACTATAATGAGTCATTATTTGAGAGTTTCTAATTTTGTTGGCACACTACTAGTTTTCCGAGAAAATTTTTTCAAAAAATGATAATATCGAAATTTCACTCCAATCGATTGTACTTTGATTGATAACTTTGGTATGGCTCATCCAATTTTGATGAAATTTGCAGTGTAGAACAATCTGAGTGCGTACATTGAATAATCGCAACAATCTCTCAAAATACTGTGTTGTGATTGTGATAATTTTAGAGTTTCAGATTAATTGTGCAGTTCAAAAAAAAACACCCTGTACATTGCTTTTCCAAAACTTTCTTATTCGTTGCAGATTCTACAATAATATGTCATCACCCAGAGGTTTTTGATTTCTTTGGCACACCTCCGGTTTTCCTAGAAAACATTTTTGAAGAAGAGCATTATCGAAATTTTGCTCACAAGCAGTGAGAGTATTCCGCACTAGGTAGGAAAGCTTTATATTCCAAGGATGCAAAGTTGTTCGTCACTTCTAAAATACTCTTTTAAAATTCTAAATATATTCTGAATTGAATGATTTCATACAAAATATTAGCAATTAAATATGAATTTGGAATTTGAAAAGAATATTTTAGAACTTAAGAACTGCTTTGCATCCTTGGACAATACAGCTTTCCTACTCTCACTGCTTGTGAGCCAAATTTCGATCATGCTCTTCTTCAAAAATGTTTTCTAGGAAAACCGGAGATGTGCCAAAGAAATTAAAAACCTCTGAATGATGACATATTATTGTGGAATCTGAAACGAATAAGAAACTTTTGGAAAAGCAATGTACAGGGTTTTTTTTTTCAACTGCCCAATCAATCTGAAAGTCTAAAATATTCACAATTACAACACTGTATTTTGAGAGACTTTTGCAATTATTGAATGAACTCGTTCAGATTGTTCTATACTGCAAATTTCATCAAAATTGAATGAGCCATACCAAAGTTATCAATGAAAGTAGAATCGATTGGAGCGAAATTTCGACATTGTCGTTTTTTGATGGAATTTTCTCGGACTACTAGAAGTGTGCCAAAAAAATTAGAAACTCTTAAATGATGACTTATTATAGAAGAATCGTAAACAGAAAGCGAAGTATTGGAAATGCGATGTACAGGGTGTTTTTTCGACCTGCTCAATTAACCTGGAATTATCACAATAACAACCACTTATTTTGAAAAAAACTTTGAAATTAATGAATGTCCTCATCAATATTGTACTTCGCTGAAAATTTCTCCAAAATCGAATAAGCCATACCAAAGTTATCAATAAAAGTCAAATCGTTCGAATCGGACAAATCACCCTGTATATTCTCAATAGAGACCCCCAACCATAAACCAAACATTGTTTCGAGACTGTCTTGACTAGTGTAAAATTATCCCAAAATCTGACGGTCTCCTCCGGAATCACCCTGTATATATGCGTTCTTGCATATCATATTCATGAAATAAAATCTAAATAACAATTTTCCAAATAATAGCAGACAATCGCAACAAATATGGACTATTTTTTCTGGAGCATTAAATAATGCTATAAAAGTTGACACGCTGCGAATTGAATTTAGTTATCAGATTATCAATTATTTCCCAAAAAAATATAAGATCCTGAAATAAATTTTTTCGGCTTATCAACAGCAAGAATTCACTTTTGAGAAGTCAATCGGTGTAGGTTTCGGAATACTTCCACCAAGTTTTCAAAACTCGAACTTCGTTAGGTAAGCACTCGTGAAATATCGCCAATGTCAAAATAATTCAGCCAGATGCTGCTATTTCTTCAGTTCAGGACTCAACGGATTGGTTGCATTCGTAATTACTAAGACTTTCATGTACAATGGACAACGCCGCAAAATTATCTGACTGGAAAATGTTCCACACTTTTTTCCATCGAAGAGATTGTAATATGCCAAATTTCCGTAGCCAACCAACTGACTGTTCAAGACAATGAATGGAGTACACATGAAATGTTTTCAGGTCTACAGGCGTTACATTCCAGCCCAAAGTGATACAATTTACAATCGAAATTCCAAAACGCAATATCGCCATAAATCCCCCAGAGTAACATAGTTTTCTACAGGTGTGTTTTCCATCATCTGAAACGACTGAAACTTTCCCATTTTCCGCATTTTTTCCCCTCCGCTAAACGAATATCTTATACGAAATGTCGGGATGATATAAGAAAGACCTGTTGGAATTTCCAATATCCGGCTCAGCTTGGGTATGAAAATATAAAGGTAAATTTGATTTCTGAATATATTCAGCATTCCTTTCAGGTTTCCTCATATTTGGGTGGAAAGATTAATATTGGAGAGAAAGAATTTTCTCGCATATTAACGAGATTCAAAACTGACCCGGAATAATTCACCTTGAAAGAAATCTAGTCGTTTTTCTTTTATGAATAAGCACCATCTTCGAGGTATCAAGATGGAAAAAGGAATCCGTTTTGAGAAAACTGTGTGCCACAATCGAAGCTGCTTAAATTCAGCGAAAATCCTGAAGATACAAAAGATGATGAGAATTCTTGTGGTTTGAAATATTGCTGCGCATTATAATAATTTGGTTCAATGCCTTCAGGCCAATTATGTTGAAAAATAGGCTTTCATTTAGGCAAAGAGATGAATACGAAAACGGTTGAATTTGAAATCATTTTCTTATTATGGTAATTGGCTTGATTGAGGAAGACAGCGCTTAGTTGATTCAGACCTTCAGCACGATTCATATACAGAAAAACCTAGAAAGGCACTGCCGTGAAGGCAGTAGCTTTTGCGCGCATGTTTAATGGAGATGACCGCTTCGGCAACGGAATTGAACATGCGTGCAAAAGCTACTGCCTTCACGGCAGTGCTTTTCTAGATTTTTTTCGAAAAAGTACTGGATTTCAATTCGATATAATCTGTATTTTTGAAATTTTGAGAGAATAAAATTTGGAATGGGTATATCTACGGAATCATTGGGCGGATTTTACCCATTCACGAATTCGACCTTCGTAATTCCGAAGGTGAAGGCCGAATTTCTTGAATAGGTATAGTCCACCCAAGGATACTGCAGATATTCCCATTCAAAATTTTCCCAATTTCTAAAAATACAGTTTAGATCGTATTGAAATCCATTACTCAATCGAAATTGACAGTTCGAAGGTTCATACAGAATTTCATGAGGATAATATGATCAGAAGATCGCAGAATATTGAATATTTGGAAAAAAAATGAAATTTTTTTTTCAAATTGTTCTAATGACACGATCATCACGAAATTCTGCACAAAGTTGTCCATCAGCATTTTCGAACTAGCAACGAAAAAAAACACGAAATTTCACATATTTTTCCCAAATATCTTATATTCGGATAAAACTGAAATTTCGTACACTGCTGTGAAATATGATGCTATAATGATAAGGCCTGAGCAAAAAACTTTTTTCGAATTTGATGAACAGTTTTGAAAAAAAAATCCTTACAAAAAAAATTTCTTCAATTTACTGACAGTACGATATCGACAAAATTCCGCAAAAGTTGCGCGTCGTTCAACTCCAACGGACTGTAGTTCCGAGTTATCATGGAAATAACCAGAAAATTTCAAAGGGCTCTAACTCCGAAACCTTTTAGACGATTTCCCCCATTAACGAACTTCTGGGTCACATTTTAAAATTCAAACTTCCCCAAGAGTTTAAGTTCGATTGGATTCTCTGTACTCACGAGGGGCCCTGGATGTATGGTAAAACATCTGCTGAACCATTTCGAACAGCAGCATCAAAAGTTGAAATTGCCCTACAAGTAGCCAACCTCCGTTTGGGAGACGGCACATGAAGAAGAAGTACGCCAGTAATCGTGCATACGGACGGCCAGACAGAAAATATTATGAATCAATCATATGCGTCGCCTTAAACAAATATTTCAATTGACCTTCGAATCAAAAAGATAACTGTTGGATACAATGAATACGATGTGAGGGTGTTTTTCTATCATTTTAAAGCCACGCAAAGCAAAACTTCACAGATCCAGTGGAACAGATCCATGCGGCACACCCGACGATGCGACGTGATGATTTATTTTCAGGAACCAACTGAACTTTCATTATACGGGGTGTTCCTGAATGAGTGTATCAACGGTAGATTTTTCATCTTTCATTTTTTCCTCTGGGTCTTCGTTTTAGAGATAAAGGGTGTCAAAAATTTAAATTTTTTTCAGTTTTTTGCTGATATCTCATAAAACGTTTGAATTACAGAATAAAGTTTTTGTACACACATTGTCACTTATTTTCTTGCACTTTAGTCGGTTTTAATAGACGTGCCAGTGGCGGAGATATTGAATTTGCACAAAGGTTCACCCCCCAGCTTTTATACCACTGTACAAATTTGCATTTGTATGGCAAATTCTGATGCGCCAATGTGTTTTACATGAAAAAGGGACTCCTAGGTCATTGCTGTAAAGTGAACCATTTTCGAGAAAACTGGCATTTTATGATCAAAAATTAAATTAAAGCGGTACGACAATAATTAACACAGTTACCATTGATTATTTTTTATAGGATCACATGAAGAACATTGTCTATGACACTCCTTTGAACACGGTAGAAAAGTTGACTGCTAGAGTTGAAGCCGCAGCAGAGCAAATTAAAAATATTTCTCAGATATTAGCAAAAACTGAAAAAAATATAAATTTTTGACAACCTGTATTTTTAAAACGAAGACCCGGAGAAAAAATTGGAAGAGAAAAATAATTTTATTCTTTCATGAGGAATCTACAGTTCGTCATAGATACACTTATTTAGGAACAACCTGTAGGTATATAGAACGGGGAACCAGAAACGGAAAGTTGATTCACAGATAAATTACGGATATTTATTTTATAGATGACGCGAACCTCAACATGAGGAATTTGTTGTGAACGTGCCCATCCTCACAAAATTTCCGAAATTTTTGGGTTGGCAACTTGCGCAGAAGTCTTCCATGGGAAACATGACAAGTAACATGTCGAATTATAACCCAAGTAATGACAAATCCATCTCGAATATTGTTGACAGACTGATAGATTTCGTCCCATTTCATCCCAATGTAAAGCTATAATAATCATGGTGCATACGTCAATTCCGAAACAAGAATAAATATTGTTCGTTTACATTTGAATATAAATGTGGAATGGCTATAGTAATATACCTTGCAAATCGAAAACAAATATTTGAGCTGTATGTTGTGAATGCATGGTTCGAATATATTTGTTATTCAAATAGAGCAAGTTGATCCGTACAAAGGAATTCGCAATTTGAACAGAAAAATGCTCACAGCATGGAATCGTTATTTCAGCTACACGGGATTTGAAATACAGGGTTCATCAGTGAGATAGGTGATTATGAGAGAATTCATGTCAAGGGCAAACACTACCATGTGCTCGGCCTCGCCCATTTTGGCAACACAGCTACATTCAAGTTTCATTAAACCTCGTTAATATCTCAAGGTCAGGCACTTTTTCTAGGTCTGCATACTTTAACGTTGCTAATAGCAGCGAGAAATATATTTGAATTCGGATAAATTTCGACGATAGTAGGAGAAATCGGTACAGAAATGCGCAATGTTAGTTATTTTTCCATTTCTCACTCTATTTAGGTTCTTATTTTCCCCAAAATTCTTGAATATAAAGAAGTGGCAACATTGCGCATTCTTACCATTTTTACGTGCTTGTTCTGGGAAACAGCGCGTTATCATTTCCTCACGATGTCTGCATAGATCATTGCCTGTCGTTCTGGTGACAGAAATATTGCTTTTTCATATCATATAACCAAGTTGATTTGCGGAACATATCCTATGTAAACTTGACACTTTTGACATGAATTCAGGAAACCCAACTTAAATTACAGCCAATCGGAGATGATCTTAACAAAAACCTATATTTGGAAGGAATTATCTTGTTTGAGATGCCGAGGCACCGTTTAAAGATATTTATAAATAAAGCTAATCTTTGCATTTCGAATTTTTTCTGAAATTTACCTTCCCCAGTGATAGTTATTTTGTGCGTTGGCAACTTTACTATCTGGAATTTCTTTTTGTGTTTCTGAAAGGAAATTTATTTAGCTATGAAATAGCTGAGCTGAATTAGTTGTACTTTTTTCACATTTTACGTAACACCTGAATGTATTCTGTAATTTGTATTTCAAATACAAATAGTTATAATACTGTATTTTGTATTTTATATTTCAAATACCCAACTTGAAAGTATTTTGTAATTTGTATTTCAAATATCTGCGAGAAAGTATTTTGTAATTTGTATTTCAATTGAGCCAAGCATATATTTTGCCCAGACCTGCCTGTATCTCAGATAATTAGAAGTCTTCGACGGTATGCCGTGGCAAACGCCAGGAAAACAAGAGGGTAAACGAAAGAATGGAAATTATCTCCCAACTGCGAAGGATAAGGCTGTAGACATAACCGTTTTACATCGATAACACATATTCACATATCCACAAAGTTATAAAAAGCTACACGTATTGATAATTCGACTTTCATCGTGACACTCAAGTGATTCTCACCGCAATCCACGCAATTCAAACACCTCTCTGCTCATAATCGAACCGGAACAACCACTCCGCTTTTAATGATATTCCATGTTTGTGACAGAACGTCATTGAATGAATAAATTCAACAGGGATCTCTGGCTATACTGAAACCTGAATCTCACTTAACTGACAGCCACTGCGACATCGATGCCTGTTCACTGCACGAGGGCGGTAAAGCCGCGATTATCATATTCAAATCACGTAATGGAAAGAGGCACGAAAGCCATAAAGAAGGACCTGCACGCATTCCTGACATTTTCACATTTTAATGTCGAATCGAACGAGGCATTTCTGATGTCAGGAATGGAATAACGCCGAACAGTGGCAAATTCGAAATTGAATTGTTTCGCTTGTCACGTTGATGAGTAGCTGGATGGATGAATTTGAATGGATGCATCCGAAAAGGAGTTTTGCAGTGCAGGGCTCAAGGTGGTTTCACAAGGATTCGATAAGGATTCGATACCGAAAAAAAAGGTTATTCACAGGATTTTATTGATGAAAAGGCGCTAGATTCTCTGTCACCAGAACGACAGTCGATTTTCTTTGGTAACATATCCATAGCATAGAACAATCTATACAGGGTGAGTCTTTAAGTTATACATTAATTTTAACCATAGATTCCTCTCATCAAATAAAACACTGTTTTCATTTATCATTCTTTTAGATTCGGCTCCAGCAAAAAGATACAGGCTGTTTAAATTTCCAAAAAAAAATCAGTTTTTCTTTTGTAGCTTCGATATGGTAACTCAGAATGAGATGAACTTTGTTGTGAAGTTTTCTATTACTATTACACTTAGTCTTCAGTTATCACTTTCATCCTACTTCAAACGGTTTTCCGAGTTATAGACCAATTCATAAAACTGTAAGAAATTAGCATGAAGAATGCATATGAAGTTTACCTTATATCATTATGAGAATTTTCAAGCATTTTAAAATACTTGATTATTCTTTATAATTTCTCCTAAAACTCACCGTTTTGCAGATATTCAACGTTGAATATTATAAAATCGGATAAAAATTCGAAACATTATCTTATATTTATGGATCCGCCCCTGACCTAGTAGAGGAAGTAAATTAAGCTGTGTTCACGATTATCCAGACCATAGAATACACATAAATATTTATCTATTTCGCATGCAACGAATTTAAGTATATGCTATTTCGTGATCATACCACAGACCTAACCATAACATAACATTCATAGATATAGAATAACATGTAATTATAAGTCTAGAAAATATTTTTAGGTTAATTGATTGATTTCATATAATTCATTTATAAATTTCGTGAAAAAAGTATAATTATGAAGTTCTCATTATGAGAATGGGTGAGGATGGAATTGCGTATAATCATATAGTGGAATAAAAATGGATATTGCATGAACATCAAGTTGAAGATCAGTGTTTCAAGCCCAGTGTAGTGAAATATTTTCCTTGCGATAATATCGCAAAAAGCACCAAATAATAAGAATTAAGTGAGTGAGTAAATGAGTTTTCTCAATCTTGTTTTTTTGAATTGCAAACAAAGCGCAGATTTGTATTAGCACATTGAGAAATGTTATAATGCTTATAACTTTTTACTTGAGCCGAACCTGGAAAAATGGCAAATAAAATAAGTATTTATTTGATGAGTGAAATCTATGGTTGAAATAATGTACAACTCAAAGACTCACCCTGTATAAGTATTCTGTGATATCAACATTATTTATTTATTTATTTATTAACAAAACGAGTTGGGGATAAACCTATAAACTCATATAAGTATGAAAATATTTGTAATCGATTAACGCTCGTGGTCTCAGCTTGAGACTCTCGATATGTGGAGAAATTGTAACAGGCGAAAAAGTGCAGACATGTAAAAGGAGGAGAAGACATGCGATGAACCTCCATCTGTCAGAATAATTCTTAAAAGTGTTAAGAGTTTTCGATTCCCCATGTAATTCTGAACCATCGAAAAATAGAGACACACAGAAATATTTTGTCGGGCATTACGATGTCAGTTAAATGATTTCCGATAGACGAGGCGTGACCTTCTTTTAGGCTGGTACTACTTAATTCAGGCAAAATAAAAAACGGTTCAGCGTTCAGCTCATTGTCTTTCGATAAAACAGCCCTGATATAAAAATCGACCGATCAGCCAATTCATCCCTGTCAGAAACCAACCTTCTTTACCCTCAGGCGAATCGAGCTCATCCCCAGTAAACCCAGACTAATTATTTATCCTTCCATTCAATGCCAAACAAACGCCCTCATCAGAGAATCATAGAACACAAAGGGACAACGTTTTTTGTTGTTCTTTCTCAGTCTCGGTATTCCGCAACGTGGTGAAGATAAACGAAGCGCATGATGTCTACAGCTGACCCGCGAACCGTAAAGGGGTGCGAATAAACGATAGGGTGGTTTTTCATGGCAGGCCTTCTATATCATTGCAACGACTCAAGTTCGGAACTGTTGCTGTGGAATTTTACCCTTGGGTGATAGAAAAAGTTCCGGAAAAAGCTGAAAATTGTTGGGATCGAGGTGAAACGGAGATTGGGACCCTATCTGGCACGCTGGAAAATAATTTCCTGCGTGTAGTTTCAGGAATAATGCTGAGTTATTGTTTTTTATTGTGGAACAGCGAGAGGGCTGGTAACGAATACTATGTGAATCATGATGGGGCAATTGATGACCCGAATTACAACTAAACTCCATTCACTTTTGTAAACTTTTCCGGTTGGCCATGACATTCTGACACATTTCACCGTGTATAATTTGAAAATGTTAAGTTATAGTCATTTTCCTGTCAGATAGCTACACAACCTTGTCATCTCTATCTCTATCTCATAGAGGTCGTAGTAATTACGTATTTTCCAAAATGTGAATTTACTTTGAGACAATAATGAATTTGAGAAAATATGTGAATTCAATAATTTCAATTCCTGGCGACTGTTGAAGAAACTTTTTTTCCTGTTAACACTGGAAATATTTCACCTATAAGTGCATGGTTGGAAGGTTCAGTTATGATATTTTCTTGTTCAGAAATTAAGAATCGAATGTGGAAATTTTACTGAAAAATAATGGATAGATTAGTCCTTTACTTTGTGGTAGTTCAGTCGAAAAAAAGAAATAAAAGTACTCGAATAACCCTGCAGTAAAACTTTTTAACGAACAGACAAACCTATGGAATTCCCCACTTTTCGAAACTCTCAAGGAATAAGTCGCACCTTGTCGCACAACATGAAATACTCCAGTATGAAAATGTAGTGGTACTATAAAACCTCTATTACCTTAAAATAACTAACTCATTTAACAAAATTCTTGGGAATCTATGTGAACGATACACTGGGTTTTCACTCACATATGTCGAAAGTGTTGGATGGCTCGTGATAAATTATTGATTCCAAATTATCAGGCTTACTATCTATAACTATTTTCTCATTTAAATAACCCAATATGCCATTGATATCTCAAAAAACTTATATATTATGCATAACTCATTGGTTTCCCACAACACAGAAACCAATTTCATGAAATAATTCATGTGAACATTGAAATCTCAATAAATACACCTGTATAATTGAATAACATTTCGACATGCAGAACGCTAGCTGAGTAGCAAAATTTAAGATCTTTTGAATTAGAAGAGACGTTCCACAGTCGTTTCGCCTCTTTGAAAATCTTACTGTTTTCCACAATTATTAAATTTGGTGTCGGTATTCTACAACTGAAAATGGACTACAAATCAGATAGGGTTTGTCCTTTTTGAGATATTAGGGAAATAACCTCAATATTCAAAATGGTCACGAAATTTTTTGCCAATATCTGCACAAATAAATATCGGTCAAAACTGAAATTTGAAACAATGTTTCTAAATGTTGACTCTGAAACCTGTACCAAATTTCATTCAACTGTGATGAATTTGTATCCAAAAAAAAAAATGCAAAAAAAAAATTTTTGCATTAAATCGAGTGTCTTTATTTCACAATTAATCATGATGTTTCAATCCGAACGCGTTCGTATTTCTTGACACTGAGGAAATAAACTCAATCTTTCAAACTAACACCAATACGTAAAACAAAATTCAAGACTTTCCGCTAATATCAAATGTGTAGATGTGATTTCTACTGTAAATTCAACTTTGTTCTGAAAAATATTAATGAAATGAAAAAAAAAACTCAATCAACCTGTGCAATTGATCTGAAAAAAATGTTTTCCACAGCAGATATCCGATTCACTTGATTTACAAAGTATCCACCACACAAACTGAAAAACTAAAGTTATTTTCAATAACATTTCTGTAACAATTAAATATATCGTGAACCTCATCAGGTTGAATTCGAAAGAATAATTCTAGATTATAAATTTCGTTCGTTGTTATCGTCGTCAGATACACTCAACCAAGAGGGTTTCAAATCCGAAAGTCTGTTTGATGTAAAGACGTGAAATTCAAACAAGTAGTTTGCCGACAACCAGATGATGATACATGCGGAATATTTTTGTCTACGCTATATCCCTTGTCTAAGGTCACAGACCCCATTCAGAACAGGTAGATAGATTATTGGCTCCTAACTTTAGTCTGAGGCTCCAACCCTCAGTATTAGATTCTCGACAATCGACAATTGATGAGATTTGCGGTTTGCTATTGATTTTTTTGCATATTATATCCTCCAATTTGATTTATCATATAAATGCTCATTATTTTCTCTATTCACCCTTATTTCAAACTGTCAGTACGAAAGATTTTGGATTTCGATTGAAACCAGTAACGGATATCCACAGGTTGACGATAATCGTATTACGCAAACCGAAATTAATGGAAACCTCTGATCAACCAAATTTTTTGGAAATCTGCATTATTTTAAATTGCGCTACTTAATTCGCGTTCTGCATGTAAAAGTTTTATTCAGTTATAAAAGAGTATTTATTGAGATTTCAATGTTCCAAATGAATTTTTTCATGGAATTGGTTTTTGTGTTCTGAAAAACCAATGATTTATGAATAAAATAAAAGTTTTATTCAAGATATGAATGAGCTTCATGAAGAAATTTAATCTTAAATCCCGTAATCCGCAGGGTGATTTCTATAAATAATAATTTGATCCGATTTTCAGTAGTTATGGATATTGGGAGAGAAAACCCAAAAATATTTAATCTGAACTACTTACTATTATGAAATTGTCAAGAACATCGATCGGGCATTTGCAAATTGTGATTATAAAATAATAACGCATCCATTAAAAATTTTTCGATATGTGTTGAAAATTTGGTAATCAATATTTTCATCTCCTTTTAGATGTATGACTCTGGATGAAAAGTAAACCGATTATTCCAGTGAATTACAATCTTAGAACTGAATGCGATGATGTCATTTTCGACATTATTGGAAATTTGCAGCGTGTTTCCTTATAACTCAGGAACCACTGGTCGGAAATCATCCAGGTGAAATTTTTTTGGTTTAGTTTTGCAACAGTAATCAACGTTCTGGGTTGCATGAAAATTCGGTGGTAAGTTTTCGAGAAATCCCCCCCCCCCATTTTGAGCTCTTAGGATATACCTTTCTGCTGAAAAGCTTGGAGCTGATTTCGGTTTAGTACTTTCTGAGAAAAGCCCCGGACAACGGACGGCGGACGGACGGATTTTTTTTATTAGTTTATTCAAATCTACATACTCCAAAACGTTAACTGTCAAATTTTCAGGTGGGGTTAAAATTTTTGTTTTGTTTGTCGATCACTAAGGTTTATTATTTGATTTCATCAAATAATAAACCAAAAGCAGACTTCAATTCTATATAGCACTTCCTGATACTTTCTCTGCTTCTTCAAAACCAACTTCGGCATTTTCAGTTTCCAAGCGTTATGATTATGTTGAGTATTGGCAATGTCTCTGAGAATTATTTTGACATTGCCGATGTTTCACGGGTGCCAACCTGCTTCAGTTTTAAGTAAAAAAAACTTGATAGACCTAAATCATGGCCAACCGGGATAGTTCATAAAAGTGAATGGAGTATAGATAGAGGACAATGAATGGCACGTTTCTTTTTGCTCGCGCATGTTTTTGGGAAAACTGTCAAAATTATGTGCCGAAAATGGTCTCAAACGACTGAGTTTGACTCTCTAATGACGAATCCGGTATTAAAATTGATTCTGTCCAGCCGGCCGGCCTAGGACACTGTCAAACTGTCAAAAGGAACGAGCTAGCGACTTGAAACTTCCAGACTGGGTCGCGTATCACAATACGGCCGTTGAGTTTATAAATTGTCCAAATGGTTCTGGAGTAATAGTGATTTGAACTTTCGAGATAACTTCCTCAATATATCAGGAACTACCAGAGCTATCGGATTGAAACTAAGTAGTAAGTTGTATCGAACTGACGCGACAATAATAGCAAAATTTCATTGGGATCCTCGGGTTGGTGAATTAAAAAAAAAAATTTAAATTTTCAGAAAAAACTTCATCAGTTCCCGATGGAACCTCAGAACTACCTCAAACTATTCATTTCACAACAGTGTACCCAGCTTCGGAGAAATCAGGGAAGAGTACGTCAAATTTTCTCGGTATCGCTGTTATTTTCGAAAAATCAAGAAATACTTATCCAATGTGATAGACCTAGTTGTAAAATGATGACGCAGAACTTTGTGGAAGATTTCATGATAATCGTATCTTTCAAGAACAATTTTGACAAAAACTTGTTTCGAAGTATACCGGACCTGCATGGTGGGTTGCCCTACAGAGGGATTTAAAGTTGCTTGAATCAGTCCAGACATTGTCTTTATACAATGGTCGTACTCAGCGTGACCAATTATTTTTTTCAGAATCTACCAAACCTTCTGTAGAAATCTACTTTTCTACCAGAAATCTACCAGAAATCTACTGCTACCTAAGAGCAGTCTTCAGCACTTTATGTTGGAAGGAAAGTAGAAAACTTTAATGCTTCGTGCAATTTGAAAAAAAATCGCAGTTAACATTTGCTAAGCAAAGAAAGCTAGAGAAGCACTGCCGAGAAGGCAGCAGCTTTTGCGCGCATGTTCAATAGAGATTACCGCTTTGGCAACGAATTTGAACATGCGCGCAAAAGCTGCTGCCTTAATTCACGGCAGTGCTTTTCTAGGGTTTTTTTCGATGAAGTACTGGATTTCAATTCGATCTTATCTGTATATTTGAAAATATTGAAAAAGTGAAATTTTTAATGGGTATATCTACGGAATCATTGGGCGGATTTTACCCATTCACGAATTCGACCTTCGTAATTAAGCCCTAAATCTTCTCTACAGATATCGAGTTTCTGAGTCGTTTCTTCCAGAAGATAACGGCCGACCGTAAACACAATAACTTCCGAAAGAAACAACTCAGAAATTCGATATTTGTAGAGAAGATTTGGACCTTAATTACAGAGACCGAATTCTTGAATGGGTAAAATCCACCCAATGATTCCGCAGATATTCTTATATATCCACCTAAATGAAAGGCTCTTTCGTTTCGGATGGAAACGATGAAAATGCGAGAAAATACCCCAATCTATACGAGTTTGACTATTTTTTCACATAATTCATGTGATTATAGTTAGGTTAGATTAGGTTGTGCCATTTCTCAACTCAGACAGAAGCGTTCTACTGCTTCAACAATTGAAAGTAGAATTCTACTAAGATAGTTCGAAATACTACCAAAATCTACTGCTCAATTTCTGTCTACTAACAATGATGAATTAATAACGAAAATCTACCAAAAAAGTAGATTTCTACCAAAATTGGTCACGCTGGTCGTACTAGAGGCGATTTGATCGCTTTGCTTTCCGAGCTATTAACGACTGTTTTGGTGTGGATCTGAGTCACCTCTTCGAATTTAATAGGAACAATCTCCGTGGACATACCTACAAGCTTGCTAAGGAACCATTCCGTACAAATACTCGTAAACATTTCTTGTCAAATAGGATATTCGATCGATGGAACGGTTTGCCGGGATTTTTGGTTGAATCTACCAGTGTAAATGCGTTCAAGGACAGTTATGATCGGTGGAGAATTCGCGAAGGTGCTCTGTGAAGTGTTTTAATTTTTTTTTTTGCTGACATTCTCTACATGTTCTTTTTAAGTGCGTTGTCCTCTCTTTAGTTTTTTAGTGGAATATTGCTATTTTGTTTACTGGTTACTGAGTTTATAGGTTTAAACCTCAACTCTGTATCTTTTTTTAATAATAATAATAATATTTCTCGAAAAAACCATATTCATCGGATTTCAAGATAAGATAAATTGGTAAAAATATAAGTCAAATTTTCTTGTTTCTTTCCTCAGTATCGTTATTTCAGGAATGACTCCGATAATCATCATCATCATGAAACATGGTGACCACTTATGAAATGTGTGCAGAACTTCGCGATGATCGTGTCATTCAAATTCCTTGCCACAGCAGTTTTCTTTTTACGTGCTTGTTCTATGCAAAAGCGCGATATCATTTCGGCACGATGCCTGTAATTTTCGAACTTTGAGCCAAAAATGGTTTTCAACGATTGTGTTGAACTCCCTGAACAAGAATCGTAGTCAAATTCAATTCTGTCCGTCCAGCCGTCCGTCCGTATATACCCATTTGAATTTTTGACTTTAATTCCTCGATATCTCATGAAGTATTGACTTGATCGAATTGAAACTTCGTGGACAGTTTTGGAATACCAAAGTGCAACTTAGAGCATAATTTCGCGTGGATCCAGTCGTCAGAAAATCAAAAAAAATTTTTGATGAAATTTTTTTTTCTCTGAAATTATAGATTAGATTTCAATGGAATTCGGCACAAACCTTAGAATCAGTGTTTAACAACAGTGTTACAAATTTCAATTCGATCCGATATTTACTTTCGGAGATATAAGGAAAAATATGTGCCAAAGTTCGTTGTTATTTGGAATTTTAACGTTATTTCCGCAATATCTCAAGAAGTACAAATGCAATCAGATTAAAACTTCGTAATCAGATGGAGATTACCAACACGCAACTGGGTGCAAAAGTTCCTGTTGATCTAATAGTTAGAATTCGAACAAGCGCGTAAAAGCTCCTGACCTCACGTCAGTGCATTTCTAGATTATTACATATTGGCCTCGCCAAATGCACCTTCACCTCTGGATGGTAAGGTTCGACGATCTTGGAATCATATTATCCTCACGAAATTCTGCATAAAGTTCAAGCTATCATTTTCAGTCAAGTTCCTACTGAATTTCAATTCTATCTCATCTGTATTTTTTCTTCATATGGTCTTCATGAAATTCTGAATGAACTTTCAAGCTCATGTTTCAATCAAGTACTAGATTTTAATTCGATTTAATCTGTATTTTGGGAAATATTGAAAAATGAAATTTTGTATGTATACCTTTTACTATTCACGATTTCGGCCATCGTTTCTTACAAATGTCGAATCTCTACGCGGTTTCTTTCGGAAAACATCAGTCTTTAGACCGGTAGTGAACTTTTTCATTTATATAACAATTGAATCCGGTGGTCCGATAAATATTCAGGGCGGTGTGTTGCGGATTGCTTTCACGCAAATATATTTCGCTGTATGGGGTTGAACGGCACTCAGCCGTGAACTGCACAAAAATGTTCGCGATGAATTTTATTTATTCGTTGTGTATGTTACGTAATATTCGTCCCGTACAAGGAATATAAATCGTGAGAATGATAATCACATGATTTATTTTACAGTTCCCCAACTCTCAGAATTTCTTGTATGAACACGCGGAGTGAATTATAACTAGGTAGCGCTTTTTCTTTTGTTACAAATTATCGATATCGATAGGTTAATTTTGGTTCATTATTCTATAAAATCAAATAATAAACCTTAGTGATCGACCAAAAAAATTTCCCTCCCCCTGAAAATTTCACAGTTTACATTTTAAAGTATGTAGATTTGAATGAACTAATAAAAAAAACCGTCCGTACTCCGGGGCTTTTCTCTGAAAGTACTGAACCGAAATCCTTGAAACTAAAAAAAAAAACGTAGAAAAATCGTGTGTCGCTCGAGATTGATTCTCCAAGCTTTTCAGCAAGATCGGTGTACCCTAAGGGTTCAAAACAGGGGGTAGGGAGGAAAAAAAAAATCTCGACAACGAGTTTTCATAAAACTCTCAGTGTTTATTGCTGTTGCATAACTCATCAACCTAAAAATTTTCACCCGGATGATTTCCGATCAGTGATCTCTGAATTATAAAGAAAAACTCAAATTCGGGGGTGCATGCAGTCATGTCAATTTTTGTCTCAATAATCGAAATATCCGATCGGAAAAAACGAAGTCGTAAAACAACAACAGAAAGAAGGCTCATGTGAATTTGTAATTGATGGAATTAAAGTTTTTGCGCGCATGTTCTGTTCGAATTTTGAGCAAAAAATGGTCTCAAACGACTAGGTTGGACTCACTGATGACGAATCTGGTGACAAAATCGACTCTGTCTGGCCGGCCGACGACACGATAACTGTCGAAAAAAAGCAAATTAGAAACTTGAAATTCGCATATTAGGTCGCGCATTGGAATGCGCCAGTCAAGTTCGTTAATCGGACAAATCGGTCGGATGGTTTCGGAGTTATAGTCATTTGAAATTTGAGATTAATTTCCTGAGATTTCAAGAACTACTCATGAGATTCAATTGAAACTTAGATAGTCAGTTGAAGCAAAACAATGCACAACTTTTCACCAAATTTTGTTGAGATCCCAGTCAGTTAATTTTGAAAATATTTTTTTCGAAACATTTTTCGAAATATTTTTTTTCGGAAACTGCTGATTGAATCCGGAAAAAACCTCTATTTTACCTTGAATATTATATTTTACAGCAGTGTACCGAATTTCATCTCAAAACAACCATAGTTTCTGGAGATATTGGAAAAAAATATATAGAATTTCGTGGTTTTCTTGATAACGTTGTTTTTTCCGGAATAATTAAAGAAATACTGAATCAATCGAAATGCAACTTGGGAGCTAATTTGTAAATGATGATGGGCAACTTTGTGGAAAATTTGGTGATGATCGTGTCAGAACAATTTGAAAAAAATTTCAAATTTATTTTTTCAGATATTCAATATTCTGTTATCTTCTGACCACATTATCCTCATGATATTCTTCATGAACCTTCGAACTTTTATTTTTCGATAAAATGCTGGATTTCAGTTCGATCTTATCTGCATTTTTGGAAACAATGGAAAAGTTCTGAATGGGTATCTCTGCGGAATCATTGGGTGGATTTTAGCCATTCACGGCCTTCGTAATTAAGGTCCACACCTACTCTACAAATATCGAGTTTATAAGTTGTTTCTTTCGGAAGTTATTTTGTTCACGGCCTTCAGGCCATTTTCCAAAAATACAGATTAGATCGAATTGAAATCCAGTATTTTATCGAAAATACCTAGAAGGAATCAGCTTTTGTGCGCATGCTCAATTTCGTTTCCAAAAAAGCGGTTATCTCCATTGAACATTCACGCGAAAGCTGTTGCCTTCTCGGCAGTCCTTTTCTAGGTTTTATTATCACGTCGTTTTACCTGGATCAGCATAAATACCTTGTTCCATGATCTCAGAGGTCCGTTTTATGAATATGAACGAAAGTAGAAACCTAGCTACCTAGGCGGTAGCTCAGTGGTTAGAGCGCAAGCCCCATGATCGTAAGGTCTGGGGTTCAAGCCCTTGGCCGGGAAATAACTTTTCCGGTTTTTAGGGGACCGTCCAACCATTCGCTGTTGGGTAAACAATTAACAGTGCTGTTCCTAACGTGGCGCAAGGAATTAGTAACAAAGCCTACACAGAACACACCCGGTATCCTAACTCGCACAAGCTTCCAGCTTCTGAGGGGTTTCGTTGAAGCCTAGGATATTCGGAAAAAATACAAATACAAATACAATACAAATTGCAAAAGTGTAAACCTTACATATCTTAAAATATCTCATAAAAGGTCGTTTGCATAAATTTTTTATCATTGGAATCAAATATTCTAGCCGTAAGACTACTGAAAAACTTCAAACGTCGTCAAAAATTTCAATTTTCAACGAGAAGATAATCTTTAAAATTTGGCTCCACATATTAACTGTTTAAACGGACGAAACTTCGCGGCTTCCGTTACGTACCGGGATATATCCATTCTCTCACTTTTCTCGTGTACTTTTCCCTCTAGCGAGCCAATAAAAAGCGTCGGCGGTATAGATCGATGAATCTTGTAATATCGAGTGACGTAGAAGGAGACGCGTTTCTCCCGCTTCAGGAGCTCTGTAAGTTGGAAATAATATAATGACGTTTTTTGAGATTTAAAAAATACTTACTCGTCCAAACATACAGACTAAAAAAATGCAACATGCACTCTCTCGTTATATAAAAACTCTTAACAAACATACACAACGGGTGCGTATGTCAAGGTGTCATGTCGCGTCTTGTCACTGTCTGTCTGGTCTGTCAATTGTATCCTGAAATCTGACGCTATTACTTTTGAGTATTCAGGAATTCACAACGTTTAAACATTTTTATCAATTTGATGTTGTAGCAGCTTTGTTAAAAGTTTTCATATAACGAGAGAGTGCATGTTGCATTTTTTAGTCTGTAAGTTTGGACGAGTAAGTATTTTTAAAATCTCAAAAAACGCCATTCTATTATTTCCAACTTACAGTGCTCCTGAAGATGCCTTAACAGGACGAAACATGTAGAGCGAATTTTATAAATGAAGATCCATTTACGTACGAAAATTCTTGTTATTTCATAAAATTCGCGAATTGTTGAAGTATGTGATAGCATACATTATGATTTCGTATCGATTTAGAATGAGAAAAACATAAAAATAGGATAATTCGTGTTACATGCAAGGGACCTATTGTTGGTAGTGAAACATAGTAATCGAGAAATTTTAACTTCCTGCTCTCCTAAACCCTTTGAATAAAGAACACCAGGAAGGGGCATCACGCTTTTCTACTTCGTATAAAAGTGGGACATAGGCGCCCATATTGAACCTCCAAGTATGACTCATGTTAGTTTGTTTCTTCAGACAAAGAATTCTCGGAACAAGTTGTTCTCTCTTCAAAGTGAAAGGAAAGTCGGCCATATGCAACATCCATCCCGGACCCACTTTGTGAGGCATTATGCTCCTTCCTTATGTTCTTTAATCAGAGCCTAAACCCCTAAACAGTACCGCAAGTGAAAGGATGAAGTGGAAATAAATCATGTTCTCTTTGTTCTCAGATTACCCTCTTAATCTACGGGATAATTGTTCTTGGAGCCCTCTTCAGACTGGATGACAACGAGTACTCGAGGATATCCTTCCACGTTACGCAAGGACTTCAAGGAATCATAGTTGCCATGCTGGTAACATGCAACTGTCAAGTGTTGAAACTTTACAGTAAATCCATCAAAGTTAATAGGAAGAAATTACCGACCATGTACGGTGTTGATGAGAAAACAATGAACAAATCTACCAGCATGCAACTGTTAACATGGGAACCTCCTCCAGATATTGTATAAAGTAAACAGGGATGATTTTGAGGATATAAACAAATGCTTTTTCGACCATTTCGTACCTGTTAGATAGTGAATGATAATAATTAATGAACAGTATATCACCAATATATTGAGCGTCCCCATTAAATTGCAAGGTACATATCATTTTAAACACGCTAATGAAAGTTCAGGGCATAATACGGACATATATCTTCTGTGGTTCAGGACAAGTAATTCATAGATAGAACAGGGTTATATGATGAGCACTTGGTTTTGCCTTGGCCATAGATGGAGCCACTTTATTTGTAAGATTAATAACTGCCATTGAAAGTGACACTTTTAATGACATCCGGCAGTCTTAAAAGTGATTGTTTACGCGAAAGCGTGTTGAAAATAAATGTTCCACTTTCATTTTTCTGATTTTTTAGTATAAGTCGGGTTAGTCGGGTAGTTAGTTGAATTTCGATGCAGTTCCATCTAAACTTAAACTTGATATGAAGGGTGTTTCTTTAGAGGTATATAACTTTGGGTTGGCAACACTGTTTTAACTGGCGGCCATTCTGTCAGCTGTCAAGTGATTCGTGTTAAGTTTGGTCTGGCATTTCAACATGAACAGACTGACTCCTGAACAACGCTTCCAAATTGTGCAAATTCATTCTGAAAATAATCGTTCTGTTCGAAATAAGTATCGTGCTCTACGTCCATTTCACGGTCAACATAATCGTGCATCAGAGCAATTAATTCGACTAACTATAGAACGTTCTCGCACCACGTTTACTCTAACTGATAATACGCATCCACAGAGACGTCGTTTGATGTGCTTTATGGGCTGGTGGAATCATTTGTCCGTACTTCTTTAATGACGATGCTGACCAGAACGTTACAGTCAATGTTGACCGCTATAGAGCCATGATTACTGACTTTTTCGTTCCTCAATTGAACAACCATGATGTGAGGCAGCTGTGGTTTCAACAAGACGGCACAACATGTCACACAGCTCGTGCCACAATTGATTTACTGAAGGAAATGTTTCTAACCGCATAATTTCACGTTCCGGGCTCGTGAATTGACCTCCAAGATCGTGCAATTTAACGCCGCTAGACTATTTTCTGTGGGGATATGTGTAGTCGCTAGTCTACGCCAATAAGCCCGAAACGATCGACCACTTGGAGGACAACATTCGCCGCGTTATTGCCGATATACGTCCACAAATGTTGGAAAAAGTGATTGAAAATTGGACCTGCAGATTAAGCCAGCTGTGGTGGCCATATGCCAGAAATTATATTTAAATCATAGTGCCAAAAGATTATCTTTCGAATAAAATCAATTTCATGTCAATTTTAAAAATTCATCCTTGTTTCAAAACCTCTAAAAAAACACCTTTACTAGAAATAACTATTTTCATATCAATTCGAATTCAAAGCGAAATCGGTCCCTATCAGGCCTATAGATGCGTATTTATTATGTCACTCTAGATGCCCTGCAACTTGAATTTTCATGTATATGCTTCTGATGGTGATGTATTCGTTCGAACCCATATCAAACGATAGATTGCTAGAAGCAATCAACCCCTATGTTTTGGAAATGCTGTCCTTGTAAATATTACTGTGAATAAAATTATATTTGCATTTTTCGTATTTTTCTTCCGATTGTTTTAGACGAATTTTTTTTCCAGTAGAAACGTTTTTTTCCTCACTTTTAAGACACAAAAAATTCGAAATAGTAAATTATTGCGGGGAATTTGTGTAGAAACAGTGGTGTGCAGTGGTGGCGGGAAAAAATGAACAGAAGTTTATACAATAAAATTAGATTTTTCATTTATAATAAACTCTATTTCTCTGTGATGAATAATGATAATAATGTTCATTGGCATCTAAAAACATTAAATATTCTTTGTCAAACACAAATACAAAAGACCGAAAATAAGGTTCTACCCTTATTAAAGAAATAAACATTTATTTGAAAAGATCCTCGAAGGCGGTTCCAACCGAGGTTGGAAAAGCCTTGTAAGAGTTCACACATGACATTTTCGCACACACATATACTGGAAACAAACAGAAAAGAATGAAGGTGCCAAAGGTAACAAACAGTGTGTTATAGTCATTCCCGAGTTCATCAATTATGCACATAAGAATTTTTCATATCTATAAGATATGATGAATGTTTGCAAAAAATATTCAGACAGAATTGGAGAAATAAGTTGAAGGAAAAATTGCTATCATCCGAGATTTTCGAGGCAGCTTTTGAATAATGTCTATTTTTTTTTTCAATAAATTTATCGAAAAATGCGTACCATTTTGAAGGTTGAAAATAAATCAAATTACAAAACAACTTCGCCAAGGTAGTTCACCACCAATCGCCTTTAACCTTAGGTTTCACCATAAACTAGTCAAACCTATAGTGTAGCCGTATAGATGACATTGGGAAAGTCATTTTTGCCCTATGGCATATACCCCGTTTTTGTACCATAAGCGAGATACAGGGTGTTTAATGTCAACTCTGAGTAATATTCTGATCACTGTGGTGAGTTATGCGTTACCTTTGAAATAACGGTTTTTGGTCACATCTTAGTATTTTTGGTGGTCAATTAAATTGTGATGTAGAATTCTCGAAAAAATATTTCAAAATGACGGAAAACCTACAAAGTTGAAATTTTTGTTCCCGAAAGCCGAATGGGATAGCATTATTTCAATGTACTCAATTTTCCGTGAAAAAATTTTTCCAAAATTCAAACTCAACTTTTTTTTACATGTCTACAGTGAAAAAAAAATTTCACCGAAAATTGTTGAAATCTTTCGAAGTTGAATTTACCTTCATTTTGAACACTGGCGGGAAAACAGAATGAAAAATATCCATTAGATTTAATTTTATAGCCTTCCAAAGATTCCGCTCGAAGTACCTACTTTAATAATCTTTATGTAAGAAACTGGTGGCCCTACGGAGTCCAAAATTGTGCTAATGGGCCCCTAGCATGACTTGGATAGAAATATGAATTTATCAAAAAACAAATTTTTTTCGCAAAACGTTGATGAGAATCGAACTCGCTCTACCTACGGAAATTGGCGTCTCGTTACCCCCCGAGTATAAATTGGATTTATTCTGATTATAATGAAATCCGTTACCAAGCAACGGTAGTTCATCGAATTTGACCCTATTTTATGTCATTTTTCACAATAATATTACATGAGAAAAATTTCAATACTTTTCTTCCTGCTTCTCTATTCAATGTTGAATTATAAGTAGGCTGACGTTACTATAGAGACCATTGAATATTCAATATCTTTGCGTGAACTTGCGCCTGTATGATTGAAATCAGCGATTGCTGAATAAAATTTCAATGACTAATTTGTCAAAGTTCTTAAAATTAGCAAAAGAAAATCTGTTTATTATCCCTAATGGCCCGAAATATTCCAAATGACGAAAAATTCGAAATGTTGGTATGCTATATTCAAGCGAATGGAAGTAGCCAAGTTGCAAGGGAAGTCTATCTCGAGAAATATTCAATATATTCAATGGTCGCTATGGTAACTCTAGCCTACTTATAATAATTTACCAGTTAATAGAAAAACGGGAAAAAAGTATTGAACTTTTTCTCATGTTATATTCATGTAAATAGCGACATATCATACATTTTTTAAATCAGCAAAAATTTTGTAGTAAGATGTGATAACTTTCGTTTACGTTTGAAAAATCCAAAATCCTACTCATTTCTAGGAAATGGCTGGATTAAAAAAATTAGACATATTATATTTGAATTACTTCTAAAAATCTGCCTGTAGAATGTATCAACAGATTTCGAATACGAGTTCAAACAAGCGAGTTATTCAGCATTATTGAAAATGACAATTTCTCAATTTTCGCTCATAACTCAAGTTCTATGCGCGATAAGCTGGATCTGTTTTCAGATTCGGATTAATCAGGAAAAAAGAGCCCGAAAATTTGTTATCAGTTTTCTTCTAGCTGCTATAGTTCTCGAGATCCCTTCAGTAGGCAACGAATTTCGCCCACCCTGTACATTGAAATATGCCTTCCAATTTGACAATGGAAAACAAAGATATCCAACTTTGAAATTTTTTTTCTAGAATTCTACACAACAATTGGATTGACTACCAAAAAATACAAAGATGTGACCAAAAACCGTTATTCCAATGGTCACGCATAAATAACCACAGTTATCCAAATATTGCTCAAAGTTTACATTAAACACCTTGTATCCCGCTATGTTTCGGAAACGGGGTATATGTCATAGGGCAAAAATGACTTTCCCAACGTTCATGGTGAAACACCTTGTATACTCACTGGTCCAAAGTTCAGTTATTAGTTTTGTTTTGGTTCCGACCGCAGAACTATTTGAAATGAATCGAGCATGCTCGATTTTCCGTCAGTTCTGAACTCGGAACCAAAATAAACTCCATTTTCTATGAACCTTGATATAAACCATGGTGTGTGTACATGAGCAAATGAGCATCTTTCCCCATTCTCAAAGACGTCAGCTGCGTGCTTTCAATGCAGTTAGAGCAGGCATTGTCTGATCTGTGGCTACAGAACAGTTCTAAAGAGGAATTTTGTATCATTCCTTGGCTCCGCTTTGAAACCCCTCAGAAGCTTGTACTTGTGCGAGTTAGGAGACCGGGTTTGTTCTGTGTAGGTTGTGTATGTTACTTACGACATGTTGGGAACACCGCTAAAATTGTTTACCCAACAGCGAATGGGTACATATTCCCCCGAAAACCGGAAAATTTCTTCCTGGTGAAGGCTCGAACCCCAGACCTTACGGTCATGGGTCATGAGCTACAATCACTGAACTACTGCCGCTAATGAAATGAAACTTTGCTGACGTCATCTGAGTGATATGAGTACAAACGTAGTGTTCGGATGTTGCATTTGAATTGATTCACATAATGAATAATAATCTGGGGGTTTCGTAATGGAACAACTCAATCTAAACTGACTTCAATTCATTAAATTTCACTAATTTTCTGGAGTGATATTCTACGTAAAATCTACCTACCTTTATAAGTCAACTGAATTCCAGGAATAAATTCGGAACAATGTAATCGATACTTATAAGAGCCTAGGACTGAAATGGGAATTTTCAAGTGGCTTCGAACAGTAAATTTATGTCGAGTACGTTCTAAAGGCAGAGTGCGCAAATGGTTTTATTTGAAGAGTCCAATAACTTTAAGTTCTTTTGGAGCAAGACGTCGATTGGGAATTTTATGTTTTTGCTCGGCAGTCCCGAGAATCAATAAAATAAAGCTGTTATCATTGAGTCAGACTTTTCTATCTTCATCGTATAGGCATCAACAAAAAAAAAGTTTTTGGAGTGGAACTAGTACAAGGTTTACAAACATTGATCATTCCTCAGGAAGTTGTGTAATTAATTCCGAAAAACATATTAACAAACAGCTTTTCTATGACAGTGATCGGAGCCGGAAGAGCCCGAAGCTTAACGATTCCTTCCGATATAGAATAGCGCAACGTAAATTGCGGCTCGCAATTTTCCGTAAATAACGTTAGACGCTAACGCTATTAACGTCGCGTTATTCTGAAAATGAATGTGCGCATGCTTAGATGTCAAAAATAACGTTTGCTGTAATAACGTAACACAAATTTGGCACTGCAATAGAGAGATATCCCCATATCCCAAGTTTCGTCCGTTTAAAAAATCGACATGCGGAGCCAAATTTAAAAGAGCATTTTCTCGTTGAAAATTGAAATTTTTGATGGCGGTTGAAGTTTTTCATTGGTCTTACGAATGGAATATTTGATTCCAATGATAAAAAAAATTCATGCAAGAGACCTATTGTGGTACAAACCTGCACGACATATATCCAAGAGTCTAATTTGTTTCTTTCGGAAGTCATCATGCTTATGACCTGACGCTAGGCGTATTATAAACAGATTCTTCTAGAAAAAACTTCATTTCTGGTGTTATTGTGTTCATTGTTTATAGTCAGCTTTCTATTTTAAAACTAATTTCAACTCAACTTGAAATACTCCTTTCAAGATTCAAAATGAAATGAGAGACATTTTTCTTTGTAATTTTATTTATGTTTTATTCTAACTGAACCAAAAAACAATACTTCATATTTTGTAACCAAACATTGCCATCTAAAAACTTCACAATTACCATCAAATTATTACAAAAAAAAATTTCAAAAAGCACTGCCGTGAAGGCAGCAACTTTTGCGCGCATGTTCAATGTAGATGACCGCTTCAGCAACGGATTTGAACATGCACGCAAAAGCTGCTGCCTTCACGGCAGTGCTTTTTGAAATTTTTACTGATACATTACTGGATTTCAATTCGATCAAATCTGTATTTTTGGAAATATTGGAAAAATAAAATTTTGAATGGGTATATCTACGGAATCATTGGGCGGATTTTACCCATTCACGAATTCGACCTTCGTAATTAAGCCCCAAACCTACTCTAACAATATCGAGTTTCTAAGTCATTTCTTCCGGGAGTTATTGTGTTGACGGTCAGCCTAACGGCCGACTGCGTAAACACAATAACTTCCGAAAGAAACAACTTAGGAACTCGATATTTGTAGAGAAGGTTTTGACCTAAATTACGAAGGCCGAATTCGTGAATGGGTAAAATCCACCCAATGATTCCGTAGATATACCCAATCAAAATTTTATTTTTTCAATATTTCCCAAAATACAGATCAGATCGAATTGAAATCCAGTACTTCATCGAAAAATAACAGTTCCAAGTTTCATACAGAATTTGATGAGGATGATATGATAAGAAAAATCATAGACATATTTTTTTCAAATTGTTCTAATGACACGATTATCACGAAATTTCGCATGAAGTTGTCTTTCAGCATCTCAAAACTGGCTGTGAAGATTTATCAGGACTGAATCAGTATTTCTCGAGTTATACCGAAAAAATAAACGATATCGAGAAATTTGACATATTTTTTCCAGATATCTCCGAAACTTATGATCGTATCGAACTGAAATTTGGTACACTGCTGTGAAATATGAAGCTCAAAGTGTGAGTGGCCTTTTTTTTCGGATATGATGAATGGTTTCCGGAAAAAAAATTTTTTTTAATTTACTGACAATATGATCCTGACAAAATCTGGCTCATAGTTGCGCGTCGTTATACTCCACCCAACTGTCAAGTTTAAATCCAATCGCTCAAGTAGTTTTCGAAATAAAAAATAAATAACTTCAAAACTTCAACTGCCTATAACTCCGAAACTGTTCGACCGATTTGGCCCATTAACGAACTTAACGGCGGCATTCTGATGCGCAACCTATCCTGAAAGTTTCAAATTGCTAGCTTGCTTCTGTCGACAGTTAGCGTGTCTACGGGAGGCCGGCCGGACAGAATCGTTTTGACACCGGATTCGTCATCAGTGAGTCCAACCTAGTCGATTGAGACCATTTTCGGCTCAATCATCCAAAATTACAGACATTTGGACAAAACGATAGCACGCTGTTTCCCTTGAACATGCGCGCAATTAGTCCTTAGGACTTCAGCAACATAAATTCAAGAGATCGATCCAACTTGGACAGATTAATTGAGATAACAGTGCAAAAAAACTAAATAAAGATCAGATCCATTCCCTAGAGTTGCAAAATGGTGCAGGACGATAGCCTACCATGTCGATTTTGGAAATTTTTAAAAAACTGCTCGGAAACGTCTAAAAACACTTCTGTGTATCCTGCTCAGCTCTATATTTCAACTTTCCCCCCAAAATAGTCGAAATATAGTCCTACTTTTTCTATTTCGAGTTGGAGCACGCTTCGATAAACACCTCATTAAATTTGTATATTATAGAAAAACCTATTGGCTCTATACCAAAGATATTCATACCAGGACTCCCGAACTAATAGTGAAAATCGATTATTATCAGATATCAGGACTGAATATGTTCGCTACTGTTATCTCACTACGTTAATTGGATTATACAGATTGGAACATCATAAACCCCTATTTGTCTTATAGAAATAGTGCCCTCTAGTCGTTTGGCTTCGGTTCCAACAATAATGACAAACCAACATTGTTCCTTGTTCCTATAGCCACTAGATAAGGCGATTGTAACATTGTGAATTATGAAAGTGTGATTTAAGTAACAATCTCCATTTCTCGAACGAAGTTTCGACTTCAGCATATATTCAATATTCTGTGATCTTCTTATCATGTTATCCCCATTAAATTCTGTATAAATCTACGAACGGATTTCAATTCGATACAATCCGTTTTTCTGGAAATATTGGGAAAATAAAAGTTTGAACGGGTATATCTGCGAAATCATTGGGTGGATTTTACGCATTCACGAATTCGACCTTCGTAATCGAGGTCCAAACCTGCTCTATAAATAACGAGTTTCTAAGTTGTTACTTTCGGAAGTTATTGTGTTTACGGTCCGGTCGTTAGGTCGTTAGGCGAACGCCGAAACCATTGGGCGAGTTTCGCCCATTAGAACTCAACCGAGATATTCAGGATCCAAGTCCACCCTGAAATTTTCAAGACTATAGAGCGGCCGTTTGATCATGGATTCTTCATCAGTGATTACAACCTAACCGTTTGAGACCATTCTCGGGTCAAAATTCCAAAAAGACAGACATTTGGGCAGAGTGTTAACAGTAAGTTTTCCATATATATTCCTGAGCTGCACAAGTATTACGCCCCATCAGATTCGATGAATACGACTCAACATTGTACGGAAGTTCCGAACTTGTTAAAGCAATCAGATACCTAGATGAAGTTACAAGTTTGTAGCAATTACGTGCTGCTATATTCGGTGTATTTCATACCCTGTACTACCGTTAACAACCTTGAATTGTCTTGTATTAATCAACTCAGATGATTATTCTGATTTCCTCAGTATACTGAAGCTGGAAAGTACGATTATAAACATACAGAGTGTAACAGCCAAATGGAATAAATTCGATAACGAATAAATGAGGGGGTGTTAGGAAAAACGCTCGGACACGTCGATTTGTAATTTTAAATGCGCATAGTTTTCAAGAAAATAAAATTATATAGGGTGTTCCATGCGACCGTGGCCAATACCAACTTTCTTATTTCAAATGTAACCCCCTGTATATTATTTATTTTTTGGATTCTTCAGAAAATTCTAGACATAATTCATGTACAATGCCCTATACCTATCTTCAACTTGTTCGGAAATATTAAGTGTTTTCAGAAATGTTTAGTAACGTTAGAAGACAATTCTACACCAGATTAGCATGTTGCCAAGACGTTCGCGGCGAGCATGTTGATGCACATTAATGTTTTTTTTTGTTTTTTTTTTTAATTATTAAGAAATAATCAGTATTACTTATCAGGTTTCAAGTGTAATGTACCGAGTTTGTGAAATAAAATAATTTTTATTGAAAACGTTGATTTTTGCACTAAATCTGAAAACACTTAATATTTCCGAAATAGTTAAAGATAGGTATAGGACATTGTGTATGAATTGTGTCTAGAATTAATCCAAAAAATAAATAATATACAGGGGGTTGCATTTGAAATAAGAAAGTTGGTATTGGCCACGGCCATATGGAACACCCTATATAATATTTTTTTCTTGAAAAATATGGGCATTTAAAACTACAAATCGACGTGTCCGAGCATTTTTCCCAACACGCCCACATTTATTCGTTATCGAATTTATTCCATTTGGCTGTTACACTCTGTATATAAAACAACAGCAGTATTAGGTATTGATTTTTAATTATGTGTTCATTCACCCAATATTTTACAATTGCCATTCAAAGTGATTTCCAAAACCCCTTAGAAACGTTTCAATTACACGAGTCGACCAACATATTGAAATGTAAAAATAATAATCCTTCGAGCCGGATTTGAACCAGCGACCTATGGATAACCACTTTCTCTACCTCCTACAGTCCACCGCTCTACCAACTGAGCTATCGAAGGTTGTTAATATGGTCCTGATTTTTCCACTGCAGTCTGTAATATAACACATAACTAATCAAATAACTGATTCAATCTTGTTAAAATCTTTTCAATCAAAATCGCGGAAGGTAAATTAAATTGATAAACAGGGTGAGTCTTCCAGCTGTACATTAATTTCAACCATTTACAATTTACTGACAGCACGGTGTCAAAAGAATTTTGCGAAAAGTTTCTAGTCATTATTCTCCAACTAACTGCCAAGTTGCAATCCAATCGTTCCAGTAGTTCCCGAATTATCACAGAAATAACCTAAAAATTTTAGAAGGCTCTTATTAGTCCGTAAACGTTTCGCCGAATTTGCTAAACAAAAATGTTAATATCCAAGAGCATCAATAATGTTGAAAATTCCATTAGATACTAGCATTAAACAGTCAAGGCAAAATGACGAAAATTTAAATTAATTTCAAGATTCGCACTCCAACGAAATGTGTTGTACACCCCATTACATCCATGGATTTCCCATTAATTTTGTTCCAAACTCTGATGGGCCGTATATCTGGATGAAATATCGAATGCCGTTATTGAATTTCGGTTAATGCGCCATCAACTGATGTTCCATTTTATTGATAGCCGTGATAATAAGATTCTAGATTGCAATATGATGGCACATTATTGCTTTCATTACGTCGTGAAACTATAGTTTGCGGTCATATTTTATGTACGCGCAAATGTTCGAGATGATTTAGGAGACAAGTAATAATCTTGTTGTATAGGAATGAATAATATCACGCAAAACAAAATTCCGAAGCAATGGGGGTTTATCCTTTAAACGAAAATGCAGTTATTTTCATGAAAAACCTTCAGAACATCACATTTCAAACATATAATTTCAATATTATATTTTTAAAAAAATGTTTGATCACTTAAAACCGAAAAATAAAAATGGGGATTTGCATTTGAAGGGATTTGTCATGAGTGCACGATATGGCAACGTCGAATTCAGCTTTCTCGGAAAGAAAAGGACGTCAAATGTGTTACTTTGCTCAGGAAAACAGAAATAGCTATACTTCGATCTGGTTAGAGTAGAAGACAACGACCAAGGAATAGAAAAAGAAGAGCACAGACTGTCATACTGACAAATCGCAAACGGAAATTGTTTGGTTATATTGACAAAGAACACGTGTGTACCACAAAATAGGAATAAATATTTCGTTTTTCTATAGCAGAAAAAGCTATTCTAGTAACCACCGTTGTCACTTCGTGCATGCCTGACAAATCCCAAACCCCAATTTTGAAACCTGATTTTGAATACTTTCTGAAGGTAATTTGAGAAAATGATGAATCAAACCCATAATAATTATGTTCAAATTTGCATTTGCAGTAATAACCCAAATTCAGGAAAAACCCCCATTGGTCTCCTTGAACTTTATGCAGGAAGACACGAAAAGACGTGCGAATACAAATATTATAATTGCCAGTTTGAAGTGGCATTTTTGAATAATTGTCAGTTTGAACTATCAATAACTGATAATTGCCAGTTTGAATTGTCAGTTTGAACTGACAAATAGCCAGTTATTTAGTTAGCATCATGGCCGTTCAAACTGACAATGGGGGTTTTTCCTGAGTTTGGGTTATTACTGCAAATTCATCATTTTCCCAAATTACCTTCAGAAAATATTCAAAATCAGATTTCAAAATTGGGGTATGGGATTTGCCAGGCATGCACGAAGGGGCAACGGTGTTTAGTAGAATAGCTTTTTCTGCTAGGGAATAATGAAATATTTATTCCTATTCTGTGGTACACACGTGTTCTTTGTCACTATAACCAAACAATTTCCGTTTGCGATTTGTCAGTAATATGACAGTATGACAGTCTGTGATCTTTTTTTTTCTATTCCTTGATCGTTGTCTTCTACTCGAAGTATAGCTATCCCTGTTTTCCTAAGCAAAGTAATACATTTGACGTCCTTTTCTTTCCGAGAAATCTGAATTCGACGTTGCCATATCGTGCACTCAAGACAAATCCCGTTAAATGCAAATCCCCATTTTTATTCTCTAGTTTTAGGTGATCAAACATTTTTTTAAAAATGTAATATTGAAATTATATGTTTGAAATGTGATGTTTAAAAGGTTTTTCATGGAAATTACTGCATTTTCTTTTAAAGGAAAAACCCCCATTCTCCATAACTACCAGTTTGAACTGACTATTGGCCATTACATAATAAATATAATATTATCATATTTGAACTGAAAAAATAATCTTTCATTGTCATATATTATATTACATTATATCATTGAGTATTAAACACTGCTTAATACTCAATGATTAGGTATATTATACTATATTATTAGGGACCTTAATTACGAAGGCTGCATTCGTGAATGGGTAAAATCCACCCAATGATTCCGCAGATATGCCCATTCAAAAATTTATTTTTCCAATATTTCCAAGAATACAGAAGAGATCAAATTGAAATCCAGAACTTTAGCGAAAAGTGACAGTTTGAAGGTTCATACAGAATGTCATGAGGATAATATAACCAGAAGATTACAGAATGTTGAATATTTGAAAAAAAAATTTTCAATTGTTTCAATGCCACGATCATCACGAAATTTTGCTCAGAGTTGTCCATCATTATTTTCAATTCAGCTGCCAAGTTTCATCAGGATTGAATCAGTATATTCTGAGTTATTTAGTACACTGCTGTGAAATATGAAGCAAAAATATTTTGCAAAAAGTTGCAAGTCCCTATGCTCCAATCAACGACCTTAAAGCTTCAAATAGCTATAACTCCGAGACCAATTTCGCCAACTAACGAACTTAACTTTCACATTTTGAAATGCAACGAACCCTGACATTTTCAAGTCGTCCGTACGCCCCAAATCGTGCATACGGACGACCGGTCCGACAGAATCGATTCTTATACCGGATTCGTCATCAGTGAGTACAACCTCGTCGTCCAAGACCATTTTTGGCTCAAAATTTGAAAATTACAGACATTCGGAAAAACGATAGCAGGCAGTTCCCCAGAACATATATTGTCTACTCCATTGAAGATTTTCTGACATTCTAGGCGGCTGTGACACATCGAAGTTACGTTGGTAAAAGCCCATTCAGTAATATTTTGATTTGCAGATTTCAGGTTGGTGTTGGAAATATCACTAATCGAAGACTTTTCGCTTTGTTTAATTATATCATTAGTTTCGATCAGGGACAAACGCCAAGGAAAATGTATAAACTTTCTCAATTTTCCTGTCATTTCTTTCCAACTTGTCTGTGATTATCTGATTATAGTTACTCTGATAGCCATCAGAGGGAGAAGCCCTTATCTTCACTCGCGAATAATAAGTTATATTCACATATTTTATTTCTATGATAACATAAAAAAACTTAATTATATTCTGTAACTACAAATGAAGCTGTGTGTGGACTTTCAAGACCTACTTCGACTTCGAAAATAAAATATTAACAAAGTATCGGCTCAATTTTCAATATACTGAAGCAAAGACCTGGCAGGAATATTCTTGGAAGTTTCTCAGTTCCGTTCCAATATATAATGTTCACCAAACTTCATAACAAGTAGATTCCAATAAATGCCAAACAAGTTCATTCTTCAGAACGGCTCGAATCTCTCCAACCTGAAAAGTCGTAAGAGATCTGTTCGGAAGTTCAACTATTATTGGCGAAAACTTGATGTCAACTTCCGAGGTCATTCTTATTGAGTTCCTTCCGATAGCTTGGAGGTATTCAAAGCGAATGAGTTGTTGGAAATGATCGTCTGGAAACTTGATTCGACAGTTTATAAAACTTTCACACATCCAGTCATCGAATATCTGAAGTTTCTATGGGTAGGTGGATAAATCAGCCTTAAATAATCCCAGTTCAGTCGATTTTTTTGCGCGCATGTTCTAGGGGAACAACGTGCGCTACCGTTCTGTCCAAATGCCTGTAATTTTCGAATGTTGAGCCGAAATGGCCTCAAATGACAGGTTGGACTCACTGATGACGAATTCGGTGTCAAAATCGATTCTGTCTGGCCGGCCGGCCGTCACGACTATTAGAGGCGTATGGAAAATTTATCAATTAGAAAATTTCAGGAAGGGTTTCATTTCAAAATACGAAGGTTAAGTTCGTTGATGGGCCGAATCAGCCGAATAGTTTCGGAGTTGGCCATTTGAAATTTTGAGGTTAATTTCCCCATATTCCAGGAACGACTGGAGCGATTAGATTGAAACTTGGCAGTTAGTTGAAGCATTATGAGTTGCAACTTTGAGCAGAATTCCGTTGAATCGTATGGTTACTCAATTAAAAAAAAATTTCAACAGTTTTTTCGAAAAAAATCTTTTTATCCGAAACTATTGTTCATACTCGAGAAAAATTTCAGTTATATCTTGAACTTCATATTTCACAGCAGTGTACCAAATTTCAATTCGATACGGCTATCAGTTTTGGAGATATTGGGAAAAAATATGTAGAATTTCGTGGTTTTCTTCTTGATATCGTTGTTCTTTTCGGTATAACTCAAAAAATACTGGTTCAATCGTGATGAAACTTAGCAGCGAGCTCGAAGATGTTGAGGGACAACATTGTGCAAAATTTTGTGATGATCGTGTCATAAGAACATTTTTTCAAATATTCAATATTCTGTGATCTTCTCATCATATTATCCTCATTAAATCAAATTCTATATGAACCTTCAAACTATCATTTTAAGTACTGGATATCAATTCGATCTAATCTATATTTCTGGAAATATTGGAAAAATGAAATTTTGAATGGGTATATCTGCGGAATCATTGGGTGGAATTTACCCATTCACGAACTCCTTTCGTAACTAAGGTCCAAACCTTCTCTACAAATATCGAATTTCTATGTTGTTTCTTTCGGAAGTTATTGTGTTTACGGCCCAGCCGTTAGGCCAACCGTAAACACAATAACTTCCGGAAGATACGTTTTAGAAACACGCTATTTGTAGAGTACGTTTGGGGCTTAATAACGACGGTCGAATTCGTGAATGGGTATAATCCGCCCAATGATTCCGTAGATATACCTATTCAAAATTTTATTTTTCCAATATTTCCAAAAATACTGATTCGATCGAATTGAAATCCAGTAATTTATCTAGAAAAGCACTGTCGTGAAGGCAGCAGCTTTTACGCTCATGTTCAAATTCGTTGCTGAAGCGGTCATCCACATTGAACAAGCGCGCAAAAGCTGCTGCCTTCACGGCAGTGCTTTTCTAGATTTCTCAAGCTCACTTCTAGAGAACAGAGTGCTATCGTTTTGCCCTAAAATGTCTGTCATTCTCGAATTTTTACTGAAAATGGTATGAAGCGACTAGTTTGAACTAGCTGATGACAAATCCGGGGTCGAAATCGATTCTTTCTGGCAGAGAATTCGATAACTACTGACAAACGGAACAAGCTAGCAACTTCGTTCGTTAATAGGCCTAGTCGGCCTAACGGAGGGGTAGATAAATCAGCCTTACAAAATCCTAGCCTAACGGACGACCGCCTGAACACAATAACTTCCGGAAGAAACGACTTAGAAACTTGATATTTGTAGAGTAGGTTTGGGGTCAGTCTGCATATATAAACATCGATGGTGACAAATCAGAGGCGATTAAAATACAACGGGGTGTAAGGCAGGGCTGCGTTTTGTCACCTTTATTGTTCAATATCTATTCCGAATATATATTCAAAACAGCTCTAGAAACCAGTAAATCTGGAATATTAGTCAATGGTAAACGCCTGAATAATTTGAGATTCGCCGACGACACCGTGATTATGGCAGACAGTATGGAAGACCTGAAGGATTTGATGACAAGGGTGATAGAGATCAGTCAAGAGTACGGACTCGATATAAATATTAAGAAAACTAAATATATGGTGATTAGTAAAACTATAATCCCTGAGGAAGATCTGATAGTTTCAACGAATAAACGTATAAATCGAGTCAATAAATATACTTACCTAGGATCTATGTTGAACGATCAATGGGATCACTCTCAGGAAATAATGTGCCGAATAGAAAAGGCGAGAGCAGTGTTTTCCAAAATGGCTTCCATCTTTAAGAGCCGTTCCTTGACCATGACAACTAAAGTGCGCCTCCTTCGTTGTTATGTGTTCTCGGTATTACTGTATGGGGCAGAGTCGTGGACCCTGACTGATGCCTCGGTGAAGAAACTGACAGCATTCGAGATGTGGCTGTATAGAGGAATCCTAAGGATTTCATGGGTGGATCATATAACCAACGAGGAATTTCTTCATAGGATGAATAAATCTACGGAGATAGTGATGACGGTGAAGTCTCGCATTGGAATACCTGGGCCACGTAATGCGAAACCAGAAAAGATACGGACTACTACAGGAGATTCTACAGGGAAAAATTCCTGGTATTCTACAACGACAACATCGCTTTTCAGGTCGGCAGTAGATAAAGTCAAGATAGCCAGGATGATTGCCAACATCCGGAGCGGATAGGCACTGGAAGAAGAAGAAGGTTTAGGGCTTAATTACGAAGGTCGAATTCGTGAATGGGTAAAATCCGCCCAAAGTTTCCGTAGATATACCCATTCAAAATTTTATTTTCTCAGTATTTAAAAAATGCAGATTAGTTGGAATTGAAATCCAGTACTTTATCGAAACACTATAGTTTGACAGTTTCTTTTGTTATTGTTTACACAATTATATGTTACACAATAACTTCCGGAAGAAACGACTTAGAAACTCGATATTTGTAGAGTAGGTTTGGGACTTAGTAACGAAAGTCGAATTAGTGAATGGGTAAAATCTGCCCAATGATTTAAAAATTTTATTTTTCCAATATTTCCAAAAATACAGATTAGATCGAATTGAAATCCAAAAGTTTATTGAGAAAAAACTAGAAAAGGACTGACGTGAAGTCAGCAACCTTTGAGCGCATATTCAAAGGATATCACCATGCGCGCAAAAGCTGCTTACTTCACGTCAGTGGATTTTTAAGTTTTCTTATAACTGAAAAATAAGCAAAACAACAGTTTTGAGAATGTCGTTTTCCCGAACGTTTTCTCATTGTTAGAATGTCAGAAATAACGATTGGCAGTTGAGGATAAAACCGCAAATTCAGCCTTTCCAGTTGAAGTGAACTCCTTCGTTCGAAAAAAAGTTCAAGAAACAGCCTGCGCCAGCATCTCGGCTATGGCTGCGATAAAAATAATTATCTGGCCTTGTATCCTGAGCGATTCCGTTTTCAAATCGATATGACCGCACTCTACACTCATTTCAAGAGAAACGATGATGTGGAAAGTTGCAAACTTTCCAATCTACCGTAACAGATAATGTTCCTTAGCACTGAGCTTCACAATCAATTTTTTTTGACCTGAAATGAATAGCTTTTGTTTTCCGTTCAGCCAACACTGATGAATCGACCCCTTCGAAACAGGAAATAAAGCGCATCAGCGACCCAATTAATCTGCTAGGTTTGACCTCATCGTAGATGAGATCAACAAGATCTATGAATTTCGTTTAGATCAACACGAGCATTTATCAAAAAATCAACAAATATTTTCATCTGAGATATTCATACCACCAACTAAAGTACCTAGAAAGAGGAGGTAACTTTCAAACAATTCGTATACTGCATCATCAGCACGACTCACCTTTTTTCGATACCTGGAGAACTCTGGGTACTTCTACCCTTTATGCATTCTCTTCTCGTTCGACGTGGTTTTAAGAGAACACCAATAGTAACATACTAGAGCCAAAGGGGTGTGTACAAGTATGCTTTTACAGGCATTACGGAGGAGCAAGAAGGATCATTCCTACAAACAATTCATTGAAGAACTTGAGAATGATTTTCGGAATCCGATGACAATCTGGGAATTTCAAGGGCTACTTTTGATCTTATTGAGAGGCAACCAACATGTTACTGTCACTTAGGGGTGTAGTATAGGTATCCAAGGAATTTGGTAGTCTCAGAAAATTACTGTTCGACTATTCCGGGGTATTGAACGCTCCATACAAAGAATTGTTGCAGATTTCTGGAGGTATTATAGACGGAACGATATTTTATGAGCATGCTGCATTATTTTTGTTCTCAGGGTTTTCACTCCCAGTATCGGAAAAAGAACTACTAAAAACAACTATAATTTTAATGCATGAAAATAATTTCGCAAGTTCCTCTGTGATAAAGCAGTCAGATACAGACTCTTAGTTCAACAAAGTGAACTATAACGTTTCTTATTCTGACTACTTCATCAGACAATATCGAGGAAATCACTTCATTCTGCAATTTTCCCCTGTATTGTCTGATGAGGGAGTCAGATTTAGACTCCGAAACGTTGATATTCACTTTTTTGATCGTTTACTTTTATCTAATATTCATCAGGCAACATTTCTCCTAGGAACTTCCCTTGACAAATATTTCGAATCCCGAAATCCACAAGGGAGTTTTTCTATCAGTAATAATTCTTAATTGATTTTTAATAAATCTCTTTCAGATATTGGGAGTGGAAAACTGAAAAACATCTGAAAATATTCGAATTATCATTGGAAGCATTATCAAAATATGTATTATAGGATTGAGAATAATTGCATTCATGAAAGCATGGAAATATGTGGAAATCTCATTTCAATTCAATATTATTCATAATGCATTATATATACAGGGTCTTTCACGAGGAACCTCACCCATATTTATACGGGAAACTACTGCACGTATTTTCATGAAATTCAGCACTTATAAGTATTTCACGATGCTGATGAAATCTAAAATATTTTCAAGGCATGAGCACCTCCGGTTTTTCCGGAAATGACGTCAACTTCCGTTTTTCAAATTAGAACACCATTTTTTCATTGCAGAAATAGATTCTTTAGAAAATTTCAATTTATTTTGATGTAACATTTTTCAGTTTTGGTTGGAAAATTCTCTCTGAGCCGGAAAATTCGAAAAAAAAATCGAAAATAGAGCTCCGCTGAAACAAGAGATTTTTGGATGGAAAATTTTCATTTTTGGGATTTTTCAAGATTCATGATACAGGGGGTGAAAAAATCGCTTTCAAAGTTAGGGATGACAAAATCGTGAAAAATCAATTTTTTCAAATTAGAACCCCATTTTTTTATGGCAGATGTTGAATCTACGTTAAAAAATAATGTGAGTGTATGCATCACACCCTTGCCCTAAAGTGGATATTTTCTGAGTTATTCACAAAAAACTGTTTTTCGTCTTGAATTTTCAGCTATTTCTTTTCCCTTCACGCCAAAAAGATGACATTTTCAGGAACTGTTACTTAAACCATGTTTTAGATTTTACTACCCTAATATGCAAGAGAAGAAAGTTACAGATTGTTCCTAAATAGATGGCGAATTTGGATTCGAATTTGTATCGGAAACCTCTTTATTTCAACTAATCGGCCATCGGTTTTCTCTCCAGTGATAAATAAATAATTCCTTATGAACCATATGCAAAAACTTACCATGTTTTACATTATTTTTTTTTAATGATAAATATCATTAATTACATCTGCCAAATTCCTCTTTATTCAGTAGCATTTTGTGTTTACTATTAATTTGGTGATAATTCGTATTAAGTTATAAAATCGATCACTATGTTTATCAATGAAGATTATTTAAATCTCATTCTACTTCATGGAGAATGTAATAAAGTTGTAGATAGAACGATTCGACTGTTCATTGAGAGGTTTCCTGACCGACCCAGACCAACGAGAGATACCATTAACAGAACCATGACAAACTTGAGAAATGTCGGATCTTTCGTTAAGAAAACTACACACAGAGAAAAAAAATGTAGTAGAAGATGAGAACAACGAAATTACAGTTCTTGCATATTTTCGTGTGAATCCTCAAAATTCTCTCAAAGATGCCGAGGTTGATCTGGGATTATCTCAATCGAGTGTTTGGAGAATATTAAAAAAACATAAAATGCACCCATATAAATTCAATAGGGTACAGCATTTGAAGGAAACTGACTTCGTCAGGAGAACAGAGTTTTGCGAAGCTATGATGATTCGATTTCAAGAGAATGAAAACTTTTTGGACTGTATAATTTGGACAGATGAATCTAAATTCACAAAGAATGGTTCTTTCAATAGGCATAACAGTCATTATTGGGATGAAGAGAACAACCACCACTTCAGACAATGGAACTTTCAAGAGACCTGGAGTTTCAATGTTTTTTGCGCCATCAAAAATAATGCAATTCTGGATGTTCACATTTATGATGGGACTTTAACTGGTAAGATAGAACACTACACATGTTTGCATTATTTAAGGAATGTTCTCCCTTAGGAGATAGATATTCTGACATATTGACTCAAATAATTGAGCCGCTAGTACAGAACCATAATGACTTATGGTATCAACAAGATGGCGCGCCTCCACACAATTCACTCAATGTGTCAAATATCCTCTACAGGCTATTTGAAGATCGATGGTTGGCGAACAATAGTCCACATCTTTGGCCACCACGTTCTCCCGATTTAACTCCTTTAGACTATTATGTTTGGGGTAGGATAAAAAATATTGTCTACTCAACTCCCCTGACTGATAAAGAGGACTGCATAGAACGAGTCAAAAAATGCGTTCAGGTTTGTTTAGATTTTTAGATTCATAGTTTTGAAACTCAATTTGGTTTTTAAACACTTTTGCAGATCTCTTCCTCCCGATGAAATAAGAAGAGCAACGCACGAAGCATTCCTGAGACGTATAAATAAATGTCTAGAAATTAACGGTCAAAACTTTGAGCATCTTCTCTAGTTATAACTGCGAGAGTTTGCCATGGTTCTCCTAATAGTAACTTGAAGTCGGTTTCAAGAAGGGGTGAAAAATCTACAGCATGGTTCAAATAACAGTTCCTGAAAATTTCATCTTTTTGGCGTGAAGGGAAAAGAAATAGCTGAAAATCCAAGACGAAAAACAGTTTTTTGTGAATAACGGAGAAAATATCCATTTTAGGGCAACGGTGTGATGCATACACTCACATTATTTTTTAACGTAGATTCAATATCTGCCATAAAAAATGGGGTTCTAATTTGAAAAAATTGATTTTTCATGATTTTGTCATCCCTAACTTTGAAAGCGATTTTTTCACCCCCTGTATCATGAATCGCGATTTCGATTTTTAAAATGGATACATCAATCTTACATCTTGAAAAATCCCAAAAATGAAAATTTCCATCCAAAAACCTCGAAGTTATTCTTGTTTCAGCGGAGCTCTATTTTCGATTTTTTTTTCGAATTTTCCCGCTCAGAGAGAATTTTCCAACCAAAACTGGAAAATGTTACATCAAAATAAATTGAAATTTTCTAAGAAATCTATTTCTGCAATAAAAAAATGGTGTTCTAATTTGAAAAACGGAAGTTGACGTCATTTCCGGAAAAACCGGAGGTGCTCATGCCTTGAAAATATTTTAGATTTCACCAGCATCGTGAAATACTTATAAGTGCTGAATTTCATGAAAATACGTTCAGTAGTTTCCCGTATAAATATGGGTGAGGTTCCTCGTGAAAGACCCTGTATTTCATAATAGTTTTCTTTAAACGTATAAAAAATTGACTCTTGGATAACGAACCAAACGAAAAAACGAAACCAAACTATGAAAAACTACAGGATGTAAAGGTAACCTGACATTGATTTTGTAAGCTTTCTATTTGAATTGAGGGTTGAAAAAAATGGTTCGAGATTTCAAAGGAATTCATGAATTAAAAAAAAAAGCATTCCTTTGAATTTCAGAATCGAGTCATTTAGTTGGTATAACGTTTGATCAGACCCCTCTACTATTTTTATATCCTGTAAAGTCGCTAATCATAAAAGAAATTAATGAACTCTAGGAAAACTATATCCGACCTATGGAGAAACATCAGTTGAAAAATTTCGAAGAGAGAAAAAATCACATTTTCACGAACCTTTTACTCCTCTGGAGTTCGACTAGGAGGGATTAAATTCCATAGATTGTTCTAAGTATGAACTGAAATGTATCCGGCAATTTTCGGAGCAAATTCAACATGAGGATGAATTCTTGCACCCTATTGTATCGTCGTCTCTTCAAATATTTGTATTACACGATTTCAACGTTTTTGTTCCATTCTACAGAATTGCATTAGGTATAAAAACCCAATCTACGAGAAGCTTTTGTGCTTGAAAAAATATTTACCCTTTGTATTTCAGCTCATTCTGTATTCGTTGGAATTATAAGCAGAATTAAGGATGGACAATTAGCTCGAGAGTAGAATTTATGAAGTTTATACAGGGTGTCTCGATAGGAATGGCGCATAAATCTACTCAAGTAACTCCGCCATCATTGATTCGAAAAATCTTGTTCCATATGAAAAAATCTAGAAAAGCACTGACGTGAAGTCAGCAGCTTTTACGCGATTGTTCCAATTGCGAAATGGTGACTCGGGAATTTCAGTGAAATTTCAATGAAATATAAAAATGTTAAAAAAAATTTTCAAAAAACAAATTTTTTTTTTTATTTTTCCATGGATGATTATTCTTATTGGCACTGTCCAACCAAGTTTTATTACGATCAGATAAATATTTTTCGAGTTTCTGAAAAATCAAAATTTCAAATGGCTGTAGCACAAAAACCTTTGGACAGATTTGGCCCATTAAGGAACTTAACCGAGATATTCAGGATGTTAACCTAACCTGAAAATTTCAAGACTTTAGATCGTTCCGTTCGAAAGTTACAGCGCACACGGACAGAATCAATTTTGACCACGGATTCTTCATCAGTGAGTCCAACCTAGTTGTTTGAGACCAATTTTGTCTCAAAATTCAAAAATTACAGACATCGTGACTAAATGATAACGCGCTTTTCCCCAGAATAAGCGCGTAAAAATGATCACAAGGTGATCCAGCAATAGACACCTCCAATTTTCAGAACCAGATTCTTCGGGCAAAAATTGGGCAATTTTGTTCTATAAATTTTTACGCGCTTGTTCTGGTGAACAGCGCGTTATCATTTCGTCACGATGTCTGGTATTTTCGAATTTTGAGCCGAAACTGGTCTCAACATTGATTACAAGAATTTTGTTAGATAGTATGATCTCCTTTCAGAAATATGCGGCTTATGAATTTTGTAGGTACGTATTGATAAATATTGAATTCAAAAGTTATGAATTTGTTACATATTTCATATTTTGTAAAATATGTCGTGGAAATGTTCATATTTATTATTATTGAAATACGAACCATTCCTTTTGCTGTTCATGTTACAGTTACCTATCAGACGAATTAGCCAGAAGAATTTCAAGGTGATTCTGGATATGCATCTCATGACGATTTCTGACTGAATGAAATGAATTATCATCACTCAAATTTATCAAAATGAATTTATTGCCGGATATTACTTCCGTGAATATTCCAGATTTTTTATGGCAGATAGAAATGCATAGAATACATATGGTGCGGACACTCTTTGACATATTTTGGGTCCGAAATGGGGTCCAAATGTTGCCAAAATACGGCTTTGTAGTCCTACATTAGTTTTCGCCGATAGATGCCGACATAGGAAAATCTGCCATATAAAATCTGAAATATTTACGGAAGTTACCGTCATATCAAAACTAGTCAAATCAGAACTTCTTTCTGATTTTCTGAGTTGGAACATACATTATTTTCAAGAATTTTCAAAAATAAATTCATTCTGACAAATTTGAGTTATGATTATTCATTTCAGTCAGTCAAAATGGCGATAAACATATAAAGGTTTCCTTCGTCTCTGAATACACAAGTCTGAAACTTGATATTTTTGAATACCTACCTGTTCATTACAAGGAGTATTTAGTATCTCACTATTTAGTTCGTGGAAATGAAGTCTTCCAGAGTTGCGTTTTCAAAAATACCTCAAGAACTCATTTTGAACGATAGATACTACAATTAATTTGACTGGTTTGAAATTCGTCTGATAAATTCATATGTTAGCATGAACTGCAAGTGAAAATTCATTTTTCAATTTCAGAAATGATAAACATGAACATTTATTCGGAATATTTTCATAAGTATGTAACAGAATTCATACCTTTTGAGTTGAATAGGTATTTATTAATAGGTACATACAAAATTTATAAACCATATTTTTATGAAAGGAGATCATCCAAAATTTCCAATGAAATCCATGAGTAATATCAATCTCCCGTTCCATTTTCACCGTTGTTTTGGCTTCTGAATGTCTTCTTGTATCATCCATGAAAGTGTTCTTACAATAAGACTCATATTGCTCCTTATTTCCTTATACATATTTCATATTATTAACGAGTAGATGTCCACATTTGTTAAACTCCTATTATATTTTAGTAAGAATCCATAATTTCCAACATCTGATTCATTTTTGGGAACTAGTTCAATCAGATCAATCACATTATAGCTCCATTCATTTTATTCACCGGAATTAATTATATGGACTTGACAAAGCGACCTCAGCGCCAACATCGTTTACAGAGCCAAGTAGGACAATATTTGACAATTCTGGGACCGCGTTTTGGACCCAAAATTTTAGTGGTATAACAGTAGGAAAGTGTCGACACTTGATATATTCTATGCATCTTGTGGCAGATGTTACGATGCCGGCATCTAACGGCGAAAACAGAAGTAGAACAATTACGCTGTATTTTGACAACGTTCGGACCGCTTTTCGGACCCAAAATAAATATGTCGAACAGTATTTGCACCATGTATTATTCTATGCATCTCTGTAATAAGGTTCACATAGGGAGAAGGGGAATTTTTTTCCCTTGATTCATACAGGCACTAAGCATTTTGAAATCTTGACGAGAAATCATTACACTGGTAAACACACAGTTTGCTGCCGGAAATTTTCCTTCTGTTCCTCTGTAATTTGGGTCTGCTGAATCCAAAAATGCCACCAGATTTGCTCCATCAGATCGTTTTAAGAAAATACGACAACAGTTGACATTTCTAACATATAGGGTTATTTAAGGCAGCACTACCTACATATATGTAGTGCTGCTATCCATCAAATAAACGAAACACGAATAAAAAGTAAGATATTTATTGTACAACAGTATACTCACAAAAATCATCACACATATCTGCCAAAAAAACTCAACGATTACGGTAGTATGTAATTTTGGTGTCTGGGTGGAGAAGATTATTTTCCTTTAGTCTGGAGGCAAGCAACTCGGAAGAATCCTTTGGGAGGTTCAAATCTCTGATAAGATCGCTTAGCTCTTCCTGAGTAAAGAGCTCAGGACGTGTTGAATCCCCTTTAAAGGCACTGTCGTTTTCCTCAAATCTATTAGTCTGTTGTTCGTCAGATAACCTTTCGACATTATCCTCTGGTAATGTAGGTAGGATGCTAAATATTGAAATGGGTATCTGGTCAATCTGATGTGTAATTGGTCTTATTGCTGAATCCAGTTTAGGATATGTCCACGTATGTCGATAGTTACGATTAATGCCCTTTATATTCACAAGACAGAAATAGCAATCGTCAAAATGATTTTTTGGCTCCCTCCATACCATTGGGACACCAAACTTTAAACATTTTCGTTGTCCTTTCGTCCACTGTCGCAAGATTTCAAGGCAAGTTTTGCACACTACATGTGGAGCCCAGGATTTATCTTGATCTCCTAAATGAACACCAAAATAGGCTTGATATGCCCTTTTTATAAAATCACAAACTGGTTTTCTACTTTCCTTCACAAAATACTCGCCACATATGAAGCAAGTTCAGACTAAATTTTACAATGGAATGCAGTCGACTTAATAGGAATTTCAGAGAAAATACTGTTTACTTTTAGGACAATAGTTAAGAATCAATTAGCGCTAATTTCATGTTATGTGCATTTACAATGAGTACACTTTAATTAGAAGTCATTTTTCTTAGAATTTGTTAAGTTTGTTCATAAACATATTGCAATTATAGTGGTGGAATGTACAGAAATGTAAGAATATTTAAGTATTTCATAAGTATGTTATATCTCAAAACCTAGAGCTGATACAAAGAAAAGGTTTGTATTTTTGGAATCAGCACAGATGAATTAACCAAAATCAGTTAATTTTTTTTCGGCAGCAAAACAAAAATTTTTTTTGTTGGGCTGTGTTATTGGGTGATATCAAAAAAAGAACAAGATCGAGGATGAAAGTAGATATTCATTGAAACTATACCAATAAGAATCGTTGGTACTTGAATATCTAGCATCACAGAAACCTGAAAACATTTACCGAGAATTTTTCGATGAATTAAAAGAAAATTATCGATTAACGATTATTTATTTTGTTTTCCATGAATTCCTTCGGATGTTATTATTTCAGAAATTTCAATCCAAAGCAGAGTGAATTAATAGGTAACCAAGGTAAATATTTGGAAACAAAGCGAGATCGAAGTGCAAGGTATTGATTTCGCGACCTACTAAACTTCTGCGAATATGCTGTGTCCGCATACTTTTTCATTGCCGTAGTTCCTTTTGCGCTGTAAACCTAACATTCCGGATTTTTAGTCTATATGTGAATTAATATATAATATTAATTAAATCGCAATACTAGAATTGTGAAAATGATATTTTTCAACTCGACTAGACAGATTATTATATTATAGAAAACTCAGTTGATTCACTGATGACTTTCATTTTCAGATGTAGTTCATTTGGATGTTTATACTAATATAAAAGTTTATTAAATGAATTCTAGAAAAGTGTACTCTTCGGCAAAAAAATGTTGATTTTTACGGGCTTGTTCTGCGTTATCATTTTGTCACGATATCTGTAATTTTCGAATTTTGAGCCGACTAGGTTGGACTCACTGATGAAGAATCCGTGGTCGAATTTGATTCTGTCCGTCCGTCCGTTAGGCATAGAGTCAAATTATCTCGGTTCAGTTCGTTGATGGGTAAAATCGCTCGAATAGTTTCGGAGTAATGCCCATTTGAAATTTTAAGGTAAATTTCTCGATATCTCATGAAGTAATGATCAGATTAGAACTTGGAATATACCTAGTTTTTAAATACCAACGTGCAACTAAGTGCAAAATTTCGTGTAGATCCGAATGTTGGAAAATTCAAAAAAATATTTATTCGGGAATATTGTGAATTTTTGGTTGAAAACAATTTTTATTCGTTTTTAAGGTTTTTATGGGTTTTCACTCTCAATATCTGAATGAACTATTAAAAATTAAATGAAATTGTTTTTTTCATGAGAAACGCCCTTGCGGATTGCACTGTCAACTATTTGTCAAGGGCAGTGTCTTACAGAAAAGGTTATCAATGAACAACACAGGAACAATACAAACGATAAAGAAAACGAACTGTGACGTTTCAGAGTACAAATCTGACTCTTTCATCAGCCAAATTAGAAAATTTCAAGAATTATTTTCTTTCCATTTGAGACTTTTGTCACATTGACAGTTTCGAGAAAACATAGTAACACAGATTTATTTGGTTTGAAAGTTTTTTGATTCTACCTCCTTTTGAAGTAAATTTAGCCAAATAGAGTCAATTTCTACCGAACAATGTGCAAAATTACTCTCTCCATTTAACAAAATGGAAGAGGACTCTTTGATTTTTTTTTCAAATTATCTGATTCCAACATCAGTAATTTTGTATTGTCCCAATCTATCATGTGATTTCCAATGATCGAACATACATGGTTCGCTATTTGGGATTTTTCTGTCTCTATTCCTTAGGTTGTTTTTGTGCTCTCGTTTTCTGATATCTAACGGTCTTGACGTTACCCCTGTATATGTCTTTCCACAAATACAGGGAACTCTAGAATCAAAATTTTTTTATTTTTGTTTCTCGTTAATTGGTTTGGTTTTAGTTAGAATGGATCTTAAATCATTTTTTGATTTCAAAACCGTTCTTATATTGAATTTAGCACCAATTATTCTGATCTTTTCTGAAAGTCCATGTACATAAGGAATCAGTGGTGGGCTGTTGATTCGGTTGATAATTAGAGAAAGATTTTGTGTCTAAATTCGAAAAGGTTCTATTTATAAATTTTTTCGAATATCCGTTTATTTCAAGAAACGATTTGATGTAATTCAAATCACGTTGACGAATCTCATGGGTTGATGAGATTACATTAGCTCTATTATAAAGGATTTTACAGATACCTCTTTTCACACTGAATTGATGATTGGAATAAAAATTAAGATATCTATCTATTTGTATGTGTGTCTTTCTTCTGTAAGAAACTGCCCTTGACGAATAGTTGATACCGCAATCAGCAAGGGCGTTATTCATAAAAAAAACAATTTTATTTAATTTTTAATAGTTCTGTTTCAGATATTGGCAGTGAAAACCCATAAAACCCCAAAAAATAATGCGAAATCCTCCCAAAATAAGCTTCAATCGATACTTAAAAATTTTTCTCTTCATAAATATTGACTAGACCTCAATGAAATTTGGCACAAATCTTAAAATCAGTATTTTACAATAACGTTCCAAATTTCAATCCGATCCGATGTTCATTTTTCGAGATATAAGGAAAATAATATGCCAAATTTCATTCTATTTGGAATTTCGACGTTCTAACCAGTTGATACATTTATTCTCATTCATGGCATTTTGAAATATTGAGGTTATTTTTCTAATAACTGAAGAAGAACTCAGGCGATTAGAAATGAACTTCTTATTTAGTTGAAGAATACCGACGAGCAACTGTATGCAAAATTTCGTGTGTATGGTACGAGTAAAAAATTCAAATCAAAGATGATTAGAAAATTTCCCAACATTGCAAAATCAATTAATTTGGGAAATTTTCATCTGTTTTCAATAGAAAATCTCACGGACCCTGTCAGTGTTTAACAACGCTGTTCAATTTGAATTTGATCCGATATTTTTCTTCGGAGATATTGGGAAAAATTATGTCAAATTCTTTGGTTCTTTCCTCGTTATCGCTGTTATTTATGAACGAACTTAAAAAATACTGATCCGATCATAATGAACTGAGCAACAAGTTGGAAACTGCTGATGTGCAAGTATGAGCGAAATTTCGTGATGATAGTGTTATTAAAACAATTCAAATTTTTTTTTTCGAATATTTAATATTCTGTGATCCCCTCCCCTCATCATATTATTCATATCATCATTGGGTGGATTTTAGCAATTTGCGAATTCGGCTATCGAAATAAAACTCAAAGTGCTTACAAATCATCTAGTCTATCGGCTAATTCTTTCAGATATTGTGTTGACTATCCGTGGTTAGACCGAAATCGGTCTCAAACGACTAGATTGGACTCAGAGATGACAAATCCAGTGTTGAAAACGATTATGTCCGTGGGCACGATAACTATCGAACAAAGCAAGCAAGCGACTCGATACTTTCAGGGCATATCGCGCGTCTTAATACCGCGGTTGAGTTCTTTGATGGGCAAAATCGGCCAAACGGATTCAGAGTTATAGCCATTTGAAATTTCGAGGTTATTTCATCGATATTTTAGGAACTACTAGAGCGATTGTTTTGAAACTTGGCAATTAGTGGATGCATAACGACGCGCAACTCTTCGCGGAATTTTGTTGATATCGTATCGTCCCTAAATAAAAAAAAACCTAGGCGAGCACTGACGTGAGGTCAGGAGCTTTTACGCGCTTGTTCCGTTGCCAAAGCGGTCATCTATACATGTATTGACCCTGCCAAAGGCAGATTTTTTTCATATGGTCCTCACAAAATTCTGCATAAACATCAAGCTATAATTTTCGATCAAGTACTAGATTGCAATTCAATCCAAAATTTTGAATGGTTATAACTATCTAAAGAATAAATGGCAAATTAAACCCATTCAAGCATTCAATCTTCTTCATTAAACTGAAAACCTACTCTTCAAATATATTCCCTATGTAGATTCTTCCTAAAGTTAATGTGTTTACTGCCAGCCTAACCACTGATAGTGAACAAAATAACTTCCGGAAGAATCTACTCAGTAGCTTGATAATTGTAGAGCAAGTTTGGAGTTTCATAACGAATGCCGAATTGGCGAATTGTTAAAAACTATCGAATGATACCCTTTCGAAATTTCCCGATATTTCCAAAAACATGATCGAATAGCCCTTCAATGAAAAACCCCGCCTTGAAGTTTCAGCCAAATAGGTTCTACAGAACAATGAGCAAAATAACTCTCCCATTCAACAAAGTACAAGAGGATTCTTTAATTTTTTTTGCTCATTGTTCTGTAGACCCTATTTGGCTGAAACTTCAAGGTGGTTTTCTTCAATGAAGGGCGATTCGATCTATGTCTTTGGAAATATCGGGAAACTGAAATTCTGAAATGGTATGTCTGCGGAATCATTCGATAGTTTTTACTAATTCGCCAATTCGGCCTTCGTAATTGAACTCCAAACTTACTCTACAATTATCAAGCTACTGAATAGATTTTGCCGGAAGTTATTTTCTAGGTTTTTTTTGTTCAAATATTTGATATTCTGCGATCTCTTGATGATCATATTATCCTCACGAAATTCTGTATGATTCTGTAGAGTGTAGGGGTCGATCTGAATTCCAGTTCTTGATTGAAAATGACAGGTTCATACAGAATTTGGATAGCATAATATGATCAGGAGTTCGCAGAATATAGAATATTATAAAGAAAGAAAATTCAATATTTTCTAAATTTTCTAATGATAAGATCATCACGAAATTTTGTACAATGGTGTCCATCAGCATTTTCAAATACTCTATCAAGTTTTATAATGATTGAATCTGAATTTTTCGAGTAACCCTGGAAAAAGCAACGATACCGAGAAAAACCGACGAAATTTGACACCTTTTTTCCTGATATCTCCGAAAATCATAACCGTATCGAGCTGAAATTTGGTACACTGCTTTGAAATATTGAACTACAGGTTAAAAATAGTTCGAAAAAGATAAACAATTTTCGAAAAATATTTTGAGAATTTTTTTTTCAATCAACTGACTGTACGATCTCAACAACAATCTGAGAGACGTAGCGTGTCGTTATTCCTCAACTTACTGCAAAGTTTCAATTCAATCGCTTCAGTAGTTTCTGAAATATCACCAAAATAACCTCAAAATTTCAAATGGCCATGCCCCCGAAACCGTTAGGCCGATTTGGCCCATTGTAGAACTCAACCTTTGTATTCTGATGCGCAAACTACCTTGAAAGTTTCAAGTCGCTAGTTTGCTCCGTTCGAAAGTTATCGTGTCTTCGGCTGGACAGTCGATTGAGTCCATTTTATGGAAAAAATCGAAAATTGCAGATATTTGTACGAAACGATAGCACGCTGTTCTCCAGAACCTGCGAGCAAAATTGCCATTCTTCAGAAGAAAATTGACGGGTCCGATCTATTTTCCGAATTTAATCACTGACACTGACACCCGCATATTACTAACGCAAATCTGTAATATCGTTAAAACTATTTCAACAGTTGAAATTATTTTCTGAGAAAATAAGAGCCTCGCCGAAATTATTTATCAACATGAATGCATATTTTCATTGAAGCTCATTCAATCATGAAACAAACCATTCCAACGAATGAATCACTCATTACCATCGTTGTAAAATCTGTTTTCAAAGGGCACAACGAAGGCCAGTAAATAAAAATATTCAATCATTTCAGACGACTCAAATTCTTCTTCTCCATTTTTGTTTAATAATAGAAAAAAACAAACATTTCCTTGGAAGCAAGATTGGTTATTATTTGCTAGTTTATTTACGTAAAGAAATATTGAGCAACAACACAGTAAAGCTATAAACATTCTGAACTCACACTTCATTTCCACAGTGCACCAATTTTCCGATCACAAGTGACTAGAATGTTGCACGGATAAGTTCCGGAATCGGGATATCGAGAGGGAAAATAATTTCCTCGTATTTTTCATTCAACATGAATAACCCAGTGACTCTATTCGTTATTCCGTTTCTTCTCGTCCAAGTTCACAGTGCCACGATTCCAGTAAATGTGGGCCAGAATGGCGGAGAAGGATTACAGGATTTGTCATCGAGGTGAATATTCCCTTTATCCCATCATTCTGAGATTTTACTGACTTATGAGGGGATATTCTGGAATTGATGAATGTTTTTTATGCGGGTCAATTCATACCGATGACTGTACAAGCGGGTTTTTACTTGATTCGTTTTTTTTCTTGTTTCTCATGGTTGGTAATGAATTATTCTGAATTTTTCTCGCGAAATCCCCTGTTTGTCACACATTGATTTTATAATTTCAAAGAGTGATGTCCGTCCTCCATTATATTCGAAAAACTCCTTTGCAAAAATGAGTAGTGTATCAATCGAAAAGTGTTCATTTTTCGAAGTATAATTCAAATTTTGTCGTTGCAGATCTTTTTACAAAATTAATTATTTCGTCAGTGTCTTTTTGGGTTCACCAATAGAAGGAAATTCTGTGTCGTCTCTTTCACTTAAAATCTTTCTTATTGTGTTGATGTGCAGCTAAAAAATGAGTATCTATTCATATAAAATATAATACCTTGGTTTTCGCTCACATACGTCGAAAATGTTGGATAGCATGTGATAAATCATTTATTCCAAATTATCAGGATTACTATCAGAATAAGCAGAATTCAATGGGGGTTTTTCCTGAATTTGGGTTATTACTGCAACTGCAAATTTGAACATAATTATTATGGGTTTGATTCATCATTTTCCCAAACTACCTTCAGAAAGTATTCAAAATCAGGTTTCAAAATTGAGGTTTGGGATTTGTCATGCATGCACGAAGTTACAACGTTGTTAAGCAGAATTGCTTTTTCTGCTATAGAATAACGAAATATTTATTCCTATTCTGTGGTATATACGTGTTCTTTGTCAATATAAGCAAACAATTTCCGTTTGCGATTTGTCAGTAATATGACAGTATGACAGTCTCTGTTCCTCTTTCTCTATTCCTTGGTCGTTGTCTTCTACTCTAACCAGATCGAAGTATAGCTATCTCTGTTTTCCAAAGCAAAGTTACACATTTTACGTCCTTTTCTTTCCGAGAAAGCTGAGGTCGACGTGGCCATATCGTGTACTCATGGCAAATCCCTTTAAATGCAAATCCCCATTTTTATTTTTCAGTTTTAGGTGATCAAACATTTTTTAAAAATATAATATTGAAATTATATGTTTAAAATGTGATGTTCTGGAGGTTTTTCATGAAAACAACTGCATTTTCGTTTAAAGGAAAAACCCCCATTCTATAAAGCACTTCCTGGTACTTTGTCTCTGCTTCTTCATAACTACCTTCGGCATTTTTAGTTTCCAAGCGTGATGATTTCTCGCGAAATCCCCTGTATAGGAAGTTATAAAAACATAATAATTTTTCTCTGAGATTTACGAGGGGTCACTCTAGAAAAGATTTATGTTTTTTACGTTGGTCAATTCAAAACGGTGAATGAATATGGAAAACGTTAAAATGTTTATTTCTTTGTTGTGTCAAATGATTATTTCAAGTTTTGTAGCTACTGGAATAATTTGATATCATCCGGAATATCCCCACTACAGGCAATTCTTTATAACTTAATAATATTTATTCCTATCTTGCTGAGTTCAAATTGACTCATGAGAATACTCTGAAATTCATTATGTATTATTATTTTTAACTTGAGTCAGTTAACATACATATTAACAATATACATTTACATTGACCTTTTAAGAAAGTTAAAATTGTTACATCCTTGCGTTAAAATGATCAATGACCATGGTATAAAAGTAATGTGAATAAATTATTTTGATTTTTTTTGCAAAATCCCCTCTATAGAAAAACTTTCCTAGCATTATAATTTTTCTCATAACTCTGAGATGCAACTGTGGAAAAGATTTTGTCCACGACCATTGGATAATTTATTTATTTCGATGGCTCTTGTTGAAGAAAAATGACAGTCATTAATCAAGAATTCATTCAAAAACTTTATATATTTTTACACTCACAAACATTCATATTCATACCTTACTAAAGACATTTTTCAGCATCCTAGTCCACCTCTTCAGCCGACTAGGCTATCGAGGTAGCACTAATCATACACTCCATGCATAGATTAAGTAAAAGTTTTGACGTTTCTCGTGAGCTTGACAGCATGATGTAAGTAAAACATGGTGTGCTCATCTGCTCATCTGTGATCGTTTTTACCAATGATGACGTCCAATTTTTCATTCAAATTCAAGGAAATATATATTCTGTGCTTTTAATTTGAATGAAAAAAGTGACATCAGCATTGGTAAATATGATTACAGATGAGCACACCATGTTTTACTTACATTATGCTTGACAGTTTCCAGCGATAACAGAGAATGAAATTCAGCATTCCGACAACTCTATTGTGGGTTCTTCAAAATGCAGAATTATTCCAATTTTACCAATGAAGTCGTGGACAACGTATAGTATTCAACTCGCATATAATGGATATTATATGCCCATCGAATAATATAATAATATTTTTACGTTCATCAATTCGCAACGGTGAATAAATATGCGACTATTCACTTAATACGTTGAAATGTTCTCAATTTCGTTATGTCAAAATGATCGATGACTACCACACATAAGAGATGCATAGAATACAAGCTGCACAGTACCCTTCAAAGTAAATCCACGAAAGGTTGACACTGCAGCATGTGTCGACAAACAGAATATCGCAGTTAGGCAGAAACAAATATTTAATTCTGGTGAATTCCAAACAATGTTAGGGTGAACAAAAGCAGCGCAGTTTTCTGACATCCTCGATTTATTTTCTTTCTCGTGGACATATCGCTGATTCCGATCCCAGTATCCTTCAAAGGAAATCCGCGGAATGTTGACACTGGTGTTCGTTGACCAGAATATTGCACAAAGTAATGTTCAGCAGAACAAAAACAAACATTTAATTCTGGTACTTTCTAATGTTCAGGTGAACGACAGTGCAGTTTTCTGACACCATCAATCTATTTTCTTCCTCGTGAAAATTTCACTCTCTTCTGATCACTGTATCACTCGAAAAAAATCCATGAAGCATTAGCTCGTTCCATTAAAAATATCACACTGCTAGATAGAAAGGAAAATTTGATTCTGGTGAATTCCAGAATATGTTCAGGTCAGCGCAGTTATCTGACGCCGTTTGAACTACTATCTCTCGTGAAAATATCAGTCTGCTCCTGATCACATCATCCATCTAAGGAAATACATCCACGAAGGGTGGACACTGCAACATTGTTCATTCCATTGAGCTATGTTCACCAAAATACCGCACAAAGTAAGGCCAGGTTGGGCAGAAACGAACATTTAATTCTGGTGAATTCCAGACTATGATCAACGCATTTATATGTCACCATTAAATTGTTTCCTTTCTCGTTAAAATATCGCTCTATTTCCGATCACATTATCCGCGGACACTACAGCATGTGTTCGTTCCATTAAAGTTTAACCGAATAGGTATCGCACAAATATATGGTTCAGCCGGGCCAAAACAAAAATTTAATTCTGGTGAATTGCAGACACCTGACTATCTATCGTTCTTTACAAAAAAAGCCACGAAGCATTGACACTGCTGCATGAATTGGTTTTATTGAAGTTCACCACAATACCGCTCAATGTAAGGCTCAGCTGGGCTAGAACGAACATTTATTCTTGATGAATTCCAGACAATGTTCAGGTGAATGAAAGAGCACTTTTCTAACACCGCCAATATATTTTCTCTCTCGTGAAAATATCACTATTTCCAATCACAGTACCTTCAAAGGAAATCCACGAAACTGCAACATGTGTTCGCATAACAGAATATCGCACAAAGTAATGTTCAGTTCATCAGAAACAAACATTTAATTCTGGTAAGTTCCAGACAATGTTCAGGTGAACGAAAGCGCAATTTTCTGACGTAGTTAATCTATTTTCTTTCTCGTGAAAATTTCGATCTGTTTCCGATCACAATATCAATCAAAGGAGATCCTTGAAGCATGGACACAACAGCATGAGTTCGTTTTATTAGAGTTTGCCAGAATATCGCACAAATTAATACTCGGCAGGGTAGAAACGAACATTTAATTCTCGTGAATTGCAGGTGATGTTCAAGTTTAGAAAACGCAATTTTCCGACATCTTTGATATATTTTCTTTCTCGTGAAAATCTCGCTCTTTTTCCAATCGCAGTACCCTTCAAAGGAAATCCATGCACGAAGGGTTGACACTGCAATATGTTGTTCGTCTAACCGAATGTCGCAGTTGGGCAGAAACAAACATTCAATTCCGATTAATCCCAGACAATGTTCGGGTAAACAAAAGCAGCGCAGTTCTCTCACATCTTCGATCTATTGTTTTCCTCGTGGAAATATCGCTGATTCCAATCCCAGTATCCTTCAAAGGAAATCCGCGGAGTGTTACTGCAGCTTGTGTTCGTTCACTAGAGTATTGTACGAAGTAATGTTCAGCAGGACAAAAACAAATATTAAATTCTGGTACTTTCTAATGTTCTAGGTGAACGAAAGTGCAGTTTTCTGACACGGTTAATCTATTTTCTCTCTCGTGAAAATTCCACTCTGTTTCTGATCACCGGATCATTCGAAAGAAATCCATGAAGTATGAACACAGCAGCATGAGCTCGTTCGGCCAGAATATCGCACAAAGTACGACACAACTGGACAGAAACGAACATTTGATTCTGGTGAATTCCAAAATATGTTCAGGTCAGCCCAGTTTGAACTACTATCTCGTGAAAATATCAGTCCGTTCCTGATCACATCATCCTTCGAAGAAAATCCATCCACGAAGGGTGGACACTGCAAAACTGTTCGTTCCATTGAGGTATGTTCACCAGAAAACCGCCCAAGGTAAGGCCAGGTTGGGCAGAAACGAACATTTAATTCTGGTGAATTCCACACTATGTTCAACGCATTTATCTGACACCATCAATCTATTTCCTTCCACGTTAAAATATCGCTGTATTTCCGATCACATTATCCGTGGACACTACAGCATGTATTCGTTCCATTAAAGTTTAACCGAATAGGTCACGAGCAGTCTTGACAGTTGGGAGAGACTGGAGGACCAGCAATACCCTAAAATGCATTGTTTACTATGGGAAAAAGCGATTTCACTGGTGATTTCGTATTCATTTGGAAATTTTGGATTGATATATTCACTTTTTTTGAAAAGGATAGTATAAATTTGGTGTACTCAATATGAAATTAGTCCCTGATTTCATAAACAGGCAAATAAACAGACCTTTGGTCAGTTCAGTCATAAGTCTTTTTGTGTGTTGTAGTAAAATATATAGGCACCCTGTTACTTTCATATGGAGGTAAAATATTGCGGAAACATTTTGTGATATCATAGTGCTAATGAATTTTTCCTTCCTAGACACTCCCATATATTCCTGGGTGTAGTAGATAGGAACAGTGTATTGACACAGTGGATGGTTCTTGTTTATAAAATACGACTCAAGGGTGATCAAATTAGGCTAAAATGCCGATCAGTGATGATTCGGATCTTTTTTTTGTAAAAACAATCAGGAATGTTTATCAAAAACTTACGATTTCACGAAAATTCCCTACATGGTATAAATCGGCATACCCAAACAAAACATTGTCAGTAGTTATACTGCACCTCAAGTGAGAATCAGCTAAAATTTTACTGCATTAAATATCTGAATAGAAATATCTTTTATATATCCTGTCTTGTTCAAGAAATAAAGAAATGCTTATTAAGAACTTATGATTTTGAAATATTCCATACCCCGAATCGTTCAGTATGCCCTACCAAAATAATGTACATGATATTACTCGACTGAACATGAAAATCACCTCAAAATTCGATGTTATTGCATATCTGAATGTCAATGGTATGAATCAATACTATGTAATTAGAATTAATTGATTGTGGAGACTAATCTCCATCCTATGTTCTTTGCCAGGGTAACTAACAAGTTGCAAAGTAACATTTATTCTGTGATATTTCGTTTTAGAGCGCAGTTCTTTATTGAATTAATTCAGAAAATATGATTTTCCCTTTAGGAACCGATAGAATTTTCTTATATCTCTCTTTTATAATGGATAAATTGAGTTCTTCTCCACATCCGGTTAGTACCTATCATTCAAATGAAAATACTTCAACAACTCATTGGTAGTTTTCATCGATTTGATGTTGATTATTCGAGCTTGAATGTCTGATTTTACTTCAAAAAATAAAATTTTAAATTGTATTCCTTGCCTTACTAAACCAATACTTGAAATAACATCAACCAACAAGAATTGAATTTATTCGAAAAATTCCATAAGTTAAGTGAAGCTGTTACTGTTACAAGATATCAAGTACTTTGGATACAGTTCCTAGCTAATGCAATAGTGAATATTTCACTCCAAAATGTCCAATTTCATACAAAATCACAAGCCAAATCGCTTTTTCCCATAGTAAACAATGCATTTTAGGTTATTGTTGGTTCTCCAGTCTCTCCCAACTGTCAAAACTTCTCGTGACCTATAGGTATCGCACAAAAGTATGGTTCAGCCGGGCCAAAACAAACATTTAATTCTGGTGAATTCCAGACAATGTTCGGGTGAACGAAAGCGCAATTTTCTGACCCCCTCAATCTATTTTCTCCCACGTAAAAATATCCCTCTGTTTCCGATCACATTTTCCTTTAAACGAAATCCACGAAGCGTGGACACTGCAGCATGTGTTCGTTCCATTGAAGTTTACCAGAACATCGCACAAAGTGAGACCCAGCTGGGCAGAAAGGAACATTTAATTCTGGTGAATTCCTGATAGGATCGGGATCTGGCGATTTCGAATCTAATACCTATTTTGTCCGTTTTATCTCGACACCTCTTTCCGCTCCCCATCCCAGCAAATCGGATAACGTTCAAAGGGCTGAATTTAACTCAGATTACGGGACAATACTGTCACTTCAAATTAAGCTGGGGAAATTGAATGAAGAAATAGATGTCTCTGCGCTGGTCGACAAATAGCAGCCAGCTGATTCACTGACTAATTTCTGCACTCATTCCATACAACGAACGCATACCTACTTTCATAACGCGTTCATTCCAGGTTGCCATCTTTGTTAGGAATATTCATATCTTTTGGACAAAATTGTTCTTTCTTAGTTGGAAAGTTCATTTCGTAATTATCCGGTACCCCATAATACTATTATTTTCTAACTCTTGAAAATTATGCGTACAATCATAGACACAGAGGACTACGTATTCATTCGAAACTGTGAATGGAAGTTGGTAACGATGTCAGGGACGTCAGGGTGACGAAACTCTGAAGAAGATATAAGGAAAATATATACTCCATTCACTTTCCTAAGGTATCCCGGTGGGCCATGACATTCTGACACATTTCACCGTGTAAATATTGAAAATGTTAGGTTATAGTCATTTTCCTGTCAGATAACTACTCAACGTTGTCCTCTCTATATAGGGGTCGTAGTAATTACGTATTTATCAAAATGTTCATTTACACAAATTTGATATTTTCATCAAACAATTTATACTGTGAAAATTTGTGCAGGAAAGTAATTTTGGCTGCAACAACACGTTTTCGTTCACATAAAATGTTGTATTTGTGACAAATTGATTTTATAATTTCAAAAAGTGATGCCCGTCCTCCGTTATATTCGAAATGTTCCTTTGCAAAAATGAGAAGTGTATCAATCGAAAATTATAAATTTTTCAAATTATAATTCCAAATTCGTCGTTGCAGATCTTTTTTCAAAATGAAGTCTGCTGAGAGTGTCTTTATGGGTGCACCAATAGAAGGAAATTCTTTGTCGTCTCTTTCACTTAAAATATTTCTTATTGTGTTGATGTGCAGCTAAAAAATTAATATCCATTCAAATAAAATATAATACCTTGGTTTTCACTCACAAACGTCGAAAATGTTGGATAGCTTGTGTTGAATTATTGATTCCAAATTATCAGGATTACTATCAGAATAAGCAGAATTCAATTCTACAAAGCACTCCCACTACGTTGTTTTTGCTTCTTCAAAACTACCTTTTTTAGTTTCTAAACGTGATGATTATATTGAGATTGAACTAGAAATTAGCATTGGCAACGTCTCTGAGAATTATTTTGGCATTGCCGATATTTCATTAGTGCCAACCTGCTCAGTTATAAAGATTTTCGAAAGTGTTTTTACAGCATTCCTTTTATCAAAGAAAGAAGAAGGCGTGGAACTGATGGCAAGATTCTTTCTATGCACAAGCATTTGACAAGCTTCCCGGTGGTTTCATGTCGTTCTCGTTTTTTGTGATCAAGTGTTGGTGCAAGAACGTGTGAGATTTTGACCACATAATATAGAATAGATGCTTTTGATAATTCATAGTGGAAAGATAGAAAATGAAATAGTGCTTACAGTACTATTTTTGTATTGTTTAATTTTTATGTTACCGTTTTCTCAAGATTTCGTCTTCAATTATTAGGTATATGCAAGTTGAAATAATTTAATTTTTTCTATTCGAGACGTAGTTTGTTCGGAGACAAAAAATTATTGTAAGTTATCAATATCAAGATATTAAACTAAAACGAGTCTACTTGAAAAAGGCTAATACTACAATCATTGAAAATACGGATTTTTCTGTAATACATTTACATAATCTCTTTCGATATTGATATCTTTCGATAAACTTTTATTGTTTTTGACGAACCACGTCTTGAATGGCAAATTTGATGAATATATCAACTGGCATATACCTAATGACTGAAGTAAAAAACTTAGGAAAACGGTAACATAATGAGATATAATACATAAATAATACTAGACACGGTGTTTCATCTATTCTACCTTCCGATTAAGAATCATTAGTAGCATCTATTCTATATGATATTCAAAATCTTACTATGCGTATTCACGAACACTCGATTACAAACGAACTAAGGCGGTATAGATTGTGCATAGAACAATATTGTCAACAAGTTCTACACCATCTTCTTCCTCTGATAAATGGAATGCGGTAAAACGTCATTCAAGACGTGGTAAAAAATCTATACTTTTCATGACAATATCAAGATATTATGAAGGGGTATTACAGAGAAATTGCTTTAGGTCGCTTTACATTTAACCATTTCACGTTTACTAGCATGTGATGGGCTGGAATGAGATGAGCCAATCAACTGATTAAGTTTATCAGTTTAATTGGAATGACATCAGATAGGTGAGAACCTGCGAAACTGATGAGATTCCTAGACAGCACGTAGACCAAGTAGTCAGAATTTAATCTTGTAAAAGCTTTCTATAAATTATACTTCAATAGTTAAATTGATAAGGTGTTTGGAAGAAACATCTAATCAACTATGGACATAAACATAATCGATCTCTCCATCAATAGTCGCAATCATTGTTGGAATAAAAGAATACGAATGTATGCCATTAGCATCTATGGAAACCCTCACATACAGATTGAAAAGATAGAATTGGAAAACCATATCCATATCTATTCCAAATTTCCACTATCACCTGATTCAGCTTAGACCAGAACGTATTCAAATATTCAAATGAAACCTAGAAAAGCACTGCCGTGAAGACAGCAGCTTTTGCGCGCATGTTCAATGGAGATGACCGCTTTGGCAACGAATTTGAACATGCGCGCGAAAGCTGCTGCCTTCACGGTAGTGCTTTTCTAGGTTTCATTTGAATATTTGAATACGTTCTGGTCTAAGCTGAATCAGGTGATAGTGGAAATTTGGAATAGATATGGATATTGAGCTCAAACCTTCTCTACAAATACCGAGTTCATACGTCGTTTCTTCCGGAAGTATTGTATTGCCTAACGGCCGATCGTAAACACTATAACTTCCGAAAGGAACAACTTAGAAACTCGATATTTGTAGAGAAGGTTTGGACCTTAATTACGAAGGCCGAATTCGTGAATGGTTAAAATCCACCCAATGATTCCGCAGCTATGCCCATTCAAAATTTTATTTTCCCAATATTTCCAAAAATTCAGATTAGATCGAATTGAAATTCAGTACTCTATCGAAAAATCAAAGTTCGAAGGTTGATACAGAATTTAATGAGGATAAATGATAAAAGGATCACAGAATATTAAATATTTAAAAAAAATTTGAATTTTATTTTCAAATTGTTCTGATGACACGATCATCACGAAATTTTGTATGGGGTTGTCTTCAAGCATCTCCAAACTAGCTGCGAAGTTCAATCATGATTGAATCAGTATTTATTGAGTTATATCGAGAAAACAACGATTTCGAGAAGAACACCACGAAATTTATATATTTTTCTACCAAAATCTCCGAAACTAATAGCTGTATAGAATTGAAATTTGGTACAGTGCTCTGAGTGATGAAATTCAAGGTATGAGCAGAATTGTTTCCGAATATTGTCAATAGTTTCGGAAAAAAAATTTTTTTTCGAAAAATATTTGAATTGAGTGACCATACGATCTCGAAGAAATTTCGCTCAGAGTTGCGCGTCGTTATGCTTCAACTACACTTCAGTACACTTTGTGAAATATTTCAAATGGCTATAACTCCGAAACCATTTGCCTGATTCGGCCCTCTAACGAACTTACCCGCGGCATTCCGATGCGCGAACTACCCTACAAGTTTCAAGTCGCTAGCTAGCTTTGTTCGACAGTTATCGTGTCCACGGCTGGCCGGACAGAATCGATATGACACCGGATTCGTCATCAGTCCAACCTAGTCGTTTGAGACCATTTTCGGCTCAATCATCGAAAATAACAGACATTTGGACAAAACGATAGCACGCTGTTCCCCTAACATGCGCCCAAAAAAGTTTGGCTATTTTGCCAGGTTCCAATCAATTTCTCAATTTTGATTGATCCAAAATTTCAATTCGATATTCTGTAAAATTAATGTTTTTTCGGGGGTGAACCTGATTCCTGTGGCAGTTATAATGTAAATCATGTGGTTTCTGTCCAATTCAGCATAGGTACTCATTTTCAATGTTATCAGTTTGTTCAGATTTATCTCCAGTTTGTGAACCTCAATAGCGCCGAACTTAGGCACAACTCATTTTAGCAAAAAAAAATCCCCTTTCAAAATAGTTGTATAACAAAAGACATATCAATAACAGCGATAAATTTCTACAACAGACGTTTCAGTTGTGCTAATTTCGATGTCAGAATAATTATTAGAATATAATTTTAGAGAACTTTTAACGAGCTGAAAGCACTGTGAAACAAGCTAGCAAACATTCTGTCTTCAATCAATCACGATCGAGCTTATTCCGTTCATTGAGGAAATTTAGGTTATTAGTTGCTTTTTTAAGCTCCTCTATAAATTCAACCATGAACACTAATTAGCGAAAAATTATTACTCTTTTTAAATTGGAAGATTTTGTGGTATTTTTGCATGAAGTATTTTCTATCAGAACATCGTACTCTATTAGAGTAAGTGCATCAAACCATATTTTAATTAACTCATATCTGCTACAAATTTTTTACCACAATAAATGGAGTTGAAGAGAGAAGCGGCAGTTTTTATCTTCATAACTGGGATTTCCTGTATAAAACAAGGGTTTTTACTTCCAGAAGTTAAAAACCCTAACGGTGTTTATGAATTTGGAGCTAACAGCATGCCCTAGAGACTAACGTGTTCTCTTTACCTGCTCTCTGCTTCTTCAGTTGTTTTTAGCCATTATTCAAGTTGAAAATGGCGCAACAAGAAAAGTTTCTTGAAACCGCTTGAAATTTTCGCAGGTGATGATACAAATTATATCATACATCGACTCGAAAAAATAACGAAAAAATTCTAGACAAGCACTGAAGTGAAGTCAGTAGTACTAGATTTCAATTCGATAATTTTTGGTCATATTGGGAAAACTACATTTTTAATGGGTAAAATGTCGTTTCTTTCGGAACATGTTTTGTTTACGGTCGTTTCACGGCCGAATTGAAGACCAGTACTAGGTTGAAAAATGACACCTTGATAATTGATGCTAAATATCGTGAGAATAATATGAATAGTATATAGAAATGTTTGGCGATTTATTTACGCACTTGTTTCATAAGATCCTCATGAAATTCTGCACAAACCTTAGAGCTATCATTTTTGCGCGCATGTTCTAGGGGAACAGCGTGCTATCGTTTTGTCCAATTGTCTGTAATTTTCGATGATTAAGCCAAAAATTGGCAGCAGCTTTCACGCGCAAGTTCAAATTCGTTGCCGAAGCGGTCATCTACATTGAACATGCGCGCAAAAGCTGCCGCCTTCACGGCATGCTTCTCTAGATTTTTTCAATTAAATAGAGTACAATTCGACTAAATCTGTCTTTATAAAAATATTGGAAAAATGAAGTTTCATTCAATACCCCTGAAAATTAAAAACCTATGAATTTCCAAAAAAAAAATCATCGAAAAGAATAATGCCGCAATTAGCTACCAAGTTTCAATAGTACCGTTCAAGTGAGTTCCTTGAATATCATTAAAATAACTTCATAATTTCAATTATATATATATATTCTTTTGAGAACGAGCATTACATTCTTTGATATATCACAGTGTGAGCAGAGGAAATGTAAACGGGGTACCATACATTTTTGCGTATGATACAAGAGCACAGATAAAAACCTCAGGAAAAATTCTGTCTCCCCGTATAAGTGTAGTATTTGTTTATAGAAGATGGATGGCATCTTTTTCATTTAACTCCGAAACACGTTTTGGCCCATTAATGCATTTCGAAATTCAACCTACAGGGTGCAACGAAAATACTTCAAATTGCATATAAATTTTGTAAAAGTGGAACAAAAATTGACCTGTTTCAGGATTTTGTTGCCAAATATTTTTCTTCTGAGAAAATGAATTTGTTCCATAATTTTGAGGTGCACTGTATATTCGGTGGTAATCAGATCAGGCTAAGATTTCGTATTCTATTGGCTTCAAGGTATGTGCCAAATTTCACATCAATCTGATGAATAGTTCCCGTCAATATCGGCAGAATGAAGAATTTAACAGTTTTCTCTTCGTCCAGTCCATCAGTTTCTCATATCAATTCCCTCTTCATTTTTTAGGTTTGTTAGTTGAAAACTTTTTAAGTATCGATTGTAGCTTATTTTGGGAGGATTTTGCATCCTGTTAAAGGTTTTTCTGGGTTTTCACTCCCAATATCTGAAACAGAACTAATAAAATTGAATAAAAATTGGTTTTTATGGAAAACGCCCTTGCGGATTGCAGGATAGAACTATTAGTCAAAGGCAGTTTTTTGGAAATCAACACAGGAATAATATAAACGATAAACAATAAAGCACTGTGACGTTTCAGAATACAAATCTGACTCTTCAGACAAACGAGAAAATTTTCAGAATTACCTGGATTTTTTGGATGTTGTTAATCAATTTCCAAACATTTCTGTTGACAAGATGATTCTGAAAATTTTCTTGTTTGTCTGATGAAAGAGTCAGATTTTTAGTCTGAAACGTCACAGTTCGCTTTCTTGATCTTTCATATTATTCCTTCATTTTTCATTAGGCAATCCGTTTTCCAAGAAACTGCCATTGACAAATAATTCTATCCTGCAATCCGTAAGAGCGTGTTCTATAAAAAACTATTCTTATTTGATTTTTAATAGTTCTGTTTCAGATCTTGGGAGTGAAAACCCAGAAAAAACCTAAAAAATGATGCAAGATCTCCCAAAATAAGCTTTCACCTATACTTCATTCATTTTTATAAACTATCCCTGTTGGCCATGACACTCTGCGCATTTCACCGTGAATATTTTCAAAATGTTAGATTACAGTCATTTTCCTGTCAGATAACCACACAACGTTGTCCTCTCTACATAGAGGTCGTAGTAGTGACGTTTTCATCAAAATGTTAATTTACTGTGGAAAAATAATGAATTTCAGAAAATATTATGTGAATATCATAACTTCAAGACCTGGAGAATGTTGAAGAAACTTTTTTCTCTGGTAGAAAGACTCAGTTATGCTATTTTCTTGTACGGAAATCAAGATTCGAGTGTTGAAATTTTACTGAGAAACAATGGATAGAGTAGTCCGTTACTTTGCGATAGTTCATTTGAAAAAAATAAATAAAAGTACTCGAATAACCCTGCAAAAAAACTTCTCAATTCTCAAGAAATAAGCCTACACAAGACATTAAATTAATTTTTGCGCAACTTGAAATACTCCAGTATGAAAATGTTGATAGCTTGTGATAAATTATTGATTCCAAATTATCAGGGTAACTATCAGAAAAAGCAGATTTCAATTCTACATGGCACTTCCTGACACTTTGTCTCTGCTTTCTGTAAACAACCTCTGGCATTTTAGTTTCCAAGCGTGATGATTATGTTGAGATTGAGAGCAGAAATTGGCATTGGCATTTGGCAACGTCTATGAGAATCATTGTGACATCGCAACATGACATGGAAATCGTGGCCAACCGGAATATTCAATAAAAGTGAATGAAGTACATACAATTCTGTCTACTCTTTCAGTAGACGTTCAAGGTTTAAATATCCATTTTTAACTCACTTCCAATTGCATTGTTCGTAAAAGCCAAACAATCATCTGATTATTCCCCTTCTAATCAAGAAAATACTCCAAAACTGAAACAGCTGTTGTGAACAGGCCTGAAAGAATGGATGAAGCAACTAGGAATTTGCTAATCGCAGGGGAGAAAATTGAAGAGCTCGGGATTGGGCATTCGCCGAGATTCCGTCTGCTAAACGAGCTGAGAGAATCCAATCCATCCCGAAAAACGAAAAGATGTCCAAGGTAAAATACATTTTCAATTAGCAGCAGTTGACATTCCGCTATGGAATGGAATTTCACTCATCCAGCTCTGTTTATTTTCCATTAGTTATTCGGGAAATTGCGGAAGTAGACAAAAAGCGCTTAATTCGCGTCTTCGTTTTGGTGGAATTTCCATAATCGAGAGCAGTTTCATTAAAACCCAATATTGATTGATATCGAGAGGTGAATCATTCGAGAGAACCTAAGACAATCGGAAATTCGTCCGATGTAACAGCTTCATAATTGAAATTCAATTTTCAAGAACTTCTCGAATTTCTAATATCCTTATTGAAACTTCCCAATTTCCCTTCAATTCTTCATATCGTACGGGTACTCTGCTACACTTCTCATTTTCTATGTCTTTCGCAATCCTTACAATAGAGGGTAAAATTACCGCTCGTCAGAAACGTTTATCTTACGAATAAGAATGTAACCTAAGAATAACAATATTCTAGAAGTGCTAACTCCAGGGGGTATAAACCGTAGATAGAGGAATATAATATCTACGGTATAAACACAGATCTGTGGTATAGAACCACAGATCTGTGATAAAACTGTTGTGCCAATATTGGAAACAGGCTCCCCCAGCATTTAGAGAGAGATGTTAGATATTTGCCTCTCTTTTTCTATGAAATATCATAACATAACTTTCTTAACCTATAATTGTATAATTTAAAACAGTACTGAAATACCGAAATGTGGCAAAACTAGTTCCGCTTAAACGAAACCAAAATCTATAAATTTAATATATGTTTAATGATGGCTTATGAAGAAGGTAATTACATATTTGTGAGGTGAATTTACTTCCAAACATTAATCATCCTATTACATTTCTGATTATAAGCAAGTCAGTGGCTTATTCAGATTGGGATCGGATCCAATGGAATAAGTTGCCAATAATCAGTTTCCATTTTTCTGTTTGGAAGCTCCCTTTGATAATGATCGAACTTGAATAGTTCGACTGGAAATCTTTGACGTTTGTTGGGACTAATTATCATTTGTATATTTCCCTAATATTTACACGAACAAGATTTAATTGGATTAGAATTATTTGTTTTAGAGATATAGCTCCTTTAAAATTTCATAGCATCAAGAAATGTTTTTAATGTTCCCTTTGGACGGGTCGAATTACAGGCCAGTTCTAGTTGGAAATTTCAACAACGAATATGTTTGTGATAACTGGATGTTTTTCAGATTCATTCCCATGTGAAATGTATTCTTAGTATAAATAGTTATCGCAGTAAGATTTCCGTATATACAGCGTGGGCAAAATTCGTTGTCTACTGAAGGGATCTCGAGAACTATAGCAGCTAGAAGAAAACTGATAACACATTCTCGAGCTCTTTTTTCCTGACTAATCCGAATCTGAAAACAGATCCACCTTATCGTTAATAGAGCTTGAGTTATGATCTCTTATCTTGATACAAAACTTTTGCTGATTTTTGGAGTCAGCAAAAATTTTGTATCAAGATAAGAGATCTTTTGACTATAGTTTACATTTGAAAAATCCAAAATCTTTCTCATTTCTCGAAAATGGCTGGATTAAAAAACTCAGTCATATTATATTTTAATTACTGCTAAAAATGTGCCTGTAGAATGTATCAACAGATTTCGAATACGAGTTCAAACAAGCGCGTTATTCAGCATTATTGAAAATTACAGTTTCTCAATTTTCGCTCATAACTCAAGCTCTATTAACGATAAGGTGGATCTGTTTTCAGATTCGGATTAGTCAGGAAAAAAGAGCTAGAGAATGTGTTATCAGTTTTCTTCTAGCTGCTATAGTTCTCGAGATCCCTTCAGTAGACAACGAATTTTGCCCACCTGTACATGCATGGACTGTTTGATCACTGTTCATTGAAGTAAATTAGTAAATTTTGGATCAATGAGGATTCTTCTACAAATTAACCTATCTGAGTATTTAATATCTGGATTCAATCATAATAATTGATCATTCTGTAGCGACTATGTGAGATATATTTGACTTAATGAATTTTCAGATAATATGTTTGTTTGATTTATGATCTATAGGGGAAAATAAAAATTCAATATTTCAAATGTATAAAGGTATCTGCACGAATATTTGAATCGCCGTCATTTTTCCCGCCACGACCCCAAAAGATGGCGGCCACTCTGTTTCCCTGATTTACTAGGGAGTTAGCACTTCTAGGATTTTGTTATTCTATAGCTAACTCCCTACTAAATCAGAGAGGCTGCCATCTTTTGGGGTCGTGGCGGGAAAAATGACAGCAATTATTCGTGCAGGTGCCTTTATACATTCAATTATTGGAATTTTTATTGTTTGCTGTGAATCATAAATCAAAGAAACATATTATATGAAAATTTATTAAGTCAAATATGTCCCCAAATTCGCTAAAGAGTTATTATTTTTTATGATTGAATCCATAGATTAACTACTTAGATGGGTCAATTTGTTGTAGGATTCTCATTGATGCCAAATATACAACTTGACTTCAATGAACAGTTATCACACAGTCCATAAATATACGGAAATCTTACTACAATAACTATTGATATTAAGAATATATTTTGCGTGGGGATGAAACTGATTTCTTCTTCAAAAAAACATTATAAATGATTCTTGATGCTATGAAATCTTAAAGAAGCTAGCTCTCTGACACAAATAAATCTTGTTCGTTTACAAAGATTAGTAAAATATGCAAATGAAAATTGGTCTCCACATGCGTCAAAAGTTCAATCATTATCGAACAGAGCTTCCAAACAATAAATGAAAACTGATTTTTGGCAACTAAGTCCATCGGTTCCGATCAAAATCTGGATTAGCCACTGACTTGCCTATAATCTGGAATTTAACAGAAGAAGTAATAATAAAACAATGTGTAACTACTCTCTAATCCACTTACACTTTCTGCGTCTAAGGCACGTTTCGGAAACCAAGTTTCCTATGTCAGAGACATATCGTTACAGTAACGATATGTTTTTGACGAAGGAAACTTGGTTTTCGAAACGTGCCTTGGACGCAGAAAGTGTAAGTGGATTGGAGAGTAGTTACTCACTGTTTTGTTATCAGTATTCTATCCACAGTGAACTCAAATAGTTATTTCAGAAGAAGTAATGCTTGAAGTAGATTCACTTCATAATATATTTACCTTCTTCACAGGCCATCATTGATCATGAAATTTGGTGGCGTTTAAGCGAAACATGTCTTTCTTTCCACATTTCAGTTATTAGTTTTCATAGGTTAAGAATTTTATGATGACATTCGAATATTTCACTGAGAAAGAGAGGAAAGTATCTTTCATCTCTCTCTAAATGCTGGGATCGCCTGTTTCCAAGATTAACACAGAAGTTTCACTCCCCCTGAATGTAAACCTACGAATTCACAGAATGGAATAAAAAACGGTTCATCCAAATTTCAAAATCAGTATCTTCTCGGAAACAGCTTTGAAAGAATTCTACAGTAACCTGATGGTTGAAAAGTATAAGATACTTTACGATAATAAAAACAAAAATCTAGAGAAGCACTGACGTGCCGCCGTTCCGCATAATCCTTCAGGATGTTGTTTTTCGATCTGTACGATCGAGTACTGGATTTCAATTCGATCTTATCTGTATTTTTAGGGATATTGGAAAATAACATATTCAATGGGTTTATCTGAGGAATCATTCTCATATTCACGAATTTGACCTTCGTAATCAAGCCCCAAACCTACTCTACAAATATCACTTCCTCAGCTGTTTCTTCCGTAAATTATTGTGTTTACGGTCGCCCTAACGGCCGATTGTTTCGCAAGAAGTTGCGCGTCGTTATGTCCAAATAACTGTAGTCGCTCAAGTTGTTCCTGAAATATCATGGAAAAAACCTCAAAATTTCAAATACCTCCGATACCATTTGACCGATTTGGCTTATTACTGAACTTACACAACACATTCGGATGCGCAGGGCACCCTAAAGTTTGAAGTTGCCAGCTTGATCCGTTCAGCAGTTATCGTGTCCTATGCCGGATAGAATTAATTTGAGTTTTTTTAGGTTCCACTCCCAAAATCTGAAACAGAATTTTTAAAATTAAATATTTTTTTTTATGGGACACACCCTGGCGGATTGCATGATTGAACTATTTGTCAAGGGCAGTTTCTTGGAAAACAGATTGCCTAATGAACAATACCAAAACAATATAAAAGATAAACTGAGCGAACTGTGACGTTTCAGAGTAAAAATCTAACTCTTTCATCAGACAAACGAGTAAATTTTCACTAGTAATACCACCAGTCAAATTATTTCCGGAAATTTTTCCGAACTCATGAATATTTTGTAAAAATATTCACGAGCGAGAAAAAATTTCCAGATTTAGTTTGACCTCGTGTGGTATTCGGTAAGAAAATTTCACACCAAATGTGTCTTTTTCCAACAACTTTCACTCCATAAAACCATATCTGCAAATTGACTCGGGCCATCATCAGGATATAATTGACGCAATCAGGTCTGCTTCAACTTCTGCAAAGACAATCCAAGAATCTCTAAATCAAGAACAAGCAACTTTCGATCAACCTGCCATAGTATATAATGATTGCGTTTTTAATATAAACATTAATCATAATGGTCCAAAGAATTTAGAAAACATATACCGTGGGTTTCACAAAGCTTAATCCTCTGATCAACGCGTTGATATTCTGTGGTATTGCTAAAAATGAACTGAAATTGAACATAGAATTGTCTTGATCAGAACAATCAAGTTAATCAGAGCTTTGTGAAACCCGCTTCTAATCTTGTATATAAATAAAAATTAGATTGTCAAAAAAAAATATTTTCTGTCATTATAAACGTCAAAAACATTTCCGGTATAATTCGATGTACCCACGAGGAAAAAATTTCCACTGAAATTCATCCGTTGCGATGGTGATCTGTTAGAAATTCACGTTCTGATTGGTTAAAAATTACATGTTTGGAAGTTTCAGAATTAATTTTTTTTGAATTGAGACTTCTGTCAAATTGACGAAAATCTGAAAACAAAGAAAATAATTCTTAAAATTTTCTCATTAGTCTTATGGAGGAGTTTGTATTATTTCGGTATTGTTCATTAGGCAATCTGTTCTCCAAACAAGAAACTGCCCTTGACAATCCTGCAATTCACAGGGACGTTTTCCATAAAAAACAATATTATTTGATTTTAATTAGTTCTGCTTCAATATTGGGTGTGAAAATACAAAAAATACCTGTAAAAACATGCGAATCCTCCCAAAATGAGCTTTAATCGATACTTAGAATCGATGTTGACAGCGGATTCGTCATATGTGTAGTCATTTGAGACCATTTTTGTGAAAAAATTCGAAAATTTCAGACATTTGGACAAAACGGTAGCACGCTGTACCCAAGAAAATGTGCCCAAAAATGGCAAGTTTATTAGACACTACCAACCTACTATACACTAGTTCGATTGTTCTGGCTGCTAAATGGCGAATGCGTCAGCCTTGTTTTCTCTCTCTGTAGCCTGTTAGTTGATTATGTAAATCTTTTTCCGCCCAGAAACGTGATCGATATCGACAGGTAAACTGAAGAAATCACTCGTGAGAACCTCAGACGATCGGAAATTCCTTCAATGTAATAACTTCATAATGGCAAAATAAATTTTCAAGAGCGTCCCAACTTTTTTCGTATTTGCAACTTTTCAAGTTCTCTCAGTTCGTTATAGTCCATCCAAAATTTTGTTGGATCAGAGTTCATCAGAAATGTTGTTCTGTTAATAAGCATGCATCCTTACGAATTCCCAATAATAGACGACTTCGGCCCAAGTTGCCAACCCACAATTTCCTCCACAAATTTACGGGAATTTCAGGACAAATTCGACATAATAAGGTTCGCGTTATTTATAAATATCCGTAAAAGATGCCTCGGCTCTTCAAATAAGATAATTCCTTCCAATTATAGGGTTTTGTTGAGATCATCTCTGATTGGCTGAAATTAAAGTTGGGATTCCTGATTTTATGTTAATAGTGTCAAATTTATATAGGATATGTTCCGCAAATAACTTGGTTATTTCGGTTGCCGGTTTTCCCTTCCGTAAATATGAAATATTCGATTGGTTCCTGAAAAAACGGTTAATTACGGAATTTGATTGATGAAAAAACATTCTTTTTGTCACCAGAACGACAGTCAATGTTCTATGGTAACATATCCATAGCAAAGAACCATCTTTATTTACTTTATGATCCATCGAACATAGAAGAGACAACAATCAACAATTGAAAAATTACTGGGTATGGTCTATGCATCATAAGGTGAATAAAGTTAGTTTTATGCTATGGATATGTTACCATATAACATACATTGTCGTTCTGGTGCATAGACTGAATATGTCCATGTTTTGGTGACAGAAAGATTGCTTTTTCATCAATCAAATTCAGTAATTAACATTTTTTTTCAGGAACCAACCGAATATTTCATATTTACAGAACGAAAAACTGGCAACCGTAATAACCAAGTTGATTTGCGGAACATATCCTTTTTAAGCTTGACACTATTAAAATGAAATCAGGAATCCCAACTTGAATATCAGCCTAACAAAAACCTATATTTGGAAGGAATCAACTTGTTTGAGGAGCCGAGGTATCTTTCACGGATATTTATAAATAACGCGAACCTTATCATGTCGAATTTGTCCTGAAATTCCCGTTCCCCAGAGATAGTAAATTTGTGAAGAAAATTGTGGGTTGACAACTTGGGCCGAAGTCGTCTATTGAATATAAAACCAGAATCATAACCAGAATCGTTTGCAGAAACATTTTTTTATAAATCCTCCAGCAATCTGGTGGTTAAAAAGTATACGATAATAGACAATAATAATATTAAATTACAAATTAATGAGAAACTAGAGTAGATCAACCAAATAATCTGCATGAAAAAAGGTTTGATAATTCTATAGTTGCCAAATGGCGAATGAGCCGGCATTGTGTTTTTACTGGGCCTATTTTTCGAAATGGTCAGAAATGTCTGGAAAATACGATCCATAGCTTGTTAGTTGTTTAAGTGTTTCCTGTTCCGCCAAGAAAGATGATCGATATCGAGAGGTAATCAAGAAATCACTCGAGAGAACCTAAGACGAACAAAATTCGTCCAATGTAACAACTTCATAATTGAAAATTAAATTTTCAAGAGCTTTTCAACTTTCCAACTTCATTGCAACTTTTCAAGTTCTCCTCAATTCTTTGTAGCCTATATAGAGGGCAAAATTTTGTGGGAAAGGTGATCGATATCGAAATGTTAAAAATAATCACTCTAGAGAACCTAAGACAATCGGAAGTTCATCCGATGTTATAACAGCTTCATGATTGAAAATTAAATTTTCAAGAGTTTCCCAACTTTCCAACGTCTTTGCAACTTGTCAAGTTCTCCCCAACTCTCCATATCGAACGGTTGCCCAGAAACACTTTCAGTTTTGTGTATTTGCTTTAGTTTTCTTACTGAGCCTATTTTGGGATTTTTTTAACGTTCTAAACCCTCTTGGTGATGTCTTTTTTGTTTCGCTCAAAAATATGATCGATTTTGAGAGATACAGAAACGGTTTTAATGAATTTTCCAGCCATCTGGAGGTTAAAAAGATTTCACTCGACTATTGGCAACGTTAAAGCATGTACACCTTGAGATATTAACGGGATTTGATGAAACATGAAAGTGGCTGTGTTGGCTAGTCGTAATTCAACACCAAGTGGTATTGTTTGCTCTATATTGTAACGTTACAAAACGCTCCACTTTCGATTTCAGTTTCCATCGCAAAAATACGTCATACTAATAATTTCAATTCCAATCGCAAGAAAAACGCCTTACTGAAATTATATGATCGGTCGCTAAAGAACGCTCTCCGCTTTGACGGTTGAGTGTGTGTTTCGCATGCGCGACCCTTCCAACTTGGTCCAGCCGATGGAAAATTCTTTCTTTTGGTGCGTAGGAAGTTGAAGATTCAACACCGTGCTAAAGTTTAGCGAATTAACGTATCTCGTAATCCATTAACATCGTGGAATTTTGAAGTTTTATTGTTTCTTATAAGACGTCTATTCAAAAGGCGTCTTTATACCGGGGCTATCGCCCACTGAAGTATCTTTGTGCCGAAGCTACAGCCTACTGCATCATCTTTGTACCGGGGCTATCGCCCACTGAATCATCTTTTTACCAGGGCTATCGCCCACTGAACCATCTTTTCACCGAGCTACCGACTACTGGATTATCTTTTTACTGGGACTAATGCCCATTTGAATATCCTACTACCGGACCCAGAGTTTGACTGGATCATCTTAGTACTAAGAGCAATTATTACTGGATTATCTTAGTACTGGAGCTGATCATGGTTGGAATACCTTTATACCGAAACTAATTATTACTGGAATATCTTAATTCTGGACTTTGCTCTGGATGGAATCTCTTGAAACCGGACTACCCGTATAATACCTGTATTTTGAAGAATCATACCACCGGATCCTTACTATTAAGATAAGTGCTTCTCGAATACCGGATCTTAGATTCACTGTACCTAAATTTGTGTTTGTAAATAGCAATTTTAATTGTAAAGTTGAAATGAATAGATAGGGAGTAAGAGGTTGCATCATTACCACCAGATTAACGACTAGGGATACATTCAGGAGTTAATTTGATTTCAATATAATTATTTATATTCTTTTGAGATGAGCAGTGCATTTTTTATATCAAACAATATGTGTCATAACAGTATTAGCAGAGGAAATGTAAACGGGGTACCATACATTTTTACGTATGATACAAGAGCACAGATAAAAACCTCAGGGACAACTCTGTCTCCCCGTAAAAGTGTAATGAAATTGTTGTTTGTTATTAAAGGGCTTCTTTTTCATCGACAAAATGTCTTCTTTTCTATTCGGTGCAGGTTGAAATCTTGGAATCACACCTGAAAACAAAAAAGGAGACGAAAAAACCAATATGAAGTAGTAAATCGTCAAATTTATATATTGGACAACAATTAACTAAATGTTCTATTGTTTCCTCTTGTTCTCCGCACTCGCACCTTGGACTTTCGACCGAATTCCATTTGAAGAGGAAACTATTACAGCGACCATGACCGGTTCTAAGTCGAAAATGCACCAAATTTTCCTAGGAAGATTAAAACCATGAACTTTTTCTGAAGGATCGCTGATCAAACCTTTGTTGAAGACATTACACGAATTCCATTCCGAAAGCCAAATTTCTTTATCACTCTTATTGGTGGGAAGAAAATCTATAATCCATAAAGGTTTACGAGATTTCAATATGACAATTTTAGAATCCGGAGTATAGACATGATTGGGAATAAATTCGGAAAGAAATTATATTTATCCCAAGACTTTGTCACTGCAACTTGTCTACGAATATGGGGAGGTACAATATTTGAGAGAACTGGTAACCACTGTAAAGGTGTAGATCTTATGGTCCCACTAATGATTCTCATAGCAACATTAAGCTGTACATCAATTTCACTAACATGAGCGCTGTTAAACCAAAAGGAACAACAATATTCAGCAGCAGAAAAAACCAAAGCCAAAGCTGCGGTACGAAGAGTTGTAGAGTCAGCACCCCTTGAAGAACCAGCTAGTTTTTGAAGAATATTATTCCTAGATTTCAACTTCATGCGTAAGTTTTCCAAATGGGCCTTGAAATTTAAAGAAGTATCTAATTTCACTCCGTGAAATTATGTTTCAGAACGGCATTATTGAAAGTAACATTCAAAGTTTCAAACTTCTGTTGATTATTCAAATGAAAACAAGAGGCTTCTGTTTTATTGGAATTTGGACATAAACGCCACTCAACAAAATAATTCTTCAAAATTTCTAAATCAGTATTTAGAGTGTTTTCAATGACTTCAAAATCAGAGTTAGCAAAAGCCAGAGCAATATCATCTGCATAGATGAATTTCTCTGAAGAAGTTGCTGGAATATCACATAAATATCAACTAAATAAAAAGGGAAGCTAAAACTGATCCTTGTGGGAGTCCATTATTCAAAGTTTTGAACCTACTACTTTTGCTCTTAAGAGCAAACACTACCAAATGTTGGTCAATTACTGCTCGGCAATACAGCCACATGCAAGTTTCATTAAACCTCGTCAATATCTCAAGGTCATGCACCTTTTCGCTGTCTGCCTAATATAACGTTGCCAATAACCCCGAGAAATTTAGGAAAAAAAACTGGGGTCGTTCTGCAGGCTTCAGTGATTATTTACAAGTTCTATAATGAGAATCCGCAATGTTTGTTATTTTTCCATTTTTCACTGCATTTCAGTTTTTATTTTCCCGAAAATTCCTGAATATAAAAATTTCAACATTGCGCATTCTTACAATTTTTTTTCAACCATTTGCACCCAAAAAATTTTTTCTCTCTGGCCTCCAAAGGTCACTCTGTTTTATTCGAGGTATTGTTTGCTCTTAAGTAGTTCATAAGTCGAAAATATCAGTAAGCACAACGAAAAGGCATTTCAATCAGTGCGGTAGATCCAATCTTGCAGTACGTGATCAAAATGAGTCGGAAGACTCAATTAATAGAGGTGTGTATTTAGAATCAGCGATGTCCATAAAGTTAGCAGAGCCACTTGCACGAAAGTCAACGAAAACCATATCATTAATTGTCTTATGTTTGTCGAGAATTTGTCGTGAAAGAAAAAAATTTGTCGCGCTTCTAGTTTTTTTTTAAGGGGTGGCTCTGCCAACTTAATATTAAGTTAGCAGAGCCATTCCAAAATATGCATCGACTTCGATCAAAAATGTTATGAGTAATTGTCGAGTATTTGTCGTAGACCATCCAGTCCGAAAAAAACAGAAAGAATTATTTTTTTATTGCTTTTTTATAGGTTTTAGTGAAATGTTCTGGTTTCTTAGGAAATTTGTCATATCCGGCAACACTGCATTGGTAAATTTATATTTCAGGTATGCTTTCCGTATCATTATTGACTGATATTGGGTTGTATATGTTAAATCTTCTATTTCCCGAAATGAACAATTTTCGTTTCAATGCTGAATAATGGAAATATTCCATTCTCACGGATATACATCGACGTTACTTTGTGATACAAGAAAATTTAATAAGATGACCGTTTTCTCTACCGAAAATTAGCTGAACGATTGAAGGACGACCAAAACATATTTGTCGTGAAAGAAAAAAATTTGTCGCACTCTTTGTTTTTTTTAAAAGGGGTGGCTCTGCTAACTCAATATTAAGTTAGCAGCGCCATTCTAAAATATGCATCAAATTCGATCAGAAATGTTATGAGTAATTGTCGAGTATTTGTCGTAGCCCATCTAACCAGAAGAAATCAGAAAAAATCATTTTTTATAGCTATTTTATAGGTTTTAATGAAATGTTCTGGTTTCTTAGGAAATTTGTCAGATTCAGCAACACTGCATTGGTAAATTGATATTTCAGGTATCTTTTTCGTATCATTATTGACTGATATTGGGTTGTATATGTTAAATCTTCTATTTCCCGAAATTAACAATTTTCGTTTCAATGCTGAATAATGGAAATATTCCATTCTCACGGATATACATCGACGTAACTTTGTGATACAAGAAAGTTAATAAGATGACCGTTTTCTCTACCTACAATTAGCTGAACGATTGAAGGACGACCAAAACATATTTGTCGTGAAAGAAAAAAATTTGTCAGTCAATAATTATACGAAAAACATACCTAAAATGTCAATTTACCAATGCTGTGTTGCCGAATCTGACACATCTACAAAAAAAGTAGGAAATTTTATTGAACCTAAAAAAAAGCTATGAAAAAATGATTTTTTCTGTTTCTTTCAGGTTAGATAGTCTACGACAAATATTCGACAATTATTCACTAATTGAATTCGATGCATATTTCAGAATGGCTCTGCTAACTTAATATTGAGTAAGCAGAGCCACCCCTAAAAAAAAATAGAAGCGCGACAAATTCTCGACAAATAAACGACAATTAATGAGATGGTTTTCATTGACTTCCGTGCAAGTGGCTCTGCTAACTTTATGGACATGAATCAGCGCACTCCCGAACAAAATTACCACCAGCCGCCTATGTTTAAGTAACACCAAGTGTGGTAGAGTTCTAGATTTCCTATGCAAACGAAAGGACCTACATTTGTATTTAATTCCACATTTCTTTTTTTCAGACTCTATCTCGCCGATCACCCATACTTCGAGAACACAATCGTTGGAGCAACAATGAAGAAAAACCTGAAAAAACTTTGCGTTCAGTGCAGGCACTCTCCACTCTGCCAGGGTGGGGACGACTGCGAACATTGCGCCAAATACTGCGATGCATTTGGTGTGGATACGGGGGGGAACCCGGTGGCAGCTTCTTTGGGGGAACGAGTCGGAATAGTTAGAGAACCTGAAAATGATTTTATGCGGTACGAGGACCAAAAAGACACGACTTTAGTTTCAAGATTCGCTGATGGGGCCACAGGGATGGAGCAAGGAGAAGTGGTGCAAATGGCTCATGAGCCTATGACTGAGGAGGTGGTTTTGAAGGATCAAAGGGAGCACGAGAAGCATAGAGGTAAATATACCAGGTATCCAAAGAGAGTATCTGGTGTTGGATAGTTGAATTATATAGAAAATTCCACACGTAATTTTTAACCAATCAGAACGTGTATTTCTGACAGATCATCGTCGCAACGGATGAATTTTAGTGGAAATTTTTTCCTCGTGGGTACCCAACATGGAATTATACTGGAAATTTTTAATGACGGAATATTTTCTCAATTCGTCTGCTGATAGTGCGGATGAACTTGCCTTTCTCTTGGTTGGACCTATTTGTAGCTTCCGACGCTTAGCATTTTTTGCAGCTCTAGCGTTGACAAATTCTATGTCAGAGAATGGATTAAATTTGGGATTATACCTTTCGAAAAAATATTCCTGCAACTGTTCAGCTGTAGAGTTCCATATAACTTTGATAACACTCTCCTTCATAATCTTCAAGAATAAGCGCCAGTTCTTTCACAGGTACATCCGCTCTGTCGAAATCATACGCTTTTTCTGCGCAAAAGTTTATAAAATGCTTCCATACACTTGCCTACGATTTCCTAGTATTCGCGGGTGTCAACTTGCTTAATATTCTGGCGAATATTTTCTTTACTTTCTTGACCGAAGCGAGACATTTTTTTACGCCGTGCTGTTTTTGACAAATTCAAAACAGAAATAATTTCTAACTTAGAGTTTCACTGAGTTTCCATGGTAACTAAATAATCAAGTCGACAAAACCTTCTATGTTTGGCAAGTACTTGATGAAGACGAAACTGTTGGAAATAAAAATCAATTTCAAGCGATGGACCAATAAAGGCTCGGTTATCTAAACTGACATATAGGCAGAGTATAATCTGTCAATTTGGATAACCGTAACTGTAACCGGAGCTTTTGGCCCATCGCTTGAAATCGCTCAAACACATTTGGTGTGGAATTTTCTCACCAAATACCACACGACGTCAAATTAAATCCGGAAATTTTTTTCTCCTCTAGTGGTATTACTGGTGAAAATTCTAAAGAAGCACTGACGTGACGAGCTTTCACACACTTGTTCAGATTCGTTGCCAAAGCGATCGCCTATTCACGTATTAAACCCGCCAAAGACACCTGTACTTCCTAATGGAATTATTTGTCGAACTTCTCTTTCTTATGTTCCTCTCGAACTTCTGCATAAACCTTCACGCTATCATTTTTCAATCAAATGCGAGATTTCAATTCGTTTCTGACCTGGAAATTCGGAAATATATGGTAAATAAAATTTTGAATGGGTATATATACGAATCATTGGGAGTATTTGACCCATTCATGAATCTCGCCTTCTCTATAAATATCGAGTCTCTGAGTCGTTTCTATCGGAAGGTATTGTGTTAACTGCTGGCATAACTACCTATCGTAAACACAATAATTATCGAAAGAATTCACTCTGAGAATTGATAACTTTAGAGCATGTTTGGAGTTGGTACAATAAAGAAGGCCGAATTCGCGAATTGGTGAAATCTACCCAATAATTCCGCAGAAAAACACAGATTGGATCGAATTGAAATATAGTACTTTACTGAAGGTTCATCTAGAATTTCGTGAGCGACATATGATTGGAAGACCGCAAAATAAAAATATTTGTTCTCAATGGAACGTTCATCAAGAAATTCTGCACAAGTTGGCGCATCAGCATTAGCCAATTAGTTACCAAGTTTCATCATCAGTTTTGATATATTTCGGAAATAACAATGATACCAAGGAAATAAGCACGAAATTTTACATATTTTTTCCCAATATCTCAGGAGATTAAAAATCCGATCAAACTGAAAATGAGAATGCTGTTGCCAAAAAGTAACGCCAAGGTCTATGACAAATTTTATTGCAGGCTAATGATTGGTTTTTGAAATGAAAATGTTTCAACAAAAAGTCTGAAAAAGTTTCGAAAAACATGAGTTTTAAAATTTTCTACCTGAACAATCCACGCGAAATCGGTATGAAATTATATGTCGATATTCTATAACTAACAATGCAGTTCGATTTTGATACATTCAGTTCTTCTAGACAGAGATATTGAGGAAATGATCCCACGAAATATGCCAATTTTTTTCCAATACCCCTTGAAATAAATATCGGATCTAACTGTAATTTGGAGCACTATTGTTCAAATTCTTACTCCAAGGCCTTTGCCAAATTTCATAGAAATCTGATGAATAGTTCTCCGAAAATCAACCGTCTAAAAAAAAATTTCCAAAGCAATTTCTTTAACTTTTATTTATTCCATGCTCACGAAATTCTGCATTATTTTGAGCGTCGGTTTTTACAACTAGTTTCGAAGTTGCAATCTGATCGCTTCAGTAATTCTTGAGATATTGAGGAACTAATCAAAATCAACCCACTAAGCGATCGATGCCGGCCCCTGCGCCATTTTGAACATCTAGAAGCATAATTTATACTTGCTAGAAGATGACTGATGCCCGTACGCATAGACCTATCTAGAACTCCTACCTGTGAAATTATCCGCTGAGACAAGCTCAAGTATTGACTCATGCTTAGCAAGGGTCCATTAAACAAACCTTCGGCAATTCTCGGCGAAGTTCATGGATATCTTTAAAATCTAGAATGTTTTCACGTTCTCATGTCTGTCGCACTGAATTTTGCTATTATATGACAGTATCTCTTCAAGGTGTCAAAGAAGCCGCCCCATAAAACGAACCGCAATTGTGTTATATAAAATGCCGACAGAGTGTATGATTTCTGGCATCTGTCTTGCTTCGGAAAAAGTGGGGTGTCTACTAACGTGATGGTCATTAAGAACAGGGCCACTATGTGTTAAGTTCTGCAATTACTATTCGTAGAAAATCATTTTCATTTCCTGAGAGCAATCTGTTTATCGAAGATCATTTGAGCAGTTTCATTATACGCTTTCGTATCTTCGGATACTTTAGATGAATTGAATTTTCAAATGGTAGGTTCTCTGAAATTATAGTACAGAACACCAAGATTAGAATACAAACAGCAACGCTGGGTTGTGAAAAGTCACCGGAAATGAATAATCTTCGCTATTTTGTGATTATGTCTTGCTTGAGCACGCCTCAAGGTAGGTCGTTCGTAGACTTGAGCAAGCACTGGGGAAGTAGTGCTCGGCTGTCAAGTAACCAATATAGGATGAACGCGTCGACTTAGGACTTTCTCAAGTACGGAGTATCGATTATACGTACGGCATCAATCTTCTGCTTGATTTTTGCACTACCGTCCCAATTGATCTATACAAAGAGGCAAATAATCAATGTATAGCATTCACTAGCTTCTCAAATGAACGAAGGCACAAATGCCATTCACCAAGCTGAAAGATACCGTTTCACTTTTATAGTCATAACTCGACTGTGACATATAATGAATTAAATATACCAAAAATATTCTATTATAATGAAAAATTCAAACCGGTGACTCACATTAATTTATCCTGTTTTCAGTAGAAATCATGAATCAGAAACATCAAAGAAGTCGCTACTATACAGCTGGTGTAATCAAGCCTGGATTACTGATGAATATCATGCTCAAATTAATAAACATCAAACAAACAAACGACATCGAAAGAGTGGTCATCTTGGTGAAATCAAAGAAGTCAGTTCCTGCAACAGTTGGCATTGGAGAAGAAAATGAAACGGAATTCCTCAAAATGTTGGGAAAGGAACTGGAAACCGCGGAAAAAATTCATGGAGAATCACCACTGGACTCCAAGGATATCAATAAGATACTAGAAACTGCCTACGAAAAGGTAACTCTACATGTTCATCCATAATTCTGTTGTGACCCTATTAGACACCAATTTTTCCACTGTAAATTCTCAAACTAAAATCGTAACCAAAATTCCCAATATAAGGGTAGGTATTCATAATTGGTTCAAAATTGAGAGTTTAATGATTTCCCAATGAAAAAGTCAATGTTAGAATGTTCACAATTACCATGATTATTATCATTCAAAGTATTTTTTTTCAGGGGGAATTCAAATCCAAAAGCGAAGCTCAAATTGTGAGCGAAGCAGATACGCTTCCGATTTTCCATAACGAAAAAATTACACGTTTTCATGATAAAATAGAGCACAATACGGATAAATTCGAACCAGCCTCAGAATTGGTTGAGGTAATGATGGATAAAGATAAAGAAGATCATAGGATTGACGCAGCGAAATCTAAGCAAACAGAGACAAATATGAATTTGAGGAACGACGATCAAATTATGAAATCTCAGAGTATTCCAGAAGAAATGGGAGTGTTAGGATCTTCAAAAGATAGCGAAATTCAACGTCAGGATGCCACAAAGGAAAATTCAGAAAGCAAACTAGAAAGAGAAAATCCTATAGATATGGATTCAGATAGTGACGAGTCCGTTGAAGAGAATGATAAGGCAAGAACTTTGCACAAAAAGAAGTATAAGAAGAAACAAAAGATGCATCATATGCACTCGTACGGCCACTCCTACGGAAGTAACTATAACGTGCCTCACGGATATTACAGATCTAACGATGACGAATCCAACGATTTCGAACAGCAAGCTGCCCCACAAATGGACCAACAAGGCACTTTGGAATCTATAACTGGTACTCAGCAGGAGAGTCTTAGACCTTTCAATGAAGATCATATAGGTGCCAAAGAAGATTGGCAGAGAGATCAAAAAGGATTCCAATACAAAGGACAGGGAGGCCAACTTGAAGATCTTGAAAAATCACATAAAACAAGAAATAATGAAGAGTTGATTGGTGCACAACAAGAAGGTTTAAGGCCTCTAAATGAAGATCGTATAGGTGCCAAAGAAGATTGGCAGAGAGATCAAAAAGGATTCCTATACAAAGGACAAGGAGGCCAACTTGAAGATCTCGAACAATCACATAAAACAAGAAATAATGAAGTGTTGATTGGTGCACAACAAGAAGGTCTAAGGCCTCTAAATGAAGATCGCATAGGTGCCAAAGAAGATTGGCAGAGAGATCAAAAAGGATTCCAATACAAAGGACAGGGAGACCAACTTGAAGAACTTGACAAATCACATAAAACAAGAAATAATGAAGAGTTGATTGGTGCACAACAAGAAGGTCTAAGGCCTCTAAATGAAGATCGCATAGGTGCCAAAGAAGATTGGCAGAGAGATCAAAAAGGATTCCAATATAAAGGACAGGGAGACCAACTTGAAGATCTTGAAAAATCACATAAAACAAGAAATAATGAAGAGTTGATTGGTGCACAACAAGAAGGTTTAAGGCCTCTAAATGAAGATCGTATAGGTGCCAAAGAAGATTGGCAGAGAGATCAAAAAGGATTCCTATACAAAGGACAAGGAGGCCAACTTGAAGATCTTGAAAAATCACATAAAACAAGAAATAATGAAGAGTTCATTGGTGCACAACAAGGGGGTCTAAGACCACTTAATGAAGATCGTATTGGTATCAAAGAGAATTGGCAGAGAGATCAGAAGGGTTATATCTTCAAAGGGGAAGGAGGTCTTCTCAGAGATCTAGAGAATTACCAGAAAACAATAAATAATGAGGATACGGAAAACGACTGGCAGATGGACCAGAAGGAATCTATCAAAGGCCAAAAAAGCTCCCTTAAAAATCTCTCAAGATCGCAGAAAACTATAAATGACGCAACTCTAATTGATGAACATCCAGAGGGTCAAAAACTTGATGAACACGCAATGGATGTCAACGAGAATTCCCATATGAATTCAGAAAGAAGAGCAGGTGATGAGGGAATTGCGAAAATAATCCTTTCAGAAAAAAATAAAGAGCTAGATCCAAAGAAAGTTCAAATAGCTGAACCATCTGAAGATAATCATGATGGAATGGCAGATCCATTCCATACCAGAATACATGCTCATTTCAACAAAGTACAAGAATATTTCAACAAAAAAGCCGGTAAATCAGCAGGAAAATCTGAATCAATAGTAGGTATGACAAAGTCAACAAATAAAGAAGATACTAAAGAGGTCAGTCGATCAGGTGTTATGATGCAAACAAGAAATAATGAGAAAGACTCTGATAGTGCAAATGGAAACCAAATGAATATTGAAACAGCCAACCTACAAATGGAAAATAATCTTGAAGCAAATGAAGAAATGGTTGATGACATGCCCAAAGTAGGAATAAATTTTCAACCAGAGGACTTGATAAACTTACAAATGGCAAATGAAAAAGGCATGGAAGAAGAAGCAACTGATGGTTCACCCAAGGTAGGAATAAATATTCAGCCTCAAGATATAATCATTTTGCAAAAGAAAAATGAAAATAGCAAGCAAGAAGGTGGAAACATGAACTTGGAAGAATCTACTGATTTGACTCAAGCTAATATAGATACGTCCAAGGTGAAAGCAGCTGAACCAATTAATAACATTTTCGTAACCGATGATCTGAGTGATCTAGATAACCAAAATAACAGACCCCAATTCGCTGGTGATGAAAATTTGCCAGGACAAACTGTAATTCAAGTCGATGATCAATTGATAGATGTTCCTGATGAAGGGACTTCCATTTTCCAAGTCAATAGTCAACCCATGGTTGCGGTGAATGATCAAGATCAAGAAAATATGTTCAAAAATCAACCTGTAACAAGTGATATCGGTGATGCTGAGTTAGTGGAAAATGTTGGAGCCATGCGCATGGCACCTTCAGAAAACCTTATGGTAAACCCACAAGTAATGATAGATCAACCTGGTCAAAACTCAGGAGTATCAGCAGATATGCCTATCCTTAAATCACAATCTCCTGTTTCATCGAAAAGTCCACTACAGCCCTCATATTCATTCAAGAAGGAACAGGAATTTCGGTCTCCAAAAATAATATACGCTGGTAATAAAGCTCTTCAACGTTCCTCAGTAACTGTGAAACCTGAAATTGAATCAGAATTTCCAACTCCCAACATCTCTCCAAGTAAAAACCATCCATTTGCCCCTACTTTTGAAGGATTTCAAGCAGCAAAATTAATACAAACTGAAGAACAAGGTTCAGAGCGATCATCCGAAACATCTGAAGGAAAGGCTGAAATGTCTCCCACTGAGAAAACCATGAAAGTTGTAGGTGACAAAGATATGGAAATGGTTGGTGATAAACACATGCAATATGAAAATGCTATAGAGAAAAAAATTGAAAAGTTGATAACTCCTAGAGAACAGGAATTCCTTCACAATTTCGGGAAAATAGTACCTTCCATTGAAAAGATGCATCTCAATTCAAAATCCGATATTTACTTCATGGGTAACGGCATCAAATTACCATTGAAAATGTTACCTAATAATGATGGCTCGATCTCTTTGTCAGTAGATCTGGAGAAACTTTGCAAGTGTAAAAATTCAACTTGCTCTCATAAAATTGATATGATCAACAAGTTAGATGGGAATTTAGCAGACTTGTCGAACAACTATGAAAACTCTGAGGTTTCTGCATCAGGAAAGCATGAAAATGATATAACTCTCAATATGGAAAATCATTCCGAGAAGAAAATAAGAAAACCAAGAAATCACATAGATCTATCGAAATTATACAAAAATTATAGGAAAAAGTATCACAGATTACATAGACGTTCCGTTTCTAATGAATATTTCAAGAGATTCAAAGAAATCGAACAGGGTCTGGAAAATAAATTAGATGAGCTAAACGAGAATGTGAAAAAATCCAATAGAGAATATGATAACATGTTACAGAAAGGAACCAAGAATTTACTACAAATAAAGGAAGAAGACCAAGTTGTGAAACAAAGAATAGAATTAGTTAATGATCTTTTGAAATGGATGAAAGAAATGGCATCCGAAATAACAAATACAGATATGAATAAGCAGAATTTACAGTTTTAAAGAAAGTTTCATGATCATTCCAGTTAGTCATTATTGTCATAGTTTTTCATATTTTGTACGACATTTTCAGATAAATAAATATTTGATGAATACTTTTCTTATTTTTGACATTCAATAGAAGTTCAAGCGAAATTATATTCAGTTGTTTGTCTGTTTGAATCCAAACGAAATATTTTCATTATTGATTGAAAACACAGAAAGGGAAATAGCAAATGAAAATCTTGATTCTTGATAAAATTTACTGATCTAATTACACTTTAAACTAATTATCTTTTTACAGAGATGCTTAATGCCGATTCTAAAACTATACAGGTCACTATTATCATACAAACCATCTAATATCGAATTAGTATTACCATAACTAAACATCAGACATTATTAAAATACTTATTAGTGTTATTGATGCCTTATATTCAGAATAGATCAAATATAACCCAGTCCCGTTTATAAAGTCAGTCGGTTGGCCATGGAAGTTTGAGTCGTAACGCTATATCAAATTGAATGTTGTTGGGGTAGGTTGTTTCCCGTCAGATAACTACGTTATGTAAGTTCTACATATAGGTGGTAGTAGTTATACTCCATTCACAATTTCAATCAGTTGGTCGGGCTTGGAATAGTTCTATCAAGTTGTAACTAAAACTGAGTCTGGTTGGAACTTGTGAGTTATCAAGGTTAAAATAATTTGCCGGGACGATGTCAATCTTTTACATACTTTAGTCAGACTATGTTCTGTTTAAATTATATATATAACTGATATTACCTTCATTTAGAATGTACAACTTCGCAAGGTAATCTGACATAAAAATGAACTTTACCTATGATTTATCAATTGTACATTGCCATGGCCAGCCTATTCACTATAAAAGTGAATGGATTGTATCCCTTCACTTTTATGAAGTCAGTTTTAAGGCTCTGGTATAGGTTTATCAAGTTTTTGTATTGAAAACTGAGCCAGGTTGACAATAGTGAAATGTCGTCAAGTTCAGAATCATTCAGCGGTAAGTTGTCAATTTACATATTACGCTTTGATTCGGTTTAGTTACAATTCGTTTTAAGGAGGTTCCAAAATGGTCGTCACTACGGGAAGATCTACATTTCTTTCCGTCCCAGATTGGGACCCCAAAATTGTTTGAGTTAATAAAATATCAAGAATTAGTTAACAACGAAGATTGAGTCATGTGTTCTACGTTAATTTGTGGAGTAGATGATTGATTGGTTTTGTAAACTGTGATAATGTGTTGTACCTCATGCAACGACGGAGTAGAATATTCTTGGAGTTGCATTTTCCAAGACTCCTTCAGTTCCTCGGGTACCCGAGAATACAATACTTGAGGATATGTAGATGGACTTAGTTTGAAGGCACATATGAAAGATGAGAAGAGGAAAGGAATACGATATAACTATGACTATTGTCAAGAACGGCCAACGCCCCGTAGTTATCTGACAAGATAACTACTATAACCTAACATTTTTCAATTATACAGAAGGAAATGTGTCAAATTTTCATGGACTACCCACTGACAAAAATATGTAGGAATTGACGTTTCGCCATATTATTTTGACCTTGAACATTTCAGGAATGCCGACCTGACTTGCTTCTGGCTATTCTGACCTATTCCAAGGCCTACCAACTGACTTTATAAAAGTGAAGGGAATATACGTTAAACACCCGGTAGAACAAAATGAGAACTAATTACACTCAATTTCTTCTTATTGCTAATAAATAAAATAATTAGGCAATTCTCAAAACTTCAAAAAAGAGTATAAAGAGAAATTAGGAGTTCAACACAATATTTCTTGTATCAAAACACTAGTACTCTTTCTACTGAAATTAATTTGATATTTTACTCTCTAGAGGCACTAAAATAAGATGCTGATAAATGAAATGAAAATTATGATATTCTGATGATAGTATTTTATGAACATAAAATAATAACAATTTTGTACAACTTAAGTGAAAATCCCAATCCCTTTGATTTATAGCTCATGGTAAAACTTATTCACACAATAATCTCTGATACACACCTTCAAATGAACAAAAATATTTTTTCACCTTCTTCTCAGTTAAATAATTTATTATCAGTACTGATTGGAATGATATACATGGAGGTGACAAGAAGCAATAATCAAATCATGAGGGAAATTTTTTCAAATTATCTCATTATGAGTGTTAGAATGAATATTTTTTCATGGTAAATAAATACCATTAGTTCAAATATCACCTCTGAATATTAACTTTGAGCATGACTTCTAGTTACCGATTTGCCAAACATTCAAAACAAGAGCTAAATCTTCTTTACTTCGTTTTTTATGAACTGAATTCAAATCACAATCATGTTCTCCATACCCTATTCTGAAATTCTAGACACTAATGTCATAATGAAATTAGTGAAAATTGAATAATATTCTTACCACTGAATATATAAAAGTATCAATGAAATAATATTTGAAAGACATAGTGAGAATAACAAGAGTTTTTAAAAGACTCCCTTCAAAAAAAATAAAATAATAATAATAATAATAATAATATATCTACTTTCTAATATAAACAATAGTACAATATCTTGGTGCTGGTGATGTAATATATTTACAAAGTCTGAGGGAAACTGAAAAAGAAATGAGTTTATTAGCATTTAATGAACGAAATAAAATGGAACTTCCCATACATCAAGATGTTTTTAACAGAAACTAGCTAAGTACCCACCAATTTGATGAGTATGAGCTACTCATCGAACTCAATGTTTCCACATTCTTTCTAATTTCTTTCATTATGCGTGGATAATTCATTTAGTTGTAGAGAATACTCATTATATTAATATGTTGATAGCAATTATTATGAAAGCATGCTGAATCATTCCTTTCAAATTACGCAACTATCTATTTTATGAATTTACCCTTTTGTCTGTTTTCTTTCTACTTGTACTCTTTTTGAATCATTAATTATTATCGGTATTAATATTAGTTAAACATTTTTCGCATGAAATGGTTGGCCAAATGTTCTGAAACATTCGCAATTTCATGTGGTATAAATTGGAGTTTGTATTTTAACTTGTATAGAACAGACACAAGATGACATTTTAAAAAAAAGCTGAATATGTATCAGTGTCAAAAGTGATTGGTTTTTCATTTAAATAAAGTAGGAATCAAATAAATGAAATGCTCAGGACATTTTTCTATTTTAAGATTTGGACCCAGTGTTTGCAGTCTGTTGGATTCGGCGGAGACGTATACGAATACCTAATTTGCTTCAATTCATCAACTTGAATAAATGTGATTGGTTTGTTAATGAATTGAGGTCAACCTAACGATTTTCAAGTGTGCACTTGATTATCTGCAAATAAAGCAACGCAATCCTTTCTTTAATTTCATCCAGAGAAAAAAGGATAATACTGAATAAATTCAAATTGCCATAATATTCAAGAATAAGCATTTTATATAGTATCATTACATTTGATTGAAAAAGAAAACGATGTCGAAGTGTGATTTGCTGTGTTCGTTTATTGAATCCGAGAGGCGACAGATTCTTTGGTCACGTGACCACAGATCTTATGGATTTATCAGATTTTATATCTGAAGTAAACGAAGGATCCAGACGAAATGAGAACCACAGACCATAAATATTTGATATTCTTTCGTCTGTGTATCAATGACTGAAGTCAAATCAAAATTGTTAATCATATATTTTATTTTCTGCAGTGTTTATTTCTCAGCTGGTTGGAAGAAATGAGTATAAATGTAACTTCATTAGAGCTGATTAGAGAAGAATATTAAATAATGATCGATCCTGTTGAAGAGGACGACGAACGAACAGTTCTGAAAAAAAATACAGGGGCTTGCTGAAGAAACATGGCCCTTATTTTCAAATCAACAGTTTAAAGATTCCTTAAAATGTTCCACAGTTATATGAATTCACCGATAATTGTTTAAATCATTATTTATTCATATACAAGTAGACGAAATTCAAAGATAAGTGATATCCACCATGCCATCAATAAAAATTTGGTTCTCAGAATCTTGTCTGAGTTAAAGTTACTTTGCCTCTGTAAATTAGGCGTCCTCAGTGGAGAGAATTGTTTATTTATTATTAAGACCAGAATATTCCAGATGTTGAGCCTTTTGCCTAGGTGTAGTAACGGAATTCTGAACATAATTATTCTCGCCGGTTGGCATTTCTGATGTATTTTTTAAAATGAACTAAGAATGGACAAACGCCAATAAAGCTAATTATATATATTCCCACTCAAAAAATTACTTTTGTCCGAACTGTGCTAACGAAAAAAACCAACACGAAATGAAAATTGAACGGAAATTATTTCTGGATAATTGATATCAACAAGATGTCAAATTTACTCCATTAATAAACTCCGATCTTGTCTATGATACCGACCAAAAAGATCGTCATCGACTCGCTCTGATTTTGTTTGACGATCGGTTGACATCTGTGGTCTCCTACATCTGGATGTAATAGACGACTTTGGCCCAAGTTGCCAACCCACAATTTACTTAGCAAGTTTACTTTCACTGGGGAACAGGAATTTCAGGACAAATTCGACATGATAAGGTTCGCATTATTTATAAATAACCGTATAACATGCCTCGGCTCTTCAAACCAGATAATTCCTTCCAAATATAGGTTTTTGTTAAGATCGTCCCCGATTGGCTGAAATTTAAGTTGGGATTCCTGATTTCATGCAAACAGTGTCAATTTTCATATGATACGTTCCGAAAATCAACTCTGTTGTTTCGGTTGCCGATTTTCCGCTCCGTAAATATGAAATATTCGGATGGTTCCTGGAACAAGCGCGTGAAAAAGGTTATTTACGGAATCTGGTTGATGAAAATGCGGTCGATTTACTGTCAGCAGAACGATTTTCTATGGTAAATATCCATAGCATAGAACAATCTATGTTTACTTTAGGTTTGTTTTGGTTCCCAGTTCAGATCTGTTCGGGACGGTTCTAGCATAGACCATAGATCTGTGCTAGAACCGTCCCATAAAGTTCTGAACTCGGAACCAAAACAAACCTAAAGTAAACATAGATTGTTCTATGCTATGGAAATTTACCATAGAAAATCGTTCTGGTGACAGTAAATCGACCGCATTTTCATCAACCAGATTCCGTAAATAACTTTTTTCACGCGCTTGTTCCAGGAACCATCCGAATATTTCATATTTACGGATCAGAAAATCGGCAAATGAAACAACAGAGTTGATTTTCGGAACGTATCATATGAAAATTGACACTGTTTGCATGAAATCAGAAATCCCAACTTAAATTTCAGCCAATCGGGGACGATCTTAACAAAAACCTATATTTGGAAGGAATTATCTGGTTTGAAGAGCCGAGGCATGTTTTACGGTTATTTATAAATAATGCGAACCTTATCATGTCGAATTTGTCCTGAAATTCCCGTTTCCTAGTGATAGTAAACTTGCTAAGTAAATTGTGGGTTGGCAACTTGGGCCGAAGTCGTCTATTAACGAACGACTCAGGAGCAATCTGATCAGTCTGATGTAAAAAACGAACGTGCCTATTGATTACTTTACTCTTCACTGTGTAGACTCAACACAGAATATGTCTCAAGTCAAACTATCACATTAAAGCTAATTCATTTTGAAAATGACACCAAAATTTTAAATTAGCAAAAATAATACTAAGCGCTCCGAAAAGACTCTTGATTGAACTGTTAATTTGGAGAAGTTAATGTATTCAGAATGATACTTACATCTTCAAAATATTTTTCTTCACTAAAGGTTCTACGATATCGATGTTTTTATCACTCTGGGACCATATGATGTTGTAGCTGCGCAAAAGACAAACCTCCTAAGGGCGTCAGAGTTGCCATAGGTGCCTGTATGTTATTTAATAAATTATCAGGAATTACAGGTTTTGGCAAGGGTATCGTGATTGGTGGAGGTTCATTGGGATCCTCAGGGTTCAGCTTGGTAATGGGTTGAAGACGTCTGATATTGCTGACCACATTTAATCCTGAAAAGAACAAAATTTCTTGTAACATACATTATTCATTTATTTACGGTTCATCCATTTACAATAAATTCCAATAGGGAAGATCAATTACAATAAACTATAAAATTCATATTTATAAAAATGACAACATTAAAATTTTACTAATCCTATACATAAAATATACACAATAAAACAAAGTTTAAAATATCACCACAAAGTATATAACATTTCTTAATTTGCTCTTAAGACTACGAAGCGAGATGTTAAACAGATAAATATCCTGTTCCAGTATCAACTGATTGGCTCTAAGAAGCATTCCAGTAAGCGACTCATTACAACCATAATTAGTCGAGTGAAACGGAATTTTAAAGGCACAAGTGTGACGATTTCTTCTGACTGCAACATTGAAGTCAATCTCCCCCAACAACTCAGGACAGTCAACACGACCGTTAAGAATCTCATGCAAGAAAGCCACATCGAGCATCCCACGCCTGACCTCCAAAGAGTCCTAGTTCAATCGTGAAAGAATTTCCTCATAAGAAAACTCCTCCCTCACCAAACCCCATTCTATAGGCAGCAATTTGAACAAACTTCCGCTGAACTCTCTCTGTATATTGAATATGCACCTGATAATCTGGTGACCATATGACTGACCCATATTCAACAATAGGTCGAACCAGAGCACAATACAAAACCTTCAAAGCATGAACCGAGAGGCCAAAAGTAAGACGCTGAATAAAGCCTAACACACTCCTAGCTCTCACTACCATATTTCTGAAAGGTGTTATGAAGGATAGTTTGCAGTCAACAGTTAAACCAAGGTCCCTGATGACATCAGGTCTAAGCAAAGGTGTGCCATCCAACTCATAATCATTGACAGCAATTGCACCCCGATGAAAAGAGAAAAGGTTACATTTCGATATATTCAGGTTCATTTTGTTAATGAAACACCATCTGGAAAAACTGTTCAAGTCAGCCTGCAGCAGAGAACAGTCATCTGTTGTGACCACCGATCGGAACAGTTCAATGTCATCAGCATACATTAAAATTTTGCTATGTCTGATGCAAGGTAAGAGATCCAGCAAAAATAGATTGAACAAAATTGGTCCACAGCGAGACCCCTGCAGGACTCCTGAGGGAACAGGTATTGGACCAGAGATGCATTGTGCCACCTTTACTAACTGAGTCCTGCCCAAAAATACTGAATAGCATAATGAGGGTTATGAAACTATAAGAACTTAGCACGAAGAATGCAGATAACGTTTATCTTGCCATATTCTAGGGATGCACAGAACTTTATGTCAAGATCTTTTAGGTACTTGTTCAGATTCATTGCCAAAGCGGTGTATTTCTTGAGTTTCAATTGGGCTATGTTGATTGGAAATTGAACAATAATGAATAGTAATTTCTTGTATTAATACCCAGATTTAGAAATTTTTTACTAACAGAGATTGCTTACCATGTACTGTACGTTTATGCTGTGTAAGTAAGTAACCCATAAGGAAGCTTTCCGTACATAGCTCGCACTGAAACCTTTCCCCAGTATGTCTTCGTACATGGGCTTTCAAATCGTTTCCTTGTGCAAAAGCCGCATCACAGTATGTGCATTGATATGGTTTCTCACCTGTATGTGTTCTCATGTGCACTGTTAAATTATACGCTCTGAAAAACAAAATAAATATAAGAGTTAACTATCAAGTAGTCAATCCACTTAGTTATTTTGGCTGCTGAATTCTTTTCATTAAATATGAAAGTTCAGTTGATCCCTGAAAAAAGGGAATTCACGGAATTTAGTTCATGAAAAAGCAGTAGACTTTCTCTTGTCACCAGAGCGATCATATTTTCTATGGTTTATCAACGGAATATATCCATAGACCATAGTAAGTTTATTGTGATTGTTGTCTCTTGTCTGACTGAATCAAACTTCTTTGAGTTTGAAAAACCAACTTCAGTTAATTTTTTTTTTCAAGAACAGAACATTTTTCATATTTACAGAGAAGAAAACCAGCAACCAAAATATCCAAGTTGATTTACGGAACACATCCTATATAAACAACATTGACATGAAATCAGGAAATCACAATCATCAGCCAATATCGATATTTAGATCCGATAACCTGATTTGGAGAGCTGAAGCGCTGTTTATGGATATTTATAAATAACGCAGACCCAAACATTCTATTAAATTTTCAATTTTTTATTTTGTTTAATGTCAACGGACCAATATTCATATCAAAAATCCTTTTTCACAAATTTAAACAAAATAAACAAAAAAGAAAAATTGTTGCATAAACCAACCTGTTAATACAATGATAGTAATATAAAACAAACAACTTAAAACCCTTAAATGCATGATTTTTTGTTTTGGAGAAAAAAAATTGAAAACTTGAAGATCAGTCCTTTCTTATGCAGGAAAAAATAATGAAAAAAATATATTATTTCATTTTGACATCTTTATTGAAAAAAAAGTGTTTGTAGTCAAAAGGCAACATCATGCATTAACTATATAGCATCAAGTTACACTACATGTGGAATTGCTTAAAACAATTATTATTTTTATTAAGACATAATCCTACTCCACACTTCTCACATTTAGTATGCGTAAATCCTTTGCAGTTAGGGAGCTTGCATCGAATTTTTTTTTCTTCAATACTAGGCCAATGTCCAGTTTGGTCTGTTCTAACTTCTGATGGAGGTATATGCTTCATTGGCCCCCTTTTTCTTTTATTTTCAATTTCTTCTTCTAAATTTGAACTCGGACGGCCACGTTTGTTAGCAACTGATCTCATGTTGCATAAAGTATGAGCCACTTCTGCACGAAATTGTGCTTGGTTCAATAACTTGCACCCTGCTTGTTTTTTAGAATGCACTCTTTTGTAAAGTAACCAGGAGTTGACCAAACTCATATCTAAAAGATGGTAGAAAATTCTGATGTACCACTTACGACTCTTCATGTATATTTTATATCGTCCCATAAAACTATCCATCAGATCTACACCTCCCATGTGTCTGTTGTACTCAGTTATAATATAAGGACAATCAACTTCCATGATTTCCTTCACCTTTCTATCATATCTTCTGACTTTCGAAATAGGAGTTTTTCCAGCAAATGAGGATACTAATGTTACATATTTATTGTCCTTCCAGATAACAGATGAAACATCTACACCATCAATTGTTGCCACAAATTCATAACTTGTTCCTCGGTCAACATTTTTTAAGGTTGATTCAGTGGGTAATTTACAATTTGGTACCCTATTTCTGCGTATGGTACCCAAGGAATAAATTCCCTCCTTTGCTAAATGTACCATTAGAGGAATTGATGTATAATAGTTGTCATGATAGTCTGTAATTTTGTTGTCGTGGAATAATGCTGGCTAAACGTAAAACCAAATTAGATGTTACTCCAAGGTCAGGTTCGCCAGTGGGCACATTTTTCTTTTCTTGGCCAGCATAAATTTCAAATTTATAGGCAAATCCAGAAATACCTGACATAACAAAAAATTTGAAACCCCATTTGTGGGGCTTCATCGGCATATATTGCTTCATATAATGCCTTACCTTGGTGGAGCACATTTGCTCGTCTATACTCAGATTTTGTTCCAAAGCAACCGACGAAAATTTATCATTCAGAAAATCAATAACGGGTCTGATTTTATGAAGCCTATCGTGGCCTGCTTGATCACGTGGTATAAATGTGTCATTGTTGTTGAAATGTATAAACCTTCTTATAGTCTCAAACTTGTTTATTGGCATCACATCAGCTACCGGTGCAAATCTCAATTCATCATTCCACATTGACCTCGTATTGGGCATATTCACCAATGATGTATATATTAGTATGCCAAAAAACTGCCTTATGTCGTTTTCATTGAAAGAGGGTGGTCTTTCAGGTTTGGATTGAACCGCATATAAATTGGTTTCTTCTAAAATTTTCTTCACTAACTCACTCGAAAAGAAGTAGTTGAAAAACTGAACTGGCCGTTCCAATGCCGATATTTGGTCCGAAACTTCTACATCTCCATGAAAACGTAGTTGATCTTCATTCAGAATCAATGACTTCGATTTCCAAAGTATGTCGTTTTTCACGGATTGCCCTGTTCTTCTCAATGGCAAAAAAGAAGAGAGGGGCAAATTATCTTCTTCATCCTCTGAATCTTCTTGGACACCACTTCCAGTAGGACTTCTGACGTCTTCTTCCACGTCGGCTTCATCATCGCCTCCAATCAAGCGATCTTCATCGCTATGCGCATCGCTGAAGTCAATTTCGTCATCACTTAGACCTGTAAAATTTTTCCAGTACTCTTCCAGATCCTTTTCTGTCAGAAGATTTTTCCTGTCCATACTAAAAGAATAACAATAAGATAAACTCAACTGAATAGCACAGTCAGTCTTGCACTGAAAACGAATGATACCACGAATGCATGGTGTTGCCGATCGGCAACAAAACAAAATTCGATTTTTTGATCAAGAATATATTACTTATACACAAAATCACACAATCTTATCCGACATACATACCTTCAGATGTGAAAATAGAATTTTCTTGCACTGAAACACTTTTTTCGAATAAACTAGAATCTATAAAAAAGTCAATATAAACACGTTACTCTGCAGATGCATTCGAACCACGAAATCTCAATAATAAACTAATATAAACGCCACCTACCAACAGATACTTGCGGCTTATTGAAGAGTGGATCGTAGCAGAACGGATACTTCATGCAATGATTCGATATTCTCTATAACGCGAGTTTGAAGTGCTAAGAAGTTTTGTGTTGCCGAAAAGCAACAATATGCATTTAAGGGTTAATGAATTTGTTATGGAAAATTTTCAAATTTTGGGTTGTTACATATAAGCTCCAGTCGATACCTTCTGATGAATAAAACATGAATATCTCTATTGATATAATTACCTTCCAAAACCTCGACCGCAAATTGTGCACAAATGAGTTTTTTCTCCTGTGTGATACCTTTCATGCACTGTTAAGTCTGTTGTTCTTGGGAATCCTTAAAAAAAATAAGTATCATTACTAAAGCTCTTACACTCCATTCATTTTCATCAAGTCAGTCGGTAAGCTATGGGATTTTGACACATTTCTCTCTGTATAATAGAAGAAAAAATATGGTTGGACTCATTTTGCTGTCCTACTACACGACGTTTCCTTTCTTCATGAAGGTTGTAGTAATTACGTATGTGACTTAACTGGACTATAGTGTCCAAGATAAAAATATGTAAGATTTTGTATGAATTAGGACGGATGGAGGAAACTTCCAATTTCTGTGCATCCGTCATTGGATGATACAATCGTTCGTCAAATTTCATTATATCCAAAATCTCGAATCATTAGTTGTGTGTTTTAGTGATAAAAGTCAAAACATTTGCAGAATTTAGCTATTTTGATGCAAGCCTCATAGACACACTCTATCTATAAACAATGATTTTTATATCAAATCATTCAACTTCGAAGTTACTGAATGCAAATGTCAACCAATATGTCAAATAATAAGAACCGAACGACATAACTGAAAATAGTAAGGTTAAATCCGACCCGATAACTGACCTTTCCAAACTTTGTCCGATAACGGAAAAAAATTAACCGTGGGTTTCACAAAGCTTAATCCTCTGATCAACGCCTTGATATTCTGTGGTATTGCTAAAAATGAACTGAAATTGAACATAGAATTGTCTTAATCAGAACAATCAAGTTAATCAGAGCTTTGTGAAACCCGCTGTCAACCTTTCAAATACTTATTGGTGCCCTTTCAAAGTTGAATATTTCGAACAATCACGTTTTAGTACTGTGTGAATATAGCTTCATTTTGACCTTGAGGACATTTCACATGTGCCAACCTCAGTTACTTGTAGTTAAAAAACTTGATAAACCTATTCCAAGGCCTACAGTTAGGAGTATACACAAATCACATTAGGTTTGTTCGGTGTACCTGCATGAACTATACTAACTACACCAACTCCACTGACTGCGAATTATCAGTGCAGCTGAGTGTAGTCACAGATAAAAGAATGAGTGCAGTTCAATCTGTTCTATGATTCTCACAGAATACAAATATATGATAGATGAGTTTACGCAATCCCAAGATGACAGAATTCTATGCTTCTCGTGTTTTCGCTACCACTTCCGAGGTGATGTAGATTTGTCGTAAATTTTTTCTTAAGTCGTCACGGACAAAAATTTTATTTCAAATAACGATATGATGAAAATTAATTTCGTCCAAAAATAACCACACACAGAGAACAAAACTCGTCCAACCAGGATCCAGAGACAACCACATATGTCTATGATTATGAATTATTTTTACGCATAACCATCACAGAAGATAACCTCACTCGATACACTGCATCTGTGACTACACTGACTGCCAATATTTCCACAACAAACAGAGTGCAAGTTTACAACAAAACACACCGAACAGTATCAGTGGAGTTAGTGTAATTAGTGTAGTTCATGTAGGTACAACGAACAAATGAATAATTAAATGTCTTAATATCTCATTCAATAAATCTGGTCATTTCAAAAATATTTTAATCAACTGTCAGGAGATCTGAACTATTGAAAGTTTATAACTCCAAATAAAAGAAAAACTGATTTCCATTCCATATTTTTTTGGAATTGGCTGTTTTTGGTTCAACACAATTAACCTGCCCCAGAAGAGATAAAACTTTTTCACAGTTAATATAAACCTTAGATTTTTTCGGAAAAAGTACCAATGCCAATGAAAAAATGTAACAATTTATTATAGTCCAATATAAAGAAAATACTAGAATGGTCACTACTAAAACGATAAATAAAACAAAAAATCTCAGAAAATCAAATCGAACAATAAACTACATCAAAAAAATTATATCAAACCTTTTCCACAATATTTACACTTGAATGGTTTCTCTCCCCTGTGTCTTCGCATATGTATAACCAAATAATCATTTCGAATGAATCTCTGACCGCATTCAGAACAGAGGAATTTCTTGCAATGTTCATTATGGAACTTCTGATGTTCATTTAGATGAGATTTAGACAAGAATGTTTTATCACATACTTTGCATGGATACTTTTTGATGCCCTGGTGACCCTTTACATGGACATCCCTATATTTCTCTGTCGTGAAAGATTTCTGACAGATATCACAATCGTATTTCTTTTCGCTCACCACCTGCAAAATTATGATACTTGACTTACTCTGTATATGGATGCTAGAGTGCAACTTGCAATAGACAATTTTCTTGAATGATTGTAACATCATAGTCATTTTTCATATATTTTTTGTACTTTACCACCCTTGAATCATCAAGAATCAAACAGCTAGACTCCACTCACATTTATGAAGTCAGTCGGTAGTTCATGGAAGTTTGACACATTCCACACTGTATATTTAAAAAAAAGTAAGGTCAGAGTCACTTTCCTGTCAGATTACTACGCGGCGTAATCCAAACCATAGAGTGGTTGATGAGAATATGCCATAATTGACAACTGATCATTTTGATCTCAACATTTCACGAGTGCCAACCCGACTCAGTTCCAGTGAAGAAAAATTAATAAACCTAGATTCCATGTCCTACTGACTGACTTTATGAAAGTGAATGATGTACAGTGCGTGTCAAAATTATGGAACAAATTAATTTTCTCAGAAGGAAAAAATTTGTCAACAAAATCCTGAACAGGTCAATTTTGTTTCACTTTTACCAAATTTTTATGCATTTTTGAAGGATTTTTGTTGCACCCTGTGCCATCCCCATCAACCCTCTAAATTTTTTGAATAGGGAAAGTGGGTCATTTGGTACTTTTTTGGCCAGGTCTTTGTATCTTCTTTACAGGCGTGCAGAAATTTTCAAGGAAAAAATTTTTTTTTGAAAAAATTAGTTCATGCACAACTTTCAACCCCTACGAACCCTTTAATGGAGAAAAAAATGGAGGGGGTTGAAAGGGGTTGAAAGTTGTGCATGAACAAAACTGTAATGGTCAACTCTCATTCAGTGACAAATTTCATCAGGTACCATCATCTCAAAGTAAATGAGCCATAACAAAGTGCACATACTGAAAACCTCTTTGAACTAACTTATTTAAAAAAAAAAAATTTTTCTTGAAAATTTTGCAAGCCTGTAAAGATACAAAGATCTTGCCAAAAAAGTACCACATGACCTACTTTCCCCATTCAAAAAATGTAGAGGGTTGATAGGGATGCCACAGGGTGCAACAAATATTGACCTGTTTCAGGATCTTGTTGCCAAATATTTTTCTTCTGAGAAAATGAATTTGTTCCATAATTTTGACGCGCACTGTATATATTCTATGAGAAACTACTCGATAACTTGGAAACAGATTTTTCCTTCTTTCTTGAAATGATAACACACAGCATTTATGCATTTGATTTGAAAGATATAGAGCCTACTGAGAAGGAATATAATGGCCTGCATAGAAGCATGATCAATAATTAAATTTGTAGTTTCAATGGCCACTTAAGGCATATACTCATAGAAGTGTCAAATAATAAAAGCTAAAAGCCACTAAGATGTCACAATGATTTATAAAAGCCTATATATTTCAAATTTATTACAAACCTTTGGCCCAATACCATGTTTAGACGCCTTGTGTTTAGCAAGGTGATCAGCCCTGTGGAATGGTTTTAGGCAAATATCACACACCTCATCCGAAGACTTCAAATGTAACTTCAAGTGCTGAGTAAGATGATCTTTCCGATTAAAACTTTTGGTGCATATTTCGCAGATATGTGGTTTGTCTTCGGAATGGGATAATAGATGTCGCTTCAGATGGTTGGCTCGACTAAAACTTTTTGTACACTCTTCGCACTTATATACCTTAACCTAGAAGTGGATTAGTACCGATAAATATCTACAAACCAACACATGGGGCTTTTTCCTTCAAACGAAAATGCAGTAAATTTCATGAAAAACCTTTAGAACATCACATTTCAAACATATAATTTCAATATAATATATATTCAAAAAAATGTTTGATTACCTAAAACTGAAAAATAAAATGGGGATTTGAAATTTGAAGGGATTTGTCTTGAGTGCACAATATGGCAACGTCGAATTCAGCTTTCTCAGAAAGAAAAGGACGTCAAATGTGTTACTTTGCTTAGGAAAACAGAGATAGCTATACTTTGATCTGGTTAGAGCAGAAGACAACGACCAAGGAATAGAAAAAGGAGAGCACAGACTGTCATACTGTCATAGTACTGACAAATCGCAAACGGAAACGAATAACAAATTGTTTGGTTATATTGAAAAATAACACATGTGTTCATTATTCTATAGTAGAATAAGCTATCCTTCTCAACACCATTGCCTTTTCGTGCATGCCTGGCAAATCCCTTCAAATTTTAAAACCCCAATTTTGAAATCTGATTTTGAAAGGCGCAAACTGATGGACGCGTTTGTCGCTCAAGCGATGACATTTGAGTTGTCACATGCTCTCCCGCCAAAATCGCGCGATTCTTTTTTGTAGTTGAATAATTTCAACTTCAAGAAAATGGCGGGATATTCAAAACATTCAAGAGGTTGTTCATTCTTGACTGTCATGACTATAGGCACTTGTTAACAAAATAAGCTCTTATAAGGTTAAATACAATGGATGTGGAATTATAAGTTAATTGAAAAGTATTTTTTTCAACTATTGTCTTATCATCATTAATTCAATCCTTCGAAAAATATGGGTATAAAACCTATACTTGTTGAAAAACCAGATCCACGCGGAAATAAATTCATACAATAGACGACTTCGGTCCAAGTTGCCAACCCACAATTTACTTAGCAAGTTTACTTTCACTGGGGAACGGGAATTTCAGGACAAATTCGACATGATAAGGTTCGCATTAATTATAAATAACCGTAAAACATGCCTCAGCTCTTCAAACCAGATAATTCCTTTCAAATATAGGTTCTTGTTAAGATCGTCTCCGATTGGCTGAAATTTAAGTTGGGATTCCTAATTTCAAGCAAACAGTGTCAATTTTCATAGGATACGTTTCGAAAATCAACTCTGTTGTTTCGGTTGCCGATTTTCCGCTCCGTAAATATGAAATATTCGGATGGTTCCTGGAACAAGCGCGTGAAAAATATTATTTACGGAATCTGGTTGATGAAAATGCGGTCGATTTACTGTCATCAGAACGATTTTCTATGGTAAATATCTATTGCATAGAACAATCTATGTTTACTTTAGGTTTGTTTTGGTTCCGAGTTCAGATCTGTTCGGGACGGTTCTAGCATAGACCAATAGTCTGTGGTTCTGAACTCGGAACCAAAACAAACCTAAAGTAAACATGATTGTTCTATGCTCTGGATATTCACCATAGAAAATCGTTCTGGTGACAGTAAATCGTCCGCATTTTCATCAACCAGATTCCGTAAATAACCTTTTTCACGCGCTTGTTCCAGGAACCATCCGAATAATTCATATTTACGGAGCCGAAAATCGGCAACCGAAACAACAGAGTTGATTTTCGGAACGTATCCTATGAAAATTGACACTGTTTGCATGAAATCAGGAATCCCAACTTAAATTTCAGCCAATCGGGGACGATCTTAACAAAAACCTATATTTGGAAAGAATTATCTGGTTTTAAGAGCCGACGCATGTTTTACAGTTATTTATAAATAATGCGTACCTTATCATGTCGAATTTGTCTTGAAATTCCCGTTCCCCAGTAAAAGTAAACTTGCTAAGTAAATTGTGGGTTGGCAACTTGGGCCGAAGTCGTCTATTCAAAATGTGATATTTCATTAACAATCGCGCGTTTTCGTAATGACAGATGTCAGCTACAAATAACTGACATTGGGCAAAAAAATCGAGCAATGTTTATTTTTCGACGCGTCCATGAGTACGAGCCTGAATACTTTCTATAGGTTATTTAGGAAAATGATGAATCAAACCCATAATAATAATGTTCAAATTTGCATTTGCAGTAATAACCCAAATTCAGGAAAAACCCCCATTCATACCTCCAGCAGTTTGTATACAATGACTTGTTTCATTGATTTGGTATTATTACACAACACAACAATATTCTCGGATGTTTTTTACTTGCAAGCTCCTTGATCAATTTTAAATTAGAAACTTACCCCAGGATGAAGTTCTGAAGCGTGTTTTTCCAAAAGAGTCATAAGTGGAAATATTTCCTGGCACTCAGGACAAGGGAACTCTCCATATTCTTCCTCTTCTTTTTTGACCTTTTTAGTTAATTTCTTGGCTCTAGGTGATTTTGGGGACTTGAGAGGTTTCGGAGGATGTTTTCTAGGTCTTCCTCTTTTTCTTGTTTTTGCTGGTGGTGTATATTCTGAACCTTCACTATCTGAAGCAGGATCTAGAATAAAAACATTCAGCTGTTTTACCCAACTATAATTAATAACAGATCCCTGATTAATATTTAAATGTTCTGATATTTGACAACTTACCATCACGATCAACACAGTCATCTATAATATCTTCACTCATTAATTGTTTATCATCATCAAAATCTTCTGTTTCGTTTCCTCTATCCTCACAATCTTCCTGATCTTCTTCTTTCAAAATTTGCTCTAAATCACCATTTTCATTTTCGTTATCTTTGTCATCGCCATCGGAAATAATATTATCATTATCCAATGTGTCATCCTTGCTTGTTCCATCTTCTATCAATTCTTCAGTCTTCATTTCATCGGAAATTTCTTCCTTAGGTTTATCATCCCCCTCAATGATTTCTTCGCTAAAAAGGTGTGTTTTATTTAAAATTTCCAAAAAGTTTTTGCATTTGCTTTTGATTTTATCATTGACTCAAGGGAAAAAGCGCAGCCCCCATATGTTACTACTAAATTCATTTCAAGAATATAAAATAATCATTATTACCTAATTTTTCCATCTGTAGTTTCTGTGACTTCAACATGTGGCTCAAAACATTCTTCAACTTCGTTTGAGTTATCATCAGAGAATGTAGTATTGTCATCATAATCAATTTCAAAATAGTGATCTTCAATATTGTCCAAATTTTCGAGGGTTGGAAGGACAGGTTTCTGGTTCTCATGAAGCAGTTTATGAACCTAGAGAGATAACTGATTTAAGAATCTCTAATGTGAAAAATATTTTTATGGTTCCATGCAACATCAAATTAAACACAAACCATATAAAAAGAATTCTTTGAGTTTTAAGAAATTTAAAATTCAACTGATCATGATGGAACAATCGTTTTATGTCCTAGTCCATTATGGCCCACTTAAAACCATTAACAGGAGTGAAATCTTAGAACTAGCCAAAAATAAAGACCCCTAACTTGAAAATCACGGAGCTTACCGATACACTAATAGGCCTCTTGCGTAAATTATCATTGGAATTGTCTTTCCTACCTATAAGGATACTGAAAAAATTCAATCTCCGTAAAAAATTTCGATTTTCACGAGAAAACGCATTTTCAAATGTGGTTCCACCGATTGGCTGTTTAAATGCTCGAAATTTCGCGGGGTTCCGTGACGTAGCGTGTCATATCCACTCTCTCATGTCGTGTACCTTCCCCTCTACCAAGCCGATGAACATCGTCGGCTGTATCGATTGTAGAATAGTGCTGTGATGTGTGATGTAGGAGACGAACTACCACGTATTGCTCAGTTTGAACTTGCGTCCAAATTTTACCATATTTAATACCGAATTATTAGAAATTGTCAAATTTGAAACTGTGTGACCGCATATACAGGGTGAGTCTTTGACCTTGCAGAATATTTTAACAGAAGATTCTTGAAGCTGAAAGAAACATATTTGTCCTCTACCATTTTTTCCGATTCGGCCTAAATAAAAATATACAGGCATTATAAATTTTCATGATAGGCTAGCCGCCCCTGGAAACCTGAACACTGAAGTTTTTCCAAGCCTAAGATATACCATTCAAACCTTCGAAATAAGCAACTCTGTTATGAAAACAAGGGTCAACTTACTTTTTACATTCCAGTTGGTGAAAAAAGTTGTATTTATAGTACAATAAACAAGTTAGGTATTCCAAATTTCGTGGGCGACAAAAGTTGAATATTGTTCTCTTGGTTTCATTTTCGATAATGAGGAATTCATCTAGCTATCACTCATATCAGCTTTGAGATTAATCTTCAATTTGTAATTATTAATTTTCTTTGTTTATTTCATTTTCTCCAAGAATTATCAGATTCAGACATAACCCATTCAAACTTTCATTTTCATAAATAAATAAAACAGATGTATCTAATTTATCTATGAACGTACAAACGTTGCCAAATTGACGAACAGAAAGAAAGAACTCTTCGAAATCAAACAACACACAATATGCTAATTCTATGCATACACTTGTGAAGTCTATGATTCTGAACTGAATTTATGATTCTTATGAATTTTGTAGTTTCATCTTTGATTTTTACGCATGAGTTGCGGGATTCTTACGGTTATCTCCATTGTGAATTGGCCAAAGTCGGCTACTCCGCTTACAAATCATTCCAAATAAAAAATGCTAGGATTCCATTCTCAACTTTTAGACGTGGCAACGCGGAAAAATTGAATTCTGTGAATTTTTTGAACAGAGTTGCATTCAGCCAAAGTACCCAATTCTCGGAATTTCACAGATATTTTTTATTTTTGACTTTCAAATTACTCGAAAACGGCGCATCATACGAAAAAAAATAAGGAATACTTTTACTTTTCAAAATGGTCAAAAATTCGATAAATAGAATTCAAATTATTTTTAAAAGTTGGATTCTTTGAAATTCTGGTATTTTTATGAAATATTATGGTCATATTAAAGAAACTGGAGGATGTGGATGAAATTTCGTAATCCAGGATCATTCATCGTATCAATAAAAAACTATATTCCAAATATCGTCTCATTCGATGAGATCGTTCGCGAGATATAATCGAAAATTAAATTTTTTTATGGATTTTCAACAGTCTGTATCTTACGAACCAAGCCGACTCGGAAAAAATGGTAAGGGAAAAAAGTGTTTCTTTTGGCTTCAGGAATCTTCTGTTAAAATATTCTGCAAGGTCAAAGACTCACCCTGTATTTTGATCTTGTTTTAATATAGATTGAGGAAAAACTTTGATATTTGATATTTCTTATTACGTGCAAGAGACCAATTATTAAATCATGTCGACTTAGTTTCCTGATATATAAATAGTTTTGGACAAAGTAAATTCAGGCCTTTGACCCACATACCCACAGATCTCTTTCGGAAGAACACATGCAGAAATGAGCGATACTCAAATTATCCTACAGATCTCTAGTGCCCTCTCAATCAAATAACTCACCATCGGCATATGCATCGAAATACCTTCATTAACAACCTACATCTTCATAACCTCAGAAAAAACTAACCTCTAAACTGTCGGCTCTGTTGAAACCCTTATTGCATATGTCACAAATATGAATCCTATCCCCTTTGCACCTAGCCACATGATTTTCTAGATGTTCAGCTCTGTTAAATCCCCGCTTACACCTCGTGCAAGAAAATGGTTTTTCCTTCAAATGGGTGGTCAGATGTCTTTTTAAATGTTCTAGCCTGGTGAGTGTTTTGCTACAAATCCTGCATACGTGTACTTTTCTTCTATTATGGGAAAGTTCATGTCGCTGCAGGTGATTTTGACGAGTATATTCTTTATCACAATATTTGCATTTGAATAGAGCTCCTGTATGGAGTCTTTTATGGCATCTTAGACCCTCAAGAGTTGTGAACACTTTTCCACATTCTCTACATGTAAGGACCATCTGATTATTGTCCAGAAGTTCAATGTAGTCTGTTTTAAATTCAGAATCCGACTCCTTTGTTTGGGCACTATTTTCCAAAATGAATTTTTCTGAAATAAAAAAAAAATAGATCAATATATAATTCGATGTGACATGATTCATCATTGCTGAACTAAAATTTTCAACTGTTACGATGTATAAATAATATACTGGTGGTCAAAGTGTGTCAAAGTGGTAAAGATAGAATCATGAGGATGCAATTAAGTAATAAAGTAATCTTTGAAGAATATGTCACAGCAGAGCTTATTTGCAGGATTAAACTTTAGATCACAAAAAGCACTGGCATCAGAATTTCAATTGTAGATGTCACTTCTTAGGCTACTTGTGAAGATTATAAATTACCAATGTAAGTATTTTGATCCACTTCTCCAGTTGATACTGATGGTTTAACATCGTTTTCTTTCATCGTTTTGGCATATTCTCTAAGAGATGTATCACTTGCTTCACATTGCTTCTTGAAGAAATACGCTGCTTGCAATTTCTGCACACATTTCTCACACATAAAAGACGGCAATCCATCATCGAAAACAACCTAGAAAAGACTAGATCAATAAAGAATAAAAAGGAACAATTTAAATACTCAAAATAAATTAACCAATTGCAGTATGCTCATCTTGATTATGTGAAAAGTTCAGCAATAAGAAGAAAAATACTCTGTGTGCTCATCAGTAATATTTCTTAATGAAAAGTATTCTCAAAGGCATCATTCTTACAAGCAATTAAATTTAACTAACAATCAGAAAAAATTATTTCTGATATTAAAGGAAGTAGGGTCCTCACTAGATTGCTTAGATTGGGGTTCTTGTTGGAAACAAACATCTATGGAAGTAAATGAATAATAATTGAATAGATAGATCCTGTAGATTCAAAAATATTACATCTCTAGAATTTTTCGATAATAAAAACACTAATATCCTTTGCAGAATCTGCAAATATATTTCATATTTATCGAACTGCAGATAACTGTGAACTATTATAATAAGCAGAAAATTGAATATTTTGGAACTTGAGATCTTTGAGCTTCCAAACTAAGATAAAGCATTTGTATTAAGATCACAATAGAAGTAAATACTTTTCAGGGTAGAGGATTTGTCATTTCATATAACAGTAAATAATATTTTAGACTTCAAATATTAATCTGATCTCACATGTTGAGAGGAACCGCTGAATTCATATTCAAATACTCAGTTAAGTGAAATAGAATAGAAATTTAATCTTCAAGAAAACATTATTATTGACATATCACAACATAAACAATTTATTCCCAATGAGAAATGCTCCAATCAAGATTAAAGTTCATGAAATCTCATACTAATTTGACCTTCACTAAAATGATCCGAGACAAATGTTTTGATTAGTTTGATAGCTTATATTATTCGATAAGGTGACACGACACACAAAGAACAGATTACAATTACAGATCTATCAAAGAATTTTCGACAATCTAAATGGATGATCCTGTCCACCTCTGGAAGCCAAATATTTGTTTGTTTTCGTCAAATTCCAACCCTTCAGTTTTGCAGTACATACCTGGACTGCCGCACAAGCCATTAGCATCTCGTGAATATGGGTTGTGCTGTCTACATTTTCGAAGGTTTCGAAAACAGATCTCACAACAGTCGATTCGCCTTTACAAGTTCGACAGATACGATCGAAATCATACTGTGGTTGTTGTTCCATTTCGACTTTGTGTTTTTCTTAAATATATCTGTAAAACTCACTTCATAATTGAATTTTCACGAAAATCCACGCTTACACGCACCTTGAACGACTCCACTGGTGTCATTCATTTCACGTATTACTATGTTGCCAGGTTGTCAATGTTCAAATGTCATGATAATATACCGTGAATTGTCGATAGAATATCAAATTTCAAAACAAATAGAAATTTTGAGTAAAACGCCCATGTAGTTGTAGAGTACTAAAAGACTACCTCGAAAATTGATAAATATAAAAACTCTTTTTACGATTCTTACAGAAACGTTCAATTATTTATTAAAACAGTTATTCGCAAAAAAAATCAGATTTCCAAGTGGGAATCCTGTTTCGACAACCCAACAGAAGAGCGGTTATCAGCGGGAATAAAGCATGGATAGATATTTACAGTATGAAGTCGTATTTTCAACTATTGACAAAAACTGAATAATAATAGGGCAAAAGTTATAAAATCAGAACTTCGAAGAAAACCTCCAAGGTCGAGCCAAAAAAATTTGTTCCTCGAAAGTATTTATTTATTTTGGAGTTATTTCGTCTATTTCAAAACGAGTTACCAATTTATTACAAAATTAATTGTGTCAGCCCACCGACAGAATGAATTTTACCATTTATTCACCGTCATACAACATTCTCGCAAAATTCTTATCTATTTGAAGTGAATGAAAGAGTACCTTATGAACTATGGAGCAAAAATGTAGCTGAATTACAATTAAAATTCAGAAAACATATATTTCTACTAAGTTTCTGCGTTTTATCTGAAACAATAAAAATCTAACTTGGAAGCAGTATAATCCTTACACTTTTCTCTTGTGCCAGATATTTTACATTTTTTGAAGGTACCCTTTTCTACCTTCGAATTTCAATGAGAGAATTCTTGCGAGTACTGCCCTTATACAATTTATCATATCAAAATTAACACCGTGCTATCACGAACAGGCAACCCTGCATTCCATGGTGACAGATTGTTGTATTCCAAACGTCAAAAACTTGCAATTTTGCACTGTTTTGTTGGAAAAAAATTCAAGTTTGCAAATAGTTTAAAATGAGTTATACCGAAAAACAATGGTCCAAATTACTGGAAGAGAACGAATTATGTAGAACAAGTATGAATAAATTGATAATGAATTATTTAGTAACAGGTTTGTTAACAATAAACTCGTAAATGTTTCTTAAAATAAAGGCGGTTAACTTTCAGAAGGTTTCAAAGAAGCAGCTGAGAAATTCCAGGAGGAATCAGGAGTTGCTCCTTCCATTGATTTACATACCTTAAATGAAAGAATAAAAATACGAGATTGTATACTTAGTGGGGCAATTCAAGAAGCCACAGTTCTTATAAATCAGTATAACCCAGAATTATTAGACAATGATAGATATTTATACTTTCATCTCCAGGTGATTACACTGGGCTTTTATAATAGTTGATAAATTTATTGAACAAACTCAATAAAGCAGGAAATTCTTTCAGCAACTACATCTTATTGAACTCATCAGGAGCAATTTTATTGAGGAAGCATTAGCCTTTGCTCAAAATCACTTGAGTGAAGCAGGGGAAGAAGATCCATCTGTTTTAGCAGAATTAGAAAGATCCATAGCTCTGTTAGCTTTTGAAGACCCTAAAAGTAGTCCATTTGGAGATCTCTTAGCTCCATCTCATAGGCAAAAGGTAAACATTTTTATAATTGAATAAATGAGGCTAGGCTTTAAGGTAATTCATGAAGGGAGTATGCTAGAAAATTGGTCTTCTGGTACCTTTTTGTAGATGTGACTGGTCAGTTCATTTTCAATATCGTCTTGGTTTATAAAAATTGAGTGTAGTCTCAACATATTCATTCTTGAGTTTCTATTGAAGCATTTGATATATTTATAAGGCACATTATGCCAGATTTTGTTTTGGTAGCATCAGTAAATGGATTAAAAGATACCACAATTCATCTTTCCCATTTTTCAATAGATTGCAAGTGAAGTGAATGCAGCTATACTGAAATCCCAAAACCAAGAAAATACAGCCCCCAAAGTTAGTACTCTCCTGAAATTGATTCTATGGGCTCAAGATAAGTTGAATAAGAAAAATGCAAAATTTCCTAAGATGGTGGATTTAGCGAATGCAACTATAGAAGACAAATGAACACATTTTATTCAATGGTTTTTCTACTGTGTTGGATAAAGTTTATATAAAATTGTTGTAAATTGCAGCCAGACTAATTAATGAAAATGAACATTGCATCTTTGTTCAGTTATGAAATTGTTTCAACTAGAAAAATTTGCAAATTTTTATTGAATTGCTGGACCTGAAATTTTTAAAACTTGTGATTAAATGAATGTTTCTGTTGAGTTTATACATCAAGGATTAGTGTTTTGAGGATCGATTTACCTTAAACTTCGAACAATGAAATATTGATGGAAATTTAATCAATATCAATTTCACTGTTTCTAGGTGGGTTATCATTATATTATTCAATGTAGATTCTCAATATTATATATCACTTAAATATAGGTAGCTGCTCTTAATATAACTGAATTAGTTCTATTTTTCTCCTGATTCTGAAATTGCACTTTTTACAACCACATGAGGCAAATAAATCCTTTATAGTATAACCATTTCAATGTTTTATTGATAGTTTATATAAAGTTTGGATATTTTTATGAAATGTAAATATATATTCGACTCCTAAATGTATATTTTGCAAATAATTTTATTTAATTTTTTAAATCGGAAATGTATATAATCGTTCACAATGGAATGTGCAAAATCCTGACAGTATTGTTGTTCCAGTATACTACATTCACTTTCATAAAGTCGGTCAGTTGGCCATGGAAGTTTGATACATTCCACTCTGTATAAATTGAAAAATCTTCAATACCATATGAAATTGTATGTTTTATATGAAGTTAGTAGTACTTATGTGTGCAACTCAATCAAACCGATTGATAAAAAATATGTAGCAATTGACATGCTGGCGAATTATTTGATCTTGAGGACAAAAACTTGATAAACATATTTTAAGGCCTACTAACTGACCTTATAAGCTGAATGGAGTATAGGTATGAAGTTATATTTCCCTACATGATCTATCAGTCAGTTGTTAATGCAATGCCAGTATTTCACGTTTCTAAGCTGACTACCCGATTCAAATATGTTTCTGTTCAAAAATTAAGGAATGATATAATCGTCACTGGAAGGCAGAACTTTTTTGAACACCTTGACACCAATAATGTTTATCTTATCACTACTTGCCTCTTCAATGCTTAGTCAGTCTGAGATTTTTGTTAAAATCTGTGGTAGCCTTCTGAAAAATTTCAACAGCCTGCAACAACCAAGTTTGCCTTTTTGACATTTTTACAGACAGGTTGGAACTGTCCCAAATTGTGAGTTCTTTAAAAAAACAAGTTGAATTTAGTGTCGATGGTTGTTTGAAAGATTTTCGTTTGTGCTTTCTATTTCTGATCTGCTTGTTTGCATTGGTTGTTAAATGTGACTTAGCAGCAGTCGAGAAAATAGAAACTTCATTATCACTGTGGCGTCAACAGGTAATAAATATGATAAAATTCGACATGTTTCGTCAAAATTCTCAGATACTTGTTGGTGTAATTGGTTGTTCAGCATAGATGGCGTGACATGCTCGGGGAAGGATCGTTTTCACGTTACTGAATTCCACTTCGTTGAAATATCTAACCTATAACAACATTCATTCATCATCTCTTTAATGTGCCCCGGCTTAAACCATGTACACAGATCATAGTAACACTTTTTTGTTGCATACTTCTCATTCATACTCAACTATAGACAATTTTTGTTTTTACAACACCACAAACATCCATGACCTCGCCGGGATTCGAACCCAGTACCTTCAGCACCCTAGTCCACCTCTTCAGCCAACTAGTCTACCGAGGTAGCCTATAACAACATAACCAATAGCAGTATCGTGTTTCATAGTACAACCAGCGCTTGTCCGAGATTTCATTACAAATGGCAAATTATGTGCCGACTTTCGTGTTGAGTTGCACATCGCCTGCGAAGTCATTATGAATGTCTACTCGATTTTCTTTTAAGATGTCAGTCGGTAAGCTATGGAAATGCTATAATCCAGTTTGTATAATGGAAGGAGGAAAGATTGAGAATAATTTTTCTGTCAGTAACTACGCGGCGTTGCCCGTTCTACATGAAGGTTATAGTAAATACGAATGTAACTAAGCCAACCATTGAGTCTTTGGTTGAACTATAGGTGAGAATCGACAAGGTCTAGCCAATTCGTTTGTCCTTGACGATATTTTACGATTGCCAACGTGAATCAGTTCCAGCTACAAAATCTTGGTTAACCTATTCCAAGTCCTACCAAATGACTCAATAAAAGTGAACGGAATATAGATTTAGAGAGATACTGAACTTAACGATTATGCGTGCAAAAGGATGCAACCAAGATGTTATAGTACGGAAGGTAGCGCAGCATTTTGTCTAGGTTGTTTCTATGGAATGAATGCAACCTTGAACAGTTGTTCCTAAAGCATCATTGAATCCACCCAAACCACCATGTAAAGCTTCAGAAGTAAGAGGCGCGCTGCACTTTGATACAGACGGTCTTTCCCACTGAACACACACAGAAGAAAATGGAAACTGATAAAGCATGTTGAACGACAGAACGAATGGCTCATACATAGCTGCCTCTGACATCGGTTAAGAATTTCATAATAGGTCTCTTGCATGAATTTTTTTTATCATTGGATCCAAATATTCTATCCGTAAAACCACTGAAAATCTTTAACCGCCATCAAAAATTTCAATTTTTAACGAGAGAATGCTCTTTTAAATTTGGCTCCACATGTCGGTTGTTTAAACGGACGAAGCTTCGCGGTTTCCGTGACGTATGGGGATATATCAACTCTCTCCCTTTTCTCGTGTACTTTTCACATTAGCAAGCCAATAGACAACGTCGGGCTGTATCGATCGGTGAATCGTACAATAACGAAGTGACGTAGAGTCGAACTGACGCGTTTCTCCCGCTTCGACCTTGAGTCCCGATTTGGCCATTTTTAATACCGAATTATTTAAAATTCGCTGATTATTGAAGTGTGTGATAGCATACATTATGATTTTGTATCGATATAGAATGAGGAAAACATACAAATATGATAATTCGTGTTACATGCAAGAGACCTATTGACGCATTTTCATGTTTTTGTTCCTTATGGAAGAAACCTTATTCACAATCATTTGGATCTTTGATCAGGAATCAAAAAATATGCTACAGATTAATCTGCATTTTCATCATTAGTTCAGTTTCCTGACACAAATCATAAGTAGAAATAATAAGACCAGTTCGTTTATGTGATCCAGCTGATATAATAAATGTATGCAAACAATAAAATCAAATCAGTTTCCATAATCACGCTTCAATTTATTCTTTGCGTATTTGTATCATTATACAATGACTAGGTAGTCTTTATAAAAAGGTTGTCTATCCTAATTTCATTGGCTCAATTGTATGTACTGATAGATGTAAAAACAATCTTCCATGAAGAATACCCCATTACTTATTTGTCTCCTAATCATATGATAGTCAATTTAAAATCTCAGATTATAGGATAGATCAGAAATACCTGCATCTATATTTTGAACTGAAAGACCTGAGATATGTAAAATATATATTAAAATTTGAACACATTCTTTTTTCATTTTGAAACCCAGCCTCGTATCATTGATTGTTGATCTTTTTCTTCGAAGATGCCTCTATCAACGATCATTTTTCGGTTTACAATTATTCTATTCAGGGCCATTCAGTGAAAAATTTGCCGCTTTACCTTGAATATCTCTCCAGAACTGGTGCTTCTATCATATATCATTTACGGCATTTTTACAGATGCTTGACTGCATAGTTAGTCATAAAATCAAAATTTGTGGTCTGTAGTGTCGTGTAGTAAATATTTCATTTTTTTAATATTTTCGAAATAATTTCAACCTTTATTTTTCATTCTGTTTTTTGAGAAGTCATTACTTCTTTCCTTGACAGCATGTGTCTGTTTCAGAGAGTACTCTCGAGACTCAATTCAAGTGGACAATTAGAATTAGATAGACATCTTATCAAATGTTGTTTCTTTTTGCGCGCATGTTCTAGGGGAACAGCGTGCTATCGTTTTGTCCAAATGTCTGTAATTTTGGATGATTGAGCCGAAAATGGTCTCAATCGACCGGTTGGCCGGCCGTAGACACGATAACTGTCGACAGAAGCAAGCTAGCAACTTGAAACTTTCAGGATAAGTTGCGCATCGAAATGCCGCGGTTAAGTTCGTTAATGGGCAAAATCGGTCGAATAGTTTCGGAGTTATAGGCACTTGAAGTTATTTATTTTTTATTTCGGAAACTACCCGAGCGATTCGATTCAAACTTGGCAGTTAGGTGAAGTACAACGACGCGCAACTTTGAGCCAAATTTCGTCAGGATCATATTGTCAGCAATTAAAAAAAATTTTTTTCCAAAAAAATTTTTTTTCCGAAAACCATTCATCATATCCAAAAAAAAATTATACTAACACTTTGACCTTCTAATTTCACAGCAGTGTATCAAATTTCAGTTCGATACGATCATAAGTTTTGGAGATATCGGGAAAAAATATGTCAAATTTCGAGGTTTTCTTCTCGATATCGTTGATTTTTTCGGTATAACTCAAGAAATACTGATTCTGTCCTGATTAAACGTCACAGCTTGTTTTAACATGCTGAAAGACAACTTTATGCAAAATTTCGTGATAATCGTGTTATTAGAACAATTTGAAAAAAAAATTTCTATGATTTTCTCATCATATCATCCTCATTAAATTCTGTATGAAACTTCGAACTGTTATTTTTCGATGAAGTACTGGATTTAAATTCGATCTGATCTTTATTTTTGGAAATATTGGAAAAATAAAATTTTGATTGGGTATATCTACGGAATCATTGGGTGGATTTTACCCATTCACGAATTCGGCCTTCGTAATTAAGGTCCAAACCTTCTCTACAAATATCGAGTTTCTAAGTTGCTTCTTTCGGAAGTTGTTGTGTTTACGCAGTCGGCCGTTAGGCTGCCTTCACGGAAGTGCTTTTTGAAATTTTTTTTTTCATCTATAACTTATTCGAAATTTGCTTGGACGAAAAATAATATTGAAAATTCGGCTTTGATAAGTGTATGCATGTTTTTGTTGGACCAACAGTAATAAAAAGATGGTCCATTTCATTCATACTCTAAAAGTGTATAACTTCTTTAGAGGTGGTTTGAAGTGAAGCTGTCATTTCTACATATTTATTAGATAAATTATGTTCAAAGTAATTAATCACTATATCTGAAATGAATAAATGTCTTCTGCAGCGAAAAATTTATTTCCACAGATATGTTTTAACGATAACAATCTTTACTGCAATGAATGTTATTTCATGTGCATAGAATGATTAGACACTAATAAATTAATTTGATTCTCACATTCATATTTGGATAAATGATACATATAACAATAAAGGAATGGTATCCTTTTGTATTAAAAACGTAGAAAGTAAACTTGATATCCACAACAAACTTAAACTGAATAAAGTCGTCCACTATACTTACATAAGATTCAATAAAATACAGATTAGCAATAATGTTCTGGGAATTAGGAGAAAATAAGTTTCACTCTCAAAATACCGAATGAGTAATAAGAATGTCGTTTTTTGGAGTAGTTAGAATAAACTACAATGACTTTATACAAGTATAGAGTCACTGTAGAATAAACAACAACCTCTCCTTACTCAATTTTCTTACTAATATGAAAACAAGATAGGAGATATAAATACTATCAGATTAATGGAGTCCATTTGCTTCGTTAAAATTATATTATTAAAAACAAAGGATCACATAATATATTATGGTCTTGAGTGAACACAGTGTCTGATTGGGTCTCTAAGTATGAATCCGTCAACCTACCGATATATCACATATCTCTCTAAACAATGAACATCAATCTATCAATTTCCTTACTCAAAAACATAATCTTGAAATGAAATGCACTGAATATTTTCTGCAGTTACTTTCTATTAAAAGAGAACCAAAACTAAAATAGTGATTGTTTCTGATGGTAGCATTGCCTATGACTTCAGGCTTTAGCAGCACATTTAAAGAAATATTTCGACCAACTATTGATTTGATCTGCATACAAAATCTCAAAATGAATACAGTAGGAAAACCTACAGAGCCAATATGTAAGAGTAAGTGACGTAAGGTGTCCCCCAAAGGTCAGTGTTGGGACTTGATCGAACTTTGACACTGAGTTCATTCTCATGCTATTCAAATTTAAAGTATGGCATAATGCAAACGAACTGTCAAGTTTGAGTTATAATAATAAGATACGAATCATTTATCATAATATATATCTATATGTAAGTTCCACCTTCGACAGAATTAAAAGCGATCATACAAATCCCATTTAGTACCACTTCAACAGTTAAAGGAAACCGACGAAATAAGCAAATAATTAACTATTTACTGAGTGCCATTTGCATTCAAAGACATCTGTGAGATCTAGACAGGGTCAAGCAATGGTCTGAGGTTTCCCTGTCGTCCAGAAGGCATGGTTCATTTGATAGCTCTTAATTCCATGAACGATAATATATTCTGGTATTCACGATACCTCATTTATAACGTAAATCAATGATTAAATATGGTGGTTTTCATAGATGATGATCCTAGAGTTTTTAAAATTTTTCATGAAACGCCGTTAAAGCTCATATTGTTCATGTAGTGAACTACCTTAAACATTGTTTTTTTTTTTTTTGAGCATTTACATAATATTACTATATTTCCGAAACAAAGATTTTTCACAACCGATCTCAAGTTTTCTAGGATAACGTAACAGTTCTATAGCCTTTCAAACGAAATGAAAATCTAGTGCTAAAATATCTTACAAAAATATCAATACTTAAGCTATCAGACTATAAAATTTCTGTTTTCTAATTATCAGTTTATAATATGTATTTTAAGCAATGAACTTGAATCAATATTTCCATAATAATCAGTGTCTTGTAATCCGATTTTATGAAAGAACTTTTCCTTTACAGTTTGTAGTCATGTAATGAAATCTGCAAGTCTAGAAAATGTTTGCGATATCTTGGAGTTGTAGTTCACTTTCAATATATCTTGGTGGATACTTATGTCACAATTTCAATGGGTTATGAAATGCTACTTGAAGAATTCAGTCCGAGATATAGCTAAAAGCAGACAAGATTTTTGAAACCAGATCACACACACCAGATCATCAGTTACGGAGGACTAAAGAAGTGATCCTGTGGGTTGCATTAAGGTGAATTTATCAAATATAAGCAAACGTCATTGAAAAAGTAGTATATAATAAGCAAATATGAAAAAAGTATGAAGAGAAATCTGAAATTATGCCCATGGGGTGAATTTTAGGAAGATATTTGATTGGGACTGATTAATTTTCTTTCATAAAATCGAATATTTCATTTGTGTAAGTTACATCAAACCATAAATAATAACTGCACGTATGATAAGGCTACAAATGAGTATCAAATCTTTCTATTCCATACCGAGATTGGTTTTTCACATTCTATATTTTTTGTAGAAAAAAAGCAATACTAGTGAACTCAAATGAGAAGATTTTATTACAAGGTAATCTAGTTCTCTTGGAATTTATAATAGCACAAATAACGTATACTCCATTCTTTTTATGTCAGTCGGTAGGCCATGAAACTTGGACATATTCCACTTTATAAAATCAAAAAATGTTAGGCTAGGTTCATTATCCTGTCAGATAACTACGCGGTGTACTACACAAAGGTAGTAGTACTTACATATGTAACTAAAGCAAACCACAGTCGTTGACAAAAATATTTAAGAAATGACGTCCCGCCGAATTATTTTGACCTTGACAACCTTTCAATAGTGCCAATCTGGCTTAGTTCTAGTTACAAAAACTTAATAGACTTATTCCAAGGCTTACCGACTGACTTTATAAAAGTTGATGGAGTCTATACAGATCTGGAAAATCATTGCATGACGTTCACATTGCATTCCAACGCTTGTTTTAAGGTAAAACAGGACAATATACAACAGAGAGCCGCGATAAATATATAATAACTGAGCTATACCGCTCTTTTTATGTTGTTCACTCACTTTGAGGAAGCTTGTCTTGGCTGCAAACCATCTCATGGGGCTAGCATAAAATATGTATAAGCAACGATGCAAGTCAGGCTAATTTAGTAGAGACTGTTCATGAAATTCTACCGCATGTGATAAATTTATTTGCTACCATAAATGTAACAAATGAAATCGTCTCCCTACTCAAGACTGACATACACCCCTGCTCTAATATGTTTGCCTTCTGCATCAGGTGCAAGACATGCTAGCTTTCAGAAGGAGAGCAAGTATAAAACAGTGGTCTAGATGTATAGCTTATTATTCATTACGTCCAACTCATCGAAAAGTCAACAAATAGATCAAAAACCGTTTGGAATCTTGTTGATGAAACACTGGGGAAACAACGCAAAAATACAAGTGAAATTAAAAATGAATCTGAACCGTGCAAACTGTTGAACAATTTTAATAACTTCTTCGTCAATGTTCAGTCATCACTAAATATTGAAAAACAGTCAGATTATGATTCTGATTGTATACAACGTCAAGAAAAATCCTTTTTCGTGTTTGATATCACTGAAGATGAGGTAATAGCTACAGTTAGAAGAATGAAAAACTCCAAATCTGCAGGATGGGATGGTGTTCCTATGGAAGTAATCAAGGCATGTATACATCTCATTGCAACACCTTTGGCTATTATAATGAATAAATCATTTAAGGATGGGGTTTTTCCAGAAGACCTAAAAATTGCTGTTATAAAGCCAATTTTCAAAAAGGGTGATCCCAAAGATCCAGGAAGCTATCGCCCAATCAGCATTCTTTCCACATTTTCGAAGATATTCGAGAAAGTTTTGGCCAATAGGCTTCTGAGATTCTTCAATAGGTTCAAGGTTTTTTCACAAAGTCAGCATGGATATATTCATGGAAAAAGTACCGAGACAGCGATATTCGAGCTGTATAATTCTCTAGTAACGGCATTAGAAAGGAAGGAGTTGCCAGTTGGATTGTTCTTGGATTTGTCGAAGGCATTCGATTGTGTCGATACAGAAATATTACTGGAGAAATTGGAAAAGTATGGCATAAGGGATAAGCAGCTGAAACTCATCGAGAGCTACTTGAAGAATAGACCTCAGACAGTAAAGATGGTGATAAATGGCAGTGAATATCAGTCCTCACAAGAAGTAAACAAGGCAGGTGTGCCTCAGGGTAGTATCCTTGGACCACTGCTTTTTCTGATTTACATAAATGATCTTCCATCAGCCCTACGTGATCATATTTTTGGCAGATTTTTGGAGTGTTTGTTATTTGCTGACGACGCTAATGTTATCTTGAGATCCCCGTCTTTTGGGTTCACCTTGGAGATGGTTCAGACAATTCTGGATGATGTTTATAAATGGTGCACGAAGAATCGTCTTGTCCTGAATGTTGCAAAGAGTGAGTGTATGGTCTTCAGTACTGACAGATCTACTGTTAGTGTACCTCAGGATGTTAAAGATTGTGTAACTGTGTCCACAACTGCAAAATTTCTGGGTGTTCATCTAGATAACCACTTAAAATGGAACTTTCACATAGACAATCTTGTAAAGAGGCTAAACTCGGTGATATATTCAGTGTGTGTTCTAAAAACTAGAATGGACTTTCGAACTTTGAAGATGGTATATTTTGCGAACTTTCAGTCTTTAATAAGTTAGAGCATAATTTTCTGGGGAGGTAGTTCGCTGTCTGAATTAGTGTTTTTAAGACAAAAGTCTAGGTTGAGAACATTATTGGGGTTAAATTATAGGGAATCGTGTAGAGGACATTTCAAGCAAAACAACTTACTAACAGTTTATGGTTTATTTATATATAAAGTTCTTATCTTCATGTATCTTCATCCCCATTAAGTCCACAGAAATGTTAATTTGACAAGAAGAAAAGAAACCTTTTTTTATCCTCATCATTCTCTGGCAATAACTGAAAAATCTCCACTTTATCTTGGAATGAAATTGTACAATTGTCTTCCTAGTAAATTCAGAATGATGAGAAATGTAAAAATTTTCAAGAAAACCCTGCATGAACTAGTTATAGAGTGTGAACCATATTCATTGTCCGAATATTTCACTTTTTGTAATAATTAATGAATTTGACGATAATCAATTTTATTGTATGTAAACAATAACTTTTGAATTTAATAAATCTACTACTACTACTACAACTGTTGTATATTATGCTGGTTCACTATACAAATAAAGATGGCATCATTCAAATGCATTGTTAGTCCCATCACGTTCTAATGATTTTTCAAATCGTGATATCACTGGGTGATCTTTGAAACTCGAAGAAAAACCACTCTCATTATTGAACAATTGTTTCGAGATTCTTATATTATAAAGCGATTATATTGAGCCTTGCTTTTATTATTCAACTCACCATTACACAGGAGTTCCAAAAAATGGATCACCTACACCATCTCCGCAGCTTGCATTGGAATTATAAACATACCTAGCCAGTAATTTTTCTTTCCTTTGTTCGTTTCCTAAATCCATATTATCATTCGGACACAATCTTAATGCTTTACCTACACGCAGGTTCTGTCCATGCAAACTGAAATACTTTTTATTACCAATTGGTTTCGGTACAGAAGGTACAATAGTTTCAACATTGGTATTGGGAAAGTTCTTTATGAAAATATCCGATAGTATGTTGTGCACGTTTTCCTCGAATTGTGGACTGGTATCCGTATAGATTGCTTTACATTTGTAGACGGTGGTATTTTCGGGTTCTTCCTCTAATTTTTCTTTTTCCTTCGGAATTTCTGCAGCTACTGCCTTCTCTTTTTCCTCTTCGTAATCAGATGCTGTAGTTGATACATCCGAATATCCATCATGCTTATTGAATATGCTCTGCAGAGTTTTGACTCCAAAGTATTTTTTCTTGTGTTTTCTCTGTTTTCTAAACCCTCTTTTATTTTTATGAAACGGTGAGCTTTCACAACTGTCTTCCGAGTTGAGTAAGCTCTGATCACTTTTTGGATTACATAGAGATTCTGTTGAAACACTCACATTAGCAAAATTTGCTATGTAGCTGAAATGCTTGTTTTTCGGAATTTCAGGTTGTATGTTTTTAGGAGATTGCGAGTCATTCGAAGCAATATCTGTCGACAAAACTTCTGAGTCTAATATCATGTCTGTACTAGTTTGCATTGGCGAAGAGAAGTTATCAGAAGTCAAAGAATTTAAAGATGAGTTAAAGTTATCGTTATCAATGATATCATGTGTTGTTTTCACATCTTCAAAACGAATGAGATCCTTACTATTATCTGCTAGGAGAATATCACTTATTACCGATATATCATCCTTATTTATAAACGGTATTATTTTATTCAAGAAATTGGAGTTCTTATTAAATTCAATCAGATCTTTATTATCAGGCATAGTCGGAACCATCGTAGATAGTTTCGTATCTTTCGGCATTATATTCTGGTTTATTTCTACAGGTATTTCATTATTGTTTATTCTTGTATCTATATCAGTTTTGATCTTTTCTATGGCTTCCGTTTTATCGGTGGAGAACTTGTATGAGGAATTTGTTATTTTCGAATCCAGTAACACTTTCTGGTATATATTCAATTTGTTAGAAGTATTTTTAATTATTTCTGACTTATTTTTTACTGAATTTTTGGTAGGTTCCGTGAAATTGTAAATACTTGCTCTGGAGGTGCATCTGAAATGTTCAATACAGACTTGCGGTGATTTTTTTACGGAATGTTTGAATATGTGCCACACCACTGTAAACATGCCAAATAAAAAACTCAGACATTTGATTTTAGAATGTAGTCATGCTCCGATCTGCTACTGGGAAGCTGTGCAATAAAATAGCCAAATTAAATAAAATACTACAACAAAATAGGGCTGAATCCAAAAGAAATCGTGAAAATAAAATTCATTAAAACAATTAAACTTTGGTAGCATTTTTCCATTCATTTGCATCTTTTAAGGCGATGGTTGCACTGAGCCGTAATATTTTTTTTCGAATAAACAACACCAGGTGAATATTATATTCAAGAATGCACTGTGTTCTGAAATACTAAAACCTCAAGATAATATGAACTGAATTAGAAAATTAGTTCTGAATAAATTTAAAAATAACTGTTGTTCCTTATTCACCTCAATTTCCGAAGAAAATAATGATTTGGATCAAGAGAGATGCAAAAAGTCTTCAGTCTTCTTTATAGGGAATTTATTTCCTGATGATAAAAAAAAATTAAAGAGGATTTTAACAAAAATGATTTATTGAAATTCAACATAGATATACTAAAGGAACAAACTTAATTAAAATAATATGTATTCATTGACATTATTCAACAATACAATTCTTCGGAAAATAAAATAAAATATTGAATTAAAATTCTTGACCTCATATGAGTGAACTCTCATATAAATATTATTTTCAGTGAAGGATCAGAAATGTCGCTAAGTGGAGAGAATTATAACTCACAAAATATTTTGAAACTTCACTGGTTGTCTCTTACACAAATAGAATCCCACCTATTATGATATTTGTAATCTGAGAATTCCTGAACGTTTCAGAATATTATTGAAATCTTCTCTGACAAAATTATGTCATAACGAAGATAACACATTCCACTGTTTTGGAAAAATATAATACTGAAAAATGGAATGATTTATGATTAATTAGTTTCATGAAAGCTTCTCTGTACCCTCAAGGTTTTTTCATTTTTATTGATTATATAATATGAACCTTTTAAGTGATGTAAATTATTGACATTCAAGATTATTGTTTAAAAGTATAACAATAAAAAAACTTAATTAGATTGCAAAGAATTCAGTTTCCTTCTAATATTTGAATTGAGTATATAGATCTACGGAAAATATTTCCTTTTAAAATCCATATAACAAAGTATATTTTGATGCTTATCTTTCATAAATAATTCTATAACAATAACGTAATCACAAAGGTCATGCAGCATACAAAACATCAATACTGCTTCTGCTAAAAATTATTTGGTATAAAAGCTATATAATTGTAAATCTCTACTCACCGACTGACACTTGATTCTGGAGTTCTAGGTGCAGTCGGAGTGTTTAATACATCAATAACATTAGACGTATTCGTAGTAGTGCCTCCACTACTATCCAAATTGTCAAAAAACCTGAAAAGTAATATTTATTTTTCTCAGTACTATTCCGAATACTAGAAAATATACAAAAGGGGAAGAACTATCTCTAGTTTACTACAATTTTCAAACTAGAAACTTAGGCTTCAACATGATGAACACGATGAACGTGGATAAATCTTCATATATAGCCTTTTCTCTGACAGAAGCAAACAGACCTGACTTCTCTAAATTGAGGTTTGCAAACTCAAATCTTGAATTGAACAGTACTGATACAGCCAAGTACCTAGGAATCACAGTTGATAAACATCTCAAGTGGAAAGACCACATTAACACCCTAACTGCCAAACTCCGTAGATTTATATACAAATTTTATGAGCTACGAAAATTCATGAGTAAAAAATTACTGATCATTCTCCACCGATCTTTGATTGAATCAATCCTGAGGTATGGCATTGTGGTGTGGGGAGGTCTTTATAACAATGCATTACAACCCCTGACTGTGTTTCAAATTTATGTTGTTAAACTAATACGTCGAAAGAAAAGACTCTACCCTACAAGACTGCTATATGATGAGGAGTTTCTGAATTTACGCTCGCTATATTATCACAATTGCTGCATATTCATCTACAAACATCCCGAGTTGAAAACTAGTCCAGCACATAATCGCGACACTCGATCAAAGTTGAGAAACAGACTGGTAGGCCCTTTCTGCCAAAGAGATGCTAGCCAAAGGTTCATCACGTCAATAGCTCCTAAAATAGTGAATTTTCTACCACTGGAAATAAGTAAGCTAACTGATCTCAAAACCTTCAAAGTAAAAGGCGGTAGCTCAGTGGTTAGAGCGCAAGCCCCATGATCGTAAGGTCTGGGGTTCAAGCCCTTGGCCGGAAAATAACTTTTCCGGTTTTTAGGGGACCGTCCAACCATTCGCTGTTGGGTAAACAATTAACAGTGCTGTTCCTGACGTGGCGCAAGGAATTAGTAACAAAGCCTACACAGAACACACCCGGTATCCTAACTCGCACAAGCTCTAAGCTTCTGAGGGGTTTCGTTGAAGCCTAAGATATTCGGAAAAAATACAAAATACAAAATCCAGACAGTATATAGCAGTACACCAAAATCAATTGAATGTTCAATCGTTGCTGTAAATTTCTGTGTAGATTTATATGTCCAACAAATTGTTAATTGTTTATTCTGTGAGTCAAGGTCAAATAATGTGATTTTTTTTTGAGTATATTATGGGCACTGAGAATTTTTTGGTTGATGATAGAAATAGTGTAATTGATTTGTGCACATACAGGTTCTTGAACCTAGGTGTATATTATGTAACTAATCGATTTTTTTTTTGTTGAGTGTATCATTGGAAGTATTGAAATAAAAATAAATAAAAAAAAACATGTCATAAAAATTAACACAATACAGAGTATTCTTTAATGATATTCTAATATTTAAGGGGCGTGTCTTGGAGCCATTTCAAGAACAAAACTTCACATGAAAATATTTCCTAAACGTGCTTACTGATCAAGATACTAAAGTACAAACATGTTCAGTACTTTTACTAGGGGTGTCATGTGGCGACAATTGCGTAGAAATTGCTTGCATTTTCGCTAAAATTTTTAGTAATTTGACGCTGAATTTAAACGATTTTTATTTATTTTTTATATCAGAAAATAATTCCTGATGCAGTAAATATGTGTATGAAATTTCCCTGTTTAGTCAGATGCTGAAGTTTTTGGGAACTTTTTGTTTTCAAGTCTTTTTCACCAGTGACCAAAAATATTTGAGCCTTCCAAGATTCACATGAAATCAACACAAGATTACAATAATAAAGAAGAAAAAAAAATGTATTTTCTCACCTAAAGTTGTAGCTATCCTCTTCTAATGAATTATCACTATCATCAGCGGCTATATATTGTACCTGAAGAACGCAGTCACCTAACTGTTGCTGCAAAATATCAACCGCTTCCTTATGGCAAGCTTGTCGGAGATCTTTGTCGTTAACAAAAAGAATGGCATCACCAATGAAGAGTTTTTCTGTTAAAGCTGCTGGTCCTCTAGCTTCAAGTTCAGATATCAAAATTGGGACACCGTGTTCTCTTCCACCCTAGAACGAAAATGCATTTTAGGTAATTAGTTCATAGTATTTTACTGACACTCGTCATTTATTTACTTGCGCCAAGCACTAGAGGCTAGAGATGAACAATCCCTCGATTTTTAGATATCGGCGTGACCACTGAACGTAATTTACTAATCACTGTATTTTTATACAGTGAATTTAATCACTGTATCTGTATCAAATATCAATACAGTGAAATCTCTTTTGAACGGACAGCAACGAGACCGCAAAAATAGGGAATAGGGGTGTCCTTCATGGGGGGGTTTCACTGTATTGAAACCAGGGTTGTTACAAGGTAACTGTGACTAGAGAACTAGAACTATTTCAAGATATTTCGACGTTCAGAATTAGATAATTTCTGTCGATGATTGTGCAGTTTGATATTATGTTTATTTGATCCTAACTAATTTCGAAATAAAATGAAGAGCATAAATATAAATTTCATTTTATAAAAACCAATCGGCATTTCCATGAGAACTTTTTTACTAGTTAAACTGGAACGTTTGAAAAAAGAATTTCATTATGTATAGTTAAAGCACAAGAATTCAAAATAACTCCCTAATCAAAAGAAGATATCAGTTTCATTGAAAATACATTTATTCAATGAACTCACAGTAATGCTTATTCCAAGACCTTGCCCCGGTTTTCTCTTCACTACCACGGTTCTAATTTCACCGAATTGTTCCAAATTATTATCCCCTATCGATCCTCCTTCCGACAAAGGTGCTTGAGGCTTCAGACAGCTCTTCTCTGAACCGTTCAACATGCAATTTCGTCTGCAGGCTCTCACTACGGTTTTATGTCGTTGAAGCAATATTTCCGATTCCAGTTGTCTCCAAAGTTTGTCCCTAACTTCCCCTCTCATTTCTCTACCTGAAACAAGAAAAATTGTCTTGCTGACCAAGCGACAATCAATAGCGCTGGTGACTCGAATTGTGACTCCATTTCAAAATGATCAATTTGGATGATTGAAAACAAAATGATGGTGATTTTCTGTCCAATATTGTACTTTGGTGACTCTCTTAACCAATAAAACATCTCTCAATAAGTCCCCGGCCTAACCATCAGTAAAGACATTTTTTTTTTAATCGACTTAACTCATCAACATAGTCACCTTCAAGAGTTATACATGTACTCCAGCGCTCTTCTAACTTTCCACTACCTTTTCTGTACAGAGATTTGTCTGCGGTTCCGAAAAAGGCTTCAACCTCTGTAATCACTTCATCATTGGAGCCAAATTTCTTTCCCTGGAGACTTTTTTTGGAGTCTACAAATAGCCAGTTATCACTGCATGGCAAATCTGGAGAATAAGCTGCCTCCTCAAGCCGTTGAAGGCTCAAATCGTACAATTTGACCATGCTTTCGGGGCCATTGTCTTGGTGAAAGAGCATTTTTTCTTTAGTATTCGAAGACTTTTTTTCTTAATTATTGCACGTTCCAAAATACGAATGCCATGACCTTGAAAGCTGATGTTTAAGACTTTGGTCGCTTTGGACAGTTTGCACCGAGTGCTGTCCACTCAGAATTACGCTTTCTTTCGACCCAGGAGTGAAGTGATGAATCTCGAGTTTCTCCAGCTGAAACTGCTCCTAACAGCGTTCGGAATCGACTATGCGTTGTTGCTTTTCATCAGCGCGGCAACCATTTCAGAGAAGCTTTCTGTTGGACGAAAGCGGATTCACTGCCTTGAGATATCTGCAACTCTACCATTGTCTCACTCAATTCCAATTCACTATCCTTCAAAACCATGTCGTGGACTTTTTCGACGTTTTCTGAAACAACTGCCGAGTTTGGAGCAGACTCGGAATCTCAATTGTCAAGTCATTGGTTTGCTTGCACGGTATTTTACTCCATCAAAGAATAGTGTTTTATCAATACACACAACTGGTTTCGATTCCAGAGAAGCTTTCAATGTTATGAGCAACTGAATGAAATGAATAGGATTCATTATTCGTTTGATCATGAGCAACTAAAATTTCAAAGACTAACCAGTCAGACTTCAATGTTGTCTGAGTTATTCTCATCGGTTTATCTACTGTTAACATTTAGGACAAAATGAACAATCGCGCACAAACTTTCAATAAGGGGGTGATCCTAGGTAAACTGAAATATCAACTAGAAAATATTCACCCAATAACTGCAGTTGTTGTATCCTACCGGCAAGTTCTTTGTCCAAATATTTGGCCGCTAGCTTCGCTCCATACACCTCACTATTTAATGCTAATATGGAATTTCTGAGCGATGCATTCTCGCTCATTAGCTGAGCATTTTCTATTCGACTGTGTGCATTATCAATTAAAGTTGGACTAAGTTTGATTTCCTCTGTTTCTTGGCCATCTGTAACAAGTTCGGATATGGCAACACTGCAAGAAAGAGAAAAAACACTTACGTTTATTTATATGTATAGGACTTATCCTTAATTCTGCCTCCAATTTCTTTCTTATATTATTCACATCAGGTTTGAAATGTGGGTCTTGTTTTTTACCGTCTAAGCTATCGGGCAGATTTGAAAGTTGGGCCGAGTGAAGCTGCAGAAGCAAATTGTGCAATTCTTGTTCCAATACTTCCCTCTTGGATTTGGAATCTATGAGCTCAGCCCTCATATGAATTAGTTCCGCCTGAAAAAAAACATGTTAAGAAAATTGCATGCTTTCATCCAATGTATGAACGGATACAATAATGCAACTGGTCTTCTGCATGAGTAGATCGATAAGATGCATTATGTCAATTTGAGAAGGTACCATCTCTGTTCCTACGCAAAATCAGGAAAAATGATAAAAGGGGTTATTTTCGGTTCATAAAAGGGTATTCTTCACGTTTGGTTCCAATTAATTTTTAGCAACCTTGTGAGCCAGCTGACAATAACCCATAAAATCTTATAAAGGATGGGGGTTTGAGTAACATCTTGTTTCAAGGGTAAGTGGATTGCGTTTCCAAAAATGCCATACACTTAACCTTTTTTTTAACGATAGCAAGAGCTACAATGAAACATGCAAATGTTGAAATATTTTTTTGCAAGGCGCACCTTTGAAACAAGGTGCCCCCCAAAAAAAAACTTTCCCATTTAAGATTAATTCTTAAGCCGGGCCCAGATGAGTGTGAATACGGCTCCAGATGAGTGTGATCCGAACAGCGAATGCAACAAAATTTGATTAACAATTCGGCGAATAGTTTGGGCGGCACTCGAGCTCAGTCTCGAATAATACATTCAAATACATCGTTCGAGTTGAAAACCGAGTCTTGACGGAGTAGAAAGAGCGCTGCCTCGAACCATAAAAGTCCCTGTGATTTATTGCATTCGCTGTTCACATTACACTCATCCTGGCCCCGCTTTATGCTAACAGCGAATGCAATAAATTACAGGGGGTTTTATGGTTCTAGGCAGCGCTCTTTCTGCTCCGTCAAGACTCGGGTTTCAACTCGAACGATGTATTTGAATGTATCATTCGAGACTGAGCTCGAGTCCAAACTATTCGCCGAATCGTTTATCAAATTAAATTGCATTCGCTGTTCGGATTACACTAATCCGCACCCGGCTTAAAATGGGAATATTGGTTGAGTGATACCTTGTTTTGAAGGTAAATCTATGGCCATTTCAAAAAAGGCTTGCACTTGACCTTTTTTGTTAGTACTTCTTCAATTTATTATTCTGAAGAATTTATGAAAATAACTGAAGAAGTTTTGATGATTTATAATTATATAAATACACTGCGCAAAAAAATTAACGCACATTCTGAAAATTTTAATGAAAGTTAACTCTACATTGACCTTATAACTTATTTTTTATGTTCTTCGGGAAGGTTTTGAACGAAACAAGACACATTAATTGGAAAAAAAATTCAGGATTTCACAGAATCTTATGTGAAAGAAGAGAAATGAACAATTTTCAAAATACTGAAATGTGATCTTAAAATGTTCTGATCTAATCCTTCCCATATTTCTCCGAGTTGGATTCCTAAGTCATTCAGAGTAGCTGGATGATTTTCTGAACTTCTCAGCCTTCTATTGAGGTTGTCCCAAACCTGCTCAATCGGATTGAGATCTGGACTTCTTGTTGGCCATTCCATTCGAGAGACTTCAACCTCTTCAAGGTACTCCTGAACGATGCGCGCATGTTGGGGTCTGGCATTATCGTCCATAAAAATGAAATTTTCACCAATGTATGGGGCAAATGGTACTACATGCTCTTTAAGAATGTTCCTTATATACTTATTAGCATTCATAGCTCCATTATCAACGACCACTAGGTCTGTGCTAGCAGTCAAAGATATTCCACCCCATACCATAATCGATCCTCCCCGAAACCAGTAGTATTCAGGAAATTGCACTGAGCATATCTTTCATGTGGACGTCTGTATACAAGGGAACGTCGATCACAATGGTAGAGGCAGAATCTAGATTCATCTGTGAAGAGAACTCTTTCCCAATCGGCCTCTTCCCAATGGATATGCTCTCTCGCAAAATCCAAACGCGCCCTTCGATGGGCTGGGGTTAGAGCTGGGCCTCTTGCCGCAACACGAGGCCTTAAATCATATTCTCTGAGGCGATTTATTGTCTGAGTGCTAATTTGCACCTCATGAGTTTGCTCAAGCTGAATTTGAAGGAGGCGAGCGGTTGCAAACCGTTTTCTCAACGAAGAAACTCTCAAGTAACGTTCTTGAATGGCAGTTGTTACCCGTGGTCTACCCTGTCCTGGTCTTCGGACATTCATACCTGTCTCCCTGAATCGCTGCAACATTCTGGACACACTTGTATGGGAAACTCCAAAACTTTCTGCAATTCTTGTATGTCCACCCTTCTTCTCGCAAAATTACCGCTTGGGCACATTCCTCTTGGGTCAAATTGCGTGTTTCGCGTTGCATAGCGATCGAGTGTAGAAAATCAAACGAAAGAAAAACTATTGATCACTAGAATTGATCGAGAACAACTGATTTCAGAATGGAGCCAATACATTCAAAATCTGATAATATCATCTTTTTTTATTCCTGCTGGGAAAAAACATCTGTATTGAAGAAAAACGTTGAAAGTGGATAGCATATGCATGCATAATTCTGATAAATATAATTATCATTGAGAACACCTTCAGTTGTAGAATAAATTTGAGATTTCCATAATGTGCGTTAATTTTTTTGCGCATGTATATATTTCATCAAAACTCAACTTCAATGAAGCTTTCAAACCAAAAAATAAACTGTCATATCTGTTATACAATGACAAAGATTCAACCTCAAAATTACTCAAATCTGGAATTTATGAGTTAATATGTTCAACTTGCACCAAGAAATATTTAGGTTGGACAGGACCCTCATTCAAGACAAAATTCCATGACCATCAGACGGATTTCCCCAAAAATAAAAGCAAGTCCACTGTCGCAACCTATTGCATTGAGAAAGGCCACTCATTTTCATCAATAGATAATCTGAAAATTTCACATGTACAATCAAAAAGAATGAACCTCAACTATCTGGAGTCCATTGAAATTATAAATCAGTGCAGAGAAATATTCTTGGAATAGTGAACGACCAAACGGATTTGTGTAATTCCCAAATTTTAAATGCTTTCAAATGACACCTACAAACAACCTACACCCCCATAATTCCCATGAAATCTATTTTTTCCAACATCTGCAGCATTGCAGACAAAATTCTTCAACTGTCACTTTTAATTATCACGTCGTTTTACCTAAATCTGCATAAATACTCTGCACCATGTGCTCCGAGGTCAGTTGTCTAAAAATCAACGAAAGTTTGGAGCTAGTCACAAAAATATAGAAAAGCACTGTCCTGAGGTCAGGAGGTTTTACGCGCTTGTTCAAATTCTAACTATTAGATCAACACGAAATTGCACCTAGTTGCGTGTTGGTAATCTCCACCTGATCACGAAGTTTCAATCTGATTGCATTTGTATTTCTTGAGATATTGCGGAATTAATGTTAAAATTCCAAATAACAACGAAATTTGGCACATTTCCTTCTATCTCCCAAAGTGAAAACCGTATCGAATTGAAATTTTGAACATTGTTGTTAAATACTGACTAAGGTTTGTGCTGCATTCCACTGAAATCTAATCAATATTTTCAGAGAAAAAAAAATTCCATGAAGAATTTCGAAAATTTTCGAATATTTTTATAAAATTTCTTAACAACTTGATACACAAGAAATTTTGCTCTGAGTTGCGCGTTGGTATTCCAAAACTGTCCACGAAGTTTCAATTTGATCGAGTCAATACTTCATGAGATATCGTAGAATTAACCAAAAATTTCAAATGAGCTTTACTCTTTACTATCCAACCGATTCCAACCATTAACAAACTTTACCGAGATATTTAGACTCCAAACCTAATCTGACAATTTCAACTCGCTAGGTCTTTTCCTTCGAAAGTTAGAGCACATACGTACGGACTCCCGGACTGAATTTGACCACGGATTCTTCTTCAGGGAGTTCAACCCATTCGTTTGAGACCATTTTCGGCTCAAAATACGAAAATTACAGACATCGTGACGAAATAATAACGAGCTATTCCCCAGAACAAGCGCGTAAAAATGTGAACCTTACATATTGTAAAACATCTCATAATTGCTGGTAGCAAAAACTAGTAATAAAAAATTTGTTTTAATTATAATCAACTACCAAAAAGTAACGACAGGAACAGTTCAATATCCACCGTGAAACCTCAACTATCGTCAGTGAAAAAAAAATTCTCGCAAAGCTGGAAAAATTCAAAAACTCCAACTCGACATGAATAAAATCTTCTGTCCGTTCAATTCGCAGTCTGTATATTTCGCGAATTCTTCGTATGAGATTGAAACGAAGTAGAGTTGGCGTACATTTTTCCCAGACCACTTTTTCAATGAAATTGTTATTATGACGATCGATTGATGAACACCAGACTCGAACACTTAAAGTCGCATAATGTTTAGAGCCCACAACAGTATTTATTTTATTCGCAGGGAATCACCAAGGTCAACTATGGGAAATAATCCACCAGATGAAAATACATTTGACTGTTTCAATTGAATACAAGATACAAGGATTGACTGCGTATAAATCCTCAAACTGCTTTATTCTAGTGGGTTCTGGCGAATTTTGAGGCTAAAATGGACCGAAACGATTACATTGGAACTATTTATGGAGAATTCGCAAAATCCACCCAATAACTCCGTAGATGCAGTGATGTCAATTTTTGTCTCAATAATCGAAATAATTCGTGTCCGATCGGATAAAACAAAGTCGTGAAACAACAACAAAAAGAAGACTCATGTGAATTCGTATTTGATGGAATTAAAGTTTTTGCGCGCATGTTCTGGGGAACAACGTGCTATCGTTTCGTCCAAATGTCTGTAATTTTCGATTTTTTGCCGAAAATGGTCTCAAACGACTAGATTAGGAATCCGGTATCAAAATCGATTCTGTCCGGCCGGTCGACGACACGATGAGTGTCGAAAAATCTAGAAAAGCACTGCCGTGAAGGCAGCAGCTTTTGCGCGCATGTTCAATGTAGATGACCGCTTCGGCAAAAAATTTGAACATGCGCGCAAAAGCTGTTGCCTTCACGACAGTGCTTTTCTGGATTTTTTTTCGAATCTAATCTGTATTTTTGGAAATATTGGAAAAATTAAATTTTGAATGGGTATATCTACGAATCATTGAGCGGATTTTACCCATTCACGAATTTGACCTTCGTAATTGTAATTCGTAATTGAAATCCAGTACTTAGAATGACAGTTCGAAGATTCATACAGAATTTAATGAGGATAATATGATGAGAAGATCACAGAATATTAAATATTTAAAAAAAAATTAATTTAATTTTTTTTCAAGTTGTTCTAATGGCATGATCATCACGAAATTTTGTTCAATGTTGTTCCTCAACATCTTCGAACTAGCTGCGAAGTTTCATGACGATTGAACAAGTATTTCTTGAGAAAAAAACAACGATATCGAGAAGAAAACCACGAAATATTTTTTCCCAATAACTCCAAAACTGATAGCCTTATCGAATTGAAATTTGATACACAGCTGTCAAATATGAAGTCCAAGATATAGCAGAAATTTTTCTCGAATATGAACAATAGTTTCAGGAAAAAATGTTTTCGAAAATATTTTTTCAAATTAAGTAACCACACGATTCCAACAAAATTTAGCTAAAAGTTGCGCGTCGTTATGCTCCAACTAACTGCCAAGTTTCAATCCAATCGCTTCAGTAGTTTCTTAAATATGAGGAAATTAACCTCAAAATTTCAAATCGCTTCAACTCCGAAACTATCTGACCGATTCGGCCCATTAACGAACCTAACCTTCGTATTTTGAAATGCAACCCTTCCTGAAATTCAAGTTGATAGAATCCTCCGTAGGCCTGTTATCGTGGTGACGGCCGGCAGGCCGGACAGAATCGATTTTGACACCGGATTCGTCATCAGTGAGTCCGACCTAGTCGTTTGAAACCATTTTCGGTTCAATCATCGAAAACTACAGACATTTGGGTGAAACGAGAGCGCGCTGTTCCCATAGAACATGCGCGCAAAACGCGAACCCTCAATTAAGGTAGCGCACTGGAATGAACAGATATAAATTACTTTGGGTAATTTTCTTAGAAAATGCAAAAAAAAGAAGAAAACTAGAATCCGTAAATTTTACAATATTTTAAGAAATCTTCTTTAAATTAATCGAGAGGATGCTCATTTATTGCTTTTTTAAAATAATGTATATACCTAAGGGACCCAAGGAAAATTTTAGCACATCAAAAGATATTTCATGGTGAAGTGAGGTATAGACGAAGAGGGACTTACTTCCTGTTATTTTTTAAGAAAAGTCACTGTAGTTATGTATATTTTTTTCCTCGGGAAGTAGAGATTTCAACAAACAAAAAGCCCACCAACTTTTCTAAAAAAAAGATATTTTGACGTGAGTCCATACAGTGCGCGTCAAAATTATGAAAAAATTTCATTTTCCCAGAAGAGAAATATTTGGCAACAAAACCCTGAAACAGGTCAATATTTGTTTCACTTTTACCAAATTTTTATGCATTTTTGAAGAATTTTTGTTGCACCCTGTGCCATCCTCATCAACCCTCTAAATTTGTTGAATAGGGAAAGTTGGTCATTTGGTACTCTTTTGGCAAGGTCTTTGTAACTTCTTTACAGGCGTGCAGAAATTTAAAAAAATTTTATTTTTGAAGATTTAGAGTTCAAAGAGGTTTTCAGTATGTACACTTTCTCGTGTCTCATTTACTTTGAGACGATTGTACATGATGAAATTTGTCACCGAATGAAAGACGACCATTACAGTTTTGTTCATGCACAACTTGCAACCCCCACGAACCCTTTAATGGAGAAAAAAAAAATTTTCACGTGAGGGGGTTGAAAGTTGTGCATGAACAAAACTGGTCGACATTCGATAACAAATTTCATCAGGTACCATCGACTCAAAGTAAATGAGCCATGACAGAGTGCACATACTGAAATCCTCTTTGAACTAACTAATTTTTCAAAAAAAAAATTTTTTCTTGAAAATTTCTGCACGCCTGTAAAGAAGATACAACGTTGCAAAAAAGTACCACGTGACCCACTTTCTCTATTGAAAAAATTTGGGGGGTTGATGGGGATGGCACAGGGTGCAACAAAAATCCTTCAAAAATGCATAAAAATTTGGTAAAAGTGAAACAAAAATTGACCTGTTTCAGGATTTTGTTGCCAAATATTTTTCTTCTGAGAAAATTAATTTGTTCCATAATTTCAACGCACTGTATAACTCTCGAAATGAATAACTCAGACTGGACATTTCCATGGTAGATTCGAAACGCGAATGGGCAGTTTTAATCAGGATACAAATCTTCTTGTTTTTTTCATGGCATTTTTCAATTGTTGTTTCATTATAATTATCATTACGATGCAATAAGGTTTTGGAATCGCGTGTCGCCACTATGGCAAACCTTAAATACATTTACCTTACTCGGTAGTTGGGTAATATACAAAGAAAGAACTTTCCTTTTTATTATAACCATGATTCAACTCCTACTTTGAAGTTTCAATACCAATAATTATATGGTATGAATACCTGAAGTCACGAGGGCCCAAATTCTAGTTATTATTTTCATGAGGAATCCTCATTCTCGAGTTTTTAACAAAAGGTAATCTTTCTCATTTTGTCTTCGTCATATGTCATTTTTTTCTTGAATATTCCTCAGTATAAACACAACAATAAAGATTCATTCGAGGATATACAGTGCGCGTCGAAATTGTGGAACAAATTCATTTTCTCAGAAGAAAAATATTTGGCAACAATATCCTGAAACAGGTCAATTTTTGTTTCACTTTTACCAAATTTTTATGCATTTTTGAAGGATTTTTGTTGCACCCTGTGCCATCCCCATCAACCCTCTAAATATTTTGAATAGGAAAAGTGGGTCATGTGGTACTTCTTTGGCATGGTCTTTGTATTTTCTTTACAGGCGTGCAGAAATTTTCAAGAAAAAAAATTATTTTTTTTGAAAAATTAGTTACTTCAAAGAGGTTTTCAGTATGTGCACTTTGTCATGGCTCATTTACTTCGAGACGATGGTATCTGATGAAATTTGTCACCTAATGAAAGTCGACCTTCACAGTTTTGTACATGCACAACTTTAAATCCCTTCCAACCCCCTCACGTGAAAAATTAGAATGTGTGAAACACTGCGCTTCAGTTATGATCTTAAGTAGGTATGTCATAAGTACGTTCCTACTGAGGGGTTGAAAGTTGTGCATGAACAAAACTGTAATGGTCAACTTTCTTTCGGTGACAAACTTCATCAGGTACCATCGTCTCAAATTAAATGAGCCATGACAACACACATACTGAAAACCTCTTTGAACTAACTAATTTTTCAAAAAAAAAAATTTTTTTCTTGAACATTTCTGCACGCCTGTAAAGAAGATACGAAGACCTTGCCAAAAAAGTACTTTGGAAATGAAAAACCTTTAAATCTTCGGATAGGTTGCGCATCTGAAGAAATCGTCGGAAATGTTCGTAAATATAACATTTCTTGAATTTAAATGAATTATTGTTAGTTGAGATTGTTGAGAATTATGAAGAAGCTTTTTCTTGTAATCTCGAATAATTTTCATTTTAGGTATAGGATTTGCTTAAGTTATTTCCGTCATTTTCACGTAGAGTAGACTAAATGAATAAAAAATAGACGTTATTATTTAAAATCTAGAGTTTCGACTAATTGGATCTGTTCAAGTTCATGATCCTCTCCTAACAACTTTTCATCCAGAATCATATATCTAAAAGTAGATGAAAAAGATTGATTACCAAGTTTTCAACACATATCGAGAAATTTTTAACGGATTTCGTGTATTATTTTATGAACACAATGTGCAAATGTTCTCATCAATTGCATAGAGAATCTAATACTAAGAGTAGGAGCCTTGGACTAAGGTAGGAGCCGATGATCCGCCTGTTTTATTTCAATGACTCAATTTTGGAAAGCTTCAATTTTTCCAGTCAGGTAGGAATTTTGCATTTTCAACGAAACCCCTCAGAAGCTCAAAGCTTGTGCGAGTTAGGATACCGGGTGTCTTCTGTGTAGGCTTCGTTACTAATTCCTTGCAAGAAACAGCACTGTTAATTGTTTACCCAACAGCGAATGATTGGACGGTCCCCTGAAAACCGAAAAAGTTATTTCCCGGCCAAGGGCTTGACCCCAGACCTTACGATCATGAGGCATGAGCTCTAACCACTAAGCTACCGCCACTATAATTGAAATAAGAAATGAAATTGAATAGTTCAAGAGATTGCTCGCCGATACCGCAGTTTTCTGAATGAATATTCCAAAATGCAAGAGGCTTGATACAGCTGCACGAATTTCAGAATTTTCTTCAGAAAAACTTTGAAACCCGCTATAATATTTTCTAGCAGATATTGGCGGGCAATTTCAAAAATTGTTTTATTCCACTGTCAAACTTCTCACTTGTGGTACTCGCGACGATGAAAGTGTGATGAATATCGAGGAAGAATTTGCTCGGAAAATAATAAATCTTTATGTAAAATTTGCAGCATTTTTTCTATTAGTTCATTCAAATCTACAGGCTTCAAAATGTAAACTGTGAAATTTTCAGTGGGGGTAATTCTTTTTTTTGGTCGATCACTAAGGTTTATTATTTCATTTCACCGAAATATAAACCAATAAATAAAACTACAAGAGCCGCTCAATACCCAGAAATTCCAATTTCTGTTCCGAAATATAATACGCTCTGTTGGATTGGCATGAACAGATAAAAGAAGACACAGAGAAACTAGCGAGCTCAGTATGAAGACCGTGTGGCTGTACGGCGCGAAGATCAGATCAGTACAGATCGTGGGATTTCAAATATTGACAGAGAGACTCTTATATTTATTCTTTATCGATAACGATTAATTAGAGAAGCAACAATGTCTTCGTTGAGAGTGGTCTGTGTTTCATTGTGCTTATTCCTATTGAACGTCCGAAATGCTGTTGCCGGACCCATGGAAATATCCAACAGATATCAGAAGGGAAATGCAGTCGAACAGGTGAGAAACGATATCGTCTGATATTTATATCAGATTAAGTGGAAATTATGGTGAAGAATATTCAATTGCGAAGGTTCGTTCTCTCTTATTCCAAATGTAGCGATTCTGCTATTTGCCATTTTCGTAGCCAAAGCTGTTATCTTTCCACGTATTAGCCGCGCCAACCAAAGCTTTACTACCTGGTGAAAAATTTGCCAAATTTCATGGAAATCTGATGAACTGATGTTTAATCATAATTAAAACAGGTTTTGTCATTTCTATGTTTTTACTACCAATAGACGACTTCGGCCCAAGTTGCCAACCCACAATTTTCTTCACAAATTTACTATCACTGGGGAACGAGAATTTCAGGACAAATTCGACATGATAAGGTTCGCGTTATTTATAAATATCCGTAAAAGATGCCTCGGCTCCTCAAACAAGATAATTCCTCCCAAATATAGGGTTTTGTTGAGATCGTCTCTGATTGGCTGAAATTTGAGTTGGGATTCCTGATTTCATGTTAATAGTGTCAAATTTATATAGGATATGTTCCGCGAATCAACTTGGTTATTTCGGTTGCCGGTTTTCCATTCCGTAAATATGAAATATTCGGTTGGTTCCTGAAAAAAAGTTAATTACGGAATTTGATTGATGAAAAAACGTTCTTTCTGTCACCAGAACGATGGTCAATGTTCTATGGTACTATATACATAGCATAGAACAATCTTTATTTACTTTATGAATCATAGGACAAAGAAGAGACAACAATCAACAATGGAAAAATTACTAGGTATGGTCTATGGATCATAAGGTCAATAAAGATTGTTCTATGCTATGGATATGTTACCATAAAACATTGATTGTCGTTCTGGTGCATAGACTTAATATATCTATGTTCTGGTGACAGAAAGATTGCTTTTTCATCAATCAAATTCCGTAATTAACCTTTTTTTCAGGAACCAACAGAATATTTCATATTCACAGGATGGAAAACCGGCAACCGAAGTAACTAAGTTGATTTGCGGAACATATCCCTTTTAAACTTGATATATTAACATGAAATCAGGAATTCCAACTAAAATTACAGCCTAAGAAAAACCTATATTTGGAAGGAATTATCTTGTTTGAAGAGCCGAGGCATCTTTTACGGATATTTATAAATAACGCGAACCTTATCATGCCGAATTTGTCCTGAAATTCTCGTTCCCCAGTGATAGTAAATTTGTGAAGAAAATTGTGGGTTGTCAACTTGGGCCGAAGTCGTCTATTGGATATCACAATTTAAGGATTACATTGCGTAACCGCGCACTCGCGCAGTTTCGAACTTATTTCAAGTTCATCATCGAACACTGAAGACAAATTTTACAGAGTATTTATGTGAACACAGGTACAAAAGATGGTAGGAATGGTCATAAAATTCGGCCAAAACGGAAATAACATTTTTGACCGTTATGCAAATAAATCCAATTTCAAATGTTATTTGAACGCGTCGAATATTTTGGAATAACACAGTTCTGGTTGTTCATTCATAATTTCGAAATCATTCTTGTTAATCAACCTATAAATTTCGATGGATTCCAAGGCAAGAGACTTCACTTTTTAGAATCCATGGAAATGTATAGGTTGGAACAAGAATAATTTCGAAACCATGAATGAATCAACAGAACTGTGTTATTCAAAAATATTCGACGCGTTCAAATAACACCTGAAATTGTATTCATTTGCATAATGGTCAAAAATGTTTTTTCCGTTTTGGCCCAATTTTAAGACCATTCCTACCGCCTTTTGTACCTGTGTTCACATAAATACTCTGTAACATTTGTAGAATCTTCAGTGTCTGATGATGAACTTGAAATAAGTTCGAAATTGAGCGGTTACACAATGTTATCCTTAAATTGTAATAGTGGTAGTAAAAACATAGAAATTACAGAACTTGTTTTAATCATGACTCAACTCAAATACCAAATACACTGCGCAAAAAAATTAACGCACATTATGGAAATCTCAAATTTATTCTACAACTGAAGAGGTTGAAGTCTCTCGAATGGAATGGCCAGCAAGAAGTCCAGATCTCAATCCGATTGAGCAGGTTTGGGACAACCTCAATAGAAGGCTGAGAAGTTCAGAAAATCATCCAGCTACTCTTAATGACTTAGGAATCCAACTCGGAGAAATCTGGGAAGGATTAGATCAGAACATTTTCAAATCACTCATTTTGAGTATGAACCGTCGTTGCCGAGCTGTAATTAACGCAAGGGGTGGAAATACCTAGTATTAAATCACTTATCAGCATTTCAGTATTTTGAAAATTGTTCATTTCTCTTCTTTCACATAAGATTCGGTGAAATCCTGAATTTTTCTTCCATTTAATGTGTCTTGTTTCGTTCAAAACCTTCCCGAGAGAACATAAAAAATAAGTTATAAGGTCAATGTAGAGTTAACTTTCATTAAAATTGAGATTTTCAGAATGTGCGTTAATTTTTTTGCGCAGTGTAGTAACGGCTGAAACAGTTCAAGAACTGATGTTTGATAAAAAAAATGTTATTCGAGAAACTTTTAGGGATTTTCGAGAATATTTTTTCTTCATTTTTCACCCCCATAAGAATTTCGCGTTAGTATTATTCAACTAGATTCAAAGTTCCATTCTGATCGTTCAAGTATTTTTTAGTATTTTTTGAGACATTGAGGAAATAATCTAAACATTTCAATTAATAACGAAAATTTTAACATTTTGTCTAATATCTCCGTGAGTAAACATCGGATTGAATGAAATTTTGAAACACTGTTGTTAAATATCAACCACAATGTTTGCGCCAAATTTCATCGTTATATGACAAAAAGTCTCCGAAAACCTGAGTTTTCCAACAAAAATCAGGAAATTTTTTTCGAAATGATCGGATCTGTACTTTTGATATATTGAAGAACTAATCTCAAAAGTACAAATAGGCATAACTCCGAAACCGGTTGGCCGATTTTGTCTTTTGCATTTTGAAATGCAATAACCTACCCTGAAAGTTTCAGGTCGATAAGATTCTCCGTACTTCCGGCCAGCCTGACAGAATCGATTTTGAGACCGGATTCGTCATCAGTGAGTTCAACCTAGTCGTTTGAGACCATTTTCGGCTCAATCATCGAAAATTACAGACATTTGGACGAAACGATAGTACGTTGTTCCCCAGAAAAACCAGTGAATGCGATCAATTAACCATAACGATAAATAAGCCATTTTGGACCGATAAATTAAGATATTAGTGCGAAAATCTTAGTGAACTACATCGGCGATGTTTGCAAAATGGCGAATGGCCCGGGATCGATTCCTTACCGTGTCGATTCAATAATTTTTCCGGGAGAATGTTTTTGAAAAAGTTTTATACCAAATACCTACCTTGATTTTCATCACAGAATCGCCCTTACTCACCAGGCAGTGGAAATCTATGGGAGAGACATTTGAGTTTTTCTTAGTAAAAACACTTGTGAAATCATACAAACGCCGAGGAAAATGCTCTCTCTCTATTTCCTCGACAATCCTTCCAACTTATTTACGATTAACTGACATATATCGGGTTAATCTGGTGGCTATCAGTGGCTATCATTGAAAAGTTGAAAGAAAATGAGAAAGTTTATGCATTTTTCTTGGCGTTTGTGTGATTTTACTGATTTTACAAGTGTTTCTACTGAGAAAAAGCAAACTCAAATGTCCCTTCCCATAGATTTCCACAGGCCGGTGAAAAAATTCGAGTTTGGGTGAAAGAAACTTCCTTTAACAACGGTTGAAGAATCGATGAAAACCTTGGCAATTTGTAACTCAAAATTGGTAAACCAGCAAACAAGATTCATCAGAGTATGTTACCTGCATTTTACCGATGATAATCATTTTTATAGAGGTACGCACGAATTGCTCATGAAATATTAGATCACATTCATGAAGACATTTTTTTCCAGGCCCCTAATCCAAGCAGAGAAAGTTACTTAAGGGCCTTATTTAAAGTTGCTCAGTGAGGCTTCCTTACTTACTTCAGTAGGGAAGCCTCAAGGAGCAACTATAAATACGGCCCTAAGAAGAATGCTATGCCTTCCAGAAATCCGCCTGTTGAACTGACCATTAAGGAACAACGTAAATGTTTTAGTGATAGAACTGATCGATTGCAACAACAGTCTCGACAAGGAAATATCTGGTGATAAAAACTCTTCGTCCAAAGTGCTTCTGCCGATGAAATCAAAGTTGTACAAGGTTTATTCGTTAAAGCTTTTTCAAGAACAATCCTATGAGTGTTGAAAGAATTTATTTATCAATCCATAATGAATAAGGCTTTCGGTACAAGAAGCATTAGTTTTATGTGAATGTATTCATTTTATTCACAATATATCGTGTAAATTTAGTCCTTCCCTATATAAATAGTAAAGTTATTAATATTTATATTATATATTATTCCAAAAAGTATGTTTTACAATATTATCTACTTTTCAACTTTTAAAGCAGTAGATCTGAGGAGGCATTTGATCAATAATCAAGTTGGGTAGGTTAAAAGGTACAAAGTTTATTATTTTTGCCAATAACATGCAACATAATATCACATGCATCCTCCTGTACACTTCTAGCTTCTGTGTCTTCAAGATACTCCAAACAATTTGAAATTAATCTTGCCATTTAGAGTTGAACTCAGTTGATACTAAAATACTTCTAAAAGTTATTGTAGCAGTGCTACTCTGATTTAGAATAGATGATGCATAACTCATACATAAAAATGAAATATGTATACACAAAATCACTTCCGTTAACTGAAAAAATCTTTGAACAAATTGTAAGACCGAATTTTAATCAATCAAATATACAAGCAAACACTTGAAAACCTAGCTCCTATACCTCTACCTAAGGTTATTAAAGTGGCCACCGTAGCGCTGCAATCCTAAATTCAGACGCCAACAGAGCAATTCAGTACTCATACGCTTGAAATTTCAGAATGACTGGGGGCTCATCCTTTCGTCCATCGAATCCAGACTGAAGAACCTGGACTTCTTATACACCAGCCAACTTACGCCAACATTAGAAACACGACTCGAACACTTCCAGAATCGTATAAGTGGCATGGAGGTGAAGTTGTTGAGGGTTGAAGCATTGTTGACCACCAAACTGGACAGGATGTCCGACAATATCAGCAGTAGACACTTCAGGGATGACATGGTGCAAACAGACATGTTCAGAAAAATAGAAACTGCGTACGATGGAATAACGCATCGACTAGCTTACATGGACAGAAAAGCGGAGAACGGTTTCCTGAAGTTACAGGTGACGCCATTCAATTCTACTAGACTACTACACAGGTTGTACCTAAAGTGGAGGTAGAGACGAAGAGGGGAAATTCCTGGTATAATAGGTCTCTTGCATGATTTTTTTAACATTGGAATCAAATATTCTATCCGTAAGACAACTGCAAAACTTCAACCAATTCAAATTTTCAACGAGAAAATGATCTTGTAATTTGGCTCCGCATGTCGGCTATTTAAAGGGACGAAACTTCGCGGCTTCCGTGACGCACCGGGATAAATCCACTCTCTCGCTCTTCTCTAGTACTTTTCTCTCTAGCAAGCCAATAGACAGGGTCGGCTGTATCAATCGGTGAATCGTAGAATATTGAGTGACGTAGAAGGCGATCTGACGCGTTTCTCCCGCTTCGACCTTGAGTCGATTTGGCAATTTTTAGTACCGAATTATTCAAAATTCGCGATACATGTTGGTTACAATATAGAGTTTACACCATGTGTCATGCCAATTTTGATTGCGAATTCACTGGGTGATATTTTTTCTGGAACACTGTCCCTTGTTTGCCTCCAGGACTTTTTCTTGGTGAGCAACAGTCAGTTTGATAAATTGTGAAAGAAACTTTGTTGTTATAGTGAACATTATGATTCCCTTCAGTTTTGTCATGTCTGCTACCGATTTGAAAAAATGAATTTTTAACAATTCTCTCGAAATTCTCATGAAGATACAGGTAGTAAACTGCGGAGAATACATTCATCGATAGTTTTTATGGATATTTTCCTGATCTTTATGTATGATTCATAAAGTTTCGATAAACTTGTATGTAAGAAAATAACTTAAAAAATAACTTCAACGTATCTAGAAGACGAAACCTTCGCGGTCCCATGTTCACCGGACTTTTTTCCTTAAAACTATGTAAGGAATTTTCCCCTTTCGTACCTCCAATTTAGGAACACCCTGTATACAGATATCCGAAACTACCCCCATGTGTGTTACGCGATTTTTTGTAGTCTTCGAGTGATATTTTTTTGTGATTTTTCAATTTATTATGCCAGCGAAGTTTCAAAAATTCATATCGTTCTGACTAGTAGATATTCTGCAATTTTTTTTTTTTAACATGATCTCCCTGAATGATTTTTCAATAACGAAAATAACTCAGCTCCCTGGAATTACTCAAAAAAAGCTCGAAAGTTAGAACTTGAGTCTTCCCTTGAAGATTCACTCAAACATTCAACTTCAATTTAAAAATACGATAACACGCATAAAAATAAGTTTTCATAGCCTCGCTAGCTGAGTTTAAGAGGTTCGCAGGGTCCTAAACTACCAAAATAATAAGAAAAAGATGCTTTATTAGCCTCTTTTTGGTGTAGTCGACCTCCTAAGGCGGATATGCTTAAAATCATTGAAACATGAAACACGATTAAAGTTATTTTTCTAATTTTAATCATTCTTATGGTAAATTGAACTTGAAATTGTGACTTCAAAGTAATTTTAATTGGAATTCCTGTAAAATAATTGTAGCTAGTGTTATTTTTATATTAAGTTGGATTGGGCGTGCATTGCCGATAGAATGACCTGCGCGTTCGCCAGACCTAAACCCAGTCGATTTTTTTATTTGGGGATTCACAAAGAGCTGACAAAAACTTTTATAGAAGTTGAGTGAAAAATAAAACAAAAAACTTTGACGAATGTATTCATGTTGGAGGAAGGGATTTTGTAGATTTATTGTGATGAATAGTAACTTTTCAGTAATTTGAGAGTGATAAAAAGTAGGAAAATAACTTTAATATTATTCCAATGATTTTTGGCCTATCCGCTTTCTAATGCCGATTACAACAAAAAAAGGCAATAAAGTACTATTCTTTTCTTATGATTTTGGTAGTTCAGGACCGTGCAAAGTTTTTAAACTCAACCGAAAGCTAACAAAACTCCTTTTCCAATTTTTAAATTGAATGTTTGAGGGAATCCTACTGAAAATTCTAAATTTCAAGCCTTTTTTGAGTAACTTTGAGTAATTTCAGGATGCTGAGTTATTTTTGTTATTGAGACAACATTCATGGCGATCATGTCACAGGAAAAAGATCTGCAAAATACCTACTACATAAAAAGATATGAATTTTTCGAAACCTCACTGGCAAAATAATCCAAAATACAGCCTATAGTGAGTATTCGAGAAAAATTAAACCCGATATTGATCAGTTTTAGAAATCGATACAATTATCGAGAATTGTTAGATTGAGTTTTATCCATTTTCTATCCAAATAATTTTGTCACGATTTTCCACAAAAAATACCTACCTACGAAGATATGCGACATTTATCCAGCCTCCAAAATGGTACAAATGTTCGATAATAATTTATGGAAGAGGTGATATTTCTATTCAAGAGCTTTAGTTAAACAGGAATAAACTGAAATAAACACAAAGGGTCGATAGATCAACAGACATCCAATTGAGTACCTAGATCCCTTTCAGTACTCTCTAAGGTGAGTCGTTGATAATCGGTAATTACCCTGAAAATGTAGGAAACAAATTTTCTTACACAATACTTCTTCAGGGTAGAGACTTTGGAAGATTGAGGGAGTATTTGTTGATTTATGGACAGTTATTCGTCCTTGTGTTAAGATTGTTTCATTAATATTACACTGGAGTTCCTTCCGTGAACCATTGTTTGTTCGATGTCGTCTTGTGAGAGAAACCACAATTATTAATATGGCAGATACAGCTGTCTGAAACCACAATGGGATGAACGTCCTGCACATCGCTCAAAGTTTTCTGTACTCGAATGTTAGGGTTTCTTAGTTACTCTTGAGATGGCGCTGGCGAAATTGCTTTCACGAGTCAGTCATTCAAAGGACACTGCATTCGCCAAGCTAGTGCTTCTGAGGATCGCTAATGACCGTGAAACTGCATTGAACGAATTTGGACAATGCTTCTTCAGTGTATAGGCTTTGATTGATTGGATAAGCTCAGCTGAAGGTGAAGTATTTAATGATTTATCAACATATATTCATCCTTCGGGTTATGTTGATCCATAAATTATCAATTTTTTTTCGAAACAGAATTCTGTTTCGCAGAACTGAATAATGGACTTAAAGATACAACTCTGGAAACTTTTCTATTACAAAATATTATAAAATAGAACTTTTCTCCCAAAAAATATATTGAGAATTCGCTATCCTACACCTTGCTCCATTGTTCTAGGGCACAATTTAGTTATCAGTTCAGCTAAATTTCTCAGAATTTCGAAAAATTTTTCAAATGACTCACTGATGAAGAACCCGTGGTCAATTTAATTCTTTCCGTCCGGATGTTAACACTATAACATGCAAGGAGGAGACCTAGAAATTGTCAGAGCAGACGTGAGCTTGAATACTTTGAAAATATCATTTCAAATAAATATATATTCTGCAGAATATCTGGGTGTATTTCAACCATTCATAAATTCGACTTTGTGCCTTTCTAGAGTTTCGTATTGTAATTTATTTGATACTATTTTCAACAGGGCAAGTCAGAGGCGATCTCAAAAAAACTTGAAACGATGGGCGATGCCTTAACTGATAAATATGATTCTATTGAATCTCAGTTATCTGATGTGGTGGAAGGAATGGAGGACATTAGTAAATCATTTCACAATTCCGACAATACACCAGATAAGAACACAGGGCAACACAGCAACGTAAGTAGAAATAGAAAAATTTTCGAAATTTTTTTTCAAAACTCCAATATATTACAGACAAGCCAACAAAAACATTACGAAATGCAAGACTTTGCAAGAAACAATCCATCAACAGACTTAACCAAAGAAGTAAGAGCAATATGTGAAAATTCAAGTAAGGATCTGGAACTACTCAAGGAACAATTGAATAATTTCACGCAGAGAAATTCGACGGAACAATATCTGCACAGATTTTCAGATGACCTAGGAAGAATTCTGAATGAATATGCCAGTAAGGTAAGATCTTCCTTCAACTAACCTAACAGCGCAAGATGAGAATTTATCGGTGATCTTGAACAGATTTCTTCGGTTGAAAAAATCTTCAGAATGCTCACAACACTAATCATAGAAAGAAGAAACTTCAAATACTATCGAAAATTTTCAATCCTCTATATTTTTTATTAATAGGTTTCAGATTTAGGAGCACAAGTCACCAAATCTGACTTCAAAATATCCGCACATTTGAGTACAATAGAAAAGGTTACGAATTCCTCCAAGGCCGAAATGCAAAATGGTCTTAGGGCACTCATGGTGCAAGTAGGGAAGATACCTCCTAAAGAAAATATTCGAAATGAAGGTAAGCACGGGATGACATAAAAATAACACATTCTAGAAAAACATTGACTTGTAGTCGATCATGTTTAGATTTGTTGCCAGGGCCTTTACTTCCTGGTGGAAGATAAATTAATGAACACCCGTATGACGACGACAAGATTAGTGTTGCTTCCGCAACGTGTGAGTCTGAATTCTTTTGGTTCCCAGGAATATGCCCGAAATTCAATATTTTTGGTTTAAATCAATTGACACCGGCTTTAAGAGCATTTTATCTCAAGCCAACAATAAAATATAATTTTGTATGACAGAAAACACTCAGATAAAATTCAAGCTCTTAGCATTCCAGGAATCGGAGCTTGATGGGTGGCATACTTCGGTTACTCGAAGAATCCAGGCACCACATGTGACAGTTTATAGAATTTATCATCCTAGACCATTTAGGGAAATTTCCTTCACACATTTGTGCTCTCTCTTTCACACCAGCAAATCCGAGGTGTTTTTTCGGATTTTAGAAGGGCGTCGCTTAATTCAAAAAACCAATCAAAATTTATATTCTCCCTCTAAAATGTGAAGAAGGGTATTTACTTAGTTTGAGTTTCGTTAGTTTTTAGACATTCTTCATTCGACCGTTGTATAGTAAACAACAATTCGCTTTCGAATTTACAAACAAGACTTATACGTTAATTTTTGTATTGTAAAAATCGTAACATCTCATTTGAAAGTGGCTTCGACCTTGCTATCGAATAAGATATAGAAGGAAGATTCTATTGTGCAAATCACTTGTATACCATTTCGGTCTTGTTATCTAATACAGGTACAAGAAAATACATTTTTGTTACTTGTTAAAAGTGCGTTTTTAATACACCTTAACAACATCTTCGTGTCTTAAGTGCAACGATATTGATCAACTGGTCAATAAGTTCTTCAATTATCTGCTTATTTTAGAAGCATCAACATTTCTGATAAAGATCAGAAAATATTCGTCGGTCGTGTCTTCATTTTGATAATGACAGAATGAATCAAGTGCGATCAATTCATCCACACGAGTCTCTATTATTAAAACCCCAAAACACCTGAATAAACCAATTCAGGTCAAAACACTTCGTAAAATGAAAGCTGAGATGTCCATGCAAATTTCACCGAGATATAACAGATCCTCGAATACAAAATATAAAATTTTGAGTGATCATATCCTCACGAAATTTTAGGTATTTCCGACGGTTCTTTTTACAACCTCCTATCTAGTTTCAATCCAAAATTTTTGAAACGTCACATCCCAACCCTCAACTTTTCTGAAAATCCTAGGTCTCTCATTTCCATATTCAAAGCCAAACAGATGGACACAGTTAATTTGGACACGAATTCTTCATCAGTGAGCCCGAATTAATGGCGCAAGGTCATTTGCGCTCTCTTCCCTAGAACAAGCACACAAAAATTATATATTATATATATTCTAATGACTTTCACCAAACACACATCACCGTATATGATTCAATACAGGGACTTTTTAAATGGAATGATTATTTCAGTATCAGACCAAAATCTTCTACTTGATGTTGCCCAAAAGCTAGACACCAACTTTGAGAAGGTTATATCTTCTCAGAATACTTTCTTAGAAAGTTGTCATCGTTTGCAGATGGACGAATCCCAACTAGAGGGTCAAATCAGTGATATCCTAAATAAATTGATCGATAATTTCGAAGGCACGTAAGTACCTAAGCTACTCATATTGAAAATAAACTGATCAATGCAATTTACAGCACTAGGGAGCAGCAGCATTTGCTCAGAAAAATAGAAGGGCTCCTTGTCAAACATGACTTGCACGTGAAAAAAGAATTACATCAGGCCAATTCCAATATCATGACAGTTTATGAGCATTCTAGAAAAGAATCTAAGGATGCAAAGGATCAACTGAAGCAAATTACTGATAACTTAGAAGCCATGTTTGCTTTGGTTCAGAATATTTTAGGTGATAGCAAAGGAATCATGAAGAGAGGGATATCGAAAGAGAAGGTAAGAAACCACACAATCATGAAATTGTCATTTGTTACAGAAAAAAATAAGGTAAACTGATAAGTTGATGTTTGAGATAACAGTGAATAGAATACAGAAAAAAAACCGTGTGTATATCTACTCCCTAATCCATGTATACTTCTGTAAAACGATATTTCCTAATATTTGAAGGATACTATTCACACCACAAAAAAAGTATTATTAGTTTCCTACTTTCAGGAACTGGTTGAATACATTAGGTCCCTAGAGAAAGCCCTGAATTTCACGAAACTTGAGCAAATGAAGATGTTTGATTCATACAAAGCCACCATAGAAACATTAATGACACTCAGTCAGACAAAACAAGAAGATGAACATTCGTCTGTTATCATGATGACTAATTTAACCCAAACTATGACACTTCTCAGGGAACAGATCAGTAATTTATTCAAAAATTTTAACACTAGTATCTCTATGGATATTTTGAAAACTGTTCAGAAAACATTCGAATTGGTGGAGAAAAATAGCGAAAACATTAGAAAAATCTCAAAATCAAAACTTGTTCAGGATGAAGACAATCAAATTATTGGATCCATTGAAGAAAAAATCAAACCCATGAAAAACCGTAGTATTGATGTTAGTACAACAAAATCAGATGATAACACAGATCTCGATTCCCTGATCAGAGAAATATTCTTTACCAATGAATCAGAAATCATGACTTCAACAACAACCCAGAATCCATGTCTTGATGTGGATATAGATGTAAGATTCGATAGTGGAAATAATCTTAATAATGCAAGATCTACAAGGAAATGTCCGAAAGGTAGTAGATATATCAGCAATCAAAACACCCAGAGAGTAACAAAGTATTCAAAAATAAAACTGTGGAATGTTTTTTTTCAGGTTTTTCAGAAGAGGAAATCATTTTTCCCACCGAAGGAATTCCAACAGGCAACACCGGTTACCTGGATATCTCCATAGATCCAAGATATAATCAAAAAATTTCTGCAAGAAACAGCAACAGAGAGCTAGGTACGAACATGAAAAGTGAGACGCAGGATTTAGGGACGCAAAATATGGAAACTACGATTCCTAATAATACAATCAAAAACAGCGAATTGATACAGAACGTAATTCCCTTTTTGAATATCACAGATAACAAAGCAAACATCTTTAGTAATAAGCAATAAATGATCAGTATTATTTGGTATTTTATTATTGATAGATACTTCTAATCTACGTAGACTGATACCCCCTTTTAATAAGGATGAGCTACCTAAGTTTATTATATGACTGAAGATACTAGACTTTCAACAATGGTGCAATACATGATAAATATGTTTCTACACAAACAGTATATGCATTCAAACAGAAGACTTCAAGCTCTTGAGATTACTTCAAAATTCAAACTCTGCTTGCAAATAAAACTTTCAATATATGATTGAAAACATATTTTAGGGTTCTGATTTACTTCTGAGTTTTTGCATGAAGACAATTTATGATTAATTGATTATAATTATGTAAACTTAAATGATAATATTTGAAATCTACTGACAAAACAGCTTCAGTATTCAACAAGATACCATATCACATGGATTCACCACACTTTTGAATAGTGTAATTACACAAAAATTATAATTTTCATCAACTTACCTCTATTTTAGCGCTATTTTGAAAAATTGTTTGTGCTTTATGTGTCAGTTGAGCAAAGCAGGAGCTCAATGTGCATAATTTTTGTCTGATATTGAAAACTGCATCAGGCTCTTCTGATTCCCATTCCCCTAAAAAAAAAAAATGTTGGCACCAAAATGAAAGAGGGAAATTGCGTGAAGGGAGAGTACTGCCATAGAGTCTAAAACGGTCTAATCAGGAAATATACCATCATAATAAATTCCCTATTAAGATATGCGGCAAAATAAATTGATTTTTTCGGTTCTCACCAACTGTCAGATCGAGTTCGACAAAGGCTTTATCGAACTCCTTCTCCAAAATATCTAACCATCTGAAACCGATACTGGCCATTGCATTCGATTGCCCTATCGATAAACTAACAACTGAATTCAAATAAATCACTAATCTGTAGCAGTTACACCATGTCACTTTAAATATCCACCCGCACTGTTATTGGAATATTGCTCTTGCATGACAGCTCCTGTTTGACAACTAATGACAGTCGATAATGACAATCAGCTGGATAGGGTGCGTTTCGAACTTAGAAAAAAAACAACTTCTTCTTTGTTCAAAAGTTTCACCCCGATCCTCTATCTATCTATCTAGAATTATCAGTTTCCTGAGAGAGCTTCATCGGACAACGGTGTATAATATGGAACATATGGAATAGATCCACGAAAGTATAGGCCCCTTAAAATAACCTGTTGTGCGAGAGAGATTCGGGGCCGTATTTATAGTTCATAGTTGCTCCTCGAGGCTTCGTTACTGAAGGCCATCTTGAATTTCATTACATAGACAAGCAAATTCAAGGCGGCCTTCAGTAAGGAAGCCTCAAGGAGCAACTACAAATACTGCCCTCGGAGATTTGGTTAATCGCAGATTCACCCTATTGGACGACAACGATCACGTGATCGTCGTCGGCCGATAGGGAAGAATCTCCGATTACTCAAATACCCGAATTTCCCTAGCACAAAAGGTAGCATTGAAGGAACCTTTTATGCGAGTGAGATTCGGGTATTTGGGGAATCGGAGATTCACGTTATTGACCGAAAGATTGACCCTATTGGCTGACGACGATCACGTGATCGTCGTTGGCCAATAGGGAAGAATCTCCGATTCCCCAAATACCCGAATCTCCCTCGAACAAAAGGCCCCATCAAGAGACCTTTTGTTCTAGGAAGATTCGGGTATTTGGGTAATCGGGGATTCATCCTATTGATCGAGAGATTCACCCTATTGGCTGTCGACGATCACGTGATCGTTGTCGGCCAATAGGAAAGAATTTCCGATTACCCAAATACGTGAATCTCCCTAGCACAAAAGGTAGCTTTAGGGTCCTTTTGTGCGGGTATTTGGGGAATAGGAGATCCACCCTATCGGTCGAGAGATCATGTGACCGTCGTCGACCAATAGGATGAATCTTTCGGCCAATAAGGTGAATCTCCGATTCCCCAAATACCCGAATCTCCCTCGCACAAAAGGCTTAAGTTACCTTTTGTCCGAGGGAGATTCGGGTATTTGGGTAATCGGAGATACTTCCCTATTGGCCGACGACGATCAAGTGACCGTCGTCGACCAATAGGGTGAATCTCTCGGTCAATCTCGGCCCGAATCTCCCTCGCACAAAAGGCCCCTTTAAGCTTCCTTTTGTGCGAGGGAGATTCGGGTATTTGGGTAATCGGAGATTCTTCCCTATTGGCCGACGACGATCACATGATCGTCGTCAGGCAATGGGGTGAATCTCTCGACCAATAAAGTGAATCTCGGATTCACCAAATACCCGAATCTCAAAAGGCCCCTTTAAGGGAAAAAAATTAAACTTTGACACCCTATTTCTCGAAAACGAAAGTTTGCGGTTCGATGTTAGGAAACTTTTTGTTCTTAAAATTAGCAGGTTATCCCCCCCCCCCTTTGTTTGTACCTCCAATTAAGAAGCAACCTGTGTATATATACATACACTTTTTTAAAAGCTAAGAGCTAAGAGCATAGAGAAGACATTCTGAAAGCTCAGATGTCGCAGAGCTAGGCGGAGCCATGAGGTGAAAAAAATTGTGTGCTCATCTGAAAAAAAAATTGACGTCAGCAAGATTAAAATACAAGGAAATATATATTCTGTGCTTTGAATTAGAATGAAAAAAGTGACGTCATCATTGGTAAAACGATTACAGATGAGCACACCATATTTTGCTTACATCATGGGCGGAACATACTGATGGACGCGATATTAATTTTTAATCGATATGCGATATTTCTATTTTGAGTTAAAAATTTCAACTGCAGGTAAGTGTCGAAAAACTCTCGATATTATCAGTTGATAACAGATGAGAGAACAAAAGTTCGGCCAAAAAACGTGATTTTTTTGTCGCGTCCATAAGTAAAGCCACAGAATATAAATATATAGAGTAAAGCCATTGTTTAAAAGATGGTACAGTCAGTGTTTATTGGGCAATGGTACAGTGATGATCCGATTATATTTTTGTTTTTTCTGGTTATTTAAAGGCCATAAAGTAACAATATCCAGACTGTTGGCGACATTGGGATTAAAACATAGAAAAGCGATAACATGAATAAATGACAAGACAACTGACAGCTTGACAAACATATATATTTGATGTTCTGTGAACATATCATCATAGAGTCATAGACATATTGCAAATTTCTAAAATTCGTTAACTTCTACATATTTGATTTTTTTTACAAAAACAAAATTCAATTTCTATACGTTAAGTGCTATATATTTCTGTTTTATGTATTAGAGGTTAAACTGTTTAGTTCGTAAGTAATCGTTTGAACTTACATTGATTCATTGATTTACATTTAATCTTCTAGGTTTATTATCCACAGTTATCATAAATAAATATTCACAATGGAGCCAATGTCATTGGGGAGCCCAACTGCCAGCCCTTCGTCCCCACAAATCAATCAAAACTTCCTACCAGGTTTTCTGATAGGAGATTCTCAACCCACGCAAACAAATCCTACGACATCACCTGGAAGAAATCGTAATAATTCTGCAACTTTCACGAAAATGTCTCTAAATTCCCCAGAGCCAAGAAATTTGAGACAGAAACTATTTACTTCTCAAATGACAGAATCACCTTTTCAGTCACCATTTGTACCCCTCTCTGAGAAAGGTGGACCTCCTAAACAAGGTCTGTTTGATTCGTTAGACAATAGTAAAAGGTACCAAGGAAGTCCAATGGTGAACAGCACTGTATCTCCATACTGTGAAAATCCTTCATTCAATGAGAGTATTTCCCGAATAAATGGGGATAATACGTTGAATAGTAGTATGAATATGATGACTGAAACACCTAGAATGCATTCGAGCTTGAATCGTTTAGAAAGAATTGATTCTAATTGGGTTACTGTGTTTGGATTTCCACCAAGTGCAATGAGTTTAATATTAGCACAGTTATCTAATTGTGGAACAATAGTAGATAAAATACTGCCTTCACAAGGAAATTGGGTACATTTAAAATTCAGCAATCCTAATGAAGTTTCCAGAGCTCTAACTCTGAATGGAAAATGTATAAATAATAATATAATGATTGGAGTTCACTTATGTCACAATAAAGACAATAAGGAAAACAATGTTTCAAGCACCAATGTCTTCTCTCCACCTGCTAGGGCAAGATCTCTTCGTCAATCCTTCACATCACCACCCAGCATGAATAACAGTGTTGTTTTGCCACAAAATGTTCCACAAAAATCTACAGGATTAGTGAATAAAGCTATGGAGTATGTCTTTGGCTGGTGATGATTTTACGTATTTGAATTTTAATGTTGACTGCTTATTTGTAGATAATGTTATATATGCCTTATTTCATCTTTATATTGGAGTTAATGTATTTAATTGTCTACTTTCATAATAATAATAATGAATAAAAACAAAAAAGGAATTTGAATTCAATGCTTTCTGCTAGATAAGTGAACCAATTCTTTCTACCTAGCAATGAAGCAAAAAATTTTCATATGCAGTGAAGAAACAATTAATTAATTGCACTTGGGAATGAGTCTCCCATACTCATGATGTAAAAGCTCTTATATTTCATTGAAAGTATAGGTAAAGGTTGGGCTTCAGAGGATGTTTCTTATTTAGAAAAATCTAGAAAAGCACTGACGTGAATTCAGCAGCTTTTACGCGCTTATTAACATTGCGAAATGGTGACTTGGAAATTTCAATGAAATATAAAAATTTTCAAAGAAAAAAAAATTTTTTTTTCGAATTTTTCCATGGATAATTCTTCTCATTGACACTGCTAATCTTCCAACCAAGTTTCATTTCGATCAGATGAATATTTTTCGAGTTAATAAAAAATCAAAATTTCAAATGGCTGTATCACAAAAACCATTTGGCCCATAGACGAACTTAACCGAGATATTCAGGATTTTAACCTAACCTGAAAATTTCATGACTAGGTCCTTCCTTTCGAAAGTTACAGTGCACACGGCCGGACGGACAGAATCAATTTTGACCTCGGATTCTTCATCAGTGAGTCCAACCTATTCGTTTGAGACCAATTTCGGCTCAAAATTCGAAAATTACAGATATCCTGACGAAATAATAACGCGCTGTTCCCCAAAACAAGCGCGTAATAATAGTTGGGTGTAGTTATCACTTTGAATATCGACTGACATCTCGTGTAACTGGTTCATGATTCTTTCTGATGCAATTAGACAAAGAACTTTTTTCAAATATTTCCTTTATTTTTTTGAACTCTTACACTTCTATAATCTTTAACCATCATTTGAATAACAACTTCTAAAAGAAATAAAATATATACTCAAAAATTGTGTACAAGACACTAAATTATTACCAAGCTATACCCTCCTGACCAAAGATGTCAGTGACACCTTCAATTGAAACCAGAATTAGAACATCAAATTGTCCACGTTTTTTAGAATGAAATCAACTTGAACATGATATTGCTGTAATTCTTTGAATTATGGTAACTTAGCTTAAATTAATCGATTTACTATGACCCCAAAAATCTCTTTTCAAAATTCGTTTCTCACAGGCATACCACCATATCCTTTCAACATCTTATAACAAACGATAAATAAAAAAAAATTGATTACAAATGATATGATCCCAAGTTATTTCTTCATCACATGCTGCATTTTGTGGTAATCTCTTTATGAGGAAGTTAAAGCTAAGGGCCAAATTACTGATGAAAATCTTTCTAGTTTTTTAACAACTCAGCTACCAAAAACTTGTATAGTTCACAATAACAGGGAGTTGGAATAACCTTCCCCTTCTAATGTCATAAATAGTTCTGTAAGAATATAACTCTTGAAGGAAGAACTTCCTCCCTACATAAAGGACATTTGTTGCTATATCTCAAACTCTCATGTATACATTCCCAACAAAAAATATGTCCACAAGGTGTGGATGATGGATTTCTCCTCTTCTCATTACATAATGCACATATTTTAATTGAATATTCAGTTTTCATAGGTGATATAGGCTCTTCTTCTGTCAGTTTGTTGAATCTGCTGGTGTGAAATTTTTTTATCATATTAAAGAGACTATAAAACAGAGTAATGGTTCCAAGTAATTTGAAATATCTTTGAAAGGATTTGTCTTCCAACCAATCCCGTAGAATTATCTAAAAAAAATCAGGTTTGATTTTAAACTTCTCCACTAATCAAAAAACTACAAATTAACTATATCTATGAACAAAGTGACTAGATAGTAATATATTTATCAATTTCAAGGGATAGACCAAAAGCTCCGGTTATAGTTACTGCTATCCAAACTGACATGTAGGCAAAGGATAATCTGTCAATTTGCATTTTCATCGCTTATTCTATTACATATTCTATAAAAATTTTGAAACCAGTTTTAACATGCACTGAGAAATCCACTATTGATATTTCATTATCAGTAGTTTGCACAGGAGGTATTTTCAAACAGTAGGAAGTTATTTAATGAAATAAATTGATTTCATGTTGCTATAAAACAAAAAGGAAATATCAACTCAAACTATTAAGTATCATTGAATTCAGATAGATTATAGAAAAAACAAAAATTTTCCATATATAATAGGCAACTACTCACGTATTTGATCCCAGTCAATCGATGAGCAAATGAGTAATATTTCGAATTCATATAGAACATTGCCCTATGAATCATGAATACATCTTCCTTATAAGAATGCCATAAGTTCAAAATATTCAATAGAATTTGCCTGGCTTCTTCTCTCAATTCCCCTGAACATTTAATTTGATTTTCTATATAAGTGATTAGTCGATTCAGTGTAGGCTGCCCGCCAATGTAAAGGGATAGCCATAAAAATTGTGTCTGAAATAAAATAGGTTTGTCAAGATATCTATGAAGTAGAGAGTCACACGAACCATTTTACTTGGAACCCTATTCGAGTTTGTTAATCTAAGAATATTTGAATATTCTTCACCCAGTGTCTGTAGATTATTGGCGGAAGTTATATAGTAATACCAAATGGAAGATACAAGTGGAATATATCTGCTAAAAGTCCTATAATTTCTTGTGCTCAAGGACTTTGACAAGCTTTGAATATTCTCTTCAAGAGCTTTTATAGCTAAATCATCTCTCTGCATGGAACGAAGAACAGCAACAACCTGTGCTCTGCCAGATAACATTTTGTTGGTTTAATTCAATTCTTCCCTGTAGCAACTTTCAATCCCTTAGGTATATTTCAAGATTTCGGCCAATATTTGTTACGTTTCATTTTCTTTGCTTGTTTACCAAACATTTCGTACTACTTTACATTTCTGATATTTTTAAATTTTTATTTTATTTATTTTATTATTTTTACTTAGAATAACCATAGACCTAAATACCATGTATTATTATTATTAGGTCTATGACATAGACATAGAATAACATGTTATTATAAGTCTATGAGAATAACGGGCACCACAGAATACAAATATATAACGGGCACGTCGAATAACCACTAGCACAGACCAACCAGTTGTGCTACTAGCTTGGAAGTGTCCGAATTTCTACCGCCAGAGAGCGTACCGCTTAGCAATAGTTGCGAATTACTCGAATTATTATAAAACTTAACTGGAATTTAACTTTAACTGATAGTTTTGTCAGTTACCTCCTAATATAACTGTCAAAACTGTCAGTTGAAGTTAAAGATAACTTCGAGTGAAGTTTTATAATACCGGCCCTTAGGGCATTTTGTCCGAATGTCAGTTATTTTCCAATTTTGAGCGGAATATGGTCTGTAACAATTAGGTTAATCTAACTGATGACGAATCCGCTGTCGAAAATCCATTCTGTCCGGCTGGTTGTACCCATGATTACGTCAGAACGACAACCCTATCGACTTAAAACAATCAGCGTCTCTGGTTGTAGTTATCTGAATTTTCGAAGATATTTCCCTAGTATTTCAATAACTTGAGGTATAAGATTGAAACTTGGCAGTTGGTTGAAGCATAACGACACGTAACTCTTTGCCAAATTTGAAAGAACAAAATTTTTGAAATTTTTCATCAGTTTTGGAAAAAATCTGCATAGACCTTAAACCCTATATTTCACGACAGTGTGCTAAATTTTAGTTTATCTGATTCTGAGATATATTGAGAAAAACTATGTAATATTTTTTTCCTCAAAATATCATGTTATTTCCGAAATGACTGCTAATTCAGATCCAATATTAAAACAAATTTTCTTCCATTATTCTATATTATGCGATCTTGATCCATTTATATTATCCACTAAAAATTCTGCATGAACCTACAAGCTGGCATTTCAGGATTTCTTTTGAAAATTTGAATTTCTTGTATATCTGCTGAATTTCTGTGTGGATTTTACACCAATAAACGAATTCAGCTTTCTTCAATTAAGGTCCAAACCTACTCAACAAATATCCAGCTTCTAGATTGTTTATTTCGGTCACTATTGTGTTTACGATTGGCCTTGAGGACGACCATAAACACAATAACGGAGACCATAGATTTTTGATCCTGTATTCAAAACAGTTATACCTGCCATTGGATATCGAATAAGTGACCCAAATAATTGGGAAAAAAAACTGCATAGAGAAAAAAAATTTAATGAATTTCAGATAAGACCTCTACATGGGAAATGTAGCAATGAATTCAACTCTGGAAATTCGTAACATTTCTATTCTATAAAAAATAAGTACAATAAACAAACAGCCAGAAGATAAAACTATCTATGAAATAAATAATATTTATTTACAAAGCTTTTGATACTAAAAATCTAATAACACTAATAAAATTGAGAAACATTCATTTCAAAATAACTGGGGTTTGTTACATAATTTCATATTTTTATATTCAAGTGAGATTCGTATAAGCATATGAAAGCTGAGTATGTTTTTAGTGTTTCATGTGCAACTTTTTACAAGGAAGTAATTAAGAGTAGATAATATCAACAGAAAAATGGAGCATGATCTTCTTGAAATTTTATGCTTATATATAATAATATGCTCATAGTTTTTATGATCGAATATATATTATATTGGCGTTGTGTTGGCTCATATTTTTATTTAAATATAGCTAATATCATATTTTTGTGATAATCTGTTCACTTCCGCCCATTTAAAAATTCAATTAATGTCGGCATTGAACTTGAAGGCTTTGAATCCTTTTATCTCGTGAAGAGAAAATTATATGTGAACTACGTTAATCCTCCTCTGAATTTTTTCTCGACTTATAGAAAAAAAACTTTAATTTTTAAGTAGATAGGTATTGTGAACCCATGAACACATAAACAAGAAGCAACAGAAGAAATTTTTGGTGTTTGAAAATATTTGAAATTAATTCATTTTGAGGATTGTTTTTGCAGGAATCAACTGAATAGTAATTGTTAATAAGATTGAAAATAACGTGTGTTACACGAAGAGAATCCGCTTATACAAAATAATGTTAATGTTTGTCTATGTTTATTTTTCGATGTGTGTTGCCTAACGTTTTGGCTGTACACTTGAATGATATACAGTGTGTAAATTTGAAAAGGTACTTCTCTTGATATCTCAGCCCAAATTCAAAAATCAGAAGAAATGCAAGAGGAGGTCAATTTTGGTTGCAGGAGGACAATTTATTCGGTTACTTCCAATCCATTTGTATCAAACCCCGTGAGTGTGACGCCACCAACCCCTAAAATCTTAATTGTGAAGGAGTGTTGAGTGACGCCTTGTTTCCAAGGTAATTTGATTGTCATGTACCTGATCTTTTGCGTTAGTACTTTCGATAAATGAAAAAATAGCAGCATTCCCTAGAATACCAGAGAATTAAACGTGTGAAAAAAAACAGAACTTCCAGAGGCTATGATTAAAAAATTTTTCACAATAATACTGAATTTATTGTTGCATATACTCTCCAATTATTTCTTTCACTTCTCAGAGTAATGAATTAAAGCAGTACTAATAAAAAGGTCAAATGTGTGGCATTTTTTAAAAGGCCACCGAATCACATTTACAGTAAGGCGTCACTTAATCCTCTTTCATTTAAGATTTTAAGTTTTGCTGTCATCACAGGGTTGCTACTTAAATAATGATCGATACCAACCGTATAAAATGTCCCCTTATGAACCAAAGTTTAAAATTTTTTCTGATTATCTTTTCGAATTGTAACTTGCAATTGTTACAGATTTCAAACTTATTTTGTCGCTTCAATAGAAAGTTTTCACTTTAATTTCTTCTTTTCGGGACCAATTCAAAAACGTTTTCTGTGTGTTGGTCTTTAGGTACAGATTCAAGGCAAGGGGTAAGTACATTAGTTTTTATAAGGATGTTGCTTTCATTCTACATCAAACAAGGTTTATGTATAGAAAAAAGGGGCACCAACTTTGAGAACACAAATTGGAAACCCCATATTTTATAATGTAAATAGATTCCTTATGAAATTGAGTGATTCTAGTGTGAAATTTTTGGATTTCTGTCAGAAACTTCTTTTTCACCGTGAAATTCCAATAAAAATATTCAAAATGGTACTCTATGTAACATGGATATCTTCCAAGCTTTTCAATGGAAATATGCCGTTTTTAGGCTTTCGCGAGGAGTAAGAATAATAATGTTTCTGTCGCAATAGTCAGAATTGAAACCGATGACACAGAAGGACACAAAAGCGTTGACGAAGCTGGCAATTTCGAAACCTTGAAAACAATATGTCCTCCATTCTCTTCGAAACAATCATTTTCTTTCTGAAAAGAATAAAATTCGAAATGTGATCGCGTATATGCATTGTTTTTTACGAATATCTCAGAAAATATAAATTTTAGGGCATTAGTGTTTTTGCACACCTACATTATTTTTCAACGTTAATTCCAATATGGCCATGAAAAATGAGGTTCTAATTTGAAAAAATCTTGTTTTCAAGGTTTCGGAATTGGCAACTTTGTCAACGCTTTCGTGACCTTCTGTATCATATGGGTTTCAATTCTGACTATTTCGACAGAAACATTACTCTTACTCCTCGCGGAAGGCATTTTTCCAACGAAAAAGCCGAAAGATATTCATGTCTCAGCAGAGCGTCATTTTCAATATTTTTATTGAAATTTCACGTAAAAAAAGAATTTTCTGACTGAAATTCAAAAAATTTTACACTAGGACAACTCAGAGAATTTCATAAGGAACTTATTTTCATTATAAAATATGGGGCTTTCCATTAGAAAAACGAAAATTGGTGTCACTTCAGGTGGAACCGGAAGTCGCACGAATCTCAAAAAATTTACATTTAGTCACCTCTCTATTAAAAGCGTATGTCCAAAATTGCAAACGTGAATTTCGATTCCTTCCCAAAAATATTTTAACGAACGGTATTCGTGGGACACCCGGTATATATAAATGATGTTCAATGTTTGTTTTCCTGGATAAATGTAACATTAATAATTGGTACCCCTGCATAAAAACCATAATATGTAATGCCAAGAACACTTCGTTCTTTCGCTACCAGAATATTATCACAGATTATATACAAATGTTTCACACGAAGTCCGCATTCACCAAGCAAATAGTGAGTCACGGGGTATGCGTTAGCGTTACATTTTTTTCAAGGAATCTACTTATGCCCAAAATCTATTGAAGAAAATACGGAATCTACTTCAAAATCCACCGAATTATTTATAGCACTGAGATTCACAAAAATTCAAGAAAATGTGTACTGATAATGGAAGTTTCGCGAATTAGAGTATTAAAAAGTAGTATCCACATCATTAAAGAGTTCTCTATAATCAATTTATCAACCAGAACTAGGATATGGTTCTGTGCAGTTCCGATAGATGGCAAGAGCATCATTTTCCCTGGCGCAAAATCGGCGAAGTAGAATATAGTAAACATGTAAAGTAAGTAGCTTTGTTTTAATTCGAGTTCAAAACCAATTCAGAACTGTTCGGAAGGTTCGAGTATGCGCGATTGCTATTTTCCATGGATTTTTCAGACACAAAATCGCAACCGCCCACACTCGAACAGTTCTGAACTCGGAACCAAAACAAACACCATATTCTGTCATTCTGTGTTCGAGCCACAGTTCACCTGTTTCACTGTTGCCAAATGTAATAATACTACTTAACTCCTCAGAAATCGGTGGGTCATTATGAACTTTCGTCGGAAGCTTAAATCTACTGAAAATCTACCGCGAAAAGTTGACTACTGAATCCTGGGCGGGATTGCCGAAAATCTACCGAAAAAGTAGAATTCTACTGAATGTGGTAGCGCTGGTTTGCGTATGAGTATGTGTAAACCTCTGGTCAAATCTGTGATATTATTCTTCATCTTGATAATCATTAGGACATGAACTGGGGACAAGCTTCATTTACTGAAGATGATCTGTCATCTGAGGGAATTTATCTGCAAAATTTTTATGCAGTGAAATGTTCTTACCCTACATTCTTGCAAACCCTTACTTCAATAAAAAGAACTTGTCTTGGATATAAGCCTTTTCTTCTATATTTGGAATCTGGTACACATGAAAAAAAAGGGAAGGTATATTTTACACTGGTATTCACTACCGTACCGAAATAAATTTCATTGTTGTCTGAACTTGTTAGTCATCACAATTTTCGGGAAACGTATCTTAGATTTGGAAGTTGGGAGGAAGTATTTTCTCAGATTCCAATGTGAAATCTCATCCAACTATCACTATTTTATTGATGCTCTTGGTTCGCGCACAACCATTGTCACAATGCTTGGTAGTCGTGCAGTAGAGCTCCTGGAGGTTGATAGAGGGGTTGTCCTATGGAGGAACCCAGTCCTGCCGCGTATGCGCCCATTTGAGCTGAAGCTGTGCCAACTATTCCTGTTGGTACAAACGAACTAAGTTTGTGCTGGTTGTCACCTTCGCTGTCTGAACCACTCGAGTCCAAATGAGGTTTGTCGGAGTTTGTTTGGGTACTGTAAGAGAAGTATAGATTAGACTATAATACAGATCAGTAGTTTCGAAATTTTACGTAGAGAAATATATCAAAAATAAAAAATATTTAAAATATGACCACCCAAAATGCTACAATTCACTAATTATAAACCGAGAATTCTCTTGAAGCAATCTGCTGTGGACACGATTACTTTGCAGAGGAAAAGTTATAGTTTGGTAAGGGGTTACATTCCGCTGCGACCTTAAGGTCTATTCTGCCCCCTCGTCAGAGCTGTTTTCTCCTAGCGGTACCTACAGCTCGCCCTCCAGCTCTAGAGCTCTGATGAATTCTAATATCTGTGAGGGCTTCAAGGAGGCCAAGTTCTCATTCCTCCTATAATTCTCCTGTCCAAGGTATTTTTTGCGCAGGCTCACAATGGCGAGGCATTCTGTGATCAGGTGAACAGGAGTTTGCTCCTCTTCCCCACAGAATCTGCACTCGCCAGTTTCTGATAAGCCCATTCTCATCATGTGCTTCCTCAGGTGACAGTGTCCTGTGAGGAAACCAGTGAGGAGGCGTAACTTGTTCTTACTGAGATCTAAATGATTTTTGGACCTTGCAATTTCCAAGTTCCGAAGGAACTTTTTTGAGTGTTCCATTCCTAGAGAATTCCTCCAGAGTGCCTCTCTTTCATTTTCTTCCTTCTCCAAAAAATCTTTCTTATAGGTGCATTTGCCTATACCACAGAAAGGTTCTGGATCAGTAGGTAGCGTTTGGTCTCCCTTTCTGGCTAGAGTGGTAGCCTCTTCATTTCCTTTGATTCCTCAGTGCCCAGGAACCCAGACTAAGGAGACTTTGTTATTCTTGCCTACTTTATTGAGTTTCCTTCGGCACTCCCATATCAGCTTTGAGTCGATTACATAGGAGTTCAGTGCTTTGATAGCAGCTTGACTATCAGAATGGATCACTATGTCACATCCTTGATAGTTTCTTTCCAGGTTTATATCTATGCATCTTTCGATTGCAGGTATTTCTACCTGAAAAACACTAGAGTGGGAGCCTAGCGATAGTGTACACTTGGTTCTAGGCCCGTATACTCTAGCGCCGGCTCCCATCGTGGTTTTAGAACCATCTGTATACCATTCAACGGTATTTGCCTTGAAGTTTTGGGTAGTGTATTCCTTTCCCAGTCTTCCCTTTCACATAGCGTTGACTTAAAGTTCTTCTCGATGCTTACTTTTAATCATAACATCACTATAGGTAGGTTCGCTGATGAGATGTACTTGTTCACAGAGTACCAGGCTCTCTGACTTTTTGCAGAGGAATAACTTGAATACTCGAAATGCTAAAATTTTTCAGTTTTTTTTTTAAACTGGAGATTATCGAATTCCAATGAAATTGAGAGACCTTGGAGTCCATATTTACCAATAGTGTTCCGAATTTCAATTCGATCAGATATTTGTTTCCGTTTCTGAAGATATAGGCAAAAAAAAGGTCAAATTTCGTCGTTTCCAGAAATTTGGGGTTGTTTCATCAATATCATCTCAATAAGTACTGACGCATCTTCCGAACTACCGAAAGAAACGACTCGATATTTGTAGATTAGGTTCTCGGTTCAATTACGAAGCTCAAATTTGTGGATTGGTATAAAATTCCCCAATGATTTCCATTAAAAATTTTCCTTTTCAGCATTTCCAAAAATACCGACCAGATCGAGTTAAAATTTAGTGCTTGATCTTAAAATAAAAGTTTGAGGTGCATGCGGAATTGCTTATGAGTACCACATGGAAAGAGGTTGCTTTTCTAGAATTTTTTGCGCGCATATTCCGGGGAATTCTAGAATTCTCTCCCGAAAATGGTCTCGAAAGACTAGGTCGGACTCAAGGATGACAAATCCGGTGTCAAAATCGATTCTGTACGGCCGACCGTAGGCACAATTACGGGTGTACGGAAAATCCTATCGACTTGAGAATTTTGTTGATATAGTCAGTGGATTCGAAAAAAATTTGTTTAAATGTATTCTCAATTTTTTTTTGGGTAGCTATTTATTACATTCAGGAAAACATGTATTCATACCTTCATCTACATTTCACAGCTGTGTACGAAATTTCAATTCGATACGATAATAATTTTTTCATGATATTGTGAAAAACTATGTCGAATTTCCTGGATTTTTTCCTAGGTATCGATGTTTTCTTCCGGAATAACTCAAAAAATGCTGATTAAATCATGACTAAACTAAGTAACTAGATCGAAAATGCTAGCGAACAACATTGTGCCGAATTTCTGGATGATAGTGTCATTAGAATAATATTCAAAAAAAATTTCGAATTTTTTTCAAATATTCAGTATTCTGCGATCATCTGATCATATTGTCCTCAAGAAATTGTTCATGAACCTTCAAGCTGTCATTTTTCAGCCACTGGATGTGAATTCAATCTTATCTGTATTTCTGGAAATATTGGTAAAATAAAACTTTGAATGGGTATATCTACGGAATCATTGGGTGGATTTTACCCATTCAGACGTCCGTAATCAAGCCCCACACCTACTTTCCAAATAACGAATTTCTAAGTCGATTCTACCGGAAGTTATTCTGTTTACTGTCGGTCTAGAATTCGTGAACGGGTAAAGTCCACCCAATGATTCCGTAAATATGCCCATCAAAAATTTAACCCACGAATTCTAGGCCGATCATAAACACCAATAACTTCCGGAAGAACCTACTTCAAAACAAGTTATTCGGAGAGTTGTGGGGATTATGAAGGTCGAATTCCTGAATGGGTAAAATCCACCCAATGATTTCGCACATATTCCCATTCAAAATTTTATTTTACCAATATTTCCAAATATACGGATAGGATCGAATTGAAATCAGTGATTGATTGAAAGCTTGAATAAGGTTCATGCAGAATTTCCTGAGGATAATATGCTTGGAAGATCACCAAATCTTTCCATCAAAGGTGCGTTCGGCGGGGTCAATATGTGACAAGATGACCGCTTTGGCAACGAATTTGAACATGAGCCTAAAAGTGCTTCCCCAGATTTTCATAAATTGTGCCAATTCAAAACGATTCCAAGAGAATTATCTGCTATAACGACCACCTATTATAAAATACGTCCAATCACTCGATGAGGTGGGCTCGATTTGGTGGCAGGAAATGTCTAGAAGGGGGGCGGGGGTTCGTCGGACCACGACTGTCATATCGAGTTTCACCTGCGGGCGCTCTCTCTCGGGTAACTTGATATTCTACCACGGTCTCTTTGCACACACCATTGCGTTTCCCGCTAACTTATCCTTCTGAAAATGTATTTGCTGAACAGCCAACCGAACGACAGTCGAAGATGGATTCTGATGGGGGTTGAAATTCTGATGTACGAGGTGTGTGAGAACAGACATGAGTTTAGTTATACTCTATGACATTAGAAGTGTAACACCTATACTCCATTCACTTTTATGAACTATATCGGTTGGCCATGATTTAGGTATATCAAGTTGTTTTACTTTAAACTGACGCAGGTTGGCACTCGTGAAATATCGGCAATGTCAGGATAATTCTTATAGACGATGCCAACGCCAATTTCTACCTTCAATCTCAACATAATCATCACGCTTGGAAACTAAAAATGCCGAAGGTAGTTTTGAAGAAACAGAGACAAAGTATCAGGAAGTGCTTTGCAGACAAGAAATCTGCATTTTCTGATAGTAACCCTGATAATTTGGTATCAATAACACAGGTCTGCAAAAAAAAATTTTCAAAATTTTTTTTGGAATTTGATAACTGACTTTCATGTACTTTTCAGCGCTGATTTGAAAAATGCAATCCGTTTTTTTCTATCACGTCAGGTTTTCTTACAAAAAAGGAATATTTTTGGGTATAATAATAGAATTTGAGCCATTTTTCCTAATTTATAACATTTTATTTTATTTATAAATCAGGTTCTAAACCACGTTTCCAGTACACCTCTATTTCTCTTCAAGCTTATAAGTCATGATAATATCGTTTTCTCTTGCTGTTGAAGCTTCTTTTGTTGCTTTTCCGGCTGTGGACTCGTTGAGGATCATCTCTTTTCAACATCCAGCAGTAGTCCGCTATCATGTTGACGTTCCATCTTCCTTGGTATCTTCTTTCCATTTCCTTCATGTCTTGGTGGAATCTTTCACCCTGCTCTTCACTTACATCACCAAGGTTTGCAGGGAAATAGTCAAGATGTGAGTGGAGGAAATGAACTTTAATGCTCATATTACAACCAAGTTTCTTAAAGTTGTCGAGCATGTCTGCGACGATTGTCTCGTAGTTTGGATCTTTTTGGTTTCCTAGAAAACCGGTAACAACCAATTTAAAAGTTGTCCACGCTGCTTTTTCTTTTGTTTCCATTCTCAAAGTTGGGATCTCTCATTAGTTTTCTGATGTCTGGTCCGACAAAGATTCCTTCCTTCAGCTTCGCCTCGGATAAACCAGGAAACTGTCCACAAAGATATCTGAAACATTCTCCTTCTTTTGGCAATGCCTTGACAAATGGCTTCATCAGGCCTAACTTAATGTGAAGTGGTGGAAGTAAGACCTTTTTGGGATCCACAAAGCTTTTCCTCTCAACATTTTCAACCCCAACCTGTACCTAAGGTTTTTCTGAAAGGCCAATCTTTTTGTATGTAGTGATTCGTTCTGTCTCTGCTGTCCCATTCACAGAGAAAGCAAGGAAATTTTGTATAACCACTTTGTTGACCATGTAGCATTGAAACCACTTTTAAATCACCACATAGTGTCCATTTGTGGTCTGAGTAGCACAGTTTGTTTAAAAACAGTTCAAGGTTTTCGTAGCATTCTTTCAAGTGAACCGAGTGTCCAACTGGCAACGTTTTAAAAGTACTTTAGGCTAAATAACAGTTACTGGAGATCCAAAATACCAAAATTCAAACTCACTAGAGTACAGAGATAGGTATGAAAATATCGAAAAAAGCTGAAACTATACAAGCAGTTTGTTAAATAACTGTACGTGATGGAATTTTTAAAATATTTTTTCTGAAATCAGCGTTGAAAACAACATAAAAATCACTTATTGAATTAAAAAATTATGTCGCAGACCCGTGTAATTTATCAGAAGCTATTCAACATTTTCGACGTGAAAACCCAGTGTATCGTCCACATAGATTCCCAAGAACTTTGTAAATTGAGTTAGTTCTTTTAAGGTGACACAGGTTTTGTAGTACTACTACATTTTCATACTGCAGTATTTCAAGTTGTGCAACAAGGTATTTAAATGTCTTCTGTAGACTTATTTCTTGAGAATTTAGAAAAGTAGGGAATTCCATAGGTTTGTCCGATCGTTAAGAAGTTCTACTGCGGGGTAATTCGAGTACTTTTATTTTTTTTTTCGAATGATCTATCACAAAGTAACGGACTACTCTATCCATTATTTTCCAGTAAAATTTCAACACTCGATTCTTGATTTCCGTACAAGAAATTAGCATAACTGAATCTTCCAACCATGTTTATATACGTGAAATATTTTCAGTGTTAACAGAGAAAAAAGTTTCTTCGACATTCGCCAGGACTTTGGAATTATTGAATTCTCATAATATTTTCTCAAATTCCTTATTTTCCCATAGTAAATTCACATTTTGAAAAATACGTAATTACTACGACGACCTCTTTGTAGAGAGGACAACGTTGCGTAGGTATCTGACAGGAAAATGACTATAACCTAACATAATATACATGGTGAAATGTGTCAGAATGTCATGGCCAACTGGGATAGTTTATAAAAGTGAATGAAGTATAGTTCAACGAGCAATATGGAGATGTGCATTGTCTTGCTGAAAAAGGACGCTCGAACGACATCGTCAACATAACGCACACACTGCCTCGAATAAACAGAAGAAATGATCGGCTACTATAGGGAGTAGCCCCCAAAACCATAACTCCAACAGTCCTGTGTACATGCCTCTAAACACCAAGCGCAATATCAAGTCGCTTTCGTTTTCCCCTTTTACAGCCATCTTGCACACCTAGACAGAATCGCAATGCGTTATTGAATACGACATTATGCCATTCTACTTTCCACAGCTGTAGTTATCTGAGCCAGTTCAAACTTTGACGACAGTGGTCCGCAGTTGAGAGCAGCACTAATCGTGGACGGCACGAAAAGAGTCCAAAGGCTCGAAAACGGCGATATAACGGAAGCTTCGTAACAGGTCTATTTTCTCTTTCAACCCATTGATTATCATTTTGATGCATAGTAGTAAAACCATCTCGTAGATCCAGTTGCCTGAACCGTCTGTCCTGACGAAGGTGAAAAAAGTTAAAAACATAAAAAATGTCAAAAAACTAATATCAGATTCGTTTTCTACGTCCTCGAATTAATAACAGGAGGAAATGGGAGTTTTTCCTGAATTTGGGTTATTACTGCAAATGCACATTTGAACATAATTATTATGGGTTTGATTCATCATTTTCCCAAATTACCTTCAGAAAGTATTCAAAATCAGATTTCAAAATTGGGGTTTGGGATTTGCCAGGCATGCACGAAGTGACAACGGTGTTTAGTAGAATAGCTGTTCCTGCTATAGAATAATGAAATATTTATTCCTATTCCGTGGTACACACGTGTTCTCTGTCAATTTAACCAAACAATTTCCGTTTGCGATTTGTCAGTTATATGACACTATGACAGTCTGTACTCTTCTTTTTCTATTCCTTGGTCGTTGTCTTCTACTCTAACCAGATCGAAGTATAGCTATCTCTGTTTTCCTAAGCAAAGTAACACATTTGACGTCCTTTTCTTTCCGAGAAAGCTGAATTCAAAGTTGCCATATTGTGCACTCGAGACAAATTCCTTCAAATGCAAATCCCCATTTTTATTTTTCAGTTTTAGGTGATCAAACATTTTTTTAAAAATATAATATTGAAATTATATGTTCGAAATGTGATGTTTTAAAGGTTTTTCATGAAAATTACTGCATTTTCGTTTAAAGGAAAAACCCCCATTATATCGAAGAAAAATCGATTTCTACTTCAATTCAAAATTAAGTTCCATCTTCTTATATAGGACTCAAGCTTGACAAGCTTTTCTACTATATTAACAAATCTAATTTCGTAAAACTTTTCCTCTACTAATCCGGACGAAGAGTAGACAAATCCTGTGAAGCATATGGGGAAGTCAATCAGGATTGAAAAAAATTCACTAATTGATCCATCGTTTCTAGATAAATTAATGAGATGCCTGAATGTCGTCAGACATTTCTGAGGGTTTTACCTATAGGGGAATTATGTAACCATTAAATTGGATATTCGATACTTCCGTCATTTTGAGATTCTTTCGAAAAAAACGACTTAGCGACTCAATATTTGTAGAGTACAAAATTTGTATTTTAGAAAACACTCATCAGATTCCAAGGAAATTTTGTACAGAACCTGAAGTCAATATTTTACAACAGTGTATTAAATTTCAGATCGATCCGATTTTGAGTTTTCGGAGAGTCAAATTTTTTGTTTTTCCCTCGGTATCGTCATTTTCGAAATATCTAAAAAAATAATGATCCGATCTTGATGAAACTCAGTAACTATTTGGCAGATGCGAATGCAAAAGTGTGTGCAGAATTTCGTGATGATTGTGGGATTGAATAACTTTAAAAACAACTTTTTTTCGCCGTTCAATATATGCGCAAAAGCTACTGATTCCACGTCATTGCTTTTCTAGAGTTTTTCCTGAACGTTTCGAATCTCTTTCAATAAACTTCCAACCTTCTGAATATAATAATTATTCATGTATAAGGATTTGAACACGGAATTTTTTCCTGAACAAAAATTTAAAAATTTTCTTGTGTGATTATACAGGATGATTCTTCAAGTTGTACGTTAATTTTAACCAAAGATTCCTCTCATCAAATGGAACACTTTTTTCATTATTCATATTTCCAGATTCGGCTCCAGTAAAAAGATATAGGCTGTTTAAATTTCCAAAAAAAAAGTTTTTCTTTTGTAGCTTTGACATGGTAACTACGATTGAGATGAATTTTGGTGCGATGTTTTCTATAACTATGACAAATATTCTTCAGTTATCACTTTCATCCTACTTCAAACAGTTTCCGAGTTATAGACTCGCCGATGCATAAAACTATTCGAAATTAGCATGAAGAATGCAGATAAATTTTATCTAATGTTATTATAAGAATCTTCAATCATTTTGAAATATTCAATTATTCTTTATATTTTCTCTTGAAACGCACCGTTCCGAAGATAGTCAACGTAGAATGTTATAAAATCGGATGAGAATTCGAGAAATAACTTATTTTTATGGATCCGCCCCTGATCTACTGAATGACATAAATTAAGCACCGTTCACGTCTATCCGGACCATAGAATACACAGAAATATTCATCCATTTCGCAAGAACTAATATATTTGTAGTAGGTCTATGATATTTCGTGATCAGACCACAGATATAGAAGCTGCGGCTATGTTTCCATGTCCATGTCAGACTTTCCTGAGAGGTAATTAATGTGTTAAGGTTAGTTGATTCATTTCATATAATACATTTATAAATATTGTGAAAATAAGGATAATTATGTAGTTTTCAATATGAGAATGGGCGAAGATGGAATTCTGTATAATCTTATAGTGGAATGAAATTGGATATTGCATGAACATCAAGTTGAAGATCAGTGTTTCAAGTTCGGTGAGGTGAAATGTTTTCCTTGTGATAAATATAGCAAAAAGCACCAAATCATAAAAATTAAGTGAGCAAATGAGTTTTCTCAATCTTGTTTCTTTGAATTTTTAACATTGAATTGGTTATTCCCCAAAAGAGATCACCTTAGGAGATATATGTGGTGAACTTGCAAACAAAGCGTAGGAGTGTATTAGCACATTGAGATATATTTAAATGCTCATAACTTTTTACCTGAGCCGAATCTGAAAAAATGGCAAATGAAGAAAGTGTTTTAATTGACGAGAGGAATCTATGCTTAAAATTTATGTACAACTTGAAGACTAACCCTTTATAATTTCTCATCTCCAATCAAGGACCCTAATGAATAATTACGAAAGATACCTGAAAATTACCCGAAGCTAATATGGTAGGTCATAATCAGCTTTGAAATTCATGGGTGCTCTATTAGAATTTTCTTTGAAATTGAAATCTATTTGAGGATTACACACCCATATTTCGACAATTCCACCATGTTCCACCTTGATGTATAAATTCAAATACGGATTTTTTCCTGAGTTTGACAAATAAACCACTCTGTAGACATAATACAATTTCTCCTCTCCAATCAAGGACCCTAATGGATAATTAGGAAAAATACACCCTTGGATGGATACCTGAAAAATACTCCCGAAACTGATACGGTGGATCATAATTGAGATGATCAGTTTTGAAATTCATGGGGGCCAAGTTGAGGCAGGTATCGAGTATCAGTCTCACGAGCGAAGCCCCGCATGTATTTCATTACGGAACGTAAAAGTGAACAGGGGGAGACAGAACCCTTGTTATTATTCTCTAAGGTTAATCCCGTTGTTTCCAACAAACAATAACTTACTTATAAACAGGGTTTGGGATGGTGGTTTCGGGCACATTTTGTGGTAAACAAAGGTTAATGAATGTTGTTCAATTGGATTCCAACTGAAGATGCTTGAAAAAGGTAGGTAGGTCAATAACAAATACCTACTACCTATATTGGACTTGTTGAGAATTTATGACGCGTGAAAGAACTGATTGAATTTGTTATTCCTTATTTTTAGACTCATTCTGGGTATTTCGCATTGTGTGGGCCAGTCCTCGATAGAAATCCATTGTATATTATTTAAATAAAATGTGTTGATTTTTTTTCAATTTGGGTTGAAACATTACGCGTTTCGCTACGTTGTAGCTTCTTTAGATGCTATTATATACTTCATTCACTTTTATGAACTATCCTGGTTGGCCATGACATTCTGACAGAATTCACCGTGTATATTTTGAAAATGTTAGGTTATAGTCATTTTGCTGTCAGATAACTTCGCAACGTTGTCCTCTCTACATAGAGGTCGTAGTAATGACGTATTTTTTCTCTGTTACTACCCAAAATATTTCACGTACATAAACATGGTTGGAAGATCCAATTATGCTTTTTTCTTGTACGGAAATCAAGAATTGAGTGTTGAAATTTTACTGAAAAATAATCTATAGAGTAGTCCGTTACTTTATGATAGTTCATTAAAAACGAAAAGACGGACCCCTGGAATTCCCCACTTTTCAAAATCCTCAAGAAATAAGTCTACCAAAGACATTTAAATACCTTTATGCACAACTTGAAATACTCCAGTGCGAAAATGTTGGATAGCTTGTGATAAATTATTGATTCCAAATTATCAGGGTTACTATCAGAAAAAGCAGATTTCAATTCTACATAGCACCCCTGCTCCTTTGTCTATGTTTCCTCAAAACTACCTTAGGCATTTTTAGTTTCTAATCATGATGATTATGTCATTGTTTTCCTTAAACAATGATTATGTTGAGATTGAGAGTAGAAATTGGCATTGGCATTTGGCAACGTCTCTGAGAATAATTGTGACATTGCCGATACTTTACGAGTGCCAACCTGCGTCAGTTTAAGTAGGAAAACTTGATAGACCTAAATCATGGCCAACCGGGATAGTTCATAAAAGTGATTGGAGTATACAATTGGTTCAAAAATTGATTTCAAACCGTAATTCATTCATGGTATTTTTGGGACAAGGATATATTACATTTCTGTTATTTTTGGAAAATTTCACTGGGCACCTATCCTATTGTGAACTACAATCGAGAAAATAGACTAGGTACTGGCTCTGGTCGGTCAAAATTTACAAATATATAACATTACAGGTCAGTTTTTATCACTTTGGAAAATCCGTTGGTTTTTTAGGCGAACAAACTAAATAGGGATAACTTAGATCATTCTGTCTAGTCGTTGAGTGAATTTCAAGTATTCCCCAACAGATTTATTTCTAAATTTTAGTTGATTTCAACCCTGTTTGAAATCTCTAGGAAGGATCTTCTATGTCTTAGTTTTTGGGCGATCACCTCATGATAACTGGTAAACAACTGATTATTTCGTCCAATCTATTTTCGGTTTAGAGTTCTTCAAAGTTTCACCCAAATTCAGAGTTCTTCAAAGTTTCACCCAAAAAGTTATTGGTTGGTTGATGTTAGTATTATTTGGAATTTTTTTCATTTTTAAGGTTTTTTCTATGTTTTCACTCCCAATATCCGAAAAAGAACTATTTGAAATTAAATAGAATTGTTTTTTCATGTAAAACCCCTTTGTGGATTGCAGGATTGATCCAATCCTGCAATCCGCAAGGGTGTTTTCCATAAAAAAATTAATTTTATTTAATTCTAAATAGTAAAAATGATTCAGAATCCTCCAAAAATGAACTTTAATCGATATAGAAATTTGTTTGTTTGTTTAGATGGTTTGCCAAAATAGCTGAATGACTTGAATGTTTTTTGGATTTTCAAGTTGGGGTATATCTCAGAAATAGCACTTTTGTATTATTTTTGAGCGACCATTTCGTCTTTTGTTGATGGTGGATAACCATTTTTGTTCGCAATTTGTTCTATTAATTTTATATCGTGATTGACATTTTTTTCAGATGAAGGAATTGTTAGTAATATCAAAAAATTTTGCCTCAGAATTTCTCTAGAAATCAAATATTCTAGAGAACCTCGAAATTTTTCCATTAGCACATACTTCACGTTTTTCAATTTTTTCGAATTTTGAAAATAATAATAATTAAACAAATGGTTCACGGCCATATTCTAAGCAAGTACTATTTTGAGGTTTTTTAGATAGCAACATTGATATCAGGATTCTTGTTAAATTGATAGATCCACTTGCTCAGAATCGATGATTAGAATACCGATATATATACATTTTTTTCTTGATCTCCTGATGTGGTTAGAGATTCACCAAATCAGAATTTTATTTTCACGTGAAACAGCTGTCAAGATTTCAGCAACATGTGGCAAATATGTTTTGAGATCATTTTTTCAAAGCTTTCTAGTGAAATGATCTTCACGATATTTGATTAATCATCATGATTCACAGCATGTTGGATCGGTATCTGTCGAGTAATTGAGCATTCCCCCATGGCAATGTCAAAATTTTTTCGATTGATGTAAAAAATGTAGATTTCGATTTTCGAAAGAAAGTTTTCAATATTCTGAGGTCTGCACTGTTATAAAATATCACCATGACTCGTCTCGAAAGGTTCTTGAAAGTACACAACCCCAATCGAAATCGCACCGCTAATTCATAAGTTATGAATATCGGAAATTTGGGTTAACACTTATAAATCACCCTGACGCTTCGGGACCAATAGCTTTAGGATTAAAACAACTTTTAGTTTATTATTTGATAAAATCAAATAATAAACCTAAGTGACCGACCAAAAAAAGTACCCCTCCCCCTTAAGAATTTTAGTTTACATTTTGAAGTATGTAGATTTCTGTGAACTAATAAAAAAAATCCGTCCGTCCGCCGTCCGTTGTCCGTGGCTTTTCTCTGAAAGTAGTGAACCGAAATCCGTGAAATTTGGTAGAAAAATTTTGTGTCGCTCAGGATTGATCCTCCAAGCTTTTCAGCAAAGGGCTCGAAATGGGGGGTTAGGGAGAAAAAAAAATTATTTCTCGAAAACTTACCACCGAATTTTAATGAAACTCTGAAAGTTGATAACTTTTGCATAACTTAACCTAAAAATTTTCACCCGGATGATTTCCGACCAGTGGTTCCCCAGTTATAAAGAACAACGCTGCAAATTTCCAATTATATCGAAAATGAATCATCACATTCGGTTCTAAGATTGGAATTCAGTGGAATAATCGGTTAACTATTCATCCAGAATCATATATTTAAAAGTAGATGAAAATATTGATTACCAAATTTTCAACACATATCGAGAAATTTTTAATGGATGCGTTATTATTTTATAAACACACTCTGCAAATATCCCATCGATGTTCTTGACAATATCATAATCGTAAGTAGTTCAAATTAAATATTGTTGGGTTTTCTCTCCCAATATCTAAAACAAAACTACTTAAAATCGGATAAAATTATTATATGTAGAAATCACCCTGCAGATTAAGGGATTCATAAGATTAAATTTCTTCATGAAGCTCGTTTATATCTTGAATAAAATATTTCATTCATAACTCATTAGTTTTTCAGAACACAAAACCAATTCCATGATCTGGTTGTCGGCAAACTACTTGTTTGAATTCTACGTTTTTACATCAAACAGACATTTGGATTTGACACCCTCTTGGTTGAGTGTATCTGACAACGATAACGAACGAAATTTCTATCCTAGAAGTATTCATTCGAATTCAACTTCATGAGGGTCACGATATATTTAATTGTTACAGAAATGTTATTGAAAATAACTTTAGTTTTTCAGTTTGTGTGTTGGATATTTTGTGAATCAAGTGAATTCTCATCGGATATTTGCACTGTGGAAAATTTTTTTCCCATCAATTATAATATAATAATAATAATAATAATAATATTTATTTACCAGAAATTTAACTGAAGTCTACAATATATGCAATATAACAAATGGTGAATAAATAAAGTGAGACCCACAAAAGTAAAACTTGTGCGTGGGCAGAATAGCAACAATGATGATGAACACAAGTAACACTCTCAAGTTGGACAATACAACATTAACAACAATATTAACTGTTGTGAATACAAGTTCCGTACCCCTCCATACAGCAGTTTCATAGGTGACTTCAATGAATAAACAGGGAGACCCACAGAAACCTAGGTTGTGCGTGGACTTTTTCCTGCCTATAATACATTTTGCTGTCTGATGATATGATGAGATTGCAGGGGCACTTTATCAAACATTCAACATTTTACACGACAGGGGGGTAATAACCCAGTCTATTTCAAATAAATTTTTCTGTACTCATAATATCATGAATTACTTTTCTGTCCAGATTCAGTGTATACCTACGATTTTAGTTTTTTTCTCATTAAAGTGACAGAGTTGGTGTTAATGATGAGATCCTTCATACTTCTATGCAAGAAGTTGAAAAGCCGAGGTGCAAGGTAAGTATAGCATCTTTGTCCCACTGCTCTTCTTGAGAACTTCGTACGAATATCAAAATTGCTTTTTTGTCTTGTTGCGTACTTATGTTCTATTGCTTTCAGTTCGTGTTTATTTCCGTACAGGTTTACTAAGATGGCATAAAAAAATGATTGTTTCAAATCGAAGCATTTCGATTCCTTATATAGTTGTTGCACAGGAAGGTAATTTTTTTTCATTTCATTAATATTTTTCAGAACAAAGTTGACTCTAGTAGAAATCACATCTACACATTCGATATTAGCGGAAAATCTTGAATTTTGTTTTACGTATTGGTGTTAGTTTGGAAGATTGAGTTTATTTCCTCAGTATCAAGAAATACTAACGCGATCAGATTGAAACATCAAGACTAGTTGTGAAATATCGACGATCGATTCATTCCAAATTTTCGAGAGAATTTCATTGGAAAAAAACGAATTTTTTTTGAAAACATTTTTTTTTCGGATACATATTCATCAAAGGTCAATAAAATTTGGTACAGGTTTTAGAGTCAACATTTGAAAACAGTGTTTAAACTTCTGTTTGACGGATACTCATTTACGCAGATATTGGCAAAAAATTTCGTGACCATTTTAAATTTTGAGGTTATTATCCTAATATCTGGAAAAGGGCAAACGCTTCATTTTCATTTGTAGAATACCGACACGCAATTCAATAAGTCTGCGAAAGAATAAGATTTTTAAAGAGGTGGAACGACTGTGGAACGTCTCTTTCCATTCAAAATATTATTTTAAATTGTGCTACTCAGTTAGCGTTCTGCATGTGGAAATGTTATTCAATTATACAAGAGTATTCATCGAGATTTCAAAGATTCACATGAATGATCTCATGTATGGTATATTGGGGTATTTAACTATGAAAATAATAAACTCTTGTGTAAAATTTGCAGCGTTTTTGAAAGAGATAGACGGCCTTCCTTCATCACAAGACTATATGACAAACCACGAATACAAACTCTTCGTTTCATTGACCGATTCCATAATGTAAAAAACATGGTGTGCTCATCTGAAAAAAAGTGACGGCAGCAAGATTAAAATACAAGGAAATATAAATTCTATGCTTTGAATTTGAATGAAAAATGTGACGTCATCATTGGTAAAACGATCACAGATGAGCAGATGAGCACACCACGTTTTGCTTAAATCATTGACCGATTCCTTATAAACTGTAGTACAAGCATTGTTGCATTGTTTTCGGCTGATTCTCATGCTACAAACTCTGAATAAGATATTGTATTTCCCTATGTCGATCAGTGATTTGTGTAATGATATTGATTACACGTATCATATCAAATAACTCACGTACAACCAGTTATAACTAAAGCTAAAACGAGAGAGAGAGAATTGAATTATATAAGAACATTGGTTGGGTAGGTTAATGGCTAATGTATGATGTTACACGTTACGAACCACGGTTAATTTTTGTTCTGGGGTATCGCGTTACAAATACAATAATGACTCATGATCTAATAATATCCCCACCGGTCGAAAACGCTATCCGCTTCGATGTCGAATGAAATATGTCAGCACTCAGCAGTTCACAGACAGATAAAATGTAACCCAGTTCCCAGTTCCAGGTTTTCAGATCTTGCATCTTACAACGATGCAACGAGATATGCGAGAAATGTGCCAGGTGGCTCAGCTCAACGGGTTCATGAAATAAACTCTGAGTGATGTGTGGAAAGAAATTTTATAATCAAGAGAATAAGGTTCAGGGGATTGATGAAGCGTTCATTCGATTTTTGACGCTTGGAAGAGTATTTAACGCCTTCAATAATTATTCGGAAACACTTGAGGAATATCTATGGTGGATTGTTGTTGTGAATTTCAATTCGATGGATTTTCACAAGCCATACAGGGTTTTTCTTCAAATTCCCCCGAGTCTTATGATAATCGACAAAATAAATGAATAAAATCAAGAAAAGCACTGCCGTGAAGGCAGCCGCTTTTGCGCGCATGTTCAATGGAGATGACTGCTTTGGCAACGAATTTGAACATACGCGTAAAAGCTGCTGCATTAACTGCAGTGCTTTTCTAGATTTTTTTTCGATAAAGTACTGGATTTCAATTTGATCTAATCTGCCTAACGGCCGACCGTAAACACAATAACTTCCGGAAGGTTTCTTCTAAGTAGTTTTACTTAGGAACCCGATATTTGTAGAGAAGATTTGGGGCTTAATTACGAAGGTCGAATTCGTGAATGGGTAAAATCCGTAGATATACCCATTCAAAATTTTATTTTCCCAATATTTCCAAAAATACAGATCAGATCGAATTGAAATTCAGTACATTATCGAAAAATTACAGTTTGATGAGAATATGGAATTTTCTAAAAAAAATTAAAAATTTTTTTTTCAAATCTTTCTAATGGCACTATCATCACGAAATTTTGCACAATGCTGTCCATCATCATCTTCGAAATAGCTGCGAAGTTTCATCACGATTGAAACAGTATTTCTTGAGTTATACCGAAAAAAACAACGATACCGAGAAGAAAAACACGAAATTCTACATATTTTTTCCCAATATCTTCAAAACTGTAAGCTGTATCTGATTGAAATTCGGTACAATGCTGTAAAACATGAAGTTCAAGGTATGACTGAAATGATTCTTGAATATGAACAATAGTTTCAGAAAAACAAAATTTTTTCGAAAAAAATTTTCAAATTAAGTGATCGTACGAATTCAACGAAATTCTGCTCAAAGTTGCGCGTCGTTATGCTCTAACTAACTGCCAAGTTTCAATTCAATTGCTCCATTGTTTTATGAAATATGAGGGAAATAACCACAAAAATTCAAATGGCTATAACTCCGAAACCATTTGTCCGATTTGGCCCATTAACGAACTTGACCGCGGCATTCCGATGCGCGAACTACCCTACAAGTTTCAAGTCGCCAGCTGGCTCCGTTCGAGAGTTATCGTATCGTCGGCCGGCCGGCCGTCCGGACAGAATCGATTTTGACACCAGATTCGTCATCAGTGAGTCCAACCTAGTCGTTTGAGACCATTTTCGGCTCAGCCATCGAAAATTACAGACATTTGGACAAAACGATAGCACGCTGTTCCCCTAGAACATGCGCGCAAAAATACAGGGTGTTCATGGTACTTTTCCGAATTATCATGAAATCCTGTGTGTGAGCTGCATTGAATATATTCATTATTAGTTTTTATGGGTATTTTGTGATCTGTAGCGATGATCCATAAAGATTCTATGAACTCTTAAAATAATCTTGCTAAGTGCAATACTATGGAAAAAATTCAAACTTCAAACAAAATCTTGTATCTCGAAAAGGAAACGATTTAGGACCCAGGTTTATGGGACTATTTTCCTAGATTTAATGGAAGGTAATGATCAAAGTTGGAATACTTTTGAATAACTGTAATGGATCCGGAATTACAGCCATCTGAGATTTTTAATATCGATTAAAGGATATTATAGGAGGTTTTTTCATTATTTTCCGGGTTTACTTCTACTTCTTTGAAATGAAAATTATTGTTCGGTATTCATATTAAAGTTTCTCAACATTGCACCAAATATCATAACTTCAGGAGATATTGGGTAAAAATATGCAAAATTTCGTGTTTTTTTCTCGATATCTTTGTTTTTCCGGAATAACTCAAAAACTACTACTTCAATCGAAATGAAACTTGGAAATGCTGACTGGCAACTTTGTGCAAAATTTCGTGTTGATCGTGTCATCAGAACAATCTGAAAAAAATTTCCAATTTTTTTTTCAAATATTCAATATTCTGTGATCTTCTGATCACATAACCCTCATGATACTCTGTATGAACCTTCGAACTGCCATTTTCGATAAAATACTGGATTTCAATTCGATCTAATCTATATTTTTGGAGATATTGGAAAAATTAAATTTTGAATGGTATATCTGCGGAATCATTGGGTGGATTTTACTCATTCACGAATTCGGCCTTTGTAATTAAGGTCCAAACCTACTCTACAAGTATCGAGTTTCTAAGTTGTTTCTTTCGAAAATTATTGTGTTTACGGCCGGCAGTGAACACAATAACTTCTGTAAGAAACGACTTAGAAACTCGATATTTGTAGAGTAGGTTAGGTGCTCCCCTACGAAGGTCGAATTCGTGAATGGATAAAATCCACCCAATGATTCCTCAGATTTACCCTTGCAACATTTAATTTTTCCAATACTTTCAATAATACAGATGACATCGATTTGAAATCCATTATTGATTGAAAACATACAGCTTGAAGGTTCAAGCAGAATTTCGTGTGGATGATATGCCTGGAAGATCGCCAAACCTTTCACTGGCTACCAATTTGAACATGCACACGAAAGCTGCTGGTTTTTACTTTTCAAGATTTTATTGAATACACAAATTTTAATATGCTGCCTCGTCTATCACTAGTTCCAATAAATTCTTCAAGATTCACCCCACACCCTGAAGATTATTGATTGCAGGCTTCCATTTCCATTTCAGAGTAAACTAAAAGTGACATTTATAGGAAACACATGGCTCTTTTCAAAATAATGATCTGTGAACTACCATCTTCAACCCAACTCAATTCCGGAAGAATGATAAAGTGCAAAATTAGACCTCACTCCATCATTCATCACTTAACAATATGCAATCTTTCTTGCTTTGGTTGTTCCCTAATCACCCGCTGATTGAAGGTCGCATTCCAGGAACAGCAAGAAATTTGAGAAGGCCGCAAAGAGAAAGAGGAATTATACTCGTACCAGGGGGCGTACTAAACCGTCTTGTTGAGAATATTCAGTGAACACATGTGCAACACTTGTCGCACCGTCTGTCTGTCGTTCTTCTTCTTCAGAGGTCGGTACCAGGAAGAATGGTTTTTAGAAGTGTTTGTTTTAGGCTGTGTCGTTAAACAGGCTGAGTCAATATGGTCAGGGGGCCCGTACTTGAAACTGTGACCACCTCTGGTGCAAATTTATTTCTTGTTGTTAGCTTCGGTACGTTTTTGAATATTATACAGTGCGCGAGAAAATTATGGAACAAATTCATTTTCTCTGAGGAAAAATATTTGGCAACAAAATCCTGAAACAGGTCAATTTTCGTTATACTTTTACCAAATTTATATGCATTTTTGAAGGATTTTTGTTGCACCCTGTGCCATCCCCATCAACCCTCTGAATTTTTTGAAAAGGGAAAGTGAGTCATGTAGTACTTTTTTGGCCAGGTCTTCTTTTCTTATCTTCTTCACAGACGTGCAGAAATTTTCGAGAAAAATTTTTTTCTTTGAAAAATTAGTGATTCTCCGGGTGGTACTTCAATGCCGAAATAAATTTCCAATGCTACTCCATGTTTTTCTCCATTAAAGGGTTCGTAGGAGTTGAAAGTTGTGCATGAACAAAACTTTAATGGTCGACTTTCATTCGGTGACAAATTTCATGGGGTACCATCGTCTCAAAGTAAATGAGCCATGACAAAGTGCACATACTGAAAACTTCTCTGAAGTAACTAATTTTTCAGAAAAAAATGTTTTTTCTTGAAAAGTTCTGCACGCCTGTAAAGAAGATACAAAGACCTAGCCAAAAAAGTACCACATGACCCACTTTCCCTATTCAAAAAATTTAGAGGGTTGATGGGGATGGCACAGGGTGCAACAAAACTCCTTCAAAAACGCATAAAATTTGGTATAAGTGAAACAAAAATTGCCTTGTTTCAGGATTTTGTTGCCGAATATTTTTCTTCTGAGAAAATGAATTTGTTCCGCAATTTTGACGCGCACTGTATAGGTACCTACCTACTTAATTAGGTAGGAGAATTTTGTCTGAGACGGCATAGTTGATGAGATGAAAAACAAAGTCTCTCAGTTAACGTTCAAAATTTGGCACCATTTGAATACGCATATTGAAGAGTAAGTCACAAATAGCCATCTGCCTAAGTTCTAGTCGATTACACAGTGTGTTCTAGCATGCGAAGAAAGTTTGCAGAGATGACTGAAGATTTATAAGAGCGAAAATTTCCTGTGAATATTTATGAAAAAATGCTGCAAATTTTACACAAAGGTTTATTATTTTTCCAGCTTATTGTGCAAATTCTTCAGCGATATTTATGACACTGTCAACGTCACGAGTACCGCAAGTGAGAAGTTCGCCAGTGGAATAATTTTTTTTTTAAGATTGTCCGCCAATATCGGCTAGTAAATAGTATAGCGGGATTCAAAGTTTTTCTGAAGAAAAATCTGAAATGCGAGCAGACGTATCAAGCCTCTTGCATTTCGGAATATTCATTCAGAAAACTGAGATATTGGCGAGCAATTAATTCAATTTCTACCTGGCTGAAAAAATTGAAGCTGTCTAAAATTGAATCTTGGAACTAAAACAAGTGGATCATCGGCTCCGACCTTAATCTAAGGCTCCTACTCCTAATATTAGATTCTCTACAATGGATGAGATTTACCGTTTGTTATTGATTTTTTTGCATATATCCTCTAATTTGTTTTATCATATACATGGTCATTATTTTTTATTATCATTATTCACCCTCCATCTCAAAGTCTCAGTACGAAAAATATTGGATTTCGATTGAAACCAGTAACTACGCACACCAAAATTGAGGAAAACCGAATATTTTGGAAATCTTTATTATTTTAAATTACGATACTCAATTCGCGTTCTGCATGTGAAAGTGTCATTCAGTTATACAAGAGTATTTATTGAAATTTCAATGTTTCAAATGAATTTTTTCATGGAATTTGTTTTTATATGGTAAAAAAACCAATGATTTATGAATAATATTTAAGTTTTATTTAAGATATAAATGAACTTCATGAAGAACTTTAATCTTAAATCCCGTAATACGCAGGGTAATTTCTATAAATAATAATTTTTATCCGATTTTTAGTAGTTATGTTTCAGGTATTGGGAGAGAAAACCCAAAAATATTTAATTTGAACTACTTACGATTATGGAATTGTCAAGAATATCGATGGGCCATTTGCACATTGTGTTTATAATATAATAAACGAAAGCCGTAAAAGGTTTCTCGATATGTGTTGAAACTTGGTAATCAATCTTTTTTATTTACTTTTAGATATATGAAAAGGGCAGTTATCTCCTACTGGGGCAGGTATATTTGCCATCTCAACCTGACTATACGCACACGATACAAAATAATTAACATCTCGAATAATCCATAGTGTCCTTATTTGTAAGAAACAGGAGGGTTAAAATTTTGCCCAAATGTCTGCAGTTTTCGAGTTTTAGCCGAAAATAATCTTAGACGACTAGGTGGGGCTGATGGAAAATCGATGGTCAAATTTTGACTCTGTAATTTGATTTTCCGGGAGTTATTGAGTTCACAATCGACCACTCGATTGACTGATAACTTCTGAAAGGCCTCACAAAGAATTTCGATAATTGTTGAGGGACTTGGGGCTTGATCACGGAGGAGCAAATCATGAATGGGTCAAATTCGTCTGATGATTCCAAAAATATGATTCTCACGATTATTACATGAAGCTTTCCGCCTTTATTTTTCGACCAACTAGCTACCCGATTTCAATTCAATCGAATCTGTATTTTTGGAAATATTGAAAAAATAAATATCAAGTCTCTATGTTGTTTATATCGGAAGTTATTTTGTTCACGACCGGTCGTTTAGCCAATTGTAATCAGCAGACTATTTCAATTCAATATATTTTCGTAATCATTCCATCCCTCTTTCAAGGAATATACGAGAACAACTGAAATTGGCTCCTTTCGTACCTGGCAAAATTTTAACAGATTTTTCTCCCTAAATAAACTTTTCGGTACTTGAGAGGAACTCAAATACTCTTTGAAAGCTGCCCAAATAGAATATTCTTCCTACCTCCGATGTTTATTCGAAAAAGTTCTAATGAATATCATGCAATAGATTGATAGAGATAGATTCGAGTTGCACACATAATGAATTAATTTGTTCAAAATCATAAACGAAAATGAGCTATGAGGATTGTTCTGGAAATAAATATTATATAGAGAAAAGAACGGAACATGATTTAATTGCAAATTAAGTTCAAAATTATTGGAGTTATAATCTGATTGATCTGATGAAACTTTTTGTAAAAAATGAATCAGATATTGGAAATTATGGATTCTCATTAATATATAAAAGGAGTTTAACAAATGTGGAACATATTAATAATATGAAATAAGTATTATTAAAAAGGAGTAATGTGAGGTTTATTGTAAGAATATGGATAGAAGAAGTAATTTCGAAGCCAAAACAAGAGTGAAAACGGAACGAGAGATTGATATTACTCGTGGATTTTATTGGATAGTTTGAAACTTCTTTCATAAAAATAGGGTTTATGAATTTTGTATGTACCAATATATTAATAAATATTCAATTCAAAAGTTATGAATTTTGTTACATACCTATGGAAATATATCGAGTAAATGTTCAGGTTTATTATTATTGAAATTGAAGTATGAATTTTCACTTTCCTGTTTATGTTCATATGGATTTATCAGATGAATTTCAAACCAGACAAATGAATCGTAATAGCTATCGTTCCAAATGTTTTCTTGAGGTATATTTGAAAACGCAACTCTGAAAGACTTCCTTTCCATGAACTAAATATTGAGATAATAAATACCTCTAGTAATAAACAGACATTCAAAAATATCAAGTTTCAGACTTGTGTATTCAGAGACGAAGGAAACCTTAATATATATATTTTCGCCATTCTGAATGAATGGAACGAATAATCATAATTTGAATTCGTCAAAATTAATTTATTTTCGGAAATTCTTGAAAATAATGTATGGTCCAACTCGGAAAATCAGAAAGAAGTTCTGATTTGACTAGCTTTGATATGACAGCTCGGTAACTTCCGTATATATTTCAGATTTTACATGGCCGATTTTCCTATGCCGGCATCTATCGGCAAAAACTGAAGTAGGACAACAAAGCCGTATTTTGACAACATTTGGACCTCATTTCGGATCCAAAATATGTCAAAGAGGTCCGCACCATGTATTCTTTGCATCTATTTTATGGTATAAACGGCAACAATAATATTGTAAAATATTGTAGGTGGTTATTTTTTTTAGTGAAATGAATTTTCAACAATTTCGTACATCCCGTTCTTCTTAAAAGTCAAGGGTGCTTCCTACTCAGGTCCATCCTGTATATGCTAGAAATGTCAATTCTGACATCCGATAAGTCTTGATATGCTTACCTGTCTTTCTGTTCCGCCGCTCTGTCCCTTTGTCTCCTGTTTTTGAACCAATTTGAAACTTGTGTTGTGGTCAAACCTGTCGCTTCAGCTAATTCCCTTTTTTCTCTGGGACTGGGATAGGGATTATGATTGTACCATTCTCGGAGTACGCTTCTAGATTTTTCTTTAAAACAGTAGCTAGTTTCTTCACCATCCCATATTGTTCTGGGAAGGGGGAATTTTCTTCTCACTCTATATTTTCCTACTGCTCCTAAAGGTCTACCTGTAATAAGATGAAATGTTCATGATTTTTTCGGGCCTTTTTCAGGCTGAAATTAACTAGAACTACAAATTTAACTACAATCAAAACGAATTAAAACAATAATATGTCAGTAAGAGAAGAACTCGAGAAATACCATTTGGACTGAAGAAAAAAACCTAGAAAAGCACTGACGTGAAGTCAGCAGCTTTTACGCGCTTGTTCACATTGCGAAATGGCGACTTGGAAATTTCAGAGAAATTTGAAATATGAAAATTTGAAAAAAAAATCATTTTTTTCCAAATTTTTCCATGGATAATTCTTTTTTTTGACACTGTTCATCTTCCAACCAAGTTTAATTTCCAGTTAATGAAAAATCAAATTTTCAAAATGGCTGTAACACAAAAAACATTCGGCAGATTTGACCCATAAACAAATCTCACCGAGATTTGTAGGATCAAAACCTAACCTGCAAATTTCAAGACTCTAGGTCCTTTCTTTCGAAAGTTAGAACACACACGGGCGGCCGGCCGGATGGATAGAATCGAATTTGACCACAGATTCTTCATCAGTGAGTCCAACCTAGTCGTTTGAGACCAGTTTCAGCTCAAAATTCGAAACTTACATAAATTGTGACGAAACGATAACTGTTCCCCAGAAGAAGCGCGTAAAATCAATTTCATTGACATGAATGAGTAGCGCAACCACATCATTTAAAATCTATTTCACATCCTTCACTAACGTCACTGTTCGGCACATCAAAACATCTTCTACATCAAAAATCGAATATTTGTTTTTAAAAGGCGAGTGTCAATTTTCCCAAAAATATCTAGAAATATATAAAAGTCGTGGTAAAACGATAATTCTTTTCTCGAAATTTCACCACCCTGTAGCTCAAAAGTTCCAAGTTCTGAAAAAAGGTTTATTTGAAGATTCGATTGGAAATCAAGGATTTACACTTTTAAGAATCAGCATAATTTTATAGAACACCATATACCATAATTCTGAACCAAGTGGACACCGATGCTTTGTAGGAAAAATGATGCAGTTGTGTAGTTTCATGGAATATGTCGAACACAGAAAATAAAACCGAATGAATCTTATATGTATTTAACATATTCGATATCCTTATCTGTTCTCACGCGCTTGTTCTTGGGAACAGTGCGTTATCATTTCGTCACGATCTCTGTAATTTTCGAATTTTGAGCTGAAAATGGTCTTGAACGATTAGGTTGAACTCCCTGAAGAAGAATCCGTGGTCACCATTGGGGGTTTTTGCTTTAAACGAAAATGCAGTAATTTTCATGGAAAACCTTTAGAACATAACATTTCAAACATATAATTTCAATATTATATTTTTAAAAACATGTTAGATCACCTAAAACTGAAAAATAAAAATGGAGGTTTGACATTTAAAGGGATTTGTCTTGAGTGCACGATATGGCAACATCGAAGTCAGCTTTCTCGGAATGAAAAGGACGTCAAATGTGTTACTTTGCTTAGGAAAACAGAGATAGCTATACTTACGATACGATACGATCTGGTTAGAGTAGAAGACAACGACCAAGGAATAGAGAAAGAAGAGCACATACTGTCATACTGTCATATTACTGACGAATCGCAAACCAAAATTGCTTGGTTATATTGACAAAGAACACGTGTGTACCACAGAATAGGAATAAATATTTCATTATTCTATGGCAGAATAAGCTATTCTACTAAACACCGTTGTCACTTCGTACATGCCTGGCAAATCCCAATTTAGAAATCTTAGAAATTTTGAATACTTTCTGAAGGTAATTTGGGAAAATGACAAATCAAACCCATAATAATAATGTTCAAATTTGCATTTGCAGTAATATGCCAAATTCAGGAAAAACCCCCATTATGTCCGTTCATCCGGTCCGCCCTCCGTATGTACTCTTACTTTCGAGAGGAAGGACCTGGAGTCTTGAAAGTTTCAGGTTAGGTTTTAATCTTGAATCTCTCAGTTAAGTCCGGTAATGGGCCAAATCTACCGAATGGTTTGTGTTACATTTGAAAATTTTGATTTTTGAATAGCTCGAAAAATCATTTGATCGAAATGAAACTTGTTTGGCACACAGAAAAAAAGAATCTCTTGAATCAAATATAAAAATATTCTTGAATTAAATAATCTTCTCCCAAAAATAATAATTTCAAATTAAACTATATACTTCTATTTTTTTATCATAATGAAATGATTTTTTCGTGAAAATTCCACACATGTATTTCGTTTTTCTGACAGATCACTATCGCAACAGATGAAAATTTTTCCTCCTGGGTATACCCAACAGCGAATTACACTGGAAATTTTTTGACGTTTATGACAGAATACTTTTTTGACAATCTGATTTTTATTTGTTCACATGATAATTTTGATTCATTTCAACTACAACCTCAGATAATTTCTAAATTCTTTGGACCATTATGATTAATGTTTATATTAAAAACGCAATCATTATATTATTATTATTATTGGAAGTTGCTCGTTCCCGATTTAGAGATTCTTGGATTGTTTTTGCAGAAGTTGAAGCAGACCTGATTGCGTCAATTATATCCTGATGATGGCCCGAGTCAATTTGCAGATATGGTTTTATGGAGTGAAAGTTGTTGGAAAAAGACACATTTGGTGTGAAATTTTCTTACCGAATACCACACGAGGTCAAATTTAATCCGGAAATGATTTGACCTCTAGTGGTATTACTAGTGAAAATAAAATTCTGTATGCAAAACGAACGTTACTAGATCCTAACGCCCGGAGGGAAACTTTTCTCCCGAGGGCCTTTGGCCAAGGGATGAATGTTGCCCGATGTTACTTGAATCTTTATGTATTATTTATTGAGAACTGCGACGTATTTAAGTGACAAAAGTGCTCTGATTCAAATACTTTGAGAGGTTACAGAAGAGTCACTAGTCACAGGGGTGATTAAAAGTCACCAGTATACTAGCTCAACCTTGAGATCCGAACTGCACATTCAACCAGGGCCTTAGATACAGTTGAATAAGAGGAAGGGCAATTGGATTCGAAGATAGGGCAATGAAACTTTCGATTGATCAAATGAATTTTTGGATATTTAGAATCTGCTTTTCAAGGTAAGGGGCAAGGTAAGGGCAAGGGTGTTTCAAGGTAGGGCATTGCCCTACCTTGCCGTACCATCGCTGACCATGTGTACCCACTGAGGATAGAAGTATTAGGTTTGTTTTGGTTGCGAAATTTAGAACTGTCCTAGGACAGTTCTAGAACTGCGTAGAATCGATGCGCTGTTGAAGCCCGATTCTGAACTATCCTAGAACAGTTCTGAAAGCGATGAAACCAAAACACGAATTAAGTTCGGGTTCTCATCCGCATTGAAGAGGAAGAAAAACTTCCGTTTGAGTTGGCAGAAAAGAGGGATGTTAACCAGGTTTTATATATTGCCTGTGGTTTAATTAAAAATATGCGAAAGTCCTTGTCGCACTATGTAGATAATATATAAATATTTTTGAGGATACTTCCGTCCGCTTTTTTTTTGTGAAAATCGTTTTTCTGAACTTTCTTCATTACTTAAATTATATTTCAAAATGATTCAATGAATTATTTATTGATATAGTAATGAATTCAATGATGAAAGTATTTCAGATATGTGCTTTTCAAAAAAAAATATTCGAAACATTATTATTATTCAATAGAGGAAGAGAACTTTTACATTCATAGATTTATTTGAGAAATAGACATCCCAAGTGTGAACAATAGAAATAAAATCCATTAGATTATCCTGGGAGGTCATAGCGAAGGAGTTGTCCTCAATAACAAAAATTTATATTTAACAGTAAATCATATCCTCAACAAATACAATAATCAAATCAAAAACTAAATCAACACGACGTCGAAATAGTCAGGTTTACCATTTGAATCGTTGACAGCCAGTCTACACTTGTGCGAACTACCGAATTCTGAAGCAGTTCGGAGTCTTACGTCCGAACTCCTCTCACAGTTCTTGAACAGTTCCAGAACAGTTCTGAACTCGGAACCAAAACAAACCTAGTATATTCTATTTTCTCTGTGCGTGTCTACTTAAACTTCTACCAACCTCGTAATCCTTCGGCTTCTATGTAGTGTGCTTTGAGCCATAATGCTTGTAGTTTGGAATGGTTGTGGGGGCTGAATTGGTGATTTTCTAGTATCCTGTAGAGGTCTTTGAAATTTCCTCTGTGAAAAGCGACGATTGCCTTGGCTTTAAGTACGGATTCATTGTTATGTAGTTTATCACAGGCAGGGAGGGACCAGAGGAATCGACCTAGGCGTTCTACGTTGCCGGCTTGTTGAAGAACCTGAAAAAGAGTAGTTGAAATTAATTCTTTCAAATATCTGTCATTTATTCGATCCATTCAGAGCAATGGATCATGAATTTATTCAGCGGTATTGACTTTCAAACGGTCCACAAAGTGGCGATAAAGGATGTTCGAAAGTGTGCAGTTATGTTTTGGCAACCCCGAAAGAAATTTTGACACCTGACAGTTCAGGGATTGTAAAAATGGAGCGTAGATATTAGGAAAATATATGCTGAATTTTTGCGCGCATGTTCTGGGAACAGCGTGCTATCGTTTTGTCCGAATGTTTGTATTGTTCGATTTTTTTCCGAAAATGGTCTCAAACAACTAGGTTGGACTCACTGATGACGAATCCGGTGTCAAAATCGATTCTGCCCGGCCAGCCGGCCGACGACACCATAACTGTCTAAAGAAGCGAGCTAGCGACTTGAAACCTACAGATAAGGTCGCGCATTGGGATGCGGTGGTTGAGTTCGTTGATGGGACAAATCGGTCGAATTCTGTCGGAGTTATGGTCATTTGAAATTTTGAGATAATTTTCTTGATATTTCAAGAACTATACTCATGCGATTCAATTGAAACTTGACATTTAGTTGAAGCATAACAACGCAGCACTTTTCACGAAATTCCGTTGAAATCAAACTGTCAGTAAATGACGGTAAATTACGGCCGACTGTAAACACAAAAACTTCCGAAAGAAACAACTTGGAAACCCAATATCTGTACAGTAGGTTGTGACATTGATCACGAAGGCCGAATTCTTGAATGGGTTAAATCACCCAATGATTACGCAGATATACCCATTCAAAAAATTTTTTTTCCAATATTTCCAAAAATAAAGATTAAAACGAATCGAAATACAGTACTTTGTATAGAAAAAACCCAAGAAAAGCACATCAGTTGTTATTTCCGGATTATCTCAAGAAATACTTATCCTATTATGATGAAACTTGGAAGCAAAATCTTTTTGCGCGCATGTTCTAGGGGAACAGCGTGCTATCGTTTTGTTCAAATGTCTGTTATTTTCGATGATTGAGCCGAAAATGGAATGGAAAACGACTAGATTGGACTCACTAATGACGAATCCAGTGTCAAAATTGATTCTGTCCGGCCGGTCGACCGTGGACACGACAACTGTCGAACGGAGTGAGCTAGCAACTTGAAACTTTCAGGGTAGGTCGCGCATTGGAATGCCGAAGTTAAGTTCGTTAATGGGCCAAATCGGTCAAACAGTTTCGGAGTTATAGCCACTTGAAATTTTGAAGTTATTTATTTTTTATTTCAGAAACTACTTGGGCGATTGAATTCAAACTTGGCAATGAGGTGAAGTATAACAAAGCGCAACTTTGAGCCAAATTTTGTCAGGATTATACTGTCAGTAAACTAAAAAAAATTTTTCAAAATTTTTTCCCAAAAATTTTTTTTTTCAAAAACCGTTAATCATATCCAGAAAAAAATTCCACTTTGACTTCGAACTTCACATTTCACAGCAGTGTACCAGATTTCAGTTCGATACTATCATAAGTTTCGGAGATATCAGGAAAAAATATGTCAAATTTCGAGGTCTTCTTCTCGATATCGATATCGTTTTTCGGTATAACTCGAGAAATACTTATTCAATCCTCATTAATCTTCGCAGCTAGTTTAAAATGCTGAAAACACCTTTATGCAAAATTCCGTGATGATCGTGCCATAAGAACAATTCGAAAAAAAAAATTCTGTGATTTTCTTATCATATCATCATAAATTCTGTATGAACCTTCGAACTGTAATTTTTCGTTGAAGTACTGGATTTCAATTCGATCTGATCCGTATTTTTGGCAATATTGGGAAAATAAAATGTTGAATGGGTATATCTGCAGAATCATTGGCTGGATTTTACCCATTCACGAATTAGGCCTTCTCAATTAAGGTCCAAACCTTCTCTACAAGTAACGAGTTTTTAACTTTAAGTTATTGTGTTTACGCAGCCGGCCGTTAGGCCGACCGTGAACACAATAACTTCCCGGAGAAATTACTTAGAAACTCGATATTTGTAGTGTAGGTTTGGGGCTTAATTACGAAGGTCGAATTCGTGAATGGGTAAAATCCGCCCAATGATACCAATTCAAAATTTCATTTTTCCAATATTTCCAAAAATACAGACCAGATCGAATTGAAATCCAGTAATTTATAGAAAAAAAATCTAGAAATGCACTGCTGTGAAGGCAGACGCTTTTGCGACCAAGTTCAAATTCGTTGCCGAAGCGGTCATCTACATTGAGCATGCGCGCAAAAGCTGCTGCCTTCACGGCATTGCTTTTCTAGATTTTTTCGTCCACGTATTCGAGCACGCGCGAATTTTTTTAGCCAGTGTTCAAAGCCAGAGATCTGGATCAATCCTTTCTGTCTTTGGGGTAATTCTTTTCGATTGATGATCTTTTAATGGGAGAAAACCAGTATCACCACTATTTGTTGGATTTCCTCGGATGAATCCGGAAACAAACGTTCCTTAGTCTGTGCAGTAAGCTGCATTTATAGAGCCATAAAACAAAAATACAGAGAGAAACTGAAGAGGTTTCGATGCCAAGTCAACTCTTTCACAGAATTCCTGCTTCCTCCTACGAGAGCCACGCAGTGGTAACTTGATCTTTTCACGTGTTCACTGTTCAGTCATGATTGATGCGGTTGGGAATATACACGTGGGAGGCGAGAAATTATTTGTCGGTTATTGCCAAGTTCCCACTCACAGGGGGCCACAAAGTTGCTAGCGTCTACGTGTCTATTGCTTCGACGGTTGTACAGGCTAGTCAGCTGGCTCTCTGCGGTTCTGAAGACTAAGCAATCTGAGAATTTGCCTGTCTCCGACGGCAGTAGTGATCGTAAGGTGAAGGTATTTTAATTATACAGTGTGAGTCTTTAAGTTGTACATTAATTTCAACCATAGATTCCTCCCATCAAATAAAATACTTTTTTCATTTACCATTTTTTCAGATTCGGCTCCAGCAAAAAGATACAGGCTGTTCAAAAAAAAATCCTACTTCAAACAGTTTCCGTGTTATAGACTCGCCGATTGATCAAACTATACGAAATAAGCAGGAAGAGTGCAGATGAAGTTTATCTTATGTCATTATAAGAATCTTCAATCATTTAAAAATACTTGATTATTCTTTATAATTTCTCCTTAAACGCACCGTTTCGCAGATATTAAACGTTGAATATTATAAAATCAGATAAAAATTCGAAAAATTACCTTATATTTATGGATCCGCCACTGATCGAGTAAAAGAAGTAAATTAAGCTGGGTTCACGTTTATCTGGACTATAGAATACACATAAATATTCATCTATTTCACATAGAACTATTATTAGGTTTATGCAATTTCGTGACCATACCACAGACCTAACCATAACATTCATAGACATAGAATAACATGTTATTATAAGTCTATGATAACATTCTAGAGAATATTTTTAGGTTATTTGATTGAAACGTTTTTCTTGCGATAATATCACAAAAAAGAACCAAATCATAAGAATTAAGTGAGTAAATGAGTTTCCTCAATCTTGTTCATTTGAATTTCAGACCTTGGATTGGTTATTCTCCAAAAAAATACGTAGGAGATATCTGTTTTAAACTTGCAAACAAAGCGCAGGAGTGTATTAGCACATTGAGAAATATTTAAATGCTTATAACTTTTTACCTGAGCCGAATCTGGAAAAATGGTAAATGAAAAAAGGAATTTATTTGATGAGAGGAGTCTACACAGAGAAAAATACTGAGCCTGATATCAATCACCCCAAGTGATTGACCGTTTGGACATTACTATGATGTATTTTTCATTGCGACAATGTCAGAAGTTGATCAATATAATGTACTTCAGTGATTGATTAATCAATATTGTGATCGATATAATGAACGCTAGGACATTATTATAATGTATTCAGTACATTGTATTGATGATAAAGTACATCCATTTGATGTTATTCGCCTCAGGACAATGTAAAAATTACATTGAATTAACGTCCAGGAAGTGATCAATACTAGGCACGGCTGATCATCACGAAACCTTGTGTCAATGCCTATTGTAATGGATCCATGATATGTATACATCACATCAATGTATCAGCGTAATTGATTCATGCCCTGGAGTTATATTATCAATGCTTTAGGTCATCACCCGATGTCCTGATTCCTTATTACAATCATCGTGTTCATCAATTGATGTACGCGAACCTTAATACAATCATCGAGTCCATCAGTTGATGTACGCGAACCTTATAACAATCACCGTGTGCATCAGTTGATGTATGCGAACCTTATAACAATCACCTAGTTCATCAATTGATGGACGCGACTAGAAGCGATAGCCACCGAAGGGTTATTTCGCGAGCTTTGTCTAGTTTCATTTGTCTAGTCGAAAAGTGCAGCAAGTGAATGCATTTCACGATAGTTTTTCGTTCGTGCTTCAAGTTGACGACATCTTGTGTTTTGGGAACGGAGAATTTTAAAAGGTGAGTACAAATTATACATGAAAATGATTTATGAATAGAATCTTTTCTGTATTCTAGTTTTCATACCGATGTTTCATTCAATTGATTTTAGATAGAAACTTTCGCCAGCTTTGTAGATTAATTTCTAACGAATTTATTTGCGGAAAAAATTAGTTCTACATTATACCAAACCTAAGATACATCATACGGTTTCGTTTTACATATAGGTCAAAGTTATTTATTGAAATATGGTAGTCCTTGCTGCTATGGACTCTTGAAATTTGAAGATCTTATTCATGCATTTGTTGGTTTAATATCATCTGCATTCACTGACATGACATGAGAATTAAAAACATATATTATTTCCTTCATTGCAGGTTCTACTAATCAAACTGGAAACCTTCAAGTACCTATGAATAGAAGATCGCCAAATATTGTAAACAGGAAGTAAAGCGGAGTTGATTGGTGTCAATGCGTGTTTTTTTCATTTAATTTAAAGCGGCGAATTTCATACACATTTGATCATCTTGAAAGGGCTTCGTTTTTATACAAGATGGTAACTTATGTTTATTTCTAGATGGACGAGATGCAGCAATCTTGTGGGCACTGCATGGGTATGTTGGTATGTACCAACATCCACGACTGTAGAAAAGGACAACACAGGAAGGAGCTTAACAACGAAATTTACAATTCGTGACTCCCAAAGTGCCTTCCCGTATTTCGGAAGATCGATACAAGAAGTCGAAGAATGGATGCACTTCTTAAATTCGAAAAAACAATCGATCCAACCCTTCGTGTAGACCATTGGTGACGATATCACCCAAATTCAATAAGTGTACACATATTTCGACGATATACGATACGAGTTTTTTGATATTGTAAGAGCAGTGGAAGTGTGTTTAAAAAATTTTTATCTCTTCAGCTATCCTTCAGAATGTATGATGGTATGGTCGTTTATTGAAAATCATTTTTTTGCGCTCAAATCCGAGAACTCATTTCCGAAAACCCATGTTTTAAGTGAATTCCTCCCCAATGCTTAATAAATTTTCCAGATCATATCAATCGTTTTATTATTATTTTCCTTACTCTGAACACTACTGGAGTTCCCCATAAAGATTGTTCAATGAAAAGTATTTTTCTATAATCTGATCTATATTTTCTTCAATTATTTTGATGCAAATATGCAACTTCACCGTTATTATTAGATACAAAAAGAATTCAAGTATGAACCTATGAACTCATAAATATGAATGAAAAAAAAGCAGATAGAGCAACAGTCCGATATCAGTGGAATAAAAATAGCAAAATATATCCCTCGAAAATATCAGATTCAATACATAAATGGCTAAAATTGATTAGTTGATGTCCGAAATGCATTGATACAAGGACCGATATTCATATATTCAATGCTCTGAAATAATCGATATAAGGACTGCTGTTGATGGATCGATGTACTTATGACCTGGTATTAATGTCGTTGGTCATTGATACAATGCCCTGAAATCATCGATATAAGGACTGCTGTTGATGGATCGATGTACTTGTGACCTGGTATTAATGTCGTTGGTCATTGATACAATGCCCTGAAATCATCGATATAAGGACTGCTGTTGATGGATCGATGTATCCGTGGCCTGGTATTAATGTCGTTGGTCATTGATACAATGTGAACGGTCCTTGAATTCTGACGATGAATTTAATGCTCTTGGGGGATTGATACAATCACTCGAACATCAACTAATCACCAACAGGACCTTATATCAATGAACTCGAGCATCGGCTGAAAATTAATGTCCAAATACATTATCCTAAGGTTGAATATGATTATATTCACGTACGTTTTTCTTTCAGTGTAGGGTGAAAAAAGGACTCGCCCTGTATACTAACGGAAAAAGAAAATGCACAACCCAGAAGGAGCTGTATAAATTTTAATTTTTTTTTGATTAAACATAGAACGTTTAGCAAGGAGTAAATGATTCTAATTTGGAGAAAAAAAACGAAGAGGGTTTATTAAATTTGTTAATGTGTTTGTCCACCGATGTTATCTATACACTCCCCAACACGTCTTGGCATTGATGCAAGAAGATGGTCTATTTCTTCTAGACGGATACTATCTCAAGCTACCTGTACCTCATGTCTCAGAGACACCAAAGTCAGTGGGGCTAGGGTAAATTTCCAAGCCTTCTACCCATGATGTCCCAAACATGCTCTAGGGGCGAAAGATCGGGAGATCTGGGCGGCCATGGCAAAAGATTCACATGAGTCGTTCAACAAAAGTTTAAACTCTGGCAACATGAGGAGTAGGTTCGGACCCGAATTAGGAAGGTCTATCGTAAACACAATAACTTCCGAAAGAAACAACTTAAAAACTCGATATTTGTAGGTGGATTTGGACCTTAATGACGAAGGCCGAATTCGTGAATGGGTAAAATCCACCCAATGATTCCGAAGATATACCCTCCAAAATTTTATATTCCCAATATGTCCCAAACTACTGATTAGATCGAATTGAAATCCAGTATGTACTTGATTGAAATATGGCAGCATGAAGGCGCATACAGAATTTCGTGAGTATAATATAACAGATCGCAGAATTTTGTATATTTGAAAAAAAATTATTTTCAAATTGTTCTAAAGATTCGATCATTACGAAATTTTGCACAAAGTTGTTCATCAGCATTCTGAAACAAGTTACTTAGTTCCATTATGATTGACTCAGTAATTTTTGAGTTATTCCGGAAAAAACAACGATACCGTGGAAAAAACGCTGCAAATTTTCCACAAGGGTTTATCATTTTCTCAGTTGAATAACCCAATACCATTGATATCTTAAATAAAACTCATATATTATTCATAACTCATTGGTTTCTCACAACACAATTTGCAGCGTTTTTCTTTATAACTCAGGGACCACTGGTCGGAAATCATCCGGGTGAAAATTTTTAGGTTGAGTTATGCAGCAGTAATCAACGTTCAGAGTTTCATGAAAATTAGGTGGTAAGTTTTCGCGAAATAATTTTTTTCCCTCCTACCCCTAGTTTTCAGCCCTTTCGATACACTGATCCTGCTGAGAAGCTTGGTAGAAAAATCGTGTGTCGATAGAGATTGATCCTCTAAGCTTCTCAGCAGGATCAGTGTATCGAAAGGGCTGAAAACTAGGATCAATCTCTATCGACACACGATTTTTCTACCAAGTTTCACGGATTTCGGTTCTGTAATTTCAGAGGAAAGTCCCGGACAACAGACAGCGGACGGTGGACGGAGGACAGACGGATTTTTTTATTAGTTCATTGAAATTTACATACTTCAAAATGTAAACTGTGAAATTTTCAGGTAGGGTTAAATTTTTTCTGGTCGATCACTAAGGTTTATTATTTGATTTTTTTTCCATTATCTCTAGAAATTATAATCGCATAAAACTGAAAGTAAGTACACTACTGTGAAATATAAACTTCATGGCCTGAGTAATAATTTTCCAGATGTGATGAATAGTTCCCGAAAAAAAAATGTTGAAAATTTTTTTTCCAATTTACTGTGTGTACGATTTCAATAAAACTGCGCAAAGAGTTGTGCGAAAATATATTCCTACTAACTGCCTTTTTTTCAATCCAATCATATAGAACACGAATTGAAAAATATTAATATATAAATATTTGATTCCATTTATGTCACAATTTAGGTTTTCTGTCCAGATTAAGACATTTAAGGTATATAAATATGATCAATCATGGTTTTCACGAGCTCGTATACTATAACTGCCAGAGTAAATGAGGTGAAATTTTTATTGTAACGATGATTGTTCACTCTTCTGGACCAGCTTTATACATCAGAAAAACATAAAGTTCATTTATCAACTATTGAATTATGGAATTTATGCCGGATATATTTTCCGAGCTCATTACGGGTCCATTCTTGAACGAAACATGACTCATTTTGGAGGCTGAAAATAGTACGAAGATTTGGAGACTAATTGAATTGGATTTGGTAATAATCATGACTGAATTTTATTTTTTATGTCGTAAGGAGTTCTTTACCAACACTATCAAATGTTATAATATATATGGACTTCGTTTATTGATTTTTCTGAATATCCTGATTTTTCCCTCTGTATTTTCTCTCAGAAAAAACTATGAAATTCGACATATTTTTGCGCGCGTGTTCTAGGCGAACAGCGTGCTATCGTTTTGTACAAATGTCCGTAATTTTCGATGATTGAGCCGAAAATGGTCTCAAACGACTAGATTTAACTCACTGATGACGAATCCGGTGTCAAATACTTTTTCAACATTTTTTTTTTCGGAACTCGTTTACCATATCAAGAAAAAAATTCCACCCGGACTTTGAGCTTCATATTTCACAGCAGTGTACCAAATTTCAGTTCGATACGATCATAAGTTTCGGAGATATTGGGAAAAAATATGTCAAATTTCGAGGTCGTCTTCTCGATATCGTTGCTTTTTTCGGTATAACTCAAGAAATACCAATTCAATCCGGATAAAACTTCACAACTAGTTTGAACATGCTGAAAGACAAATTCATGCAAAATTTGGTGATGATCGTGTCATTAGAACAATTTGAAAAAAAAATTTCTGTGATTTTCTTATCATATCATCCCCATTGAATTCTGTATGAACCTTCGAACTGTAATTTTTCGACGGAGTACTTGATTTCAATTCGATCGGACCTGTATTTTTGGAAATTTTGGGAAAATAAAATTTTGAACATGTATATCTGCGGAATCATTGGGTGGATTTTACCCATTCACGAATTCGACCTTCGTAATTAAGGTTCTTACGGAAGTTTTGTGTTTACGGTCCGGCCGTTAGGTCAGATTAGATCGAATTGAAATTCAGTAATTCATCGAAAAAAAATTTAGAAAAGCAAATTCGTTGCCAAAGCGGTCATCTACATTGAACATTCGCGCAAAAGCTGCTGCCTTCACGGCAGTGCTTTTTCAGATTTTTTCCCAATATCTTCAAAAGTTAGATCCAGATCCAACCGAAATCTTATACAATGTTGTGAAATTTGGAGTTGGAGATCTGTGTGAATTTTTTTTCGAGAAAAATTTCAAAAATTTTTCTTTGAATTCAAAAGCCATTTGAATGTGTTATTAGTTTCCATTCGGCTATAAGCTCAAAATTAGAAAATAACAGACAATATTGAGCGATAATTTCCTAAGAAAAAGTTCTGAAATTCAATTGTATACTAGTACAAAAATTGTTAAAAATAATTGACCAATAAAAATTATACGATCTATCAATAATCTCCTTATAAATTTTCATGATGTTCAAGCTCGATAACTTTTCCACAAAATCCACCAAGAAACACGTAAATATGCATATCCAACGGAATATCAGATTTCACATAATTAATATTTGCCAATAAAATATGTTGTAAAATAAATTAACGTCCATACAAATTACTGTCGTTTTATCGTTAACATGGAATTTATTGTCATGCTGGTCTTTTGATGTAACAAAATATACAAATTTTGACATCGCATAATTTGATTGCCAATAAGATTATCCAATAATCTTGAATATTCTTTACAAGTAGTAAAGATTGTAGGTTGAGCTGCATGGGTAGGAAGAAGGGAAGCTCGACACCGGCGGCGAAAAATTTATCGGGTGTACCACACCCAAACACCCATTTTTAATATATTTGTATCTTTCAAAAAAGAGTAGGACAGCACAGAACATTTTTTTCATAAAAAAATTTCAATTTTTGTCAAGCTCTGCAGTGCGATCAATTAAATGTTTAAATATTCCTCGATTCTCTGAGCAGTTTCTCTCTTGGGGGCAAAATAGAAAGTTCTACGAAATTTTACGAAATGGATAATTTTTTTAAAATGTGTTTTTTCGACCTTATTATTATGTAAAATAGTGCTTTTACTGTATGCAGAGCTTAACTGGGACATAAAATTTACCTAAACAAGTAAGGCAAAGGCAGTTGAAGAATCGATGCGGTCACGAGACGATTCATGTTTCCTCATTTTTTCTGGAAGATGTTGTAATCACTGATTCCTCTTCTTGTCCAGTTGGAATCCATTCTTGAGTCAACTTTATAAAATACCAAACACGGAAAACAATTCAACAAATTTTCATTTCACACTCACATAGACAGTTATTTTTTTTTTGTAAATGTCTGTTTTCGACTCTTCGTTTACAAGTTTGTGATAACTTTATAACTGGCATGGGCCGATGTCCAGTTCCTTAATTTTTAATTAATCGGCTGATTGCAGCTTATCCTGCCAATCAAAATTCAATTCAAGAATGTTGATGACTAAATTCATTATGAATCCTAACACATCAAGAAAATACCAACAATGTAAAGTCTATAACAGCAACCCGACAAAATAATGAACTCGCAAAAATACGTTCGTCGACGCAACGAACAACAGTAATCAACCCGACTTAACTTGAACTCGAACTGAGGCAAGTAAGGCCGCAGAAATTTCGCGGCCTTTTTGTACTTATGGTTCCGAGTTGAAGAGGGTCATTCGACAGCATTCGCTGAAGTTGTTTGTTCCTATATGAGGGTTCTGGCCAACCTGGCCGTGAGGCCGCGAATTTCTCGCGCCCAAGATACATTTTCGATATCTCCACGGTAAATACAGAAGTATTCTGTTAGGGACGAATTTATGGATCGTAAAAAAGAATTGATATTGTGTTTTTGCTGGAATATTAACTAACGGTTGCCGTTTCCTTATAAAATATTAATCATTTTAAAAATAATTAAATATATTTTTTAGGCAGGAGACCCCGCGCCTCTATTGAGCAACCGCCACTGGTATCGATGGTTTCTTATATGTTCTTTGATGTCAATAATTGAAGGTTCTACAACTCCAACTTGCTGGAGGTAATCTTTCAATGTTTAGCTTACTCACACTTATTCATGAATAAAGAGCTTATCTTGATCTTCATTCAATAATATTTGTACGTCATGAATTGAACACGTTTAATATTTTGCTTTATCAATTCATTGAATGAATTCCTTGTTGGAACACCCAATTGATATTCCTTCAAAATATATCTTCAGTAATCGTAACACCTACAAACAGTCATGATATTTTCGATATCGTATTTATGAATGCTCTCCAGAATTCGATACGAAATGCAAAAGACATCTTTATTACATTCGAAACGTGACTTTACATTTAATATTTCAGAACATAAAATATATGCCACTGAAGGTATTTCGTGATCAACAAGATATCTTGTTGCCTAATATCTTGTTTGTATGTGCATCAAAAATTTCTACTTCGAGAGTTTGTTGGCCAGTTGAAAGCGCCCAGATTCTAACAAAATCAGTAGGATACCTCATGGTCCAGTTCGGGGCCTCGAACTATACAGGGTGTATCTTCACTTCACTGTACAAGTAGCATCAGTTTTATGCGAATGTATCCATTTTATTCACAGTTTATTGTGTACATTTAGTCCTTACCTATATGAATTTTAAAGTTATGAGTATTTGTCTATTATTCCAAAAAGTATGTTCTACAATACTTTCTGTCTTACAACTTTTTGAGCAGTAGATTTGAGAGGATATTTGATCAATAATCAAGTTGGGTAGGTAAAAAGGTTGAAAGTTTATTTGTTTTGCAAATAACATGCAATATAATATCACATGCATCTTCCTAAACACTTCTAGCTTCTGTGCCTTCAAGATACTCCTAATAATTGGAAATTAATCTTGCCATTTAGAGTTGGAATAAGTTGATACTGAAATACTTCAAACAGTAATTGTAGCATTGCTACTCTGAGAATTAGAAAAGATGATAACTCTTTCATAAAAATGAAATATGTACAAACAAAATCATTTCTGTTAACTGAAAAAATTTTTGAACAAATTGTAAAAACGAATTTTAATCACTCAAATATACAAGCAAAACCTAGCTCCTATCCCTCTACCTAAGGTTGTTAAACTGACAACCGTAGCGCTGCAATCTTAAATCCAGACGGCAATTGTGAACTTTCGCGAAGATGCCAGCACCCTAACGGTTAAATTTAGAACCTGTCCAAGCTAGTAGTTTTATGTAAACAAACCGTAGAAATGTGGTGGAGAACGAATATTTGTTAAGCAGAGCTAGAATATTTAAAGAAATCATTAAAATTTTGTGTGAGATTTCTTGAGAAGGAACTTTTCGTTTGCATTACGATATAAAATCGAGCCTTAAATGGTTCCTGGAGGATAATTTCGGTGTTATTTTAGTGTCTGTTGCTTGGTGGATTAAAATGAACCAATATCTGAGTCTACTTGAATTTCTGGAAAAATAGACACCTCAATAAGTAATTTAAGGACTCTTATTAACGTGAAGAAGTGCTAAATGCAGACTATATTATGTAGTAAATCTAGAATCAGTCCAAGTGATTTGACTTATTCCTTTTGTTTACAAACGAGTGAATCAATAAAATGAAAACAGCTTTTCTGCTTCAGTTCTTTTGCATCGTATTTCGAAAGGAAAGGAAACAGATATACATATAATTGATTTTATTTTCATATAACAGCAACTCAAGATACACATATGAAATGAAAAATGTCAAAGCTGTTTCAACTTAACTATATAGAAATAAAAAATACTAATGTATTTATATGAATAACGTCAGCTATTATCAACTATAACAATATATCTAGTTTTTGTCAGGTCTTCAAACAGATCACTCTCTTTGAATATGGTTTTGTGTAATATGTGAATTAGGAAGCTGCAGAAGTGCTCGGTAGTTTCTCGGCAGTATTTTTCATCAAAATTCTCTTATTTTCATTTACACCCAAAAACATCTGGACATGAAGTTGTTTCGAAATGAATACATTGTAATTAACCTTTATGAAAATAAACATCTTCAGAGAAATGCAGTGAACATACTTTCATGTATTTCGTGGCCTGTTTTACAATCTTCGATTTCTAAATCTAGGCATTTCTTCTGTCATTGAGTTACCTGCCAAATGCTGTTTCCAAATAACTTTACTTTCATTTGGCTTTGGAAGAAATGAAAACTTGAGACAGTAGCTGATCCATTCTTCTTTGACCATGAATAACATTGAGATGAGGTACACAACAATAGTCATTTCGGGAGGATGCCATTTCGAATTGATACAATCGAAAATTTTAATCGGAAAGAGGGGAATCGATTGATGAATATTACACTTTCGGAATACCAAAAGCTCGAAAATGAACTCCAAAAGTAAGCAAAATACGATAGAATAACGGGCACGTCGAAAAACTACTAGCTTGGAAGTGTTCATTTTTATCGCGAATAGACAAAATTGAAATATAATACGAATTCGAACTTAAGCGTTTTTTGACTGAAAATTCAGCGAATATTCTGTAAAGAAATATTTAAAAACATATATGGAATAGAACAGAGTTCTAATAAATGATTCCAAAAATTTACTTCAATTTGTATTAAATGAAAAGCAGTGTGAACCCTGAATATTTTGCCGTTTTCAAAATTGATATTAACAAAATTGAATAACATACCTCGCATACGCAAGCAACTTGTTCCTGGGTAAATCCAAAACTGGGAAGAGGACTATGTCTGGCAGCAGGAGGTGGACTGTACGGCGGAGTTGTACCTGGGGGAGCAGAAGAGTATCCTAGCCCCGCCGACAACATGGTATTTTCTCTATTGACCACCGTACCTTCCGAAGTTCACTTCATACTGGTGGAAAAACACATCCAGAAAGAGCTGCAAAAAAATCGAATGAATAGAGAAGCACAGGAAAATTGAAAAAATTCTAGGAAAGCACTGCCGTGAAGACAGCAGCTTTTGCGCGCATGTTCAATGGAGATGACCGCTTTGGCAACACCAGTCCGCGGTGGCAACACGCTGTCGGCCGCTAGGCAATACTTCCGACAATAACTTCCGAAAGAAACTCGATATTTGTTGAGAAGATTTGGACCTTAATTACAAAGGCCGAATTCATGAATGGTTAAAATCCACCCAATGATTCCGCAGATATACCCATTCAAAATTTTATTTTCCCAATATTTCCAAAAAAACAGATCGAATTGAAATCCAGTACTCCATCGAAAAATTACAGTTCGAAGGTTCATACAGAATTTAATGAGGAGGATCTGATAAGAAAATCACAGAATTTTTTTCGAATTGTTCTAATAACATGATCATCACGAAATTTTGCATGAAGTTGTCTTTTAGTATCTCCAAACTAGCAGGATTGAATCCGTATTTCTTGAGTTTTACCGGAAAAAACAACGATATCGAGAAGAAAATCACGAAATTTTACGTATTTTTTCCCAATATCTAAAAACATTATGATCATATCGAACTGAAATTTAATACACTGCTGTGAAATATAAAGCTCAAAGTCCAGGTGGAATTTATTTGGGATATGATAAACGGTTTCTGAAAAAAAAAATTTTTTGGAAAAAAATTTCGAAAAGAAATTTTTTCAAAATTTACTGACTGTATGATCCCGACCAAATTTTGCTTTAAGTTGCGCGCCGTTATATTCCACCTAACTACCAAGTTTTAATCCAATCGCTCGATCAGTTTCTGAAATAAAAAATAAATAACTTCAAAATTTCAAAAGGCTTTAACTACGAAACTGTTTGGCCCAATAACGAACTTAACCGCTGCATTCCAATGCGCGTCCCACCCTGAAAGTTTCAAGTTGCTAGCTTAATCTGTTCGACACTTATCGTGTCCACGGCCGGCCGGAATCGATTTTGACACCGGATTCGTCATCAGTTAGTCCAACCTAGTCGTTTGAGACTATTTTCGGCATTTTTTCCTCGGTAGGTACTATCGTTGTTTCTTTCGGAATGAATCAAAAAACCTAGAAAAGCACTGCCGTGAAGGCAGCAGCTTTTGCGCGCATGTTCAGAAGATGCCCGCTTTGGTGAGGAATTTGAAAAAGCGCGCAAAAGCTGCTACCTTTACGGCAGTGCTTTTCTAGGTTTGTTTCGCTAAAGTACTGGATTTCGATTCGATCTAATCTGTATGTTTGGAAATATTAGGAAAATAAAATTTTGAATGGGTATATCTACGGAATCGTTGGGTGGATTTTACCCATTCACCAATTCGTAATTAAGGTCCAAACCTTTTCTACAAATATCGAAATTCTAAGTTGTTTCTTCCGGAATTTATTGTGTTTACGGTTGGCTGGAATGACAGTTCGAAGGTTCCTTCGAAATTTAATGAGGATAATATGATAAGAAGATCATAGAATTTTGAATATTTATTGAATAGTTTGAGATTTAAAAAAAAATTCTTCTAATGATACCATTATCACGAAATTTTGCACGAGGTTGTCTTTCAGCATCTTCAAACTAGCTGCGAAGTTTTAACATGATTGAATAGGTATTTCTTGAGTTATACCGAAAAAAACAACGATATCGAGAAGAAAACCACGAAATTTGACATATTTTTTCCCAATATCTCCAAAAATTATTATCGTATCGAACTGAAATTTGGTTAGCTGCTGTGAAATATGAAGTTCAAGGTACGACTAAAATTTTTCTCGAATATGAACAATAGTCTCTGAAAAAACAAATTTTTTCGAACAAAATTTCGAAGAAATTTTTTTTCGAATTGAGCGGCTATACGATTTCAACGAAATTCTGCTAAAAGTTGCGCATCGTTATACTTCAACTAACTGCCAAGTTTCATTTCAATCGCTTCAGTAGTTCCTGAAATGTGGGAGAAATAATCTCAAAATTTCAAGGCGCTATAACTCCGAAACTATTTGGCCGATTTGGCCTATTAACTTAACCGCGGCATTCCGATGCGCGAACTACCCTGCAAGTTTCGAGTTGCTAGCTGGCTCCGTTCGACAGTTATCGTGTCCACGGCCGGCCGACCGGACAGAATCGATTTTGACACCGGATTCGTCATCAGTGAGTCCAATCTAGTCGTTTGAGACGATTTTCGGCTCAATCATCGAAAATTACAGACATTTGGACAAAATGATAGCGCGCTGTTCCCCAGAACATGCAAAAATACTGATTCAATCATGATGAATTTTGGTAACTGGTTCGAGAGTGCTGATTTACAACATTCTGCAAGATTCTGTTGATCGTGTCATCAGAACAATTCGAAAATTTTTCGAATATTCAGTATTCTGCGATTTTCTGATCTTATTATCCTCAAGAAATTCTATATGAACCTTCAACCCATTTATCAATTCGATCTTGTCTGTATTTTTGGAAATATTATGGGAAAATAACTGAAAAACGGAAAAATTTTTCCCGACCAAGGGCTTGAACCCTTACGGTCATGGGGCAGGGTCCCTATCACTTGACCAGCGCCGCTTATATCAACAGAATCACTAGGCGGATTTTATCCATTCAAGAACTCGGCCTTCGTAATTAAGGTCCAAACCTACTCTACAAATATCCAATTTCTAAGTCACTTCTTTCGAAGGTGAATGGGTTAAATTCGCCCAATGATTCCATTTACATTTTTGGTGATAGGTTTTGTGAAGTGATCCAGTGATCTTTGACAGCTCTGATTGGGGATAACTTTTTGGAAATCCTTTACATGGCTTATGGTTTCAAGTTTTAATGTTTGTATTTTCGATGATTTCGTATGTCCTAGCGATTATCAGATACTCCGTCCTAATTGGAGTTGAAAATTCCAATTTTTGCAATAATTTTTTTCTGAAATTAATAGCATTGTGACGAAATAATAGGAGTCTGTTTCCTGGAACAAGCATTCAAAAAGCAAGCGATAAATGAAACACGTGTTTAATTCATGTGACCTATTTGAATAGAATCCAACTTATAGTTGGCAATTCACCTCTTCAAAATATTTCTCTGGTAATCCACTAACAATGATTCAATTGATATCGTGTTGAATTGAGGCTGAAATTCCGCAAATTCTGTTCTGGTTCATTATTTTCTCAAATAATTGATTATACGAATGAGAAATTCTAGAAAAGTACTACCGTGATGTCAAAAGCGCGACCTACTCTATGAATATCGGAAGTAATTATGTTTACGGCTGGCCTAATCGCCGATGGTAAATATAATAACTACCGAAATAGAAGAATGTCAGCTGGAAGTTTCATACAATATTTCGTGTGAGATTATAATGAGAAGATAGCAAATTTTAAAACATTCGAAGAAAAAATTTTGAAATTATTTTTTTATCATTGTTCTGATGACACGATCATCACGAAATTTTTTACCAACTCGCGCTTCAGTATTTGCCAACTGATAACCCAGTGTCAAACTGATGCTTTTTACGCGCTTGTTCTGGGGAACAGCGCGTTATCATTTCGTCACGATGTCTGTAATTTTCGAATTTTGAGCCGAAATTGGTCTCAAACGACTAGGTTGGACTCACTGATGAAGAATCCGTGGTCAAATTGGATTCTGTCCGTCCGGCCGGCCGTGTGCGCTGTAACTTTCGACAGGAAGGACCTGGAGTCTTGAAATTTTCAGGTTAGGTTAAGATTCTAAATATCTCGGTTAAGTTCGTTAATGGGCCAAATCTGCCGAATGGTTTTTGTGCTACAGCCATTTGAAATTTTGATTTTTCAATAACTCGAAAAATATTCATCTGATAGAAATGAAACTTGGTTGGAAGATGAACAGTGTCAATAAGAAGAATTATCAATGGAAAAATTCGAGAAAAAAATTTTTTTTTTTTTAAATTATTGTATTTCATTGAAATTTCACTGAAATTTCCAAGTCACCATTTCACAATGTGAACAAGCTCGTAAAAGCTGCTGACTTCACGTCAGTGCTTTTCTAGATTTTTATTAGTTACTATGGAAATAACATTACTGAAGAAACCACAACGAAATTTGTTGTATGTATTTTTTTTTCAATATTTCCGGAAATGAATATCTGAGCGAGCGGAAATTTTGTATACATTGTGGTAAAAGATTGACCTCAAGGTACGCGGCGAATTCCATAAAGATCTGATAGGGGATTCCCGAATAAAAATTGTTTGTATATTTTCTGCGCGCATGTTCTGGGGACCAACGTGCTTTCGTTTTGTCCAAATGTCTGAAAATTTCGAATTTTCAACTGAAAATGCTCTCAAACAATCAGGTAGGAATGACTGATAACGGAATCCGGCATCCGGTGTGAAAATCGGTTCTGTACGGCCAGCCGGCCGTCCGTAGGCACGATTACGAGAGTTCGGAAAATCCTATACACTTGAAACTTTCCGAGTAGGCATTTCAAATTGCGACGGTTGAGTTCTTCGTGGACGAAATCGGTCAAACGGTTCTGGAGTCAGCAATTTGAAATTTTGAGCTTATTTCCCTGGTATTTCAGGAAGTGCCAGAACAATTAGATTAGAACTCGGCAGTTAGTTGGAGCATAATGACGCTGATATCATACGGGCAGTAAATTTTGAAAAAAGTTTTTTCAAATTTTTTTATTCCGGAAACCATCCATTCTATTTGAATAAAATTTTGCCCAGACCTTGAGTTCCATTTTTCACAGCAGTATACTGAATTAATTTGTGTAGATATTGGAAATAAATATGTCAAAAGACTATGTTTCAAACGGGATGAACTACATATTTCGAAAATATTGAGGAACCAAATGTGAGGAATTTCGTGATGAGCGTGTAATTAGAACCATTCAAAAAAAAATTTGAAAATTTTCTTTCCAATACATATTTCAATATTCTGCTATCTTCTGAACATATTATCCTCATGAAATTCTGTATGAACCTTTAAGGTTTCATCTTTTAATCAAGAAGGTACTGAATCCCAATTCGTTCAGACAAACTTAACCGTGACAGTTTCAAGTCGCTAGCTCGTTCCGTTCAAAAGTTATCATGGAAGAAGCTGAATAGAACTTAATTCTACAAATTTTACATCTAATTTTTCATCAGTGATTCCAGTCTAGTAGTTCATCATCATTTCCGGCCCTTAATTCGAAAATTTCAGATATTTGGGCAAAGTTATAACGCTAGAACATCGAGTAACAATATGTGAAGATATCATGATTGATTGATTCTCTCCACGATTCATAGAAGAATTTGTCATTGACAATTTTGAACGACAATGTTCCTTAGAATTTCTAAAATGAACAAAAAATTTTATTGATGGATTATTCTGTTGAAAGTTAAAATAACATTCTTAAAATTGAGAAGTTTGAGTTGAGCTTCAAAGGAGAAGGTCAGAAACGGATATTACTGAAAGGTTGCTGAGTTTTGAAGAGTTCATAGGCGTACGTTCTCTTTCCAGCATATTACCGACAATACTCCTTAGTCAAATTTTCTATTAACAATAAACTTACAGAGTCGGGAAACTGCTTTAAATCCAGAAATTCGGTCAACTTCACTATTTCAAAAACACCGATCCAATTTCACAACACAACACAGAAGTAACAAAGCGGGCACACTAAACCAGCCGAGTTGCTAGAATAGAACTCTTCTAAAAATAAAATTCTAATTGTTGCGTCCCGTTCTTATGTAATTCGACGCGTCGCTTCCAAATTATAACCCGAAAGTCATATGTACCGAATATCAAACAAAAGTTGAGCGTAGCGTGAGTCGCAGCTACAATCTAGCAAGGCAACTTTTCTGAAACTGATGTCTGATCAAGGGAAGCCTTGGTTTCAAGCTCTGAGAAAGTGAGCTTGGAATGGGCGTGGCTTTGTTTCCCGTTGTTAGGGGACGACTAGAAGGCGGTCTTTAAACTGGAAACCAATGGAGTTACAGCATTCCTACTCATGATGTGTTGTTATCAGTCGAAAAAACAGGTGCTAATTTGTTATATCTTGTGTAGTGTCAGTTTTTAGGTGTGACATTTCATGGGCTGGATAAGCTATATGTGTTATTGACACTGAAAGCCGATATGTGCTTGCGATTGTAGGTACCACCTATTGGAATCTCCGTTTGTAAATAAAATATAGGCATTCAATATATTTCGTCTAGTGGTGGAAATTTGATGCTTCGAAGTATACCGAACATAGAACATATAGAGCTTTTTGATATCGTTTCTAAAGGGTTTTCCAATGAGAGGTGTTATTTTGAATAGCCCGCTATTTCGGTAGATGCCACTTTTGAAGCTGTCATATTTTGACATTTGACAAGTAGAAACTACGGCATTAATAAAAATGGAACGATACACGCTTCAACAACGCAATAAAATTATTAAAATTCACTATAAAAATGGTGAAAATTTGGCAGAGACGGTTCGTAAAACTCGAACTTTTTGGGCCATCGTGAAGCACCTTGTCGGACCGCTATAAAGAAATTGGCGGAAAAATTCGAGCTGTTGGGGCAAGTTAGTGATGTGAAGAATAAAACCCGTGCACGTCGCTCAAGAACAACCGAGAATACTACTGCTGTAACCGAAAATGTTGAAGAAAACCCAGGTTTTTCCATTCCTCGTCGTTCTTTGGAATTTGGCATTCCACAAACGTCAGTACACCGTATTTTGCATAAAGATTTGGCTCTTAAGGTTTATAAAGTTCAGTTAACACAAGAACTCAAGCCGGTCCTATCATCAACAACGTCGTGTCTCTGCTGATTGGGTCGTTGAAATGCATGAAAATGATCCGGAATTCCATCGAAAAATCATCTTCAGTGATGAGGCCCATTTCCACCTTGGTGGATTCGTCAACAAGCAAAATTGTCGCATCTGGGGCTCGGAAAACCCGAGAGTTATTGTTGAAAAGCTTCTCTATCCTCAACGTGTGACTGTTTGGTGCGGTTTATGGTCCGCCGGAGTCATTGGACCTTACTTTTTCGAAAACGAGGCTGGAGCAACAGTTACGTTGAATGGATTGCGCTATCGAGAGATGATTAATGATTTTTTATGGCCGGAATTGGATGGTATTGATCTGGACAACGTTTACTTTCAACAAGACGGCGCTACGTGCCACACAAGCAACGAAACCATTGATCTTTTGCGGGAAAAGTTTCCGGACCGTGTTATCTCTCGAAGAGGTGATCACAATTGGCCACCGAGATCATGTGATTTAACACCTTGCGACTTCTTCCTTTGGGGCCACGTGAAGGAGAAGGTCTACGCCAATATCCCAGCGTCGATTCAAGACCTCAAAGATGGAATTCGTGAGGCTATCGAGGACATAAGGCAGCCACTTTGCAATTTGGTTATGGAAAATTTTATTAAAAGGATATGGTCCTGTAAGCGTGGTCGTGGTGGTCATTTGCCTGATGTTATTTTCCACTATCAACGGCATAGCTTCTTCTTCATAATGAAATAAACGCTATATTGAAAAATGGCATTTTTCTTTGAATATCAAAATAACTAAAACCTCTTATTGGAAAACCCTTCATATATCCGATTGATAATAATCGGAAAGCTCTGACATTGGCCGAGGTTGTCAGAGAAGGTAAAATAAAAATAATTGTAATATTTTGAAGGGTGCATGGGCGAGATTTATAGGGAAAATATTTTTCTGTTAAATTTCGACTCCAATCTCAGAACTGTCCTCAAAGTCTGCGTAATATCGACTTTGAACTGGGAATTAGACTAATGCTGACTCCAAACTCGGAATTAGGCTCATTCCGACTTCAGTCTCGAAATTATAGACCCATTTATTCCGAATCGGAATAAGCTTCGATTCCGACTTAACTTTCGGAATTATACCTCAATATAATTAGGACTTTGAACGCTCAATCCAAAATTAAACTCATTCTGACTTAATTCTCGGATTAATGCTACTCTTAATTAGAATTTAGGTATGACGAATTCCAACTTCTATGTCAGAATTAAAGCTTATTTCGAGTTTGAAGTCGGAGATAGCTTCATTCCAACATTGAACCCGAAATTAGCCTAATTTCGAACTCTGACTTAGGAGGAGTCCGACTCCAATTTTTAATTTAGGCTATCTCGACTTCCAACTCGGAATTATATACAGGGTGAGTCTTTAAGTTGTACATTAATTTTAACCATATATTCCTCTCATCAAATAGAACACTTTTTCCATGCGCCATTTTTCCAGATTCGGCTCAGGTAAAAAGTAATAAGCATTTAAACATATGTTGTGCTTTGTTTGCAAGTTCAACACAGATATCTCTTACGGTGATTTCTTCTGGAGAATAATCAATCCAAGGTTTGAAATTCAAAGAAACAAGATTGAGAAAACTCATTTACTCACTTAATTCTTCTGATTTGGTGCTTCTTGCTATATTATCGCAAGGAAAACATTTCACTACACTGGACTTGAAAAACTGATCTTCAACTTGATGTTCATGCAATATCCAATTTCATTCCATTATATGATTATACACAATTTCATCGTCGCCAATTCTCATATTGAAAACTCCAAAATTATACTTTTTTCACGAAATTTATAAGTGAATTATAAGGAATCAATCAATTTACCTAAAAATATTCTCTAGACTTATGTAATTCTATGTCTATGAATGTTATGGTTAGGTCTGTGGTCTGATCACGAAATACCATGTACCTAAATTAGTTCTATGCGAAATAGATAAATATTTATGTGTATTCTATGGTCCGGATAAACGCGAACCCAGATTAATTTATTTCCTATGCTAGATCAGGGGTGGGTTCATAAATATAAGGTAATTTTTCGAATTCTTATCCGATTTTATAATATTCAACGTTGAATGTCTGCTAAACGGTGCGTTTTAGGAGGAATTATAAAGAATGATTAAGTATCATATAAAACGATTGAAGATTCTCATAATGACATAAGATAAACTTTATCTGCATTCCTCATGATAATTTCGTATATTTTTATGAATCGGCGAGTCTATAACTCGAAAATTGTTTGAAGTAGGATGAAAGTGATTACTGGAGAATGTGTGTTATAGTTATAGAAAACTTCACAATGAAGTTCATCTGATTCGGAGTTACCATATCAATGGTACAAAAGAAAAACTGATTTTTTTTGGAAATTTAAACAGCCTGTATCTTTTTGCTGGAGCTGAATCTAAAAAAATGATAAATGAAAAAAGTGTTTCATTTGATGAGAGGAATCTATGGTTAAAATTAATGTACAACTTAAAGACTCACCCTGTAAAGAAATTCGAATTCGATGTCGGAATTAAAGTTTGTTACGAGTTTAAAGTCGGAGTTAGCCGTATTTCAACATTGCACTAGAAATAAGCCTAAAGGTTGATTCTCACTATACGTTCCATAACCTTCCAGTATCCCTTCCGTAAGATTTACGTCAAAATTTAGTAGGCAAAAATGGCATGTTGACAAAACGTAAACGGAACGTATGGTGTGAATCAATCTAATTCGGTATTCTGAATAAGGCTGACTCCGACTTCAGACTCGAAATGAGACGATTTCGACTTCAAAGTCGGAATGGGGGTTTTTCCTTTAAACGTAAATGCAGTAATTTCCATGAAAAAATTTGTCTTTAGTGCACGATATGGCAACGTCGAATTCAGCTTTCTCGGAAGGAAAAGAACTTCATATGTGTTAGTTTGCTGAGGTAAACAGAGATAGCTATACTTCGATCTGGTTAGAGTAGAAGACAACGACCAAGGAATAGAAAAAGAAGAGCACAGACTGTCATACTGTCATATTACTGACAAATCGCAAACGGAAATTGTTTGGTTATATTGACAAAAAACACGTGTGTACCACAGAATAGGAATAAATATTTCATTATTCTATAGCAGAAAGAGCTATTCCACTAAACACCGTTGTCACTTCGTGCATGCCTGGCAAATCCCAAACCCCACTTTTGAAATCTGATTTTGAATACTTTCTGAAGGTAAGTTGGGAAAATGATGAATCAAACCCATAATAATTATGTTCAAATTTGCATTTGCAGTGATAACCCAAATTCATGAAAAATCCCCATTATCGAGAACAAATTCCGACTTCGATATCAAAATTGAAGTTAATTCCGAATTTGAAGTTGAAATATCCTAACTCCTAGTTTGGAGCCTTATTCAAAGTTCGGACTCGGGCTAATTTCGGGTTAATAAGACCACTCCCGATTTCGAACTTCAATTTTGATATCGAAAGTCGAAATACTTTTTCTACAATTCACAGTTTGAAGTCGGAGTTAGCCCTATTCAGAGATCGGAATTTCGGGTTCGATATTGGAATGAGGCTAACTCTGAATTCAAATTCGGAATGAGCTCTTATCCGAGTAAAATACAGGGGGAACATCTCGACCGTTAGAAATCAGGAAACGAGAGCACAAAAACAACCTAAGGAATAGAGACATAGAAAAATCCCAAATAGCGAACCATGTATGTTCGACCATTGGGAATCACATGATAGATTGAGACAATTCATAAATACTGATGTAAACATTCCACTACACTGGACTTGAAACACTGATCATCAACTTGATGTTCATGCAATATCAAATTTCATTCTACTATTAGATTATACACAATTCCATCCTCGACCATTCTCATATTGTAATTATACTTTTATCACGAAATTTATAAATCAATTATATGAAATCGATAAACCTAAAAATATTATCTAGAATGTTACCATAGACTTATAATAACATGTTATTCTATGTCTATGAATGTTAGGTCTGTAGTATGGTCACGAAATAGTATACACCTAATATTAGTTCTATGCGAAATAGATGAACATTTATGTGTATTCTATGGTCCGGATAAACGTGAACCCAGCTTAATTTACTTCCTTTCTAGATCAAGGGCGAATCCATAAATATGAGGTTATTTTTCGAATTTTATCCGATTTTATAATATTCAACCTTGAATATCTGCAAAACGGTGCGGTTAAGGAAAACTTTATCTGCATTCTTCAAGCTTATTTCGTATAGTTTTATGAATCCGCGAGTCTATAACTCGGAAACTGTTTAGAATAGGATGAAAGTGATTACTGAAGAATATGTGTCATAGTTATAGAGAACTTCACACCAAAATTCATCTTATCCGGAGTTACCATATCAAAGCTACAAAAGAAAAACTGATTTTTCTCGGAGATTTAAACAGCCTGTATCTTTTTGCTGGAGCCTAATCTGGAAAAATGTTGAATAAGAAAAGTGTTTGATTTGATGATAGATTTCTAGGGTTAAAATTAATGTACAACTTAAAGACTCACCCTGTATACCTAGATATAAAATACCAACTCAAAGATTCCACAAATTTCGTGATGATCATTCGATTAAATCGTTGAATTTTTGAGTTCTTAAGATCCTTCTGAGATCATGCTAGTGAAATTAGTATATCAACAATAACGCAGTCTTCCAACAGGTATTCAGTAACTAGAATCTTTTCTGCGTTCTCCAAGGAGAGTAGTTCTGATGATCTCTAATAACGGGGAAACTGAAGTAAACGAATTTCTTGGATATTGAGTCTTCAGTTTGAAGGCTTTTATTCATCGGATGATTAGCTCGGATCAAGGTGGAGACTTTATTTTGTTGACACAATGTAATGGGATTAGTTCGGCAATATCTCAAACAGAAGTAGGTAGAAAGAATTCAAGAATAGTTTCAGTTCAAATTGAGCCAGCGGGGACACAATATGGCGAATGAGCCAGGAGCGACTTCTTACTGTGGAAATTTTTCGAATTTCTCAAAAATAAATCTTTGATAGGACGTGTTGAAGCCAATTTGTATTTTCGATTTTGTTTCAAAAAAGTCGAAATTTCCTCGGATGCTTTCAATGGGAATCAGCTCTGCCCAATTACCTTCCAATAAGTAACAAATTCTTTTGCGAGCAGCAATTTGCTTGAAACAATTTTCCTAACAAATGATACGGAAATGATAACTATATATGATTAAAAAATGAATGAAGCTTTAATGAGCCATTGTTAGACAATTAAGTGAAAATCTTCAAAATTATTTTCTGGAACTGTTTTCTTATTATTTTATAAGGCATAATTTCAAAAATTACTTCTGACATGTGTTTTACAACTTCCGAAGCAGTGGCGTTATCCATGAACAATAATTTGAATCACCTTTGTTTGAATATTGGGAGAGAAACCCCAATAAATAAGTTTCATACGGAAATTTTCAACCGTACCCTAAACTGAACAAATTATAAATAATTCTAAAGTAAAAACGTTTATAGACATCGAAGATAAATTTTCTTCATCATGAGTTCTAAAAAAATAACAAGAATTCAAAATACTTTCTAATAAACTTTACGAATCAAGAAATATTCGATGACGTTCAACCCTCATGAAGTTTTCAGAAAATTTTCGAAATATCGCTATGATCTGATCGAATTTTAACACATTGTGTCGATATTGGTAAGTAAAACGAAACGAAGACTTAGGCACAGAGTATTCCCTGTAATCCTGGTCCGATTCGGTTAAAATTCAGTAATTCGCCGCAAAATAATTTCTCGAAAGGTTTTCCGAATTTCTATAGGATCAAATGATACTGAAATCTGACAGTTATACTCAATTCACTTTCATAAACTATCCCGGTTGGCCATGACGTTCTGACACATTTCACCGTGTATATTTTGAATAGGTTAGGTTATAGTCATTTTCCTGCCCACAACGTTGTCCTCTCTACATTGAAGTCGTAGTAATTACGTATTTTTCAAAATGTGAATTTACTTTGGGAAAATAATGAATCTGAGAAATTATTATGTGAATTCAATAACTCCAAAGACCTGGCGAATGTTGAAGAGACTCTTTTCTCTGTTAACACTGGAAATATTTCACGTATATAAACATGGTTGGAAGATACAGTTATGCTATTTTCATGTACGGAAATCAAGAATCGAGTGTTGAAATTTTACTGAAAAATAATGGATTGAGTAGTCCGTTACTTTGTGATAGTTCATTCGAAAATAAAATAAAAGTACTCGAATAACCATGAAGTAATAAAACTTCTAAACGAATAGACAAACCTATTGAATTCCCTACTTTTCGAAATTCTCAAGAAATAAGTCTACAGAAGACATTTAAATACCTTGTTACATAACTTGAAATACCCCCGTATGAAAATTTAGTAGTACTACAAAACCTGTGTCACCTTGAAGTTCTTGGGAATCTATGTGAACGATACACTGAATTGGATTTTTCACCTACATCGTCGGAAATGTTGGATATCTTGTGATAAATTACTGATTGTAAATTATCAGGGTTATTATCTGAAAAAGTAGATTTCAATTCTACATAGCACTTCCTGATCCATTATCTCTGCTTTTTCAAAACTACCTTCGGTATTTTTAGTTTCCAAGCGTGATGATTATGTTGAGATTGAGAGTAGAAATTGGCATTGGCATTTGGCAACGTCTCTGAGAATTATTTCGACATTGCCGATATAACACGAGTGCCAACCTGCGTCGGTTTTAAGTAAAAAACTTGATAGATCTATAGCATGACCAACCGGGATAGTATATAACACGCGCCATCTGAAGGACAGCGCACTCTTGTGGAAGTTGTTTCATCCCGGTGGCAGAAGTGGACTCATCAGATAGGCTGAATCCTCTTGCACCCTATGCCTATGACTACCGTAGAAGCGGCGCAGTGAGAGCGACCGTAATCAACGCGCTTATGCTATGTTGGAACGAAGTAGCTAGAGTGCGTCGGTCAGTGGCGCCATCGTCTGGCGACTCAGTTAATCTAAGCCGCCCACAGTTTGATAATTGACTGCTCTTGTTCTGATGACATATCGGTTGTTCTCATAATTGTCGTTAGGGAAAGGAATAACAAATACCAACTCATGAATTAAGAAATTTTAATTTAAAGATAACAAGAGTATAATGAGGATAACATAGGTGCATACATTAATTTTTTGTTGTTAGAGTGTAATATAAATATATAAAATGAAGAGATTAAACTGATTATCAATAAACATCCTTTTACACTTTTTAAAATCAAGAACAATTTTTTCGATCAATTCATTTCTCTCTTTTTGAGTCCAAACCAAAACCCATTAGCAGAAGTCAAAGCAAACGTCTTCTTATCTGGAACGAATGGAATACAGCTTTTTTCGGTAGGTACAATCTCGAAACGTGCCAGTAGTTCAAAGAACACCACTTTAACTTCGGTGATCGCAAATCTTGATCCGATGCAATTTCTAGGTCCAACACCAAAAGGTAAATAGGTGTAGGGGGCGATTTTGTGTTTGTTTTCAGAGGAAAAGCGCTCAGGGTCGAACTTTTCTGGGTTTTCCCAATATTTGGGATCGTGATGTATTCCCCATATAGGAATCCAAATCGTTTCATTTACGTCAATTTGAACTGGTTTTTCTCCTGGAAGCTCCGGTTCGATTGTGTATTGTTTGTTACAGTTCCTGTCGACTGCTATATTTGGCGGATATTTTCTCAGTGTTTCTGGAAGCAGAAAAGTATGAAACAATCATGAAAATTCAATTAAAATTTCACAAATTGATACGACCTCAAAAGTGTGGGACGCGCATGCGCACTTATTTAGTTTAAGAGGAATCCTACAACAGCACTGATGTGAAGTCATCAACTTTTTCGCGCTCGTTCGAATTCGTTTCAAAAGCTAGGGATTGACCTAGCCAAACGTAGTTTGGGGTACTTAGTACTATTAAGTAGGTACTATTCGAAAATGGTCTCAAATGACCAGGTGGGACTCACATCGCATCGGTTTCGTTCGTTGATGGGCGAAATCGAAAAGATGGTTTCGGAGTTCTAGTAGTTTGAAACTTTGACATTATTTCATCGATATATCATGCAGGAACAACTTGAGCGATCAGGATGAAACTCGATAGTTAGTTATAGCTTACCAACAACCAAACGCTTTCGAAATTTTGTATAGATCTTATATTCGGTGTATCGAGAAAAATTTTTTTTGAAAATTTTCTTGAAAATTGCACACATGTGATTTTTAACCCATCAGAACGTGTATTTCTGACAGATCACCATCGCAACGGATGAATTTTAGTGGAAACTTTTTCCTAGTGGGTACCCAACAGCGAATTATACTGGAATTTTTTTTGACGTTTATGATGACAGAATATTTTCTAAATTCTTCTGATAGTTCTGATGATAGTCCGGATGCACTTGCCTTTCTTTTTGGTATTTGTAGCTTCCGACGCTTAGCATTTTTTTGCAGCTCTAGCGTTGACAAATTCTATGTTAGAGAATGAATTGATTAAATTTGCGATTATACCTTTCGGAAAAATATTCCTGCGACTGCTTAGCTGTAGAGTTCCATAGAACTTTGATAACACTCTCCTTGTAGTCATCGGAGTCCTTTTTTCGCATGTTGAAGGCATAGTTTTCAAGAATAAGCGCCAGTTCTTCCACAGGTATATCCACTCTGTCGAAATCATACGCTTTTTCTGCGCAAAAGTTTATAAACTGCTTCCATACACTTGCCTTCGATTTCCTAGTATTCGCGGGTGTCAACTGCTTAATATTAACACATTTGGTATGGAATTTTCTTACCGAATACCACACGAGGTCAAATTAAATCCGGAAATTTTTTGACCTCTAGTGGTATTACTAGTGAATATTTTTTTTTCAAAAGTATTCATTAGATTCCTGCGAAGTATTGCACAAAGATGATATACAATATTGTATCAAATTTAAATTCGATTCAATTCTATTTTTTGAGATATATTTTGTAACAATGCGTCAAATTTCGTGGTTTTTCCTCGAATGAAACTGATCCAATCATAATCAAACTTAATGACTAATTGGAAAATGCTGATGCACAACTTCGTTCAAAATTTCGTCATGAGAACAAATTTGAAAAAAGTTTTTCGAAATTTTTGTTGGAAAAATTATTATTTCCGTAAACTATTCATCAGATTCCGAAGGAATGTTACACATTCGTTGAACCCTATATTTCATTTCACTGTAGATTTCATTTCGCTCGCTTAATTTTATTTTTGAAGATATCAAATTGCGTTGTTATTTTCTTGAATAACTCAATGATACTGATCCTATAATGGTTAAACTTGATAACTAGTTGGAAACTGACATTTTGTTTCATTACTTTCTTTTCAAAAAGAATTTATCAGATATCGAAGGAATTCAGCACTGACTTTGAATAAAATATTTCAGAACTGTTTACCAAATCTCACTCTGATCCTATTGTTATTTTCGGAGAATTTGAAAAAATATGTCTAATTTTGTGTTTCTCATTAGTATCGTTGATATTAGAATATCGTAGATTTCAGAATAACTAAAAAAATAGATCAAATCAAAATGAAGCATTAAGCTTCAAACTGAAATTTCCAATCGAGCAATAAATTTCACTTTGATCCTTTGACCTTTGTCCGGAAATATTGGGAAAATAAAAAGATACCCATTTCAAATTTCATTTTCTCAAGATTTTCGGAAATACCAATTGAAATCCAGTGCTATTAAAAAATATGTCGATCATGAAATAAAGCTTCGTTTAGCAGGGTCAATACATGAAAAGATGACCGCTCTGCCAACGAATTTGAACATGCGCTCAAAAGCTGCTAACTTCACGTCAGTACATACTCATCTAGATTTTTTTTGGAACCGAATCAATTCTCTCTTCTTATTATTATATAATGTTCTATCCTTACCTGACAGAACCATGTCAAGATAGGGCAATTTCGCCAAACTTTCATAGCTGAATTTATTTTTCGACTCCCTGAATTCATCCAGTTCTTCGATCAGCCTCTTCTGAACGTCAGTATTCACAGCTAACTCATAGGCAACAAGGGACATTACTGTGGCAACTGTTTCGAAGCCAGCGAAAAAGAAAATCAAAGCTTGGGACGTTATATCGTCGAGTGAAAGGTCCATTTTCCCTTTGTGAGATACTTTGAGATCCAAGTGCTCTTCTACTGCGGCAAAATTACCTTCCTCTATTTGTTCTTCTTCTTCTTTCTGATGCCCCTTTCTGGCCTGCATAAGCAATTGCAGAAGGTCAGGTCTTTCGATTTTGTTCTCCTCTCTGTATTTCATGGAATCCCTTACTACACCACGGAAAAAATCAGATATATCTTCATCGAAGAAAGTGCCCTTGAAGAAGTACTGAAAGAAGAGTTAGATAATAGTCAAATAAAAGTTGATAAGGATTGGAAACTTCTGTGAAGATGCCAGCGCCCCAGGGGCCTATACTCCATTCACTTTTATAAAGTATCCCGGTTTGCCATGACATCCTGACAGATTTCACCGTGTATAGTTTGAAAATGTTAGGTTATAGTTATTTTCCTGTCAGATAACACAACGTTGTCCTCTCTACAAAGAGGTAGCAGTAATTACTTATTTTTCAAAATGTAAATCTACATTGGGAAAGTAACGAATTTGAGAAAATATGTGAATTTTATAATTCTAAAGTCGTGGCGAATGTTGAAGAAATTTTTTTCTCTGTTAATACTGGAAATATTTCACGAATATAAACATGGTTGGAAGATTCAGTTATGCTTTTATCTTGTACGGATAGCAAGAATCGAGTGTTCTGGAATTTTTATGAAAAATGATGGATAGAGTCGTCCGTTACTTTGTGATAGACCGTTCGAAAAAAAATAAAAGTACTCGAATAACCCGGCAGTAAAACTTCTAAACGAACAGACATACCTATGGAATTCCCTACTCTTCTAAATTCTCAAGAAATAAGCCTACAGAAGTCATTTAAATACCTTGTCCTTGTTGCACAACTTGAAATATTCCAGTATGAAAGTGTAGTACTACTACGAAACCAGTGTCACAGTTAACCTCAAAAGAACTAACTCCATTTACACAGTTCTTGGGAATCTAGGTGAATGATACATTCACTGGATTGTGATCAACATATTTCTAAACTGGGATGCAGCTTAGCTTCAGTCTATTATCTTTGGGTGTAATGACAAGATATCTTGATACATTCTCCATGAAAACTACCCATCATGCAGTATTCGAGTCAAAAGCAAGACATGGAATTATGTTTTATGTACATACTTTGAAGTAAACTCAAATATTCAATTTCCAGAAAAAAGCAATTCCTTAAATATCAGAAAAAATAGAACAGAATGAGATATTGTTCAATTCATGTTATTGAAAGAGGGTGGAAATTGGCAACGTCGTGTCGAATTATTTTGACATTGCCGATATTTCAGCAGCGCCAACCTGCCTTGGTTTTAGTTACAAAAACATGATAGACCTAAATCATGGCCAACCGGGATACTTTATAAAAGTGAATGGAGTATAGCTATAGATGACTATGAGGTAGGGCAATGGGATTGAAGGTAGGGCAGTAAAATTTTCATCGATCTAATGAATATTTTGCGTATTTTTTGCTTATTTGAGTTAGGGCGGTGGTGTTTCAAGGTAGGGCATAGCCCTAACTTACCGTACTCTAGCTACGGCCTGAAGCGACCTGACGATTAAATTTGGAACTTGCCCAAAGTGGTAAAACAGTTTTTCTACTTGAGTTATTTTTGCATCGAATTTCGGAAAAAAATAAATAATTTCATTTTATATCATAGCAGTTCAGTCAGGATACAAGCAAGATGAAAAATGTCACAGCCGGTCCAATCGAACTAGGTATTAACAAATGAAATATATTAATGTAGGATTTTTACTCCCTTAAAAAGAATCCGTGGTCAAATTCATTTTTGGCCGTCCGTCCGTCCGGCCATATGTGCTCTAACTTTTGAAGGAAAAGATTTAGCGACTTGAAATTGTCAGATTAGGTTTGGAGTCCAAATATCTCGGTCAAGTTCTTTAATGGGTGGAATCGGTTGGATAATTTCGGAGTTAGGTCCATTCAAAATTTTGAGGTTAATTCCTGGATATCTCATGAAGTATTAACTCGATATAATTGAAACTTCCTGGACAGTTTTGGAATACCAACGCGCAGCTCAGAGCAATTTCGTGAGGATCCAGTTGTTGGGAAATTAACCAAGAAATTTCATTCGAAAGCTGTTAAAGTTTTTGATGAAAAGTTTTTTAAGTTTCGATAAGGAAGATGGGTAATGTGATATGTTGTTCAAATGATCTTTTCCTTCGGAATATGATAGTTATTATTATTAGAATTAATTATTTTTTTGCGTAATATTTGACCTTGAACATTGAATATTACCCAATTCACCTACAGCATAAGATGATCACCAATTCCAGAGAGACAATGCAGGAGAGGGAAATTTGTTCAGAAAAACGAGATAAGTGTGCTGAATAGCTAAATCTAACAAATGCACAAACTTTGAGCCTACCAAAAATGGTATAAATTTGGCTCCATCTTTCGCCTCATATTCTGCATTCGTTGAAAATTCGCTGTCGTTATTCTTTCAGAGAGGCGAATTCTTTGACATTCGATTTGAAATTGACCCACAAATAAAAGAAGTCTAGAGAGGACGTATCTGGAAATCTGACTGGCCATTCAACTAGAACGGCCAGCCAAAATATATTAGCTTTTGTTGATGATTGTTCGATCCTCTTATCCCAAGAGGCACATTGACCAAAAACTTAGGAAAGCACTGCCGCGAAGAATGCAGCTTTTGCGCGTATGTTCAAAGAAGTTGACTGCTTTGGCAACGAATTCGAACATGCGTGCAAAAGCTGCTGCCTTCACGGCAGTGCTTTTCTAGTTTTTCTCAATGAAGTACTGGATTTCAATTCGATCTAATCTGTATTTTTCAATTATTGGGAAAATAAAATTTTGAATTGGTATATCTGCGAAATCATTGGGTGGATTCAACCCATTCATGAATTTGACCCTCGTAATTAAGCCCCAAACTTACTCTACAAATATCGAGCTTCTACGTAGTTTCTTCCGGAAGTTATTGTGTTAACGGTCGGCCGTAAGGCTTCCGGAAGAAACGACTTAGAAACTCAACATTTGTAGAGTAGGTTTGGACCTTAATTACGAAGGCAGAATTCGTGAATGGGTAAAATCCACCTAATGATTCCGCAGATATACCCATTCAAAATTCTATTTTTCCAATATTTTCGAAAATACAGATTAGATCGAATTGAATTCCTCTACTTCATCGAAAAATGGCAGTTCGAATGTACATGCAGAAATTCATGAAGATATCATGATCAGAAGATCACAGAGTATTGGATATTTCAAAAACAAAAAAAATTTGAGACTTTTCCATCTGTATTTCCAAGCCAGCAGCCAAGTTTCGTCATGCATGATTGAAATAGTATTCTTTGAGTTATTCTGGAAAAAAAAAACCGATATCTTGAAGAAAAAACGAAATTTGACAATTGTTTTCGCCATATCATCGAAAACTTTGATAATATCGAACTGAAATTTAGTTCACTGCTATGTAATATGAAGCTCAAAGTACGACCACAATTTTTTCCGAATGTAATGAACAGTTTCCGAAAAAAAAAATTTCTTCGAGAAAGATTTCGAAAAACATTTTTTCAAAATTTACTGACAACACGATCTCGACAAAATTTCGCAAACATTGCAAGTATTTACGTTTCATTTAACAGTCAAGTTTCAACTCAATCGCTCCAGTAGTTCTCGAAATACGAGGGAAATAACCTCAGAACTTCGAAAGGCTATAACTCCGAAACCATCACACCGATTTTGACTATTAACGAACTCAACCTGCGCATTCTGAAATGCTACTAATCTTGAAATTTTCAAGTCGATAGATTCTCCTCCGTGCGCCCTTAATCGTGCGTAATCGATTTTGACACCGGATTCGTCATCAGTGAGTTCAAACTAGTCGTTTGAGACCATTTTCGGCTCGAAATTCGAATATTACCGACATTTGGACCAAACGATAGCACGCTGTTCCCCTAGAACATGCGCGCAAAAATAATCAAAATTTTTAAAATGTTCAAACACACTTTTGGCGTTATTAATATGAAGTTCTTATCAATATCTTAATTACCTTGGATATTTTAGGCATCAAAAACGCACAGATGAATTTTATATTCTTCAGCCACCCAGAAAAATCCGTAGCCCTTTTTCCGTTCAAAAAGAACTCGTTATCTCTTTCTTTCAAGGAGTCGCAGTGAACTCCAAAAGCAGTACTCGCTATTATATCGTTCGTGTATCTCGTGAATGCGTCCTTCAATTCCAACTCGATCAATTCCTCAGATTTTTTGGCGAAATGGTCAACGAAGTTCTTGGCGCATTCGTGCATGAGCACGAATATCTGTCTCATTTTACTGCCAGTGAAAGAGGGGCTTAGAGTTGAACGCATTTCTTTCCATCTTTGTCCTGAAAAGAGATCAAAAAATATATAAATAATCAAAAGGTCTCTTGCATGCTTTTTTATATTGAAATCGATTATTATATCCATAAGATTATAGAAAAAATGATTCCACGTATCGGCTGTTTACACGATCGAATCTTAATGGCGTTCCGTGACATAAGGTGTCATATCCACATTCCACAGTGCACTTTCCGCTCTGGCAAGCCAATGGACAGCGTCGGCTTCATCGATCGTAGAATCGTACTGTGACAGGTGACAGGTGAATCTACCGCGTAACGCCCAATTTGAACTTGCCTCTCAATTTTACCATTTTCGGTGAAAAATTTTTTCAAATTCGAAAATGATGATGCTTCAACATAAATTGAAAAAACATGAATATGACATTTCGTGTTACTCGCAAGTGACCTGTTCTCACTGGATCCTATTGCTCCTAGAAGGTCCTACTCAAATGAAACGACGCAGGCGCGGTCACTTTTTTCCACGACATTTTATATATTGCAAACATACAGGGTGAGCCTTTAAGTTGTACATTATTTTTTAATTTATTTTAATTGAACCATAGGTTCCTCTCATCAAATCAAACACTGTTTTCATTCATCATTTTTCCAGATTCGGCTCCAGCAAAAGGGTACAGGCTGTTTAAATTTCCAAAATGAAATTAATTTTTTTTGTAGCTTTGATATGGTAACTCCGAATGTTAATAATTTTGGTGTGAAGTTTTCTATAACTATGACACATATTTCTCAGTAATCACTTTCATCTTCAAACAGTTTCCGAGTTATAGACTCGCTGATTCATGAAACTATACGAAATTAGCATGCAGAATGCACATAAAGTTTATCTTATGTCATCATAAGAATCTTCGATCATTTTAAATTATTTGATTTGTCTTTAAAATTTCTCCTTAAACGCACCGTTGCAGATATTCAACGTTGAATATTATGAAATCGGATAAAAATTCGAAAAACTTATATTTATGGATCCGCCCCTGATCTAGTAAAGGAAATAAATTAAGCTGTTTTCAAGTTTATCCGGACCATAGAATACGCAGTAATATTCATCTTTTTTGCATTGAACTAATATTAGGTATATGCATAGATGTAACATTAAGTTATAATTTCTATGGCTATATGCTATTTCGTGACCACACCACAGAAATAGTCCTTGTCTATGGACTAGACTTTTAATAATCATAACATTCTAGAGAATGATTTTAGGTTAGTTGATTGATTTCATATAATTCATTTATAAATTTCGTGAAAAAAAGTGTAATTATGGAGTTTTCAATATAAGAATGGGCGAGGATGGAATTGTGTGAAATCTTATAGTGAAACGAAATTGAATATTGCATGAACATCAAGTTCAAGATCAGTGTTTCGAGTACAGTGTAGTGAAACGTTTTCCTTGCAATAATATTGCATAAAGGCCAACGCTCACTTTTCGGCAACAGCCCGGACCACGGCAAAACGGAAACTTATTTCCCGTGTTCCGTAGCGGTGACGTGCGCGCTGTCCCATTCAATTATATAGAAATAATAAAATTCCTGTATGCCGCCGGCTGGGCTGTTGCCGATAAGTGAGCGTCGGCCTGAAAGCACAAATCATAAGAATTAACTGAGTAGATGAGTTTCTCAATCTTGTTTCATTGAATTTTAAACCTTGGATAGGTTATTCTCCAAAACAGATCACCGTAAGGGATATCCGTGGTGAACTTGCAAACAAAGCCAGGAGTGCATTAGCACATTGAGGAATATTTGAATGCCTATAACTTTTTACCTGAGCCGAATCTGGAAAAATGGCAAATGAAAAAAGGGTTTTATTTGAACAGAGGAAACTGGGGTTAAAATTAACGTACAAATCAAAGAGTCACCCTGTATAATTAGCTCATAGAATTTGCTTACTGATCTCTGATGGAAAGAAAAAGAATGAAAAAAAACCTTTTTTTCAGATTCTGCTCAGATACAGGCTGTTGGAATGGGGGTTTTTCCTTTAAACGAAAATGCAGTAATTTTCACATCACATTTCAAACATATAATTTCAATATTATATAATAAAATAATAGAACTTCAAATGTATGACTTTGCTCAGGAAAACAGAGATAGCTATACGTCGATCTGGTTAGAGTAGAAGACAACGACCAAGGGATAGAAAAAGAAGAGCACAGACTGTCATACTCTCATATTACTGACAAATCGCAAACGGAAATTGTTTGGTTATATTGACAAAGAACACGTGTGTACCACAGAATAGGAATAAATATCTCATTATTCTATAGCAGAAAAAGCTATTCTACTAAACACCGTTGTCACTTCGTGCATGCCTGGCAAATCCCAAACCCCAATTTTGGAAAATGATGAATCAAACCCATTATAATTATGTTCAAATTTGCATTTGCAGTAATAACCCAAATTCAGGAAGAACCCTCTTTCCCGAGAAAATCAGTTTTTATTTTGAACCTTTGACCTCGATATTCAGAATGCGATAAATTTTGGTATGAATTTTCTAAGGATATAACTTGTATCCTTCAGTAATCACCTTTATCCTACTTCAAATGGTTTTGCTAGTTATATAGACTCTCCAATACATTAAAAATTATATATGAGAAATAAGTATGAGAAGTGCAGTTAAAGTTTATCTTGAATAATTGTAGTCTTCAATCATTTAAAAATACACAATTACTTATTCCATATAATTCCTCCCGAAACTCACATTTTCGAGATATTCAAAAATGTTCAGAATGCGGATAATATTCCCCCGACATAGTAAACCCAAGAATAAGGTAAAAGCTATCATCAAAAGATTACTAATATCCAGCCATATGCAAATGCTTACCTTTCAACGCGAAAAGGTTCTTGTTCCACATTGGATCTGAATCCTCGGTTGAAAACTGTTGGTGATCTAGAAAATGTTCGAAATCTTTCACACACATCTGCTTGATCAGCTTTGGATCTTTTATCATAAGAACAGGACGATAAAACTGGTAGACTCCCAAATATCTGAAACGGAATGAAAAAACGGATGAAAATATATGAAAAAAAAATGTAAAAGAGCAAGGACGTGAAGTCAGCAGCTTTTGCGCGCATGGTCAAATTCGTTGCTGAAGCGGTCATCTTTTTTACCTATTGACCCCACCAAACGCACCTCTACTACCAGATTGAAAGATTTTTTGACCCTCCAATCAGACCCTCCCGAAATTCTGCATGAACCTTGAAACTGTCGTTTTTCATTCAAGCACTGGATTTCAATTCGATCTCTGTAGTTTTGGAAATATTGAGAACATGAAATGTTGATGGGTATCTACGGAATCATTGGGCGGATTTTACCCATTATCGAATTCGACCTTCGTAATTAAGGTTACAAACTTCTCTACAAATATTTAAGTTTTTAAGGTTATTGCATGTGCTTACAAGAGGCCGTTAGGCGAATTGATTACCAGTAATTGATTGAAAAATGACTGCTTAGAAGTTCATACAGAACATATGTTGAGAAGATCGCAGAATATTGAATATTCGAAAGAGAAAAAAAATTTAATTGTGACACGATCATCACGAAATTTCGCAAATTTAGCATTTTCAAGCTAGTTATCGAGTCTTGTCATTATTGAATCAGTATGTTCTGAGTTATGCCGGAAAAAACAACGATATCGAACAAAAAAAACATGAAATTTGATATATTTTTTCCAATATCTCCAAAAATAATAACCGCATAGAATTGAAATATTGGACAGTGCTTTGAAATATGAAGCTCAAGGTATGAGCAAGTTGTTTTTCCAAATATGATATATAGTTTTCCGAAAAAGAAATTCTTCGAAGAAAAATTTTGAAAAATCATTTTTCTTGATAAACTGACAGTTACGTGAGCCTACTGTACAAAAGTGGAAGATTCGATTCCCATCAAAGTTTTTTAAAAAAAAATTGACTGATAATTTCATATTTCTATATAGGTCATTCTGACGGCTCTTTTGCACAATTTTGGCCTCCGTAAGGCTACCAGTTTTATTAATAAAAATTATGAGAGTATTCCGAGTGGAATTTTTGACGGCTACAAAATGAAAACCAATAGATATTTTTCATTCTGTTTTCACAGCAGTGTTCAACCTTGAGAGTTTCCAACAATTTTAGGTGGAATTTTTCTTCACTGTAAACATGTAAAATAAAGTTGAGTTTGAATCGAGTGCATTGGAATAATGCTATTCAATTCGGCAAACGAAAATGAAAAATTTCAACATCTCAGGTTTTGCGCCATTTGGATTTTTTTTCCAGAATTCTTCACCACAATTAAATTGACCACCAAATATACTTCGATTTGACTTTATTTCAATGGTCCCGCATAACTTATCACAGTTATCAGAATATTGCTCAACGTTGACATTAAGCACCCTGTATATCGCTTATGCTTCGAAATCGTGGTATATTAATGTCATAAGGCGAAAATGACTTTTCCAATGCCATCTACACGGCTATATATGTTTGTCCAGTTTATATTGAAACACCCTGTGTTAGATTTTCTTAACTTCTCTCGGCTCTTACTTTCAAATTCTGATTCACTCCAAACATGCAGTTCCAGAATAACCAAACACTATATGCCACTAGAAATTAAAAAAATATTTACCTCACATCATCGAATCGGTTGTAAAGTTTCATCATCATATCACAAAAAGCAGAAGTTTTGAACGTGAGTTCGAAATTATCACCAAACAGGGGCGGGGGCATTTTCTGCTTAACCCCCTTCTTAACAAAATGCTGAAATCGTCCACGGTCATAAAAGTAGAAAGCTACGAAGAGGACTACCAATGCAAGTAACCACAGCATATTGTCGGTTTTATTTCTGAAAAAAAAACCTGAATTAATAGAAGAAGGAACCAGCCATCATTATTTATCACTACTAGGTTTGCACCTTAATTACGAAGAATAAATTTAGGAATGGGCAACATCTACCCTATGATTCCGCCCATATACCAATTCACATTTTATATTCCCAATAATCCAAAAATACAGATTGGATCGAATTGAAATCCAGTACTTGATTGAAAAATAACATGTTGAAGCAGAATTTCGTGAAGATTATATAATTGCAAGAGAGTTTTTATTCCATTGAGGAATTTTGTAATTTTGTGAAAACCTTTTATTAATGTGTAATGTGAATTATTCAGTATTATATATTTTAATATATATCTTGCTTGTATGGACGTATTCTGGATTCATGGAATAAATAAACATTATTATTATTATTATCAGGAGGTGCTATGTAGAATTGAAATCTGCTTTTTCTGATAGTAACCCGGATAATTTGGAATCAATAATTTATCACAAGCTATTCAACATTTTCACACTGGAGTATTCCAAGTTGTTCTAAAAGGTTTTTAAATGTCTTCTGTAGACTTATTTCTTGAGAATTTCGAAATGTAAAGAATAGGTTTGTCAGTTCGTTTGGAAGTTAGAAGGGTTATTAGGGTACTTTTATACTTTTTTCGAATGAACTATCACACAGTAACGGACTACTCTATCCATTATTTTTCAGTAAAATTTCAACACTAGGTTCTTCATTGTCGTACAAGAAAATAGCGTAACTGAATCTTCCAACCATGTTTATGTACGTGAAATATTTCCAGTGTTAACAGAGAAAAAAGTTTCTTCAACATTCGCCAGGTATTGAATTCACATAATATTTCCTCAAATTCATTTTTTTCTCGAAGTAAATTCACATTTGGAAAAATACGTAATTGTTTAGACCTCTATGTAGAGGGACAACGTTGCATAGTTATCTGACAGGAAAATGACTCTAACCTAACATTTTCAAAATATACACAGTGAAATGTATCGGAATGTCATGGCCAACCGGGGTAGTTTATACAAGTGAATGGGGCATATATGTGTACTCCGTGAGAATCATAGAACATATGACACTACACTAACTCCATTCATTCTGTTATCTGTGACTACACTCAACTATACTCAGCTACACTGAGAATTGGATGTCAGTGGAGTTAGTGTAGTTCATGCAGGTACAACGAACAAACCTTATAAATTGAAAAGGTAATCTCAATCAACTTACTTCAGTGATGACTAGAACTGATTTTATTATTTAATTTCAATAAGTAACTGAAATTATGATACTGGTCCAATATTATGTATATTGAGTAGTCTACGAAAGTGTGGTTTATTTAATTAATTATATCTTTGATATCGAATGATGCATAACAGAATCGACGTACTCAGGGAGATAAGATAACGATGTTATTCTGAGCAAACTATATCATCCATGGCATCCACAATTTATTACGAGCAGAAAAAATCGAAATTCTATGCAATAACACACGACAGAAATTCTGATAGCGAAAAACATATTTCGATTTTTATGCAGCAAAGGAATTGTCGTTTGTTTGGTTAATGAATTTTTATGGCAAGAATATAAGTGTACAGGTAGGTACGGTATTTTCAAGACTTGCAGGAAATATTCCTCCCAAGAAATCTTTCCAGACAAAACAATTTTTCGAAAAGCCGTACAAGTACAGAATAAATTTATGTCAAGAATGTCCCAAAATGTACGCTAGGTTTTTATGTTTTAGCATTTCTGCACTGAAGTGTTCGCAATTCGATGATATACTGGTTGCCCACTTATGGATTCAACAAGACTGCCAGTTTCGTGAGTGTTTAAAGTGTGACTTCAAAAGATGCAGGAAAAATATCACGTTTTCACGTGCTTGTCCAAATTCGTTGCCAGAGCAGTCATCACCTGTACTTTTTGATATATTGCGGAAATAACGTCAAAATTTCAAATCCCAATGAAATTTGACATATTGTCTTCCTTATATCTCCAGAAGTAAATATTGGATCGAGTTGAAATTTGGAATATTGTTGTTGAATACTTATTTTATTCAACAAAATTAAAAAAATTTTGAATAAACATTCTTTAAAGTTTCTGATTACTAGATCGACTCGAAGTTTTGCACCAAGTTCTGCGTACGTATCCTCAAACTATATACAAAATTTTAATCTGATCAAATCAGTACTCCATGAGATTTCGAGGTGTTAACACCAATATTTCAAATCGGCCCAACGCCGATACTATCCAACACATTTTTACTCATTCACGAACTTAACCGAAATGTTCGGACTCCAAACATAAAGTAACAATTCCAAGTCGCTTGGTCTTTTCTTTAGAAAGTTACAGCGCACAAGGCTGGACGGACAGAATCAAATTTGACAACGGATTATTTATCAGTGAGTCTGGTCAAAATTCGAAAATTACAAACATTGTGAAGAAACGATAACGCACTGTTCCCCAGACGAGCCCGTAAAAATGCCAAGATTCTGTTAGAATTACTATAGTCCATTATTTTATTCCGGTTAACACATCAAGAGAAAAAAATTCTCCAAAAGAAAATTTCGATTGTCGTTCATCACTGCTTTGTTCGTGATTTTCTCTGGGGAACATCGTGCTATCAATTCGCAAAAATATCTGTAATCCATAAGAACGGGAGAAGCTAGTAAATTGAAACTTACAAATCAGAATGAGACGGTTGAGATCATAATTGGGCAGAATCGGTCAAATAGTTTTGGAGTTATGGTTATTTGAGTTTTTGAGGATATACCCTCAATACCTCAAGAACTGATGCTATCAGATTAGAGCTTGATAGTAGTAGAATTTCGACGCGCAACTTCATGCAGAATTTCGTTAGGATAGCACAGTTACGAATTTCTGAAAGATTTTTTCACGAAAATACGCCAAATTTTTTCGGATTTTTTTCGGGATATATCCATCGAAATCCAATGAAATTTGGCACAAACCTTGAGTCTTGTATGTTAACAATGTACCAAATTTGAGCTCGACTCGATATCTATTTTAGGAAGTATTCGGAAAGAACTATGTTCCATTTCATAACTTTTACCTAAATTCCTCGAAAATACTGCCTTGAATTAATATGTACCAGCACACAAAAGATAAAGACTTACCGTCAAAGCCTTCCTAGAAACTATCATCTGAAAACCGCAAATGTTTTCGGTCATGTCAGCAGCGTTTGAAATTTTATTTTCCATCAACGAACTCTAAAGCCGGGTCCAGATGAGTGTAATCCAAACAGCGAATACAATAAAATTTGATAAACGATTCGGCGAATAGTGTAGACGGCACTCGAGCTCAGCCTCGAACAAGACATTCAAATGCATCGTTCGAGTCCAAAACCGAGTCCCGACGGAGCAGAAAGAGCGCTGCCTCAAACCATAAAACTCCCAGCGATTCATTGCATTCGCTGTTCGCATTGCGCTCATTTGGACCCCGCTAAATGCGAAGAGCGAATGCAATGAATCGCAGGGCGTTTTAAGGTTGGCAGCAGCGCTCTTTTTGCTCCATCGGAGCTCGAGTCCCGTCCACACTATTCTCCTAATGGTTTATCAAATTTTATTGCATTCACTGTTCGCATTACACTCATCTGGACCCAGCTAAATGCATCGTTCGAGTTGAAAACCGAGTCCCGATGGAGCAGAAAGAGCGTTGCCTCGAACCGAAAAACTCCCTGTGATTAATTCGCTGTTCGCATTGAGCCGGGTCCAGATGAGTGTAATTCGAACAGCGACGGCAATAAAATTTGATTAACGATTCGGCGAATAGTGTGGACGGCACTTGAGCTCAGCCTCGAATAATACATTCGAATGCATCGTTCCTGTTGAAAACCAAGTCCTGACGGAGCAGAAAGAGCGCTGTCTCGGACCATAAAACTCCCTGTGATTTATGACATTTGCTGTTCGCAATAAGCCGGGTCTAGATGAGGGTTATCTGAACAGCGAATGCAATAAAATTTGACAAACGATTCGGCGAATAGTGTGGACGGCCCTTGAGCTCAGCCTCGAATAATACATTCGAATGCATTGTTCCTGTTGAAAACCGAGTCCTGACGGAGCAGAAATAGCACTGCTTCGAACCATTAAATTCCATGTGATTAATTGCATTCGCTGTTCGCATTACACTTATCTGGGGCGCTATTTTCGAGCTCATCCGAATTCAATTCGTCTACGCGCTCTCGCGGCCATGCGACAGTTTGGCAACGAAGTGTTCACGGTGTCCTTGGGCGAGATTTATTCACGAAAACACCTTTCTTATTATAATTTTGAATGTTTCAATGATTATTCTGAACTCTAAAATAACTTTTGAATATAAAAAAAGTCGAATGACCACAAAAAGGGGGAAATGGTCAAATGCCTCATTTTTTAGGTGTGATGATCACTTTGCACGGTACAAAAATGACTCATATGCACTTGCGCAGCAGTAAATGAACTTTCGCATAGCTTCGTTTTCGACTGAGATACATCGGATGGGTCGAGGCAGTTGGATTCAAATCCGCATGCGGATTCACTAATTTTTCTTTATTTCAAAAACCGTGTATTAATCCATAGAGCAAATCTATTTACTTCACGCACTTAAAAAGTATCTTATTCATACTCAATAAAAAATTTCAAATTTTATTCGAAAAAACTTTCTTTCCGGGTAGAATAGTTGATCCAGAAAAAACTTTTATTGATTCCTGATAAACTACCGTTTTAATTTTTCACATTTTCGGCGCTTTCTATAGGATTTTCATTAGTTTTCAGTTTAATCCACCAAAGTTTTCACTTCAATCCACCAAAACTCAACAAAATTATTGTTTGTTGCATTGCTCTTGTGAATATTCTCCAACAATTTTTTCCTGTATAATATTAATCAACTGTATTTTAACCGGTAAAAAATTCATTCATTTTTGAGAAAACCTCAATTTGGAAAAAAATTCAAATTCTCCTGCAAATGAGCTCAAACTGAGACTAATTAATCTAGTTGAAGTGGATTTCTGATGAGTACCTACAAAATTACTATTTGAGTTCAATTTAACTATACATGCAACTTCTGTTGCGATCACAAAGTTCAAATTAGGTATTTAAAATGCTTTGTTCAGTATTCAGAAAATTCAGTTCAACCATGATTTTTTAAATGAAACACTCCATATTGTATACGCTTCATTCATTTTGAAATTGTTACCAATAATGTGTACATATAAATTACCAACAGTTTTTGAGCCTTCAAAGTATTCCTAAGATTGTAGACATTTAAAAGTCTACGCTTACACCTTGTGCCGAAACTGCTATTCGACACCTCATATGTAGTATATTCACAGCATAATTCAATTCCTGAAGCTTTGAGTAATTGATTTTAGATATTCAGGTGACGATATATCCATTCGATACCTAAAACAAAACTAATCATAAATATTACAAATAGAATTTGGGTACAATATAATATATAACCTACCTTGAATCATTGTTTAACAAGGCTTCAATCCACATCGTCTTTCGTTCATCAACTTTCGGATATTCACACCATCACTAATATTAGTTCACAAGAGGACAGCAATAATAATTAAATCAAAAGGAGTGCCCATAAAAACAATTTCAAATTGTAAAATCCATCAAAACATTAATAAGTATCCACTGTGTTTTCGTTTGAATATCATGTCAGCTTCAGGCATGTAATAAGGATTGCCTACAAATACAAATTCTAAGGAAAAACAGCACGTTGCCAAACTGTCACATTTGGCTGAATCTAGACCTCACTTTCGCATGCGAAAGTGATTCGGATGACTCGAAAATAGTGTCCCTGGACCCGGCTTTATACTCATCTGGACCCGGCTTTACCGTCAGAACCTTTCTTGAACTCTTATCTGAAAACCTCAAATGCTCAGCAGCGTTTGAAATTTTATTTTCCATCAACGAACTTTAACAGCCTCAACCGTAAGTTATACGAACAAATAAAAATAATTCATTTGATTGACATAAATTTGACGTATTCATGGAGGAAATTTGATACCACCCTTATCTCATAAAGCTCTCATACCCACAGCATAATGAAGACTATTTTGATACGACACAATGTAACTGATATTCTTTCAGTCTTCCTCTTCATCCACTTTCACCTTCGACAATCGAGGAACTATCGGGTGTCTCAAAAAACTAGGGTTTCTAGAGTTTTATCAGGTACGGGTGCTACAGCAAGGGTTATCTGTATTGTTGCGTGACAACAAGGAACAAAGTACTGGACAAGCAGGAAGTCGAAACCTGTGAAAATTAACCGAAGGAAGGGTGAGGAATTTTTATGGCCGAAAAGATGGTGTAAGGACAGTTTGAAACGTATCTGAGTTCAGATCAGGAAGTCACATAGGAATAATTCACACCTCAGTGACAGAGCAGATAAAGGAGATCTACTGAATCTCCAGTATCTTTATGTGAAATTTTGAGATTAAGGGAGTTTGAATTCGATCAGTATTTCGATTTCCTGTAGAGAAATTTTGTTTCAGTTTTGCGAAATTGTTCTGGGTAAATATCTGTATTTTTCGAATTTTGAGCATATATGGTCCTTTAAACTTTTGTTGGACTCACCGATGAAAAATGTCCAAATCGAGTCTTTCTGTGGAAAATACTGACACGCAACTATCTGCAAAATTTTGTCGGTATCTTATATGTGTCAATTTCAAGAAGAAATTTCTTCAGAGTTTTTCTCGAAGACATTTTTTTACGGAAACTATTTATCACATTTCGGAGAAATTTTTAACAGACATGGAACTCTTTATTTCACAAAATCTCAGTTCAATATCATTCCAAGTTTCGGAGATATTGAAAAAATATGTCGAATTTCTTGGTTTTTCCTCCGTATCGTCCTTTTCGCTTAATAACCCGAATATCTAATTGTGATGAATTTCGGTAAATGGTATGCAGTGGACATTTTACATCTTCTATATATAAAATCAATCAGCTGCCATCTCTTGGTCTGTGCATATAAATTCGCATATGTTGATAAGGAAAAATTGATCGTAACGTTTGCAGTTCTTATGGAATTTTCCTGCTATGAAGATCCAAAATGAATCGATATTTTAACGTGCTAGTTCATTTATGAAAAATGAGTATTATTACAAGATGAAGATGCAACAGTAACTATACCTAGTTGAAAAATAAAGATCCAAAACTTCGTGCGAAATTTCGATATTATACTGTCATTCAAATTCGTTCCTAAAGCGGTCAAGTTTTCACTATTGACCCCTCCAAACGCACATTAACTTCCAAATGGAATGATTTGGCGATCTCCTTTTCATATTGTCCTCATGAAATGCACCTTCAAGCTATCATTTTTCAATCAAGTACCAGAGTTCAATTCGATCCAATCTCTATTTTTGAAAATACAGTACAGTCCAGATTCTAAGAAAACAGATAGGTGCGAACATATTTCATGATTTTACATCACAACGATACCGTTATGTATAGTTTATTAATTTTTCAAAATGTGCTGTTTCGGGATTAAAAATATAAGAATTTTTTTTAAGGGACATTTTGTTATAGTGTCGCGCTTGATCCCGCATTCCTTTTGATGTTCATAGATAGCCTTTGTTCCATACTTTTTTTCTAAGTAAATCGAATCTTTTCCAAACTAGTCCGAAGTTTGGAAATAATGTGATTATTCTTTGTATAGAATATTATTATTTGAAATTCGATATTTCTCATTTTACTACATATATTATGAGGAGTAAGAAAGTTCAAACAACAGTATTTTAAATGTCATCAAAAACTCTACCAGAATCCAGCGTTGAAATTTTGCTTCTAATTACCACCCCCAAAAACACTTCCACCTGTTGCATTCTTATATTTTTTTCACTCTAAATTCACGTGAAATGATAAAAATTGTTCCAACTTATTTTTCTATTACTGGGGAATTATTGAGAGTGAAAAAATATAAGGGTTCAATTTAAACCAAATATCTGGGCGTAGTAACTAGAAACAAAATTTTAAAGACGGATTCTGGTAATGTTTTTGATGCCATTGTAAATACTTTCCATTTGTACTTTCTACCTCGTCTGAGAGCCGGCTGTACGGAACATCTTGGACACCCTGCATATGCGGAAATCTGAAAGAACAAATTTCTATGTAAAAGTCATTTAGAAAACTATATTCTAAACTTTGAACCCTTTCGCCCCTTTCCATATGAAGATACAGCAAAAACAAGAAGGGGTATCGCTCGTTTGAAATTTATATTAAGTCCTGATGGATGCTGGCATCTTATCATGGGGACATTTTTCTAAATCGTTACAGAAATGAGACCACGAAGAAAAGAAACAACAACTGAAATAATTAAATCTCCCGATTTAGACAAATCTGACTTTTCGGTCCGACGATGATTAATGTTTTACTGATATTGACCCAGTTGTGACCTGACTTAGACCACCTAAATGTGTTAAAAGTTCTTAACAATCGTCCTCAAAGCTTTAAAGTTCAAAAAAAGTATGATTGGAATCAAATATTGCAAAAAAATAGTTTTGGCCGGGTAGATTGATCAAACATATCTATGTGCGACAGTTGCAAATGGAAAACAGGAAATACAGCATCCCATACTTTCCTTCAGTTTGTGCCCATTTGTCATTTGCTTATCTCGGCACCATCAATTTAATAATGAAAGGGGTTCACACCTTTCTTGACCCTATCTCTTCATCTCTGCAGTACAAAGAATTCTGTCTGCTCCGAAATACCTTTATCTGATTTCGAATATTTCACGCGGATATCTTTTGGCAAAGGTGGACCAAAACGGACTATCCCGAAGGATTTAAAACATAAAATATCTAAACAATGAGCAGATGCGGACAATTCGTTAATGTAAGGTGTTAAACATGGCTTGAAAGAGATATATTTTCTCATAGTTCTCTCGAGGGTTGGGATCTGGAGACGTAAGAAGAGACGTTGCGATCGGACTACTATAGATGAAAAAAATTCTTGAAAAAACCTAGAAAAGCACTGCCGTGAAGGCAGCAGCTTTTTCGTGCATGTTCAATGGGGATGACCGCGGTGGCAACGAATTTGAACATACGAGCAAAAGTTGCTGCCTTCACGGCAATGCTTTTCTAGGTTTTTTTCCAATAAAGTACTGGCTTTCAATTCGATCTAATGTGTATTTATGAAAATATTGAGAAAATAAAATTTTGAAAGAGTATACTACGGAATCATTGGGCGGATTTTACGCATTCGCGAATTCGACCTTCGTAATTGAGCCCCAAATCTTCTCTACAAATATCGAGTTTCTAAGTAGTTTCTACGGAAGTTATTAGAGAGATATTGCAACTTTCGAATAGCGCAAACGTTATGTTATTACGGTTACGCTAAAAATAACGTTTAGGTTTTAACGGTCATTCCAAAAGTAGACATAGCTAAACGTTTTTGGTATCGTTGCGTTAGTTATCAGTTTGTTTGGTTAGGTTATGTGAGACGTCAGATTTTTGTGTTACAAACTCCTAAAGTTTAATCATTTGCATTTCTACATTAGTTTTTTGATTCTGGATAAAATGAAAAAAGAATCGGAAGCGGTAATTTCAACTGGTGCTATTGCAGAAGAAGTAGGACTAATTATATATTGAACAATATAATTCGCATGGTTCAAACTATTCCTAATTTCAAACCCCCTCATGTTGCTTCCAAAAGTATTTCTTGAAAAAGTAACAAATACCTATATATGAAAAAAAAGCACTTAGAAAACTGTATGTCTAATATTAGTTGAGTGTAGAAGGCATTATAAAATAGATTTAAAAAATCCGAGAAAGTTGTGTTATTAACACCAAAAAGCATATTAACAAACAGCTTCTCTATGACAGGGATCGGAGCCGGAAGGACCCGAAGCTTGAAGAATCCTTCCGATATAGAATAGCGCAAAGTAAATTGCGGCTGGCAAGTTCCCCAAATAACGTTAGACGCTAACGCTATTAACGTCGCGTTATTCTGAAACTGAATCTGCGCATGCTTAGATGTCAAAAATAACGTTTGCTTTAATAACGTCACACAAATTTGACACTGCAATATCCCTCTATTGTGTTTACGGTCGGCCGTTATTAAATATTTGAAAAAATTTTTTTAAATTGTTCTAATGACACGATCATCACGAAATTTCGCACAATGTTTTCCTTCAACATCTTCGAACTACCTGCGAAGTTTCATCACGATTGAATCAGTACTTTCTGAGTTATACCGGAAAAACAAAGATATCGAGAGGAAAACTACGAAATTCTACATATTTCTTCCCAATATCTCCAAAACTAATAGCCGTGTCGAATTGAAATTTGGTACACTAATGTGAAATACGTATAAGTTCATGATATAACTGAAATTGTTCCCGAATATGAACAATAGTTAATTTTTTTTTTAATTTTGAGTGTCCATACGATTTCAACGAAATTTTGCTAAAAGTTGCGCGTCGTTATGCTTCAACTAACTGCCAAGTTTCAATCCAATCACTCTAGTAGTTTCGGAAATATGAAGGAAATAACCTCAACATTTCAAATGTCCGAAACTATTAGGCCGATTTTGCCCATTAACGAACTTAACCACGGCATTTCTATGCGTGAACCACCCTGAAAGTTTCAAGTCGCTAGCTGGCTCCGCTCAACAGTTATTGTGCCGACGGCCGGACAGAATCGATTTTGACACCGGATTCTACATCAGTGAGTCAAACCTAGTCGTTTGAGACCATATGGAAATTTGGAATAATCTGTAAATTCACGTTAAAATTCATACAATTTCGTCGACGATTAGGACACCATCTATCTGTCCTTTTTACGCGCTTGTTCCGGGGGAACAGAGCGTTTCGTCACAAGGTCTTTAATTTTCGAATTTTGAGCTGAAATTGGTCTCAAACGAGTAGGTTGGACTGATGAAAACCGGTGTTCAAATTTGATTCTGTCCTGCCAGCCGTTTGTGCTATATCTTCCGAAAGCAAGGATCTAGAGTCTTGAAATTCTCGGGTTAGGTTAAGATCCTAAATATTTCGGTTAAGTTCGTTAATGGGCTAAATCTGCCTAATGGTTTTTGTGCTACAGCCATTTGAAATTTTGATTTTTCAATAACTCGAAAAATATTTATCTGACCAAAATGAAACTTGGTTTGTGGATGAACAGTATCAATAATAAGAATTATCCATGAGAAAATTCGAAAAAAATTTTTTTTTTAAGTTTTCATATTTGATTTAAATTTCACTGAAATCTTCAAGTCGCCATGAACAGTGTTTCGGAATTGTTTATAATGCTGATGTTAGTCGATGTCTTTGGAGATATTGGAAAAAAATATGTCTGATTTCCTGCTGATTTCCTGAGAGTCATTGATATTTCCGAAATTACTCAAAAAATAATGATCCGACCATGACAAAACTTGGAACTTGATGCGCAAATTCATGCAAAATTTGTCGATCATTTCATTGGAACAATTCAAAATTTGAAGATTTAGTTTATATATATCGTATATCTTCTAATCATATGGTTCTGGTTAACAGCATGATATAGTTCTATCAAAACCAATAATCGAATTTTCAACCGAAATTGGTCTTATAAACGATTAGGTTGGCCTTCCTAAGGAAGAATCAGTGATCAAATTCAATTCTGTTCGTCGACCATGTTTGCTATAGTTTTCTAAGGAAAAGACCTAGAATCTTGAAATTTTCAGTTTATGCTCGGAGCCTGTAAAGCTGGGTACAGACAAGCGAGCTAAGCGGCTTTCGAGGCAGTTTAAAGGTTGATTCTCACTATACGTTCCGTAACCTTCCAGTATCCTTCCTGTAAAATTTTATTACGTGTAAATGAATTGGTGTATGCACACTTTACGTTCCGTTCACGTTCCGTCTAAATGACATTTTTGCCTACTAAATTTCGACGTAAATCATACGGAAGGGATACTGGAAGGTAACGGAACGTATACACAGAAAATAATGCTGAGCCTGATATCAATCATCACAGGTGATTAACCGTATGGACATTACTATGACATAACTATGATGTATTTTACAATGGGACAATGTCAAAAATAGATCGGAACAAAGAACTTCAGTGATTGACCAATCACTATTTTGATCGTTATAATGAACACTAGTCCATTATTATAATGTATTTATTACATTGTACTGATGATGAAATACATCAATTCAAGGAAATTCGCCTCAGGACAATGTAAAAAATACATTGAATTAACGTCCTGGAAGTGATCAATACTAGGCACGTGCGATCATCACGAAACCTTGTGATAATGCCAATTGTCATGGATCCATGCTATGTATCAGCGTAATTGATGATTCATGCCCTGGAGTTATATTATCAATGCTTTAGGCCATCAAACGATGTCCTGATTCCTTATTACAATCATCGTGTTCATCAATTGATGTACGCGAACCTTAATACAATCACCGCGTTCATCAATTGACATGGGTACCCGAACCTCAAAACAATCATCGTACTATGTTTCTAGTTGTATCAGTTTAATTCTGGTCTAGTAATTTTTCATCATAGCGGATGCCTTTCTGGAAGATTTTCCTATGTGCTTGAAGTTGACCACAACTTGTGTTATGTGTTCTGACGAGAATTTTAGAAGGTGAGTAAGACTCATAGTATAAAAATGATTTTGTTTTCCCGACGTCATAGATTAATTCTTTTCTGTTATCTAGTTTTTATACCGATTTTTCTTTCGATTGTTTTTAGCTAGCCAAGTGGAATAAGGTTTAAGATCAACTGAGAGTCAAATGAATTTCATATAAATTTGATTCTCTCGCAGGAGTGCTTTGTTTTTATACAAGACGGTAAAAAATGCTTATTTTTTGATATACGAGATGCAGCAGTCATGTGGGGGTGAAAAAATACAATACAGAAAGATCCTATTCCATGAAATTTACAATTCGAGAGTGCGTCTCCATACCTTGGAAGACTAACACAGGAAGTGGTGGAAGTGGATTCCTTTTCTTAATTCGAAAAAACAAGCCATAAAACCCCGTGTTTATGCCATTGGTGGGGATATTCCGAAAATTCAAGAAGTATGTACGTAATTCGACGGTATAAGTTTTTCAATATTGTCAGAGCGATGGAGATGTTCTTCAAACATTTTTTATCTTTTCAATTTTAGCTACCCTACAGAGCGTACCTATGCTGTTTCGGTGAAACTTTTGAAATTTTTTGCTTTCAAATTTTAACACTCATATTTTAGAACCAATAATTCATGTGAATTTCTAACGAATGTTGAATGAATTTTCCAGATTATATCAATTGTTTTATTATTATTTCAGTGACTTCGAACAACAGTCATGTTCCCAAAAAAGTTTGTTCAATGAGAAACATTCTATAATCTGATCTATTTTTTCTTGATTATTATGATGCAGGTATGCATTTTTACCATCAAAATTCGATACGAAAAGGAATGAAAGTATTTATATGACCCTATAAACTCGCAAACAGAAATATAAAAGTATAGATAAGACAACTTGCTGACATCAATGAAATAAAAAAAAACAATCCCCAAAAAATATTACATTCGACTCAAAATATAAAAATATTTCTTAAATCTGAAAGATATTGAAGAAAAATGCAAATCCAAGCTAATTTTACAAAATTTCGTTCAAAATAAAAGTCTGTAAATATATTTATATATGTGTATTGAGGCATTATTTCGTTCAATATTGTTTTATATTAAGAAAATAGTAGTTTTTGGTTTAAATCCAAAACACAACCACTATAGCACTCCTTTAGATTGATGTTTTTTGGCATCACGTTAATGTACCGAAGTGATTAGTTGATGTCCAAAATACATCGATACAATGATCGATAATCCTGAATTCAATGCCCTGGGACCATTTATTTAAGGACTGCTGTTGATGGATCGATGTACTCTTGACCTGATATTAATGTCGTTGGTCATTGATACAATGTTAACGGTTATCAAATGCCGGTGATGAATTTAATGCTCTTAGGGGATTGATACAATCACTCGAACATTAAACAATGACCAACAGGACATTATATGACTGAACTCGAGCATCGGCTGAAAATTAATGTCCAAATACATTGTCGTAAGGCTGAATTTGATCATATTCACGTACGTTCTACGTTCTGTGTAGTGAGAATCAACCTTAATGGGGGTTTTTCCTGAATTTGGATTATTACTGAAAATGCAAATTCGAATATAATTATTATGGGATTGATTCATCATTTTCCCAAATTACCTTATCATGCATGCACTAAGTGACATCGCTGTTTAGTAGAATTGCTTTTTCTGCTATAGAATAACGAAATATTTATTCCTATTTTGTGGTACACACGTGTTCTTTGTCAATATAACCAAACAATTTCCGTTTGCGATTTGTCAGTAATATGACAGTTTGACAGTCTGTGCTCTTCTTTTTCTAGTACTTGGTCGTTGTCTTCTACTCTAACCAGATCTAAGTATAGCTATCTCTGTTTTCCTAAACAAAGTAACACATTTGACGTCCTTTTCTTTCCGAGAAAGCTGAATTCGACGTTGCCATATCGTGCACTCATGACAAATCCCTTTAAATGCAAATCCCCATTTTCATTTTTCAGTTTTAGGTGATCAAACTTTTTTTTTTAATATAATATTGAAATTATATAATTGAAATGTGATGTTCTGAAGGTTTTTCATGAAAATAACTGCATTTTCGTTTAGAGGAAAAACCCCCATTGGGCTGCCTTGCAAGTGTGTACGGTTTTTTGAGCGGCTCGCGAGCCATTTCAACAACGCAAGGAGCCTCACAAGTGCCTAGCAACTCTCTCGCAGTTCTCATGTTTGTACGTAGCTCGACGTTTCAGATAATCTGACTTCTATCGCTATCCGTACGGGCGTTTTCTATAAATAATAATTTTATTTAATATTTCATAGTTCTTTCACAGATATTTGCAGTGAAAATCTAGAAAAAACCTGTAAATTGATAAAATTTCAGATTTCCAGTGGCACCCTAAATATTCTATAAGACCAAATTATAGATAGTGCCCAGTACCCTGTCTCCAATGAAACAGCCTAAAAGAATTCCGAACGAGACCGGGTGCCTTCATGGGACGATTTTCGGTTTTATGAAGAAGAACAAAAAGATAATGGACGTACAAGCTTGTCGAGTGGATTATCGACGGTTCATCTACGGCACATTTACCAGTTTATTCACGTGGAAAACACACAATGCCGACGCAGTGCTGAAGATGATGGGATTCGATAGGTTAAGTACACTTTCAGACTCTTCGGTGTGCTTAAAGGTGCCGTTAAGTCTGCAGGGTATAATATACCAGAAAAAAGCAGTCAAGATCAGAATGTTCTTTTAATTTTTATCAACTACTAGGAGAAATCAAAACGAATTTTGGTTTATTATTCGATGATATCAAATAATGAATCTTACTCTCTGTTCTGCTGGGGAGCACTTTCTTTTTTTACCCCGTTGTAAAAGAGGAAATTGTTAGTTCTGTGGAAGCATTTGAGAATAAAAAGAGTACTGGTATAGATGGGGTACCTATGTCCATCTTAAAGTCTATTGTGGATAATGTTGCTGATCATCTAGCATATATCATCAATTTTTCAGTTACAACTGGTAAATTTCCTGATCTCCAGAAGGTGGCATCTGTGATTCCTGTTTTTAAAAAAAAAGATCCTTGTAACATTGATAATTATAGGCCTATTTCAATATTAAGTGTTTTCTCAAAACTTTTTGAAAAAATTGTATATAATAGGATGATTTCGTTTTTGTCTCGTTATAAAATTATAACCGACTGTCAACATGGTTTCAGAGAAAAAAGATCTACTCAGACAGCAGCATTTTCATTAGTTGAATTCGTATATAAAAAATTGGACGAAGGAATGTTTGTGGCAGGTATATTTTTTGACTTGACACGAGCATTCGATGTTATAAACTTCGAATTTTTAGAAGTAAAATTATATAATATCGGTTTTCGTGGTATTTTTCTCCAATGGGTGATGTCATTTTTGCGAAACCGATCAATTTTTGTTAAAGTTGCGAATTGTTGGTCTGAAAAACAAGACCTCCATTTTGGGGTACCTCAGGGTTCGAGTTTGGGACCGTTACTGTTTTTACTTTTTATAAATGATCTACCGAATTACATAGATCCTGAAATTTTAATAATTTTTGTTGATGATACATCAGTGGCGGTCTCAGCTAGAACACTGAGTGACCTATCTGAAATTTGTAATTCACTGGTATTCAAGTTTTTGGATTGGTTTAAACTGAATTCTTTAATTCTAAACTTGAATAAGACTGAATGTATTCGCTTCAGTAATAGAATGAGTGATTGTGAACCTTTAATTGTTGAATGCTTGAACCATGAGATGGTTTCGAAAGATAAGATAAAATTTCTAGGTGTATACTTAGATAGCTCTCTGAAATGGAGCGATCATTGTGATTTTGTTTGCAAGAGATTGGCCAGCTCTTTTTATGCGATTAGTAGAATTAAGTACACACTGCCTAGACAGTCAGTTATGAATATTTATTATAGTTTAGTTTACAGTTTTCTAAATTACAATGTAATTTTGTAGGGTAATTCTATTGATTCTAATAGGGTGTTCATCATGCAAAAAAGAATTGTTCGACTAATTTTCAATTTGAAACCTAGGGATACCTGTAGAAATGTATTCAAGAAAAATGAAATACTTACTTTGCCTTCTCTGTATATACTTAGGACCCTATTGTACTTGAGGGAAAATGAATATTTGATGGTGAAGCTTTCCAGTTTTCACAACTACTCTACAAGGAGTATCACAACACTTAGCATTCCTTTTCATAATACCGCGAAGTATGAAACTAGTCCTCTGTATCAGGCAATCATATTGTATAATCATCTTCCAACTAGGATTAGGCTGTTAGACATTAAACTATTTAAGAAAGTGGTAAAAAGTAACCTTGTTCGGAAAAGTTATTATACTGTGGGGGAATTCTTGGGTGATAATACCTTTTGTGGGGAATAGTATCTGTTCTTTTCATTTTTGACTTGTCCTATACATACTTGTATGTCTCGAAGGATTAATAAAATTCTATTCTATTCTACTGATCGACCAGTAAGTATGTAGATTTGAATGAACTTATAAAAATTTCAAAAAGGACTGCCGTGAAGGCAGCAGCTTTTGCGCGCATGTTCAATGTAGATGACCGCTTTCACGGCAGTGCTTTTTGAAATTTTCTACTGATAAATTACTGGATTTCAATTCGATCAAATCTGTATTTTTGGAAATATTGGAAAAATAAAATTTTGATTTTTCCAATATTTCAAAAAATACAGATCAGATCGAATTGAATTCCAGTACTTCATCGACAAATAACAGTTCGAAGTTTCATACAGAATTTAATGAGGATGATATGATAAGAAAATCATAGAAATTTTTTTTTTCAAATTGTTCTGATGACACGATTATCACGAAATTTCGCATAAAGTTGTCTTTCAGCATCTTCAAACTAGCTGCGAAGTTTTATCAGGACTGAATCAGTATTTCCCGAGTTATACCGAAAAAAACAACGATATCGGGAAGAAAACCTCGAAATTTGACATATTTTTTCCCGATATCTCCAAAACTTATGATCGTATCGAACTGAAATTTGGTACACTGCTGTGAAATATGAAGCTCAAAGTGTGAGTGGTATTTTTTTTTGTATATGATGAATAGTTTCCGAAAAGTTTTTTTTAATTTACTGACAATATGATCCTGACAAAATCTGACTCAAAGTTGCGCGCTATTATACTCCACCTAATTGCCAAGTTTGAATCCAATCGCTCAAGTAGTTTCTGAAATAAAAAATAAATAACTTCAAAATTTCAAGTGGCTATAACTCCGAGACTATTCGACCGATTTGGCCCATTAACAACCGCTGCATCCCAATGCGCGACCTAGCCTGAAAGTTTCAAGTTGCTAGCTCACTCCGTTCGACAGTTATCGTGTCCACGTCCGGCCGGCCGGCGGGACAGAATCGATTTTGACACCGGATTCGTCATCAGTGAGTCCAACCTAGTCGATTGAGACCATTTTCGGCTCAATCATCCAAAATTACAGACATTTGGACAAAACGATAGCACGCTGTTCCCCTTGAACATGCGCGCAAAAATGAATGCGCGTATGTTCACTTTTGGTGATACGTTTGAACATGCGCTTAAAAGCTTCGATCTAATCTGTATTTTTGGAAATATTGGAAAAATAAAATTTTGATTGGATATATCTACGGAATCATCGGGCGGATTTTACCCATTCACGAATTCGGCCTTCGTAATTAAGGTCCAAACCTTCTCTACAAATATCGAGTTTCTAAGTAGTTTCTTCCGAAAGTTCACGACCGGCTGAACGGCCGACCGTATACACTTCCGTAACAACTTAAAAACTCGATATCTGTAGAGTAGATTCGGACCTTAATTACGAAAGCCGAATTCGTGAATGGGTAAAATCCACCCAATGATTCCGCAGATATACCCATTCAGAATTTCATTCTGCAATATTTCCAAAAGTTCAGATTAGATCGAATTGAAATTTTTTTTCAAATAGTTCTAATGACATGATCATCACGAAATTTTGCACAAAGCTGCCCATCAACATTTCCAAATTAGCTGCCAAGTTTCATTCGTAACGAAAAAGCATAACATAATAACTTCCGAAAGAAAAATCTCAGAAATTCAATATTTGTAGAGTAGGTTCGGGGCTTAGTAACGAAGTTCGAATTCGTGAATGGGTTAAATCCACCTTATGATTTTATAGATATACCTATTCAAAATTCTTTTCGCAAAAATTTAAAATTAAGGAATACGGAAATCTAGTTCTCAATTTTGAATGTACATGAAGAATTTCATGAAGACCACATGAATATATAAATACGTGAAATAACGACCCTCGGCAAGAATTTGACCATGCGCGCAAAAGCTACTGACAGTGCTTTTCTAGAATTTTTTGTTATTTTCGATTATAACTTTCTTCCTGAGCAAACAAGTGAGAATATAGGGATTTCAGATTATAGTGTATAGTTTTCAATTTTGTAAAATTAGGGGACTTCATGAAACTTTCGACGCATGAACTTTTCAATACAATCTACATTTTGCAACTCCAACTAAAATTTCAGAAATATTTTTTTTTGTTCGATTCCTGAAGTCTCAGAACTATCTTGCGAATACAAGCAAATTCAACAATAGGAATCGAATGGATATAAGCACATACTCAAATAAAATAAGTAAAGAGCCAACACTACGATATGCTGGTAAATTACGGCAATACAACCACATTCAAGTTTCATTAAACCTCATTAATATCCCAAGATCAGGCACCTGCATACGGTCTGCATGCCAATAGCCGCGAGAAATATTAGAATTCGGAGAAATTTCGACCTTAATAGGAGAAAACGATGTTCGTTCTGCAGGCTTCACTGATTATTTTTTGAAAATTTTTGAATATAAAAAGTTTCAACATTGCGGATTCTTACCATTTTTGCACGCATGTTCTAGGGGAACAGAGTGCTATCGTTTTGTACAAATACCTGTAATTTTCGATGATTCTGGCCGGCCGGTCGGCCGACGACACGATAACTGTCGAACAAAGCCAGCTAGCGACTTGAAACTTCTAGGCTAGTTCGCGCATCGGAATGCCGCGGTTAAATTCGTTAATGGGCCAAATCGAACAGATAGTTTCGGAATTATAGCCATTTGAAATTTTGAGGTTATTGCCCTCATACTTCAGAAAGTAATGGATCGATTGGATTGAAACTCGGCAGTTAGTTGAAGCATAATGACGCGGAACTTTCAGCGGAATTTCGTTGAAATCGTATAGTCACTCAATTTTAAAAAAATTTCAAAATTTTTTTTCTGAAACTATTGTTCATATTCGAGAACAATTTCGGTTATAGCTTGAACTTCATATTTCACAGCAGTGTACCAAATTTAAATTAGATTCGTCTATTAGTTTTGGAGATATTGGGAAAAGATATGTAGAATCGGTATAACTCATGAAATGCTGATTCAATCATGATGAAACTTCGCACCTAGTTTGAAGATGCTGAAACACAACTTCGTACAGAATTTGGTGATGATCGTATGATTAGAACAATTTGAAAAACAATTTCAAATGTTTTCTTTCAAACACATATTTAATATTCTATGATCTTCCTATCATATTATCTTCATTAAATTCTGTATGAACCTTCGAACTGTTATTTTTAGATAAATTATGTACTGGATTTCAAATCTATCTAATTTGTATTTTTGGAAATATTGGGAAAATAAAATTTTGAATGGGTAAATCTGTGGAATCGTTGGGTGGTTTCTACCCATTCACGAATTCGACCTAACGGTCGGACCGTATTCACAATAACTTCCAAAAGAAGCAACTAAGAAACTCGACATTTGTAGAGTAGCTTTGGGGCTTAATTACGAAGGTTGAATTCGTGAATGATTAAAATCCGCCCAATGATTCCGTAGATATACCCATTCAAAATTTTATTTTCTCAATATTTTCAAGAAGACAGATTCGATCGAATTGAAATCTGGTAATTTATAGAAAAAAAAACAAGAAAAGCACTGCCGTGAAGGCAGCAGCTTTTGCGCGCATGTTCAAATTCGTTACCGAAGCGGTCATCTACATTGAACATGCGCGCAAAAGCTGCTGCCGTCACGGTATTGCCCTTCTAGATTTTTTCAACCATTTGCACCCAAACAATTTAAAAAAAAAAGTTATATTCGAGGTATTGTTGGCTTTTAAGATTTCACTCCAGGCGTTTTCATTCCTTTTACTCCGAATAATATCGGAGTAATATCTTATCCCACTGTTGGTCACGGCGGTAAATGCTACCAACCGAACCAATATTTCAATCCAATCAAATTGAAACTGCCAACAGGCACAAACTGTTTGCGAAGTACTTCATGTGATCAGTGGCGATCATAACAATATTTTTTATATTCTCGTTACGGTCTGAACTTTGCCATACAACATATCATATGAAATGAGCCCTATAAAACGCAATGCTCCACCGCCAAGAACAAATTGGTTATCCTGGGCCTGAGAAATGGACCATAGATCCATAACTTCCCTGCGGTTTTATTAGACAATGATATATCACGGCATTCGAGCCAACATGTTACAGAGATAATAGGCAGGGTTTCTGTGATTTTACACGGCTGGAAAAGGATATAATTTCATCCACCAAAACTAAGAATTATGAGTTTCGCATTCACTATGTAAGATCATTTCATGGGTGTTTCAAATGGCGCGTTTTTTTTTAAACATAAATAAAATATAGATAGCGCACTGAATTCGTTTGGGCTAGATCCATATAATACATAAGGTGCGGACACTCTTTGATATATTTTGGATCCGAAATGAGGTCCAAACTTTGTCAAAATAAGGCTTTGTTGGCGTACTTCAGTTTTCGCCGATAGATGCCGGTATAGGAAAATCTGCCATATAAAATCTGAAATATTTACGGAAGTTACCGACCTGTCATAACAAAACTAGTCAAATCAGAACTTCTTTCTGATTTTCTGAGTTGGACCATACATTATTTTCAAGAATTTCCGATAATAAATTCATTTCGACGAATTTAAATTATGATTATTCATTTCATTCAGTCAGAATGGCGGTAATATACTCTTTCTTTGAATACACAAGTCTGGAACTTGATATTTTTGAATACCTGCTTATTGCAAGAGGTATTTATTATATCCATTATCTCAAATCATGGAAAGGAAGTATTCCAGAGTTGCGTTTTCGAAAATACCACAAGAAATCATTTGGAACGATAGATACTACAATAAATTTGTCTGGTTTGAAATTCGTCTGATAAATTCGTATGAACATGAACAGAGAAGTGAAAATTCATATATCAATTTCAATAATAATAAACATGAACATTTCCTCCAAATATTTGCATCAGTAGGTATTTCACATAATTCATAACTTTTGAATTGAATATGTATTAATAGGTACAAACAAAATTTGAAAGAGATCCAAACCATCCATTAGTAATATTAATCTCCCGTTTCGTTTTTACCGTTGTTTTAACTTCTTGTATCCATCCATGAAAGTGTTCTCACAATAAACCTCATATTGCTCCTTATTCCCTTACACATACATATTTCATATTATTAATGAGTAGATGTTCCACATTTGTTAAACTCCTCTTATGTAGTAGTGAGAATCCATAATTGCAAACATCTGATTAATTTTTTGGGAAATAGTTTCATCAGATTATAACTCGATTAATTTTATTCAGCGGAATTAAATGTATGCACTTGCAAAAGCAACGTAAGCGCCATCATCGTTTACAGAGCCAAGTAGCCCAAGATTTGACAATTCTAGGACCGCGTTTTGGACTCAAAGTTTTAGTGGGTAAAGCTACTTTTTGTTCGAGGGAGATTTGGGTATTTGGGCAATCGGAGATTCTTGCTTATTAACCGACGACGATCACGTGACTGTCGTCGACCAATAGGGTGAATCTCTCGGCCAATAGTGCGAATGTCCGATTCCCCAAATACCCAAATCTCCATCGCAAAGAAAGGCTCCTTAATAGCAGGAAAGTGTCGACACCTGATATATTCTATACATCTATGTCTGGGTTTTTTGACATTTGAGAAGTGTGATGTATGACATTTATGAAAATGGCTTCGAACCCGATACAACAACGCGTTCAAATTGTCGAATAACTTTATGAAAATCAGCGTTCTGTGGAAAGTGTTTTTAGAAAATTATGTGAATTTCATGGTTTACATAATCGTCCATCTCGAAGAACTATTGGTCGAATTATTAAAAAATTTCAATATCAAAAAAGTGAAAAATACAGTTGTAACGGTCTTTCACAAGAAAATATTGGTTTGGTTCGTGAAAGTGTTGCTGAAGTCCCTGGAATGTCCATTAGACGATGTTCGCAACAAGTTGGACTTAGTGGGTCCACAACATGGCGTATTTTACACAAGGATTTAGCTCTGAAGGCATATAAGGTTCAAATAACACAACAACTAAAGCCATTAGATCATTTAAAACGTCGTTCTTTTGTCAATTTCATCAATAAACAACCAGCTGATTTTTCTCAAAAAATCATGTTTTTCGATGAGGCACATTTTCAACTTGGTGGCTTTGTTAATAAACAAAATTGTTGTATCTGGGTTGAGGAAAATCCACGAATTATTCATGAGATACCTATGCATCCTAAACGATTCACTGTTTGGTGTGCATTATGGTCAGGTGGTGTAATTGGACTACTTCCTTGAAAATGCTGCTGGTGAAGCTGTAACTGCCGATGGTAATCGATACCGTCGGATTATAATAGAATTTTGGTGGATTGAATGAATGAATATTTATCTAGAGGACATTTGGTTTCAACAGGATGGCGCTCACCTCACTTTGCAAATGACACAATTGATTTATTGAGACAAAAATTTCCTGGAGGAACCATCTACAGAAATGGTGATGCCAATTGGCCACCAAGATCATGTGATTTGACACCGATGGACTATTTTCTTAGGGGTTGTGTGAAAAGTCAGGTCCATAAGAATAGTCCACAATCGATTCCTGAACTAAAGGATCAAATTATTCGTGTCATTAGTGAGATAGAGCCTCAATTATGTCAAAATATCATTAAAAATTTAAAAAAAAAGAGTGGACGTCTGTAGAGCTGAAAGAGGAGGCCATTTGACAGATATTATTATTCGTATATGAATGATACTTCAATTACCAATAAAATAAAAAGTTTTTGAAAATGAATGCAAATTATGTTTTTCATTTATTCTCGAAAAAACGCGCAATTTGAAACACCCTTTAAATATTGGTTCTCTTTTTGGTATATCTGAAATCTTAAGAATCATGTGAAAATTGGTCTGGATGATTGAAATTGCGGCCAATTGACTCGATTTCAGGAATCACTATTATTTATCTTTGTCAATGGGGGAAACTACCCAGGATTCCCTATCAAAATAGGGCGATCCCTGCATTTCACCCATAATGGAAAGTAAACTAATCACTATCCATAGTTGTAATACAGTTGGCACAATGAGTTCTAGTTAGGGCGGTCGTTTATCTCACAGTTTGAAGAAAGATTCACATTGTCACCCCCTGTATTATTAATCTTTTGTTCAATGGAGTGCGACGAACTAGGATGGTATTCGTATAGTCATAGAGCCCATTATTACATACGTCTGAAGAGTTGCAATTTCATTGTGGCTCTATTGGATTATGTCATTTTTTTCTTTATGGGACCTTGCTATTCATTTAGATGGGTTTCTTCTTTTTTACGTTGTTTCTCTTTGTTCATATGAAAAGGAATAATTGGGATGCGGTTTTCAGTTGTGCGAAGAATTCTCCCATGTATCAATTCAATCAAGATATTGGATGAATGAAAAGAAAAGAAAGTCCTCAATAAAAGATACAAGCGAAAAAATTTAATAAATTAACTACCACTTTGTTCTTCAAGTCAAGATTGAAATGAAAAAGTGAGAATATCGAAGCTGATATACTATATGTCGAAGGAAAGAATATAGAAATAATTGAAAACAAAGGATGATTTCGGACAAACTAGAGTAGATTTGATGTCATATACTGGGTGATTTACCGCAATGGCCCACTAAGACGTTTATGGAAAATTGATCATAATTTTGTGCTGAAATTTTGCATGAGGGAGTTATCGACAATTGCTACCACAAGTTTTTAAAGACCTCTGTAACTTACGGTAATAAAAAAAGGCCTATTACTTTCTTGTTTCAAATGGCACACCCAGTATATTATTGCTTCATTAGATATCTTGTCTGGTAACATTTGCAACTGTTGTTTGCCTTACCTTAGGTGAAGCTCAACTATTTGTGTGTTATTTGAGTATTATAACAATCTGGTCGATTCTGTTTGCAAATAGCAATATTGCTTGGAAAAAGATATTGCTATCATAACATGATTGGCATTATTGGAATTCTGATCAACGATTTTGAGCAAAATGATCTGTCACTTTAACAAGAATCTTGCTATCAATATTGCTATCTTAGCAACCTCAAAATAATACTTGCTATACGCTTGATAACAAGATAGGTTAGAAAGGGAATCTTACACAGATCGATTTGTTTCAGTAGTATTTCTTCTAAGAATTCGAAAATATTTGAGATAGGGTAGTATGTGCTAACAGAAATTTGTTCAAGGTTCTCTAGAATATTCAATTTCAAGAAAAATTCTTAGACGAAAATACCGGCATAGTAAGCAACAGCTGAGATGATTATTCTAATGATCTCAACAACAGTCATTCCTTTGAATTGCCAACAGAAAAGTTCATCGAATTTCGAATTATTAACTCCGGCATATAATTGCTACATTTGATTTCTGGAAACCAATATCCTCTTGGTTTCCACGAAATTGGTCAATTTGACTTTGATTGGTTTTTCTGTTTCGTAATATTTTTGAAAAAGTCGATGTTTGCATGAATAAAAAAAAATTTATTAATGGAAATGTGTTCAAGGTTCTCTAGAATATTTAATTTCAAGGAAAATTCTTCGACTGAAATACAGGCAGTATAAACAACAGCCAATCCCTCTGAGGTGCCAACGAAAAAGTTAATCGAATTTCGAATAATTAACGGTTGAATAAAATTGCTGCATTTGATTTCTGGTAACCAATATTCTATTGGTATCCAGGAAATTGGTTATTGATTAATTTGACTCTTTTCGTTTCTTTACTTGTTCATGTCGATGTTTACATTAAAGCCGTAGATAGAGGTTATGTATGCGAAATCATAAAAAACTCAAAAAGTAGGGTTATTTGCTTCTTCCTTGTAGCTCTAAAGTCACAAAATACAGTGTTGTTAGTTCTAAAATCACCGATTATGGAAGTCCACGATAGCAATATTGCTGTGACAAAATTCATAACCAACATTGCTATAACACTCGGAACAGAATACGTAACATCATAGCCATATTGCTTTAAATTAGAAAGATAGCAATATGACTAGAATTGCAAGGTTCATAGTAATACGCAAACAGAATCGACCTGAATGTGTAATATTTGGACCGAAAATGTAGCCTATCCTGAATAGGAGAGGGTCGTCAACTTGGATGAATCAATTTCATCAAAACTCAAGATTTTTAAATTAGGACATATTATGATTTTCAATTCATCAGTGGACTCTACGCAGAAGGAAAGGGGAAAGAAGAATACTTTCCTAGTTATCTCATTCATAAATTTCAGCAATCAGAACTACCAAGGGTAGAATTCTTGTCGTATATGGACAAATGAAGGTAGAGGAACACGAAGAAAAACTATTGGCCAACCGAAGAGTCAAGATCAAGTTTCTAAGTCTTTTCTTCCGGAAGTTATTATCTTTACGGTTGACCTCACGGCCGGTAGTAAACAGAATAACTTCCAAAGAAACAACTCAGAAAATCGGTTACTTGTAGAGTACGTCTGAACCTTAAGAAGCAAACATTACCTCGAATACAACGGGAGGGGCCAGAGTTCGTATTTTTCGAAGAATTTTTTTGGTGCAAATGATTTTGATGCGCAATGTTGCCACTTCTCCATATTCAAGAATTTTCAGGAAAATATAAACTGAAATTAAGTAAAAATGGGAAAATGACTAATATTGCGCATTCTCGCAAAAGAATTAAGTACATCAAAATAAAAATTCAAAAAATACTCTCTGACGACTGCAGAATGACACCCCGTTTTTCCTATAAACTCCAAAATTTCTTCGAATTCTAAGATTTCAGGCGGCTATGGAAACGTTTAAACATGTACCTGCGATTCAGGTGCCTAACTTGCGATATTAACGAGGTTCAATGAAACTTGAATGTGGCTGTGTTGCCTAGTCGTAATTCAACGCTATGTGGTCTTGTTTGCTATTAAGTACGAAGGCCGAATTCTTGAATGGGTAAAATCCACCCAATGATTCCGCAGATTTTCCCATTCAAATTTAATTCTCCCCGTATTTCCAAGAATACAATACATTTGATCGAATTGGTCTAGTACTTGATTGAAATTTGTCATTGTGAAGATTCATATAGAATCATCATGAGGATAATGTAATCATCAGGAGGTCGCAGAATGTTCTAATGACACGATCACCACGAAATTTTGCACAAAGTTGTCTTGTCAATAAGCATTTTCAAAGTGATAGCAAAATTTCATCACGACTGAATAGGTAATTTGGAATTATTTCGGAAAAAACAATGATTCCCAGGAAAAAATAACATGAAATTTGGCATATTTCTTCCCAATATCCCCTAGACTTATAATCGTATCAAACTGAAATTTTGTACAGTTGTGTGAAATTGGGAGTTCAAGGACTGCGAAACCTTACTTTCAAATACGATGAATCGTTTCAAAAAAAATGTAGAAATTTTTTTTTTCAAATGCTCACTACGATGTGAAAAAAACTGCAAAAAGTTGCGTGGCGTTATGTTCCAATTAACTGCCAAATTTCAATCTAATCACTGAAGTAGTTCCTAAAATATCAGGGAAAATAACCTTAAAATTTCAAATGGGTATAACTCCGGAACTGTTTGATCGATTTTGCCCATTAACGAACTCAACCGTCACACTTTGAAATACAACATATCCTCAATGTTTCAAGTCGATAGGATTCTCCTTTTTCCGGTTATCGTGCCTACGGCCGGCCGGACTGAATCAATTTGACACCGGATTCGTTATCAGTCAGTTCAACGTAGCCGTTTTAGACCATTTTCTGCTCAAATTTCGGAAAGTATAGAATGTCCATAAAGTTAGCAGAGCCACTTGCACGGAAGTCAATGAAAACCATCTCATTAATTGTCGTTTATTTGTCGATAATTTGTCGGGAAAGAAAAAAATTCGTCGCGCTTCTAGTTTTTTTTTAAGGGGTGGCTCTGCCAACTTAATATTAAGTTAGCAGAGCCATTCCAAATTATGCATCGAATTCGATCAAAAATGTTATGAGTAATTGTCGAGTATTTGTCGTAGACCATCTAGTCTGAAAAAAACAGAAAAAATAATTTTTTTATTGCTTTTCTATAGGTTTTAGTGAATTGTTCTGGTTTCTTAGGAAATTTGTCATATCCGGCAACACTGCATTTGTAAATTGATATTTCAGGTATGTTTTCCGTATCATTATTGACTGATATTGGGTTGTATATGTTAAATCTTCTATTTCCCGAGATGAACAATTTTCGTTTCAATGCTGAATAATGGAAATATTCCATTTTCACGGATATACATAGACGTAACTTTGTGATACAAGAAAGTTAAGTGGATGACCGTTTTTTCTTCTGGAAATGAGCTTAACGATTGAAGGACGACCAAAAAATATTTGTCGTGAAAGAAAAAAAATTGTCGCGCTCTTTGTTTTTTTTTTAAAACATACCTGAAATATCAATTCACCAATGCAGTGTTGCCGGATATGACAAATTTCCTAAGAAACCAGAACATTTCATTGAAACCTATAAAAAAGCTGTAAAAAAATTATTTTCCCTAGTTTTTTCAGGCTAGGTGGTCTACGACAAATACTCGACAATTACTCAAAACATTCCTGATCGAATTCGATGCAAATTTCAGAATGACTCTGCTAACTTAATTTTGAGTTAGTAGAGCCCTTTTAAAAAAAACAAAGAGCGCGACAAATTTTTTTCTTTCATGATAAATATGTTTTGGTCGTCCTTCAATCGTTCAGCTCATTTCCGGAAGAAAAAACGGTCATCTAATTAACTTTCTTGTATCACAAAGTTACGTCGATATATATCCGTGAGAATGGAATATTCCCATTATTCAGCATTGAAACGGAAATTGTTCATCTCGGGAAATAGAAGATTTAACATATACAACCCAATAACTCATGTTTGTTTGTAGTTAATAGTATGTTTTGCAATTGTGCTATTTGACATTTGAATAAACATTATTATTATTATAATTATTATTATTATTATTTTTATTATTATTATTATTATTTTTATTATTATTATTATTATATCAGTCAATAATTATATGGAAAACATACCTGAAATATCAATTTACCAATGCAGTGTTGCCGGATATGACAAATTTCCTAAGAAACCAGAACATTTAACTAAAACCTATAAAAAAGCTATAAAAAATTTTTTTTCTGTTTTTTTCAGGCTTGATGGTCTACGACAAATACTCGACAATTACTCATAACATTTTTGATCGAATTCGATGCATATTTTAGAATGGCTCTGCTAACTTAATATTAAGTAAGCAGAGCCACCCCTTAAAAAAATACTAACAAATTCTCGACCAATATACGACAATTACTGAGATGGTTTTCATTGACTTCCGTGCAAGTGGCTCTGCTAACTTTATGGACATAAGTATAGATATTTGGACAAGTTATTCCTTCTGTGTAACACTTCTGATGTCAATGAGTAAAAGTCCAACATCAATCGTCAAAGTAACAACATATTCAATTTCTTGCTTTAATGGTAGACTCCGGACTATCGTTTACATTTCCTGCAGCTCCGGCAGTCGGAGGGCGGGACCGGACTGTAACCGGATATGCGCATAGACACCCGATACCGGATTGCCGTCAGGACCGGAGCACCGGAACTTCCTCTGGGGGCGGTGCGGAACGATTCGGTGGTTTTAATTTTTGAAGACTGGAAGCGTTACGGTTTGTTGTGTAAATTTTTTTCTGTTGTGTTGAGTTATTTATTCTGTCAAGTGGTTTGTTAATCGCTAGATTGATATAACTACGAGTTGGGTACAGAATTTTTTAGGAGATCATATTAATTATAGAGGAGTGCCTACATTCTTGACCAATGTTCGAAATGTATTTTGAAAATCACTTCCAATGGTTGCGCAGAATATTTTAGTGAATAACTCTTAAACTGTGCTCTAATTCTTCCGACGATCATTTGTTCACAAAAAGATAAATATTTCGATGAAAGAACCTAGAAAAGCACTGACGTGAGGTCAGGAGCTTCTACGCGCTTGTTCCGTTGCCAAAGAGGTCACCTATGCAAGTATTGACCCTGCCAAATGCAAATTTTTCATATGGTCCTCACGAAATTCTGCATAAATCTCAAGCTATAATTTTCGATCAAATACTAGATTGCAATTCTATCTCAATGAAAAATGCTACCTTGAACTTTCAGCCAAATAGGGTCTACAGAACAATGAGCAAAATAACTCACTCCATTCAACAAAATGCAGGAGGACTCTTCAATTTTTTTGCTCATGGTTCTGTAGACCCTATTTGGCTGGAACTTCATTCAATTTCGGTAGATGTCACTCTTGAAGCTGTCATTTTTTGACATTTGACAAGTAGAAACTACACCATTAATGAAAAATGGAACGATACACGCTTCAACAACGCATTGAAATTATTAAAATTCACTATAAAATTGGTGAAAATTTGGCAGAGACGGTTCGTTAAACTCGAACATTTTTGGGTCGTCGTGAAGCACCTTGTCAGACCGCAATAAAGAAATTGGTGGAAAAATTCGAGCTGTTGGAACAAGTTAGTGATGTGAAGAATACAGCCCGTGCACGTCGCTCAAGAACAGCCGAGAATATTGCTGCTGTAGCCGAAAGTGTTGAAGAAAACCCAGGTTGGTCCATTCTTCGTCGTTCTTTGGAATTAGACATTCCACAAACGTCATTACACCGTATTTTGCATATAGATTTGTGTCTTGAGGCTTATAAAGTTCAGTTAACACAAGAACTCAAGCCGGCCGATCATCAACAACGTCGTGTCTTTGCTGATTGGGCCGTTGAAATGCATGAAAATGATCCGGAATTCCATCGAAAAATCATCTCGAGTGATGAGGCCCATTTCCACCTCGGTGGCTTCGTCAACAAGCAAAATTGTCGCATCTGGGGCTTGGAAAACCCGATGGTTATTGTTGAAAAGCCTCTCTATCCTCAACGTGTGACTGTTAGGTGCGGTTATGGTCCGGCGGAGTCATTGGACCTTACTTTTTCGAAAATGAGTCTGGAGCAACAGTTACGGTGAATGGATTGCGCTATCGAGAGATGACGTTTACTTTCAACAAGACGGCGCTACATGCCACACAAGCAACGAAACCATTGATCTTTTGCGGGAAAAGTTTCCGGAGCGTGTTATCTCTCGAACAGGTGACCACAATTGGCCACCGAGATCTTTTGATTTTACACCTTGTGACTTCTTCCTTTGGGGCCACGTGAAAGAGAAGGCCAATAGCCCAGCGTCGATTCAAGACAGAATTCGTGAGGCTATCGAGGACATAGGGTAGCCACTTTGCAATTTGTTTATGGAAAATTTCATTAAAAGGATATGGTCCTGTAAGCGTGGTCGTGGTGGTCATTTGCCTGATGTTATTTTCCACTATTCACGGCATAGCTTCTTCTTTATAATGAAAGAAACATCGGATCATTTATATTGAAAAATGGAATTTTTCTTTGAATATCCAAATGACACCTCTTATCGGAAAACCCATTAGAACACCTTCATAACTACGAGGTCACCCATCTGTCCAAGCTGTTCTTGAATCCATTCACCGAAGATACGACGATTTCAGGCAAGGAGTTCCAAACATTGAAAATTTTTTTTTCAATGTTTGACAAAAACATTGGCCTCTGGGTAGTCATGAATTTTTCCTTCGCGAGCTTGAATCCATGGCCCCGTAAATTGTTCGTGTTCATACGGTACATGTTCATTATATCCAGACCAAAGTGACCATGGACGGCCCTGTAGGAGAACTTACCCTACAATTATCAAGCTACTGAGTAGATTCTTCCGGAAGTTATTTTGTTCACTATCAGTGGTAAGGCCGGCGTTAAAGAAATCAACTCAAGGAAGAATCGACATAGGGAATATATTTGTAGAGTAGGTTTTCAGTTTGATAAGGAAGGTGGAATACTCAAATGAGCTGAATTCGCCAATTATTCTTTAGATAGTTATACCCATTCAAAATTTTGGATCGAATTGCAATCTAGTAATTGATCGAAAATTATAGTTTGAGATTCATGCAGAATTTCGTGAGGACCATATGAAAAAATCTGCGTTTGGCAGGGTCAATACTTAGCAATACTTAGCAACGAATAAGCGCGTAAAAGCCCCTGACCTCACGTCAGTGCTTTTCTAGGTTTTTTAATCCATAAAGACCATATTTGGTTCAAAACTTGGAAGTCTCAGACACTGGGCAAAACGATAAACCTTTTGTTCCCTAGAACAAGCGCGAAATGAAAGAAAATAACTTTTTGCTCAATATGTTTCTTTAAATAAAATAAATATCTGATCGAGTTGAAAAGTTGTTAAATATTGACTTCAATATCGCCCAAGACGAATATCCGATCAAGCTGCGAAATTTGAGAAACTGTTGTTAAGTAGTGACGATTCCGATAAACTGCTCATGCGCTACGGGGAAGTACCGATAAAACTTCCTAGGAATAATTTCTTGGTTTTCTTCTCGATATCGTTGTTTCTTTCGGTATAACCATTGAGTATTGAAGTTAATACTCACTGATAAAAGAAATTCTGATTCAATCATAATGAAACTTCGCAGCTGATTAAAAGATGCTGAAGGACAACTTCGTGCAAAATTTCGTGATGATCGTATCATTATAAATAACAATTTGAAAAAAATCAAATATTTTTTTTCAAATATTCAATATTCTGTGTCCTTCTCATCATCTTATCCTCATCAAATTCTGTATGAACCTTCAAACTATCATTTTTCGATAAAGTAGGTACCTACTGGATTTCAATTCGATTTTTGAAAATATTGGGAAAATAAAATTTTGAATGGGTATATCTGCGGAATCATTGGGAGGATTTTACCTATTCACGAATTCGGCCTTCGTAATGGAGGTCCAAACCTACTCTACCAAATATCGAGTTACTAAGTTGTTTTTTTCGGAAGTTATTTGTTTACTGTCTGCCGTTGGGCTCAATATTTGTAGAGAAGGTTTGGAGCTAAATTACGAAGGTCGAATTCGTGAATGGGTAAAATCCGCCCAATGATTCCGTAGAAATAGCCATTCAAAATTTGATTTTCTCAATATTTCTGAAAATACAGATTAGATCGAATCGAAATCCAGTTCTTTATAGAAAAAACCTCGAAAAGCACTGCCCCGAAGCTAGCAGCTTTGGCGCGCATGTTAGAAATTTTTGCAAAGCGGCCTTCCCCAGTGAACATGCTCGCAAAAGCTGCTGCCTTCCTGCCTTCACGGCAGTGCTTTTCGAGGTTTTTTTTCTGGGTATCGATGTTATTTCCGAAATAACTCTTAAAATACTGATCCAATCATGATGCAACTAAATCACTAGTTGGAAAATGCTAATGCAAAACCTTGTGCAAAATTTCGTGATGATCAACTAGTTAACACAATTATAAAAAAATTTTCAAATTTTTTTTGGTCCATGAAACTGAAATTTCGTGCAAATGCGGCTCAACTCCGAGTATGTGCTTCCCCAGATAATCGTCCTATTCAAGAAATAATATCAGAAATATTGGAAAATCCTTCCGGGCAGTATTTCGTCATCAAGAGCATTCAAATTTCAAAGAATCATTATTACCACCATTAAAACTGATCAATCACTCAAAACATTCATAGAAAGGATAATAATCCGTAGATAATTCGGTTGTTCGATTTCTTCCCTACCAAAGCTGACATCCCATTCTATTGAGGCATCAACGACGTACAATAGCGGAGTAGTTCTTGGAATAATCACGTTAACATGGTCGACATCGGTGTTATATGCGAGGAATTAAAGGGGATTTGGTGGTTTAATTTATAATGTGCATGTGCAACAACCCCGACGAAAGGCCGAAGTCGTGCTGCCCCGTGATAGGTGCTCTCTAAGGGTTCTCACACACTAAGAGGAAAATGTATTGATCCACCACATATTTTCCATTTTTTACGCGCTTGTTCAAGCCGAAAATCGTCCTTAACGATCAAATTGAGGTTCCTGAAGAAGAATTCGTGGTCAAATTTAATTATGTCAGGCATGTGCTCTAACTTCGACTAAAGCTTATTGCGCTGGTCGCCTAATGAACAATGCCTTAACAATACAAACGATCAACAAAGCGAACTGTAACATTTTAGAGTACAAATCTGACTACTTCATCACATTCATCAGACAAACGAGAAAATTTGCAAAATCAATATCGTCTTGTGAGACTTTTGTCAAATTGACATTTTCGAGAATTCACTCAGTATGAAGTTTTTTTCTAATTCTACTTATTTTCTCAGTAAATTCAGCCGAATATGGTTCATTTCTACATATAAATGAGCCAAATTATACTCCTGAATTTTGTTGTATTGGTTATAGTAATCCCTGTATTCGTGAAAAGAAATATACAAGGGAAACATCGCGGCAATTAGATATCAGAAAACGAGAATACAAAAACAACCGGAGGAATAGAGACATACAAAAAAGATCCCAAATAGCGACCATTGGGAATCACATAATAGATTGGGACGATACAGAAATTATGTCGGAACTGAAAAAAAAAATTACTGCATTTTGTGGAATGGCAAGAGTAATTTTGCTCATTGTTTTAAAGAAATGCACCATATTTGGCTGAATTTACTTAAAAAAAAGTTTAAATTATAAAACTTTAATATTAAGTATGTGAATCTGTGTTGCTGTGGTTTCTTGGAAATGTTCATTTGACAGAAGTCTCACAGAACGAAAAATCAAAAAAAAATAATTCTTCCAATTTTCTCGTTCGTCTGATGAAAGAGTCAGATTTTCACTCTGAACCGTTACCGCTAGTTTTGTTCATCGTTTGTATTGTTCCGGTTTTGTTCATTAGGAATTTTTTTTTCTATAGTGTCCTTGACAAATAGTTTAATCTTGCAATCCGTAAGTGCACTTTTTGCGCGCGTGTTCTAGGGGAACTAGCATGCTATCGTTTCGTCCAAATGTGTAAAATTTTCGAAAGTTGAACCGAAAATTGTCTCAAACGACTAGGTTGGACTCAGTGATGACGAATCCGGTATCAAAATCGATTCTGTCCGGACAGCCGGCTTTCCGTATGCATTATTACGATATCGACCTGAAACTTTCAGGGTAGGTTGCATTTCAAAATTCGACGGTTGAGTTCGATACTAGGTGAAATCGACCTACAGGTTTTGGAGTTAGAGCCCTTTGAAATGTTGAGGTTATTTCCGTGATAACTCGGGAACTACTTAAACGGTTGGATTGAAACTTAGCAGTTAGTTGGAATATATTAACGCACAACTTTTACAACATTTTGTTAAGATCGTATGGTCAGTAAATCTTGAAAAAATTGTTTTTCAAGATTTTTTTTTCAAAACTATTCATTATATTCAGGAAAAAGTCTTGCTCAGGCAGTAGGCTCGTGTTGTATAATTTTTTGAGATATTCGGGAAAAATATGTCAAATTTCGTGTTTTTTTTTCAAATGTTAAACATTCTGTGATCTTCTGATCATAATATTTCATGGATTTCTGTATCAACATTCGAACTGTCATTTTTCGATAAAGAACTGGATTTCAATTCAATCCAATCTGTATTTTTAGAAATATTGAGAAAATAAAATTTTGAATGGGTTTATCTGCGGAATAATTGGGTGGATTTTACCCATTCTCGAATTCGGCCTTCGTCATTAAGGTCCAAACCTACTCCACATATATCGAGTTTCTAAGTTGTTTCTTTCGGAAGTTGTTGTGTTTACGGGCGGCCTAACGGCTGACCGTAGACACAGTAACTAACTATTACTTGCAGAACTGGTTTTCCAATTCGCAAATATGTAATAGTGAGGACCGGAGCTGGTGGAAAGACTCTCCCGGACAGAGAGCCAATGTAGGTGATAATATTTACTGCTGCCTGCTGAATGGGAGAACGCATTTACTATCACTGGAGAAGGGAAATTTCAGAATAAATTCGACATGATAAGGTCCGCTTTATTTATAAATATCCGTAAAAGATGCCTCTGCTCCTCGAACAAGATAATTCTTTCCAAATATTGGTTTCTGTTAAGACCATCTCTGATTGGTTGAAATTTAAGTTGGGATACCTGATTTCATTTTAATAGTGTCAAGTTTATATAGGATATGTTCCGCAAATCAACTTGGTTATTTCGGTTGCGGGTTTTCCATTCCGTAAATGTGAAATATTCGGTTGGTTCCTGATGAAAAGAGGTTATTTACGGAATTTGATTGATGAAAAAACGTTCTTTCTATCACCTGAACGACAGTCAATGTTCAATGGTAACATATCCATAGCATAGAAGAATCTTTATTCACTTTATGATCCTCAGAACATAGACGAGACAACAATCAGCAATGAAAAAATTATGATATGGTCTATGGATCATAAATTGAGTATAGATTGTTCCATGATGTAAAAATCATGGTGGGCTCATCTGGAAAAAAAGTGACGTCAGCAAGATTAAAATACAAGGAAAAATATATTCTGTACTATGAATATGAATGAAAAAAGTGACGTCATTATTGGTAAATACGATCACAGATGAGCAGATGAGCACACCATGTTTTACTTATATCATGGCCTACATCATGGATTGTTCCATAATGTAAGCGAAACATCATGGATTCTGGTGAAAGATTGCTTTTTCATTAATCAAATTCCGTAATTAACCTTTTTTTCAGGAACCAACCGAATATTTCACATTCACTGAACGGAAAACCGGCAACAGAAATATCCGAGTTGATTTGCGGAACACATCCTGTATAAACTTGACATTATTTACATGAAGTCAGGTGTCCCAACTTAAATTTCAACCAATCAGAGATTTTCCAAAAAAAACCTATATTTGGAAGGAATTATCTTGTTTAAGGAGCCGGGTCATCTTCTACAGATATACATATATATATATATATATATAATTGAAGGAACTATTGGGTAAAGCGGTCAAAAGATTATAAGAAAATATCGTTTTTTACTGCCATTTTGAGAGCGAAAGTAACTAATGTTTTGAGTAACTATTCGAACAAACCATTTTACACCAATTACTTACGACATCTATTTTTCAAAACTAAAAAATTTTTCAAAGAACATCCTGAACTCATAGTAACTAAAGCTGATAAAGGTAATGTTACTGTTATCATGAATAAAAATGATTATATATCAAAATCATTAATAATATTATCTGACAAAAAGTATTATAAACCTTTGAATCGTGATCCTACATCTACATATCAACAGAAAGCTAATAAAATTATATCTCGGTTGAAGAAATCTAAAAAATTAACTACAGAAGAAGCCAGTAGATTAACTATATATAATCAAACATCTCCAAAATTTTATGGTCTTCCAAAAATACATAAAACAAATTTTCCTTTAAGACCAATTATTTCTTCAATCAATGCTCCTAATAGTAAATTATCAAAATTTATTACTGATATTTTGTCCATTTCTTATAACAAAAATAATGATTACTATACAGAAGACAGTTTCACTTTTTCGAAATTCATTAATAATACCCAACTTCCATCAGGCTATGTATTGATAAGTTTGGATGTAGTTTCTCTTTACAGTAACATTCCTTTCTATCTCATCAAAAATAGTATAATTAATCATTGGTCACAAATCTCTGAACATACTAAATTATCTAGAACTGGATTTCTTGAGATAATTGAATTTATTTTTGATACAACCTATTTTCAATTCGATGGGAAATATTTCAAACAAATTTTTGGTACACCTATGGGATCTACTTTATCACCAATAATTGCTCAATTAGTAATTGATGATCTTTTAGATGTTATTATTCAAAATCTAAGTTTCTCTCTTCCCTTTTTGAAAAAATTTGTTGATGATGTAATCACTTCTGTACCAAAAGACAAAATTGATGAAGTTTTAACAGTTTTCAATAATTATGATAAAAATATTCAATTTACTATAGAAAAAGAAAATAACAATTCTGTTCCATTTTTAGATACTAAATTAATTAGAAATGAAAATAATAAAATAAAAGTCGATTGGTATACAAAACCTACATTTTCAGGCCGTTATATGAATTTTCACTCTTTTCATGATCAAAAAATGAAAATAAATTTAATATTCAATTTACGTCAAAGAATACACCAAATTTGTCATCCTGAATTCATTCAAAATAATTTAAATAAACTAAAACAAATTTTAATAGATAATTCATATCCCAAATGGTTCATTAATAAATTTTTATTCAATACTACCATGATAAATTCAACTATCTCTCACAATGATAATATAACAAATGTTTCTTCATCTCAAAATGTGAATCCACCCATTATTTATTTTTCTTTACCCTTCATTCCTGAACTTTCTCATAAATTGAATAAAATTTTTTCAGGAAACAATAATTTTAAGATTTGTTACAAACAAATATTAAAAATTGGAAATATATACTCTAAATTAAAAGATACTGATACACCAATGAAAAAATCTGGTGTAGTTTATAATATAAATTGTTTAGATTGTAACAAAAATTATATAGGACAAACTTCAACTGTTTTAAAAGAGAGAATTAATAGACATAAAAGCGATTGTAAGCTTGGAAAAAGAAGCTGTGCTCTCTCCGAACATTTTAATGATACCCTTCACAATATTGATTTTTCTAATGTCAAAATTCTTGATACTGAAATTAACAACACTAAACGTAAGTTCTCAGAAATGGTTGAAATTTTTCTTAATAGTAATTGTATGAACAAAAGAAAAGATATTGAAGATTTAAGCATAATTTATTCCCAAATTCTATTCAATATGAAACTACATTAATCCAAAATTCATGTTTAGATTCATAGAGTATTTTACCTCGATTTTCTAAAATATACATTAACAAGATAGCCAAATTTCACATTGACTTTTCAAGTAATCAAAATGACAATACTCAATAATTTCAAACAAAATTTCTTCAATTTCTCAGTGTTTTTGTATTGAATATCATTTGCGGGTAAGTTTTCTATTATATTAACCATTTTTTTATATAGTTTCATAATGTTTTTGTATTGTATTTTAGCCTTGAGAAAGAATCCAATAAAGATTCGAAAGCTTGGCAGTAAAAAACGATATTTTCTTATAATCTTTTGACCGCTTTACCCAATAGTTCCTTCAATTTTATACACTACGGTCAAGAAACTTTGAATAATTTATATATATATATATATATATATATAAATAACGCGAACCTTATCATGTTAAATTTGTTCTGAAATTCCCCTTCCCCAGTATCAGTAAATTTGGAAGAAATTTGTGGGTTGGCAACTTGGACCGAAGTCGTCTATTGATTATAAACAAACCTTGTGTCGAACTCGCCATGTGTGGACACCCTTACCCGCTAAACAAGGCTCACTCCCATCGCCCTTTTCGTGTCATTATACCTCTTCAGGGGTTCGAGAGCCCTTATTATTGTTCGCAAGCCGAATCCGTAACAACTGTATTATGATTGAGTTATACTTGATGTTTTTGGAAGAACACAATCGACCATTTCCTCTTGTAGCTTCTGTATTGTACCGCAAATCGTGCAGCTCTACTCTTTCATGGTGCAGGTCAGAGGATCTCGGGATGACAATGGATTTTGATGAGGAATGTGGACATCTTCTGGTTTTTTCTGGATCGTTGGGGTCAGTGGCATTTCCCACGTGTGAGGATATTTCGAGAAGTGGTACCAAAATTCGGGGAATGGTAGACTATCATTTTAAGAAGGGTGATTTTGGTACTAATTGTGGCAAAATTGTAATCTGTTCGTTGTTCTTTTGAGAATCCAACCTAGAAAAGCATTGACGTGAGGTCAGGAGCTTGTACACGCTTGTTATGTTGCCAAAGCGGTCATCTATACACGTATTGACCCCGCCAAACGCAGTTCTTTTTTTATATGGTCCTCACGAAATTCTTCATGAACCTCAAGCTATAATTTTCGATCAACTACTAGATTGCAATTCGTTCCAAAATGTCGAATCGGTATAACTATTTAAGTAATAATTGAAGAATTCAACTCATTTAAGCATTCGACCTTTTTAATTAAACTGAAAACCCATTCTACAAATATATTCCCTATGTAGATTCTTCCTAATGTTACTGTGTTTACGGCCGGCCTAAGGCCTAACCACTGATAGTGAACAAAATAACTTCCGGAAGAATCAGTCATCAGCTTGATAAATGTAGAGTAAGTTTGTTGTTTAATTACGATGGTCGAATTGGCGAATTTGAAAAAACCATCCAATGATTCCGGAGATATACCCTTTCAAAATTTCATTTTCCCGATATTTCTAAAATTATAGATCGAATCGCCGTTCAATGAAAAATGACAACTTGAAATTGCATGCGGAATCTCTTGGGGAATTTATAATAAGTAGATCGCCAAATATCACATACATGAATACAAAATTTGAATTTTTTTATTAATCTAATTGAACGATCATCAAAAAATTCCCTACAAATTTGCTCATCAACGTTTTTCAAAATACTATCTGGATCATTTTTGAGATATTGAGGAACTAGGCTCAAAATTTCGAATAGCCACGAAATTTGACATTATTCGTTTCCAATATCTTCTGAGATGAACATCGAATCAAACTGAAATTTGAAACAATTTCATTGAAATCTAATTGATAGTTTCCGAAAAAACATTGTGTTCCAAGAAAAATTTGGAAAATATTCGAAAACATAATTAATTTACATTTTTCACAATTCCAATCCTAAGGATTTTCAACCTTATGTTGAGCGAAGGTATTCTAGAACTATTAACGAAGTTTGAATCATGAGATCACTATGACTATGATCAGAATAATATAATGGTAGTTTTATAATTTGCAACGAACAATACTATCCGAAATGTTACTAAAGTGTTCTCTTCAATCCATGTTTCTTCCATTCCATACATACGTTTCAATTCATTCTGTTACTATTTTTTGGTAATAAAAGAGAAAACGAATCTTACTGCTTTATTTTCAAAAGTTATACTTCTAATGAATGATATTTCTGATGCAGATACTTAAGGCTTTAAAAGACAAGATTCAAGTTTGAATACTGCAGCTTTTCCTTTATATGGTCTCAAACGACTAGGTTGGGCTCACTGATGAAGAATCTGTGGTCCAAATTGATTCTGTCTTCAAATTCTCAGGTTAGGTTGAGATCCTGAATATCTCGGTTAAGTTCGTTAATGGGCCAAATCTGCTACAACCATTTGAAATTTTGATTTTTAAATAACTCGAAAAATATTTATCAGATCGAAATGAAACTTGGTTGGAGAATAAACAGTGTCAATAAGAAGAATTACCCATGGAAAAATTCGAAAAAAAATTTTTTTTTCTGAAAATTTTTATATTTCATTAAAATTTCATTGAAATTTCCAAGTCACCATTTTGCAATGTGAACAAGCGCGTGAAAGCTGCTGACTTCACTTCAGTGCTTTTTTGAATTTTTAATTTGAATCATTCGAGATTGAAAAGCAGTTAATAGGATACATTATCAAGAAATATCACTCGTTTTTCACTAAAAACTCCTAATAAATATTTAATATACGTTATACGTCTTTGGCATTTGTAAAAAAAGCTGATGATGTCACACAATAGAAACATTGACATATTGAACACTAGAGTTTTACGAGTCAATACGTACGTTGAAGACAATAAAAGTATATCGAAAGATATCATGTAAAAGTATCACGGACAAATCTGTATTTTACAACGATTGTATAATTACAAAGTTTTAATTTCCTCGCATATGTATTTTCTTGAGAAACTGAGGAAATATCCTCAAAATTTCAAATGGGTATTCAAGCTCCATGAACAACCCACCGTTCCTACACTCTAGGTCTATTCCTCCGAAAGATAAGTAGGTACGGGGACGGTTGGACAGAATTGGATTTCATCACGGATTCTTTATCAGTGAGTCTAACCTAATGGATTAAGACCATGTTTGGCTAAAAATTACAGATATCTTGGCAAACTGATAACGATCTTCGTTCCCTAGAACAAGAGCATGGAAACAATCCTTTCTGTTTTCTAAATTTCTCACCTAACAATTGTTCATTTCCGATTGAAAGGCGACAACATTTGTTCAACCATCAACAAATGAAAACAAGGCACAAAGCATGTATTTTATGAATTAATGAAAAGCATTTGATAATTATCATAATTATTCATAGCAATGATTCAAAAATCACAATACTCATATGCAAGAACAAGATTTCAGACTTAATATTCAACAGATGATTAACCGAAAGACAGGTGATGTTTAATCTACTGATCTCAGCATCTATGTATCCAATTATAGGATCAGTTCTAGTTGAAAAAATAAACATGTAGTAAAATATTTCACACCAGATATTGTGTTGTTGTTTATAGAACCAACAATATATTATTTCACACCTGTTATGTAGGAGAATTCGGGATACACAAGCACTTTGTATATCTGGTTAGCCATTTATATTTTGACTGACAGTTATTCAGATTGAACATGCTAACTAACACCGGCTAAGCACATAAGGAAAATAGGGTTGGAATTTTTTAATTGACTCTTTTCAAGTCTGTCGAAATGAAAATTCAATTTTTTCACTGAGCGGATCCTGACAGCCGTTCGTTGAAAGGATGAAACCATCCAATGGTTTCGAGTTCTATTGTTTTCTCAATGATCTAACAAATACAGATCCGATAGAATTGGAATTTGGTGTAATAATATAATAATTTGGTATAATATAATATAAGTAATTATGAGTACGGACGTCAAAATATTAAATGAGGATCTTAATACTTTAGATATATGAAAATTTATCTCCGAAAACACACACATCTCAAAAACCTAACTATATTATATCTTTCAGAATATTTCGAAATTTTTGATGGAAAAACTTTATTTTTTGTGTTTTTCCTTCAGACTCCTGTGAAATTTGAGTAAGGCCTCGAAGTTAACATTTAAAAACATTGTCCAAATGTCAGATCAATCTGATTATTATTTTTGAAAACAAATTAGTCAAATTTTGCTCTGTCAACGAATTTAAACAAGCGCTCCTGACCTCACGTTTCACGTCAGTGCTTCTCTAGTATTTTTCTTCTGGACAATATTGGATAAAACTCTAGAAGATTGTACTGACTATTTCCCTCGTCGTAATTTCCACCAAGCAGAAACGCGCAATTTTGAATTAAAAATGGTTTCTATGTGGAAAAACTGTTCGGCAGGAGCTGTCAGCAGTTTATTCGAGTTTACACGCGGCAAAACTTGACAGTTGTTGTCAACAAGAATTACAATACCTTTGAAAACCTATACATATATTCATGCAGAATAATCTGTTACTCATGAAATAGTCTTGTCAAATAACATTCGGGCATCTAATTGTTCCTGTGAAAAAAATCGAAAAAACACATTGCAAAGTAAAATTTTTTTTTAAAAGCATTCGTGCAAGTGCAAAAATCCTCGTCTTCGACGCGGATTTTTGTTGCCACCAGCACTCATGCTTCTCGTTAAAATATTACTTTAGATGCCCTTATGATATTACTTACGGTTAAAAAAAAAATTATTCAATCTCACGATTCTTATTGATTCCTCAGCGACACTGCCCAAGAACTCTTTCGAAAATTAAAAAATTTACTTCCACTGAGGCCCCGGAGGGATTCGAACCCTCGATCTCCTGTTTACTAGACAGGCGCTTTAACCAACTAAGCCACGGCGCCGCTGTATTACGAGGATATTTGCCTATTCTTAGCCATAACATAATGTTCTATTATCAACATTATTAATGTAAGTATTTCTATTTGTTGATACCATTTCGAGAGGACCGTATCTGATCGGTCCTCTCGTAAATTATTATTTAATTCTTCAAAACCAGCAAACAGCAACAAGCAAGTGAATCAACTGAATACCTACATACCTACTAAGTGTGCCTGATGAACTAACACTAGATATTTTCCGGTGATGCAAATTATATATCCGATATTATATTACAAAAATTCAGAATTCAAAGTAGGTACATCAAAAAAAAAAAATCAGTATTACGAGTAACAACGGAACTCCCACAAGTGATATCTACGATGTCGGCTTAATTGACCTTGATGATTGTTGAATACGATTATGAAATGAATCATTAATGAAAGCCATATTTACATGTAGGAATGGAAAATATATGTTCTCTACTGGTGTTCCATAGAGACTTATATATAAATTACTAAATTATAGAAATGCACTTACGTGATGTCAGGAGCTTTGACAAAGCGGCCACCAATTCAGGTGTTGACTCCATCCAATACAGCCTCATTTATGAAACGATTTTGCAAACTCTTAACCGTTCGATTCTCACGAAATTCAGCAAGAACCTACGAGACGAAATTATTCAATCAAGTACCAGATCTCAAATATATCCTATTTGTATAATTGGAAATATATCGGGAAAAGACCGTTTTAAATGAGTATCTAATATGCATGATTACAAAATGATAAATACCTGACACTAGAAATTCATAAGGTGAAAATAATTTTTCAAAGAGATAGGTGTCCAGTACAGTCGACTTCTAAGTATTCTATGATTTTGAGCAAACCCAAGATGTCAGAATTCTTTGCTTCTTTTGTTCTTGCTAACATTCCGGGGAAAGTTTATAGTTAGGGGGATTTTTTGGAAAGAATTTCTAATTCGACTCGGACAAGAATTCTGATCGTTTGAATAAAGCAAAGGAAAAACTGAATTTTTTGGAACTTTAACAATCCTGTATCTTTTTTCTGGAGCCAAATCTGGAAGAATCGTAAATGAAAAAGGTTTTATTTGATGGGAGGAATCTATGGTTGAAATTAATGTACACCTCAGAGATCCACTCTGTATAGTAGAGTCAGATCGCGGTAATTTGAGAATTTTGAAGAATGTAACGAACCTAAATATGTACAGTGCACGTCAAAATTATGGAACAAATTCATTTTCTCCGAAGAAAAATATTTGGCAACAAAATCCTGAAACAGGTCAATATATATATAATACACCTTGGACCACCATTCAAAAAATGATTCTCAGGCAAGACCGTTGAAGTGTTAATGCAAGTCATGAATTCAAATTCGTGTAGTCAACATTCTACAAGATGGCCACCTTCATTCATCATCCAGTAGCCATGAGGTGCAACAGATGCGCTTCTTGGAAGCGCAGGGAAGAATCTCTGAACCGGGAGGGGCACTAAATCGGCGGTGTTATAATTGCTTGTCACTACACCAGTGTCTTTTGTTTATGCGAGCACATTTGCATCTCTGGCCGGGACGGTCGTGTCTCTAAAATTAAACGCAAACTCGACCAGTTGTTTATGGACCGCAGTGTCAATATTTGCGATCGGATCTTTACGAGCTTACCGAGGTTCTGACAAATGAAAAATATGGGAACGGGGATCGAGGAATTAATAAGGATATGATTTTATGAGTTTTGATTCATGCATTGAATGCTGAGACTCATGCTGAAAAGATCAGGATTTACTCATCAGACTGCTAGATGAACCACTGATTCACTGAACCAAGAACTAAGCTCATATTTGATGGTGTCAGCATTTGGGGAAGATAAGACACCATATACATACAGTGTGCGTCAAAATTATGGAACAAATTCATTTTCTCAGGAGAAAAATATTTGGCAACAAAATCCTGAAACAGGTCAATTTTTGTTTCACTTTTACCAAATTTATATGCATTTTTGAAGGATTTTTGTTACACCCTGTGGCATCCCCATCAACCCTCTAAATTTTTTGAATGGGGGAAGTAGGTCATGTGGTCATTTTTTGGCAAGGTCTTTGTATCTTCTTTGCAGGCGTGCAGAAATAAAAAAAAAATTGAAAATTAGTCAGTTTAAAGGGGTTTTCAGTTTGTGCACTTTGTCATGGCTCATTCACTTTGAGACGATGGTACCTGATGAAATTTGTTACCGAATGAAAATCAACCGTTACAGTTTTGTTCATGCACAACTTTCAACCCCTACGAATCCTTTAAAGGAGAAAAAAAATGGAGGGGGTTGAAAGTTGTGCATGAACAAAACTGTAATGGTCGACTTTCATTCGGTCACAAATTTCATCAGGTACCATCGTCTCAAAGTGAATGAGCCATGACAAAGTGCACATACTGAAAACCTCTTTAAACTTACTAATTTTTCAATTTTTTATTAAATTTCTGCACGCCTGTGAAGAAGATACAAAGACCTCCCCAAAAAAGTACCACATGACCTACTTTCCCCATTAAAAAATTTAGAGGGTTGATGGGGATGCCACAGGATGCAACAAAAATCCTTCAAAAATGCATAAAAATTTGTTAAAAGTGACACAATCACTGACCTGTTTCAGGATTTTGTTGCCAAATATTTTTCTGCTGAGAAAATGAATTTGTTCCATAATTTTCACGCGCACTGTATATAATGAAATTCATTCATATTCAATAAACCCCTGAATCGAATATGGTGAAATGAATATTGTATTGGCCTTAAAAATGGATTCATTTGAGTTTCATGAATAACCATTTATCATTCATAAATGAATTTTATTAATGTCGAATAAATGATCGATCCATCGATGAAATGGATATATTTCTATCAAATGATGAATTTATCAGTCGTAAAGAAAGATAGTTTTTATGAACCTTATAATCAGTTAACAATGAGCGAAACAATTATTTAAATTTCATACAATTTTTTTCAATTCGAATAACAGAAATTATTCATATATTTTCATTGAATAACGAGTTCAGTAGTTGTGAAGAAATATATATGAAATTATTAGCAACAAATCAATCTTATTCTTGATTTTTTTTAAATTTTATTCTTTTTCAAATGAGTTGATTCGGCTGAAATAAATGTTTTCTCTAGAAAAATATATTTCTCCAATGAATATGAATTTTTCGATTTTTGTATTGAAAAAATGCGAATATCTGATTAAAATGTGAGATCTTCGATATGATAAGGTTCACTGTTAAATATATTTGAGGACCATATTATAAAGTCAATAAAACGTGATGCATTTGCTCAAAAATAAATCCGAGAATTAACTTCGAACATAATATTTATTTATAGAGAAAACAAACAATAACGAGAGTTTATGAATTGAACTCAAAAAGCGTTTCACATTCAATATAAAAACTGAACGCACTTTTTCAACAATGGTATTTAAACATAAATTTGTTTCTACAAATGAAACATGGATATTAAAATAACAAGTTTGATCAACTTCTATAAGAAAACTTCTACGTTCACTTGAATTTCTGGAAAATAGGCGCCTCAATAAGTAATTCAAGGACGATTGTGAAGAAGTGCTGAATGCAGGCATATTAATTCTGGTAAAACTAGAATCAGTTCGAACGATACGACTTATGTTATATTTGTTTACAAACAAGTGAACCAATAAAATAAAAATACAGCATTTCTGCTTTAGTTTGTATTGCATCGTACTTAAAAAAAAGTAAACAGATAGACATAAAAATCATTTTATAAGATACAAACAAAATGAGAAATGTCACAGCTGGCTGAACCAAAACTACCTATACACAAATGAAAAATATTTATGTATTTTTATGATTGAGTTCAGCTGTTATCAACTATAACAGTATATCTTGTTTTTGTCACTTCTTCAATCAGATCCCTCTCGTTGAATATGATTTTGTGTAGTATCTGAAGTAGGTAGTTGCAGAAGTGCTCGGTAGTTTCTCTGAAGAACCAGCATTCTTCATCAAAAATTCTGTTATTTTCATTTACACCTCAAAACATACGGATATGAAGTTGTTCTGAAATGAATATATTGTAATTTACCCTATGGGTAAATATCATCTTCGGAAAAATGCAGTGAACATACTTTCAGGTATTTTGTGACCTGTTTTCCAATTTTCGATTTCAAAATCCAGGCCTTTCTTCTATCGACTAGTTCTCTGTCAGATATTGTTTCCAAATTCAGTTAACTTTCATTTGGCTTTGGAAAAAATGAAAACTTAATGCAATAGTATAATGAATATTACAAACACTCCGGTATACCAAAATTTTAACTCAGAGAACAACATGTTTATGCCAAATTTTAATGAAAGCTGATTCATAGTTTTCTTTTATTTTCTAACGATCTGATTCTCACTCAAGTTACGCGTTGGTATTCTACAACGAAGTTCCTGATCGCATCAATACTTCTTGTGATATGGGGGAACTAACTTTAAAATTTCAAACTATTAGCTATCAAGGCTCCAATCACAAACTGTAAATTTCAAGACACTAGGTCTTCTCTTTCGAAAGTCAGAAAACGGTCGGTTGTACGGCCGGACATTATAAAGTTTTTTTTCAAGGAGTTCAATTTGATTTTTAAAACCTTAATTGACTCAAACCTCAAAAATTTCAGATATTTTGGCGGAACTATAACGCTTTAATAACATACTAGCACTGTGTATTTTCACCCACATGTTCTTTATTGTTCAGTGTTATGGTCACTAAATGTCCGATTCTTTTCGTACTTCGAGGGAAGAAGATGAAAATCAAATTGGAATTTTGATGAATCTAGAAACCTTGAAAAAAAGAAAATCCTCAAATACAAATTGATAAGGAATAATATGATCTCAACGAAAAATTAGTTGAGACTCTCGTTGAAACTGACAGAGCAGAAAGAGCCCTGCCTCGAACCATAAAACTCCCTGTGATTTATAGCATTCGCTGTTCGCATTGAGTAGGGTCCAGATGAGTGTTATGCGAACAGCGAATGCAATAAATCACAGGGAGTTTTAACATTCGAGGCAGCGTTCTTTCTGCTCCGCCAGGACTCGGTTTTCGACTCGAACGATGCATTTGAATGGATTATTCGTGTGCCGTCCACACTATTCGCCGAATCGTTTATCAAATTTTATTGCATTCGCTGTCCGGATTACACTCATCTGGACCCAGTTTTAAACTCATCTGGATCCGGCTTCAACCCGCTATTCTCAACTTATATGATATAAAAACCAATTTCAAAAGTCATCTGTATTTCCAACAATACGCAAGCTAAACACGACACCCGATTTAAAACAATTCTCGATAAAATCTTGATTCTAATTTATAGGGGTAGGAGGGTGTAAATATTCACCACAAGAATGCCCATGGTGTGTTGGGGGTATCCATAAAAAACACTTTAAAATGCTTGACAAATTAGAATTCTACACTGAACGATCTTATCTCTCTTCTCTCTCGGACGGCACGTCAGGTGCTTCCTACGAACTACAGGGTGTCATCGAAAAATAATATTTTTTTACGCGCTTGTTCTAGGGAATAGCATCTTATCATTTCGTCACGATGTCTGTAATTTTCGAATTTTGAGCCGAGTGGTCAAATTCAATTGTCTAACTTTCGAAGGAAAAGACTTAGCGACGTGAAATCTTCAGATCAAATTGAAACTTCCTGGATAGTTTTCGAGCAAATTTTGTGTGGATCCAGTTGTCTGAAAATTCAAAAAAATTCATTCGAAAATTTTTGATGAACATTGGAAAAAGGATTGCTGTATAGTTTAACGTCATCAGCGAAGAGTAGGCAAGAAGATCACAAAATTTGTGGCAAATCGAAGGAAAAATTCAGGACTACCAGAGGTAAATGTTTTTGTCAAACCGAGTTTTCAATGTTTGGAACTCCTTGCCTTAAATCGTCGTATCGTGAATGGATTCAAGAACAGCTTTGACAGATGGCTGACCTCGTAGTTATGATGGTGTTCTATACAATTTTTTTTTCCTCTTTATGATATTTTCAAACATATGTACTAAGTTCATTTCTAGGAGTTCACTTTTAGTTTAGTTTATTATGTGAGTTTATAGGTGTATACCTCAACTCTTATTCAAATAAAATAATAATAATAATAATAATAATAATAAAAAATCGGACGTGTAAAGAAGGAAGAGTGTCGGTCCCAAAACCGACCCCTGTGGCACTCCCGACTCAACTGCTCTATTCGAAGTAGAAAGTTTTAACAGAAAAGATGAGCACCAGGAAGAAATAATAAAAACATAAAACAATCCATTTCCTTAGGTTGAAAATCTCTATTTATTGTGTTGGGAATTTTCAATTCGATTTGTTCATGTATGAATTCATGCTGAGATATGTGATCTAACGCTGATTAACTCGAAACTAGCAATCATAACAGTTTATTACCTATTAACTCATCATTACATGTTTTTATATTGATACGTATACTATCATTTCAGCTTGATCTATAAGACTTGAGGTCTAATTAATTTTCATGATTCTTCCACTGTAATAATCACATCCTTATAAGTTTCAGGAACGTTCAAAAATAATAATTAATACTTCGATAAACTATATGGAACAATTTTAATTCATGTTGTCGTCCGAACTGCTTTTTTACGGTTGTTAGAAAATATACGTTTAAATATTCGTGACCCCCTGTATATGATTAGGCTTTATACAGCATAGAGCTAAGTGGACCCCGTGAAGAAAAAAAACATGAAATTTCAGGTATAACATGACATAACGATGGGATTTTAAATCTATTAGAGGCTGGTTGAGAATACGATACCTGTATTACAACAAAATTAATGTCCTTGATTCTTACCAACCTTAGTGGTCGTAGTGTTTTATGTTTGCCTCAAATCCAATTGATTGTTATCGTCAGTCGATTTAATGGAGATTTTTGTCTGTTTTGGGAGAGCATGCCATATGTTAGGAACTATCATTCAAGTTCAAGAATGGTCCTTCGAAAAGTTTCTCTAAAAAATTATTATAGTTAATCGTTATTCTTGTTGAATATTGCATAATTTGCCTGTTTGGCTCTAAATGTCGTAATTTATAGTGTTAGTAAAACCATAAAACCAACATCTCTAGAATGCGATATAAACTATTTTTTGTCAGGAGCAATTTTTCAGAACAATGTTGTCTAATTGATTCTATTCAAACAATATGAACAATGAACGAATCTTCACATTAAAATTCGTTAATCGTTTATTTTTATTATGTTTTTAATGTCATTCAACAGTCGACATTTTTAAAAAAAATTGCTCCTGAAAAATGGTTTATATCGCATTACATAGGGGCAATTTTTATGAAAAATAATTCTTCCAATTTTGTTTTTAATTCAACGAATTTCCCATTTTATTTTTTCTCTGAAAATTCAATTCTAGCTATGTTTTATTGTGAAGGGGGTTTCAAATTGCGCGGTTTTTTTAAGAATAAATAGAATATAGATGGCGCACTGAATTCGTCTGAGTATTTTGACATTTGAGGATTTTGATGTATGACATTTGTGAAAATGGCTTCGAACACGATACAACAAAACAATACGTTCAAATTGTTGAATTATTTTATGAAAATCAGCGTTCTTTGAAAAGTGTGTTTAGAAAATTACGTGAATTTTATGGTTTACACAATAGTCCATCTCAAAGCACTCTTGGTCGAATTAATAAAAAATTTCAAGAGACCGGTTCTGTGGAAGATCAAATAAGTGAAAAATTCAGTCGTAGCGGTCGTTCACAAGAAAATATTGATTTGATTTGTGAAAGTGTTGCTGAAGGCCCTGGAATGTTTATTAGACGACGTTCACAACAAGTTGGACTTAGTGGATCCACAACATGGCGTATTTTACACAAGGATTTAGCTCTAAAGGCATTTAAGGTTCAAATAACACAGGAACTGAAGCCATTAGATCATTCAAAACGTCGTACATTTGTCAATTTCATCAATGAACAACCAGCTGATTTTTATCAAAATATCATATTTTCTGATGAGGGACATTTTCAACTTGGTGGCTTCGTTAATAAACAAAATTGTCGTATCTGGGGTGAGGAAAATCTACGAATTATTCATGAGAAACCTACGCATCCTAAACAAGTCACTGTTTAATGCGCATAATGGTAAGGTGGTGTAATTCGACCTTACTTCTTTGAAAATACTGCTGGTGAAGCTGTAAATGTCAATGGTGATCGATACCGTCGGATGATAATCGAATTTTTGTGTCCTGAATTAATGAATATTGATCTAGAGGACATTTGGTTTCAACAGGATGGCGCTACACTTTACTTTGCAAATGACACAATTGATTTATAGAGACAAAATTTTCCTAAACGAATAATTTCCAGAAACGGTGATGTCAATTTGCCACCAAGAGCATGTGATTCGACTCCGATGGACTATTTTCTTTGGGGTTATGTGAGAAGCCAGGTCTTCAAGAATAATCCACAATCGATTCCTGAACTAAAGGATGAAATTATTCGTGTCGTTAGTGAGATAGAGCCTCAATTATGTCAAAATGTCACTGAAAATTTCAACAAAAGAGTGGACGTCTGTAGAGCTGCAAGAGGAGGCCATTTGACAGATATTATTTTTCGTATGTAAATGTCATAACTGATACTTCAATTACCAACAAAAAGATTTTGAAAATGAATGAAAATTATAAGTTTTATTTATTCCATAAAAAACGCGCAATTTGAAACACCCTTTATATTCTGATCGTCCATACGGTTGTCTACGATAAAAAGGTTTTTAATAATGTATAAGTTCATGAAAGGTGATAATATCTTTTGACCATACATAAAGTCTATGGCTGACAGGTCCTTAATTCCTAGAAGGTTGGACGCAATGCCTTGAATGGTTTTTATACGAAGCGTGTGGTGTAGAAGATAAATCAACGTGCTGTCATCTTTAATTTGTTATCGCTGACCGTTTTCGGATATATTGAGGTGCAAAAAACTATTTTACACATCAGGGGTTCTAACAAATTGAAATGAACATATTAAGTAGTTTGGGTTCATGGTTTGAATAATAGGAGTTCAGAGGAATAATTGAAAAAACCTAGAAAATCACTGACGTGAGATCAGGAGCTTTTACGCGCTTATTCCGTTGCCAAAGAGGTCATCTATACAAGTATTGACTCTGCCAAACGCAGATTTTTTTTCAATTGTGCTAATGGGCTCTCAGAATGACCTGGTTAGAAATATTAATTTATCAAAAAAAAAAATAATTCAGAAACTTTGATGGGATTTGAACTCGCTTCACTTACGGACAAAAGGGTCGCGTGAAAATCGGATTTATTCTGATTGTAATGACGAATTTGACCATATTTCCCGAATGCGGAGAGAGTTCGATTCCCACCAAAGTTTTTCAGAGAAATTTTTTTCTTGTTAAATTCATACTTCTATCCAGGTTATTCAGGAGGCCTATTAGCATAATTTTTGCATCCGTAGGGCCACCAATTTCTCAAATCAAAATTATTCAAGTACTGCGAGCGGAGTCTTCGGAAAGCTATAAAATGAAAACCAATGGATATTTGTTCATTCTGTTTTCACCCCTGTGTTCAGAATGTAGGTAAGTTCGACCTCGAAAGATTCCAACAATTTTGGGTGTAAAAAAAGCTGAGTTTGAATTTGGGAAAAATTTTTTTACGGAAAATCTTAGAAAATTAAGTTCATTGAAATAATGCTATTCAATTTGGCAACCGAAAATAATTAATTTTCAATTTTGTAGGTTCTCTGGCATTTTGAAATATTATTTCCAGAATTCTACACAACAATTGAATTGACACCCAAAAATACTAAGATGTGACAAGAAATCGTCATTTCAGAGGTTACGTATAAATCTCAACAGTTAAAAGAATATTGCTCAAAGTTGACATTAAACATTCTGTACCTCGCTTATGCTTCGAAAACGGGGTATATCTCATAAGGCAAAAATGACTTTCACAATGTCATCTATGCGGCTATATATGTTTGACCAGTTTATGGTGAAACACCCTGTATATCATCCGCGATGAGAACACTTCATGAAAATTATTTTCAAGCCCTTGACAGTTAACCAGAGAACATTTAAGACTTTTTTCCCAGCGGAAATCTATATTTAATAGAGAACGATTGTATAAATTGCCCGATCATTACAAAATGCTGCCTTGCACGTGAACCATTTCAATCTTCGGACGGTTTATATTATGTACTTTTCGCTTCACCGTGGCAACATCAATCCTCCTTTCTACACACACATACTAAAAACAGCTGTCTGCCCAATGGTAACCTGATACTTTTAAGAGGTTAGCTCCATCTCGCTCCCTCTTGTTCCGAGTAGAGCAACGAGGGCCCTTTACTCTCATGCCTGAAAAACAAACACATTAAAATGAACAGCAGCGAACACTGGCAACGCCTATAAATAGACCATGTTCTTTTTGTATGGGACTCAAAACTGCCAAACAGAGCTGGATTCTGGATTTTATTCCTCATACAATCACACTTGGTTGTAGGAAATGAGATAATAAAGAAACATATTCACTAATAGGCGGGTTCTGATAAATGCAGAACATTGCCTATTCATTTGATTTGATACTTTAGCAAATTTCAACACATGCCGATCGTTTACACAACAAGTCTTGAAAAAAAACTATAAGGAATCAATTGAGCCAAAGTCCCCCTTTTACAGAGTTATCGCGTTCACAGACGGTCTTTAAAACATTGGTTACCCCTGAAATTCTAAATGACATTCCAATAGGTCATTTTACAATCAAGTATTCGATTAAAATTTTCTGAGATTTGTATTTTTGTAAATATTGGGGAAATGAAACTTCGAAGGCCTCCGGCTGAATTTAATCTCGGTTGTTTTGCTAAGGAATAACTTATAGATTCAAAATTTTCAAAGCAGTTTGAAGCCGAAATATGCAGGTCGAGTTCATAATGCACAAAATCCGACAAACGGTTCAGCACGTGATCCCGATGAGCTCCCATTCCAACATCAAGTCCTTATGGCTCATATGTGAACCCTAGGTAAATATCACAACCTAAAATAGAAACAGTTTAATTTATTCCAAATATCGTAAAAAAACGTTAAATCATCATACTACTATATATCTCCAAGATTTTGGAATTTCTTCAGATATAAAAAAATTTTCAATTATAACTTTTATTAATTTTTTTCGAATTGTTGTAATGACACCATCATCACGAAATTTCGCACAAAACTGTGCTTCCTTATTGGCCAACTAGCTACCAATTTTCATTATGATCAGAACAGTATTTTTTAAAATTTTGTCCAGAAATATCATTGAGACGATTATTCCACCAAATTATCAGAAAATTTAAATGGGATCGAAATAAAACTCATTACTCTATTGTTAATATCGACCTGAAGGCCTATGCAAAAGCTTTCCGAAATTCAATGAATAATTTTCGAGAATACTAACAGATATTTGGAAAATTTTTGAAAATCAGTAGCTCCTGAGATATTGGGGAAATAACCTCAAATATTCAAACTGGTACAACTCCGAAACTGTTTGGCTGATTTGGCCTGTAAACGGAGTTAACTGACGAAACTGAAAGATTCAAGTCTCTAGTTCTTTTTGTTCTCAAGTTATCGTGCGAACGGAATTTGACGACGGATTTTTTATCAGTGAGTACAGCACAGTAGTTTGAGAACATTTTTGGAAAAAATCCGAAAATGACAGAGGTGTGGACAAAACGCTACCACCCTGCCCGCAAGACTGCACTGAACATTGTGATGTTCCCAGCACGGAAATTTCAGTATCGATAAAAATATTCATTTCATTTTTATTATTTTATTTTCCAATGTTACCTACTGAAGTGAGTGAATTTTTTCGAAACGAAAATTCAACATTTTTTTAACGTTCTTATTTGAATTTGGTCAATAAGTCGTCACCGCATTGTTACGTTCAAAAATTTTAGGAAAAGAAAAATTAATTTCCGAAAAATATTTTGATATTTACCCTTCAAAACCCTCAGTTTGAGCAGCGCCTAATCGAAATTTTCAGAGTGTGTCCACAGCTATAGTTTGACATCCCGAGTATCAAGTGTCATATTGTCATATTAAATACGTAAGTTCTGAAGAAATTACATGAATTCCATTTTGAAGGTCCTTGTCGATTTTTCGAAGAAAACCTGATCTGATCTTCGTCCAATGTGTTTGTTCATCGAATTTTTGTCTACTGCCTTCTAACAAAAATTTGAAATTTTGAATTGGAAATTTCAGTGGAGTTTGCATAGGTTTTTCATTTCAGTCCAATTATGTGAATATAGTTGAACAGATTCCAAACAACACATCATCGGATTGAACTCAGATATTCCCCGATACAGCCCTGCTCCAGTCTGTGTGAGTTTGGTCCTAGATCCAGGATCTCTTATCATCATAGATCTACTACGTTAGAACGTCCATTCTGCCCTCTATGCCTCCTCTTCCTTTTCAACCCTGAACAAGAGGTTAACTTCGAAAAATGGTCCATTATTTTTGTACACTCTGCCAACTTCAAACGGGTTCTATTCTACCCAAAATCATTGAATCGATTTGGAACGAGCTGAGCGTATAATCTGGGTAGTATAGAGTTTCGTTAAATTATAGGTTTAGTCAATCAACAGATTTTTTGCATTTCGAAAAGGTAGAGCCTGTTGTGCAATCGCCCACAGAAGCATCCCTCGTGTTCTTCCTATGGACAAAAAGGAATTCAGCCAATACAAGAAATGTTGCTTGCCGGTAATTCTCATGCAGCGAGAGATGTCGTACTTGATTTTTTTACTGTTTTCTGACATAACTATTGATGGCTGAATTTCATTATATTCTCCTAAGATCAAATATGACACATGCAGATCATTTTTTAATTTTCTGTGTCTAGGGTTGAATTTTGTGAGGTTTTCGCACAACCATACTTCTTCTTCTGTGGTTATATTTGAATACAACCTTGGAGATATGAATCATTTCGAAAATATTATAATTTTTTTCCATGATGAAAAAGTAAAATAACTTATTCCCGCTTTATATGTTTATTTTCACAACAGTTATTTCGTCATGATAACATGACTTCATCAGTCGAGCATGGTAACTGACTACATTTTTTTCCAGTCTACAAATGATATCATTGCACAATTCGATGTACTGGGTACCTATTTTAAAACTATTTAAGATTATACATCGATTTATAGAATTCCAGAGTTCATACTTATTTAAGCAACTTCGAAACTATTTGAATATAAAGGTGCAAAATTCCTGAAATGCAAAATAAAATAAGAATAATAAAAAGAAATAAAAAAAATTGTTCCTCATCTTTGAGAACCTTGGCTTTTGAGCACATTTCAAAGTTGATTTTGATTTGATTATTTTCTCGATAAACATAAAATAGCATCTTCAACAATTTCAGTACAATTCCACAGAGATTTGCAATTTTGTACACACCACATCAATCAATTTTGCGAACTATGAGGTGTGCCACAAAAAATATTCTCGATTTATTGGATAGTAATGTATATTTGTATACACCATCAGAAAGTAAAGATTTCAACAAACAAAAAGCTCACCATATTTTTAAAATGGTAGATATTTTGGAGTGAAAATGCTTTTCCGATATTTAGTAATAATAAAAAAATTACAGTTTATACAAAAAGGAACCTTTCGTGATAAATATGTTTTTTGTAAGAGATAAAATAAAAAGCCAAGACCATTTGAATTTTTCGCATAAATTTTAAGGTTATGTTCATGTGTATTGTGTGTGAATGAAAAAGTTGTAGATGTTTGGATTACCTTAAACTCTGCTGTTTAACATTTTTCCATAGGACTCGTAGTTTTGTCGGAGATTGAGATAAACTGTTTTTTACCTCACCCCTTATACTTCCCGACCTCTGATCACCTATACATTATTTCTTCTTTCATTTTTGCTCGCATGCTCTAGGGAAACAGTGTGCTATCGTTTTAACCAAATATATATAATTTTAGAATTCCGACCTGAAAATGATCTCAAACGACTAGGTTGGACCCACTGATAAAAAAATCCGGTGTCAAAATCGATTGTGTCCGGCCGTCTGTATGCACGATTACGGGCGTACAGAGATTCCTATCGACCTGAAACTTTGAGGCTAGGTTGCCTTTCGAAATGCGATGGTTAAGGTCGTTAATGGGCGGAATCGGCCAAGAGGCTTCGCAGTAAGAGCCCTTTGAAATTTTGAGCTCATACCTATGAAAATACTGAAACAAGTGAACTAAGACTTGGCAGTTGGTTGAAGTATAACAACGCGCAACTTGTTGCGAAGTTTCTGTTGAGATCGTACTGTCAGTAAGTTTGGAAAAAATTTTTTTTTCCAAAAATGTTTTTTCCAAAAATGTTTTTTTCCAGAAACTGTTCATCATTTCTGAAAAACGGTTCGTTCAAGCCTTGAGCTTTATATGTTGCAGTAGTGTACAAAATTTCAGTTTGATTCGATAATAATTTTTGGAGATATTCGGAAAAAATATGTCAAATTTCATAGTTTTTTCATCGATATCGTTGTTTTTTTCGGCAGAAACTACTGATATGACGAAACTTGACAGCCAGTTAGGGAATGCTGATTGACAACTTTGTGCAAAATTTCGTGATGATCGTGTCATTAGAACAATTAAAAAAAAAACTAATTTTTTTTCCAAATACTCAATATTCTGTGATCATCTGATCATATTGTCTCCATGAAATTTTGCATGAACCTTAGAATTGTCATTTTTTGATGAAATACTGGAATTCGATTCGATCTTTTTTGTATTTTTGGAAATATCGGGAAAACATTTTGTATGGGTATTTCTGCGGAACCATTGGGTGGATTTTATCCATTCAAGAATTCGGCCTTCGTAATCAAGGTCAAAACCTATTCTACAAATATCGAGTTTTGAAGCTGTTTCTTCCGGAAGTTATTGTGTTTATGGTTCGCATACAGTCTTAATTAAGAAGTTCGATTTCCTGAATCGGTGGAATCCACCCAATGATTCCATAGATATACCCATTCAAAATTTTATTATCCCAATATTCCCAAAAATACAGATTAGTTCGAATTGAAATCTACTACTTCATCGAAAAAAACCTAGAAAGGCACTGACGTGAAGTCAGCAGCGTGTTCAAAGGATATCACCAAGAAGTCAGTTATATATATTCTGTTCCTTTTCTAATGAGTTTCATCCTATTATTCATTTTTTGACTTTTCACTATTTTCAAAGGCTTCAGCCCTGGACTATACCAGTCGAAGGTGTAAACTCAAAATTTTCCTAGTTACATCGTTGTTTTCATGGATTGATCTGAAAGGTTGATTATTTGTAGAAATAATAAATTCCATTCTTCCTTCGTCCGAAACTTTTCTTCGAAAAACCTGGAGCTAAATCCAACAGTAGATAGTGACGGATGCGATTGAAAAGAATTCATCAAAAAATTCGCACCTTCTGCCTAGATTTTCTGTGTTGAATCTGGAGAGTTCTTGAAAAAGTCTAGTATTTCAAAATTCAACACTCTTCATGCCTTCAAATTTCCATCGCGATTTGATTTTGATTATTGGATTCTAAACATCTAGGAAAGCACTGCCGTGAAGGCAGCATGTTCAACGTAGATGACCGCTTCGGCAACGAATTTGAACATGCGCGCAAAAGCTGCTGCCTTCACGACAGTTCTTTTATAGATTTTTTTTTGATGAATTACTGGATTTTTAATTTGATATAATCTGTATTTTTGGAAAAAATGGAAAAATAAAATTTTGAATGGGTATATCTACGGAATCATTGGGCGGATTTTACTCATTCACGAATTCGACCTTCGTAATTAAGCCCCAAACCTACTCTACAAATATCGAGTTTCTAAGTCATTTCTTCCGGAAGTTATTGTCTTTACAGTCCGGCCCATTCAGAACTTTATTTTTCCAATATTTCCAAAAATACAGATTAGATCGAATTGAAATCCAGTACTCCATCGAAAAATAAAAGTTTGAAGGTTCATACAGACTTTAATGAGGATAATATGATGAGAAGATCACAGAATATAAAATATTTGAAAAAAAAATTTCAAATTTGTTCTAATAACACGATCATCACGCAATTTTGCACAATGTTGTCCATCAACATCGCCAAGTTAGCTGCAAAGTTTCATCACTATTGAATCAGTATTTCCTGAGTTATACCGAAAAAAACAACGATATCCAGAAGAAAACCACGAAATTCTACATATTTTTTTCCAATATCTCCAAAACTAATAGCCGTATCGAATTAAAATTTAATACACTGCTGTGAAATATGAAGTTTAAGCTATAACTTAAAATTTTGCTCGAATATGAACAATTGTTTCAAAAATTAAAAAAAAAATGTTTTCTTAAGATTGAGTAAACATACGATTTCAACGAAATTGCGCTCAAAGTTGCGCGTCGTTATGCTCCAGCTAACTGCCAAGTTTCAATCCAATAGCCTCAGTAGTTTCTGAAATATGAGGAAATTAACCTCAAAATTTCAAAGGGTTATAACTCCGAAACTATCTGGCCGATTCGGCCCTTTAGCGAACTCTACCTTCGTATTTTGGAATGCAACCCTTCCTGAAATATTAAATGTGATAGAATCCTCCGTACGCCCGTTTTCGTGGTGACGACCGGCCGGCCAGACAGAATCGATTTTGACACCGGATTCTTCATCAGTGAGTCCAACCTAATCGTTTAAGACCATTTTCGGCTCAATGATCTAAAATTACAGATATTTGGACAAAACGATAGCACACTGTTTCCCTAGAAAATGCGCCCAAAAACTTACCCTACCAAAATTTCCAAGAATCCCCTACCCATATCATATGCACATGTTGGCATTTTTTTCGATATCGGCAAACTCTTTGGTCACTAGCCCTGGTGCGAGTTGTTGTTCGACCTTCTAGGAACCAAATGACACTATCGATTAGCCTAGCGAGTTACGTCCTGATGCATATAGACTTGATGAAAAATGGCGTTTCCCCTTCTGATTCTCATCTTTCACCGCGATTAAACTAAGATGGATCAGGTTACTAATGCAAACGCATTCGGAACAAACACCATACTGAATCTGATTAAGTATAATATCTATCATTATTGTGGTAAGTATGCATTCGTGTCCCCTGGGATATGCCATCAAAATCGCATTAATTTTTATGGTATTTGAAAATGACACAAATAGAATTAGGCTGGTCTCAAGTTCACCATCGAAGTGGAGAACTGACGCTGTAGAAAGTTAAGAATTTTAGAGTATTTTTTTAGGTTCTTTATGGGTTTTCACTTCCAATATTTGGAACAGAACTATAAAAATTAAATAAAAATTGTTTTTTTTATCATGAAAAACGCCCTTGCGGATTGCAGTATCAAAATATTTGCCAAGGTCAGTTTCTTGCAAAACAGATTGCCTAATGAACAATACAGGAACAATACAAACGATAAAGAAAGAGAACTGTGACGTTTCAGAGTATAAATCTGACTCTCTCATCAGACAAATTAGAAAATTTCAAGAATTATTTTCTTTCGATTTTTCCATCCGATTTGAGACTTTTGTCAGTTTTGACAGTTTTGAGAAAATACAGCAACACAGATTCATTTGGTTTGAAAGTTTTTCAATTCTACCTCTTTCTTAAGTAAATTCAGCCAAAAAGGGTCTATTTCTACCAAACAATGAGCAAAATTACTCTCTCCATTCAACTAAATGCAAGAGGACTCTTTAATTTTTTTTCAAATTATCTGATTCCAATATCAGTATTTTTTTATTGTCACAAATCTATACATGGTTCGCTATTTGGGGTTTTTGTATATCTCTATCCTTAGATTGTTTTTGTTTTTTGATATCAAAAAAATAGAGCACAAAAACAACTTAAGGAATAGAGGAATACAAAAATCCCAAATAGCGAACCATGTATGTTCGATCATTGGGAATCACATGGTAGATTGGGACAATACAAAAATACTGATGTTGGAATCAGATAATTTGAAGAGGAAAATCAAAGAGTCCTCTTGCATTTTGGAGACAGAATACAGTATTTTAACTATTTGTATTTGAAATACAAATAACAAAATACATCCAGGTGTTACGTAAAATGTAAAAATTCAGCTCAGCTATTTTATGGCTAAATAAAGACCTTCCTTAGAGACAGAAGATTTTTGAATGTAGTATCAGACAAACAGCCTCTTGTTGGGGAATTAATAAAATCTGCTAAAGAAAACAATCTTTCTACAGGTATTGATGGACAGAAACTTGTGTTATATTGTATGAACACATTTTTTATGTTAGGATAATGTTCAAGGATGGTAAGCTCTTTGCTCCTATCGTTATCGTATGATTGCTAGCAAAAAAACTAGATGAAGCAGATGAACGTCGCGCCATCTGAAGGGAGATTCAAGGACTATTTTCTGTAGAGCGCTAAATGTATTTGTTTGAAAGTATTTCGAAGACAAGAGTATCGAAATACAAAATACTTCAGCGTCAGGTATTTGAAATACCAATTACAAAATACATTTTCAAGAAGTAATTGAAATACAAATACAAAATACGTATTTGTATTTCAAATACGTATTTCAATTATAAGTAATTGAGATACTGCCCAGCCCTGATGACAATTGTCATGCTCTACAATTCTTGATCGAGATTCAAGAATTGACCCCTAGTACCCGCAAATTCGAAACATTCGCACCATGCAAGTAGAAGCCGCCTAACGCATCCACTCACCCTCAACAACCATATGTTCAAGCCGTGGATGTTCGGAAGCCAGCACCCTACATTCGATATTAACTTCGATAATCCACCCCCTATTGTAGTCTATTAATTTTCCAGTTGTGGTACGTAATTGGAAGGAACTAGGTCGCCGTAAACGTTTCCTGTGCCAAGGCAAGGGGAAGAAGCCATCTCGCCTCCGTCCAGAATTGATTACGGCGATTATATTCGATCCACACTGTATAATTTATGAGAACACACCCTTCCGATTCTATTACGATAATTTCAACACCTGTACGTGTCTAGATGGCCTTTACAACGCTGACAGATAGGTGTTTTCCGTATATTTTGCCGGTTGCTTATCTTGTATCTAGATAAACAGTGAGAAATCTGAATTTGTATCAAACACCTGGAATATTCATGGCTTGCTAATAAATTATTCCCGTTAATTTGGGTTTTTAAGCGATTGACTATCTAATCTAGGATTCTTGATTTATCACGTAGATAGCTTTGTGTCAGTCAATTGTAGGTGATGTAAGACCTGGTAGGTGGAATAATATCTTGGATTCTACAGTTATGCTGCTTTCACAAAGTCTGGTTACCGACGTACGACCAAAAACTGCACGGTCACGTTCTTCTTGTGCAGTTTGAATCAGCGTTGTGAATAATTTTTTTTCATAAAGGGTTGGCCACTGGATTGGGACTCTTTTGTAATGAGAAGTAGGTATGAACTCAATTTTTGTTATAAGTAGTTTATTTTACAACAGAAAACAGCTTCATTTAAACCATCTTATTACGAATAACAACTTTAATGATCTAACTTTCATTTGTCGACAATTCAAAGGAACACAGGGGGATCAGTTTTAAAAACTGCAAAATGTATCAAATAGGTGAATAAATATCAGCTTAGCACATTCGCCATTTTGCACACACAGCTAATATTAAATCTGCCCTCTGACCGGGAGGGTCTAATAAACCAGGTTCGGTCTTCCAAGCGATAATGGGGGTTTTTCTTTACACGAAAATGCAGTAATTTTCATGAAAAACCTTTAGGACGTCACATTTCAAACATATAATTTCAATATTATATTTTTAAAAAATTGTTTGATCACCTAAAACTGAAAAATAAAAATGGGGATTTGCATTTAAAGGGATTTGTCATGAGTGCACGATATGGCAACGTAGAATTCAGCTTTCTCGGAAAGAAAAGCACGTCAAATGTGTTACTTTGCTTAGGAAAACAGAGATAGCTATACTTCGATCTGGTTAGAGTAGAAGACAACGACCAAGGAATAGAAAAAGAAGAGCACATATACTGTCATATTACTGACAAATCGCAAACGGAAATTGTTTGGTTATATTGACAAAGAACATGTGTGTACCACAGAATAGGAATAAATATTTCATTATTCTATAGCAGAAAATGCTATTCTACTAAACAGCGTTGTCACTTCGTGCATGCCTGGCAAATCCCAAACCCCAATTTTGAAATCTGATTTTGAATACTTTCTGAAGGTAATTTGGGAAAATGATGAATCAAACCCCAAATGATTATGTTCAAATTTGCATTTACACTAATAACCCAAATTCAGGAAAAACCCCCATTTTCCATAAACTTAGGTAAACGAAGAATGCTACATGCTCCTTATTTTAGGGAGTCATCTCCCATAGTTCATAAAGTTCTATTTTAACTTGAATACTCGAATAATTCACCGGGAGAAGTTTGAAAGCTTGTGACATTATCATGACATAAGTCCAAGGTGCGAATGCGGAGAAGAAAAGGAAACAACAGAACACTTTGTTTATAGTTGTCCAATATATAAATTTGACGATGGTTTCGGGGAAGTTCATTCAGTGTCCGATTCTTCCTTGAAGTGGATCTTGAAATGAATTTAACGAGTAATATATCATTTGATAGTTCATTTTGGTTTTTTCGTCTTCTGTTTTCCTATAGGTGTAATTTCGAGTTATCAACCTGCATCGAAAGGACAAAAACATTTTGTTGATGAAAATGAAGCCCTTCAAAAAGAAATAAGAATTTCACGCTTATACGGGAAGGCATAATATTTCCTGAGATTTTATCTGTGCTCTTTTATCATACGTAAAAATGTATGGTATCCAATTCATATTTTCTTCTGCTCATACTGTGATGACACATATTGTTTTATATAAAAAATATACTACGAATTCCCAAAAGAATATATATATACAAACAGCAAATAGACCATTTTGTCATCTTCATGATTCTGGCCTGAACTTGAACACGTAAAGTCTGCTGACATGTCTACTTAGTAGAAGCCTATAAGTTTATAGTAGGTAAGTCGTGGATAAATTTTTTATGAAGATATAAAGTGAGTAAATTTTGCAACGTAGTTTCACTACAAATTGCGGCGAATGTTCCAAATAAAGCAGTAATTTTCATGAAATTCCTTGAATATTGCAAGACATAATCTTCTATTTCTCCTCTGTGGTGCCCCATTAACTCTCTCAACACCTCGTGTTTTTCGCAGCAAAGTAATAAAGTACGTGAAACTGAAACAGAGGAGAAAATATGTGATTATTTAATGTTTTTTTCAGAAGTTTTGTATATTTTCTCCCCCAATATCATAAAACTCCGTAGAAAAATGTTTTTGCGAAAGTATACTCCTATCGATATCAGTTTTTTGTGCGACTAAAACACAAACTATAATTTTTATTTCCACATAATTTTTTAACCGGAGTAGAAAAACGCTGCAAATTTTACACATGGATTTATTATTTTCTCTGTTCGATAACCCAATACTATTGATATCTTGAATTGAAAAAAATATATTATTCATAACTCATTGGCTTATCACAACACAATTCGCAGCGCTTTTCTTTATAACTCAGGGACCACTGGTCGGAAATCATCCGGGTGAAAATTCAGGTTGAGTTATGCAACAGTAATCAACGTTAAGAGTTTCATGGAAATTCGGTGGTTTTCGAGAAATAATTTTTTTCCCTCCTACCCCCAGTTTTGAGCCCTTAGGGTACATCGATCCTGCTGAAAAGCTTGGAGGTTCAATATCGAGCGCTACTCGATTTTTCTACTGAGTTTGACGGATTTCTGTTCAGTTGTTTCAGAGAAAAGCCCCGGAGTACGACGGTGGACGGACAGATTTTTTTATTAGTTCATTCAAATCTACATACTTCAAAATGTAAACTGTGAAATTTTCAGGAGGGGGTAATATTTTTTTTGGTCGATCACTGAGGTTTATTATTTGATTTTATCAAATAATATACAAGTAGCCGTTACCCGAAAGTTTTGAAATAAAACAATTGATCCCTTCGAGAATCTTATCTCATATATTCAGTTACAACTGACATTTTTCAAAGTTTATTTGAAGGCTGATTATGATATATCAAATGTCGTGAATACTCATTGATTTTCGAAACTATTCGATTGAGTATCTCTGCGAATTTATGATTTTCCTCCATTTTGCTTACATTGAACCAACAAAAAAACGAAGTTCAATTGTGGTGAAAAAAAATAAATGTCTTAAAGCACTTCCAAAGGTATATGTTATTAAATATACTGAAACCACTCGTAACTGAATATGGGTAAACCTTAGACCATAGAGCTTTCTCCTTGTTTGTGTTCTCGAAAACATAATTATTCAAGCCAGGAAATAGAACTGTAACTATAATATTCGTTAATTACGCAGGCACGTGACAGGTAGGGATGATCATCCCCATTAGAGTTTATTAAGCACGTGGCCAACTAATGAGCTTATACCTAAGTTTGACTCATCATTATATGCAATTTCTCTATCCCAACATTCACATTATACAGATCTACTATACCTAGTACCTACCGGATATTATTTCAGTTTAGGTTTACGATAGACTAGAATCAATAAAATGAAATTCAACCCACTTAAATTGGTTTCCTTTTTTTGGGAAGTACATTAATTATGAAAAAATCATTCGATACAATTTTTTTCATCGTACTCATCTGCTAACTTTCGTGAATATCATCAATTTTATCTCATGGTATTGTATGAAATTCGCCAATGTGAATAAAATTGAATATCGACAACGCTGTATATTGGAGTGAGATTTTATTATTTTTTTTTGTCAGTTTATCCTTATATTTTATAAGCTTTTTATTTGAAATATCCAATTATGAATTTAGGTTTTCCTAATTTAAGGGACCTGTAGCGTTCTTGGTTCACCTGAGTATCCAAAACATCATCGCTAGGAGGACCAGACCTGGTCGAAAGATTCCCTCGGTCAGAGAGCAAAATTTATTAACTGCTTCCTGCTGATTTGTAGATATCATTTCAAAATATTTTCTCAATCAAAATGCAAAAGGGGGGAAAAATATAGAGTTTTTGCTGAGGTTTCTATCTGCGCTTTTGTATCATAGGTTATTTCCTCAAAATTTCAAGAAGTACTGATGGGAATAGACTGAAATAAAAAAATCGTACATATCTTTTAATTTTTGTCTAGAACAATGTTGTTTTGTTTTCGGAGCCTATTCATCGGATTCCTATGAAATTTGGTAGATATCTTAGGAGTCAATATTCCTAATCGGTTTAGTCATGTCATCAATTTAACCTTGAACAAATGTTTATTTTCGGAAATATTGGGGGAAAATTATGTCAAATTCTGCTTTGGTATTGAATTCGAACAAGCTCACGAAAGCTCTCGTCACCAACGTGCATTTTTGGAATTTTTGACATATACATATGCATAAGTTTATAAATAAATGTATGAATAATTTTCTGAACTTTGGCTCTTGTATCATATACTGGTTATGTGCTCAGAATGGAAGAGAAACCTGCCTATAAAGCCAAGAAGATTCCAATATAGTTATTACTTGGATGGGTGACCAATCTCTCTCTATCTTCCTCTCTCCTCAAATCGGAATACGACTTAATTTTTTCCAATATCTCTGAATATAATTGTCATGTCGAATTGAATTAAATATTGAACTCAGGGTGTTTGCCAATTTTCATAGAAATTCGAAGAATAATTCCAGAAAAAACAAATTTTAAAGTATTCAGAAAATTTAGTTTGGCTCCTGACGAAGTTTATTATACAATGTTGCGGGCGGTAATCTCCAACATATAACACCGCTTGAGTACTTCTTTAGTACAATAACCTTCAACTCCGAAATCGTTTCGGCCTGACAGAATTGAATTTGACTACAGAATATTCTGTCGTAAAACTTTGACGGTTCTCGTGAGTTCGCGCTATCTGAAGGACGACGGGCGACCCTTGGGGTAAGTTGTTTCGTCCCGGTGCCATAGGTGGACTCACCAGGTAGGCTGAAATTTAATATTCATTTCAATTGAATAACGGCAAATTACTAAGAAAGAGTTAATACCATGAAATGACCATAAAGTACCGTCACATTCATATAATAAGTAATTATTTGAAAAAATTCAGAATGATGCATTATGCTCATAGTTCTGTAGTGGTCTCAAAAATTTATTATGATTCCTTGAAGGAATGGCAAACGAATAGGAGCACATTCAGGACATTCAGGTGGCAAATAATAAATACTTGATGTTTCTGAAATTGTCTTGTCTAGGCATGGTATAGAGTACTTCTGTTTTTAAACCCTATTTTCCTTTCAAACATATGTACCTAATCTCTCGTGATCTCAGACGTCACCCCAGCCTTCACCTTACACCCCCAAGTAATTTATACTCTGAAGACTCAAGTATAGCTGATTTGCCAATGACTAGAAGCTTTTCTTCATCACCATATGCCATATTGCCATATTTGCGCAATATAAAATTATGGCACCATCCTTATGGAGTTCCCACTAGTCATTTCTCATTCTTTGTGAGTGTTTCATTCTTGAAAGCTCTGAACAAATCCAGTCCTTTCCGCAAAAAATGTTGTACATTTTGGTTATTTTATTTGAAGCGTGTGGGCAAAAGGAAGCAGAAGATACCTTAGTATCATATTCTCTGTGTCCGCGTCCATCCAAAAGAGAGTCCGTTCAAAAGAGAGCTCCCTCAAGGTTATTTCAATATACAGGGTGTTCTACAAGCTCTATGACAAACTTTGACAGATGGTAGCTGTGCTTATTCAGAACATTTTTTTTCCTATGAACATATATCCGATTCGTTTTTGTTATGAAGATACAAGCATTTGAAAAATTATATTTTCATGTTCAAATCATAATTATAAATGGAAATGTTGATACTATAAAAATTGTTCAAAATGTCCACCTTCGGCTTGAATGCAAGCTTCACATCGACGAACTAAAGATGCCGTTACTCGGCAGATCAGATTTGGGTCGTTTCGTATTTGGTTTGCTGCATTTTGAATTCTATCGAGCAATTGCTGATGAGATTCGATTACAACATGATAACCAAGCTGCTTCATATGGGCACATAAATAAAATCTAAGGGATTTAGATCAGGCGAACGAGGTGACCATTGTATGGGTCCTATCCATTTATTCGGGAAATGTTCATTCAGCCAACTGACTACTTGTCTCTCTCTATGTGGTGGTGCACCATTGTGCTGATACCACGTATTTAATACAATGTTTAGCTCTAAGTCATCAATGAAGTCAAAAAGGTTGTGCTCCAAAAAATTTTTATACAAATCTGCATTTAAACGGTCATTTATAACATGTACTAGCATCAAATCATTGTTGAAAATCCCACCCCATCGTCAGCATGTAAAGCTTGTACATTTCGTCTATGAAATGGATGCAACATTTCTCCTTTCAAAGCACGCCATACGAAATTTGGTGATGAATGAAGATTAGTAGCTATACGTCGAACACTAATCGAAGGGTTGCCACGGACAGCATCTATTACATTTTCCTCATTTTCTACATTCACTTCAGTTGGCCGAATGGCTTTCTTTGGAGCAGGATGTCCTGTTTCTCGAAGTCTTCGGAATGATGCACAAAATACTGTCTGAGCAGGTTGCTGTCTATTAGGATATTTTCTTCGGTATTCTCAAGCTGCTCTTCTGGAGTTACCATTTAGAATACCCATATTCAAATACAATATCTGCATATTCCTGAGTCGGGAAAGAATGCATTGTTATTCAAAACGTATCCCAAGTGTCAAATGAATAATTAAAATAACGTCAATTAACATGTCAACCGATATTTTATGTCGGTCTACTTGATCAAAACATGGAAATGAATTTTTTCAAATGCTTGTAACTTCGAAACGAGAACGAATCAGACCTATGTTCATAGGAAAGAAATGTTCAGAATAAGCACAGCTACCTTCTGTCAAAGTTTGTCATAGAGCTTGTAGAACACCCTGTATAACTATATTCGTTCAGATTATTGATCAGTATCTTGCAGGGAAGTCTGGCAACAATACATAATCATCGCTGGCGAACGTTTATGTATCACTGACTCAAACTATCATGGGAGAATAAACAGAATTCTGACGGGTTAAATTGCGCCATTGCCAAACTTGCCTTATGGAGCAAATGGAAATCAAAAGGAATAGAGTTCATTTGATTATCTGATAAAATCAATTATTTTTCATCAAATATTATCGCTCTTGAAGGAAATCGGTTGGGGGAAGATTCAAAGATGATGGACCATATAAAAGTGACGAGTGATACTTTTTATGATGCAAAAATAGACCTGGAAATGCATCAATTTAGAACTTTGGAGTCCAATACCTTTTAAACTAGGAGATACCACCTAGTTTGGACAGCAGTTTTTCGTTGAGGAGAACACACTGTGTTCATGGATGCGAAAATATCTAATCAATATCTTCGTCAACAGAAAATTTCCAGGCTTACCCTTGAATTCTTTTTTCCAGATCACAACTCACCTACCACCGATGCCAACTAAGATGCACATCTACAGGGCTGCCCTAACCCAATCCAGACTACCTGCCTGGTTGCCGTGTCCCATACAAATGAGAAACAATTTCTTCGTTACGCCGGACGGCCAGTAATTTGTGAACGGATTCTGAGTTACGACTTCCACGATATTCAATTAACCAAGTAGATAATTTAACCGGCGTCTGATTTATCGTTCTCGGATGCCAAATCGGTTCGTTAATAATAAGTGAGGTTACGTGTTTACGCGGGATTAATCAAAATGGTGTCAATGGCTTCACGCGCTACCAAAAGCTGAATTACCTTCCAATCGACGACGCAGAGATACGGAATCATGTGTTTTTTCCTCAATTGGATGCATAATGATGGTTTACAGTCAATAAATTTGAATAATACTCTGATATTTATCTCGGATCTGCCTCATTAAAAAGGGGGGTATTAAAAATTTTGACGTGATATCTCGAATAAGAGTGCAGTCAATTTTCAGGTCAATTCTGTTTGCGTATTGTTATGAACCTTGCTATTCTAGTCATATTGCTATCGTTCTAATTTATAGCAATATGGTCATGGTATTACGTATTCTGTTCCGAGTATTATAGCAATGTTTGTTATGAATTTTGTCATAACAATATTGCTATTATGGACTTCCATAATCGGTGATTTTAGAGCTGACAACACTGTATTTTGTGACTTTGGAGCTACAAGGAAGAAGAAAATAACGCTACTTCGTGAGTTTTTTTTATGATTTCGCATACATTACCTCCATCTACGGCTTTCATGATTCATGTAAACATCGACATAAAAAATGTTAGGAAACGAAAAGGGTCATATCGACCTATAAGCAATTTTCTGGATACCAAAAGAATATTGGTTATCAGAAGTCAAATGCAGGAATTTTATTCAGGCGTTAATAATTTGAAATTCGATAAACTTTTTTGTTGGCACCTCAAAGGGATTGTTGTTGTTGAGATTATTAGAATAATCATATCAGCTGTTGTCTACTATGCCTGTATTCTATATTCTAGAGAACCATGAACGCATTTCCACTAGCATATGCTTTGTTTTTATTCATATAAACATCGACCTATTCAAAAATGTTACGAAACAGAAAAACCAATTAAAGTCAAATTGACCAGATTCCTGGATAGCAATAGAATATTGATTTCCAGAAATCAAATGCAGCAATTTTATGCAGGCGTTAATGATTCGAAATTCGATAAACTTTTCTGTTGGCAAATCAAAGGGATGGCTGTTGAGATCATAAGAATAATCATTGCAGCTGTTGTTTACTATGCCGGTATTTTAGTCAAAGAGTTTTCCTTGAAATTAAATATTCTAGAGAATCTTGAACAGATTTCTATTAGTACATACTTCCTTATCTTCAATATTTTCGAATTCTTGGAAGAAATAATACTGAAACAAATGGATCTCTATTCTCTGCAATATTCCTTTTCTAACATATCTTGTTATCAAGCATAGCAAGTACTATTTTGAGGTTGCTAAGATAGCAATATTGATAGCAAGATTCTTGTTAAAGTGGCAGATCATATTGGTCAAAATCGTTGATCAGAATACCAATAATTCCAATATTGTTATGATAGCAATATCTTTTTCCTAGCAATATTGCTATTTGCAAACAGAATCGACCTGATTGTCAATGAAGTACCTCGAATGGGATATTTCTGTCCGAGTTGCCAATCGAAAAATTCTGAAAACCACTGGGGAAGAGAGATTACAGAACAAACTCATCATGTTGAGGTTTGCGCTATTTATAAATATCCGTAACCTGAGCCTGGGTTCTCGGCTCCTGATTTCACGTCAATAATGTATGAATGTAAGTTTTGTTCGTTCGTTCTACCTGTATGAAAATGTTATTGTTTACTCCATTCACTTTTATAAAGTATCCCGATTGGCCAAGACATTCTGACACATTTCACCGTGTATATTCTGAAAATGTTAGGTTATAGTCATTTTCCTGTCAGATAACTACGCAACGTTGTCCTCTCTACATAGAGGTCGTAGTAATTACGTATTTATCCAAAGATTTTCAGTGTAAAAATTTGCGCAGGAAAGTAATTTCGGATGCAACAACATGTTTTTGTTCACATAAATTTTGCATCCATTTACCCTTCGGTATTTATAACTCATTGATTTTATAATTTTTAAAAGTGATGTTCGTCCTCCGTTATATTCCAAATTTTCCTTTGAAAAAGTGAGTAGTGTATCCATAGAAAAGTGATCATTTTTCAAATTATAATTTATCGTTGCAGATCTTATAACGGAAAAAAGCCTTCAGTCAGTGTCTTTTTGGGTGCACCAATAGAAGGAAATTCTTTGACTTCTCTTTAATTCAAAATCTTTCTTATTTTTTCGATGTGCAGCTGAAAAATAAATATCTATTCATATGAAATATAATACCTTGGTTTTCACTCACATACGTCTAACGATGATTCTTCAAAAATACCCTCAACATTTTCAGTTCCCAAGCGTGATGATTATGTTGAGATTGAGGGTAGAAACTGGCATTTGGCAACATCGCTGAGAATTATTTTGACATTGCCGATATTTCACGAGTGGGAACCTGCGTCAGTTTTGAATAAACAACTTGATAAACCTATATAATGGCCAACTGGGATACTTTATAAAAGTGAATGTAGTATATGTACACTAACTCCAATCAGAGCCAGATCTAGGGCGTGGCTGACTAGGGGTGCGAAATTATGAATTTTTTACTTCATTTTTAAGGTTGGTCCAGATGAGTGTAATGCGAATGCATTAAAACACAGGTTTTATGGTTCGAGGCAGCGCTCTTTCTACTCCGTCGGGACTCGTTCTTCAACTCGAACGATGCATTCGGATGTATTATTTCAGAGCGATGATGTATTGTATAAAATCACAGGCAGCTTTATGGTTCGAGGCAGCGCTCTTTCTGCTCTGTCAGGACTCGGTTTTCAACTCTAGCGATGCATTCGAATCTATCATTCGAGGCTGAGCTCGAGTGCCGTCCACACTATTCGCCGAATCGTTTATCAAATTTTATTGTATTCGCTGTTCGGATTACACCCGTCTGGACCCGGCTTTACACTCATCTGGACCCGGATTCAACCTCTTGTACAATACGAGGAACAAGTAGTTATCAAACAAAATCCCAGAAAATAATTTTACACATATGGACTGGCCAACGATTTCTGGACTCCGCTCTAAGATCATAAATAACGAAGACGTTTACGACCGAGGCCAAGGGGCTAGATGAAACCACCCCAATCTGAATACCTCACATTTCTCGCATCTGGAGTAATTCTATGAAACGGGATGTGCATCATGGTTCATATAGCATCATTTAAAAAATTGGCACTTATTAATCATTTGTTATGTGCAAAACGCTTTAGTCCAAGCGCGCCTGGAAATAATTCGTGCTGGGAAAAAGTTTTCAAATTTCAATCAGGTACCTATATGCAACTTATTGTATGAATCTATCGGCTATATATACTACAGTTAAGTTATATGTGTATGTGTATGTATATGTGTGTATTTATATAATTGTGTTTTTCTTTTTTGATGAGCGAGTATTTATTGTTTCATGCAATTAAGCTCAAATGTGTATCATGTTAAGGGTAGTCGAGGCCTATTTGAACTAACAGGCCGGAAGGTTGGATGTTGCCGTTGTTACTAAGGGAGTGTCACGTAGCAGAGAAAAAATGAAGATTGACCACCGATGTCATAGTCACTTTCTTTCATACGTGATATCACTAAGAACTGTTTGTGAAAATGAAATACACAGTAACCGAACGGCAGGCCGTACTGAATCGGTTTTGCCACCGGATTCGTCATCAGTGAGTCCAAGTCCAACCTAGTAGTTTGAGACCATTTTCGGAAAAAATCGAAAATTACAGACATCTGGACGAAATTATAGCATGCTATTTCCAAAAACATGCACGCAAAGAGTTTCATAAAAATGAATACATCAACTGACACCAAATTACCATATTTCCAATGCTTTATGAAGAAGTATTTTAAGAATCAGGCATTTTTCTTGGATATCCTCAACGAGCAATTATTCAGTATGATGTAAATACTTGGATGCTTAGGCTACGCCCTACTGCCTATGATATTTGCCATCAATTTTCAAAACCTAACCTTATCGGCAGATCTTCCCACATCGTTTCTACGCCTCTGCCCGACATATTCTATCAATTCTGTCGTAACATGGCCACCTTATGTTTAACACCTCGGGGGGTAGCTGGGTTAACAACATCTTGTTAAAGCCGTTTGTTTATCACTCTAGTGTCTCTTTTCTTTTTCATTTCCCTCCTTCTTTCTTCGTTTCAACTCTTTACCACACACTTCGTTAACAAGCAGTTATTTATTTAATTATTTATTTATTCTATAATAGGTGAGTTTTCCCACCTCATTTCATTATTTATGGAGCCACACGCAGTGTAAAGGCCGTATGATTGGAAATATCCTTCTCGCATATTTATAGGTTATGGGCCAATATCTCTGTTGATTGAAAAAGTAATGAGATATAGTCTGTAGGCAACATAGTTCTCATAGGAATGATGATCGATTTCATATTTACAACCAGATACACACCTTGATGATGTTTGATGGGTTTTTACGAGACTATCATCCTTCAATAACATTGCTTATTGAAAAATTCAGTAGTGTGCCTACTTGTTTTCTTCTACCTCTCACATGGCACTGAGTTTCTATTTCACGAAACATTTTCGACATTTTTCTTCTTAAATCCATGTACTTTGAACCGAATGAAACTTTCTATCTATCGATATCGATATCGATATCTTATAGGATATTTTGCATCATTTTTTAAGCCCCTTTCAAGGTTTTCACTGCCAATATCTGAAAAAAAAACTATTAAAATTGGATAAAATCATTATTATAGACAATCGCTCTTATAAATTGCAGGATTCAAACAATTTTCCAATGAAGTTCCTCAAGAACACTGTTGAACAATATCGATCAACGAATTGAACTGTAAAGTTTCAGAGTCTAGAACTTTTTAGATTTTTTTTCACTTCTTATATCTGAAAGAGAACGATTCAAAATTGAATTAAACTGTTTTTTTAAGAAAAACGCCATTCCGGCTTTGTCAAGGGCAGTTTCTTGATCAACAGATTGCCTAATGGACAAAACAGGAACGATATGAACGATAAACAGAGCGGACTGTGACGTTTCAGAGTACTAATCTGACTTTATCATCAGACAAACGAGAACATCCTGATTCATTTTTGATTTTTTGGCTTCCATTCCACTGAAAGGATAGTTCAATTTCAAGAAACTAGATTTAAGCTTATTTTGCGAGGATTTTGCATAATTTTTTAGGTTTTTCATCTAAAATAGAACTATTAAAAATTGAATGAAAATTGTGTTTTTTATAGAAAACGCCCTTGCGGATTCATCTATGGGCATTTTCTTGGAAAATAGATTGCCTAGTGTTTATTTATTTATTTATTCAAACAGGAACCTCAACAGGAAACCCAATTATAGAGATTCATCCATCTACTATGAGAAAAAAAAATAATAATCCAATTTTTTTTCAATAGTTCGGTTTTAGATATTGGGAATGAAAACCCAGAAAAAAAACTATCTATCGATACATAAAAGAAAGGTAGGCTCCTTTTTCTGTTGTTTGTTTCAGAAAATTTGAAGAATTATATAAGGAGCTATCACACACAGAAAACAGCCTCACTCTCATGTGCAGTTATAGAAATAATAAAGTTATTTCAAAGTTTCTAAGTATTAAACTTCCTTTTCGAAGTAATGAAAGCCAAAAAATCAAAACTAAGTAAACACTTTCTCATTTGTCGGATGAAAGAATCAGATTCGTATTCTGAAACGTGAAAATTCGCTTTGTTTATCGTTTATTTTGTTCCTATATTGTTCATTAGGCAATCTGTTTTTCGAGAAACTGCCCTTGACAAATCTGCGATAGCGTTTTCTAAAAAAAAACAATTTTTATTTAATAGTAAGCTTTGATCAATATTCAAAGTCTATATCTGTCAGATAATGAAGTGAAAATTTGCAGATTTATTCCTTTTCGATACTCTCGTATTTCGAGAGTTCTTTTAAATTCACATTTTCGAAAATCACAGTAACGCAGATTCACTCGATATGAATTTTTTTTCGATTTTACTTCCTTCTTCAGTAAATTCAGCCAAAAATGGTCCACCTTCGTATGTCTCTATTCTTAGGTTTCTCGTTTTACAGTTTTATATTGGATTTAGCACCAATTCTTCTGATTTTTTCTGAAAGGTCACGTACATAAAGAATCACGATCAATAAATTAGGTTATTCATGATGGTTAGTTAGTTTGTGGTTGTTTTAGCGATATGTTTCAGTTGAAAAGAAGAAGTTTTTTTGTCTGAATTTGAGATGGTTCTATTTATGAATTCTCTTGGACATCCATTTTCATCAAGCAATGATTTAATGTAATTTAATTTTCAATGATACCCCTCTCGACGCTGAGTTGATGAATTGAATACAAATTTGGATATATTTGTTTGTCTATTTTTTCTAGAGACACTCGTTTCGAAATGGTTCGTATATTTTAATTCAAATACCTAAAAATGAACGATTATTATCCTTTTCGAATTCCATTGAGAATTTTAATGGAGGTTCTTGAAAAAAGGTAGAATTGAAGAATTGGTATATCATAAGTGGATCTGTGTTACTTTGACTCTCGAAAATGTCAATTTGATAAAAGTCTGGAAATAAGAACGTTTTCAAAGAAAAAGTTTCTGCAAATTTTCTCTTCATTATCTGATGAAGAAGTCAGATGAAGATTCTGAAACGATATAGTTCACTTCGATGATCGTTTACATTATTCCGATATTGTTCATTCACAAGAGCGTTTTCTATAAATAATGATTTCATTAAATTTTCGATCAGCTACTCCGATATTGGGAGTGAAAACCTAGAAAAAACTTCAAATTTGAAGATTTCGTATTTTGGAGAGCACCGCCGAAGTTCGGAAGATGATATAGGCCAAAAAACATTGGAGAGGCCCAGCATATATTCATAGCCTGACAAATGCTGTACATCACATAGTTCACGGTTTTCCAATATCTATGCTAGCATGGACCAACCTTCGGCTGTTCCTTTGAAATTTGAAACCATAATGACTATTAGCTAAGAATCACCCAAAGCACTTTCCAAAAATGTATGTAAATGAATAAATCGTAAGTATCAACACAATTCTCTGTTAGGTAAGACAAATAGATCTATGAAAAAATAAACACAGCTGTAAAAGTGAAGAGGATTTTAATTATTTTAACATGGGATCATACCGAAATCGAAGACAGAACATGGTGATTCAGCTAATGGTTGAAATATTTCAATAAATATACCTTCACCAGAAAAGATGTTGAGATAAGAACTATAAAAGTTGTAGATCTGTTGAGATCACAGTTGGGATTCGATTGTTTCATGCGGCTCTAGACTTTCATCTTCGATGAAGTGGAAGTGGTTATATAATTTACATTTAATTCATAAGTTTTATAAGATACCTTGCATCGATAATGTTTCTGAAAAAATCCGCAAAGTACTAAAAACTGACCACTTCGATATTGCTCGAAAATCTGAGAACACTTTAGGACAAAATATTTATTCTTTGTTAAAGGCTAGAACTTCTAAAGATTTCAGGATTCCATGTTCCGATTGTACGAAGACTTATATATTGGACAGACGGGACGTTATTTAAAACTAAGACTTTCTGAACATATGGGAGACAGAAAAAATAGCATCAACCCTTTAAAATATGTATAGAGAAAACAATACTGCATTAGCTGAGCACAGTAAAAGTACTTTGCTTAGTTTCGATTTTGAGAAAACTGAAATACTAGAAAAACAACAAATCTTGAAAAAAAGCCTTTCGCAAGAGATAATTGAGATCAAAAGGTATGTTAATACAGTCAAGAAGAGAACTGATATTTAAAAGCTAAACACTGCTTATTATTATTTGTTATCAAAGATGTAACGTATGTTCCCTTTTAAACCGCATAATTGTGTTGAACTCTTCAGTTACTGTCAGTCTCTTACCTGGTCAATATGTTCTTGATTGCATTGCAGTGTTATTGTTTGAATGTATCTTTTTTGACAATGGAAACTACATAGTACCGTGAGTAGATTCAACACTACACCTTTGTAGTTGTAACTGCAACCTACTTTATTGTCATTCACTATCATGAAGCAGAAATAACGAACATAGATAATGCCTTTTAGAAATTTCTTTGTTTGTAGTGATTGTTGATTAATTGTTTTGATTGACAGAAATTCTTCATAAAAATTGCCTGTTTTCAACATGTGTAATCTGTTTTATTGTTCAATGATAACACTCTATCTACATTGTTCTCTTCTAGTGCCCTGAAGAAGTTTATATATTAAACGAAACGGCGGCTTAATACACAAGTGGTTTTCTGGTTCGAGACCTTTAAACCTATTCGAACTATTTTTAGTATATAATTTATATTTCTTCAGGGATGTGAAAAGAAAACGTTAATCTTCCATTTTGACCACATTCATCTGATCATGCAAGTACTTTGGTCGATTTCTTGGCATGCTTTTCTGCTCAGTTACTGATCATTATGTATGAGTTTGTAGTTCGTTGTGCGTATTTTTTAGGTTATTCGAACTCTAATATTAGAACGGCGATAACCGCCCCTTCGCCATTTTGTAACCACCCTGAATAACAATTTTTGGGAGTATTTGCTGAAAATTGCGGGATATAATTGTGACTTGATTTGAACTATAATGTTATGCTCGAATCTCCTATGAAGAATTCGAGGTAAAGTCGGTTGTGTCCGTCCAGCCTTCCGTTACCTAGATGACAATAGAACGGAATGAACTAGAGCGAAATTTTAGGGATATTTCCCACATGCAAATGCGAAGCTTTATTCCTTTATTGGCTAAATCGATCTGAGAGTTCTGGATATATTGAAGTTTTGCCTCGCCTGTCCTCGTTTCCAGAATTTCTTTACATAGGTGAAATTTTCAGTTGAAGTATGAGATGTAAACAAAAGCAATTTCGTTCAAAACGACAGGTCCGTACTTTTTCTGATTTTTTCTTAGTATAACGATCCTGATCAGAGCATTATAGCACAGTTGCAATTGTGAAAATATAGGAGTGTGAATGACGAACAATTGCCGGGATATTAGTAATCGGTTGACACAGACATAATATCAGGGCTTGAGTTTCCTAGTACTCAAAACTAAGTGAAATATGTATATCCTAAGTAGTGAAAGAAGCTCAAATATAATGATAGCAAACGATGAAAGGAAAGTGATTTCGAATGTGAATGAAAATACTGGAAAAACGAAATAAGCGTAATACAGGAAATATTCAGCGAAAGCTGAAGAATGAAATATGAAGAAATTCAATATGAATAGAACCATACATAACCATCTATCAAACTGTCAAAAATAAATAAAGAATTCACAAAGAACAAGAGAAAAGAAGAAGGAGAGAAATATACAATTCAATTAAAAGGAAGATGAGAAATTTTGTCGAAGTAAATTAAGGTAATATTTCCATTCATTTACACGAATTATTCAGAACAGTAATTCTGGTAGCAATTGGTTTGGTATATTTTTGCGCACATGTTCTAGGGAACAGCGTTATGGTTATGCACAAATATCATTCATTATAGGGGATGCAGTCAGTACTGGGCTTCGATGAAGTCTCTTCGAAATTCGTCGAGCTTTAGGCGAATGTATTGCCTTCTTCGGCACGACCATAACGAAATGTAATTAACATTTGGAAATAATGAATATGGACTTGCTTACTAACATGAGATTCTTAAAATTATAGATGTTAGGAAAATGAAAGAGAACTTCTGACACTGACAATATGAATCAAGTTCTAGGTTTTTTCTGGGTTTTCACTCCAAATATCTGAAACAGAACTATTGAAAACTTATTGTTCAGTTGAGTGAATGTTTTCAAATAGTACACAATATTTCAGTTTGATGATTCAATTTCCGGAGATATTGAGGAAATAAATACATAAATCATGGGTTTCACAAAACTTTTGACCTCCGATCAACTCGTTGATTAAGGTTTGCATTCGATGGTTGGGTTGAAAATGAACTGAAATTGAGCACAGAATTCACTGTTGACCGACACTCAAGCCCTAGATCAAGCAATCAAAGTTTTGTGAAACCGGCCGAAAATCTCCTGTTTTTTCCTCGGTATCTTTGATATCTTTGAAATAAATCAGAAATTTTAATCCGTATATGATGGAACTTCGTAACTAGGTGGTGTAATTTCTGTCTTCTCTAGAATTTTCATTAGATGACATCAATAATGATACTGAATAGTTTATTCAATGTTTAGAAGTAACCCTTGGTATAATAACAGCTGATAGTTGTTGTTTGAATTGTAAAAAAAATATTCGAGAATTAATTTCATCCAAAACAACATATGATCGATTACCTAATAAAAACTGTGTAAAATGCCATTAATCATTGAAGGAATAGCTCCGAAGTAGGTACAAATTTGCTGATTTTGAAAGAAAGTTCCACACATGTGATTTTTAACCAATCAGAACGTGTATTTCTGACAGATCACCATCGCAACGGAAGAATTTTAGTGGAAATTTTTTCCTCGTGGGTACCCAACAGCGGATTATACTGGAAATTTTTTTGACGTTTATAATGACAGAATATTTTCTCGATTCGTCTGCTGATAGTGCGGATGAACTTGCCTTTCTCTTGGTTGAATCTAGTTGTAGCTCCCGACGCTTAGCATTTTTTGCAGCTCTTGCGTTGACAAATTCTATGTCAGAGAATGGATTAAATTTGCGATTATACCTTTCGAAAAAATATTCCTGCAACTGCTTAGCTGTAGAGTTCCAGAGAACTTTGATAACACTCTCCTTAGTCTTCGGAGTTCTTTTTTCGCATGTTGAAAGCAAAGTCTTCAAGAATAAGCGCCAGTTCTTCCATAGGTATATCTGCTCTGTCGGAATCATTCGCTTTTTTGGCGCAAAAGTTTATAAAGTGCTTCCATACACTTGCCTTCGATTTCCTAGTATTCGCGGGTGTCAACTGCATAATATTCTGGCGAATATTTTCTTTACTTCCTTGACTGCAGTGAGAGATTTTTCTACGTCGTGCTGTTCTTATCCCTCGTCTTCGACTCGGGATAATTTCCAAAATATTCATGAGCTCGAAAAAATTTCCGGAAAGAATTTGACTTCTAGTGGTATTACAAGTGAAAATTCTGCGTGCACCTATGGATGACGCAAAATTCAGCAGTCTCCTGAATCAACTGCGTTCGTCAGATTTGGGTAAATCAGTTGTAATTTAAGATGAGATTGTTCAACTATGAAACATCATTGCTTTTCGTCTCGGATAGTATCTTGCAGGTCATTCTATTGACACTTCATCAAAATTGTCTTCAATGATGTAGGTTTATCTGAAAAATTGATAAATTTCAATATTAATTCATCGGGAATCGGTTTAAAACGCAACAAATGAGTGGAGTGAAATAAAAACTGCAATATATAAATAATCATTTCATTACCGGTATGGAGATCTGATTTCTAATGAACAACGTCCATAATTGGGAAACCCCTAGTTTCGAATACCACATTTTCGATATCTTTTTCAGTTCACTTTTTAATGAAGATCATTTCATAGCACAGTTTTCAGTTCGGATGGAATTCGTCGATTCTCAGAAAAAGTAATAAAATATCAATAGCAGTTATATCCGGTAGTTGATTATACCAGTAATAACAACATAACCCAATACCCTTGAATCGATCAGGTTTCCGTTAGTTTGTTAGTTATAATCACTCTTGTTACGATAGCGATCATCGGAAAATTCGATTCGAACATTGATATGAACCGGAAATGGGCCTGTGTTCAATAGAGCGGTTGTCTTTGGCTGTGTAAAAAGTTTAATATTAGGATATGGGTAGTTGATGCATGTTATAATCGATAATTCAATATTGCAACTGTTACTTATAAGTATGCCGTCAGATTATTAATAACTGTTAATAGACGACTTCGGTCATATTGCCAACCCACAAGTTTCTTCACAAATTTACTATTACTGGGGAACGGGGATTTCAGGACAAAATCGATATGATAAGGTTCGCGTTATTTATAAATATCCGTAAAAGATGCCTCGGCTCCTCAAACAAGATAATTTCTGCCAAATATAGGTTTTTGTTAGGCTGAAATTCAAGTTGGGATTCCTGATCTCATGTTTATAGTGTCAAGTTTATAAAGGATATGTTCCGCAAATCGACTTGGTTATTTCAGTTGCCGGTTTTCCGTTCTGTAAATATGAAATATTCCGTTGGTTCCTAAAAAAAAGGTTGATTACGGAATTTGATTGATGAAAAAGCAATCATTTTGTCACCAGAACATATACATATTAAGTCTATGTACCAGAACGACAATCAATGTTTTATGGTAACATATCCATAGCATACAACAATCTTTATTTACCTTATGATCCATAGACCATACCTAGTAATTTTTCCATTGTTGATTGTTGTCTCTTCTATATTCTATGGATCATAAAGTAAAGAAAGATTATTCTATGCTATTGATATGTTACTATAGAACATTGACTGTCGTCATGGTGACAGAAAGAACGTTTTTTGATCAATCAAACTCCGTAATTAACCCTTTTTTTCAGGAATCAACCGAATATTTCATAATTAGGGAATGGAAAACCGGTAACCGAAATAACCAAGTTGATTTGCGGAACATATCCTATATACATTTGACACTATTTACATGAAATCAGGAATCCCAACTTAAATTTCATCCAATCAGAGATGATCTTAACAAAACCCTATATTTGGAAGGAATTATCTTGTTTGAGGAGCCGAGGCACCTTTTACGGGTATTTATAAATAACGCGAACCTTATCATGTCGAATTTGTCCTGAAATTCCCGTTCCCCAGTGATAGTAAATTTGTGAAGCAAATTGTGAGTTGGCAACTTGGGCCGAAGTCGTCTATTAAGGATGCATGGTTTCTATTTGCTTTTTCTAGGAATCAGCGTGAAACATTTTGCCCAAATATCTGCAATTTCCGAAATAGGAGCATAGAATGGCCTTAAACGATAAGGTTTCACGGACGAGAAACCTAGAACTGAAATGAAATTTAATGGTAGTTTCAAAGTCGAAATCCACTATTTAAGCTCGGTGATTGGGTGAATCTGCCTAACTGATTAGGAAATATAGTGAGTTGAAAACTCAGTCTCTAACAAAACTGACCCTATACAGTTGGAACTCAGTAGTCAGTTGTAAAATGACAACATATAATATTTCATGGGAAAAAATGTTTTCAAAAATGATTATCTTTTCGCCAAAACATTCAAGCCGTCATTTTTGCGCGCATGTTTTAGGGAAACAATGAGCTATCATTTTGTCCAAATGTCTTTAGTTTTCGAATTTTGAACCGAAAATGGTCTCAAACGACTAGATTGCACTCACTGACGAATCCGGTGTCAAAATCGATTCTGTCCGGCCGAAGACATGATAACTATCGAACGGAGCCAGCTAGTGACTTGAAACTTTCAGATTATGTCTCGAATTAGAATGCGGCGGTTGATTTCGTTATTGAGACAAATCGACCAAATTATTTCGGAGTTATAGCCAATTGAAATTTTGAAGTTATTTCCCTGATATTTCAGGAAATACTGGAGAGATTGGATTGAAACTTGGCAGTTAGTTGAAGTATAACGACGCGCAACTTTGAGCAAAATTTCGTTGGGATTGTATGGTCAATAAATAAAAAAAAAAATTTTTTTTTAAGTTTTTCCAGAAAATTTTTTTTTCATTGATCATATTCAAAAACAATTTTGCTTATACCTTGAGCTTCGTATTCCACAGCAGTGTACCAAATTCAATTCAATACGGCTATTAGTTTCAGAAATATTGGGAAAAATTATGTAAAATTTTGTGGTTTTCTGGATACCAAAAGACTATTTGTTACCAGAAATCAAATGCAGCAATTGTATTAAGGCGTTGATTCAAAATTCGGTGAACTTCTATTATCTACTGTGCCGGTATTTTATTCTAATAATTTTCCTTAAAATTAACTTTTCTAAAGAACCTTGAAGACATTTCCATTGGCCTTTCAATATTTTCGAATTCTTGAAGAAAACAATACTGAAACAAATGGATCTCTGCCATATTCCCCTTTTAACTTATGTTGTTATCAAGCATAGCAAGTACTACTTTGAGGTTGCTAAGAAATCAATATTGATAGCAAGATTCTTGTTGAAAACAGATGATACTGCTCAGAATCGATGATTAGAATACCAATATTTCTGATCTTGTTCAATTCTCACGCGCTTGTTCTGGTGAACAGCGCGTTATCATTTCGTCACGATGTCTGTAATTTTCGAATTTTGAGCCGAAAATGGCCTCGAACGACTAGGTTGGATTCACTGATGAAGAATCCGTGGTCAAAATTGATTCTGTCTGTTCGGCCGTGTGCGCTGTAACTTTCGAGGGATAGGACCTAGAACCTTGAAATTTTCAGGTTAGGTTAAGATCTTGAATATCTCGGCTGAGTTCGTTAATGGGCCAAATCTGCCGGATGGTTTTTGTGCTACAGCCATTTGAAATTTAGATTCGACAACTCGAAGAACATTTATCTGATCGAAATGAAACTTGGTTGGAACATGAACAGTGTCAATAAGAATAATTATCCATGGAAAAATTCGAAAAAAAATTTTTTTTTGAAAATTTCATATTTCATTGAAATTCCACTGAAATTCCCAAGTCATCATTTCGCAATGTGAACAAGCGCGTAAAAGCTGCTGACTTCACGTCAGTGCTTTTCTAGATTTTTTTTCCTGGCAATTTTGCTATTTGCAAACAGAATAAGCCTGAATGAAGAAGTCTTGTTATTCCTTGAACAATACTTCTACCAACAACTTCAATTGCACTAAATGGAAGTCTTTAATTCGTTCCTTTTACAATCTTCCGTGTTCAACAACGGGTCTGTTTCATCCAGAACGACGTCTCTAATTAGAACCATCATAACAATTTGCCAAATATGGAGTCTAGTCTTCAACAAAAACCTCATATCGTGCACAACAATAATAACATAAATACAAGAACAATTTCGTAAATGAAATTTTAAATTACATACCTCAGACTCGAAAAAAAGTTAATGTAATGTAAAGACAAGATTAAAGATGACTATCGAAGGAACTTATAACTCAAACTTTAATAAGAAACAGTAAGGTTTATTAATAGTGCCTCGGTGGGGCCCCAGGCGGGCCCCAAAGTGCCTTCAAGCACGGAAAATCGACATATATTACGCCTGGCGGGAACTCGACTACCGAGCCATCAAAAAACGGGAAAATAGATTTCCAAGCAGATATAAGTCGGTGCTAGGTGGTCTGTTGAGGGTATTTCATGATGAATCGGTTGATAAATCATGTCTTAATTGTATTTCTTGACCGAAACAATGACATCGCGATGTTCTGAAAAGAGATCGGGAATTTTTCTATTGAGATATATGCAGAGAATCAGCTTCAAGGAAAATGAATTCTCTCAGTACTTAAACTACAAAAAAACTGAGGAAAAGATGGAAAAGCACCTACGTGAGATTTTATGCGCTTGTTCAAATTCCTTTTTTGAATATTTTTTCAATATTTTCTAACTACTAGATCAACACAAAATTATGCTCCTAGTTGCGCGTCGAGATATTGCAAAAATCACGTTAAAATTCCAGATAATGAATAACGAAATTCGGCATGTTTTTTTCTCCGAAAGTAAAGATCGGATCGAATTGAAAGTAAGAATGTTGTTGTTAAATATTGACTCTAATGTCTGTGCAAATTTCATTGAAATTTTTCAACAAAATTTTTTTTTTATAATTTTCTTACAACTGGATCCACACGGAATTTCGCATTATGTTGCGCGTTCGTATTATATAACTATTTACGAAGTTTTAATCTGATCAAATCAGTACTTCATGAGATATCGAAAAATCAACCGCAAAATTTTAAATTGGCCTAACCTAATCTGAAAATTTCAAAGCTCTAGGTTCTTTCCTTCTTCAGGCTGTTCAACTCAATCGTTTAAGATCATTTCCGGCTTAAAATTCGGAAATTACAGACATTGTGACGAAACGATAAAGCGCTGTTCATCAGAACAAGCGCGTAAGGATGACGTAAAGTTGGGAAATTTCACGCGATTGTTTGAATTATTGCCAGCACGATCACCCATCCAGTATTGCCCCAATCCAAAGCAGATTTACGTATCAACCCCGCAAAACGTGGGTTCAACTTCTTTATAGACAGATTTGACGATCTTCTTTTCATGGTTCTCACGAAATTCTGCATGAACCTACCAGCTATTTTTCTTTTCAATCGGGTACCTTCGATCTGATCTGTCATTTTGAAAATTTTGGAAAAATAAAATTTGACTATCGAATTTGAATTGAATTTCTGCGGAATCATTGGGTGTTTTTAACACATTCACAAACTCTACTTTCATAATTCATGTCCAGTCTCGCAGTTGTTTCCTTCATAGTGTTTAGAGCCATCTTAACCGCCAATCGTGGACACGCACCGTTTTGAAGAATATCTTCAAAACGGTGCGTACGTTGAATATCAACGTTGAATGCAATAAAATCGGAAATTCGATAAATTACTTATTTTTGTGGATCCGCCCCTGATTTAGTGAATGACATAAATTAAGCTCCGTTGATGTTTATCCGGACAATAGAATACAAATAAATATTTATCTATTTCACATAGAACTGATATAATTATATAAGGTATATGCTATTACGTGATCAGACCACAGATATGGAGGCTATGGCTATGTCTTCATGTCTATGGACCAGACTTTCCATAGAATTCAATTGATGTGTTCAGGTTGGTTGATTGGTTTCATATAATTCATTTATAAATATTGTGAAAATAAGGCTAATTATGTTGTTTTCAATATGAGAATGGGCGAGGATGGAATTCTGTATAATCTTACAGTGTACTGAAATTGGATATTGCATGAACATCGAGTTGAAGATCAGTGTTCAAGTCCAGTCAGGTGAAATGTTTTCCTTGTGAAAATATCGCAAAAAGCACCAAATTATATGAATTAAGTGAGTAAATGAGTTTTCTTAATCTCGTTTCTTTGAATTTCAAACATTGGATTGGTTATTCTTCAAAAGAGATCACCGTGAGAGATATCTGTAGTGAACTCACAAACAAAGCGCAGGAGTATCAGCTCATTGAAAAATATTTAAACGCTTATAACTTTTACCTGAGCCGAATCTGGAAAAATGGCTACTGAAAAAAGTGTTTTATTTGATGAGAGGAATCTAGGATTAGAATTAATGTACAATTTAATGACTCACCCTGTATACTCGCTCAATATTTCGTTTTCCAATGTCACCGAAAATATAGATGGTATCGAAATTAAATCCAGTATTTGATTGACTATTTCACTCATTCCATTTCATCTGCTTAATAAGACCCGATACTCTTTTTGGACACTCTGTATCTCTCACTCAATCAACCCTACCGCCCGGGAAATATACCAAAACTGCTGTGGACCAGTGGATGATTCAAATATGGGCAAAAATATTTCAGTGTCGGATATATCGCTCTTACCGGTCACTGTAGCAACATAACAGTAAAAGATAAGAGATAATAGATATAAACGGGAATTTAAATATCTGAAATACCGGTAGAAAAATTCGTTGTTTCCGAATGATGTCTGAAAACCTCAAGATCTACTGTTTTGCAAATTCTGACAGGGAAAAATGTTGGAAGACCATATTAGCAGTGGTGAAAATGATGTGTTTTTCACACCTTGTTCCGCGGAAATATGGTCAAGATACAAAGACGTTGGTCAGAAGTATCATTCAGAATGTACAGGAGTCTATGCATGAAATGATAAAAGAATTTGTTTGCGATATCTGTAGGTCATAATTTGTTATGTATGCCATTTCATCTTAAGTGTTACAGATGAGACACAATAAGCATATATTATCCTTTTTAATTTTCGTTTTATCCTCTGAGATTATCAAAATATCCAAATATGAATGAACTCTTGCATAAAATAAATCTTGCACTAATTTTATCCTCTTCCTAATCCTTTTTAAATATTTATGGGGAAAGATATAGCCGCCTTTCGAAAAGTATGCTATCTCAGCCCATTTTCCCCATCGCCTTTCTTCTCGCCACCTCTTCAACGAAGGGACCAAAGTGAAGAAAGCAGTCTTCTCTCGGAATCGATTAATCATAATAAATCGAAAGAGCGCCCATTTATTAACTCTTGTTATAGATGAACGATAGCCCGGTTTCATCTCTCGCCTGGTTTAATGTTTTACCGCCTACCAGACTCGCTTCAGACTCACTAAAAAGGCCCCCAGATTGAACGAGCTGTCGTCATTAATACAGAAAGGTGCCTGCCCCTTAATCGATGATACGGTCAGAGGTGAGAATGTTCTCAACCTCTTCACGTTCCCTGAATTGTTGACAGAAGTGAAATTGTTCTGTGTTTGCATTCTGTTCTTCTGTGACCAGCCATATGGAGGTATTTGAAATCTGAATTATCCACCTCAGCAAGGCTAAATAAGGCCTAGGATTCGAAAGAAAGGAAGCATCCAAGATGGATGGAATATATCAGGTGTAGACACTTCCCTACAATTATCATTAAAAATTTTGAGAGATTGATTTTGTTCAGGGACCCTTGAATGTGATGCTGTGAAAGTTCTCCGTCGAATCATCAAGAATGCACTGCGTTTCCATGACAACACCGTCGACACGCCCATTTTCCCCTATCCCCGATTCAAGAATAGGGTCCCAGGAATCATGTGATGAAGTGTAGCGAGCGCCCTCTCTCAGCTCTTACTTAAGTCGCGCGCGCAGTACCATCTTGCGTCTTAAGTATCCTGCGTTATCTGCCTGTAACGCTTGGTCAACATCATCGGTCAGCGTACAGGGGGCGCTAGCGCGCACGCTATCCCGGTTAGCCTCTCTCAAGATCTTGGATATACGCTCATCCCCATCGGTCTGGTACACTCCCTTGTGTTCCTCACAAGGGGTGTCCACTCACGTAGGCATGTAAACGGCTTAGTTTGGTGCATGCCCTGACGAGTTCCCCCAAACTAAGCCGGGACGAAACGTGAAACTGTCCCAAAGAGGTTGAAGCTACCTCGCAAACCTTTCAAAAGCTTCAGTGGTGACTTTCCGACGTGATGTATTTCAACGACGGTGTCACAGTTTCTGTCCCTCCGCGATCATCTTCGTTTCCAGTGAGAACCTCGCTTGTCACTGTGTGATCCTATCCGTTCCTCCCTCGGCGATGGTTCGGCAACCATCCCGAGGAGGTTCCACACCGCCACTTCGCTCTCGTGCTGCAACTCGCTGATCAAAGATGTGCTCACTAATGCACCCAGCTCACTGCACGACATCGAGTGGTATAGGAACTCACAAGTGGCGCAGCGTTTCTCAATCCGGGTTTCTCACATTTCAAAGGCACACAACTGCTCCGCATCACGGCCACACTTGTGGGAAATCTTCTGGTCTATTCGGCCATGACTACATTCCGTCAAAAGCTGACCTCCTCTAAATCGGTCACACTCCTCGAACGACGAGGCAGAGCGCTCTAGCACACAGTCTACACGGCTCATCACAAAACGGTTTGGTCAACCGTGCATCAAACGCCGTAGACTCGTGCTCAACAGCGCAGCAATGGCACAACGGCTCGCTCACAGCCGCGTTTTAGAGGAGAACACCTTTTCGGTCTCGGTCACACTCCTCCAGATACATCTTTCTGGTATCGTTTTCACTGGAAGGGGAGTCCTGTAGCGAGTGCCCTCTCTCAGCTCTTACTTAAGTCGCGCGCGCAGTACCATCTTGCGTCTTAAGTATCCTGCGTTATCTGCCTGTAACGCTTGGTCAACATCATCGGTCAGCGTACAGGGGGCGCTAGCGCGCACGCTATCCCGGTTAGCCTCTCTCAAGATCTTGGATATACGCTCATCCCCATCGGTCTGGTACACTCCCTTGTGTTCCTCACAAGGGGTGTCCACACACGTAGGCATGTAAACGGCTTAGTTTGGTGCATGCCCTGACGAGTTCCAACCAAAGAGGTTGAAGCTACCTCGCAAACCTTTCAAAAGCTTCAGAAGATATTGGCGAATGAAGATAAGCGCTACTCCCACTGGTGGCTATCAGAGTAACCCGACGTACGTTTCGAGTTTGGGTGAAAGAAACTTCCTTCAACAAGTCGGGCCTGAAAGTGTATATAAATCGATAAAACCTTGGCAACTTGTAACTCAAAATTGTTGAATCAACAAACAAGATTTATGAGAGTCTGTTGCCTGCATTTAATCGATGATAATTATTTTTATAGAGGTAAGCACGAATTGCTCATGAAATATTAAATCACATTCAAGAAGACAATTTCTTTCCAGGCCCCTAATCCAGCAGAGAAAGTTACTTATGAGGAATGCTATGCCTTCCAGAAATCTGCCTGTTGAACTGATCATTAGCAACAACGTAACTGTTTTGGTGATAGAACTGACTGATTGAAACAAAAGAGTTTGAACAAGGAAATATCTGGTGATGAATACTTCGCTCAAAGTGCTTCTGCCGATGAAGTCAAAGCTGTAGAAGGCTTATTGATTACAGCTTTTTCGAGACCAATCATATGAGTGTTGGAAGAATTTATTTGTCAATCCATAATTAATAATGCTTACGGCTCAAGTAGCATTAGTTTTGTGTGAATGTATTCATTTTATTTACAATATATTGTGTGAATTCAGTCCTTCCTTATATAAATAGTAAAGTTGTGAGTTTTTGTCTATTATTCCAAAAAGTATGTTTTACAATACTATCTTTTTTTCAACTTTTTGAGCAGTAGATCTGAGGAGGTATCTAATCAATAATCAAGTTGGGTAGGTGAAAAGGTGGAAAGTTTATTAATTCTTGCAAAAAACATGCAACACAATATCACATGCATTTTCTTGTACAACTTTGATTTCATTGACAGAAGCAGTTTGAGCGAAGAGTATTCATCACCAGATATTTCCTTGTTGGGAATCTTTTGTTTCAATCGGTCAGTTCTAAAACTAAAACATTTAAGTTGTTTCTTAATGATCAGTTCAATTGGCAGATTTCTGGAAGGCATAGCATTCCTCTTAGGTAACTTTCTCTGCTTGAATTAGGGGCCTGGAAAGAAATTGTCTACAAGAAGGTGATCTTATATTTGATGAGCAATTCTTGACTACCTCTTAAAATGATCATCATCGGTAAAATGCATGCAACAGACTCTCATGAATCTTGTTTGTTGGTTTACCAATTTTGAGTTACAAGTTGCCAAGGTTTTTATCGATTCTTCTACACTTTCAGGCCCGACTTGTTAGAGGAAGTTTAGTTCTCCCAAACTCGAAATTTTTCCCCACGCTGTGGAAATCTATGGGAAGGAACATTTGAGTTTGCCTTTTCCCGGTAGAAACACTTGTAAAATCACACAAACGCCAAGAAAAATGCATGAACTTTCTGATTTTCTCGACATTTCTTTTAACTTGACAATGATAATGTCTGTACCTCGGGTTACTCTTATAGCCACCAGAGGGAAGTAGCACTTATCTTCATTCGCCAATTCTGCAAAATTGTCAGGGAGGTATTAAGAAAAATATAAATTGTTCTGATCAGGTTGCTTGTCTCACTGCATTCATTGAATGAGGTTTCAATAAAAAGTTGAAAACAGGAGCTGCATTTGTGGATCTTTCTTCATCTTACGATACGGTGTGGAAAGGTGGTTTAATATTCAAACTTCATAACCATCTGGAATGTGAAAAAGTGATTCGACTGAAAATATTTGTTCTGACAGAAGACTCTGTGTTGTTGTTGATGATGTAAGTAGTAGTTTCAAGGATTAGTTTCAGCGCCCCTTTTATTTAATTTATATTTATGTTATATTCCTGCAACTCATCAGAGAAATTCATCTGTGTGCCGATGATATTGCTCTTGCGTTCCTTATTCTGATTTTCAAATTATTGAAAACACTCTGAATACAGATTTAGAAATGTTGAAAAATTATTTTATAAGTGGCGTTTATTTAATAAAATATATAATAAAACAGAAGTTTCTTTTTTCATTTGAATAATCAATAGAAGTTTAAAACTTTGAAAGTTTCTTTCAATAATGCCTTTCTGCAACATCACTCCTTAATATCTTGGAGTAAACTAGGATTCTTCTTTAGATTTCAAGGTACATTAGGAAAAGTTACGCATGAAGTGGAAATCTAGGAATAATATTTTTCAAAAACTAGCTGGTTCTTCATGGGATACTGACCGTACCACTCTTTGTACGGCAGCTTTGGCTTTGGTTTTTTACCGGACCACAGAATACATAAAAATATTCATCTATTTCGCATAGAACTAATATTAGGTATATGCATAGATAAAGCATTAAGTTATAATTTCTATGGGTATAAGCTTTTTCGTGACCACACCACAGACATAGTACCCGTCTATGGACTTGACTTTCCATAACTATAACATTCTAGAGAATGTTTTTAGGTGAGTTGATTGATTCTATATAATTCATTTATAAATTTCGTGAAAAAAGTATAATTATGGAGTTTTCAATATGAGAATGGACGAAGATGGAATTCTGTATATAATCTTATAGTGGAATGAAATTGGATACTGCATGAACATCAAGTTGGAGATCAGTGTTTTAAGTCCAGTGTAGTGAAATGTTTTCCTTGCGATAATTTCGCAAAAAGCACCAAATCATAAGAATTAAGTGAGTAAATGAGTTTTCTCAATCTTGTTTCTTTGAATTTCAACCCTTGGATTGGATATTCTCCAAAAGATCACCGTAAGGAATATCTGTGGTAAGCTTGTAAACAAAGCGCAGGAGTGTATTAGCACATTGAGAAATATTCAAATTATAACTTCTTATCTGAGCCGAATCTGGAAAAATGGCAAATGAAAAAAGTGTTTTATTTGATGAGAGGAATCTAAAGTTAAAATTAATGTACAACTTAAAGACTTCCCCTGTATATTTTTCAGGGAGGGGACCTCATTGAGCGACCGCCACTGCCACTTCGCCAAAAAATGAAGTTCACGATGTTATCCTCTCTGCTTGTAATATAACACTTCTAATATCACTGAGTGTATCCCTGAAAGTCCACCAAACAAAGAATCGAACACTCTGGTTCATGAACCTCATCTTAACGTACCGGGTTGGTACCTCCACTCATCATCTCTAATGACCAATTCCTCGATTACTTCTACGTGATTTTACACAGATGGCGTCAAATTGATACCGTGTCCATCAAATTATCCTCTGACCGTCCGTTCTCGAACGCCTTCGAATAGATGGTCCTCGTTCTCCCATGATGACTGCTTGTTATCTTTTTAATCACCCGGTAGAGTACGGGCCTCGGGTTGTATACACGCTGAAAGGTAATCACTAACACCTTATTAATATTTTCTGAAATTGCGGACGTTTCATCACTTCGCAACGAGCTCAATGAACACGAGGCGATCATCGAATATGTGCTCATTAAGGTGAAACTTAGTCGAAAGATACAGGGTGGGCCACGAGCAATGGTACCCCGAACTTTACAGAGATGTCGGATTTTGCTGAAAATTTGGTTTCTTGGGTTACATCAACTGTCCTATTCATCTTGAAGATTTTTAGCGGATACTCCATTCACTTTTATAAACTATCCCGGTTGGTCATAATCTAGGTCTATCAAGTTTTTTTCTACTTAAAACTGACGCAGGTTGGCACTAGTGAAAAATCAGCAATGTCAAAACAATTCTCAGTGACGTTGGCAAATGCCAATGCAATTTTCTACTCTTAATCTCAACATAATCATCACCACAGAATACAAATATTGGAAACTTTAAATGCCGAAGGTAGATTTGAAGAACCAGTGACAAAGTATGAGGAAGTGATAGACAAAGTATCAGGAAGTGCTATGTTGAATTGCTTTTTCTGATAGTAACCCTGATAATTTGGAATTAATAATTCATCACAAGCTATCCAACATTTTCGACGTATGTGAGTGAAATAGTGAAAACCCAGTGTATCGTTCACATAGATTCTCAAAAACTTTGTAAATTGAGTTAGTTATTTTAAGGTGACACAGGTTTTGAAGTACTACATTTTCATACTGGAGTATTTCAAGTAGTGTAACAAGGTATTTAAATGTCTTCTGTAGACTTATTTCTTGAGAATTTCGAAAAAGTAGGGAATTTCGTTTGTCTGTCCGTTTAGAAGTTTTACTGCAGGGTTATTCGAGTACTTTTATTTTTATTCCGAATAAACTATCACAAAGTAACGGAATACCCTATCCATTATTTTTCAGTAAAATTTCAACACTCGATTCTTGATTTCCTTACAAGAAAATAGCATGATTGAATCTTTCAACCAAACCAAAATATCTTCAACATTCGCCAGATCTTTGTAATTATTGAATAACATAATATTTTCTTAAATACATTATTTTCCCAAAGTAAATTCACATTTTAAAAAATACGTAATCACTACGACCTCTATCTAGAGAGGACAACGTTGTGTAATTATCTGCAGGAAAATGACTATAACCTAACATTTCAAAATATACAAGGTGAAATGTGTCAGAATGTCATGACCAACCGGGATAGTTTATAAAAGTGAATGAAGTATAGCAGTGTTACCGTTCATATCGAAAAGTACTAACAACTTGGATATTTCTAATGAAACATCCTGTATATTATAGGTCACGAGCAGCTTTGACAGTTGAGAGAGATAAGGCGACCAACAATAACCTAAAATGCATTTTTACTATGGCCATTGAGTATTAATAGTTTATTTTATTGATAGTGTTTAATACTCCATGCTATGGCGAAAAGCGATTCCTCTTGTGATTTCCTATTCATTTGGAAATTTTGGACTGATATATAACACTATTGTTGAGTAGTGATTTCAAGATATGCACTAAATTTCATAAAAATTTGATTCATATTCTCCTGGAAAAAGATTTTCATAAAAAATGTGAAAAATATTTGAAAGGAATATTGTTTTTTATTTTCTAACCATACGATCCTAAGAGAATTTCGTAAGTTTTGCATTGGTGTTCTTCAACCAGCTATCAAGGAACTTACTTCGAAACTTTCATTGAATATAACTCCAAAACTATCAAGCCGATTCTACCCATTATCTAACTCAAGTGAGAAATTTAGGCTTCCAACTCAACCTGAAAATTTCAAGACTCCAGGATTTGTCCCTCAAAAGTTAGATCAGGGACGGCTAGACAGAAATAAATTTGACCACGAATTCTTCCTTAAAATTGAAAAATTACAGACATTGGAGAAAAAATAAAGCACGTTGTTTTCTGTTCGCCTGTTTCATAGCCCTTGAAATATTTACTGATAACAATTATTGCTCTCTCAATGTAAATCGATCAATTACTTGAAAAGAAGAAAGTTTTTTCAGACATGATCAAGATGCTACGGCAAATCGGTGAAAGAGTTATTATATAGGATGGTTCGTTTGGAATATTAAAGTACTAACAACAAGTGATCGACCAAAAAAAAATTATCCCCCCTGGAAGTTTCACAGTTTACATTTTCCGCTGTCCATTGTCCGGGGCTTTTTTCTGAAAGTACTGAACCGAAATCCGTGAAACTTGGTAGAAAAATCATGTGTCGCTCGAGATTGATCCTCCCAAGTTTTTTAGCAGCTCCAAACTGGGGTTTGAAGGAAAAAAACAATTATTTCGCGAAAACTTACCACCGATATTTCATGAAACTCTGAAAGTTGATTACTGCTGCATAACTCAACTAAAAATTTTCCACCCGGATGGTTTCCGACCAGTGGTTCCTGAGTTATAAAGAAAAACACGCCTTTTACCCTACCTCTTCGGTGGTGTTGAAAAGAGTAACATTTTTAAAGAGGTGAAACGACTGTTGAACGTCTCTTCTCATTCAAATTATTATTTTAAATTATGCCTTTCAATAAGCGTTCTGCATGTGGAAATGTTGTTCAATTATACAAGAGTATTATTGAAATTTCAATGTTTCATATGAATTTCTTCATGGAATTGGTTTTTGTGTTGTGAAAAATTAATAAGTTGTGAATAATATACAAGGTGAGTCTTTAAGTTGTACATTAATCTTAACCATAGATTCCCCTCATCAAAGAAAACACTTTTTTATTTTTCCAGATTCGGCTCACGTAAAAAGTTATAAGCATTTGAATATTTCTCAATGTGCTAATACACTCCTGCGCTTTTTTTGCAAGCTTATCACCGATATCCCTTACGGTGATCTCTTCTGGAGAATAACCAATCCAAGGTTCAAAATTCAAAGAAACATGATTGAGAAAACTCATTTACTCACTTAATTCTTATGATTTGGTGCTTTTTTGCGATATTATGGCAAGTAAAACCTCTCACTACATTGGACTTGAAACAGTGATCTTCAACTTGATGTTCAAGCAATCTCCAATTTCATTCCACAATAAGATTACACACATATTGAAAACTCCATAATTATACTTTTTTCACGAAATTTATAAGTGAATTATATGAAATCAATCATTTAACCCAAAAATATTCTCTAGAATGTTATCATAGACTCATAATAACATGTTATTCTATGTCTATGAATGTTACGGTTAGGTCTGTGGTATGGCCACGAAATAGCATATATCTAATATTAGTTCCATGCGGAATAGATAAATATTTATGTGTATTCTATGGTCCGGATAAACGTGAACCCAGCTTAATTTACTTCCTTTACTAGATCAGGGGCGGATCCATAAATATAAGGTGATTTTTCGAATTTTTATCCGATTTTATATTATTAGTAAGTAATAATGAAGGTTATTGAAACATTGTTTCAAAGAGCTAACGATCTTGTTCTTCCTGCCTTTTATATTATTCAACGTTGACTATCTGCCAAACGGTGCGTTTGAGGAGAAATTATAAAGGATAATCAAGTATTTTAAAATGATTGAAGGTTCTTATACTTACATAAGATAAACTTCATCTGCATTCTGCGTGCTAATTTTGTATAGTTTTATGAAGCAGTGAGTCTATAACTCGGAAACTGATGGAAGAAGGATGAAAGTGATTACTGAATCAAGAATATGTGTCATAGTTATAGAAAACTTCCCACCAAAGTTCATCTCATTCGGAGTTACCATACCAAAGCTACAAAAGAAAAACTGACTTTTCTTGGAAATTCAAATAGCCTGTATTTTTTGCTCTAGGCGAACCTAAAAAAATGATAAATGAAAAAAGTGTTTCATTTGATGAGAGGAATATATGGTAAAAACTTAAAGACTCGCCCTGTATGAGTTTCATTTAAGATATGAATGGTATTGGATTATTTAACTGAGAAAATAGTAAAACCATGTGTAAAATTTGCCGTGTTTTTATATAATCGGTAACACTGCAGCGTTGAAAATATTCAAGATTCATAGAACAGTTTTCCCTCTCAAGAATCCAAATTTTTTCAAAATCGTTTTCCGTAAAAGTACAGGATACCATCGACCGTGGCCACCCTGTATATCCGCGAACATCTCTCACGAAATCTGTCGGCAAATTTGGAAATAGCCATCTTCTTCATCGATTCTCCGAAACTGAAAAGTACCTTTTAAATTGCCGTTGCAATATTCGGATCGGTATCTCATGTACAGCCAGCTGCGTTATAGAAACTCATTACTTTTAAATCGTCAGTGTATCTCGCACATACTTATCAGCCATTACAGATCGCAGTTGATATTTCAGAAAGAAAACGGATTTTATGGATTCACCTTCAGGTTGCGTGTACGATGTGAAATGATAACAAAAAGATATACAAAGTGCCTCCGGAAATTTTCATTTCCAAATGGGCCTTTACTTTCTCTCCATCTCTCAATTATGCAGAGTGTACACTCTTAGAGGTACAAGTGGTTTGCAACAAAAGATGTCTCATAAAAACCTAGAAGACCACTGACTTGAGGTCAGCAGCTTTTACGCGCTTGTTCATATTGCTAAATGGCGACTTGGAAATTTCAGTAAAATGTCTATGAAATATGAAAATTGTCAAAAAAAAATTTTTCATATTTTTCCATGGATAATTCTTCTTATTGACACTGTTCATCTTCCAACCAAGTTTCGTTTCGATCAGATGAATATTTTTCGAGTTATTGAAAAATTAAAATTTCAAAAGGGCGTTACACAAAAACCATTTGGTAGATTTGGCCCATTTACGAACTTAACTGAGATATTCAGGATTAAAATCTAACCTGAAAATTTGAAGACTCTAGGTCTTTCCTTTTGTAAGTTAGAGCACATACGGCCGGACGGACGAACGGACAGAATGGGGTTTTTTCCTGAATTTGGGATATTACTGCAAATGCAAATATGAACATAATCATTATGGGCTTGATTCATCATTTTACCAAATTACCTTCAGAAAGTATTCAAAATCAGATTTCAAAATTGGGGTTTGGGATTTGCCAGGCATGTACGAAGTGACAACGGTGTTTAGTAGAATAGCTTCTTCTGCTATAGAATAATGAAATATTTATTCATATTCTGTGGTACACACGTGTTCTTTGTCAATATAACCAAACAATTTGCGTTTGCGATTTGTCAGTAATATGACATTATGTGCTCCTCTTTTTCTATTCCTTGGTCGTTGTCTACTCCAACCAGATCGAAGTACAGCTACCTCTGTTTTCTTAAGCAAAGTAACACATTTGACATCCTTTTCTTTCCGAGAAAGCTGAATTCTACGTTGCCATATCCTGCACTCAAGACAAATCCCTTTAAATGTCAAATCCCCATTTTTATTTTTCAGTTTTAGTTGATCAAACATTTTTTTTTAAATATAATATTGAAATTATATGTTTGAAATGTGATGTTCTGAAGGTTTTTCATGAAAATTACTGCATTTTCGTTCAAAGGAAAAACCCCCATTGAATTTGGCCACGGGTTCTTCTTCAGGGAGTTCACCAATCGTTTAAAAATATTTTCGGCTCGAAATTCCATAAATTACAGACATTGTGAATAATAACGCGCTGTTCCCTAGAGCAAACGCGTAAAAACCCAGAAAACACTGACGTGAGGTCAGGAGCTTTTACGCGCTTGTTCTGTTGCCAAAGCGGTCATCTATACACGCATTGATCCCGTCAAACACAGATCATCTTTTCATATGGTACTCACGAAAATCTGCATGAACCTGAAGCTATATAATTTTCGATCAAGTACTAGATCGCAATTCGATCCAAAATTTTGAATGGGTATAACTATCTAAAGAATAATTGGCGAATTCAACCCATTTAAACATTCGACCATCTTAATTAAACTGAAAACCTACTCTACAAATATATTCCCTATGTCGATTCTTCCTTAAGTTGATTTTTTTAAGGCCGGCCTAACCACTGATAGTGAACAAAATAACTTCCGGAAGAATCTGCTCAGTAGCTTGATAACTGTAGAGTGAGTTTGGAGTTTAATTACGAATGCCGAACAAGTAAAAACTATCGAATGATTCCGAAGATATACCCTTTCAAAATTTCAGTTTCCCGATATTTCGAAAAACATAGATCGAATCGGCCTTCAATGAATAATGCCACCTTGAAGTTTCGTCCAAATAGGGTCTACAGAATAATGAGCAAAATAATTCCCTCCTTTTAATGAAATGCAAGAAGACTCTTTGATTTTTTTTGCTCATTGTTCTGTGGACCCTATTTGGCTGAAATTTCAAGGTGGCATTATTCATTGAAGGCCGATTCGATCTATGTTTTTGGAAATATCGGTAAACTGAAAGTTGTGTCTGCGGAATCATTCGATGGTTTTTACTAATTCGCCAATTCGGCATTCGTAATAAAACTCCAAAGTTACTGTACAGTTATCAAGCTGCTGAGTAGATTCTTCGGGAGGAAATTTTGTGCACTATGGCACGACCGTGAACACATTAACTTAAGGAAGAATTGACATAGGGAATATATTTGTAGAGTAGGTTTTCAGTTTAATTAAGAAGGTCGAATGCTTAAATAGGTTGAATTCACCAATTATTCTTTAAATAGTTTTACCCCTTTGAATTTTGGATCGAATTACAATCTAGTACTTAATCGAAAACTATAGCTTGAGGTTCATGCAGAATCTGGTGAGGATCATATGAAAAAATCTGAGTTTGGCAGGGTCAATACTTGTATAGATGACCGCTTTGGCAACGGAACAAGCGCGTGAAAGCTCCTGACCTCACGTCAATGCTTTTCTGGATTTTTCAGACATTTCACGGAAATTGTAGTTTTCTGTTCCCTAGAACGAACATGCAATAAGAAACCCATTTCTAATTGACGTTGTCAATAATAATCTCGTACACCAAAGGTTCACAATTCCTCAGTTCAACTGCTGAAACCGTTTCTATTTTATTTCTCATTCCCAGACCACGTTCCTCGTCTTAATCTTACTGTTGCAATGTGCGTATTGCCCTCTCTACATTTATTACCAATAAATTACATACTAGGACTATTGGAAACACTGAGGAAGTTTGATTGTGAGCCAGAGATAAGTCTAATACGAGTTATCAACAAAGCAATTGAGGTTCACGATGTACTTTTTCTAACACCAAATTAATATATACAAACCAATGAGATTCTGATTCTATGAGAATATCACTGCTGCCAAGATTATTCGTGCTGGTTCGATTGCTTTGTTGGAATTATCCTTTCTATACAGGGTCTTTCACGAGGAACCTCACCCATATTTATACGGGAAACTACTGAACGTATTTTCATGAAATTCAGCACTTATAAGTATTTCACGATGCTGATGAAATCTAAAATATTTTCAAGTCATGAGCACCTCCGGTTTTTCCGGAAATGACGTCAACTACCGTTTTTCAAATTAGAACACCATTTTTTTATTGCAGAAATAGATTCCTTAGAAAATTTCAATTTATTTTGATGTAACATTTTTCAGTTTTGGTTGGAAAATTCTCTCTGAGCGGGAAAATTCGAAAAAAAAATCGAAAATAGAGCTCCGCTGAAACAAGAATAACTTCGAGGTTTTTGGATGGAAAATTATCATTTTTGGGATTTTTCAAGATATAAGATTGATGTATCCACTTTAAAAATCGAAATCGCGATTCATGATTCGGGGGGTGAAAAAATCGCTTTCAAAGTTAGGGATGACAAAATCGTGAAAAATCAATTTTTTCAAATTAGAACCCCATTTTTTTATGGCAGATATTGAATCTACGTTAAAAAATAATGTGAGTGTATGCATCACACCCTTGCCCTAAAGTGGATATTTTCTGAGTTATTCACAAAAAACTGTTTTTTGTCTTGAATTTTCAGCTATTTTTTTTCCCTTCACGCCAAAAAGATGAAATTTTCAGTTCCATTGTCTGAAGTGGTGGTTGTTCTCTTCATCCCAATAATGACTGTTATGCCTATTGAAAGAACCATTCTTTGTGAATTTAGATTCATCTGTCCAAATTATACAGTCCAAAAAGTTTTCATTCTCTTGAAATCGAATCATCATAGCTCCCCAAAGTCTGTTCTCCTGACGAAATCAGTTTCCTTCAAATGCTGTGCTCTATTGAATTTATATGGGTGCATTTTATGTTTTTTTAATATTCTCCAAACACTCGATTGAGATAATCCCAGATCAATCTCGGCATCTTTGAGAGAATTTTGAGGATTCACACGAAAATATGCAAGAACTGTAATTTCGTTGTTCTCATCTTCTACTACGCTTTTTTCTCTGTGTGTAATTTTCTTAACGAAAGATCCGACATTTCTCAAGTTTGTCATGGTTCTGTTAATGGTATCTCTCGTTGGTCTGGGTCGGTCAGGAAACCTCTCAATGAACAGTCGAATCGTTCTATCTACAACTTTATTACATTCTCCATGAAGTAGAATGAGATTTAAATAATCTTCATTGGTAAAATTAGGCATAGTGATCGATTTTATAACTTAATACGAATTATCACCAAATTAATAGTAAACACAAAATGCTACTGAATAATGAGGAATTTGGCAGATGTAATAATGATATCTATCATTAAAAAAAAATAATGTAAAACATGGTAAGTTTTTGCATATGGTTCATAAGGAATTATTTATTTATCACTGGAGAGGAAACCGATGGCCGATTAGTTGAAATAAAGAGGTTTCCGATACAAATTCGAATCCAAATTCGGCATCTATTTAGGAACAACCTGTAACTTTTTTCTCTTGCATATTAGGGTAGTAAAATCTAAAACATGGTTTAAGTAACAGTTCCTGAAAATGTCATCTTTTTGGCGTGAAGGGAAAAGAAATAGCTGAAAATTCAAGACGAAAAACAGTTTTTTGTGAATAACTCAGAAAATATCCACTTTAGGGCAAGGGTGTGATGCATACACTCACATTATTTTTTAACGTAGATTCAATATCTGCCATAAAAAAAATGGGGTTCTAATTTGAAAAAATTGATTTTTCACGATTTTGTCATCCCTAACTTTGAAAGCGATTTTTTCACCCCCTGTATCATGAATCGCGATTTCGATTTTTAAAGTGGATATATCAATCTTACATCTTGAAAAATGAAAATTTTCCATCCAAAAACCTCGAAGTTATTCTTGTTTCAGCGGAGCTCTATTTTCGATTTTTTTTCGAATTTTCCCGCTCAGAGAGCATTTTCCAACCAAAACAGAAAAATGTTAGATCAAAATAAATTGCAATTTTCTAAGGAATCTATTTCTGCAATAAAAAAATGGTGTTCTAATTTGAAATACGGTAGTTGACGTCATTTCCGGAAAAACCGGAGGTGCTCATGCCTTGAAAATATTTTAGATTTCATCAGCATTGTGAAATACTTATAAGTGCTGAATTTCATGAAAATACGTTCAGTAGTTTCTCGTATAAATATGGGTGAGGTTCCTCGTGAAAGACCCTGTATTGATTTCCAACTAAGATAGTAAAAAGATATTTTCTATATCCAAAATTTACTGTTTCAAGATGAAATTCTAGTAGCAAATAAAATTCTTCACAGTAGATTTATAAAACCTCCCATATGAAATTTACAGAATAGAAAGGTACCAAAACCAATTCATCAAACTGGTCTGGTACACTTTCCTATCATTAATTACCTCCTAAAGTTCTGGTTCAAAACGCTGAACTAGAGTAGTGAAATCTTGAGAGCAAACAATACCACGTGGTGCTAAATTACGGCTAGGCAACACAGCCACATTCAAGTTTCATTGAACCTCGTTATTATCTCAAAGTCAGGCACCTGCACTAGGTCTACATGCTTTAACGTAGCCAATAGCCGGATGAATCATTAGAATTCGGAAAAATTTCGAAGTTTATAGGAGAAAACGGGGTGTCGTTCTGCAGGCTTCAGTGGGTATTTTTTGAGAATTTTTTGATATGGTATGGTATGTAATTCTTGAAAATGAAAGAGTGGCAACAATGCGCATTCTTAAGATTTTTTTTAACCATTTGCACCAAAAAAATTTTTGGAAAAAAACGAACTCTCGCCCCTAGAAGTCAACCCTTTATATTCAAGGTATTGTTTGCTCTTAATCCACTTCTATCGGTAAACTTTGATGGCGCTGAGATCGCTTCGCAAAGTCCATGAAATTAATTCCGTTGAATAAAATTCTCGAAAAGCATTGATGTGAAGTCAGGAAGGAGCCTTCAAGCGCCTGTTCATTTTGAACCCATTTTTCCCATTTACCATTCACTTTCATGCCGTCACATTTTAACTCACGTTATAGTAATTATAAGTATAAGCAAAATAAACTCAACATCAATTTCATATTAGTACTCTTGAAAATGTTGAGAGAATGAGATTTTGATAGGATATACAGAATGGTCCAAGTAGTGACGTCTATAAATTTTTTTTAGATTCCTCTTACCTGCGGGTATTCAAGAGTACCCCATGTATGTCACGTGATTTTTTTGTAGTTTTCGATTTATAACTTTTTTGTGTTTTTCCAATTCATTATTCTCGCTTGGTTTCGAAAAATTCATATCTTTCGATAAATTTGTCGAGTTTTTTAAAAATAGACGTTGCTTTTTCTAGGAATTTGTACGGTAGAAATCTAAATTTTCGTCCTTCCTCTATCTACATACATCTATGCGATTCTCCGATCCTGTCCGGAACGAACCCCTTTAAAATAACACAGCTTCCAAAAGATTTTCTTGATCTCTTTTTTCGGCTCAAAGTCTTATCAAATCGGAAAAGCAACATTTTAGTTTGAAGTGCATGTGGCAAATAGTTTCCGTGATATCGAAGAATTTGATAATATATACTTTTGATTTTCAAGTGCTTCAAGCCCCACTAGAAGTAATTTCGATGAAAATATTTCAAGGATATATTTATGTTCATTAATGCTCAGATATGAAATAATTATTTCTCTTCGGTTATTTGTCATAAGATGTTAAACCAGTTGCCTTAATCGTCTTTTATGTAAATGTTATGAGTGATTGTTGCGCGCTTGTTCTAGGGGAACAATGTAGTATCGTTTTGTCCAAATGTCTATAATTTTCGAATTTTGGGCCGAAAATGGTCTCAAACGACTGACTAAGTTGGACTCAAATTTCGTGTTTTTTTCATATCAATATTTTTTCAGAATAACTCCAAAATACTTATTCAACCATGATGAAACTTGGCATCTAGTTTGAAAATGCTAATGGACAACTCGGTGCAAAATTTTGTGATGATCGTGTCAGTAGAACAAGTTGAAAAATTCAAATTTTTCTCTCAAATATCCGATATTATGTGATTATCTGATAACATAATCATAAAATTCTGAATAAACTTTCGAACTGTCATTTTTCGATGAAGTTTTGGATTTCAATTTGATCTAATTTTTATTTTTGGAAATATTGGGAAATAAAATAAATACCCATTCAAAATTCTATTTTTCCAATATTTCCAAAAATACAGATAAGATCGAATTGAAATCCAATACTTCATAGAAAAACCTAGAAAAACCTAACGTGAAGTCAGCAACTTTTGCGCGCATGTCCAATCATCAAGAAAGAACATGCGTGCAGAAGCAGCTGACTTCACGTCAGTGCTTCTCTAGGTTTTTTTATGAAAGTTAATTGGATCATTCGACTGAAATAAAAGGTTGATAGTCAGAACAAGATGCCCCCAGGAAACAACTTGTGTCTGAAATATTTTTCTCGAAATTTAAATAATTCTCTCATGTATCTAATATTTCCCCAAAAAATTTTTTTTTTAATCAGTATTCTGAGACATCGTTAACCAAATTTTTAATGCAATTTTGGAACCAGTGTGTATCAGGGTGTAACTAAATAAGTGTAAATATTTAAGGAGGTGATTCCCCATCGAAAAAAGATAGGATCTTTCATAAAAAGAAACTTCATTGGAGCATCCCTTGTTAAGATACAGCCCCTTGCAGGGGTACATAAAATTTGTCTAACAATTTTTTTCACAAGCACTGAAAAAGTTTCAATGTTGAAATTAACCTGACGTTTTATACCCAAAAAGACACTTAGCCAGTAATTTATTTGGTTTATCCCATGGTTGTAAGGGGTGGAAAACGCAACCCCTAAAGTTTATTCGCAATGTAACTTTTTGTCTTATTATTTGTTTACCATTTAAAAATTTATTTCCGATAGGCTGTTTCATTCTAAACAAAAAATGTCTCTTGGGTTTTTTGCCTAAAATAAACCAGTTCGCAGCAAAATATTATTTTACGAACAACTATCGGAAATAAATTTTTAAACGGTAAACAAATGATAAGACAAAAAGTTACATTGCAAATAAATTTTAGGGGTTGCGTTTTCCACCACTTACAACCATGGGGTAAACCAAATAAATTACTGGCTAAGTGTCTTTTTGGTAGTAGAAAAAGTCAGATTTATTTCAATATTGTAACTTTTTTAGTGCTTGCGAAGAAAATTGTTATACAAATTATATGTACGCCCTTTAAGGGGCTGTATCTTAACAAGGGATGCTCCAATGAAATTTCTTTTTATGAAAGATCCTATCTTTTTTTCGATGAAGAATCCCCTCCTTAAATGATTTACACTTATTTAGTTACACCCTGTATAATAGTTTGGTACAGGATTTAGGAGATACAGTTTTATAAAATGAAATTATCTTGATTGGGCTAGCACTTTGCAAGGAGATTCTTATCAAAAACAGAAATGAAAAAGTAGTTGTATGCTGTATTTGATTCATTTTATTTACAGAAGTATTTTACAGAAACGCAACGATGATTTTATACAACTATAACTAATATTATTTATATTACAATGGTTTAAAATGCATTAATATTTCACATTTCTTGCTTGATCAACTCTTTAGTTTTCTTTCAGGGATTACGAAACTATAATCTCTGGTTCGTCACCCTTGGGTTCTGGCCACGGAATGTGACTGTTATCAATCACCTTAGTGTAGAAACTCTCTGATGGAAATATTATTGTGGGGTGAAATGTCAGGTAGAATGGGATATTCTCATCATCAGAATGTGTAGGACTTTTTGGTGTGAAGTCAACGGTGCTGGAAATACTTTTGTTTACAATAATTGGTAGAGATTTTTGTCCCCTCATTCTACATCGTAGCGGAGTTGTACCTGAAAATAGAAACATGAGTTAGATGGTTTTCTTGTAAAACTACAGAATGAACAACTGAAAATTCTAATGTTGGATTGATGTGATTCCTGGTGTTTTTACGCGCTTTTTAGAATTCGAGGCAGTTTCCTCACGAAATTTTGCGTAAATGTCATCGCCATAATTTTTCAACCGAGTAATACTGTTAAAATAATAAGTTCAATCCCGTTTGAATTCCACTCAGATCTTCGAGTCACCATTTTGTAACCGAAAACTATATTTCAGTTATATTAAATTTGCTTTTGTGTTATAAAAATGATATCTCGAACAAAGAAAGCGTCAACCGGCCGGCGCTTCGACTATAGTTACCTAGATTGCTCAATTTAAATATTAACATCATTACCTATTCCTGTTTTCTCTAGTGCCCTGAAAATGTTTATATAATCAACGAAAAGTCGGCCGAAACAGAAGTGTTTTTTTACGCGCTTGTTCTGGGGAACAGCGCATGAGTAGTATTTCGGAATCGTCACTACTTAGCAATAGTTTTTCAAATTTCAGCTTGATCGGATATTCGTCCTGGGAGATATTAGAAGAAAACCTAGAAAAGCACTGACGTGAGGTCAGGAGCTTTCACGCGATTGTTCCGTTGCCAAAGCGGTCATCTATGCAAGTATTGACCCTGCCAAACGCACATTTTTTCATATGGTCCTCACGAAATTCTGCATGAACCTCAAGCTATAATTTTCGATCAAGTACTAGATTGAAATGCGATCCAAAATTTTGAATGGGTATAACTATCTAAAGAATAATTGGCGAATTCAACCCATTTAACCATTCGACCTTCTTAATAAAACTGAAAACGTACTCTACGAATATATTACCAATGTCGATTTTTCCTAGAGTTAATGTGTTTACTTCCGGCCTAACCACTGATAGTGAACAAAATAACCTCCGAAAGAATCTACTCAGTAGCTTGATAATTGTAGAGCAAGTTTGGAAGTTAATTGCGATGGCCGAATCGGCGAATTAGTAAAAACTATCGAATGATTCTGAAGATATGCCCTTTCAAAATTTCAGTTTCCCGATATTTCCAAAAACGTAGATCGAAGTGCCCTTCAGTGAAAAATGCCACCTTGAAGTTTCAGCCAAATAGGGTCTACAGAACAATGTGCAAAAAATAATTAAAGTCTGGCTGCATTTTGTTGAATGGAGAGAGTTATTTTGCTCATTGTTCTGTAGACCCTATTTGGATGAAACTTCAAGGTGGCATTTTCCATTGAAGAGCGATTGGATCAATGTTTTCGGAAATATCGGGAAACTGAAATTTTGAAAGGGTATATCTGAGGAATCATTCGATAGTTTTTACTAATTCGCAAAGTCGGCCTTCGTCATTAAACTCCAAACTTACTCTACAATTATAAAGCTACCGAGTAGATTATACCGGAAGTTGTTTTGTTCACTATCAGTGGTTAGGCCGACACATTAACTTGAGGAAGAATTGACATAGGAAATATATTTGTAGAGTAGATGTTCAGTTTAATTGAGAAGGTCGAATGATAAATGGATTGATTTCGCAAATTATTCTTTAGATAGTCATACCCATTCAACATTTTGGATCGAATTGCAATCTCGCTACTTGATCGAAAACTATAGCTTGAAGTTCATGTAGAATTTCGTGAGGACCATATGAAAAATTTGCGTTTGGTAGGGTCAATACTTGTAAAGATGAATGCTTTGGCAACGTAACAAGCGCGTTTAAGCTCCTGACCTCATGTCAGTGCATTTCTAGGTTTTTTTATAAATTATACTTATCCCGCAATCGGTCTCTTGCATGTAACACGAATTATCATATTTTTTTATCTTTCTCATTTCATTCCGATAAAAAAACCTAATGTATGCTATCTCACACTTCAGCAATTCGCGAATTTCGAATAATTCGGTATTAAAAATCGTCAAATCGGGACGCAAAACCAAAGTGGATGAAACGTGGTAGATCGCCTCCTACGTCACTCGTTATTCCACGATGCCCGGATCGATACAGCTGCCGCTCCCTATTTGCTTGCTAGAAAGAAAGGTACACGAGAAGAGGGAGAGAGTGGATATATTGCGGTACGTCACGGAAGGCGCGAAGTTCCGAGTGTTTAAACTACCAATATGTGGAGCCTTATTTTAAAGATCGTTTTCTCATTGAAAATTGAAATTTTTGACGGCGAATGATAAAAAAGTACATGCAAGACGCCTTATAAGCCATACAGCACAATAAATAATATTTAGTTCCTATCGGTTCCTGCCGAAAAAATGAAGAAACTTTTTCCCGACAGCTATGATCACATTGCGCGTTAGACTTCTTGAGTTTGAAGCCTAGATAATCAGAATCAATAAAACGTCAGCTTTGTAGATAATCTTACCTTGCGTTTTTGAATTTGGAGATATTTTCATTCTCTTCGCCGCTGGTGCAAGCTCATGAACACCAACAGATGATTGGCGTAGTAATCGTGGAGATCTTCTGGTAGGGATGTTGTTCGATTTTGGCTTGATAGTTGTTGATAGCAAGCTATCCGACTTGCTCATCTGTCTCTTTTTAGGTTTTTTATTTTCGGTAGTTCCATCTCTTCCATTATCTACTTTAGGAACCTCCTGTGAATTAACGGGAGGCTTGTTTTCCTTGGTATTGGAAAGTACCTGGAATCAATGAATTGACATAAGAAAAAAAATACAAGTTACCAATAAAACATAACAAAAAAATAGTAAAAAAGGTAATTTAATTATTATTATATCATAAAATAGGTTCCTCATTTTCTGTATATATGCAAGATACCTATTGTTTATTTCCTGTTAGCAGAGTATATTTGAGAGTATAAACGAAGAATATGGTCTCAACCAAGATGCATAGGTGTCGACACCTGCCTACTATTACCTACTAACATTTTGGGTCGAAAACGCGGTCCTAGAATGGTTTTTTTTCCTGAATTTGGGTTATTACTGCAAATGCAAATTTGAACATAATCATTATTGGTTTGATTCATCATTTTCCCAAATTACCTTCAGAAAGTATTCAAATCAGATTTCAAAATTAGGGTTTGGGATTTTTCAGGCATGCACGAAGTGACAACGTTGTTTAGTAGAATTGCTTTTTCTGCTATAAAAAAATGAAATATTTATTCCCATTCTATGCTACACACGTGTTCTTTGTCAATATAGCCAAACAATTTCCGTTTGCGATTTGTCAGTAATATGACAGTATGACAGTCTGTGCTCTTTTTTTTCTATTCCTTGGTCGTTGTCTTCTACTCTAACCGGATCGAAGTAGAGCTTTCTCTGTTTTCCTAAGCATAGTAACACATTTGACATCCTCTTCTTTCCGAGAAAGCTGAATTCGACGTTGCCATATAGTGCACTCAGGAAAAATCCCTTTAAATGCAAATTCCCATTTTTATTTTGCAGTTTTAGGCGATCGAACATTTTTTCAAAAATATATTATTGAAATTATATATTTGAAATGTGATGTTCTAAAGGTTTTTCATGAAAATTACTGCATTTTCGTTCAAAGGAAAAACCCCCATTGTCAAATATTGTCCTACTTGGCTCTGTAGCCGATGATGGCGCTAAGGTCGATTTGTCGAGTCAATACAATAATTCCGCTGAATAAAAATGAATTTATAAGATCCGATGAAATTATTTCCCAAAATATGAAGTAGATATTTGAAATGATAGATTCTTACTATTATAAAAGAGGAGTTTAACAAATAAGAAACATCTATTCATTTATAATGTGAAATATGTATGAGGGAATAAGAAACAATATTAATACGGAATTTATCGTTAGAAGAATTTATCGTTAGAAGAATTTCGTGGACACGAGAAGTCATTTCGAAGCCAAAACAACAGTAAGAACCAAACGGGAGATTTATATATAATTCATGGATTGGATAGTTTGGACATTGAATCAAAAAATGGTTTGGATCTTCTTTCATGAAAATATGGTTTATAAATCTTGTATCTACGTATAAATGAATATTTAATTCAGAAGTTATGAATTTTTTACATACATACGAGTAAATGTTCATGTTTATCAATATAAGAATATGAATTATTCACTCTGCTGTTCATTTCCGAACGAATTTTCCAGAAGAACTTCAAACCTGACATATTAATCGTGGTATTCATTATTCCTAATATTTCTTGTAGATATTTCGAATACGCAACTCTGGAGGACTTCTTCTCCATGAATTAAATATTGAAATTATAAATACCTCTCATTGCAATGGATCAAAAAAATTTCAAAAAGCACTGCCGTGAAGGCAGCAACTTTTGCGCGCATGTTCAATGTAGATGACCGCTTCAGCAACGAATTTGAACATGCACGCAAAATCTGCTGCCTTCACGGCAGTACTTTTTGAAATTTTTACTGATAAATAACTGGATTTCAATTCGATCAAATCTGTATTTTTGGAAATACATATTGGAAAAATAAAATTTTGAATGGGTATATCTACGGAATCATTGGGCGGATATTACCCATTCACGAATTCGACCTTCGTAATTAAGCCCCAAACCTTCTCTACAAATATCGAGTTTCTAAGTCGTTTCTTCCGGAAGTTATTGTGTTTACGGTCAGCCTAACGGCCGACTGCGTAAACACAATAACTTCCGAAAGAAACAACTTAGGAACTCGATATTTGTAGAGAAGGTTTGGACCTAAATTACGAAGGCCGAATTCGTGAATGGGTAAAATCCACCCAATGATTCCGTAGATATACCCAATCAAAATTTTATTTTTTCAATATTTCCAAAAATACAGATCAGATCGAATTGAAATCCAGTACTTCATCGAAAAATAACAGTTCGAAGTTTCATACAGAATTTGATGAGGATGATATGATAAGAAAAATCATAGAAATTTTTTTTTTCAAATTGTTCTGATGACACGATTATCACGAAATTTCGCATGAAGTTGTCTTTCAGCATCTCAAAACTAGCTGTGAAATTTCATCAGGACTGAAACAGTATTTCTCGAGTTATACCGAAAAAATAAACGATATCGAGAAGAAAACCTCGAAATTTGACAAATTTTTTCCGGATATCTCCAAAACTTATGATCGTATCGAACTGAAATTTGGTACACTGCTGTGAAATATGAAGTTCAAAGTGAGGGTATACTTTTTCTCAGAATATAATGAATGGTTTCCGAAAAAAAAAATTTTTTGGAAAAAAATTTCGAAAAAAAATTTTTTTAAAATTCACTGACAATCTGATCCTGACGAAATTTGGCTCAAAGTTGCGCGTCGTTATACTCCACCCAACTGCCAAGTTTGAATCTAATCTCTTAAGTAGTTTCTGAAATAAAAAATAAATACCTTCAAAATTTGAACTGCCTATAACTCCGAAACTATTTGACCGATTTGGCCCATTAACGAACTTAACCGCGGCATTCTGATTCGCAACCTATCCTGGAAGTTTCAAGTTGCTAGCTTGCTTCTGTCGACAGTTAGCGTGTCTACGGCCGGCCGGCCGGCCGGACAGAATCGAATTTGACATCGGATTCGTCATCAGTGAGTCCAACCTAGTCGATTGAGACCATTTTCGGCTCAATCATCCAAAATTACAGACATTTGGACAAAACGATAGCACGCTGTTCCCCTAGAACATGCGCGCAAAAATATCAAGTTTCAGACTTGTGTATTCATCAGAGACGAAGGAAACTATTAATATATTTTCGTTTTTCTGACTTAATGAAATTAATAGTCATAACTTAAAATTGAGTGAATTTATTCTCGGAAATTCTCGAAAATAATATGTATGGTCCAACTCGGGAGTTCCGAAAAAGCTTCGATTTGACTGGTTTTAGTTGTTTTATATGACATGTCGGTAATTTCCAAATATATTTAGGATTTCACCTGGCAGATTTCCCGATGCCGGCATCTATCGGCGAAAACTGAAGTAGGACATTTTGGACCCAAAATATGTCAAAGAGTGTCCGCACCATTTATTCTATGCATCCCTGTCTCAACGTTGGGGCGAACATTGGTATTCCTCATATATTTTTCTCAAATATAATCAATAAAGACAAATTTGATATTTATGAAACATTTGGAAAGCTTGCATTGAGAATATTTTAATGGAAATGTTGGAGCGTTTCATATACTTACGTATATTATGTGTTCAATGAGATATTATATTCGATAATATATTTCCGAAACACATATTCAGAATATTTCAAATTATTCGATTTAGGATTTAATTGAAAAGTTTCATAAATATTGATGGGAGTTTCTTCTGATCTATAATTATGAAGAAAAATATGAGAAGATGAAAATGACCGGTGTAGACGTTATTTTCTTACTTTTGTTACACGATTTGAAAGTTTTACCTTCTTGCAAAGTGCATGAAACAAGAATAGTTCATTGTTTACCGGGAGGAAAAAGCCTCAAATTTTTGAAAAGGATCCAACAATGTGGCTTTTCTTACGAGGTAAACATACTTTTTTTTCGCAAATGGTTCAAAATTCGACAGATATTAATTAAGTATCGAGTAGAGCTTATTTTTGGAGGATTTTGTATCATGTTTCAGGTTTTTTCTGGTTTTTCACTCCCAATATCTGAAATAGAACTATTAAAAATTGAATGAGAATTGTTTTCTCATGGAAAACGTCCTTGTAGATTGCAGAATTGAACTATTTGTCAAGGGTAGTTTCTTGGAAAATAGATTGCCTAATGAACAATACAGGAACAATACAAACGATAAAGAAAGCGAAATGTGGCGTTTCAGAGTACAATTCTGACATATTCATCAGACAAAGGAGAAAATTTCAAGAAATATTTTCTTTCAAAAAATAATTTCTCCTTTGTCTGATGAGAGTCAGATTTGTACTCTGAAACGTCAAAGTTCGCTTTGTTTATCGTTTATATGGTTCTGTATTGTTCATTATGCAATCTGTTTCCCAAGAAACTGTTCTTGATAAATGATTCAATCCTGCAATCCGCAAGGGCGTTTTTCATGGAAAACCAATTTTATTTAATTTTTAATAGTTCTGTGTCAGATATTGGGAGTGAAAACCCAGAAATATTATTTGATGTTACAAATAATGATTATATTATTTTCATAGTATAATATTTTCTTATTCCCATACAATAACATGTATAAAAAAAATCTAGAAATGTGCTGACGTGAAATCAGCACCTTTTGCGCGCGCGTTCAAATTCGTTGCCAAAGCATTCATGGTTTTACGTTTTGAACCGTGCAAACGTGAATTCAAACCGTAATGAAAAGATTTGGTGACCATCTAATCATATTATACGCACGAAATCTGGATTTCAATTCGATCCAGCTGTATTTTCGAAAATATTGGAGGAATAAACTTTTAATGGATATATCTATGGAATCATTGAGCAGATTTTGATCATTCACGAATTTGAGCTTAAAAATTTAGCCCCAAACCTTCTCTACAAATAAAGAGTTCCTACGCATTTTCTTTCGGAAGAGGAAGAGGACAGTGATTTTGTCAGAACTCAGCTTTACCTCCTGATGCCAAAAACTTCTAATGATAGTATCCTTAAGAACCTTCAAGCTGTCATTTTTCAATCAAATACTGGATTTCAATAGGCGACTTCGGCCCAAGTTGCCAACCCACAATTTTCTTCACAAATTTACCATCACTGGGGAACGGGAATTTCAGGACAAATTCGACACGATAAGGTTCGCGTTATTTATAAATATCCGTAAAAGATGCCTCGGCTGCTCGAACAAGATAGTTCCTTCCAAATATAGGCTTTCTTAAGATCATCTCTGATTGGCTGAAATTTAAGTTGGGATTCCTGATTTCATGTTAATTGTGTCAAATTTATTTAGGATATGTTCCGCAAATCAACTTGGTTATTTCGGTTGCCGGTTTTCCATTCCGTAAATATGAAATATTCGTTTTGTTCCCGAAAAAAAGGTTAATTACGGAATTTGATTGATGAAAAACCATTCTTTCTGTCACCAGAACGACAGTCAATGTTTTATGGTAACATATCCATAGCATAGAACAATCTCTTTTTATGTTATGATCCATAGAACATAGAAGAGACAACAATCAACAATGGAAAAATTACTAGGTATGGTCTATGGATCATAAGGTAAATAAAGATTGTTCTATGCTATGGATATGTTACCATAAAACATTGATTGTCGTTCTGGTGCATAGACTTAATATGTCTATGTTCTGGTGACAGAGAGATTGCTTTTTCATCAATCAAATTCCGTATTTAACCTTTTTTTTCAGGAACCAACCGAATATTTCATATTTACAGAACGGAAAACCGGCAACCGAAATAACCAAGTGGATTTGCGGAATATATCCTTTATAAACTTGACACTATTGACATGAAATCAAGAATCCCAACTTAAATTTCAGCCTAACAAAAACCTATATTTGGAAGGAATTATCTTGTTTGAGGAGCCGATGCATCTTTTACGGATATTTATGAACAACGCGAACCTTCTCATGTCGAATTTGTCCAGAAACTCCCGTTCCCCAGTGGTAGTAAAATTGTAGGTTGGCAACTTGGGCCGAAGTCGTCTATTCGATCCCATCTTTATTTTTGGAAATATTGGGGAAATTAAATTTTGAATGGGTATATTTACTGAATCATTAGGCTGATTTTACTCATTCACGCATTCGGCCTTTATAATTGAGTCCCAAACCTACTCTACAAATATCGAGTTTTCAAGTCGTTTCTTCCAGAAGTTATTGTGTTGACGATCGGCCGGACGTCTGGATGGAACAACCCAGAAACTCAATATTTGTAGAGAAGGTTCGGACCTCAATAACGAAGTCCGAATTCGCGGATGGGTAAAATCGCCCCGAAGATTCCGTTGAAATACCCATTCAATATTTTATTATCCCAATATTTCCAAAAATACAGATTGGATCATATTGAAATAAAGTACCTACCTAATTGAAAAATTATAGAATTCAACATTTAAGTATTATGTTTCCAGTTGAATTATTTTTTATTTTGTAGTTGGAAGAATTTTTTCTAGATGTTTACGGTTATCGTTATGTGATTTCATAGATATATTTCAGAATAATGTGTATATTCATCAATAGTTCTATCTAATTATTAGTAAAGAGCAAGAAACGGTTAAAAGAAAAACAGAAAAATAATAAAGGTATTTTGAAAAAAAATAAATTTTCAAGACTTACAATTACTTCTGTTTTTGTGGTTTACAAATTATATTCGAAAATTGAAAATAAATGTATTTTCCAATTGAAATCGTGATAATTTCAATAACAAGCACGAAAAATTTCAAAAGGCACTGCCGTGAAGGCAGCAACTTTTGCGCGCATGTTCAATGTAGATGACCGCTTCAGCAACGAATTTGAACATGCACGCAAAATCTGCTGCCTTCACGGCAGTACTTTTTGAAATTTTTACTGATAAATAACTTGATTTCAATTCGATCAAATCTGTATTTTTGGAAATACATATTGGAAAAATAAAATTTTGAATGGGTATATCTACGGAATCATTGGGCGGATATTACCCATTCACGAATTCGACCTTCGTAATTAAGCCCCAAACCTTCTCTACAAATATCGAGTTTCTAAGTCGTTTCTTCCGGAAGTTATTGTGTTTACGGTCAGCCTAACGGCCGACTGCGTAAGCACAATAACTTCCGAAAGAAACAACTTAGGAACTCGATATTTGTAGAGAAGGTTTGGACCTAAATTACGAAGGCCGAATTCGTGAATGGGTAAAATCCACCCAATGATTCCGTAGATATACCCAATCAAAATTTTATTTTTTCAATATTTCCAAAAATACAGATCAGATCGAATTGAAATCCAGTACTTCATCGAAAAATAACAGTTCGAAGTTTCATACAGAATTTGATGAGGATGATATGATAAGAAAAATCATAGAAATTTTTTTTTTCAAATTGTTCTGATGACACGATTATCACGAAATTTCGCATGAAGTTGTCTTTCAGCATCTCAAAACTAGCTGTGAAATTTCATCAAGACTGAAACAGTATTTCTCGAGTTATACCGAAAAAATAAACGATATCGAGAAGAAAACCTCGAAATTTGACTAATTTTTTCCGGATATCTCCAAAACTTATGATCGTTTCGAACTGAAATTTGGTACACTGCTGTGAAATATGAAGTTCAAAGTGAGGGTGGACTTTTTCTCCGAATATAATGAATGGTAAGCTAACTTATGAGACTCTACATCATTAGTGATAAAAAAAGCGATCTTTACACGAAATTTGACATATTTTTCACAAATACATATCTACAAATAAAATAAACATATCAAACTGAAATTCTGTTCACTGCTGTGAATTCTAAGCAAATTTTTTTTTGGATATGATGAATAGTTCCCGAAAATCATTCCGAATTTTTTACATTTTTCTGACAGTAAGATCTCAACCAAATTTCGAGAAAAGTTTGTCTTATGCTTCAATAGACGGCTTCGGCCCAAGTTGCCAACCCACAATTTTCTTCACAAATTTACTATCACTGGGGAACGGGAATTTCAGGACAAATTCGACATGATAAGGTTCGCGTGATTTATAAATATCCGTAAAAGATGCTTCGGCTCCTCAAACAAGATGATTCCTTCCAAATAGAGGTTTTTGTTAGGCAGAAATTTAAGTTGGGATTCCTGATTTCATGTTAATAGTGTAAAGTTTATAAAGGATATGTTCCGCAAATCAACTTGGTTATTTCGGTTGCCGGTTTTCCGTTCTTTAAATATGAAATATTCGGTTGGTTCCTGAAAAAAAGGGTTAATTACGGAATTTGGTTGATGAAAAAGCAATCTTTGTGTCACCAGAACATAGACATACTAAGTGTATACACCAGAACGACAATCAATGTTTTATGGTAACATATCTATAGCATAGAACAATCTTTATTTACCTTATGATCCATAGACCATTGTTTTTCCATTGTTGATTGTTGTCTCTTCTATGTTCTATGGATCATAAAGTAAATATAGATTGTTCTATGCTATGGATATGTTACCATAGAACATTGACTATCGTTCTGGTGACAGAAAGAACGATCTTTCATCAATCAAGTTCCGTAATTAACCTTTTTTCAGGAACCAACCGAATATTTCATATTTACGGAATGGAAAACCGGCAACCGAAGTAACCAAGTTGATTTGCGGAACATATCCTGTATAAATTTGACACTATTAACATGAAATCAGGAATCCCAACTTGAATTTCAGCCAATCAGAGATGATCTCAACAAAACCCTATATTTGGAAGGAATTATCTTGTTTGAGGAGCCGAGGCATCTTTTACGGATATTTATAAATAACACAAACCTTATCATGTCAAATTCGTCCTGAAATTCCCGTTCCCCAGTAATAGTAAATATGTGAAGAAAATTGTGGGTTGGCAACTAGGGCCCAAGTTTCAATCCAATCGCTCATGTATTTCCTGATATATCAGGGGAAATAACCTCAATAATTTCAAATGACTAATACAGGCAGAGTACTCGGACGTTTTTGAAAAAATCATAACCTCGGTAATTGTTACTAAAAAATTTTTTATTAAACAATTTGGATTCAAAATTTCAAAGCATTTTGGAATTTCATGTGTGGAAAATCACACATCTGTCTTGTTTTATTATTCAAAGTTCTCAGTCTTTTGAAAAACACTTTCTACTTCAGTTGCAAAAGAAGCAACCTATATAAGGTGCGACATGACAAGAGTGAGTGAAAGTGTTAGCAATCATCTGCCTCATGTCTTGCAGTTTGAGAATTAACCATGTCTGGCATATATATCAAGTATGGATAAAATTTTTTTTGGAATCTAAAAAAAATATATAAAGACTATATTGGACGGAATGACTCAACATACAATTGGCTTGAGTCCTATGGTATAGATTACAATCATTCTTTCTTTGTAGAAGATAATTCCGCATAAATACTAATGAAATTGTTAATCAATTTCAGAAAGAATAAGAATAGTCGCAAGGATACTGGATATTCCACAGGAAGTTCACATAGCTCGAATCATTATAAGCAGAAATATTCTGTAAAGCAAGAACATAGTTCAAAGCTTCCCGGTAAACATTCAAAAATGAAAGCCACAGATCCAAAGGACCGGAAGAAACTGAGAACTCAACTCACTCTTTCAGAAGAAAGTGAAACCGAGCTGTCAATTCCAAACACACCGGTGAAGAAGACTAAAACTGTCAACGTGGAGAAGAAACATTCGAGAAAAATCTCGAAATCAACATCTTCGAGTCATTCTTCTTCGGAATGACGCCATGAATTAGCCATAATGGCGATATTTCGTTTATATATTTGTATTTTCATTTGTTGTCTATTGTTTATTTATTGTGGAGTGACAACGGAAGGCTTGATTATAGCTAAGGTATATAAAAAAAATTCAACTATGAAATAAAAAGGTCACAATGTAAATGCTTTACAGCTATCGTATAATGAAGCACATAGCATATTCTACCTGAATGGAATAAGCAATCACGTGCCATCCGAAACGAGTGTAGGCTTTCAAATCTACACAAATCTATTTTTAGGGATCGGAAAATGGCGAATGGGCCGGGCGAGTTTTCACTTTGCCGGCGTTGGGAATTTCTTAAAAATTCTTAGGGACATCGACAATGGGTATGTTATAGCTAATTAGTTACTAGAATTCTTCCATTTTTTTCCTAAGAAGTTCGAAATTTCTTAGCGTTCCTTATAATTCGATGTTGAGCTCTGCGTGATTCACTTCTTTCTCCATAAGTGTAGTGTACGGAATTAGTAAACACTTTCATTGATAGCGTGGACATTTTCTCGCCAGGATAAAATTTAGCTTTATGGATATTTTAATTTTAGTGCAACATTATTGTTTCCAGAATGCATGCTTCATTCCATCATAGGTTTAGAGGAAGGCAAAACTTTTTAAATGAAATATCACTTCAGAGGAAAGTTATCGATCTAATATCTGAATCATTGCACCTTTCGAGGTGTAAATATTTGTCATAAAACTCTATCGAATGATACTATTATGAAACTGCAAAGATTGATAGCTGAAGAAAAAATATCTACTTTCACACATACAGTATACAATTTTTGGATTGAACGTTTCCTGTTCCAGTACTCTTACTTTTTGGAGTTTTGTGGATGATTAGCTTATATCACAAGATTGTAACTTATAGTTCCTAGTTCTTCATTAGTCTCGATAAAGTACTTACCTACTTTGTCCACTTTCTTTTAATAGTTTCTATATAGGGTGAATCATGAGGACTGTAAAGTTCCGGAATTTTTGTCTGTTAAATGTAAGCTATTTCGGCTTGATCCATTTTTTACTTGAATATGCTGTATCTTCTCATTGATGAATAGTTCCTTTCATTAGTGGATATTCGTGGACAGGACTACTGTAAAAACTTTAGATTATATACCCCTAAAATATAAGAGGGATATAATATAAGAAGAGTATATTATATCATATCTGTGATAATATATAAAAAACAGGTAAACTTTATAATTTTTTTTTTCGTATGATTCGACTGATCGCCGAAACATCAATCGTTTTTTTTACTTATTGTTTATGATATTATTCACGTGAGCTATTTTGAAATTCTAATAGTAAAAAATGATCGCTGCAAAATGCAGGTTCATTTTTCTCACTTGTTTGAAAGAAAATTCAATCCAATTATAAAACGGGCAAGTGAGAGATTGGGTATGAAATTCCCACAAAATAAACGTGTATTCTCATCCTGAAACTAATCAACTTTTTCACAGAACTTAATAATATGCCGAAAAGAGCATGATGTGTCATGAAAACGTAGACAATTCGAAGGAGGGTTGAAAAATATGAGGATTTCATAGACCCTGTGGCTGAATAATGAGAGTTTTCTGAAATAATTTAGTTTAGTTTCTTCTTGCATATGTCTCCTGCGTATGTCTTCTGGAACGAATGGTTTTCAGAATGGTAGAAAATATTTAGGGATTGTCGTAGTTGATCAAGAATCATTATGAAAAATTGAATACTATAATTTTTGATACTTTTGTAGAAAGAATATCAAATTGTTACTAGATATTTTATTCCATTGTTTGTATATTAGAAAGCATTATATGAATCAACTAAGTGTAGTTATTCAAAATATACAACGCTCCCGAATAAATATTTTTGATTTGATCCTGCATTGTTACATATAAGCATATTTTATTTTGCATTTATTTGCAAAATCCTATAAAGTTTCCATCCAATTCATTACAATAAATGAGAGACATGTTAGTTATTCCAGCATTCCAATTTTAAAATACTTATATGGTGGATCGTCATAGTACGGTGGAACTCCCAAAAACTCGATAGACCTTGAGACTCATCCCCAATGGGTGGCGAAACTCTAGCAAAGTTATTTACTAGCGCCATCTCCGAAGACCCTTAAGAACTGTAGCCTTGCCCGGCATGCGAAAACCTTGAGAGATGTTCATGACGTTGGTTTGTATTACTACATAATCAAATTGGTAATTTCATGATTTATTGGGAGAAAAGTTGAATTCAGATTCGGTAGTATGGGACGGATATTTGAATAATTCACGATCTCTGCCTTTACAGGTGTTCCAGAAATGGAGGTACAAACGGAGAGGAAAGTGACCATACAGTTTAGTATAACGACAAAGCTTCGTATTACAATTCTTTAAGCTTACACAAAAAAAAAGATCTGGGGAAAAACAGGGGGATCGTGTTCCAAAAAAATATCACCATGTATATTTACAATTTAGATTGGCATTTCAGATAGTGTGAACTACAAATTGTGAAATGCAGATACAATGAGAACACACCACACTCACTATCAGGCTTTCACCTGCAGGGCACCCTAGTGAACGTAGATATAGCCTGTGAGTGCCACACACTGTTCAATATGTTCCTTCCGTTCACCAGCTGGCCAACTGGCAGGTCTAGCGCAGAACGCAGGGGAATATTATTTCAATATTGTTCACCAGGCATTTACTGATGAATAGTTTATATCCCGCCATTCGTATGGGCGATTTATATAAATATAAATTTTTATTTGATTAAATTTAAAGTTTTGTTCCTTTCAGATTGTTATGTATGTTAGAGATTTAAGCTAGATATTGGCAACACTGTGTGCAGGTGAATGAGTATGAAGAGGAACTGCAACATTTCATGATATTGTGTGACACCTGTAACCATGGCATACTTATTAACGAATGTCATACGTCTCAAACATAACACCGATATTGGGAGAGAAAACCCAAAAATCATTGAAGAGAAATGCTAAGTCATTCCAAAAGTTTCGACACTACCAACTATTGCAATAGGTTCTCCTGATGCCGAAAACAGAATGAAATAATAATATCATAATATAAAGAATCTTTAAACAATGATTATACCCTAATATGATGGTATATATCGTCATCCTGCGAGAACCTGATGAAGGTTTTACTTTTCTCAATTCTTCCCAAAATGCAGAATTCAAATTAAGCTGTGTCTACTGTTGCAGGCGGTGTAGTCAACCTTCATTCACCATTCATATGAGTGGTAAATGAAGGTTTATGAATGGTATGATTTGGATGAAGTTCGTCCGATCGTTTTCTCTGCGTTGCCCACACACAGTTAGTTCGCGTGGCCTGACGGCGACAACCTTACGGCTAACTGATGTGTGACTAATCTCGAAAGACTGTCCGCCTAATAACTGCAGTCCATCGCACAGTGTATGGTACCATTAGATAGATATTTTGTCTATATAATCCTGAGTTAGTTGTTCATGTCGGATTTCATTATTATTTATCCATTTTTCATGAAATGAACACAAATATGTATTTTTCAGGGGAATTAAAATTCCCAGGAAGCGCCTGTAATCAAGCCTTCCAATTATAGTATGAGTGGCTATGGTAAAAATTATAATATTATCAAATGCCTCTTTATTACAGAACATATTTTAACACGTTCAATTGAATAAATTCAATAAAATACATTATGAGATCACACATCACAATATAATTTTTTAAATAAGCATCGAATACACCATAACATAAAATCTTTTTTAATTAAATTGTCCGAGATCTTCAGAATGAAACTACCTAAAACGGTGTATTCGATTAACATGAGATCAAACGTTTAAATCGTAGATACATATACAAATATACGAAATTTTCATGTATGTATCCTGTATATAATACTTTAATTTATTGAGGAACATTAAAACACTATCACATATTCATCACAATTTTCGATGAGCTGGATAAAATTAAGTAACAAAATAAATATATATAACATTCAAATTTCTGTTATCACAATATGTAGAAAAAGTTTTACAACAGAGTGAAAATAATTCATTGCTGGGACTACAGCGGACTTCAATCTACAAGAATCAATATTACTAAAATGGAAATTTGATTCTTCGTGAATATTCTCTCCAAAATTAAATCAGTATTATCGAACAGAACAGCTAAGCCTTAAAAATATAATTGCACCCTTTCAAATATTCTTATGTTTCAACGCATTTTTCAACTTATTATACATTTCCTCAGAATTAACCAACCCATTACCTAAACAGTACAACTGGCTTTGATTTCTCAATATTTCTTCATACTTTGGCGAACATCTTTGGAATTCATTTTCTTTATCTTCGTTTCTTCCAGAAATTGTACATTTCTGCAGACCTGTACTTTCTACCACATTTTTCATAAAAGTTTCTGTTAGTAGTGTGAAAGTTTCATTAATCAATCCACTCAATTCCTTGAATGGTATCATCTGTACTTCCTTTTTCCTACTCAAATTGTTATTTTTTTTCTTCTTGTAACTGTACTTTTTAGGAACATATTTCTTCTTCTGCACTTTTAATTTTTCAGGTTTTTCTGTTTTGGCCCGTTTAACACTATTCTGAATTTGTTTTATAGAGTAATCGAATTTTTCTATCTCTTCTGTCTGTTCATTATATTCAGGACGCTCATGTAGCCCCTCGGCCGGCCAATTGGGCACAACCACTTTCTTTGGCCGGGTTTCCTTCACAATAGGTATTATTTCGTCTACCTGTAAAAAGCGTATGTATTATTCATTCCGAAGAATAACATGAAAATAACTTTGTGTCATGTTAATATGCACTTAAAAAATTTTATTAGTAATTTGCTCTGATCACGAGACTGTACAGTTGATTTCGACTTCAGAAAACAAAATCTAGATCAGCCCTGCCGTGAAGCCTGCAGCTTATTCGCGCATGTTCAAATTGGTTACCAAGACGATATCAGTTGAGTAATTCAGAGAATTATGTGGAAAGAATAACGAAATTTAAAATATTTCTTTCAGAAAATATCCAAATACAAATATTGGATCGGAATGGAATTTGGCATAGACATCAACTTCCAGGTTGATAGTTCCAAAAAAAATTCTGCAACTTACCACCGCGTTTCAATAAGATTTCATCAGCCGTTCCCGAGATAACCAAAAAATTTTAACTGTACAGAGTGGAATGTGTTACGTTCAGACTGACTTCATACAGGGTGTTTCATCATAAACTGGTCAAACATACATAACCGTATAGATGACATTGGGAAAGTCATTTTTGCCTTAAGACATATACCCCGTTTTCGAAGCATAAGCGATATACAGGGAGCTTAATGTCAACATTGAGCAATATTCTGATAACTGTGGTGATTTATACGTGACCTTTGAAATAACGGTTTTTGGTCACATCTTAGTATTTTTTGGTGGTCAATTCAATTGTTGTGTAGAATTCTGGAAAAAATATTTCAATATGGCGGAAACCCTACAAAGTTGAAATTTTTTGTTTTCGATTGCCAAATTGGATAGCATTATTTCAATGTACTCAATTTTCTAAGAATGTCCGTGAAAAAATTGTTTCAAAATTCAAACTCAACTTTTTTTTCACATGTCTACAGTGACACACTGATAATTTTGGTTTATTATTTGATAAAATCAAATAATAAACCTTAGTGATCGACCAAAAAAAAAAAAATTTAACCCCCCCTGAAAATTCCACAGTTTACGTTTTGGAGTATGTAGATTTGAATGAACGAATAAAAAAAAATCCGTCCGTCCGCCGTCCGCCGTCCGTTGTCCGGAGCTTTTCTCGGAAAGTACTGAACCGAAATCCGTGAAACTTGGTAGAAAAATCATGTGTCGCTCGGGATTGATCCTCCAAGCTTTTCAGCAGGATTGGTATACCCTGAGGGTTTAAAATTGGGGGTTGCAGGGAAAAAAAACTATTTCTCGGAAACTTACCACCGAATTTTTGTGAAATTCCCAACGTTGATTACTGTTGCATAACTCAACCTAAAAATTTTCACCCGGATGATATCCGACCAGTAGTCCCTGAGTTACAAAGAAAAATTTCAAAAAGCACTGCCGTGAAGGCAGCAACTTTTGCGCGCATGTTCAATGTAGATGACCGCTTCAGCAACGAATTTGAACATGCACGCAAAATCTGCTGCCTTCACGGCAGTACTTTTTGAAATTTTTACTGATAAATAACTGGATTTCAATTCGATCAAATCTGTATTTTTGGAAATACATATTGGAAAAATAAAATTTTGAATGGGTATATCTACGGAATCATTGGGCGGATATTAACCATTCACGAATTCGACCTTCGTAATTAAGCCCCAAACCTTCTCTACAAATATCGAGTTTCTAAGTCGTTTCTTCCGGAAGTTATTGTGTTTACGGTCAGCCTAACGGCCGACAGCGTAAACACAATAACTTCCGAAAGAAACAACTTAGGAACTCGATATTTGTAGAGAAGGTTTGGACCTAAATTACGAAGGCCGAATTCGTGAATGGGTAAAATCCACCCAATGATTCCGTAGATATACCCAATCAAAATTTTATTTTTTCAATATTTCCAAAAATACAGATCAGATCGAATTGAAATCCAGTACTTCATCGAAAAATAACAGTTCGAAGTTTCATACAGAATTTGATGAGGATGATATGAAAAGAAAAATCATAGAAATTTTTTTTTTTCAAATTGTTCTGATGACACGATTATCACGAAATTTCGCACGAAGTTGTCTTTCAGCATCTCAAAACTAGCTGTGAAATTTCATCAGGACTGAAACAGTATTTCTCGAGTTATACCGAAAAAATAAACGATATCGAGAAGAAAACCTCGAAATTTGACAAATTTTTTCCGGATATCTCCAAAACTTATGATCGTATCGAACTGAAATTTGGTACACTGCTGTGAAATATGAAGTTCAAAGTGAGGGTGGACTTTTTCTCCGAATATAATGAATGGTTTCCGAAAAAAAAAATTTTTTGGAAAAAAATTTCGAAAAAAAATATTTTTTAAATTCACTGACAATCTGATCCTGACGAAATTTGGCTCAAAGTTGCGCGTCGTTATACTCCACCCAACTGCCAAGTTTGAATCTAATCTCTTAAGTAGTTTCTGAAATAAAAAATAAATACCTTCAAAATTTGAACTGCCTATAACTCCGAAACTATTCGACCGATTTGGCCCATTAACGAACTTAACCGCGGCATTCTGATGCGCAACCTATCCTGGAAGTTTCAAGTTGCTAGCTTGCTTCTGTCGACAGTTAGCGTGTCTACGGCCGGCCGGCCGGCCGGCCGGACAGAATCGATTTTGACACCGGATTCGTCATCAGTGAGTCCAACCTAGTCGATTGAGACCATTTTCGGCTCAATCATCCAAAATTACAGACATTTGGACAAAACGATAGCACGCTGTTCCCCTAGAACATGCGCGCAAAAAGAGCGCAAGTTGATCTGAACACTCAGTTCTCACCATTGTTTTACGTGACACGTGGGACAAGAGAACCAAAGACAAAGAATCTTGTGTACTCGAAATACTCCATTTCTTTAAAAAATTGTTGATTTACGTTGATTTATCGTGATAACTGTATTCGTAATACAGTTTTTCGATAAAAAGAATAATATTTAACTCAAAGAACGTCAAAATTGTTTTATGAGCACACAAGTTAAACTATACATAGTAATAATTAAGAGACACCTGCAGTAAGTACAGATTTATTGAGAAACTGAGTTGAGTCAAATTTATATATGAAAACGAATAACCCAAAATTATAATTTACTTTGATCAACATAGAAAGATTTACCAAAAACGGCTGAGGAACCGTTTAAAAATCAGAAGAATTCAATTCTCTCGGAAACTGTTCAGTACATTCGAAATATCCGATGAGTGAAAAAAATTGACCAGAATAAAAAAATAAAAGATGAAACACCTGATGAAGATTGCAGCAAAATCATTTGAAAACATTATTTCGATAAACAGATCAAAATAAAATTCGAAAAGATTCTTATTTCAATTCAGGGGTTACAAAGTGAAATTCGTACAGAAAATTGTTCTTACCACTGATTTGCTTTGACTTCTTGTGAGAACCATATTTCACGATTAGTTCCTTCGATGAAACCACAAAATAACTTATTTTAACTTAGAGAAAGATTTTACAATATTCACTTAGCAGAAAAGAAGTTAAACTAACGGTATACAGTTTAAGGTTTAACAAGTACCTGCAGTCAATGCAAATATATATTGAGAAAAGGTGGAGGGGAAAGAATTCGGGTAGGAGGGGTAAGAACTCAGGTGAGAGAGGAAAGAATTCAGGTAAAATTTGATTCCATTCACATTTGAACAAAAAACAAGAAAAATACTTAATAAAAGTAAATGAAATAAAGAAGAGTTTAGGAAGAGGGAATCCATTTCCCATAGTTTCTCAATCAGTACCTATTTTTATTTTCTATCATAAATTGTTTATGGTTGAAGAAAACTAATGAAGTTTAAAGTTTAATTTATCTACATTCTCAACTAGTGTCATTGAGTTCTCGAATACTTGAAAACTGAAAGCTAGTGTTAATGACATTCACATTATATAATATATATATCTTGTGCGCCAACAAAAGTTGAACAAAAGATAAAGATAATAAAAATCAACAATAGCATACAGTAGAAAGTGAATTCAGGTTGAAATTTGTGAAAATAAATTCCAGAATATTCGAATTCATTGCCAAAGCGGTCATCCTTTCTTGTAGGTATATTGACCCAAAAAAACTCATTTTTACTTCGCGATCCAAAGTTTTGCCGAACTTTATCTCATATGGTCCTCATGAAATTCTACACGAACCTTCAAGCTTTCATTGTTCAATCAAATACTAGATTTCAAGTTGATTCGGTCTGTAGTTTTGGAAATACTGGAAAAATAAAATTTTCAATGGGTAGATCTATGGAATCACAAGGCGATTTTTACCCATTTCACGAATTCAATATTCGTAATTGAGCCCCAAACCTTCTCGCAAATATAACGTTTTTAAGTTGTTCCTTTCGGAAGTTATTGTATTTACGTTTGGCTGTCAGACACCCTCAGTATTTCCAAAAATACAGATTGGATCGAATTCAACTCTATTACTTGATTGGCACAAATATAAGAGCACTGATGTTGGATCGCTATTTTTCAAGTTATTTCGGAAATTTAAACTATACTGAGGAGAAACTACAAAATTCTACATATTTTTTTCTGATATATCCTGAAGTTGAATACGAGTCGAACTGAAATATGGTTCATTTTTGTCGAATATGAAGTTTGGGGTCTGCAAAATTTCGTCCGAATCTAATGAACAGTTTTCAAGAAATAAAATTTTTCCATTAAAATTTCGATAAAAATGATTTTCTTAATTAACTAATTTAACGATCCTAACAAAACTACTCAATCAGTTGCGCGTTAGTATGGTATAACCAATTATCAAGTTATTTTTTAGGTTTTCATGGATTTTCACCCTCAATATTTGAAACAGAACTATTAAAAATTAAATAAACATTGTTTTTTTCATGAAAAACGCCCTTGCGGATTGCAGTATCAAACTATTTGTCAAGGGCAGTTTCTTGCAGAAAAGATTGCCTAATTAACAATACAGGAATAATACAAACTATAAAGAAAACGAACTGTGACGTTTCAGAGTACAAATCTGACCCTTTCATCAGACAAAGCAGAAAATTTCAAGAGTTATTTTCTTTCGATTTTTGTTTCGATTTGTGACTTTTAACATATATTGGGAGTGAAAGCCCATAAAAACCCAAAAAATAATGCAAAATCCTCCCAAAATAAGCTTTAATCGATATTCAATCATCAAATAGTTCCTGAGATATAGAGAAAATAATCTCGAAGCATGAGCATGAGAACGGACTTATAACATTTCATATATTATGAATTGAATAAGATAGATCATTCTGTAACATCTTTACACAAACATTGAAGTAGTTAAGTTTTGAAATTTTTACCTATTGCACATTGATTTTGAAGAAGATAATACATCCAAAAATGTGTCCAATGCTTCGATCCAATCTGTATTCTTGGTAATCTTGAAAGAATAACATTTTGATTGGTTACCTTTATCTACAGAATCATTGGGAGTGTTTAATCCATTCACATATTCGACCCTCGATATTAAACTGAAAACCTACTAGAAATATATCCAGTGTCTGAGTCGCTTATTTTTGCAGTTATTGTGTTCACGGCCGGTTTGACTGCTGTTAGTGAATAAAAGTTTCAATCTGATCGCGTCGAGATATGGGCGAAATAACCTCGAAATTTCGAATAAAACTAAAATTGATATATGTTTTCCCAATATCTCCAAAAATTAACACCGAATCAAATTGAAATTAGGAACACTGTAGTAAATTATTTAATATTTTCAAGGTATATGCCTAATTTTATCGAAATTCATCAATAGTCCCGAAAAAAAATTCTGACCAAACTTCGGAAAATTTTCGAAAAATCAATTTTTTTCATCAACGATGCCTAAGAGAAAACTACTTAATTTGACATATTTTTTCCCAATATCTCCAAAAAATCGAAACAGAGAGAACAGGAATTTGGTACATTAGATTAAAATATGGATTTCAAGGTCTGTGCGAATTCTCCTTGAAATCTAGTGAGGTTGAAAAAAATTCTTCAAGAAATGTTTGAAAAAAATTATTTTTCAAATTGTTTTAATGCCACGATCATTCAAATTCTACAGAAACTTGTACCTCAGAATTTTTCAACCATTCACCAATTATTGTCATCATTGAATCGCTATTTTTAAGTTATTTAGAAAATATAAACAATACTGAGGAAAAACTACAGAATTTTACATATTTTTTTTCTAATATATCCTGAAGTTGAATACGAGTCGAACTGAAATATGGATCACTATTGTCGAATATGGAGTTTGGGTCTGTGCAAAATTTCGTCCGAATCTAATGAAGAGTCTTCGAAAAATAAAATTTTTCCAGTAAAATTTCGATGAAATGTTTTTCTTAATTAACTAATCATACGATCCCAACAAAACTACGCAATCAGTTGGGTGTTTGTATGTTATAACTAATTATCAAGTGTCAATCCGAATGCTTGAATAGTTCCTGAGATATAGAGGAATTAATCTCGAAAGTTCGAATGACTTCAACACCGAAATTTGCCTCGCTAGACAGTTATTGTGTCCTGAGCCGCTCGGCCGGACAGAATCGATTTTGACAGCGGATTCGTCATCAGTGAGTCCAACATAGTAGTGTGAGACTTATTTCGGCTCAAAATTCGACAAAATTCGAAAATTACTGACATTTGGACAAAACGATAGCACGCTGTTCCCCAGAACATGCACGCAAAATGTTTTTAATTCGATTATAAATGTTCCTTAAGCATGAGAAAAGACATTATAACATTTCATATGAATCGAATAAGACAGATCATTCTGTATCATCTTAAATGTAAATTTTGAAATTTTGACCTATTGAATATTGATTTTGAAGAATATAATGCATTCAAAAATTCTTCCAACACTTTATCATTTTCCATAATTTCACACCTCATTTCCTTTTCTAAATTTGCGGTCCATCGTCCAGCCCACTTCTTCACAGCCTCACGAAATTGTTTTTTTACGGCGATCAAATATCGGTTAAGAACCCCGAGGAAAATATGGCTTCGAGATAGCATCAAGACTCGTTTAATTATGAACCATAATAACAGTGGTTTGCCAGGTTTCCAATACCCATGTGAGAATTGATTATTACTTACGGTGGTACCTGACACCATAGACGGATCTGGACTGATTTATGGCTTTCCTATGGTAATAGTGTATATTTTGGGCACATCGTTTCATCATGTGTACCATCATTTACGATTTGTGTATGCACACACATACCGGGTGTCCTACGAATACCGTTCTCGTTATCAATTTCGGACTTGGGTATTTATTAGAGAGATGACTGAATGTAAATTTTTCGAGATTCGGCTTCACCGGAAGTGACACCAACTTTCATTATTCAAATGGAAAGCCCCATATTTTATAATGAAAATAGATTGTCAATTTGACAAAAGTCTAAAATCGAAACGAAAAATCGGCAGAAAGTAATTCTTGAAATGTTCTGCTTTGTCTGATGAGAGAGTAAGATTTGTACTCTGAAAAGTCACAGTTCGTTTTCTTTATAGTTTGTATTATTCCTGTATTGTTCATTAGGCAATCTTTTCTGCAACAAACTGCCCTTGACAAATAGCTTGATACTGCAATCCGCAAGGGCGTTTTTCATGGAAAAAAACAATGTTTATTCGATTTTAATAGTTCGATTTCTTGATCGTTTGTATTGTTCCTGTATTGTTCATTAGGCAATCTGTTTTGCAAGAAACTGCCCTTGACAAATATTTTGTTACTGCAATCCGCAAGGGCGTCTTTCACGAAAAAAAACAATTTGATTTAATTTTTAATAGTTCTGTTTCAGATATTGGAAGTTAAATCCCATAAAAATCCTAAAAAAATGATGTGAAATCCTTTTTTACGCGCTTGCTCTGGGGAACAGCGCGTTATCATTTGGTCACGATGTATGTAATTTTCGAATTTTGAGCTGAAATTAGTCTCAAACGACTAGGTTGGTCTCACTCATGAAGAATCCGTGGTCAAAATTGATTCTGTCCGTCCGGTCGTGAGCGCTGTAACTTTCGAAAGGAAGGACCTAGAGTCTTGGAATTTTCAGGTAAGGTTAAGATCCTGAATATCTCCATTAAGTTCGTTAATGAGCCAAATCTGACGAATGGTTTTTGTGCCACAGCCATTTGAAATCTTGATTTTTCAATAAATCGAAAAATGTTTATCTGATCGAAATGAAACTTGGTTGGAATATGAACAGTGTCAATAAGAAGAATTATCCATGGACAAATTCGAAAAAAAATTTTTTTTCGAAAATTCATATTTTTTTTTTAATTTCATTGAAATTTCACTGAAATTTCCGAGTCACCATTTTGCAATGTGAACAAGCGCGTAAAAGATGCTGACTTCACGTTAGTGCTTTTCCAGATTTTGTCAACGTGACATTCCAATAGAAAATCGAAAATAGCGCTCTGCTGAAACATAGATATATTCCAGATTTTTCATTGGAATAATGCCGTTTTAAGGCTTCCGAGGCCACAAAAGCGTTGACCAAACTGGCAATTTCGAAAACGTGAAAGTTCAATTTTTTCAAATCGGAACCTCATTTTTTTATGGTCATATTAGAATCAATGTTGAAAAATAATGCAGGTGTGGAAAAAACACCAATGACCTAAAATTTATATTTTCTGAGATTTGTAGTCGCGATTACATTTCTAATATCAATCTTCTCAAAAACACAAGCAAAACTAGAAATTTAGAATTTCTATGGATACAATCAAAAATAAATTTTTAATATGTTCTCCACTCCCTTTGAGACAATAATTTTTCTGAGAGAATAAAATTGGAAAAGTGATCACGTGCATTTTTTCACTAATATCTCAGAAAATATTAATTTTTTCATTATTTTTAAACAAAGATTCCAATATGGCCATAAAAAATTAGGTTCTAATTTGAATAAATTGAGTTTTCAGGTTTCCGAAATGGCAAACTTTGTCAACGCTTTTGTGACCTCCTGTATCATGAGTTTTAACTCCGACTATCGAGACAAAAGCATTTTTCCTACTCCTCGCAAGAGCCGAAAAACGACATTTTCCAATGAGAAACCTGGAAGACATCCATGCTTCAGCAGAGCGCCATTTTCAATATTTTGCTTGGAATTTCACGTTGAAAAACAATTTTCTGATAGAAATTCGAAAATTTCACACTAGGACAACTCAGAATTTCATAGGTAATCTACTTTCGTTATAAATCCACTACAATAGCATATCCTGTCCTGTAAGTTAAGTCAACAGAAATTATGAGGGTTATCGACCGTCAACTGCCGCTATGGTAATGACCTGATAATAAATCAAATGCTGGAAGGATTTCTCACAAAAGCATTTGTCTTTTTGACCAAAATTTACTGCTCAGCTCTGTTTACCGGATGCTGACTGGAATGTCTCAGATTAGATCCTAATGATACTTTTATGATGTAAGCCACCCTAAGATATGATAATCCCATAGATTTCTAATACTAGAACGTCATTCCACAGTGGCCTGCCTATCATTAAGGATTCTGAAAGGGACAATTGAACAAAACCCTTACTCAAGTCATAAATTATGCCTAAGGTAATGACGAATATTGCAGTGGCTTCGATAAGATCAGGTATACAGATATGCCTTTCAAAATGGAAAAATCTAGAAAAGTACTGACGTGAAGTCAGCAGCTTTTGCAAGCATGTTCAAAAGATATCACAAAAATCCACCCAATGATTGCGCAGACATACCCATTAAAAATTTTATTTTCCCAATATTTTCGAAAATACACATTAGATCGAATTGAAATCCAGTACTTCATCGAACAATGGCAGTACGAAGGTTCATACAGAATTCAATGAGGATAATATGGTAAGATCTCAGAATGTTAAATATTTGAAAAAAATATTTGAATTTTTTTTTTCAAATTGTTAATGACACAATCATCACGAAATTTTGCACAACGTTGTCCTTCAGCATCTTCAAACTATCGGTCAAGTTTCATCATGATTGAATCGATATTTCTTGAGTTATACCGAAAAACAAAAGTATTTCGAGAAAAAAAAAACGAAAAGTTTACATATTTTTTCCTAATATCTTCGAAAATATTATTCATATCAAATTGAAATTTGGTACACTGATGTGAAATATTGAGCTCAGATATGAGCAGAAGTTTTGTCGAATATGATTGATAGTTTATGACGAAAAATTTCTTTCGAAAAAAATTTAGAAAAAATTTTTTTAAGATTAAGCGACAATACTATCCCAACAAAATCTCGCTAAAAGTTGCATGTCGTTATGATCCAACTAACTGCCAAGTTTCAATGCAACCGCTCCAGTAGTTCCTGAAATATCAGGGAAATAACCTCAAAATTTCAAATGGCTATAACCCCGCAACCATTCGGCCGATTTGGCCCATTAACGAACTTAACCTTGGCATTTCAAGTCGCTAGCTTGCTCCGTTCAACGGTTATCGTGTCCACGGTCGGCCAGAATTTGACACCAGTGAGTAACCTAGTCGTTTGAGACCATTTTCAGCTTAAAATTCTAGAATTACAGACATTTTGACAAAACTATAGCATGCTGTTCCCCTAGAATATGCGCGCAAAAATCCAGAAATGCAATGACGTGAAGACAGCAGATTTTACGCACATGTTCAAGTTCCATAACAAAGCCTTTATCTTTTCACGTATTGACCCAGCCAAACGCTCCTTTACTTCCTGATAGAAAGATTTGGTGACCTTCCAATCGTATTATCCTAATCAAACTCCAACCTACTGTACAAATATCGAGTTTCCAAGTTGATTCTTTAGTAAGTTATTGCGATCGGCCGTTTGGCCGAATTTGCGAATGAGAAAAATCCCCCAATGATTTCGCACATATACCCATTAAAAATGTTATTATTATTATTATTTCCAAAAATACAGATGAAAAATTGAAATTTAATTTTTTTAAATTGTTCTGATAACATGATTATCACGAAATTTCGAACAAAGGTGTTCATCAGCATTATCAAACTAATTACCTTGATGGAATCTGTGATTTCTGGGCTATTCCCGAAAAAATAACTATATGGAGGAAAAAAACACGAAATTCAACATATTTTTTTCCCTTATCCCCATAAATGAGGGTTTTTCTTGAATTTGGGTTATTACTGCAAATGCAAATTTGAACATAAATATTATGGATTTGATTCATCATTTTCCCAAGTTACCTTCAGAAAGTATTCAAAATTAGATTTCAAAATTGGGGTTCGGGAATTGCTTTGCATGCACCGAGTGACAACGGTGTTTAGTAGAATAGCTTCTCCTGCTATAGAATAATGAAATATTTATTCCTATTCTGTGGTACACACGTGTTCTTTGTCAATATAACCAAACAATTTCCGTTTGCGATTTGTCAGTAATATGACAGTATGACAGTCTGGGCTCTTCTTTTTCTATTCCTTGGTCGTTGTCTTCTACTCGAACCAGATCGAAGTATAGCTATCTCTGTTTTCCTAAGCAAAGTAACACATTTGACGTCCTTTTCTTTCCGAGAAAGCTGAATTCGACGTTGCCATATCGTGCACGCAAGACAAATCCCTTTAAATGCAAAACCCCATTTTATTTATTAGTTTTAGGTGATCAAACATTTCTTTAAAAATATAATATTGAACTTATATGTTTGAAATGTGATGTTCTAAAGGTTTTCCATGATAATTACTGCATTTTCGTTTAAAGGAAAAACCCCCATTGTGAACGTAGTGAATTCCAAATTGGTATAACTGCAATAAAGGGCTATAAAGAATGAAGCTCAAGGTATGAGCAGAATAACTATTCAGTAAGGTGTACAAATCCCGAGAAAAATAATTTTTCGGGAAAAATTTCGCAATTTTTTTCAATATACTGACCGTACGATCTCAACGAAATTTTGCGGAAAGTTGCGTTTCGTTATGTGTATGTAAAGTTTGAACCCAATCCTTCCAGTAGTTTCTGAAATATAAGGAAAATACTTCAAAATTTCAAATGGTTTGGCCGATTATGCCCATTAACGAATGTGCCTATGGACGGCCGGCCAGAATCGATTTTAACACTGGATTCGTCATCAGGGAGTCCAACCTAGTGGTTTGACCATGCGCGCAAAGAAGCTGTCGCCATTTTTCCTATTTTCATTTTTGAACACATGTTCTGGGGAACAGCAAGCTTTCGTTTACACCAAAAATGTGTAAAATTTTCGAATGGGGCTGGAATTACACATGCGATCGGCTCGAAACTGGAAATTAATTGTAAAATACTAACTTGACACTACTCGGAAAATTGTGTCGGTATTTTTGCGCGCATGTTCTAGGGGTACAGCGTGCTATCGTTTTCTCCAAATCGTCAGTAATTTCCGATGATAGAGCCGAAAATGGTCTTAAACGACTAGGTTGGACTCACTGATGACGAATCCGATGTCAAAATCGATTCTGTCCGGCCGGCAGGCCGTCACCACGATAACGGGCCTACGGAGGGTTCTATCGACTTTAAGATTTCAGGAAGGGCTGCATTTCAAAATACGAAGGTCAAGTTTGTTAATGGGCCGAATCGGCCAAATAGTTTTGGAGTTATAACAATTTGAAATTTTGAGATTATTTTCCTCATATCTCAGTAACAATTATAGCGATTGAATTGAAACTTGGCAGTTAGTTGAAGCATAACGACGCGCAACTTTTAGCAGAATTCCGTCAAAATTGTTTGGTTCCTAAATTAACAAAAATGTTTTCAAAATATGTTTCGAAAAATTTTTTTTTTTTGAAACTGTTGTTCACATTCGAGATAAATTTCAATTATGCTTCGAACTTCATATTTCACAGCAGTCTACCAAATTTCAATTCGATACGGCCATTAGTTTTGGAGATATTGGGGAAAAATATGTGGAATTTCGTGGTTTTGTTCTCGATATGGTTGGTTTTTTTGGTATAAATCAAGAAATACTGATTCAACCGTGATGAAACTTCGCAGCTAGTTTGGAAATGTTGAAGAACAACATTGTGCAAAATTTCGTGATGATCGTGTCATCAAAACAATTTACAAAAAAATTCAAAGGTTTTTTTCAAATTATTTAATATTCTGTGATCTTCTCATCATACAATCCTCATTAAATTCTGTGTGAACCTTCGAACTGTTATTTTTCGACAATATATTGGATATTTGGAAATATTGGGAAAATGCAATTTTGAATGGGTATACCTGCGGAATCATTGGGTGAATATTACCCATTCCCGAATTCGGCCTTCGTAATTAAGGTACAAATCTTCTCTACAAATATCGAGTTTCTCAGTTGTTTCTTTCGGAAGTTATTGTGTTTACTCAGTCTGTCGTTAGGCCGACCGTAAACACAGTAACTTCCGAAAGAAACAACTTAGAAACTCGATATTTGTAGGGTAGGTTTGGGGCTTACTTACGAAGGTCGAATTCGTGAATGGGTAAAATCCGCCCAATGATTCCGTAGATATACCCATTCAAAATTTTATTTTTCCAATATTTTCAAAAATACAGATTATATCGAATTGAAATACAGTAATTTATCGAGAAAAAATCTAGAAAAGCTCTGCCGTGAAGGCATACGCACATGTTCAAATTCGTTGCCGAATCGGTCCACATTGTAAATGCGCGCAAAAGCTGCTGCCTTCACGGCAGTGCTTTTAGATTTTTTCTCGATGTCGTTTTTTTTTCGGTTTAACTCAAGAAATACTACTTCAATCATGATGAAACTTCGCAGCTACTTCGAAGATGCTGAAGGACAATTTTGCGCAAAATTTCGTGATGATCGTGTCATTATCGTTAGAACAATTTGAAAAAAAAGTCAATGTTTTTTTATCAAATATTCTGGATTCTGTGATCTTCTTATCATATTATTCTCATTAAATTCTGTGTGATCGTTCGAACTGTCATTTTTCGATGAAATACTGGATTCCAATAGACAACTTCGGCCCAAATTGCCAATCCCCAATTTTCTTCACAAATTTACTATCACTGGGGAACAGGAATTTCAGGACAAATTCGACATGATAAGGTTCGCGTTATTTATAAACATCCGTAAAAGATGCCTCGACGCTTCAAACAAGATAATTCCTTTCAGATATAGGGTTTTGTTAAGATCATCTCCGATTGGCTGAAATTTAAGTTGGGATTCCTGATTTCATTTTAATAGTGTCAAATTTATAAAGGATATGTTCCGCACATCAATTTGGTTGTTTCGGTTGCCGGTTTTCCATTCCGTAAATATGAAATATTCGGTTGGTTCCTGAAAACAAGGTTAATTAAGGAATTTGATTGATGAAACCATAACGACAGTCAATGTACTATGGTAACATATCCATAGCATAAAAAAATCTCTATTTACCTTATGATCCATAGAACATAGAAGAGACAACAATCAACAATGGAAAAATTACAGGGTATGGTCTACGGATCATAAGGTGAATAAAGATTGTTCTATGCTATGGATATGTTACCATAAAACATTGATTGTCGTTTTGGTGCATAGACTTGATATGTCTTTGTTCTGGTGACAGAAAGATTGCTTTTTCATCAATCAAATTCCTTAATTAACCTTTTTTTCGGGAGCCAACCGAATATTTCATATTTACAGAACGGAAAACCGGCAACCGAAATAACCAAGTTGATTTGCGGAACATATCCTCTATAAAATTGACACTGTTAACATGAAATCAGGAATCCCAACTTAAATTTCAGCCTAACAAAACCTAAATTTTGAAGGAATTATCTTGTTTAAGGAGCCGAGGCATCTTTTACGGATATAAATAACGCGAACCTTATCATGTCGAATTTGTCCTGAAATTCCTGTTCCCCAGTGATAGTAAATTTGTGAATGGGTATATTCTGCGGAATCATTGGGTGGATTTCACCCATTGACGAATTCAGCCTTCGTAATTAAGGTCCAAACCTACTCTACTACTCGAGTTTCTAAGTTGTTTCTTTCGGAGGTTATTGTGTTTACGGTCGGCCGTTACGGCCGACCGTAAACACAATAACTATATTCCATATACAGGTGGTAAGTATATTAGTTATGTTATGAGTAAAACCGCTCTTTCCAGCGTCGTGTTTATAGACGTGGTGGTGAGCATCCACAGGTGATAATATTAATCAGGGCGTTCACGGTACCTGGGGCGTAGGAATGAGCGTTAACGCCGAACCATCACTTTGAAAAATTGTTTTTTAACGAGGACTCTCGCGGTTGGCGGGAACCCATCGGCTATCGTGATTTTGTGGTGATGAGGTGTGGAGAACTTAGACTTTGTTTGTATGCAGATCCAAAACGGCCACGGTGAATTAGTGTTAAACGTTGTCGGCAACGGCATTAATTGGATTTGAAGATGAGTAGGCCGAAGATGGTCTTTGATATTCCAGTTGACACGATAACCAGTTTGAAGAGCAATTTTTTCATTATTGGTTGAGAGACGGTTTGAGATCAATCGGTACATCGGTAGAAGGAATATTCAACTCTTAAACTGCTATCTCCGTTAACAGGGTGCCTTCTTTAAAAAGTCCAAAACTTCAAGGGAAGATTCTACATGTGATTTCCAACAAAACAAGTCATGTAACAAATGGTTGAAATATTGACGGTAATTCTTCAATTCAACATTTTGTGTTTTCACGGAATATCTCAATTGCGCGCATGTTCTGCGGAACAGCGTGCTATCGTTTTGTCCAAATGTCTGTAATTTTCGATGATGGAGCCGAAAATGGTCTCAATCGACTAGGTTGGACTCACTGATGACGAATCCGGTGTCAAAATCGATTCTGTCAGGCCGGCCGGCCGTCCGTAGACACGATTACGGTCGTACGGAGAATCCTATCGACCTGAAACGTTCAGGGTAGGTTGCATTTCAAAATGCGACGGTTAAGTTTGTTAATGGGCAAAAAGGGCAAACGCTTTCGGAGTTTTAATTACGAAGGTCGAATTCGTGAATTGGTAAAATACGCCGAATGATTCCGTTGGACAATTACGAAGAAACTGTCTACCTACATAATACTTCGAATTGTCTCATTCAAAAATTGCAACTGTGGAACCAAGCAGAATGAAAAATTCCGAAAGAAACTAGAAGCATGGTATACATTGCTAGAAGCATTGTTTACAATGTATAAGCTATAGGGGATGTACCTACACCTATAATACCTATATACCTGTTCATTGCACAGTTCCGTTGTGATTTACTTGAATTAATCATCCACATAGAAAATTTGCAGCCAGCACCTTAATAAAGTACTCCGAAGCTATCTTGATGTCATACATAATAAACATAATAGTATAATGTATAATATCATTCTTGAAACAATGATGATATTATCGATAATATTATAATCTGTAATACTTGAACATCTTACATAGCGACATCTATCGGTCAGTAGCAGAACATGCAGATTGTGATATTATCGATAATATTACTATCTGTAATTCATGTACATTTGACATGGCGATATCTATCGCTCAGTAGCAAACATGCGTTGTTACAGAATGCTACATTCACCTTTAGGTGAATTGCCCTGAATACATTCATTTATTTCATTCAATAATTGGTCCAATATTCATAGAAATAGATTGTCGAAGCACAATTATAATATTATATTTCAAGTCGACGTTCCAACAGATCGATTTGTCTCCAAATAGGGTGACATCTCTCGGACAGGTAGGTCCGACTTTAGTGAAAACAAATTTTCTATGGAAAGTTTTCTGTTTGAGTCGATAGCTATTTGCTGTTTGCTGGCAAATTATGAATTAAGATGGAGCTTATGGTACGATACGACTTTAACAAGAAAATTCAAAGACGTAAATGAAAAATTGTGACCGTTGGTGGAGTATGATTGAAAAGAAATGGACAATTTTCGCTGAGTTGATTAGATTAGAGTCACTGTAGATACTATACAAAGTCACTAGTTTGATCGACACATTTTGTGTAAGGTTTTCAATCAGCATTTTCAAATAAGTAAACAAGATTAATCATGATTGGATTAGAATTCTCCAAATTATTTCGGAAATATGAACGATATCGCAAAAACCGAAATTTGGCATATTTTTTCCCAATATCTCCGGAAACTATAATCGGATTAAACTCTGTTTTTGACATCTTTGAATGGAACGATCATCACGAACTTTTGCACAAAGTTGTCCATCAGCATTTTCAAACTAGCTGCCAAGTTTGATCATTATTGGATCAGTATTCCCTGAAATATTCCGAAAAAACAACGATATCGAGAAAAAAAACACGAAATTTTTACATATTTTTTTCCAATATCTCCGAAAATAACAACCGTATGGGATTGAAATTTGTTACACTGCTGTGAAATATATGGGGCTCAAGGTGTGAGCAAACTGTTCACCGAATATGATGAATAGTTTCGAAAAAAAAATTCCAAAAAAATGTTGAAAAATAAATTTTTCAAATTCACCGACAGCACAATAACAACTCAATTTCGCAAGAGTCTGCATGTCATTATGCTCCACCTAACTGCCAACTTTCAATCAAATCACTCCAGTAGTTCCTGAAATATAAGGAAATCACCTCAAAATTTCAAATGGCTATAACTCCAAAACCATTTGGCTGATTGTGCCCGTTAATGAACTCAACCGTCACATTTTGAAATGCAACCTACCCTGAAAGTTTCAAGTCGATAGGATTCTCCTTACGCCCGCCTTAATCGTGCATATGGCCGAACAGAATCGATTTTAATTGACACTGGATTCGTCACCAGCGGGTCCAAAATTCGATAATTACAGACAATTGGACAAAACGATAGCACGATCTTCCCTAACATGAGCGCAAAAATGAATGGATTTGTCTAGTCGCTTCGATCAGTTTGACCGCTCCCGTGTTGGATCCTTACTTATGAAGATGACTATTACCATTGAGTATTAAACACATGTGATTAATACTCAATGGTATTACGAATGTGGAACATATACTGATTTATAGGTTGAAATATGTATGAAGGAATAATAAGCAATAGGGGATTTTTTGTTAAAAGACTTTCGTGGATACAAGAAGGAATTTCGAAGCTAAAACAAGAGTAATTATTAGGGACCCGGATTTTGATACATTGAACTCAATATGTAGGATGCACAGAACAATAGTGCTCTTATTTTCATTTGTTCTCCTACTAAATCTTCAGGTCAAACTGGGGCCACCGACACAAACGCCACCAATCGACCAATCAGAGCGCATGATACTATTAATTAGAATTCGACAATTGTCATCTTGAATTTATTTATGTTGTGCGTGAAATCTTTTTGTGTTGGCTTCGAAGAATTGTGGTGATCCTCAGATACTTTTTAAAGGGGTTCCTTTCGTATTTTATTTGGACAGAGTATGTATATGGAAATAAGTGTTCAAATGAAGAAAGAATCCTATTTATAGAAGGTCTAAACTTCATGATACTCAGCAGCATATCATTCTTTTTATGATTGTCTTTTAATCATTTTCACTAATCGAGGATCGAGTTATCAACCCCCAATAATTACTCATATTATTTTCACCATTGAATGTTTTTATTTTCTTGGTTCTTCATTGAATATACCAACATGAATTGTGCAACAATTTTCATTTACTTGAAATTGAAATTTACTACTATATGCTACTATCAAGTGCTACTACAGAAAAGCTCATTTTTCAAATCCGATGAAATAAGATTAACCATTGAATGAAACTCCTGCTTTCTAATTGTGAACCATAGAATTTAAATGGGACAGAACTCAAATAGAGCAATTCCAGCTATCTATGGTTCATCGAGATGAATCAGCTGATGGGGGGACAGCCTGTCTGGTTTCATAATTTGGCCTCTTCAATGAGTTTTTATTCTCTCTGAAACTTCAACTTTTGATAGGTCTCAGTCTGACTTGAAGTAGGGATGATGCTTGTTCTGTATCAACTTCCATAAACTTCCCGCCGCTTTACCATATTCCGTTGTATATGTGCAAAATCTGGAAAATAATTAATGTATTTGAACAAGCTATCGCATGATATCGATTTATGAGTAGATTCTGTATCAAAGTTTCACATTGCTCATCCAATATTTTCACTCCTCGCTTACTATTTTATAGTAAAACATAGTGAGATACCTAGTGCATCAGCCAAAAATTAAATTGAATTCTTAGAATATATTCCACTGAAAGATATGCAAAACATAATATGGTAGATTTTCATTCATCCAGATTTTTCACCATAGGTATATCTTGTCTGATGTCAATTCCACAGAACACATATGTATATATTTACTTTATGGTCAATTCAGTTCTGACTGACAGTTGCCACAGAATAGAGAAGTATTAATAGTATTAATACTTCTCTATTCTGTGCAGTTGCCTTGACGACTGGTCGTAATTTCCAAATAACGCCACATTCAGTGGAAAAAACGAATTCCCCAACATTGCCAAAACGAAAGGGCCTCTTTGAATTCACCTTATCTTCTATGCTGTATATTGACAACGTTTGGACCTTTTTTCGGACCCAAAATATGTCAGAGACTGTTACGCACCATACCATTACTCTATGCATCTTCTAAGATACTTTCTAGACGGACTATATAGATCTAGTTGACCTAGGTACAGTAACAGCATTATATAAGAACAACTTTATGTCTTTATACAATGGTAACAGTTTCCAATAAATTCATCATATTCTTCTCTGTTCCGACTCGAATCCTTGTAATCAACATCCTTCATAAATCCTCTCTTGTATCTTCAGACCGATTCCATCTATACATTTCTCTCAAGAAAGATAAATAATTTCCGTCTCATCAGAAATTCAATTGGAATAAACAACAATACCATGCAAGTCATGGGATGCGAAACAACAACCAAAACCAATTTTGTGCAGCCTAAAATTTATGTTAACGACTTTTCTCGAATACGTTCCCAATTTTTCCGTTTCTGTTTTCTGGGAATTAATCGTCTGACGAGGGAGCGGAAAGATCTTTTCATCATATGCCCGAGAGATATAGGGACGATGCAAAATTGAAATAAATATCATTTTATTTGCTCTAAAATGGGGCAATATTACCATTTACTTGGTAGACAACAGACGGCTAGGCGGAACGCAGTCGGCGTTGGAAAGGATGGAACAGAGAATAGAATGACATGAGCGTATAGAATAGGCTATATAAATAGTTTAAGGGAATTATTCCGCATCATTATTATGTCGTTTCATACGAACTATATGAAAATTTTACTGTACGGAAATATAACCGAGAGGAAACGAAATTTCCAATGGAAAATTAGCATATATCTAAACCGTTTTGTTCATTTCTCATTCACTCATTATTTCCCCTAGTTAAAACTAAGAGATGAAACTTTCCAAGACAGAAAACTGACTTCAAATCAAATTATTTAAAATTGATATGAAACAATCATTAAAATTTACAAACAATAATATCAGTTGAATGGGTTGATAATCTGTATGAACCTTCTAGCTGTAATTTTTTCATCAAGTACCGAATTTCAATTTGATATATCTGTATTCTTTCAATAATTGTAATATAAGGAAAATAAAAGTTTGAATCTGTATATCTACGAAAACATAGGGCGGATTTTACCCATTCGCGAATTTGACCTTCGGAATTAAGCCCCATACCTAACGGTCGATCGTTAACACAAAAACATCCAAAAGAAACAAATTAGAAACTCGATATGAATGGAGTAGGTTTGGACCTTGATTACAGAGGTCGAATTCTTGAATGGGTGAAATCCACCCAATGATTTTTCCAATCTTTGCAAAAATACAGAATAGATAGCTTAAATGTTAGACAAAACGATAGCACCCTGTTTGCAGGAGAACATGAAGAAAATTCCACAACAAATTGGTATAAACCACCCTTGGATCTACAGTGAGCGTCAAAATTATGGAACAGATTCATTTTCTCATAAGAAAAATATTTGGCAACAAAATCCTGAAACATGTCAATTTTTGATTTACTTTTACCAAATTTTTATGCATTATCCCTCTAAATTTTTCGAATAGGGAAAGTGGGTCACGTGGTACTTTTTTGGCAAGGTCTTTGTGTCTTCTTTACAGGCGTGCAGAAATTTTCAAGAAAAAATTAGTTACTTCAAAGAGGTTTTCAGTTTCTGCACTTTGGTATGGCTCATTAACTTTGAGACGATGGAGAAAAAAATTTTTCACGTGAGGGAGTTGAAAGTTGTTTAGGAACAAAACTGTAATGGTCGACTTTCATTCGGTGACAAATTTCATCAGGTACCATCGTCTCAAAGTAAATGAGCCATGACAAAGTGCACATACTGAAAACCTCTTTGAACTAACTTAATTTTCAAAAAAAAAATTTTTTCTTGAAAATTTCTGCACGCCTGTAAAGAAGATACAAAGACCTCGCCAAAAAAGTACTACATGACCCACTTTCCCAATTCAAAAAATTTAGAGTGTTGATGCGGATGGCACAGGGTGCAACAAAAATCCTTCAAAAATGCATATAAATTTGGTAAAAGTGAAACAAAAATTGACCTGTTTCAGGATTTCGTTGTCAAATATTTTTCTTCTGAGAAAATGAATTTGTTCCATAATTTTGACAAGCACTGTATATTTTCTTTCTGTTTGACGTACTTTTTACTGCACACCCGTATACTTAACAAGTAGTTCGAATAAAAGATGATATAATAATATTAAATATTGAGTAGGTAGTTGAAGTCCAACTAGCCTTTTTTGAGTCGAGTACAATAAAATAACTGGGAGAGAATTAGCGTCTAGAATGTTCCGTCTGTGAAGATGGTGTGAGGCAATGCATACGAATGAAGTGTAAAATTTCTCGCTGGTGAAATTGTCAGCGATGGAACTCGTTTCATTATACCGTAACAATTGCTATAATAGGTGAACATTACATTGATGCAACTAGGTTAAGCACACCTCTAATCGGCACTCCATGAAAGAGACTATTGGAGAGGATATTTATGCTATTTTTAGTAGGTAGGAGATTTACTTTACTCTCCATACTTCCGTTGAATCGATGAAATTTTTACGCGCTTGTTCTGGAGAACAGCGCGTTATCATTTCGTCAGGATGTCTGTAATTTCAGAATTTTGAGCCGAAATTGGTCTAAAACGACTAGGTTGGACTAACTGATGAAGAATCCGTAGTCAAAATTAATTCTGTCCGTCCGCGCTATAACTCGAACTCGAAAGGAAGGACCTAGAGTTTTAAAATTTTCAGGTAAGGTTAAGATCCTGAGTATCTCGGTTAAGTTCGTTAATGGGCCAAATCTGCCGTATGGTTTTTGTGCTACAGCCATCTGGAATTTTGATTTTTCAATAACTCGAAAAATATTTATCTGATCGAAATGAAAATAGGAAGAATTAGCCATGGAAAAATTCGAAAAAAATTTTTATATTTCATTGAAATTTCTCTGAAATTTTCAAGTCACCATTTCGCAATGTGAACAAGCGCGTAAAAGCTGCTGACTTCACGTCAGCGCTTCTCCAGATTTTTGTTTGAAGAATATTTGTTAGGGAAAAAGCGTTGGTCAAGATGAGCCTTATCATCTCATGGTCAAAAATGGTTTTGAACTATTAGGTTGATATCACTGATGAAGAATCCGTGGCCACATCCAGTTCCGTTATTCTGACCGTCCGACTGTCCGTATGTTCTTTAACTTTCGAAGGGACACTCCTGGGGTCTTGATATGAGTTCGTTAATGGGCTACATCCCCCAACAGTTCCGGAGTTATACCCATTTAAAATCTTATGATATTTTATCAAAGCTGATGCGATCAGATTCAAACTTGGAGCATAGTTCCGATAAAATGGAATCGAGAAAAATCATCCGGACAGTAACGTAAGAAAAATGAGAGAAAAATTTATAAAGGCAGCCGCTTCTGCCCGCATGTTCAAATTCGCCCTCACTGCCGATCGTGAGCACAATAACTTCTGAGAGACATAATACTTGGAAACTCAATATTTGTAGAATAGGTTTGGATCTTAGTAACTAAGGCAAAATATGTAAATGAATCCGCAGCCATTCAAAATTTTATTAAAATAGATATTAGATCGAATTGAAATACACTGTTTGATCAAACAATGACAATTCGTAGATTCTTGCAGAATTTCGGAGAATAATGTGATATGAGTATTTCAGAATACTTACAGAATATTAGAAAAAAAATTAAATTTTTTTTTTCAATCATTCTAATGACACGATTATCACGAAATTTGCACGAAGATTTGCCTCAAAAATTGAATCTAGTAACGGAGTTCAATGGTGATTTTATCTGTTTTTTGGGATATTCCGGAAATAAAAGACATAATGAGTTAAAAAGCTCAAATTTTACACTTTTTTGCGCGCATGTTCTAGGGGAACAGCGTGCTATCGTTTTGTCCAAATGTCTGTAATTTTGGATGATTGAGCCGAAAATGGTCTCAATCGACTAGGTTGGACTCACTGATGACGAATCCGGTGTCAAAATCGATTCTGTCCGGCCGGCCGTAGACACGCTAACTGTCGACAAAAGCAAGCTAGCAACTTGAAACTTTCAGGATAGGTTGCGCATCAGAATGCCGCGGTTAAGTTCGTTAATGGGCCAAATCGGTCGAATTGTTTCGGAGTTATAGGCAGTTGAAGTTTTGAAGTTATTTATTTTTTATTTCAGGAACTACTTGAGAGATTAAATTCAAACTTGGCAGCTGGGTGGAGTATAACGACGCGCAACTTTGAGCCAAATTTCGTTAGGATCAGATTTTCAGTGAATTTAAAAAAAATTTTTTTTCGAAATTTTTTTCCAAAAAACTTTTTTTTTCGGAAACCATTCATCATATTCGAAAAAAAGTCCACTCACACTTTGAACTTCATATTTCACAGCAGTGTACCAAATTTCAGTTCGATACGATCATAAGTTTCGGAGATATCCGGAAAAAATGTGTCAAATTTCGAGGTTTTCTTCTCGATATCGTTTATTTTTTCGGTATAACTCGAGAAATACTGCTTCAGTCCTGATGAAATTTCACAGCTAGTTTTGAGATGCTGAAAGACAACTTCATGCGAAATTTCGTGATAATCGTGTCATCAGAACAATTTGAAAAAAAAAATTTCTATGATTTTTCTTATCATATCATCCTCATCAAATTCTGTATGAAACTTCGAACTGTTATTTTTCGATGAAGTACTGGAATTCAATTCGATCTGATCTGTATTTTTGGAAATATTGAAAAAATAAAATTTTGATTAGGTATATCTACGGAATCATTGGACGGATTTTACCCATTCACGAATTCGGCCTTCGTAATTTAGGTCCAAACCTTCTCTACAAATATCGAGTTCCTAAGTTGTTTCTTTCGGAAGTTATTGTGTTTACGTAGTCGGCCGTTAGGCTGTCCGTAAACACAATAACTTCCGGAAGAAACGACTTGGAAACTCGATATTTGTAGAGAAGGTTTGGGGCTTAATTACGAAGGTCGAATTCGTGAATGGGTAAAATCCGCCCAATGATTCCGTAGATATACCCATTCAAAATTTTATTTTTCCAATATTTCCAAAAATACAGATTTGATCGAATTGAAACCCAGTAATTTATCAGTAAAAATTTCAAAAAGTACTGCCGTGAAGGCAGCAGCTTTTGCGTGCATGTTCAAATTCGTTGTTGAAGCGGTCATCTACATTGAACATGCGCGCAAAAGTTGCTGCCTTCACGGCAGTGCTTTTTGAAATTTTTTTCTAAAGTCGTCATCGAATTGAGTTGAAATTCGATACACTGATGTGAACTGTATTATAAAGGTCTGCGAAACATTTTTTCAGAATCTGATGAATATTTTAAGATGAAGCAAATTTTTTTGTGAAAATATTTTGAAGAAAATTTTATTTTTTTTTATTAAATTTACAAACCATACGATCTAAATAAAATTTCACAAAAAGTTGCGTGGAATCGAATCTCTGGAATAGTTCAATGATGAAATAATGTGTCTAAAATAAAAAAAATTCTTCAAATTCCATGGATAATAATAATCTTTCGAACTTTCGGGTAAAATAGTTGAAATATGACGGAAGAATTTTTTTGAAATCGACATAAAAAAATGTCAAAAATTTGTGGTATGGTGAAATTATAATTACGGCTATCCTTGAAGTTCAGTTTTGTTTCCAATTTGTATCGTTTTTTTTTTCATATGAATAATAAGTGACTGCAAAAATTTAATAGATTTGTGGAAAGTAGGCAGGATATAAGTTGTACTATTTATCGTAGTATGAATAATAAATAAAATGGAAACGTTGTAACAGTTCAATGACGAAATAAAATGTCTTAGTGAATGTCAAAATTTTATCCAATATCTGGAATCTGACAAACGGTTTTTTTAAATCTATACCGGGTGACACAGGCATAAGTTCACCCTCAAAAAAATTTTCAATTCACAAGATATCGGATTGAAATTTTGGACGTTGATACTTGAGATTGTTTCCCATCGACTGAACTACTCAATGTGTGTCCATATGACTTCCGGTTTAAACGGAGATGGACTCATCTTTTAAGTTTCTTGTTCTTCTTCTCACATCTTCGAATTATACGTTGAATTTATGAGTGGAATTTCGTCAAAATAAAAATGAAATTAAGAAAAAAATTTCAATCCAAAATTTCTTTATTTTTGACTTCGGTTTGATTTTAATGCTTGATAATTTGAATTTTGCTGTTATCATGAGTCAATTGGTCAATTTCTAGTGGATTAAATTTTGTATGATTTGTAATAACGACAACAATAAACTTATCGAGCATTAAAAACAAACAGAAATAATAAAAAAAATTTTGATCGATATTTTTTTTCTTAATATTATTTCCTTCTGACGGAATTTTCAATTCATAAGAGGAAAACGAAAGTTACGTCCACCTCTGGTTAGACCGGAAGTCATAGAAAAATATTAATTAGGTACTTCAGTCGATGGTAAATAATCTGCAGTATCAATATTCTAAATTTCAACCCGATATTTCGAATAATGAGGATATTTTTGGGGGTGAACCTAATTCCTGTGAAACCAGATATAAAAAAAAATTTTTGAGAAATTTCTGGTATAGTAAAATTTTGATCAGGGCGATCCTAAAGGAGTATTATTGGGGAAAATCACCAACCAAAATATCACTGAAAGATACAGTGAAATGAATTTCTATCTTTCCATTTTATTTCTTCGTGGACGTCGTCGCCTAATTCATCTTCAATGATTCCGGATGGGACAATATTTCATGAAATTGGGGTTAGGCAAGAGATGGATGTGTTTTTAGGGGTTGGAGAGGTAAATGGAGCGTGTCGGAAATAAGCACAGAGCAAAAAAAACTATCCACCAAATAATTTCCGAGCTTTGTTGCAGACAAAATCAACATTGCTCATTGATGGAAATTATTTACTTATTCCATACACTGAGAGAACAGTTTGTTTATATATAATGAAGTTCATTCATATTTAATAATACAGTGCGCGTCAAAATTATGGAACAAATTCATTTTCTCAGACGAAAAATATTTGGCAACAAAATCCTGAAACAGATCAATTTTTGTTTTATTTTTACCAAATTCATATGCATTTTTGAAGGGTTTTTGTTGCACCCTGTGCCATCATCATCAACCCTCTAAATTTTTTGAATAGGGAAGTGGGTCATTCGGTACTTTTTTGGCAAGGTCTTTGCTTCTTCTTCACAGGCGTGCAGAAAGTTTCAAGAAAAAAAAATTTTATTTTTGAAAAATTAGTTAGTTCAAAGAGTGTGCAGTATGTGCACTTTATCATGGCTCATATACTTTGGGACGATGGAACCTGATGAAATTTGTCACCGAATGGGAGTGGACTATTACAGTTTTGTTCATGCACAACTTTCAACCCCTTTCAACCCCCTTCTTTTTTTTTTGATCCATTAAAGGGTTCGTAGGGGTTGAAAGTTGTGCATGAACAAAACTGTAGTGGTCGACTTCCATTATGTGACAAATTTCATCAGGTATCATCGTGACAAAATAAATGAGCCATGGCAAAGTGCACATACTGAAAACCTCTTTGAAGTAATAATTTTTCAAAAAAAAAAAATTTTTTCTTGAAACTTTCTGCACGCCTGTAAAGAAGATACAAAGACCTTGCCAAAAAAGAACCACATGACCCACTTTTCCTAGTCAAAAAATTTAGAGGGTTGATGGGGATGGCACAGGGTGCAACAAAAATCCTTCAAAAATGCATAAAATTTGGTAAAAGTGAAAAAAAAATTGAACTCTTTCAGGATTTTGTTTCCAAACATTTTTCTTCTGGGAAAATGAATTTGTTCCATAATTTTGACGCGCACTGTATAATTCGGATATGGCGCAATGAATATTTATTGGCCATAAAAATGGTTTCATTTGAGTTTCATAAATAACCATTTATCATTTAGAAATGAATTTTATCAATGTCGAATAAATGATCGATCCATCGATGAAAAACAAAATAGAAATTGATATATTTCTGTCAAATGATGATTTATCAGTCGTTGAAGAAAGATAGATTTTATGAATATTATCATCAGTTCACAATGAACGAACATATTTATACAAATTTCATACGAATTTTTTTCATACGAATAACAGAAATTATTAATATAGGTGTTTTATTGAATAACGAGTTCAGTAGTCGTGAAGAAATATATATGGAATTATTAGCAACAAATCAATGCTATTCATGATTTTTTTTAATTATATCCTTTTTTAAATGAGAAATAGAAAAATATATTTCTCCAATAAATATGAATATCATTTGAACAGGTACTGAAGAATTTCGATTTTCGTATTTGAATAATGCGAATAACTGACTAAAATGTAAAATCTTCGATATGATGAGTTTCACTGTTATAGATATTAGAGGACCATATTGAAAAGTCACTAAAACGTGATGCATTTGCTTAAAAATAAATCCGAGAATTAACTGCGAACATAATATTTATTTATAGAGAAAACAAACAATAACAGAGAGTTTATGAATTGAACTTAAAAAGCGTTTTACATTCAATATAAAAAACGGAACGCACTTTTTCAACAATGGTATTTAAACATAAATTTATTTCTACGAATGAAACATGGAGATTAAAATAACAAGTTTGATCAACTTCCATAAAAAAACTTCTACGTTCAAGTGCAAATTCAACAATAAAAATTAACAAACATAAAAACGTTGGCAATTCATATGACTATACTCTACTACTAATACTATTGTCATTGGATCGATTAGGCCCATTTATGAATTAGATCATGATCTAATCTGTGAGAGATTACTGTACAAAATTATAGATAAGTCATGCAGATTCTGACCTAGCTCAAAGATTTTTTGAGCCTATATGATGCTCACGAAATTCATCATTAACCTTCAAACCGTGATTTCACAAGCAACTACTAGAATTGAACTCGATTTGATGTGATAGTATTTTCGTGAAAACAAAGTTTCAATGTAGTGGCGGATGCAACTGAGTAAATCACAAATTCGAACCTAGAGCGTCACAGATATTCAGTTGAAATGATGAGGTTCTCATTCTTGGGAGCAAGCGTGCAAAAAAAATTTTTTTGCTTTTAGATATGAAAGCGGAGCTATCCCCATTATTCGTCTGAACATGCATGCAATGTTGGAGAGGGTATTTAAATTTTCTGGATATGGAATTATGCAGCTCTTTCTAGATTTCATTCCCTTTTTACTGTAATAAACGCCACATTTCCGCAACTTTTTGCCGTTTACTTCGAAAAGTTGTTCATTTGGAATTTGGGGCAGTTACTTGCCTAACATAAATCTATCTCGAAGCCGCCACGGTATTCAGAATTATGAGCCCTGCTTAGTTTTTCTTCGTGGCGACTTTCGCCGAAAATAAAAGGAGAATGAGCAAGAAAAGTCACGCTAGATTTGCTAACCTGTGCCTACTGTAGCTTGTGATTCATGGCGGGACAGAAGTGAAACCGTTCCCTCCTAAGCGCCGACTTCTGCCCCCGGGTTCAAACTAGATTCTGGACATTTTTAAAGGGAATGAAGAGGGCCCAGACCGCGTGGTCAACAAAAATAAGGAATATCTCGGAATAAAACGTGTATTATTGCGCCTTAAATTTCAAGAATATTCATGAAATTCAAGGTGGCCATCCTTCCGGGTTTTCCCAGATTTGTTCCTTGTTTAGAGAGCGTTCGGGCCGCACTTCATTCGTAGTCCGGGTTTGAAAAAAGATAATTATTATTTAGTTTGAAGAGTTTCCTGGAAGACTGAATACTAAAATGATCTCTGTACTTGTAAGATTTTCGATTGAACATAATTGAAGTTTGTTAGGTTTAATATTCGAATAAGGTTTTGTTTTCATAACGGTATATCAATAATTCGAGTTTTATTTTAAGACTAAAAATCAAATTGTTTATTAGAATAATTCATAACAAACTGTCATATGATTCTGATTTGCTAGGTGCATTCAAAATGATGATAAAAGAGGACTAAATTTAATTTTAATTTCTGAAAATGAATAAAATGCTGATTTGTTACATTTTAGACTGTTTTTTTTACATTGACTATGTTCAAAAAAACATGTCCGGAGTTTTCACGCGTCCTAGTTGCCAAATTTCAGAGATGGAAACCCTGATGAAATTTCACGTTTATGTGCGCTTATTCTCGGATAGAGAGCGATAAACAGGGTGATACAGAAATAAAATTCCAGGACCAGATTCTGTGGCCAAAGATGTGGCACTTTTGTTCAAAAGATATTCTACTACTATTAACCCTCGTAGAGAAATAACCCGTTGAATGGAGTTGGACAATTTCATTGTGGTTTATTTTTGCACGTATGTTCTTGAGAACGTCGTTTTGCCAAATATCTGTAATTATCGAACATTTTCTGGAAAATAGTCTCAAACGACTAGGTTGGACTCAAGATGACGAATCCGCTGTCAAAATCGATTCTGTCCGCAGGCAAGATTACGGTCGTACAGGGTACAGGGTAGAGGGTAGATTGTATCTCTTATTTTGAAAACATTCTGCTCCCACCTTGTAATTCAGATTTCACAGTAGTTTGCGAAATTTCAGTTTGATACCTTCATAATTTATGGAGATATTGGAAGAAACATATCAAATTCCATAATTTTTTCGTCGGTATCGTTGTTTTTTCCGGAATAACTCAAAAAATACTGATTCAGTAATGAAAAAATTGGGAATTAGTTTGAAAGCTCTGATGAACAGCTCTATGCGAAATTTCTTGATGATCGTATCAGAAGAAAATTCGAACCTCAATTTCAATTATATTTTTTTAAACTCAATATTCTGCAATTTTCTATTCATATCATTCTCGCAAAATTCTGTATGAACCTTCATACTTTTATTTTCCAATCAAGTACTGTATTTCAATTCAATATAATCTATATTTTTGGAAATATTTGGAAAATAAAATTTTGAATGTATATTTCTGCGGAAGCATTAGGTAGATTCCACCCATTCACGAATTCAGCCTTTTCAATCAAGGTCCAAACCTACTCTACAAATATTGAGGTTCTAAGTTGTTTCTTCGGAAAGTTAATGTGTGTACGATCGGCCGTGAGGTAGCCCGTATCTGGACATTCGAGGGAGTGTATCTCCGCAGGGGCTGACAATAGGAAAAAAGTTATGGAGCAAAAACAAAAGGATACAGAGCGGACAGACAGGGTGAGACTGTGCTTAAGAAATAAATTACAATAATTGATAATTGTGTACATTATCCTGACATATCAATAAGAAGAAGAAATTTGTGGTGTTTGTGGTTGACAATTGTATTTATGACATGACGTTTTTCGTAGGGTTAGGATTTTCTGTAAAAGACCATTTTATGGTTAGGTTTCTTCGTGTACCTTGATGTACCTTTCTGAATTTTGAAAAATTGCTTGTGATTTGACTTTGTACCTCGGAGTCTGATGTTGGACTTATTCTTTGGTTTTGGAACTTCTAATTTTTATAGAGGTAATTTGCTGTTTTGTTTGTACTGTTATATGAGTGATGTCATTTTGATGTTTTTAGGCCTGAGGAAGCGGATGTAGATCTGCGAAACGTAGCTGAATATATGATTTAGAAGTCATTCTCATGTTTATTCCTGTCCTATTCCCGCAATTTCCGAATTATATAACTTGATTACCTGTGGAGGACACTAATTTTGGATTTCAAAAGGATATATTTCTGAAATTTCCGAATAGGAATTTTTGAAATATTTCAAAAATCGACATATCACCTGCGCCTTCGCCATTTTGCTATTATTTGGCTATTGACTCCTTGGTCTCTATTCTTGAACCGGGGATGGGAGAAAATAGGCGTGTCGAAGCTGTTGTCAAGGTAACGCGTTGCATTTTTGATGGAACGATAGTGAACGTTCATACCATCACTTTCAAGAATAGCGTCCCAAATCGATCAGATCTAAATTTTCCTGAATACTGAGCGAATGAAACCTGTCGAATCATTGAGCTGATTTTTCATTATTGACCCCAAATTGCTCTACAATATCTAGTCAATTCCTTGTTATTTCCAATTTTTCGAAAAATACAGATTAGATCGAATTGACTTCGAGTACTTATTCGGAAGTTCAAGCAGAACTACATCAGGGCCAAATAAAAACGCTGCAAATTTTACACAATGGTTTATTATTTTCTCAGTTAAGTAACCCAAAACCATTGATATCTAAAATAAAACTTATACAGCGTGCCAAAAAAGTAAAATTACTCGTCAATAATGAGTGTACGAAGAACTATTAAGGAATATCCTCGCACCCGTCGATTTTTGATTTCAATCCAATTTATCCTGTGCTTTTTTGAATTCGATATTTCCCAGTTCACTACTTTATTTTTTCATCTGGAAATATATGGATTGTGATGAATCAAATGAAAGGTAATTTGATTACTTTTTCAGCGATGTGGCTTGAAGTAGAATTGCTTGTGCCGTTTTCCGTTGAAAAATTAGGAAATAATTTAGAATTTTCAGTTAGGAGGGTACTGTGATCAGACCATTATTCTTTTATTAATTCATAATGATAATATTTGATTTTATCAAATAATAAACCAAAACAATATTTTTCATCGGGAAGCAAAGCTGCGTTTGTCGGACTCATTACGTGAAAAGATTTCCGCTTTAAGAACGAATTTTAACCTGCGAGGTACACCTGATGACACTTCACATCAGTGTTTTCTAGAATTTTATTAGCTGATCAATCGTGCCGACAGTACGAAGGGACGCTATTCTTGAAAGTGATGGTATGAACGTTATCTATCGTTCCATCAAAAATGCACCGCGTTGCCTTGAGTTGTCAAGGCAATGCGCCTATTTTCTCCCATCCCCGGTTCAAGAATAGGGACCCAGATATCTAATCTTGGTTGAAAAATGACGGCGTTCAAATTCATGCAAAATTTCGTGAGGGAATGGCTTCGAACTTGGACAAGTATGTGAATATTCTTGGTTTCACGACAGTGGTTCTCCACAGAATGTCAAAATCTGAATGTTTACACTGCTCAATCGAGAATAAGGTTTATTTTTTTGAGTCAGCAGTTAAATATGTACTGAATATCCGATGTAATCTTTTGGATATTCAAGGAAGACTTTCTAATGCCAGTATTCTGAAGTATTTTCTCTATTATTTCATGCTGATCTTGGTGTGTTGTATTTAAGATGTTGGATTTTCAGACTTATAGTCATTGAAAAACTCCTATTCTCCAAATGACATAGCTTACCTTTAACTCAATCTGAAGAAGTTCACAAAAAATTTCGATTCTAAAGAACATATAGAATCGAGAATATACGTGAAATATTCACACTCCTTATAGTTAATTGATTTCACACAAGAACTTACCTTCTCTTGTCCTCAAGATATTTTTATCGCAGGAGGTGACGAAAAACCCAAATTTCCAAGTAGGCCTTCGTTTTGGTATATGCCTATACAGGGTGAGTCTTTGACCTTGCAGAATATTTTAACAGAAGATTCCTGAAGCTGAAAGAAACACATTTGTCCTCTACAATTTTTTCCGATTCGGCCTAGATAAAAAGATATAGGCATTATAAATTTTCATAATAGGCTAGCCGCCCCTGGAAACCTGAACACTGAAGTTTTTCAAAGCCTAAGATATACCATTCAAATCTTCGAAATAAGCAACTCTGTTATGAAAACAAGCGTCAACTTACTTTTTACATTCCAGTTAGTGAAAAAAGTTGTATTTATGGTACAATAAACAAGTTAGGTATCCCAAATTTCGTGGGCGATAAAAGTTGAATATTCTTCTCTTGGTTTCATTTTCGATAATGGGGAATTCATCTAGCTATCACTCATATCAGCTTTGAGATTCATCTTCAATTTGTAATCATTAATTTTCTTTGTTTCTTTCATTTTCTCCAAGAATTATCAGATTCAGACATAACCCATTCAAACTTTCATTTTCATAAATAAATAAAACAGATGTACCTCATTTATCTATGAACGTACACACGTTGCCAGATTGACGAACAGAAAGAAAGAACTCTTCGAAATCAAACAACACACAATATGCTAATTCTACTTCTACACTTGTAAAGTCTATGATTCTGAACTGAACTATAAATCTGTGGCTCCGTGGTTTTAAGGTTATGTCATGGTGGTTGTTATGTTATGAAAGCGCATTTGAAGAATACCTCAAAATAAATACTATCAAAGTTCTGTACATAATTTCAAGAAATATGGGTCTGCAGAAAGATTGCATTCAAATCAGTAAGAATCCCCATTATCATGGAAAAGTGAGAAGTTAATCAATTATACTACACAAATTAGCTCGAAATTGAAAAGGAAGCTTCTTGAATGGATAGTGGTGTGGAAATTTGCTTGAACATTAGGAGTATTTAAATTGTAGAAGTTGAGGTGAGCTTATTCATATTACTCCACTTTTGAACTAACAGCCAATTTACAATGGACATAGCTTGACCGTAAATTTACTTATACATAAAATGTAAGAATTTAATAACAGAAATCATAAGGAATAAGAATAGAACTGCATTCGACTTATGGTCAAAGTCAAAAGCAATGTTGAACCTATTGTGAAGATTTTGGTACTTATGAATTTTGTAGTTTCCTCTTTGATTTTTACGCACGAGTTGCGGGATCCTTACGGTTACGTACATTGTGAATTGGCCAAAGTCGGCTACTCCGCTTACAAATCATTCCAAATAAAAAATGCTAGGATTCCATTCTCAACTTTTAGACGTGGCAACGCGGAAAAATTAAATTCTGTGAATTTTTTGAACAGACTTGCATTCAGCCAAAGTACCCAATTCTCGGAATTTCACAGATATTTTTTATTTTTGAATTTCAGATTACTCGAAAACGGCGCATCATACGAAAAAAAAAATAAAGAATACTTTTACTTTCCAAAATGGTCGAAAATTCGTTGAATAGCATTCAAATTATTTTTAAAAGTTAGATTCTTTGAATTTCTGGTATTTTTATGAAATGTTATGGTCATATCAAAGAAACTGGAGGATGTGGATGAAATTTTGTAATCCAGGAACATTCATCGTATCAATAAAAAACTATATTCCAAAAATCATCTCATTTGATGAGATCGTTCGCGAGATATAATCGAAAATTAAATTTTTTTATGGATTTTCAACAGTCTGTATCTTACGAACCAAGCCGAATCGGAAAAAATGGTAAGGGAAAAAAGTGGTTCTTTTGGCTTCAGGAATCTTCTGTTAAAATATTCTGCAAGGTCAAAGACTCACCCTGTACATATACTCCTCGCGCACTTTTTGAAGTGAATAGTATTATCGTTTTTACGCGCTTGTTTTGGGGAATGCCAACTCACAACTTGATACAAAATTGCGTGAAGATCTGATCGTTCGAAATTCAAAAAAATTGTAGCCAATAATTTTCCAAATTTTTGTTGAAATTTTTTTTTTCTCTAAGATTATTGATTTTAATCCCATAAAATTTAGCACATACTTTAAAATCGATATCCAACAACAGTGTACAAAATCTCATTTTCGATGCGACATTCCCTTCCGGAGCTATAGGGAAAAAATATGTAAAATTTCGTTTGTTAGTTGAATTTCGATTGTATTTCCTAAATATCTCAAGAAGTACTGAGGCGATCAGATTGAAACTTCGTGATTATTGAAAAACTGCCAGAACACAATGAGGTTTAGATTTCCGTGTGAGTATGTGTTCGATAATTAAAAAAAAAATTATTCGGAAATTTTCTGACTTTTTGTTGAAAATATTTGTTTTCTCTGAGATTATTGACCTTGACCTTGAGAATTGATATTAAGCATCAGAGTTTCAATTTTCAATTCGATCTGATATTCCTTTTCGGAGACACGAAAAAATATGTCGAGTTTCGTTTCTTATTTGGAATTTTGAGGTTATTTCTTTTATATCACAAGATGGACTATAGCGGACAGATTGAAACTTCGTTATTAGTAAGGAAATACCAAGACACAACTTAATTTGAAATCGTAAGGCCATTTCGTTTGGATAATTAAATAAAAATTATCATAATTTTTTTTCTCTGAGATTATTGACCAAACTTCGATAAACTTTCCTTGAAGTCAATATTTATCATCAGAGTATCAAATTTCATCTGATCCGATTTTCATTTTCGAAGATGAAGGAAAAAAATTTGTCAAATTCCGTTCGTAATTTAAAATTTTAAGGTTATTTCTCCAACAACTCAAGAGTACTGATGCGATCAGATTGAAACTTCGCCATTCGATAATTCAAGAAAATTCGATAATTCAAGAAAATTCGAACATTTTCGTTGAAATTATTTTTCCGAAGGCAACGATTAGAATTCAATGACTTTTGGCACAGACATTGGAGTCGATACTTACTTTCAGAGAAATAGGTGAAAAAAATATCTCAATTTTCGTTATTTGAAATTCAAGACTATTTCCTCGATACCTCCAGAAATACCGATTCACGAATATTGGAAAAATGAAATTTTGAATGGCAATGAATATCTGCGGAATGATTGGGTGGATTTCGCCCATTCACAAATTCAGCGAAATTAATCTCCACATCACCTACTCTACAATTATCAAGTCTCTAAGTAGAGTCTCCGGAAGTTATTTTGTTCATTATCAGCGGTTAGATCGGCCGTAACAGGATAACTTCGGACAGAAACGGCTCAGACCCTTGTTATTTATGGAGTAGGTTTAAGGGTAATTCTCGAAGGTCAAATTTATGAATGGGTTAAATTCACCCAATGATTCTGTAGTTGATTATTTCCAAAAATACAGATGAGTTTGGTGGGAATTTGTACAAGCGCTTTTCTAAATTTTATATACATAATATTGAGTTCCTAACTATTTTGAGTCAAAAATTGGTGGAACTGTATCTAGGATGGCGAAGGAGAACAGTATCAATTGTGGTACAAGTATCATCTTATCGTGGTGTAAAAATAGTTATAAAGAAACAGAATCCACACTTTGTTTCAAACAATTTTATTTGGATGGATACAATAATTGTAATTTGCCCAGTTCAATATTCCTTTAATTTAACAATTCATCAGAAATAAGCACTATGGCTGCTCAACTGAATCAGTAGCATACATATCAAGGGTGTGGATCCATAATCAAAATGATATCTGCTTGTGACATCTGATCCAGAAGTTTTTACTGAAACAGTTCTTGAGACAAAATTGAAAATCATATACAATTATTTTCGTGCTTCTAATTTTACATTTCTATTCGTTCGTATATATCAATATATAAAACTTTGCGTTATTGTATAAGTTTATAAAATAACATGCAGTTTGAATAATCTCTCAATATACACAGTTTAAGGTATACTAAAATAACTCTCCTAAATTATACAATTTCATCTAGAATCTCTATCATCAAATCAGAGGGTATGTGATATATTTATTGAATATATTAAATGTTAGATAATAAAGCATCTAGGGGAAGCTCTAGATCATATGAGATATAAATATCATACTTCATTTAGTTATCTTATTCTTTTACACTAAATTACAATTAGAACTATCCAGTATATACAAATCGAAAAAGAAATATGATATTGTGATTCTGGAGCATTCCAGATGAGAAGAAAGACAAAAAGGTGAAGTCAACCTTAGCTCGACACATTAGCTAAGATTGACACTATTTGACATCATATTCGAAGACGGCTGTCTTGATCAGAGACATGCATAACTTGGAGGCAAGGTCCTTCAGGTCCTAGGAGGTCACGCCCAAATTTGGTCTACTGGACATGATGTCCAACTGCAATGGTAAAAACAATGTTAGAGCTACAGAATTTCGAACTTCAATTTAGGAACACCCTGTATACTCGTATGAACAATAAGGACCTCCAAAATTGAATGGAAAACCAAACAAACGCGAAAGATGTTCATATCTTGAACAGCTCATGGTTGTGCTAGGTCTACACCTAATTATTTCAAGTCTTTATAAAGGATAATTAAATAGTACACATAATTTGCATTCATTTTCAAAAATTCTTTATTGATAATTGAAGTATACGTTATGACATTTATATACGAAACATAATATCTGTCGAATGGCCTCCTCTTGCAGCACTACAGACATCCACTCCTTTGTTGAATTTTTCAATGATATTTTGACATAATTGAGGCTCTATCTCACTAATGACACGAATAATTTCATCCTTTAGTTCAGGATTCGATTGTGGATTATTCCTATATACCTGGCTTTTCACATAACCCCAAAGAAAATAGTCCATCGGTATCAAATCACATGCTCTTGGTGGCAAATTGACATCACCGTTTCTGTATATTATTCGTTCAGGAAATTTTTGTCTCAATAAATTAATTGTGTCATTTGCAAAGTGAGGTTGAAACCAAATGTCCTCTAGATCAATATCCATTAATTCAGGACACAAAAATTCGATTATCATCCGACGGTATCGATCACCATTGACATTTACAGCTTCACCAGCAATATTTTCAGAGAAGTAATGTCCAATTACACCACCTGACCATTATGCACACTAAACAGTGACTTGTTAAGGATGCATAGGTTTCTCATGAATAATTCGTGGATTTTCCTCACCACGGATACGACAATTTTGTTTATTAACGAAACCACCATGTTGAAAATGTGCCTCATCGGAAAACATGATTTTCTGAGAAAATCAGCTGGTTGTTCATTGATGAAATTGACAAATGAACGAAGTTTTAAATGATCCAATGGCTTTAGTTCCTGTGTTATTTGAACCTTATATGCCTTCAGAGCTGAATTCTTGCGTAAAATACTCCATGTTGTGGACCCACTTAGTCCAACCTGTTGTGAACGTCGTCTAATGAACATTCCAGGGCCTTCAGCAACACTTTCACAAATAAAATCAATATTATCTTGTGAACGACCGCTACGACTGTATTTTTCACTTTTTTGATCTTCCACAGAACCGGTCTCTTGAACTTTTTTAATAATTCGACCAAGAGAGCTTTGAAATGGATGATTATGTAAGCCATAAACTTCACGTAATTTTCTAGAAATACTTTTCAAAGAACGCTGATTTTCATGAAATAATTCAACAATTTGAACGCGTTGTTGTTTCATGTACGAAGCCATTTTTATAAAAGTCATACATCACACGAATTCAGTGCGCCATCTTTATTTTATTTATTTTTAAAAAAACGCGCACTTTGAAACACCCTTTATTTGTGAGTCAAGGAGAAACGTCGCAGAGGTACTTCGGACGGACAAATATTGTATTTTTCAATGAAAAATTATAAATGATTTTCAGAATGCTTGAAAATGCAAACTACAAAAATGTTTCGAGAAATGTGCATCAATATTTTTAAAGATAAATTATTGTCTGAGAAAAAATAAACCAACTTGACTCATTAACTTCATTAGCCCTAAAATCAATCTTGTGTTCTGTTTCTATATTTCACCCAATTTCAAAATTATCTCTCCTAAGAACAAGGTAACGGGCCTTTGAAGTCAATCTTGAAGTAGCTATTTACTATGAGCTCAAACAAAAATCGCGTGGTGTTTTTCACATACTGTCGTTTATAATTAGAATCTGTCCTCTTGCGACATACCTTCAGATAAATATAAACTGAAGCTACAGACAAAACGCATTAGGTCTCATATACCTCAGGATATAATACGTAATGAACGAATTTAATGGGAGGGCATCTTTGCTACGCTTTTCAAAGTGGAAAACATCAATTATTTTGCACATTACTGCGAAATAAACACTGTAGAGCCGGGCAAGTAAATATTTGTAGTCCTTCTGATATTTCGTAAATATTTCTGTTTTTTATACACTTCGTTTATCAGTTAATGAGTTTAAGAATAATTCTGAAAATGTTCTCATTTGTCTGATGAAAGAGTCAGATTTGTGCTCTGAAACGTTACAGTTCGCTTTGTTTATCGTTTCTATTGTTCCGGTATTGTTTATTAGGCAACCTGGTTTTTTCGGAACTGTCCTTCACATATAGTTCATTCCTGCAATCCGCAAAGGCTTTTTCAAAAAAAAAATTTTTATCTCATTTTGAAAGGTCTATTTAAGATATTGGGATTGAAAACCTTGAAAAAACCTTCGAAATGAAATAAATAATTTTATTCATAATTTCTTTCTTTTTTAAATAATATTTTGATTGGAATATTCTTGCAGAATTATAAGTTGAAATATCAATATTTTGAGAATAAACAAATTCCATCTTTTTTGAGCAAAAATGAATCGATGAGACTTTGCGCAAATATTATTTTTCAAAAACGAAAGCAATGTTGCGGAAATTTAACCTTCGGCCCATCGTTTCATAGTTCCCGCCACTAAATACGTACTCTTCTGTCATAATACCGCTAGTGAGGAAAAGGCGCTGTTGCCAAACTCAACTCCAAGATTGAGAAGTATTTCGTAGAAATAGAGGTTTAGAGGTTGTCCAATATTTTAGATGTTTTCCATTAAATAATGACTTTTCTTTAGAAAAAGTGTCGCTAATCGTTTCTTGCAGGTTCAGAGATAACTTGTGATGTATATCACAGAAGTGAGTGATGATTTTTATGGCGGAAAACAGGACCTGAGAATGCAAGAATTTGAAACTTCCAAACAAAGAGAGACCGCCTATGTTTGCCCTCAGATTTTTTTGTCCAGGAATTCACACTGAGTACAATGATGTAAATATCGTACCAATATTTTTGCGACGGGAAATCTTGCTGGTTCACCGAAATAACTGTGATATTTCGATTTCATGGACCACTTCCTTCACAAACAAGATGACAAAGAAAACCTTAGGTTTGTTCGGTTGCACCTACATGAACACTACACTCACTACACCAACTCCACTGACTTTCAATTCTCAGTGCAGCTGAGTGTAGTTGAGTGTAGTCACAGATGACAGAATGAAAGTAGTCAGTGTATGTTCTATGATTTTCACATAATACAAATATATGAAAGGACTACCTCGGCAATCTAGAGGGTGGAGACATGTTCTAGGATGCTGAAGGTTCCGGGTTCGAATCCCGGCGAGGTCATGGATGTTGTAAAGTGTCTAGGTGGTGGTGATTTGTACAGAATCTTCAAACCAATGATATGTTCAATGTGTCGATGGTTCGAAGTGGCCAAGCACAGTAAAAGATAGAAAAAAATATATATATGATAGATGACTTTACGCAAATCCATGATGACAGAATTCTATGCTTCTTTTGTTTTCGCATGGATGCATAGAATACATATGATGCGGACACTCTTTGACATATTTTGGATCCGAAATGAGGTCCAAATGTCAAAATACGGCTTCAGTTTTCGCCGATAGATGCCGGCATACCGTCATGTCATAACCAAACTAGTCAAATCAGAACTTCTTTTTAATTTTCCGGGTTGGACCATGCATTATTTTCGAGAATTTCCAAAAATGAATTCAATTTGACAAATTTGAATTATGATTATTCATTTCATTCAGGCAGAATGGCAATAATGTGTATATGAAGGTTTCCTTCATCTCTGAATGCACAAGTCTGAAACTCGATATTTTTGAATACCTGTTCATTACAAGAGGTATTTTTTATCTCAATGTTGAGCTCATGCGAAAGAAGTCTTCCAGAGTTGCGTTTTCAAAAATATCACAAGAAATCATTTGGAACGAAAGATACTACAATTAATTTGTCTGGTTTGAAATTCGTCTGATAAATTCGTTTGAGCATGAACAGCAAAGTGAAAATTCAACTATCAATTTCAATAATTATAAATATGAACATTTCTTCGAGATATTTTTATGAGTATTTAAAAATTCCTAACTTTTGAATTGAATATTTATTAATAGGTACATACAAAATTTATAAACCATATTTCATGAAAGTAGACCCAAACTATCCAATAAAATCCATTAGTAATACCAATCTCATGTCTCGTTTTCAACGTTGTTTTGGCTTCGAAATAACTTCTTGTATCCATCCATGAAAGTGTCCTTACAATAAACCTCATATTGCTCCTTCTTCCCATATTTCATATTATAAATGAGTAGATATTCCACATTTGTTAAACTATTCTTATATATAAGTAAGAATCCATAATTTCAAATATCTTATTCATTTTTGGTAGGTAGTTTCATCAGATCAATCAGATTATAGCTCAATTCATTTTTATTCAGCGGAAGTATGAACTTGGCAAAGCGACCTCAGCGCCGTCATCGTTTACAGAGCCAAGTAGGACAATATTTGACAATTCTAGGACCGCGTTTTGGACCCAAAATTTTAGTGGGTAATAGTAGGAAAGTGTCGACACCTGATATATTCTATGCATCTTGGTTTTCGCTACCATATTTAGGTTCTGTAGTTTTGTTGATTTGCCGTTAAGATTTTCTTGAGTCGTCACGGAAAAAAAATTCTGATCGTTTTGTTAAAACAAATGAACGTAGGAAGAAAGTAGACGATTTTCAGTCAGTTATTGCAAGCTAGATAGTAGAATTAGACCAGAGACAACACCAGATGTCTATGATAATTTGCGCATAACTACAGAAGAAAACCTCACTGCACTCGTAATCGGTGACTACACTAGCTGCCTAAATTTCCGCAATGAATGAAGTGCAAGTTTACAACAAAGCACACCGAACAGTATCAGTAGAGTTAGTGTGCTTAGCGTAATTCATGCAGCTACAACGATAAAACCTCTTGTCCCTGAATACTAATAATGTTGAAATCCTTCTCACAAATACCTCAAATATAGTCATTTTGTTAACAAAGACTACAGTTCGCAAAGTTATTCTTTTTTATTATGTCACTATAATATATATAAATACATATGTGTGAATTATCCATCAAATAACCGACTGACGGGCTCACTCCAAGAAAGAGCGGCAACACTTTTGATCCTATTCTTCAACGGGTCAAAGTTGAAAAATAAAATGACATCCACCTGGATGGCAGAAAGCTGAGCGTTCCAGAAAAACGATTTGCCTACACCCACATCTTCAAGGACATCGTAGAGCCGTAGACAAACATTTGGTCACTTCGAAGAGCAAAAGTTCTGGCAGTGGTCGGGGTTGGCTTGGAAATCATAAACACAGGTCTAGGAAACGGAAGGCCCTAGTTGGCCACGTTCCGAAGTCAACCAGGCCTGCCAACTGGAGTGCAGTCAATGGATACGCACTTTGGCAGAGTACCATTGGGGAACCCCCTGCTCTGGCAGGTGGACTGATTGGGAAAGAAGACACGTGTTAATATTCGATCTTGGTGGGTTTCCTGGATAGCGCGCCAAAATCCTGATGTTTCCAACATTTTTATGATTTGCGGCGGAATTTTATTGAATGAGTTTAGTAGGTGTCACATCATTGAAACTAATGAATTATGAGAGATGATTCCGAAATATGTAAGGACCCTCTAGTATATTCCGTTCATTTGAGGATCTGAAATATCATCGCTTGGAGGACCGTACCTGTTCGAAAGACCCTCATCAGAGGGCAATCGTAGGTTATTTTATATACTGCTTCCTGCTGGTTTTCTGTCTAACATTCTGTTGCAAATATTATTTCAAGTATTTGGTCGGAATAAATTCAAATGGAAGAAAAAAAATTTTGTTCCAATTGAAAAGATGCCATCCATTATGTGTATGTCAGTTTTAATTTCACTATACTTATTCGGGAAGAGTCTTCGCAATGGTTTTCATCTGTGTTCTTTTACCATACGTATAATGTGTGTTACCCTGTTTCCAATGTCTCTGTTTGTACTGTGGTTTATTAAAGCAAGCGACATTTTTTGATATTTCAAAGAATTAATGCTCATTCTCAAAAAAAAAACAATATGATGGGTGGTATTTTATTCATAAGGAATCCTTAGTTTTAGTTTGATTTATGAGATATATCCCAATCAAAGTGACAAAAATTTTGGATATTTGGAATTTTGTCCGATATTTTCAACAAAGGTTTCATTATTGATCCATCAGATGAATTTTCTGCTTTCAATTTTCCTAGGAAATCTGGGTTCAGTTTGAAACTTTCAAGTTGATTATTGTAGTCTACGTTCTCTCCAAATTGAACGTTATAGGTTCAAAATGTGATCAGGTGAAGAAAGATAAAGACTCGAAATATTTCGTGAAAAGTTGTTCGTCCTTGTTATGAAGCTATTCATTCAGGTCTGACTTTTATCGAATTTATGACCTGGAAAACAGCGTGTTGTCGTTTTTTCAAATTTTATGCTCTAATTTTGGGTCCGAAATAGTTTTGAACGATTAGATCTGACTCCTTGAAGACCTTGAAGTCAATTTTCCACAGCAGTGCTCAATATTTCATTTGATCTGATATAATTATTTCCTGAATATCTCCAGAAGAACTTAAACTATCAAAATCAAACTTCACTGGTTGTCATTGAATATCGTCACATAACTTGATGTAGAATTTTGTTAGGATCTCACGGGTAGGAAATTTCAAAAATTTTTTATCGACAATTTCCCACATTTTTGTTCAAACGAATTGTTTTTTCGAAAAATATTCATCACATTGCAATGAAGTTCTTTGAAGAGGTTGAGCTCCAATCTGAAAGTTATCAGTTGATTTCCACATTTTTGTGCAGAACTTATCTTCAGTTGAATGATTTTTGTTTTCGCATTCAAATTATCACTTATATACAAACAAATTGAATAAGATGTTAATCGACCGGATCTCAAATTCGAAGTGGAAAATATAAAACGAAACTCAAATTTTTCGAGTGGATGAGGAGAGTGATAGCTGTGGGAAGTATTTTTCCACCTTTTTTCGAAAATATCCTGAAACGAACGCCAGCGAAAAATCGATTAGGGTTCTTTCGCCATTTTGCAGCATTAAAATTTAAGCGATACAGATAGATTTTATTATTCCACACAAATTACGACTGGAATAATTCGTTCTGATGAATAATTTCAAAATTTGTGATTCTGCTCCTGAATACTAAAGCAAAAAACGGAATACAATATTTAAATTTTCTCCCATATGATCAAAGAAGTTCTTATAACGAAGTGCATACAAATGGAAGGTTTCCATAAAATGCATCCATGTCAAACTTTTCTGGAGTAATTTAATTTTTTAGTAAATTTGTTGACGGACGAGAGCGTTTCCAATCTTCATCATCCGAAGAAATTTAAAATTTTCCTCACTGTTATATAATATACAGGGGGTTTTCCATTATATGAATTGCATTATTTGCCACTTTCAAATCAAAAATGAAGAAGTTTTGATATTTATGGTGAAGTTTCACTCAAAAATGTACAAAGCATCATTCAAAATAATCAATTATTTCCAAATATACCACGTAAGATACATAACAGCACTGATGAAAATATTCAACACATATACAGGGTGGGCAAAATTCGTTGTCTACTGAAGGGACCTCGAGAACTATAGCAGCTAGAAGAAAACTGATAACACATTCTCGAGCTCTTTTTTCCTGACTAATCCGGATCTGAAAACAGTTCCAGCTTATCGTTCATAGAACTTGAGTTATGAGCGAAAATTGAGAAATTGTCATTTTCAATAATGCTGAATAACTCGCTTGTTTGAACTCGTATTCGAAATCTGTTGATACATTCCACAGGCACTTTTTTAGGAGTAATTCAAATATAATATGACTGAATTTTTTAATACAGCCATTTTCGAGAAATGAGAAAGATTTTGGATTTTTCAAATGTAAACTATAGTCAAAACATCTCTCGTCTTGCTATAAAATTTTTGCTGATTTCAAAAAAGTATCATATGTCGCTATTAACATGAATATTAATGAGAAAAATGTCAATACTTTTTTCCTGTTTTTCTTTTCACTGTTGAATAGAGTAGGCTGGCGTTGCCATAGCGACGATTGAATATGCATTAACTTCGTGTGAACTCGCGCCTCTATGATTGGAATCAGCGATTGCTGAATTAATATTTCTATGGTTCATTTGTCATAGTTCTTAAGATCAGCAATATTTCGGGTCATTAGGGATAATAAACAGATTTTCTATTGCTAATTTTAAGAACTATGACAAATGAACCATAGAAATATTAATTCAGCAATCGCTGATTCCAATCATAGAGGCGCGAGTTCACACGAAGTTAATGCATATTCAATCGTCGCTATGGCAACGCCAGCCTACTCACAATTCAACAGTGAAAAGAAAAACAGGTATTGACAATTTTCTCATTAATATTCATGTTAATAGCGACATATGATACTTTTTTGAAATCAGCAAAAATTTTATAGCAAGACGAGAGATCTTTTGACTATAGTTTACATTTGAAAAATCCAAAATCTTTCTCATTTCTCGAAAATGGCTGTATTAAAAAATTCAGTCATATTATATTTGAATTACTCCTAAAAAAGTGCCTGTGGAATGTATCAACAGATTTCGAATACGAGTTCAAACAAGCGAGTTATTCAGCATTATTGAAAATGACATTTTCTCAATTTTCGCTCATAACTCAAGTTCTATGGACTATAGGCTGGATCTGTTTTCAGATTCAGATTCGTCAGGAAAAAAGAGCTCGAGAATGTGTTATCAGTTTTCTTCTAGATGCTATAGTTCTCGAGATCCCTCCAGTAGACAACGAATTTTGGCCACCCTGTACAAAAGAAATCAAATTGAAAAAAAAAATAACCGCGTAATAATTATATGTCCTCCTCTCCAGAAATGTCTTTGAGACCATCGACTGATGGGATACCCTGTCTACAGTTTTGAATTTGATTCGTTGAAATCTGAATGGATTAAACAAAAAGATTTTTGGTTTTCGCTTGATAATAATATTTTCTGTTTTAAAAGGTTTATATTCTCACATTACTAAGTTTCAAATCATCTCAAGTTGTAGTCTTCAACAAGGCAAAAAATTAGCTGAAATCTTGACGAATTTCAAGTAGTTTTAAAACAATTCCGAATCTGACTGAATACTAAAGAAAAACTTTCACTTAATCGAATGAAAAAGAAAAAATTATTAAAAAATTCAATATTCTTATATTTAAATTGAAAAAAATCTCACCTTTCTTCCTGCAGTTCTTCAAAACTCCGCCATATCATGTAGAGCTTCAATCTAACTGAAACTAGAGTCACGAAACTTCCTAAACTTCTACATGTGGTTAGTAAATTCAATAACTAAAGCGTCGAACTCCAGACGCCGCTTAAGCAGACCAAAGCCACACGAGGCGCCCTAAGGGCACTCGATGCCGGACTGTGGCTGCAGCGTCTGGATGACTTCCAAACGCGACGGCTAGAGAAGACCTTTCCCCCTCCATAGCCACCAGCGTCGTGACGGCTAATACGCGGATGTACCCGCAGATAGCCGCGATGCAGTGCGAGGCGTCTTGATATCACGGGGTGAAGGTGCGGATTGGCGACACGAGTTGTAAGATCATACAAGATGTACAGAGTTAGAGGTCAAAAACTTTCCGGATTTAATTTGACCTCGTGTGGTATTCGGTAAGAAAATTCCACACCAAATGTGTTTATTTCCAACGACATCAATTTTCGTCTTCATCAAGTACTTGCAAAACATAGAAGGTTTTGTCGACTTGATTTTCTTAGTTACCATGGCAACCCACTGAAACTCTAAGCTAGAAATTATTTGTGTTTTGAATTTGTCAAAAACAGCACGACGTAGAAAAATGTCTCGCTTCGGTCAAGAAAGTAAAGAAAGTATTCGCCAGAATATTAAGCAGTTGACGCCCGCGAGTACTAGGAAATCGAAGGCAAGTGTATGGTAGCAGTTTATAAACTTTTGCGCTGAAAAAGGGTATGATTTTGACAGAGCGGATATACCTGTGGAAGAACTAGCGCTCATTATTGAAGATTCTTCAACATGTGAAAAAAAGAACTCCGAAGATTACAACGAGAGTGTTATCAAAGTTCTATGGAACTCTACAGCTAAGCAGTTGCAGGAATATTTTTTGGAAAGGTATAATCGCAAATTTAATCCATTCTCTGACATAAAATTAGTCAACGCAAGAGCTGCAAAAAATGCTAAGCGGCGGAAGCTACAAATAGATCCAAGCAAGAGGAAGGCAAGTTCATCCGCACTATCAGCAGACGAATTGAGAAAATATTGTGTCATTATAAACGTCAAAAAAATTTCCAGTATAATTTGGTGTTGGGTAACCACGAGGAAAAAATTTCCACTAAAATTCATCCGTCGCGATGGTGATCTGTCAGAAATACACGTTCTGATTGGTTTAAAATCACATGTGTATGTGGAATTTTCAACGTTATTATCAAGTTTTATTAAGAGACCACTGACGTGAATCAAATATCAGTCAATGTGTTACTGAGTACCATATTGACTGAAGAACAGAAAACATCGTATCCGATTGAATTAATAACACTATATATGAGACAAGTAAAGAAGTGATGCAGAACCAAACTTTCGAATTCCAATGGAGTTCAACATTTACCACTGTACCATTATACACCAGACGAAATTGTCCTGAAGAAGATCCCAATAAAGGATCGAAACGTCGACAATTTGATAAAGAGTGTTTAAATTCATTCCAGAGTCCTGAAGCCGATTACACCTTTCCCAGTTTTCTTTCGAGTTGCAGAATGGCGCAGGGGCAGGATTCTATTGCTTGCTATATCGAGTTTAAGAAAAAATTTCAAAAATACTCGACAAGGTCGAACCTGACGTTCTTCAGTTTGACGGTTTGCTCTTTCTAGCAAATTGCTCCCAAAGAAGTAGAAATGACGTCCGATTTTTTCTATTTCGAGGTTATGCTCGCTAAGAGTCACTTCTCATTCAATTAAATTTGTATGGTACAAAAATATTCTTCACAAATAGGAGCTGTTTCAAGAAAAACTAATTAATAATTTAACCGTAAGGAAAATCAAATGAAATTATAGTGCCATTGTTGGTGCTTCTTATGGATCGATAAAATACAGGGTGTACCATTTAAAATAAGAACGATTCTTCTAAAACAAATTCCTGTGGGCCTTGGCACAATTTAATAATTTCCAATATGCTGAGTGACGAATATTAGAAGAAAAATGCCAGGTAGATTTTCTCGAAAACCAAAAATATTTCCTTGAAAAAGATATGCATCAAGTGTCTATTGTTTTTAGTGCATGAACCGAAAAAGAAATAAAAACACAGGTTGTCATACAAAAAACGAAGATGATGCCCACCCAGAAAAGATGGAACACACTGTGTGACCGAAAACATTTTTTAATTTGTCAGGTTCGAGCAACAAGGAAACATCATCGAAAATAAGATACCTATCTGTATCCTGAATAAAGAAATGGAACACTGTGCCACTGTTGCGGGACCTTGTATAATATTATTTAACATGATTTAACTGGATCAAATGATACCAAAGCTGACGATATCAACGTTCATTGAAACCCTCTCTTCTATGGTCACTCCAAACTCCTCACGGCGTAGTTGAGATGAAACTTTGTTTATGTGCACTTTAGCGCTCCGAAATATCCGTTTTAATCCTTAATCGGGATGCAGCCAAAATTCTGTAATCAACCCCCTTAATTCACATTCACATACGTGGCTGAAACGTTTCGTGTCTCTTATAAGTAGTTTTCAGTAAGGTTTTTGTTGTTTATTGTTATTAGAAGACGTTCTGCCTCAGGACTTGGCAAAGAGCACTGTGTATATAAATTTCCACTTAAGTGTAGCATAATTTCATCTTTTTGTTTGCTTGCGTTCACAGTTAATCCACGTATAAAAAGGATTTAAGATACGGAGGGATCATTTAGAATTTGAATTTCTAATTAAGAACGGTGGGCAACGCGAATTTAGTTTTTTTTAAATTTTTTCTGCGAAAAGAACTGAAGACCATTTAAGTCTTATGTTGCTCGAATTAACTCTCTACCTGGCCAATGAAAATTCGGAGGACAACGAACGTGAAGACGGGAATTTTTGCGCACTTGTTCAAATTCTGTGATTGCGTGGTTCGACTTTTGAATAAAATAATTTTATGATATTCTGATCATATTACTCTCACATACCGGGAATATGAGACGTTATTGTGTTTACGGCAGGCTAAACCCTTAATCGTGAGCAAAATAACTACATGAAGAATCTACCCAGAGACTCGATGAGATTGTTTGGAGTTGAATAACGAAGGCCAAATTCAGGAATTGGAAAAACCACACAATGATTCTGCTGATCAATATCAATTCAAAATTTTATTGCGCAATATTTCCAAAAAATCAGATCAGATTGAATTGATATCCAGTTTTTCAATAAAAACGACAGCTTCATGATAAATTTTCTAGGGACCGCATGTTTAAAAGATTTCAAAAAATAAAATATTTGAAAACAAAATTTAATTTTTTTTTAATTGTTCTAATGAGAAAATCAGCATAAGTTTGCGTAACATCAGTTGCCAATTGGTAACCAAGTTTCATCATCCTTGGATCAATATTATTCGAATTATTTCGGAAATAACATTGATACCGAGGGAATAAGTTCGAAATTTGACAAATTTTTTGTCGGAATCTTTGATGTTTTTAAACAATGACCTCAAGGCCTGTTTTGAACTTCATTGAAAGCTGATGACTATCACGGAAAAATGATTTTTGTCAGTAAAATCCGGAAAAACAATATTTCTTCGATTTTATAGTCAGGTAGGTAGGTATACGATAGTATCGAAATTCTTCGGAAATTAATAAGTCGGTAATCGACAAATATTAATGAGATTTCAGCTTCTATTCAAGGTATTGGGAAAATGATTGCAAAATTTCGAATAGTTACGAAATTCGGCCTTTTTTCTCCGGTATCTCCGCAATAGGAATACCGGATCGAACTTACATTTGGAGCACTATTGTTAAGCTTCAATGAAATCTTAAGAAAATTTTCCCGAAGAGAAGTATTTTTCAAGAAATATTCAAAAATTTCTAAAAACATTTTCACTTATACCGCCCTCACAACATTTTGCATTATACAGGGTCCCAAGTTCGAGTGCCTATTAGACGTTTCTGAAGAACTGTACATATTTGCAATCTGAAAATTGGGATTATGATATTGTTAAAAATTCTCTACTGAGCTAAAATATTTTCGGAGTCTGATCATTTCCGGTTATACAAGTAGTGAAAATTAATTTGTTCAAAAATTTTTTTTTCATTTTTTCGTTTCTGATATGATTGAGAATTACATGCTGAATACATTCATGTTAAAACCATTGTATTTCTTCAAATATTTTACAAAATAACGAAAAAAAAATGGAAAAAAGAAAAATATTGAAGGTCAGTATTATGTTCATTTTTCTTAGTCTCAACATCCTGAGCGTAAACTATTCTCATAACATCAAAGTAGAAGAATGTGGAAAGGTCATGGATATTTTGAATTTCAGAAATATCATCACTGGGTGTTAATTTTTGTGTCGAAAACTGTTATCGAAAATTGGCCATAACTTTTTTTTTCAAATTAGAACCCTATTTTTTATGATTGCGTTGGATTCTGGAAAAAGGTAGTTGATGATGAAGAGAATGAAATTAGCGTATTGACTTATTTCGAAGCGAATGAAAATTCATCTATTCGATGTGCAGCTCATGAAACCAATTTATCCAGAAGTTCAGTGAACCCAATTTTGAAGAAACACAAAATGCATGACTATGAATTTGGGAACGTCCACACTTTAGAACCAGATGACTTCATAAAAAGATTGAAGTTCTGTAGAAGAATGTTAGACAGACTTGAAAATAATGAAAGTTTTCTGAAAAAGAAAGTTACATGCAGAATGACATTTTTTCAAATAGCGCAGCCTAATTTCTTAAAAAATCGAGAAGTAGAGATAACGACTAATAATAAGGCCTGTCACTTGTGAATTATTTATGGGATATTATATCTTCTATGGTCACAGAATACTCTTATGCAACCGATTAGATGAATTTGACTCTACGTACAACATGAATCCATAACAACATAAATGTATTCAGCATGTAATACTCAATCATATCAGAAACGAAAAATGGAAAACAAAATTTTGAACAAATTTATTTTCACTCCTTGTACAACCGGAAACAATCAGGCTCCAAAAATTTTGAACAATATCATAATCCCAATTTTCAGATTTCAAATATGTTCAGTTCTTCGGAAAAGTCTAATAAGCACTCGAACTTGGGACACCCTGTATTGTGCGTCGGTATTCTCCAGCCTGTTACGAAGTTTCATCATGATTACTCCAGTATATGTTGAGTTATTGGGGAAATAATCTCAATATTTCAAATTCATCTTTTTCCAGCTCCTTCGAAAACGAATATCGGATCGAATTTGAAATTTAAATTCTGTTGTTAAGTATTGAGTTTTTGCGCGCATGTTCTGGGGAACAGCGTGCAATCGTTTTGTCCAAACGTCTGTAATTTTCGATGATTGAGCAAAAAATGGTCTCATACGACTAGGTTGGACTCACTGATGACGAATCCGGTGTCAAAATCGATTCGGTCCGGTCGTCCGTATGCACGATAACGGTCGTACCGAAAATCCTATCGACCTGAAACTTTCAGGGTTGGTTTCATTATGAAATACGACGGCTAAGTTCGTAAATGGGCAAAATCGGCCAAACGGTTTCGGAGTTAGAGCCTTTTGAAGTTTCGACGTTATTTTGGCAATAATTCAGAAACTACTGGAACGATTGGATCGAAACTCGGCAATTAGTTGAAGTACAGCAACGCGCAACTTTTCGCCAATTTTGCAGGGATCATACTATCAGTAAATTTAAAAACAAAATTTTTTTCAAAATTTTTTCCGGAAAAATTTTTTTTTCGCGAACTGTTCATCACATTCGGAAAAAAATTCAGCGCGAACTCTAAGCTCCATATTCCACAGCAGTGTACCAAATTTCAATTCGATTCGGTTATTAGTTTCGGAGATATTGGGAAAAAATATATGAAATTTCGTGGTTTTCTTCCCGATATTGTGTTTTTTTCGGTATAACTCAAAAAATACTGATTCAATCACGATGAAACTCCGCACCTAGGTTGAAGATGCTGAAACACAAGTTTGTACAGAATTTCGTGATTATCGTGTCATTAAAACAATTTTTAAACAAATTTCAAATTTTTTCTTCCAAATACATATTCAATATTCTGTGATCTTCCTATCATATTATCCTCATTAAAGTCTGTAGGAACCTTCGAACTGTTATTTTCGATGAAGTACGGTTATTGTGTTTACAGTCGGCCCAACAGCCGTAAACACAATAACTTCCGAAAGAAACAACTTAGAAACTCGATATTTGTATAGAAGGTTTGGACCTTAATTACGAAGGCCGAATCCGAGAATAGGTAAAATCCACCCAATAATTCCGCAGATATACCCATTCACAAATTATATTATCCCAATATTTCCGAAAATACAGATTAGATAGAGTTGAAATCCAGTCATTTGTCGTGAAAGCAGCAATTTTTGCGCGCACGTTCAAATTCGTTGCCGAAGCGGTCATCTACATTGAACATGCGCGCAAAAGCTGCTGCCTTAACGGCAGTGCTTTTCTAGATTTCTTTTATTTCCTAACGAGCAGATTCCCTCAAAATGCAGCATGAATTTGCGTGTTGGTATTCTTCAACTTATTACGAAGATTCAAATTTATCCCATCAGTACCGGTTGGCTGATTTTACCTATTAATAAACTCAACTGAGATATTCAGGCTCGAAATCTAACCTGGGAAATTCAAGTCAATTGTTCTTTTACTCTGAAAGTTAGATCACATATACGGTTGGCCGGACAGATTTGAATTCGACAACGGAACGATTCTTGAAGAAATCACAGTAAATCGTGTATTACCATTTTGGCTCAAAATTCTGAAATGACAGACATTTGGCAAGACGATAAATGATAGAGGTTCCGAAAGCTCAAGTTGCGGACGTTAAGAATTGGTCCAAGTTCTAACACAGAAACAATTTCTTCAAAAAATACTTTCATATTTTATTATTTATGTTTCAGTTATAGGGGGTAAATAACAGAAAGAAGAACAATTTAAAAAAAAATTCCTGTTCCATGGCGAATAAACTGAGTTTCCAAAGATATTCCTGATAACTCACGAAGAAATGAAATATCTTATTTCAGACAACCGAGTTCGCGGAATGCTCAAATGATACGTACATCATATTTGAGAGACTGGATAGGGGTGGGTGTCTGAAAATTTGGGGTTAAGTCGTCGGATGGCCTTCTCCTATCTCATTCACAGCCAGCGGCCTTCTGCGCCATTAGCGGAAATTTATGGATAGCGAATTATCAGGAAAGGGCGGAAAGCCCTGCTACATACACACTAATAGTCACATCGATATTTCACATATGCTCTTCTCCCTAAGATGTTAGAAAAATAGTGGTAAGATAGAGGCTGTCTCCTGAGGAATCATTGGTCTTATAGAATAGAAATAAACTTGAATGATTTTAATTCATTACTCCGGATAATGGGGGTTATTCCTGATTTTGGGTTATTACTGCAAATGCGAATTTGAACATAATTATTATGGGTTTGATTCATCATTTCCCCAAATTACCTTCAGAAAGTGTTCAAAATTGGGGTTTGGGATTTGCCAGGCATGCACGAAGTTACAACGGTGTTTAGTATATTAGCTTTTTCTGCTATAGAATAATGGAATTTTCATTCCTATTCTGTGGTACACACGTGTTCTTCGTCAATATAACCAAACAATTTTCGTTTGCGATTCGTCAGTAATATGACAGTATGACAGTATGTGCTCTTCTTTTTCTATTCCTTGGTCGATGTCTTCTACTCCAACCAGATCGAAGTATATCTCCGTTTTCCTAACCAAAGTAACACATTTTACGTCCTTTTCTTTCCGAGAAAGCTGAATTTGACGTTGCCATATCGTGCACTAGAGACAAATCCCTTTAAAAGGCAAATTCCATTTTGGTTTATTATTTGATAAAATCAAATAATAAACCTTAGTGATCGACCAACAAAAAAAAAATTTTAACCCCCCCTGAAAATTTCACAGTTTACGTTTTGGAGTATGTAGATTTGAATAAACTAATTAAAAAAAATCCGTCCGTCCGCCGTCCGTTGTCCGGGGCTTTTCTCAGAAAGTACTGAACCGAAATCAGTGAAACTTGGTAGAAAAATTGTGTGTCGCTCGGGATTGATCCTCCAAGCTTTTCAGCAGGATCGGTGTAACCTAAGGGCTCAAAATGGGGGGTTAGGGGGAACAAAATTGTTACAGAAATGTTATTGAAAATAACTTTAGTTTTTCAGTTTGTGTGGTGGATACTTAGTGAATCAAGTGAATCGGATATCTGCACTGTGGGAAATTTTTTTTCCAGATCAATTGCACAGGAAGGTTGAGTTTTTTTCATTTCATTAATATTTTCCAGAACAAAGTTGAATCCTAGTAGAAATCACATCTACACATTTGATATTAGCGGAAAATCTTGAATTTTGTTTTACGTATTGGTGTTAGTTTGAAAGATTGAGTTTATTTCCTCAGTATCAAGAAAAACGAACGCGTTCGGATTGAAACATCATGACTAATTGTGAAATATAGACACTAAATTTAATGCGAAATTTCGTGAGAATTGTATTGGAAAAAATCGAATTTTTTTGGATACATATTCATCAGAGTTCAATGAAATATGGTACAGGTTTCAGATTCAACATTTAGAAACAGTGTTTCAAATTTCAGTTTGACCGATATTTATTTGTGCAGATATTGGCAAAAAATTTCGTGACCATTTTTAATATTGAGGTTATTTTCCTAATATCTCAAAAAGGGCAAACCCTATCTGATTTGAAGTTCATTTTCAGTTGTAGAATACCGACACGAAATTTAATAATTGTGGAAAATAGTATGATTCTCAGAGAGGTGGAACGTTTCTTCTCATTCAAAATATTATTTTAAATTTTGCTACTCAGTTAGCGTTCTGCATGTGGGAATGTTATTTAATTATACAATGTTCACATGAATTATTTCATGCAATTAGTTTCTGTGTTGTGAGAAACCAGTGAGTTATGCATAAAATATAAGTTTTTTGAGATATCAATGGTATATTCGGTTATTTAACTGAGAAAATAATAAACCCTTGTGTAAAATTTGCAGCACTTCATTTTTCAGTTTCAGGTGATCAAACATTTTTCAGAAATATAATATTGAAATTATATGTTTGAAATGTGATGTTCGAAAGGATTTTCATGAAAATTACTGCATTTTCGTTTAAAGGAAAAACCCCCATTGTGTTTCAAAGTATTTAAAGATGAACATTATATAAAAGCACCGACGTGAAGTACTGAGTTCTCAGTTCTTTTCTTTCAGAAGTTATTGTGTTTAAAGAGCTCAAGTACTAAGGCCAAACGCACTGCATATAATTCCGAAGATATACCCGTTCAAAACTTCATTTTCCGATGTTATTGAAATCCAGTAACTCGAAGAAAATGTAAGTTTAAAGGTTCATGCAGAATTTCATGAAAACCACATGTTAGTAGATCGCCAAATATAAGTAATTTGCAGTAATTTTTTATTATTATTATTTTGATTGGTTCAATGGAACGATCATCACGACATTATGCTCGAATTTCCGCATCAGCATTTCTCAACTAATTGACAAGTTTATTATCATCAAACACTGTTCAAAGTTCAGGCAGAGCTTATAAATTCACACAAAAAAATATAAAATCAAAAAAAAAATAAAAAGAAGGGAAGAGGGTAAAAGTGATTGAACAGCGAAAAATGAACACAAATTATCTGAAAAAAAAATTATACAAAAAGGTTCCTTTCGCTCAAATGCCAACCGTCATCATTGTTTTTAAAAGAGTTCACCGTCACTGACTCAACCACAACAGGAGGCAACGCATTCCACACACCGAATATCCAGTTCGTCAAATCATAATCGGTTCAATGGTTTTTGAGCTATTTCGGAGATAACAACGACAATATTTTTTTCCTATATATCCGAAAGTTTGAATGAGATCGGGTTGAACTTTGAAACGCTGTTGCTGAATAGTAGTAGTTACCAAATTTCATTTAAATCTGAAAAATAACTGCAGAAGAAAAAATGTTCCAAATCAATAATGAATAATTTCCGAAGAAATAATTGTTCTAATAAAAGATGGATAATTCTAGAAATTCCTTTAACATTTTTCACCATTACAATACTCACGAAATTCTGCATATTGTTGCGCGTTGGTATTCTAAAACTTTTATGCAGTATCCATCTAATCGCGTTGATACCTACTCTTTGAGATATTGAGAAAATATCCTAAGAGTTTTAACATTGTATAAAGTTATTGTCTTTATACAATGGTTTTAATTACAACGAAATTTGACATTTTGCTTCACCTTCATATTCGAAAATAAATATTGGATCAAATTGAAATTTAAATCAATGTTGTCAACGATTTACTCCAAAGTTTTTGTCAAATTTTCAACATAAGATTCACACGAAAATTTTGGAGCATGTTAGCCGTTTCTATTTTCCAACTTATAACGAAGCTTCAATCTGATCTCATAGGTACTTCTTGTGGCATTGAGGAACTGACCTCAAAATTTCAAAGTGAAATCGCTCGGCCGATTCGGTTCTCTAACGAGCACATTGAAACAAACATGAACATTTCAGGACTCGTGATCGTTTCTTTCGAAAGCACACACGGACGGCCGCACAGAATAAGATTTTTTTACGGATTCATCAGTGAGTTAAACCTTGTCGGTAATACCATTTTCGCCTCAAAATCCGAAAATAATACACATTCGGGAAAAACAATAACGAGTTGTTCCCTAGAACGCCCGCTTGAAAAGACGTTGCAAATTTCTTGAAAAAAATCTTATTTCCTCTGCATAATGTAAAATTCATGTATTCCTAATGATTTATTCCCAATGAAATGTATGTAATTGAATTGAATTTCGATATAAGAGGCCGTAAATACATCAAACCTGAATAAGGTACGCAAAATATAATTAAAGACAGTACATACAGTTTCATTACGAGGTTTTTCACTTATTGCGCGCTTGTTCTAGGAAACAGCGCGCTATCATTTGGCACGAACCTCTGTAATGATGTTGATGTTTTGCGATCAGATCGAAACTTCGTAATAAGGTTTAGAATACCGACGCGCAACTAAATGCAAAGTTTCGTTACGATCGTATTATTATTAATAAGAATAAATCAAAAAGTTTCGGTTTTGACGAAAATTTTTTCGGAAATCACCTACTAGGATTCATTTGTATTTAGCGCAGACTTCTACGTAACAACAGTTATCAAATTCCCGCTCTATCTGATATTTATAACCGAAAATATTGGGTAAAAATGGGTAAATTTTCGACGAATGTAAAAATTCGCTCAAAGCTCGTAATTTCACGTCAGGATTTGCTTTCCTTCTATGTACATAAGGATACCATAGCCACTTGTAAGCAAGCCAATGGAAACCATCTCAGTAACTGTCGAATATTTGTCGAAAATTTGTCGCGAAAGAAAAAAACTGTCGCGCTTTCAGTTTTTTCTAAAGGGCTGGCTTTGCTAACTCATTAATATTAAGTTAGCAGTGCCATTCTACAATTTGCATTGAATTCGATCAAAAAGGTTTCAATAACATTTTCCGATTTCTGAGGATATTTCGCAGACTCGGCAGCACCGCATTTGTATATTGATATTAAAGATTCATTTTTCGTTTCATTATTGACTGATACTGGGTTGTTCGTTGAATCTTCTATTTTCCGAAACGAACAATTCACTTTTTAATGCTGAATAATGGAAATATTTCATTCTCACGAATACACCAACGTTTTTCCTTCCAGAAATGAGACGAACGATTGTAGGAAGAAGTGCTCTCTTATTATTAAGTAAGCAGTGCCATTCAACAATTTGCATCGAATTCGATCAAAAAGGTTATAAATTATTGTCTAGTATTGGTGCTAAATCATCTTACGTGAAAGAAATAGAAATAAACATAGACTTGACCAAGCGACCTAAGTGCCATAATCGTTTACAAAGAGAAATAGAAAAATATTTTACCAACCCAGGACCGCGTTTCGGATTAAAAATTTTAGTGGGTACTAGTAAGAAAGTGTGGACACCTGATAATATTCTATGCATCTTGCCTAGAAGTTGGGCAGATTGTTGGCTATGGCAAAATCAACTTAAGGTATATGATGATGAAAGTGGACAATTTCAATCCATTGACTGCTACAAAGATAGGACCAGAAACAACATCAGATGTCTATGATCATGATTCATATTTACGCCTAACCATCACAGAAGATAACCTCCTCTATACACTGCAATCGTAATCTGTGATCCCACTAACATCCAACATTTCCGCAACGAACAGAGTGCAAGTTCACAACGAAATGCACCGAAACACACTATCTGCACTGATGTACAAGAGTGTAGTTCATAGAGACAAAAGGAACAAAGTTTTTATACAACCAACGTAATTTCAATAGTAACTCAATTGAAATTTTGGGCGGAATTCTATGTTTTTAGTAGAATAACTAGAATTATTTTTACTGATTTATACCTATATTCTGCGGATTTTTTGGCTTTATATAATATTTCATAATATAAACAAACGATATAGTGTCCTCCATATTCAATATAAGGCATAAATTGGTTGCACGAAATAGGACATAAATACAAATGAAGATGTTAAAATTTGATTACATTCGTGACGACTTTTCGCCAGAGTGTCTTTTTGCTTCTTCAGGCCAAATAATGTAAAACTTACTAGTAATTGTACATATCCGGTCACATGGTACGTATATAAGAAAATAGTGAAAACTATTCAAGACGAAATTCTTCAAAGAAAAAAAATTGCAACACACTTAAATATTCAAGTTATCCCCACAACGTCCATTTCGGTGAATGGAGTTGTTGTAGGATGGAAGTCTGAAGTCAAATATCTGGGAATCACCCTAGATAGTAAGCTTCTGTGGAATGAGCATGTTAAAATTACTGCTAGTAAAGCGATAAGGGCTTCAATGGTGTGCAAAAGAATATCCGGCAAAACTTGGGGGTGTAACCCTAAAATACTGAGATGGATGTACATCATGATTGTAAGACCGATAATAACATATGGGGCAGTAGTTTGGTTTGCTAAAGCAGGGCAGACAAGCACGAGGAAAATACTCGACAAGGTACAAAGGCTTGCCTGTGTTTGCATCACTGGAGCTATTGAGGTCATCATAGATCTCAGTCCTCTACATCTAGTGATCAAAAGGGTAGCCCATGAAGCTATCCTTGGAGTGTCTAGGGAAGGTACCGGGAATGAGAGAATCAAAAGTCAGAGAGCTTGGTCCTCCCTGAACAAGTACATCTCATTAGCGAACCTACCAAGTGATGTTATGATTAAAAAAGTAAGCATCGAGAAGAACTTTGACTCAATGCTATGTAAAAGGGAAGAATGGGAAAAGGAATACACTACCCAAATCTTCAAAGCAAATACCGTTAAATGGTATACAGATGGTTTTTAAACCACGACGGGGGCCGGCGCTGGAGTATACGGGCCTAGAACTAAATATACACTATCGCTAGGCTCCTACTCGAGTGTTTCGCAGGCAGAAATACTTGCTATCGAAAGATGCATAGACATAAACCTGGAAAGAAACTATCAAGGGTGTGACATAGTGATCCATTCTGATAGTCAGGCTGCTATTAAAGCACTGAACTCCTATGTCATGGACTCAAAGCTGATATGGGAGTGCCGAAGGAAACTCAATGAAATAGGCAAGAATAACAAGGTCTCCTTAGTCTGGGTTCCTGGGCACTCAGGAATCAAAGGAAATGAAGATGCCAACACTCTAGCCAGGAAGGGAGCACAAACGCTACCTACTGGCCCAGAACCTTTCTGTGGTATAGGCAAATGTACCTATAAGAAAGAGTTTTTGGAGAAAGAACAAAATGAAAGAGGGGCACTCTGGAGAAATTCTCCAGGAATGGAACACTCTAAAAAGTTCCTTCGGAACTTTGAAATTGCCGGATCCAAAAATCATCTGGATCTCAGTAAGAATAAGTTACGCCTCCTGACTGGTTTCCTCACAGGACACTGTCGCCTAAGGAAGCACATGATGAGAATGGGCTTATCAGAAACTGACGAGTGCAGATTTTGTGGGGAGGAGGAGGAAACCCCTGTTCACCTGATCACAGAATGCCTCGCCATTGTGAGCCTGCGCAAAAGATACCTTGGACAGGAGCATTATAGGAGGAATGAGAACTTAGCCTCCTTGAAGCCCTCACAGATATTAGAATTCATCAGAGCTCTAGAGCTGGAGGGCGAGCTGTAGGTTGCGAAAACAGCTCTGACAAGGGGGCACAATAGACCTCAAGGTCGCAGTGGAACGTAACCCCTTACCAACTATAACTATAACTATCCTCACAACTCCAGACAAGTGTTAATTCAGGAGGTACAAATGACAGATCCTCTGACATGCAAGAGACCTATTAGCTAATAATTCGTCTGACCAAGACATAAATTCATAGCTTGTAACTTCCCTATCTATTTCTTCAGTGTGCTTTCTTATGGTTAGGATATGATTTTCTGACGTTATAGCCAATTTTCTTGAACATGATTTGAATTTTGTGTTGGAGAAAGTTGAATTCCTGCGTATTTTTTGGTTTGAAATCCTCAAGGTATAATTTTTGAGAAATGTTTGCAAATTGAACTTAGCGAAAGATTTATCCTCATTGAGCGAGCCCAGCATACTGGATTGAAAATTCTAATTCGCATCTGTAAAAATACTAACCTTTGAGAAGAATAAACGCACCAGAGCAAGCGTGAAAATTTAAATTTTTATCTCTTCACTTTGAAACTTCTCTAGAAATATGATTCAAGGAAGAATAATTCACATCAACTAATCTCTCTCGACATTGTCTTCATAATTAGTATGAACGCTCAGATTAAAACTGAATTCACGGAAAGTTGAGTACGAAAACATGTTCCACTCATTCTGTAATGGAAAGCGAGCGGAAAAATTAATTCAAGAGTTGCAATCAGAAAATATTTTCCGAAAAAGTTCCTGGATAAGGAGAGACACAAATATCATGATAAATGATTCAAAACTGTTTCATGAAATATAATTATTTCAGCGGATCGATGTTCGATTCAAACTGCTGAATTTTCGGTATTTTCTCTTTAATTCAGTGAAAGAATTAGGAAATCAAACCGTGAATTCATTCTTTTCTCATAGCTGATTCTTTAAGTTTTCCTAGTAGCAAATATACAGGGTGATTCCGGAGGAGACCGTCAGATTTAAGGATAAGTTCACACTAGTGAAGACAGTCTCGAAACAATGTTTGGTTTATGGTTGGGGGTCTCTATGTCTCTTAATGAAATTTTCAGTGAAGTACAATATTGATGAGAACATTCATTATTTCCAAAATGTTTTCCAAAATGAGCGGTTGATATTTTGATAATTCCAGATTAATGGTGCAGGTTGAAAAAACACCCTGTACATCGCGTTTCCAAAACCTCGCTATTTGTTTGCGATTCTACTATAATAAGTCATTATTTGAGAGTTTCTAATTTTCCTGGCACACTTCTAGTTTTCCGAGAAATTTTTATCAGAAAAAGACAATGTCGAAATTTCGCTCCAATTCTACTTTTATTGATAACTTTGGTATGGCTCATCCAATTTTGATGAAATTTGCAGTGTAGAACTATCTGAATGAGAACATTCAATAATTTCAATAATCTTCCAAAATGCAGGGTTGTAAGTGTGATAATTTCAGAATTTCAAATTAATTGTGCAGTTGAAAGAAAAACACCCTGTACATTGCTTTTCCAAAACTTTCTGATTCGTTTCAGATTCTTCAATAATATGTCGTTATTCTGAGGTTTTTAATTTCTTTGGCACACCTCCGGTTTTCCGAGAAAAAATGTTTGAAGAAGAGCATAATCGAAGTTTGGCGCAAAAGCAGTGAGAATATTCTACATTAGGTCGGAGAGCTGTATATTCCAAGGATGCAAAGCAGTTCTTAAGTTCTAAACTATTATTTTCAAATTCCAAAGTCATATTGAATTGCTCATATTCTGTATGAAATCATTCAATTCTTAGTATTACTTCATATGTGCATATGTTTATGTGCATAAACCAAACAAATCTACACACATGGAAACAAATTTCGAACAAACAGTAATCTCGAAAAACTAGAAGTGTGCCAATAAAATTAGAAACAATTAATGACTTATTATAGTAGAATCGTAAACAGATAGCGAAGTTTTGGAAATTCCATGTTCAGGGTGTTTTTTCAACTTGCACAATTAATCTGAAATTATCAAAATATCGACAGCTCATTTTGAAAAAAATTTTGGAATTAATGAATCTTCTTATCAATATTGTACTTCGCTGGAAATTTCATTAAAATCGAATGAGGCATACCAAAGTTATCACTAAAACTAAAATAGGTCGAATCGGACAAATCACCCTGTATATTCTCAATAAAGACCCAACCATAAACCAAACATTGTTTCGAGACTGTCTTGACTAGTGTAAACTTATCCCAAAATCTGACGGTCTCCTCCGGAATCACCATATAATATTCCTACTTCGAAAACCTGCGAAACCTTTTCAATAGATATGTAGGAATCCATCTCCTGTTTCCAAAAGTTTCAAAGGCTCGCACTGTACCGAATTTTGAAAAAACAAAAACGTTTCGGACAATAATGCGTTTGCGAGTACCTATATATTTTATACAGGGTGTATCTGAATGTCACCGAAAATTAAGGGTTAAGACATTGTGACGAAACGATAACGCGCTGTTCCCCAGAACGAACGTGTAAAAAGAGAATATTTTGTTGACCAACTCAAACGGGTTCCCAAGTTTCTCTATGCAGAATTAATTTTCGGATAGAACCTGTCTGCTATCGCAGTCTGATTCTGGTTCTACCTTTTTCGACAAGAAGGTGAGTTGAAGAATTTCAGCATTTGTTATCAATAATTTTTGGGAATTTTTTTTTAAGTTGTGCTAGTTGATTTTTACCGAAATATGAATTAATTTTCAATTGGATTTTGAACTGCTATTCTACGGAATGATTTCTTCTGGTGAGTTATACACAAGTTACATTTCCTGTCTTGTATGCTTATCAAATTTAGAATAAAATTCAGTGTATTTTTCCCGAAATTTCTAGTCATTTCTATATACAATCAGAATACTTGATTGTCTCAGTCTTTACTTGTCGGAAATTCATCTTGATGATTAAAAAGTAAATTAACTTATTTCCGCTTTATGATATCCAGATTACCCCCCCTAAAAATTTCACAGTTTACATTCTGGAGTGGGTATGTAGATTTGAACTATTTCATATGAACTCTCTTATCAATTTCTACAGTGATTTCCGAATTATTCGTGAATGCGTCTTTGTTTTTTGCGCGAGATATAGGTTTAATAAAATGTTCAAAGCAGGTAGGTTTTTTAGGTTTTCACTCCCATTGTCTGAAACAGAACTATGAAAAATCCAATAAAAGACTATATTAACAATTTTCATTTAATTTTCATAGTTCTGTTTCAGATATTGGGATTGAAAACCTAAAAAAATATAGAAAAGCACTGACGTGAAGTCAGCAGCTTTTACGCGCTTTTTCACATTGCGAAATGGTGACTTGGAAATTTCAGTGAAATTTCAATGAAATATATAAATTTTCAAAAAAAATAATTTTTTTTTCGAATTTTTCCATGGATAATTCTTCTCATTGACACTGTTCATCTTTCAACCAAGTTCCATTTCGATCAGCTAAATAGAGTTAATGAAAAATCAAAATTTCAAATGGCTGTAGCACAAAAACCATTGGGCAAATTTGCCCCGTTAACGAACTTAACCGAGATATTCAGGATCTAAACCTTACCTTAAAATTTCAAGACTCTATGTCCTTCGATCAGTTACAGCGCACACAGCCGACCGGACGGCCAGACGGACAGAATCAATTTTGACCACGGAATCTTCATCAACCTAGTCGTTTGAGACCAATTTGGACTCAAAATTCGAAAATTACAGACATCGTGACGAAATGATAACGCGCTGTTCCCCAGAACGAGCGCGTAATAAACCCTTGTGTAAACTTTGCAGCGTTAGTGATCGACCAAAAGAAAAACAAATTACCCCCCCTGAAATTTTCACATTTTGGAGTATGTATGTAGATTTGAACAATTTTGTATGAACTCTCTTATCAATTTCTACAGTGATTTCCGAATTATTCGTGAATGCGTCTTTGTTTTTTGTGCGAAATATAGGTTTTATAATAATAATAAAATAATAATAATAAATTTATTCTTCCAATCAACTATTACATTTTTTTCCATGAAACACAATATAACACAACCAATATTTGAACTGGTCAATTCAGTGATCAACAGAAGAACAGATAAGAATTAAACCTGTCTTACACCTTGCTAACTTAATAGCTGTATGTGCATATCTTAATTTATTTTTTTATAAGCAACTGAGAATTAACATGGAAACCGTTTTTTCCCAACAAACTCAAATCAAAATCCCCCAAATCCCGATCCCCAGATCCCTATCTTCAGCAGTGAAAACCAAACATTGATGCATTAGTCCACACAAAAAAGCGACATGCTCTACTGAAAGATTTTATATTTGCAGTGTTCCTTATGCACAGTGGAATAATATTATAAAACTTTGGTCCCAGGTACCTTATAAATCTATGACCTATTTCTTTTTTTGTCTTTGGTATTTGTAGTTTTCCGTTGGCTCTGTTTCTGGTATTATATTGATGATCAAGACATTTCTGTAAAGAAGTTTTTTTATGAATATATATGCATGAATTTAGTATAAAAAGCAAACGTATATTGAAAATTTTCTCAGAATACAGCAATTCAGTTGAGTATCTCTTTTTCTTTCTATAAATGATCTTCAGAATATAATTTTGTGTAACATTCAACCGCTTCAGCTCATTCCTACACATACCCCCCCAAACAACTATTCCATACCTTATCATGGATTCTACCAGAGTTTTATAAACATTCATCAATAATTTTTCGGTAAGAATTTCACGTAATAGATAAAATCGATAAATGAGTTTTCGGATCTTTGCTGTTAGTCCTATCACTTGTGCATCCCATCTTAGGTGGCAGTCGATAACCAGTCCCAAATATTTGATAGTTTGAACCCCTGTGATTTCAACACCATCTAATTCTAAAGTTTCAAAAGCTGGTCTGTTCTTGGTTGATATTGAAAACGCTACATAGTGAGTTTTCCCTATATTCAGTGTGAGTTTGAAATTTTCCAACCAATTTTTAATTTCAATAAGGCCATTTTCAGCCAGATGTTTAACCTCCTCCCAAGAGTTACCGACAAACACTATAGCTGTGTCATCTGCGTATGAAATTACAGAACCATTTCGAATATCTAAACTTGTTAAAGAATTCATATATACAACAAATAGAATTGGTCCCAATACAGTTCCCTGGGGGATACCAATCTTTACATGCTGTGGGTCACTCAAAATATCACCAATCTTCAAGACTTGTACTCTTTCCTTTAAATAATTTTTAAAAATTTTCGAAGCAACTCCTCTAATACCATAATTACTAAGAACGTCTACCAACTTTTCATGAGGTACAGTATCGAACGCACGAGCAAGATCCAAGAATAACGTTAGACATTTTTTCCCTTCGTCAAGATTTCCCGCAATAGTATTAACCAAATCACTTATGGCATCTGTTGTACCAACACCTCCCAAAAACCCAAATTGTCTGTTCGAAAGAATATTATTTTGTTTCAGAAACTCCACTAACCTACTCTTCAAACATTTCTCAAAAACTTTCGCAAAACTATATTTATTTATTTTATTTTATTATAAAATGTTTAAAGCAGGTAGGTTTTTTAGATTTTCACTCCCATTGTCTGAAACAGATGAACTGTGAAAAATCCAATAAAAAACTATATTAACAATTTTCATTTCATTTTGATAGTTCTGTTTCAGATATTGGGATTGAAAACCTGAAAAAATCTAGAAAAGCACTGACGTGTCAGCAGCTTTTACGCGCTTGTTCAAATTGCGGAATGGTGACTTGGAAATTTCAGTGAAATATTAAATGAAATATAAAAATTTTCATAAAAAAAAAATCTTTCGAATTTTTCCATGGATAATTCTTCTTATTGACACTGTTCATCTTCCAACCAAGTTTCATTTCGATCAGATAAATATTTTTCGAGTTATTGAAAAATCAAAGTTCAAATGGCTGTAGTACAAAAACCATTCGGCAGATTTGGCCCATTAACGAACTTGACCGGGATATTCAGGATCTCAACCTAAAGGAAATAATCAAGACTCTAGGTTCTTTTTTTCTAGAGTTACAGTGCACACGACCGGCTGGACGGACAGAATCAATTTTGACAACGGATTCTTCATCAGTGAGTCCAACCTTGTCGTTTGAGATCAATTTCGGCTCAAAATTCGAAAATTACAGACATCGTGACGAAATGATAACGCGCTGTTCCCCAGAACGCGCGTAAAAAAAATCTAGAAAAGTACTGCCGTGAAGGCAAGGCAAGTTCAAATTCGTTGCAGAAGCGATCATCTACATTGAACATGCGCGCGAAAGCTGCTGCCTTCACGGCAGTGCTTTTCTAGATTTTTTTTCGATAAATTACTGGATTTCAATTCGATCTGATCTGTATTTTTGGAAATATTGGGGAAATAAAATTTTGAATGGCTATATCTGCGGAATCATTGGGTGGATTTCACCCATTCACGAATTCGACCTTCGTAATTAAACCCCAAACCTTCTCTACAAATATCGAGTTTCTAAGTCGTTTCTTCCGGAAGTTATTGTGTTTACGGTTTGGACCTTAATTACGAAGTCCGAATTCGTGAATGGGTAAAATCCACCTAATAATTCCGCAGATATACCCATTCAAAATTTAATTTTCCCAATATTTCCAAAAATACAGATCAGATCGAATTGAAATCCAGTACTTCATCGGAAAATTACAGTTCGAAGGTTCATACAGAATTTAATGAGGATGATATGATAAGAAAATCACAGATTTTTTTTTCGAATTGTTCTAATTACACGATCATCACGAAATTTTCCATAAAGTTTGCTTTCAGCATCTTCAAACTAGCTGAGAAGTTTTGTCAGGATTGAATCAGTATTTTTCGAGTTATACCGAAAAAAGCGATAACGATATCGAGAAAAAAACCTCGAAATTTGACATATTTTTTCCCGATAACTCCAAAACTTATGATCGTATCGAACTGAAATTTTATACACTGCTGTAAAATATGAAGCTTAAAGTCCAGGTGAAATTTTTTTCCGGATATGATAAACGGTTTTCGAAAAAAAAAAAAATTTTTCGGAAAATTTTTTTTTTTTATTTATTGACGGTATGATCCTGACAAAATTTGGCTCAAAGTTGCGCGTTGTTATACTCCACCTAATTGCCAAGTTTGAATTCAATTGCTTAAGTAGTTTCTGAAATAAAAAATAAATAACTTTAAAATTTCAAGTGGCTATAACTGCGAAACTATTCGACCGATTTGGCCCATTAACGAACTTAACTGCGGCATTCCAATGCGCGAGCTGCCCTGAAAGTTTCAAGTTGCTACATCACTTCATTCGACAGTTATCGTGTCCACGGCCGGCCGGACAGGATCGATTTTGACACCGGATTTGTCATCAGTGAGTCCAATCTAGTCGTTTGAGACCATTTTCGGCTCAATCATCGAAAATTACAGACATTTGGACAAAACGATAGCACGCTGTTTCCCTAGAACATTCGCGCAAAAACCTACCTGCTGTAATTATTTCATAAAACCGAATCCTAAAACACCCAATAATCAGTGTGTTCTACCTAGTCGTTGAGTATCATTTTCGGGTACAGAAATTTTGGTCGAATGAAAACTCTCTTGTGCTCCTAGAATAAGCACATAAAAATACATAACGATAGTTTATAAAACAAGTTTGTTGCATTTGCAATAAAAATTCCATCATCGCCTCATTCTCAGCTGAACTGGTAATTCTTATACGCACCGAAGTTTCTAACTTATGTAATATTTGAGTTGAAATGAAATTGATTGAAGAAAGAAAATATCTGATGATCTCTTTCTTCACTTCACTGTCGCTTTCGCGTTCAAGGGGGGTCACGCTGGTCCTGGTACTGTTCGCCGTGTGCGTTCTGAATGATCACTCTAGGTACTCTCTGTTCACTTGGATCGACTGTTTTCATTGATATCGAACATGCTTGATAGGAGCATGCAATGAACGGATAGATAGCGGGTATCAGTTTCAATTTCGAATCGATGGAGTGACTTCGTTAAAATATTAATTGTATTTGGAATACGATACCGGTGAGTTTACCGCTTATTCTTTTGTTTCACATAATTAAATGTAGAATTAAAGGAAAAAGATCCGAAAATTCATTTTTTCTCAACATAAGGTGTCAATCATTCAACAAACTATCTGTGCGTGCATGTTCTAGGAAACATGGTACTATTTTTTTGTCTGAATGTGCATAATTTTCGAATTTTTTGTCCGGCCTACTAGGCGGCCGAGGTCATGCATCAACATGTTCGTCAATGGGCCAAATCCACCGAAAGTTCCTCAGTTATAGTTTAGGTTAATTCGTTAAGAATTCGAGCATTCCGAAACGCAACTACATACAACATTGAAATCATATGGTTAGTGAATACGAAAACCTTTTTTCGGGAATTATTCTTTAAAAAAATACCTTTCTTAAAAACTGTCGTCCTCACAGCCGATCGTAAAAACGATAACCTCCGAAAGAAACAACTTAGAAACTTAATATTTGCCGCGAAGGCCGAATTCGTGAAAAGGTAATTATTTCGCAGATATACCCATTAAAAATTTAATTTTCCCAATATTTCCAAAACTTACTTGATTTAAATATGACAGCTCGGAGGTCCATACAGAATTTCGTCAAAACAATATGATCAGAAGATCGCAAAATTCAATATTTTTTTTTTTAATTTTTTCTAATGACATGTCTATCATCATTTTATTCTGCACAAAGATGTTCATCAGTGTTTTCAAACTAGTTGCCAAGTGTTATCATGATTGAATCAGAACTTTTTGAATTATTTCCGAAAAATCAACAATACCGAAAGCAACAACTTGAAAACTCAATGTTTATAGGGTAAGTTTGTACGATATTCCAATTCAATATTTTTCCAATATTTCCGAAAAAGGGATTTGATTAGTTGAAATCGAGTACTGTATTGAAAAATGACAACCGCAGAAGGTTTATACAGAATTTTATCAAGATAATATGACCAAGAGATCGCAGATTCTGCACAAGAATGTTCATCAGTATTTTCAAACTAGTTGCCAAGTTCCGTCATGATTGAATCAGAACTTTTTGAATTATTCCCGAAAAATCAACAATACCGAAATTAAAGTGTGAGTTTGCACTTTAATTGGGTAAAATCCATCCGATAATTCAGCAGATATACCAATTAAATTTTTTTTTCAATATCCAAAAGGATTTGATCAGTTGAAATCGAGTACTGGATTAAAAATGACAACTAGAAGGTTTATACTGAATTTTTAGGAAATAATATGACCAGAAGATCGCAGAATATTGAAAAAAAAAATTTAATTTTGTTTTAAAATTTTCTTAATGACACGATCATCGCGAAATTTTGCAACAAGTGGTTCATCAGTATTTTCGAACTATTTTTCAAGTTTTATCATATTTGAATCAGTATTTTATGAGTAAGTATGAAAAACAACTATAACGAGGAAAAAACACAGAATTTGACTTAGTTTTCCCCAATGCGGTAAAATCTCTTTTGGACGGAGAGCAAAATTTGTTCGTACGAGAAAAGTGTCCTGTTAATAGAAAATTTTTCGAAATAAATGAAACAATTCAATATTTATTTCAATTGAATAATGTCAACTTACTCAGGAAGATTAAATACCAAGAAATGACCATTGAGAAAAATATAATATACCTTCACGTTAATATAATAAGTGATTCTGTGACAAATTTTCGAAAAGATTAAAAAATTTATAATGATTTTTCGGGAAATAATACTATACACTTCAAATAGTGCGTGAGCAGTAGACATATACCAAAACTGAGGCTCACTTGGAAATTTGAAGAAACTATCTCAAGAACAAGAGAAAGTCAGTTCCTGTGTGAAAATAGCAGACATTTGAACGAATGATAGCACGCTGATCCACAGAAAATGCGAGCAGAAAATATAAGAGTTGCAGACATTTGAAAAGATGAAACCTATTCCGTGTTAAGCCGGGTCCAGATAGGTGTAATACGAACAGCGAATGCAATAAAATTTGATAAACGATTCGGCGAATAGTGTGGACGGCACTAGAGCCTCGATTTTTTAATTCGAAAGCAGCGTTAGAGTTGAAAACCGAGTCCTGACGGAGCAGAAAGAGCGCTGCCTCGAACCATAAAACTGCCTGTGACTTTATACACTACATCGCCGCTCTGAAATAATACATCCGAATGCATCGTTCGAGTTGAAAACCGAGTCTCGACGGAGCAGAAAGAGCGCTGCCTCGAACCATAAAACTCCCTTTGATTTATGGCATTCGCTGTTCGCATTGAGCCGGGTCCAGATAAGTGTAATCCGAACAGCGAATGCAATAAATTCGATAAACGATTTGGCGAATAGTGTGGAGGGCACTCGAGCTCAGCCTCGAATAATACATTCCAATGCAGAGTTCGAGTTGAAAACCGAGTCCCGACGAAGCAGAAAGAGCGCCGCCTCGAACCATAAAACTCCATGTGATTTATGGCATTCGCTGTTCGCATTAAGCCGGGTCCAGATGAGTGTAACCCGAACAGTGAATGCAATAAAATTTGATAAACGATTAGGCGAATAGTGCGGACAGCTCAGCCTCGAAAGAAACATTCAAATGCATCGTTCGAGTTGAAAACCGAGTCCCGACGGAGCAGAAAGAGCGCTGCATCGAACCATTTAACTCCTTGTGTTTTTTTATCGCATTCGCTGTTCAGATTAAACTCATCTGGACCCGGCTTTAAGTAGTATATTTCGTCGACTCTGGAAAATCAACATTTCCATTTTCCAATTTTTTTTTATTTCCTGACTTAACCACCTTTTTTGGTTAGAAACAAAATGTAATTGTATTGTCACCTTTAAGACTATTTCATCACCAATATAGGATTTATTACTTCGCCTCGTATCAATGAAATCCATAAAACTTGACCTAAGCCTGTCTGTCCGTCATAAATGAAACAATTGCCGTGAACCTTCAACAGGAGAATATCAATTAATGTCCAAGCACCATTCAAGTGAGCGATTGTTTGATTTAAATAGATAGTTTATATCTGTAGAGAGCATTGTTTAGTATGGCTTGAAGTGTTATAGGATTGCTTCACGATTTATGACTTAATTGAATGAGAATATAAGGATTGAATGCTACTGTGATCAGATTAGAAGTTGAGTATTTAAGCGTGAAGCACTTGAGGTATTTACACACAACTTACATACTCGATATTTCTTCAAGCCCAATTATGAATATCAATGAAACGTGAATACACTTAGCTGTGATTAAGAGAAAGTAATTTCAGAAAATGACTTCAACCACATCTATATGATGCTCGAAACAAAAACAACTTCTTGATTCCATACCAGGGTATGAAAGTAAAACAGCCTGATGTGAAATATCTGGTTAAAAAAAAGTTCAACAAAATAACATCCAAAAACTTCCTGAGTGGAGCCCTGAAGTGAAGCCAGTAGCTTGTGCGCATATGAAAAATTCGTTGCTAAATCGGTCATCCATTCACGTATCTACCCCGCCAAACGTAGCTTTACTTTCTGATGGAAAGTGATGGTTTATTGAAGAATGACAGCCTAAAAGTTCATGCAGAATTTCTGGACCATAATGTGATTAGAAGATAGCAGGCTATAGAGTTTTAGATAGAAAAAATTTGGAAATCTCTACAAACCAATAGTTTTTGAGGTATTCCAGAAAAAACCACGACAATGAGGGAAATTCACGAAATTGGCCAAATTTTTGTGCGATATCCCGGAAAATTATAAAAGAAAAAACTGAAATTCAGTACACTGTGAAACATAGAGTGCAAGGTCTGTGCAAAATCAGATGGCTAGTTTCTGAAAATCCGTTTTTCAAAATTTCTAACTGTATAATCTCAAAAAAACTTTGCGAAAAGTAAAGCGTCGATATGTTTTAACTAACTGCCAAGGTTCAATTCAATCGCTCCATGCAGTACTTTCTGAAATATATTAAGGAAATAACATCTGGATTTCAGATGAATTTTACTCCGGAATCTTTCGACCGATTTGGCCCATAAACGAACTAAACCACCTCATTTCGATGCAAGTTAAAAGCAGTCGTTAGCTCGTTTATTTCGACAGTTATCGTGTCGTTCCTCGAGAATTATTTTGAAGACACCATTTTACAGATTTTTATATCATTCTCAGCCATTTATTGTTTTTCAAACCGAATGTGGTGTATAAAAATTTAACCAGTTGAGCCGGAAATGGTCTTTAAACATTGGTTTGAACTGCCTGAAATATAGTCCGTGGTCAAATTCAATTCTGTCCATCCGTCTGTCCGCATGTGCTCTAACTTTCGAAGGAAAGGACCTAGCAACTGTAAATAGTCAGATTAGGTTCAGAGTCCAAATATCTCGGTTAAGCTGGTTAATGGGTCAAATCGGTCGAATAGTTTCGGAGTTAGACACATTTGAATTTTGAGGTTGATTCCTGGCTATCTCATGAAGTACTGAATCAATCAGATTTAAAGTTTGTGAACAGTTTTGGAATACCAACGCACAATTTTGTGCAAAATTTCGTGTGGATCCAGTCGTTAAAAAATTTCAAGAAAATTTTTTTCGGAAATTTTCCGAATTATTGATGAAATAGTTTTTTCTCCAAAAATATTGTTTAGATTTTGGAGAAATTTGGCACAAATCTTAGAGTCAGTATTTAACAACAATATTCCACATTTCAATTCGATCCAATATTTACTTTCGGAGATAGTTGGAAAAAAATGTCAAATTTCGTTGTCATTTGGAATTTGAATGTTATATCCGCAATATCTCAAGAAGTTAGAATGCAATCAGATGGAAACTTCGTAATCAGGTGGAGATTGCCATCGCGCAACTGAAGGTGCAAAATTTCGTGTTGATCTAAAAGTAAGAATTTGAACAAGCACGTAAAAGCTCCTGGCCTCACGTCAGTACTTTTCTAGAATGTTCACTTCCAGAATGACTAAAAACCAAGCAAACCTCGTTTGAAGGCTTAGATGACTCGGGAAATAAATTTATCGTATGTGAAGACTAAGGACGAAAAAATGAAAAAATACGCTATGAATTTCCAATAATTGGCCTGAGGGCACAGCATGATACCGCAAACTTAGTGACTGGTATTGCCCACCATGTAGTCTATTGGTGTCACTTACAGAGTGTTAATAAGCAATTTCAAGCGATGGACCAAAATCTCCGGTTATCCAAATTGACAGATTATCCTTTGTCTATATGTCAGTTTGGATAACAGTAACTATGACCGGAGCTTTTGACCCATCCCTTGAAATCGATGTATATTTCATATTATTATTGACTCTAATTTGTCAAAGTTTAACAAGAATTTTAACAACTGGCAAATGCTTCTTAGATTTCCCAAATGCTCTTCAAAGTTTTTCGAATTGAATCTGAACATATGATCTTCTGTATAAATTGTTATAATATCCGAATAAACGGGTATGAATACTCGTATGCTGACCTCAATCGAAGCAGACAGGTACAAGGCTCTCATAGTAATCTCTTAGGTAAAAAATGTTTTCAATGAACTTGAGTGCAACAGTAGGATGTTGACCCACTAACTTACGTTTTCGGTGAAAGTGTTCATCGAATGAGCAAGTATTTTAATGATCTATCCTCCAGTTGCACGAAACAAATGTTTTGATCCGATTACGTGAACGGTTATTCGTTTCGGTTCAATATATCTTCTCGTAAATATTAGTCAGGGTCTTACTCGACTATTGTACATCGTTTGATGGTAAATAGATGGTTCCATGGGAACCAAAAAACATTATTTAAATAACGTGCTATCGGATTCTAAGATACAGGGTGATTAAATTGATGGCGGCAGAACATTTGGATGTCCATAACTCGTGAACCATTAAACTCGACGCACAATTTGGCAGGTATTATGATCTCAGGCCATCGAACTGTTCATATGAACCGTACCGAAGTTTTTTTCGAATTAACTATATACTGCGATCTTCTCATCATATCACCCCCACGAAATTCTGAATAAACCTTCAGGCTCTTATTGCGCGCATGTTCTAGGGGAACAGCGTGCTAACGTTTTGTCCAAATGTCTGTAATTTTCGATGTTCGAGCCAAAAATGGTCTCAAACGACTAGGTTGGACTCACTGATGACAAATCTGGTGTCAAAATCGATTATGTCCGGCCGGCCGACGACTCTATAACTGCCGAACGGAGCCAGCTAGCGACTTGAAACTTGTAGGGTAGTTCGCGCATCGGAATGCCGCGGTTGATTTTGTTCATGGGCCAAATCGGCCAAATAGTTTCGGAGTTATATATAGCTACCGGAATGAATGGATTGAAACTTGGCAGTTGGTTGAAGTAGAACGACGCGTGTTGGAATTGTATAGTCACTCAATTAAAAAAAATTTAAAATTTTCTCCGAAAAAAAAATGTTTTTCTGGAGCTATTGTTCATATTCGGGAACAATACCAGTTATTACTTGAACTTCATATTTCACAGCAGTTTACTAAATTTCAATTCGATACGGCTATTAGTTTTGGAGATATTGGGAAAAAATATGTATAACTTCGTAGTTTTCTTCTCGATATCGTTTTTTTTCGATTTATCTAAAGAAATACTAATTCAATCATGACGAAATTTCGCAGCTAGTTTGAAGATGCTGAAAGACAACTTTGAGCAGAATTTCGTGATGATCGTGGCATTAGCACAATTTGAAATCAAAATTAAAACTTTTTTTTCAAATATTCAATATTCTTTGATCTTCTTATTTTATATTATCCTCATTAAATTCTGACTGTTATTTTTCGATAAAGTACTGGATTTCAATTCGATCTAATCTGTATTTTTGGAAATATTGGGAAAATAAAATTTTTAATGGGTATATCTGCGGAATCATTGGGTGGATTTTACCTATTCACAAATTCGGCCTTCGTAATTAAGATTCAAAACTACTGTACAATTATTGAGCCGTGTGGATGCCTCACACACAATAACTTACGAAAGAAACTACTTAGAAACTCTACATTTGTAGAGTATGCTTTATTAGAAAGGTCGAATTTGTGAATGGATAAAATCGGTTCAATTATTCTGTAGATACACCCAGTGAAAATTCCATTTTTCCAATATTTCAAAAAATAAAGATTGGCTAGAATTGAAATGCAGTACTTGACTGAAAAAGAATTTCGTGAGGATAACCAGAAAGAATATCTGATATTGGTGGGGTCAATATTTAAAAAGATCATCGCTTTGGCAACGAATTTGGAAGGTGCTTTTCTAGAATTTTAACAATCATCATACCATTCTGAATATTTTGTTTTCATCTATTTCAAGAAAAACTTAGAAATAAAAATTATGTTGTTATAATTTATAATTCATGGTCTGTGATAAACAGGCCAGACAAGGTGACCTTGTTCGGTCGATTTTTGTGTTTATTATTATTTTTGATCAACATTCGGTTAGACTACAACAAAAAATCTTTTGAATCATTTACATATTCATTTTATGTTAACTCATTATTTTCTATAATAACTGCTGAAATAATTCCTCTTAATATTCGCGAACTGACTAAACTCTGACCTTTTGACCTTTCAAATTTTCACCAGTGGAGTAGACAAGACGTGTTGCACAATATCTGAAAGTAAAAGTTATGCTAATTGAACAATTATAAATCAGTTGTGATACGAAAATAGTGACGAGATAAACTTAGAGTGAATGAAGTGTTTATGGCGTTGCTATCAGGAATTGCAACTAATTGAAGGTAATTTCCATTCCGAAGGAAATACGAAATAGCACCGAGAGCAAATGCGACCAGTTCATTCGGGAAAGCATTGTAAGTTAATGACTATAAACGAAGGCCACACACGGTCAGATGAGTTATTCAAAAGTGATTTATTACAGCATCCTTTTACTGCCATTAAGTTTGATTTTTGTTTCCTGGGTAATGTGAAGGTAATGTTCTTCATACTTGTAAGAACATGATCTACACTCGCGTTATATTGCACCGTTCGCAGAAATCCAAGCCAACGATTATATTAAATTATATTATATTATGTTATATTATATTATATTATATTATATTATATTATATTATATTATATTATATTATATTATATTATATTATATTATATTATATTATATTATATTATATTATATTATATTATATTATATTATATTATATTATATTATATTATATTATATTTCATTATATTAATCGCAATAACTATTCTAAAGAGTTTTTGTGAGCTTTTATTTTCGCTCAAATGTCTGTATCTTCAAATTTTCAGTCGGTATTCATTTTTGAATATATGAGTGAAATCGAAGATACAGAATTTGTGAGTCAATTCAATTTTATTCGCCGACTTTACCACTCTAAAACTCTCATCTCAAACAAAATATCTTTCGAAAGGAACAGCTCAGAGAATTTGTAGAGAAGATTCGGACCTTAATTACGAAGGTCGAACGCGTGAATATGTAAAATCCACCCAACGATTCCACAGATATACCAATCCAAAGTTTTATCTTCCCAATATATCCAAAAATTCGGATTAGATCGAATTTAAATCCAGTACTCGATTGAAAAATGACAGCTTGAAGGTTCATACCAAATTTCGTGAGGATATTCTGATCAGAAGATTGCAGAATATTGAAAATCTGAAATTTGGAATTTCTTGTCTACATTGTTCCTAAGACTCGATCATCACGAATTTTCTGCAAAGTTTTTCATCGCTATTTTCAAACAAGTAACCAAGTTTCATCAGGATTGAATAAAAGATTTTTGAGTCATTCCGGGAAAACAATGATAGCGAGGAAAAACCACGAATTTTGACATAGTTCTTTCCAATATCTCCGAAAATTGAAATCGGATTAAACTGAAATTTGGTACACCACAGTGATACACATATAATGAACAAAGTATGAGCAAAATTCTTTCCGAATATGATGTATAGTTTACGAAACAAATTCGAATAAACATTTTTAAAATTAACTAACTGTACGATCCCAACAAAATTTTGCAAGAAGTTACGCGTACGCATACTTCATCTTACTGGCAAGTTTGAACTCAATCGCTGAAGTGGTTCCAAAACTATTAGGAGAAATAAACTCGAAATTTTAAATGACAATAATTCCGACACCGTTTAACCGATTTTGCCCATTAACGAATATAACCGTCGAATTTTCAAATGCAACCTACCATGAAAATTTCAAGTCGATAGCATTCTTCGGCCAGACAGAATCGATTTTGATACCGAATTCTTCATCATTGATTTCACCCTCATTTTAAGAAAAAAATTCGAAAATTAGAGACATTTTGACCGAACAATAGCACGCTGTATTCCAGAACATTCGTGTTAAATTAGGGGTTCGGAGTCTTGGGCGTAATTACGAGAGGATTAAAGGATAAGAAGGCTAAAGAGTTAAGCTGCATCCGCTTGTTTAGATCCCTGGATGGGCGACCATCCCGGGCTAATAATTTTAGCAAATATATCGTTTATTTTTCATAGTAATAGGCATTTTACTAATCGGCACATATTTTCCATTCCAATTTTTGTGGCTGTAAAAAATATCCAAAACCCAAACAACCTGCACATTAGATTCTCATCCTACACACTGAAAATACCTTAAAAAAAGTCCATTCAAAAGGCCCCCTGAAAAACCAATTATAAATTCCTATTCAGGCAATAATTTCTTATTTTTCGAGAATTAATGAACTGGGAGATTTCACATCCAGAGTTAATGTTAATAAGACTTTTTATTGCTGCTAAGGTTCATTAATCAAAAATATTGAATAACATTAAAGTAAATCGAAAAAATTGATTCCCCATAAGTGAAATTGATTTTATCCGTTCTCATTTTGATTTCATTCCTTGATTCGAGAATTATTTCAGCACTTAACTTGAAATCTCTTCCTTTAGTAGTTGGGATAAAAATTTTTACTTAAATATGTTCCCTAACCATCACTTTCATATATACTATACAACAATAATTTTCCAATCTTAAATAATCTATACTTTCATTTAAAACCATAAAGTTATTGATGCTATTGATGAGGTATTCCAAGAAATATTTCTGTAGTTTGTCTTATATAAATATAAAAAAAGAAAATACTCTGTTATGAAAAATTTCACTCATTTGGAACCAACCCATAAAATCCTCATTCTCCAGCAAGAATATCATTAGAAGTTCATATAAAATAAAAGTTGCAAACATTATTGTTGTGGTATTGCGAAAGTCACAAATGTCATCACTCCAACAACAAACAATACGCAATAATTTAACAATAATAAACTATGATTATAAATCTGCAGTCATATTATAAAGTCGTCAATTCAGAGGATTTTCAGATATCAATATAAAATTTCGTAATTCGCTTCGGGTGCTTTTGTGTGGGTTAATTATTGTCATTCAAATGATGTCTTGTTGTCCTTCAGTACTGATTGAAATTGTCCCAGCAGAAAGGAAAATAAAACAAGGTTTATTTTCCGAATCGCCTAATTTCTGCGATAACTCATTAACGCATGTTTACTGTGATATTCAAAGGCAATGGTTTTTCGAAAAATTAATGAAATACTGCGAATACTAATGAATAATACGTACTCCTGATGATTTCTTGCATTCTGTACAACGATGAGGATGTTGTCATAATTCTCACTGGATCTTCATTTCAACTCGAAGGAATCTGTATTTTGGAAATATTGAACATTAAAATTCGACGAATTCGTATAACTATAAAAGGTGTTTTTTTAGAAGTATGGAACTTTGAAATTAAATAAAACAAGGATGGATTTTCAAAATTGACATGAAATTGACCTTATCCAAAAGATAACCTTTTGGCATTTTATTTGAATATAATTTCTGGCATATGACAGCCTCGGCTGGCTCGGTCGGGATCTAATCTGGACGTCCAATTCTCAATCACTTTCTTCAACATTTGTGGCCGTATATCGGCAATAACGCGGCGAATGTTGTCCTCCAAGTGATCGATCAGAACCATTCTTTTCAAAATAAATTTGCACAATTTGAAAGCGTTATTAAGGCTTCAGCCTATTTATGTTGAAACGGCAGACCAAACTAAACACAAATCACTTGACAGCTGACAAAATGGCCGCCAGTTCAAACAGTGTTGCCAGCTTAAAGTTCTATACAACTTGAAAACTACCCTTCACCTACGAATGGAATTATAAGTGGTATTGTACCCATAAACGAATTTGACTCTATTCAATAAAAATCACAAGTAGGTACTCAGAAATCATCGTGTCTCTATTCCAATTCTTGCATTCTTGTTGAGTCAACAGTCAGCCCTGAAACCGCCAATATTTTCGGAAAGGCAGGTTTGAGCCAGTTGAGATCTTCTATTAGGTGGTTCTAAAATGACGGCCAAAAGTTCAATCGAAAATTTCAGCAAATTCTAGAAAATTGTTACGGAGATTTGAAATTTTAATTTTTTTTTAATTTCATTATATTATATTATGTTATATTATATTATATTATATTATATTATATTATATTATATTATATTATATTATATTATATTATATTATATTATATTATATTATATTATATTATATTATATTATATTATATTATATTATATTATATTATATTATATTATATTATATTATTTTATATTATATTATATCATATTATATTATATTATATTATATTATATTATATCATATTATATTATATCATATTATATTATATTATATTATATTATATTATTTTATATTAATTTATTATTGAATCAACAGATATTCCACCTTGATCTGATATAACCATCCAATCATCTAAAATCTCACCACTGAAAAAGCGTTGTCTAAGCAATTCAGTTACTGAAATTTCACGGTTTAACCGATCCTAAGACTGACTTCCCGCAGAAATGCTAGAGAGGATTCTAAATAATTATTAGCTGTTGGATGACTACGAAAATAATATAATTCAAGCCACCTCAGATCTACTATTTTCTGGTTTTATAAAATGACTGCATGAGGTTAATGTGAAATATCTGCCAATTAAAGTAAATAGTAACGAAAATTCAAAATGATACACAATTTTAATTTAAGTATTCTAGTATCATGGTTCTTCCAAAATTCCGCAAAATCAATTTCGTCGAAGAAATTCAGGCAAAACAATAACGTCAGTGATCCTAGGAACAACCTGGCAAAAGATGTTGTTGAACCGTATGAGAAATATTTTTAAAGAATTTTCGAAAGTTCGTCGTAAAGAATTTAAATCACAGAACACTACGCAAATATTATCTTATCGATTCCGTGTAATTTTATTATTGAAATCAATAAACCGAAAAGTTTTAGGAACGTCAGTAAATTGTAATGAGCATGAAATCATTCTAACTCAACCTTGTGTCGTTAAATATTATTATCAGCAATTAATTAAGTTTTTTAACCATTCAGAGTTGAAATTTCACTAATTATACGCAATACCTTACTGAAGTGTTCGCATATTGCCGAGGTATGTAGACTCCATTCTGGGTTCAGATAATGATTTTTAAATTCATAAAAAGTATAACATTCGCGATATTATAGTTGGAATTCAGTTAGTATGATCTATCGGATCTCATTTAATGCAATTGTGAAGGAAATATTGTGGGAGATTTTATGAATAATCTCATAAGCGTCAGATCTGATTCTTTTCATCTGGGTTGAAATTTAGCTCAATCATAGACCAAGATCGAAAAACTCTGTGAGAATGAACATTTTTCATCTGAGAATCACAAACTGGAGAAATTTTTAACCATTCATAAATGCCCTCATCAAGAGGGAGTTTTTGTTTTATGCACAATATGGATCAGCAATAGAAAGAATATTATTTTTTTGGTTTTCTACAAGTCACTATGAGAAATTTTCGTGATAACGATGGTCATCAGCAATCATGAACTCTAATGATATATTTCTCTCATTCCAGATAAATAATGTTCTGCAATATTTACACATGGGTTTTAGCCCTTTTAGGGCTTATAGTGTTAATTAATTTCCTCTTGAATAGTCTGTGGGGATTTCTTCAACTGACTCGGGCTCTCCTGGCACCTTATTTCATTGCCCATGAAGAAAATGTAACATTGGCTAAGAAATTCGGTTCTTGGGCACGTAAGTATCACTGTTTTTTATGCTTTATGTTAACTTATTAGCCATATATGGGTATAATACATGTATTTATATATACAACGAAAGTTTTGAACGTTGAAGCTACTGACTAGAAGAAATATAAACGATTTTAAAATATGAATGTACTTGGGCCAAGATAATCAAGATTCAAAAAACTAGAAAGGCAGCAGACTTTGCGCGCATCTTCAATGGAGATGACCGCTTTGGCAACGAATTCAAACATGCGTGCAAAAGCTGCTACCTTCACGGCAGTGATTTTCTAGGTTTTCTTGAGTTATTCTGGAAAAAAACCACGAAATCATAGTATTGAACCCAAATTTAGCACACTGCTGTGAAATATAAAGCTCAAAACATCACCAGAATGTGTTCCAAATGTAATGAATATTTTTCGAAAAAAAACTTTTGCAACCGTTTAAAATGGCGAATGCGCCAGTGATTTTGCTGAACTCAGAGTTAGCAGACAAGAGGGTTTCGTAATTATTATCATCACTTTTGTTCTCCATGCATTGACGTCATTAAAGGATGTGCTGTATAAGGAAGTTGTAAACAACCCTACTTGATATTACTCATAAATTGGTGAACGACTAACTTTTGGCTGTTTTCAATCAAGAATCACTCGAAATGTTCACTAACATGTTTTGTTCAATTTCGATTTCTGATTTCTGTTTTCTACTGCAGACATATGGAACAAATCATGTCATTCTTGCCACTTAAATGAATTGAATATCTCTCGAAACAATCTATTACATATCTCTAGAGTCCGGAATGAAATATAAATTTCATGTTGAAATGTTTACCTACCTCATTTGGGTGTTATCCAATCCATAATTATGTGGTTTTAATTGGTGAATCTCAATAAGAGACATTGTCGGACAAATAAATCTTCGAGATTTTCAACAAATCATAAAACCTCTTGATTAGTAACCACTATATTTGCTTCAATTATAATGCAAACTCCTCAATCATGTTAGGATATCAGAAACAAAAGTTAAGCAATAAAAGTATATTTTTCATACATATCCTATGTGCCCATCAGATTATTTTGTAGTTGTATCAAAGAATACAATGAAAATAGCCAAAATTAAGAAATAGCCATGTCAACGTAGGTACTTTCCCACTAACCACCCCCATACCACAGGAACTTTCTGATCTAAAATCAAATGATTATCGAACATTATAAGCATTTAAAATTCGGTGGTAGCTCAGCTGTTTGAGCTCATGCCTCATGATCGTAAGGTCTTGGGTTCAAGCCCTTGGCCGGGAAATAACTTTTCTGATTTTCAGGGGACCGTCCAAACATTCGCTGTTGGGTAAACAATTAACAGTGCTGTTCCTAACGTGGCGCGAGTAAAAAGTGACAAAGCCTACACAGAACACACCCGGTATCCTAACTCGAACAAGCTTTAAGCTTTTGAGGGGTTTCGTTGAAGCCTAGGATAGTCGGAAAATACAAATACAAAAAAAATACAAAATTTGCAATTGAGTTCTTGACACTCAAAGGGCTTGTGCCAAATATAATAGAATATCTAGATAGCCAAGTTAAGATGGACAAATGAATTTTCCCAATTGGCCATCCTATAGCTCTTTTCGCAATCAAATCTTGTTCAGGTTTAGGACATCGGTTATATCGAACATTTGTCCGTGGAACCTCATATAGAAATTCACATCCTTGAGAATCATCATCTTATGCTGTAACACTCTATTTAAGGCTATGTGTAATCAACCTAGGCTCTTATTGTCATTTGATTCAATTATAATTTATTAGCTATGGAAGATCGGTTTATTTTATTCGACCTATAAAAAAATTTTGTGTTTATTGGTTTCAGCATTAAATGTTCGAAGATTTGCCAAAACCCTTTATCATTTGCCACAAAGCAATTGGTCGAATTTTGAATGGGAGTAACTACGTGAAATGATTGTGCAATGTATTTTTTTGCATCGTTCATTAGTTCATTTTGTTTGTAGTACTAAGAACTACCTATTCAAGTAATAAATTTCAGAAAAATCAGTTGGATTTCGAGTGTCTGTAGAAAACTTAATCAACCAGTATCATGATTATTGTGAATAAAGTAACCCTGTATAATTCGCATCTAAATCAAACACGTCGATTATCGCAAATAAGTAAAGCCCAAATATGGATATGACTCGGAGGATCTTTGATGCAGTAAGAGAAAGTTGCATCAAACATTACGAAATAGCAAAACCATACAAAGAGATTAAGGATAAGGTTAAAACAACATTGCACGTTACTATTGACAAGCAATTCTCTTCGGTCCTACGCGTCTTATGAACTAGTCGGGGCATTGACACAGATACCAACAACGTGAAAGCGATAACGCAAAATTTATTTGTACCGCATCCTTGTACGATTGTACGAGGGCGCTGTTAATTCCTAATATTTAAAAAAATTTTTCAGATTTCAAACAGAAATCTTAATAGGCTGTTACATCAACAATACTTGTGAGAACTGGTGGTCGAACAATGTACGTTTGAAAAGAGCTCTTTCTCAGCGAACAGATTTTTGTTTGATGTCACATAAGCAGAAAGTGTGCGTGATAACAGCAACCCCTAGAATCTTAAATGGGAAGGGGGTGAGTGACCCCTTGTTTCAAAGATAATCTTATTGCCCTTCCAAAAATGTCATACACAAGACCATTTTTGTTAGTATTCACGAGAAATAATAACAAAATTTAACTATAGCAAGACTTCCAATGAAACAGAAAATGATGAAAAATTTTGGACTAATTTTTTATGATTCTAGCGGATCCATTACGTGAAGAAAATTGAACTTCGAGATGCCACGATGAACATTTTCTCCACAAGACTACTGAATTTGTCGTTACATTCTTCAGTTATTTTCTTCACTTCTTCAGAATGATGAATTGAAGAATCTCACAAAAAAAATCGGGTCTATGATATTCTTGAAGAGGCCATTGAATTACCTTCAAAACAAGGTGTCACCTAATTCCTCTTCTTATTTAAGATTTTAGGGATTGCTGTCATCGTGCTTGTATTGTTGATACGAATTGATTGATAACAAATGTCCGCCTTCGAAACAAAGTTTATCTCTTTGCGTTTTTTATATTTTGCATGGCAGGACAATCGATCTTGAAAAGACCCTGGATAGACCCATCGACTTTGAGCACGTCCAATGTTTGCAATTCCATGTAGTTTCATTATGCTATAAACGCACTATGACTGTGGATATACCAATATTAATGTTTCGAATTAAATTTTTATTTCATCTTGCAGTAATAACTGGCAGCACAGATGGAATTGGAAAGGCATATGCTAAAGAACTTGCTAAGAGAGGAATCAACGTTATCCTAGTAAGCAGGAGCCAAGAGAAATTAGAGAATACTGCAAAGGAAATTGGTAAGAATAAAAATAAAGGTTTTTTTTGAGAGCTTGAGAACTGCGAGTTGCAATAAAAAATATTGTTGGAATTCATTTTCATCATTTTGATGTGGTAGATGATTTCATGGCATAGTTCAATTTCGGTTTATTATTTGATAAAATCAAATAATGAACCTTGTGATCGACAAAAAAAAATAACCCCCTGAAAATTTCACAGTTTACATTTCGAAGTATGATGATTTGAATGAACTAATAAAAAAGACTTCGTCCGTCCACCTTTCGCCACACAGTCCGCAGTCCGTACTCCGGGGCTTTTCTCTGAAAGTACCGAACCGACATCCGTGAAAATTGGTAGAAAAATTGTGCGTCGCTTGAGATTGATCCTCCAAGTTTTTCAGCAGGATCGGTGTACCCTAAGGGCTCATAATTGGGGGTTAGAGGGAAAAAAAATCATTTCTCGAAAACTTATCACCGAATTTTCATGAAACTGTTGATTACTTGATAACTGTTGCATAACTCAACCTACAAATTTTCACCAGGATGATTTCCCACCAGTGGAGGTCCCTGGGTTATGAAGAAAACGCTGCGAATTTTGGGGTGGAAAAACCAATGACTTATGAATAGTATATAAGTTTCATTTAACATATCAATGATATTGTGTCATTCAAGTGAGAAAATAATAAACCCTTGTGTGAAATTTGCGGTTTTCACAACTGATTCCAATAAATCTGGCAGTATGGCGTCAATGGTGACTTCCAATGCATCGAAAGTTGCTAATGTGCCGGCATAAACCAAGGACTTTTCAGAGCCCCATAAAAAATAATCGAGAGGCATCAAGTCGCACGAACGAGATGGCCAGTTAACAGTCGCTTTCTGAAAATAAAATTATCGCCAAATTGGTTTTGCAATGAATGTATGGTTCAGGTGTATGACAAGTTGAGCCGATTAAATTTTGAAGACAAAAGAATCAGTAAGCATAGCGACATTTCGACGTCTTCTCAACACTTCGGTATGGACATTTCTTTATCTTATTTATGGTTTTGTATCGGGAGGAGTTGAAAAAAAGCTAAAACGATCAATAACTGCATGAATTTCTTGCTCATTAGACATATTCAGTTTTTTTCAGAGGGAATATCTGTAATTTGAAAGCGTTGTTCTCGCTTTACATGATTCATGATGAATTGCCAAACCTTGCTGAACAGAAACCTCAACATAGTCTGACATTTTCAACAGTCAAACTAGAGAAAACAGTGATTACTACTCCTCATGTAGCTGAAAACACACGCATATTTTTTCTTATTCAAAAACTCTGAAAACCTTTTCATCTACTTATGTCAAAATTTCGAAATACATCCATTTTCACTACCACGATGAGTTAAGAATGAAACTATTTTCATAGAATTATTGCAAACCATTCCAAGTACAACGGCGTTTGCCAAAATAGAGCCAGAATTCCATTTCGTAATTTTAATATCGCTTTTTCTCTTACAAGACGAGTTGAGAATTAATAACACAGATCTATTCAGATTTACGACATCAGAACGTGTTTTAAATAACAATTATTTTCTTTTTGTTTTCAGAAACAAAGTATTCAGTGAAGACGAAAATAATAGCAGCAGATTTCTCTTTGGGAGAAAAGGCAATAAACATAATTAAAAAGGAAATAGGAAGTTTAGAAATAGGAATTCTAGGTGAGTTGGAATTAATTTTCCCTATTCATGACAGTCCCGAAGGTATAAAGAACTAGATATATTACTTTGCTTCAGTTTTCATATGTAATCAATACATTCCGTTCGAAGTAGTTAATGACTCCAATTAGAATGTGGAACGTAATTACACATATAATAAATCGACGAGAAAATATATTATTAATATATGGTGTTGTTTAGTTTTTTCGTATCAAGAAAACAGTTCTATTGAGGCAAGAATATTTAGCACCTGCAGCAATACACACCTCAAAATGAACTTGTCCGCGAGTATTTTTAGTTCTTTTCTAAGTTTCCGCTTCCAATATCTGAAAACCTAGAAAAGCAGTGACGGGAAGTCAACAACAGCGCAAAAGCTACTGACTTCACGTCAGTGCGTTTCTAGGTTTTTTTCCATAAATTACTGGATTTCAATTCGATCTTACCTGTATTTTTGGAAATACTGGGAAAATAAATTTTGAATAGGTATATCTACGGAATGAGTAGGAGAATTTTACCCATTCACGAATTCGACCCTCGTAATTGAGCCCCAAACCTACTCAACAAATAGCGAGTTTCTAAGTCGTTTCTTCCGGAAGTTATTGTGTTTACGGCCATTCAAAATTTAATTTTTCCAATATATCCAAAAATACAGGTTAGATCGAATTAAAATCCAGTAATCTATCGAGAAATTACAGTTTGAAGATACACAGAATTAAATGAGAATGATATGATGATGAATAATTTCGCACAAAGTTGTCCATGAGCAATTTCAAGGTAGTTCCCAAATTTCATCATGATTCAATCGGTATTTTTCGAGTTATGATGAACAAAAAAAAAAGATATCGAGAAAAAAAACAGCGAAATTCATCATATTTTTTTCCAATACCTCCGAAAAACATAACCGTATCGAATTTAAATTTGATACACTGCTGTGAAATATAAAGCTCTAGGCTTGAGCCATTTTTTTTTTGGAATATGATGAATAGTTCCGAAAAAAACGTTTCCCGAAAATGTTTGAAAAATATTTTTTTTCAAAATTCACTGACAGGACTAACTCAACAAAACTTTCAAAAAAAAAGTTTCAATACAATCGCCTGAATAGTTCCTGAAATATTAGGAAATGACCTCAAAATTTCAAATGATTTAACTCCGAAACCATTCGGGCGATTTTGCTCGTTAACGAACTTAACCGTCGCATTTTGAAATGCAACCTATCCTAAAAGTTTCAAGTCAATAGGATTTTCCGTAAGCCCGTGCATACGGCCGGGCCGAATCGATTTTGACACCGGATTCGTCATCAGTGGGTCCAACCTAGTCGTTTGAAACTATTTTCGTCTCAAAATTCGAAAATTAGAGTTTTATTTCAATATTATTTAAATATTTTTGCAGACTTCTGAACCTCTGATTTATATGGAAATTCAACTATGTATTGAATAATAATAACTGTACAATAATCCGACACCTAATCTTGGTGACCATTACAGGAGCATGAAATTGAAGATTGATATTTAGGAATATTACAAATTGGCGAATGCGCCGGAAATCTCATCTCAACTGTAAGATTAGACTTCAATCATCAATATATCAGTTTCACTGTGTGTTTTCAAAAATTTAACAAAATAATTGATTTTTTGAATAATTATTTGGGTTGTTATTTCCATACCCAGTCAACAATGTCGGAAAGCAATACGAATATCCAATGTACTTGGAAGAAGTTCCTGAGCAGGATCTCTGGGATATAGTGAACATAAATGTTGGAGCAGTGACTATGATGTGTAGAGCCTTCATCAAAGATATGAAAAAAAGAGGAAAAGGAGCCATAGTTAATGTATCGTCAGGTTCAGAATTGCAGCCTTTGCCCTTCATGACAGTTTATGCTGCAACAAAGGTACGTAATCAAAGTACCGATTTCTAGTTTGGTGTCACATTTTGGATGAGGACTCTCTCTGTCTCATAAAAAATGCAAAAAAAATAATTTTTCACTCCATGCACATATTATGAAAGTTCTGAAATTTCTCGTCAGCTTGACAATTTCCAGCAAACAGAGAATAAACTTATCCATTTTGACAACTCTATTGTAGGTTCTTGAGATTGCAAAATCATTCCAATTTCACCAATGAATTCGTGGACAGAATCATAGACAAGAAGTTGACGATTGTGACAACTCTATTGTAGGTTGTTAAAAATACAGAATAAGTTCAATTTTACCAATGAGCTCGTCGAAAAAGTATACTATTCATCCGCATATAATTGGTATTCTTCACTTCACCCTCGTTTATAATAGCAGTCATTATATTATCATTGAATAATATACAATTTCCGCACAAAAAAACTGCGAATATTCATTTTTTCCCAGAAACCCTATATTATTAGCCATTATTTATTTTGTTGTGAACATTCTATTCGTAATATTCAACATTCTATTCGTAATATTCCCTTGAAACACGAAAATATATGTTCTATACAAGATACAAGTTATACAGTATGTCCCAACATCATATATCTATCCATATCTGGTAATATCATGAATTTGTAGCAAAAATGGAAAATGTAGCTTTCTTATTGGGAATGAAGGATCAATGGAACGGCTCTTAAGCCGACGTTTCGCTTTATTTTAAAACTTCCTCAGGGCATTGGAAATATTCATTTGTTTTTGTGTATTTCCAGTGCCCTGAGGAAGCTTTCAAATGAAGCGAACGTCGGCTTAGGAGCAAAAGGAGTTCTTGTTTCATTGATCCTTCATTTCCAATAAGAAAGCTACATTGAACATTAGAGGATCGTTAAATTATCTTGAAAATGGAAAAAACCAAAATTTAAAAAATTCCATGAATAGAGTCCATTCCGTATCAAAAATAGGAATTGTGTTTGCCATTGGCCATAAGACTGATATGAACAACGATAACTTCACAGACTAACAACTTTCACAGACTTTATAGGAAGATTTTGAAGAGTTTTCGCGATATTTATTTTCAATTCTCTCCTGAAAAACAGATAAGATCATTCTTTCATTCATTCATTCATTCAGATCGCGAACGTTTGATAGCTCATTACCGCGTCTGAACGCTGCCAAGTCTCAGACAGGTGCAACTGTGTGCTCAATGTAAATAGAGAGATATTGCAACTTTTGAATAGCGCAAGCGTTATGTTATTACGGTGCGCTATATATAACGTTTTGGTGGTTAACGTGGATTTAACGGTCGTTCCAGAAGTAGACGTATTGCTACACGTTTTTGTAACCGTTACGTTAGTTATCAGTTTGTTTGGTTAGGTTATGTGAGACTTCAGATTTTTGTGTTACAAACTCACGTTTAAACTCCTAAAGCTTGACAATTTGCATTTCTGCATTAGTTTTTTGATTCTGGACAAAATGAAAAAGGAATCGGAAGCGGTAATTTCACGTGGTGCTAATGCAGAAGAAGTGGAACTAGTTATATTACACAATATAATTGGCATGGTTCAAACTATTCCTTATTTCCAACCCCTCATGTTGCTTCCAAAAGTATTTCTTAATTCGTGAAAAAGTAACAAATACCTATTTATGAAAAAAATTTGCTCAGGTAGCACTAATAAATCTTAATGTCTAATATTAGTTGTGTGTAAGAGGTATTGTAAAATAGATTTGAAAAATCTGAGGAAGTTGTGTAATTAATTCCGAAAAACATATGAACAAACAGTTTTTCTGTGACAGTGATCGGAGCCGGAAGAGCCCGAAGCTTAACGATTCCTTCCGATATAAAATAGCGCAACGTAAATTGCGGCTCGCAATTTTCCGTAAATAACGTTAGACGCTAACGCTATTAAAGTCGCGTTATTCTGACAATGAATATGCTCATGCTTAGATGTCAAAAATAATGTTTGCTGTAATAACGTTACACAAATTTTACACTGCAATATCTCTATATTATCTGATCGCCATCGCTATCGTGAACGCCATCCCTATCGTGTTCGTGAGCGCGTATGTATGGCCTCCACTTAAGGCTATTTGAAAACTTTCATCGAAATCTGACTGATTGCTTCTCATCTTTGGAGTATTGCAATCTTCTATGAACCTTCATACCGTCATTTTTCAACCAAAATATGAAATCGATTGGATCTGTATTTTCGAAAATATTGGAAAATGAAATTTCGAATGATGGACATATTTGCGGATTCATGAGATGTTTTTTAGATCCCTTATCTGCTCTACAAATATCGAGTCTCTACGTCGTCTCTATTTTATTGATATAAAAATAAATATTATATTTCAGGCGTATATCAAAAGTTTCACAGCCTCGCTTCGCTATGAATATGGAGAATATGGATTGACAATTCAACATCTTGGTCCTTTTTTCGTCAACACCAAAATGAATAAATTCAGTGAAAGATTCCAGAAAACAACATTTATGGTGCCTGACGCTGAAATGTATGCCAAATATGCTGTTGCCACTCTTGGTAAACAAGATAAATCAACAGGATATTGGTCACACGGTATACAGGTAAAAATTTCTCTAAAATAGAGGGCGTAGTTTACACCTTTACTTTGATTATAATTAACGTATTTCAATGTTTGCCATTCAGTTATTGTTTGTGCGTTGTGTCTTCATGAACTTTAATATTGTACCTACAGCAGTGTAGATTGTGTAGCACTGATAACGTTAGGTGATTTTTTTTTGTGAACTTGCACTACGTTCGTTGGGGAAATGTTGTTATGAAGACAGCAATGTAGTAAAATATTACGAAGTTCTGACTTTGAACTCTGTGACGATACGCATAATATAGTGTGCGGTTCTGTGTGTATTATGTGAATATACAGGGTGTTTCTGAATTGATGCGAAAGATTTCAATGGGTGATTCTTTAGCAGAAAATTAAGGGGGGGTCTTTCATATACCTTTTTGTTTTACACCCTTTCCCCTCCAAGTAACATCCCTTCAAAATTAGGTAAAAAAAATTTTTTATTCAATATATCCATTTTGGAAAGATTTAAAAGAATGAAATTTGACAGATGACTGATGCTAATCAATGGCAGTTTTTGAGAGTTTTTGTAACCCTGAAATGTAATCACATGGGACTGAAAAACAAAACCCCTATAATATTTTCAATGAGAACTTTTCAATGCGCCTATATTTTCCTATTTAAAAAATTGTTTCTAAAAAACAGAAACAATTGGGAACTTTTTCATACCCCGACTTTTTATCATAAAGTTGTTAGTTTGATCACAAAAAAATAAAATAGAGCTCAGGTTCTCTTCCCATGAATTCACTTTATTTTGGTCGGGGGAAGCCATTTTGAATTTTTAATATGATTTTTGTAATCGAAATTTTGTCCGCGTTATTATTAGTTTCTTTTAATTTGTTAATTGTAATTAATAGTACAATTATTGTTCAATCCGCTCTAATTCACAATATTCTTCAACCAAATAAAAAATGCCATTCTTTCAATAAAGTTTTATTTAGTTGTGAAAAATGTTTGAAGTCATTTTAAAACTATCTAGAAATTAGAGAAAATCAGGACAATAAAACAATTTGTCATATGACTTCATTTGACAGCAGCTTACTTGATTTTTATTGTGGTCAAACAAACAACTTTATGATAAGAAGGCAAGGCATAAAAAAGTTGCAAATTTTTTCTGTCTTTTCGAAACAATTTTTTAAATAGGACAGTGTAGGCGCATTGAAAAGTACTTATGCGAAATATTAAAGGGGTTATTTATTTCAGCCCCTTGTGATTACATTTAACAAAAACTCTCAAAAACCGCCATTTTATTAGCATCAGTTATCTGCCAAATTTCATTCTTTTGAATCTTTCCAAAGTGGATATATTAAATATAAATATATTTTTTTACCTTATTCTGAAGGGCTGTTACTTGGTGGGGAAAGGGTGTAGAACAAAAAGTTATATGAAAGACCCCCCTTAATTCTTGCTAGGGAATCACCCATTGAAATCTTTCGCATCAATTCAGAAACACCCTGTATATGTAAATGTCCTTTAGTCTATGAGGATTGTACCTGCTTGAATAATTTTTAGCAACGGAACAATAATGTGCATAAATCAGAAATCGTAAGGATTAGCGGCATTTTCAGAAAATGAAAGGAGCATAAAATCTTTGATCGGCACAAAACCAGCGAAAAGATTGAACTATACTTTACTACACTCAGCTGCACCGACAAGTGGAAGGCACAAGGCAGGCAGTGGTGTGTAGTGTCCAATATAATTTTCATGAAGGAACAACGAACAAACCTTTTGCGTCTAGGTTCTCACCAAACTACAGCATTTTGAACTATGGCGTGTTCACCAGTCGAACAATTTAGAAGGAAGAAGAAGAACCCATTACCAGTTCACCAAAAATTTACACGTTTACTACATGCTATCGCGTTCAGTATTGCGTATCAGTTTTACCAAGTGCACATTATAAGGGTGAAAACAAAACAAGAAAAATTAAGGGTGTTATCGACTACTAATGATGTTTTCAATTCATATGAGCCTAATGTGTTCTAACTTTTGGAATAAGTCATAAAATCTTGAAATTTATATGGTATTGACCGACGTAGCTATACGAATTTTAAAAAATCGCGTTCAAAGTTTTTCTGAAATTATTTCTAAGATAACTCTGACAGACATCGAGATTTCTTGGTGAAAATGAGTATCAAGGGCAATTTTTACTCTACGAACGCTACTGCTTGGATTCCAATTCTCTTTATCAGAAATTGCATCTCGATAATCTGAATGCTTTCAAGAGTTTTCATGAATATATATATATTTCTTGTTGCATGTTATTATTGAAAGGCAAATTCTCGAATATTAGCACTGTAGTTCGAAAATCCGGCTGTAGATATTTCTAGTCAATCGAGGATTAGTTGAGAGTGGCATCTTCAAATTGATCTTATACTCCATTCACTTTTATAAAGCCATGATTTAGGTCTATTATGTTTTTGTAAAACCAAGGCAGGTTGGCGCTCCTGAAATATCGACAATGTCAAAAGAATTCGACGCGAGGTTGCCAGTTTCAACTCTCTTTAAATAACAAATAACAATTCAGCTTCAGCCGTAACAAACTAATAAATTAACATTTCGCTTCGATTGTACTGTATTGAGCCTTAAGTACGTAGTCATGTTTGAATTGAACAAATTCCTTAATGAATAATTTCAAAAGATATATATTTCGTCGAATTGTTTCGATAGGAAGTAGTACATTGAAAATGAACTTGGTATATATCCTGTGTTGGCAGATCATTGAATTTTTATGCACGAAAATAACATGAATTATACGATATCTCATTCAATGATATTTTTTCTGATATTTTAGGAATTGCTTTTTTCTGGGAATTGAATATTTGAGTTGACTTCAAAGTATGTCCATAAAACATAATTCCATATCTTGCTTTTGACTCGAATACTGCATGATAGGTAGTTTTCATGGAGAATTTATCCAGATATCTTGTCATTACACCCGAAGATAATAGACCGAAGCTAAGCCGCATCCCAGTTTAGAAATATATTGATCTCAATCCAGTGTATGTATCATTCATGTAGATTCCCAAGACCGTTGTACATTTACAACTCTATTGAGTTAGTTCTTTTGAGGTTAGCTGTGACACAGGTTTCGAAGTACTACTACATTTTCATACTGGAATATTTCAAGTTGTGCAACAAGGTATTTAAATGACTTCTGTAGGCTTATTTCTTGAGAATTCCATCATTTTTCAGTAAAATTCCATAACACTCGATTCTTGATTTCAGTACAAGAAAAAAGAACTGAATCTTCCAACCATTTTTACATACGTGAAATATTTCCAATATTAACAGAGAAAAAAGTTTCTTCAACATTCGCCAGGTCTTTGGAATTATTGAATTCACATAATATTTTCTCAAATTAATTACTTTCCAAATATAGATTGACATTTTGAAACATAAGTAATTACAACGACCTCTCTGTAGAGAGGATAACGTTGTGTAGTTATCTGACAGGAAAATGACACTATAATAACCCAACATTTTCAAAATATACACGGTGAAATCTGTCAGGATGTCATGGCAAACCGGGATACTTTATAAGAGTGAATGGAGTATATTTATCGACTCAAAATTAGAGGAATACTATTAGGGGGACCGGAAAGTAATGTCGTTTTCTTACGCTACATGCAAACATACATTCTTAAGGAGTCTATTTTTCATCAATGATGTATTTATTCCCTATCATTGTCAAAAATATCTAGAAATGGCATTTTGATATCAACTGAATCTATAAATATTGGTTTTTCCGATGAGAAAATTAGTCTATCATTATAATGAAGTGGGAACTGGTTCGAGATGATCGAACACTAATGCTATACAGGATATTACTCATTTTTCAATGAATCGATTGATTATAACGAAAAAACTAAATATTACTTCTGACTTTTCTTGCGACAAATGAATAATTATGAAACAAATTTCGTTCGATAACTATGGAATTATACAAGCGTAGAGACATCCGATTTAGTAATTTATAATCCTAGTAGTTCACTCAATGAGATCAACACTAGTTTGCAACATTATTTCCCAAAGACACAATTAATTTCTTTCGATTTCAGAGTTTCTTCACCGAGATTGCACCAGAGTGGCTGAGAATTCATGTCGGTGCCCAGCTGAACAAATCCATGAGGAACGAATATTTGAATAAAAACAAAATGAAAAACTCATGAAAACGTGCAGAAAATATTCCAAGGTATCTTTGGGATGTAAAGCACTGAATTCTAGGAATTATTGGACATGAGATTAATTGCTTGAATGGGTTCTCACTTGTTCCTCAAAAAAATTTATAATTCTTTAGAAACAACTTCAAAAACTACATGTTACTGATGTTAATGAGCCGAATCGGCCGAATGTTTTTTGGATTTACACTTATTCCAACGTTTGAGAATATTTTTGCAATATCTTAGAAAATGCTGATGTGATCAGATTGAAACTTGGTAGTTAGTTGAGGAGTGCTTACCTACAACTGCTTGAAAAATCGTGTTGGAATCCTTTTTTAGCGAGTTCAAAACAAAATCGAAAATTGTCCAAATTGGAGTTTACACTTCTAACATTCCTTATCAGATTTCAATGACATTTTGCACAGACCAGGGTCCCTACTGTTAAATCGGGGATGAGAAAAAAAAGGCGTGTCGACGCTGTTGTCAAGGAAACGCGGTGCATTTTTGATGGAACGATAGAGAACGTCCATACCACTACATTCAAGAGTAGGGTCCCAGATAGAGTCAATATTTTACAATAGTGTACTAAATTTCAATTTCATTAAATTTTTTAGAGATATTGGAATATGTCACATTTCGGGGGCCCTTTCTAGGTATCGTTGATATTTGCGGAAAAACTAAAAAATAGTGAACCGATAATGATGAAACTTGGGAAGTAGTTGGCTAAAGATCATTCATGTGTCATGAAAAAAATTTAAAAAACCCAATACGTATGCAAAAACTGATTGCATAACGTCGTGATTTCATCGATTTTTTTCTCTTTTTGTTATAATATTTCACTCAGAATAAAGCTATAAAATCTTCAGGGAATCGTATTCAATTTTAAATTTATCTATGGCCCTTTCGGATTGCGAATATGGGAACCTAATGGAGAAAGTTGGAGAACAGTGGTAACCTATTCGATTTATTTCATAAGACTGTATTTTTGAATAGAGAAACATATTTTTACTACTTACTTCTTTTAAAAGAATGAAGTCAATAATTGAAAACTTTCTAGTCGAACATAATTGTAGTGTTGGTATAGCATAGGGAGCGAACTAATCATAACTTATTTTTGAATTATGAAAATTCTCCAGTACATTAGATATAATTAAACTTAGTTTTCAATTCGATTAGAATGAAATTATATTAATTCAAATGAGATATCTCTTCAATAAAAAACACCATTCAAACCATGTTTTGAACCAATTGAAATAGGTTTATATATATTGAACATTGTTGAATAAAGTCTAACATAACCATACGACGTATCATTCTTCCTAAATATGATTTTGTATACTTGTCGACATATTTGTTGAGGTCTTTCAGTTGGTATACAACGAGGAGATTTCGATTTTGGTTTCCTAATGTATGTCTATGAAGGAAATAGTCAGATTAAGAGATAAATGAATAATGTATTACTATATTTTTCTGCGTGGTGACGAGAAACTATGATTTCGTTGTACATTTGATTGTACTGAGAGTTATACTTTTTAGGTTTTTATTGAATCGCATTTATCCCTGAAAGAAACTATTTTGCCATCAGTCGTTTGATGCTTACTGAAAGCCAAGGCACCTGCCAACGAAAAAATTGTTAACGGAATATCAATCTTATTAAAAATACTAGTAAATGGCTCCGCATTCTCAGTGAATTTGGCTCTCTCAATGTAATTTTCGATATACCACCTGCTCGATATCCAAGTTAAAATTATCGAGATTTCCACTAGACAGGGTGAGTTTAAGTTGCACATTAATTTTAACCATAGATTCCTCTCATCAAATAAAACATTCTTTTCATTTGTCATTTTTCCAGATTCGGCTTAGGTAAAAAGTAACAAGCATTTAAATATATCTCAATGTGCTAATACACTCCTGCCATTTGTTTCCAATTCAGCACAGATATCTCTGACTGTGATCTTTTTTGGAGAATAACCAATCCAAGGTTTGAAATTCAAAGAAGCAAGATTGAGAAAACTCATTTGCACACTTATTAATTCTTATGATTTGGTACTTTTTGCGATATTATCGCAAGGAAAACATTTCACTAAACTGGACTTGAAACACTGGTCTTCAACTTGATGTTCATGCAATATTCAATTTCATTCCACTATAAGATTATACACAATTCCATCCTCACCCATTCTCATATTGAAAACTCCATAATTATACTTTTTCCTCGAAATTTATAAATGAATTATATGAAATCAATCAAGTAACCTAAAAACATTCTCTAGAATGTTATGGTTATGGAAAGTCTAGTCCATACTCCATAGATGATAACTTAATGTTTTTTCTATGCATATACCTAATATTAGTCCTATGCGGAAAAGATAAATATTTTTATGTATTCTATGGCCGGGATAACCGTGTAAGCTTAATTTACTCCCTTTACTAGATCAGGGGCGGATTCAATAATCAAGTATTTCAAAATGAGTTTCTTATGATGACATAAGATAAACTTCATCTGCATTCTTCATGCTAATTTCGTATAGTTTATGAGTCGGCGAGTCTATAACTCGGAAACTGTTTGAAGTAGGATGAAAGTGATGTGTCATAGTTATAGAAAACTTCAGACCAAAATGCATCCCATTCGAAGTTACCATATCAAAGCTACAAAAGAAGAAGTGTTTTCTTTTGTAAGTCAAAACAGCCTGTATCTTTTTGCTGGAGCCGAATCTGGAAAAATGATAAATGAAAAATCTAGAATAGCACTGACGTGAAGTCAGCAGCTTTTACGCGCTTGTTCACATTGCTAAATGATGACTTGGAAATTTCCGTGAAATTTTAATGAAATATAAAAATTTTCAAAAAAAAAAAAGTTTTTCGAATTTTTCCATGGATAATTCTTCTTATTGACACTGTTCATCTTCCAATCAAGTTTCATTTCGATCAGATAAATATTTTTCGAGTTATTGAAAAATCTAAATTTCAAATGGCTATAGCACAAAAACTATTCGGCAGATTTGGCCCTTTAACGAACTGAATCGAGCTATTTGGGTTCTTAATCTAACCTGAAAATTTCAAGACTCTAGGTCCTTCCTTTCGAGAGTTACAGCGCACACAGCCGGACGGACAGAATCAATTTTGACCTTGGATTCTTCATCAGTGAGTCCAACCTAGTCGTTTGAGACCAATTTCGGCTCAAAATTCGAAAATTACAGACATCGTGACGAAATGATAACGCGCTGTTCCCCAGAACAAGCGCGTAAAAAGTATTTCATTTGATGAAAGGAATCTATGGATAAAATTAATCTACAACTTAAAGACTCACCCAGTATAGTGACATCAAAATTTAAATGATTACCTTATATCTGTATAATTCTTCTGAATAAGTTACTAATTAATCATTGGGATACATTGAAACGCATTCAATATAACTATCAGTGAGTGCATCAATAACATCGACTGATTTATTTGTGCCTTATCTAATTCATCAATACAGAAATTACATTTGTGGTCAGAAACCAAAATAATTATTTTTTTCGTCAGAATGTGCAAAAAAACAGGAAAGCAGAGTTTGGTTCTAAGGTTACTTGACGTGTTGTGAAAAAATCCCTCCTATATAAAAGTTTGAGGATGTCCGCACACTATGAGTGACTTTTTATCACTGTGACTTTTTCACTGTGACTCTTTTCCGAAATATCCCGAAGCTTCAAATCAGTATTGAAATCCACTCATTATAGTGATTTCAAAAAGTCACCTAATGCGTTTTCAATTGTTAGGTATAATGATTGAGCACTTGATATTTTCTACAGTAAACAACGGAAATTTTTCAGTAGATAATTCATGAGAAGCTATTTTCAGAAATGACAGCATTTACAATAATCTGAGAAAAACCAGTTTGTCATTCTATAATTCTCTATAGAATGAACCACTGCAGTGTCCAGAAACGTAATCACACATTTTGCAGCTGAACGAAGAACATTACTACTGTGGATACAGTTTTCAGTCCCTGAAAAAATATAAGACATTATATTTGTAGAAATTGTGCAGGGTTGGCAAAATCTCTGATACCTGAACTACAAATTTTGAACCCTGAGAGATATAAGAAAATTGCGATTTTCTTGAGAGAAACTATTTTTGTGTTTCTTAACAAGATATTACGTCATATATTGCCAATGGCGTACTCAGATCTTCCCCAAGGGGTCTTCTGAGCTATTTCAACATAAATTTGTGATTTCCATTATGAATGCGATGATAGTCTATCAAAACTCAGGAGAAATCACTTCATGTTATAGTAGCTCAAGAAATCAAGAAAATACCTTGGAAATATAAGAGTGTGCTACGGGCATATGACTCATTCAATATTTTTGAAAGGGAAAACTAAGCAACTGAAATGCTATCAAAACAGAATATGTGTATAATGATGCTTTTTCAGGTTCATAGAAAAAACAGGAACGGCTTCCATTTCGAATACGATTGACTGAATTATGAGTTTCTCGAGAAAAAATAACAGCAATGTGCCATTTATTTTGCTCTATCTGTTAAAAGTTGTAGTTCCAGTTTCACTAATTTTGCTTAAAAGAATTGCTGCATATATTCTCTCGAAATCTTTCACCTACAATTCTGATTCTATGGAATATTACTTGATATACATATTTCATCTGGATTATCATTGATTTGGAAGAACAAATGAATTAAAAACTTATATTATGATTCATGCTTTCTCAGGAAAGAAGAAGTAACTTTTCACCAACCTGCAAAAATGATTCAGAATCTAAAATCATGAATCCATTAAAAAGAAGATCAATATTCCAATGTTCCATTTGAAGTAAAAGAGTTTTGCACTAAAAAAAACAAAAATTTAAAATGTCATTATTTAGTACCTATTAAAAGTATCAAATTTGAACCAAGCCTACACGCTAGATGTTCGAATTGAATTCTTGGGTGGGTACTATGTGAAATATTATAATTAGAGCTGAACAAACGCCACTGAGAAAACCATCCAAATTTCGAAATTCAGGTTTTCTGTTCAGAATATGGAATTCGAAGAATATTTTACTTTTCTACTCATAACTGAGATCATCGTCACCCTAAAATGAATACAAGAGGTTTGCTTTGGTTCCGACTTCAGAACTGTTCTGGAACGGTTCCGCATGAGCGATTGCGATTTTGTGTTTCGGTTCATTTCAGAACCGGTTCAGGATTTGAGTAATCCTGTTTTGGTTATTTTCAGAATCGATTCCGAAGTGTTCTAGAACTGTGAAAGGAGTTCGCACGTGAGAGTCCGAACTGTTTCAGAATTATTGGGTAGTTCGCACAAGCGTAGAGTAGCTGTCAACGATTTGAATGGTTAACCTGACTTGGTTTGTTGATTTGGTTTTTGATTGTTTTATTTGTTGAGGAAACGGTTAACTGTTAAATGTAAACTTTTGTTATTGAGGATAATTCCTTCGCTACGACCTACCAGGATAATCTAATGGATTGTATACTGTACCTGGAATGTATACTTCTTAAGTGAATCTATGAATACAAGAGTCCTCTTCCTCTATTGAATAATAATGTTTCGAATTATTTTTTCTCTAAAAAGCACATATCTGAAATACGTTCTTCATTGAATTCATTATTATATAAACCAATAATTTGTTGGTTCATTTCGGAATATAATTGAAGTGATGAAGAAAATTCAGAAAAAAAATTAAGTGGAAGCAAAGTATTACCAAAAATATTTTTATATTACATGGTGCGACAAGGACTTTCGCATATTTCTAATTAAACCACACACAATATATAAGACATGATTAATATAATTAAAACTCTGATTTGAGATCCGCCGTTTAAAAAGTATTCTATATAAATATTGAAGTATCATGTATGGATGGATTGACGAAGGTGTACTCTTGAAGATCGACTAACACAAGTATGCAATTTCTTTCACATTAATTCGTTTGTAGTTATATTTTGAGTCCAGTTAATATATAATCGAGGACAATGATAGCACCTGCAGAATAATATAGTAGTATATGATAGCTTTCCACGTGATACATCACTTAATAAAATAATATACTGAAGAATCTTCATGAAACTATGCTTTTTTATTTCGAATATGTCTTCGATTTCATTCTGCTATTCGCTTTAGGAAATAAATGAGCATATCATTGTAACTTTATCATTTCAAATAGTTGAAGGCTTATAATAAATACTATTGAGTTTTCAAGCTCAATGGAAATACTGATGTTAATTCTTCATGCTTTAAATGATACGAATCAATGCATATACTGATGTCATTATCTCTCTTTATCATTTTTCATGAATATCATCTGAAATTCAATAACTTTTAATCAAAATTTGATTATCAAATCCATTAACTCGTACGAGTTATTCTTGAATGTCCAATGTGAACAAAAGAATGTAAACAAACTGGAGGTTACGTCCAGAAAAATGTCAAACTTGTACGAAATCGCTCGAGAGTAGGATTAGATTTCGAAGCTTACCATTAATCCTTCTTTTAAGCCCCCAAATTCCAGGGTTTAAATTTGATAGTCTGTTAGGGCCATTAAACGTGGATTACGTGGCGGTGCAAGATAATTTTTTACCTAAACCTTTCTTAATCTATGGTTTTGTAATACGGTGCAAGTGGCCCTAACCTGACCTTTTCGGCGTCGTATGTTGATTCAGTTTTTGTTTGTTGTATGAGGAAACGGTTGGCTGTTGAATTCAAAGTTTTGTTAATCGGGATCATTCATTCGCTACGGCCTCCCATATTAATCTGAAGGATTTTACTTCCATTGTTCACACCCGGGAAGTATACCCTACTTCTTGAAAAAATCTTCTCTTCCTGTTGAATAATAATTTTTCGAATGAATTTCTTCCCCAAAATGCACATTTTTGAGATATACGTTCCTCATCAAATTCATTATTATGACTCAATAATTTTTTTTGTATTACTTACGTTCACCTTGTTGGTTCATTGTGTAATATAATTGAATACAGACATATATTCGAAAAAATGATTTTTACAACAAAAAAAATAAAGTGGACGCAATAAGTTTCCCCAAAAATATATGAATCACATATAAAACTGCGGCAGGGACTTTCGCATATTTATTAATTATACCAAAGAAACCGAACTCAATTCGTGTTTCGGTTTCATCGCTTTCAGACTAGGATTGTTCTGAATTTCGGAACAAAAACAAAGCTAGTAAATTGAAAATCGTCACAATTTTTTTCTTGCAATACTATTGTACATATTTCAAGATCTTTCGTCCGATTGACATTTTCGAAAATCGGAGCACCGCAGATTCACTTCATTCAAAATCTTTTCACATAATAGATTGGCATATATATTTATATTCTTTTGAGAAAGATCATTATATTCTATTACATGTGTGGAAAAATCTAGAAAAGCACTGCCGTGAAGGCAGCACCTTTTGCGCGCATGTTCAATGTAGATGGCCGCTTCGGCAACGAATTTGAACATGCGCGTATGCCTTCACGGCAGAGATTTTCTAGGTTTTTTTTCGATAAATTACTGGATTTCAATTCAATCTAATCTGTATTCTTGAAAATATTGGAAAAATAAAATTCTGAAGGGGAATATCTACGGATATAACGGCCGACTGCGTAAACACAATAACTTCCGAAAGAAACAACCTAGAACCTCGATATTTATAGGTAAGATTTGGACCTTAATTACGAAGGCCGAATTCGTAAATGGGTAAAATCCACCCAATGATTCCGCAGATATATCCATTCAAAATTTTATTTCCCCAATATTTTCAAAAATACAGATTAGATCGAATTGAAATTCAGTACTTCATCGAAAAATAACAGTTCGAAGGTTCATACAGAATTTAGTAAGGATAATATGATGAGAAGATCACAGAATATTAAATATTTGAAAAAACTAAATTTGAATTTTTTTTTAAATTGTTGTGATGACACGATCATCACGAAATTTCGCACAACATTGTCCTTCAACATTTCCAAACTAGCTGCGAAGTTTCATCACGATTGAATCAGTATTTCTTGATTTATACTAAAAAAACCAATGATATTGGGAAGAAAACCACGAAATTCTACATTTTTTTTTCCCAATATCTCTAAAACTAATGGCAGTATCGAATTGAAATTTGGTACACTGCTGTGAAATACGAATTTCAAAGTATAACTGAAATTTATCCCGAATATGAACAATAGTTTCAACAAAAAAAAAATTTTTCGAAAAAAATTTCGAAAAAAATTATTTTTCAAGTTTAGTAACCATACAATTTCGACGAAATTCTGCTCAAAGTTGCGCGTTGTTATGCTTAAACTAACTGCCAAGTTCCAATTTAATCGCTGCAGTTATTTCTGAGATATGAGGAAAATATCCTCAAAATTTCAAATTGCTATAACTCCGAAACTGTTTGGCTTATTCGGCCCATTAACGAACTCAACCTTCGTATTTTGAAATGCGACCCTTTCTGAAACTTTCAAGTCGATTGAATCCTCCGTACGCCCGTTATCGTGGTGACGGCCGGACGGCCGGCCGGACAGAATCGATTTTGACATCGGATTCGTCATCAGTGAGTCCAGCCTAGTCCAACCATTTTCGGCTCAATCATTGAAAATTACAGACAGTTGGACAAAACGTTCCCCTAGAACATACGCGCAAAAAAAACAGAGGAAATGTGAACGAGGGACTATACATTTTTACGTATGATACATAGCACACATGAAAACCTCAGCAACAACTCTGTATGAGTGAAGTGAAATTGGAGTTATTGTTATTGAAGGTCTTCTTTTTCATTAACGAAAGAAAAATATTCTTTCTTTTCGATGCAGATTGATATCTTGAAATTATACCTGAAAACAAGAAAAAAGACGAACAAAACAGAATAAACCAGTAGATGATTGGCTATTCATTTAATTAATTCGAAGTTCGCGATCCATTTCAAAAAAGAATCAGACCTACCCTATAAATAATCGTCAAGTTTTATATGGGACAACTATTAACTAAGTGTTTTATTGTTTCCACATCTTCCCCAAACTCGCACCATGGACTTTTGTTGGAAATCCATTTAAAGAGTAAACTATTACAGCGACGATGCATCGTCTATCAAAACCAGGATCACTGATCAAACCTTTGTTGAAAACATCACACAAATTTCATTTCGATCATCAAATTTCTCTGTCACTGCTTAGAGATATCAATCCTGACTGGGATAATGAAAAGATACTGAGGACGTAATCAGATGATCTCAAAAAAAAAATTGAGAAATTATACTGTTTTCTGTTGAAAAAAAAATTATTTTAACCATTGCTCTAGGAATGAACCATCTTTGGCTAAATTTACTAAGAAAGAAAGTAGAATTGTGAAAAATTTGTTACAATGTCAACTATACAAAAGTTCCCGAAACACAAAAGTATTGCATGAAAATAATTCTGATTATACAGGGTGATTCCTGAGGACACCGTCAGATTATAGGATAAGTTTACATTCTAATCAAAACAGTCTCGAAACAATGTTTGGTTTATGGTTGGGGGTCTCTATTGAGAATATACAGAGTGATTTGTCCGATTCGACCGATTTTACTTTCATTGATAACTTTGGTATGGCTCATTCGATTTCAATGAAATTTTCAGCGGAGTACAATATTGAAGGGCACATTCATTAATTCCGAAAAATTTTTTCAAAATAGGTGATTGTTATTCTGATAATTCCAGATTAATTGTGCAGCTTGAAAAATCACCCTGTACATCGCGTTTCCAAAACTACGCTATCTGTTTACGATTCTACTATGATAAGTCATTATTTGAGAGTTTCAAATTTTTTTGGCTCACTTCTAGTTTTCCGAGAAAATTTTATCAAAAGAAGACAATGTCGAAATTTCGCTCCAATCGATTCTACTCTTATTGATAACTTTGGTATGGCTCATCCAATTTTGATGAAATTTGCAGTGTAGAATGAGTGAATGAGTACATTCAATAATTGCAACAGACTCTCAAAATGCAGGGTTGTAATTGTAATAATTTCAGATTAATTGTGTAGTTGAAAAAAAACACCCTGTACCTTGCTGTTCCAAAACTTTCTTATTCGTTTCAGATTCTAAAATAATATGTCATTATTTAGAGGCTGTAAATTTTTCTTGCACACCTTCGAGAAAAAATGTTTGTAGAAGAGCATAATCGAAATTTGGCGCAAAAGCAGTGAGAGTATTCTGCACTAGGTGGTAAAGCTGTATATTCTAAGGATGCAAAGCAGTTCTTGAGTTCTAAAATATCCTTTTCAAATTCCAAATTGATATTTAGTTGCTCATATTCTGTACGAAATCATTCAATTCAGAATATATTTCGAATTTGAAAAGAATATTTTAGAAGTGACGAACAACTTTGACAATATATAGCTTTCCTACCTAGTGCGGAATACTCTCACTGCTTGTGAGCCAAATTTCGTTTATGCTCTTCTTCAAACGTTTTTTCTAGGAAAACCGGAGGTGTGCCAAAGAAACTTAGAATAATGACATATTATCGTCGAATCTAAAAAGGATAAGATAAATTTGCAAAAGCAATGTACAGGGTGTTTTTTTTCCCAACTGCACAATTAATCTGAAATTCTGAAATTATCACAATTACAACCCTGTATTTTGAAAGATTGTTGCAGTTATTGAAAGTACTCATTCAGATTGTTCTTCACTGCAAATTTCATCAAAATTGGATGAGCCCCACCAAAGTTATCAATACAAGTAGAATCGACTGAAGCGAAATTTCGATATTGTCTTTTTTTGAAAACATTTTCTCGGAAAACTAGAAGTGTGCCAAAAAAATTAGAAACTCTCAAATAATGACTCATCATAGTAGAATCGTAAACAGATAACGTAGTTTTGGAAACGCGATGTACAAGGTATTCTTTCAATTGGAATTTCATGTGGAATTATCACAATAACAACCGCGTATTTTGAAAAATTTTTTGAAATAAACGAGTTTGCTCATCAATATTGTACTTCGATGAAAATTTCATTGAAATCGAATAAGCCATACCAAAGTTATCAATAAAAGTAAAATCGGCCAAATCGAACAAATCACCCTGTATATTCTCAATAGAGACACCCAACCATAAACCTAACATTGTTCTGAGACTATCTTGACTAGACTTGTAAACTTATCCCAAAATCTGACGGCCTCCTCCGGGATCACCCTGTATAACTCATGTTTCAATGAACCTAAACAATCCGTGAATTTTTGCGTGCATTTTCTGGGGAACGGCCAAGCTATTGGCCGTCTTCATGCACGATAACGGGCGTACGGAGGTTCCTATCGACTTCAAACTTACAGGGTAGGTTGCATTTCAAGATGCGACGGCTAAGTTCGTTGATGGGCCAAATTGGACCAACGGTTTAGGGGAAATTTCGGTTTTTTCCCTGATATTTCAAAAACGACTGAACATAACGAAGCGCAACTTTCTACAAGATTTCGTTGAGATCGTGCTGTCATTAAATTCGAAAAAAAAAATTCGCATTTGAGCTCTATATTTCACAGCACCGTATACCAAATTTCAGTTTCATCTTTCAATCGAATACTGGATTTCAATTCGATCTTATAACTGTATTTATGGAAGTTTTGAAAAATTAATATTTTGAATTGGTATATCTGCGGAATCATTGGATAAATTTTACCCATTTGAGCATTCAGCCTTCGTAATCAAGGTCCAAACCTACTATACAAAAACCGAGTTTCCAAGCGGTATTTTCGGAAGTTTCTGTTTTACGATCGGCCGCTAGGCCGAGGAAAAACGCGAGATTTTTCAACAAATTTCACCAGTATGTAGCTCAAAAGTGAAGAGGTTCAGGAAATAGGCTCATTTGACTGTTGAAGATCAGCATTTTATATGGAAACGCTGCAAACATCCGGAAAATGCATATAAAACTTGCCACTGTACGAATATTCTCCTCACTACTTCTCTCCAAGCTGAGTCCATCAATATGATATTTGAATTCCTTGGCCTGAAAACATCAAATTAAAAACTTTTCGGTCAAAAAATCAGCCGATTCATGCAATAAAAATGTACTGTGAAAAATTAGTGATCTGTTATCGTTAGGGAGTATTATATTTGAGGTTTTGAGGACTTCTGACTCAATCCAGTCGATGTTGTTTGCGTAGTGCTAAAAATATAAATCTTGCTATTGAAGACATATTGCTATCTTTCTAATTTATAGCAATATGACCATGATATAAGCATTGTTTAAGGATAAACAATGATATAAGGAATTCTGCTTCGAGTGTTCGTTATGAATTTTGTCATAGCAATATTGCTATCATATCTTCCATAAACGGTTATTTTGGAGCTGACAACACTGTATTTTGTGACTTTAGGAATAAGAAAATAACCCTACTTCATAAACATTTCGTGAGTTTTCTAGGATTTCGAGTACATAACCTCTATGTACGGTTTTCGTTATTCATGTAAATATTGACATCTTCAAAAATCAAGTCCAATTGACCCAAAACAGTATCCAATTTTCCGGAAACCAATAGAATATTTGCTGCCAGAAATCAAATTCAGGCGTTAATAATTCGAAATTCGATGAACTTTTCTATTGGCAACTCGAGAGGATTGCTGTTGTTGAAATGATTAGAATAATCATCTCTGCATCTACTGTATTTCAGTCTAAGAATCTTCGTCAAAATTATATATTCTAGAGAACCTTGAACACATTTCCATTAGCGCATACTTCCCCATTTTCAATGATTTCGAATTCTTTGAAGAAATTATACTGAAACAAATGGGTCTCTGTAATATTCCCTTTCTAACTTATCTTGTTATCAAGCATGAAATTTGTCACCGAATGAAAGTCGACCATTACAGTTTTGTTCATGCGCAACTTTCAACCCCTTCCAACCCCCTCATGTGAACATTTTTTTTTCTCCATTAAAGGGTTCGTAGGGGTTGAAAGCTGTGCATGAACAAAACTGTTATGGTCAACATTCATTCGGTGACAAATTTCAACAGGTACCATCGTCTCAAACTAAATGAGTCATGACAAAGTGCACATACTGAAAACCTCTTTGAACTAACAAATTTTTCTAAGAAAAAATTGTTTTTCTTGAAAATGTCTGCACGCCTGTGAAGAACATACAAAGACCTTGCCAAAAAAGTACCACATGACCTACTTTCCCTATTGAAAAATTTTGAGGGTTGATGGGGATGGAACAGGGTGCAACAAAAATCCTTCAAAAATGCATAAAAGTTTGGTGAAAGTGAAACAAAATTGACCTGTTTCAGGATTTTGTTGCCAAATATTTTCTTCTTAGAAAATGAATTTGTTACATAATTTTGATACGCACTGTATATTCTTTTGAGAACGAGAATTACATTCTTTGGTATATCACAGTGTTAACAAAGGAAATGTAAACGGAGTACCATACATTTTTCCGTATGATACAAGAGCACAGATAAAAACCTCAGCCAAAACTCTGTCTCCCCGTATAAGTGTTGCAATTTGTTTGAAGAACATGGATTTTTAATTGGAAAATAATTTTTCGTCATCTTGAATGTATTTTGACAAAATATCTTGACATAATATCAGATTGGATCGATAATTATCGAATTATCCTGGAAAAATCAAGGATACCGATGGAAAGTCCACGAATTTGGACATCGTTGGAAGTTTGCTTTACCGGACAACTAACAATACATAATACACCCTAATGTATTGTAGGTGACCGTATTCGCTAGAATAACGTTATTGGAAGAAAACGTTAGAGAGATATTGCAGTGTCAAATTTGTGTGACATTATTAACGCAAACGTTATTTTTGACATCTAAGCATGCGCAGATTCAGTTTCAGAATAACGCGACGTAAATAGCGTTAGCGTCTAATTTTAATTTAATCTAATCTCTATTAGAGAGATATTGCAGTGTCAAATTTTTGTGACGTTATTAACGCAAACGTTATTTTTGACATGTAAGCATGCGCAGATTCAGTTTCAGAATAACGCGACGTTAATAGCGTTAGCGTCTAACGTTATTTACGAAAAATTGCGAGCCGCAATTTACGTTGCGCTATTCTATATCGGAAGGAATCGTTAAGCTTCGGGCTCTTCCGGCTCCGATCACTGTCATAGAAAAGCTGTTTGTTAACATGTTTTTCGGAATTAATTACACAATTTCCTCAGATTTTTCAAATCTATTTTACAATACCTCTTACACACAAGTGATATTATACATTAAGATTTATTAGTGCTACCTAAGCGATTTTTTTTCATAAAAAGGTATTTGTTACCTTTTCATGAATTAAGAATTACTTTTGGAAGCAACATGAGGGGTTGGAAATTAGGAATAGTTTGAACCTTGCCAATTATATTGTGTAATATAACTAGTTCCACATCTTCTGCATTAGCATCACGTGAAATTACCGCTTCCGATTCCATTTTCATTTTGTCCAGAATCAAAAAACTAAAGCAGAAATGCAAATTATCAAGCTTTAGGAGTTCAAACGTGAGTTTGAAACACAAAAATCTGACGTCTCACATAACCTAACCAAACAAACTGATAACTAACGTAACGGTAACAAAAACGTGTAGCAATACGTCTACTTCTGGAACCACCGTTAAATCCACGTTAACCACCAAAACGTTACCGTAATAACATAACGCTTGCGCTATTCAAAAGTTGCAATATCTCTCTGTCTATCCGGGGCCTACGTGAACTAACGTAGATTACGTAGGCTACGGTCTATCTATTATCCTTATTGCCTCTCTGTGGTTCAACAGCGGATTCTTTGATCGGCATCATCGCCATATTGATTTATTATTGATTGAGAATCCGACGTTTTGTGAGACTGCGTTATAAGTTATAATGAGAATAAAGAGATTCTTAAATTCAAACTGTGTTATTAGTCACCACAATATAAGCCAAAATCCAACAGACATATTTTTCCCCAATATCTCCGTAAATACTCACTGTGTCTCGGAAAGTGTCATATTTTCCCACAGCGACCACAGTAACTATCATTATAAGTAAAGCTGGTGGCACAGAAACATCGTTCAGATCTGGTATAATATATCCCATTGCTGCAAGCGGCAACAAACTGTATATGTAAGTGAGCACGCGAAAGCATACATGCGACAAGCCATACGAGTGCATACAAAATTTCCAAGATTTGCACAACTGGAAATGAAGCTTTGCAATAACAACGAGCTCCTGTTCTATAAATTTTGAATTCTTCATAATCTTCAAGCTATCTGAAATAATGCAGAATATAGATTATCAAGTCATCTAGAGGAAAATGTTACTCGATTTGTGAACCAGTAAGAATCTTGCGAAAAATATAATGGGACCAGATATATAGGGTAAGATTGGGTCAAGATGCATAGAATATATCAAGTGTCGACACTTTCCTACTATTACCCTCTAAAATTTTGGATCCAAAACGCGGTTCTAGAATTGTCAAATATTGTCCTACTTGGCTCTGGAAACGATGATGGCGCTAAGGTCGCTTTGACAAGTCGATAAAATTAATTCCAGTGAATGAATTGAATTGAACTTCAATCTAATTGATCTGATAACACTATTTGCCAAAAAATGAATCAGATATTTAAAATTATGGATTCTTACATATATTTATATATAAAAGGAGTTCAACAAATGTCGAACATCTACTCATTGATAATATGAAATATGTAAAAGGGAATAAGGAGCAATATGAGGTTTATTGTAAAAACATTTTCATGGATGGATACAAGAAGTCATTTCGAAGCCAGAACAACAGTGAAAAGGGAACGGAAGATTGATATCACTCATGGATTTCATTGGGTAGTTTGGATCTCCATTCATAAAAATATGGCTTATAAATTTTGTATGTACCTATTAATAAATACCTATTCAATTGAAAAGTTATTACTTTTGTTACATACTCATGAAAATATTTAGAGGAAACGTTCATGTTTAGTATTATTGAAATTGAAATATAAATTTTCAATTTGCTTGTCATGTTCATACGAATTTATCAGACGAATTTCAAACCAGACAAATTAATTGTAGTGTCAATCGTTCCAAATGATTTCTAGAGGTATTTTTGAAAATGCAGCTCTGAAAGACTTCCTTTCCATGAACTAAATATTGAGATAGTAAAAACCTCTTGTAATAAACAGACATTCAAACTTTCAAACATATCAAGTTTCAGACTTGTGTTTTCGGAGACGAAGGAAACCTCTATAAGGGTCTAGAGACTCATGTATCATTTGAGTATGAAGTGACTCTTTTGGTTTATTATTTGATAAAATCAAATAATAAACCTTAGTGATCGACCAAAAAAAAAAAAAATTACCCCCTCTGAAAATTTCACAGTTTACATTTTGAAGTATATAGATTCGAATGAACTAATAAAAAAAAATCCGTCCGTTGTCCGGGGCTTTTCTCGGAAAGTACTGAACCGAAATCCGTGAAACTTGGTAGAAAAATCGTGTGTCGCTCGGGATTGATCCTCCAAGCTTTTCAGCAGGATCGGTGTACCCTAAGGGCTTAAAATTGGGGGTTGGAGGGAAAAAAATATTTCTCGGAAACTCACCACCGAATTTTTGTGAAACTCTCAACGTTGATTACTGTTGCATAACTCAACCTAAAAACTTTCACCCGGATGATATCCGACCAGTAGTCCCTGAGTTATAAAGAAAAATGCTGCAAATTTCCAATAATCCCGAGAATGAATCATCGCATTCGGTTCTAAGATTGGAATTCAGTGAAATAATCGGTTAACTTTTCATCCAGAATCATAAATCTGAAAGTAGATGAAAATATTGTTACCAAATTTTCAACATATATTGAGAAATTTCTAATGGATTCGTTAATTATTTTATAAACACAATGTGCAAAGGCCCCATCGATGTTCTCGACAATTTCATAATCGTTAGTGGTTCAAATTAAATATTTTTGGGGGTTTCTTTCCTAATATCTGAAACATAACTACAAAAACTCGGATAACAATTATTATTTATAGATATCACCCTGCGAATTACGGGATATAACCATAAATTTCTTCATGGAGCTGAATTATGTCTTAAATAAAACTTATATATTATTCATAAATCATTGGTTTTTCACAACCCAAGAACTAATTCCATGAAAAAATTCATTTGAAACATTGAAATCTCAATAAATACTCTTGTATAACTGAATAACGCTTTCACATGCAGAACGCGAATAAAGAAGCGTTATTTAAAATAATCAATATTTCCAAAATATTCGGTCGATCGGAGGTTTTCATCAATTTTGAATTGCGTAGTAAAATTATCGTCAACATGTGGATATCCGTTACTGGTTTCAATCGAAATCCAATATTTTTCGTACTGAGACTTTGAAATAGGGGTTAATATAAAAGATAATGAGGATGTATATGGAAAAACAAATTGGAGGATATATGCAAACAAATAAATTAACAAACCGGAAATCTCATCAATTGTCGAGAATCTAATACTAAGGGTAGGAGCCTCAGACTATAAGGCAGGAGCCGATAATTGACCTGTTCAGAATGGATGTATCGTAGACAGAATATTCCGCATGTTTCAACATCTGGTGGTCCGCAAACTACTTGTTTGAATTGAACGTTTTTACATTAAACAGACGTTGGGATTTGACACCCTCTTAGTTGAGTGTATCTGACAACTATACGGAACGAAATTTCTCTTTTAGAATTATTCAGTCGAATTCAAGGTTCACGATATATTTGATTTTTACAGAAAAGTTATTGAAAATAACTTTAGGTCTTCAGTTTGTGTATTGGATATTTTGTGAATCAAGTGAACTCTTATCGGATATATGCACTGTGGAAAAATTTTTTTCAGATAAGTTGCACAGGAAGGGTGAGCTTTTTTTTCATTTCATTGATATTTTTCAGAACAAAGTTGAACCCTAGAAGGAATAACATCCACACAGTTAATATTAGCGGAAAATCTTGAATTTTGTTTAACGTATTTGTTGTTAATTTGAGAGTTTAAGTTAATTTTCCCGAAAATTTCCCAAGAAATAATAACGCGATCAAATTGAAACATCATAACTAGTTGTGAAATATCGACGCTCAATTTAATGCATGATTTTGTGAGAATTGTATTGGAAAAAAATTGAATTTTTCTAAACATTTTTTTCGGAAGCTATTCATTGAAGTTCAATAATGTTTGGTACAGGTCTTAGTCAACATTTTGAAACAGTGTTTCAAATTTCAGTTTGAACCATTTTTATTTGCAGAGATATTGGCGAAAAATTTTGTGGCCATTTTAAATTTTGAGGTTATTTCTCTTATATGTCAAAAGAGGCGAACGCTTTCTGATTTGAATTTCATTTTTATTTGTGTAATACCGACACGCAATTCAATAAGTAGGTAATATCGTGAAGATCGTACTGGCAAAATATTAGTAAAGAATATTATTCGGAAATTTAACTTAACTTTAACGAAGGAAACAACACAGTGACTTGACCTTTGTAAAGTAGTTTTTTGAGAAAACTCAACACCAAGATAATTTTCTTATTTTTAACTCCAATATTTCATAGGAAATATGACTTGGAATAAAAAATATTTAAGATTTTTATGAATAACATCCTCTAGGCTTAATTATAAAGTGATTCTTTCCAGCAAAATTTTCGTTATATGTTGATACCTCAGTGAATTGGTTTATCTACCATATTTCAGGAATATATTTAGATGAGACAGACAACATGGATACGGTAATTGATTATATCGGTGACAGGACTGATAATTCTGATGATCAGTCGGACATAAAAACTCCATCTCATAGTAATACCACGGAATCACAAAAAAACACGGGAAACTCATTTCAATTAAAAAATTAGATAGTATTTAGTTTCCACAAAATATTCATTACGAGAATTCTTTCGCTTCAATATAGCTTTTTCAGGTATCTATAATACATTTTACTGACTGATGCTACAACAAGGTTTAAATATGGTCCGGAACGTGCCTAAATAATTATACAAAAGTGTAAAAGTGAGAGTAGGTATAAATTGGGGTTTGCCACAGAGTTTTTAGGTTACAGAAAAATATTCAGTAGTGGAGAGCTATTCACATCTGTTTGTTCATTCAATAGGACTTTGCGGGTGTTGTACCTATTGATTTCTAACGACTCTAGGAGTTATGTAGGTCCTTTTGGTTTCGACGTGGATAATTTTGTAGTTACTATTGAATTAAAATTTTTCACATGAATTTCTTCATGGAATTGTTTTTCGTTTTGTGAGAAACCAATGAGTTATAAATAATATATACGATTTATTTGAGATATCAATGGTATTGGGTTATTTAACTAAGAAAATAATAAACCCTTGTGTAAAATTTGCAGCGTTTTTTCTTTACCGAGCTTTCGCAAATTATTTATTACTTCATCAGGGTTTCGAAGTTGAGGTTATATAAAACTGTTTTTTTCTCGAAACATTTCTGGGTACTCTCACAATAAAACAGATTTACATCAATAAGACGCTGGACAAACGACGAGGGACAATGTGAACATTCGTTTTCATTCATTTAATAATTTAATTTTGCGTCTCAAGTGATGTTTTCATGTTTGACGTTGATAGTCTTATCACCGACGTTGATAGTCCGCACCATATGTATTCTATGCATCTATGACCAACAACATTCAGGTATATAGATACTCATTCTGCTCGTTATATATTGCTCAAAAAATCTTCGCACTTACCTATGTAATAGCCCAATTGTTGAATTCTATCCGTTATTGTTAGAACAATTACCATCACATAGTAAGCTTGTGCTGCAATTGTGAGATAGGGCAGGTTGAAGCATAAAATCAAGTGAAAAATTTCGTAAATATTATCTTCCTCTCTACTTGAATCATCGAAATAATAGTCGGTGAAGATCAGGACACTGTAAATGGGTATAAGTAAATATAAAAATGCAGCATATCGCCCATAATCGTAGTTCAAAGGGAGACGTCTATTTTTCATGTAATGGTCCACTTCATCGATTAAATGAAATGACGCCAAAAGGAAATGTGCTCTTCTTCCACCGAATAACGTTGTGAGAACTCCCATCATGAACACCACAAAGACCAGGGTGGTGTATATAATCCGATCCTGCGTGGATGTTTCAACAACATAGGGAGAGTAGAAGAATATCATAATAAATCCTGACGACGAAATCAGGCATATAACTGGAAAAAAATGGTACAATCAATATGTCATCAAGCAACAACCCGATATTCGTTAGATTTCTGGTGTAAAATATCCATTTATGGATCTATGGGAGATGATTCCCCAATATAAGGGAAGGGGCCTGTAGCGTTCCTCGTTTATCTGAGGATCTGAAATATCATCGCTGTGGAGGACCGAACCTGATGGTCGAAAGACTCTCCTGGTCAGAGAACAAATTTTATTTACTGCTTCCAGCTGGTTTTCTGACCCTTTTTCTGTTTCAGATATTATGTCAAAATAAATTCAAGATGACGAAAACATTATATTCCAATGAAAAAGGTGCTATCCATATTCTTCAAATAAATTGCAACATTTATACGGGGAGGCATTCCCTTTGCTAACACCGTAATATACCAAAGAATGTAATGCTCGTTCTCAAAAGAATATACAGTGCTTGTCAAAATTATGGAACTAATTCAGTTTTCCAGAAGAAAAATATTTGGCAACAAAATCCTGAAACAGGTCAATTTTCGTTTCACTTTTACCAAATTTATATGCATTTTTGAAGGATTTTTGTTGCACCCTGTGCCATCCCCATCAACCCTCTAAATTTATCGAATAGGGAAAGTAGGTCATGCGGTACTTTTGTGGCATCTTCTTTACAGGCGTGCAGAAATTTTGAAGAAAAAATTTTTTTTGAAAAATTGTCGAGGCTCATTCACTTTGAAACGATGGTACCTGATGGAATTTGTCACCGAATGAAAGTCGACCATTACAGTTTTGTTCATGCACAACTTTCAACCCCTTCCAACCCCCTCATGTGAAAAAATTTGTTTTTCTCCATTGAAGGGTTCGTAGGGGTTGAAAGCTGTGCATGAACAAAACTGTAATAGTCGACTCTCATTCGGTGACAAATTTCATCAGGTACCATAGTCTCAAAATAAATGAGCCATGACAAAGTGCCCATACTGAAAACATCTTTAAACTAACTAATTTTTCTAAGAAAAAAATTTTTTTTTTGAATTTCTGCACGCCTGTAAAAAAGATACAAAGACCTTGCCAAAAAAGTACCACATGACCTAGTTTCCCTATTCAAACAATTTAGAGGGTTGATAGGGATGGCAGAGGGTGCAACAAAAGCCTTCAAAAATGCATAAAATTTGGAAAAAGTTAAACAAAAATTGACCTGTGTCAGGATTTTGTTGTCAAATATTTTTCCTCTGAGAAAATTAATTTGTTCCATAATTTTGACGCGCACTAAACAGGGTGGGCAAAATTCGTTGTCTACTGAAGGGATCTCGAGAACTATAGCAGCTAGAAGAAAACTGATTCACACATTCTCGAGCTCTTTTTTCCTGACTAATCCGAATCTGAAAACAGATCCAGCTTATCGTTCATAGAACTTGATTTATGAGCGAAAATTGGGAAATTGTCATTTTCAATAATGCTGAATAACTGGCTTGTTTGAACTCGTATTCGAAATCTGTTGATACATTCTACAGGCACTTTTTTAGGAGTAATTCAAATCTAATATGACTGAATTTTTCAATCCAGCCATTTTCGAGAACTGAGAATGATTTTGGATTTCTCAAATGTAAACTATAGTCGAAAGATCTCTTATCTTGCTACAAAATTTTTGCTGATCTCAAAAATGTATCATATGTCGCTATTTACATGAATATTACATGAGAAAATTGTCAATACTTTTTTCCTGTTTTTCTTTTCAATGTTGAATTGTGAGTAGGCTGGCGTTGCCATAGCGACGATTGAATATGCATTAACTTCGTGTGAACTCGCGCCTCTATGATTGGAATCAGCGATTGCTGAATTAATATTTCTATGGTTCATTTGTCATAGTTCTTAAAATTAGCAATAGAAAATCTGTTTATTATATAAAATAATTATATATATAATGACCCGAAATATTGCTGATCTTAAGAACTATGACAAATTAACCATAGAAATATTTATTCAGCAATCGCTGATTCCAGTCATAGAGGCGCAAGTTCACACAAAGTTAATGCATATTGAATCGTCGCTATGGTGACGTCAGCCTACTCATAATTCAACAGTTAATAGAAAAGCAGGAAAAAAGTAATGAATATTCTCTCAAGTAATATTCATGTGAATAGCGACATATGATACATTTTTGAAATCAGCAAAAATTTTGTAGCAAGATAAGAGATCTTTTGAATATAGTTTACATTTAAAAAATCCAAAATCTTTCTCATTTCTCGAAAATGGCTGAATTGAAAAAATTCAGTCATATTATATTTGAATTAATAATAATAAGAATAATGTTTATTCAAAAATTATTTACATTTGAAACAAGCACAACTACCACATATTTATTTAAGAATAAACATAAACATCTCACAAACATCAATGACCTGTGCGTGAGAACTTCAATTTATCTATTTGAATCCATCTAATATGGCAAAACATAACTTGTACACCGACAAAACTAAAAAAGATATTCTAATTCCATGGTTTTCTATGTAAAGTTTCGTCTATTATGGAAACTGTTCCAAAATTTTAACGGTTGTTGTCCAATCCATTTTTTTACTTGCTTGCAATAAGAGGATCGGTATGATGTCTCTCTTATTTGTGCTGGCAATTTACCATACAAAAGTGGAGCGAGGTAAGTGTAATTTCGCAATCCTAAAGTTTTTCTTGCTATTGGCAATTTAACATTTGGATTTCTTGTTTGGTAACAATTTTCCCCTCTAGGTTGTTTTCTTTGATAATATAGAAGAGAGCGCGCATAGAGTTGCCGGACCGTGAACACATCAGCCAACTTGAAGAGTCCTTCACTGGGGTAAGTAGTTTCCTTTCTATACATAATTTTCAATAAACACTTTTGAACAACTTCTATATATTTATGGTGACAATCCGATATTCCACCCCATCCGAGTATTCCGTAATGAAGATGGGGCTACTCCTAAAAAAGCGCCTGTAGAATGTATTAACAGATTTCGAATACGAGTTCAAACAAGCGAGTTATTCAGCATTATTGAAAATGACAATTTCTCAATTTTCACTCATAACTCAAGTTCTATGAACGATAAGCTGGATCTGTTTTCAGATTCAGATTAGTCGGAAAAAAGAGCTCTAGAATGTGTTATCAGTTTTTTTCTAGCTGCTATAGTTCTCGAGATCCCTTCCGTAGACAACGAATTTTGCCAACCCCGTAAATAACCCAAAATTGGATGATAAAAATCTAGAAAGGCACCGGAGTGAAGTAAGCAGCATTTTCGCGGACGCGTATGTTCAAATTCGTTGCCAAAGCAGTCATCCTTTCACGTATCGACCCCGCCAAACGACCAACCGTGAACCGTAAACGCAATAACTTCCGAAATAAACAACTCAGAACCTCGATATTTGTAGAGAAGGTTTGGTGCTTAACTAAATAGGCCGAATTCGTGAATGGGTAAAATCCTCCCAATGATTCCATAGCTATACAACCATTCAAAATTTCATTTTCCCAATATATCCAAAAATACAGATCAGATCGAATTGATATCCAGTACTTGACTGAAAAATGTCAGCTTGAAGGCTCATACAGAATTTCGTGAGGATAATATGAAACGAAGATCGGAGAATATTGAATATTAATAAAAATTTGATTTTCTTTTCAAATTGTTCTAACACGGGTTATCACAAATTTTGGAAGAAGTTGTTCCTCAGCATTTCCAAACTCGTCACCAAGTTCCATCATTATTGAATGAGTATTTTTCGAGTTATTCCGGGAAAATACCGGGAATAAATAGTAAATTATTATCGTATCGAATTGAAATATGAATCTCAAGATCGGAGCAAATATATAATATAGCATTCTTAGAGGATAAAGGATAGTTTCCGGAAATATGTTTTCCAAAACAATCCCGGAAAAAAAATTTTCAAAATTCAGTAAAGGTACGATCTCAACAAAATTTGGAAAAAAGTTTCGCGCTACTAAGCTCCAACTCACTGCCAAGTTTCAATCAAATCGCTCAGACAGTTCCTGAAATATCAGGAAAATAACCTCTAAACTTCAAATTAGTATAACTCTGAAACCGTTTGGCCGATTGTGCCCATTAATCAACACAGTTGTCACTTTCTGAAATGCAAATTACCTTGAAAGTTGCAGATCGATAGGATCCTACATACGCCTGTATTCGTGGTATAAAGATGGCTGGACAGAATCGATTATGACACCGGATTCGTCATCAGTGAATCCAACCTAGTCGTTTGAGACCACTTTCAGGAAAAAATTTTATAATGACAGACATTTGGACAAACCTATAACACTCTTTTTTGTAATGAATGACAGATATATGTGGAATTAGTAACGGTCGTTATCACTAATCAGTATTGTTGATGAATTCAAACAAAGAACTGGTATCAGAATTTAGAAGGAAATCCTCAATGTTTTCTAGAGATATTTTAATGACAAGATGATATGTTGTGACCTTTTAAACATTTCATTTGGTGAGTCGTGTTAGCTGATTTAATAATTATAAGAAAATGAACACTTTCTTGATTTTCCCTCCATCGTTGAGTTTCTGGTAGTTTAATTTGTGGTGGTATATTTTATACACGTTCAGAGTTCGTTTTAAGGGCCTCTTCTGGAGGTTTTATCCATATATTGTTTTTTATTCGAGTTTTTTTTTTCAAAAAGTAGAATTTGGTAGTGTTTGAAATTTACAACAGTTAGTTCATTCAACCAGATAGTGACTTAATGAAAAAATTCTCGATTCCAGCCTGAAGAAGACAACAAAAGTTTTCGAAACGTTGCATGTGAAAAGTTGTTTTTAATTTTTGTTCCATCATCCGAAATCCTGTATAGTTAACTATAACACTCTACTCCGCAGAAACACAGTGTTTGGTATTCAGATCGTTTCTTTTATTGAATCGTAGTAAATAGGATAGGAATTTTTATGATGTTACCAAAAGTTGGATATCCCTACGAATCTCATGTATAATTTATATATTTGAAAACATACTTTTGACTCCAAAGGCGTATCATAGAGTGATCTAAAAACAAGAGCATGTTTTCTTGTCAAATTAGCATTTTTTTGTTTGCAGATACAGAACAACCCGATTATCCGAATCGCGAATTTCCGAAATCCGAAACAATTTATTGAGGAACAAAAATCTCGATTAACCGAAAAAATTTGCGTTATACGAAACCTATACTGCTAGGTGGTTTCCATGGGGTTTTCACGGCAATACGACGTTCTAAAACTAGAATTGTTTCGGTTAGCCGACAGAGGGTCACAAGTACATATGTATTAACAGCGACCTGATGTGACAAAAGGATGAACGTCATACACATCGATCAAGGTATTCTGCACTCGAAGGTGGGACTCGCAAGATGCTCCTGCCAGATGGCGCGCTATACGTTGTTAAACTGCAGCGGTAGGTCTGAAAGGTAACAAGTATCGAGAGATCTCTCTGGAGTTTATCCAAGTTAAGTTGACCTGACGATCAATAACAATTGTGAAACAGCTGTAGTTATTCTACTTGGATCCGCTTCTTCGGTGTAGGTGTTTTGGTTGATTGGATGGTTAGCTCTGATGAAGGGGGAATTTTTGTTGATTTATCGACGGATATTCGTCCTTGTGATTATGTTATTTATTATTACTGGAGCTCTTTCTTCTCCGTGAAACCAATTCCTATCTCTGTTATATGTATTAACGTTACAAGTCCATATGTATTAAAGTGTAGAATATGCGGTATATTTTATATTTTACGTTGCATTTAATATGTCTTTTATGAATGTATGTACATAGTTAGGCATTTATGTACATACTATGTTGAAAAAAATTAAGTTATAAAAATCAAACAAATTATTTGTTGATGCCATTTTTAAATGAATATATAAATTCGAGTGAAATATCTCATGAATGTTTTTTAGTTGATCTAATCATATACGCATCCTAAAACTCCTATTTTCCAAGAAGAATTCGGATTAACCGAAATTTCAATCATCCGAAGTCACTTTGGTCCACATTATTTCGGATAATCGAGACTGTACTGTATATTATATAATATATTATCAGCCACGCTTTTGGCCCAAATGCCGCTTCATAATAGGATGCGCAGTTTGCGACAAAAGTGAATTTGCATATAGATAGATACACAGTCGACGCTGTCCATTGGCTTGGTAGAATGGAAGGTACCTGCACGAAATGATCTAGAGAGGTTGAGCTGCACGTTACGTGGAACCAAATTCAAAAGATCGTTTTCTCGTTGTACATCGAAATTTTTGACGGTGATTGAAAAATTTCAATATTCGTATGTATAGAATAGTTCCCTATTATGAAAAAATCTAGAAAAGCACTGACGTGAAGTCAGCATCTCTAACGCGCTTGTTCACATTGCGAAATGGTGACTTGGAAATTTCAGTGAAATTTCAATGAAATATAAAAAAATTTTCAAGAAAATTTTCGAAAAAAAAAATTTTTTTTTCCAATTTTTACTTGGATAATTCTTCTCATTGACACTGTTCATATTCCAACCAAGTTTCATTTCGATCAGATAAATATTTTTCGAGTTATTGAGAAATCAAAATTTCAAATGGCTGTAGCACAAAAACCATTCGACAGATTTGGCCCATTAACGAACTCAACCGAAATATTCAGGATATTAACCTAACCTGAAAATTTCAAGACTCTAGGTCCTTCCGTTCGAAAGTTACAGCGCACCTCCTGCCGGACGGACAAAATCAATTTTGACCACGGATTCTTCATCACTGAGTCCAACCATCGTGACGAAATGATAACGCCACAGAATAGAGAAGTATTAATATTAATACTTCTCTATTCTGTGATAACGCGCTGTTTCCGAGAACAAGCGCGTAAAAAATACTATTCATGTGAAAATGATCGATCATTTACGCTCCTATTGCGTTTCTCGAAATCTCGTCCAGTGTACGACTAACTTAATGCAGGTTGAACTATTTCGAAATCACATAATTACCATTCGCTCTTTGTTGTTTAACTATCGTTTATCGATTTTTATGTTTTTTCATCGATTTATTATTTCCTATTATTTAAATATCCTTATTCGAAGTAATCTTTTACGCTCACCTACACCCACAAGATAGTCCCATTGGTCTACGAAATACACTGTTCGCCCATCTGATCTTTTTGCTCTACTGAAAGATGCTGCACCTAAAACATTAAACATAAAGTATGTTACATCTAACACATCGAAGATGTTTGTAAATGGCTTAAGAAGCTTCTTCATGTTCGAATTACGACCAAACAACGCTTATCCAGGTATCAATTGAGTAATAAAAAAATTTCAATTTCAATATTCGTTTGATATACTTGTAGATCTTCTTATCAGAACTGATGATATCTTTGTTATAATTATAATGGTTTTTCCTGAGAATATCTAGATGAATAATTAACAGTGGTAGGTTGTTGTAACATAGAAAATATGACCAGATGATTCTAAATTTCTCTTTTTCATTATATACTCAGTCACATTAAAAGTGTAACACCCAGAAAAAATAACTTCATGAGCGTCATAGTTTGCCATAATGGTAATCTTACATCAGGAATGAAATGACAACATTTTTGGGAAATTTTAATAACATTAAGGTAAGTGAACTAAAATGATTATTATTATTTATTAGGTTTTCCAGTTTATACAAACTGAAGAAAAATACAGATTAATGCTTCCTTCCTATTCGCAACTACTGCTAAGCGATACACCCTCTGGCGATAGAAATTCGAACACTTCCAAGCTAGTAGTTTTTCGACGTGCCTATTATTCTAACGTGTTTTGCTTACTTTTTATAGTTCAATTTAGAGCTTTTGTGTCGTTTTCCGAGTTGAAATGTTGGTATACCGAAAGTGTTTGTAATATTCATCAATCGATTCCTTTCTTTCCGATGAAAATTCTCGATTGTATTTATTCGAAATTACTATTGTTGTGTGCCTCAACTCGAATGTTTTTCATGGTCAAAGAAGAAAGGATCATCTATACTGCCTCAAGTTTTCATTTTTTCCAAAGCTAAATGAAATTAAAGTTAATTTGGGAACAGCATTTGGCAGGAAACTCAATGATAGAAGAAATGCCTAGATTTAGAAATTGAAGATTGGAAATCAGGTCACGAAATACATGAAAGTATATTCACTGCTTTTCTCTGAAGATGTTTATTTTCACAAAGGTAAATTACAATGTATTCATTTCAAAACAACTTCATGTTCAGATGTTTTTAGGTGTAAATGAAAATAAAAAAATTTGATGAAAAATTCTGCAGAGAAACAACCAAGCACTTCTGCAGCTACTTTACTCACATACTACACAAAATCACATTCAAAAAGAGTTATTTGGTTGAAAACCTGACAAAAACTAGATATACTGTTATAGTTGATAATAGCGGAAATTATTCATATAAATACATAAATACTTTTCATTTTTATGAAGGAGGTTGAACCAGCTGTGATAATACTGACATTTTTCATTATTTATGTGTATCTTGAGCTGTTGTTACATGAAGATAAAATCAATTATATGTCTATCTGTTTCCTTTTCTTTCGAAATACGATTCGAAAGAACTGAAGCAGAAAATCTGTTTTCATTTTATTGATTCACTCGTTTGTAAACAATGAGAACAAGTCATATCATTTGGACTGATTCTAGATTTACCACATAATATAGCCTGCGTTCAGCACTTCTCCACATTAATAAGAGTCCTTCAATACTTATCGAGTGCCTATTTTTCCAGAAACTTGAGTAAACTTGGATATTGGTTCATTTTGATCCACCATAAGACACTAAAATAACGCCAAAATTATCCGCCAGGAACGATTTAAAGCACGATTTTATATCGTGATCCACGCGAAAAGTTCCCTCTCAAGAAATCCTACACAAAACGGAGGCGGGAAATATAAAATACAGACCTAACCTAACCTACCATTTCAAAGATTGTTTGTAATTTATATTTCCCGCCTCCGTTATTTGGATTTTATGTCAATACGCATGCTTACTTTCACCACAGAAGAATAGAGAAATTATAATATTTTTCCATTCTGTGCTTTCACTCATAGCGGGGCGACAGCTAGAATTTTCGTCATAGTTTCTTCCATCGTGCCGTTCCATGATTTTTGTGGTCTACCTCTTTCTCGCCTTCCTGGAGGAACGCACTGAAAGATCCGCTTTGGCCATAGTTCTTCAGGCATCCGAAGAAGGTGACCGAACCATTTAAGGATTCGCTTTTCAATTCTCGTAATATCGGTTTCTTCTGCATTAATAATTCTTCTCACCTTTTCGTTCTATGTTCCAATCTCCAGACCTCCGCACTTATGCCTACATATTCCATATTAACTGCCATCACTCATTTTCCCTAGGCGCGTCTTTGTGGACCTTGATATGCGACGATCCCACTATATGATCCATTCAAACAGCCTACGATCTTCCTGTTGATTCGGGTTTTATTTTTGCCGATTCAAGCCCCTTTCTTGAAATTGTGCTCCTTAGTACTTAAATTAATCCTCATCTTCGTTTACCAGTACTTCAAAATTAACGTCGGTATTAGCGGCCAAATGTTCCCTTTTCTGAAGACTGACTTTGAGATCCCATTCCCTGTATTCTTCATATAGAGGATACATTAATTGTCTCAATTCCAAACCAATCAAAATCGACGTACTTCCGAAGGAACCCGAAAGCTCTCGTGTGAAGTCGATTATCGATCGGCTCGATCGTGGCGGGATTTCTCGCTGCGATTGCGGTTTACTAACCTCTAATATTTGTATTCTATTTCTGTGCCTGTAATCTATCTAACGCACTAACGAAAACGAATTGATGCTTGCTTGGCTACTGTTCTGTTACATTTTGAAGAATTATCAATACGAATTGTCCAGACGATTTAAAAAAAGCAATTATCATTGCTATACTAACTTTTAATCTAACTTACTAACGACTTGATACAAAGCAATTATCATTGCTATACCCGGCTAAATATCATTAATAAATTACATCTTTACCACACAATTTCAGATTTTTCCCTAAATTATGGACACGGTGAGGTAAGTTCAGTTTGTGTATTATGGAATAGTTTTTTGATAAAATTTCGGTTTTTTTGCAGAGTGAATCCACTAATTCGTGAAGAATGTCGAAAGGAGTTCACCAGCGTATCAAATAAAAACAAGCACCTCCGGAATATACATAAGCATGATTCTCCAAAAGTGGAAAGGATGCAGAATATTATGTGTTCTCTTTGTCCCAATGAATACAGAGAGATGTTTTCATCCTATAATGATTTGGATCAACATTTCACAAATATCCACAACATAAGAATCACAGAAAGTATTATCAATTTCAGAAGCCATGAAGAGTTTGAAGCATGGCGAGCAGAGGAAAACAGAAATGTTGAATATGCTTGTACTAGGGCCATTGAAAATAAGAAGGGGGATAGAATTGTATATTACCATTGTAATCGAAGCAATTATAGAGGTACGTAGGACACTTCTGATCATGGAGAATCAACTGTGTTGAATTTTAGGATACCAAAGTAACTGTGCAATACGTAACGTGAAGCTCGGAGGAAGTATTCACATTTAGGGAATGTGTTCTTCAAGATTTTCACTCAAAATTTCGACAGATGGTAATAACTATTAACTAACCATATATTTGTATTGATCTGATTTTAATACCTCCTGCTAGGCTTGTTTACAGTAACATTTGAAGAAACACACGTGGGACATGAGGATGTTTCTTTAAGAGCAAAAATGTGGAATAAAATAATCAATGTTGAGAGACCTACAGCGAATAACTATCAACATAAAATCACTGTGGAAGCACACAAAAAAGCAGAAAAAATGAATGGTAAGATCGAAACATACGAATTTGGAAACTTCAAGGTACCATCTTGTTCGGTGAGTAATAAATTTTATATTGTGAATTGTGAAGAACTTTGTGATAGCGATTGTAGAGCAGGATTTTGTAACATATGTAAAATATGTATACATAGATATGAGTGCCAGTGCTCAGAAAATACAGTGAAAAAGTACTGTGTAAACATATACATGCTGTATCTTTGCTAGAGGAGAGAAGCGAGTCTGTTTTAGGTTCCCCACATTCAGATGAAAGCGATACACTGTATCTCAACGAGCCTACAGGAACCAAGCTGCGTTACCAGGATGATGTCACCCATTTTATTCAGGAGAGCAGACCACATAATATATCCATTAGTTTCGAGGAAAGAAGAGAGGTATTAACCCTAAAAAAACATATTTTCCGAATGATAAATGAAACTTTCTCGCATGTTTTAAATTCATAATTTTCGGGATCTTTCCATATAGTTTTTCGTTATGTAAAGAATGTATATCTTCATCTTACAAAGTTGATGGTAGTTTGTGTTTTTATATAGCTTAGGTGTAGTTAACATTGCTAATGTTCATGATGCTTATGAATTGTGAAATGTGTATGATGTTTTGAAATTGGGGATTAATGCGATGTCTGTATAGTTACAATACTTGACATATTAAGGTGCAAATAATAATTATAGTTAACACTCTATTAACACTGCTTACTTTCTTAAAGTAAAATATTTAATTTTGGAATTTTATCATTTTGGAATGAAATGTACATTGTATTTATACAAATATTGCATTTTGGTTCAGGTGTAGGGGAGTTGGGAGCCTGAAATAAAATTGAAAATAAACTAGTTTCAGACAATCCTTAATAACATTGTTATGTTAGCTTAGGTGTGGTAAATATTGCTTATGTTCAGGTTGCTTAGGAATTGTGAAATGTATATGATGATTTGAAGGTGAGGATTAATGTGATGTGTGTATAGTTACAGTTTTTAACATATTAAGGTGCAAATAATAATTATAACTTAACTCTCTTAACACTGTTTACTTTCTCAAATTAAAAGTATTCAAATTTGGAATGAAATGTGCACTGTATTTATACAAATATTGCATTTTGGTTCAGGTGTAGGGGAGTTGGGAGCCTGAAATAAAATTAAAAATAAATAGACTAGTTTCAGTCAATCCCAAATGACATTCAAATTGTAGTTGGGATTTGAATCAATTATGTGAAAAAACTGTTTTCTCTTTGTTAGCTTTGAATTACTAACCCTGGAAGTTATTAGAGATTAATTTTTCCATTTGTTATTGTAATTATTTGCTCGAAGTTCATAAAATAAACAACTTCAAATATGATTATTGTATATTTTCCCTGTTCCTAATTCCTTCGAAGTAATAACCCACTCTTCATTGACTATTTTATAACGAAAATTTCGTAAATTTATAAACTGAATCATTGATGAAATATAGATCCTTCACTGATTTGCAGATAAAAAACTGCCAAGTAGACTATTTTAAGACATACTAATTATTTATAAGTTAAATTTAATATTCAATGAAATAAACTCTAAAATTCAAAAAGTTATAACGAAGCTTCCTTCATTGGGACAGTGTTGCTGAGACAATAACAGTCAATGATTAAAAGAAAGTTATTTATCTAAGAATATATTAAGAACCTGAATATTTTTTTTGGGATATCCTGATGATTCAGAATTCATCATGCATTGTGATAATTCATAGTGATATTCCTAACTCGTTCTCTACATCCACATCTAAATCTATTCATTAATAAAATGGTAATTGATACACTGCGAGGCCAAAACATTTCAATTTTGGGCAATGTACTGATTGAATGACTTGTTGAAATACTAATCTAAAGAAAAATGTACTTTACTGTTTGTTTATAACATACCTAATCAAATGGTGATTCAGTGCAATATACTGAATTAATGTAATATTATGTTTATTACTATACATTCTACTGAAATACAAACAGTTCAGTACAATTTACAGTTCACCACATATACATTAACTTCTTGCGCACAACGTGAGATGACAGTTTCGGTTAAGTTCAAATACTTCCAAGCAGAAATTCAATTCAAACTGGCGCCAAAGAGACCACGCCCACATCGATTTTGATTGGTTTGGAATTGAGACAATTAATGTATCCTATTAATGTATCCTGAGATCATCGGCATCCTGAGCAATAACAAACTGATAGTCGGCGAAGTTCAGTGAATACAAAAAATGGTGGCCGATAGGGAAACCCATTCCCTCACATTTCGTTCTCCAATTTCTCAAGGCGTATTCGATGTACACATTGAACAGAATGGGCGATTAGCTACATCCATGCCTCAATCCTTTTGTAAGGGTTACAGGTTCTGACAATCCGTTAGCCTGTCTGAGAAACTCCTCTCTCTGCGTTCAGTCAACAACCAGTGATAGTTCATAGTGTTCTCTCCATATTAATCAGTTAATAAATTTCCACACTTCAAATCTCCTTTTAAACTTGATCCTTCTATTAAACATTCCACTTGTCTGTATTTGGCTTTCCATGCGTCGCTTTTTCTTCTTTTATCACATGTCTGCGATAAAATCTGCGATAAAATGATAATATGTGTAATTTGGGTAACTACAACTTTGAATGGGTATCGATGCGGAATCATTGGCTGGATTTCACCCATTCACGAATTCGGCTTTTGTAACTAAGGTCCAAAACTACACTACAAATATCGTTTCTAAGTCGTGTTTTCCGGAAATCTGATAAATCCATTAGGCTCCTACCCATGATGTAAGTAAAACAGTGCATAGAACAAGTATATTTACTTTATGAAACAGTGTTTTACATCATCATGCTTCACCACCACTGGTTACGGCCAGGGGGGTGAAGCGACGGTAGGAAAAGTGGAAACGAGGACATACGTCCCCAACTAGTTTCGTTCTGTCCTTTATTAGAAAAGGAGATGTCAGAAACGTATGTCGTGGATATGTTCAAATGGATGAATGACAAAAATGACATGACATGACAAATTTATGGAATGACATTTATAAATTAAAATGAAAGATTTCTTAAATTTGTTTGTTGAAAAGTAACTAATAATAAGTGATATTTTCTAGAGTGTGGCAATAATTGTGGTGATATTGATTGGTATTTATATGAAATCCATGTGAAGATAACTTATTCTTTCGAAATTAAATGCAAAATTCCCTTTTTTTTAGGATTCAGCTGATGCAAAGGATAAAATATTTCAACTCTTTTTCAGGTGCTCTCTTCAGAGTTTAATGAAAATTTTTTTTTCAGAATTCAGATTATGCTGATGATATGATATTTTTGCAGGTGCTTCAATGAGGTTCTTTTCAGGGATTACAAGATGTTTAGGTTTAGGGTGCTAGGTGAGATCTGATAAGTTTATGTTTTTACGAAGTTCAATTCTATAAATCTACCCGACTTTACCGTTATACTAATCAAGAAAATGGCTCTAGGTTCATCTGATTTCTTGCAAAAATGCATATATCAGCAATTCTCTTGTTGGTAATAACAAAAGATTTTCTCGCTTCCCTAAAGAACCTGTCACCTGCATAACTTGAAAAAATATTTGATTGACTAATTGAAATAAGTCCCAGCAAAAGTACTACCAATATTCGCTTATGTAGTGATTATTTTTCAGTCTCTGATTTCAATCAAATAACTCAACCTGTCATCTGAACAAAAAGGTTGTGCCACAATCATCTGAGCTGATTCATCTACACAATGACCATGACTATGGCAGACAATTTCAGCCAAAAATAAATGTATTTCCAAATGAACCATCACCATCTAACGATTTTCATATGATTCATTCACCTAATGATAGATACTATGTCAGGCATATTCTAGCCTGAAAATTCACATCGAAATGAATCAACATCTGACGATTCTTCTACGTCATATGTTTTTACTGATAAAAAGACATAGTAACCAACCTATTAAGATCTATCCTGACAAGATTGATAATCACTATTTATATTCAAAATATATTTCAATATTCATCTTCTCTCATGTGATATTTATACTTTTTTAATTTTTCAGAAAAGAGTGATATTGAGGGCAATCATCTACATCGATGGATTCCACCTGATTTTGACTGCCTATTGTGACTGGATAATTTTTCCCCTCCCTAGACAAAACTGTTATTGTGTTTCAGTGCTGTGACAATTCTGATCCTAATAATAACTGAAAGGCTGTTGGGTGTTCACCCCACAAATATCTTTTTATCCATAATTAATAAACATCAAAGTGTAATTCAAATTTTATCAAGATAATTATTCAGGAATTTTGTAGTTACACCACAAAAAACTTGAAACAACTCGAACCAAATTCCAACAGTGTAAGACCTGTGGTTGGTCAGAAATTGGGTTAGTTTCATTGAAATATGTCATAGTTTTTGGTTTCTCTAGAAGCCAATTATACTTATTTGTTTTAGAAAACTGTCACCTACATTATAGTCATATTTAATAAGGTGTGAGACAAATATGTTCTTATTTATTGTACAACGGAATATTTGAAATGAAATGAAAAATGTAATCAACTAGGTATTGGATAATTTTTTATGGCTAGAATATATTTCAGGTACTAATCTTGCACATTTGAGTATGAGAGAATATCTTTGTAAATATCATAGTTTATTGGAAAATATATTATAATTATATGCAATTGTAAAAATGATATAAATAAAGTAGTTATTGTTTATAATGCTTTGTTTCATTTCTGAAGAATATTTTCTTTCGAATTATTATAAAGTTTAAAACACGGAATAGAAAACATTTTGAAAAATCCACTGTACAAATATTTGCATCCTGGAAAATTCAATCTTTGACCACAGAACACCATCAAAATTCTAAAGTAAAATGACATAATTCAGCAAGCGGACACCCCCTGGAACCATAATGGAATATTCCCAACTATTTTTTTTGGCAGGAGAAATGTCACAAATGTTGCCCACAGTTTACAAGGGAGGTAGCACTTCTTATATTTGATGTTCTGTGGTTACGGCCACAGAATACAAATATATAAGAAGTGCTAACTCCCTACTAAACCAGAGAAACAAAGTGTCCGCCATTTGTTGGTGTCATGGCGGGAATAATTTCGAATTACGGCGGGAAACTAATTTATTTGAATTATTTAACAGTAGTCATATTTTAAAATTAAACGAAAAGTTTTATTTCAAAAATGTATTGAAGTCATCGTATCTTACATATTTGATATAAAATGATGATTACAAATAAATCCATTAACAAATTATGGATTTATGACATAAAATTTTATATTTAATAATTGATTCCCTATCAATACAAAAGATTTTATTTGAATAACTAGTGTCCCACTTAAAAAATGTGTGAAATTGATTTTGGCTTTCTGGGCATTGATGAAAAACAATAGTTTTAGTTTGATTGAACACATAATCATGAAGATATGAAATCTAACTACAATAGTGTTGGAAGGTTTCAGTGCTTGAAATAATACATATATGCAGCTGTTTCCGTAGTGTATTCCATATGGATCTTCAAGGGATTATTGCACAAAGCATTTTGAAACGAAAAACCTCTATGAACCTTTTCCCACAGAATTTCAGAAAAAACAGTTATTAGTCTAATTCGACAAATTATTTATGGACCTGAAGAGATTTTTACCTTCATGTTTATGGAATACTTTCAACAAGCAAAGATATTACATGAAATTTTTCATTATTTAAAGGTCCATGGTATTCAAAACTCCCACAGATTCAGCAAAAGTATACCACTTTAGGTCATGTAAATCACTTTGGAAATACCTACATATAATAAAGATCTACTCAAAATAACAAAATGAATCATCTCTTCAATAAACTATTAATAAAATACATAATGATCCTAATAAAATATAGCTTCTTTTAAAAATAATTCCTCAGGTACCTAATTTCCGGCATTCCATGTGATGAGTTGGAGTATGAAACAAGAAAAATATATTAGTCTTATCAATCAAGTCTGAGTTTTTTCTCTACATAACTATCAGAAATAACCCTGAACTCAAGGATATCGCATCAAATATGAGAGCACAATATAAATCATCTATTCAATCAACTTGGAGTTTAAAATGTTGTGAAACAGGTTAAAGAGGTCGATATAGAAGTGGTATTGATTCCTTAACTGTTTGTAAAGCCCTGGGCGATGGAAAAATAATCTGAGGTAGTCCCATAAGTTAGTACTTCTCCTAAATTTGCTTCAATAAACTCAAATCTGCCATCTGGAAATGAATTTAGCAAAGAATTGAATACGTTCAATCCTCAACACTGATTTTAGTTCAAATAATTTTGAAAATATATTCTTCTGAATTTTTTACATAGAATCCTGATTTTTTCGCTGCTGAAACGTTTCTTTTTAAGTCAATAATTGGGATAGTTCTTTCGGAAGAATCTGATTCGGTAATGTTCATTGGGTAGATTATGGGATATAAATTTGATCCAATATTCCAATCGTAAACAGAGGCAACCTTTGTAATTCCTGATATACAAATAAATTTAAAAATAAATGCAGGAAACTACCAGACGAATTATTTCCAGCAGCTGTTACCTAAAATCAATATATTATCACAGATCAGGTCTATGATATTATTAATTAATTATATGCTTTATATTATATGCTAAATTATTAATTTATATTATATGCTAAAATAATCACAACTCCACAGCAAACAACCGCCATCATAACAACTTTCAGGTTAAGAATTTTTTAGATTCTCAACGCTGATTGGCTTGATAATGCAGATCAAAAGAGTATACCGTGATTTGCATACCGTGAATTGTTGGTGTCGTTTGACGTTTCTTGTTTCCAAAATAGAGCAATTCCAGCTGACGTCACAACATGGCCGATGGGGGGACAGCCTGTCAAACGTTGAAAGTAAAACAACACAACCTCACTTTCCCGTTTTGTTTATGTTATGAAGTACAGCATTTTCAACAATTTCAGGATGAATTCACAAGTTAAAATGATTTATATTAATAGAATTGGTGGATTACTAGGCCAAGTTAGTGTGTCGTGGTGAAATTCAACATAAATACACCGAGAGACGAAGGAATACATTCCCTTTGTTTACATTGGCGAAGAGCGATTATTTGGAGATTTTAGTGATTTCACAAGTGAAATTTCGTGATAATGGATCTGATTAACTGATATTCAATCTCAGATGATAATCATTCAAAACGATATAAATGAAAATTGCAGTATTTATTCTTGTCTTTTAAAGCCTAGAGTATCAACATCAGAGATAACATTCATTATAGGTATAACTATTGAAACTGAAACAGTAAAATGTTTGGCTCATTTATTCCTGAAAATAAACAGCAGAATGAAATCCAACAAATGTATGGAATGGAAAAAACATGGGTTCCAGAGAACTTCTCAGTACTATTTCAAATAACATTATATGTTGCAAATTATCAAATTACTACAATATTAGACTGCAGTTGCTATGTCAGTGCTATCATAATATTCAATCATATATTTATTATACTACATATATGTTACAAATAAAATAATTCATATGAAATTTTTTCCTTGAACACCGATTTCGATTCATCCTCAAAAAATGCTTTACTATCCATATAAAATGTTTTTTGTTATGCAGATGCAACGTTGAGGCTTTCCTAATCTTTAATTGACAATAAGTTCAATTCGAAACATATTACAAACAACAAAATCTAGAAGTTCCATCCTTGGGTAGTCGAGCCACGTCGGAATATGTTCGGTTGAGAACAGAGGAAGTTATCTGGTTCATTATTATTTGTAATACATACAATTTATACAACATATAGAGATGTGAGTGGTAAACAATCAGGATGGGTTTGTCCATCATAACGCCAGCTATCGTAGGTTGATATCATTCTTGAAATGTGTATAATAAACACGAAATATTCTTATCATGGTTATCTCATCATGATTTAACTTATTAAACAGAACAAATTGAATAGATAGTCTTAAGATAATTCATTCACCAGTGTGGAAACGTCTCCAACGAACTCTACCATAGTTTGTTACTTTGTCAGAACAGTTTTTTCAATTTATGGCGAGAATATAGTATGATTGCCTTCTCTGGGATAGTTCACATAGTATTCTGTTTCTTCCAATACCAGATAAAATGTAGGGGAATGGGTCAAAAATGCAAATATTCAAATATAAAGTCTACAGTACAATATATCTGAAACATCGGATTCTTTCGTCTCTCGGTGTATTTATGTTGTATTTCACAACGAAACAATAACTTGACCTAGTTATTCACCAATTCTATTAATATAAATCATTTTAACTTGTGAATTTATCCTGAAATTGTTGAAAATATTGTACTTCATAACATAAACAAATCGGGAAAGGTAGGTTGTGTGGTTTTACTTTCAATGTTTGACAGGCTGTCCCCCCATCAGCTGATTCATCTCGATGAACCATAGATAGCTGGAATTGCTCTATTCGCATAGAAGTTTCACCCCCCTGGTTACGGCCAGGGGGGTGAAACTTCTATGCGAATCTTGGAAACAAGAAACGTCAAACGACACCAACAATTCACGGTATGCAAATCACGGTATACTCTTTTGATCTTCATTATCAAGCCAATCAGCGTTGAGAATTTAGAAAATTCTTATCTGAAAAATGGCGGTTGTTGTTTGCTGTGGAGTTCTGGTGTGGTTCTGGTTATTTTAGCACATAATAATTTATTAATAATATCACAGACTTGATCTGTGATAATATATTGATTTTAGGTAACAGTTGATGGAAATAATTCGTCTGGTAGTTTCCTGCATTTATTTTTAAATTTATTTTTATATCAGGAATTACAAAGGTTGCTTCTGTTTACGATTGGATCAAATTCATATCCCATGATCTACCCAATGAACATTACCGCATCAGATTCTTCCGAAAGAACGAACCCAATTATCGACTTAGAAGAAACTCTGCTCTTTTAGTCCAAGTAAAAACTGATAATATGATTACGTCTAAATGCTATTTCCTGTCTGTCAAAGCATGAAACTCAAGAGGACCATGAATTTGTGTGCTTCCAAAATAGCCCCTAAGGTTGACAATCATGGAAACATTATTGATGGTTTAAACAACAATCATCAACATGATGCAGAATTTGTGTCACTGTATCCTTCAACATCAAAACAGACATTTTCTGAAAGGGAGTTTCAGGTGCTATCTGATATGGGGGTATCAGATAGCACTGAAGAGATCTTGTTTTGAAACAGGTTTAACTAGTATTTTTGAATCTTATTCATTTCAGTAGCGAAGAAATCAAAAGAATATATTTTCAAAATTATTTGAACTGAAATCAGTGTTGTGGATTGAACGTATTCAATTCTTTGCTAAATTCATTTCCAGATGGCAGATTTGCGTTTATTGAAGCAAAATTAGGAGAAGTACTAAGTTGTGGGTCTACCTCAGATTATTTTTCCATCACCCAGGGATTTACAAACAGTTAAGGAATCAATACCACTTCTATATCGACCTCTTTAACCTGTTTCACAACATTTTAAACTCCAAGTTGATTGAATAGACGATTTATATTGTGCTCTCATATTTGATACGATATCCTTGAGTTCAGGGATATTTCTGAGAGTTCTGTAGATAAAAAACTCAGACTTTATTGATAAGACTAATATATTTTTCTTGTTTCATACTCCAACTCAACACATGGAATGCTGAAAACCAGGTACCTGAGGAATTATTTTTAAAAGAACCTATAATTTATTAGGATCATAATGTATTTTATTAATAGTTTATTGAAGAGATGATTCATTTTGTTATTTTGAGGCATCTTTATATTATGTAGGTATTTCCCAAGTGATTTACATGACCTAAAGTGGTATAGTTTTGCTGAATCTTTTGGAGTTTTGAATACCATGGACCTTTAAATAATGAAAAATTTCATGTTATATCTTTGCTTGTTGGAAGAATTCCATAAATATGAAGGTAAAAATCTCTTCAGGTCCATAAATAATTTGTCGAATTTTACTAATAACTGTTTGTTCTGAAATTCTGTGGGAAAAGGTTCATAGCTATTTTTTGTTTCGAAATGCTTTGTGCAATAATCCCTTGAAGATCCATATAGAATACACTACGGAAACACCTGCATATATGTATTAGTTGAAGCACTGAAACCTTCCTACACTATTGGAGTTAGGATTCATAACTTCGTGATTATGTGTTCAATCAAGCTAAAACTATTGTTTTTTTATCAATGCCCAGAAAGCCAAAATCAATTTCACACATTCTTTAAGTGGGACAAATAAAATCTCTTGTATTGATAGGGAATCAATTATTACATATGAATTTTTATGTCGTAAATCTATAATTTGTGAATGGATTTATTTTTAATCATCATTTTATATCAAACATGTGAGATACGATGACTTCAATACATTTTTGAAATAAAAATTTTCGTTTAATTTTAAAATACGACGACTGTTGAATAATTCAAATAAGTTAGTTTCCCGCCGTAATTCGAAATTATTCCCGCCATGACACCAACAAATGGCGGATACTTTGTTTCTCTGGTTTAGTAGGGAGTTAGCACTTCTTATATATTTGTATTCTGTGGTTACGGCTATCCAAACCATAGACCTATAAAACTAGAGTTTAATATGTCTATGATCCAAACTAACATCACAGTATAGAAAATAGAAACTATACTGTGCTAACCAATGATCTAACTAGATAGCGCCTAGAGAGAGAGGAATCGATCCAACCGCAAGAAAGAGACGCGATGATGGTAATCAGCTGATTGGAGGACGAATACCAGGGGGGTGAAGCGACAGTAGGAAAAGTGGAAACAAGGACATACGTCCCCAACTAAGTTCGTTCTGTCCTTTGATTAGAAAAGGAGATGTAGGAAACGTATGTCGTAGATATGTTCAAATGGATGAATGACATCGGAGTTAGAAGCAGAGAAGTTGCTACGTAATCAGTTTTACTCGCTATCAGCTGCTTTTAAGCAAATAATATCGACCCAAAACTAAACAAATAATTTTAATCCCCGGTGTTTGTAGTCCAAAAAAAAATCATAGTTGCGTTAGGTAAATTTGAAATATTTTATTGAATGTGGCACATAATGATTAAATAACATGAAAAATAATAAATTGTCGACTATTGTTTCCTCGGGCAATAAGTATTTTTAATCATAAACCATTTAAATCACTTAAAATTCGTAAAATGGTAATATTCCTCATAAGCGCAATGTAAATCTATCCTTCGATCATGTGATCATTTTCGACCCATCTCAGTCGCACATGACAGATAGCCTATAACTCTTTCTCTCTTGTACGGTGAGATCGATACTCAGTACGGCATGCTAGCTCAAGGGAGCATCTAGTATATTATTATTATTAGATCATTGGTGCCAGGGGGGTGAAGCGACGGTAGGAAAAGTAGAAACAAGGACATACGTTTCCACTTATTTTTATCTGTCAGAAACGTATGTCGTGGATATATCGAAATGGAAGAATGACATGACATTATGTCAAATGATATGCCAATTTCATTTTTGGCGTGTTTTGTGGCAGTTTATTATTGATATTCAAAATTGAAATTAAAATAATACCCGTGTAATATGAAGTTAATATCTTTTCAGGTGTAATATGTGTAACCATATTTATTTTCAGGATTCAGATAATGTTGAATTCGAAGGAATCATTTATGTATGAGCTCAAGCACTAATTTTTATTTTTAACCATGATAAGATAAAAAAAATGGTAATTACTTTGACTATCATTACCTATGCAGTACAAATAATCCATCATTTAGGCATGTGTATTCACAATTTTTTAGTCTTAGATCCTAGTGAAAACAGTATAAAAGTCCACCTTGATACAAAGGCTATGGCATAATGTCAGTTAATTTATTTGGACATTGTATATACGCATAGACCTAATTTGATATGTTATTAGGTGTATGTATATTCGGTAATTCCAGCCTAAAAATCTTTTCAGTTGAACCATCAGAAACATAACATATATTTCCCATATCCTAAGAATAATAATTACTGGCCGGGTGCAAAAGCGTTACCTGGGATTATATCACTTATTATTCTCACAGTTCATAAATTTAATTCGTGTGAATATTCTACTAGCATAGTGGAGTACTACTTAATGAACTTCATTCAGGGAACTATCTTATTGGGAGTCTTATCTTTGAAAGATTAATTCGGAGTATTTATAGTTAATCTTTATTTCAATATTCATCGTCTAATTGTTGATTGATTTTCTAGAAAAGTGTTATTGCCAGGAAGGACTTGGACTGAAGATTTATACATGATTTTGGCAGTTTCTTAGGACTTTTGGATGCCGCTCCCCTCCCTTGATGAATCAGTGATATTGAAAATTAGTGAAGTGAATATATTAATCTTTGTGACAACATTAGGATTGTTGTGAATCAGTGCTAACCTTCTCAGAAATATTTCTTCAACCCTTACTATAGATTTATTTGGTTTCTCTAGGAGCTAATTGTATTTGTTTGGTCCAGAAAACCGCAACCTATGTTATAAGTATTCATATTTCGTTAGGTAAAACACAAATATCGGATACTTGTTTATCCTACAATTCAGTTTTTCACACACATGTAATTGCAAAAATTATTGTATTCAATAAACTAATATAAAGCTTTTTTCTAATTGAAGACAAAAATTCCTTTCCATTCAATTTAAATTTAGAACACAGAATAATCAGAAATATTAACTGAACCACAGAGCACCAATGTAGTTTTAGAGAAAAATGACATATACTTCAACTGGCGGACACCCCCTAGAACCATAATGGAATATTCCCACTTATTTTAATACAGGAGAAATGTCACAATTGTTGCGCATAGTTTACAAGGCAGGTTGCACTTCTTATATTTTGATGTTCTGTGATTGGTGCTAACATATAGGCAGAGGAAAATCTGTCAATGTGAATAACCGAAGATTTTGGTCCATCGCTTGAAATCGCTTCATATGCATCTATGGTTTGTGTATTTTGATGTTCTGTGGTGTAACCGATATAACACCATAAAAGACAACCGTTACTTTATAAATTTGAATCCGAAAAGCTCACACCTCACAAATTTAAATATTTTAATTCTGTAAGTAAACGCTCAAATCCGTTCAAAAATAAGGTAACTAGTGGATGTGGAACTTATTTGTATTTAATTAAATTATAGTTAACTTGAACACCCAATAATTCTCGCATGCTCTAAAGATGGGTGACACAAGAAATCCAGAGAATTTCTTTTACGATAGTGACGAAGATGTAGCTTGGGGCCCACGAAGCTTTCGCGAAGTAAAGAGGGATTTGAAAAGGGACAGAACAATACCTAAAAATTATCGTCGTCAGACGTAAGTTGAGTTTTTGAAACAATTTATGGAATATCACGAATATACCCTAGTCTGAAGCTTTAATGAATAATATATGTTCCACATTTTTACAGAGCGTCATTTATCCCATGTCCTGCTGAAAACAAATCAATTGCTAATTCAAGTCATTCCAGCAAGGATTATTTCACTGCAAACGAATCTTTGGAGTCAAACAACATCCAGTCAACTGAAGCAAACACTGCAACTGCTGCTAGTACTATAGATACTGAAATTTACAGTTCTAATGACAGTTCTTGTAAATTCTCGTCTTGTAAAAACAAAATGGATAAATCTAAATGTTCAGAAGTTATTGAACTGTCCTCTGATAGTGAAAATGAGGATTTAAACATAGACCTAGAATTACCTCATGTAAAAACTGAAAGATTCTCCCGGTCTCAAAGCACAAAATATAATTCATTTAGTACTGGAGAACTTTCAGATCAGGATGTCATTTGTTTATCATCGAGTGAAGATGAAGAAACAGAAGCCTGTAAGGAAAATGATGAATCTTTCGAAGAAATGCAAGGTGAGTAAACGTCAGTGTTCGATATTTCAAAATTTGGATGAGAAATCTTAAAAATTATACTAGTGACATAATAAGAGAAACTTGTTGGATAAACTCCACTAATTCCTAAAACACAGCATAAAATTTTGAAATACTAATTATTCAATGACTGGATCTACTTTCCTTAGACCTAATAAATGCTACTTACCCAATACTTTTGTTTATTAACACATCACGGTTCTATTTATTTCGAAAAGAGACATAACTTAGATCAAAATTGACTCAACAACCCTCTTTCTGTGATTAAAATAATGGGAGAAAATCAACAGAATTGTTCTGAGAGAATGAAAAAATCAAGTCATCCACCATATATCATAATTCACAATTAGAAATGAAATTGGTCTTAATTTACCTTACAGATTTAGTTTTTATTCAGAGTAGGTCTGCTTCAGTTTATTGTTTACAACAGTTCTTTTCACAATATTTGTCATTTGAAGTGGTATTATGAAATTGTATGCTCATAATTAGTTATGTTTCATTTGATTTTCCAGATACGTCTATTGATTCTCTTGATGGAGAGCAAACACCGAAAATCCAGAGCATTGCAAATACACCAGTTAAAGAATCCAATTATTCGCCCAATCAATCTAGATGTCAAGATCTCAGCTTGTCGAATAAGAATGAAGCAAACGAATCAGGCAAAATGTCAAGACTAACTCCTAGGATTCGAATAATTGCAAAAACTCCAGTTAAAAGAAACAAAGAATCGTTGAATTCTAGTTTTATTGATGGTAACGAGAATTCAGCTTTTGCAACAAAAGAAATGGAAATTTCAAGAACACCCTTAAAACATCTCAATCATCCTATGAATCAAGATAATAGTTCTTTTACCAGAAACCAACAAACAGACTGGATATCAACAGAAACAGAAAATATATCAGATGATAAAATCGTTGGAGATTCTCCAGAAAAAGAATTAAATTATTCCTCTGATAATTTCTGTTATCGAGACCATTTCATTGCACAAGAAAGTGATACCCTCAAAGCCGAGAGACAAATTCCGACTATCAACATAATCTCAAACACACCTATAAAAGGACCAGGTGGCAGTTCAATAAACGATTCTACCACTACAGCAAGAAGTTCAGTTGATAATTACCAAAAACCAGAAGAACTATCAGATCAATCTGAAGATTGTATTGAAGCCAACAATGACACTTCTGAAAATAAAAATGCATCTTGGTCTCCATCCAGCAACACTCACAATTTTTCTTTTACCAATGAAGCAATGTCGGTTTCATTCAATGCTTCCTTATATAAGTCAGCGAATCTAAGTCAAAATGAAAATGAGTATGATTATTGTGAAGAAGTAAATCATACATTGTCGTCCAAGATAGAATCAGATTTTTCTTTGAAAAATTCTGATGATGACTACAACACAGCGTGTAATCAGGTAGCTTCGAATGAACTTGATATTTCTGGAATTCAATCAATTCCTACAAGTTCATTTAATTACACAAAGAATTATGATTATTGTGAAGAAGTAAATCATACATTGTCGTCCAAGTTAGAATCAGATTTTTCTTTGAAAAATTCTGATGATGACTACAACACAGCGTGTAATCTGGTAGCTTCGAATACACTTGATATTTCTGGAATTCAATCAATTCCTACAAGTTCATTTAATTACACAAAGAATGATTCCTTAGTTTCGAATGAATGGAAAGGTACACGAAATGCTTCAATAAATTCGAAAGAACTTCATAACACACGTGATGATTCAATGGCTGATAATGAGGATTCTTGTTTAGATGATACGCTTGCTGAAATGGAGAGATTACTGAGTAAAGGTTTTGATTCCGATTCTGATGATAGTTTGGAAGAGATTGTAGATAGCACATCATATAATCCGTCCAGACCTGCTTTTGGCAATTCCTCTATAAAAAATATTTCCAGGATTCCCGTACCTAAAAGTTTTAGTGATGATTCGAAGAGTATTTCAGCTTCTAAGGATGAATTTAAGATCCCCAAACCACCTCATAAAGTAATCAAGAAAACTCCAGTTGGCAGTAGATTAGCTAACAAAACATCACCTATACCGTTTAAGAATATCGTAAGTCCTGTAAGACTTTACATAAATAACTCACCAGTGGCTGTTCTGAAACAAACTAATAAACCTATCTGTACTAAGTCAGAACGTGCTTTAGGTAATTTATCAGAGAGTACGATTTGTATCCCCAAAAAACGGAGAAATTTGTTGAGCAGTTTACCACCAGTAGTTTACAAACCATCTAAATTAGTCATGGAAACATGTGATGATCAAATAATTTTACCTAATAATATAAGGAAGCTCATTACAGAAAGGATTGTGATCAAACATGAACCCCGTAAAAGAATTAATCCTGACGAAAGTATGTTTTCCATTGGAGATAAATTGGAAATGGGGGATTTGTCTGTTATTGTTAATGATGAACGAAATATGTCTGTGCATAACACCAAGCAAGGTTTCAATTTGTGATTTTCTGTATAAAAAAGAGTTTTCTGTATCCTATATTTAATTATTGTATATACGTGAGAAGCATTAATCGATTTCAAGCGATGGACCAAAATCTCCGGTTATAATTACGGTTATCCAAATTGACAGATAATCCTTTGCCCATATGTCAGTTTGGATAACCGAAACTATAACCAGAGCTTTTGGTCCATCGCTTGAAATCGATTATAGAATTCCTCGAGTTTTTTATTAAAAGATTTCACAGTAATAGATATTTTGTAAGAATATGCTGGAATTTTAATTGTTACAGTATCCTTTAAATCATATTTCAGGCCTTCAGAGTACTAGCTCAGAAAAATACAATTTTAAATCATTTATTATATACTGGCACTATGAAGTTTGGCTTATTAATTATGAATAAGTGAGTGATCGTAATCAATTTCCTAGATATCTCCTGAAAGTGAAAGGCTTTCGACTTTGTTAGTTCGATTTATAAAACCTACTTTTCTTTTTATTCTTTTGTTTTAACTTTGAAATTTTCGGAATTCACTAAGATAATTAGTTGTGTTTTAATAGTTTCATACAGGGCCAGGTATAGAGGGGCATGTTAATGAAGCATCCTTTTAGCACCAGGGACGGGTCGAAGTAGAGGTGGGTAGTTCGTGAACGAACTAGTTCAAATGAACTATTCTTTATGAAGAACGAAACGAACTAGTTCCTGAAGTATGTACAGAATAGTTCACAGCGAACTAGATGAATTTAATCGCTAGACCGGGACCGGGATCGAAGACATGAACGAATACGATCCATCTGACTCGTTCACTGTGAACTATTCTTGATATAAGTGGAATCGTATCGTACCGAGTAATTATGAATGTGGGCAAGGACCTGAGCTTGAGGACGGTTATCTTTTGAATTCTATAACTACGTTGCTACTTCCAGATACTATGCTGGATTAGATATTTGGATTTGGAATTCGCGGTTGTAGAATGGGCAATGTTTGAGCGTAGTCAGCGCTCATCAGCAAAGCAGCGGCCCTATGATAACAAATTATGATCTTTATAAGCCGCTGCAAAATATGTTTCAACTATTTCACCGTCGGCTCATCCCCTCGCAGTTTTTATCTTTCAGAGTCATAGTCATTCGAATTTTTTAAATCTTTTCCTTGATATCTCAGTGAGCGTTAGGGTTGGAACTTGGTAGATAGTTGAAAACATACCGACGCGCAACTTTTTTTTGTTTGGATCGTTTATAGTTTGATTGATTTGAGTCGAATTGTCCAAGACCTGAAATCCCCTGATAATACTCCGCGAACAAATTTTCCCCAGAAGAAATCCCCAAGAAAAAAAATACCCAAAAAAATCCCCAAAGGAAAAAAATCCCCTCAATTTCGGGGAAAATCCCCTGATCTAGAAACCCTGATTTCGCATTAAACATTTTTTACTTATTTAATATTATATTTTATTGAATATTTCGCTTATTTTCGTCATAACTCAGAACCCTTCGAAAATCGTTCCTCGAAATAACGAGCAATTTCACTTATGTATCTCATGAAACCTAATAGTATCAATCAGAGCTGGAAAAGCATCGAAAATTTTCCAACTGTACCTTGGAGGAATATAGATAACCGAAGGTTATCCAATGACGTTTATCACTATATATAAGGTGCAATACCTAGAAATGAAAAATAGCCGAATCTCTCAACATTTATTGAGATAAAAATTATGGTACCTTATTAAACAAGTGACGTGAAGTCAGCAGCTGTTGCGCGCATATTGAAATTCGTTGCTAAAACCGTCATCCCCACCAAACAAACTTTTGGTGATTCATCATAATATCTTCACGAAATTCTGCATGAGCCTTCAAGCTGTCATTTTTGTCAATCAAGTACATGAAAATACAAATTGGATCGAATTGAAATTCAGTAATCTATCGAAAAATGACAGCTTGAAGGTTCATAAAGAATTTCATGAGCTTATATGATCAGAAAATCGCCAAATATTGAATAATTGTATAAAAATTTTTTTTTGGAAATTTTCTAATGACACGATCATCACGAAAGTCTGCACAAAGTTGAATATCAGCATTAACAAATTAGCTGCCAAGTTTCCTTGTGATTGAATCAGTATTTTTCGAGATTAACATTTTAAAAATTCACTAACAACAAAAGTTCCTCAAAAGTAGCGCGTCGTTGTGAACCAACCGTCAAGTTTCAATTCAAATGCTGTGGTAGTTCCTGAAAAATCAAGAAAATAATCTCGAAAGTTCAAGCGACTAAAATTCCGGAAAAATTTGGCCGTTTCAACCCATTATCGAACCTAACTGCCGCATTCCGATGCGCGACCTGCCCTGAACGTTTCAAGTCGCCAGCTTGCTCTGTTCGACAGCTATCGTATCATCGGCCAGAAAGACGACGGCTGGCCGGATAGAGTCGATTTTGACAACGGATTCGTCATCAGTGAGTCCAACCTAGTTGTTTGAGAATGTTTTCGGGAAAATATTCGAAAGTTACAGACATTTGGATTAAATGATAGCACGCTGTTCTCCAGGAACATCGGCGCAAAAATCTACCACGAATGGAGCTAGCGACTTGAAACTTCCAGGATAGGTTGCACATCAAAATGCAATGGTTGAGTTCACTATTGGGTAAAATCGGCCTAACTTGAGTTGAACCATAGTATAATCTTCATAATATACTAATAATAATTTTTATTAGTCCTCAATAATATGTATGGGACAAGTCAAGGTAATAGAAGAAGATATATGTATTCTCAATTTAAGAAAAATGAAAAGAAATTTTAACAGCCTGAAAAATAACTTTGAAATTCTGCCAGATCATAAAATAATTCGTTGATGAAAATCTGTTTGTGTCTTGTTTTAAACTTTTGTCATTGAAACAACATTCAGGGCGATCATGTCACAAAAATATATCTGCAAAGTACCTTACTGCATAAAAAGATATGAATTTTTGAAACCTCACAGGTATAACAAATTGAAAAAACACAAAAATAATTATAACTCGAAAACTACAAAACATCGCGTAACATATATGGGATATTTTTGAATACCCTCAGGTGTGAGGAATCTAAAAATTTCATTGACGTCACTACTTTGGATCACCTTATATAACTGACTTCTTCATCAGACATCAATGAGAGAATTTGCAGAATTATTGTGTTTCAATAACTTCGTATTTCATGACTTGTCAATTCGACATTTGAAATTATTTTAAGAAAATAATTCTGCAAATTTTCCCATTCTGATGGTTCAGATACAGCTAGACTAAACTAAACTACATTTGACAAATAGTTCGAAGCCTACATATAATATAAATAAATTTCAATTCAATTTTTAATTTCTTTTCCTGATATTGGGAGTGCAAACCCAGAAAAAAACTGAAAAATAATCAATTTATGGGGCCGGCGGGAGCAATTCTGGCGCCTGAGGCAAAAATATTTTGTGCACCCTATCATATGAATGCATAAAAATAGCAAAAGTTAAGTTAATCGTAAAAATTGAAGTGGGTGTGAATGCAAAATACTAATCCCGATATACCTACTTATATACGTAGGTATTTCAAGTGTGTCCAAGGTTTTTTTTTAATGAAACAAAAAATATTCCACCTTTTCTTCGCCTATAATAAGTATATCAGAAAATGGAATGAAATATCACATTGAAAGAAGATGGAAAATAATCATAACATTATTGTGTAGATATTATACCTTTACGAACAAAACATAAAAAATTTAATCATAAACTGTGTATGAAATCATATAAAAACTTTAATAATTGATTTTCCATACAAGGTCCACTATACAAGGCTCATCTTAGTTATAATTCGAGTATAATACGTCCCAATACTAACAAACGCACAAGGTTCTGAACTCATTATGTCGCTGCTTTCATAATTTTTTTCAACATCATCTTCAAATTCAAATAATAATAATAAATATTTATTTTCAATAAAAAACTACACTGTTCCATATAGAATTGAGCAATAACAATACTTTAGTTAAGAGAAAATAAAAAGGTTTATCCCACGAAGAGAACTTGTTGTGGCATTGTATAAATTTATACAATGGTTGTGGGTACCTATAATATTGGGAACTTCTGCGAAGATGCCAGCGCCCTAACGGTTAAATTTGGAATCTGTCCAAGCTAGTAGTTTTATGTAAACAAACCTTAGAAATCTGATGGAAACGAATATTTAATAAGCAGAGCTTGAATATTTGAAGAAATTATTATAATTTTTTGTAAGATTTCTTGAGAAGGAACTTTTCGTTTGGATCACGATATAAAATCGTACTTTAAATCGTTCCTGGAGGATAATTTCGGTGTTATTTTAGTTTATGTTGCTTGGTGGATCAAAATGAAACAATATCTAAGTTTACTTGAATTTCTGGAAAAAAAGGCACCTCAATAAGTAATTTAAGGACTCTTATTTATGTGAAGAAGTGCTGAATGCAGGCTATATTATGTGGTAATTCTAGAATCGGTCCAAATGATATGACTTGTTCTTTGTTTACAAACGAGTGAATCAATAAAATGAAAACAGATTTTCTGCTTTAGTTCTTTTTTAATTGATTTCATTTTCATATTACAGCAGCTCAGGATACACATACAAAATGAAAAATGTCACAGCTGGTTCAACCTACCTATATATAGAAATCAAAAGTATTAATGTATTTATATGAATAACTTCAGCTGTTATCAACAGTATATCTAGTTTTTGTCAGGTTTTCAATCAGATCACTCGTTTACAATATGTTTTTGTGTAGTATGTGAATTAGGTAGCTGCAGAAGTGCTCGGTAGTTTCTCTGCAGCATTTTTCTTCAAAATTCTCTTATTTTCATTTACACCTGAAAACATCATGACATGAAGTTGTTTCGAAATGAATACATTTAGGTAATTTACCTTTATGAAAATAAACATCTTCAGAGAAATGCAGTGAACATACTTTCATGTATTTCGTGACCTGTTTTCAATGTCTAAAGCTAGGCCTTTCTTCTATCATTGAGTTCCCTGCCAAATGCTGTTTCCAAATTAACTTTACTTTCATTTGGCTTTGGAAAAAATGAAAACTAGAAGCACTAGATGATTCTTTCTTCTTTGACCATGAAAAACATTGAGTTGAGGCACACAACAATAGTCATTTCGGGAGGATGCCATTTCGAATCAATACAATCGAAAATTTTAATCGGAAAGAAAGGAATCGATTGATGAATATTACAAACACTTTGCTGTGCTGTATTGGTGCTAATTCCTTTTTGTATTTAAACTGCATGCATAAAACTCTAATCAAATACAGCCTCTTTAACTCGAAAATCGTGGACTCCTCGAATAGTCTATCCGTTGGGTAGGTGCGTTCTCTACCATATATGATCTTCAGAATGTACTTTTGGATAATCAACAGTTTCGACAAATGACTGTCATATGCACTCCCCCAACCAGTTATGCCGTATTGGATATGGGGCTCCACAAGAGCGTGAAACAGCATCTTAAGCTCTCTCAACCCAAGAATTCTTTTGAGAAACCTAAATGTGAACAGTAAATATCTCAACTTCTTGATCAGACTGGCAACATGAACGTTCCATCGCATATGCTGATCAATCTCTATTCCAAGATACCGCAGGAGTTCCACTCGCTTCACCTCAACTCCATCCAAATTTATATTGGGAATGCATGACTCGCCGTATACAGGGTCTTTCACGAGGAACCTCACCCATATTTATACGGGAAACTACTGAACGTATTTTCATGAAATTCAGCACTTATAAGTATTTCACGATGCTGATGAAATCTAAAATATTTTCAAGGCATGAGCACCTCCGGTTTTTCCGGAAATGACGTCAACTTCCGTTTTTCAAATTAGAACACCATTTTTTTATTGCAGAAATAGATTCCTTAGAAAATTTCAATTTATTTTGATGTAACATTTTTCAGTTTTGGTTGGAAAATTCTCTCTGAGCGGGAAAATTCGAAAAAAAAATCGAAAATAGAGCTCCGCTGAAACAAGAATAACTTCGAGGTTTTTGGATGGAAAATTTTCATTTTTGGGATTTATCAAGATGTAAGATTGATGTATCCACTTTAAAAATCGAAATCGCGATTCATGATACAGGGGGTGAAAAAATCGCTTTCAAAGTTAGGGAAGACAAAATCGTGAAAAATCAATTTTTTCAAATTAGAACCCCATTTTTTTATGGCAGATATTGAATCTACGTTAAAAAATAATGTGAGTGTATGCATCACACCCTTGCCCTAAAATGGATATTTTCTGAGTTATTCACAAAAAACTGTTTTTCGTCTTGAATTTTCAGCTATTTCTTTTCCCTTCACGCCAAAAAGATGAAATTTTCAGGAACTGTTATTTGAACCATGCTGTAGATTTTTCACCCCTTCTTGAAACCGACTTCAAGTTACTATTAGGAGAACCATGGCAAACTCTCGCAGTTATAACTAGAGAAGATGCTCAAAGTTTTGACCGTTAATTTCTAGACATTTATTTATACGTCTCAGGAATGCTTCGTACGTTGCTCTTCTTATTTCATCGGGAGGAAGAGATCTGCAAAAGTGTTTAAAAACCAAATTGAGTTTCAAAACTATGAATCTAAAAATCTAAACAAACCTGAACGCATTTCTGACTCGTTCTATGCAGTCCTCTTTATCAGTCAGGGGAGTTGAGTAGACAATATTTTTTATCCAACCCCAAACATAATAGTCTAAAGGAGTTAAATCGGGAGAACGTGGTGGCCAAAGATGTGGACCATTGTTCGCCAACCATCGATCTTCAAATAGCCTGTAGAGGATATTTGACACATTGAGTGAATTGTGTGGAGGTGCGCCATCTTGTTGATACCATAAGTCATTATGGTTCTGTACTAGCGGCTCAATTATTTGAGTCAAACAGTTTTTTGTGAATAACTCAGAAAATATCCACTTTAGGGCAAGGGTGTGATGCATACACTCACATTATTTTTTAACGTAGATTCAATATCTGCCATAAAAAAATGGGGTTCTAATTTGAAAAAATTGATTTTTCACGATTTTGTCATCCCTAACTTTGAAAGCGATTTTTTCATCCCCTGTATCATGAATCGCGATTTCGATTTTTAAAGTAGATACATCAATCTTACATCTTGAAAAATCCCAAAAATGAAAATTTTCCATCCAAAAACCTCGAAGTTATTCTTGTTTCAGCGGAGCTCTATTTTCGATTTTTTTTTTCGAATTTTCCCGCTCAGAGAGAATTTTCCAACCAAAACTGAAAAATGTTACATGAAAATAAATTGAAATTTTCTAAGGAATCTATTTCTGCAATAAAAAAATGGTGTTCTAATTTGAAAAACGGAAGTTGACGTCATTTCCGGAAAAACCGGAGGTGCTCATGCCTTGAAAATATTTATGATTTCATCAGCATCGTGAAATACTTATGAGTGCTGAATTTCATGAAAATACGTTCAGTAGTTTCCCGTATAAATATGGGTGAGGTTCCTCGTGAAAGACCCTGTATACCACAGGTAAATATAACACATATAGTCTTCTCAAATTGAGAGTAAGACTCATATCATTTAACCATCTCTTAATCCTCGCAAGAGTTTCCTCTACTTTCTCTCTCACTCTTTTCCAAGACGTGTCAGCAAAAATAATCGCGGTATCATCTGCAAATGATACGATCTCAGCATCTATATTGAGGTTGAAGATTCCATTAATGTAGATCAAAAAAAGAATAGGGCACAACACTGTCCCTTGGGGCACACCCATAAGTAAACTACGAGATTCACTTTTTTGATCCTCAACAACAACGCATTGTTCACTATCCTGGAGGTATGATCTGAACAGTTGATGAACCAGTCCTCTCACTCCCATATTATCCATGACATTTAACAACTTTTCGTGATCCACAGAATCAAATGCTCTTGCCAGAAGACATATACTGACCAAATTTTTGTTTAAATCTTCTAATCATGCGATCCTACCACATTCTGCGAAAACATGTGCGTCATTATTCTCCTCTAAAATACCGATATAGACTGGATTTGTAATTTGGTAAATATTAAAAAAGACGAAGTTTAAGTGAGGATAACTCGGTAACTGATCAATCGATTTCGCCTTTTTTCAAAAGCAACCCACATATCTGAAATATATCGTGAAAATTTCAAGTCCCTACCAACTTTTTGATCGAGAGTTAAGGTGACCAGGAATTTTCCGATCCGCATCGCACAAAATAAATTTTTTTAAAATTTTCTAATGACCCGATCCTCACGAGTTTGCACGTCATTATTATAACCACTATATATATTCAAACGTTAATAACCATTGAATGGATTTGTCCCTTTAACGAACTTGACCTTTTTGAATTTTGGACCCGAACCCACCCTCAAAATTTCGAAGCTCTAACCTAACCAAACCTGACTTCATCAGTTCGGAAGTTATCGTGTACACGGACGGCCGGATAGAATTATTTTTGACCCCGGATTCTTCACCAGAAAGTCGAACCTAGAACTAGTCATTCGAGATCATTTTCGGCGCCAAAATCGACAACTACAGATATTTGGACAAAACGATATCACGCTGTTCCTTAGAGAACAGACGCGCAAAAACTGCCAGTTTACCTTATGTTTTTTTCTTTGTAATTAACTCCCATTTTTGAAACAGATTTTACGAGTTAACTCTTAGCATTGAGTTTTCAAACATTTGAAAAATCAATGCTTATAGTAATCTGTCAAAATAGTTTTATAATATTCGCCTTTATAGAACCAAAATTTGTGAAGCAGATTTGGAGCTTAATAACGAAATTCTATTCATCAAAGGGTGAATTCCGCCATTGAATGAATGTTTATTCGATATTTCCGAACATACATATCCGATCAAGCTAGAATTTTATTTTAAGGTATATTTTAAACAGTGGCCAGAATGCAGGCACTCGTATATTGAGTAGGACCATGGATTCCTCATTATCAGTAAGTCCAACCAAATCGCTTGAAACTATGCTACAATCAAATTTCGAAAATCACAGACATTTGCTCAAAATGATAACTCTCTCAACCCCAAAACGGCGCTTAGATGTATTGAATGTATTTTCAGTTGTCTAATCTGTTCATCAACACTGCCTACCGTAAACGCGTTGTGCTATATCCGGGAGTAGCATATAAGACATTCACCTGAGACAGCGCGCATGCCTCCAAGAACTCAAGAACTTTACTCAACTTCTTTTGAAACAGTCAGCGCGAAGAACTCACGATTATAATAGTGAAAGCCTATGGTATCTCCTTCAGTTTGACGTTTATTCACGACCGAAATCGGGATGTTTAGTTGATTTTTTTAGCGCCGAAAATGCGGCGGAAGTAGTGGAGTGTAAATTTTTTATTAGTGTAGATTTCCCGCATAGAGTCGGATAAGACAAGTGAAGAAGGTAAGAATTTGATGTTCATTACCTAATTGCATAATTTGCGGTGTCTTATGTGTGTCAGATTCAAATTAGAAATTGCTTGAAGAATTTGAATAAGCAGCCTTCTTATTGTTTATGTTGTGAAGAATCGGTATTGTTTTCTAGGATTTCCGTACTATTTTGAGGGAAATGTTTGTAGGTCTCCACTCGTGAATGGTTGTATATATCGAGACCACTCGAACACACTTTCTCACGAATTTAGTTCATCAGAGTGTGAACGATTAATATGAATTTAATTGATTTTTCAAAGTGAGTTTAAATGAAGTTTTTTATTGGATACATAAAAATGGAGAAACGCAGAATGTAAATAATCTAGGAAAGTACTGACGTGGGGTTAAGAGCTTTCACGCGCTTATTCGAATTCGTTACCTAAGCGTGCACCTATGCACGTATTGACCCTGCCAAACGAAACTTCATTTACTGCGATTGAAAGATTTGGCGATCTTCTTCTTCTTCTCATATGGTCCCCACAAAATTCTGCACGAATCATCAAGCTATCATTTTTCAATCAGATAGTTTATTTCGATCCGATCTGTATTTTTGTAAATATTCGGAAAATATATGTTTGAATGGGTATATGAACGATTCATTGGGCGGGTTCCACCCATTCACGAATTTGGCCTTCGTAAATCAGCTCTAAACCTACTCGAAGTCGTTTCTTTCGAAAGTTATTGTGTTTACGGTTGGCCTAACCGCCTATGGTAAACGCAATAAGTTCCGAAAAAATCTACTTAGAGAATTGATACTTGAAGAGCATCTTTGGAGTTTGATAACATCACAAAGGCTGATTTCGCGAACTGGTATGATCCTTCCAATTATGTAGCAGATATATGTTAGACCCGATCAATATTTTATTTTCCCAATATTTCCAAAATTACCTACAGATTGGATAGAATTGAAACCTAGAACTCGATTGAAAACTGACAGCTTGAGGGTTCATGCAGAATTTCGTGAGAACCATATGATTAGAAGATTGCAAAATATAGAATATTCGAAAACAAAACTTCGTATTTTCACTTTCTCGAAACATCCAGACAGAATCTCAAAATTTTAAATAGCTACTAAATTAGAAATTTTTTTCCAATACCTCTGAAAATAGATATCCCTAATGAAATTTGAAGCTCTATTCCCAAATTTTGTCTGGAGGCCTATACCGAATTTCATTAGAGTGTGTTGAATATTTTTTCGAAAAAATGTTTTTCAGGAAAAATTTGAAAAAATTTTCGAAAACCATTTGTTTTTAATTTTACTGACACCATTCTCACGAAATAGCATTATGTTGGTGGTCAGTATATCATACAACTAGTTACGAAGTTCCAATCTGATGGCTCTAGGGCTCTAGTATTTCTTGAGATATATCGTGGAAATAATCCCAAAATTTCCACTATTTCTTAAATATCTACGATAAAAAATATCGGATCGAATTTGAAACACTGTTGTTAAATATTGATTTCAAAGTTTGTGCCAATGTTCGTCGTAATCTGATCATTAGTCTCCGAAAAACAAATTTTTTCATAGGCCGACTGCGGAAACACAATAACTTCCGAAAGAAACAACTCAGAAACTCGATATTTGTAGAGAAGGTTTGGACCTTAATTACCGAATTCGTGAATGGGTAAAATTCACCCAATTATTCCGCAGATATACCCATTCAAAATTTTACTTTCCAAAAATACAAATCAGATCGAATTGAAATCCAGTACTTCATCGAAAATTACAGTTCGAAGGTTCATACAGAATTTAATGAGGGTGATATGATAAGAAAATCAGAGAAATTTTTTTTTCAAATTGTTCTGATGACACGATCATCACGAAATTTTGCATACAGTTGTCTTTCAGCGTCTTCAAACTAGCTGCCATGTTTTATCAGGATTGAATCAGTATTTCTCGAGTTATACCGAAAAAAACAACGATATCGGGAAGAAAATCTCGAAATTTGACCTATTTTTTCCCGATATCTCCAAAACTTATGGTCGCAAAGAACTGAAATTTGGTACACTGCTGTGAAATATGAAGCTCAACGTGCAAGTGGAATTTTTTTTGGTATCATAAAATCATAAAAAATTTTTGGGAAAAAAATTTTGAAAAAATTTTTTTTTTTATTTACTGACGATATGATCTTGACAAAATTTGGCTGAAAGTTGCGCGTTATTATACTCCACCTAATTGCAAAGTTTGAATCCAATCGCTCAAGTAGTTTCTGCAATAAAAAATAAATAACTTCAACATTTCAAGTGGCTGTAACTTCGAAACTATTCGACCGATTTGGCTCATTAACAACCGCGGCATCCCAATGCGCGACCTACCCTGAAAGTTTCAAGTTGCTAGCTCACTCCGTTCGACAGTTATCCTGTCCACGTCTGGCCGGCCGGCCGGACAGAATCGATTTTGACACCGGATTCGTCATCAGTGAGTCCAATCTAGTCGTTGGAGACCATTTTCGGCTCTATCATCGAAAATTACAGACATTTGGACGAAACTATAGCACGCTGTTCCCCTGGAACATGCACGCAAAAATCTAGAAAAAAACTGCTATGTAAGGTTGAAGTATTTCGCATGTTTGTTCTATGCACACTTGTTATCAGTTAGGATTAACACCAAGATATTTAGGCTTCAAACCTACCCCGAAAATGGAAAGTCCATATAAAATTAAGACGAGTCTACTTGATAAAGATTATTAATACATCTTTCGATAGAAAGGTAAAATATGGAAAACTGTGTATTATTTCTGTATTGTTATTTATTATTTTACCGTTTTCTCAAGTCTTTAACTTAAATCGTTTTATGTCAGCTTAATGATTTTGAAGAGCTAAGCTCGGACGGCCTGACAGAATTCTAGCACGAATATTTCTTCGGTGAGTCCAACTCAATTATTTAAGACCATTTTCTGTACAAAATTCCAGAAAACTACATATGGACAAAATAATAACGCTCTTGTTTCCTCAGAACGTTCACGTAAAAAGTTCTATAATCTTATTGTATAGGAGTTTTGGGGAAGTACGAATAGCTGGAAAACAGCAATTGAATGAAATTGTGAATTCAAGCAAACCCGCGATCTAGAAATCCGGTGAATCCCGAAATTCAACTATGTTAACACCGTATACCGAGTAATGAAAGAGTTCAAAAGAAAGTCAACCGACTCAGAGGCAAGCATCAAAAAAATATAAATGTCAAGGGACTAAAATTCTAACGTCAGGATGATTCATCAGAAGACCAATAAAAATGATTCATTTCTTGAAAGTCTGCCGTGATTTCATGGGAACAACATTTGTACCCATGGTTGAAATTTCATAAGAGTGCGACTCTTAAAATACCCATTAATAGATAGCCAGTCTAGCCTATGGTGATGAAGAAGACCTTCGATTCTCGTTGAGCAATATCAACTGAGATGACACCTGCCTGTTCGAATTATGCAACAAGTTGAGTCAGTTTTTGCGCATTTTTTTTCTGGGTTCTGAGGAACAGTGTTTTGTCCAAATGTCTTGAGTTATTTACGAATTTTTTCCCAGAAATGGTCGCTGATAAAGATTCGGATTTCGAAATCTGCTCCGTCCGACACGATAGCTGTCTGAAGTATCGAGCTATAGTGACTCTGTATGTAACGGGTGTTAAAAGTTGAGTTCCGATATTCCCAATCAGTACTGGCCAGTATCAGTAATTTCGAAACGCTTCGTACTGATACGAACAGTTACCAAAGCAGTGCCAGTAAAATCGACTGTCAAAATTTACTGACAAGTACTGGCCAGGAATATCGGAACTCAACTAATATATAGATGGTGCACTGAATTCGTCTGGGTATGTTGACATTTAATAAGTGTGATGTATGACATTTATAAAAATGGCTTCGTACACTATACAACAACGCGTTCAAATTGTTGAATTATTTTATGAAAATCATCGTTCTGTTAAGCGTTTTCAGAACATTATGTGAATTTTATGGTTTACATAATAATCGTCCATCTCAAAGCACTATTGGTCGAATTATTAAAAAATTTCAAGAGAACGGTCTGGTGGAAGATCAAAAAAGTGAAAAATACAGTCGTAGTGGTCGTTCACAAGAAAATATTGATTTGGTTTGTGAAAGTGTTCCTGAAAACCCTGGAATGTACATTAGACGACGTTCACAACAAGTTGGACTTAGTGGGTATACAACATGGCGTATTTTACACAAGGATTTAGCTCTGAAGGCATATAAGGTTCAAATAACACAGGAACTAAACCCATTTTATCATTTAAAACGTCGTTCATTTGTGAATTTCATCGATGAACAACCAGCTGATTTTTCTCAAAAAATCATGTTTTCCGATGGGGCACATTTTCAACCTGGTGGCCTTGTTGATAAACAAAATTGTCGTATCTGGGGCCAGGAAATTATTCATGAGAAACCTATGCATCCTAAACTAGTCACTGTTTGGTGTGCATTATGGTCAGGTGGTGTAATTGGGCCTTACTTCTTCGAAAATGCTTCTGGTGAAGCTGAAACAGTCAATGGTGATCGGTACAGTCGGATGATAATCGAGTTTTTGTGGCCTGAACTAATAAATATTGATCTAGAGGATATTTGGTTTCAACAGGATGGCGCTACACCTCACTTTGCAAATAATACCATTGATTTATTGAGACAAAATTTCCTGGACGAATAATCTCCAGAAACGGTGATGTCAATTGGCCACCAAGATCATGTGATTTGACACCGATGGACTATTTTCTTTAGGGTAATGTGAAAAGCTATAAGAATAATCCACAATCGATTCCTGAACTAAAGGATGAAATCATTCGTGTCATTAGTGAGATAGAGCCTCAATTATGTCAAAATGTCATTGAAAAACTTTAACAAAGGAGTGGACGTCTATAGAGCTGCAAGAGGAGGCCATTTGACAGATATTATTTTTCGTATATAAATGTCATAACTGATACTTCAATTACCAATGAAAAATTTTTGAAAATGAATGCAAATTATGTGTTTTATTAATTATTAAAAAAACGCGCAATTTGAAACACCCTTCAAATGTATCTATATGTATTTATAGAGTAGGCTTAATTACCATCAAGGACGAATTCGTGACTGGGTCAAATCTGGCAATACAAGCATTTTGTCGACATTAATACACGCCCTTATAACATGGGAGCAAATAAATTCAATGTCAAAACTTGAACTGTGTAGATAACTTTATGGTAAACTGCGAAATACTTGTCTTCCGTTGATACTCGATCCGAAGCGAAAACCCAAATTTTTTTAACCTTGACAAAACAATTTTATATTCCATTTTTTCCGCACCCATCTTTTCTGAATAAATACCACTATAGATCGCAGATAGCTTCTCTTTCATTGGTGAAAGGTCTTCGGCAGTGTTTACTTAGAAGGTCTATTCAATGAAAATATCACTTCCAGCTATCCAATGGACTATTATTCGAGATCTCTAATAGATATTGTACATTTGTGTTTGTGCAAACAATGATCTGTTCTCAGGTCATTGCACAGAAAAAGTTAGAAGTAGGTTGGATCGATAACAATCGTTGATCTTCTTTCTATTGTTTTCATGTGAAGCATTCGAATAGCTGCGGTATTGATTAAAGAAATATCACTTGAAAACATCCATTCGGATTAATTTATCCTCAATCTCAAACCTTCGGAATCGTGCATCAAACGAAGCTGATCTCATAATACATATACAGGGTGTTCCTTAATTAAAGGAACAAACGGAGAGGAAAGATTCCTTAGATAATTTTAGGGGAAAAAGTCCCATAAATATGCTTCCGAAATAGTTTCGTTTTCGAGATACATGATGTTAAAGTCTGTTTTTCCAAGTAATTTTAGGATAGTATTCGGATTTCAAAAGATGATTTCATGAGTTTATCAAATCTTTATGAATCATTGAAATAACTATTTGCATTCACTGTGGACAGAATACTGATAACAAAACAGTGTGTAACTTCTCTCTAATCCACTTACACTTTCTGCGTCTAACGCACGTTTCGCAAACCAAGTTTCCTTTGTTAAAGACATATCGTTAGACGCAGAAAGTGTAAGTGGATTAGAGAGTAGTAACAATCTGTTTTGTTTATGACTCATTGGTACAGAGGAAAATATCCATAAAAGCGAATAACTCATTTATTCGCCCTAGCTTACCTACTGGATTATTATGACAAGTTTGATTTTTCTGAGGAGTTCGAGAGAATTGTTCAATTTTTTTGTTCTAGAGAACAAACAGCACGTTATCATTTCGTTACGATGTCTGTAATTTTTGAATTTTGAGCCATATGATCGTAAACGATTGGGTTGAACACCCTGAAGAAAAATCCGTGGTCAAATTCAATTCTATCCGTCCGTCCGTATGTGCTTTTACTTTCGAAGGAAAAGACTTAACGACTTGAAATTGTCAGAATAGGTTTGGAGTCCAAATATCTCGGTTAAGTTCGTTATTGGGTGGACTCGGTTGGATAGTTTCGGAGTTAGGCACATTCGAAATTTTGAGGTTAAGTCCTTCATATCTCAAGAAGTATTGACTCGTTCAAATTGAAACTTCGTTGAAAGTTTTGGAATACCAACACGCAACTTAGAGCAAAATTTCGTGTGGGTCTAGTTGTTGGAAAATAAAAAAAAATGTATTCGAACATTTCCGAAAAATCCGATGAAATTTTTTTTTCTCTGAAAATATTGATGAGATTTCAATGGAATTTGGCACAAACTTCAGATTTAATATTTAACAACAATGTTCCAAATTTCAGTTCGATCCGATATTTAATTTCGGGGATATAAGGAAAAAATGTGCCAAATTTCGTTGTTATTTGGAATTTTAACGTTATTTCCGCAATATCTCAAGAAGTACAAATGCAATCAGATTGGAATTTCGTAAACAGTTGGGGATCACCAACACGCAACTAGATGCAAAATTTCGTGTTGATCTAATTGTTAGAATTTGAACACGTGCGTAAAAGCTGCTGACCTCACGCTAGTGCTTTTCCTATTTTTTTTGCAATCTGTATAGCAGATACGACCAAACTACAAAAAATCATACAGCTTTTCCTTACAATTTTACAAACTAACAGTGGGTCGAAAAAAAAAGAAGTTCCGCAATCGAAATTATCATGTCACATGTTGTAAACCCTAAATTGTAATATTTATAGGTACCAACTTACAGTTGAATATCTGGTGGAATGCAGATACTATAAGAAAAAACTTAAAAAAATTCAAACTTCAACACCAAGTATCTCGATATCGATAACTTTCATGGCCACATGTTTATGGGACTTTCTCCCTTAAAATTTTCCAAAGAATCTCATTTCTATTGAGTCAGTCTTTAGGCCCTGAAACAGGACTATCAAGTTTTCGTAACAAAACTAAGTCAGGTTGGCACCCTTGAAATGTCATCAAGGTCGAAATTATTTGTCGAGACATTGTAAAGTCCTACATATTTGTGTCAAAGACTCTACTGTTTGATTAAGTTACCACTAAACTACCTTGATGTACGCCGTACAACGTCGCGTATTCATCTGACAGGAAAAATAAACCGAACCTAAAATTTATCAATTATACAGAGTGGAATGTTTCAAACTTCCAAAGCCAACCGACTGATGTCATAGAAGTCGATGGATTTTACTGATGTGAAACTACCAAGATTTTATCATTGAAAAGGCCCCGTTGAAGGGATTGTCAAGATTTTATTCTTCTGTGGGTATACACGGTATTCTAACACTTTCTTTATTAAGAGAATTTACTTTTGAATTCCTTAGTTGTTTTGATGTCAAAATTTCACATCAGAAATTTCTTGTTTAACGTGAAATTGCGAAAAAAAAATTGGAAAGGTCGCTCTGCTGAAAAATAGGTATCTTCAAGGTTTTTCAATGGGAAAATATCGTTTTTAGGATTCCGGGAAAAGTAAGAATAATACTTCTGTCACAATAGTCTACGTTGAAGAATAAAGAAAATGTAGAAATAACACTAATGTTTTTAAATTCATATTTTCTGAGATAGGCAGTCGCTATTACATTTTCAGTATCAATCTTTTCAAAAATACAAACAAAACTGGAAATTATGTATTTCTATGAGTACAATCTGAAATAAATATTCAATATTTCGAGACAGTAATTTTCTTTCTGAGAAAAACAAAATTTGAAAATATGAATTTTGGGGTATTGGTATTATTTCCAAACCTCCATTATTTTTCAACGTAGATTCCATTACAACTATGAACAAATGAGGTTCTGATTTGAAAAAATTGAGCTTTCACGTTTTCGAAATTGCCAAATTCGACAATGCTTTCGTGACCTGTATCATGATTTTCGATTGTGACTATTGTGACAGGAGCATTATACCTACCTACTTTTCGCGGAATCCTAAAAACAACATTTTTCCAATGAAAAACCTCGAAGACAACCACATTTAAGCAGAGCGCCATTTTCAATTTTTTTTTGCAATTTCACCTAAAGAAATTTCTGGCGTAAATTCGAGAATTTGACATTATATTACATTATAAAGAATCTATTTTCATAATGGAATATAGGGCTTTCCATTTGGAGACGAAAAAATTAAACCGGAAGTCCCACGAATCTCAAAAAATTTACAAGGATTCATCTCCCTGTCTGAAATTGCAAACGTGAATTTCGATTCGTTCCCAAAAATATTCTAATGAACGGTATCCGTGGGACACCCGGCAGGACCACAAGGACACGGTGAAGAAGCAGACAGTCTCATCAACGAAATTACACAATCAACAAACGTTTTTCGGGAATGTTATTTTCTTCTCTCCAAGGTAATGAGGACCAACGTTTAACTTTAAAATTCTTCAGAATCGAGTTACCGAGCCAATTCCAAAGATTTCATCAATTTTAACTATGAGTCACACAATGAGCAACATCGAGAACGACATAAATATGGATTTATTCCTATGTCGAAAGAGCTAACCTTGCTATTAAATGCTCGAATTGATTCATCTACGACAATATCAATATCCGGTAATTTACCACTATATGACGAAAATTCCTGGAGCTTTCGTTGCAAGATACAAAATATTGCACTGATGACGAAATCGCGAGCATAACGATCATAGAATTTAGGTTGAGAAAGAATACTCGCTTGGTCTGACGTTGATATCTCCAATAAAATGTGAAAGGACAAACATTGTATCGACCTGCAACACTGTGAATAATTTTGGTAGGTAAAATTGGAATATGATTTCAATTCAGACATGATCGTGCCGTTGATTTTTAATAGGGTTTCAACACAGTTAATTCATTGTTTCCTATCATCTGTCAAGCATCCATAAATCTGTGATTCAAGGTCATTGTTATCCGTAGGTGAATGAATCTGAATGTGCACTTATACAGGGTGATTTATGAGTGACCTTACATACGTCAATGGCGGATAGAGGACTTCAAGGCGAGTCAAGATCCGCCGAAAAAAAATGTATTTTTTTCGTTCATTGGTTACGAAGATACAGGGTGTTTTGAATCTTCGTGATGAAACTTTGATTAGCGATATTTCTGAAACCCTTGAAGTTATTTTGTTGTATTTGCCTGTATTATTCCTTCGTTAGAACTTGTCAATATGCCATTCTGGGTAAATTTGAATCCAGGGCCGGGCTCGAAAAATCGGGATATCTCTTTATTTGTTGAAAAAGTTCATTTTCTGACCTCTTTTTTGAAAGACTATTATTTGATTCGAAACGCCAAAAAAAATGCTACAATAATCGCTCTTCAATTTGGATTGCACGCATAAACTGTTTCAACAAAAAAAAATGGCAAAACACCCTGTATCTTCGTATCGAATGAACAAACAAATATTTTCCGTGGATCTCGATTCGCCTTGAAGTCCTTCATCCATCATTGACGTATGTCCGGACGAAAATGCGAACCTTTTTACAAATTTTTATTTTCATGAATGGTCAATAAGATGATATGTAGGAGTTTTATCTTTTAGGTTTTTAAAGGTTTTTCACTCCCAATATCTGAAACAAAACTATTAACAATTAAATAAAATTGTTTTTCTATGAAAAAAACAAATTTTATTCTATTTTTTTTATTTAATTTTTAATAGTTCCATTTCAGATATTGGGAGTGAAAACCCATAAAAAACTAAAAACTGATGCGAAATTCTCCTAAAACAACCTTTAATCGATACATGTAGGAGTTTTCTTGGGGATAAATTGAAGCTGAATTCTATCTGAATTAAATTCATTTCATGATTTCCATTTCACTATAATTCCATATCTGCTCTAATAGGGCATACGACAACTGGGCCTTCGAAATCTTCACTTATTTAATTGATCAATTCACAAGGCATTGCAGCTGAAGATTCTTCAGTTAATACATTACCTGGAGGATATACAAATGATGGCGTGTGAATTAATGAATAAAATAGGAATATTCCTTGAAATTAAAACAATACTTTATCATTACCTGGAATCTTTACAGTTGGGGCATATACGCATTAAGTTCCCTTCTGAATTCAATAGTATGAATTCACATGTGAATTCCCACTTCCGGTGCACTGGAAGTTGGTGTCTACTGCACGAAAAGAGGCAAAAAATTGCAACCTATTTTGATTCCCTTAACAATTTTTTTTCGCGAAATTATATATTCTATCTACTTTCAAACATTTCATGAAATGCTGTCTTCCTGATGGATGTTAGAGGTATATTTTTGTGTATATCTGACCACTGAACCTCTTGGTATTCATTAATTGACTTCAGAAATATAATCGTTACGTATGAATCCTATATGTAGGTTAATGAAGGTGCTAATTCACGGATTTTACATTTCCTAATATTGTACAATTATCTCTTGAATGCAGAAAGAACCGTGAAAATTAGGATTACGCTATGTTTAAATAATAAGAGTTTTCTCAATATTCTATTTCGTACTCAAATTTCTCGTTATTTTCAGATCATGAAATAATCCCAAATAGTTATCTCTGGAAGAATTCAATGTAGGTGCCAAAATAAACTCCTAAGTTTTTTTGAAAGTCTTATTTTAATCTGTCAATTATTCTAGAAAAAAATTCTAATGTTTTATTATGAAGTCGGAAATACTACATCTATCTTCAGAGCCACAGTTCAATAATTAAATACATAGCGGTATTCTTCAGACACCAAAGCACTGCATATTGTTGTAACCTACATTTCAATTCAATTGAAACAATTACGATGATTTAATTGGTGGCACAATTATCAAGCGGACTATTAAGAACAATTATAATCTTAACACATCTCTTGAAACTTTTAATATAACGAAAACGACAAACCACGTTGATTACCTGTAGTTTCTATATAAGTTTCGATGCCTACAAAGCAATTAAATTGTTTTGTATATGATCGCAATGTTTCTTGAAATGATTGGAACGTCTGGTTTTGACCATAAGGAACTGACGATATTATTAAAATTCTGGAAAAATCAAATTTGCTGCTCAAGTTTACTCCTTCTCAAAACTATAGTAGTCAGTGTAAGATTGGTAGAAGCATTAGCAGGTCCTCAACAATTATAAAATGCCTCAACAGCCTTAGCGTGATCTCACAATAATATTCAAAAACATTTTAAAAACATCTGAACTCTCTGTAACCTGATCACCTGACACGATTCACCCAAAAAAAATCGTTATTGTGTTTACGCAGTCGGCCGAAAGAAACAACAAGGTTTGGACCTTATATACAAAGGTCGAATTCGTGAATGGGTAAAATCCGCCCAATGATTCCGTAGATATATCCATTCAAAATTTTATTTTTCCAATATTTTGATTGAATTAGTATTTCTTGATTTATACCAAAAAAACCATCGATATCGAGAAGAGAACCACGAAATTCTACATATTTTTTCCCAATGTCTCCAAAACTAATGGCCGTATCGTATTGAAATTTAGTACACCGCTGTAAAATATGAATTTCAAAGTATAACTGAAATTAATCTCGAATATGAACTATAGTTTCAGAAAAAAAAATTTTTTTAGAAAAAAATTTTGAAAAAAATTTTTTTTTTGATTTGGTAACCATACAATTTCGACGGAATTCAGCTAAACGTTGCGCGTCGTTATGCTTCAACTAACTGCCAAGTTTCAATTTAAGCGCTGCAGTTGTTTCTGAGATATGAGGAAAATAACCTCAAAATTTGAAATCGCAATCTCTCTGAAACTATTCGGCCGATTCGGCCCATTAACGAACGTAACCTTCGTATTCTGAAATGCAACCCTTCCTGAAATTTTCAAGTGTACAGAATCCTCCGTATGCCCGTTATCATGGTGACGGCCGGCCGGCCGGACAGAATCGGTTTTGACATCGGATTCGTCATCAGTGAGTCCAACCTAGTCGTTTAAACCATTTTCGGCTCAATCATCGAAAATAACAGACATTTAGACATAACAATAGCACGCTGTTCCTTTAGAATATGCGCGCAAAAATGATTGAATTCCATCTGGATATTATGCTAATAATTCTTCTCAAAATAAAATCCGATTTTCACAAAACCCATGTAGTAAAAGTAATTAATCAATCTATCAGGAATTGCTGATGATTGTCAATATCAGATTGCAAGCATAATTTTATTTTCAAATAACGATAGACGATCATAACAACGAAAGTGTTGTATTTAGAATGGTCAAAAATAAATTGTTTCAACTTGTTTATTGACTCCTAATTCGTTCCTATGCTATATTTTTTTGAAAATCTATTATGTACACATCTATCCAAATAAATTTGACTGGGAAAGTAGATATATCTGTTGAAAGGGTTACATTGCAGGTTGTAATCAACAATCAATATAAACCAAACGACAATTCACCTGAAATTTTATTGAAAATTACAATACAGTCGTTAGTTTATCTTACCGAAAATAACCTGAATTATTATAACTAATATGTGCGATATCTTGCATTGCTTGGTTAAAATTGTATACCAATCTCAGACAATTCAATAACTCTGATGATTATTTCCTTCTGATGAAAAAAAAAACGAATAAATTATATTGCAAAACTTTCCGAAATACACTGATAATTCAGTAACTTACACTTCAATGCTATGATTAACTGGCTTGATTGACCAATTTTGTCCAATCAACTCGATCGACCGTCAAGCGAAGTATTTATGTTAATCAGTACCCAAAAATGAAACCCCAATAGTGCTTGATCGGCAAACAACGGCCGTTGATCGACGATTTATTGATCGAGCCGTCGAATAGATTATTGAACATAGAATACGGTGTTGGTCGAATCATTAAACGCTTGATTGCCCGATCAAGGATGGACGTTTTGTGAAAATGGACGTAAATCCATCACTTACTCCCTGTATCTACATAGTTCTGCTTTCAATATATGAAACGCCTAAGTCATTATTGCAAATCGTCCTTATTTCATTGCCAACCTATTTCCGTTGTTTAATTCCACAGGATCTCCCGTACATAGAAGATGCTACCTTCACATGGTAAATAATAAGAATGAGTTACGTCGTAATTGTGAACCTATAGAAATGCAGATAACAGGAATGTGTGTAATTCGTCTCAAATGAGTAACTCCGCAAAGCTGAACCAGCATCTCAGTGCGCATCACATCATCAGTAACATTAATTTTAACGGTATACTTTTATCACTTACCGGCGATGTACAGATGCGTAATCAGAGCGATTCGAGATCAAAACAAGTAAATAGGAACAGATTTTATGCTTGAGAGATAATTGAATGTGAATCATTCTGAATTATTGTAGACTTAATTTACATATTTTGCAGTCTTATCATGAGATTCTCTGACCGAAAATTGTATGGAAAGAAAATGGGAAACATAGGATCTATTTTCTGTGGCCTGTGTTCTAATGGAGAAGAATTATATTTTTAAATTCTGAAAAAAAATCATCCAATCTTTTTCGGAAGATGAAATATATACATATGCAGTGTATCAGTTGAAAAAGGTTCTCATCACGTTTTTTTTTATTTTCATTTCCAGAAAGAATGTATAAACAACATAAATAAATAACAATTGAAAATTCTTCTTGAACCATCGAGAATTGCAAAATATAGCTTTGGTTCATCAGGGACATTGAATGTATTTCAATTCGAATTGGAAGCATCTCAATTTAATCTTCGAATTTTAAATAAAGTCAGAAGCATTATTTTGTATTTGAGGATGAGGTCACTCTCTTAATGCAATGTTGGAGTATCCACGTAATAATAGTAATAATAATAATAATATCTTTCTTATTCAACAGTTTAAGCCATTCACAGGTCAATGCAAATATAAAATACAAAAAAAAACAAAAGGAAGCATAGATACGAAAGAAAGTCAAAAAAAAATTTATTTGATCTACGATACATTCCCTGAAAAAATATAAATAGCTGACTTGACTAAATTTCCCCTTGATGAGGAGAATATATCTTGGCAAACACAAAATGAGTTAAAGTTCTCACGTATTTTTGTATTAGACGTTAGATCTGTCTGGCTTGAAAATCAGGAGAGTTTTCGAGTTAAACTTGAAACGCTAAAGTTGTCTCTCCGCAATATTTCCGAACAATAAACATTATAAAAGACCACATTAGAAAGTAATGATGAAGAAGCAATTATCCTTCTCATTTCTCACACAAGATTGTATTGTCACATCTTCGGGGTGGATATACTCCATCAGTCCTAAATAGAAAGAACTTCAGGAATCTTCTTTCAACACTCACAAGTTTTCTCTCATGACACTCATATATGGGACTCCAGAAAACACTGGCATATTCTAACTTTAAAAGAATAACTGCATTATACAAGATTTTAAGACAGTTCATCTCAGTGAAATCCCTGCAATTCCTAACCATGAATCCATGGCAACATCCAAAACCATCTGTGAAATGTACTCAACAAACGTCAGCTCCTTATAAAACAAAACACCCAAATCCTTGAGACCAATATGCCTTTCGAGTCTTTTACACTTTCATTCATAATCGTAGGAATATATTTCAGTTCTTCTCGAGAAACTCATAATTTTGCATTTATCGACGTTCAATCTCAATTTGTTCTGTTCACGCCAACTCAACATCAACTGGACCTGAATATCGAAGTTCCCCATGAAAGAAAAAAGTTTCAATTCGTCACCAGAACGAAGCCCTTCACAAGGAACCAACTCTAGTAGATCATTAATGAACAAAATGAATAAAAGTGGTCCAAGATTCCATCCCTGCGGTATACCGGAAGATGGAAAGTAACTGACAGAACTGTATCCATTATAACTCACAAAGTGATCATGTTTGGACAGATGAATCCAACAGTCTAATTGCTCCTTTGTCCAAAACGTAATTGCTCAATTTGTGCAACAAAACATCATGCTGAATTCTGTCAAAAGCCGTAGCAAAATCAGAGTAGATAACGTCAAGGTGGCCATTTTTATCCAACACTTCTGAAACAAACTGTGTGAAGGGGACGAGATTTCTAACCTCTGATATCTTACGAACAAAACTATGTAGAAGTATATAAAATACCGCAAAGAAATGATCATTCTATTATACAACATAATCTCGAAAACTTTAGAAAAATTACTTAGAATGGAAATGGGCCTGTAATTTTCCACTAAAGATCTGGATCCAGACTTGACTTTGTTTTTTTTCCAATGATCAGAAAACTTTCCAGTAGATACGGAAAATTCAAATATGAACTTAAGTGGCCTGATCAAAAATTCTGCACAATTCTTAACAAGAAGCGCAGAACTTTCGTCCACACTAGAAGTCATTCTATTTTTCAAACTTTTAATGGCACTTTAGATCTCCTATTCCTCAATGTTTTCGAAAGAAGTGGGGGGAAGTTTTTACAGAACCTCCAGCAGGTATGAACGGTTCATCAAGACTGGAATGAACGGTCTTGAATAATAATTGTTTCTATACTCTATTCACTCTTATAAACTATTCCGGTTGGCCTTGATTTAGGTCTATCAAGTTTTTTCAATTAAAACTGAGGCAGATTGGCACTCGTAAAATATCGGCAAAGTCAAAATAATTCTCAGCGACGTTGCCAAATGCCAATGTCAATTTCTACTCTCAATCTCAACATAATCATCACGCTTGGAAACTAAAAATGTCGAAGGTAGTTTTGAAGAAGCAGAGACAAAGTATCAGGAAGTGCTATATGTAGAATTGAAATCTGTTTTTACTGATAGTAACCCTGATAATTTAGAATCAATAATTTATCACAAGCTATCCTACATTTTCGACGTATGTGAGTGATAACCCAGTGTATCGTTCACATAGATTCCCAAGAACTTTTTAAATTGAGTTAGTTCTTTTAAGGTTACACAGGTTTTGTAGTACTAATACATTTTCATAATGGAGTGTTTCAAGTTGTGCTACAAGGTGTTTAAATGTCTTCTGTAGTAATTTTTCTGGAGAATTTCGAAAAGTAGGGAATTCCATATGTTTTTGTATGTTCTTTTAGAAGTTTAACTGCAGGGCTATTCGAGTACTCATATCATTTTTGGAATGAACTATCCCAAAGTAATAGACTACTCTATCCATTATTTTTCAGTAAAATTTCAACAGCCGATTCTTGTTTTCCGTACAAGAAAATAGCATAACTGAACCATGTTTATATAGATGCGTGAAATATTTCCTGTGTCAACAAAAGAAAAAGTTTATTCAACTTTCGCCAGGTATTTTGAATTATTGAATTCACATAATATTTTCTCAAATTCATTATTTTCCCAAAGTGAATTCACATTTTGACGTGAATACTACGACCTCTATGTAGTGAAGACAACGTTGCGTAGTTATATGACAGGAAAATGACTATAACCTAATATTTTCAAAATATACACGGTGAAATGTGTCAGAATGTCATGGCCAACCGGGATAGTTTATAAAAGTGAATGGAGTATATGTGTGCTAACTACGTAATCTGATTTTGAATGAAAGTATTTTAAAATTATTTCTGAAAGCATTTAACACTCCCTATGGATTTTCTGATGAATATTCAGAAAAGCAACCCAAAAACAATAAAATCGATTTTATGTTATTATTTCATTCGTATCTCCACAATCAAAGCCCTTCAACGATATCATATAAGCTTCGCCGAACAGGAAGACATGTCATGCAAGAAACGTATTTACGCAGTATCGATGTATCCGTTATTCAATATTATGACGTAATTCAAAAACCGATCACTGACAAAATTGAACTGGTTTCTCGAATTCGTGGTTACTTCTAGAAGACATGTTCGAAGTAAGTTGTGCAAAAAATAAAACCACTTTCTCTTGCAGTTTGTGACTAGCAAATGCGCTAACCAAGAACAGATTTCGACGATAATCCACAGAGTGCTAAATCAATTTGAGTATGATCAGTAGAAAACTGGCGATAGATGTCTGCCTCACTTTTAACCGATGAGAATTGAGTGTAAGTGAAAGTGGGTCACTTGGTACAGAGAATTCAAGATACTCGTTAATATGGCATGGTTGAGAACAGCTGTTGGGTGATAATTTTGCAAGATAACTTTTAGTGTATGCTGGAGTGTCGACAACATATCCCAATGGGGGTTTTTCCTGAATTTGGGTTATTACTGCAAATGCAAATTTGAACATAATTATTATAGGTTTGATTCATCATTCTCCCAAATTACCTTCAGAAAGTATTCGAAATCAGATTTCAAAATTGGGGTTTGGGATATGCCAGGCATGCACGAAGTGACAACGGTGTTTAGTAGAATAGCATTTTCTGCTATAGAATAATGAAATATTCTGTGGTACACACGTGTTTCTAGTCAATATAACCAAACAATTTCAGTTTGCGATTTGTCAGTAATATGACAGTATGACAGTCTGTGCTCTTCTTTTTCTATTCCTTGGTCGTTGTCTTATACTATAACCAGATCGAAGTATAGCTATCTCTGTTTACCTAAGCAAAGTAACACATTTGATGTCCTTTTCTTTCCGAGAAAGCTGAATTCGACGTTGCCATATCGTGGACTCAAGACAAATCTCTTTAAATGCAAAAATCCCCACTTTTATTCTTCAGTTTAAGGTGATCAAACATTTTTTTAAAAATATAATATTGAAATTATATATTTGAAATGTGATGTTCTAAAGGATTTTCATGAAAATAACTCCATTTTCGTTTAAAGGAAAAACCCCCATTGTAGTTCATCAATTTTTGTGAGTAATAAACATAGAAAATGCAACCCTGGCAAACTTCCGACATGTTTTCTCAGTTTATATAATAAAACATTTCAAGGAAACAACAAAAAATAATTCGCCAAATAATAGTTCTCACGAGGAGGTATTTATTAATTTCACAGGAATCCGACAACATAAACAAGAAATTAGGAGTCTTTAGGTTAAACTGTGGTACATGTCCATATGTATGTATGTTGGCCAAACGGGCAGAGCCTTCGAAAATAGGATTAAAGAACATCAGAATTCCCATATTAATAAGAAACCAAACTCCACACCACTTATAAAAACAGAACATGAATTCGACCACAACTTCAAAATTCCCGATACAGAAAACAAGATCAATAGATTGAACCTTTTGGAAATATTAGAAATAAACAGGTCCCATAAAAAACAGATTTTACTCAACGACCAAACTGACCTGATACCCTATTGGTGAATGTCTTCGAATGAACTTGCTGGAATTTCCATACATTACATAATATTTTGTCACGTTTATCGGTTTCAACTTGTATTTAATGAAAACGGTTTGTTTAAGTAGTTTGTTATCACACACACCTGATGAAGTCACAATGTAAGTGTCGAAACAATTGTTGTGAAATTGATAGATATAAGCGGAAATAATGTGTTTTACTTTAAACAATATCAAGATGAATTTCCGTTAAGTAAAGACCGAAACAATTAAAAACTTAATTATTGGCCAATAGTTCTAATATTAAAAAGTATAAGGGGAAATTTGAATAATTCATTTTTGAAAAATATTTCCATCGTTTTACCAAAATTTTTGCAATCCTCTATTTTTTTGTGTACCTACTAGTTTCGACTCGGTGCTCGATAGCTTGAGGAAGGAAAGAGCCAAACACTTACAATCCTATCAATCGAGTACTGGATTTTAATTCGATCTAATCTGTATTTTTGGAAATATTGGAAAAATAATAATTCAATGGGCATATCTGCGGAATCATTGGGTGGATTTTAACCATTCACGAATTTGACCTTCGTAATTAAGTCCCAAACCTACTCTACAAATATCTAGTTTCTAAGTTGTTACTTTCGGAAGATATTATGTTTATAATTGTGCTCGTCATCAGCATTTTCAAACTGTCTGCCAAATTTCATAATGATTCAATGAGTAGTTTTTGAGTTATTCCTGAAAAAACAACGGTGCCAAGAAAAAAACTACAAAACTCAATTTTTTTTCCAATGGCTCCAAAAATTATATTTGTATCGAACTGAAATTTGGTACAATGCTGTGAAATATGAAGCTCAAGGTTGACGACATTTTTCTTCTGAATATAGGATAATTCCCTTGAAAAAATTGTGAGAATTTGTTTTTATATTTCTCCACGAAATTCTGAAAAAGATACGCGCCGTGGCATTATGTTTCAACTAACTGCCAAGTTTCCATCCAATCACTCCAGTGTTCCTGAAATATCTAGAAAAACTCCGAAACCGTTCGGCTGATTTCGCTCATTAACGAAATTGACTACAGGATTTTGAAATATATATATTGAAAATTTTGAGTCGATATAATATTCCATACGCTCGTTATTGTGCATACGACTGGCAGGACAGAATCGATTTCGGCACCGGATTCGTCATGAGTGAGTCAAACGTAGTCGTTTGAGATCATTTTCGGGAAAAAAATCGAAATTTACAGACATTTGGACAAAATGATAACACGCTGTTTCCCTGAACATGTGCACAAATAGTGTTTGATCCTCGAGTTCCAAAAAAATGAATAAAATTCATTTTAAGGTTTGTACCATTAAGGGAATGCTGTTGTCCCCTCGAAAAAGATTTTTCGAAAAAAAAATCATTTTAATCCCAATATAGTCCGTGAAATACGGTGGTGATTAAGATACTCCTAATGTTGAGACAGCCTGTATAATGCTTCAACAATCTTCGAAAAGGGTTTCCAAAGGATAAGGTCTGGTAATTTCAGGATAATAGTTGGTGTACCAAATTTCATGAGTTGAGATTGGTTGTTCTCTGTTCAAACTTTTATTCACAAATTCTGAAATCCTTTCAACCGATAAGCAAGATTTTCCACTCAGACCAAGCAAAAACAATCATTAGCGATAAATTCAACTTTCTCATTTTTTGTACTTTGAGTAAAGGTTACAGATTTCCAATCAAGCCATCGTACCTAATAAGGAATTGAAAAACCAATATTTCTCAAGAAAGAATTTTACTTTCATCCACAGTTGAATAAGACAATTTGATGGAAATGTAATTCACCTATTAAAGAATAACTGTTATTTTTGCAACCAAGTGAAATCATAATGAACCATTGTACGATAATTCCTATTATTTGAATAATTTCACTGTCTGCAAGAAATTCTGTTTTCTTCATGAAGAAAGTTGATTACCTCAGTACGGCTTACATCTATGAAATTGATTATGCCATTGATTATAATGTTTATAGAAAAGTTCATCTCAGTTCTGTACAAATTTTGGAAATGGTTGTCATTTTTTATTTGCGCGTATGTTCTAGGGTAACAGCGTACTATCGTTTCGTGCAAATGTCTGTAATTTTCGAATTTTGAGTCGAGAATGGTCACAAAGGGCTAGGTTGGACTCACTGATGACGAATCCGGTGTCAAAATCGATTCTGCCCGGCCGGCCGGCCGTCCGTTTGCACAATTACGGGCGTACGGAGAATCTTATCGACCTTAAACTTTCAGGGTAGATTGCATTTCAAAATGAGACGGTTAAGTTTGTTATTGGGCGAAATCGGCCAAAAGGTTTCGTAGTTAGAGCCGTTGAAATTTGTGGTTATTTCCGTGATAATTCGGAAACTACTGGAACGATTAGATTGAAACTTGCCAGTTAGTTGGAGTGAAACAAGCACAACTTTGTGCAGAATTTTGTAGAGATCATGCTGTGAGTAAATTGAAAAAAAAGTTTTTCAAGATCTTTCTTGAAAAAAAAAATTTTTTTCGAAAACTATCCATTATATTCGGAAAATTTGCTCAATCGTTGACCTTCATATTTCGCAGTAGTGTACCAAATTTCAGAATAAGTTTTGGAGATATTTCGAAAAAATATGTTTTTTTCCTGGATATCGTTTTTCTTTACGAAATAACTCAAAAATTATCAATTCAATAATAATGAAACTTAGCAGCTAGTTTGAAACTGCTAATTTTCAACTTTGTGATGATCGTGTCATCAGAACATATTGGGAAAATATTATTTTGAATGGGTATATCGACGGAATCATTAAGCTGATTTTACCCATTTATGAATTCGGCCTTCTTAATTGAGGTCCAAACCTAACTATACTGGAGCTTAATTTCGAAGGTCGAATTCGTGAATGGGTATAATCCGCCCAATGATTTCGTAGATATATACCCATTCAAAATTTCATTATCCCAATATTTCATCACGAAATTTTGCACAAAATTGTCTTTCAGCATCTTTAAACTAGCTGCGCTTTACCTTGATTGAATCAGTATTTCTTGAGTTATACCGAAAAAAACAACGATGTCTAGAAGAAAACCACGAAATTTTACATATTTTTTCCGAATATCTCCAAAACTAATGAGAATATCGAATTGAAATTTGGTACACTGCTGTGAAATATGGAGTCCAAAGTATGAGCTGATTTTTTCTCCGAATGCGTGATAAACAGTTCGCAAAAACCAAAAAATTTTGAAAAAAAATTTTTAGAAATTTACTGTAAGTATGATCTCAACAAAATTTCGCAGAAAGTTGGGCATACTCAAACTAACTACCAAGTTGCGATCCAATCGTTTCGAAACTGTATAGCCGATTTTGCCCATTAATGAACTTAACCGTCGCATTTTAAAATGCAACCTACCCTGAAAGTTTCAGGTCGATAGGATTCTCCGTACGACCGTAATCGTGCCTACGGACGGACGGCCAGCTGGCCGGCCGGGCAGAATCGATTTCGACACTGGTTTCGTCATCAGTGAGTCCAACCTAGTCGTTTGAGACCATTTTCTGCTCGAAATTTGAAAATGACAGACATTTGTACAAAACGATAGCACGCTGTTCCCCAGAACATGCGCGCAAAAACCACGGTGTTGTGAAACAATTGCCCTGTAAATGCATCTCTACCATAATTAATAGAAGGTGTTCACTGTTTTATAATATTCCTAGTAATCAGGTTCATAATTATACCCCTCAACGGGTACTTGCATTAATATTCATCATTAGAAGTTAACAGATTTGCTCTGATAAATAATTTTTATTGTTGATAATTAATAACAGTTCTCTATATTGAATACATATGCATCGAATAACTGTAATGAATTCTTGAATGAGTAGAAACTTTGTCCATGTCGAACCCAACTCTGCAACCTTCTATTTTATGAATTTTGCATTTTAATTCATTAATAGCAATATAATCATTAGAATGTTTTGTTGTTACCTATATCAAGTTCACTTTGGAAATTCTTGGATTGTTTGAATTTCCGACTTGGTCAAATGATGAATATGAAATATAAACTCATTTAATTGAGTGTGAAGATTTTATTGATTAGATTTTTTGACAAGTTTTAAAACAAATAGTTCATGTAAAGATGGGTCCCGAATGTTTCATTTTCTAGATATAAACACAACAATTAACTTGGTAACTATACCTACTTAAAGATTGTGAGAAAAGATCATTTTCAAAAAATTTCTCCTCATATCTCTCATGTTGCTTCAGGCGATCAAAATATGAACAAAAATCATAATACAAAAAAATATATTAATTTTAGGAGATTGCTCTGAAAAATATGAATACATCGAATATTCGGCGGCGTAAATTTTTTCGGGCATATTCTTTAAAATGCTCTGAAAAATGTTATATTGTGTCAAAACTCCAGGGATATTTTCAAACGAAAATTGATGACTTGGTTTCTTTATTTGGGTATACCATCTTCGATACAAAAAACGGTATTTTGAGTTACCACAAACGTATATGTGCTTTTTGAAATCATAATTCAATTTATACTGAAATCATTGGATTTACCTAATTTGGCGTAATTGAGATTTGCTGAACGATCAACAATTCCAACAGCCATAGTGAGTTGAATTTTTTCGATTCCTCTGCCATCACATCGTGAGAAAAGCACAAGGTAATGTTGTATATTCAAGAAGATGTCCTAGATAATCGAGAAGTAATATATGCGTCATTCTCATAAAACTGAACCTGATGAATATCGATTAAAGCTTATTTTGGGAGGATTTTGCATAATAATTTAGTTTTTCTGAGTTTCCAATATCTGAAACAGAACTATTAAAAATTGTATTTTTCATGAAACACGCCCTTGCGGGTTGCAGCATTAAACTATTTGTCAAGGCATTGTACAAAATACTTATACAATGGTCAAGGGCAATTTCTTGGATAACAGATTGCCTGATGAACAATACCAAAACAATATAAACGATAAACAAAGCGAACTGCGACGTTTCAGAGTACATCTCTGACTCTTTCATGAGACAAACGAGAAAACTTTTAGAATTGAAGTGAGGCTGTATTTTTTGTGTGATAGTTTCCTATACAGGGTGAGTCTTTGGCCTTGCAGAATATTTTAACAGAAGATTCCTGAAGCCAAAAGAAACACTTTTTTCCCCTACCATTTTTTCCGATTCGGCTTGGTTCGTAAGATAGAGACTATTGAAAATCCATAAAAAAATTTAATTTTCGATTATATCTCGCGAACGATCTCATCGAATGAGATGATTTTGGAATATAATTTTTTATTGATACGATGAATGTTCCTGAATTACAAAATTTCATCCACATCCTCCAGTTTCTTTAATATGACCATAACATTTCATAAAAATACCAGAAATTCAAAGAATCCAACTTTTAAAAATAGTTTGAATGCTGTTCAACAAATTTTTGACCATTTTGGAAAGTAAAAGTATTCTTTGTTTTTTTTCGTATGATGCGCCATTTTCGACTAATCTGAAATTCAAAAATAAAAAATATCTGTGAAATTCCGAGAATTGGGTACTTTGGCTGAATGCAACTCTGTTCAAAAAATTCACAGAATTCAATTTTTCCGCGTTGCCACGTCTGAAAGTTGAGAATGGAATCCTAGCATTTTTTATTTGGAATGATTTGTAAGCGGAGTAGCCGACTTTGGCCAATTCACAATGGACGTGACCGTAAGAATCCCGCAACTCGTGCGTAAAAATCAAAGAGGAAACTACAAAATTCATAAGTACCAAAATCTTCACAATAGGTTCAACTTTGCTTTTGACTTCCATAAGTCGAATGGAGTTCTATTCTTATTCCTTATGATTTCTGTTGTTCAATTCTTACATTTTGATTAACTTCTCACTTTTCCATGATAATGGGGATTCTTACTGGTTTGAATGCAATCTTTCTGCTGAACCAAATTTCTTGAAATTATGTACAGAACTTTGATAGTATTTATTTTGAGGAATTCTTCAAATGCGCTTTCATAACATAACAACCCATGGTGGAAGAAAACCACCATGACATAACCTTAAAACCACGGAGCCACAGATTTATAGTTCAGTTCAGAATCATAGACTATAGAAGTGTATACATAGAATTAGCATATTGTTGTTTGACTTCGAAGAGTTCTTTCTTTCTGTTCGTCAATTTGGCAACGTTTGTACGTTCATAGATAAATTAGGTACAAATTGAAGATGAATCTCAAACCTAATATGAGTGATAGCTAGATGAATTCCTCATTATCGAAAATGAAACCAAGAGAAGAATATTCATCTCTTATCGCCCACGAAATTTGGAATACCTTACTTGTTTATTGTACTATAAATACAACTTTTTTCACCAACTGGAATGTAAAAAGTAAGTTGACGCTTGTTTTCATAACAGAGTTGCTTATTTATTTGAATGGTATATCTTAGGCTTGGAAAAACATAGATTAATCGATTTCAAGCGATGGACCAAAAGCTCCGGTTATAGTTTCGGTTATCCAAGATGACATATAGGCAAGGGATTATCTGTCAATGTGGATAACCATAACTATAACCGGAGATTTCGGTCCATCGCTTGAAATCGATTATAGTATAGCAAGGAGTAAATGATTAAAATTTGGAGAAAAAAATCGTGAAGGTTTTTTCATGTAGGTAAATATTTTTTGTTAGTTAAATATTGTAGTCGTTTTCTGCAAATTTTTTGAATTTTACAACAAACCAGCTGTTCGAGGAGATCCAAAGTCGATGTCTAGTTGTTGTTTAAATTCCTAGAGCACGTGTACGTGCAATTTATCGCAAGCCAAGTGAATTTGAAAGAGGTCGAATTATTGGTCTACGGAAGGCGGGGTTGTCATTTCGAGTAATCGCTAACAGTACGAACAGAAATCCAAACATTGTTATGAGATGTTGTCAAGCGTGGTTTAATAATGCCCGAAATCGAAGAAGAGTAGGCGCCGGACGTCGAAGGGGCACAAATGAAGTTCAAGATCGACGTCTAAGATTTATGGCCATTAGAAACAGATTTGCGACAATTCGATCTTTGGCTGATGAGAGGTTAGGAGAACAAGGCCATCCTGTAACTGTCCGAACGGTTTACAGCCGTCTACGGTCTTTTGGATTGCAGCATTATCGACCCCATCTTGTGTTATCTCTTACGGTTGAGCATCGCCGGCAACGATTACAGTGGTGCAGAGAACGACAAAATTGGAATGTGGAATGGCATCCGGTCGTCCTTTCTGATGAATCTCGATTCTCCTTGGGTGCACATGATGGCCGAAAATGGGTTAGACGACGTCGGGGAGAAATACGTGGCACTCATTTTGATGTTGAGCGTCATGTACACCGGACAGTAGGCGGTATGGTATGGGGTGCTATTGCACATGCAAGTATGTCACCTTCAATCATTATTCGAGGTAACATGACAGCGCTGCGTTACGTTCAACAAATAGGGGAGCCATATGTTCTCCCTTTCCTAAACTGGCTGGAGAATCCAATATTTCAGCAGGATTATGCTCGACCTTATGTTGCCAGAGTAAGTTTAAACTTTTTTGAAGCGACCCATGTGAATCTTTTGCCATGGTCGCCTAGATCCCCCGATCCTTCGCCCATAGAGTATATTTATCCCAGCCCCGACTGACTTTGACGTCTCTGAGACATGAAGTACAGGTAGCTTGAGATAGTATCCCTCAAAAAAAATAGACCATCTTCTTGCATCAATGCCAAGACGTGTTGGGGAGTGTATAGATAACCGCGGTGGACAAACACATTATTAACAAATTTAATAGAAAAATTTTTTTTCAAATTTTAATCATTTACTCCTTGCTATACTATCTATGTTTTTACGAAAAAAAATCAAAATTTAAACAGCTCTTTCTGGGTGTTACATTTTCTCTGTCAGTAAAGTATATAATTCATCGAATTTTCTGAAACAAATGATAGAAATATGCCCATACCTTTTTTTTGAGTATGGATTTAAGCTTCTTTTTGATTTTGCATCAGTTTTTTAGGTTTTTTCTGGTTTTTCACTCCTAATATCTGAAACAGAACTATCAAAAATTAAATAAAAAACACAATTTAATTCCATTTTAAATAGTGGTGTGAACACCCAGGAAAACTCTCAAAAATGAGAAACCTGATGAACTTCTCCATCTAGATGTTTTGCAATCGAAATAGGTAAATTGCCGAAATATTTTCACTATTACGACTAAACTCAAAAATAAACCGTGAACGCTTTATCATATGTTAAATCATGGTAAGTTGTGGGTTCTTTGAAATATAGTCAAAGACGTCGAAAGAAAAATGATTCATAATATTGAAGGTGAAAGTTGAAAGAACTGAGTTTCTGGAATTTGTAGAAATATAGGATCATATTACGAGCAAGCACTGGACATCTTTATGGTTCAGGTCAGGTTGCAAAGCTTGAAATGTCGTAACGTGAAATTCCTGATACCATGTTTGTAACGCTGGCAGAAGAAGTGGGCGCTTTTCAGAGTTCACTGGTCCTGAATACATATTTGAATTCCCAGTTCGCAACTGGCAACTCGTCTCTGTATAAAATTGAACTATTTCCATATTCATTCCAGCTATAACATGAAACATACATGGATCTAACGGCAAACTCTTGGAAATGCAGAAATAATGTACACAGTTTGCCGCTTATAAATGTTACTTGTTCACAATTTACAGGGTGTGATATTTTTCGTTAACAAACTTGCTCAGTAATTAATAACACCGCGAGTAGTGATATTTGGCAGAAGCCTGCTTGTTATATAGGAAAAATACAATTTGGGACAACTCAGTATTACACCCCATTCACTTTAATAAACTATCCTGGTTGGCCATGATTCAGGTCTAACTAGTTTTTTTACTCAAACCTGACTCAGGTTGGCACTCATGAAATATCAGCAATGTGAAAATAATTCTCAGAGACGTTGCAAATGCTAATTTCTTCTGTAAATATCAACATAATCATCACGCTTGAAAACTAAAAATGCCGAAGGTAGTTTTGAAGAAGCAGAGACAAAGTATCAGGAAGTGCTATGTAGAATTGAAATCTGCTTTTTCTGATAGTAACCCTGATAATTTGGAATCAATAATTTATCGCAAGCTATCCAACATTTTCGACGTTTGTGAGTGAAAACCAAGGAATTATATTCCATATGAATATTTATTTTTAGCTGCACATCACCACAATAAGGAAGATTTTAAGTGGAAGAGACTACAAAGAATTTCCTTCTATTTTAAATTTGGAATTATAATTTGAAAAATGAACACTTTTCGATTGATACGCTACTCACTTTTGCAAAGGAACATTTGGAATATAATGGAGGACGGGCATCACTTTTTGAAATTACAAAATCAATGGGTTACAAATACTAAAGGGTAAATGAATGCAAAATTTTATGTGAACAAAAACATGTTGTTGCAGCCAAAATTACTTTCCTGCGCAAGTCTTTACAGTATAAATCACTGTATGAGAATCTCAGATTTGTGTGAACAAACATTTTGATAAATACGTGACTACAACTACCTCTATATAGAGAGGACAACGTTTTTCATTTATCTGACAGGAAAACGACTATAACCTAACATTTTCAAAATATACACGGTGAAATGCGTCAGAATGTCATGGGCAACCGGGATAGTTTATAAAATTGAATGGAGTATACATAATGCATGAATGGCAATATTCGGATAAATACAATAAAATTTCGATTGCAAATATCTCTGAAACGGATTATAATCATGATTCTGAGTTGGAATACATGTTCAACAAACAAATCTGTTGTTCGAAATTTTCCATGTATCCTTATACCATTCTCACAAATAAAATAAAAAATACAGCATATTTTGTTTATGGAATTGGGTACACCTACAACGCCGTCTATGAGCGACATCGAAATGAGTAACATATTAATTTCTGCTGAAATATTCCCTGATGTAAATATTCATGTTGCTACTACTATGCATATAATAATTATAATCATAGCAATTTTCAGCGAATAAATCTCGCACCCTGTATCTCTCGCAAAATTTGTATAAGGCAAGCAGTCCGACTTAGGGTCGGTATTATAAAACTCATTTTGGCCACAGAGAGCAGTTAACTCTAACGTTTTTGAACCACAATTCACAAGTTAACTTCTAGTTATCTATCAAAATATTTTTATAATACCGGCCATTAAACGTCATGTAGGTACGTCTAATATCTCCAGTTTTTTTATTTCCATTCCGTTTTAAATGACCCGGTATACATATAATAAGAGTTCGCGGAGAGTTCTGAAAATGCTAAAAAATCTACTTTTTATGGGTACTTTGTCCACAATTCACCGTTTTTATTCGCTAATACAGAGTGTACCAGGGAGGAATATACCAAAAAGTTAAGGAAAATTCATTTTTTTTTCAAATTCACATTGCTATGGGGACTAAAAATTTCCAGTATAAATATCTTTCGTAAACTTATCTTCAGCAAGTTCACATAGTTTTTTTTTCTAGAAATATTATTAGAGCATAATTACTTTGAGTGATAAACCAAAATGATTTCGTCACGTATTCTGAGATTCAATTTATAATCATCATCAAAGTCTACGAGCTTTTGTTACAATAATGATTCAACTTTCCTGAACTAACCTTTACAAATCCCATCAATCATGAAAATTATGTGCAATTATGTTTCGAAGACACCCTTGATAATGATTTCTTTCTTTTGCAAAATTGTTCGTGATCTATCAAATATCTGCACTCTGACCCATCATTGGGACCCAACAAATGCAGCTTGAATTATCATAAATGAAATTTTTTCAAATATGGTGAATAGTTTCAGGAAAAATATTTAACAAAATAATCTTGAAAAAAATTTTTAGAAAAAATCTTGAAAACAATTTTTAGAAAAAAATCTTGAAAATTTTATTTTCAATTTACCGTCAGTACGATCTCAACAAAATTCTGCGAGAAGATGCGTGTCATCATGCTTCAACTTACTACCAAGTTTCGTTCCAATCACTCTAGTATTTCCTGAAATATCAGGAAATAACCTCAAAGCTTCAAACGGCTATAACACCGAAACCATTGAATCGATTTTGCCCATTAACGAACTCAACCGCGGCATCTTGATGAACAACCTACCTTGAGAGTTTCAAGTCCATAGCTTGCTCCATTTGACAGTTATCGTGTACGAAAATTATAGAAATTCGAACAAAACGATAGCACGTTGTTCCCCAGAACTTGAGCTCAAATTACTATTGTTCTTCGTTGTAACATTTCTAATAAGCAAGGCTGGGCAAAAAACAAGCTTTGCTTAGTTGAAATACAAATTACTAAATATTTATTCGCAGGTATTTGAAATACAAAATACAAAATATTTTCAAGTAGGGTATTTGAAATATAAAATACAAAATACAGTATTTAACTATTTTCATTTGAAATACAAATTACAAAATACATTCAGGTGTTCGTAAAATGTACAAAGAGTACAACTAATTCAGCTCAGCCAATTAATCGCTGAAAGAAGAATTTCCTCTCAGAAAGGAAGACAAGATTTTTGAATGTGGTATCAGACAAACAGCCTGTCGTTGGGGAATGAATGAAACCGGCTAAAAAAAACAATCTTTCTACAGGTCCTGATGAGCACAAAGTTGGTTTATATTATATGAACACATTTTTTACATTAGGATAGTGTTCAAGGATGGAAAGCCCCTTGCTCTTATCGTTTTTGGAAGCTGACTAACTCTAACTCCATTTTGTAAGTGTGTGGTCGATCACTGTCCTTGTTCGCAAAAACAATAAATCCTTCTTCTTCGTCACTACTACTACTGCTGTTCCCATACATTGATTAATCTTTTTTGTAATTTGCCTCTAAGGCTTGAATAGCCAGATTTTGGATTCTCTGACTCTCATCTGTTGCGATAATTTCTGGCAACCAACGCATTTTATAGCTAGGATGATAACATGGCGCCTAAATGGCTCCATTCACTTCACGTGACATTCGAAAAAACTCGTCGACGCTTCGTTCTGATCTCTCTTTCACTCATAATATAATAACTGTGAAATGTCTCGAGTTGGAATCCTGCAGCTGATCTTATCTGGTTCTTATGGACATTAAAATAAGAAGAAGTCTGCCCTAGTAACAATTATTGCCCTGAAGAAGCCTCTACATTGTCATTATCATTGTTGGATTTGTTGGTACTATAATCGCTATTGACCACTGTAAAATACTTTCCACTTAAGATTAGCGGATACGTCCCCGCATTCACTCCGTCTCCATCGCTGCCGTCGTCCGGGACCGAGGAAGGAATTTGATCATCCATCGTTAAATTCTTACTAATAAATTCGTCAAATACACAGAACTCAAATAAGTTTAATGAAAATAACCTTTCAGGAACAGACAATAAACCTTACGAGAACTTCAAATAAAAAATGCAGTTCATGAGTTAACCTGTCCGCAGGGCTGGGCAGTATTTCAATTATTTGTAATTTTAAATACAAATACGTATTTTGTATTTGTATTTCAATTACTTCTTGAAAATGTATTTTGTAATTGGTATTTCAAATACCTGACGCTGAAGTATTTTGTATTTTGTATTTCGATACTTTTGTCTCCGGAATACTTTCGAACAAATACATTTAGCGATGAGCGCTCTACAGAAAATAGTGTCTGAATCTCCCTTCAGATGGCGCAACGTTCATCTGCTTCATCTAGTTTTTATGCTAGCAATCATGTTTTCGGCAAATGGAAAGGAAGAAAAGGTCCTGCGCAATGGTCATTTCAACATGGAGTTAGAGTTAGTCAATTTCCAAAAACGATAAGAGCAGAGAGCTTACCATCCTTGAACATTACCCTAATATAAAAATGTATTCATACAATATAACACAAGTTTGTGCTCATCAGGACCTGTAGAAAGATTTTCTTCTTTAGCAGGTTTTATTCATTCCGCAACAAGAGGCTGTTTGTCTGATACTGCATTCAAAAATCTTGTGTTTCTGAAAGGAAATTCTCTATTTAGCGATAAAATGGTTGAGCAGAATTAGTTGTCCTCTTTTCATATTTTACGTAACACCTAAATGTATTTTGTAATTTGTATTTTGTATTTCAAATACAAATAGTCAAAATACTGTATTTTGTATTTTATATTTCAAATACCCGACTTGAAAGTATTTTGTATTTTGTATTTCAATTAAGCCAAGCATGTATTTTGCCCAGCCCTGCCTGTCTGTATGACAAGTATTTCGGAAATGACCATTGCGCAGGACCTTTTCTTCCTTTTCATTTGCCGAAAATATGATTGCTAGCAGAAGAACTAGATTAAGCAGATGAACATCGCGCCTTCTGAAGGATGGTTCAGGGACTATTTTCTGTAGAGCACTAAATGTATTTGTTCGGATGTATTTCGAAGAAAAAAGTATAGAATTACAAAATACTTCAGCGTCAGGTATTTGAAATACCAATTACAAAATACATTTTCAAGAAGTAATTGAAATACAAATACAAAATACGTATTTGTATTTCGAATACGTATTTCAATTACAAGTAATTGAAATACTGCCCAGCCCTGCTAATGAGCAACCATTTTTGAAACCATATTTTCAATAATGGTCAATAACTATACAAATAATCAAACTTTATATCGCAGGCGAACAAAATAGGTCGCAGCAGGAAACAAACCGTCTAATTAGGATAATAGAACATGACATTGAAAGGTAAGGAACTGCGACTTCAAGGTGAATTGGTAACATTTTCAACTCGCCCAACCCGAACAAGAAATGCTGATCTGGTTCTCAAGAAAAAATCCATTCTTGAAGCTGTCTTTGTGTATTTCATAGCGTTATGGTTCGAGAGTCATTTTATATAGAGTAGTCGTTAACACTCCCTCGCTTGCAGAATAAGACAAAAGATTATGGTCTGAATTTCATCATGTAATCCGTTTTAGTCCGAAGAATAACATTTATGGTTGATTTGCCTGCGCTATTGCTCCAAATTGATAGCTTTCCCATGTAATGGTTGCTTAAGAATGAGTCAACTACCGCTATCGTACAAAAATTATACCTTTTTCGATACAGCACTAGATATTTCTGAAATATTCCCGGTATATTGGAATTATGTAAATCACTGCTTCACTATTTTCATTGTAGGAGTTATTGCGTTAACGGTTGTCCTAACAGATGATATTGAACACAATTCCCGAAATAAATTTTTTTCGAAAAAAATTTGTAAAATTTTTTTTTTTTCAATTTACTGACAGCACGATCTCAACAAAATTTTGCTGACAGTTTCAAGTTCTTATTTTCCAACTGCCAAGTTTCAATTCAATAGTTTCTGTGGTTTTCGAAATATCAGGAGGATAAACTCAAAATTTCAAATAGCTATTACTCCGAAACTATTCGACCGATTTCACTCATTAACGAACTTAACCTTAGCATTTTGAAATCAACCAACCCTGAAATTTTCAATTCCATAGGATTCTCCGTGAGCCCGTATTCGTGCCTACGGACGGCAGGCCGGCCAAACTGAATCGATTTTGACAACGGATTCGTCATCAGTGAGCCCAACCAGTCGTTTGAGACCATTTTCGGCTCAAAATTAAAAAAACACAGACATTTGGATTAAACGATATCACGCTGTATAAGATGTACGAATGTTTTTGATACTTCAAAAAATAATTCAATTTTATTGAATAAATTACTATTTTTAATCAACTATACGATATACCTAATTAAAAATTAGATATTTTATTTAGATTATTTTACAATTAAATATTATTTACTTTTTATTTCAACTCAGTTAAATTTTAAATATTTGAAATTAACATTTAATTAAATTTGTTAATTCATGTAAGTCCAATAATTTGATTGAATTTTGACTGAATTTGCAAATGATTAAAATTAATATTTTAATTGAATTTACAAATTTATACAGGTCCAATAGTTTGGTCAAATTTTAACTGAATTTGCAAATTTAGCTATTTTAATTATTTAGTTAAATTGGCAAATTGAACCAAACCTAACATTTTGATTGAATTTGCAAATTGCATAAAACCAAATATTTTGATCGAATTTGAAAATTGCTCCAAACCTAACATTTCGATCGAATTTGCAAATTGAACTTAACCTAACATTTTGATCAAATTTGCAAACTGCATCGAAGCTAATATTTTGATCAAATTTGCAAATTGAACCAAACCTAACATTTTGATCGAATTGCAAATTGCACGCAAAAATCTAATTTTGTAAATAATTTGTTGAAATTCTATATCTATGTATCTACATCTACACTGCAAAATTCATGATGAATTCCATTCCGAGTAATTTCAATTCATAATCGTGGAATCATATAAATTAACATATGTTATTCAGAGAAAAAATCCATTTACCATCTGTTCGCAAGAAAACTATTAAACCTCTATTATCAAGGATATAAGGTCACTTCCACAATTATTCTAGTTCAATAAGAACACAATGAAAATAAAAGCAGTGAAATTGTGGATTTGAGAAACTTTCTTCGAGGATTGCAAAATGAGTCGCTGCTCACATCGTAAAATAATTGGGCCTCTCATTAGGTAATCTGCTTTCAATGCATTTCACCTACGCCTATAAAAATAAACAGTAGTATTATTCTGAGTTCACAGTATAATCGTGACCAGACAGCTGGGAGTCATTCCATAGATTGTAATTGACCGCTTTATAGCAACTTGAGTTGCTCCTTTTCTCTCTGAGATAATTTTAGAAAAGAACTGACGTGAGGTCAGGAGCATTGAGCTGGGTCCAGATGAGTCTAATCCGAACAGCGAATGCAATAAAATTTGATGTACGATTCGGCGAATAGTTTGAACGACACTTGAGCTCAGCCTCGAATAATTAATAAACTCGAATGCAGCGTTCGAGTTGCAAATCGATTCCCGACGGTGCAGAAAGAGTGCTTCCTCGAACCATAAAACTCCCTGTGATTTATTGCATTCGCTGTTCGCATTAAGCTGGGTCCAGATTGGTGTAATCCGAACAGCGAATGCAATAAAATTTGATAAACGATTCGGCGAATAGTGTGGACGGCACTCGAGCTCAGCCTCGAAAAATGCATTCAAATGCATCGTTCGAGTTGAAGAACCGAGTCCTGACAGAGCAGAAAGAGCGCTGCCTCGAACCATGAAACTCCCTGTGATTTATTGCATTAGCTGTTCGCATTAAGCCGGGCCCAGATGAGTGTAATGCGAACAGCGAATGCAATAAATCACAGGGAGTTTTATGGTTCGAGGCAGCGCTCTTTCTGCTACGTCAGGGCTCGGTTTTCAACTCGAACGATGCGTTTGAATGTATTATTCGAGGCTGAGCTCGAGCGCCGTCCACACATTATTAAATTTTATTGCATTCGCTGTTTGAATTACACTCATCTGGACCCGGCTTTAAGAGCAAACAATACCTCAAATTTAACGGGGTGACTCTTGGGGGCCAGAGTTTGAATTTCCCAGAAATTTTTTTGGTGCAAATGGTTGAAAAAAGAATTCGCAATGTTGCCACTATTTTATATTCAAGAATTTTCGGGAAATGGAGGGAAAAATGGGAAAATAATAAACGTCGCGCATTCCCACAAAAGACTTAACCAAAATTCAGAGAATACTCACTGAAGCCTGCAGAACGACACCCCGTTTTCTCCTATAAACGTCTAAATTTCTAGGAATACTAATATTTCAAGCGGCTATTGGCAACGTTCAAGCATGAAGACGGCGTTCAGGTGCCTCACCTTGAGATATTATCTGGGTTTAATGAAACTTGTAGGTGGCTGTGTTGCCAAGGCGTAATTTACCACTATGAGGTATTGGTTGCTCTTAACGCTCTCGTTCGAATGCGGAATTTGCATAATTTCTTCCCAATATTTCCGAAAGTAAATGCAATAAAACCGATATTAGGTACACTGTTGTTGAAAATTGACTTCAAGATCTTCAGCAAATTTTATACAAAACTGATGGTAAGTTTCCGAAAAAACAGATTTCAACGAATTTTTTTTTCGAATTTTCTTTCGAATCTCAAATGATATAATTGTCACGAAATGTTGCACGAAGTTAAGAAGTCGATAACCTTAAACTAACAAAGATAAACGATGTTTCAATTTGATGGCATCAGAACTTTATGAGATATTGAGGAAGTAACCTCAAATTTTTAAATTGTTATAACTCGGAAACCGTTCGGCCGATACTAGATAGAATCTAATTTGAGCACGTATTATTCTTCAGATTTTTGATCGTTTAAGACCATTTTCGGTGTGAAATTCGAGCATTTCAGACATTTTGGAAGAATGATAACGCTCTTGTTCTGATGGAACTAAATTTTTCTACCTGATATTCGGACCCATTGAGTTTTGAGGTAATTTTTGTTCTTGACATATGAAAATACTACTGATACTGTATTCTTTTTAGAATAAACCCTATTTTAATGATTGCTACACGACGAATTGATACTTTCTGCGTACGTGTTCATAAGTATATAAATCTATTTCTTGCGTGCATTTTTTTGATGTTCTGAAACAGAACTATTAAAAATCAACCAATGATTGCTTCTTTATGGAAAATGCCCTTGCGGATTGCAGCATTAAACTATTTGTCAAGGGCAGTTTCTAGGAAAAAAATTGTCTGATGAAAAATACCAGAACAATGCAAACGATCAACGAAACGAACTGTAACAATTCAGAGTACAAATCTAACTCCTTCATCAGGCAAACGAGAAAATTTGCAGAATTATTTCATTTAGATTTTTTTACCAAGTCTCGAAAAACGAAAAATCAGAAGAAAATAAGTCTGCAAATTTTCTCGTTCGTCTGATGAAGGAATCAAATTTGCACTCTGAAAATTTACAGTGCTTTCGGATTGTTCCGGTATTGTTCATAGGAAACATTTATCCTAGAAACTCCCCTCAACAATTAGTTCAATCCTGCAATCCGCGAAGGCTTTTTCCATGAAAAAAACAATTTTTCAATTTTCAATAGTTCTGTTTCAAATATTGGAGATGAAAATACAGAAAAAACCTACAAAATGATATAAAATTTTATATTTCGTATTACATGCAAGAGACCTTAGGATATTTTTCAAATATAAGTTTATTGAATTTAACACACAGTTTCTCGAAACTTTGATAGACCGACAACTTCGATGATTTGTGTGGAAATTCAATGTTACCTACCTAAATGACCGATAATTTCTCCGAAATAAACAGTGAAATCAAGAAATGAAAGTGTCTCAGAATGCTACCGAAGAATATATTGTTCCAAAGTCAAACAGGATATTACGAAATATTCGACCTTAAAAACTTACAATGTATGTTTTCTATCAAGGTACATCAGATGAGTATTTCCTCCTAATTAATAAGAAACAAGAATATACACCACAGATTTATTGAGAAATTTCCGTTGCATTATTGATTCGAAATCGAGATTATAAGATTATCGATATGGAATTGTTAAGATTGGAATTCATGATTTTAGATTATTGTTTATAAAATTCTGATTTACCATAATCCTTGGGATGGCATTCAATAAGAATTATAAATCAATTCTGAATGACCTTCTGTGGAAGAAGTTGCCTCTGTTATGAAACTGTAATGTTCGAATGAGTATATTGAAATCGACAGAGTCAAAAAAGAAAAAATAACTTTCTGCCTAAAAACGCTTACCAAGACGCAATAAATCTCAAGTTTAAAAAAATGTTTACAAATTTTGCAATCAGGAAGACATGTACAATCAAATAATTACTAAGGTGCACCTTAGTAATCACCATGGTTTGAGTCATGGAGGAAGGAAAAGAGTGGAGGGGGCATAACGTTTGAAAAGTGTCAAAAACTTTTGGGTGCCTTCTGTGGATTTATCCATACCAATATGGCCAACTGTGAACTGAATATTTTTGTCTCATTTGCTTTACACCACAGAATAAAAATAAACACCTTTTAGTTGTCGGCCATATTGGTATGGGAAAATCCACAGAAAGTTCTCAAAAGTGTGTGACACTTTTGGTAGGAGGGAAATATAGGATATGCTCCCTCCCCTTCTTTTAACCTCTATGGTTTGACTAGAGAGGATCTGTATTTTTGATGAGGAAGTATAAGATTTGACTCTTACCCACATTTGCAGTTCGGAATATTTCTGAAGGATAATTATTGTTTCAACTATAATTTGGGAGCTGAAGGTCAAGAAATCATGATATCATGAAAGTCGATAATTTCTTAATCGATATCCAATTTCCTACTTCGATAAATGTCGAACAAAAAAGCTGAAAAGTTAAATGATAACATATTCATAAATAATTGAAGTATCGAGAAATTTTATTATGTTTTCAACCTCTCCGTGAATTTACTTTTCGACATTTGAATACCTAATGTATGTCATCAATTTCTATTCATTATAGAAGCACTGAGCTTTCAACAACTCAATCCTAAAATCAACCCAATGATTCCGCACTACTTCATATATCCATACAAAGTTTTATTATCCCAATACAACCAAAAAAACATGAAGGCTTAGGCAAAATTTCAGCAAACCCTGACCCATAGTTTTCGATATACGGTTTGTCAATTTGAACAAGTTAACACCCTTAATATCTTGGCTCAAATGCAAAATAAGAAAAATTTAAAAAGAGGTAAAATTTGGGTCGTACGGGGACATTTCATAGAATTGGTTGCAATCAATTTTGTGAGTGTGATGACAGCAACCACTAAATCTTAAATAGGAAGAGGGTTGACTGACGTCTTGTTGTGAAGGTAATCGGATGGCCATTTGAAACATGCCATAGAATTAACCTTTTTTCAAGTTGTTATTCATCAATAAGTCCAATCTTAACATTTGAGACAATGTTCTGTTCAAAATTTGGAAATTATATTTCGACGAAATGAAAACCACCCTTTTCCTGAGAACAAGCATGTAGACATCAAAAATGTTTCTCCATAACGCATTGAAGAGACACAAATATAACATTTTTTAAAACGACAATATTCAGGTTATAAGCGTATACTCAAGGGAATAAAATAAAGAGGAACAACAGACAGCATATGACAGGACAAAAATATCTCGTCATAATCAGTGCCTATAAATTCCAAGGCTCACAGCCATCATTTTGCATGAAACAGTGCGTTTTTCTGACAGCACATAAGATGGCAAAAAATATTTCAGTGTACCAACTTCTATACTGTAAGTCTTCAGTATACAAAGTACATAGTAGTTGATTCTTTTTACCCAGAAATACGATAAATGAGTAATTTTTTTCAGAAACATGACTTCGACGGGGCTCAGAAGCGAGCACTACAGCGACGACAATTTATCAGACGACGAGAGTTCACCGCTTACTGAAAATATTTATGGTGGAAGGTGAGTTATTTTATTCATCCTGATTTTATGTTATGTTTCAAGCGCAGATATGGTGCTTTTTGAAATCTGGAAATTACTCGGAATTATCTCAATTTCATTGGTTATCTTTAATGTATGCAGAAATGATCCTTTTATGATGTGCACATGATGATTACTAAACCTAATCTCCAAATATCGAGTTTCTGAGTAGTTTATGTCTTTTGGACATAATTGTGTTTACGATCGTCCGATCACAGACTATAAATTCCGGAAGAAATTACTCAAATACTAGATATTTGTGGAGTATGTTTAGATAAAGATAATAAAATTAAAGGATCGCAGAATATTTCAGAAATTGATCAGTTATACCAGGTGATTCATTAAGCGTGGCCACCGGCCACATCATCTTCAGACAAAATCAGCCCTAAAAAATTATTAAAATATTTTCAAGTTCGAATTTCCGGAAGTTATAGGATGAACAGTTTCCGAGATACAGCAGGTGGCCACCCTTAATGAATCATTCAGTATTGTAGAAAACGCACATACGAACAACGAAATTCGACAATATTTCCGAAAATAAATATCAGATCGAGCTGATTTGTTAATTTCTTCGGAAGTATCAACCTGAGGGGATGTGCCTATTTAAAAGAATCTGCCGTAGAGATCTGATGGATAGTTTCCGAAAAAAAAAGTTTTCGATTTTCACAGAATTTCGTTCGAAAATGCGCATAGATATCACACAAGTTATCTCAGTGTTTCAGTCTGATCAAATTTTTTGTTCTTGTTGAGATTTAAAAACAATATCCTTAAAATTTCAAATTAGTATAACTGCAAATCCGTCAGACAAGTTTTGCCCACGAACAATCATTTCCGGCTAAAATTCTAAAATAACAGACATTCTGGCAAAATGATAACTCTCCGGTTCCCTAGAACAGGCACGTTGAAATTCATTTTTCATTGCCTCGTTGTTGCCGTTGTTTTCGCAAAAACTAAAATAGACAGAGCCTGATCTGGGGTGTGGCGAAGAAGGCATTCGCTACGGGCGCAAGCAAACAAGGGGCGCAAAATTGTAATTGTTGTATAAACCTGTTGTTAACTGTGAAGAGACAAGTAGTTACCAAACCAAATCCCTGATAATAATTTTTAAACTTGTCGGCAGCCCTACCATTCTTGACCGCGGCTGAGGGGCTAGATGAACCCACCCCCGTTTGAATACTTTTTTTTCTTACACCTGGGTAATTCTATGCAACGGGCAGTGCATCTCAGTTTATATCACATCAGTTATAAGAATAGGAACTTATTATATATTATGTGCAACATGATAATCCAAGCTGGCCCGGAAATTGTTCTGGTTGAACAAGAGTTTTCAAATGTCAATCGTGTATACTCCATTCACTTTTATAAACTATCCCGGTTGGCCATGATTTAGTTTTTTTACTTGAAACTGACGCAGGTTGGCATTCGTGAAATATCGGCAATGTCAAAATAATTCTCAGCGACGTTGCCGAATGCCAATTTCTACTCTCAATGTCAACATAATCATCACGCTTGGAGACTAAATATGCCGAAGGTAGTTATGAAGAAGCAGAGACAAAGTATCAGAAAATGCTATGCAGAATTGAAAACTGCTTTTTCTGATAGCAACCCTGATATTTGGAATCAATAATTTATCACAAGCTATCCAACATTTTGGTTGTTTAAAGGTGACACAGGTCTTGTTGTACTGCTATATATTTTCATAATGTAGTATTTCAAGTTGTGCAACAAGGTATTTAAATGTCTTCCGAAGACTTATTTCTTGAGAATTTCGAATTCCATAGGTTTGTCTGTTCGTTTAGAAGTTTTACTGCTGGGTTATTCGAGTACTTTTTTTTTTTGAATGAACTATCATAAAGTAACGGACTACTCTACCCAATATTTTTCAGTAAAATTTCAATACTCGATTCTTGATTTCCGTACAAAAAAAAAGAATAACTGTATCTTTCAACCATGTTTATATCCTTGAAATATTTCTAGCGCCTTAACAGAGAAAAAAGTGTCTTCAACATTCGCCAGGTCTTTGGAATTAATGAATTCACATAATGTTTTCTCAAATTCATTATTTTCCCAAAGTAAATTCACATTTGGAAAAATACGTAATTACTGCGACCTCTATGTAGAGAGGACAACGTTGTGTAGTTATCTGACAGGAAAAGGACTATAACCTTACATTTTCAAAATATACACGGTTAAATGTGTCAGAATTTCATGGTCAACCGAATAGTTTATAAAAGTAAATGGAGTATATATTGGAATAATTGAATGAATATCTGAGCAATCGTACGCACTCGAATCCTATCCAGGACGCTATCATATTTAGACTCAGAAGAAGGGCGCATTTTAACAAATTTCCAAAGGAGCTAAAATCCTAGATCCGGCTCTGAAAATAGACATCGGCATGCAGAATGAAGTATCCACAGAATCAGTAGGTAAACCTAATCAAATCGATATACAAAACATGAAATAGAAATATTTTAATCGCCCACTACCCATAGCAAGCACATATCATGCTCTAATATGTAACATTAATTTACTTTCGATCAACCATAATGTTTTCAGTTGATCGACCAGCCTTCAGCCAGTTCGTGCTACGGTTGAACAAAGCGACTAGATTGAAATTTTTGGTCAGATAATAAGATAGAGCAACAAGATTTGAATGGGCACGAAATCGCTTAGAAAAATGAAAGTGATAGCTAGTTCAAGATTAAAAGCGTAATCTAGTTTTTAACCTTGCATATAATCATTTCAATAGGCTTGACCGTCTCTGCTGTTACGTCCATTAGCTGTAGGCGTGATGGAAATTTCGAAATACGAAACCGGTTGATCGCATGAAAAATTCTATGGAAAAGAAATGGCGTGGAGTAGGTAGTTTTTAAGCGCATGCTCGAATTAGTGGGCGAAAATTTTTCTAATTGTTCTAATGACACGATCATCAAGAAATTTTGTTAATTGTACATCAGCATTTACCACCTAGATTACCAAGTTTCAACAAGATCGGATCACTTTTTTTGCGCGCATGTTTTAGGGAAACAGCGTGCTATTGATTTGTCCAAATGTCTGTAAGTTTCGAATTTCGAGCAGAAAATGGTTTCAAACGACTAGTTTGGATTAACTGATGACGAATCCGGTGTCTACATCGATTCTGTCCGGCCGATCGGGCGGCCGGCCATGGACACGATAATTGTCATTGAAAATTTTTGAGGAATATTAGTTGATAGTTGAAGCATAATGACGCGCAACTTTGAGGAAAATTTCGTCGAGATCGTATGGGCCCTCAATTTAAAAAAAACTTTTTTTTGAATTATTTCCGAAAAAATCATTTTTCTCGGCAACTATGGATCATATTCAAAAACGATTCTGTTTATACCTTAAACTTCAGATTCTCCAGCAGTGTACCAAATTTCAATTCGATACGGCTGTTACTTTTGGAGATATTGAGAAAAAATATGTAAAATTTAGTGGTTTTCTTCTCGATTTCGTTGTTTTTTTTCGGTATAACTCAAGAAATTCTAATTCCATCATGATGAAACTTCACAGCGAGTTCGATGATGCTGGAGGACAACTGTGTGCAAAATTTCGTGATGATCATATCATATGAACAATTTGAAAAAAAAATCAAATTTGTTTTTTCAAATATTCAATATTCTGTGATCCTCTTATCATATTATCCTCATTGAATTCAGTATGAAACTTCAAACTGTCATTTTTCGATGAAGTACTGGATTTCAATTCGATCTAATCTGTATTTTTGGAAATATTGGGAAAATAAAATTTGAATGGGTATATCTGGGGAATCATTGGGTGGATTTTATCCATTCACGAATTCGGCCTCCGTAATTGAAGTCCAAAACCTCTCTACAAATATCGAGTTTCTAAGTCGTTTCCGGCTTAATTACGAAGGTCGAATTCGTGAATGGGTAAAATCCACCCAGTGATTCAGTAGATATACCCATTCGAAATTTTATTTCCGCAATATTTTCAAAAATACAGATTATATCGAATTGAAATCCAGAACTCCATCGAAAAATGACAGTTTGAAGTTTCATACAGAGTTTAATGGGGATAATATGATAAGGAGATCACAGAATATTCAATATTTGAAAAAAATTTCAAATTTTTTTTCAATTTGTTCTAATGACACGATCATCACGAAATTTAGCACACGGTTTCCCTTCAGCATCTTCGAACTAGCTGCGAAGTCTCATCATGATTGAATCAGAATTTCTTCTGTGAAGGATGTGGACAATATATTCCTGAAAAAATATTATGTTCAATAAAAATTATTTTTCATTGAGCATAATGCAGAATAATAGATAAAAATTACCAAATTGACTATCTCCAGGCGATACATGCTTGTGGAAGAAAATATATCAACTTTCAGTGTTATTTTAAATTTCGAGGGGTTTTTCTCCTATATCTCGATGAAAACAAACGCGATCAGATTGAAACTTTTTTCACTATCAGCAGTTAGACCGACCGTAAACACAATAACTTCAAAACTACTCAGACACTCGTTATTTGTAGACTAGGTTTTCAGTGTAATCTTGAAGGTCGAATTTGTGAATGGATTGAATTCGCCCAATGATTCTGTAGATGAAGGTAACCATTCAAAATATTATTTTTGCAAGATTTTCAAGAATAGAGATTGGATTGAATTGAAATCTAGTACTCGATCCGAAAATGATGAGGTTCATGCAGAATGTCGTAAGGACCATTAAGGAGTAGCGCTGAGTTTGGCGTAAATACGTAAATAGATGACAGCTTTGGTATATTTGGCAACGGGTTTGAATAAGTGCTTAAAGGCTCCTGACCTCACTTAAGTGCATTTCTAGATTTTTATGGTTGGTTCATGAATTTTTCGGTAGTTTGGAGAAGCCCATAGCTGCTCTCTCGAGTGACGTTGAACCTGAAGATGACCAAGTAATTCATTCTTTACTCAATTCTGCAACCTAATATAATATCCGGGTGTGTATCACGTTTCGATCATAATCTAGTTTGCCTTGGCATTTTACTCTTAATAGCATTTCAGATTGCATTCTCCATGTTTCGATAAGGTTAGATCAACGTGTCGCCATTTTCGTTAGACCCATGACGTTGTCGGGTACTCAAAAAGTTCAATTCATTGTATACATTGCACTTCGAACAATCAACTTACCAGATACAATTCGAAAATTGCGAGATAGAATTGGGAGACAAGTCAAGTATTAGACACCCAGTACATTATTGAATCATCAGATAGCTTGTAACTCAAGATTTTCAAATAAGGACTTGTATTGTCGATCTTTCTGTCGATTCTATCCCTCACCTTACTTCCTATCTTAAACTTATTCATTAGAATTAATTGAATGTCTCGTTATTTTTGGGATCATCGAATTTAAGTTTCCTTCTGTGGTTTTAAGGGGACAGACTACTCGAGATTCCCTTTATTTTGAGTTTTTCCTTGATAGCTCAGAAAGTTTTCATTCCAACGTGAAGATTCTGCATGAGTAAACCCCCTTGTTTTTTACGTAGAATTGACTGAACGATCAAAAATATAATGATATGAAAATCTTCAGTTTCGATGGATCAGATCAGTCCTTGTTGATGATCCTCTCACTATCACCCTTCACCTAATAATAACAAAGATGGTTATAATCTACATATTGGCGAATTGAAAAAAAAAAATTGGGAAACTTAAAATATTCAAGAAAGTGGGAATCCCCATCTACACCATTTTTGTGCATATGTTCTGGGTAAACAGCGTGCTATCAATTTGTCGAAATGTCTGAATTTTCGAATTTCGAGTCAAAAATAGTTTAAAAAAAATAGTTAGCACTCACTGATGACGAATCCGGTGTCAAAATCGATTCTGCCGGTTGACCATCCGACCGTCCGTATGCACGATTACAGGCGACATCGACCTGAAACTGTCAGGGTAGGTTGCACTTCAAAATGCGACGGTCGAGTTCGTTAATGGGAAGAATCGGCCAAAAGGTTGCGGAGTTAGAGCCTTCCGAAATTTCGAGGTTATTTCCGTGATAATTCGGGAACTACTGGCACGATTGGATTGAAACTTGCAATTTGGTTAGTTATAATATAACAACGCGCAACTTAGAACAAAATTTTGTTGGGATCGTATCGTCAGTAACTTCAAAAAAAACTTTTTCGAATTTTTTTCGAAAAATTTTTGTTCGGAAACTGTTAATCATATTTGGAAAAAAGTTTTGTCCAGACTTCGAACTTCATATTTCACAGCAATGTACCAAATTTCAGTTTGATACGATTATAATTCATGGACAAAAAATTAGTCAAATTTATTGTTTTTTTATCGGTACAGTGTTTTCCGGAATAACTCAAAAAAAACTAACGTGAAGTCAGCAGCTTTTGCGCGCATGTTCAAATTCAAAGCGGTCATCTCCCTTGAACATGCACGCAAAAGCTGTTCACTTCACGTTAGTGCTTTTCTAGGTTTTTTTCATATGAATTCGAATATCTCAGGTTGAGTACCCAAGGTATGGCATATTGATGTGAATGTAACGGAACAAGCTATCTAATGATGAAGAACGTAGTATGCTGTTTTTGCTAAAACCGCCAGTTGCAGAGGTCTGAAAATATTTCAGGATTCAAGTCCATTCTCAAAAACTTCCACATGCAAATTTTCGGCACAAAATCCTAGTAACTCACCCTTTATAAACAAGCCCTTTAAAATATTATTTGGTTGGATGATACAGATTATACCAATGCATTCGCCATTTTGCAACGCTAGTTTCAATACCTGTATAAGTAGATTATTCATGCCCAAGAATGTTAGTGGCCTAATAGAAGAACATATACAGTGCGCGTCAATATTATGGAACAAATTCATTTACTCAGAAAAAAAATATTTGGCAACAAAATCCTGAAACAGGTCAACTTTTATTTCACATTTACCAAATTCCTACGCATTTTTGAAGTATTTTTGTTACCCCCTGTGCCATCCCCATGAACCCCTTTAAATTTTTTGAATAGAGAAAGTAAGTCATGTGGTACATTTTTGGCAGGGTCTTTGTATCTTCTTTACAGGCGTGCAGAAATTTTCGAAAAAAATATTTTTTTTTTGCAAAATTACTTGATGAACTTGATGAAATTTGTCACCGAATGGAAGTCAACCATTACAGTTTTGTTCATGCACAACTTTGAACCCCTACGAACCCTTTAATGGAGAAAAAAAATGGAGGGGGTTGAAAGTTGTACATGAATAAAACTGTAATGATCGACTTTCATTCGGTGACAAATTTCATCAGGTACCATCGTCTCAAAGTAAATGAGCCATCACAAAGTTCACATACTGAAAACCTCTTTGAACTAACTAATTTTTCAAAAAACAATTTTTTTCTTGAAAATTTCTACACGCCTGTAAAGAAGATACAAAAATCTTGCCAAAAAAGTACCACATGACCAACTTTTCCTATTCAAAAAGTTTATAGGGTTGATGGGGATGGCACAGGGTGCAACAAAAATCCTTTAAAAATGCATATAACTTGGATAAAAGTGAAACAAAAATTGACCTGTTTCAGGATTTCGGTGCCAAATATTTTTCTTCTGAGAAAATGAATTTGTTCCATAATTTTGTCGAGCACTGTATACAATTTCTTATATCGTTACTTTGAGGAAGTTGCAATCGTTATTTCGAGGAAACTAAGAATTCAATTCCATTTCGAGAAGATTGTCATAGGTTCTTTTATTTCTAAAAGGAATGCTGTTGAATTGAGTAAATTCAAATTTCAGAAGTTCCTGATCTGTTGAAAAAACCACAGAACCCCGGAAAAAACAGAATATTTGACTAATATTTTTCCAATATCTCCAAAAATAAATATCGCTCCGTATGAAATCCGGCACACTGTTGTAAAATATTGTCCTCGAACACTTCGCCAACTTTCATCGAAACCTGGTGAATAATTTCCGAAGAAAAATTAAAAAATTTTCGATATCGAATGTTCAAAAATTCCAAATTCCATCATCATTCTTGTGCAACCTTACGATCGAAGGAATGTGTATTCTTAAATCAACATAACTTAAAATTGAGATGATAGAATCTCCCATCGTATTACCTACCTCGACTAGTATTTCTTGTACAATTCGGACTCTGTAAAACAATGCCAAGCACTTAGTATCATTTACATTGCTTAAGGTCGAGCCATGACTCTAAAAGATAGATCTAATACCGTTCTATTGTCTAATATACTGAAATTAAAGTAAGATCGTGAGTATCGAAGCATACCGTTGTCTCTGGTAATCGTATAACACGTATTTATTATTCAAGTTGACTCTTTCGTGTTTAATTGTACGAATAATGAGTTGTGGTGATATCGTTCAAAAGGAAAGAACTAGTCCTTGAGTCCTTTGTATTCCGTGTTGTGCACTATCAAGGTTTACAAGATATTGTGATACGTTTGGTTTTGTCAATTTCTCTAAAAGAATGGTTTCATCTTGATTTTAATGGAAATTTTGTGTTAGGGTTTGGTTCGCCATTGGTCTGACAGAAAACTTTGTGGTTCGAAATTAAGTGGTCGTTCTTCAGATATTTTTTGAGTGCACATTTAAAGGAGATTTTGGCGAAAACGAAACTTAGATCATTGCGACCGAGAAGTTATACAACTCGAGGATAAGTTCACAAATTAATCAAGAAATGCGAAAAAGCACTGACGTCGTCTTTGGCTTAACGGCCGATCGTTATCACAATAACTTCCGGAAGAAACAACTTAGAAAGTCTATATTTGTATAGTAGGTTTGGACCTTGATTACGAAGGCCGATTTCGTGGATGGGTGAAGTCCAACAAATGATTCCGCAAATATACCTACCCATTAAAAATTTTATCTTCCTGATTTTCCCAAAAATACAAAAAAAATCGAATTCAAATTCAGTACTTGATCAAAAAATGACAGCTTGAAGGGTTGAGAAAAAACGGAATGCTGGATCTGTCTAACTGCATCAGTTGAACGCTCATTTGATGAAATCTTACTGATACATAAAAGGAGTACCACATGAATTTGTTACATACTTGTGAAAATATTCCGATGATTATTTTGCTGGTCATTTTAGGTTTGTTCGTTGTACCTGCATGAACTACACTAATTACACCAACTCCACTGACTTCCAATTCTCAGTACAGCTGAGTGTAGTCACAGATACCTGAATGAGTGGACCTAGTGCAGTTCAATCTGTTCTATGGTTCTCACAGAATACAAATATATGATAGATGATTTTACGCAATCCCAAGATGACAGTATTCTATGCTTCTCGTGTTTTCGCTACCACTTCGAGGTGATGTAGATTTGTCGTAAAGTTTTTCTAAAGTCGTCACGGACAAAATTCTATTTCAAATAAAGATTCGATGAAAATTAATTTCGTCTCGAAATAACCACACAGAGAACAAAACTCGTCCAACCAGGATCCAGAGACAATCACAAATGTCTATGATTATGAATTATATTTACGCATAACCATCACAGAAGATAACCTCACTCTATGCACTGCACACGTCATCTGTGACTACACTGACTGCCAATATTTCCGCAACGAACAAAGTGCAAGTTTACAACAAAACATAACGAACAGTAACAGTAGAGTTACTGTAATTAGTGTAGTTCATGTAGGTACAACGAACAAACCTGTTATGTCATACGAATTTGACAGAAAAATTCCAAACCCGACAAATTAATCCTATCATTCAAAATGATTTCTATAGGTATTTTTAAAACGCAACTCTGGAGGACTTCTTTTCCATGAACTAAATAATAATAAATACCTCTTGTTTATGAATAGGTATTTCATAATCATAACTTAAATTTGTCAAAATTAATTTATTGTCGGACATTCTTGAAAATAATGGATGGTCCAACTCAGAAAATCGGAAAAAATCTCTGATTCGATTAGTTTTGATATGACAGGTCGGTTCTTCCGTAAATATTTCAGATTTTATAAGGCAGATTCTCCGATGCTGGAATCTATCGGAAAAAACTAAAATAGAACAATTTCGCTATATTTTATTTTGACAACATTTGGACCGCATTTCGGATCCAAAATATGTCATGTTTGAAGAAGTGCGCAAAAGCTGCTGCCTTCACGGCAGTGCTTTTCTAGGTTTTTTAAGAAAAAGTACTGGGTTTCAATTCGATCTTGGGCGCGAAAGCTGCTGCCTTCATGGCAGTGCTTCTCTTGATTTTTTTTTGATGAATTACTATATTCCAATTCGATCTAATCTGTATTTTTGTAAATATTGGGAAAATAAAATTTTGAATGGGTATATCTACGGAATCATAGGGCGGATTCTACCCATTCACGAATTCGACCTTCGTAATTAAGCCTACTCTACAAATATCGAGTTTCTAAATCGTTTCGTAGAAAAGATTTCGCAGATCAGATCGAATGGAAATCCAGTACTCCATCAAAAAATGATAGTTCGAAGGTTGATACAGAATATAATGGGATAAATGATGAGAATATAGAATATTTGAAAAAAAAATGGAATTTTTTTTAATTGTTTTGATGACACGATCGTCACGAAATTTTGCACAAGGTTGTCTTTTAGCATTTTCGAACAAGCTGCGGAGTTCTATCATGATTGAATCAGTATTTATTGAGTGTTACCGAAAAAACAACGATATCGAGAAGAAAACCACGAAGTTTGACCTATTTTTTTCTAATATCTCCAAAAATTATGATCGTATCGAACTGAAATTTGATACACTGCTGTGAAATACGAATCTCAAAGTCTTAGTGGAATTTTTTTTCGAATATGATGAACGGTTTCCGAAAAAAAAATAAAAAAAATTTCTCTAAACTCTCTCTAAACAGTATGATCTTGACATAATTTGGCTTGAAGTTGCGCGTCGTTATACTCCACCTAACTGTCAAGTTTCAATCCAATCGTTGCTGTTGTTCCTGAAATAAAAAATAAATGACTTCAAAATTTCAAATGGCTATAACTTTCGGGAAAAAATTCGAGAATTACAGACATTTGAACAAAACGATAGCACGCTGTTCCCCTAGAACATGCGCGCAAAAAAACTCAAATCCTAAAGTCTAAACTGAACACCCTGTATAAATTTCAGGATTAATTATTACAATTGAGGAAGTTCAAAGTATCTTCACCTCTGAAAAATCTACAACGCCAACATTAATCTTTAAAGATTAATGGAACCACCACCCACAAAGATGACTGCGAAAAAATTGCATCACATGAAAAGTCGTGTTAAATACTCCTCAGGTTGTTGAATTATGTTCACAGCACAAAGAACCCGAAGAAGGCCGTTCTTTCACCTTTAAGGTGCATCGCCTTTTTTTCAAGCTGGTTCGGGTTGTATTTTTATCAGAGAGTGGTTTCATATAGGTACTATGGACCAGCGATACAAACTTTGCGGAGGAGTTTATTGATCCTCAAGAAGTCAACAGAGACAGGAATGGCAATTGTGCATCTACGGTCTCATGTTGGCTATGGAAATCTGAAGACAATATACTTGACACTTCATAGGGGGGCTACAAATGTCAAATGAATTATACATGAGCGTTCGCCACGGGAAAAGAACTGATAGTACGAACTCGTTCTGCAGAACAGCGAGTTAACATTTTATCCAAATGTCTGTAATTTTTGCTCGCATGTCTAGGGAAACAGCCTGCTATCGTTTTGTCCAAATGTCTGTATTTCAAAATACGAAGGTCAAGTACGTTAGGGGGCAAAATCGGTCGAACGGTTTCGGAGCTATAGCCATTTGAAGTTTTGAGATTAATTCGCTTATATTTCAGGAACTACCCATACGATTGGATTGAAACTTGACAGTTAGTTGGAGCATAACAACATACAACTTTTCACAAAATTTCGTTGAAATCACACTGTCAGTAAATTTTGCAAAATTTTTTTTATATCGTTGTTTTTTCCGGATTATCTCAAAAAATACTGAATCAAACGAAATTAAACTCAGCAGCTAGTTTGGAGATGCTGATGGGCCACTCTGTGCGAAATTTCGTGATGATCGTGATATTAGAACAATTTGAAAAAAATTAAAAATTTTTTTTTTCCAAATAGATATTCAATAATCTGTGATCTTCTGATCATATCATTTCCATGATATTTCATTTTAAATTTTTAGGTTAATTCCTCGATATCTCATGAATTATTAACCCGATAGAATTGAAACTTCGTGGTAAGTTTTTGAATACCAACGCGCAACTTAGTACAAAATTTCGTGTGAATCTAGTGGTTAGAAAAAAATTTTATTCGGAAATTTTTGAAATTTTTGATGAAAACATTTTTTTTCTCTGAAAGTATTGATTAGATTCCAAATGGAATTTGGCACAAACCTTGAAGTCAGTATTTAACAACAATGTAGTAGTTAGAATTTGAACGAGCTCGTAAAAGCTCCTGACCTCACGTCAGTGCTTTTCTAGATTTTTACGCGCTCATTGTTCTGGGAACAGCGCGTTATCATTTCGTCACGATGTCTGTAATATTCGAATTTTGAGCAGAAATTGGTCTCAAACGACTAGGTTGGACTCATTGATTATGTCCGTTCGGCCGTGTATGCTATAACTTTAGAAAGGAAGGACCTAGAGACTTGAAATTTTCAGGTTAGGTTAAGATCCTGAATATCTCGGTTGAGTTTGTTAATGGGTCAAATCTGCCGAATGGTTTTTGTGTTACAGCCATTTGAAATTTTGATTTTTCAATAACTCGAAAAATATTCATCTGATCGAAATGAAACTTAGTTGGAAGATGAACAGTATAAATAAAAAGAATTATCCATGGAAAAATTCGAAAAAAAATTTGAAAATTTTTATATTTCATTGAAATTTCAATGAGCTGCTGACTTCACGTCAGTGCTTTTCTAGATTTTTTCAGAGTATCTCTCACAACTCTGGGCGTGATGTCTCGATTTATATTAAATGTGAATCCTATAACAATGGCTATATTTCAGAACGAATTCTCGCAACAATAAACAATCTCCTATCGTGAAATCTTATTCATTTAAAAATCACTCACTCACTACGTCGATGTATACTGAGATTCACTATTCACTGGGTATCCTCACATGATAATATATCTCACCGCCTGCTTGTTGTATCTGAGTCGTTAGTTGTCTGGGTATGAGAAAAAGACGACATTCTTCTTATGTTTCCAATAAATCGTAAATAAGAAGCAAGGTAATATATTTTGCACATCGTCGAATAAGTTTATTATTTCAAACTGGAATGTAAGAAGGAGCCGACTCCGAGGTTTTATATAGAAAATAAATTATGCAGGTAGTATAACATAGGCACTCTGAAGCCCAATCAATTTGGATATTTTTGCTGTTGCTTTTGTGTAGTTTGCGCTTGAAGTGCAATATTCCCACTACATGTCTGTGGACATTGTCCTTCATATTGAGTTTTGAAATTAACCTTCAAAATGGAATATAAGAATTTTCCATACAGATAAAACAGGGCGAGACTCTATAAGTTGTTCATTAATTTTTACCAAAGATTTCTCTTATCCAATAAAACACTTTTTCATTGGCCATTTTTTCAGATTCGGCTCCGGTTGATATAATTGTTGAAGTTCGAAAAAATATCAATCCTGTTCTTGTAGTTTGGACCTGGCAACTCCGAATGAATTATAGTGCGAAATTTTCTAAAACTATGGCACATATTCTTCAGTAACCACTTGCATCCTATTTTAATCGATTCCATAGTTTAGACTACCCGATTCATATAAAACTATAAGAAATTAGCATGAAGAATGCAGATAAAGTTTATCTTCAGTTGAAAGAAGAACTTTCAATCGTTTAATATTCACAATTTCTCCTTAAACACTATGTTTCAGAGATATTCATCGTTGAATTTTAAAATTCAAGAAATTTCCTTATTTCTGTGGATCTTCTCTTGAGCTTGTGAAGGCAGTGAATAAAGCGCTGTCCACGTTTATCCGGACCACAGAATATAGATAAATATTTATCTTATTTTTGACGCGACCACAAACATGACATTCCACGTGGACAGGGAGTTTCGCATAAGTTAGCTGAGGCGGGGTGGCTGAATATAAATGATTTTACCTTTACCTTTAGTCTTAAATATGTAATAATGAAAATAATAAAAGAGTTTATTGATAGTTTCAACTACAAATATAAACTCTGGGTAATTGTGGAGTTATTCATATCATCACAATGACCTTTTTGAGCGCATGTTCTGTTGAACAGCGTGCTATCGTTTTTTTCAAATGTCTGTTATTTTCGATGATTGAGTCGAAAATGGTCTCAAACAGGTTGGACTCACTGATGACGATTCGGTGTCAAAATCGATTCTGTCCGGCCGTCCGTATATGCACGATTACAGTCGTACGGAGGAACCTATCGACCTGAAACTTTCAGAGTAGGCTGCATTTCGAAATACGACTGTTAAGTTCGTTAATGGGCAAAATCAGCCAAAAGGTTTCTGAGTTTGAGCCTTTTGAAGTTTTGACTTTAATTTGGCGATAATCCAAAAACTACTGAAACGATTGGATCGAAACTTGGCAGTTAGTTGGAGTGCAGCAATGCGCGACTTTTCGCAAAATTTTGTTGGGATCATACTATCAGTAAATTTTGAAAAAAATTTTTTTCGACAAAATTTTTTTTTTCGCAAACTGCTCATCACATTTGAAAAAAAATTCAGCGCGAACTCTGAGTTCCATAGTCCACAGCAGTGTACCAAATTTCAATCCGTTATTAGTTTTGGGGATATTGGGAAAAAATATTTGAAATTTCGTGGTTTTCTTCCCGATTTTGTTGTCCTTTTCGGTATAACTCAAGAAATACTGATTCAATCACGATGAAATTTCTCACCTAGTTTGAAGATGCTGAAACACAAATTTGTACAGAATTTCGTGATGATCGTTTCATAAGAACAATTTTTAAGAAAATTTAATTTTTTCTTTTAAATACATATTTATTATTCTGTGATCTTCCTATCATATAATCCTCATTAAATTCTGTATGAACCTTCGATCTGTAATTTTTCGATGAAGTACTGGATTTCAATTCGATCTGATCTGTTTTTTTGGAAATATTGGGAAAATAAAATTATGAATGGGTATACCTTCGGCATCATTGGGTGGATTTTACCCATTCACGAATTCGGCCTTCGTAATTAAGGTCCAAACCTTCTTTACAAATATCGAGTTTCTAAGTTGTTTCTTTCGGAAGGTATTGTGTTTACGGTCCGGTCGTTAGGCATAAGCCAAACTAAGCCGTTCTATACGGATGATAAAGGAGAGTAAAATATCCCCTGATGAAAAATTCGCTGAAGTATAATTGAGAAAATGAGAAAATCGAAAGTACGTCCATTTCCATTTAAACTGGAAGTCATAAGCATACCTTTTTTACCGCGGTCGATAGAAAACAATTTGTGGTATCAATTTCCAAAATTTCAGTCCGATATGAAGTTTTTTCGGGTTGAACCTGATTCCTGTAACACTAGGTATATCAATTGCCAACAATGAATGGTAATTCAACTGGATGTTCTGCTTTTCAAATATATAGGATGTGAAATATTGTTTATTAACGGTTTCTAACCAACCACGATTAGTTTCTAGCATAGTTGCCGAACAAAGAAAACGATTGGCCTCTAAAAACTTGAATATCGAAAATGATGGCGAAACTACGCATTGCCTACGCTGCAGACACTTGATCGGCCTTGACTGGATCAACTTCTGGCCAACACCCTGCAAGATAAAGAACAGTTGGCCTGTCACTTTCGATTTCAATTGGGTTCATTTCTAAACCAAAAATCCTTCAGCGGTTCTGGAATATCGTCTTCTCGACTACTAGAGCCTTAAAAACTGGTTAACTGGTTATTTCGAAAAGATCATATACCGGATGTAGTTTTATTGCAATCCGTTTTTATTGATATCTGGTTTGGGGAAGGCTTGGAGATCATAATACGTCGAAGCTTCAATTTGTCAACTCTGTTTACTCCATTCACTTTTATAAAGTAACTCGGTAGGCCTTGTAAGTTTTTGTAACCAGAACTGTGTTTGGTTGGCACATAGATGCATAGAATATATCAGGTGTCGACACTTTCCTGCTATTACCCACTGAAATTTTGGGTCCGAAACGCGGTCCTAGAATTGTCAAATCTTGGTCAGTTCTTTTCTAGGTTTTTTCGATAAACTACTGAATTTCAATTCGATCTAATTTGTATTTTCGGAAATATTGAAAAAATAAAATTTTGAATAATGAATATCTACGGAATCATTTAGCGGATCTCATGCTTTCACGATTTAGACCTTCGTAATTAAGGTCCAAAATCTACTCTACAAATATCGAGTTTCCAAGTCGTTTCTTTCTTTACGGTCGGTCGTTTGGCTTCCGAAAGAAACAACTTAGAAACCCAATATTTGTAGAGTAGGTTAATTTATTACGAAGGCCGAATTCGTGAATCGGTAAAATCCGCCCAATGATTCCGCAGATATACCCATTCAAAGTTTTATTTTCTCCATATTTCCAAAAAAACAGATTGGATCGAATTGAAATCCAGTACTTCATCGAAGAATTACAGTTCGAAGGTTCATACAGAATTTCATGAGGATAATATGATCAGAAGATCACAGAATACTGAATATTTGAAGAAACAATTTGAAATTTGTTTTTCAAATTGTTCTAATTACACGATTATCACGAAATTTTGCTCAAAGTTGCCAGCATTTCCAAACTAGCTGCCAAGTTTCATCGTGGTTGAAATAGTACTTTTTTGAGTTATTCCAGATAAAACAACGATATCGAGAAGAAAACCCCGAAATTTTACATATTTTTTCCCAATATCCCCAGAAACTATGGTCGTATCAAAATGAAATTCGGTACACTGATGTGAAATATGATTTTGAAGGTATGAGCTGAGGTTTTTTCAGATTAATTAAACAGTTTCCGAAAAAAAAATGTTGGAAAATTTTTTTTTTTTTAATTTTCTGACAGTTTGATCTCAACGAAATTTTGTAAAAAGGTGTGCGTTGTTATCTTTCAACTATGTGTCAAGTTTCAATTCAATCGCATGAGTGATTCCTGAAACATCAGGGAATTAATCTTAAAATTTCAAATGTCTATAACTTCCAAACCATTTGGTCGATTTGTCCCATTTACGAACTCAACCGCCGAATTTCGATGCGTTACCTAATTTGAAAGTTTCAAGTTTGGAAAAACATCGAAGATTACAGACGTTTGGACATAACGATAGCACGCTGTTTCCCAGAACATGCACGCAAAAAAATATATCTATAATATAAGAAATTTTTAGGAGTAGATATTTTGAAATTGCCTTTGCCGACCTATAAAAGTATAAGATCCGAGCAAGTAATTATAATATTCAAATATTTGTTGATTGATTGCAAAGAGGATCCTCCTATTCTCTTCAGGTGTCCAGAAGATCTAAAACTTGAATGAATCATAAGGAACTCACAAATTACACGCGAAGCTAAGATAATTACAACCAGATGAAAATTGATTTCATGGTATTAATTGACTGACGAACGTTCCATTGTTCATTCATGGAACTATCGAAATTTCATCACTGTCTCACTGTCTGGACAAACATAAGAAGTAGAAGCAATACAAGAAACGGGTCATTACTATAAAAGCATTACCTTCTTCACGGAACTCCGCCTGCTCATTGAGAATTCATATCACAGCAATATATTGCTGCACCCGTCGTAAAGCATGATTAGAATACGAACACAGGTCGAAAATCTTTCATGAATCAATAATTTCCTCTTTCGTAAAATAATTTCCAAATTAGGTAGTTGAGAGCAAAATAGAAAGACTATCACAATTAAATTATCAGCACTTTCTATGGAGTACGTACTTGAAAACAATTTGAAATTGATAGAGGATCACATCTATGTATATCGCATTCAACAATACTTGTGTGTTCCTACATAAAAAAATCTTTTTAATATTTTTTTATTTAGTTAATTTTTTAATTAGATTCATAGTTTTCAATCTATTTACTCTTCAACTATAACCAATAGCCACAAAATCTTCTATTCCTCCAATTCTGTTAATCTATTAAGGTATTAACAAAACAGTGTGTAACTACACTCTAATCTACTCACACTCTCTGCGTCTAACGCACGTTTCGGAAACCACGTTTCCTTCGTCTGGAGACATATCGTTACTGACTGTCAGTAACGATATGTAAATCGAAAAGCTGGAAAAAAGTATTTTATTTTTTTCTCATGTAAAATTCATGTGAATAGCAACAAATCGTACATTTTTGAAAACAGCAAAAATTTTATGGCAAGATGAGAGATTTTTCGACTATAGTTTTCATTTGAAAAATCATAAATCCTTCTCATTTCTCGAAAATACGAATTACTCCTAAAAAAGTGCTTGTAGAATGTAAGAACAGATTTCGAATACGAGTTCGAACAAGCGAGTTATTCAGCATTATCGGAAATGACAATTTCTCGATTATCGTTCATACCTCAAAATCCATGAACGATAGGCTGTATCTGTTTTCAGATACTGATTAGTCAGGAAAAAAGAGCTAGAGAATGTGTTAACAGTTTTCTTCTAGCTGCTATAGTTCTCGAGATCCCTTCAGTAGACAATTAATTTTGCCCACCCTGTATATCACAGTTTATATGATCAAAATCATGTATCCGGTAAATTCATGTGGAAAAGTTTATAATAAGAGACAGACGTTCCAAAGGATCAATAAGCAAATATAAATATAGAAACTTTCGTTTGCGGGGAATTTTTATAGTTGTAGGTTGAATCTTCGAGAGAAAAATCTAGAAAAGCACTGACGTGAAGTTAGCAGCTTTTAGGCGCTTGTTCACATTGCGAATTTGCGACTTGGAAATTTCGATGACATGGGAAAATTTTCAAAGAAAAAAATTTTTTTTTCGAATTTTTCCATGGATAATTCTTCTTATTGACACTGTCCATATTCCAACCAAATTTCAAGACTCTAGATCATTCCTTTCGAAAGTTACAGGGCACACGGCCGAACGGACAGAATCAATTTTGACCACGGATTCTTCATCAGCGAGTCCAACCTAGTCGTTTGAGACCAACTTCGGCTCAAAATTCGAAAATTACAGTTATCGTGACGAAATGATAACGCGCTGTTCCCCAGAACAAGCGCGTAAAAAGTAAAGATTTCTTTTTCCTCCGTGGTTGACAGGGCTGGGCAGTATTTCAATTACTTGATACGTATTTGAAATACAAATACGTATTTTGTATTTCAATTACTTCTTGAAAATGTATTTTGAAATTTGTATTTCAAATACCTGACGCTGAAGTATTTTGTATTTCGATACTTTTGTCTTCGAGATACTTTCGAACAAAACACATTTAGCGCTGAGCGCTCTAGAGAAAATAGTCCCTGAATCTCCCTTCAGATGGCGCGACGTTCATCTGCTTCATCTTGTTTTTTTGCAATCATAATTTCGGCAAATGGAAAGGAAGAAAAGGTCCTGCGCAATGGTAATTTCATCATGGAGTTAGAGTTAGTCAACTTCTAAAAACGATAAGAGCAAAGAACTTACCATCCTTGAACATTAACCTAACAAAAAAAATGTGTTTATACAATATAACACAAGTTTCTGCCCATCATGACCTGTAGAAAGATTGTTTTCTTCACAGGTTTTATTCATTCTGCAACAAGAGGCTGTTTGTCTAATACTACATTCAATAATCTTGTGTTTCCGAAAGGAAATTCTTTATTTAGCGATAAAATGGCTGAGCTGAATTAGTTGTACTCTTTTCACATTTTACGTAACACCTGAATGTATTTTGTAATTTTTATTTCAAATACAAATAGTTAAAATACTGTATTTTGTATTTTATATTTCAAATACCCGGCTTGAAAGTATTTTGTATTTCAAATACCTGCGAGAAAGTATTTTGTAATTTGTATTTCAATCAAGCCAAGCATGTATTTTGTCCAGCCCTGGTGGTTGAAATATTTCTATAAATATCTATAAATCTTCTAAATTTTTCCAAAATTTCAACAATTCTTCTTTTTTCCAGTGTCCGTACCGTCCACGAAACTAAAGGATGGGACGTCTTCAGGGATCCACCAGTCAAGGAGGAGTCCGGTTCCATGGCAAATCAGAAATGCCTGGAAATCACAGTCAAAATACTCAAAGTAGCAGCCTATTTAGTTACTTTTGTGATAGTTTTAGTCTCTGGGGTGATCTCAAAGGGAACACTTCTCTTTATGACGTCACAACTCAATCCCGAAAAAGTTACTACGTATTGTAATAAAGATTTAGGTAAGTTGAGAAATATTTCTCGATGTAGATCGAAGTGATTCAATCTGTACTCATTGGCATTGATAGTGTTATACTGATAAAGAATAACTTTGCGAACGCCATTTTTTGGTGAGAATGAAACGATAACATTTTCAGAAAACCTAGAAAAGCACTGACGTGAAGTCAGCAGCTATTGCGCGCATGTTCAGAGATGATCGCTTTGGCAACGAATTTGAAAACGCCCGAACTGAAACTTGGTACACGGATGTGAAATAATAAGAAGCTATAAGTCTACGGATTTTTTTTTTCCGAATATGATGAACAGTTTCCGAGAAAATAAATTTGATAAAAAACCTGTCGTGAGGTCAGGAGCTTTTACGCGCTTGTTCCGTTGACAAAGGGGTCATCTATACAAGTATTGATCCTGCCAAGCGCAGATTTTTTAAATGGTCCTCACGAAATTCTGCGTGAACCGCAATCTATAATTTTCGATGAAGTACTAGATTGCAGTTCGATCCAAAATTTTGAATGGGTATAACTATCTTAAGAATAATTGGCGAAATCAACCCATATAAGTATTCGACCTCCTTAATTAAACTGAAAACCTACTCTACAAATATATTCCCTATGTCGATTCTTCCTAAAGTTAATGTGTTTACGGCCGGCCTAACCACTGATAGTGAACAAAAAAACTACCGGAAGAATCTACTCAGTAGCTTGATAATTGTAGAGTAAGTTGGTAGTTTAATAACGAATGCCGAATTGGCGAATTAGTAAAAACTATCGAATGATTTCGCAGATTTACCCTTTCGAAATTTCAGTTTCCCGATATTTCCACAAGCATAGATCGAATCTCCCTTCAATGAAAATCCCACCTTAAAGTTTCAGCCAAATGGGGTCGACCATGCAATGAGCAAAAAAAAATTTAAGAGTCCTCCCGCATTTTGTTGAATAGAGAGACCCTATTTGGCTGAAACTTCAAGGTGGCATTTTTCATTGAAGGAAGATTCGATCTATGTTTTTGGAAATATCGGGAAACTGAAATTTCGGAAGGGTATATCTGCGGAATCATTCGATAATTTTTATGATTCGCCAATTCGGACTTGGTAATTAAAATCAAAACCCACTCTGGAATTATCAAGCTACTGAGTAGATTCTTCCGGAAGTTATTTTGTTCACTATCAGTGGTTAGGCCGGCCGTAAACACTTTAACTTTAGGGAGAATCGACATAGGGAATATATTTGTAGAGTAGGTTTTCAGTTCAATTAAGAAGGTCGAATGCTTAAATGGGTTGAATTCGCCAAATATTCTCAAGGTAGTTATACTCATTTGAAATATTGAATCGAATTGCAATCTAGTACTTGATCGAAAATTATAGCTTGAGGTTCATGTAGAATTTCGTGGGGACCATTCAAAAAATCTGCGTTTGGCAGGGTCAATACTTGTCTAGATGACCGCTTTGTCAACGGAACAAGCGCGTAAAAGCTCCTGACCTCACGACAGTGCTTTTCTAGGTTTTTTTTAACGATCTGATCATCAGAAAGTTGGTTACGAGTTAATATTCTTCAACTTGTTACGATACACTAATCTGATCCCATCAATTAATTTTGAAACAACCCCTCAAATCAACGTGAATTAACTATGCTAGTTGGTGCAAGTTGGACCGTGTTCTCCCGATCATATCCTACAAATGTCCAACGGGATTTAAATCCGGCTAACAGTGGGCACTCCAAAACGTCAATGTTAGCTTCTGGAGAAATCCCATAGTTCGACGTCACTATCGACAACGGTGTCTTACCCTTTTTACGGTCATAGTGCATAACCAGGAAGAATCGCGATTAGTTGCTGAATACGATATTATGACATTGTTTCTTCAACTGTCGCCGTTCTCTGCACCAGTTAAAATGTGGACGACATGGTCCACAGTTAAAGGCAGCACTAATCGTGGACGGTATGAGACTCGAATACGGCGGTATATGTACGTATATTTTCAGGTCTACCTTCCTCTCCAAGCCATTCATCAGCTATTTGACGCATAGTAGCAAAACGGTCTCATAGTGTTCCTTTACTTTCAGTTGTCCATAAACTACACATGCGCATTACTGTTATTGTACAATTAACACGTCGGCCAACATATCAAATTCCACCACATTCAAAATTGCTAATATGGCGAAAATTTCGACGTCTTCGAGCTCTAGGCATTTTATGACGCTTAACTATGGCTTACTACAAGTCGGCGGCCTGGCAATCACTAAAATTTTGGTACTTTTCAGGTTTCATGAACATCTTTCTTCACGAACAAAATGACAAAAACTCTGTTCATGGAAACTAAAACCATTTGCAATGCTAAAACATTGATATAGTCATCATAGCATGCTTTACATATGATAATGGGGGTTTTTCCTTTAAACGAAAATGTAGTAATTCTCATGAAAAACCTTTAGAACATCACATTTCAAACATATAATTTCAATATCATATTTTTGAAAAAATGTTTGATCACCTAAAACTGAAAATTGGGGATTGGCATTTGAAGAGATTTGTCTTGAGTGCACGATATGGCAACGTCGAATTCAGGAAATTCTCGGAAAGAAAAGGACGTCAAATGTGTTACATTGCTTAGAAAAACTATACTTCGATCTGGTTAGAGTAGAAGGCAACGACCAAGGAATAGAAAAAGAAGAGCACAAACTGTCATACTGTTATATTACTGACAAATCGCAAACGGAAATTGTTTGGTTATATTGACAAGAACACGTGTCTACCACAGAATAGGAATAAATATTTCATTATTCTATAGCAGAAAAAGCTATTCTACTAAACAAAGTTGTCACTTGGTGCATGCCTGGCAATTCCCGAACCCCAATTTTCAAATCTAATTTTGAATACTTTCTGAAGGTAATTTAGGAAAACGATTAATCAAACCCTTAATAATTATGTTCGAATTTGCATTTGCAGTAATAACCCAAATTCAGGAAAAATCCATTCTGTTGACGAAATATGAAGTTCGCAAAGTTTTTCTTTCTGAATAAAGTGCTTCTGTCACTGAGTAAATAAAACTATCAATCTACCATGCTAAAAATGTTCAATAACATTTCAGATACATATTTTTCGCCATCTCATTTGTACGTCTTTGCAAAGTTAAGGGGGGCGTAACCATTCTTCGCCCTTCCTATAAGCATTGTATAAATGTATGTCTTTATACAATGCTACAAGTCATTAGACACTTTGGGAATGAAGGGGAATAGGGAAGCGTCCTCTCAGGGCCGTAGCTAGGTTACAGCAAGGTAGGGCAATGCCCTACCTTCAAGAGGAACAGCTTAATATTCGAAAACTTCATTAGATCGATGGAAATTTTTACTGCCCTTACTTCAGTCCCCATTGCCCTACCAAAAGTGTTCTTTAACTACAGCCCTGCGTCCTCTAGAGACAGTCAACCAAATAACAAAAGTATCTCACATCATGCATAATCTTTTCGTATCTATGGTTGTGAAAAACTATAGGGTCTTTCAATAGGGACGGGTCGATGTTGGCAGCCTGTGGCGGCCATGTTGTTTTAACGTCGTCTTTCTAACCTATATTTTTTTATTCAGTTAGTAATGCCAAATCACCATGGCAATCACCTAACCGCCAAGTTTGAATCCAATCGCTCAGGTAGTTTCTGAAATAAAAAATAAATAACTTCAAAACTTCAAATGCCTATAACTCCGAAACTATTAGATCGATTTGGCCCATTAACGAACTTAACCGCGGCATTCCAATGCGCGACCTACCCTGAAAGTTTCAAGTTGCTAGCTCACTTCGTTCGACAGTTATCGTGTCTACGGCCGGCCGGCCGGCCGGACAGAATCGATTTTGACACCGGATTCGTCATCAGTGAGTCCAACCTAGTCGATTGAGACCATTTTCGGCTCAATCATCCAAAATTACAGACATTTGATTTATTTCATGTCAAAATCGACCCGTCCTTATTGAAAGACCCTATATATGATCCCTGTTAAATTCAAATGCAAGCATTTACAGGATAATCCACTTTTTAAACCTTAATATTTTGATTTTTCAGGTAGAGATAAGCAATTTGTAGTCAATTTACCAATAGCAGAAAGAGTGGCATGGATGTGGTGCATTATATTTGCTTTCTGGGTACCACAACTGGGTTCACTCTTCCGATCAACAAGAATGTTGTTTTTCAAATCTTCGAAGAAACCGCCATTATCGCACTTTCTTATGATATTCGCAGCAGAAACCTCGCATACTATAGGAATTGCTTTATTGGTATTTTACGTCCTACCAGATTTGGATGTGGTGAAAGGAGCTATGCTGACGAATTGTCTCTGCTTTGTACCAGCTTGTTTGGGTAAGTTTTAAAATAAAATCTATAATATACGTTCGTTCCTCTCAGCAATCAGCGAACGGTAAGTGGGAATGACTGAAAAAACTCATTGATATAATGCGATATTTCAAATACAATTTGATTCATTTAATATTTCCCGAGAATAACAGCCGATTTACCAGAGCCCCTATTCTTGAAACAGGGAAGGGAGAAAATAGGCGTGTCGACGCTGTTGCCAAGGAAACCCGGTGCATTTTTGATGGAACGATAGAGAACGTTCATTCCATCACATTCAAGAATAGGGTCTCAGGCCTCTTGAATTTCCCTTCGTTCAGAAGATTCGATATCGCTCATTTCTGCGCGCATCTTCTAGGGGAATATCGTGCTATCGTTTTGTCCAAATGAGCCGAAAATGGTCTAAAACGATTAGGTTTGCATCCCTTAAGAAGAATCCGTGGTCAAATTAAATTTTGTCCATCCGGCCGACCGTATATATGCTCTAACTCTCGATGGAAAAGACCAAGACTCTCAGAGACTATATGCGATTTCAAGCGATGAAGCAAAAGCTCCGGTTATAGTTGCGGTTATTAACATTGACAGATTATCCTTTGCCTATATGTCAGTTTGGATAACCGTAACGATAACCACAGCTTTTGGTCCATCGCTTGAAATTGATTTATGTTTAGAGTCCAAATATCTCGGTTAAGTTCGTTAATTGGTGTTATCGGTTCAACTGTTTCGGAGTCATGCCCATTTTAAATTTTGAGGTTAGTTTACCTCAAGAATAACAGATGCCATTTTTCTGCTTTTTGTTGAAAAAATAAGTTTTTTCGCAGACCATTGATCAGATTACAATAAAATCAGGCATAGGTTTTATAGTCAGTATTCAACAACAGTGTTTCAAATTTTAATTCGATTCGATATTTATTTTCGGAAATATTGGAAAAAAAAATTATTAGAATTTCATTGTTAATTCGAAAATGTCAGATTATTTTCTCAATATCTGCAGCGTTTAGATTGAAGCTTTGTGAGTAGATGAAGAATTTTATTGCGTATAATATAGTGCAACAATTCTTGAAGATTGTATCCCAGGCAACACAGAGAGGTTTCAAAGATATGCCGGCGATATCTTCTCAGAACATTGAGAGTACTTTTTCTACTTCTCTTCGAAGTCACAGGGAGTGCTATATTTCCTCCAAATGTCCGCCACAGCGATATTCTCGAAGAGATCCTGAAGATATCGCATGCGGAAATTCTTAAACTTCCCACAATGGGAGGTTTATGGGAAATTCGCTCACACAGTCTCATGGCGAAGAGTTTGAGAAATTCTCAAATACATCCCATCGCGAGATTTCTGGGAGTACGACATGAGATATTTTCAGGAAATGCCCCTAGCGACAATATCCGGAAGTACAGATATCAGATAATCAGGTCGATTCTGTTTGCGTATTGCTATGAACCTTGCTATTCTAGTCATATTGCTATCTTTCTAATTTATAGCAATATGGCCATGATGTTACGTATTCTGTTCCGAGTGTTATAGCAATGTTTGTTATGAATTTTGTCATAACAATATTGCTATCATAGACTTCCATAATTGGTGATTGTAGAGCTGACAACACTGTATTTTGTGACAATAGAACTACAAGGAAGAAGAAAATATCCCTAATTCGTGAGTTTTCTTTATGGTTTCGCATACATAACCTCAATCTATGGCTTTCTTTATTCATGTAAACATCGATATAAAAAATGTTAGGAAAAGAAACTAGTCAAATTGGTCAATAACCAATTTCCTGGATACCAATAAAATATTGGTTATCAGAAATCGAATGCAGCAATTTTATTCAGGCGTTAATGAATCGAAATTCGATAAACTTTTTCGTTGGAACCTCAAAGGGATTGCATTTGTTGAGACGAGTAGAATAATCATCTCAGCTGTTGCCTATGCCTGTATCTTAGTCTAAGAATTTTCCTTGAAATTAAATAATACTCTAGAGAACCTTGAACACATTTCCATTAGCGTATACTTTTTTTATTCATGTAAACATCGGCTTAGTCGAAAATGTTACGAAACAGAAAAACCAATTTTAGTCAAATTGACCAATTTTCTGGATACCGATAGAATTTTGGTTTCCAGAAATTAAATGCAGCAATTTTATGCTATTGATTCGAAATTCGATGAACTTTTCTGTTGGCAATTCAAAGGGATGGCTGTTAGATCATTAGAATAATCATCTCAGTTGTTGCTTACTATGCCGGTATTTTATTCTAAGAATTTTCCATGAAATAACAAATTTCTATTACCACATACTTCCCTATCTTCAATATTTTCGAATTCTTGGAAGAAATAATACCTAAACAAATGAATCTCTGTAAGATTCCCTTTCTAACCTATCTTGTTATCAAGCATAGCAAGTACTATTTTGAGGTTGCTAAGATAGCAATATTGATAGCAAGATTCTTGTTAAAGTGACAGATCATATTGCTCAAAATCGTTGATCAGAATACCAATAATTCCAATCTTGTTATGATAGCAATATCTTTTTCCTAGCAATATTGCTATTTGCAAACAGAATCGACCTGATTCAGGTCGATTCTGTTTGCAAATAGCAATATTGCTAAGAAAAAGATATTGCTATCATAACAAGATTGGAATTATTGGTATTCTGATCAACGATTTTGAGCAATATGATCTGTCACTTTAACGAGAATCTTGCTATCAATATTGCTATCTTAGCAACCTCAAAATAGTACTTGCTATGCTTGATAACAAGATAGGTTAGAAAGGGAATCTTACAGAGATCCATTTGTTTAAGTATTATTTCTTCCAAGAATTCGAAAATATTGAAGATAGGGAAGTATATGGTAATAGAAATTTGTTATTTCATGGAAAATTCTTAGAATAAAATACCGGCATAGTAAGCAACAACTGAGATGATTATTCTAATGATCTAACAGCCATCCCTTTGAATTGCCAACAGAAAAGTTCATCGAATTTCGAATCAATAGCATAAAATTGCTGCATTTGATTTCTGGAAACCAAAATTCTATCGGTATCCAGAAAATTGGTCAATTTGACTAAAATTGGTTTTTCTGTTTCGTAACATTTTCGACTAAGTCGATGTTTACATGAATAAAAAAAGTATACGCTAATGGAAATGTGTTCAAGGCTCTCTAGAGTATTATTTAATTTCAAGGAAAATTCTTAGACTAAGATACAGGCAAAGGCAACAGCTGAGATGATTATTCTACTCGTCTCAACAAATGCAATCCCTTTGAGGTTCCAACGAAAAAGTTTATCGAATTTCGAATTATTAACGCCTGAATAAAATTGCTGCATTCGATTTCTGATAACCAATATTTTATTGGTATCCAGGAAATTGGTTGTTGACCAATTTGACTCGTTTCTTTTCCTAACATTTTTTATATCGATGTTTAAATGAAAATGAATTAGGGAATCCAACGACCTGTCAAAATGATCCCACGTGGCGTTTGGAGGGCAAACAAGTTTGTTTACTTTGTAAACTAGTTCTATTTTGGAAGCTTTTTCTGAGTATTTCACACTGATTGGTGTATAATATCGTTTAGTTTTATTGAAAAATATAGTGAATAGTGAGAACTAAGTGAGAAAAATGCCTGTAACATGTATAATGGTCAATTGTGGAAGCCCTTCAAATCGGGACCTTAGGAGTACCTACTGTGAAAAGCCCTTTGCATTACCCTCAGAGTAACTGTTACTCTGAGGCATTACCCACATATTAACGATCTTTCAAGGAAACTAAGGGAAATGTGGTTAGCAGCCATCAAGAGGGAAGATCTAACTGAATCAATTATTAGAAACCGAAGGGTCTATAGCAGACATTTCACAACAGGTAGGTACCTAAGAAGAAAATAGATATTTCTGTATTTCTATATGAGTGTAACTGATGTTTGATATTACAGTTTTATACAAGCTTGAAGGATAAAGCATATGTGTAAATGTTGTACCCTATTTCAGTTTATGTAAAGCATCCTATTTCCAATACAAACTTATAATTCATTCAATTTGTAGGAGCATCTAGTGCTTTGAGTGATGAAAATCATCCAGATTGGGTCCCATCACATCACCTGGATCATCAATATAGTCCATTCTAAACGCAAGTGTGATGTAAATCTAAATTTGCGCCAGACAAAAGAATGAAATTAAGTCAAGAAGTATATGGACCAAGCAAACAGGTAATGTCCTAAGGAAGAAGTTGTGATCTGCAAATTTTAGTCTTATAAGCCATACGTAATGAAAAAATTTTCTATTTTTCAGTTTAATGAAGAAAGTGATTTGGGCGATACTGAGCAGGCATAGTGGAAGCATGGTGCTACATAAACAGACGTTACAATGACCATGTTGGCTACAAAACTCGAGCAGCTCAACTTTGCCTCGTTGAAAATTAGATTTGGAAAAAAAGCTAAAAACACTCCCCTGGGACTGATGAGAATTTCAAAATTGTATATAAGTGGGAATATTTCTATACTTCATACATCATTTTAAGCATTGTAGTTTCTTGGAAATCGTGATCCACATATAAATCATAATTATTTTTAAGTGAAATTATTCGTTTTGTAATTTGTTTGTAATACTTATAATGTTTATTTTGTTATGAGAGTACCTATGTTTCAGTAATAAAAAAAATATTTGAAAGAAACTAAAATGTGTTGTTCTGTATTTATTCACTATTATAAAAAGATATAATATAAATTTAATTGTGCTCAAGTATTTAATGAATACATTACCATAAAGGTGCTACTTCACCTACATAATAAAAAAAAATCACAAGTTCTGTAGAAAAAGTAACGGAGAGCAGAGTACGAAATCACAGAATTTCAAATCAGAAATAAAAATCTGCACTTGGTAATATGAGTGATCAGGTTTTAATGTGATGTTATTATCTCTCGAAACTACACACTCCTTGATGTCTTTTGTGCCATTGGCATGAGGAGCTTCACCTCCAGCACTCTTCCCAAACAAAATTCACAACACACTAATCTGTCTGAAGATGCTCCGAATTGTGGAGGCTTTGCACTAGCAAATACACCTACATCATTAATGGTAAATTCTTCATGTTTTTCTTCCATGTCCCTTTCATATTCTTCAAAGGCAACATATTAATGTCATAATGACATGAAAACCGTTCAAAATCCTTGTTTCTACTTTCAAGACAAAACCTGCTGAAAAATTCTTGTGAGCATCAAGGGTTTTGTAGGCTTTCATCTGTTCATGAGATTAGAAACTGTGTGCTAACACAATATACGAGAATATATCAGGGAAAGTGGTGGAATGCCATTGATACTTGTCTAATTCACCAGTTGAAAAGATGAATGTGTCCAAATCCAAATTGTTAACTTCTTTATATACCTGCAAACAAATTAGGATTTATTGAAAATAACTAGTTAACTGAGTAAGGAAAAAAAAGCAATCAAAGTTTCATATTCACCTTTGAACAACGTCTGGGTTTTCCCGCAATAACTCCTCTAAATAAGTACTCTGCATGTTGAAACACCATAACAATTCGATTTAACACTTAAGATGAAAGAATAATTATCCAAAATGCTCAATAAATACAATAAAAGTAGCTTGAAACCTCAGCGCAAAATGCAACAAAACTTTTGTTTGCCCTCCAAACGCAATATTTGAGGTTAAAAAGTCACGTGGTTTGGATTGCCTAATAAAGAAAGCCGTAGATTGAGGTTATGTATGCGAAACCATAAAGATAACTCACGAATTAGGGTTATTTTCTTCTTCCTTGTAGTTCTAATGTCACAAAATACAGTGTTGTCAGCTCTAAAATCACCAATTATGGAAGTCTATGATAGCAATATTGTTATGACAAAATTCATAACAAACATTGCTATAACACTCGGAACAGAATACGTAACATCATGGCCATATTGCTATAAATTAGAAAGATAGCAATATGACTAGAATAGCAAGGTTCATAGCAATACGCAAACAGAATCGACCTGATTGACATTTAAAATTTAAATTATATTTCTTGAAAGTTTCCTGTTGATTATTGAAATTATTTTATGCTGACTTCTGCGGACTCGCTATGCAAAAAATTAGCAGACACGACACACTTCGTCGACACAGATCATAAGTCCTTACGAACAGCCTCAGGGAAAATTCCGAATGCAAGGATTTACATATCTACTTTACCAGGAATCCGCGAGATGGAGAGTTCCGTGATCAAGACATCCAGGCGATATCGTATAATATGAGCGCTTGGATTGTCGGTTCTTACGTCTGGTGGTTAGATGACTTCGAGTATTGTTTAGCGCGGTCGGAATTTATATTTATTCTTCATTCGTATTTCGGATATGAATGAGATCCGCGAGATGGCGAGATCCGTGAATGAGATATACCAGACGAAATCGTAATATGAGAGCTTAGATTGTCGGTTCTTACGTCTGGAGGTTAGATGGATTTGATGAATATTGATTTGTGTTTCGGAAATGAATGGAGATTAATTATCGGTTCTTGGAAAAATATATCCATACTACTATAATGGGTGTATGGAAACAAAATATTGATTTGGAATCCCTGTTAGTATTTGAATGAGAAATGTGTTGATTTCTTTGAGGAAAAACAACGAATGTCAGATTGGTCGATATTCAGACGAATATGTCGTGAAAAATATGAAGCAGTTTCGATTAAAGTTTTGATATTCTGTTTTCTTTCGAGAATTCTCTGAATTCTTCAGATTTTAGAACGTAATTTCCACTCGCATAATGTTGTACAAGTCTGCCGTTGTCTAACCGATACTGGTAGTGAGTTTCAATCCAGAAATATGATAATGTGAAAAAGAGAGCTTTCTTTGTGATGAATGAAGTCATAAATGCTACTTAATTAGGTTCGTTTCGTTATCAACTAGTATTCTAGCCGATAACTAGTTTTAGTATTAAACCATTGTATAAGGAAAATCTTCATTCAACAACAGAACTATGAATTTGCTAGACACCTCTTACTTGTTAATACAGGTTTCAACCTGAAATGCATTTACTCCTCCACCAAATGTATAAAAACGCCGTGATTTTGTCATCATAACCTTCCGGAAAATTCGGAACCATAAAAGCCAGTAACAAAATATGATACATTCAATGTGAATTATGTTTTAACTGATTTGATTTTGGTATGTTTGCCGATTATCCTGTTGGTTTCTAGGAAGCCTCTCCGAAGTTATTTATTTCGTTCCTATGAATCAAACACATATTTTGCCTATGTATAAATAGTGGACAACGAAAGGTTCCATTGTTGTTACACTCGGGATGATCTTTGGAGCTTGCATTGCGAATTTCCTATTCTGGTTATGTCTGTGATAACTTTAGGAACTCGCATTGCGAATTTCTTATTCTGGTTACGTCTGGGAAGACTTAAGGAACTCGCATTGCGAATTTCTCTTTCTTGTTCTGTCTGAGATGACTTCAGGAACTCGCACAGCGAATTTCCCTTTCTTGTTATGTCAGTGATGAGTTTAGGAACTCGCATTGCGAATTTCTTATTCTGGTTACATCTTAGATGGCTTCAGGAACTCGCATTGTGAATATCTAATTCTTGTTACGTAAATATATATATTCTTTTGAGAACGAGCATTACAATTCTAAGATATATCACAGTGTTAGCAGAGGAAATGTAAACGGGGTACCATACATATTTGCGTATGATACAAGAGCACAGATAAAAACCTCAGGAAAAATTCTGTCTCCCCGCATAAGTGTAGTAATTTGTTTATAGAAGATGGATGGCATCTTTTTCATTTGAAAATAATTTTTTTCGTCATCTTGAATTCATTTCGACAAAATATCTTGACATAATATCTGAAACAGAAAGAGGGACAGAAAACCAGAAGGAAGCAGTAAATAATATTACCTACATTTGCTCATGACCGAGAGGGTCTTTCGACCAGGTTCAGTCCTCCAAGCGATGATTTTCAGATCCTCAGATAAACGAAGAACGCTACAGGCCCCTTTATTGGGGAATCATCTCCCATAGATCCATAATTGTTCATTTCGAACTAGAAATCTAATAAAATATCGGGAATAAAGTGAAAAACTTGTGACATGTATTATGTCAGGATGACAATTGTTACGTATGCAATAACTTTAGGAGCTCGCATTGCGAATTCCCAAATTATGTTGTGTTTGTGATCACTTTAGGAAATCAATTTAGGAGTTCGAGTGAAAGCCGGGTTAGGACTTCTCAGATATCTCGCCGGGAAGTTTGTGTTACTTGGGATCGATATAAAATTTAAAAATAGATTGTTTTCAAAAATCCAATTTTTTAATTCTGGAAATAAATTTTTATTTCAGAATATCTTTTCATCAGATTTTATGAAATCTAGCACAGGCCTTGATATTAAAATTAACAATATTGTTCCAATTTTCAGTTCGATCCGATATTTATTTTCAGAGATATTTTAAAGACATGTCAAATTTCATGGCCGCTTGAAATTTTGCGATTTTTTCCTTGATATCTCTGGAAGTACTGAGCATATCAAAATTAAACTCCATTGTTAGTTATAGAATACCGGCACGTAACTTTATGCAGAATTTCGTGAGGATTGTACAGGTAGAAAATTTTAAAAAAAATGTTTCTTAAACTTCAAACCTGCTCTACAATTATCAATTCTACGAGTAGATTTTATCGGTAGTTATTGTGTTTACGATCTGCGGTTGGGCCAGCTGAAACAAAAATACCTCTGTCCTCACGTCAGAGCTTTTCTAGATTTTTTTATTGTATTATATCCACACTGAACTGATTTATCTGTATATCTTTTATTCGATTAGTTTTCGAAAACCCTTTGCTCAAATGTATTTTCTGATATACATTATTATATTTTCAGGACTTCTTTCTAGAAACGGCAAAGACTCGAAGCGTTTCCTCAAGGTCATAGTGGATCTCTTCGCCATAGGAGCCCAAGCTACAGGATTCGTATTCTGGGCCATAGTGGAACAGAAACCCGATCTTTGGATCATTCCAGTTTCAACCGTTTTGATATCAGTCGGCTGGTGGGAAAACTACATTTCCAAACATTCGCCTATTCCTTTCATCAAAAAGTTGTCTAAAGTAAAGGACCAGTTCCACGAATCCAGATACTTCACTTACATGTTCGTTTCCATATGGAAATGTATATGTTTTTTCTTGGCTGTGCTTTTCATCCTTCTGTTCAAGGAGGGAGAGGTAGCCTTCTTGTTCACTAAGTTTTCTGAAGGATTCGGCGCTCACCAAATCACCATCACAGAGGTGAGAGTTACTAAAATAGGTAGATTATACACACAACACAAATATACATAGGGTTTCCTACGCGGTGTACGGTCTATTGGACATTTAAATACAAATATTTTCACACCTCTGAAACATCCGGTTATACCGGAAACAGCCTGCTAATTCCGTATTTCTAATGGTACACCCAGTATATGATAGCATCATTAGGAAGCTTGGTTGGTGAAATTCAAAATAATATACATTACTTTGAGAAAAAGGTCAACGGTTTTCGAGTGTACTTGATTTCGTCAGGAAAAAATTGTGTCGACGGGGACTCACATAGCGCTTCAGGAGCGCTATTCTTGAATCCTGGAAAGAGAACAAACGTGATAAAATGTCGACGCCGTTGGCAAGGAAACTCGCTGCATTCATCATCGAACTATCGAGAACGTTCGTACCATCGCAGTCAAGAATAGGACGCAGGTCAGCGCCCAGTTATTCTCGGTTAAATGTCAAAGTATTTACTAGAGATGGGTTCGTCATTTCACTACCTGTGATTTTTGCCCTATGACTGGTCTTTTACAGTGAGTGGCAGCTCCAGAAAAATCACAGAATGCAAATCCTGTCACGCAGCGTTACTTCATTTTACTTACATTTTACGCTCTTCTGATCATATAGTTCCCATAATTTTTTTTTCAAATTTCTAACGGTTCGATTCTGACGGAATTTAAGGTACTCTATTCTCTTCATCTATTTCTCCTTTATCCAGTCTTCAATAATCGTTGCAAATAGTGGCGAAAGACGTGCGAAACTTCAAAGAAGCATTTCAAACCCAAGTTGCCTCACACAGAAGCAATGCGCATGTCCGATATACGGCACGAAGTGCAGGTCAAATTGCGCGCTAGGAGCTTGCGAAAAATTTTTCCGACTTCAGCTTGCCTTTCGGCACGATTTTCATTATTAATGACAGAATTTCAATACTGCTAAGCATATAGATTTCAATCCATATGCTTAGCACGCGTAGCCGAGACGTCATTTTGAATGTAGCTTCAGTTTTTCTGTCGAACTTTCTTGGAACAACTTCAAAGCTAGTTCAGCAACTAAATAAAGGAAAACCCTCCATTTAAATCATCTTATATTTCAGGTAAAACCTTTCCTCGGAGGAACATCACTACCAGATATCTCAGAAATAATTCCCACCGGAGATGATACAACCGTGCAAGCTAGTGACCAAACACCACTGCATTTTCTTCTGATAAGCATTTTCGCCTCCTACTTCGCCTACATCTTCGGCAAGTTCGCCTGCAAAATTATGATCCAGGGTTTCTCCTACGCCTTCCCTGTCAATCTCACCATCCCTGTAGCGATTTCGCTTCTTATAGCGGCTTGTGGATTGAGAAACGAGGATCCTTGCTTCTTCAACGAGACGATCCCTCCATATCTTTTCTTCACGAGTCCATCGGCTCTTTTCCTGAACGACTTCATCTCACATCAGCACGCCTGGATTTGGCTTCTATGGTTGTTGTCCCAAACGTGGATCACGATACATATTTGGACTCCGAAATGTGAACGTCTGGCTAGAACTGAAAAGTTGTACGTAACTCCGATGTACGATGGACTTCTGATTGACCAGAGTCTAGGTGAGTACAACTTCTTTGCAGAAACTGAACTTGGTCATTTCGAGCATGGTACATTGTCCAGTTCTCTTCTTACTAAGGTTCTTGTTTATCAGATAGGTGGCTGTGGGTTGGGATAACAAAAAATAATGTAGCCCTCATCTTCACATGGCTGCAGAATGAATTTGGTGTCCCTCAGGGAATCATTTTGGGGTTCTCCTTGATTAACGACGGAACAAATGTAATAGAAGACTAGGAACTTCCAAATTTTGTAGATTATAATAATGTCGGGATAGCTCGGCAAAATAGCAATGTATTAAAAGAAAGATGTACCAGACTATAAAACTGCATTGAGGTTTGGTTTCAAAAAATAAATTCACCATAACCACTGACAAAAAAAAAGGATTTATATTTAGAGCAAGTAATTTGAAAGAAAAGCCATTTGAAGTTTGTCCTAGCAAGCAATATAGATAGATAGATATCTTTATTTCATAGTATGTAAATCAACATGAAAGAAATAGTGTCAAGCAACAACATTTAGCCCAAATAATCAGACAAAGAATATGGCTCCAAACTGGAGCCTCCAATTCAATAACAAGTTCTCTTACTTTTCTCTTAAAAATTCTTAAATTATTTAAAATCTTTATACTATCAGGTAATCTATTATAAATCTTGATACATGCATATGAAGGATGCCTTTCAGATCAGTGTATGTATTGGGTAATGAAAACTCAATGATCTAAGAGGGTAATCATTCCTACTTGTATGAACAGAGAACATATCTCTATTTTTGAAAAAGAAAACTAAACAATCTACAATATAAATCCCACATACTGTGAGTAACTTATTCTTCTCAAAAATTCCCCTACATGTTTGAAGGTAACTCATCGAGAAAATATACCTCACCACTCTTTTCTGTATGATAAACAGTCTATCCACCTCACTGCTCGATCGCCAGAAAACACCGTATCGAATCAAGGACTCAAAATTAGCAAAGTGGACTGTCTTTAGATTTTTAACACTCAAATATGCTGAAAAGTTCTGATACCAAATCCCACACGACAAAGCTTTCCTGCAAGGTAATCTTTTTGATGATTCCACCCAAGAAAACCATCCAGGTACACCCCCAGAAACTTTACACATTCCTCAACTTTCACATCACAACCATCCAGATTCAATATACTTTCTCTTGTTTTTTTATTGATCTGCTAGTACTAAAAGGAACCGATGATGTCTTGCTTTCATTCATCACTAATTTATTTTTAACAAACCACAATTTTATTTCACTAAATACTGATGATGCTTCAGATTTAATATCCTCAAACTCGGATCCCTCCACAATAACGTTTGTGTCATCAACAAAAAAGAGGTCAACCATCTCAAGATCTCCTCATTCAAATCACATATGTCAATAAGAAAAATTATAAACAATATTGGGCCCAAAACACTACCCTGGGGAACCCCAAAATTTGACTCAAGTACGCCAGATCTTACCTCTCCACCATCCTTGGCAACTGTACTCTTTGCGAGCGCTCAGAAAGATACGACCTAATCCACTCTTTTGCTATTTCACTAACTCGTAATCTCTCAAGCTTCTCCAACAGAAACGGCCTGAAAAGACAGTCGTAGGCACACTAGCCAGATCTATAAACAATCCCAGACCAGGACCATCATCTTCAATAATCTTCACCACTCTCTCAATGAACTGAAATAAAGCAGTCTGAACAGAACATCCCTCCAAGTAACCGTGCTGAGAACTATTAAAAGGGTACCAAGTTTTTAGGAATCATAATAGATGAATTCTCAAAGTGGAACACACATTGATTATCTTTCAAAAAAATCAACAGTCATATATGCCTTCAGAATTATGAATAAGTATGTGGATAAAAATGTAAAAAATTACTTTATCATGCTTACATTGAATGGCTTCTGAGATATGGAATAATTTTTTGGGGCATAAGTACATCTTTGCCATCCATATTTATGGGGTTTAGGGACTCCTGCAGGGGTAGATTCAGAGCACTGGAGGTGCCTACAGTCTGCTATCTGTATCTGCACCAATGCCTTCTACACCTTCATACAAATAAGAAGGAATTCCTCACAAACAATGCTTATTGTACATATAATGCAAGATCAGCTAATATTCCTTATCCACAACATAAGCTATTTCCAACTGAAAAGAACCCATCGTATATGTGCGTGAGAATTCCCAACAAATAACCTAGTTATATGAAAACAATAGAAAATTTCAATTGAGAATGAGAATTCAATGAGAAAAGCAAAAAATTTTTGATTAGCATGGAACCCTATAGTTTAGGAGATTATTTCCTTAAATTCAATTTTAATTTGAAATAATAATTCTCCATGTTGCTCTTCTGGGAGAACTCAGGTTGTTTATTATAACAATAATTGATCAGTAGATATTCCAACTACTATTGGTTGGAGTTCCACAAGACTCCATCCTAGAACCATTCCTTTCTTAAAACTTACAACTTCCTCATTTTAGGGCTGAACCGATGCAGAGATGATGAGGCAGACGTTAAAACAGAGGACTTGGATGAAATTCAGAAGGAAAAGGGAGACGAATACTACGAAACGATTTCGAATCACACTGATGGCTCTACGCCAAGAACCATCAAAAGTTCAGACCATATCACTCGAATTTACGCTTGTGCAACTATGTGGCACGAAACTAAAGAAGAGATGTTGGAGTTTTTGCAATCGATTTTAAGGTTGGATGAAGATCAGTCCGCCAGACGGGTTGCTCAGAAGTATCTCAGAGTTGTAGATCCAGATTATTATGAATTCGAAAGTAAGTTGTTAATGTTCAACTTTGGTATTTTTCTGTAAAAATTCTTTAAGGATTCTATCAAGGACCCAACTAACACTTGAAAATAATTTCAGCTCACATTTTCTTCGATGATGCCTTCGAATTATCAGACCACAGCGATGATGACACACAGGTCAACAGATTCGTGAAACTTCTTTGTTCCAGTCTTGACGAAGCAGCTTCTGAAGTTCATCAAACACATATTAGAATGAGGGCTCCTAAAAAAATTCCAACTCCTTACGGTGGAAGATTGATTTGGACACTTCCGGGAAAAACTACTATGATTGCTCATTTGAAAGATAAAATGAAGATAAGGCATAGGAAGAGATGGTCTCAAGTCATGTACATGTACTACCTCCTCGGACATAGACTTATGGAACTTCCCATATCAGTAGATAGAAAGGCTGTGATAGCGGAAAATACCTATTTGCTAACTCTAGATGGTGATGTTGATTTTCAACCTTCTGCCCTGTTGTTGCTGATCGATCTTATGAAAAAGAATAAAAACTTAGGTAATATCTTCAATTTTTAATCCAATTAAGTATTTAGATATTGATAATACTGCTTATTCGAAAGTATTAACAATTAGATCATCAATCAATTGTCTGAATACTCTCAGTTATCCCCAATGAATACAAGTCTTTTTTATACATGTAGGAGCTGCTTGTGGTCGTATTCATCCTCTTGGATCAGGTCCTATGGTTTGGTACCAGATGTTTGAGTATGCTATTGGTCATTGGCTGCAGAAGGCCACTGAGCACGTCATTGGTTGTGTACTTTGTAGCCCTGGATGTTTTTCTCTTTTCAGAGGAAAGGCTCTTATGGATGATAATGTAATGAAGAAATATACAACCAGGTATGTAAACTATATGGACTGACATTTTATCTAAATAGGTAACGACGATCACATTCAAATAAATTACCTTCAGGTCTGACGAAGCAAGGCACTATGTACAGTACGATCAAGGTGAAGACAGATGGCTCTGTACCCTACTTCTTCAAAGGGGATATCGGGTAGAGTACTCAGCTGCTTCGGATGCTTACACTCATGCACCAGAAGGATTTAATGAGTTTTATAACCAGAGGAGAAGATGGGTACCATCCACTATAGCAAATATCATGGATCTGCTCATGGATTACAAGAAAACAATAAAGATAAACGATAATATTTCGAAACCATACATAGGATACCAAGTAGGTTTTGAAATCGAAATTGAAAATATTACATCACGGAATGAATTAACGTTATTATTTTCAGATTTTGTTGATGGGTGGTACAATTCTTGGACCAGGGACTATATTCCTTATGTTGGTGGGAGCTTTTGTAGCTGCCTTCCAGATAGACAATTGGACAAGTTTTTACTACAACATTTATCCTATTCTATTCTTTATTTTAGTTTGTTTCACTTGTAAATCTAACATTCAGGTAAATATTGAAACAAACATAAATTATTTCAACTTAAAATATAATTCGTTTTCAGCTGCTGGTTGCTCAAATATTATCTACATGTTATGCACTTATCATGATGGCTGTTATTGTTGGTACCGCCCTTCAGTTGAGAGAGGACGGATGGGGTTCGCCATCTTCAATTTTCTTGAGCGCTATGACTGGGTCCTTCTTCATTGCAGCCTGTCTTCATCCGCAAGAATTTTGGTGTATTGTACCAGGTGTTATCTACTTGTTGTCGATTCCGTCTATGTACCTTCTCTTGATTTTATATTCGATTATAAACCTGAATGTCGTATCTTGGGGAACTAGGGAAGTTCCGGTCAAAAAAACCAAAAAGGTAAAAACAAAAATACACATTAAGTTCTTAATGATGATGTTAGGAACACATGACAATCAATAAATTTTGTTTTCACAGGAATTAGAAGAAGAAAAGAAACAGGCTGAAGAAGCAAAGAAAAAAGCTAAACAGAAGTCATTGCTGGGATTCTTACAAAATGGTGGTACAAGTGATGATGATGCAGGAAGTATAGAAATATCTTTAGCGGGGTTATTCAAATGTATGCTCTGCACCCACCAATCACCAAGTGATGAAAAGGCCCAACTAATTCAGATAGCAGATTCCTTGGAGGTACTAAGCAAAAGACTGGATGGCATAGAAAGGTAAAAAACTATAACTAATTGAAGGACTCTTTCCAGACATATACGTAGTTGATTTATCAATATTGAAATGTATTCAAGAAGATATTTGTTAATTCCACATAATTTTGATATTTTTAGAGCTGTAGACCCAATAGGACACACTTCGAGAAAAAGGAGTGTTTCAGCATCATCCAGAGGGGATCGTCATAACAACTTGGGACCTGTAGCGGAAGAATCGGACAAAGAAACATCCGAATCAGAATCTGAAACTGCCTCTACAACTCCAAAGAGTAAAAGGGATGACCTCATAAATCCTTATTGGATTGAAGATCCTGAAGTTGGCAAAGGAGAAGTAGAGTTCCTAAGTAGTGCAGAAATGACATTTTGGAAAGATCTCCTGGATAAATATCTGTTTCCAATAGACGAAAATCCAGAGGAAAAGGTAGTATATTTATTTCCACTATCGATTCAAACTACTGATTTTGAGACACAGACTGCGCATTTCTTGTGAATCTGTGGATGAAAAATTGTACCGGTGTGAGAGAAACTAGGCTAATTTCTCTTGAGTAGATAGAATAAGACAGATGACAGATCTTCCATGTTTCTCCTCTGTCTAAAGAAGGAAATAGGTTAGTCCCTTTCTAAAGGTATCCAATTTCCAATACAAAAGCAGTATAAATAGAAATTATATTCATTTTATCTTTCCTTATGCGTTTCTCTTCAATCGAGTATGCAACTTTCGATTTTCTGTTTAGCTACTCTGTGATGACAGGAGAATGTATATTATGTTTTACCACATTTCAATTTGCCTCTCAATATTCACATTTTCAATGGCTATAAGTATACCTGAAATTTTGGATCGATTCAAGCATATAAACATAAATTCATTCATAATTATCAAGTAACGAATTTAATGAACAATCACAAAACAACACTGTTGAAAATAAGCAATCGACAAACTTGAAGCCTCTCGCAAATAATAATCGTTTATCGTTGTTGTTCTTATATAATAAAACCATTAATAAGAACTTGTGAAAACTAAATTATTTTTTCAATATCCTACACTACTTTCATAAAAGAAATCAGATTTATATCTAAATTGCTGATTATAGGCACGTATAGCATCGGATCTAAAAGAGCTGCGGGACAAATCTGTGTTTGCATTTTTAATGATCAATGCCATTTTTGTCCTGATTGTGTTCCTCCTGACTCTCAAAAAGGACTCCCTCCACGTGAAATGGCCCTTTGGCGTTAGAACCAACATCACTTACGACGAGAGCTCCCAAGAGGTAATTTAAAGTTCACATGATCATCCCGACATTCTGAAAACTTACGATTAATAAAACTGTACAAATGCATTCAAGTGAGATGTAGATTTATTTCCAGAAGCCGGCAAGGATCATGTGGGCAACTTTTTTCTATATTGACTAACATTTTTTTACACTTTACAGGCGCGTGTAGCAAAAGAGTTGATCGAACTCAGAAATAGGTCAGTTTTTGCGTTTTTTATGTGCAATGCTCTCTTCGTTCTGATCGTTTTCCTTTTGCAACTCAACAAGGATCAAATACACGTAAAGTGGCCTTGGGGCATAAAAACGAACATTACTTACGATGAGGAGAGTTCTGAGGTATTTTATGTTTCGAATATCTTCTCACGAATGTCTTCTTCCATGGATGTTGGATTTACTAATGGAATATCTATGGTACTTCCAGACAACAAAACTATGCACATTTCTCAAGTTATATTGTGGTCGTTATCCTTCTTTAGATCCAAACATGAAGCGTGGCAACATGGTAATTCTATAAAATGTATTCATTCGTCATTGTGCCGAGTGCTTGAAAATTTTTCAACTTCAAATGATTCATGAAGAACGATATAGGATGGGTATTCGATCTGACAATTGGTTTATTGGGAAAATCATCACATAATTTGTTTGAGTATTGTTTGGAAATTTTCTCCAATGTTCCAGCTTATTTGAAGACTCTAAGGTCTTCGCAAATGATCATATCGTGAAACTCATTTTGATCAATGGTGAATCTTCTAGGATGTATTTCTGAATCTAAGTATCTATTCAGGCATGACCGCAACTTGAGGACTACCACAGAATACAAATGACGACTACTAAATTTAATATAGAATTGCCCTGTTGCCACTCGCTTATTGAATTTCAACAGTAGATGTTTTTCTACAGCTACTGAATGTCTGGATATGAAAATTTTTGGTTTTTGAGGAGATTTTTTTGGCGTAGTTTTGTTGCCTCTCCCACGCCAATCATATCCACTTCTACATACTCAATAATATGTGTGTGCATTTAACATATACATATTACACATAGGATACAAAGGGTTGTGTTAATTTTCTAACAAGAGGAAAATGTTATTTATTCATTAATAAACCCCTGCACCATATTCATTCATTCACGTACTCTCCACTCTAGGCACCAATTATTTATTCATTGGATTTGCGTAGTTCCTTAATTAGGATATACTTTGAATATGCATACTTTTTTATGAATGGCAAAGATCAATTGTTTCGCTTCAACAAGTTGTCAAAACCTACCCTCAGTTAAGGAGCTACTAAATGCAAAGAATATGCTCCTCTGTCAATCCTGAACTCCATATACATCTTCCATTTCATGTCATTTCTTTCATCAAAAATAAAAAGACAAGCTTGATGATGAAATAATAGAAAATAAAGATGAAGATATTAAAAAACATTAGAAAAGCACCGGCATGAAGTCAGGAGCTTTTTATTGCATTTGTTCGATTTTTAACTATTGTTCAGTAGATTGTGTACTTTGTTCTCTCTTTTCCACAAAAGAAAAATGAGATGGACTACCTTCTGTCCATTTCATTTGGATTGGTACAAAAATATATCGATCAAAAATAACCAAATAATTGACTCAGATTAAGCAAATAATCCGAGATTTCAGGAACAATTTGAATAATATTGCATCAGACATTCACTCAAGCTAGTCAAATAGGCGGTAAACAAAAAAAAATTATCATTCATTCGTATCATCATCAGCAAAATCATATCATTTCATTTCACACTCATTCTGAAGAAAAAATTGTTTAGGACTATCCAGAAGGATTAAAGCAACAAAGGATCGACCACATATCTCATCGTTTCCAAATAAGAAGAGCAGAATTAAACCATTCTCCATTAAATAGGTTCCATATTCATGTCGATTAATTAAATTCTGCACATTGTCTGAAATTCCTCCTTCGTTTTTAATCTATGTTCCTTTCCATCAAGCTCTTATGATCTTGTGAATAATATTCTAACACCTTTACTACTTCAAGGTGATGTAACAGCGATTGGATGAGGTTTTGTTTCTAAAATCATTCAGTTAATATTATTTTGATTTTATTAGGATTATTCAATATTCAATAATATATTTATTACAATCATCTACCAAAATATTCTTCCTTGCCATCTTTGGTAATATACTTATGTTCTTCTATTGGTAAAGAAATAATGGAAGAAAATATGAATTCGATTACTGAAATGATGGCAACATTTAACTTCCATCAGAAAAAGATTTCAGCAGTTGGTATTTCTGTTATCACAGATGTTGAGGAAGAATAGTCTGTAGCATGTTTGCAATTATGGATTCTGTACCACAAAACATACCCCGTGCATATTACAACCTCGTGAAAGAGTTAGGAGTTGTGGCATTTTTATCTCCTTTTATATACAGAGTGTAACAGCCAAATGGAATAAATTCGATAACGAATAAATGAGGGGGTTTTAGGAAAAACGCTCGGACACGTCGATTTGTAATTTTAAATGCGCATAGTTTTCAAGAAAACAAAATTATATAGGGTGTTCCATGCGACCGTGGCCAATACCAACTTTCTTATTTTAAATGTAACCCCCTGTATATAATTTATTTTTTGGATTCTTTATAAAATTCTAGACATAATTCATGTACAATGTCCTATACCTATCTTCAACTTTTTCGGAAATATTAAGTGTTTTCAGAAATGTTGAGTAACGTTAGAAGACAATTCTACACCAGATTAGCATGTTGCCAAGACGTTCGCGGCGAGCATTTTGAACATTTCCTACATTGGCATTAATGTTTTTTTTTTTGTTTTTTTTTAATTATTAGGAAATAATCAGTATTACTTATTAGTTTTCAAGTGTAATGTACCGAATTTGAGAAATAAAATAATTTTCATTTAAAACGTTGATTTTTGCACTAAATCTGAAAACACTTAATATTTCCGAAATAAATAAAGATAGGTATAGGACATTGTGCATGAATTGTGTCTAGAATTCTCTGAAGAATCCAAAAAATAAATAATATACAGGGGGATGCATTTGAAATAAGAAAGTTGGTATTGGCCACGGTCACATGGAACACCCTATATAATATTATTTTCTGGAAAAATATGCGCATTTAAAATTATAAATCGACTTGTCCGAGCGTTTTTCCCAACACGCCCTCATTTATTCGTTATCGAATTTATTCCATTTGGCTGTTACACTCTGTATACAATTTTGATCAGTTCTTCATATCAGCCAACTTTTAGAGTGCTATATGCGTACATTGATTATAATTCCTCCCTGAACTTGTTTTATCTCTTAACTTTAGTATTTTCTCCTAATCCTCTATAGATGTAGAAGTTTGGGAAACAATTTATTTGATATATCTTTCGAATATAATTGTATTAAAAATTCATAGAGAATGTCCATCACAAATTTCTTATTTCCCTATATTATTGGAATTTTGAAAGCTATTCAGTTCATAATTTTCATTGAAAGGGTTTCACACTTTTCTATTAAATTTAAAGTTTATCTTATGTAGTTTGAGATATTTCTTCAGTGATAAGTCAGAACCAGACTTTTACTAAAGGTATCAATAGTAATTACTATACCAAGCATTTTTCAATATTTGACGAGAATTGCTTCAAAAATTCGCATGTGCCAATTTGCAACGTCCAAAGAACTTCAATGTTTAATATTGAATAATTCCAAACATGTTACATGACTCTAACATACATATATCGTTAATAAATATTGAACACACTGAGAATAATGTCAATACATGTTGTTCTTATACCGTTTGATCTTACAGGTACATATCACCAAGGAGTATCTCCAACTGGAACCTATTGGTCTTGTGTTTGTGTTCTTCTTCTCGCTCATTCTGTTCATACAGTTCACCGCTATGTTGTTCCATAGATTCGGTACTATCGCCCACATTTTGGCGTCAACAGAACTCAATCTTTGTTTCCACAAAAAGGTATGTAAATGAATAGACAATTAACAAAATGTTTAGCAGTTCAGTATTAATATGCACTGTAACAATTCAAAGTGAATTGGGCATATTGGCAATTCTGAAATGCTTGTGCAGACTACTGATTTTTCTGTTCCACTCCTTCTACAGAGAGATTCACATTTAAAAAAAAATCTCTTTGATTCAAACGATTCCAAATCACTTATACTGATATGTCAATTTTGCGGTAACTGATTTTTTCGCTAGTACACCTTGTTGAATTTTGTAGAAGGAAGAAATGTCACCAAATGCTTTATTGGATAAACAAGCTGTGGAGATAGTCAAGCAACTCCAAAAACTACAGGGCATTGATGAGGGTGACTATGACAATGACTCGGGTTCCGGACCTGATAGAATTGGCCGAAGAAAAACTATCCACAATCTAGAAAGAGCAGCTCAAAAGAAACGACAAATTGGTACTTTGGATGTTGCTTTCAGGAAACGATTTGCCAAATTGAACGCCAATGGTGCAGAAAAAGGTTTGTATACCATGAACCATTTTCTTCTACAAATGGAACCACATTAGAAGAGACTTTATTACTGACTTATATGGATCCAGTCGGTGTTTACAATACAAACATGCACAGGTTTTTTTTCAAATCAGCAGCTTATCAAATTCACCAGAAAAATTGTACCTGTGTTAAAATGAAGCAGGGAATTTCGCGGATATTCTTGAGAATTTGAATTTTTCTCTATGGAATTTCAAGAATCATTGAGAAAACATTCAGGTTTATTTTCTATATCTTAATCTCAGAAGTTGTGAGCGATTTCCATCACAAACTTTCACCACTTCCTCTCGTGATATAAAATTCTAGAAAACAACTGACGTGAAGTTAGCAGTTATTGCGCACATGTTCAAATTCTTGGGCAAAAAAAGTTGATTTTTTTATTTGTTCTGATGACCCTATTAACACAAACTTGAGCATCAGCGCTTGCCAGCTTGTGGCCAAGTTTCATAATGTTCGGATAAGTTGCCTTAGAATTATTCCGGAAATATATATTGTCAAAAAAAATATTCAAAATTTTTTTCCTTTTCATTTTTCAAACAATAGGATTCTAACAATATTTTGCAAGCAGTTGTACGTCGGTATTATAGATCTAATTTAGTTTCAAACAGATTGCATGAGTAGTCTCTGATATATTGAGGAAATAATTCCTAAATATAGACATTATGGCAGAACGATAGAACAGTGTTCGCTAGGACATGCGCGCATTGAAAATCATTTCATTTAGAATGCACCATTCAAGCATCAACTACAAAATAGGATTAATCTCGAAGTTGAAATGAACAGGATCAATATATCATCGAGAGTATCTCATACAATCTGTCTGATACAAAAAACCTACTGTGTGGTCATACAAAATGAATCGATGAAAATTTTTTGTTTTTATAGGAACACCAATCTTGAGTCGAAGATTAACAATGCGAAGAGAAACAATGAAAGCCCTTGAAGTTCGAGTAAACTCTGTTATGGCAGAAAGAAGAAAGTCACACATGCAAACTCTAGGTGCCAAGAATGAATTTGGAAACAACAATGTGATTCAGAGAAACCACAGGAATAGTGTTGCTAGCAGTATACCAGCAAAAGATCTTTTTGACAATGGCCATGTTAATCAAGCTTTTGAAGAAGAAACATATGGTAGTCGAAATTCATTACCAATGCATCCCAGAAATAATGTTACTTGGAAGAGTACTGGAAGCAATAGCCGAATGTGAAATTAAGTCAAACTTGTTACTGCCAATATACTTAAAAAATCAAAATTGTAGAATATAAACTTATATACTCAGAATAATTTAATGTAATGAATATCCTCAATGAACACTTAAGTTTAAAATTATCTATTGATATAGATATTAACTCCGAAAACAAACTGCCTCTTGTCAATACTCATTTAATAGACGATGAAATAATCTTGGATACTTTGAATAAAAAAACTTTCTGTACATAGTTTTAGCTTATGTATTGATTTAAGACTTGATAATGATAGACTCAATTTTTTATAAAGACAATTTTCTCTCTTTTTAAGAAGTACTTATTTATTTATTTAAGGCATTATTGTGATACTGAAATATACATACTTCTTAAAAATGTTTCTTTTTGCTCAACAACAATGGAGATTTGAAAGAAATTTTGTATTAAAAAATAAGTAGAAATTTTTGTTTCCTTCTTGATTTTTCCCATCCATTTGTTGTTGCTATTGGAAATTGCCATTCTCACCGGTTGTGATAATTTCATCACAACTTTAGTGCGTTGATTCATAACCACATGCTATACTCCATTCACTTCCATAAAGTCGGATAGTAGGCCTTGAAATAGGTCGCAGAGTAACAAACAACATGAACCAATTTCAAGCGAGTAACCAAAACAGATTGGTTAAAACCAATCCTTTTTGGTCTAAACCATTTCATTCAAGCGAAATTGGTTACTCTAACGGTTTAGGTTCCATGACGACATTCACAACTATAACCAAAATTTTGCGGTATTAACCCAGCTCTGGACTTGTTTTTCACGAGCGGTCCATGGTCCATCAAAATAGTTGGAATTACGGAATATTTGAAATGGCCGCAAACGTCAACAGTCAAAACATTTATTTGATTTCCCTGAATTCTGAATTATCAAGCTGTGATTGAAATGTTCAGGTGAAAGATATTGAAACATCCAATTTACTCTTAAATGGTGAGTAAAACTTATTTTTGTGTTGTTCTCCGGGTTAAACTTTTGGTATACCGATAGTGTTTGTACCATACATCAATCGATTTCTTTCTTTCCGATAAAAATTTTAGATTGTATCAGTTCGAAATGGCATCCTCCCGAGATGACTGTTGTTGTGTTCCTCGACTCAATGTAATTCATGGTCAAAGAAGAAAGGATCATCAATTGCCCTAAGTTTTCATATTTTCCAAAGCCAAATGAAAGCATCTGGCATGGAAATCGTTGATAGAAGAAAGGCCTGGATTTCATAAAGGTAAAATACAATGTATTCATTTCAGAACAACTTCATGTTGATATGTTTTAGGTATTTATGAAAATGAAAGAATTTTGATGAAGAATGCTGTTCCTTCGGAGAGACTACCGAGTACTTCTGCAGCTACCTACTTCACTTACTACAACAATGTGATATTCAAAGAGAGAGTGATCTGATTCAAAACCTGGCAAAAACTAGATATACTGTTGAAGTTGATAAAAGCTAATGTTATTCATATAAATACATAAATATTTTTCATTTCTATATAGGTAGGTTGAACCAGCTGTGACATTTTTCATTTAGCTTGTATCTTAAGCTGCTTTGATATAAAAATAAAATCATTTATATGTTATACATGTTCCATTTTCTTTCGGAATTCAAGTAAACTTTATTGGTTCATTTTGATCCACCAAGCAACAGACACTAAAATAACATCGAAATTATCCTCCAGGAACGATTCAAAGCACGATTTTATATGGTGATCCAAACGAAAATTTTCTTCTCAAGAAATCTAACACAAAATTATAATAATTTCTTCAAATATTGTAGCTCTGCTCAATAAATATTCGTTCTCCACCACATTTCTACTGTTTGTTTACATAAAACTACTAGCTTGTACAGGTTCCAAATTTAACCGTTAGGGCGGTGGCAGAAGTTCCCAATAGCAGTAATGCAAGTTTTTATCAAGAATATCCATTATTAAGAATACAAAATTTAACTGAACACTGTCAAAACCTTTGACCTTTATTCGGATCAAAAGTCAAATTTGTTTAAACCAACGCATTCAAGCGACAATGACAGTGGTTATTGGTTGTGACGTCATTAAATCCTTTAACACATAACCGCGAATAACCAAAAACATTTTGGTTCATCGCTTGAAATTGATTATAGAGGTAGCATACGTCATATTTAGAAGGCGATTGCTGTCCGCAACATGTGATACAAAATTTGACACTTCGACCGCAATCAAAACAAACTGGTTAACAAAGCAGTTACCAACCTGTGATACTATATTCCACTCAATTCACGGGATTCTCAACAAACAATACACTTCTTACGTCCCATAGTGAATTAAAGAATTGCAATAATTCAAAAAATATTGACGTAAACAGCTAGAAATATTTAAAAACTCGTTAGAAACTCACTAAAACAACGGATGACAGATGGACCGGCTATATACTGTTAATGCGGCATCGTTGCCAAAGCTTGGATTTCAGCAGGGTAAGGATTTTTTTTACCACAAATTCGAAAAATATTGATCGTGAAATGTTTAAATTTCCACATTCAACCGAGAATTATTGAAATTAATATTTTTTATTTCATTTAATATACAATTACAATAAGATAATATCATTGCGCATTTCCAAATATATCACAAACTGACTATGTCGACAAAAGGATGTTGCGGACACTCAAAAACTGCGTTCAGTCTCTGTGTTGTTTATTTCTCTGAGGAATAGGTCTATTAAGTTTTCTGAAACTGAGCCAGAACGACATTAGTGAAATGTCGGCAAGGTCGAAATCACGCGGCGGGACGTTGTAAATTCTTACCATGGGTTAGAGAGTTAGAGAAAGAGGATTGAAACTTACGTGTGAGGAAGATGGAGCTTGAAGAGGCATTTGTATTCTAGCTTGATCTTTTTTTAACCCAAGAAAATAGAATCTTGCCTCTCCCTCTTCCTTTTCAAGATCCAAGGCATCTTCGAGCTCCATCCATTTTAACCTTAGAAAAGAGCAAATTCAGTCTCTCTCACATGTAGATTTCAATCGAGGCCGTTTGTAGTGACATAAAGCTCAGTCCATGTTATATTTGGTCTACAAGTTACATGTGATATTACTACCTTTGTGTAGAATGAACAACGCCGAGTAGTTATCCGAAGGAAAAATCACTATAACCTAACATTTTTTAATTATACAGAGTGGAATATGTCAAACTTTCATGGCCTATAGACACACTTCATAAAAGTGGATGGATTATGTGTCAGCATTTCTATAACCTGACTGATTCAATATGTACAACCCCAATTACCATAACTCATTTGATTAAATAACTATAAATAAACTAAACTATACATTTCAGATACATTAAAATATTTATATAATTAAAACTACACAAAATAATATTTCATTACAAAATTCATCACGAATGAATTTCATATTTCTGTTATGCTTATTTCGATGATAACTGATAACAGTCATCATAGGACAGAGCACAGAGAAGGAACATTTATTCACCAGCAACTATACTGAACGTCTCACATGGCCTACTTGACTTAAAAGCACTATTTCTATCTACCTTGATGAAGTTTCTATTATTCCACTTGAAACTGCCACATTTAACTTAGCGTCATCATATCGACTCCAAATTCAGTTAATTCCTGTTTAGGGATAAGGAGTTCTTGGGTTTCTGTAATTTCTGATAAAATATTTCCTTTATCGTCGATATCAGATATTGTCATTAAAATATCAGCAGTTGGATATTGGCTATTTTTCAAGGTAATTTCTTCTCCATCTGTAGATTCAGCTAGGTTTTCAACTTTGATGTCAATAGTCACATTGCTATTATCACTTTCTTTTTTCATATAACATCTGAATCGTTTCCTTTCAGGAGCAGTATTATTTTTTGTCTTGCTCTCTATTATTTCTTTGATAACATTAACTGTTTCATATCTAATAGTTCTTAATCTACATATTCCATCTGGATCTCTTCTATACCTGGAAATTTCAACCAATGTAAACGATGATTTCAACAATAATTAATGATTCATTATTCCAAGAAGGAAGTAGTTATTGGTGGCTAACCCTACATTATGCGCTCTTTGCCTTGCGAAGATTAATGCTCTATTTTTTTGGTAGCTACGCAGCTACCGGTTCAGTATTGATATTGAGGTCAAAAAAATTGCCAGCACCATTAATATAATCATAATCTACTATAAAATATGTTAATAAAAAACAATCAAATATGTAAATAAGTAAATAACGTAATATAACAAAAAAGGTTAATTTTCTGACTACTCGACTGGTACAGTCAGGAATTCCTGAATTGAGTTTAATGCTCTTTCTAGTAGCTTTTCCTTTATTGGCCCCGTAAGTCAGTTGTGTTCATTTTATTCTTACCGCCCTCTCGTAGACGAACGATCATTGGCGACAGATCCAAATTATTAGAATTCTAATGCCTGTACGCATAGTCGATACTCCGTACTTGAGAACGTCCTAAGTCGACGCGTCCATCCCAAATTGGTTACTTGACAGCCGAGCACTACTTCGCCAGTGCTTGGTGGCATGCTTGCTCTAGTCTACGAACGACCTACCTTGAGGCGTGCTCAAGCAAGAGATAATCAGAAAATAGCGAAGATTATTCGTTTTCTGTTACATTTCACAACACAGCGGTGCTGTTTGTATTACAATCTTGGTGTTCTGTACTATGTACGATACCGCATGTACGATAATATCGTTTTGTGCGATAATTTCAGAGAACCTACCATTTAAAAATTCAATTCATCTAAAGTGTCCGAAGATACGAAAGCGTTTAATGAAGATGCTCAACTGATTTTCGATAAACAGATTGCGCTCAGGAAATGAAAATTATTTTCTACGAATTCATCATAGTAGTTGCAGAACTTAATACATAGTGGCCCAGTTCTTAATGACCATCATGCTAGTAGGCACTCCCCTTTTTTGGAAGCAACACAGATGCCATAAATCATACACTCTGTCGGCATTTTATATAACAGAATTACGTTTCGTTTCATGGGGCGGCTTCTTTGATACCTTGAAGAGATACTGTCATATAATAGCAAAATTCAGTGCGACAAACATGAAAACGTGGAAACATTCCAGATTTCACCGATATCCATGAACTTCTCCGAGAATTGCCGAAGGTTTGTTTAATGGATAGGACCCTTGCTAAGCATGAGTCAATACTTGAGCTTGTCTCAGCGGAGAATTTCTCAGGTAGGAGTTCTAGATCGGACTATGCGTACGAGCATAAGTAGCCTCGTCCACCGGCAGCGAATTTAGACGGGCGTATACGAGATTCGCAATCAGATTCCCATCAGTTTAGATTTGTCGCGCCTGCACGCTCATATGGAGAAGTACCAACGGAATGCGGAACGTTATTAGTGAATGGGACATTTTTTTTTGAAGCTCGTTCATTGTTGGTGAATTTGAGATGGATCACATTGAAAGGTTAATAACTATTGCCTTTTTTCTTATCTCAAACTACACCAAGTCGTTCTGTAGGTGTGATAGCCTCCAGTAAATCGTACTTTCACAGCAATCAGTTGTCAAAATTATTCAATTCAGCGTAACAGCTGGAAATGGGAGATAATAAGCTGGAAACTCGTGTATACACTTCATTTCAGGGTTCTTAAGTCACATTGAATCTGTGATGTCGGTCTCATATAGTAAACAATCTGTTTGGCCACAAAATAAACACATGTTTGTGCCATTATTGAAACCAAGGACATCTTGACACAGAGAGGATATTCCTTCAAAACATTCTCCTTTTCATATCTGTTCACCAGATAGTTTTTAGAGAGCTGAACTATCGTGCCCTCCATACTACAGTGCTGCACTATATTCTATGCATGTATTTGAGATATTGAACGTGTAAATCTTTGTAAAATCATGAAAGAATAATTCTTGCTGTTTTTTTGGGTCCATGAAATAATCTATAAGTCTTCAATATATTTCTACCACTACCTGTTTCCAATTGCATTGGAATACTGAGCTCACCGCCGCGCCGTGCCAAACATCACAGGGGGTCGACGAGATAGAGACAATTCGTTTGTACACTAGAGAATATATTGATTGCTAATAAAAGTTACACCTCTGCCACGGGGGCAAAACGGAAACGAAAATCCAGAAAACAGCTTGACAGATTTCAGAATTATTTTTAATTATTGAGATAAAACTAAATGATTCGTAGCAGTATTGTTGTAGCATAAATATGATGCTAGCAAACGTATCTTTGCTTATTTGTTAGTTTTTCTTCACTCCATTTTTTCCCAATTCAAACACATTGGAGCATATCAACTATACTTTGAAAAGTAATTTATCCAAACATCAAAGAATGTATTGAATTAATCAAACAAAATATAACACCCTTATAAACAAAAATATAGATTATCAAATTTACCTGAATCTGGAATGCCCAGAAGGACGTTGCACACTATGGATTGCCATTAAATGTTTAGTCAAACTAGCACTTAATGGATACTGCTTTTTACAAATATGGCATTCATAGAGTTGCCTGTTCTGAAAGTGTATTAATTCTATTCAAATTTCAACTGTTTCACAAAACATGTGTAAAATTTACAAACAAAGAATTCTTGGTAAACTTCAATTGATAGTACATGACCTGGTTAACAGATCTCTTGTATGTATTTGTTCTATCATTGTATCCATGAGAAGACCGATAAAATTGAATCGACGTCAAAAATTTCAATTCTCAACAAGAAATCGATCTTCAACATTGGCTCCGCATATTGGCTGTTTAAACGGTCGAAACTTTGGGGTGTTCCGTAACGTATCGAGTCATATCCACCCTCTCTCTCTTCTCGTGTACAGTTCTCTCTCTCGCAAACCAATGGACAGCGTGATCCACCATGTTTCACCTAATTTGAACTTGCGTCTCGATTTTACCATTTGTAATTCCAAATAAATTCGCGAATTGTTGAAGTGTGTGATGGCATTCATTGATTTTGCTTCAAAATATGAGGAAAACATAAAATATGACATTTCGTGTTACATACAAGAGACCTATTACGTGAGAAGTGGACAACTACAAGAGAATGCAGCATTAAAGGGATAAAAAGATATTAATGGAGAATCAACAACTAACGTTGCAGTAGTCTAGAACAGTAAGGCTGAATTGACAAAGACAAAACAAACTAAAATGTCAAATAGCATCGGTTGGAATAATAATAATAATAATGTTTGGGCGTTCCCCAGGCAGTATGAGTGACCTCCCTAACATATTTTTTTTTAGTTTCATTGATTATTTGTTGTTCGCAGACGATGCAAACATTATTATTTCTGCATTAAACATTTTAAGTGGTATAGGGGAATTTATGGATGCAATGGACAGAGTACAAATTATCATGAATAATGATAAACCTCAATGTATCATTTTCAAGACTGATAGAACAAACAAAAACTATCCAAACACTATAACATATGATGACACAGAAGTACCAGTCAGTGAAACTGTTGGATTCCATATTGAACTGCTTAGTAGAAAGATAAAGTCAGTTGTTTATACGTAAGAGTTCTGAGGGATCAAGTTGAAATGGATGTGTTGAAGATGGTTTACTATGCCATGTTGCACTCACTATTGTGCTATGGTATTATTTACTGTGGGGGTATTTCAGGGGGTTGATTCTTGAATCTCGATCAAGAATTGGAGAGTATGACAATTGTCATATGTTTGCGTCGATTTTCTGAGTTAAATATAAACAATAAGTAGACAGGACCTGCGCTTGGAACCGAATGTCACTCAACAATCGAATGTTATATCTTCTATACTCCGTACCACTGGTTACTAAGTCAAACGACACAGTGATATTTCTCGATATTTTGCATTCAGTTTATTTCTTGAATATTTGCTTGAAAACATAGTCGAATTGGCGAATAGAACTATCACAAATTTTGCAGATGCTCGAGAAACCTTAGAAAATTGACGTAAACATATGAAAATTGTCATACTCTTCAATTCTTGATTGAATTTCGAGAATCGACCCCCTGGATCTCCTGGCATTGTGCGCACGCAAAAGATAGCTTGTGAGAGTATTGTTACGTTTGGGTTTCAGAGAATCATGTCGTGGTAAATTCAGGAACAATAATTTTGTGACTATGTATGGATTATACATTTATAAACTTTTAGTATTCATGTGTGAGAACGAACATTATTTCAGTAAACATTTGAATGTGAATAATACTAGAAGGCATCCATATTTTTTTCTGGTGCATTCTTTTTCTTTGCCTGAGAGGGGTCCTGTGTATGCAGGCATCAGAATGTTTAACAGTCTACCAGTTAACATTCAGAAGTAATATAGGTCATGTGTCTTTCAAGAAAGTTTTATTCAATTTTATATTACAGATTGAACCATGTAGTATGAAGAATTTTTTTATTCATGAAGAGATTTTGAGTGAAATAGTTTTTTTCCTAATATCGTGATTGACGTGGTTTCCTTTTAACATTCCTGTACATAGGGCCGGCGTTAGGGGTGAGGCAGCGAGGCAGTAGTTTCAGGCGCCACTTTGCTATATAGGGGCGGCATTTCGGGCCAAATCGGAGGTCTGTCTTTTAATATTTTATTTGAATTGAAAATAAAGCCTGTCTGGGGTCTGTTAATGCTGCAGTTTAAAAATGTGTAAACATTCACCTGTAATCAAAGTCTATCAAATCCTCTTTATAATTCATTCGGTGAAATATGCCTAAGTCACATGGCATGTCACTGTTAGTTTAATTACCGCACTCTATTACGCCGACAATGGCATACTGTCTTTTTCGGTGGTCTGCCACGGACTCTTAGACGATACCGACTTCCTACAGATATTGTGGAAGATTTCAGCCTTCTCTCATCTTGCCGCTGATGTTATGATATATATTTTGGTAGCGGCACTCAACTTCGAGCTTTGCGTCCTTATCGATGCCCCGATGCCTTATGATATATGATAATTCCGTTATCGTTCTTCATGGTACGTTGTGAGAAGTGAATATAATACCTATCCTGTATGCACTAAATATCAGCGTAGCAACTGGGGAATAACAAAGAAAAAAACATAAGGTAAACTGGCAGTTTTTGCGCGTCTGTTCTCTGGGGAACAGCGTGATATCGTTTTGTCCAAATATCTGTAGTTTTCGATTTTGGCGCCGAAAATGATCTCGAATGACTAGTTCTAGGTTCGACTTCCTGGTGAAGAATCCGTGGTCAAAAATAATTCTTTCCGGCTGTCCGTGTACACGATAACTTCCGAACTGATGAAGTAAGGTTTGGTTAGAGCTTTGAAATTTTGAGGGTGGGTTCGGGTCCAAAATTCCAAGGTCAAGTTCGTTAAAGGGCCAAATCCATTCAATGGTTATTGACATTTGAATTTTATACAATTTCCGGAACCACATATATAGTGGTTACAATAATGACGCGCAAACTCGTGAAGATCGGGCCATTAGAAAAATTTAAAAAAAATTATTTTTTGCGATGCGGATCGAAAAATTCCTGGTCACCTTAACTCTCGATCAAAAAGTTGGTAGGGACTTGAAATTTTCACGATATATTTCAGATATGTGAGTTGCTTTTGAAAAAAGGCGAAATCGATTGAACAGTTTCCGAGTTATCCTCACTTAAACTTCGTCTTTTTTAATATTTACCAAATTACAAATCCAGTCTATATCGGTATTTTAGAGGAGAACAATGACGCACATGTTTTTGCAGAATGTGGTAGGATCGCATGATTAGAAGATTTAAACAAAAATTTGGTCAGTATATGTCTTTTTCATTTGATTTTGAAGATGATGTTGGAAAAAATTATGAAAGCAGTGTCATGAGGTCAGAACCTTGTGCGTATGTTAGTATTGGGACGTATTATATTCGAATTATACTAAGGTGAGCCTTGTAGTGGACCTTATATGGAAAATCAATTATTTAAGTTTTTATATGATTTTATACACAGTTTATGATGAAATTTTTTATGTTTTGTTCGTGAAGGTATAATATCTACACAATAATGTTATGATTATTTTCCATCTCCTTTCAATGTGATATTTCATCCCATTTTCTGATATACTCATTATAGGTGAAGAAAAGGTGGAATATTTTTTGTTTCATTAAAAAAAAAACCTTGGACACACTTGAAATACCTACGTATATAAGTTTATCGGGATAAGTATTTTGCATTCACACCCACTTCGATTTTTACGATTTACTTAACTTTCGCTATTTTTATGCTTTCATATGATAGGGTGCACAATATTTTTTCGCCCCAGGCGCCAGAATTTCTCACGCCGGCCCTGCTTGTACACATGGAAGATCAATAAATTATTATTATTTTATTATTATTCCCAATCACATTCATACACATACAAGTATAATGATATGAATACGAAGTGGAATAGTGTCTACTAATTACATGAGGGACATATAGTCCTCCAAACTGTATGGTTCTATGTCAATTAGATATTTGAATAATTGTTTTTTCAAACACATCTATATTCTGTCTGGTTTTGGGAAATTGTTAAATTATGTCTGGGTTATTGCTGGTTTTGAAGAAATTTTTTCTGTCTTTATATTTTTCAAATAGATGTTCATTTTTCCTAATGAAGAGAACACATTCCTGAATGTAATGGAATAAAAACACACATGCGAACACATTATGTCACAGAATTCATAAAATTGTGCGGTCGAGGTCAAGTGGATTACTCTGTTCAGTGGCGGTGCGGCAAACAAAACGAAAGGGTGAACGAACATTGCAAGTAGTTTATTTGTGATATACACTCAATTTTCGTTCGCCCTTTTGCTTTCTTTGGCGTGCCGTCACTGAGCGGAGTGATGTACTTGACCTTGACCGTACAATTTGTTCGCATGCGTGTTGTTTTTCAAACAGATGTTATTTGACGTTTCAGGTTTGGTTTTGTTTATTACATTTCTTTCATTTTGAGAATATGTTTTAAAGATGTGTCTTGGCTAACTAGGCCTTACTGAAGAACTGCTCTAGACTGCTGCAATGTGAATTGTTGATTTTTCTTTTTATCTGTTTAATTTTTCTTTCTCTTGTTGCAGTTGTGTAGTTCTCAACTCTTGATAATGACGATGATAAGCCATCGAATCTCGTCAAGGGGACAAGTTTTTACAATCTCTAATAAATAGATCCACCAGTGATAATGCTTTCATTAATTTACTACTTATATAGTAATGGTGGAAGCCAAAGGCTTCAGAGAATCAAAAGAAATGGATACACAAATGTTTTAAGAGGAAATAAAACAAGTAGAAATCTTACCTGACAATGTTCTTTCTGTATATGTCTATCAAGTGTTGGTATTGATCGGCACCGAAAATCACACTCATCACAGACCAATAGCTTTTCGACACAATGCGTGATTAGATGCTGTTCCAAATTCTGTTTCGATATTGCCCTGATGAAAATTCATCCCTTAGATAGTATTATTAGAGTCCTTCAGAAGTGAAATGACAAGCAGAATGACATTCTAAGAGAACGCCATGTCTCATGAAAGAGCAACACAATGCAAACAGCCCAGCTCTTCTCAGATATCGTTGATCTGCTCATTGTTTCACTTTGTACCAGCAGTTAAATAAACTAATCAAAAATCAATAATGGATACTCACGAGTGATCACACAGATTACATTTGTAGGCTCGTTCATTCAGATGTCTAAATGTTATATGGTTAGCCAAATTAGAAGGCTTTGCACAGGTCATATCACAGAAGGGACACTTATATTGGTTAATGTGAGATCGAACATGATCTCGAAGTAAACTTTCAGTAGCAAACAGCTTCAAACATTCGGAGCATTTGTAGTACTGTTCTAGAAAAAAAATTGAAAAATCTTTAAACCCTGGTTATCTGTAGATTTTGAACAAAACGTCAATAGTATGGTTCAAAACTCAAATCAACTAGTCAAGCCTTCGATAAAGTATGGCACTCAGGACTTCTGTACAAGGTGAAGAAGTTCCTTCCTCTAACATACTTCAAACTAATAAAATCCTACCTGAGTGAAAGACAATTTAGAGTTAGGATGAATGACAAAACCACCGCTAACTTTCCAATATTTTCAGGAGTACCGCAGGGAAGCGTTCTTGGACCACTTCTATATCTCCTATATACAGCTGACTTACCTACCAACACAAGCACTGTAACAAGTACATTTGCAGATGATGCCGCTATCCTAGCTAGTCACGAAGACCCAGACGAAGCCTCTCACCTACTCCAAGACCATGTCAATGAAATAAGTCACTGGATGAAAAAATGGAAGATAAAAATGAATGAGACAAAGTCAGTCCAAATCAATTTCACCCTACGAAAGGGTCAATGTCCTCCAGTACAAGCAAATCAAATCCAGATACCAGAATCTACAACAACAAAATACCTAGGTATACATCTGGATAAAAAACTCAATTGGAAAGAGCACGTTACTAAAAAGAGGAAACAAATAGACCTTAAAGTCAAGGAACTAAATTGGCTTATAGGAAGAAAATCCAAACTTTCTCTCGAAAATAAACTCCTGATATACAAGACCGTTATAAAACCCATCTGGACATACGGAATAGAACTCTGGGGATGCACCAGCAAATCTAACATTGCAATATTACAGAGAAGCCAATCTAAGATACTCCGTATGATTGCAAACGCTCCCTGGTATGTGACAAACCAAACGTTGCACGAAGACCTAAAGATACCATACGTTAAGGATGTAATAAAAGAAAAAAGTGACAGGCATCACAAAAAACTGGAGGGTCATACAAATTCCCTACTTCAACCACTAATAGAACCAGTAACAAATAGGAGACTACGACGCAAATGGCCAGCAGATCTGATGGAGATTTGAAGAGGGCTCTTGTTGGAGAGAACCTTATCACGCCACTAGGAGCCTCAAAACTCTGAAGCCAGCACACTAGCTCATAGAATACTATTCTGATTGCTTGTAAATGATATTATAATAAAAAAAAAAAAAAAAAACCAACTAGTATCAGAAATCATAACCAAATAATGAACTTACTATCAATTGGTATCTGCTTACTCCTATGATCTGAGTATCTGACCAATGATGCAAAGGTGTTGCCGCATGTAGCACATGCAATGTATTTGTCTTTAGTATGTACAGGCATATGTTTCGACAATTGGTACAGCAAATCATACTTTTTTCCACAACCTGGAAAAAATCGAACATGTTACAAGACCTCATGAAATTTATTATCAAAAATCGACAAGACTATCTTGACTGTACTAGATCTTGCTTGATAGGAACATAGGAAGTCAACCGCCAACAAAGCAATTTACGCGAGAGAAGAGATCGTCGACACATTTACATGTACTTTTTTGTTGACCACCTTTTTTTTAATAGATCAATTGAATCGTTAGACCAAATGAACCAGTAGTCCATATGAAAGGTAGTTCAAACTAATCAGTAGTTCAGAGAGCCTGAGGGAGGATCAAACCCACATTTATTCAGTTATATAGCAATTTATGTGGAATTTCAACTATAACTTGAATAGAAAAGGACTAATATCACGAAAATAATTTTTCTCACACTGAATATATAAAAATCAGTAGTTTACATGAATTAAGTTCCTAAATTTCTTGAATAAACAGTCATTGTAGTTTTAGAGTTGTGAAATATAGCATTTGTGTTCGAAAAGAATATAATAAATCTATGAAATCATGCATTACCTTTCCATTCACACTTAATTTTGTGGACAAAATCCCTTCGGGGGTTCCCATTAACATGCATTTTCACATGACACAGAAAATTACAAAGTGTATCCAGTTGCATGTTGCAATTTTCCCATTCACAAAGATAGGTTACTTCGGAATCAGGACATGTGAAATTATTATCAAGATTACATTCAGGAAGGGAATTCCTGCTGACAGCGATTTCCCCCAGATTACACAACCTTTCATGATTACCATGAATTGACATATGCTGAATTGCGTGTAAGTAGCTTATTAATCTCAAACCACAATCACCATATTCACAGAATGGATTCGTAGTTTTCCCTGCAAAATAGAATCAGCATGATGATAAGCACATTTCAAGAATCCTCACTGAAAAATGTGTCGTTCATTTTAAAAGTGGTCCATCTCCATATTTTCAAATCAATGTTTTGCTGCTTATGAAGTGAAATTAAGTTAAAACTAGTGAAGCAAGTCCAATAATTGCGGTGCTATTCCAAAGATGACGCTACTGGTTTATTACACGTCCCGTGCCGGGAACTAAAACTGCTAAATATTCATTCAGGTCGATTCTGTTTGCGTATTGCTATGAACCTTGCTATTCTAGTCATATTGCTATCTTTCCAATTTATAGCAATATGGTCTGATAAAACCAGAATCATGTCCAAATGGAGTTATACTGAGGGACTTCAACTTTAGGAATTTTTTTCGGAAAGGCACATCTCAAGTCAACATGGTAAAGTAAAGAACTAGGGAACAAGGTTATGTTTGCTCCATCAAAACATTCAATCGATCACTACGTCCTTCTTAAAGTTGCAGAATGTATTATCCAGCCACAACATAGATATTTTATGTACAACGGAACATTGGAGATCGCAAGAGGAATTGCTAGTGTACACACCGCCCGGTTACTATCTCACTTCCTCACACTGCAGGGAGAATGGCCGGCATGGAGGATGTGCTATCTTCTTGAAAAGGGGGATGCAATCTACTGACAGAAATGATTTTAAACACTTCAATGTAAGTGGTTCTTTCGAATGTTGTGCATGTCACATTGTACTCAATACTGAAAAATTCTTGATAATATGTATATACCGTCCTAATTCTGCCACTTTGAGTGATATTGAAGTTTTCTTTGAGAAGTTAACATTAATATTAGAAAAATGTTATATTGAAAAAGTGAAGTTCATTATTGTAGGTGACTTCAATATTGATCTTTTGTCTGTTTCTCAAGACTCAAAAGTTTTTCTCTCAATTCTAAAGACATATAATTTGAATGTTACTTTTTTGGAACCAACTAGGAAAACATCCTGTTTAGATAATATTATCACAAATGTTGAGGGGAAGGCTGTCATTATAGAGGAGCATTTATCTGACCACTCCGGACAAAAATTCACCTTTGAGTCTGAATCTCATGTTAGTAAACCTTTGAAAAAGAATATAAGATCCTATAGTGAAAGTAATCATCAAATTTTCGAGAAACTTCTTTTGGACGTAAATTGGTCTGAACTCTATAATATATCGGATAAAAATGTCAATGAAATGTGGAGTTTCTTCTCAAAGAGGTTCAATGATATTTTTCGTACGTCATTTCAGCTGAAATATGTGAATTTTTCGGAAAACAGAAATAATAAACTAAGTGCAAAAACTCGATCTTTGAAGAAACAATTGGATATACTATTTGTTATATCTAAGTCTAAACCTGAGTTTGTTGAAAAATATAAAGCAGTTAAACGCGCTTATGACTCATCAATTATATTTGATAGGAAGTTGTTGAATTCTACTCGTATAAAAAATTCTGAAAACAAATCCAAAACGGCCTGGAATATAGTCAGGGAGGTCACTAACCAAAATAAAAGATCAGAAATATCTGTTGACAAAAGTCTAAGTGGGGCTAAACTGGCGGATAAGTTCAATAATTTTTTCATCAACATGTCAAATATATCGCCCGATAAAGATTTTAATACCGGACAAGCTATTGGTGTCCGCGAAGAACCTCGTATCACAAATTCCTTTTGTTTATTTGAAGTCTTAGAAACAGAGATAATAAGTACAGTCAAGAGTATGAACAACAAAAAATCCTGCGGATATGATGAAGTCCCAATTACGGTGATAAAACGCCACATTTTGCATGTAGTTAAGCCCTTATGTCATATAATGAATAGTTCATTCAGATCTGGGATTTTTCCTGACGACCTGAAGAAATCGATTGTAAGACCGTGCTACAAGAAAGGAGATCCCAACGAATTATCAAATTACAGACCGATTAGTCTCATAACATCGTTCGCTAAAATTTTCGAGAAAATTTTGGTAAATCGAATGATGAGCTTTTTCAGGAAGTTCAAAGTGCTGTCTGAGAGACAGCATGGTTTTACTCAGGGCAAGGGAACAGAAACTGCAATTTTTGAGTTTCTCCAGGACATTTTACATTCCATTGAAAATGGTGAAGTGCCTGCAGGTCTTTTTGTGGACCTCTCGAAGGCCTTTGATTGTGTGAACCATGAGGTCTTGCTGTCGAAGCTCGAAAAGCATGGTATAAGAGGTATACCACTCAAACTATTTGAGAGTTACCTCAATAACAGGAAACAAGTGGTCATTTTGGTTGGAGAAGATGGATGCAACATATCTTCTGAGGGAACCATTATTAGGGGTGTACCGCAGGGTACCTTGGCGGGACCAATTCTGTTTTTGGTATACATCGATGACCTTCCTGATGTTTTCGAGTCATCAGAGGTATCTGGGCCATTACATATGGAGGATTTGAGGAGATTGTGTCCATCAGACAACGATGTACTTTCTTATTTTTGGAATCTTTTCTCGTCCATCATTCACGAAATTATTTCAAACGAGGTAGACACCACAACTGAGGCAATAGTAGAAACACACCTTTATGCGGATGACACAAATATTATAGTGAGGTCAAATGATATGAATATAGTCGTGATCAATTTAATGCGATCTATGTTAATGGTTGAGAAGTGGTGTGCTGAGAACAGCCTAGTTCTCAATGGTGACAAAACAAATATATTATTTTTCACTAATAGTCGGTCAAAATTGACACCACCAAACAGCATCACATTCAGCTCTGGTACAGTCCAAACAAGCTCACAGACAAAACTATTAGGAGTGTATATTGATAGTCACTTAAATTGATCAGCACATTGTGAATTGCTTACGGGAAAATTAAACTCTACCATATTCATGTTAAGAGCTTTAAGAAACCAAGTAGATGATAAAACCTTGATGCTTGTTTATTTCGCTAATTTTCAATCTGTGATGTCTTACGGAATCATTTTTTGGGGAGGAAGTACGTCGGCAAGACAGGTATTTGTTACTCAGAAGCTTGCTTTAAGAACGATGTTCAATATGAAGTTCAGAGAGTCTTGTCGGGGTGTATTCAGAAGAAATAACATTCTTACAATGATAGGTTTGTACATATATAGATTGTTATTGTTTTTTCATAAAAATAAACAATATTTTGAACACCTTAAAAATACCAACGCCACTCGTAGGATGAATGAATATTTTTTTCCAGTCCATAAATACTCAATGACTGAAGAAAGCACCTTGTATATGATTGTAAAGCTATTAAACTGCTTGCCGAGAATGATAAGGACTATAAATGATTTCAAAATTTTCAAAAAATCAATCTTTTCAATTATAGTTAAATGTGAACCCTACACAATATCTGAATTCAGAAGTTACTGTGATACATTGTTGTAAAGCTTCTTTCATGAGGGTTGAATGTTGTTGTTATTGCTGTAATTTTGACTTGTTTCCTCTTCTTTGTACTTTGCCATGTTGTATATATAGCTGTCAATGATTTAGGAAATAAAATAATATTCTATTCTATTCTATTCTATTACGTATTCTGCTCCAAGTGTTATAGCATTGTTTGCAGCAATTTTATGAAGGCGTTAATGATTCGAAATTCGATGAACTTTTCTGTTGGCAATTCAAAGGGATAGCTGTTGAGATCATAAGAATAATCATCTCAACTATTGCTTACTATGCCGGTATTTTAGTCTAAGAATTTTCCCTAAAATTAAATTTCTAGAGAATCTTAAACAAATTTCTATTAGTACATACTTCCCTATCTTCAATATTTTCGAATTCTTGGAAGAAATAATACTGAAACAAATGGATTTCTGTAAGATTCTCTTTCTAACCTATCTTGTTATCAAGCATAGCAAGTACTATTTTGAGGTTACTAAGATAGCAATATTGATAGCAAGATTCTTTTGTAGTGACAGATCATATTGCTCAAAATCATTGATCAGAATACCAATAATTCCAATCTTCTTATGATAGCAATATCTTTTTCCTAGCAATATTGCTATTTGCAAACAGAATCGACCTGATTATAAAAATTTAGTAAGTACAAATTAGGGAAATATGGACATACGCCACTTCTAGAATGCACGACACAAATATGTAAAAGCGACAAAGTTGCTATTCTTACCTGTGAAGTCCTCATGCTTTATATGTCCTACTAAGTGTTTGTCAAACTTATAGTAGTCACTGAATTCTTCGCCGCATTTCTTGAACCTGCATGTAAACTTCATCGGTTCACCGGATAATTTATGGACTTTTTTGTTGATCTTTGGTCTGATCTACAATTAGAATTGTTTTCAAAATATTGAAATGAATGTCCAACTAACAACTAACGATTAACAACGCTGTTCCAGAAGGATCAGAGAAAACAAGTAACAGAACACACATCTGATATCCTAACTTATTTTATAAAAATTTCATCCGCTGGTCTTCACTCTAACTAACCAGCCACTACGTTAGTACTATCTGATTGTGGAAGAGAGTGAAAATATACAAATAGAAAATATAAGAAAATAGTGTTTTATCATAATACTGAAGAAAACAGTTAGAGCAGAATGAATGGGTTCAAGGTGAAAATGAAAAACTAACAAGCAGAAGTGTAGGAGATCTGTTGGAGTTGGAATCCAAAACAACCAAACAAAATGTTTGATTATAGTTTGCAATTTTTGTATCTAATAAACCGCAATTGAATGTTATAATTGAAGAAATGATTCATCTGAGAGTTTCGAGAAGAAAAGGAACAGTTCATATTGTTCACAATTCAAGCATAAAAAATTTCACAAAAAATATTTTTTGATCATAGAACTGATATCAAAATTTCTTGCCACTTCAAGTTTGTTGTGAAATAGCGACAATATTCATTCAAGTCAAGGCCACATATACGCGATCACGATCACGATGGCGATCACGTTTTGCCCGAAACATACATACGCGATCGGATCGCGAAATCTTTTTCACAGTGTCCAATGAAATATCCATAGCAACTGGCATATGTTCCTCTAACGTCATGCGATCGCTCAATACCGCGTCTGAACGCTGTCAAGTCGCGGCAAGTGTGTGCTGCTCCACTAGTTCAATGTGATTATCTGATCGCCATCGCTATTGTGAACGCCATCGCTATTGTGAACGCCATCGTGTTCTTGAACGCATATGCGTGGCCTCCACTTTAAGGCGCCATATTTTGAAACCTAAGTTGTCAATTTTAATTGAAAAACTAAAATTGTGCACTTGAGATTATAAATCCTATTTGACATTCCCTACATCAATCTAGCCAGCACAGTTTTAGTTGTCAGATTACAATGGACATCTTTGATTCAGAATGTGTGAGCCCCTAGAGATTATTGAAATTGTAGAATTCAGAATAGTATATTATTCAATTAGCATTTAACAACTGCTATTATTCACAAGGGTGAAGCAAATCACTCAAGTTAATAATAGCAATTATATGCGAATTAAATTAGGGCTTATATTTCATGAATACTTTTTATTCAAGAATATTCAATGAAGACTTCTTATTCATGTCTGTTCAATGAAAGTAGATATTCGCTGAACAGTTGAATAAATAATTATTCAGTGAATAGTTGGATATTAATGTATTCATGGGTAGTTACTTTTTATAAATATTAATTTATTCAGGACTGCTGATGGGTAGTTAGTAGAGTAATTCATCATTTGTAAAATTACAAATAAAGTGTGAAGATCAACTGACCAATCAAAAATGATTGAAACAAGTTCATGTCATTTACTATGAAAAAATTATTTGATATTACTTTCAGATGCCTCAAGACGAAAGATCGAAACCACATCTAAATATACATTATACAATATGAATATCAAGGAATTTGTAATTTGTTCATAGTGAATCACATACACTTGTTTTAATTATTCCTGAATATTCAGTTAAATAATCTTTCAATCTTAATTTTACAGATTACTCTACTAACTACTAATCAGCAGTCCTGAATTAATTTAGGAACAGTAACAAATATTCATGGATACATGAACATCCAACTATTCACTGAATATTCATCTATTCAACTATTCAGTGAATATTCTACTATTCGTGAATTGTCAACTTTTCATGAATAAAGACTATTCATGAATAAAAAATATTCATTGATCATTCAACTTCTCAGTGAATATTCATGAATACATGAATTACGTAAACCAAAATTATTCGAATAATTATTGAATATTCAAATCATTCATTCGTGATTCCCAGCCCTCAGTTCAATACTATACTTTGTTCACGACTTCATTGGTAAAATTGGAATAATTCTGCATCTTCAACAACCAACAATGGAGTTATCAGAATAGTTAACTTCATTATCTGTCATACGTCAAAACTTTCAGTTAATCTATGCATAGAGTGCATTATACACCCCTATTATCCACAGGCTTGATTAATGACTGTCATTTTCCCGCAATAAAACAGCCATCGAAATATAAAAAATATTTTTCAATGGTTATGGAAAAAAGTGTTTTTCTGGTTTTTTCAATAACATATATCTGAAACATTTTTAGTAAGTTTTAAGTGAGAGAAAATGGTGAAAGCTGCACAATAAAATTTACTTTACCTTATTTTCATATTCGTAAAAATCATTCGAGTCATCCTCGTTGTTAGAAGTATTTTCTTCTGTGATGTTTTCAAAAACAGCCAAATGGCCTTTCCTCTTCATTGTTATTTCTGTATTTGTATTAAAATTCTCTGTAATTGAATATAATTGTCTTTTTTATATTTAACCTCTCTAACTCAGACTTAAGGGGACAGAAAAAATAATAGAAGAGTTCAAATTAAACTAAGCTTCATACTTGAATATTCATATATGCATGTAAAAAAGTTGGAGTTGAAGAGAGGTTTGAGTGTGAGTAATTCATTCCCATGCTGATCTCAGCTACAATTAATTTGGCTGAATACTAAATAAAAAACAAACAGATATAGACAGAAAACTGCCCAATCTGAGAATTCTCAAATCAAAAAATATCTACAAATTATTCATAAGCAATGATTTTGTGTCAGGGTAGATGGGATGAAGTAACGGAATACTTACATTTCTAATAATCAGAGTAAGGAGTTTCAACATAAATCTGCAGATGTAGAGAATTGCTCTTAATACTTTCTAATGGAACAATATCTGGATTTTCTAAAGAGGATTCCTGCATGCTACAATGTATCCAAGGAAAATTCTGCAGTAAAATTAATTGGCCAGAGATTAATGTTAAAATTTGAGCATTAATAAATTCTTTACCTCAAAGGTAGGATTATCATTGAACTCCAAACTAGATAACTCCGTTGTACTAATTTGGATTGCAAACGTAGAATCTTCAGGCAATGAATCTGAATAAGAATTAAAAGAATGTAACTTGAGGCAAAAATTTCTCAGATGCTTCTCCAACTCAAGTAAATAAGGATCACTAAAATCGAACAGAATTACATTAAGAATGTAACACTGAGGTATGTTTTGTTGACAGTCAATTTAAATATCAGGATATCTTACCTTTCAATATCATTGAATAAATTCACAAAATCAAAGATGAATTTTTCTAGTACATGTGTACCAGACTGAAAAACCAAACAAAAACACTTCAACTGATTCTTTTTCAAATGGAAATCCACTGCTTTTAAGGAATTAGTAATATATGAATTTACATCTGGGTGAATACATTGATGAACAACCACACCATATTTTCTTTTAGGCACGAAAATGGAAATGGGATACAATTTTCTGATGTGTAGGATGTTATGTACAGCAACTTCTAAGAATTCACTCAAGATATTAGATAATTCTGTGGAGAAAATAGATATAGATCATGTTTTTTTCTTTTCAGGATACTTTACCTGAATTATTTGGAGGCATGAGATTTTAATACTGACACTGAGTGATATTTCCGATATAACCTTTTACTGGGAGCTCCTCACTGTATCATTTCCTATCGAATTAGATAAGTATAGTGATTTATTTGTGGAAATTAAAATAATCGAAATTGTTAGAAAGGTACTTTGCTGGTTATCAAAAGCTCAATTGAAATTAAATTCCATTTCATCGCAGCACCGAAATAAACAAGTTTTGACAGGTGGCGCGTAAAATTCGAAATTACTTGATTGACAGCATAGATCTCTTTAATCTTTGATTGACACTTGATAATGATATTTTGGGACTACGAACATTTGATCTACTTTGTTCATGAAAAAATTTTTGGGCTGCGTTCCGAAATTACGGATGATAGTCATAGAATAATATCAAAAATAATGGTTATGGACAGCGGCCATAGAAATTAGTAAAAAATTGCGGCAATTTGAAAATTATCTGTTGTATGGACTAGAACAGATTACAGACTTTCTACCGTTGGTAATGTTTGCTTGACAGTTTACAGACTTTCTAACGTTTTTTATCTGTGATGGCAGTCCATCTAGGTCATTATAATTTCCATCCGTTCCTGCTACAACACATTCGAACCCAGATTCCTTTATATCTGCTTACCGTCAATGCTGGTCGAACGTTTCGAATGTATCCTAGGAACGATGATTACTTCGAATGAAAAAATGTAATATATAATCTTAAAATTACTTTTCTTTCTGACTTCGAATTCACTCAATGAGCAAATTCGTTGCCCTTTTTGATCGCGAATAGAATAGCCTCGAATAGAGCAATTCCAGCTATCTATGGTTCATCGAGATGAATCAGCTGATGGGGGGACAGCCTGTCAAACGTTGAAAGTAAAACAACACAACCTCACTTTCCCGATTTGTTTATGTTATGAAGTACAATATTTTCAACAATTTCAGGATAAATTCACAAGTTAAAATGATTTATATTAATAGAATTGGTGAACAACTAGGCCAAGTTATTGTTTCGTTGTGAAATACAACATAAATACACCGAGAGACGAAAGAATCCGATGTTTCAGATATATTGTACTGTAGACTTTATATTTGAATATTTGCATTTTTGACCCATTCCCCTACATTTTATCTGGTATTGGAAGAAACAGAATACTATGTGAACTATCCCAGTGAAGGCAATCATACTATATTCTCGCCATAAATTGAAAAAACTGTTCTGACAAAGTAACAAACTATGGTAGAGTTCGTTGGAGACGTTTCCACACTGGTGAATGAATTATGTTAAGACTATCTATTCAATTTGTTCTGTTTAATAAGTTAAATCATGATGAGATAACCATGATAAGAATATTTCGTGTTTATTATCCACATTTCAAGAATGATATCAACCTACGATAGCTGACGTTATGATGGACAAACCCATCCTGATTGTTTACCACTCACATCTCTATATGTTGTATAAATTGTATGTATTACAAATAATAATGAACCAGATAACTTCCTCTGTTCTCAACCGAACATATTCCGACGTGGCTTGTTGTTTGTATTATGTTTCGAATTGAACTTATTGTCAATTAAAAATTATGAAAGCCTTAACGTTGCATCTGCATAATAAAAAACATTTTATATGGATAGTAAAGCATTTTTTGAGGATGAATCGAAATCGGTGTTCAAGGAAAAAAATTCATATGAATTATTTTATTTGTAACATATATGTAGTATAATAAATATATGATTGAATATTATGATAGCACTGACATAGCAACTGCAGTCCAATATTGTAGTAATTTGATAATTTGCAACATATAATGTTATTTGAAATAGTACTGAGAAGTTCTCTGGAACCCATGTTTTTTCCATTCCATACATTTGTTGGATTTCATTCTGCTGTTTATTTTCAGGAATAAATGAGCCAAACATTTAACTGTTTCAGTTTCAATAGTTATACCTATAATGAATGCTATCTCTGATGTTGATACTCTAGGCTTTAAAAGACAAGAATAAATACTGCAATTTTCATTTATATCGTTTTGAATGATTATGTTCTGAGATTGAATATCAGTTAATCAGATCCATTATCACGAAATTTCACTTGTGAAATCACTAAAATCTCGAAATAATCGCTCTTCGCCAATGTAAACAAAGGGAATGAATTTCACAACGACACACTAACTTGGCCTAGTAATCCACCAATTCTATTAATATAAATCATTTTAACTTGTGAATTCATCCTGAAATTGTTGAAAATGCTGTACTTCATAACATAAACAAAACGGGAAAGTGAGGTTGTGTTGTTTTACTTTCAACGTTTGACAGGCTGTCCCCCCATCGGCCATGTTGTGACGTCAGCTGGAATTGCTCTATTGTATAGCAATTCATAGCCAGGAGCAGCCCTGGGGCGCTATTTTCGAGTCATCCGAACCACTTTCGCATGTGAAAGTGAGGTCTAGATTTGGCCAAATGCGACAGTTTGGCAACGTGTTGTTTTTTCTTAGAATTTGTATTTGTAGGCAATCCTAATTACATACCCCAAGGCGACATGACATACAAACGAAAACACAGTGGATACTTATTAATTTTTTTGATGGATTTCACAGTTTGAAATTGTTTTTATGGGCACTTCTTTTGATTTAATAATAATTCCTGTCCTCTTGTGAACTAATATTAGTGATGGAGTGAATATCTGAAGTTTGATGTACGAAAGGCGATGTGGATTGAAGCCTTGTTAAACAATGATTGAAGGTAGGATATATACTATATCGTACCCAAATTCTATTTGTAATATTTATGATTAGTTTTGTTTTAGGAATCAAATGGATATATGGTCACTTGAATGTCTAAAATCAATTACTCAGAGCTTCAGCGGAATTGAATTATGCTGTGAATATACTAGGTACATATGAGGTGTCGAATAGCAGTTTCTGCACAAGCAGGTGCAAACGCAGACTTTTAAATGTCTACAATCTTACGAATACTTTGAAGACTCAAAAGCTGTTAGTAATTTATATGTACAAAATATAAGTTCCCATATCAAAATAAATGAAGCATATACATTATGGAGTGTTTTTATTTACAAATTCATGGTTGAAATGATGTATTTTCTGAATTCTGAAAAAAGCATTTTAAATACCTAATTTTAACTGTATTCTTGGTGATCGCAACAGATGAAGTTGCATGTATAGTTGAATTGAACTCAAATGCAAATTTTGAAGGTACTCAGTTCATCACAAATCCACTTCAACTAGATTGATTAGTCCCAGTTAGTGCTCATTTTCGGGAGAATTTTAATTTTGTTCTAATTGGGGTTTTCTCAAAAATTAATAAAATTTTTCGGTTAAAATACAGTTGATTAATATTATACAGGGAATAATTGTTGGAGAAAATTCACAAGAGCACTGCAACAAAATAATATTGTTGAACGTGTTCTATATAAATAATTGATTTTTGGTGGATTGAACTGTTAACTCTGGTGGCTTAAATAGAAAACTAATAATTTTTCACCTTCCCTACGCTAACAAAAATTAATTTTCCATATACAAACGCAAATTTTTCCAAAATAGTTTTTGAATGTTTCACCTTCAAACGAGGGTACATATTAGCATTGTATAAATATACAATGATATTAGCATATTTGTTCTTGAATTTAGATCCCATCAAGAGGGAAGTAACTTGATTGGGATTTTTTTTTATATCTACCTCGCTCTCGCTTTTTCTGCTTTTCGGAACCCAAGAAAATCCTATATACAGCACCGAAATTGAGAAAAATTAAAAGGGTAGTTAATCATTAATCAATGAAAGTTTATTCTGGATCAACTATTCCCCCTGGGAAGAAAGTTTTTTTGAATAAATTTTGAAATTTTTTATTTAGCATGAATAAAATACTTTTTAACTGCAGGAAGTGAATAGCTTTGCTCTATGGATTAATACACGGTTTTTGAAATAGAAAAAAAAATTGATGTGCACATAATTTTTACATATAAGTGAATCCGCATGCGGATTTGAATCCTCCTGCCTCGACCCATCCGATGTATTTCAGTCAAAAACGAAGCTATGCGAAAGTTCATTTACTGGTGCGCAAGTGCATATGAGTCATTTTTGTACCGTGCAAAGTGATCATCACATCCAAAAATTTTATCATTTTATCATTTCCCCTTTTTTTTGTGCTCATTCGGCTTTTTTATATTCAGAAGTTATTTTAATGTCCAGAATTATAATTGAAACATTCAACATTATAATAAAAAAGGTGTTTCCGTGAATAAATCATGCTCAAGTACACCGTGAACACCACGTTGCCAAACTGTCGCATCGCCGCGAGAGCTCGTAGACGAAATGAATTCGGATGAGCTCGAAAATAGCGCCCCTGGTTACATGCGACTAGAGACAGGGACATGAAGGTTGGAATCGGCCAATCAGAGAGAACGCGGTATGGCGGTAATTTTGAACTTCACAACGTGAACGGTTCTATATGGTGTGTCTTTGGTTCCATACAGTATTTTATCACGAACTGGTATATTCTTAATTGATTTTGATGAAACCAAGACTGTGTATTTATCTATTTTAGATGAAAAACTGGATATTTATGTATTAGTATGTATACTGGGAAATTAGTAACATGAAAGTCGGTCCTTTTTTTTTACGCGCTTGTTCTAAAGGAAGAATGTGGGAAGAATGTGATGAAGCGTTATTATTTCACCAACAATTCTGCAATTGTCGAAGTACGAGGGGCAAATGGACTTGAATTACTAGGTTGCACCAGAGTAGTTTTGGTGCACAAAAACCAACAAGTAAATGATTTAATTCATCAGGCGGATGATGAACCGCATCATTTCACCGATTCCAGATATATTTCACCCATTCACGAATTCGTCCTTTATTGATATTAGGCCCTAAGCTTGCACAAGAAATAACGAATCCCTGGTGAGCTTCTTACTGAAAATCACAACTATAATTACCGAGTTTCAATTCTGTGTGCGCAGAGGATTTTTTTAGGGATAATTATTTAGGAAAGCACCATCATTTCAGATTAGTAAATCCACGAAACGGTTTGGTGGATTAAGCTCTATATTAAGTTTGCTCAACCAGGATATTTAGTAGGTACTCTTGTCTAGTCTTCTCCTTCGAAATAAGTTACAGATTGTTTACGGCCTGACAAACAATATAATTTCAAAATAATTTTTTATCACTGTGTTAGCCCAACCTAGAAATTCAAGTTTATTTGCCGTTCGTACTTCGAGAATTGCAGAATTGTTGGTGAAACAATAACGTTTCATCACATTGTTCCTAAGAACAAGCGCGTAAAAAAAAAGGACCGACTTTCATGCTACATAATTTTCCAATAATATACATATACTAATACATAACTATCCAGGTTTTCATCTGAAATAGAGAAATACACAGTTGCTTCAAAATCAATTAAGAATTGAATATACCAGTTCAAGATAAAATACTGTATGGAACCATAGACATACCATATAGAAGTAAAGACACACCATATAGAGCAGTCATTCACGTTGCGAAGTTCAAAATTACCGCCATACCGCATTATCTCTGATTGGCCGATTCCAATCTTCATGTCCCTGTCTCTAGTCGCATGTCCTTCTGTCATAGACCTAATATAACATATTTATTATATGTTATTTTAGGTCTATGCCTTCTGTTGTCGAAAACACAGAAATAAATAAAAAACACAATGTTCAAATTCGAAGTGTTCCTTACGTTTTTTTCATTTCGTAGCTTTTCCAGATGTTCGGTGTATAATTTTGATTCATATACGATCTAATTTTCTTACGATGGATCCCACTAATTCCTACATTTCTGGATACAAGCTGAATTATTCGACTGACACGGATAATAGTTCGAATTCAAGATCAAACAATTCCATATTTACTTCAATTCAACGGATTGATTCCAAATATCCTTCGAATCCAGGAACAATTCTCGAAGGTAACAAGCAAAGTAATTCAGGAGGATATTTCAAAAGGTTGAAACTTTCAACCTCATCCTTGCTAAGAAAAATAAAAAATTCTAAAAGCTCAGAAGAAACATCTATTTCAAGTTTGGCAGAAAAAAATAATAATTCAAACGGAAATAACCGAAATATTGTAAGCATAACTCCTTTGAAAAAAAGGGTTAATCAGTTGACTAGCACTAAACCAATTGAAATGGGAAGTATTTCATTTCGAAGAAAAAAAAAAGAAGTAAACTTTCAACAAAGTTTTAAGGATGAAAAGTGTCTAACAGTTGAAAAAGATTATGCTTTTTTGGATAGGATGAGTATCTCTGAGAAATGCAGAGTGAGCATTGAATGTAGAAACAACATAATTTCCATAGAAGGGCATAAAAAACGTGATAATAAATAAAACTTGTTTTTGAATTTTTCATTCAAGGACATACAGGAGGCCATGGGAAAAACATGATAGAAAAAAAACTAAATCTTAATTTTTTTCAAAAGAGAAATTTATATTTGTCAAAAAAATATTTCCTTAAGTTATAATGCTTATAAATCAAGAAATTTTTATGTTTGAAAAAATATTCTATGTTAAAATGAGAATCATTCAAATCACTACAGTGTATGGACAATATTACTGCCTACAATAGATTTGATTAAAGATTTTCAAATGATTATTCTGTCTACCCGCACAAAAATATTTCGACAGTAGCGATATGAAATTTTATCCTTTCCAGGAATAATTATAAATCTGCATCCTTCATTCCGATGAATTAATGTAACAATACTTGAATTATATATATATACAATATATATATATATAGGTGTTTCACCATAAACTGGACAAACATATACAATAGCCATAAAGGTGACATTGGGAAAGTTATTTTTGCCTTATTAAATATTATTCATTTAAAGAACCGGTGGCCTTACGGAGGCCAAAATTGTCCTATGGGCCTCCAGAATGTCCTGGATAGAAATATGAATTAAAAAAAAACTCAGAAAAACTTTGGTGAGAATCGAACTCGCTCCACTATGGGACAATAGGGTCACGTTACCACTCGAGTATAAATTGGATTTATTCACATCACCAACGTTTTTTGAAAATATTTTTTTTGTTGACAAATTCTAGAGGCCCATCAGCACAATTTTGGCCTCTATGAGGCCACCAGATTTTTGAATAAAAATTATTTGAGTACTGCGAGTGGAATCTTTGGAGGGCTACAAAGTGAAAACTGATAGATATTTTTTTTATTCTGTTTTCAACCATTGTTCAGAATGAAGGTAGGTTCAACATTGAAAGATTTCAACAATTTTGGCTGAACTTTTTTTTCACTGGTAGGCATGTAAAAAAAATTGATTTTGAATTTTGGAAAAACTTTTTCACGGAAAATCTAGGAAAATTGAGTACATCGAAATAATGCTGTTCAATTTGGCATTCGAAAATAAAAATTTCAACTTTGCAGGTTTTCCGCCATTATGAAATTTGTTTGCAGAATTCTACATCACAATACGCCTCTTGCATGTATTTTTTTATCATTGAAATCTAATATTCTATCTATTGGAATACTGAAAAACTTCAATCGTCGTCTAAAATTTCATTTTTCAACGAGAAAACGATGTTTTAAAGTAGTTCGCGCCTTCCGTGACGTATCGCGATATATCCACTCTCTCCCTCTTCTCGTGTACCTTTTTCTCTAGCAAGCCAATAGGGAGCGTCAGCTGTATCGATCGTGGCATCGTGGAATAACGAATGACGTAGGAGGCAATCTACCGCGTTTCACCCACTTTAGTTTTGCGTACCGATTTGACCATTTTTAATGGAATGAGAAAAACATAAAAAAATGATAATTCGTATTACATGCAAGAGACCTATTGAATTGACCACCAAAAAATACTAAGATGTGTGTGGTGAAACAACCTGTAAACAATGCTAAAATGCCCGAGACCTCATTCGTATTTTTCACTTCAAATATGAGTAACATTCGTCATTTCCTAATTTGGAGGACAAAATCATTCACTAGAGTATATATTATACATAATCATATCATAAGTTTGAATACTCATTTGATACCATGAACTCCCATATGAAAATCTAGATGATGTTTTCTTCTGAAATTTCTGTCACATATTTTACAAGAATAAGGCTTCAATTTAAGATGAATTTTCAAATGATGTTTATAATTTTTGGGATCTGCGAAAGTCTTAGAGCAGTTGTCACATTTATAAGGCTTTTCTCCTGAAATCATAGAGTTTCAAAAATTATATTCAATATTTTTGTTTTATATTACCAGTATGCAGCCTTCTATGAATAGTTAGATAATATTTTGTAGAAAATGCTTTCTTGCAGATACCACAGGCCAAGGGTTTCTTATTTGAATGTACTCTCATATGTCTTGCAAGAATAGATGAATATGAAAAAGAGTTTCCGCACAGTGTACAAGTGAATGGCCGTTCCCCAGTATGAGTTCTCATATGGCTTTTTAAACTGGATCTGCAGATAAATCTGAAAAAAATAAATTGAATATCATATCTGATATAAATTTGCAATTACTCAAAATGAGTTTTTTCAATAATTCATAATATGAATTAACCCTAATAATGGAAGCTGAATAGACAGATGAAATATACATTTCTTTAATAGTGGGTTATCACTCTTTACATAAAATATATGCAATTTGAAAACCAAAGAATAATTGCTTTATTGAAGTTTCTATATCTGAAGGATGTATAAAAGATACATCACTATCTCTTGAAAAAGTTTTGCAATGAAACGAAACAGTTAAATTTTCACCTCATCTGACAAACTGAACATTCATATTTTTTCTCTCCCGAATGTCTTTTCAAATGTGTAGATAAACTTGATGATGTCGTGAATGATTTTCCACATATCATGCATAAATGTGGTTCAGTTTCCTTTCTTCTTTTTTTCAATGGCTGATCTTTGAAATCACTATGTACACCCATATGTCTTGACAACGATCCACTTTGACTGAATGAAGCATCACATATAATACATTTGTAAGGTCTAGCTCCATTGTGTACAAGCATATGTCTTTTAACATCTGCTCTTCGTGAAAATTGTTTGTGGCATATTCCACATGTAAATTCCTCAGCATTTACATGAAATTTTTTATGACGATGCATATCATATTTAGTAGAGAATTTTTTTTGACATAAAGGACAAGGGAACTCTTGTTTTGAAAAGTTTTCTTGAGTCTTCATGTCTTCACATTTTTCATCCTTCTGATCACATGTAATATTTTCACAGTTAGAATGAAACTGCCTTTCAGTTTTATCTTTTAAGTTCAGAGAGTTAGCAATATTTGAGCGGGTAGGAGATACATGGAATTCAGCACCATTTCGATATTTTAAAATTGTCACGAATTTCTCCTTAGACTTTTTGCACATTTCCTTGAACTCATGAATGGATTGAAGTTTTTGAATGCATATAGTGCAAATTTTTTTAGGAAACTTGTCATTTTGTGCAATTCGTTCTATACCACAATCTTGCAATACTTTACGAATTAATAATTTTTTATTGTTCAATAAATCCATTGTGTTAGAAACAGGTACCAATGAATTGCTCTGGAGTAAACAGATGCGGCATAAACTATTCTTAAACATGGAAAGGGTCAATTCATTTTCGGGATTCCTTTCCATTTTTTCTTATATGTGGGAACTGGGAATCTCTGTACTAATATTTTCCAACAAGCCATGTATTAGCATTGGTAAACAAGTGCATTAGCAGAGACAACTTTGGTATTAGTAGATTATAAAATGCAATGTTTACAGCAGGGGGGTGAAGCGACAGTAGGAAAAGTGGAAACAAGGACATACGTCCCCAACTAAGCTCGTTCTGTCCTTTGATTAGAAAAGGAGATGTAGGAAACGTATGTCGTAGATATGTTCAAATGGATGAATGACATAAATGACAGAACATTTATGGAATGACGAATGACATTGATAAATGAAATTGGCATAACTAAGCATAATTTCATAAATGTGTTTGTTGAAAAGTTATATGTGATATTTTCTAGACGGTTGCAATAATTGTTGTGATATTAATTAGTATTAATATGATCTCCATGTGAAGATAAGTTTTTTTTTGGTAATTTTAAAAAACTTTCCGGTCCAAATTTCCTTTTCAGGATTCAGCTGATGCCGGGGATAAAATATTTCAACTCTTTTCAGGTGCTCTCTTCGTGATATAATGAAACTTTTTTTTCCAGAATTCAGATTATGCTAATGATATGATATTTTTGCAGGTGATTAGTTGGTGATTGAATGAGTTTTTTTCAGTTATTACATGATGTTGAAGATTAGGGCGCTAGGTGAGATCTGATGTTTATGTTTTTTCAGGGCTGACTGCCAACTCAGGTATACCTGGTTTCAGACATTTGTACCTGATACATACACCGACTGATAACACTAAGATTGTATTGAGTGTTGTGATATTTTATTTTTATTACTATAGTTTGTTGACTGTGATATGGATTATAGCACGTGAATATTTTACTGAGTATTTTTTTTAGGAACGACAAGGGATATACACACAGTATATCAACATATCATGGTCTATCCCAGCAAGATTGATCAGCATTATTTATATTTGAAATATATTTCAATATTCATCTTCTATAATTTCATATGTGAAATTGATACTTTTTTCATTTTTCAGACTGTAATCATCTATATCGATGGAATCCACTTGATTATGTCTACCTATTGTGACTGGATGCTTTTTCCCCTACCTAGACAAAACAGTGTTATTGTGTTTCAGTGACGTGACAATTCTGATCGTAATAATAACTGAAAGACTGTCGTGAATAAGTGTTGACCCCATAAACATCCTTTTATCCATAACTCATGAACATCAAAGTGTAATTCTCATTTTATTGAATAATTGTTCTGGAATTTGGTAGATACACCCCAAAGAACTTGAAATAGTTGAAACCAAATTCCAAAAATGTAAGACCTGTGGTTGGTCAAAAATTTTGTTTGTTGTGTGTCATGGTTTTTGTTTTCTCTAGAAGCAAATTTTACTTATTTGTTTCAGAAAACTGCCACCTAAATTATAGTCACATTTGATAAGGTGTGAGACAAATATTTTCTTATTCATTCTACGACAGAATCTTTGAAATATATGAAAAATGTAATCAGTATTTATTCAAGAAATTCAGATTATTTTATGTTTAAGAAGTTTTTTCAACTACATTTTGTATAGTTTTTTGGCTGAGATATATTTTGGTTACCAATTTTGCACATGCAGATGTTCCACATGTAGGTGTGAAAAAAACGAGCATACTGAAGCCTATTTTATGATAATTATAAGTAAATATTTATGTACATATAACTTGTTGGAAAAAATATTATAATTGCATGCAATTTTAACAATGATGTAAATAAAGAAATAATTGTTTATAATGCTTTGTTTCATTTTTGAAGCACGTTTCCTTTCGAATCATAATTGAGCTTAGAACACGGAATAATAAAAATCTTGAAGAATTCACGATTTATATATTTGCATCCTGCAATAATCAATATTGCCACAGAATATTTAAGCACAACACCATCAGAATTCTATTGGGAACTTCTGCGAAGATGCCAGCGCCCTAACGGATAAATTTGGAACCTGTCCAAGCTAGTAGTTTTATGTAAACAAACCTTAGAAATGTGGTGGAGAACGAATATTTATTAAGCAGAGCTTGAATATTTAAAGAAATTATTATAGTTTTGTGTAAGATTTCTTGAGAAGGAACTTTTCGTTTGGATCACGATATAAAATCGTACTTTAAATCGTTCCTGGAGGATAATTTCGGTGTTATTTTAGTGTATGTTGCTTGGTGGATCAAAATAAGCCAATATCTAAGTTTACTTGAATTTCTGGAAAAAAGGCACCTCAAGAAGTATTTTAAGGACTCTTATTTATGTGAAGAAGTGCTGAATGCAGGCTATATTATGTGGTAACTCTAGAATCAGTCCAAATGATATGACTTGTTCTTTGTTTACAAAGGAAGGAATCAATAAAATGAAAACAGATTTTCTGCCTTAGTTCTTTTGCATCGTATTTCTAAAGAAAAGGAAACAGATAGACATATAATTGATTTCATTTTTATATTACAGCAGCTCAAGATACACATACAAAATGAAAAATGTCACAGCGGGTTCAACCTACCTATATAAGGAAATGAAAAGTATTGATGTATTTATATGAGTAACTTCAGCTATTATCAACTCTAACAGTATATCTAGTTTTTGTCAGGTTTTCAACCAGATCACTCTTTTAGAATATGATTTTGTGTAGTATGTGAATTAGGTAGCAGCAGAAGTGCTCGGTAGTTTCTCTGCAGCAATTTCCTTCAAAATTCTCTCATTTTTATTTACACCTGAAAACATCATGACATGAAGTTGTTTCGAAATAAATACATTGTAGGTAATTTACCTTTATGAGAATAAACATCTTCAGACAAATGCAGTGAACATACTTTCATGTATTTTGTGACCTGTTTTCCAATCTTCAATTTCTAAAGCTATGCCTTTCTTCTATCATTGAGTTCCCTGCCAAATGCTGTTTCCAAATTAACTTCAATTTCATTTGGCTTTGGAAAAAATGAAAACAAGAGGCACTAGATGATCCTTTCTTCTTTGACCATTAATAACATTGAGTTGAGGCAGACAACAATAGTCATTTCGGGAGGATGCCATTTCGAATTGATACGATCGAAATTTTTAATCGGAAAGAAAGGAATCGATTGATGAATATTACAAACACTTTCGGTATTCCAGAATTTCAACTCGGAGAACAACACAAATGCTCGAAAATGAACTCCAAAAGTGAGCAAATTACGTTAGAATAACAGGCACGTCGAAAAACTACTAGCTTGGAAGTGTTCGAATTTCTATCACCAGAGGGCGTATCGCTTAGCAGTAGTTGCGAATCGTAAAATGACAATAATGACATATAATTCAGCAAGCGGACACCCCCTCGCACCATAATGGAATATTCCCAACTAGATTTTTGCAGGAGAAATGTCACAAATGTTGCCCACAGTTTACAAGGGAGGTAGCACTTCTTTTATTTGATGTTCTGTGGTTTACAGTATACATATTTGAATTGAATTCCCTTCTTGGTACATTCCACAGATTACACAGAATAGAGAAGTATTAATACTTCTCTTTTCTGTGCAGATTACAAATATATATCCTTCACCTGTAAATATTTTTCACAGTAAAATCACAGAATAGAGAAGTATTCTTATCTACTTCTCTATTCTGTGGTAAAATAAGAATAATTGTAATCACAGTATAGAAACTAGTAGTTTCTATACTGTGTTGTAATTTATTTTATGTTTTCCATAGACATAAAATAACAATGTTATATTAGTTAGGTCTATGATTTTTTCTTTTTTCCACTTTCACCATAGATTATAGATCTAATATATTTATTATTTTAGGTCTATGACTTTAACAGAAGATAGGGCCACTTGCACCGTATTACCACAGATCTGGTCTGTGGTATTACAAAACCATAGATTAAAACCATAACCAAGGGTTAGGTAAAATTAAACCCTGGAATTTGGGGGCTTAAAAGAAGGATTAATGGTAAGCTTCGAAATCTAAACCTACTTTCGAGCGATTTCGTACAAGTTTGACATTTTTCTGGACGTAACCTCCAGTTTGTTTACATTTTTTTTTGTTTACATTGGACATTCATGAAGAACTCGTACGAGTTAATGGATTTGATAATCAAATTTTGATTAAAAGTTATTGAATTTCAGATGATATTCATGAAAAACTATATAGAGAGATAATGACATCAGTAGGCATTGATCCGTATCTTTTAAAGCATGAAGAATTAACATCAGTATTTCCATTGAGTTCGAAAACTCAATAGGGAACTTCTGCGAAGATGCCAGCGCCCTAACGGATAAATTTGGAGCCTGTCCAAGCTAGTAGTTTTATGTAAACAAAATAATAGGCACCTCAATAAGTAATTTAAGGACTCTTATTTATGTGAAGAAGTGCTCAATGCAGGCTATATTATGTGGTAAATCTAGAATCAGTCCAAATGATATGACTTGTTCTTTGTTTACAAACGAGTGAATCAATAAAATGAAAACAGATTTTCTGCTTTAGTTCTTTTGCATCGTATTTCTGAAGAAAAGGAAACAGATAGACATATAATTGATTTCATTTTCATATTACAGCAGCTCAAGATACACATACAAAATGAAAAATGTCACAGCCGGTTCAACCTACCTATATAAGGAAATGAAAAGTATTGATGTATTTATATGAGTAACTTCAGCTATTATCAACTCTAACAGCATATCTAGTTTTTGTCAGATTTTCAACCAGATCACTCTCTTTGAATATGATTTTTTGTAGTATGTGAATTAGGCTGCAGAAGTGCTCGGTAGGTTCTCTGCAGCATTTTCCTTCAGAATTCTCTCATTTTTATTTACACCTGAAAACAATGACATGAAGTTGTTTCGAAATAAATACATTGTAGGAAATTTACCTTTATGAAAATAAACATCTTCAGAGAAATGCAGTGAACATACTTTCATGTATTTCGTGACCTGTTTTCCAATCTTCAATTTCTAAAGCTAGGCCTTTCTTTTATCATTGAGTTCCCTGCCACATGCTGTTTCCAAATTAACTTTAATTTCATTTGGCTTTGGAAAAAATGAAAACTAGAGGCACTAGATGATCCTTTCTTCTTTGACCAAGAATAACATTGAGTTGAGGCACACAACAATAGTCATTTCGGAAGGATGCCATTTCGAATTAATACGATCGAAATTTTTAATCGGAAAGAAAGGAATCGATTGATGAATATTACAAACACTTTCGGTATACCAAGACTTCAACTCGGAGAACAACACAAAAGCTCGAAAATGAACTCCAAAAGTAAGCAAAATACGTTAGAATAACAGGCACGTCAAAAAACTACTAGCTTGGAAGTGTTCGAATTTCTATCGCCAGAGGGCGTACCGCTTAGCTTAGTAGTTGCGAATTATCAACAAGGCCAAATCAGAATTCGTTGCTTTTGTTATATTTTATGTTCTGCAAAGTTTATTACTCTGTGATATATTTCATAGAGTATAATTTCTAACTTTATTTGTATTCTGTGTCTGCCTTAAACGTGATTTTACCCACAGAACATCAAATCGAAGTGTATTGTAAATCTTAACCTCTCTTTGTTAGAACCATGGCGGCGGTAAATGTGAATGCCTTTGTGTCTTCTCTGATTTTTAACCATTTATCCTCAAAGGACAAAAACCTTGCTGAACAATTTCAGAAAAAGTTCAAAACTGTGAGTATATTTGATTTTTTGGACCATTTTGTATAAACTAGTCAATTTTTTTACCACGTGTATACCATGCCGTTTGTTCACTATTTTTTTGAACACTTATTTTTCATGAACTATCGTCTAGTTTCTTGAGTTATATCAATTATTCATTTCTCAGGAAAAATTAAAGAATGCTCCCTCTTTAACTGCAATTGTTGGAGCTTACTTGAAGTCTCAACCACAAGGGAAGAGTCTGAAGTCTCAAAATGGAGATAGTGAGGATAGTAGCAGCGAAGAAGACACCCCTAAGGCAGCAGTTCAAAATGGAGTTAAAACATCTAATTTAAAAGCAGAGAGTAGTAGTGAAAGCAGTTCATCTGATGAGGAAGCACCTAAAGCCACAAAGGTTCAGGGTACCCCAAAAATCGCTGGACCTGTTCCGAAAAAAGGTAATCTTATAGTTTTCAGATATTTTTCACATTTATAATTCATCTAGCATTTACATAAACATGAAAATATAAGAAAATTCCTGTCATTATAAGTAAAGTAGTTTAAGATACTCCTATTCATGTTTGTTTAACTATTTTTAGTAATTTTCTGATTTCCCTAGCTGTTGAGGGCTCTCTCTCAGTTAGTATATCAAATGTGCTCGGATAATATAAATTGATTAGCTTTGGAAAGTGGTTCACCAATAACTCAACTCTCTCATTGCTAATTTTGTGCTTTCTTTCAAAAATAGTTGGTTTACTCATTTATGTTAAGGGTGAACAATTTTCTTGAAACTATAATAAAATTGTAATAATTTTGTCTGTAAATATAAGACTGAATTATATTAAATATTCAATGTTCATAAATAAAAAACTATTCTGGTGATAGCCTTCCTTGCTAGTCATACAATAAGAAGCCAGTTAAATGCAACCTGCTCTCTCATTTTTGAACGTCTATTATAATTGCAATGATAAAAATATAAGAAATGGGGTAAATAGCATTTCGTCCAGTCTGTGAATTTCATAGACCTGTGCATTTTCATTGGTAGTGTCACTATCGTTGCTTTACTCAATCTATAAGGACATTATTTTAATTGAAAGTGGGAACATGTGTGGGTTACTCCATATGAGAGAAAGGTCCTCAAATTCTTCTATTATTTTAAACGTGAACACATATCAATGTAGGACTGTCTAAAGTCATTTAATTGATGGGAACTTAAATTTTACAGCTCCAGTGAAAAAGGATGAAACAAGTTCAGAAGAATCTAGTGAGGATGAAGAGCCAAAGAAGCAAGTAGCAGTTCCTAAAACCACACCTGCACCAAAACCACAGCAGAAAAAGCAAGAAAGTAGCTCAGATGATTCTTCTGATGAAGATGAACCGACAAACAAAGCTACTGCTACACTTAAACCTGCACCAGCTGCAAAAGCACAGCAGAAAAAGAAAGAAAGTAGCTCAGATGATTCTTCAGAAGATGAACCACCAAAGAAAGTTACCTCTACCCCTAAACCTGCACCAAAAACACAGCAGAGTAGCTCAGATGATTCATCAGATGAAGATGAAGCCCCCAAGAAAACAGTGGTTCCTAAAAGCACACCTGTATCAAAACCTCAACAGAAAAAAGAAGAAAGCAGTTCCGATGATTCTTCTGATGAAGAACCACCCAAGAAAAATGTAGCTGTTGTAAAACAAACACCTGCTCCAAAAGCACAACAAAAGAAAGAAGAAAGTAGTTCTGAGGATTCTTCTGATGAAGATGAACCACCTAAGAAGAATGTTCCTGCTCCTAAAGCTGCACCAGCTCCAAAAGCACAGCAGAAAAAGCAAGAAAGTAGCTCTGATGATTCTTCAGATGAAGATGAACCGCCCAAGAAAGTTGCTGCCACTAAACCTGCACCAGCCCCAAAAGAACAGCAGAAGAAAGAAAGTAGCTCGGATGATTCTTCTGATGAAGATGAAGCCCCTAAGAAAAATGTAGCTTCTAAACCTACAGCTGCACCAAAAGCACAACAGAAGAAGAAAGAAAGTAGTTCTGATGATTCTTCCGAAGAAGATGAACCACCCAAAAAGAATGTTGCTGCTCCTAAACCTGCACCAGCTCCAAAAGCACAGCAGAAAAAAAAGGAAAGCAGCTCAGATGATTCTTCTGACGAAGATGAACCTCCTAAGAAAAATGTTGCTTCGAAACCCACAGTTGCACCAAAAGCCAAACAGAAGAAGGAAGAAAGTAGTTCTGATGATTCTTCTGATGAAGATGAACCACCCAAAAAAGTTGCTACTGCTAAACTTGCACCAGCCCCAAAGGCACAGCAGAAAAAGGATGACTCAGATGATTCGTCCGATGACTCTTCAGATGACGAAGCTGCTTCCAAAAAAGTCCAAGTAACTCCAGCTGTTAAGCCTACTGCAGGAGTTAAGAGGAAAGCGGAAAGTAGCTCAGATGATTCTTCAGATGAGGATCAACCACCAGCAAAGAAAGCTGCACCTGAGAAGAAAAAAGGAGGTAAGAGAAATTTCAACAGTATGTGCGTTGAGTATATTTTCAGATTAATTTTGATGCGAGAAAAAAAACACTGCTCAAATTCCACAGAATATATTCTTTCTTTACTTCGAAAATATTGGGTTTTCAAACTGCCCTAGATGGGTTTAATACCTGAATTTCTACGGATCTGGGGGTCAATGGGGATTTTTCCTTTAGACAAAAATGCAGTAATTTTTTTTGAAAAACCTTTAGAACATCACATTGCAAACATATAATTTCAATATTATTTAAAAAAAAAAAATTTTTGATCACCTGAAACTGAAAAATAAAAATGTGGATTTTTATTTCGAGGGATTTGTCTTGAGTGCACGATATGGCAACGTCGAATTCAGCTTTCTCGGAAAGGAAAGGATGTCAAATGTGTTACTTTACTTAGGAAAACAGAGATATACTTAAATAGGAATAGAAAAAGAAGAGCACTGACTGTCATATTACTGACAAATCGCAAACGGAAATTGTTTGGTTATATTGACAAAGAACACGTGTGTACCACAGAATAGGAATAAACATTTAATTTTTCTATAGCAGAAAAAGCTATTCTATTAAACACCGTTGTCACTTCGTGCATGTCTGGTAAATCCCAAACCCCAATTTTGAAATCTGATTTTGAATACTTTCTGAAGGTAATTTGGGAAAATGATTAATCAAACCCGTAATAATTATGTTCAAATTTGCATTTGCAGTAATAACCAAAATTCAGGATAAACGCCCATTCTTGACTCCTGATCAAGAATTGAAGAGTATGACAATTGTCAAATGTTTGCGTCGATTTTCTAAGTTGAATATAAACAATAAGTAGACATGACCTGTGCATGTCACTCGACAATAGAATGTTATATCTCCTATACTCCGTACCACTCGTTGCTAAGTCAAACGAAACGTTATGTTTATATTTGGATTAAATATTTCTCGATATGTTGCATTCCGTTTATTTCTTGAATATTTGCTTGAAAACAGTCGAAATGACTAATAGAACTCTCACAAATTTTGCAGATGCTTGAGAAAACTTAGAAAATCGACTTAAACAGATGACAATTGTCATACTCCTCAATTCTTGATCAAGATTCAAGAATTGACCCCCTGGTTACGAATTTGGACAAGAGACCAAATATTACTTACAGTGCTTTTCTCAATTTTTGCGCGTATGATCTAGGGAACAGCATGTTATTGTTTTTTGGCCAATTGTCTGTTACTTTCGATTTTTTCCTAGGTTGTTCATGGGTAAAGAATCCAATGTCGAAAGTTATAGCAGTCTGAACGTTGGTACGATAACTTGATTAATGAAAGAGCAAGTAATTGGGAACTTTAGGATATGTTGAGTATCAGAACATGACTGTTACTTTTTGCGCGCATATATTAGGGGAACAGCGTATTATCGTTTTGTCCAAATGTCTGTAATTTTCGATGATTTAGCCCAAAATGGTCTTAAACGACTAGGTTGGACCCACTGACGACGAATCTGGTGTCACAATCGATTCTGTCCGTCCGGCCGTCACCACGATAACGGGCGTACAGAGGATTCTATCAACTTGAAAATTTCAGGAAAAGTTTCATTTCAAAATACAAAGGTTAAGTTCGTTAATGGGCCAAATCCTTTGAATAAAGAACAACAGGAAGGAGCATAACGCTTTTTTACGTCGTATATAACTGCGACGTAAACGCCCATATTGAACTTCAAATATGACTCATGTTAGTTAGTTTCTTCGAACAAAGAAGTCTCGGAACAAGTTGTTCTCTCTTCAAAGTGAAAGGGAAGTCGGCCATATGCAACCTCCATCCCGGGCCCCCGATGTGAGGCCTAATGCTCCTTCCTGTTGTTCTTTATTCAGAGGCCAAATAGTTCCGGAGTTATAGTCATTTGAAATTTCGAGGTTAATTTCCTTATATTTCAGAAACTACCGAAGCGATTGGATTGAAAGTTGGCAGTTAGTTGGAACATAACAACGAGCAACTTTGAGCAAAATTTCGTTGAAATCGTACGTTTGCTCAGTTCGAAAACAATTTTTTTCAAAAATATTTTTTTATTTCTGAAACTTTTGCTCATATTCAAAAAAAATTTCAGCTTTACCTTGAACTTCATATTTTACAGCAGTGTGTCAAATTTCTATCCGATGCGGTTATCAGTTTTGGAGATATTGGGAAAAAATATGTAGAATTTCGTGGTTTTCTTCTCGATATCGATATTTTTTCGGTATAACTCAAAGAATATTGCTTCAAACGTGATGAAACTTAGTAGCTAGTTCGAAGATGTCGAGGGACAACACTGTGCAAAATTTCGTGATGATCGTGTCATTAGAACAATTTGAAAAAAATTTCAAATTTCTTTTTTCAAATATTTAATATTTATATTATCCTCATTAAATTCTATATGAACCTTCAAACTGTCATTTTAAGTACTGGATTTCAATTCGATCTAATCTGAAAATTTTTGAAAGGGTATATATGGGTCGATTTTACCCATTCACGAATTCGGCCTTCGTAATTGAGGTCCAAACCTGCTGTACAAATATCGAGTTTCTAAGTTGTTTCTTTCGGAAGATTGTGTTTACGGTCGACCGTAAACTTCCTATGCAATCCTATTAGAATTTGGTAGTCAATTGAAGAATACCTATGTGTAATGAAGTTTTGCACAAATCTTGAAGCCAATATTTCACAACAGTGTACCAAATTACGAGAGAATTCGGATAAAAATATATCAAATTTCGTTTTTTCCTCGGTATTGTTGTTATTTCTGGAATAACGCAGGATTCTGCGATCGAATCAGCGGAAGTTGTCCATTGGCTTGCTGAGAGAAAAGTAAATGAGAAGAGAGAGAGAGAGAGGATACGGTCACGGTATGCCGCGAAGTTTCGAAAGTTTAAAAGCCAATATGTGACACCAAATTTAAAAGATCGTTTTCAATCGAAATTTTTGACTGCGATTCAATTTCTTCAGTATCCTCATGGATAGAATAATCGATTTGAATAATATAATAATTCCTTTATTTCAAACCTCCATTTCTTTATGACATTTATGAATTTCATTAAGTTAGATTATCTGCATGTAGATGGAAATTTATTGAAAAGTTTTATGTAAGTATGATAAGGACCTTTTTCTGTACTTGCAAGTCTATGGGAAGGATAAATGAAAATTTGTAGTCCTTGTATTATAGACGTGGACATAGTTGGACCTGAACTCAACTTGGTGCTTGAAAAAGAACATTAGACACTCAAATATATACAACCCCTAAATACTCTTGATCTGCATATCCTTAAGGTTGTTCGATACTTTGCCCCAAAACTCGAATTCCGCTAGATGGCACTACTCGAAAATTCGATGGAATATTTGTCTGGTACATAAAAGACCCGCCTGCTCGGGATTTATTACCCCTAATAAAACTCGTCACGGAACGAGAAGAGTTTTCACCAATATTGTCTCTTCGAATATATTTTTGCAGTTCATATTTCGACGTAAGCGAAATCTTTCGTTGATGAAATATATGTACACAGATTGTTCCAAGTTGTGGTTCCTATGACTAGTTTCAGGAGAATTAGGCCTATTTGAAAACTGGGATTATGAGATTTGTTCGATATTCGTTATTGAGCTGAGATAATTTTGCGACTAATTCTCGTCTGATTGCACAGGACGCGATAATGAATATCTTCAAGGACTTGCATGGTTTGAATGTTATAATTTGTTTTTCGTAAAATCAAAATATAGTATCATTTAATAATTAACTTTTAATTTTTAACAATTTCAATTTATAGTTTCAATGTATTCCGACACAATGTGATAAAACAATTGTGGAAATACATTAGAACTATATAGGTATTTGTTGAAATTGAAGTTTATTATTTGTTCAAAATGAATTTCTACCAATTAAAGACCGAATCAATACTTATACTATATTTTCCAATAATTAATCTTGTCATTTGTTTCATTCGAATGATGCGATACATATTTACATAATAGTGATTGAATATTTCGTGGGCTGTTGTTTTCTTTATTTCCCAGGAATTCTCTATTTCAATTCCATTCCTTAGTTCACTTTCCTCACATAAGGGATAAATCCAACCTGTCATCTGTAAAAAATTACATCTGATGATATCAATTGTAACGTCAATTTCTAATCAATTCTAAGAAAATATTACTTTGGTTCCCTGACACTCATTCCTCTGGGAATCCTTCCATCTAGGATTTCAGGTAGAAGACAATTCAAATAAAAATTATTCAGTTTGGGTAACATTTCATTATTCCATAATGAATCATCCCTCAAAATCCTTTCAATGTGGAAATCGTCGTCTGTAAATTACGAAATCACAATATTCCCTTTTACATATGCTCAGCTGTCCCTGTATTTGGAAATAATAATTGTGATTTCGTTTCAACCTGAAAAAATAAGGATTTCAGTTTTATCGAAATCTCCAAAAAAAAAGTTACTCACATGATTCCGTCTTCATATTTCTGAATGGCTTTATTTTCATTAACCCTTCCGTACACTATGGAAGGAGTATTGAGTGGCTTTTTGTACAGAAGGGACTTCACTAAATTATGACAAGGAGTAGTTGCTCTCCTTCTCAATACTGAACCAAAATTAGAAGCAGTAAGATAGTTCTGCCTCATTTCCCTCCATATTGTGTTGTTATGTTGCCCTCGTGTGATTTCTTCGATTTTCAATAGTTAAGCCCTAGTGGAGACCTTGTTTTTCAATTCATCCAAAATTTTTTTTTTCTCACGGCCATCTCTTCTTCGGATATATCGGGTCAACTTCTCTTTCTAATTCAGGATAATGATTCTCTTCACAGCTGAAATGACATATTCTTCATTGTTTTCCAAGAGAGCTGATAATTACTCAATTACTTACCCATTCATAACAGATGTTGATTGATGGATAGGTTGACTATAATTTATTTGTCGATTTTGAAAAGCGATTCTAAAAACCAAAATGTGATAAATTTTCGGAGATATGCGGATATAATTAGAACTATAATATGAAATAATTTCAAAATTACATGAAATGATTTCGAAAATTATGGTATGGCTAGTTTATTATTTCAACTTATGCTGTACATACCTTGCTTTTTGTAATTTCCTCGTCGCACTCGACCTCACCGATCTTTTGTGCACTTTTGATAAGGGTGGTCGCTTTGCCGTACTTGCGAACTATATCTGTATACAGAACCAATCGAATATTGCGAACAACTACACCGGTATTTACACTTTGCGTTGAAGAAGCTCCTAGCTCAAGAACATTTACTGGTTGAATGAGTTGTTACCTTGGAGTTATTCGAATTTATCTGTTCTGCTACAAGTTCACCAAGTAGAAAAGATACTAATTTCCTAGTTTCTTGGACCAACAATTCACCCTTTCAAGCAGGGTCCATATATCAACGATAACTATGGAATTTGTACGTGAGGTATAAAGTTCAGGACAGAACAGGTAGATATTACATTTAAATTCCAAAAACTATTCTCGACTTCTCGACAGACCAAATGTTTTATTTATGACTATAAAATGTATTAGAAATTTTTCTGAGTGACTAAAATTCCTTCTTTATAAGTTTCTTAGGACATATTGTATGAGCAAATTACGAACAAATTTGCAGGTATAATACGAATTCATGTGAGGAAAATGACACGCAACAACTCCCAGGGATTACTTTCCTTCAAACCGAGAAAGGGTATATCCAAAAGTGCAATTCCAACCAACCATAGACCCGAAATCCTGTAAATCATAAAACTGTCTATCATCTGTAGTCATAAATGCAAACTCAAGATTTTATTGGCTCTTCTATAAGGTAATGGGTGTTAACCCTTGGGAGGCGGGTAAAATAAAATAATTTATATAATTTTCTGCTCCTCTCGAACTAGTAAAGGAAATTTCTGAAATATTTTTGAGAAAATTCAAAGTTCAGATTGATAGCCATCGACTGACGTCTTTTTTTTTTAAATGAAAATTCTCATCAAGGCTATATTTGGGTTAATAAATATTTCCATTTTCAAATTGCTTTTGACGGAAAAATAGCGAATATTTGCCTAAAATTAGGATGTCACGACAAAGCATGTAGGTGAACCAATGTACACCAAAAAATTTGAATGAATAGGGGCCGCCGTTCATCAATTGAAGCGGCAGTTTATTAGCACTAAAATAGTAGAGGGACGTTAAAGTAGTGAACAACCTTAAACCCTGATTCGAACATTGCAGTTGGCACCAGAATAGTACCAACTCTAACTTGCTAAGTAGATTTACTTATAAAAATCAAAACTTGCTCTTGTTATATATTAATTTTCATTTTAGCTGCTAAAAAAGAAAGTAGTTCAGATGATTCCACAGAAGAAGAGACTCCTGCTAAGAGCAGTGGAACTAATTCATCCAAAATGAATGGCGACACCAGTGAAAACAATGGATCTAAAAGAAAGCAACAGGGTAATGATGAGGGTGAAACGTCGTTCAATAATAAGAAGCAAAACTACGGACAGAACAATAGTTTCGGAAAGAAGCAGTTCAATAGGGTTAGTATGGTTCTCGATTAAATATATATTTTAACTTTGTCTTAAAAATTTTATTTTCTGTATCCTTATATGTTCGCATTATTTTGCACAAACTGGTTTAATTTTTTTTTTCTTTTTTCTATTATTTCAAAGTTTGGCAAATGCGCAGATTTTCCCATTGCGAATATATTGATTAGATATTTGTGTCAATGTGTTTTTTGTGCTCCCTAAACAAACAATCTGCAGTTCAAACTAGACCTTTAATCAACCATTAGTGGCACTTTCTTTCAAGAATATTTATTGAAAATATCACGTTACCTCTACTTATACGGATTTCCTCTCCAGAAGTGAAGTTTTGCATTGGCCAATTTAGTCAGTCGAAATTCTGTATATACGTCAATAACAGATGAATATGTGCTCCTCAGTCATATGTTCGCCAGCGAAAATAAGGTGTTGTTGCCCTGCCACTTCAAGGTTCAGTAATATTATGCACAAACAGAGGTTTACTGGTTGTCTGATATTCTCAATTTTTTTTATTTCATATTTGATATTCTTGAAAGACATCACTAATCACTTTGCTAAGGCTAAAAAATAATATATGAACTATATAAAAGCAATCATCAGTACTTTTTTGATGGAAAAGTGACCTCATGATGCATAATTTCAGAATTATTGGATCGTATCTTCCAATCTTTTAGAGACCTCCTAGTTTCGACTTCAGATTCTTTGTTCAGGAGAACACTGCGTTCATTGAAGCAAATATCTAACCAATATCTTCCCCACAAGAAACAAAAAAATCTTTTTCTTTTTTTTCTTTTAAAATTTATTCTTCCATTTACGTTGCATCATCCAGAACAACGCGCCTTTCAGACGTGTCAGAGAGGAGGAAGTTGATGTAGATGATAGATTCAAGGACAACTCATTTATGGCACAGGTAATATTCGAGCTCTAACTTGTGAGAAAAGATACAAAGTGCAACAGGTATACAAAAAAAAATACCAATAGACCACTTTTTTCACACGATAAATTTCAGAAAAATTCTTTGACGAGTGTTAGAGCTCGGATGTTGCTTGATAATACCCTTCATACCTGTTGTACTCATGTATCTTTTTTTTTCTTTTCATGTTTCCCGTTTACCCCGGATACAGGATGGACAACAAAATGAAAATGATGATCGTAAATCCTGGGGAGGTAGAGGTGGTCGCGGTAGAGGCGGTCGTGGTCGAGGCGGTGGACGTGGAGGGTTCAATAGAAGTTTCGACGAAAATCAAGAAAATGGAGGCGGATTCCGTAGATCTTTTGGCGGTGGGGATCGCGGTAGAGGGGGAAGAGGTGGACGCGGAGGCGGCCGTGGAGGTTTCGATAGAAATAACGAGGGTGGTGGATTCAGGAAGTCCTTCGGGGGTAACGACAGGGGTGGTCGCGGTGGAGGAAGAGGTGGTTTCAGGAAGTCCTTCGGCGATAACTCGGGCGGATTCGATAAACCACAAAATAAAAAGATAGTATTTGATGATTAAGAACATTCAAGTAAGTTACCATTTTTAATATTGTAGGGACAGTTGCGAGACTAAAATGATCAATATATTTTTAATAATTCAACAGAAGAACCAAATATTCTGTCGAATTTACTAGCACTGGGGAAGGGGAATTTCAGAACAAACTCAATAGGATTAGGTTCGCGTTATTTATAAATAGAGAGATATTGCAGTGTCAAATTTGTGTGACGTTATTAGCGCAAACGTTATTTTTGACATCTAAGCATGCGCAGATTCAGTTTCATAATAACGCGACGTTAATAGCGGAAGCGTCTAACGTCGAGCCGCAATTTACGTTACGCTATTCTATATCGTGAGGATTCGTTAAGCTTCGGGTTCTTCCTGCTCCGATCACTGTCGTAGAGAAGCTGTTTGTTAAATTGTTTTTTGGTGTTAATTACACAACTTTCTCGGATTTTTTAAATCTATTTTATAATGCCTTCTACACACAACTGATATTAGACATACAGATTTCTAAGTGCTACCACAGCAATTTTTTTTTCATATATGCATTTGTTACTTTTTCAAGAAATACTTTTGGAAGCAACATGAGGGGTTTGAAATTAGGAATAGTTTGAACCATGCCAATTATATTGTTTAATATGCAGGGTGAGTCTTTGACCTTGCAGAATATTTTAACAGAAGATTCCTGAAGCCAAATTAAAAACACTTTTTTCCCCTACCATTTTTTCCGATTCGGCTTGGTTCGTAAGATAGAGACTGTTGAAAATCCTTAAAAAAATTTAATTTTCGATTATATCTCGCGAACGATCTCATCGAATGAGATGATTTTTGGAATATAATTTTTTATTGATACGATGAATGTTCCCGAATTACAAAATTTCATCCACATCCTCCAGTTTCTTTAATATGACCATAACATTTCATAAAAATACCAGAAATTCAAAGAATCCAACTTTTAAAAATAGTTTGAATGCTATTCAACGAATTTCTGACCATTTTGTAAAGTAAAAGTATTCCTTATTTTTTTTCGTATGATGCGCCATTTCCGAGTAATCTGAAATTCAAAATTAAAAAATATCTGTGAAATTCCGAAAATTGGGTACTTTGGCTGAATGCAACTCTGTTCAAAAAATTCACAGAATACAATTTTTCCGCGTTGCCACGTCTGAAAGTTGAGAATGGAATCCTAGCATTTTTTATTTGGAATGATTTGTAAGCCGGGTAGCCGACTTTGGCCAATTCACAATGTACGTGACCGTAAGAATCCCGCAACTCGTGCGTAAAAATCAAAGAGGAAACTACAACATTCATAAGTACCAAAATCTTCACAATAGGTTCAACCTATGTTTTGACTTCCATAAGTCGAATGGAGTTCTATTCTTATTCCTTATGATTTCTGTTGTTTAATTCTTACATTTTGATTAACTTCTCACTTTTCCATGATAATGGGGATTCTTACTGGTTTGAATGCAATCTTTCTGCTGACCCAAATTTCTTGAAATTATGTACAGAACTTTGATAGTATTTATTTTGAGGAATTCTTCAAATGCGCTTTCATAACATAACAACCCATGGTGGAAGAAAACCACCATGACATAACCTTAAAACCACGGAGCCACAAATTTATAGTTCAGTTCAGAATCATAGACTATACAAGTGTATATACATAGAATTAGCATATTGTTGTTTGACTTCGAAGAGTTCTTTCTTTGTGTTCGTCAATTTGGCAACGTTTGTACGTTCATAGATAAATTAGGTACATCTGTTTTATTTATTTATGAAAATGAAAGTTTGAACGGGTTATGTCTGTATCTGATAATTCTTGGAGAAAATTAAATAAACAAAGAAAATTAATAATTATAAATTGAAGATGAATCTCAAACCTAATATGAGTGATAGCTAGATAAATTCCTCATTATCGAAAATGAAACCAAGAGAAGAATATTCATCTCTTATCGCCCACGAAATTTGGAATACCTTACTTGTTTATTGTACTATAAATACAACTTTTTTCACCAACTGGAATGTAAAAAGTAAGTTGACGCTTGTTTTAATAACAGAGTTGCTTATTTCGAAGATTTGAATGGTATATCTTAGGCTTGGAAAAACTTCAGTGTTCAGGTTTCCAGGGGCGGCTAGCCTATTATGAAAATTTATAATACCTATATCTTTTTATCTAGGCTGAATCGGAAAAAATGGTACAGGACAAATGTGTTTCTTTCAGCTTCAAGAATCTTCTATTAAAATATTCTGCAAGGTCAAAGACTCACCCTGTATAACTAGTTTCACTTCTTCTGCAATAGCACCAACTGAAATTACCGCTTCCGATTCCTTTTTCATTTTATCCAGTTTCAAAAAACTAATGTAGAAATGCAAATGATTAAACTTTCGGAGTTTGTACCACAAAAATCTGACGTCTCACATAACCTAACCAAACAAACTGATAACTAACGTAACGATAACAAAAACGTGTAGCAATATGTCTTCTTTTGGAATGACCGTTAAAACCTAAACGTTATTTTTAGCGTAACCGTAATAACATAACGTTTGCGCTATTCGAAAGTTGCAATATCTCTACTATCTGTGAACTGTGCATCTGCTCCTCAAACAATATAGTTGAATTCAAGTGTAGGTATTTGTTGAGATCATCTTTGATTGGCTCGACTGTAATTTGGGGTTCCTGATTTCATGTCAATAATGCCAATAAACATAAAAATGTTTGGTTGGTTCATGTATAAAGGTTAATTACACAATTTGATTGATGAAAAAGCAATCAATTTTCTTTCTTCCCAACATGATGTAAAAACATGGTGCCCTCATCTGTAAAATTAATATACAGAGTGTAACAACCAAATGGAATAAATTCGATAACGAATAAATGAGGGCATGTTGGAAAAAACGCTCGGACACGTCGATTTGTAATTTTAACTGCGCATATTTTTCAAGAAAATAAAATTATATAGGGTGTTCCATGTGACCGTGGCCAATACCAACTTTCCTATTTCAAATGCAACACCCTGTATATTATTTATTTTTTAGATTCTTCAGAGAATTCTAGACACAATTCATGCAAAATGTCCTATACCTATTTCTAACAATTTCGGAAATATTAAGTGTTTTCAGATTTAGTGCAAAAATCAACGTTATAAATAAAAATTATTTTATTTCACATATTCGGTACATTACACTTAAAACCTAATAAGTAATACTGATTATTTATAATAATTAAAAAAAAAAACAAAAAAAAACATTAATGTCAATGTAGGAAATGTTCAAAATGCTCGCCGCGAACGTCTTGGCAACATGCAAATCTGGTGTAGAATTGTCTTCTAACGTTGCTCAACATTTCTGAAAACACTTAATATTTCCGAAAAAGTTGAAGATAGGTATAGAACATTGTACATGTATTATGTCTAGAATTTTCTGAAGAATCCAAAAAATAAATAATATACAGGGGGTTACATTTGAAATAAGAATGTAGGTATTGGCCACGGTCGCATGGAACACCCTATATAATTTTATTTTTTTGAAAACTATGCGCATTTAAAATTACAAATCGACGTGTCCGAGCGTTTTTCCTAACACCCCCTCATTTATTCTTTATCGAATTTATTCCATTTGGCTGTTACACTCTGTATATAACTACTTGTATTTTCAACTAGCTCATTTCACAGATGAGTACACGATGGACCCTATTCTTGAATGTGAACGTTCTCTATTGTTCCATCAAAAATGCACCGCCTTTCCTTGATAACAGGGTCGACACGCCTATTTTCTTCCATCCCCGATTCAAGAATAGGGGCCCATGTTTTTTACATCATGCATCAGAAGAAAAGTTGATTTCCATAGCATAGATTAAGATTATTTCAGTTGGTAGTTTTCAAGATGAATCAAATAATATTTCTATGTATCGTCATAGTTTTTTCACTGTCGATTGTTGTCTCTGTTATGGTATATGGATCATAAAGTGAACATCGATTGTTCTATGCTATGGAAAAACCAGTTTCCTTTCCCAAAGAGTTTCAGGCGGCAATATTTATTCAGGTACGACACTTGATCATTGTTGTGCGTATCTTTGTTTTCAAAAACAACTTCATATTTTGCTTTTTATTCCATTTCATTATAACAGAGGTATCTTGAAGATTTGTCTGAATGGAACCCCGACTGAATTTTTCTTGTTTCATTGCCGAATATCCTTAGTTTTGACGAAACCACTCAGAAGCTTGTGCGGCTTAAGTGAAAGTGCATTCTTGTCATTTTGACCTCTGCAATTATTCTCAACATTATGATCATTTGTTGAGATCTTTTATCAAATTATTGTTTGAATTATATCTCATTTTGGTCTATCTGTATCTCCGTGTCTCTAGTATTGTTCAGTCAACAGTGTGTATTGATTCGAATTCAATAATAAAATTTTACATTTTCCAGAAAAATGCAAAAGGAGCTTGGGGAGAGAGGGCTTTCCATAAATTGAAAAATACACGTGGCAAATCATTCAGGCGTGAGAAAAATAAGCTGAAAAAAGGATCTTATAGAGGTGGAACAATCGATATTAATGCAGTAAATTCAATCAAATTCGATTGAAACTTTTCAATTCATCAAACATCGAATTTTTCCAAAAAATTCTGGTCCAAAATTTCAGCAGATTTGAGATGAATTGGCAGTTATGATTTTGTTATATTTCAATTGATAGTGTGTTTTACACGAAGTTATTGGAAAATAAGACTGAAAATATGCAATTTCATAGCTGACGCCGATTTCCTAAATCTTAGTTCTCATTTCATCCATTTCATTACATTTGTTGTGAAGCCAGAGTACACCATTTGTGACTAAAGTATGATTTTATCTGTAATTGTAGGCTAAGCTGACTTTTTCTCCATGTGTTGTATATATTATTGTTTTAAGTAATGTACATAAGTCTAAAATGCTGTTTTTCGAATATTTTTGTTTATTCCTATAAACAAAATGAATAAAACCACATACAAATATATAACGCCTTTTCTTGTTTGAAGATTCTTGTATGCAAAAGTTTCAATAGTAGTTTTTTAACAAGAAATTTCAGTGTTTAATTCAATGAGGATGATAAAGGAGGCAGAAGAGCCAAGAATTAAGTTAATGACTGAAAACCGCTCAAAAGGTTTGTATATCCAATAGCTTATTCCATAAAAGATTATTTGACTTCTTGGAGGGGATCATTACTGGGTTGTGAGCCCACATTGTAGATCAATGACATCTACCGGCCGGGATATGTTGGTAGTTCATAAAAGACTTCCTGCCTTTTCAGGAAAAATAAGATTAATTGATATTTATATACAAAAGTATATTGAATTAAAACTAAAAAGAAGTAAATAATTAAATTCTACTAAAAATACAATTTTTGCATGAATTCTACGTCGTAAATGTGGTGTTCAGTATGAAAGTGCCTCAAAAAGTCCACATACAGGGTCTTTCACGAGGAACCTCACCCATATTTATACGGGAAACTACTGAACGTATTTTCATGAAATTCAGCACTTATAAGTATTTCACGATGCTGATGAAATCTAAAATATTTTCAAGGCATGAGCACCTCCGGTTTTTCCGGAAATGACGTCAACTTCCGTTTTTCAAATTAGAACATCATTTTTTTATTGCAGAAATAGATTCCTTAGAAAATTTCAATTTATTTTGATGTAACATTTTTCAGTTTTGGTTGGAAAATTCTCTCTGAGCGGGAAAATTCGAAAAAAAATCGAAAATAGAGCTCCGCTGAAACAAGAATAACTTCGAGGTTTTTGGATGGAAAATTTTCATTTTTGGGATTTTTCAAGATGTAAGATTGATGTATCCACTTTAAAAATCGAAATCGCGATTCATGATACAGGGGGTGAAAAAATCGCTTTCAAAGTTAGGGATGACAAAATCGTGAAAAATCAATTTTTTCAAATTAGAACCCCATTTTTTTATGGCAGATATTGAATCTACGTTAAAAAATAATGTGAGTGTATGCATCACACCCTTGCCCTAAAGTGGATATTTTCTGAGTTATTCACAAAAAACTGTTTTTCGTCTTGAATTTTCAGCTATTTCTTTTCCCTTCACGCCAAAAAGATGAAATTTTCAGGAACTGTTATTTGAACCATGCTGTAGATTTTTCGAAAGATCCGACATTTCTCAAGTTTGTCATGGTTCTGTTAATGGTATCTCTCGTTTGTCTGGGTCGGTCAGGAAACCTCTCAATGAACAGTCGAATCGTTCTATCTACAACTTTATTACATTCTCCATGAAGTAGAATGAGATTTAAATAATCTTCATTGTTAAAATTAGGCATAGTGATCGATTTTATAACTTAATACGAATTATCACCAAATTAATAGTAAACACAAAATGCTACTGAATAAAGAGGAATTTGGCAGATGTAATTAATGATATCTATCATTAAAAAAAAATAATGTAAAACATGGTAAGTTTTTGCATATGGTTCATATGGAATTATTTATTTATCACTGGAGAGAAAACCGATGGCCGATTAGTTGAAATAAAGAGGTTTCCGATACAAATTCGAATCCAAATTCGCCATCTATTTAGGAACAACCTGTAACTTTTTTCTCTTGCATATTAGGGTAGTAAAATCTAAAACATGGTTTAAGTAACAGTTCCCGAAAATGTCATCTTTTTGGCGTGAAGGGAAAAGAAATAGCTGAAAATTCAAGACGAAAAACAGTTTTTTGTGAATAACTCAGAAAACATCCACTTCAGGGCAAGGGTGTGATTACACTCACATTATTTTTTAACGTAGATTCAATATCTGCCATAAAAAATGGGGTTCTAATTTAAAAAAATTGATTTTTCACGATTTTGTCATCCCTAACTTTGAAAGCGATTTTTTCACCCCCTGTATCATGAATCGCGATTTCGATTTTTAAAGTGGATACATCAATCTTACATCTTGAAAAATCCCAAAAATGAAAATTTTCCATCCAAAAACCTCGAAGTTATTCTTGTTTCAGCGGAGCTCTATTTTCGATTTTTTTTTCGAATTTTCCCGCTCAGAGAGAATTTTCCAACCAAAACTGAAAAATGTTACATCAAAATAAATTGAAATTTTCTAAGGAATCTATTTCTGCAATAAAAAAATGGTGTTCTAATTTGAAAAACGGAAGTTGACGTCATTTCCGGAAAAACCGGAGGTGCTTATGCCTTGAAAATATTTTAGATTTCATCAGCATCGTGAAATACTTATAAGTGCTGAATTTCATAAAAATACGTTCAGTAGTTTCCCGTATAAATATGGGTGAGGTTCCTCGTGAAAGACCCTGTATATATATACCAAGAGTTAAGTACACATGGCAATTTACACAGCCATTATATACATTCATATTGTGACATCAAATATTCAAGTACATATAATTATTTTTCTGTTTATGGGAACATTCATTATAGTATTACATTATTTTATTCAATTTACATCATTGACAAAAAATTAATTCCATTGCCAAATACTTCATAATAATAATTAACTGTGTAGAATCGACAATAGGTTCTTTGATATAGTTGAGAATCACTATTTCAAAATTGGCATCTTTGTACCAATAAGAGTTTTGCGTTATCAACTATGCAGGTGGGGAAAAACATGAAATTAGGTTATCTTTTCGCAAAGTTGCCGTTTGTAAGTTAATATTTTTTTTCACAAAGCTGCATTTTTAGCATGAGTTGAGTATTTTCATTTCTAATTTCCTTTATTTTTGAAAATAATATTTCATTCGATGATATCCATGACTAATGGAATATTGATTGTGATGTTAAAGTATGTTATGCAATATGCCGAAATTTGAATGTAACTAGACTAGAACTATGAAAATTTCATAAAAAATCTACGTAAGTTACATGGTGTACAAAAAATAAACAAGATAGAGGAGTCTTTTCGCCCAACACTGAATGGAATATGTCTTCAATTCTTCATCACCCTCATGCCACATGTTTTAAGTTGAGAAGTATTTCCATTCGACTAGAGCAAATGGTACTCAACCAAGCCAGCACTAAGAACCACTGACTGTTGCTGTTACCTTTCTCTGCTGAAGCTGACATTTTTAAATCCAATAAAGTTTCTGGGAATTGTTTATGAAAGAAGGATATCATTGTTATGTAAAGACAATTCAAGAAATTTCACCATGCTAGTGTAAACATCTGAAGTCATGGATGGAAAACAGTACATATTCTTTTTTGTTTTCAAATATGTTTATAATCCACAGACATGTTAAAGTTTAATTTTTGCTCCTCCCACACTGAATAGGGGGCAATAAATTCATCACTCAGGTGTTAAATGTTATCCTAGCAGGGTTGCCAGATTAGGGGATTTTCCCCAAAAATGAGGGGATTTTTTGGGTATTTTTTTTTCTGGGGAAAAAATTTAACTGGGTATTATCAGGGGATTTTAGGTCTTGAACAACTCGACTCGAATCCAGTCTAGTGGTCTGATGAATTTTCCCGTTCTTGATTAGGGAATCAGAAAAATTGCAATTTTCGGTATTGAACGAATCCGGAAACGATGTTATGACGAAAGTACCGATGTTTTCAAGATTCATAACAGACAGAGGGAGGCCAATAAAAGTTTCACCCTCGACCGTCCTTTCCGATCTTCAATACAGTTTATTACCTCTCATTATTATGACGGTTATGAGGATAAACAAGTTCCATTTTGCGTCGGCTTTGTCGGCACCTCTGATAGAATGGTAGTAAAATTCCCCAATTTATTTATCACCCACCCTACACTTTCCGTCGGCATTGTCGGAGTATTGAATTACGGAAGTATAAACGAAAGTGATCTAAAATATTTTTGGATCAGTAAAGTGATTTTTGAATTCATCATCATTCTCCACGAAATAATTGATTCGTATCATTTTGTATGTCATGACGAAATGAACTAGTAATACATTTTTTGTTTTTGTATTGAAAAGTTCTGCGAAAAAATCCCTCTTTCTATTCCTCTTTCGCGAAAACTAACCTCATTCATTACAAACTTGCATTGAGGATTTTTTTTTGAAGCAATTCATTTTTGGGGTATTTTGAGACCTACTGAAGATATTTGGAAACAAATATTCAGTAAATACCATAATCTGAAGTTATAATAATAAAAAAAATAAATTGGGGATTTTTTTTGAAAAGTCCCGAATTTAGGGGATTTTTGAATTTCGACTGGGGAAATCGAGCCAAACGTTCTGGCAACCCTGTTCTAGCATGTGACTTGAAAAATTCAAAAATACCATAAGTGTTGTTTTAGTGTTTTGAAAATGGTCTAATATTAATGATAGACAGTGTTCTGAAAGTGCTAGGAATTGGAAGATTCTTTGCTGAGTCGAGAATATCACTGCAGTCCTTCAGTATAAACTGTATTATTTAATTTAATAAATCAGGGTGTGTGGGATTACAATTATTGTGACTCAATAAAAAGGTGTAATTCAACAGACCTGGTGTTAATGATTGATGTAAATTCATATCAATGAAAATCCAATAGCAAGAATATATTCATTATAAAACACTAGTCAAAAGTGTTTGACTTTCGCATAGGATCCCTTGTGAACCTTTGTTGAATTATATTTTTAACAAAATCAAACTATATAAGTTTCAACAGGAAGATTGGTTATTCTTGTGATAATTTCCCCAAACTATATTTGTGGTATATTCGTAGGTCACTTGACCTTATTTATCAAAGATTTGATAATATGATATATTTTCTTGTGGTCCAGTGTCCCAAATGTTTAACTCTAGAAAAATCAAATCCTGTAGTGCACGATTTCGATTACACATCTGTAGGAAGAATTGAATTCATATGCTATCAAAATACGCGACTTACATAAACAAGTGATAGTTCCAATAACTGCATGGATTTAGCATATCCTCAGACTGAATAAATTTTATAAATGCTCCTCAAATCTGCCATACCTCAGTATCTCAAACGGATGCTAAGAACAGAATCTTGTTTATTGAACTTTCAGATATGTAACAATGGAAAAAGAAGGTCCAATTTATCGATTAAAATTATAAAACATAACAAATATAATGGCACTTTGATTCTATCCAAGTTTCTTGTTCTTCATATGGCATTGGTATCTTTTCGATCGTGAATGAAGAGTACAGATCATTTTGTTCATATCCTTTTCTGGAAACAAAGTGAACAATATGCTTTCCAATAGAACGAATAATAATCTCTTATTTAATATCGGGTTTTGGAATAATTCGAAAACTGTCATCAAACCTCTCCTTGTGGTTTCTGAACCAACAATATGCTTGAGTTCATCTGAAAATCAGAAGTTATGAATGCTTTTTGTTTTAAGTTAAGGATTTAGACTCTTAGGTGTAGAAGGTATTGAATTCTATAGTTTGTTCCATTTCTTCAAAATTCAAATTTCATGACATTACATGTTAACAAATTCAATGAAAATTGGTGGCCATTTGTTAATAATCTCAGTCAACCCAGATTTTGGAATTGACGAAAAATTTCATAAACACTTCCATTGAGAGCTGTGTTTTCCCCCTCTTTAATGCATAAACAATGAAAACTGTATAGCGTTGTTTTGAGGAATTAGGGACTGCTTACCTGATAAACATGACAATAAAGCTCCTTTTGCAGCTATTCTTGTTCTGTTCTTTGTATGTTTATCTCTTTCAGGCATTCTCTCATATTTATTTCCGTTTGGCCAAATAGATTGCCTAAAAACATGGCAATGAATTCAGCTGATATTACATAATATTATTTCTAATTAACATGGTTTATAATGATTATCAAGAAATTGAGGTGAAACATAGTCATCTTTGATATACTACAAAAGTCCCTAAAGAGTGAAATGATGTATTTTTTGAGAAATCTAAAATGAGAAGATTTTTAAATAAGAAGACCAAGAGTGCAAGAACTGTAGACCCCCTCAGTTCTTTCTCAAATTTTTGGAGTAAATGTTGTTGTGTCCCGTAGCCTGAACCCAGCATTTTATGATATATTGTCTTTTCTTGATTTTCCAACGTCGTAGTCTGAATTCTTTGGTTCCCAGGAAATATGCCCGAAATTCAATATTTTTTGGTTTAAATCAATTGACACTGGCTTTAAGAGCATTTTATCTCAAGCCAACAATAAAGTATAATTTTGCATGACAGAAAACACTCGGATAAAATTCAAGCTCTTAGCATTCCAGGAATCGGAGCGTGATGGGTGGGATACCTCGGTTATTCAAAGAATCCAGACATCACATGTGACAGTTTATGTAATTTATCTTATTAGGCCATTTAGGGAAACTTCCTTCACACATTTTATGCCCTCTCTTTTGCACCAGCCAATCCGAGGTGTTTTTTCGGATCTTAGAAGGGCGTCGCTTAATTCAAAAATCCAATCAAAATTTATATTCTCTAAAATGTGAAGAAGGGAATTTTCTTGATTTGGGTTTACTTAGTTTTTAGACACTATTCATTTGACCGTTGTACAGTAAACAACAATTCGCTTTCAATTTTATAAACGAGACTTCTACGTTAATTTTTGTGTTGTAAAATCGTAACTTCTCATTTGAATGTCGCTTCAACCTTGCTATCGTAAGATATAGAAGGAAGATTCTATTGTATAAATTGTATACCATTTCGGTCTTGTTATCTAATACAGATACAAGAAAATACATTTGTGTTACGTGTTAAAAGTGCGTTTTTAATACACCTTAACAACATCTTCGTATCATAAGTGCAACGATATTGATCAACTGGTCAATAAGTTCGTCAATTATCTGCTTATTTTATAAGCATCAACATTTCTGATAAAGATCAGAAAAATATTCGTCGGTCGTGTCTTCATTTTGATAACGACAGGAATTAATCAATGGCGATTAATTCAACCAAGCGGGGTCTCTACTATTGAAACCCCCCAAACACCTGAATAAACCAATTCAGGTCAAAACAAATGTGATAGATAAAAATAGAGAACATGATAACTTACTTGAATATAGAAAGGTAGTGTGCCACATTTTTAGGACTTGTCATCACCGAAACATAATCCAGAATTTTCCTATTCACAATATCTCCAAACATTGTTCTTATGAATTGCCTAACTAAAGTGATAATCCTTCTCCTTAACCACTGGTTTCTAGATTTCAAATCAAATACCTCATCCATAAGTAATAAAAATATTCTGAGTGGAATGTTATCATCAGTCTGGAAGAAAACACAAATAAATAGTAATTTTTGATACAGAAAATTGTGTAACTGTATCAAAGCATCATCCAAACAGCAATAGTTACAAGGGAAAATTAATTTTATTGAAAACCCACCTCTTCAATACTAGCTCCAACTTTACTTGACTCGATAGTTCGACCTTGTTTATTATGAAATACTTTTGTGATACCACCTACAACTTCGTCTACTGTGTTTATCAATTGCTCTGGCATATTTTTGATCGTTTTCATTCCAGACTTGATGGGATTTACCAAGTTATTGATCTAGAAAACTACAATTAAAAGAAAACCAATACCTCCTTACACACTATATACTCACAGTAGTTGAGATTGGACCTCCTGTAGCTCTGTCATATTCGCCCTGTTCTAAAAATGTCATAAGCAATTGTTTCAGACCATTGTGTGAGGAGATTAGGGCAGGATCGCATATTTGATTCATGTAGATGCCTAACATTTTCATACGTTTTTCTAATACTGATCTGTCCATGTTATGGAATGTTTTCTTGCCAGGGAATGTAAGTTTAGCCAAGTCTGGATACTAAAATGAAACAGTTGCTTTTTTCAGACATCCACAAGTAGTCAAATAGATCAATAAACTGAATAATATTAGGTATGCATCAGGAATGGGACTATTTCAAAATTTGAAGCACACAATACATTTTTGTGAATTAACCATTTTATTTTCACCAAACTGGAGTTGAAATAGGTCAACCCTCTAGCAATTCCAATAGTTAACTACAACATTGTTCATTTTTGGAAATTCACAGCCAGCTTGGAACTGAACTATGGTCAATTTTTAGTAATTTGAGAACTGGTATACTTTCACTAGACATAGATTCTGATTTCGTCTGCTTGAAATGCCCTTTAAAGATATTCATATACTCTATTCACTTTTATATAGTCAGTCCGTATGCCTTGGAATAGGTTTATCAAGTTTTCACAACTAGAAAAGTGAGGTTGGTACTCATGAAATATCAACATTGAATAATTTGGCGGGACGTAGCCAGTTCTTGAGGCGCAAACTGATGGTCGAGATTGTGGCTCAAACGATGAGGAAAACTAAAAATCAGGCGATTTTTTCGCCCAATATCAGTAACTTGTGGCTGGCACAAATTTCAAATTGTTTCAATTGGCATATTTTTTAAGGGATTGCATTAATAGACCCTTTTGATTCCTTGGGCATGTACATGGCCATCGAAAAAATTGTTCTTGCTGGAAATTGTTCTGAAGAAATGATTGTTCAAGGTAGATAGAGATAAATTAATATAATAATCATTATGAGTGAAAAAGTACATTATATTTTTCCATGAAAAAAGAATTTTTATTTAATTTTTAATAGTTCTGTTTCAGATATTGGTGGTGAAACCCTAGAAAAAACCTAAAAAATGATGCAAAATAAGCTTTAATCGATACATTATATTCATATTTCAAACTGCCACATATTTACTATACTAAAACGAATCATACCTTCTCTTTGACTTTTGTATATAAATCGTGAAAATCACTATATCTTCTATATATATGCCATTCTTCTAAAAACCCTGTTTCATGCTGTCTACTAACTTGAATTGCATATATACCGAACATTTTTCCTTTCTCACTGACGATACCTGAAATCAATATGAAAAATGTACTCGGCTGTTATTAGGCACTAGGTGGATAATATTATTCTTTTCTTGAGCCCTAGAGTAATTACTAGACTTCCAATTTCAGTTAAGAATGCAGAAACAAAAGAAAATTCAAAATTGGGTTGAAAAAATATTTGAGAGAAACAGATCGTACAATTGCCAAGAATTTAATAAATTTGAGAATTTTTTAAACGAAATTAACCTGTTTTTCAGTTTTTTTGGATATTGTATGGCTTGATATATTTTTTTGGGGATAATGTAATGTTGTATAGCTAGAATATGGTTGAATTTAAGTCCACACGCGGAAATTAATCCTTGTGGAATTTCATGTTTATTATTTTAATTTATACTGTACATAATTGTATTGTTAATATGGTGTTGACAAATACATTTGATCGATTGATTGTTTTGAAGTTCAAGCTTGTTAAGTTTTCATTCAAGAAGATTAAATGAACTGTAACCAGGAATTCGTGATCTGTGAGTCAATTTGAAAAGGTACACTTTTAATATCTCAGTTCCCATGAAAAAATCAGATAAAATCCAAAACTTTGTTTTGAATGGTACATTTTATATGGTTGGTTCCACTTAATTTGTACCAAACCCTGTGAGAGTGATGACAGCAACCCCCAATATCTTAAATATGAAGGGGGGTTGAGAGACACCTTCTTCTTGATGGCCTTTCCAAAAATGCCATATACTTGACCCTTTTTTGCGCGCATGTTCTGGGGAACAGCGTGCTATCGTTTTGTCCAAATGTCTGTAATTTTCGAATTTTTTCCCGAAAATGGTCTCAAACGACTAGGTTGGACTATCTGATGACGAATCCGGCGTCAAAATCGATTCTGTCCGGCCGTCCGTACGCACGATTACGGGCGTACGGAGAATCCTATCGACTTGAATATTTCAGGGTTGGTTGCATTTCAAAATGCGGAGGTCAAGATCTTAAATGGGCAAAATCGGACAAACGGTTTCGGAGTTATAGCCATTCGAAGTTTTGAGATTATTTTCCCGATATTTCTTGAACTACTGAGGCGATTGAATTGAAACTTGGCAGCTAGTTGGAGCATGAGGAGTCACAACTTTTTTTTGTAGAATTTTGTTGGGATCTTGCTGTCAGTAAATTTTTTAAAAATTTTTCTTCAAATTTTTTTTCTCGGAAACTATCCATATTTCACAATGGTGTACCAAATTTCAGTTTGATAGTGTTATTATTTTCGGAGATATCGGGAAAAAAATGTAAATATCTTGTTTTTTCTTCGATATTGTTTTTCTCGGAATTACTCAAAAAATATTGATTCAATCATGATGAAACTCGAAAACTAGTTTGAAAATGCTGATGGACAACTTTGTAGTAAATTTCGTGATGATCGTGTCATTAGAACAATTTGAAACAAAAAATTTTTTTTTTCAAACATTCAATATTCTGTGATCTACTTATCATATTATCCTCAATAAATTCTGCATGAACCTTCAAACTGTCATTTCTCGATAAATTACTGGATTTTCATCCGGTCTGATCTGTATCTTTGGAAATATTGGAATAATAAAGTTTGTAATGGGTATATCTACGGAATCATTGGGCGGATTTCACCCATTCACGAACTCTACAAATATCGAATTTCTAAGTTAATTCTTTCATTGTGTTTACGATCGGCCGTTAGCGTGCAAAAGCTGCTGTCTTCATGGCAGTGCTTTTCTAGGTTTTTTCTTATTTCTTCAATTTATTATACTGAAGAAGTAAAGAAATAACTGAAGAGTGGAACAACAAATGCCGTATTGTAGGAAAAACGTTTAGCATAGCATCTGGAAGTTCACATTTTTCCACACGTGGGGTTCGCTTGTATTCGAAGAAATGCTGATATTGTACCTATTAGTGACAAATTTTTACTAATTTTTATGTTTCATTACAACTCTTGGTATCGTATTTATTCTACTCTTTTTTTATTTTTCGGGAGGACAACCAAAAAATATCGGGTGCAAGACATTTTTGAAAAGTCAATCGAATTACCTTTGAAACAAGGTATCACTCAGCCCGTCTTCCATATTAAGATTTTAAGGATTGTTGTCTATTTGCTCACAGGGTTCATACAAATTGATTCGAAGCAAAAGTGGGAAATGTACCCCTAAGAGCCCAAGTTAACCTTTTTTTTAAGTTTTTGCTCGCATGTTCTGGGGAACAGCGTGCTATCGTTTTGTCCAAATGTCTGTAATTTTCGATGATTGAGCCGAAAATGGTCTTAAACGACTAGGTTGGACCTACTGCTGACGAATCCGGTGTCAAAATCGATTTTGTCCGACGACACGATAACTGTCGAACGGAGTGAGCTAGCAACTTGAAACTTTCAGGATAGGTCGCGAATTGGAATGCCGCGGTTAAGTTCGGCCAAATCGGTCGAACAGTTTCGGAGTTATAGCCATTTGAAATTTTGAAGTTGTTTATTTCTTATTTCAGAAACTACTTGAGCGATTGGATTTAAACTTGGCAGTTAGGTGGAGTATAACGACGTGCAACTTTGAGCGAAATTTTCTCAGTATCGTACTGTCAGTAAATTTTGAAAAAAATTTTGTTCAAAATTTTTCTCCAAAAAACTTTTTTTTTCAGAAACCGTTCATCATATCCGGAAAAAAATTCCACTTGGACTTTGCGCTTCATATTACACAGCAGTGTACCAAATTTCAGTTCTATACGATCATAATTTGTGGAGATATTGAGAAAAAATATGTGAAATTTCGTGGTTTTTTTCTCGATATCGTTGTTTTTTTCGGTATAACTCAAGAAATACTGATTCAATCCTGATAAAGCTTTGCAGCTAGTTTGGAGATGCTGAAAGACAACTTCATGCAAAATTTCGTGATCGTGTCCTTTGAACAATATGAAAACAAAAATTTCTGTGATTTTCTTATCATATCATCCTGTATAAACCTTCGAATTGTAATTTTTCGAATTTTTCCACCAAAAGAAACAACTTAGAAACTCGATATTTGTAGAAAAGGTTTGGACCTTAATTACGATGGCCGAATTCGTGAATGGGTAAAATCCTCCCAATGATTCCGCACATATACCCATTCAAAATTTTATTTTCCCAATATTTCTAAAAATACAGATAGGATCGAATTGAAATCTAGTAATTTATCGAACAAAATCTAGAAAAGCACTGCAGTGAAGGCAGCAGCTTTTGTGCGCAAGTTCAAATTCGTTGCCGAAGCGGTGATCTACATTGAACATGAGCGCAAAAGCTGCTGCCTTCACGGCAGTGCTTTTCAATTTTATATGGTTTTGCACGGCAGCCCAGATAATGAGGGTGGTACATTTTCAAATTGGCACACTTTATTTAGCTTTGAAATTTTCTTATTTACCTGTTTCTATGATTTTCACAGATAGTGTGAAGTTTTCCGTTCTAAGATTTTTCTCTAATTCAGCATTTCCATCGACAGATGAAGCTTGTTCAATAAGATTTGATGATACGCCATCATTTTCAGTGAAAACTGCTACATCCACATCACTGAAGGATCTCATGTGACGTTGATTTTTCTGAAAATTCTCTGTTGTACAGAGATGAGACTCATCCTCCAGAGGTTTCGTTATTTGCAAATGAGGAATGTCGGATTTAGTTTCAGTTATGGTTATCTCTAAATTTTCATCGCTGTTTAAACTTATGTTATCATATTCATTAGGAGTTTGTTGGATGAGGTCTAATTCTTGAAGGAGTTTGATATAAATTTTGCTCGTCTTAAAAGCAGGAAGGTATTCAGGGTTATGTTCCATTTTATCATAAATATATTGTTGGACCTGGAAAAATATAATTAATTCATGATGTTCCTAGAACAATATCAATCGTAGTTTACCTCATCAAACCAAAGGTCACTAGGAATTTCACTGAGATTTCTTATTTTAAAATATAAGGACTGTACCAAAGCAGGTTTGATTTGAACACGTTGCTCAGCTTTTTCACCCAAGTATTGGTCAAAAATACTTTGGGCCGTTGTGCGAATCGTACTGTAGACTGACTGGATATTTTCAGTAATACCCTTCATTTTGTTGATGTGCACATCTGACAATTGTTGTTCAACCGATACTTTCCAACCTAGAAAAACATGCTTGATGGCTAAAGGCTTTTTGTTTTGAATTTTTATACTGAAATAATTGTAGTGGTCGAGCAAATGTGATGAAAATTATATGTAAACTAACCAGTGAAAATAAAGGCCACAAAAAACTTGCCCCAATTTCAAACTTGGCTTCTTCACGAGTCACTCATATAATTTCGATGTGAAATGATTTCTCAGTAACGATGCAATGACCTATTCTGAATATTTTGTTTTCTAATCTCTACTTTATCTCTGATATTACTACGGATACCCTGTTTCAAACCTGAAAGCTTCGAGGAAGCTTTGAAAACACAACAAATAAACATCGAAACAAAAGAATAATCAGAAAAGTTACAGGAAATTAAAAAAAGGTAAAATCTAGTGTGGCCAACTCTCGCCAAAATGGTAACACTCAGGCAATATTGCATCGAATCAATTAGGCTTGTAAGAAATTCTTGTGGAATGGCATTAATTTCTTCCTGGAGTACCTGCAAATCCTTTTTTTGAGGAGTTCGCTTTAAAATAGAGTATCTCCAGTAGAAACAGATATAATAAAGTGATTTAAAAGAAATGTTCAGAAAAGATTAGGGTTCAATGTGATTTCAGTTGACAATAGCTGCTGTAGATATTGCACTCCACAGGCTGTTACCAATTTCAGGAAATAAACGTCGTTTTATTGTAACACTGTATATGCTAAAATTCAAATCTGAATAAAAATTCCTGCCATAACATAAATACTGAAGAATCAGTCTACAATTTGAAGACAAAAACATCAGAATCGAATGAGCTGTTTGCAAGGAAGGCAATTTTGAAATTGGGGCCAAATTTTGAGGGCCGATTTTTTGCCTGTTAGTGTATACAAAAGCCAAATGATTTCTATCTCTGAAAATATTTCCAATGTAGAAGATTTTCGAGAAAAAATACCACTTCACCTCAAACTTTTCAAAAATATAACTCCTAAAACTGAATTATTGGAGCAAACCTGAAAGATACTTCCTAATTTAGTAGATGAAAACAAATGAATCAGTTACCTTCAATATTTAAGTAAAAGAATAAATCGATTTGTTTATTTTGACTAGTAATATAATCCATATAGTAGGAAAGTGCCACATTGCTCTTCAAAATTTGGTCCAACGTTAAGTCAATCGTTTTAGCACTGTCTTGTTGTATATATTCCAAACTAGAAGAATCTGTAAAATTAGATTAAACTAAAAGTAGTTTGGAGAATATATAATATCTTTTACGCACCTCTCAAATCAATATTCTCCATTTTAGTAATTCGACTATCTATCAATTTCAATACATACAACAAGCTGCTAAGTGTTTGCTTTGATTCTGCATCTCCACCAGAGTCTCTAGATCTCTAAAATCGTTTTCTTATTTGTAAATTTATTATTGATTTCTTGCATCATTGAATACATTAAAAACTCCAAGAATCATTAATCAGTTTACAGAAAAACTCACCAGTATATGAATTTCTTCCAAAACTATTTCTTTGGTACTTTTAAGCTCATCACAGTTATCAGTTATTCTTAATACAGTTAAAAAAATTTCGCTAGGTAAGGATGTTTCGCCTAAGCACTGAAAATGAGATCATCAGGTTTCAATGAATATCCTCATAGGTAAAAAACTCACCAGCCACATAATAAGCCTGTTGATGTAATCAGGATCCGACAACATTTTGAATAAAGGAGAAAACACAACATCGCAAATTATCTCCTTCAATATAATGCGAAACGGACTACATTGAAAATCTTCATCTGGTAAAAGTATGTATAGCAAAATTTGAGTTAGCTCAGAAAAATACTCTGTGGAAATAATCAATTTCAGCATAATATACTCAAAGATAATGAGATCACCTAGTGTTGCCATTTATATAATAGGTAAACCCGCAAGATTTCCAGTCGCCGAGATATTAAAAAGATATTTACATCATTGTACGGAGAGTGATTTTCTGAATAAAAAATGTGAAATCGAACATAATTTGGAAGATATGGGCCCCCAAAAGTTCCAAAATGAGTCGTTTTCAGGTCCCTTTTTCCACCATAAAAACGATCTCTCACTTCATCTGTATAGTTCACAAACCACCTTTGAACCTTCAACCAACAATAAGCCACATTTTTTTTCAAGAATAATCAATATTTAATGAAAAAATAATTAAATTACTGGACAACCACTTAAACTCTATTCCTTCTGATTTCGACTCAGACTAAAAGTGAAGTTTGGCAATGGCGCAAATTTCATCGGTCGGAATCGTGCCATCGTGCGTATTCGTGAATGACAGGATATTGCTGGCGAGAAAAATGAAATATGTTCTTACTGTTTACTGCGAAACTCTAAATCTTCCAATAGGAGAATTCTTTCTAATGAAATCTACAAGGTTGACACACATAGTAATGGAATGAGAATTCACCCTGGCATATATTTCAACGTAAATTTTTTTCATATGTGATAGGTCGCGCCCTTCCCAGATTTCCAATGAAATCGAGGTTATTATATAACCCATTTCATTGGAATACCCTGAATCTCATTCTAAACTGGGACCGTCTCGAAGACACAACAAAAAAAAACGAAGTAGATAACAACCTCCCTATTTTGAAGGGGATAGAAAGAAAGTTCAAACGAAAATATTGAGAGTGAAACCTTAAAGAAATATTCTCAATGATTTTGTTTTGATGTTAGAATAACCACCTCTTCTTCAGTGACATAAGCATTTTCCTTACAATCATATCCTTCAACTGTACATCATTTCATATTTCCCGCCAGCAACTACGTCATAATACGTTGGCCAGCGATGAAAAGACGCTGTTGCCAGTCTCCGCTTTAACATTGAGAAGTATTTCGTAGAAATATATGTTAAGTTGTCGTCTAATGTTTTCACTTTTCTTCCTTTAAATAATGAATATTCTTGACAGAAATAAAATATCTCAACATTATATAGGAAACTTCTGCGCTTGAGAGCAGAGGGTACAGGTGAATTCATTCCTTGATATTTATGAAGTTCTTCGAAACAGTTCTAGAACTAATTTTGAACAGAACCTTTAACTTACGCAGGCTATCATCTGATAGTGGAACTAAGAATTATCATTCTTCAGTTGAATACACTTAAGATTTTATCTTTGTAATTTCATTTTGGCTTGCTGTAACTGAGCAATCATGCCACAAACAAATTATGTTTCAAACTGGAAAAAAGATGGCTGAAATCACTCAAATCGTTCAAAGTCAAGATGATTCTTCAATACTTCCTCTATTACCTGATTATTCAATTTTATCCAAGCATCATTGCTTTTTATAACCTGACTATACTTGATAGATGAGGATTGTAAAACAGAAAAAATGAGCCAAAATCAAAACATTTAGACGAAACAGTAATCATATCTTAGGGTGAATTTCTCACATACAGAGTGTAACAGCCAAATGGAATAAATTCGATAACGAATAAATGAGGGGGTGTTAGAAAAAACGCTCGGACACGTCGATTTGTAATTTTAAATGCGCATAGTTTTCAAGAAAATAAAATTATATAGGGTGTTCCATGCGACCGTGGCCGATACCAACTTTCTTATTTCAAATGTAACCCCCTGTATTTATTTTTTGGATTCTTCAGAAAATTCTAGACACAATTCATGCACAGTGTCCTATACCTATCTTCAACATTTTCGGAAATATTAAGTCTTTCAGAAATGTTGAGTAACGTTAGAAGACACCAGATTAGCATGTTGCCAAGACGTTCGCGGCGAGCATTTTGAACATTTCCTACATTTACATTAAAGTTTTTTTTGTTTTTTTTTTAATTATTAAGAAAAAATCAGTATTACTTATTAGGTTTTAAGTGTAATATACCGAATTTGTGAAATAAAATAATTTTTATTTAAAACATTGATTTTTGCACTAAATCTGAGAACACTTAATATTTCCGAAATAGTTAAAGATAGGTATAGGACATTGTGCATGAATTGTGTCTAGAATTCTCTGAAGAATCCAAAAAATAAATAATATACAGGGTGTTGCATTTGAAATAAGAAAGTTGGTTTTGGCCACGGTCACATGGAACACCCTATATAATATTATTTTCTTGAAAAATATGCGCATTTAAAATTACAAATCGACGTGTCCGAGCTTTTTTCCCAATACGCCCTCATTTATTCGTTATCGAATTTATTCCATTTGGCTGTTACACTCTGTATAAGTCAACGGAACACGTGTGTACCACAGAATAGGAATAAATATTTCATTATTCTATAGCAGAAAAGGCTATTCTACTAAACACCGTTGTCACTTCGTGCATGCCTGGCAAATGCCAAACCCCAATTTTGCAACCTGATTTTGAATACTTTTTGAAGGTAATTTGGGAAAATGATGAATCAAACCCATAATAATTAAGTTCAAATTTGCATTTGCAATAATAACCCAAATTGAGGAAAAACCCCCATTAGGCAACGAAAATAAAACTTTCCAGCAGTGAATCACTTCTTTCAGAAGAACAAAATTTTAATTGACCAAACAGTTGAAAATGATAACACCAGGTGATTCTATGTAACCCCATTCATTTTCATAAAGTCAGGAGGTAGGCCTTGCAATGGGTCTACCAAGTTTTTGTAATTAGAATTAAGTCAACTTGGAACTTGTGAAAAGTTGTTAAGGTCCAGTATGTTGTGAAGTCCTACATATTTTAATCAAAGGCCTTATAGTTGTATTTATTTACAACTGAAACTACTACTATCTTAATGGAGTTACTTGGCACGATACTATACCTAGCCAAACATTTTTCAATAATACAGAGTGGAATATGTCAAACTTTTATGGTCAGCTGACTGACTTTATCTAAATTAATAGAGTATTCTTCAATATCAAATACCTTTCTCACGATCTGTATCTGTACAAACTCCATCTCTACATAAAAGGTTGCCTTCCATAACTAATTCCATATCAAAAAAAATATCTTCTAAGGTCATTCCCCTTTTTTTATCACTACTGTGAAATCTCGAATTTCCTAATATTTTCTCTTGTTCTGAAAAAATCCACGTATTTATTATTATTTTTTATTAACAACCAAAAAATAGTGTAATGAAAACTATGGGTTGTCTAAGAATGATCATTTGTCAACACCTGAACAAACTTTACAGGCCAAAATGCAAATTATTTATACAGGGTGTTTTGTCACAAGTCAGAAAGTAATCACTTTCAAACCAAACTAATAGAATATTGATACCCTAGTGTGTTATCTCGTTCTATTCTAAAACTATTCTGGAGCTTAACAATCTGAGTAACTAATATACAGGAAATATATTTTCATATTTCTTAATTCAAAAATTTTTACTTTCTGATTGAATGTGTTTATATTTGCTCACCCTTTTTCAATTCATTTGCTCGTTTATGGTACCAATTAACATCTGTTTCACTCTTATTTCTTTTGTGGAGAGATTTTTTAGGAGAATTCTTCAAGTCCCTCATTGGCGAATTTCGTGCCGTTTTAGGAATTGTTATAAGTTTCATCTTGGCTCTTGCTTGTTTAAATAACCTCAGATGGGAAGCTGCCTCATCTACTAATTGTGTTGTTAGGTATGGAATCCAATCTATTTCTTTAATCCTGAAAAGGTGAACAACATTAAATATTCTTTTTTTAACTGACCAAAACTCATTTCCAAATTGATCTTGTTTTCATTCTAAAAAGGGTTTGGCTGAGTTTCAGAAGTGATCAATTACCTGTTAGAAATATTTATGGCTACAGTTTGGGCTGTTTTTCTGATTGTTACTTCAGGAAATTCTTTATCATCAGAAATTAAATTGTACCAGGGAGAAATATAATCTCTAATTATGTATCCCAAAATTTCTTGTAAGGAACTATCAATCACATCACTTCCAGTTACTCTTGTATCACTTTTAGAAACATAGTTAGGATTATCTAGTTTCTTTGTAAACTGTAACAAAATCGGTACAATTCATAAGATTGCAGGAGACTCATAATGATCATCATCATTATGTCGATTAGATAAAAGATCAAATAGCGAGTATTCAAGTCAGTAGTGGATAACTATTTTTATTGATTGAGAATACCTGACTTATACCACCTTCATAACTCTCTGTAATGAGTGGATTACCATAAAATCTACTTTCGAATTCATCCACATCTCCAAGTTTTCCATTCATATATGAGAAAAAACTGTAAAAAAATTAATTTGATTATTTCCAACAAGAAGAGCAATTTTATGTTCAAAAACTTTCTGGATTCACTCACCCTAGCAAAAATAGGAATAGACAAAAAATTATCACAAAAATCCAGTAAAAGCCAATTGAAGACATTAATAAGACAAGGAAAAGGCCAATCCACCCCCAACTTTTCAAATCCATATTGGCGGAATTGTTCGAATTCAAACTACACTTCTGAGAGATACACGAAACATAGCCTTCCACATAATTTCAGATTGAACATTTTCTGATAAAATTGCTCCAGTTATAACTGATAATACTGAATTCACTTTCATTTTCCTATGATAATGAAAACATCTATCTCTAGTTTGGACAACACTTCTTTTCATGAGAATTCAAATAATTTAAGTGGATGGAAAGGGTTATGTTTACGTTATCAAATTTGACACATCAAATTAAAGAATGAAGCACGTGACATGACGTTTCAGCACCCGATGCGACGTCTGTACGGGTAGCCGATGAAAAAATACGATAGCAGTTTTCTTTATTTTTTTCTTCAATTCAAATTTTCGTGCGCAATGAATTTCCTCAGACAGGGAGAAAGCCGACAAGGGTTGAAAATTCATCTAGTACCTAACGCGAAACTTTATAAACTTAAACATGGCCAAAATCTTAGCCACGGTGAAGGCCATCATCACACGCTTAGTATTTTCTACACATAGCTTAATAGGCATATGGCAAGTTACTATTTTCAAGAAAAACCCCTTTTATTGGTACTTGAGTTCACCAATTCTCTTGTTATTTTTCGAAGGAATTTTCACGTTGACGATCAAGGAAAATCAAGAATGGAAATGGTAAGTTAACTTTTCGTTAAATAAAGAAAAGAAATATAGACGCGATAAAATCATTTCATTTTGGACCCGCAATAAACTTCAAAATATTTTATTAGTTGTATTCTTGCCAATGGTATGGTATTGTTTAAATTGTTCCTGCAATTTTAGATTAATGCACGATTTGACATTTAATTTTGGCTGTTTCTCATGAATTATAATTTGAATTTTGGCAACAGGTGCATTGAAAACGATTCGAGGAAAAATTAGGGATAATATACAGGGTGTACGGTCACCCTTTAACAATATTTGCATAGGTAATAGACTAGATCAGGACATTTTGGAAATTCGTGGAAAATTGCCTCCTTTCATCGATTTTTTGGCTACCATATCCCTAAATTGGTTCTGGTTCGGAACTTTTTTCACTGAACACTGCTGATGAGTGCCGCTTTTTAGATGTATGAAATAATTTCCAAAATTGATATAATTCTGCGAAAAATGGCGATGAAATCTCAGAATTAAATTCAACCTATTTTTATTCTCGTAACTTCGACCCGATTTTCTGAAAAAAATTATAACCACGTGAATGTGAAAACTGTGCATTTTATTGTCCAGTCTCCACAACTATTTAACAGATACTCTCAATGTTTCTGGAAGGTGTTATATTTCCATTGCAAGAGATTGCGAGGATATTTTCTGTTCTATCCTAAACTTTAACAATTTTTACAAAAAAAGTATTCAGTGCAAATTTATCCGAATAAAATGATGAAATAATGATTAATAGTAATAAATTTATTGCTAAGGAATTTCCAGAAAAATAAAAACACAATTTCAAATTTTCATTCAATTAATATCTTCAAACCAGATTAACTAATTATAGTTCTAATTATATCCCATTTTTTAAGTCTAATCAAATTCCACCGGAGCATTAAATTTGCTAGATATACATATATGAGCGTCGAAAAATTTCAAAGTATGTGTTGAGGAGATTAGTATAATGATACTGAAGAGAGCAAAATTATAATCATATATGGATGTTATATTATCTTGCAGCGAATTTATGACCTTTCGAAATATGTGGTAAAATTTCATAAGAATTAAAAAAAGAGGTATAATTATAGTTTATGGAAAGAAGTGAAATATTTCGTGAATACGAGAAATATTAAATTGAAGAATAACCATCAACTTTTCCACCATGCGTCATATACCATAGGTATCCCACGAATACCGTGGGTTAGAATATTTTTGGGAAGGAATCGAAAATTTTTGGGAAATAATCAGAACTGAAAATTCAGAATTTCTGTGGAAACAATCTGAAAAATATGTTAAATATGTCCTCCATTCCCTTCGAGACGATGATTTTTTTCTGAGAAGAATCAAATTCGAAATGCGATCGCGTACATTGGTTTTTACAAATATCTTAGAAAATATGAATTTTTAGGCATTGGTGTTATGTCCACAACTACATTATTTTTCAACGTAGATTTCCATAATGGTCATGAAAAAATGAGGTTCCGATTTGAAAAAATGAAGTTTTCACGTTTTCGAAATTGCCAACGCTTTTGTGACCCCCTGTATCATGAGTTTCAATTCTGATTATTGCCACTAAAGCATTATTCTTGCTTCTCGCGGAAGCCAAAATTCGGCATTTTTTCAATGAAAAACCTGGAGGATATCCATGTTTCAACAGAGCACCATTTTCAATTTTTGAAACCGAAAGTTCCACGAATTTCAAAAAAATTATATCTTTAGTCAAAGCTCAAGTCTGAAATGGCAAACGTGAATTTCAATTCCTTTCCACAAATACTCAAACAAACGGTATTCGTGGGACACCCGGTATATTTTCCATTTTCACTTTTATCATTTCGACAAATGTCTCTCGAGAACAAAATAAGGGTAGTTTCCAAGGGCAACTCTTCGAGGGGGTTAATAACGAAGGCACTTTCCCTAACAAGCTGAAAATATTGAGCTAATTTAATTCGCGACGTGAAATGTCCAAAAAATCTCACGAATCTTTTATTGACGAGACACCGTGTTGAGGTAATGGGAATATTATGACAGCACAAAGACAAATTGCCCCTCGAGTGGAAGCTTTATAAACCTGCTGTATCATATCCTGCACTTTGCAAATGTATTGTCGCATTCTTGGGCAGGATTATTAGTTGCACCTAACCCAGTTTGATTTCCTGGAGGGTGGTTTTTCTAGGCCATCCAGAAAAATATCTAGAGATATCTCGAATCTTTCGACAGCATGTTGAGTGGATGATGATTATCGTTAATATTTTGAGACAGGTATTGATTTATCGACGAGAGTAGGTACATTATAATATGAATTTAAATTTATGCTAATCTAGGTAACAATTAAACAATTCCAGAGAAGCACTTACGTCACCAGTCATCAGTTTTTGCGCGCGAGTTGAAATTCGTGGGCAAAAAAAATATTAGTTTTTACGCGCTTGTTCTGGGGAACAGCGCGTTATCATTTCGTCACGATGTCTGTAATTATCGAATTTTGATCCGAAATTGGTCTCGAACGACTAGGTTGGACTCACTGATGAAGAATCCGTGGTCAAAATTTATTCTGTCCGTCCGGCCAGCCGTGTGCACTGAACTCTCGAAAGAAAAAACCTAGAGTCTTGAAATTTTCAGGTTATGTTAAGATTCTGAATATCTCGGTTAAGTTCGTTAATGGGCCAAATCTGCCGAATGGTTTTTGTGCTACAGCCATTTGAAATTTTGATTTTTCATAACTCGAAAAATATTTATCTGATCGAAATGAAACTTGGGTGGAAGATGAACAGTGTCAATAAGAAGAATTATCAATGGAAAAATTCGAAAAAAATTTCTTTTCTTTGAAAATTTTTATATTTCATTAAAATTTCACCATTTCTCAATGTGAACAAGCGTGTAAAAACTGCTGACTTCACGTCAGTGCTTTTCTAGATTTTTCTAATTTTCTTCTTCTCGTCATTTTCTTCGAGACTTCCTGATATTTAATGATCTGGTGAAGCGATATACAATGACTAGAGCATACCAACGCATAACTTTGAGCAGTCTTTTGTTGAGATCGTCCGGCCGGCAAATTAAAAAAAAATCAGTTTGGTTTTCATCCATGAGTATTATATAAGTAAAACAATTTTCAGGAATATTTTTTTGCTCTCAACTTCAATCGATATGCCGACGTTCCGGAGATGAAATTTTTACTCCTTCTTCAGGGCTAAAAAGACGAATGCAGGCATAAGTAAACATTCTACAAGAACACTTAACGAAACAATCACAAAAAAAAATGTTTTTTCCAAATTTTTTATGAAAATTTCATATTCCAAAAAAATCACACATTGAATAGGTCTCTTGCATGTAACAGGAATTATCATATTCTCATGTTTTTCTCATTCTGTATCGATACGAAATCATAATGTATGCTATCACACACTTCAAAAATTCGCGAATTTTGAATAATTCGTTATTAAAAATGGTCAAATAGGGACTCAAGGTCGAAGCGGGAGAAACGCCTCAAATCGCCTTCTACTTCACTTGTTATTCTACAATTCACCGATCGTTACAGCCGACGCTGTCTATTGGCTTGTTAGAGAGAAAAGTACACGAGAAAAAGGAGAGAGTGAATATATCCCGGAAAGTCACGGAAGCCGCGAATTTTCGTCCGTTCAAACAGCCGACATGAGAACCAAATTTAAAAGTTCATTTTCTCGTTGAAAATTGAAATTTTTGACGGTGGGTAAAGTTTTTCAGTAGTCTTACGGATAGAATATTTGATTCCAATGATAAAAAAATTCATGCAAGAGGCCTATTCGCGAATGATTTAAATCTGCCCTATATTTCCAAAAATATAGATTAGATCGAATTGTAATCCGATTCTTTATCGAAAAAAAACTACAAAAGCACTTACCTGAAGTCAACAGCTTTTGCGAGCATGTTCAAAAGATATCACCTGAAGTGAAAATACGCGCAAAATCTGCTGACTTCACGTCAGTGCTTTTCTAGTTATTGATTGTTCTAATAACTCGGTCATCGCATAAAATCATCGAATGGTTCATTATTTTATGACTAATTCCGGAAATAACAGCTTGTTACCGGGAAAAAAACCACTCCACGATTCGACATACTTTTTGCGCGCATGTTCTAGGGGAACAGCGTGCTATCGTTTTGAGCAAATGTCTGTAATTTTGGATGATTGAGCCGAAAATGGTCTCAATCGACTAGGTTGGACTCACTGATGATGAATCCGGTGTCAAAATCGATTCTGTCCGGCCGGCCGGCCGGCCGGTTGGCCGGCCGTAGACACGATAACTGTCGAACGAAGTGAGCTAGCGACTTGAAACTTTCAGGGTAGGTCGCGCATTGGAATGCCGCGGTTAAGTTCGTTAATGGGCCAAATCGATCGAATAGTTTCGGAGTTATAGGCATTTGAAGTTTTGAAGTTATTTATTTTTTATTTCAGAAACTACTTGAGCGATTGGATTCAAACTTGGCAGTTTGGTGTAGTATAACGACGCGCAACTTTGAGCCAAATTTCGTCAAGATCATATTGTCAATAAATTAAAAAAAAATTTTTTTTCGAAATTTTTTTCGGAAACCATTCATTATATCCAAAAAAAATTATACTCACACTTTGACCTTCTAATTTCACAGCAGTGTACCAAATTTCAGCTCGATACGATCATAAGTTTTGGAGATATCGGGAAAAAATATGTCAAATTTCGAGGTTTTCTTCTCGATATCGTTGATTTTTTTGGTATTACTCGAGAAATACTGATTCAGTCCTGATTAAACTTCACAGCTAGTTTTAAGATGCTGAAAGACAACTTTGTGCAAAATTTCGTGATAATCGGGTTATTAGAACAATTTGAAAAAAAAAATTTATATGATTTTTTCATCATAACATCCTCATTTAATTCTGTATGAAACTTCGAACTGTTATTTTCGATGAAGTACTGGATTTCAATTCGATCTGGTCTGTATTTTTGGAAATATTGGAAAAATAAAATTTTGATTGGGTATATCTACGGAATCATTGGGTGGATTTTACCCATTCACGAATTCGGCCTTCGTAATTGAGGTCCAAACCTTCTCTACAAATATCGAGTTTCTAAGTTGTTTCTTTCGGAAGTTATTGTGTTTACGCAGTCGGCCGTTAGGCTGACCGTAAACACAATAACTTCCGGAAGAAACGACTTAGAAACTCGATATTTGTAGAGTAGGTTTGGGGCTTAATTACGAAGGTCGAATTCGTGAATGGGTAAAATCCGCCCAATGATTCCGTAGATATACCCAATCAAAATTTTATTTTTCCAATGTTTCCAAAAATACAGATCAGATCGAATTGAAATTCATTACTTCATCGAGAATAACAGTTCGAAGTTTCATACAGAATTTAATGAGGATGATATGATGAGAAAATCATATAAATTTTTTTTTTCAAATTGTTCTAATAACACGATTATCACGAAATTTTGCATAAAGTTGTCTTTTAGCATCTTAAAACTAGCTGTGAAGTTTAATCAGGACTGAATCAGTATTTCTCGAGTAATACCGAAAAAATCAACGATATCGAGAAGAAAACCTCGAAATTTGACATATTTTTTCCCGATATCTCCAGAACTTATGATCGTATCGAACTGAAATTTGGTACGCGCGCACGTTCAAATTCGTTGCTGAAGCGGTCATCTACATTGAACATGCGCGCAAAAGTTGCTGCCTTCACGGCAGTGCTTTTTCCAAATGTCTCTGCAAAATTTCATCGCAACGCACTCAACCGGCGCATGTTGATACGCAACCGTTCCTAGAAGTTTCAAGTCGCTAGCTCTTTCCGTTCTCAAGTTACCGTGACAAAGGACGGCCAACCTAAAATCGTTTGAGACCATATTTAGAAAAAAACGAAATATACAGATAATGATAAGATGAGTTTGGACTCCCACGTCTGGCTAGTCGTGAAAGCCGTACCTTCTTGATTAAAAGGCCTAGAGACAATTTAACGATACGAATTCTTTAATGGGTTATACTCATCTGAAACTTTCTTTACTCGACAATTCAAAAAAGACCTGAGCAAAATTTCGTAAGGATTTTATTGCAGAAAAATATCTCTTTAAATTCAGATAGTTTTTGATATATATCTCAAATACTATACGCCGGGTCCACAGAAATATTGCATCAAACCAGTAGCCAGAATCACAGAGCAGATTTTACCACGAATCTGACGCTTAGTTGAAAAATGGTGCATTATTTTAGTTTATACAGAACATTGTTTTTCTCATTAAGTCAACATGCATAGGGTGTTTCTATAACTTTTGATGTAGTATATAAATGGGCAAAATCCCCTCTTCAATTGAATATAATATTTCAATCTACGAGTAGTTTTATTAGATTGAGTAATTGATGAAGAATGACATACAACTAATTTATTTAACGTTCTGTAGGTTTTGTCCGTCAGTTTTTCTATACCTTGCCAGTATCGTTCCAGCAATATGGCTTTTAGAACTGGACAAAGTCGATCGTCGATTGAGAATAAGAGAAGAGACATTCAACATTACTGCTTCAGCAGGGGATAACTTCAAAGAATTGAATAATCTTATAGGGGTAAGATGATGAATATTTTGTTATGTGAAGAGTGTCTTCTGTTCCATAAACTATTCACACATTCATACTTTGAGTATTTTTTTTCAGGAGGTAGAAATTATAATCCTCATTTTCAGTCTGTTTTTGGGTTTTCTCTCCCAATATCTTAATACAAATAATTACAAATTAAATATTGCTGTCACAGAATTTTTAGATATGAACTTTCCCAACCAGTGTATTGGTCGGAGAGGTCCTTTAAGAGAGTGGCCATTCAGAATTCCAGATCTGTCCCGTCAATGGACTTTTTTTGTAACGCCCTCTGGAAGAATTACGCCAGGGTCGCCAGCGAATTGATGAGGAATGTAGCCGAATTATCCCCGAAATGCTCTAGAATGTAAGGCAGGATGTTTGAGCAAAATTTATACCATTGAATGGAAGTTGGCTGGACTGGACTTCATTCGAACATTTGTTAGATTAACCTAATTCGGGAAGCTTTTTTCGGGTCCGGATCTAGAATTTTAGTGCCTGTGGTATGCGCCCTAAAAAAATGTATTTTCAATAACTATACAGTGTGATTCCGGAGGAGACCGTCAGGTTTTGAGATAAGTTTACACTAGTCAAGACAGTCTCGGAACACTGTTTGGTTTATGGTTGGGGGTCTCTGTTGAGAATATACAGGGTGATTTGTCCGATTCGACCGATTTTACTTTTATTGATAACTTTGGTATATGGCTTATTCGATTTCAATGAAATTTTCAGCGTAGTACAATAGTGTTGAACACATTCATTGATTTCAAATTTTTTTTTTAAAATAAGCGGTTGTTATTGTGATAAATCCAGATTAAGTGTGCAGGTTGAAAAAATACCCTGTACATAGCGTGCGTTTCCTAAACTAGGTTATCTGTTTACGATTGTACTATAATAAGTCATTATTTGAAAGTTTCTAATTTTTTTGGCACACTTCTAGTTTTCCGAGAAAATTTTTTCAGAAAATGATAATGTCGAAATTTCGCTCAATCGATTATACTATTATTGATAACTTTGGTATGGCTCATCCAATTTTAATGAAATTTGCAGTGTAGAACAAACTGAAGGAATACATTAAATAATCGCAACAATATCTCAAAATACAGTGTTGTAATTGTGATAATATCAGAATTTCAGATTAATTGTACAGCTGAAAAAAAACACCCTGTATTGCTTTTACAAAACTTTCTTATTCGTTGCAGAGTCTACAATAATATGTCATCATCCAGAGGTTTTTCATTTCTTTGTCACACCTGCGGTTTTCCTAGAAAACATTTTTGAAGAAGAGCATTATCGAAATTTGGCTCACAGGCAGTGAGAGTATTCCGCACTAGGTAGGAAAGCTGTATCGTCCAAGGATGCAAAGTTGTTCGTCACTTCTAAAATATTCTTTTCAAATTTGAAATATATTCTGAATTGAATGATTTCATAGAAAATGTTAGCAATTAAATATGAATTTGGAATTTGAAAAGAATATTTTAGAACTTAAGAACTGCTTTGCATCCTTGGACAATATAGTTTTCCTACCTAGTGCGGAATACTCTCACTGCTTGTGAGACAAATTTCGATCATGCTCTTCTTCAAAAATGTTTTCTAGGAAAACCGGAGGTGTGCCAAAGAAATTGAAAACCTCTGAATGATAACATATTATTGTAGAATCTGAAACGAACAAGAAACGTTTGGAAAAGCAATGTACAGGGTGTTTTTTTTTCCACTGCACAATCAATCTGAAATTTCAAAATTATCACAATTACAACCCCGTATTTTGAGAGACTTTTGCGATTATTGAATTCACTCGTTCAGATTGTTCTACACTGCAAATTTCATCAAAATTGAATGAGCCATACCAAAGTTATCAATGAAAGTAGAATCGATTGGGGAAAAATTTCGACATTGCCTTTTTTTGATGGAATTTTCTCAGAAAACTAGATGTGTGCCAAAAAAATTAGTAACTCTCAAATAATGACTTATTATAGTAGAATCGTAAACAGATAGCATAGTTTTGGAAATGCGATGTACAGGTTGTTTTTTCAACCTGCACAATTAACCTGTAATTATTACTATAACAACCACTTATTTTGAAAAAAACTTTGAAATTAATGAATGTCCTCATCAATATTGTACTTCGCTGAAAATTCTTATAAAATCGAATAAGCCATACCAAAGTTATCAATAAAAGTAAAATCAGTCGAATCGGACGAATCACCCTGTATATTCTCAATAGAGACACCCAACCATAAACCAAACATTGTTTCGAGACTGTCTTGACTAGTGTAAACTTATCCTAAAATCTGACGGTCTCCTCCGGAATCACCCTGTATAATTTGCATGACATAAAATATTGATTTATTAGGTAATGAAATCAACTCACAGACGTATTGAGATAGGATAATTCGAATAATGATTTCTACTAGTCCATAAGACTGATTCTGCCCATTAACAAACTAATCCGACATATGCACCCCCTAAACCTACCTTATACATTTGAACTCTCCAAGATATATCTTTCGAAAATATCGACCATTGTGTTCATGACTAGCCAGATAGAATTTCATTCAACCGAGAAGTCATTTAAGACCATCATCGACTTATATTTCAAAGTTACAGACATCTGTTTTGAGTCTGAATGATATGATGATAGCGCCCTGCATGAGCGTCGAGCGCGCAAAAATGCTCACGAATATTGTTACAAGGCGCAGAAAATTGTCTAGTTGAGTCACCCACAGATTCATTTGATTAGTTAAATATAGATCTTGATTGAAATTTTGAAATTCTTTTTCAGCTCAAATAATTTCGTTGCTCGCTTGGGCGATAAATCGTATTCCGCAGAATATATGATAAGTTTCTATTTTTCAAACTGATGCGATATAAATTGTGATGCACTTCTAGCTGCATATGCTAAACAAGGGAAGTAGTCGGACTAGGGTGGGTTCATCTAGCCCCTCGACCTCACTCGTAAAAGTTACCGTAATTTATTATTCTTGAGCGGATCCCAGATCGTGATCGTGGGGTGGCCGATGAGTTGAAATTATTATCTACATGGTATTTTGTTAAGTAACTTTTTATTGTCTCTTTGAAATTATTAATTTTCTTCTGCTCAACTGCGTGTTATTTCATTTTCGAAGTTCGTGAACGAATGATCAAATCTCAAAAAAAAGTAACAACTGTTATATTCAGAAGGAGAATACTCTTCTCAACAACATATCGCACGACCCCATATATCCCCTAGTATAATTTAAAGGGGTGGGATTGCCACGCAGAGGAATGAAACTATGGATATTATGTAATATATGTCGATCCCATGAACAAAATTGACGGTTCCGATGATTTTCGAAAATCTTCATTTTACTACTACAAAGGTGCCCTGTTTTTTTCAATGTGACACCCTGTATGCTGTGTGTGTCCTAAAGATACGATTCGGATCTCGACAGTAGCTGCATCAGCTACTGCCGAGATGCGAATCGTATCTTAATGTTTCAATGAAACAACTCCACAATCTCTCTTATTTTTCTCTATAAAATTCTCTTATAGGTACAAATAAAACTTCCTGATCTGGCTCTAAGCACTGAAACATGGATTACCCTTATAGAGCAATTTTTGATGCTTATTTTGATCATTGGGAGATGGATGTTACCGAAAGGGGATCTTACAAGAGATCAGTTAAGTCAATTGTTGTTAGTTTACATCGGTAAGTTCTTATGTAGTATTCCCAAGTATTTTTCCTTATGACCTTTTTTTACCAATGATAAATTGGGAGATTCACATAACATTGTTGACATTTTTAGGAACAGCTGCAGATATAATAGAATTCTTCGATTCATTCAAAGACGATAAGATCGCTTCTGAACCTATCCTAGTTTTGCTCACTCTTGGAATTTGGTAAGATGAAAGATTTCTGGTTTTGAAATAACCTTATATTGGTTAACATTATACATAATTTTCAGTTTGAAGCACCACAGAAAGCTTCATTTTGTCATAGTTAAACGGAGTTTTATAATTTTCTAGTCATTTCTTGTCTACAGGGTGTGGCGTGATGAATTGATAATAGGTACCTGCGAGTAGTGGATATTAATTATGGCGGTTGAAAAAAATAAATGTTATTACGTCTATCAGGTTTGGTTAAACTTGGGAAATAAATTAGGCAAAAAATTTAATTGATTTTCATTTGAAAAATGGCAATAAATGGTGTTTTTGTTTTGAATTTTCGAAAAATGTCGTATTTCACTTTTTTTGTAAGTGAAAAAACAGAGTATGGAAGATAAGCTATTCTTTCCCAAAAATTAATTATAGTCACCTTCACCGGCATTAGCAGTGAAATATTGAAATAACGATGGGGTTTAATCTATGATAGTTGTAAGTCCACATCAATATCTGAAGAAGTGAAGAAAAAGTGACTTATCTATCAATTTATGAAGTCGAAAAATGAGTTCACTTTGGAGCAAAAACAATAAACATGCGTATGAGTACGTTTTGAGTTCTTGTTAAAAGCTTCGGGGTGGATGTTTGTTAGGGTGCAGAAGGCATATACTCCATTCTCTTTTATAAAAGTATCCCGGGTGAGGCCATGACAGTTTGACACATTCCACCGTGTATATTTTGAAAATGTTAGGTTATAGTAATTATTCTGTCCTTTGAATGAAGAACCAGTTGTTCTTTATTCAAAGATTCTGTCAGATAACTACGCAACGTTGTCCTCTCTACATAGAGGTCGTAGTAATTACTTATTTATCGAATTGTTTATTTACACAAAACTGAGATTTTCATCCAACGATTTATAGTGTAAAGTTTGCGTAGGAAAGTCATTCTGGCTGCAACAACATTTCACATAAAATTTTGCGTTCATTTACCCTTTTTGTATTTGTTCTACCCATTGATTTCATATTTTTAAAAAGTGATATGTCCGTCCTCCGTTATATTCCAAATGTTCCTTTGCAAAAGTGAGTATAGTGTATCAGTCGATAAATGTTCATTTTCCAAATTATAATTCCGAATTAGTCGTTGCAGATCTTTTTTCAAAATAAAGTCTGCTGACAGTGTCTTTTTGGGTGCACTAATAGAAGGAAATTCTTTGTCGTCTCTTTCACTTGAAATCTTTCTTATTGTTGTGATGTGCTGCTAAAAAATAAATATATATATATTCATATAAAATGTCATTCCTGGGTTGTCACTCACATACGTCGAAAATGTTGGATAGCTTGTAATGAATGATTGATTCCAAATTATTAGGGTTACTATCAGAAAAATCATATTTCAATTCTACATAGCACTTCCTGATACTTTGTCTCTGCTTCTTCAAAACTACATTCGGCATTTTTAGTTTCCAAGCGTGATGATTATGTTGAAATTGAGAGTAGAAATTGGCATTGGCATTCGGCATTTAGCAACGTCTCTGAAAATTTTTTTGACATTGTCGATATTTCACGAGTGCCAACCTGCGTCAGTTTTAAGTAAAAAAACTTGGTAGACCTAAATCATGGCCAACCGGGATAGTTTATAAAAGCGAATGGAAAAAAATGGCTGACGGGTACTACCCCAACTGATCGGCATAACTCGCTTCTCCCCTACCATATAATCCAATCATTACTCCCTTCCTGTAAAGGTATTCTTTTATTTCATACAAAATGATTTAAATATTTTGATTTCGTTTGTTTTAGGTTTCTCCCGCTTTTTCCTGGGCTTTCTTTTCAAATATTGAGCCAAAACTGTTCTCAAACGATTACATTGCTTTAAAATCGAATGAAAACTTCATTGATCAAATTAAACTTTGTCCATCCTTTCGGCCGTCATCCTGATGACACTCTCGAGCGAAATAACTTAGAGATGACTCAGATATTGATGCAAAATATTGTACGATTAGAATGAGGGCGTATTTTCCATTTGTAACCCAAGCAGTGTTGAAATTTTGTCTATAAAGTAATAAAAGAGGAATTACTCGTTTGTTACTGAAAACTTATTGCTATACAAATTTCAAGGTCCTGGAGCTTGATGCAATTTACTGTGGTTCTGACTGCAACAAAATCGAGGAAATCAAGACTAACCACAGGAAGCAATTCCTACAAGGAGTAAGTTCTTTACTTTCTTTCTTTCTGATATACAGGGTGTTCCGCTAAATTGGAGGTTCAAACAAAAATGGAAGGTTTCTTGCCTACTTTTAAAGAGAAAGTCCCATAAACATGGGACAGCAAAAGTTTTGTTTTCGAGACAGGTTGTTAAAGTTTCAATTCTTTTCAAGTTTTTTCTCATAGTTTCTGTATTTGACAAGATCTTCAGCTGTAAGTTGGCATATATAGATAATAAATTTTAGAGTTCATATAATGTAACCTGTCAATTTCAATTGCAAATCTACAGGGTGATATTTTTTCCGGGACTGTATGCCCTGTTGTCCTCCAGGGCTTCAATTTGGAGAGCCACTGTTAGTTTGGAAAATTTTTGAAAGGAGTCTTGTTGTTAAACTTTATGGCCCCCTCTAATTTTGTCTTATCCGATTCCGATTTCTAGAAAAAAATTCTATTCTCTCGGGAATCCTCACATATCGAAAACGAAACGTTTTCGGTTTATGGGAGTTTATTTCCTCAAATTTGTCAAATTCAGAATTCACTCGTGAAAACATTAAAATCGAAATTTGCGCTTCCAGATTTTCTCAACTCATATATTTTCAAATCTTCATTGAACTAATTTTTTTTTTCATCTTATTGTATTTTTCATCCTGAGATACGATTTTATAGCTCTAATTTTAATCTCGAATGGAATGTATGTCACTCGAAATTGAATATAAAGATTCGTCTGTGTGACAAATTGAATATTTTTCGGCAACAGCTCTTTAAAACTTAAAAATATCCAACTTAAATATTTTATTCCTTTTCAGATCAAATAATTGTTGCACAATAGACGTCTGGGGTATAGCAATAAATATAACACTGCAGGACGCCCCTTTCCTGGTATTCAGACTGTTGCTAATCACTCATTTTAAAATTATCTCCTACATGAACGTTTTTTTCACTTGCAAAAATACATTGGTTATCCTTCTTCAACTATACAGGCTGTACGTTGTCCACAGTGAGCACAGAAAAAAGATGATTAAAAAGGAACGAGTGGAATTGAATAATATATCGATTATTTCAAGAGGAGACATGTATGGCGGAAAAAAGAGTAAACCTTCAACAAGACAGAAAAAAATTGTAGAAGAATCTGCGGACAGTGATGATTCAGAACACAAGGAGGTTCAGAAAAAAGTGTAAGCTAACTGATGAGACCCTACATCATTAGTGATAAAAAAAGCGATCTTTACACGAAATTTGACATATTTTTCACAAATACAAATCTACAAATAAAATAAACATATCAAACTGAAATTCTGTTCACTGCTGTGAAATCTAAGCAATTTTTTTTTTTGGTATGATGAATAGTTCCCGAAAATCATTCCGAATTTTTACATTTTTCTGACAGTAAGATCTCAACCAAAATTCGAGAAAAGTTTGTCTTATGCTTCAATAGACGGCTTCGGCCCAAGTTGCCAACCCACAATTTTCTTCACAAATTTACTACCACTGGGGAACGGGAATTTCAGGACAAATTCGACATGATAAGGTTCGCGTGATTTATAAATATCCGTAAAAGATGCTTCGGCTCCTCAAACAAGATGATTCCTTCCAAATAGAGGTTTTTATTAGGCTGAAATTTAAGTTGGGATTCCTGATTTCATGTTAATAGTGTAAAGTTTATAAAGGATATGTTCCGCAAATCAACTTGGTTATTTCGGTTGCCGGTTTTCCGTTCTTTAAATATGAAATATTCGGTTGGTTCCTGAAAAAAAGGGTTAATTACGGAATTTGATTGATGAAAAAGCAATCTTTGTGTCACCAGAACATAGACATACTAAGTGTATACACCAGAACGACAATCAATGTTTTATGGTAACATATCCATAGCATAGAACAATCTTTATTTACCTTATGATCCATAGACCATTGTTTTTCCATTGTTGATTGTTGTCTCTTCTATGTTCTATGGATCATAAAGTAAATATAGATTGTTCTATGCTATGGATATGTTACCATAGAACATTGACTATCGTTCTGGTGACAGAAAGAACGATATTTCATCAATCATGTTCCGTAATTAACCTTTTTTCAGGAACCAACCGAATATTTCATATTTACGGAATGGAAAACCGGCAACCGAAGTAACCAAGTTGATTTGCGGAACATATCCTGTATAAATTTGACACTATTAACATGAAATCAGGAATCCCAACTTGAATTTCAGCCAATCAGAGATGATCTCAACAAAACCCTATATTTGGAAGGAATTATCTTGTTTGAGGAGCCGAGGCATCTTTTACGGATATTTATAAATAACACAAACCTTATCATGTCAAATTCGTCCTGAAATTCCCGTTCCCCAGTAATAGTAAATATGTGAAGAAAATTGTGGGTTGGCAACCAGGGCCGAAGTCATCTATTAACTGCCAAGTTTCAATCCAATCGCTCATGTATTTCCTGATATATCAGGGGAAATAACCTCAATAATTTCAAATGACTAATACAGGGTCCGGCAGAGTACTCGGACGTTTTTGAAAAAATCATAACCTCGGTAATTGTTACTAAAAAATTTTTTATTAAACAATTTGGATTCAAAATTTCAAAGCATTTTGGAATTTCATGTGTGGAAAATCACACATCTGTCTTGTTTTATTATTCAAAGTTCTCAGTCTTTTGAAAAACACTTTCTACTTCAGTTGCAAAAGAAGCAACCTATATAAGGTGCGACATGACAAGAGTGAGTGAAAGTGTTAGCAATCATCTGCCTCATGTCTTGCAGTTTGAGAATCAACCATGTCTGGCATATATATCAAGTATGGATACAATTTTTTTTGGAATCTAAAAAAAATATATAAAGACTATATTGGACGGAATGACTCAACATACAATTGGCTTGAGTCCTATGGTATAGATTACAATCATTCTTTCTTTGTAGAAGATAATTCCGCATAAATACTAATGAAATTGTTAATCAATTTCAGAAAGAATAAGAATAGTCGCAAGGATACTGGATATTCCACAGGAAGTTCACATAGCTCGAATCATTATAAGCAGAAATATTCTGTAAGGCAAGAACATAGTTCAAAGCTTCCCGGTAAACATTCAAAAATGAAAGCCACAGATCCAAAGGACCGGAAGAAACTGAGAACTCAACTCACTCTTTCAGAAGAAAGTGAAACCGAGCTGTCAATTCCAAACACACCGGTGAAGAAGACTAAAACTGTCAACGTGGAGAAGAAACATTCGAGAAAACTCACGAAATCAACATCATCGAGTCATTCTTCTTCGGAATGACGCCATGAATTAGCCATAATGGCGATATTTTGTTTATATATTTGTATTTTCATTTGTTGTCTATTGTTTATTTATTGTGGAGTGACAACGGAAGGCTTGATTATAGCTAAGGTATATAAAAAAAATTCAACTATGAAATAAAAAGGTCACAATGTAAATGCTTTATAGCTATCGTACAATGAAGCACATAGCATATTCTACCTGAATGGAATAAGCAATCACGTGCCATCCGAAACGAGTGTAGGCTTTCAAATCTACACAAATCTATTTTTAGGGGTCGCAAAATGGCGAATGGGCCGGGCGAGTTTTCACTTTGCCGGCGTTGCGAATTTCTTAAAAATTTTTAGGGACATCGACAATGGGTATGTTATAGCTGATTAGTTACTAGAATTCTTCCATTTTTTTCCTAAGAAGTTCGAAATTTCTTAGCGTTCCTTATAATTCGATGTTGAGCTCTGCGTGATTCACTTCTTTCTCCATAAGTGTAGTGTACGGAATTAGTAAATACTTTCATTGATAGCGTGGACATTTTCGCGCCAGGATAAAATTTAGCTTTATGGATATTTTAATTCTAGTGCAACATTATTGTTTCCAGAATGCATGCTTCATTCCATCATAGGTTTAGAGGAAGGCAAAACTTTTTAAATGAAATATCACTTTCGAGGAAAGTTATCGATCTAATATCTGAATCATTGCACCTTTCGAGGTGTGAATATTTCTCATAAAACTCTATCGAATGATACTATTATGAAACTGCAAAGATTGATAGCTGAAGAAAAAATATCTACGTTCACACATACAGTATACAATTTTTGGATTGAACGTTTCCTGTTCCAGTACTCTTACTTTTTGGAATTTTGTGGATGATTAGCTTATATCACAAAATTGTAACTTATAGTTCCTAGTTTTTCATTAGTATCGATAATGTACCTACCTACTTTGTCCACTTTCTATCAGGGTGAATCATGAGGACTGAAAAATTCCACTACCCTGGAAAAACGTCTTGTTTCTGAAATGTAAGCTATTTTGGCTTGATCCATTTTTTACTTGAATATGCTGTATATTCTCATTGATGAATAGTTGCTTTCATTAGTGGAAAGGACTACTGTAAAAACTTTAGATTATATAAGCCTGAAAACGTTAGATTACATACCCCTGATACATAAGAGGGATATACAGGGTGATTCCGGAGGAGACCGTCAGATTTTAGGATAAGTTTAGACTAGTCAAGACAGTCTCGAAACAATGTTTGGTTTATGGTTGAGGGTCTCTATTGAGAATATACAGGGTGATTTGTACGATTTGACCGATTTTACTTTTATTGATAACTTTGATATGGCTGATTCGATTTCAATGAAATTTTCAGCGAAGTATAATATTGATGTGCACATTCATTAATTTCAAAACTTTTCTGAGAATAAGCGGTTGTTATAGTGATAATTCCAGATTAATTGTGCAGGTTGAAAAAACACCCTGTACATCGCGTTTCCTAAACTACGCTATCTGTTTACGATTATACTACAATAAGTCAAACTTTGAGAGTGTATGATTTTTTTTGCACACTTCTAGTTTTCCGAGAAAATTTTTTCAAAAAAAGACAATCCCATAATTTCGCTCCAATCGATTCTACTTTTATTAATGACTTTGTTATGGCTCATCCAATTCTGATGAAATTTCAGTGTGGAACAATCTGAATGAGTATATTCAATAATTGCAACAATCTCTCAAAATATAGGGTTGTAATTGTGATAGTTTCAAAATTTCAGATTAATTGTGCAGTTGAAAAAAAAACACCCTGTACATTGCTTATTCAAAGCTCTCTTATTCATTTCAGATTCTACAATAATGTGTTATCATTGAAAAGTTTTCAATTTCTTTGGCGCACCATCGGTTTTTCGAGAAAAAATGTTTGAATAGAAGCATAATCGAAATTTGGCGCAAAAGCAGTGAGAATATTCTACACTGTATATTCCAAGGATGCAAAGCAGTTCTAAAATATTCTGTTCAAATTCCAAATTCATATATAATTGCTCATATTCTGTATGAAATCATTCAATTTAAAATATATTTCGAATTAGAAAAGAATATTTTAGAAGTGACGAACAACTTTGCATCCTTGGACAAAACCTAGAGCTTCCCTACCTAGTGCGGAAAACTTTCACTGTTTGGGAGCCAAATTTCGATTATGCTCTTTTTGAAAAATGTTTTCTCAGAAAACTGGGGGTGTGCCAAAAAAATTAAAAACCTCTGAATAATGACATATTATTGTAGAATCTGAAACGAATCAGAAAGCTTTGGAAAAGCAATGTTCAAGTGTTTTTTTTTTCAACTGCAAAATTAATTTGAAATTCTGAAACCATCACGATTACAACATTATTTTGAGAGGTTGTTGCAATTATTGAATGTACTCATTGAGATCGTTCCACACTGCAATTTCATCAAAATTGGATGAGCCATACCAAAGTTATCAATAAAAGTAGAATCGATTGGAGTGAAATTTTGACAGTGTCTTTTTTTGAAAAAAATTTCTCAGAAAACCAGAAGTGTGCGAAAAAAATTGAAACTCATTATCGTAGAAAAGTAAACAGATAACGTAGTTTAGGAAACGCGATGTACAGGGTGTTTTTTCAACCTGCACAATTAATCTGGAATTATCACAATAACAACAGCTTATTTTGAATGAAGTTTTGAAATTTATGAATGTGCTCATCAATATTGTACTTCGCTGAAAATTCCATTAAAATCGAATAAGCTATACCAAAGTTATCAATAAAAGTAAAATTGGTCGAATCGTACAAATCACCCTGTATATTCTCAACAGAGACCCCCAACCATAAACCAAACATTTTTTCGAGACTGTCTTGACTAGTGTAAACTTTTCCCAAAATCTGACGGTCTCCTCCGGAATCACCCTGTATAATCTAAGATGAGTATATTATATCATATCTGTGATATAATATAAAAACAGGAAAACTTCGTAATTATTTTTTCGTATGATCCGACTGATCGCCAAAAAAACAATCGTTTTTTTTTAATTATTGCATTTGATATTATTCACATAAGCTATTTTGAAATTCTAATAGTGAAAAAATGTCGTTGCAAAATGCACAGGCTTATTTTTCTCACTTGTTTAAAAGAAAATTCAATCCAACGGGCGAGTAAGAGATTGAGTATGAAATTCACACAACATAAACGTGTATGCTCATCCTAAATCTAATCAACTTTTTCACAGAACTTAATAATATACCGAAAAGAGCATGATGTTTCATGAAAACGTAGACAATTCGAAGGAGGGTTGAAATATATGAGGATTTCATAGACCCTGTGGCGTGAATAATGAAGATTTTCTGAAATAATTCAGTTTAGTTTCTGCATATATCTCGTGCGTATGTCTTCTGAAACGAATGGTTTTCAGAATGGTAGAAAATATTTAGGTATTCTCGTAGTTGACCAAGAATCATTATGAAAAATTAAATACTATAATTTTTGATACTTTTGTAGAAAGAATATCGAATTGTAACTAGATATTTTATTCCATTGTTTGTATGTTAGCAAGCATTAAATGAATCAACTAAGTGTAGTTATTCCAATAAAATTTTTGATTTGATCCTGCATTGTTAAATAAAAGCATATTTTATTTTGCAATTATTTGCAAAATCCTCTGAAGTTTCCATCCAATTTATTACAATAAATGAGACACATGAGGTAGTTATTCCAGAATTCCAATTTTAAAGTACTTATATGGTGGATCGTCATAGTACGGTGGAACTCTCAAAAACTCGATAGACCTTGAGACTCATCCCCGATGGGTGGCGAAAATCTAGCAAAGTAATTTACTAGCGCCATCTCCGAAGATCCTTAAGAACTGCAGCCTTGCCCGGCATGCGAAAACCTTGAGAGATGTTCATGACGTTGGTTTGTATTACTACATAATCAAATTGGTAATTTCATGATTTATTGGGAGAAAAGTTGAATTCAGATTCGGTAGTATGGGACGGATATTTGAATAATTCACGATCTCTGCCTATACAGGGTGTTCCAGAAATGGAGGTACAAACGGAGAGGAAAGTGACCATACAGTTTAGTATAACGACAAAGCTTCGTATTACAATTCCTTAAGCTTACACAAAAAAAAAGATCTGGGGAAAAACAGGGGGATCGTGTTCAAAAAAAATATCACCATGTATATTTACAATTTAGATTGGCATTTCAGATGGTGTGAACTACAAATTGTGAAATGCAGATACAATGAGAACACACCACACTCACTATCAGGCTTTCACCTGCAGGCGACCCTAGTGAACGTAGATATAGCCTGTGAGTGCCACACACTGTTCAATATGTTCCTTCCGTTCACCAGCTGGCGAACTGGCAGGTCTAGCGCAGAACGCAGGGGAATATTATTTCAATATTGTTCACCAGGCATTTACTTATGAATAGTTTATATCCCGCCATTCGTATGGGCGATTTATATAAATATAAATTTTTATTTGATTAAATTTAAAGTTTTGTTCCTTTCAGATTGTTATGTATGTTAGAGATTTAAGCTAGATATTGGCAACACTGTGTGCAGGTGAATGAGTATGAAGAGGAACTGCAACATTTCATGATATCGTGTTACACCTGTAACCATGGCATACTTATTGACGAATGTCATACGTCTCAAACATAACACCGATATTGGGAGAGAAAACCCAAAAATCATTGAAGAGAAATGCTAAGTCATTCCAAAAGTTTCGACACTACCAACTATTGCAATAGGTTCTCCTGATGCCGAAAACAGAATGAAATAATAATATAAAGAATCTTTAAACAATGATTATACCCTAATATGATGGTATATATCGTCACCTTATAGAGAACCTGATGAAGGTTTCACTTTTCTCAATTCTTCCCAAAATGCAGAATTCAAATTAAGCTGTGTCTACTGTTGCAGGCGGTGTAGTCAACCTTCATTCACCATTCATATGAATGGTAAATGAAGGTTTATGAATGGTATGATTTGGATGAAGTTCGTCCGATCGTTTTCTCTGCGTTGCCCACACACAGTTAGTTCGCGTGGCCTGACGGCGACAACCTTACGGCTAACTGATGTGTGACTAATCTCGAAAGACTGTCCGGCTAATAACTGCAGTCCATCGCACAGTGTATGGTACCATTAGATAGATATTTTGTCTATATAATCCTGAGTTAGTTGTTCATGTCGGATTTCATCAAATTTACTGCCCGACAGATAGATTTCGGCTCGATCACTAATTATTTATCCATTTTTCATGAAATGAACACAAATATGTATTTTTCAGGGGAATTAAAATTCCCAGGAAGCGCCTGTAATCAAGCCTTCCAATTATAGTATTGAGTGGCTATGGTAAAAATTATAATATTATCAAATGCCTCTTTATTGCAGAACATATTTTAACACGTTCAATTGAATAAATTCAATAAAATACATTATGAGATCACACATCACAATATAATTTTTTAAATAAGCATCGAATACACCATAACATAAAATCTTTTTTAATTAAATTGTCCGAGATCTTCAGAATGAAACTACCTAAAACGGTGTATTCGATTAACATGAGATCAAACGTTTAAATCGTAGATACATATACAAATATACGAAATTTTCATGTATGTATCCTGTATATAATACTTTAATTTATTGAGGAACATTAAAACACAATCACATATTCATCACAATTTTCGATGAGCTGGATAAAATTAAGTAACAAAATAAATATATATCACATTCAAATTTCTGTTATCACAATATGTAGAAAAAGTTTTACAACAGAGTGAAAATAATTCATTGCTGGGACTACAGCGGACTTCAATCTACAAGAATCAATATTACTAGAATGGAAATTTGATTCTTCGTGAATATTCTCTCCAAAATTAAATCAGTATTATCGAACGAACAGCTAAGCCTTAAAAATATAATTGCACCCTTTCAAATATTCTTATGTTTCAACGCATTTTTCAACTTATCATACATTTCCTCAGAATTAACCAACCCATTACCTAAACAGTACAACTGGCTTTGATTTCTCAATATTTCTTCATACTTTGGCGAACATCTTTGGAATTCATTTTCTTTATCTTCGTTTCTTCCAGAAATTGTACATTTCTGCAGACCTGTACTTTCTACCACATTTTTCATAAAAGTTTCTGTTAGTAGTGTGAAAGTTTCATTAATCAATCCACTCAATTCCTTGAATGGTATCATCTGTACTTCCTTTTTCCTACTCAAATTGTTATTTTTTTTCTTCTTGTAACTGTACTTTTTAGGAACATATTTCTTCTTCGGCACTTTTAATTTTTTAGGTTTTTCTGCTTTGGCCCGTTTAACACTATTCTGAATTTGTCTTATAGAGTAATCGAATTTTTCTATCTCTTCTGTCTGTTCATTATATTCAGGACGCTCATGAAGCCCCTCGGCCGGCCAATTGGGCACAACCACTTTCTTTGGCCGGGTTTCCTTCACAATAGGTATTATTTCGTCTACCTGTAAAAAGCGTATGTATTATTCATTCCGAAGAATAACATGAAAATAACTTTGTGTCATGTGAATATGCACTTTAAAAATTTTATTAGTAATTTGCTCTGATCACGAGACTGTACAGTTCAGAAAACAAAATCTAGATCAGCCCTGTCGTGAAGCCTGCAGCTTATTCGCGCATGTTCAAATTGGTTACCAAGACGATATCAGTTGAGTAATTCAGAGAATTATGTGGAAAGAATAACGAAATTTAAAATATTTCTTTCAGAAAATATCCAAATACAAATATTGGATCGGAATGGAATTTGGCATACACATCAACTTCCAGGTTGATAGTTCCAAAAAAAATTCTGCAACTTACCACCGCGTTTCAATAAGATTTCATCAGCCGTTCCCGAGATAACCAAAAAATTTTAACTGTACAGAGTGGAATGTGTTACGTTCAGACTGACTTCATACAGGGTGTTTCATCATAAACTGGTCAAACATACATAACCGTATAGATGACATTGGGAAAGTCATTTTTGCCTTAAGACATATACCCCGTTTTCGAAGCATAAGCGAGATACAGGGAGCTTAATGTCAACATTGAGCAATATTCTGATAACTGTGGTGATTTATACGTGACCTTTGAAATAACGGCTTTTGGTCACATCTTAGTATTTTTTGGTGGTCAATTCAATTGTTGTGTAGAATTCTGGAAAAAATATTTCAATATGGCGGAAATCCTACAAAGTTGAAATTTTTTGTTTTCGATTGCCAAATTGGATAGCATTATTTCAATGTACTCAATTTTCTAAGAATTTCCGTGAAAAAATTGTTTCCAGAATGACCTGGATAGAAATATGAATTTATCAAGAGAAAAAATATTTTCTGAAAAACTTTGGTGGGAATCGAATTCTCTCCGCATTCCGAAAATAGAGTCAAATTCGATGAACTACCGTTGCTTAGTAACGGACATCATTATAATTAGAATAAATCCAATTTATACTTGGACTATTGTCCGTAAGTGAAACGAGTTCGATTCCCATCAAAGTTTTTTTGATGTTTTTTTTTTATTCATATTTCTAACCAGGTCATTCTCGAGGCCCATTAGCACTATTTTGGCCACCGTAGGGCCACCAGTTTCTTAAATAAAAATTATTTCAGTACTCCGAGCGGAATCTTTGGAAGGCTGTAAAATTAAAACCAATGGATATTTTTTCATTCTGATTTCACACCAGTGTTCAGAATGAAGGTTAGTTCAGCCTCGAAAGATTTCAACAATTTTCGGTGAATTTTTTTTTTCACTGTAGACATGTAAAAAAGTTTGAATTTTGAAAAATTTTTTTCACGGAAAATCTTAGAAAATTGATTTCATTGGAATAATGCAATCTGACAAACGAAAACAAAAATTCCAACTTTGTAGGTTTTCCGCCATTTTGAAATATTTTTTCCCGAATTCTACACCATAATTGAAAAGACCACCAATAAATACTAAGATGTGACCAAAAACCGTAATTTCGAAGGTCACGCATAAATCAACACAGTTATCAGAATATTGCTCTAAGTTGACATTTAACACCCTGTATCTCGCTTATGCTTCGAAAACGGGGTATATGTCATAAGGCAAAAACGACTGTCATCTATACGGCTGATGGGAATATAAATAAGCGATGTATAGCGGGTTTCACAAAGCTCTGATTAACGTGATTGTTCTGATTAAGACAATTCTATGTTCAATTTCAGTTCATTTTTAGCAATACCACAGAATATTAAAGCGTTGATCGGCCGATCAAGCTTTGTGAAACCCACGGTTACTATTCTAGTTTCATTTTAATTAGACATATTATTTCCAATTGTCACTTGTCAAACAATTGGGTCTCTTGAACTGAGAGCTGACATAGTAGTGGGGATATTCAAAATGAATATATGAATAATCATGTGAATCTTTCATCAGACCGAATATATGTATATTTTTGGATAGTTCGAAAAATTTTTCGAAAGGGTTATTTCCGGAAATATTGGACCGATTCTTCTAATTTTAGAAAAGAATACTTATAACGAAACAGTGTGTAGCTACTCTCTAATCCACTTACACTTTCTGCGTCTAGCGCACATTTCGGAAACCAAGTTGGAAAATTTTCAAATATCCTACATGTAGGTGTTAAATATCTCACTTACCATCTCGATCATGTTACTTTCTTCATCACTTGCAATCAATATATTAAGATCTTCCTCAGTTATGTATTCGCTACATTTCTTCTTATACTTGATACTTCTAGCCTTCCTAGTTGGATTTCTTCTTGGTTGGCTCGACTGGGCCACTCTTGGGCTAGCATCTGAACAGATAGAACTTGAACTTGTATCACTTTCACGTGAAACGATACGAGAAGGAAATGACACAAGAGGAGGTATCTCGTTCGTGACATTTGATGGGATTTTGTTGTTATATTCAGCGACAAAAATAACGTCTTCATCGGAATCGTTGATTTCGAAAGTTGGAATATCTGCTTCATTTTTAGCTGTCATTCTAGTGATAGTTACTGCCATTTCACTTGTGTTATTGTTCACAGCGTCTTCCGATAAGTCCATGAAAGTGAAGCTATTTTCTGAATCAGGCCCACACTTCAACTCCTGGGCCGTGAAAACGTTCTCTATTCTCAGTGGTATATCGAAGTGAGACATACTATCTAGTTGATATGTTCGATTCTCCATCAGAATTGTTCTGAGTTTTATAGTTTCTTCATTCATGTCCATGATGAAAATAGCTGATTGAATATCTGAAAAAATAACATAAAATTTCAATTCATCTATGGAATGAAAACTACAGGAATTCCTTTCAATAGTAATAATAAAAAATTATAATAAAGAAAGTGGAGTTCTTCCCTACACATTATATTATTATCATGTCGTTAATAAGGTTATATTTTCAAGATAAGACATGATGATTCTCATGAAATGTCATAAAAATAAAGGTATGTTTTGACAACAAATTCGAATCTTATGATGTTTACTTTCTAGTGCGTGCGATAACTGGAATAACTTCAGGGGAGTTCACCAAAACCTGTTCATAATTCAATTGTGAAGGTTTATTATTTTTTGTTGAGTATTAAACCACTTTCTAATCGTCAATGTTATTTGGGAAATTACTCTACCAGATATATGAACTTAATTTTTCGGCAGTGTTATACCATTTTAAAATCATTTATGTAACAACAAAAAAAAACAATCATGTGTTTGACCACCCGTGACTGAATTCGCTCTTGTACGCGTGTAGGTTTACACAAAATAAAAAGTCTGCTTAGGACAACTCGTTCCCAGCCACTCGAACTTCGTGAATATTGGGCACACTTGTTCAATGGTATTTAAGTCCTTTGAACGGATTTTCTATGGCAAAAGCTCGGCTGGCGGAAAAAACGAGTGAGTTATATGGTGCCATTGTTGTTTTTCACCAAAGAAAAAATGTTGAAATCTTTTTTTATGCGAGAAAGTTTAAGTTTTTATTGTTATTGTGTTTTATTTCCTTAGTGAGGCGACATCAATTGTGCTACTTTTTGTAGCCCTGCTGAAGAATCAATAAAGATTCGAAACGTTGGCAATTGTAACAAAGGTTTTTTTCCCTTTTTTTTGCTGTTTCACCGGTCCTCAAGCTGAGACCGCCTGTTGTATAGTACTAGTTTTGCCTAGCGCTATACGGGGTTGGGATGAAGTATGGAACCAAGTAAATATCTTTTGAGCGAAAAGGACAATATATTTATGAAACTTTGCGAGTAAGTGCACTGTTGCAAGATGCATCCGATGTACAATTTTTTGTTGATTATATACTTTCGGTTGAACCGGAAATCCCCTCAACCTTTTTCAATTCTATATCTTTGCAGATGTTGAAAGACATTAAATCCAGTATGTGCGCATTCGAAATCCCAAGCTCTTCCAACATCTACAAAGATATACAGGAGGTTTCAAATAAATTTTAAAAATTAAGGGTATTTCCGGTTCAACCGGAAGTACATTATCAACAAAAAATTGTACATCAGATGCATTTTGCGCCATTGCACTCCCCTGCAGAGTTCCATAAATATTGCCCTTTTCGTTCAAAAGATATACTTTATCCCAACCCTGTATAAGCGACTCGTTTTTTCGTCTTTATCGAGATTTATATTTTTTTCGAGATAACTGCACGCGATAATCCAAAAATAATTCACACGGAGATGGAATTCGAAAAATGCTCGAGTTTCACCTCGGATAACTGGGAGGCGTTTACAGATTAAAGCAAGGCAAAAACTTTATATTCGGTGTCATCATATAAATCATCTGGGCGCCAGAAATCGTGTCCGGTCGTTTAAAAATAGGAATGGGAGACAAAAACTCCGAAATGCAAAAAATAGAATGGGAAAAAGGCGAATTAGTTATGTCATAATTTGCCGTTTACAATTTGGGCTGATTAACTGCGTAGAAGTTTGGCTGCAGACGTTCCTCAATAATTTAGCTGATCAATTTGTAAATGAACGGTACTCCAATTAGTGCTTTAGTAGTTTGAAGCGGAATCTTGTCGAGATTTCATTCGACGGGAAATCACTGAAATCTACTCGATCAAAACAAGGGCATTTTAGCGCCAATTACCAACAGGTTATGGTCCACATGATCTTGATTACATTGTCGCAATTCTCCTATTTTCAACTTGACTTAACTTACTTAAAAAAAACGAATTCCTTATTTATGTAGGATGTATCCAAATAACACAGAAAAAATATAAGGGGTAATTCTGTTATGAAAATTAAGGTTGGTATTTGGTATAAAATTATTTGAAAACCTCCCCCCGGAAAAGGTATACCCCTCCGAAGATAAACAAAAAAATTGTTTTTCTTTTTTATTTCCCTGTATGCTAAAGACACGAAACTGGCTGAATATTATTTGTCAATAAAACTACATATTTTGGAATTTTTTCAACCCTGAAGCATTCTGAGATGGTGTTGAAATAGTCAACCCTAAGATATTTTATCTTACAACTTTTTTTGGATAGAAATTTTCATTCAAAAAAAAATATGAATTAGAAGCCCAATTCATTCATTAACTTCTTTATCTCCACAACTTTTTTCGAAAACTTAGGCATTTACGAGAAGATATAACTCATGTTAAATAGCATTTTATTGAACAATAGCAAACTAAATAATGATTCTACTAGGCTAAGACTCTTGCAACTGAAACAATAGCGAACAATGAATTAAAACCTGTCGAATATTGACAATACAATTAAAATAAATGTTGAAAATGACCGCCTTCAGCTTAAATACAAGCATTTACTCTTCTCCCCATTGAAATGCGTATGCGATGAAATATGCCTGCTGAGTTTCTTATCGTTTCACACCCTGCTACAATGCGGTTTCGCAGATCAACATTTTTTTTAGTAAATGCTTAAGTTCTCGAAAAAACTTGTAGGGCTAAAAAAGTAAGTAAATGAATTGGGCTTTTCAGGCATATGGTTTTAAAAGGAATATATGTATACAAAAAAAATTCGTAAGAAAAAATATCTTAGGGGTTGATTATTTCAACCCCTTCTTAGCATACTTCAGGATTGAAAAATTCCAGAATGTGTTGTTTTTTTGACAAATAATATTTACCAGGTTTGGTGTCTTCAGCTTAATATACATTTTTTTTTGCTAACCTTCGCAGAGGTGTAACTTTTCCGGGGGGAGGTTTTTCAAAAAATTTTAAACCAAATACCTATCTCCATTTTCATCACAGAATCACCGTCATCCGTCATCAGGTAGAGCAATATACAGGGTGGTCCAGGTAGTGACTTCAATGAATTTTTTTAGATTCCTCACGCCCAGGAGTGTCCAAAAATATCCCATCAATGTCACGCGATTTTGTAGTTTTCGAGTTATATTTTTGTTTGTTTTTTCAATTCATTATGCCAGCCATGTTTGAAAAATTCATATTTTTTATGTAGTAAGTATTTTGCAGATTTTTTTCGTGACATGATCTCCCTGAATGTTCTTTCAATAACAAAAATAACTTAGCTTCCTGAAATTACTGAAAGGTACTCAAAAAAGGCTTGAGAGTTAGAACTTCAGCTTTCAGTGGGATTCACTCAAACTCAATTTGAAAATTCAAGGAGTTTTCACAGCACCTGTCTGAGTTTGAAAACTTCGCACGGTCCTAAACTACCAAAATCATAAGGAAAAAATAGTACTTTATTGGCCTATTTTTGCTGTAATCGGCCTTCGAAGGCGGAGGGGGTTGAAAATTATTGAAATACAATTGGAGTTATTTTTCCACTTTTTATCATTCTTATGGTAAATTAAACTTGAAAATGTAACTAGATTAATTTTCATTGAAATTGCTTTAAAATAAAAAAAGTTATTCTTCTGACAAAAAGCAGATTGAATTAGAACTATAAAAAATTGAATTAAGTTGTTTTTTATGGAAAACGCCCTTGCGGATTGCATGGCTGAATTGAATTATTATTTGTCAAGGGCAGTTTCTTGAAGAACGTTTTCAAAAATGTCAATTCGACAAGTCTCACAAAACGACGAAAAAACATCGAAAGAAAATAATTCTGCAAATTTTCTCGTTTGTCCGATGATAGAGTCAGCTTTGTATTCTGAAACGTCACAGTTTGCATAGTTTATCGTTTGTATTGTTCTGGTATTGTTCATTAGGCCACCTGTTTTCCAGAAACTGTCCTAGACAAATCATTCAATCCTGGAATTCGCAAAGTCGTTTTCATAAAAAAAAATTATATTGACATTGGGAGCGAAAACCCAGAAAAAACCCACAAAATTATGCAAAATCGTCCCAAAATAAGCTTTAATCGATACTGCAGATACACGTTTTGGCATTGTGAATAATGGCAGATACATTCATGCCTGTGATATCAGCTATTCTAAAATTATCTGGAGCCGAATTTTAATGAATGAACAACGAACTTGTTGATTCGACTTTGTTTATACTATAACGTACGTTGAAAACATCCACACGAAACGAATCGCCTTCGATGAAAATCCTTCTAGGAATTTTCCCCGCGCTAGTATCATAATTCCGAATCATCGAAATGTTTATTTTTAGTATTTCCGGGATATTTCGGGACAGCAGTTCCCAAAAGGAGTAGTGCAAAAGTGATCAACATCCGCGTGAAATTTCGCTATGCATTTGCGTCAATGTAGAAAAATGTTGTTTATGCCGATGATATTTTCATACAAAGCAGTCATTTGATGGAATTTGTTGCCAAATGCAATATCCTGAGTTGTGACAGAGATTTCAGAAGATTTCTCATGTGTCGTTCAAGTTAAAAATTATAAGGTTTATATTTCAGATTCCCAGCTTTTTAGGATAACATTGGGATATTTCGAATTTGAAGCGACAGATCAATCGCAATTCATCATTAAGAAGATAAGAAGATATAAAAAACGGCGGAAATCTTTGAACATTATTTCCCTAAGTTAAACGAACCTCACGAAATCTTGCAAGAACTTGCGCATCTGCATTTAATGATTTATAACCGAGTTTCAATTCAGTTTGATTACTATTTTTTAAGTTATTTGAGAAATTAGAACAAAATTTCGTATACTCATCAACGAAATAATTCGTTATATTCAGTCGCTTTTGTCTAAATTTACAGGAAACGAAAGACAAAATTTAATTCGACCTGGATTTCTTCATCGGAGAGTAGAAAATCCTATCGAACTTTTTTGACTATTTTCGTTGAGAATTGGAATTTTGAACTTTCCCTAATTTAGTTTGTTCGATTTTTCTTTTATCGAATTTCGTTCATTCATCCTGCTATTTCACAGGAAAGCTCTGGAAAGTGATAATAGTCCATCATACAGAGTGTCTCAAGATTATTGAAAATAAATTTGGATATACACTCCATTCACTTCAATAACATTATAAAGCCTGTAGCATGAAGATATTTATTCGGTCTTTTCTTCTCAAATTGACCTTTTTACGAGCTTGTTGTAAGGAACAGCGCGTTATCATTTCGCCACGATGTCTTTATTTTTCGAATTTTGAGCCGAAAACGGTCTTGAACGATTGAGTTGAACTCCCTGAAATAGAATCCTTGGTCAAATTCAGTTCTGTCCGTCTGGCCGGCCGTAGGTGCTCTTACTTTCGAGAGGAAGGACCTAGAGTCTTGAAATTTTCAGGTTAGGTTTTGTTCCTGATTATTTCGGTTGAGTTCGTTAATGGTGAAAATCTGCCGCATGGTTTTTGTGTTACAGCCATTTGAAATTTTGATTTTCCATTTTCTCGAAAAATATTCATCTGATCGAATGAAACTTGGTTGGCAATGAACAGTGTCAATAAGAAGAATTATCCGTGGAAAAATTTGAAAAAAATTTTTTTTTATAATTTTCTCATTTGAATTTCACTGAAATTTCCAAGTCGCCATTTCGCAATGTGTACAAGCGCGTAAAAGCGGCTGACTTCACGTCAGTGCGTCAGTTTTTTTTCATTAAGTTATGACACAATCGTGCTTAATTATATTCCAAAGGATGTCGTTTTTTCACAATACAAATCACATGCTGCCTTCTCTCCGGTTTATATAGAACAGACTTATACGTATATTTTTGTTTTTTATTACAGAAAGTTGACCAGAAGAACTGAACAGAACATTTATTGTTCCAATGAACGTTAGATATCACCATTTCTATGGTTTCATTCACCATGGCATCCTTCAAAGCCTACTTAAAGATAAAGTTGACAATTCAAAATTTCGAACTAAACAAGAAAAATTTGCTATATAGTTTTTTTTCATTCAAGCGGACAATTGCAGCAAATTCAATTCACGTCATTGAATTCTTCGTGATGAGAAGTTGCTGCGAGAATGTTTCACAGAAATGAAAAGCACTATTGCTGAAATAATATTTTCGGAAATCACCCGGTAACTGTGTATCGGTGACAGCTATGGAATAACGGTTTTAGCCTATCAGTTTCTCATGGAAATTGGCCCTCAGAAACCGACATAGGTTTTCATCTATCTAGTATAGAAATAGGAATTCCCATTCAAAAGTGTCTAATTTGGCCCACCCTGTACAATTTCGTACGAAATTTCATGATGATCGTGTCATTAGTACAATCATCGAGTGTTCAAATACTCAATGGTACAAATCTGGAAAATCTGATATTTTCTTTTCGTTCACGAAATTGAACATAAGCATAAAAGCTGCTGACGACAAAATAAACTGCTCCACATGACTTAATTTCCAAAAAAATATAGTTAAAATAAGATTTTTGTGATGAAAATTCATATTAATATGATTTCAAGTTGCAAGTTAATTTTAGCCTGTAGGTCTGCAGCGTATACAGGGTGGTTAAGAAAAATCGAGCAAAATAACGAAATTTTATTTCCAGAGAATTCAAGCATTTTAAGACTATCAATACAATGTATGGCCTACACGGGCATCAATAACAGCTTGACATCTTCTTTGCATACTACACACGAGGTTGTTGAACATTTCTTGAGGAATTTGGTTCCATAAACGGGGCAGAAGCTCTCTCAGATCATTTAAGGATTCTGGGGTAGGTTGATGATTATCTAATCTTCTTTGGAGCATATCCCATGCATGTTCTATGCAATTCAAATCTGGTGAGTGCGGAGGTATTGGTAAATGTGGAATACCAAGCTCCTCGCGCGCATTCTCAACTATGGCTGCACGGCGCGGTCTAGCGTTATCGTCTAGAAATTGAAAAGTTTCACCAATAGCAGCGTGAAAATTTGGCACAACATTGTCAATGACATGCACCCTATAGTGTAAGGCGGTCATATTCACAGGACAAATGTGTAGATCTGTGCGCCCGTTGAAACATATCCCGGCCCATACCATAACACTACCCCCTCGGAATGGATGGACTTCTTGGACAAAGCGACGATTACGGGGTATGCGTGGGAAAAGGACACTACGCCATTGATCGTTCCAATTGATATGTTGCCTTGCCCATTCCAGTCTTTGACGCTTATGGTCACGTGTTAATGGAACTCCTCTTAATGGACGTCTAGAACCTAGATTCACCTCTCTCAAACGTCGTCTGATGGTTTCGATGGAAACTTGGACCCCATCTGCATTTTGAAGAGTATTCCGTAGCCTTCTTCACGTAGATGTAGGGTTTCTTCTCGCCGAAACGGTGATGGAACGATCCTGAGCAGGTGTTTTTTTTCGTCGCCCACCAAGCCTTGGTCTTTCCAACACGGAACCTGTCTCCCTGAACCTATTCCAAAGTAGGGATATCACACTTTGGCTGACTTGGAGCCTTTCCGCTACAACAACCTGAGTTAGGCCACCCTGTAGCATTCCGATTGCTCTATTAGCCTCAGCGTTTGTTAATTTACGTCTTGGCATTTTCAGAAAACTTGTTTCAAATCGAAGCCGTCGATAAACTGACTTCATTTCAAAATAAGGACATTCATGAAGCATATGCAAAGAACCAAACTTCAGAAAAAAGGCGACCAGATTGACGAAATGTCTCATACTGATTTTTATTGGATCGATTCAAGTTACATACTTTTAAAAACGATTGAATACGATATCCCTAACTCTTGTGGAGCAGTTTATATCAACCATATCATAAACATATATTCTTTTGAGAATGAGCAGTACATTTTTTATCATTAACAATTCAAGAGTAGCTACGAAATTTTGTAACTGCAAATGTTCATATATGCTATAAAGCTTTATGTGACCATGAAAAAAACATTCCAATAATATTTCGACGAATGTTACTCATGTCGTTCGATTATTCGCATTTTTAATATCAATAAATGGATGGATGGAAGTAAAAAATAGCATTAATTGTTTTTTCTTGGCCGATTGGCGAATTCTTTCGAGAGAAAAATAACTGAACTCTTAATGTCGACTATTCATTTTGTTCGTCGTTTCTAATAAACAGGATCTACTGTTCATCATTCTATTTCCAGAAAAATTATTTCGAACTTACATTTGTTTGAGATGTTTCAAGGTTTGATTCGACATAATTTTAATAGTGATTGCTGTTTTCTGACGCAGTATTTTTTGCCAAGTTTCAGAACTGAAACATGGATTCGAACTGATGTACACCGGATCCGAGCAAACTCGACGAAGCTTGTTAGATTTCATCGTGATAGAATTTTTGGTCTCAAAATGTTAAATACTCAAAGGACAATGAAAGTTATCGGGCAAATTAACAATTGTTGAATAATGATGGTTTTAAGGTTTATGAAGAATTTCGTGAGGATAATATGGTAGGAAGATCACTGACTTCACGTCAGTGCATTCCTAGAAATTTTTTATTTTTCTCGAAAGTTCTAACAAAGAAGATCAAGTGTAGAGCAATTTCAAAGAAACAATTGAATCACCTTTGAAACAAGAAGTCACCCATCTCTTCTTCCCATAGAGGATCTAGGACAATAACGAAAAAAACAACTTGGAAACTCGATATTTGTTGATTAGTTTTGGACCTATTACGAAGACCAAATTCGTGAAAGAGTAAAATCCACCCAATGATTAGATATACCCATTCAAGATTTCATTTACCCAATATTTCCAAAGATACAAATTAGATCGAATTGAAATCCAGTACCTCATCGAAAAATGACAGTTCGAAGGTTCATACAGAACATCATGGAGATGATGTGATCAAAAGATTACAGAATATTGAATATTTGAAAAAAAAAATTTTTTCAAATTGCTCTAATGACACGATCATTTTCCCTGTATATTAAGCTGAAGACACGAATCTTGGTTAATATTATTTGCCAATAAAAATACACATTTTGGAATTTTTTCAACCTTGAGGTATGCTTAGAAGGAGTTGAATAGTCAACTCCTAAGATATTTTTTTTAAATTTTGTTTGGATAAAAATTTTTCTTCAAAAAAATATGGCTTAAAAGCCCAATTCCCCCACTTACTTTTCATCTTTAAAAAGTTTTTTCGAAAACTTAAGCAGTTACGAGAAAAACATAACTCATATTAAATAGCATTCTATTGAACAACAGCCAACCAAATTATGATTCAACCAGGCTAAGACTTTTACAACTAAAACAATAGCGAACAATGAACGCAGTAACACATGTGGTTTTAAAAGGAAAAGTTGTAAGAAATAATATTTTAGGGGTTGACTATTTCAACCCTTCCTTAGCATATTTCAGGATTGAAAAAATTCCAAAATGTGTAATTTTATTGACAAATAACATCTACTAAGTTTCGGGTCTTCAGCTTAACATACGGGGAAAATAAAAAGAGAAACAATTTTTTTGTTGATCATCGGAGGGGTGTAACTTTTCCGGGGGAAGTTTTTCAAAAAATTTTATACCAAATACCTACCTCAATTTTCATCACAGGATAGGCCCTCAAATTTATTTGGTGTTAATTAAATACACCCTGTTTAATGATTGAAGTAAAAAAAAACTTGAGAAAACGGGAATAAAACACAAAACAAAAGTACTTTAAAGACAATAAAAGAATATCGTAAGATATCAATATCGAAAGATATTATGTAAAGGTATTACAGGAAAATCTGTATTTTTAATATTTTACACCCTTTATCGATTAGACTTGTATGAATTAAATACCAGACAAATTCTTTGATCGCAGTTCGAAAATACAGTGACACTACGCAACTTGGGTCATAGTAGAACCTGTAATTAAACGAGTGATATAGAACAAAGTAATTCATTTTATTTTATTTTTTTCGCACTCATTTCGTAACAACCTGACATTGATGTCGATTGGAGAACATTTTGGGAATATTTTGCATTGTTTTTCAGGTTTTTCATAAAGAGAATTTTTTTTTTCATTTCAATTAGAAAGAAATTATTATTTATAGAAAACACCCTTAATGATTGCGGGATTCGAACTCATCTTGTAAACTTCATCGGAATGAGGTAACTGATTAACGAAGTGAACTGTTTCAGAGTATGTCTTTGAATCCTTCATCAGATACTAAATCGAAAATTTGTTGAATTATTTTCATTTTATTGTCTGATGAGATGAAGACTCTGAAAATTTCACAGTTTACTTCGTTGATCGTCAAAATCATTGGTTCTTTAGGCGATATGTTTTCTAGAAACTATTTTCTATGAATAATTCATCTAATTCTTAAAAGTTCTTTTTCAGATATTGGGAGTGAAAGCATAGAAAACACCTCAAAATAATGTTGATCGATCTAGCAAGCATTCGAATGGAAGGAAAATCTCCGAAAATGATTCACTCAACAGGAAGTACGAAACTCGTGCCATGGTCTTACAAAATTGAATCAGAAACCTGGCCGTGTCGAAAAACGGATTCATGGCCAAAAAAATAAAGCCCGACAGTTTATCCCCGTACATCCCGGCATTATATGACGTATGCAAACAGAAAAGCATCGGGACGTCAGGCAGGCGTCGTTTTCTGAACATTCCTCGGCGTTCTTATACATATAAATACTCGAGAACGGATTTCGAAACACTTCAATTTTTGATTTGATTTAGAGGAGAAAAGATCAGAGAATCTTGAGTGAAAACAATCATCTATTTGTTCAATTGTGATCGTCCATAATTGTTACTGTGTTTTGTGCTCACCAGTTCAAAATGTCTGCATGTGTGAATCGTGTTTTTGTGGTGAGTGGAGTTCGTCAATTCACTTCTTCAATTTTTTTGATTTCCTACAATTTAAGATGCAACAATAATGATTTCAACATGAGACGCCAAATATTTTAATTGTTGAATGTAAAAGGTACATGCGTACATGGTGTCCGGTGAATCTTAAACAAAAGTGTAACTGGTCATATAAAAAGTCATAACCATACAGGAAATCAAAGACTAACTGATTAAAATGTCGTCTTTTTCAAGATAAGGAGAATTTAAGAAATTCTCAGAGAACTGCTACGGCACTGTTTTGTGAACCATGTTAACAAATTGTTGCAGATTCGAGAAAATTCTTTTATGCTGGACATTGCTGAGAAAATAATACAATCGTGTAATATTAATAATATGGTAATACGCTCTCAGGCCTTTATACAAATGTTTCAGAAATGGGGATGAAATGCGAAATTAGATTCTGCGTATTTTAATTCACACAAATTGGACACACATTGGTTTTTGAAAAATATTATGAAACCAATTGAATACGAAAATGAAGAACCGAAATATGCGCACTGTGTTAATATAAAATATAAAATGTTCCTTGCTTAGTTTTTTGAAGAGGTTATAATCAAGTTCATTCATTATCATTTTGTTTATATTCTGGTCTAGCATAAATATTACTTATTATGCCGCAAAAGTGTTTTAGCTTCGAATTCATCTAGTTAAAATACTGAAAAATAATTCGTCCTTACGGTCGAAAGAAACAACTTGAAAATATAAAATTGTATTTTTGCAATAATTTCAAAAATTCAGATTTGGATCTTATTGAAATCAGTGCTTGATTGAAAAATGTCAGCTTGAGGGTTCATGCGAAATTTCGCGAAGATAATATGATTAGAAGATTGCAGAATATAGAATTTCTGAAAAAAACTTCTGATTTCTTTTTCAAATTGTCTAATGACATGATAATTACGATATTTCGCTCAAAGTTGTGCATTTTTAACCTAGCTTCAAAGTTTCATAATGATTCAATCAATATTTTTTGAAATTTTCCGGAAATAACGGCGATACTGAGGAAAAGCAACGTAATTTGACATACTTTTTTCCAATCTTACCAAAAATTGAAATACGATAAGAAAAAAACACATTTCCGGAAAAAATAAGAGTATTTTTCAATATACTCATCATACGATCCAAGCAAAATTTTGCACGGAGACGAGCGTCAGTATATGCTTCAAGTTACCAACGAGTTTCAATCGGATCGCCCTAGCAGTACCCGAAATATTAGAAAAATATCCTCAAAAATTCAAATGATCAAAGTAATAAAAAATATTTGAAGGATTTGGCCCATATCAACGAAATTAAGTGTCGCGTTTTGAAATTCAACCAATCCTGAACGTTTCGAGTCGATAGGATTCTCTGTGCTCACTTGATTGTGCTTAGGACCGGAAAGAATAGATTTTGACACCGAATTTATCATAAGTGAATCCAACCTAGTACTTTGAGGCCATTATCTGCTGAAAATTCGAAAATTACAGACAGTTGGACAAAACGGTAGCACACTGTTCCTTTAGAACATGCGCGCAAAAAGAGGGCGTCCAATATGTTGCAGACCAATATCGGCTCGAAACGTTGCACACAAGCGCGAAAAAATGGGAGAATTCAGCACCTATATGGACAATGAGCAAGCCTTTACCCATCCAGTGGCTAGCGAAAATTGTCCACACTGAGCAACATATCCAAACCTATTGTTAACATCCCAAATGTATTCTTTGTCGGGAACAAAGCAATTAGATTGAAGCCAAATTTATAATAAAATTTCGAGCAACTATAATATCAAAATTGGGCCAAATGCAACCCAAAATATCAGGATGTAGGCAGACATATAGCGATAAATAGATGCAACAGCATCTGCTGCGGTTTAATAAGGACTTTCATTGACCTTCACATGATTCAAAACCACTTATTATATTCTCACAATAAATTTCATTGTTGGCAAGTTTTCCCTTTATTAAGGAACTTGGCTACCTCGTGTATTTCTGAAATGCAATTTGTCACACACCTCCACATGCTCTAAATTGAATTTCTCATTCTGTATTCATGGATATTTGAAAATTATTTCATCCCTGAAAGTCAGGATTCAGCAATTTATTTGAAATTGTCATGGTTGTATTAGAAAATAGAATATTCATTCGAAAATACAAGATATTCGTTCATTCCGAATGGAAACTTGGACATCGAATTACACTATATTTTTCTCATTGCTGAAAAAATAAATGCTTCTCCTCGCTGTATGTAGGGTAAGATTTGGTATTACCGGTCACTTCGCAGACTTCAGGTCTGTGCTTTTCTAGGTTTTTTTCGATAAAGTACTGGATTTCAATTCGATCTAATCTGTATTTTTGGAAATGTAGAGAAAATAAAATTTTGAATGGGTATATCTACGGAATCATTGGGCGGATTTTACCCATTGACGAATTCGACCTTCGTAACTAAGCTCAAATTCTACTCAACAAATATTGAGTTTCTCAGTCGTTTCTACTTTTATTTTCCCAATATTTCCAAACATACAGATTAAATCTTTTGGAAATCCAGTACATTATCGAAAAATTACAGTTCGGATGTTCATAAAGAATTAAATAAGGATAATATGATCAGAAGATCACAGAATATTAAATATATTTCGAAAAAAATTTTTATTTTGATTTACTGACAGTACGATCTCAACAAAATTCCGCAAAAGCTGCGCGTTGTTATGCTCCAACCAAATGCCTAGTTTAAATCCAATAGTTCCAGTAGTTTCCGAGTTTTCACGGAAATAACCTTAAAACTTCAAAGGGTTTTAATTCCGAAACCACTTGGCCGATTTCTCCCAATAACGAACTTAACCGTCGTACTTTAAAATACGATCAACCTAAAAGTTTCAGATTGATAGGATTCTACGTATTCCCGTAATCGTGCATACGGACGGCCGGATAGAATCTATTTTGACCCCGAATTCGTCATCAGTGAGTCGTTTGATAACATTTCGGCTCAAAATCGGCCTAACGGCAACCGTAAACACAATAACTTCCGGCAGTAACAACTTAGAAACTTGGTATTTGTAGGAAAGGTTCGCACCTTAATTACGAAGGTCGAATTCGATGCTGGTCAGAACGTTACAGTCAATGGTGACCGCTATAGAGCCATGATAACTAACTTTTTCGTTCCTCAATTACACAACAATGATGTGCAACAGCTGTGGTTCCAACAAGACGGCGCAACATGTCACACAGCTCGTGTCACAATTGATTCACTGAAGGAAACGTTGGCCTCCAAGATCGTGCGATTTAACGCTGCTAGAATTTTTTCTGTGGGGATATGTGAAGTCGATAGTCTACGCCGATAAGCCCGAAACGATCGATAACTTGGAGGACAACATTCGCCGAGTTATTGCCGATATACGGCCACAAATATTGGAAAAAGTGATTGAAAATTAGACCTCCAGATTAGATTACGTCCGAGCAAGCCGTGGCGGTCATATAGCAGAAATTATATTCAAATTATAATGCCAAAGATTATCTTTTGAATTATGTCAGGTGAATGTCAATTTTAAAAATTCATCCTTGTTTTATTCCATTTCAAAGTTCCATACCTCTGAAAAAAAACTCCCTTTATAAGTACGCGTTGAATGCAGTGATATTGAAAAAAATACCACTGTCAGATATTACTCGATTCTCACCCACTTCAAATTTGTTAACTTGGTTCATTGTCCAGAGATTTCCTGGATATGAAACACTTCACTTTAGAACAAATAGTGAGGAGAGTTCTTATTTTTTCGTTTTCTGGCACAAACTCACTAATCACTTCAGCCAGGTGTGTAAATCACGTGAATTGTATGATCGATCACCTATTCTCCTTGAATATTGGCAATGTCATGACTCATATTCTAAAACAGACTATTTCTGTATTTTACCCATTTTTTCTTTTGAATTCATATGCTCGAAATCGTTCATCTCATAAAACGGGATACCATTAAATATTTTATTCTATAATTTCCTGAATCTAATAATGTTATAATATTTCATACAGTTGTTGCGATAGAGCGTTCATCCTAATTTTCATCCTAAAATTAAAAGTCGCGACATACTTTCTAAAAATTGTAGTTTAATGGTCAGCATTTTTTATGTTCCGTCAAACTGGGTAATCAACTGTGGAGAAGCAGGAACAGTTCACAGGATATTAAGACAACTGTTGAATAGATTATTCGGGGGGAGCCAATTCCTAAAGTTTTCTCAAGCGACAAAAAAACTTTTGAATTTTCCGGGTTCCCGGTGAAAATATCCGAAAGAAAGTACTAACGTGAAGTCAAGACTATTTGTGCACTTTAGCTCGAGGATACCCATTTTCTCCTTGAATATACTCATAGAATTTACAAATCTCAGAGCTATTCCTTTTGGTTCTTATATACAGTGCGCGTCAAAATCATGGAACAAATTCATTTTCTCAATTTAAAAATATTTGGTAACAAAATCCTGAAACAGGTCAATTTTGTTTCACTTTTACCAAATTTTTATGCATTTTTGAAGGATTTTTGTTGCACCCTGTGCCATCCCCATCAACCCTCTGAATTTTTCGAATAGGGAAAGTAGGTCATGTGATACTTTTTTGGCAAAGTCTTTGTATCTTCTTCACAGACGTGCAGAAATTTTCAAGAAAAAAAAATTGTTTTTTGAAAAATTAGTTAGTTCCAGAGGTTTTCGGTATGTGCACTTTGACATGGCTCATTTACTTTGAGACGATGGTACCTGATTATCTGAAATTTGTCACCGAATGAAAGTCGACCATTACAGTTTTGTTCATGCACCACTTTCAACCCCCTCACGTGAAAAATTAGATTAACTCCAGAAACTCTCCAGAAGGTACAGGAAGACTGTCAAGCGCTTGGATTATTGCATGAAGAACGATAGTGGTCATTTTGAGCATTTAATTTAACTTATCTTGTAACGCACAATGATTCTCCGGGTGTTACTTCAATGCCGAAATAACTTTCCAATGTCACGAACATGTGCATGAACAAAACAGTAATGGTCGACTTGCCAAAAAAGTACCACATGACTCACTTTCCCTATTTCCCTACTTCTCCTAAATTTAGAGGGTTAATGGGGACGGCACAGGGTGCAACAAAACTTCTTCAAAAATGCATATAAATTTGGTAAAACTGAAACAAAAATTCAACTGTGTCAGAATTTTGTTGCCCAATATTTTTCTTCTGAGAAGATGAATTTGTTCCATAATTTTGACGCGCACTGTATTTATTACTAAGCGGTTTCCAAAACTGAATATCAATCCGATTGAATATGTTTTTTAAAAATGAACTGTAACCAGCATTTATTTCTTTATATTTTGAACTTGTTGGAGAATCTTTCATTCAGGAAGTATACAAGGTGTACCCACGGTGGATGCTACTTTACGCTCGTTCGAAAAATACTAGAAATCCGTTATTTCAAATGAGATACCTTATTTATTACCACTTTTTTGCTTCTATATCTATCACTATCTGGGTGATTTTTTTTACGTCTCTCCACATTCCACATACTTTGGAGACATTAAGAGCAAACAGTACCTCGAATATAACGGGGTGACTTCTGGAGGGCAGAGTTCGTCTTATTCAAAAAATTTTTTTGGTGCAAATGGTTGAAAAAAATTGTAAGAGTACGCAATGTTGCCAATTTTTAATGTTCAAGAATTTTCGGGAAAAATGGGAAAATTACTAACAATATGGCGCATTCTCACAAATGAATTAAGTATCCCAAAAAAAATTTTCAAAAAATACTCAGTGTCGCCTGAAGAACGACACCCCGTTTTCTCCTATAAACGTCGAAATTTCTCTGAATTCTAAGATTTCACGCGGCTATTGGCAACGTTTAAACATATACACCGCGATTCAGGTTCTTGACCTTGAGATATTCACGAGTTTTAATGAAACTTGAATGTGGCTGTGTTGCCTAGTCGTAATTAAGCTCCATATTGGTTGCTTTCACGGTCACTTCAAAATCATGTATCCAATTTTAACGTTCGTCCTCATGGCCGATCTTAAACCCAATAAGTATTGAGTGGACCAGTAATACTTGAATTTCTTTGGTTCCAACAATGAAACCGAGAAAAAATCCACGAGATTTGACATATTCTTTTTCATCAACTCCGGAAGCTGAAATCCGACAACACTAAATTCATTCTACTTTTGTAAAATATAGAGGTCCAGGGTCTGCAAATTTTTTTCCACATCAGACGAATAGTTTCCGTATTATTTTTTTAATTTACTGATAATAGGATCCCATCAAAATTTTGCAAGAAGTTGCGCTTCAGCATTAGGATGTTAGAACTTACTACCAAGTTTCGATCCAATCACTTCAGTAGTTTTCGAATGGAAATGCCCTCAAAAATTAAAATTAATCATTTCTCCGAAACTGTTTGACCGATTTGGCCCATCAACTAACCTCATCGTCGCATTTTGAAAAGCAACCTACCCTGAAAATTTCAAGTCAATATGTTTTTTCGTACACACGTTATCTCACCTACGGTCGGTCGGCCCGACATAATCGATTTTGATACCGGATTCGTCATCGGCGAGTCCAACTTAGGGTTGATTCTCACTATACGTTCCGTAATCTTCGAGTATCCCTCGGTTAAAATATTTTATAAGGTGTAAATGAATTGATGTATGCACACTATAAGTCCGTCCACGTTCCGTCTAAATGACATTTTCGTCTACTAAACTTTGACGTTAATCATACGGAAGGGATACTGGGTCCCTATTCTTGAATCGGGGATGGGAGAAAATAGGCGTGTCTACGCCTTTGTCAAGGAAAAGCAGTGCATTTTTTGATGGAACGATAGAGAACACTCATAGGGGGCCTCTATTTAGAGGCCCCCTCGAAGGTTACGGAACGTATAGTGAGAATCAACCTTCAGTCGTTTAAGACCATTTTCGGCGGAAAATTTACGGACATTTGGACAAAACAATAGCACGGTATTCCCTTAAACATGCACGAAAAACTCTAGAAAGATTTTCCAACGCTTTCATCCCATACATTGATGCTGATAATGAAAAACGGCTTTCACGCTTGGTCTTTTCAAAATCCCTCAAAATATGGCCACATCCCAGAATAACTACGTATATCAAAGTGAACTTAGTATTTTGAGGTCATTATCCTCAGCCGAATTTCAGAGAAAAAACGAAATATCCGCTTGATCTTGGAACCATATCTAGAGACTTTGGAAATGCGCCACCCACAAAACGGATTCTTGCTGCTGTGTAACGATTCTACTTTCTTGGACATTCATAAATATAGAATGAACTGATGCCCGTCAACTTTTGGCAATGACCTGAGGCGAGAGAATCTCAATGTTAAGCCATTTATTTTTAATAAGTCGAATTGCGATTTTGGCCCCAGCATTCCTTGAAACTTGAAACGGTGCCAACTATTCCGCTATTCATCCCGTAATATGCATTTTATTTCACGTCACCGTCTATTCAGACATACTACATGATTATACATTGTAATGCTACTAAAACAATGCATAATTTCCATCAATTTAGTGTTTCCGTATCTATAGTATTGGAATAAATACCCCTTTTTGTTTATTATGAAGACTTTGCAGAATGCCACTGATTCGAAATAGTAGTTTCCCTAACAAGTGCGGAAAGTGACATTTCTCCCAAGATTTAGAAAAAACTTTACTTCTGCAAGCCAACATTCTATTTTGTAACAAAGGCAGTCATTTCATGGAGGTTTCCGATGTCCAAATCTTTTTTTACTTCACAAACACTATTTATTATAGAATATCGGGAACATAACCTGTGTTCGGTTGCCGAATGCAAGGATGGTCGCGCCGAAGATGAATAGAAAAAAGGTGAATTCAAAAAACCTTTACAAGCACTGATGTGAGGTCAGGAGCTTTTACTCGCTTGTTCCGTTGCCGAAGCGGTCATCTATACAAGTATTGACCCTGCCAAACGCAGATTTTTTTCATATGATCCTCACAAAATTCTGCATGAACCTCAAGCTATAATTTTCGATCGAGTACTATATTGCAATTCGATCCAAAATTTTGAACCGGTACAACTATCTGAAGAATAATTGGTTGATTCAACACATTCAAGCATTCGACCTTCTTAACTAAACTGAAAACCTACTCTACAAATATATTACTTATGTCGATTCTTTCTAAAGTTAATGTGTTTACGGTCGGCCTAACCACTGATGGTGAACAAAATAACTTCCGGAAGCTTTATAATTGTAGAGTAAGTTTGGAGTTGAATTACGAATTAGTAAAAACTATCGAATTTTCTAACTTCTAAACTTTCAAAATTTCAGTTTCGGATATTTTCAAAAACATAGATCGAATCGCCCTTCAATGAAAAATGCCACCTTGAAGTTTCAGCATAATAGGGTCTACAGAACAATGAGCAAGAAAAATGTAAGAGTCCTCCTGCATTTTGTTAAATGGAGAGAGTTATTTTGCTCATTGTTCTGTAGACCCTATTTGCCTTTCACCAGTAGATGTCTTGAACGGTCGATGCAAAGGAATACTCTATATATCTTATGTTTCGGCAAATTCAAAGAAGACATGCCTGTTTAGACTGAAACCGAGTCTTCGAGTTTTCGCTGTCGATTATATTAGAGTCGAAGTCGGAGATATCCTTTTCGAAATATATGAATTCCTCGAATTTTTCTATTGATTTTTTCCTCAGGAAAATTAGGAAATCTTATTGGGTTGAAATAAAGTACTCCGTTATGAAGTGACAGTTTGGAGGATTTAGTGAAATTTAAATGAAAATTTTCGAACAAAAAATGTTTTTTCTCAAATTTTTCCATGGATAATTCTTCACATTGCCACTGTACATGTACCAACCAAGTCTCATTTCGATCAGATAAATATTTTTCGAGTAATTGAAAAATCAAAACTTCAAATGGTTGTAACACGAAAACCATTCAGCAGATTTGGCCCATTAACGAACTCGACCGAGATATTCAGGATCAAAACCTAACCTCAGAATTCCTCTACACTCTAGGTCCTTTCTTTCGACAGTTATCGCACAAACGGCCGGCCGGCTGGACAGAATCAATTTTTATCACGGATTCTTCATCAGTGAGTCCAACCTAGTTGTTTGAGACCAATTCGACTCAAAATTCTAAAATTACAGACATCGTGAAGAAATGATAACGCGCTGTCAGAACAAGTGCGTAAAACGCGCTTTTGTTTTCCTCTAAAGGTGGCGCTATTTGAAAATTACGACTGGTCGTCCGACATTTCATGTATGAAATACTTTTGGTATATCCCAGTTTGGTTTAATTATTTAGTAGAACAAATGAAAGTAAAAACGCTATTATTATATCTTAGTCGCGCCCTTGTGATTGTTTGTCAAAGTGACGTTTTATCATCCTGACAGAATATCACCACAGACCTGATCTGTGATATCACCGAGTCTGACTACTGGTATTGAAGTTCGCGCACTAGGCTACGTTAGTTGAGTGAATTTTTGTCAACGAGAGCGGCCTCGGTGACAAGTCGTCACCTCTTACCGAATTTACGTTCGGGAATTTCTGCTGACAGTTGACATACATGATTTTGATTCTGGAAAATCGACTTACACTCAACAGTATTGTTTGAAGATTTATGCGATATTTTCTACAAAGAGGAAGATTCGAATAATCCAGAGGCTGTGTTCGGTTTTCGTCCTATTTCAGCGAAGAAAAAAACCTTTGAAAATATCCATAAAATGTATACCACTTCAATTTCGAAGAAGTGTGTATACTGATATTGAGTTGGAGATTTGTTTATTTCACTGACTGACCTTGTTTGGGCTAAGTAGATCATTAATTTTTATGCTATGCAGGCTATCATTTAATTCAGGCGAAACATGCACCTTTCTTTAATTTATATGGTGGTGCAAAAATCCTAATGAAAGAGAAATTGCCACTAGAGCAATTTAATTTAGTTTTCAAAATGGCGCAGGATCGGGTATTGTTCGCCTAAAACGTCCTTTTTGATCATTTTTTAAAGAATACCAAGATTCGTATTTCAGTCTATCTGTCAGCTTTATTTTTGAATTTTCACCCAGCGTGTCGAAATGTCACCAAAATTTCTGGATTTCGAGTTTAAGTTTTCACCTATTCATACTTTATTCAATGAGTGTAATATAGAATAAAATATGTTCTCACAAAACATACGGAAGAATATTATTCATTGATGAATAAAACCTCCGTATGATTAAACTCCAAAATGAATACTAACACGTCTAATTTTACCGATATTTCCAAGCGTATGAATGTTTTAGATCTTATCTTCGTAGTAAAATATCGGCCGAAAGTTCTTGCAGTTCATATGATAGAATATGCAATCAGATAAGAATATGTATCAGGAAGTCAAGCTACTTTGATAGGTGTCAATACGTGGATAGGTGACCACTTTGGCTAAGTATTGAAGCAAACACGAATAAACTCCCGGCTCCACGCCGGGCCTTCTTGCATAACATTCATTTCAATATGAAACAGAGACAATGGAATAAAGTAATTTGAGTTTTATTTCTGGCGTTCGTGAAGAATTTTGATCATTATCTATTTCATGAATGATGGAATCGATGATTTCGTTCTATGACAATCTCAGATAATTATTCTACCCCTTATCATTGACTTCGTTTCCTTTAGATTGAAACGAAAACAAAAATTGATTAAGACGAGAATCTTCTTTTAAGAAATTGAATAGAAGTAACTTGATATTTTACGTTCGTGCATTTTTGACGTTTCTATACGGTGCTATAATAAATCGAATTATCATGAGACAAATTTAAAAAAGATGTCGGTACATTCCCTATTCATCCGGAAAATGGAGAACACTTGGAAATTGATTGTATCATTCAAATTAAAATCTCAGCGAGATTTCGAGCAGTTAGAACTAAGAATTTATAATACCAAGACATTATGTATGTAGTAGATTGTTGAGACTGGATATGATTCAAAGGGAAAATGTGTCAAGCACAAATGAAATATGCTCGTTTATTTCACGTACCTTAACGTTCGCTACAAAACTTCTTCAACGGACGGTCTACACACACATGATGATATTTTTCATTATATCAGCTTAACACAACCCTTCTGTATTATTAAGAGAAAATTTAATCAATCAATTGAAATTTCTATGGTTTTTCATGAATGTGACATTACAAAAGCAAACTTTTTCATTATGACAGAAATATAAAGGTGGAAATTTACACTTTCGTCTAAATCGACTGTTTGAATCGTTTGTTCTGCATTGTGCAGTTTGTTTTCGCCAAAAAGTGGACAAATGAGATCCCCTCTTGTGATAAGTATCGTTTTCGCGCCAACTGCGTTAGATGAGTATGAATCTCCCAACAAGTTAAACAAATGTGTGTTGAATCCCTAAATTTCAGTTTCAGTTCGATATTTTGATTAAATCAAATATTCCGGGGATTATATACCATTTTTCTGAAAACGTCTGGTACCCAAACAAAATCTTCGAGATTTTTCGGTTTCTTTGAATTTTAGTAGAAAATCTGAAAACTATCTTTTTTCAGGACTCACCCCTCAGTTCCAAAGTCGCCCTGTTCAATGCTGTAGCTAATAAACACATGAAAAATCAAGCCATCAACCCATTTTCGAGTGATAACGTAGTGGGATCAAAACCAAAAATATCCAAAGAGGACTATGGCAAGTAAGTATATGAGTATTGCGAAGGTCTTTGTATGATGGTCTATAGAAGATGGTGTCAGATGGCATGCAGTGTGTCATTTTGCTATGGTTAATATCTCGAGCCCCATGCAAAGTCAGAAAAAATGCAAAAAGAGGTAAACTTTGGCTCGTAGCAGACATTTTATACGGTTGGCTCCAATATATTTGTGAAAACCGTAACCGTAAGCGCAACCGTTTAGTGACCTATTGTTTTGAAGGTAATTTGATGGCCTTTTCAAATATGTCATACACTTGACCTTTTTTGTCAGTACTACCGAAAAATACCACAGAATGTAGAATAGTTACGAAAACAAGAGTTGCAATGAAACATGAAAACATTGAACATTTGGAAAAACAACATAACTTCCAGATGCCATGATAAACATTTTTCCACAATATTACTGAATTTGTTATTGCATTCTTCAGTTATTTTCTTGACTTTTTTATAATAATAAATTAAAGAAGAACTAACGAAAACGGTTCAGTGTACGGCATTTTACCTTCAAAAAAAAGTGTTTTCCATTTAGATATCGGGGGTTGCTGCCATCATGATTACAGGGTAGTACAAATTGAATAGAACCAACCGTACAAAATGTCTCTTTACGAACCAAAGTTTACCCCTTTTTGAATTTTTTGTGAATTTTCCTGTGGGCCGAGATATTAGGAAAGATATACAAATAAAAGTGGAAATTCAAAATCTGGAATAAATAATCAAAATTCTACTAAATCCACTTAATCAGACAATATGCACATATTTTCAATATTTGCCATCATATATTGTTGGCTTGTATAAATGATTCATTCGAATTGGCATAAAATAAAATTTTTATCCATTTCGGATGCGGCAAAGAACTGACATCACCTGATATATCGATAACGATCAACTTAAAGTTTACTGCAATTTCCGGCTCAAAATCGATCCTGAATTATCTTCGAGTTTTGTAATGGTATAGTCCAGGTTTGTTCGGGATGACATCAGAATGGGATAATTTTTACCTCCTTTCTGACATCGTAAGGAAGGAAATTTTGAAACGTGCTAGCAAACAGAAAACTGACAACACTTGATATGTCGATTTGTGAGATGACCGAAAAATGACTTTCTTGCTTTCGATATATTCGTTTTATCTAGAAGACGGTAAATTTTTCAAAACAAAAATAACTTTTCTAGATCCGCAGTATGCACCAGTTTCGAAATACAGTACACTCTCGATTATCCGAAATAATGTGGACCAAAGTGATTTCGGATAATCGAAATTTCGGTTAATCCGAATTGTTTTTGGAAAATACGAGTTTAGGATGCGTATATGATTAGATCAACTTAAAAACATTCATGAAATATTTTACTCGAATTAATGTATTAATTTAAAAATAACATCAACAAATAATTTGTTTAATTTTTATAACTTAATTTTTTTCAAATTAGTCTGTACATAAATGCTTAACTATGTACATACATTCATAAAAGACATGTTAAATGCAACGTAAAATATGGAATATATCAGAAAATACACTTTAAAACATATGGACTTGTAACGTTTATACACATGTAGCCCTCTGTCGGCTAACCAAAACAATTCTCATTTTGGAACTTCGTATTGCCGTGAAAACCCCAGGGTAACCCCCTAACAGTATAGGTGAATCCCAGACGGCCAGATGCGTATCGTATAATGCTAATTTTTGTTCGCTGTATTTCATTTTACAAATGAATGTTAATCATTTCTCGAAATGGAATCGTTCAAAACATGAAAACATTGAAAATTATACAACATTTTGTTATGGTTCCCCATATAATTCTATAGGGTTCAAACCTGTTCGTATGACAGGACTATTGCGAATTGCGACTGATTCATCTTCTTGGAAAATGCTAACAACGTTTCTACCGGAATGAGGACTAGCAACGTACTGACAATGTGCAGATTGGTCCTCTTGTCTAAACGAAAATCTTTTAATGATCTAGAATAATGTAATGAAATTACTCGCGTCACTGGCATATCCAGTATTATATTTTGCGGAAATGAAGAAAAATTTTGTGATTATTCTATAAAATGTCTGACTTTGAAGATGTATGTTAAGTATACCTTTTTCCTGTGAAAATGTTCCATCTATATAAGATTTTGTGTCCCAGAAAAAAAATATGGAGCCTTTAGCTATGGCGATTGAAAAAAACCTCGATTATGCTGAATAGTCATGAGCATTTGATAAATATACTCTAATATTATTTTCAGGCCCCCGAAAGGATCTCTGTCTGAATCCAGAGGTTACAAGGCAACAATCGCAGTGTGTAAAGAGATGTTGGAACTCTGTGAGGTCATAGATGAAAATGGTGAATTCTTATTTACTCCTGAAGAAAAACCAGATGATCCAAGAAAAGTTATCAGCTTCGGTGAATTATTTACGGTATGTAAAAAATAAACCCCAAAGAATGGTTTATCCTTGTATGCATCAATAACAATGATTTAAGATGATCCAATTTAGATTGAAAACGAAAAACAACTTTGATTGGTCATAGTTTTTTCATCTTGCAAATTTTGAAGACATGGTTTATCCTGAGATTTTTCGACGAGTTCTTCCTTCCTTGAAAACATATTTTCGGCAATATGCAGTTTTAGATAATTGTGCTAAATTGACCTAAAAATAGATCTTATTGGTTGAAGTCATTTTTAAAGGATTCTGAAGAAAAATATTCAATTGACTGAATTAAAAAGGATGCCATCATTCCCTCAATTTTGATACCAGCAAAGCACTAATTTCTTAATGAAAATTTTTTTTTGCAGATATATACAGGGATCTCGGATAAAGTTGTTGGCTTGCTTCTTAGAACCAGAAAATACAAACTAGTAGAATTTGAAGGAGAATGCTTATTCCAAAGAAGAGATGACCATATTCCAATAATCTTATTGAAACCAATATCAGAAATTCGGCTTATTTTCAAAGAAAGGATCGATGCAGCCAAACAAGCACTGAAAGAGAATGAAGAACAACAAGATCACATCTTCTAAATCAATAGTTTAAGGATATAGTCGAAAATATGCCGGAAAATCTTTAATGAAAACTCCAGTAAGGATAATTCCGAAGGAAAAACAAGTATTCATGACTGAATCGACATAAAATTCCATAGAAAATTTTAATGTAAATATTTATCGAACTCATTCAAGAAAGGGAGTAGTTTATCGTTTCAAATATTTTGATAAATGCATCTATGTAATCATTCATAATTTATTATCTTTCCTTAGTGTACATTAGAAAATTCCTCAAAATTGATAGTGCTATTCATTAATGAGCATTTTGAATAACGATCACTTTGAATGACTGGAACGATTGGGGTTTGCAAATATGATCAATAGGGATCCATAACAGGTGAAAGGTATGAGTTAAAACAACAACTGAAAAGTCATGGGTGAAAATCCCATCTTAATAAGAGGATAATTGTCAGGCCAAAAATGAATATTGGTATGCCATTGAGAAAGCCTTACCAGAAAAAATCTGTAGGATCTTCTATGAAGATCTGGGAGGCCCATTATAATCACTGGATTCTGATCATATTTGAAACCTTCCATTGCAACCATGGACGTAAAAGGAAAACATTCAATGTTGCGAAATAATATTGAATAAATGTATTATATTCTTAGAAATCAGACCACTGCTGTTAAAGTGGTTTTCGATTCTATAGATTTCGAAAACTAAATGATATATCAGTAAAACATGTGAAACAAGAATTGGAATGTGAATGAGAGATATAATGAAGTGATATAAATTTTCTTTAAGAAAAAGATACATACCTCCTAGTTTAGTTTTAAGCTAATTTGTGTATTGTATGCGTTAAGTGATACATTGTTGAGATGAATTTAATATAATATTTTTTGTATCATGAGCATTATTTATCCAATCAGTAGAATACAATAAATACCCTGGAAAAAATACTACTAAATTCAAATGAAGAAATTCGACGTCGCTACAGCAATTTATCTGAATGTTAATAAGAAGTCATGATATTAATTTTGTATAAATCTTATTTCTATAACGCAATGTGAATCTTCTGAACCGAAAGTGTATTAGAAAAAAAGAAAAACAATATGTTCAAGAACCCACCGTGCACCATAGTCATAAGCAATATATACTATGCTAATCATGCGACTGTGATGCTTAGTGTTTACACTTCCGCATATTACTTTTACACCTGTAACAACTAGCAAGAATTTGTAATATTTGTATACCTATGTGAAATTAACAACATGTTCTGAAAACCGAAACTACCACTCGTGGTGGTATATTTCCACCATGCACCAGGCTATCACTCATCCTAATTAACAAGTTTCCGTAAAATACTTTTGCTTTTAAGAAATGAATCGAAATCTAATAAAAGTAAGGTTAAATTATGATTATTTGACAGAGCACAGAATGAAAATATTAATTAATTAATTAATTCTATGGAGCACACGTGATTTTCGCGGAAAAGTGGGTGATGTTCTGATGTTATCCAGTAACAGTTTTCCATGTTATCCAGTAACAGATTGTTTGAACTTTCAAACTATTCCAGTAATAACATTGTTGTTTTTATAGTAAGGTTATAAAAGATAACTAATATAGTGCCAACAACAATCAGAGAATTGAAGAAGAAACAATGATTTGTTTTCTTATTATTATGACTTTGATTCCGAAATGCCCCTATTCAAAAAACACAGATTGACTGTCGGTCTAATGCTTAAGACTAAGCGTATGTTTATTACCATTGTTTAAAGATAACAGCATTGTTTGAGGACATTGTTAAACCAATGATAATTGGTTTAAACAATGTTATTACGTAACGATTTTGATAAAAAAATAACTAAAAACAAGAATTCAAATGTTTGTTCTACGTAAACAATGACTTTATTATTGTTTGAATGAGTAATGCTTCAATGAACGTAACAATCATTTGCAGAAGGAACTAAATATTCCACGTACCTTTTCAATCCACTTGAAATACTTTCAAACTTGCACAGAACTTAGCACTTAAAAAATAACAGTGAGCCTTGTATTAATCTTCATCTACGACTACGATTCCAAAATGTCAACACAAAATCGAGTTCGTTAATCTGTATTTTATTGAATTGTAGCGCTGAGCAAATAATTCTTACAACAAAATTTACAAAAGTTGAAAGCGATCTATCGATAGTCGACTCTTTATTTTGAAAAATATACGACTATCCGTATGCATCCTATATATCAATGATCTATCTAATAATAATGAAATTTTTGCGGAGATTTTGGAAAATTTTTCTTCTTCTTCTTCATTCATTGGTAGGTCTCCAATAAAAAATTCTCCAGGATTATCGAATTTTGTGTCGTACCATCTTTATACGTACTAGTACAATTAATATATGAATTACATGATTATGCTTAATTTTCTGAATATACCATCTAAAGAAAATTCGTTTACATTAAATTTTCCGATTGTGCTTAACAGAGTTGTCAAAAAATTGTCCTACTGACACCAAGAATCCTCAAGAAAATGCAAAAATCGTAAATAATTTTGAACCTCTTATCCAATGATCTAATGATATATACTATTTATTATTATATTATTAGATCATTGCTCTCATCCTAACAACTGGAAGAAATTATGGATCATTACAAAACAAGTCAGGGGCTTTTACGCGCAAATTTTTTTCTTGATACATGCCTCACACCTCATTGTGAGGTGTTGAATGTTGAATTCGAGGGTAAACAAGGGGGGAGCTCATTCTCCCAATATTTCCGGAAATACAGATTCCGAATTGAAAAAATCCGATACTTTCAGTTTCAGAGTTGAGAAATTTTTGCAGAGGAACAATTTTCGGCTGCACTTTCGCACGTGGCCAATGACCGATTTTTACGTAGATATTTTTGAATATGCTGTTTTTTACAGGAAATTCATTGGTAATAGTCTTAACTCTAGGGGATTTCTTGTACGGGTGATATGAATTTTTAAGGTTTGCATCTTTCCCATTTACCTCCATGTTTAGTACATAAATTTTTGAGGTTATGTCAAAGAAATCATAGAACTAAATGTTTATCTACACAGAAATGTTAAAAAATAAAATGAGTATTCATAGTAATTTCATTAAAATTTGAGATTGGAAAAACCTATTAATATGAAACAACATATCCGATATTATTTATTATAAATTTCTGATGAATATCCTAACTGTCCCCCAACAACAGATTGAATGTTAGGTAGCTTTAGAAATAATATAATGAAATATATTTCAATATTCATCTTCGGTAATCTTTGAGTCATGCTCAAACAGTGTCATTTAGGGAGCATCGCTGCCAGATTGTGCAGGAGCCTAATTAGGTGGAATCGAGCGGAATTTCATTTTCTTATTCTTCAAAATCTGGCCTTATAAATGGAACGATCGTAGATTTTTTTTCTGTTGCTTGGAGGTGGAAAATTTCTCAAAAAGATCAGTTTATCTGGTTGAATTGTGAAGCAGACATTTTAATAGTAATCGTAGTATCTATCGATTTAGCCTCCAACTGTATTCTATAGGATTTTACTACGGTTAATATTACATATTATACTCTGTACATATATTCATTCAATTAATTTATACTCTCATGATCATCCAAAGCTGAAATCATTTTTTATATAAATGGGGTTGGCGGGAACTCGAACGATTTCATGTTACAAAATTCATTTCTATGATATTCCTCTGCTATAGTAATAATTGCTCAATCTGGCAGCGATGCTCCCCAAATGACACTGTTTGAGCATGCGTATATCTTGTTATGATTCTCACTTGTCGAAACTCAAAGATTCATCGGTCTTTGGAATGATCGAATTCACATAATATTTTCTCAAATTCATTACTTTCCCAATGCAGATTCACATTTTGAAAAATAAGTAATTACTACGACCTCTTTGTAGAGAGGACAACGTTGTGTAGTTATCTGACAGGAAAATGACTATAACCTAACATTTTCAAAATATACACGGTGAAATCTGTCAGGATGTCATGGCCAACTGGGCTACTTTATAAAAGTGAATGGAGTATATATTTATATTTGGTGTTACCGTGTAAATGTAATTGTGAAGGCACTATTGCTCCGATTCGAAATTCATTCAAGTTCAAGGAAATAAAATAATTTTATTGTCTACTTATTATTTTTTCTGAAATTCAAGTCAAAATTAAGTACCTATAAAAGAATATTGGATATGGAACAACTCGTATTGAAATATATAGGCAATATAGCATCTTGAGAAAACTGCTATATTACCTTATTTCCATACGTAGTTTTGTTTCATTTCAATTTCGAATAGAGATATGCATTTTCAATAGGAAGCATTTCGAATTTTCGCGCTCATTAGTTCCAAAAATCACCGCCAGAGGGCTATGATGGTACCATAAACGCCCGCTTGGAGCCGCTGAACTGAAAGCATTGACCATTTTAGAGAGGGAGTTTCCGTTCTATTGGGAACTTCTGCGAAGATGCCAGCGCCCTAACGGATAAATTTGGAACCTGTCCAAGCTAGTAGTTTTATGTAAACAAACCTTAGAAATATGGTGGAGAACGAATATTTATTAAGCAGAGCTTCAATATTTAAAGAAATTATTATAGTTTTGTGTAAGATTTCTTGAGAAGGAACTTTTCGTTTGGATCACGATATAAAATCGTACTTTAAATCGTTCCTGGAGGATAATTTCGGTGTTATTTTAGTGTAATAGTGTATGTTGCTTGGTGGATCAAAATGAACCAATATCTAAGTTTACTTGAATTTCTGGAAAAAAGGCGCATCAATTAGTAATTTAAGGACTCTTATTTATGTGAAGAAGTGCTGAATGCAGGTTATATTATGTGGTAAATCTAGAATCAGTCCAAATGATATGACTTTTTCTTTGTTTACAAACGAAGGAATCAATAAAATGAAAACAGATATTCTGCTTTAGTTCTTTTGCATGGTATTTCTAAAGAAAAGGAAACAGATAGATATATAATTGATTTCATTTTTATATTACAGCAGCTCAAGATACACATACAAAATGAAAAATGTCACAGCCGGTTCAACCAACCTATATAAGGAAATGAAAAGTATTGAGGTATTTATATGAGTAACTTCAGCTATTATCAACTCTAACAGTATATCCAGTTTTTGTCAGGTTTTCAACCAGATCACTCTTTTAGAATATGATTTTGTGTAGTATGTGAATTAGGTAGCTGCAGAAGTGCTCAGTAGTTTCTCTGCAGCATTTTCCTTCAAAATCCTCTCATTTTTATTTACACCTGAAAACATCATGACATGAAGTTCTTTCGAAATAAATACATTGTAGGTAATTTACCTTTATGAAAATAAACATCTTCAGAGAAATGCAGTGAACATACTTTCATGTATTTCGTGACCTGTTTTCCAATCTTCAATTTCTAAAGCTAGGCCTTCTTCTATCATTGAGTCCCCGCCCAATACTGTTTCCAAATTAACTTTAATTTCATTTGGCTTTGAAAAAAATGAAAACTAGAGGCACTAGATGATACTTTCTTCTTTGACCATGAATAACATTGAGTTGAGGCACACAACAATAGTCATTTCGGGAGGATGCCATTTCGAATTAATACGATAGGAATTTTTAATCGGAAAGAAAGGAATCGATTGATGAATATTACAAACACTTTCGGTATTCCAAAATTTCAACTCTGAGAACAACACAAAAGCTCGAAAATGAACTCCAAAAGTGAGCAAATTACGTTAGAATAACAGGCACGTCGAAAAACTACTAGCTTGGAAGTGTTCGAATTTCTATCACCAGAGGGCGTATCGCTTAGCAGTAGTTGCGAATACATATGTGTTCTGTGGAGAACGAATATTTATTGAGCAGAGCTTGAATATTTTAAGAAATTATTATAATTGTGTAAGATTTCTTGAGAAGGAACTTCTCGTTTGGATCACGATATAGAATAGTACTTTGAATCGTTCCTGGAGGATAATTTCGTTGTTATTTTAGTGGATGTTGCTTGGTGGATCAAAATGAACCAATATCTAAGTTTACTTGAATTTCTGGAAAAATAGGCACCTCAATAAGTAATTTAAGGACTCTTATTTATGTGAAGAAGTGCTGAATGCAGGCTATATTATGTGGTAAATCTAGAATCAGTCCAAATGATATGACTTGTTCTTTGTTTACAAACGAGTGAATCAATAAAATGAAAACAGATTTTCTGCTCAAGTTCTTTTGCATCGTATTTCTGAAGAAAAGGAAACAGATTGGCATATAATTGATTTCATTTTCATATTACAGCAGCTCAAGATACACATACAAAATGAAAAATGTCACAGCTGGTTCAACCTACCTTTAAATAGAAATGAAAAGAATTAATGTATTTATATAAATAACTATTATCAACTCTAACAGTATATCTAGTTTTTGTCAGGTTTTCAACCAGATCACTCTTTTAGAACCTGATTTTGTGTAGTATGTGAATTAGGTAGCTGCAGAAGTGCTCGGTAGTTTCTCTGCAGCATTTTTCTTCAAAATTCTCTTATTTTCATTTACACTTGAAAACATCAGGACATGAAGTTGTTTCGAAATGAATACATTGTAGGTAATTTACCTTTATGAAAATAAACATCTTCAGATAAATGCAGTGAGCATACTTCCATGTATTTCGTGACCTGTTTTCCAATCTTCAATTTCTAAAGCTATGCCTTTCTTCTATCATTGAGTTCCCTGCCAAATGCTATTTCCAAATTAACTTTACTTTCATTTGGCTTTGGAAAAAATGAAAACTAGAGGCACTAGACGATCCTTTTTTCTTTGACCATGAATAACATTGAGTTGAGGCACACAACAATAGTCATTTTGGGAGGATGCCATTTCGAATTAATACAATCGAAAATTTTAATCGGAAAGAAAGGAATCGATTGATGAATATCAGAAACACTCTCGGTATACCAAAATTTCAACTCTGAGAACAATACAAAAGCTCGAACTCCAAAAGTAAGCAAATTACGTTAGAATAACAGGCACGTCGAAAAACTACTAGCTTGGAAGTGTTCGGATTTCTATCGCCAGAGGGCGCATCGCTTAGCAGTAGTTGCGATTATCTAAGTTATTTATAATGAATTAAAATCTCTGGTGATCAAAGATTAAATCTTTGCTGGTGATTGTTACAATGTTTTGTATTCAAATGTAACAGCAGGCAAAAATGCTTAATGACCTAATTAACCTTTATAAAATACTATACATAGACAAAAAATTGACTCTTCACGAACTAACATTAATTCTAGGCACTAGAATTTGGAGGGGAGAAATGAGAAATCGAATTGATAAAATTATATTTCAATCAAGATTTGCAATTTATACATAAATGACAATTAACAATGAACGAATATAAAAAAAGCGATAGCACCAAAGTTCATTAGAACTTCTTAAGCAATGAAGGCTTTTTGTAACATAAACTAGACAACCTTCTTCAGTCATAAAATATACAAACTATATAGAATTAAAATTTCATACGTATATATACATAAACTTGAAAAATTTTTACATCAAATGTAAATCATGTAGGTATTGGAATAGTTTTATTTATCTAACCTAAAAATCAATAAAGGAAGTTTATATGAAGAAAAACTATCATTTAAAACTCAGGTGGAATCTGAAATAATCTATAAATGTTCATACATATCCGATAAAACAAAAGTTATCATCAGATATCTATAATTTTGTGAAGTGTAAATATAGCTATGAATACTTCTTAATGTATCATGTGAGTCCACTTTTATTGAAATGCTCAGAATATAAAATTACTCATATAAAATTATCTCTCACTCTTATTTCCATACAATAATATATTGTTCTCAATATTTTGAAAATACATCAGCCCACTTATGTTATGAACAAAATCATAAAAATTCAGATAAATAAATTTGTTGAAAATATATATCCAAAAGAATATTCACTTCGATTAATAGAAATTATTCAACAATTTTTCATTGTGTTAATACGAAGTTTTAACATTTGAGAAACATAAATCTCGGGCAACTGGGACCAGAGTGATATGATATTAGATAAGACTCAAATCGACTATAAATAATAAAATATTCTCCAATTGTGAAATATAAATAAAAATATAATATAATGTGACTAGCCCATAAGTGAAATTATGATATAAATAAAATAAGTATCATCTCAATAATACACTTCATAGTATATGAAGATAAATATTTTCTAGAATATGAACATTTCAATTCTCAGTAGGCATAAGTTTTCGTGATTCAATATTACATGCACTGGAAAAAAGGAAGTCGAATTTCTTTCTGGCAAAAAGTTCAAATGCATCAACAATTTCAACTCCATTATGTGGATATAGTTATAAGATAATGGGACATTCAACGTGTAAAATGGTTCATTTTAGATCTGAATACATTGTAGGTAATTTACCTTTATGAAAATAAACATCTTCAGATAAATGCAGTGAGCATACTTTCATGTATTTCGTGACCTGTTTTCCAATCTTCAATTTCTAAAGCTATGCCTTTCTTCTATCATTGAGTTCCCTGCCAAATGCTATTTCCAAATTAACTTTACTTTCATTTGGCTTTGGAAAAAATGAAAACTAGAGGCACTAGACGATCCTTTTTTCTTTGACCATGAATAACATTGAGTTGAGGCACACAACAATAGTCATTTTGGGAGGATGCCATTTCGAATTAATACAATCGAAAATTTTAATCGGAAAGAAAGGAATCGATTGATGAATATCACAAACACTCTCGGTATACCAAAATTTCAACTCTGAGAACAATACAAAAGCTCGAACTCCAAAAGTAAGCAAATTACGTTAGAATAACAGGCACGTCGAAAAACTACTAGCTTGGAAGTGTTCGGATTTCTATCGCCAGAGGGCGCATCGCTTAGCAGTAGTTGCGATTATCTAAGTTATTTATAATGAATTAAAATCTCTGGTGATCAAAGATTAAATCTTTGCTGGTGATTGTTACAATGTTTTGTATTCAAATGTAACAGCAGGCAAAAATGCTTAATGACCTAATTAACCTTTATAAAATACTATACATAGACAAAAAATTGACTCTTCACGAACTAACATTAATTCTAGGCACTAGAATTTGGAGGGGAGAAATGAGAAATCGAATTGATAAAATTATATTTCAATCAAGATTTGCAATTTATACATAAATGACAATTAACAATGAACGAATATAAAAAAAGCGATAGCACCAAAGTTCATTAGAACTTCTTAAGCAATGAAGGCTTTTTGTAACATAAACTAGACAACCTTCTTCAGTCATAAAATATACAAACTATATAGAATTAAAATTTCATACGTATATATACATAAACTTGAAAAATTTTTACAACATCAAATGTAAATCATGTAGGTATTGGAATAGTTTTATTTATCTAACCTAAAAATCAATAAAGGAAGTTTATATGAAGAAAAACTATCATTTAAAACTCAGGTGGAATCTGAAATAATCTATAAATGTTCATACATATCCGATAAAACAAAAGTTATCATCAGATATCTATAATTTTGTGAAGTGTAAATATAGCTATGAATACTTCTTAATGTATCATGTGAGTCCACTTTTATTGAAATGCTCAGAATATAAAATTACTCATATAAAATTATCTCTCACTCTTATTTCCATACAATAATATATTGTTCTCAATATTTTGAAAATACATCAGCCCACTTATGTTATGAACAAAATCATAAAAATTCAGATAAATAAATTTGTTGAAAATATATATCCAAAAGAATATTCACTTCGATTAATAGAAATTATTCAACAATTTTTCATTGTGTTAATACGAAGTTTTAACATTTGAGAAACATAAATCTCGGGCAACTGGGACCAGAGTGATATGATATTAGATAAGACTCAAATCGACTATAAATAATAAAATATTCTCCAATTGTGAAATATAAATAAAAATATAATATAATGTGACTAGCCCATAAGTGAAATTATGATATAAATAAAATAAGTATCATCTCAATAATACACTTCATAGTATATGAAGATAAATATTTTCTAGAATATGAACATTTCAATTCTCAGTAGGCATAAGTTTTCGTGATTCAATATTACATGCACTGGAAAAAAGGAAGTCGAATTTCTTTCTGGCAAAAAGTTCAAATGCATCAACAATTTCAACTCCATTATGTGGATATAGTTATAAGATAATGGGACATTCAACGTGTAAAATGGTTCATTTTAGATCTGAAAATATTGAGGATTTAACATTACCTTAGCAATTCGGAAAAACTCAACTAAAAAAACTATGGATGATTCTATCATCAATGTTCATGAGAATTTTTTGCATTCTTTTTTAACGTAGAATCTCATCTTGAGATTCTATACTCCAAATTGAGTATTGTCACTAAGACTAAATCAATAAAAATCGAATTAGAACAATAACGCCACTCTTTCAACGCTGATTCGATTATTTTCCAATGTTTATCATAATGTTCATGATTTTCACGTCTCTTTAGATTATACGGAGTTTGTTTCACAGGAATGAGACAATAATTATTGTTGGAGAAGCTTATTTAATTATGCCGACGTTTCGTTGGATTTTTCCAACATTTTCAAGGCTGTAACAACATAAAGCTATTTGACACAACTGTGCATTGTAAAGACGAACAATAGAGATGACTTACCTGAATTAGCAGCTTTTAAATTGACATAGATGTAAGAATAAAAACTGGAGAACGAATCACAGAGACAAAACAAAATTCACAATCAGTTAAAAGCATAAAAATCCATCCAATTAAAACCATAAATTAATAAATAAACATGATATGTCATTGACGACGACAAACACTAGACTTAACAAATCGAGTCACAATTACTGTGTACTTATATCCATATAATATTTGAAACATATGCTGAGAATTGTTTTTACTACCCTGCGGTATTTACAATCATTGTTGCCTATTCCTGTATAAATTCAACAAATTATTATAGATCAGACTCAAATTTTGAGTATCAGCTCTTGTATTTAAGGTTACAAGATACTGTAAATACAAGAGCTGATACTCAAAATTTGAGTCTGATCTATAATAATTTGTTGAATTTATACAGGAATAGGCAACAATGATTGTAAATACCGCAGGGTAGTAAAAACAATTCTCAGCATATGTTTCAAATATTATATGGATATAAGTACACAGTAATTGTGACTCGATTTGTTAAGTCTAGTGTTTGTCGTCGTCAATGACGTATCATGTTTATTTATTAATTTAAGGTTTTAATTGGATGGATTTTTATGCTTTTAACTGATTGTGAATTTTGTTTTGTCTCTGTAGTGGTGATTCGTTCTCCAGTTTTTATTCTTACATCTATGTCAATTTAAAAGCTGCTAATTTAGGTAAGTCATCTCTATTGTTCGTCTTTACAATGCACAGTTGTGTCAAATAGCTTTATGTTGTTACAGCCTTGAAAATGTTGGAAAAATCCAACCAAACGTCGGCATAATTAAATAAGCTTCTCCAACAATAATTATTGTCTCATTCCAGTGAAACAAACTCCGTTTATCATAATGTGAATCAAAGCTCTAGGATTTTCATGAATATAGCGATTATGTTTTGTTAAGTCATTTCAATGTTGAATTCAACTGCAAGCTGGCACATGGAATTGAAATCTAGTGATAATAATGCCCAAATTGATTTCTCTCCATTGATGAGGCACATTTTAAAATAACTCCCCCCCCCTAATATTTTAAATTTTTAAAGCCAATTTAATAAAAATAATTAATTTTTTTTTCGTGGTGTCTTCAAGATAACATATTTATACTCAGGAATATCACAATATTTTTGTTTAATTACATACTATTAGGGGAATTTGCTCAAATGTGAAATTTATAAGTCCTAAAATGAGGGATATCCAAATCTTCCAACAATTTAACATATATTTTTCACTTCTAGTCGTTTCTTCTCACACCGCTGTGTATAACAAATAGATAATGAACAGACTGACTACAATAAATCATCACGTGTATCCATGATAAATTTGGTAAATGGATTGAATTATAAAAATTGAAAGACTAATGAATATAAAGGCTTCCTCAAAGTAAACAGCAAAAATTAATTCTTGTATCTTTGTATCCATTTTTCACTCTGGATAGTATTTGGAGTATATTTTTTTAGATCATTAGTCAGTATTCTAATCCATGTTAACTGTTTTAAACTTCAATTACTACTATAATTTTCAACATACCTAAATTCTGTAACATCAAATATCGACATCCAAACAGTTTTTCAACGGAATAATAATAGGTCATTATAGCAGGAATAATTCATGACAGTTTCGACAGAATTAATTTTTCAATTCAAACACTGCATGGAAACTCAATAATAATAATAATGAATCAAATATGCACATATTTTGTTATTCTCACTCAAATAAGATTTATCGTTTGAGGAGACAAATTTCTGTTGCGCTTTTAATTGTCGAGATATTCAATCCGAGGATCAATGTGGTCAGGATACTCATAATAAACAGTGGCAACTATACTCCATTCACATTTATGAAGTCGGTCAGTAGCCCTTGGAATAGGTCTATCGAGTTTTTATAATCAGAATTGAGTCAGGTTGGCACTACTGAACTGTCATCAAGGTCAAAATAATTCGGCGGACCTTGGCAATAGACGACTTCGGCCCAAGTTGCCAACCCACAATTTACTTAGCAAGTTTACTTTCACTGGGAAACGGGAATTTCAGGACAAATTCGACATGATAAGGTTCGCATTATTTATAAATAACCGTAAAACATGCCTCGGCTCTTCAAACCAGATAATTCCTTCCAAATATAGGTTTTTGTTAAGATCGTCCCCGATTGGCTGAAATTTAGGTTGGGATTCCTGATTTCATGCAAACAGTGTCAATTTTCATAGGATACGTTCCGAAAATCAACTTGGTTGTTTCGGTTGCCGATTTTCCGCTCCGTAAATATGAAATATTCGGATGGTCCCTGGAACAATCGCGTGAAAAAGGTTATTTACGGAATCTGGTTGATGAAAATGCGGTCGATTTACTGTCACCAGAACGATTTTCTATGGTAAATATCCATAGCATAGAACAATCTATGTTTACTTAAGGTTTGTTTTGGTTCCGAGTTCAGAACCACAGACTATTGGTCTGTGCTAGAACCGTCTCGAACATATCTGAACTCGGAACCAAAACAAACCTAAAGTAAACATAGATTGTTCTCATAGACCTAAAATAACATGGACGGAGCTTTAGAAAGAGAGGATTGTAACGTACATAAGAGAGAGATGGAGCTAGAAGAGGCAAATCTCTTCTAGCTCCATCCTCTTTTGAACTCTCCGAAATAGTATCTACTCTCTCACTCGTATTTTTTGAGATTCCAAGCCTCTTCTAGCTCCATCCTTTTTATCCCTAGAAAATGAATATTCTTTCTCTCTTGGATGTAGATATCAATCGATTCAGTCTAAAAGTGACGTAAAGCTCCGTCCATGTTATATTAGGTCTATGATTGTTCTATGCTATGGATATTTACCATAGAAAATCGTTCTGGTGACAGTAAATCGACCGCATTTTCATCAACCAGATTCCGTAAATAACATTTTTCACGCGCTTGTTCCAGGAACCATCCGAATATTTCATATTTACGGAGCGGAAAATCGGCAACCGAAACAACAGAGTTGATTTTCGGAACGCATCATACGAAAATTGACACTGTTTGCATGAAATCAGGAATCCCAACTTAAATTTCAGCCAATCGGGGACGATCTTAACAAAAACCTATATTTGGAAGGAATTATCTGGTTTGAAGAGCCGAGGCATGTTTTACGGGTATTTATAAATAATGCGAATCTTATCATGTCGAATTTGTCCTGAAATTCCCGTTCCCCAGTGAAAGTAAACTTGCTAAGTAAATTGTGGGTTGGCAACTTGGGCCGAAGTCGTCTATTCTCACATAATTTTATCAATGTCTCTATGGTTTGGTTTAGTTAAATACGTAAACACGAGAAAAGATAACGGCGCTTAGTTGCTAAATTGGTCTAGACCTAGCATTTTTCATAAAACGTAGAGGAATGTGCCGTATTTTCATGGCCTACCGGTTGACTTCGGAAGAGGGAATGGAGTATACAATCTTGCCAAAAATGCAGCTGTTCTTGCAGATTGCTGGATTGCAATAAGAAATAAAATGGGATGAATATCAAACTCTAGCATTCTTTCTCCAAAGTTTTCAGAAATCTGAATGTTACCATAATCTCAAAATGAACAACTAGAAATTAACTGAAAGTTTTGAATTTGAATTTCTCAACGCAATTCGTGAAAATTTTATGAGAACGATTACAAATTCTTCCTGCTAGGGATGGCCTCATTGAACTACAAGGAGTAGTTCGGGGTTGAAAGACCTAAAGTTCAAATTTGCCTAATACATCGAGAAGGTACATGAAGTGAATTTGGAACACCAATAAGTTAAATTTCTGTGTCACGTCGCCTTTCTTGGAGGTGGTGGTGGAGCCGGCAGGATTAATGAACCTAACGCTGATCCATTGTTGCCATGTCCTGAATGTTTACGCTCACAGACGGGAATGTTTTCGTAAACAGATGGTTTGATTAAATCATCGGGAGGTCTGAAAAAACTTTCCATTAACATTCAAATAAATAAGTTTCTTCCACTTTTTTCTAACTCGCTGAACACTGGCCGTAGAACCTTGAAGTGAACAATAAAAGATTGTTGGTAAAAAAACTCACCTAGGTAGACAGAAGTCCGAAACTACTCTTGGACCTTTCTTCACTTCGTTCCTCATAATAACGGCCGCAGTAGGCGTAGAAGGAACACTACTTAGTGAGGAAAGTGACGTCATGCTTCCTATACCACTGGTTCCGGAAGATAAATGATTACTGTGACAACTGTATCGAATATTTGTATATTCTCTACCCATTTGAAGAGATTTCTGAAAGGGAATGATTGATACGTTAGGTGGCAAATGTCTAAATGTAAGGTATCTGAATTGTACATTTTCCTGCAAGCCTGTAGGTTCAGGTCAGAAATTTTGGTAAACCCGCAAGATTTCCCGTCGCCGAGATATTAAAAAGATATTAACATCATTGTACTCAGTGTGTTTTTCTGAATGAAAAATGTGAAATCGAACATAGGCGGTCTCCCTTAATTTGGAAGATATGGGCCTCCAAAGTTCCAAAATGAGTCGTTTTCAGGTCCCTTTTTCCACCATAAAAACGATCTCTCACTTCATCTGTATAGTTCACAAACCACCTTTGAACCTTCAACCAACAATAAGCAACACTTTTTTCCAAGAATAATCAATATTTAATGAAATTACTGGACAACCACTTAACCTCTATTCCTTCTGATTTCGACTCAGTCTAAAAGTGAAGTTTGGCAATGGCGCGAATTTCATCGGTCGGAATCGTGCCATCGTGCGTATTCGTGAATGACAGATTATTGCTGGCGAGAAAAATGAAAAATCATGAAATATGTTCTTAGTTCTTACTGTTTACTGCGACACTCTAAATCTTCCAATAGGAGAATTCGTTTCTAATGAAATCTACAAGGTTGAAACACATAGAAATGGAATGAGAATACACCCTGAAATATATTTCAACGTACATTTTTTTCATATGTGATAGGTCGCGCCCTTATCAGATATCCAATGAAATCGAGGTTATAATATAACCCATTTAATTGGAATACCTTGAATCTCATTCTAAACTGGAACCATCTCGAAGACACAACAAAAAACGAAGTACATAACAACATCCCTATTTTGAAGGGGATAGAAAGAAAGTTCAAACGAAAATATTGAGAGTGAAACCTTGAATAAATATTCTCAATGATTTTGTTTTGATCTTAGAATAACCACCTCTTCTTCAGTGACAGAAGCATTTTCCTTACAATCATATCCTTCGACTTCGGTCATAATACGTTGGCCAGCGATGAAATGACGCTGTTGCCAAGCTCCGCTTTAACATCGAGAAGTATTTCGTAGAAATATAGGTTAAGTGGTTGTCTAAAATTTTCACTTTTCTTCCTTTAAATAATGAATTTTCTTGAAAGAAAGTGTCGCTACTCGTTGGTTGAAGGTTCAAAGATGATTTATGAACTAGATTTGAGAAGTGAGAGATCATTTTTATGGCGGAAAAAAGGATCTGAAAATGCAACAATTTGGAACTTTGGGGGCCCATATCTTCCAAACAAAGAGAGACCGCCTATGTTGGCCTTCATATTTTTTGTTCAGGAACTCACACTGCTTACAATGATGTGAATATCTTACTTGTAGCTTCGCGACGGGAAATCTTGCGGGTTTACCGAAATTTTTTTTAACTCACTTGTTCAGCCTTTCTTCTTTCAGTTATGGTTTCTATGTGGTGTTGTACAGCAAGATAAACAAACTTATATTGTGCCTCGGTCTGTACCATACCAGACCTTTGAGATCTAACCATCTGTACTGTCCTTTGTATATCTATTTCACAGTCAAGTCCTAGAAAGCGAAATTATAAATTTGTGCAAGGTTTTGCAAGTAAGACTAACTCACCATATTTCTTAAGTTGATCTAAGATCATATCTATGACAATAAAAGTTCCGGTTCGACCAATACCGGCCGAACAATGGACCAATATTGCGCCTGGTGGTTGATTCTGTGGAAGTTCTAGCTGTAGGTTTTCTTGCTGTCTGTTAACTTCATGTAAGAAGTTCAAAACACAGCCAGGATCTGAAGGAACTCCGTGATCAGGCCAAGCCTGAAAAGAAATTGAAATAGGAGCGCCGGGAAATAAATAATAATTTAGTTTCAAACAATACTTAAAAACACGAGAAACTGTAGTCTAAAAATAGATCCATGAGAAAGTCCAACAGATTGATGTTATATCAATGATATTCTTGGATCTTGAAGTTGTGAAGGATTTAATTTTTAATACCAAGATATAAGTTTTTATTACCTGAAAGTGATAGTGGTATACTTTTCTTTCACAGGTACTTCCTTCCATGCTAACCAAGAATTCCCTGAGAGTATAGTGAAGAGTAGATGATTCTGTTATATTCTTCACCATACTCTTTCCATAAATTTTCGTATCACCCCTGTCTGGCCAGTATCTAGCGCATTTGTTTTTGCCACGTTCTGTCTCTTTGGTTGTCATCACTATCACACGGCAATTTTCCTGCCATACCATATGCCAAAAATCGCCTACAGTACTCGGTAAACAACCTGTTGAGAAAAATTCATGTCATGAATAAATCTGAGCTGTTGATTCTTCATGATCTACTTTTTGCGCGCATGTTCTAGGGGAACAGCGTGCTATCGTTTTGTCCAAATGTCTGTAATTTTCGATGATTGAGCCAAAAATGGTCTCAAACGACTAGGTCGGACTCACTGATGGCGAATCCGGTGTCAAAATTGATTCTGTCCGGCCGGCCGTAGACACGCTAACTGTCGACAGAAGCAAGCTAGCAACTTGAAACTTTCAGGATAGGTTGCGCATCCGAATGCCGCGGTTAAGTTCGTTAATGAGCCAAATCGGTCGAATAGTTTCGGAGTTATAGGCAGTTGAAGTTTTGAAGTTATTTATTTTTTATTTCAGAAACTATTTGAGAGATTAGATTCAAACTTGGCATTTGGGTGAAGTATAACGACGCGCAACTTTGAGGCAAACTTCGTCAGGATCAGATTTTCAGTGAATTTAAAAAAAAATTTTTTTCGAAATTTATTTCCAAAAAAATTTTTTTTTCGGAAACCATTTATGATATTCAAAAAAAAAGTCCACTCACATTTTGAACTTCATATCTCACAGCAGTGTACCAAATTTCAGTTCGATACGATCATAAGTTTCGGAGATATCCGGAAAAAATGTATCAAATTTCGAGGTTTTCTTCTCGATATCGTTTATTTTTTCGGTATAACTCGAGAAATACTGATTCAGTCCTGATGAAATTTCACAGCTAGTTTTGAGATGCTGAAAAACAACTTCATGCGAAATTTCGTGATAATCGTGTCATCAGAACAATTTGAAAAAAAAAATTCTATGATTTTTCTTATCATATCATCCTCATCAAATTCTGTATGAAACTTCGAACTGTTATTTTTCGATGAAGTACTGGATTTCAATTCGATCTGATCTGTATTTTTGGAAATATTGAAAGAATAAAATTTTGATAGGGTATATCTACGGAATCATTGGGTGGATTTTACCCATTCACGAATTCGGCCTTCGTAATTTAGGTCCAACCCTTCTCTACAAATATCGAGTTCCTAAGTTGTTTCTTTCGGAAGTTATTGTGTTTACGCAGTCGGCCGTTTGGCTGACCGTAAACACAATAACTTCCGGAAGAAACGACTTAGAAACTCGATATTTGTAGAGAAGGTTTGGGGCTTAATTACGAAGGTCGAATTCGAGAATGGGTAAAATCCGCCCAATGATTCCGTAGATATACCCATTCAAAATTTTATTTTTCCAATATTTCCAAAAATACAGATTTGATCGAATTGAAATCCAGTAATTTATCAGTAAAAATTTCAAAAAGTACTGCCGTGAAGGCAGCAGCTTTTGCGTGCATGTTCAAATTCGTTGCTGAAGCGGTCATCTACATTGAACATGCGCGCAAAAGTTGCTGCCTTCACGGCAGTGCTTTTTAAAATTTTTATTTACTTCAAATAGATAAGGGTCAGATATGACGAAGTAATTGAAGAAGACAGACGTACATTTTGGAGCCAAATGGGACTCTTTTAAGGTTTATGCTTGAGCTCTATTTGCTTTATCAAGTTTATCGGATTAATCACATATCTATGATACATATACACTGAAAAGAACCACTAACTGGTTCAGATGGAACTAATGAGGATGAGATTATATATTTGCATAGTCAAAAATTAGATTGGAAGAAATAGTAGATAGTTGAACCTAATTGTTTTCAATAAATGTAACTAGTCAAAAGTGCCAGTGCCATAACAAAAATTCCAATGTAGTACCATTTAGCCTATTTCTAAAATAGCTGCATATGTGAAATGAGTGAGTACCCTAAGAATAAATCCTTACCTTGTGTAGCTATATATGTTTTTCCACTGGGATCACTTCCCATATCACCTATGGAATCATCATTTTTCCATCTGATGTAATTTGCATTGATGTAATCTGATCCGACAACATTCGGGTCGACATCTTTCAATTTCACTCTTGTATTGTCGAACGGTAAAATATTTTTGTATCTATTTTTATTCCTATTTTCCGGTCGCGTTCCTTCGTCCCTGGAGTACAGCAATTTCGATTCCTGTTGCTGAAGCGATTCGAATTCTTCCCAAAAACCAGCTTTGTACAGACCGCTTGGACCGTTTTCACTCTGGAAATCAGAGCAAACAGATAAAGGTCTAGGTAGGGGCGATACATATGAGACAGTTTTCTAATATTCTTGGTTCTCTGTGTAAATTGCGTTAGGTAAAACATCAGATGATTAAAAAAGCACAGATAGGTAAGATGCTAAAGAATTGAAACTCACGTTAATGAATCAATGTATTTGAAACCTGTTAGTATACAAGAACTTGAAAATATCATAAAATCTTTGAAAAATAAACAAACAAGTGGAGTTGATGGTGTGTCCAATTACATTATAAAGCAAACGTCGAGTGAGATTCTGGAGCCTCTAGGAATGGTGCTGAATAATTCCATAAAGAAAGGAATATTTCCCGACAGACTGAAGCAAGCCATAGTTAGACCCATTTTCAAGAAGGGAGATGTGAATGAGTTTGGAAACTACAGACCAATTAGTATTTTACTATCCTTTTCAAAAGTATTTGAGCGGGCCATTTGTAACCCGATAATGGCATTCCTCATGAAGAACAGAATATTCAACAGAAATCAGCATGGTTATTTGAAAAGAAAATCAATCCAAACAGCAATTTTCAACTTTGTAAAGAAAATAACGGGTGCTTTTGAGGATGGAGAGCTGGCCCTGGGTCTGTTTCTGGATCTATCGAAGGCTTAATTGCCTCGATGTTGATAAGCTCTTGCACTGAATTGGATAACATCATATTTCAGGAAACGTACTCAGCTGGTGGAGATATTCTCAGATGGAAATAGGATAAGATCAGATACAGAAGAATTGAAACTTGGAGTGCCACAGGGGAGCATTGCAGGACCGCTTTTTTTCATAGTATACCTGAATGATTACTGCTTGAGCTTTCATTGGAGTGAGGATAAAGTTGGTGCTGAGGACTATGTCGATGACAAGAATCTGCTTGTGATAGAATCTTTGTGGCCAGATCTCAAGATATTAGCAGAAGAAGTCCTACAATATACTGAAGAATGGTTTGCTAAAAACAACATGGTGTTGAATAAGAACAAAACTAACTTGATTTTATTCCACCCTCCAAATTCCAAGTTGGAGGTTCCGAGCATATGACTCTGAATTGTAGCAAGTATGAAACTTCACAGAGCACCAGATTCTTAGGCCTACACATCGATGAGGAACTGAATTGGAAACAACATATAGAACATCTGAGTAAGAAAATAGGACCATCCATTTATGCATTCAGGGTAATTGCCAAATATCTGAACACAAGAGTACTAAAAACAGTCTATCATGCAACCATTGAGGCAAAGCTGAGATTTGGTATTGTATTCTATGGTTCAGGAAATGTTTCATCTGTGTTTATACTGCAGAAGAGAGCGATAAGGATAATGGCAAATTTAAAGCCCAGAGAATCATGTAGAGGACACTTCAAGAAGAATGGCATACTAACAGTGTATGCATTGTATATTCAGGAATGTTTAATATTCCTTCATAAAAATAAAGATCTGTTTTTCCAACATTTCAATCGCAAGAAGAACCATAACACAAGAACATTGGCATTCAATCTACTAAAACATAATCTGTCTACTACGCAAAGGCAAACAGAGTATAGATGTCTAAAACTTTTTAATAAACTGCCTAGGGATATACAAAGAATAGAAACTCTTAAACTTTTCAAGAAAGAAATTTTCAAGCTGCTGCTGAATATGGAACCATATAACATGGAGGAGAACATTTCTTTTCTTGTTTTGTAAACATGAACTGTTTTGAAATAAAGAGCTTTCTTATCTTATCTTATCTTAAATATACAAGCATTTTTAATTATGGCAACCCTGGTTAGGTTTATCTATTATAGGGTCAAACTGAAATAAAAAACTTCTTGCGAGTTGCCGAGCTGTTTTTAAAATAATTCAACTAATTTTTACACGTTATTCATCTTGACATTTTACGTTCAACGCCTCTGAAGCTCATCTGTAAAATGTTTGTTGTTTATAGCTTGTTCTGCAATATTTCGTCATTGTGTTGTCCAGATTACGATAATGCAGGGTAAATGCTTACAATTCTAGAGCATGGAAGATTCTTTGAAATTGTGGAAATATATGTTTTTCTCTAATTTTTTGAATAATAATATGGATCATAACTTATTGAATGATACTTGAGAATACCTAATAAAATCATTTAATTTTTCAAACATTCATCAACAGGGAATCCTTAATTGTGAATATTACAGAGAAATTGGAGACATATTTGTATAGGTTTCAAGGAATAAGATTTTTACAAAGTATAAGGACTATTTTCGGTATTTATTGATCATAGGGTAAATCCTTCACACAAAAATTTTTGAGTAATTTGATAAGCATACACACTGGGTGCTATCACAGTATTTCACACTTTGAGTAGTTTTGTATTTTTTTCTCAAAGGAATCTAAAATTTTTTTGCATGTACGGCACCGTTTATAATTTTCAATTCTTGAAATGCGACGACCTCAGTTAAAAGCATTAGAAAATTTCAGAAAAATGATTAGTATCACTTTCTGGTAACTGAAAATGATTCTTATCCCTGAAACTGATCACCCTATATCTCCGCCAATGATCAAAATAGAGAATATATCGTACCCAAATTTTAATGCACGAAGTTTTTATACTGTTAATCAGATCCCCTGTATCCAGGAATAATCGGTTCTTAATGCATTGGTTTGAAATTCTATCGGGTTTTTCAACAAGAACTTTGTTTTTCAATGTGGTAACACCGGCACCACATGACAGTTTTGACATTTAGTTTTTTGACGTATTCGCAGTATATGCTTTGGCAATTGTTACAATGAATTCAATTTCGCTCGAAAATCGCATTAAAATAATTCAAATCCACTATGAAAATGGTCGTTTTGTTAAAGTTACATTTCGTAAAATTCGTGATATTTTCGGACAACATAAACGTCCTTCAGAGACCGCTATCTAGAATTTGGTCGCAAAATTTGAGTCGACAGGCTCGGTACAAAATGTGCCAACACCAACACGTGTTCGACCGGGTCGTTCAACAGAAAACATCGCTGCCGTAAGCCACAGTGTTGAAGAAGATCAAAAGTTATCAATTTCACGACGTTCTCAACAATTGGGGTTATCCAAAAGCACAGCATGGCGAATTTTGCGAAAGGATTTGGATTTGAAGCCTTACAAGATTCAACTGGTGCAGGAATTGAAGCTGACCGACCATTCAAATCGCCGTAGATTCGCTCAGTTCATTCAGGAACAACCTGCTGGTTTTTCTCAAAAAATAATTTTTACAGAAAAAGCACATTTTCATTTGTCAGGGTACGTCAACAAGCAAAATTGTCGCATTTGGGCTTCTGAAAATCCTAAAGCAATTATTGAGAAGCCTTTGCATGCTCAACGTGTCACTGTGTGGTGTGCTATGTGGTCTGGAGGTGTGATTGGGTCGTTTTTTTTCGAAGATGAGGCTGGAAATGCGGTAACAGTCAATGGACCACGCTATCGCGAGATGTTAACAACTGAATTTTGGCCTATTATTGATGATATGGATGTCACTGGAATGTGGTTTCAACAAGACGGTGCCACATGTCACACAGCCAATGAAACGATCAATGTATTGCAAACCAAATTTCCCGATCGCATAATTTCGCGAAATTCAGCTATGTTAAAGACAGAGTTTATACGGAGCCAATCGAATCGATTGCAGCCTTAAAACTCAAAATCCGTGATATCATTAACGAAGACCCTCCATCTTGCCAAAAAGTGATGAAATTTTGATGAGAGAATCAACGTCTGTCAGCGTGGTCGTGGTGGACATTTGTCAGATATCATTTTTCATTCATAATTGCCGAACTTTTCTCTTTGTAATACAATAAAAATTTTATTCATTTTCCACTAAATTCTTTGTTTTATTTTGTTTCAAAAAACAAAGTTCTTGTTGAAAAACCCTTTATAACCAACAGGTTATGAGTCCTATACATCGCAAGATCATTCAGATTCTGTCTATTTAAAGTGTGTTGCTCAACACAATGATAACAAAATCAGTTCTTAAGCTTACCTGTAACTGCTTCACCCTGGAATGTATACCAGATGCATTTATTCTAGTTGCATTAAAGGGTTGTTTCAAATGAACTACAGTCCCTGTGGTTTCTACCATGGGATTCTTCTTGTAATGTTCGATTAAGTCTGCCAAACTATTGAATTTTTCTCCACCTCCAACATCGTATGTATTGTCCGGAGTACATCTGATCATAACATGAGTTACCTGAAAGAAATAAACAACTCATTTTTTAGTTCATTTTTTTGGAAATGATAAAGGTATGTAAATTTCGCGATACAAATTATATTGTCTCATATCCATTCATTTCTTTATCCGGGTGACTTAAGATCAATGACTCAATGAACATGTTGTGAATATCATTTACCAAATTTGTTATATTTAATTGAATGAACAAGATATGATGAACAATAAGCATCTATAATATATCAATAATGGTATAGCGTTAACGTCACTTGAACAAAAGGAGAATTTATCGTGTTTCTATAAATACATTGTTGAGGTACGTTATGTAATGTTGTACGTTTCAGTAGTAGATATACAATATCAATTTTTTCTTTGCATGTTTACCCAGTTTTCAGTTTCTCAAATTACGTATCAATTCATTATTTTCCAACGAAAATGCCTATCATCAATGAGAAGCCTTAAACCTTTTGATATTGAGAATATTTTTTTATGCTGTAATTATGTGAAAAAATTCCGAATTTTGCCAATTCAAGGAAATGACATATTGAAGAATAATAATTTGAGATTGAATATGAAGTTAAAATTCAAAGTACAAAAATAACAATCTCCATTGCTAACAAGAAGATAAACTCTGATATTTCGTTCGGTTTGACTCATTTGAAAAAAAAAAAAAGATTCATCGACTGAAAAAAAACCTGCAACTCAATAGGCTATTTTTAATTTTGAAAAACGTTCGTACTTTCCTGAAAGACGGCCACCTTTGTAGCTATTTTCTTAATTAATTATAATAAGCTGGTAAAGCTATGCACAATCTAAATGAACAGAAACCAATTGTCACATTCATGAGAGATCATCAAATTTTGCACAAAGATTCCATGAGCATTTTCAAACTAGTTCCCAAAAACCACGAAATTTTACAATTTTTTTTCAAATATCTCTGAAAATATTAACCGTATCGAATTGGAATTTGGTACACTGCAGTGAAATATAAATCTCTAGGTTGGAGAGATTTTTTTTTCAATATGATGAATAGTTCCAAAAAAATTCTGAAAAAAATTTTTTCCTGAAAGTTTCAAGTCGATAGAATCCTGCCTACGCCCGTAATCGTGCATACGGCCGGACAGAATCGGCTTTGACACCGGATTCGTCATCAGTGATTCCAACCTAGTAGCTCGAGACCAATATTAGAAAATTATAGACATTTGGACAAAACGATAGCACGCTGTTCCCCTAGGACAAGTTTTTCCGAGAAATCAATATTTCCGGAAATTTTTTAAATTGTTCAATTTTCAGGTTTTGAAGGGTTAAAAAAAGGATAGTAAAATATTTTTAAACTTTGTGTGCATGAAGGGAGATAACTAAGAAGTGAATTGGTTTGAGAGACATTAATAAACTTTTGAGTGGAATTCATACCTTTTTTGATTATTAGCGTACAGAAAATACGGAAAAGTAAAAAGGAAATTTAGTAATAATGCAAAGAAGTATAGGAATATTTTTCAGGTCATCTACACCTATTCATTTTCATTATGTAGACACAACATACCTTATCATCGGTTCGTACTGATAGGACAAAGTCTCCTAATTTGGATTGACTTTCTCTGACTAGGAAACTACCATTTTTCCCCCTTTCTAACAGTAGTCGTTCTGCTTCTTTTCCAGATAAATGACCATGAAACCATCTGAAAAAAAAAATGAAAACATTATAACGCTGGCTTGAAAATGTCCACTTTTGGTAGAGATGTATCTTCGTGATGTACGGAAAACCATCTTGAAAGTATATTCAATTCTGCGTTATTTTGGAAGTCAGTTTCTGAAACTTTTTGCGCAATCATAAGGAATACGACTCCCGAAAGAAGTATTTGGTTTTGATAAGTCATCTCAGTTTCACTGAAAAAATAATGTTGTTCTTGAATCGTTAATTTAAGTCCATCTTTTTCAAAATCAAAATTCTGATAGAAATTTCGGGAAATCAGTGTCTCAAATTCGACATTGAGCTGTGAATAGGTTTATTTTTTTCATAATGATTCAGGAGAGGTGGCAGTCAATTCAATATTAGAAAATAAATTTTTTGTGCATTTCATTCACACTCTGTTCATAAAAATTTTCTACAAAAATTCTAGAAAAGCACTGACGTGAGGTTATGAGCACTCACGTGCTTGTTCAATTCGTTGCCAAAGCGGCCATCGATTCACGTAATGACCCTGCCATACGCAGCTTTATTTCCCGATGAAAAGATTTAGCAACCTTTCTTTCATATTCACGATAACTCCCGAAAGAAACGACTTAGAAACTAGATATTTGTAGAGTAGGTTAGGAACAAATTCGTGATTGGATAAAATCTACCCAATAATTCTGCAGATTTAGTTGAGTTTTCTTAATATTTACAAATAAATATACAGATTGTATGGAATTGAAATCCAGAACTTGATTGAAAAATTACAGTTTGAAGGTTCATGCTGAATTTCGTGAGCATATTATGATCAGATAATCGTTGAATATGGAATATTTAGAAAAAATTGAATATTTTTTTCAAATTGTTGTGATGACATTACCATCACAAAGTGTTTTACCTCAATGAGCATTTTTCAACTCTTACCAAATTTCATCATGATTGGACCAGTATTTTTTGGAGGTATCACGTAAATAATAACGATATTGAGGAAATATGGCATTTTTTCCAAATATCTCCGAAAATTAAAATCAGATCAAACTCAAATTCGATAATTTTCTGAAGTTACTAACAATATACCAACAAATATTCTGCAAGTAGTTGTGCGTTGGTATGTTACAACTACAAAGTTTCAATCCGATCGTTTGAGTGCTTCCTGAAATACATATTAGATTCCAAAAATTCAAATGACTATAAAAATCCGAAAAAGTTTGGCTAATTTGGCCCGTTAGCAAACTTAACCGTCGCATATTGAAATGCAACCTATTCTTCATCAGTGAGTCAGTCCAAATAACGATTTATGTAGGTACGGTGGAATCATTGAGAATTTTTTTTGTTCATGTTATATTTCATTTTATAATTTTTTCTTCTCATTTTTCTGAGGAGAAGCATTATTTCCTTCATCTCCCCCATTGATCTGTCCTTGATTCCGTTTGCACATGACCCCTTTTTTTCAATGTATCAAATCTGAATGAATAAATAAAATGTTCGGTCACTTCCTGAAATCTTAAATATTCAGGTTCAAGAACACTTGATGTTCTTCACTTATTTTGAGTTCCTATTATTATTCTACTAGTACCGTGACCTTTAAATAAACAGCAGTCAGTATTAACATTCTTTAAAGCCAATAAAATTGTTGTCAACAATCTTAATATATTTCATTTCAGAAACGTTCGCATAATATAGAGAAAAACACTGAATATTAAGTTTCACGTAATACAATTATGCCACAAAACGACAATTTTATTAGTTATTGAAGGAGTCAAGGCTTGTAAAGCTGAAAACCTAAGTGAACAATTTAAATTCGTAACATTTAGGAACTTCAAAATAAAGATATCCTGAGCACTCAACCTTCGTTAAATTGGAGTGAGTTGAGCCAAGAGACGTATTTTATGCAGAAATATAGTACCCACATGTGGATAGAGGAAGTAAAAGGAGTTTCCTGATGACAATACGCTATATTCGACTCAATGTTAATAGACATAGGCGTGCGATAGACCTCTTCTGATATTATTATTGTTGGATACGTGGTTTTGTAGAAAGAGCATACAGAATTGAGCTGAAGTGATTCTACAGTGTTTGAATTTGAAAATCGTGCCACCCTTGATACCTTGGCCCCTATGCAAAATTACATAAAGAATGCAAAAACAGGTAAACTTTGGTTCGTTGGAAAATCAACCCTGCGAGCATGATGACAGCAACCCCTTAAATCATAGTTGCCGGTTGGTATTATTCAACTGAACTTCTTGAAATATTCCAAATAGCAACGAAATTTGGCAAATTTTTTTCCATATATCTCCAAAAATAAATATCGGATCGAATTGAAATTTGAAACATTGTTAAATACTGACTCTGAGGTTTGTGGTGAATTTTGTTGAAATCTAGTCATGTCGAAAAAAAAAATTTCAACAAAAATTTGGAAAATTTTCGTAAGTAATATCATAAGGGCATCTAATTTTTTTCACAGGAAAAATTAGCTGCCGAATGGTATTTCACAAGACTATTTCATGAGTAACAGATTATTCTGCATGCATTATGTATAGGTATTAATTTAAAAACTGAAAAACAGGTACCTAATTTATTTCATCAAAAATACTACAAACTTAATTATATATGAGTTGAGTTCCGATATTCCTGGCCAGTACTGGCCAGTAAATTTTGACAGTTGATTTTACTGGCACTGCTTTGGTAACTGTTCGTATCAGTATGAAGCGTTTCGAAATTACTGATACTGGCCAGGAATATCGGAACTCAACTATATGGTACAATTAAAATATAAATTGCAATTTTGGTACACGGTAAGGATATTGTTTGAAACTTTTGTTTTCTGGTGTCCTAGGAGATGATAATTACGTTTGTTTTCGAAGGTATTGTAATTTTTGGTGACAACAACTGTCAAGTTTTTCCGCGGGTAAACTCGAATAAACTGCTGACAGCTCCTGCCAAACAGTTTTTCCACCTAGAAACCATTTGTAATTCAAAAGTGCGCGTTTCTGATTGGTGGAAATTACGACGAGGGAAATAGTCGAAGGAATATTTTTTGAAATTTTTCAACAACTAGATCCACACGAAATTTTGCACTGAGTTGCGCGTTGGTATTCAAAAATAAAGTAAAAAGTTCAAATCTGATCGAATCAGTCCTTCAAGGAAGATCGAGGAATTAACCTCGAAAATTTTTTCAACTCTGAAACTATTCAACCGATTTCACCCATTAACGAACTCATCCGAGATATTTGCACTCCAAACGTAATCTGACAGTTTCAAGACGCTAGTTCCTACCCTCCGAAAGTTAGAGCACATACGAACGGACAGAATTGAATTTTACCTCGGATTCTTCTTCAGGGAGTCAAACCTAATTGTTTAAGACGGCTAAGAATTCGAGAATTATAGACATTGTGACGAAACGATAACGCGCTGTCCTCTGGAACAAGCGCGTAAATAACCTAGAAAAGCACTGACATGAAGTCAGCAGTTCTTGGGCTTTTGACTTCACGTAAGTGCTTTTCTAGGTTTTTACGCGCTTGTTCTAGGAAACAGCGCGTTATCATTTCGTCACGATGTCTGTAATTTTCGAATTTTGAGCCGAAAATGCTCTTAAACGATTGGGTTGAACTCCCTGAAAAAGAATCCGTGGTCAAATTCAATTATTTCCGTCCGGTCCGTATGTGCTCTAACTTTCGAAAGGAAAGACCTAGAGTCTTGAAATTTTCAGGTTTTAATCTCGAATATCTTGGTAAAGTTCGATAATGGGCCAAATCTGCCAAATGGTTTTTGTGTTACAGCAATTTAAAATTTGGATTTTTCAATAACTCGAAAAATATTTATCTGATCGAAATGAAACTTGGTTGGAAGATGGACAGTGTCAATAAGAAGAATTACTCACGGAAAAATTTTAAAACATTAGTTTTTTTTCATATTTCATTAAAATTTCACTGAAATTTCCAAGTCGCCATTTCGCCATGTGAACAAGAGAGTGAAAGCTACTGACTGCACGTCAGTGCTTTTCTTGTTTTTTTATCAGTTATTCCCAAAAAAAACACGAGATTCGAAATGACTTTTCTTAATATCTCCAAAAATCATTATCGAATCAAACTGAAATGAAATACACTGCTGTGAAAAATAAAGCTCAAAGTCTAAGCAAAACTTTTTTTCAAATACGATGAACAGTTTCCGAAAAAAATATTTTTTTGAATTTATTGACAATACGATCTCAACGAAATTTTGCTGAAAGTTGCGCGTCGTTATACTCCAACTAACTGTTCCCTAATTATGACGGAAATATTCTAAAAACTTCAAAAGGCTCTAACTCCGAAACCGCTTGGCCGATTTTATCCATTAACGAACTCAACGGCCACATTTCAAAATGCAGCCTACCCTGAAAGTTTCATGTAGGTAGGCCCCTCCGTACGCCCGTAATCGTGCATACGGAGGGCCGGCAGGACAGAATCGATTTTGACACCCGATTTGTCATCAGTGAGTTCAACCTAGTCGTTTTGAGATAATTCGAAAATCACAGACATTTAGACAACACGATAGCACCTCTCGTGCAAATTCAAACGAATCTTCTTGTAGGACGAGCCGTGATATATTATCATCTCACTTTCTTCAAAACCCACACAGAAACTGTGCCATCCGTCGAACAATGAGATCATCCGAAAATACCGGAAGTATCAACTTAACGTTCCAATGTGTTCGGAATTAATTACATTGGGAAAATGTTCATTTGAATTAATTGAATGCTCTTTTAGAAAAAAAACAAAGGTAAAATCAGTTGTGTCGTCATTAATTAAAATGGAAATATTTCGCGGTGATTGTACAGTTCAGTTCCATTTGGAGGCGAGATTAAAATAATTGGGAGGTACTTTTACTTCTCATCTGCTAATAATGAGTCTCATCTCAATTTATTCTCACGCGCCGTTGGTAAAGCGCACATTTTTCGGGTAATTAAGGTGTTTTTTCTCAGCAGCAAGAACTTTCATTTCGTTTTCTGAAATCTGAATAGATAGGGATAATTACATTCGAATAAAGATGTTCGCAGGAGCCATAAGATCCAGATATTAATCAAAATGAATGGATATAATATACTGTTTTCATACTATTTCTCCATAAGTGAAAAAATTTAAGAATGGATTTCAACAAAGATATTCTGCAAATCCAAAGATGATTTTAGAAACTATAACTTTTCATTCATATTCTCCAGACTGGCATTTATACAACATTAGGATTAATAGGAATTGGTTCGAGGAGAAAAGAAAGCTCCAGTAATAATAAACTAACAAAATCACAAGGACGAATATCTGTCGATAAATCAACAAATATTCCATCTTTATCAGAGCTAATCATTCAATCAACCAAAACATCTACATCGAAGAAGCTGATCCAAGGATAATGACTACAGCACAGTTATTACTGATCGTCAGTCCATCTTACCTTGGATGAAACCGCTGAGTAGGTAGGCGTCTACAACAGCGCACCAAATCGCAGTATCGAACCAAGCACCGCACCGCGAAAACTTTACACCTTGTTTTTAAAAGCAAAAACCTCGATTCATGTTATCGACCGTTGTACTGACCGTAGAACTTATTTCAGCATTCTTCTCCAAACCTCATTTCGTCTTTTTACAAGCACATAATCATTTTGTATAGGTTTAATTTGTATATTTGCGATGGTCGGTGCCATGGTCAGTGCTTGGTGCTCCGTTGTGGACTCGCACTAGGGAATCTAGATACTTGTCACCTTTCAGATGGATACTGCGGTATAACTTCGTACAGCACGCCATCTTCCAGGAGCATAATGCGAATCCTACCTTCGAGTGCAGAATACTTTGATCGATGTGCATGAGGTTCATCCTTTTGTCGTATACGTCATGCACATCGATCAAAGTATTCTGCACTCGAGGGTAGGATTCGCATTATGCTCCTGGAAGATGGCGTGCTGTACGTATCATCACGATAAATGTCAGATAAATAACATTCAATATTCACAAATCAAATCGAAATCGAATCATGAATGACTAACCCTAGACGATGTTAGATAGATCGAATAATAATAATAATAAATTTATTCACCATACAAAAGGTATTATATTATACAATCTAATATGCATTTGGAGAACAAACAATAACCCCTATAGAAACCGTTAGGTTGTGCATGGGGTCAGTTGTCAGCTTCCCACGTATTTATGAAATGGTGCCCCCTAGTCGAAACAGTTCTACCAATCACAAAAAAAAACCCGCAAATCCTCCACCCGATGAATAGAGCGTGCTATCGTTATGTCCAAATGTCTGTAATTTTGGATGATTGAGCCGAAACCGGCCTCTATCGACTAGGTTGGACTCACTGATGACGAATCCGTTGTCAAAACAGATTCTGTCCGGCCGGCCGGCCGTAGACACAATAACTGTCGACAGAAGCAAGCTAGCAACTTGAAACTTTCAGGATAGGTTGCGCATCAGAATGCCGCGGTTGAGTTCGTTAATGGGCCAAATCGGTCGAAAAGTTTCGCAGTTATAGGCACTTGAAGTTTTGAAGTTATTTATTTTTTATTTCAGAAGCTACCTGAGCGATTGGATTCAAATTTGGAAGTTATGTGGAGTATGACAACGCGCAACTTTTAGCCAAATTTCGTCAAGATCATATTGTCAGTAAATAAAAAAAAAATTTTTTTCGAAATTTTTTTCCAAAAATTTTTTTTTTCTGGAAACCATTCATTACATCCAGGAAAAATTTCACTCACACTTTGAGCTTCATATTTCACAGCAGTGTACCAAATTTCAGTTCGATACGATTATAAGTTTTGGAGATATCGGGAAAAAATATGTCAAATTTCGAGGTTTTCTTCTCGATATCGTTGATTTTTTCAGTATAACTCGAGAAATACTGATTCAGTCCTTATAAAACTTCACAGCTAGTTTATAGATGCTGAAAGACAACTTTATGCGAACTTTCGTGATAATCGTGTCATTAGAACAAGTTGAAAAAAAAATTTCTATGATTTTCTTATCATATCATCCTATTTAAATTCTGTATGAAACTTCGAGCTGTTATTTTTCGATGAAGTACTGGATTTCAATTCGATCTGATCTGTATTTTTGGAAATATTGGAAAAATAAAATTTTGATTGGGTATATCTACGGAATCATTGGGTGGATTTTACCCATTCACCCATTCAAAAAGCACTACCGTGAAGGCAGCAACTTTTGCGTGCATGTTCGAATTCGTTGCTGAAGCGGTCATCTACATTAAACATGCGCGCAAAAGTTGCTGCCTTCACGGCAGTGCTTTTTGAAATTTTTATATATTTGAAGCACCCAACTCATGAATATATTGCCTTTGGTAGAAAATAACTAAATCGGAAGGGAAAATAAATATGTTGTTCTGGTGTATTGTCGCATTAACTTTTTCAAGTAATTTTTTCTGAGTTCCATAAAATGTTATCGCTGGTCATTTTGTTGAGTACTGGAGTTAATTTGCGTGAACTTAGAAACGATAGTAAATGAATAGCAAGGTCTTGGGCTTTTAAGAACGAATATATCGTCACATTTCGTGCCATGGAGTTGCTACGACAAATGGGTCATACATTTTTTTTATATAAGATCTACACTGAAAATTCTAACTCCCTGAATGTTGTAACGAGTAATTCGAAAGCCCCTGAGATGACACTAGCGAAATGTTTTTGAAAAAATGTTGTCTTCTAACATGAAATATATTCCTAGAGCTATTTCTGTGTCATTCAGTGATAAGCAACGTTGATTATCTGTGAAGACTATGAAACTACAGAACGAAACTTTTTTATTCGTGGTTTGGTTCGAATGACCAGTTGAAATCGTGTGGAATTTTTGTTTACTTATTGATAAATATTCATCCCTGAGTTTATGCTGTTAAGGGAGAAGTTTTACAAGTTATCAACTTAGCTGTGATATTTCATATCTTCGAGTTAAATTCTAATCGCTAAACACTTGCTATTTTTATATCATTTCACAGAGACAAAAAAACTCCCCCCTTATTAACTCTGGAACTGTTTCAAGTTCATGATGTCGTAAAACCCATGCTTGAAGCGTAATACGTAGAAAAGGAATAAAAGACTCAGAACTTCAAGTTTTATTGGAACCTTCATGCAATTATCAGGGTGACATGTTTCGGTAGTTTGGCTACCATTTTCGAACCAACGATCTGATTATTATTCTCTTTGGAACATTTATGGAATAATTAATTTCAGTTGAATGCTCGAAACATCTTAAAAAATTGGAAAAAGGAAAGATTCAAACAACAAACGAACAGATTAAAATCAAAATTTGAAACTAACAATTACTGGTGACATAGTCAAACAGTTAATTAAATCGTTTAGTCAGGTTTATAAAAGATTGAGAGGTCAAAAGTTAAATCAATAAATATTGAACAAAATACATATTAAAATATTCTTCTTAATGCTACAACACAAGAACTAAATAAATTAATAAACAACTCCAAATCAGGTTCTCCTTTTCCTTGTGAGTAAATAGGCTGGAGTATCAAATTTGAAAGTTTTTCTTTAGAGGGTACTAACAACTTGTAGGTACCTATCTTTTATATTGTTTGTTGGCATAGCACTCATGGGTTTGAATATTTCGACCTCTTTCAAGATTTCTTGTTTAAACCACAAATCACAATGTTGGATGACTTTAGTATTGATGTCATTCGTTAGGTTCTTCTTCAAGGTGGCAACCATAAGCAGAAATAGATTTATTGTTAAGAGTGATCTGGACTGCAATGTTGTGTATGTGGTTAGAAGTTGAAGGTCCATAAGAACGAGGTCAAAAGAACACCTAGCGAACGTCAAGAATCCTTATAACAAAAAAAATCTATTTTTGGTTGCCACCTTGAAGACCACAAATTTGAAATTCACACCAACGCTAAATTGATCCAAAATTGTGATTTCGGGTTTGAAAAAGAAATTTTGCAAGAGGTCGAAATATTCAAACACATGAGTAACATATGAACTAATAACTCTGAATGCTATGCCAACAAACAATATAAAAGTTATCTACAAAGTGTAAGTTTCCACTAAAGAAAAACTTTCAAATTTAATATCACGGCCTATCAATTCACAAGTAAAAGAAGAATATGATTCGGAGATGATGTAAAAAAACATGGTGTGCTCATCTGAAAAATGAGTGACGTCAGCAAGATTAAAATACAAAGAGTTGTATATTCTTTGCTTTGAAGTTGCATGCAAATTCAAAGCACAGAATATAAAACTCTTTATATTTTAATCAGATGAGCACACCATGTTTTTTACATCATGATTCGGAGTAGTTTATTATTGTATTCGGTTCTTGTGTTGTAGCTGTCACTCTCGATTCTTGAAGTTTTCCGATAGTGGTCATCCGAAGAATATTTTAATATGTATAGTTTGTTCCGTATTTACAGATTTAACTTTTGACCACTCAATCTTTTAACAACCCGACTAAAAGACTTAATTTACTGAATTTTATTATGTAACCATTGTAATGTATTATTATGTAACCATTAATTGTAAGTTTTAAATTTTTATTTTAATCTGTTTGATTGTTGTTCACTCTTACGTCATCTTCGCATAAAATCAAAATGTTTCTAGTTTTTTTAAGATATTTCGAGCATCAGTACGAACTTGATTTTTCCACAAATGTTTCAAAAAGAATAATATTCAGATTGTTGGTTTGAAAACGGTATTATAGCCAAAACTACCGAAACATGTCACCCTGATAATCGTATGAATAAAACTCGAAGTTTTTTAAAACTATCATTCCTCTTCCATGTTTTAATTACCGCTTACCTTTATCACGAATATTTCGAAACCATTCACAGTTCCAATTTTGCAAACTACGATACAAACACTACAGCTTCGTTCCAAAGGACAAGGGCGCAAAAATTAATTCGACACGTTATTTCATTTCATGAAATTCAAAATTGTTGATTTTAACAATTGCGACAAGAGCCATAGAACAAAAACGATTAATGTTCGCAACCAAAACACATAAATATGTCGATCCAACCAACAACCAGTTACGAAGGCGATTCAACAAATATTATTTATTTCGCTTTGAAATTCAAATTTAATTTTTTTTCCTTCGCATTCCAGTCTCCAAATGGCTGATATGTATTCTTCCCAGCGCTCCTAAGGGCTTGGATCACGCGAGTTTTTTTCTTGTTATCGTTCTCGACAATCCTCCGATCTTTGAGCGGTCTTTATATCTCACGCACAGTACATAGAAGAGACTTGTGGGTAATTAGAATCGCAGGTATGTGGAACTTGTTCGAGAGGGTATTATTATTGCGTCCAATTTGAGATATTTTATCCTCGAACAATTCGAGTTACATCATGGGAAAGCGGTGTCGTGAGCGAAATAATATAATATCTGGTCTCATCTGGTCAGCGTCTGGAAATTGTCTAGGTCGGCATAGTCAGCAGTCGGATAAGGCAAACCGAAGCTCGGGGCCCCCAAGCTGGTAGTCCAAAGAAGAACGCTGCAAATTCCTATACCAAGTTTCATCATTTTCTCAGCAAATGACCCATCAATATTTGTGTCAATTAAACACTATCACACTTTGATCTCTACAGGTCTGTTCGTTGTGTACATGAACTAGAATATTGTATACCAGTGTAAATTGCGTAGCATTGTTCGGTGATTCCAGAACATTGGCTGGAGCCTATGTGTTTTACATTTACTGAGGAGGAACACCAAGTATTCAAGTCGATTCTGTTTGCGTATTGCTATGAACCTTGCTATTCCAGTCATATTGCTATCTTTCTAATTCATAGCAAAATGACCATGATGTTATGTATTCTGTTCCGAGTGTTATAGCAATGTTCGTTATGAATTTTGTCATAGCAATATAGCTATCATGGACTTCCATAATCGGTGATTTTAGAGCTGACAACACTGTATTTTGTGACTTTAGAGCTACAAGGAAGAAGAAAATAACCCTATTTCGTGTTTTATTTTATGGTTTCGCGTACATAACCTCTATCTAAGTCTTTCATTATTCATGTAAACATAGACATAAAAAATGTTAGGAAACAAAAAGAGTCAAATTGACCAATAACCAATTTCCTGGATACCAATAGAATATTGGTTACCAGAAATCAAACGCAGCAATTTTATTCACCTTAATAATTCGAAATTCGGTAACCATTTTCGTTGGCACCTCAAAGGGATTGCTGTTGTTGAGATGATTAGATTAATCATCTCAGCTGTTGTCTACTATGCCTGTATTTAAATCTAAGAATTTTCCTTGAAATTGAATATTTTAGAGAACCTTGAACACATTTCCATTAGCACACACTTTTTTTTATTCATGTAAACATCGACTTATTCAAAAATGTACAGAAACAGAAAAACCAATTTAAGTCAAATTGACTTATTTCCTGGACACAAACAGAATATTGGTTTCCAGAAATCAAATGCAGCAATTTATGCAAGCATTACTGATTCGAAATGCGATGGGTTTTTCTGTTGGCAATTCAAAGGGATAGCTGTTGAGATCATAAGAATAATCATCTCAACTGTTGCTTACTATGCCGGTATTTTAGTCTAAGAATTTTCCTTAAAATTAAATTTCTAGAGAATCTTGAACAAATTTCTATTGGTACATACTTCCCTATATTCAATATTTTCGATTTCTTGGAAGAAATAATACTGAAACAAATGGATCTCTGTAAGATTCCCTTTCTAACCTATCTTGTTATCAAGCATAGCAAGTACTATTTTGAGGTTACTAAGATAGCAATATTGATAGCAAGATTCTTTTTGAAGTGACAGATCATAGCAAGTACTATTTTGAGGTTACTAAGATAGCAATATTGATAGCAAGATTCTTTTTGAAGTGACAGATCATATTTCTCAAAATCATTGTCAGAAAACCAATAATTCCAATCTTGTTATGACAGCAATATCTTTTTCCTAGCAATATTGCTATTTGCAAACAGAATCGACCTGATTGTGAAGCTCCTGATATAAATTCCTCCCATCAAATGAAACACTTGCCGATTTTCCAGATCCGGCTACAGGTTGTTGAAATTTCGATAAAAAAACTAGTCTTTCATCTATAGCTTTGACGTCATTACTCCGAATGTAAGGAATTTCGGTGTGAAGTTTTCTATAACTATGACACATGTTCTTCAGTTGTCGTTTCCATCCTACTTCAAACGGTTTCCTAGTTATAGACTCTCCGATTGATAATACTTCAAGAAATTGGCATAAAGAATGCATATAAAGTTTATCTCAACTCATTATAAGAATCTTCAATCATTTAAGAGTTCTTAATTATCACTTATAATTTCTCCTTGAACGTCTTCGAGATATTCAACGATGAATCTATAAAAATTCGAGAAATTTTCTAATTTTTCTGGATCCGCCCTTGAGGTAGTAGATCGTGAATTAGGCTAGGCGCGCACATACGATCTTCGGTCGAGCGACTGAATATTCGCGATCGCCAAGGAAGCAATTATTTGCGATTATTTGGTCGTATATGCGCGCATTCGTATTTAAGAGTATGTGATTCATTTTTTCATCACTAGACGATCGCGCGACAGAAAATCGCATGTGTGTTCTTGGCCTAAGAAACAGCTGATTCATGACCAAGCTTCTGGCCACTGATACAACAGATTAATTTAATTCTTATTGGTCGGAGGTATAACGTATCTATTTGAAATTTCGAATAAGACAAGCAGAATTGTCCTAAAATTGGTAGAAATCTTGTTATTGTGGCGAACAACAGGATAATGGCCGAAACCTGTGTTTCTACCCTACCGAGTGATCACCAAGATATTGAGGAGATAACCTCAAAAATTCATTAACTAAATTAACTGTCGCATTCTGATGCACAGCCAGCTAGCCAGTTATCGTGTCTTAGGCCGGCCAGCTAGACCGAATCGATTTTGACATCGGATTCATCATCAGAGAGTTAGAACTCATTTGAGACCATTTTCGGTTGAAAATTACATACATTTGCACATAAAGATGGCACGCTGTTCCTTACAAAATGCGCGCAAAGAAAACAATTGACCGCATCTTCAGTCGATCTGTTAGCAGGTGAACAAACGTATTATGCGTAGCAAAGCGCGGATATATATCTATTCGATATCGAATGATTGGAATCGATCGACCTACTCATTCTCTCATTTAAAGGTCGTTTCCATACCAAATGGAGTTTGTTTAATGAGTAAGCGAAGACATTGAATCGAATTGTGATGATAATTCATTGCAAAAACCTCGACTACGGTTTTTCGAATTTTTAAATGAATCGGTTTTCTGGATATGCCTTCAATCCAATTAAGTTTTTCCTCTTCAACCTTCTTCCTCTCGTCCAAGATATTGATTCGTCAATTCGATTAATATCAATCAATTCATAGTTGTGGTGTACCACAAGAGTTATTGAAAATAATCTTCTCTATGGGCAATTAACGCTATTGCGGTTGAATACTTTTTTAATTCAATTACGGGTACATTTTATTTGGTATTTCGTTAACTATATGAATATTAGTTCCATATGGTATGAACTTCATGGAAATAAATTTGTTGTGTTGATTACTTTTTTCATTTTTGAATTTAATTATTATCTTATGCAAGTCGATGATTTCAATTCGATATGACGAATTATTTTTGAGGGAATTAATTATTAATTTATCAACAGCTGCATACTGTTTATTGTAGAATTATCCAGATAACATCTTCTTCGTACCAGTTCGTGAATGAGCAAAATCTAAAAAATATCTCAAGTTGTATGCTGCCTACTTATGACCGAAAAGAGTGAAATATTTCTGAAAAAATTATGTGAGTAAGCAGGCTTTCTTTACGATTTGTTTCAAATTTTTGGAATTCTCTTTGGTTCTCTTATTTTTTTTTTTTTGGTCTCCTGAACTTAAATCTGGAGTCATAACTCTGGAGTCCGTCTTAGTTTCGAAGATACAGGCCCCAAAGTTTCAAATGGTCCATTTTCAGATAACTTTTTCTCTTATTATGTTTACAGTCGTCCTCACGGCCGATCTTAAGCACAATTCTTTCGTAAGAAACAACTTAGAACATCGATATTTGTAGAGTAGGTTTGGAACTTAATTACGGAGGACGAATTCGTCCAAAATTTTATTTTCCCGATATTTACAGAAATACAGATATGATAGAATTGAAATCCAGTTGTTGATTGAAAAATGCCAGATGCCAGATTTATAGGATTCTCCGTACGCCCGTTATCGTGCATACGGACGGTCGGCTGGATCTTAATTGATTTTGACACCGGATTCGTCATCAGTGAGTCCAACCTGGTTGTTTGAGACTCAAAATTCAAGAATAAGACATTTAGATAAAACGATGGCACGCTGTTTCCCTAGGACATGCGCGCAAAAAGGAACTTTTCGTGACTTTAAGGGCCCATATTTTCTAAACTAAGATAGACCGCCAAGTTTCCGCAGATTTACTGTTAGAAGACCAACTTGAGTATAAAGAACCAAAAATCTAACCCCATTTGTTATGTGCGAACAGTTACCCCCAATTCTTCTGAAACGAATTATTTCGATAAATACCTAGAAAAGCACATGAAGTCAGCAGCTTAAAAGTACGTTTGGTGGGGCCAATACGTAAATAGATGACCGCTTTGGCAACGAATTTGAACATGCGCGCGAAAGCTGTAGATTTCACGACAGTGCTTTTCTGTTATTCCGAAAAAATTACAATTCCTAGGGAAAAACTACGAAATTTGACATATTTTTTTCCAACATCTCCAACAATTATAATCGTTAAGAACTGAAACTTGAAACACGGATGCGAAATATAAAGCTTAAGGTGAGAGCAACATTTTTTTCCGAAAAAAAAATTTTCGAACAAAATCTCGAGAACAAATTATTTTGAATTTGATGACAATACGAAGTCAACGAAATTTTTCGAAAAGTTGCGAGTTGGTATACTCCAACTGACTGCGAGGTTTCAATACAATCGCTTCAGTAGTTTTCGAAATATCAGGGAAACCACCTCAAAATTTCGAATACTGTTTGTCGCATTTTGAAATGCAACCTACCATAAAAGTTTCATGTCGATAGGATTCTCCGTATGCCGTAACCGTGTCTACGGACGGACAGAATCGATTTATCGATTTCGACACCTGATTTGTCATAAGTCCAACCTAGTCATTTTGGGCCATTTCCGGCTAAAAATTCGAAAATTATAGACATTAGGACAAAAAGATAGCAAGCTGTTCTCCTATAACATGATTTCGATAAATCCAACAGGTCAATAAATGCATTCTGGAACCTTCCATCTCGCCTTCCCACAATCCATAATGATCCTTGAAAAAAATTTATTGTATCTTTGAAATGAATTAATTATTTATTGTACGATAGCCACAGGAAAATTCGAAATTCTAATAATTATCTTATTAATTATTCATGAACGTATAGTCTGCTCTAACCCAGCCGGATCTGGCGTCAATACATTCGAACAGACAGAATATCTGTGTTACAATGTAGTTCTATCAAAATAGACGAGGATAATTTCCTTTTCGCTTGCTGATTCCGAAGGTTTACCATTCAATGGAAAATGAGGTTAAATTCGACGAGAAAAAATTACATACGTAGATATATGTAAAATTATCGATATTATCAGAATATACAATTTGTCTCTGAATTAATGCGAATTTTTTTGAGGGATAGTTCTTCAGACATAATTATATAATTTTTTGTTTTTATCCAAGTTACGGTTGATTCTCAATGTACGTTCCGTAAGCTTCCAGTATCCCTTCCGTACGATTTGAGTCAAAATTTAGTAGGCAAAAATGTCATTCAGACGGAACGTGAACTGACGTATATAGCGTGCATACCTCAATTCATTTACACTTTATAATATTTTACGGGAAGGATACTGGAAGGTAACGGAACGTACAGTGAGGATCAACCTTTACTGCCCTTCGAAAATTCCTGAAAATTCAAAAACCCACTTTATTTAAGTTAATACGATAATATTTCAAAATACCCTGTATACCCTGTCTCAACAAATTATATATATATATATATATTCTTTTGAGAACGAGCATTACAATTCTAAGATATATCACAGTGTTAGCAGAGGAAATGTAAACGGGGTACCATACATATTTGCGTATGATACAAGAGCACAGATAAAAACCTCAGGAAAAATTCTGTCTCCCCGCATAAGTGTAGTAATTTGTTTATAGAAGATGGATGGCATCTTTTTCATTTGAAAATGATTTTTTCGTCATCTTGAATTCATTTCGACAAAATATCTTGACATAATATCTGAAACAGAAAGAGGGACAGAAAACCAGAAGGAAGCAGTAAATAATATTACCTACATTTGCTCATGACCGAGAGGGTCTTTCGACCAGGTTCAGTCCTCCAAGCGATGATTTTCAGATCCTCAGATAAACGAAAAACGCTACAGGCCCCTTTGTTGGGGAATCATCTCCCATAGATCCATAATTGTTCATTTCGAACTAGAAATCTAATAAAATATCGGGAATAAAGTGAAAAACTTGTGACATGTATTATGTCAGGATGACAAATTATAACGAATAGGTACGGAATCAGAGGGCGGATTTAGCCCAATCACGAATTCGACGTTCGTTATGAAGCCTCATACCTGCTCTAGAAATATCGCGACACACGGTCGTTTCTTTCGGAAGTTATTCTCTTCAAGTCAACTTGATACAGAATGCTTAAAATCTCATTCGAAATTTCAATTTACCCACCACTATTTCGATCTTGTAGAAATGGAATATAATATTTGGTTGACAAAGTGATGGCGTAAAGGTTCATGCAGAATTACGTGATTATCATATGATTAGTAGATAGCAAAAAATAATATATTCAAAGAAGAACTTCGGAAGTTTCTCCGATGAAATCACGAGGAAATTCTGCACAACATGCATCAGCATTTACCCACTAGTTACCAGGTTTCATGATCGCACCAGTATTTTTCTAGCTATTTCATAAAATCGAATAATTTGATGTTTTCTTCCAATACGTTTGAACATGATGTAACATTAAATTACATACACACAAATTTGTTGACTTCAAGGTCTGAAATTTTTCTGAAAATCAATGAATCCTCACCGGAAAAAAAAATTTTTTATAATAATATTAGGAAATTTTTCGATTTTTTATGTTCTACCCATACGATCCTCACGAAATTTTGCATGCAGTAGGACGTGGGTATTCTAGAAGTAACTTCGACGTTCAAACCTGATATCGTCAGTTCTTTTCGAGATATCGAGAAAATATCCTCAAAATTTCAAAAAGCCACGAATTTTGATTTTTTTCCCCATTTAACCGAGAATAAATATGGGATCAAACTAAAATTTGAAGCACAGCTGCAGAATTCACGGTATGTGGCAAATTCCTTCGAAGTCTGATAGAAAGATTTCGAAAAAATTGTTCCAAGAAATATTTGAAAAATTCACGAAAAAATATTTCAGATTTTTCACCTCACGAAATTTAGCATACCATTGCTTTTCGATTTTATATAACTAGTCACCACGTAGTTTCGATCTGATCGCATCAGTACCCGAGAGATTGGAGAAGTATCTTGTAAATTAAAAAAAAAAACGAAATTGGACAGTTTTTTTTCTAATCGGTGCGAAAATAAATAACGGATCAAATTGAAATTCAAAACACTGCTTTCGAATATCAACTCCAGGGTCTGTGCCAAATTTTATTTGATTCTGATCCAAAGTATACGAAAAAAATAGCTTCCAAGAAAAATTTGGAAGAGATTTTTTTTTCCATTTTCCTCAGATACAATACTCACGCATAACTCCAAAACCGTTTAGTCAATTCCGCTCATAAACGGACTTAACCGAGATTATTAGGCTCCAAACCTGAAAATATCAAAACTCTAGGATTTTTCCCTATTTTTTTAGAGCAAATGCGTACGGTAGGACAGAATAAAATTTGAGCCCGGATTTTTCTCCAAGGAGTTCAACTCAATCATGTAATTAATATAATTATTGGCAATAGATTCGAAAATTGCAGACCTTCGAGCATGATGATAAAATAGAGAAAAATTGAAAAAAATGAACCCTTGTGTTTTTTGCAGAATTTTTACGATCGGCTAAAATCGCACGGCCAATAATTCGGAATATACGCCCCGGCAAACACCAAGAATCAATCAACCTCCACCGGTATTTGTGTATCACCTGCGGCAAGGACGCAGGTAGGGTCTCGATCGGTGGACGTATCCCGTCTTCGGAAGGCGCATTCCAGAAACGCAGGTGCGAGATGAATTCTTTGGTTCCGTCGCTCACCAAAGAAGCGGAAACTGTCAGATGGAAATAAAAAGAAGCCGATTTATTACCGTGGCGGGGTGGTGGCTCACAATTCGAGGCTTTTGTTGTCGATCTTCAAAAGAGGTGAAATTCTGCACGCACAACTAGCTGCATGTGTTGCGCTGGATATTAAGTATTTTGCATGTAACACGAAATATAATATTTTCATGTTTTTCCCAATCTATTCCGATACAAGAAGATAATATATGCTTTAACACACATTCATAAATCACGAATTTTGAATAATCCGGTATTTACACGTCAAAGCACAATTGTACGATCGATACTGCCGAACTTGTCCATCGGCTTGGAAAAATGGAAGGTATACGAGAATAGAGAGTTGATATGACGGAATGGTTGAAAATTTTCACTCTTCAAATGAAGTCGTTGCAAGAAAAACGATTAGAAGTGGAAAAAATTGATGCAGTTCTTTCGAGAAGCTGGCGATGTATCATAGGCAATTCCCATTCACGACTTCGGAATCAAGATACAAATCTACATTTAAGGCATCGAGTCTATCGGTAGATTCTTTCGAAAATTATTGGTGCGGTAGCTCAGTGGTTAGAGCTCATGCCCCATGATCATAAGGTCTGGGGTTCGAGCCCTTAGCCGGGAAATAACTTTTTCGGTTTTCAGGAGACCGTCCAACCATTCGCTGTTGGGTAAACAATTAACAGTGCTGTTCCAAACGTGACGCAAGGAATGAGTAACAAAGCCTACACAGAATACACCCGGTATCCTAACTCGCACATGCTTTAAGTTTCTGAGGGGTTTAGTTGAAGCCTAAGATAGTAGGAAAATACAAATACAAAAAAATACTGTCTGCCCTTTCAGAGACATCTGGCAAATGGTTTAATTCTATGAGATCATTATTTTTAGAATTTTTGAGAGCAAATGAGCATGGGCAATAGAATAGAATACAATAAGTTCATTCTTTTCAGACATTGAAGCAATGTGTAAGATCATCACATACAAAAGATATAGAAATGGAACAAAATGTTGGGACAATACAAAAATACTCGTGTTGGATAATTTGAAAAGAAAAATAAAAAAAATCAAAGAGTCTTCTCGCATTTTGTTAAATGGAGAGAGTAATTTTGCTCATTGTTCGGTAGAAATATACCCTATTTGTCTGAATTCACTTAAAAAAGAGGTAGAATTAAGAAACTTTCGAACCGAATAAATCTGTGTTGCTGTGTTTTGTCAAAACTATCAATGTGACAAAAGTCTCAAACCAAATCGAAAATCGAAAGAAAATCATTCTTGAAAATTTCTGCTTTGTCTGATGAAAGAGTCAGATTTGTACTCTGAAACTTCACAGTTTGCTTTCTTTATCCCTTGTATTGTTCATTAGACAATATTTTTTGCAAGGAACTGCCCTTGACAAATAGCTCTATACTGCAATCCGCAAGGGCGTTTCTCATGAAAAAAACAATTTTTATTTAATTTTTAATAGTTCTGATTCAGCTATTGGGAGTGAAAACCCATAAAAAAAACATCAAAAATGATGCAAAATCCTCGCAACATAAGCTTTAAACGATAACTAACAAAATGTTGAAAACAAAATACAAAAAATGACTAACAAATTCTCAGCCACGAATGCTTCAAAACTATAAAAACATTTAATCATTAACAATGTCTAGATCGATTTTCGAACAGTCTATCATTCAGACTCTTGTATCGTCTGGGTAAACTGTTATAAAGTTGGATATGGGCATAATTCCGAAACTATTGGACATCAAGACAGCAAACCTTCCCTTTAATCTTCAAGGGTTTAGTTATTTCCTCCAGAAATTGTAACGAAACTAACCTAGCATTTTCAAGCTTCTTCCTTCGGAATTCAGAGCGTGGAATTATATTTGACCACCAATTCTTATCAGCGAGCTGACATTCTGCGAAAAAATAGAGCTTTTGTTTCGGCGAACAAGTCTCCAAAAACATTGATCACCAAATTCTTCAAAACCCCCTTTCTAATTCTAGTTATTTTGGACGATCTTTTTTCGAGCATTACTTTGAATAATTAATTAACTCATCGCAATTAGCGATATTATTATTCTCGATCACCATTGAAATCCTTATCATTGAATATCAGACCATTCAAAAGTGAACGAACTTTGAGATTTTTACTTTCTTAGTCAATGGCTTCGTCATATTCTCTATCGAATTATGTTTTAATTTCTCCGTTAGAAATTCTCCAATTTCTTTCGGTTTTCGTCAGGAATTCAAATGGTTTTTGCACATTGATTTTTGAATTCGTTCATATTTCCCTAGCAATAAAATATTTGATGAGTGAGTGAAAACAAATGGAATTTTCGTATTAACGGAATGATATAAACTTCGTTTGTATGTCCTCGGGCGACCTACAATTAATTACTTTTTCTATTTGTCATTTATAATTTTTCTTACTCTCATTCTCGTCGAAAAGATGTTTTTGTCATTATGCTTCATTGTTGAATTCAGAAATGTAATTATATTTATTGATTCAAAGAAATTTTGGGAATATTTTGCATAATTATTCAGGTGTTTTCTAGGTTTTTACACCAATATTTGAAAAAGAAGTATTACAAATCAAATAAAATAGTTTTTTACAGAAAAAGCCCTCGCGGAATGCAGAATTCAAACTATGTGTAAAGGGCCGTTACTAGAAAAAATATGCCCTGATGAACAATATCGGAATAAAGAAAAATGAATGAATTAATACGAAATTATTGAATGAAAATAATGAAATAGTTCTGCAAATTATCTTTCTATTATTTTGTCTTCGGTGTTTTCACTCCTAATATCTAGATATTGGGAGCGAAAACCCAGAAAAAACCTTGAAAATGATACGAAATCCTCCCAAGTTAAGCTTTAATCGATACTTAAAAGAAAGGAAAGGGCCTTTTTCTATCGTTTGTTGAAAATCGTTGTATTGTTAAAATTAATTTTCAATTTTCAATAGTTCTGTTTGAGATATTGAGAGTGAAAACCCAGAAAAAAACCTAAAAAATTAGGCAACATCCTCCGAAATTAAGCTCGACATCTTTTTATTAATTCGTAGGTGTTTTCTGGTTTTTCACTCCCAATATCTGAAACAGAATTATTAAAATTAAAGAAAAATTGTTTTTCTATGAAATGCCCATGCGGATTGCAGAATTGAATTATTTATCAAGGCCAGTCTCTAAGGAGGAAAGGTTGCCTAATGAATAAATAATACCGGAACAATGGAAACAATCAACAAAGCGAACTGTTAAGTTTCAGAGTTCAAATCTGACTCCTTCACCAGACAAACTAGAAAATTTGCAGAATAATTTTCCTCTGATTATTTTCGTTTTTTGAGACTTTCGTCAGAATTGACATTTTCAAAAAACTACAGAAACATAGATTCACTTGGTTTGAATTTTCTTCAACTCTACCTCTTTTTGAGTGAATTCAGCCAAATACGGTCCATTTCCACAGAAAATTGGGGGAGATTTCTCTCTCCACTCGGCAAAATGCGACTCTTTATTTTTTTTTTCAGATTATCTTTCTTTGACAAATAGTTTAATCTTGCACTTCGCAAGAACGTTTTACCACGAAAAAACAATTTTTATTTTGAGTGAAAACCCAGAAAACACCCACCAAATAATGCAAAATTCTTCGAAAATCAGCTCGAATTAATACTTATCTTGATTTTTTTTTCAGGTTTTTTCTGGGTTTTTACCCCCAATATCTGAAACAAATTATTAAGAATGAAATAAAATTGTTCATGGAAAACACCCTTGCGGATTGCAGGATCAAACTATTTGTCAAGGGTAGTTTTTTGGAAAACAGATTGCCTAATGAACAATACAGGAACAATATAAACGATAAACAAAGCGAACTGTGGCGTTTCAGAGTACAAATCAACCTCTTTCATCAGACAAAGGAGAAAACTTCAAAAATTATTTTCTTTCTATTTTTTGTTTTGAGTTGAGACTTTCGCCAAATTGACATTTTTGAGAAAACATAGCAACACAGATTCATTTGGTTTGAAAGTTTTTTAATTCTACTTCTCTTTTTTAAGTTAATTCAGCCAAATAGGGTCTGTTTCTACAGAACAATGAGCAGAATTAATCTCTCTATTCAACAGAATGCAAGAGAACTCATCAATTTTTTTTCAAATTATCTGATTCCAACATCAGTATTTTTGTATTTTCCCAATCTATCATATGATTACCAATGGTCGAACGTAGGTACCTACATGGTTCGCTATTTGGGATTTTTGAATGTCTCTATTCCTCAGGTTGTTTTTGTGATTCATATTATTATTTCGTCTGATGAAGATGTCAGATATAGACTTTGAAACGTTACATTTCACTTCGTCCATCGTCTGCATTTTTCTCTAAATGTTCATTAAGCAAAATTTCCCAGTAGAAACTTGTATAAAATCTATTTTTATTTAATTTTAATAGTCATTTTTCATATATTGGGAGAACAAACTCAAAAAACACTTCAAAAATTAACCACCTATATTTGTGAGACTACTACCAATTTTTGAATCATCGAACGAAATTTTCGTTCTCCCAGTTGCCTGCGACGATGCATTTTTTCTTAAAGATTAACTACCAGAACCACGAATATTATGAGGCCGACTTCAAGAATTCAAGCTGGCGCAACAATTCAACACCGACTCTTTTGAATTTACGAGTTCAATACGCAAAATTCCAGCGGCGATAAAATGCAAATCAACATTTGGTCTCGGGCTCAATCCAAACTGGAATTTATATGTTTACAATTCGAATTCCAGACAAGCCAGTAGCATTCTTCGCTGCATCTGTTTTGATGAGCATGAAATAAAAAAAACTGCCATCCGAGTTGATCTGAACTGAAACCTCATTCGATTTCGCAAAGGTGTCATCACAATTAAAAAGTTGTGAAACAGTCTCTACAGTAAACAGTTGCAATCTCCTATTTTATATCGAGCAACTTCTGTGATGTCGCATTCGTGTGTTGAACTTAAATTTGAGGTTAAATCTATTACTCTTTATTAATTTGTTGAGTTTAGGTGTTGTATTATGTTTCGCTGAAAATCTGATGTGATTTGATCTATCTTATTACAGAAGCATGATATTTTGTGATAACCACATCAGAAGTTCGCTGAATTCATTTATCTGAGCGCAAAACAATTCTGATCAAATTAAGATGCATTCATGTAGTTTTTATGTAATAAACGAATACATTACATTTCATCAAGGTTTTTGACCAGATACCAGATAAGATAATAATTAGTATTTCATTGTCGGGACTCTTTAATGATAGAGATTTTATTGTCGGTATTGATATCAAGAAAAGATCTGCACTGAACATGTATTGAAAGGAAAAATTGCTTTTTGCGCACCTGTAATTTCCGAATGTTAACTTGAAAACTTGAACGATAAGGATGAACTCTGATGAACAATTCGTGGTCAACTTCAATTTGGTGAACACAAAAACTACCGACACAAAACATCCAGAGATATGTGACTTTCAAGGTACGTTTGAGCGATGAATAGGTTCGTTAACGAATAAAATAAGCCCAATAGTTTCAGAGATATAATCTCTGAATTTGAATTCTTGATATTGAAATCAAACGAGTCTACTTGATGAAGGTGAATCATTAGAAATAGAGGTTTTTCTCTAATACCTTTATATAATCTCTTATATGCATATACAGTCCGAGTAAAAACTATCGAACAAATTCGTCTTCTCTGAAGAAAAATATTTGGTAAAAAAATCCTGAAACAAGTCAATCTCTGTTTCACTTTTACCAAATTTGTATGCATTTTTGAAGGATTTTTGTAGCACTCTGTGCCATCCGAATTAACCCTCTAAATTTTTTGAAGGGAAAGTCACGTTATGTGATTTCGTTCAATAATGTCGTTCGGAAAATTATAAGAAAGAGCGCAAATATGTATTCGAAAAAGAGAAAACCATTTCGAAAATTCAGTGTAAATTTTCTGTTGATCCTAAAGTCCACTTGTCATTTGTTTCGTATGTTTGTTCAATATTTGTTTTCATGTGTGTAGATTTGTTTGGTTTATGTGCATATGAAGTAATATTCTGAATTGAATGATTTCATACAGAATATGAGTAATTGAATATGACTTTGGAATTTGAAAAGAATAATTTAGAATCTAAAAACTGCTTTACGTCCTTGAAATATACTTGGAATTTACTACCTAGTGTAAAATATTCTCACTGCTTTTGCGTCAAATTTCGATTATGATCATTTTTCCTCGGAAAACCGGAGGTGTGCCAAAGAAATTAAAACCCTCTGAATAATGGCATATTATTGTAGAATCTGAAACGAATAAGAAAGTTTTGGAAAAGCAATGTACAGGGTGTTTTTTTTTAACTGCACAATTAATCTGAAATTCTGAAATTATCACAATTGCAACCCTGTATTTTGAGAGATTGTTGCAATTATACAATGCACTCATTCAGATTGTTGTTGCACCCTGTGCCATCCCCATCAACCCTCTAAATTTTTTGAATAGGGAAAGTAGGGCATGTGTTACTTTTCTGGCAAGGTCTTTGTATCTTCTTTACAGGCGTGCAAAAATTCTCAAGAAAAAATTTTTTTTTTGAAAAATTAGTCAGTTCAAAGATGTTTTCAGTATGTGCACTTTGTCATGGCTCATTTATTCTGAGACGATGGTACCTGATGAAATTTGTCACCGAATGAAAGTCGACCATTATAGTTTTGTTCATGGACAACTTTCAATTCCATAAAACCCCCTCACGAGAATTTTTTTTTTCTCCATTAAAGGGTTCGAAGGGGTTGAAAGTTATGCATGAACAAAACTGTAATGGTCGACTTTCATGAAGTACCATCGTCTCAAAGTAAATGGGCCATGACAAAGTGCACAAACTGAAAAGATCTTACAACTAACTAATTTTTCAAAAAAAAAATGTTTTTCTTGAAAATTTCCGCACGCCTGTGAAGAAGATAAAAAGACATTGCCATAAAAAATGCTACCTGACCTACTTTCCCTATTCCAAAAATTTAGAGGGTTGATGGGGATGACACAGGGTGCAACAAAAATCCTTCAAAAATGCATATAAATTTGGTAAAAGTGATACAAAAATTGACCTGTTTCAGGATTTTGTTGCCAAATATTTTTCTTCTGAAAAATGAATTTGTTCCATAATTTTGACGCGCACTGTATAGTTTCCGGGTGTTTTTCGAAAATGTTCACATTCTCGTAGCAACTTCTTACGTAGAATTCGATGATTAAATTAATAATTGAATTTTGTGCAAACTGATAATTCATAAGACATCACTATGAAAATATTTTTTTCATATGGGACCCCCAGTATATTCTTACATATTTCAACAGAGCTTGAAATTAATGTTTCGAAAATATAGCATACTTGATATTTTTCTGGAGTCATTCAAATGTGTTGAATTCGGCCCACCCTGTACATACAATTTCATTGAAGAAATCAGGAGCTTTGGTTGATTATTTTAAATAACTGAGTGAAAATTAGATTCGACAGAAACAGTTGTGGAGATTTCAAACCTTTCAACAGTTGTAGTATTTCATTGAATTCTTGTATTTTTGCTCGGCTTATTCGAGGTGATAACGTTACCACGATTGACCAGTGAAAATATGTAGTGCCCTCCTATCTGAATTAAAATCTTGAATACCATATTTCATCAACCAACACTCTGAATTCCAATTTTTTTAAAAGCTTTTCCTTTAACGGCATATTCGCTGTTACTGGTGACTTTGCCTCGTCGTTATTTCATTCATTTTCATGTTGAGTCGTTCAAGTTAAATGGCCAATGAAGTACCAACCCCTGCGCCATTTTGCAACACACGATATTGTTACGTTTTTTACAAATATTGAAATTCCTCGGTAGAATCCCTTCTCTATCAATTAGAAATGCAACACCAATGCGATCACGTTGGTTTTCCTAGAAAGAAAGTTTACCTGAAATTGATGCAGTAATTCCTGAAATTTTCTTAAACAAACATTGAGTAAAAATATTTCTATCAACTTGTATTTTTCCTCGTGAATTTGTTCTCGGGTTCATCTTCAAACTGAGATGAGATGAGTATATCATCATATATGAGCTGTTCGGACGCCAGGGTCAAGTCTTCAAAATTTCTATCTAGTTATTTTTCACACATAATAGTTAATGAACATTTCCATTTTTCTCGAAAAGACAAGATGTTATATTCTAATTCAATATGCTGTCTTGCGAAATTTTGAAACCGAGCGTGATTGGTTCCTGACTGGGTCAAAGGAGGAAAGAACTAAGGCTCGAATGGCAAGTTGTGTTTATCGTGTCGAAGACTTTTTCATCTGAATAGACAAACTTCTTCAATAATTCTTTTTGAAACGACAATTTATAGAATCAAACATCTCACGAAATATTTCAAGGCAATAAACTGTTATGACTTGAACGGTTAACATGGTTAACAGCTCAATTTTCACAAAAAGGTTATATGAATTATTAATACACAAAATCGCTGATCTGAAATTCCTTCAAACAGGAGCAGCGGAGTAGTATCATCATTAAAAAAGCATGCTCAAAATACGACAAAAATATTTTGAAAGAATTGAAATTTCTAGGAAAATACGAATCTCGTGTGAACTCTAGATCTAGAAGATGAATAACGAATTCCTCCTCTATTTTTTTCAATGAAAATATATGAACCAGCAACAGCTCATCGATATAATTGAAGGCCAAAGAAAAATATCATACAGTAATGTTATTCACAATGAATTAACAAACAAAAGAATTGTTAATGAATGTCCTGATCTAATTAAGAGATTTTTGATGATTAAAGGTCACACATTGAAAACTTTAACGTTGAAATATCAAATTTGATTTTGATAAAATGAATTTCTATATTCCACCATGAAAAAACTAATTCTCCTAATTTTTCAAGTATCAGAAGAAACTCACAACAATGTATCATAAGTGCTAAATATCATTCGAAATTTCCAGGATGATAACCTGATCTAAGGGGGTGGCAAGTACCAAATAAGTACCGATGTGAATCGATGTTACCACTCATCAACTAGTTTTTGGATTTTCTTCAACACTCCATAATGAACGTTACATTCAATTGGAATATTTATATATGTGACATACTGTAAAAACCAAATTAAACAAGCCAACCAGTACCAGTACCGAAACCTACTCAAGTCGCTAAACCAGAAAGAGAAAAACAATCACATCTCGAACGAGGACCATGAAACCACAGCGTAAAATCATCTGCCCTTTCTTTAGACCACTCGGTACTCACCGGAAGAAAATCAGCGCCTTCCTCAGTTCCTGGACCGCTGTCGAGATGATAATTTGAGCAGCCGGTACCGCCACAATGGACGCATCCACCGGGAATGAGTACCTCGTCATTTTCCGATCACTGAAATCCCTTCACAAGAACACCTATTCCTTCCTCGTCCGAACAGAACATCAAAAAATCCGATACCGCCTTGACTCGATATCGTAGCCGATTGCAGCAGTAAAAAGCGCCAAGGAACGACCTTATAGCACTCCGGTACCCTAGTACGGCTCCACGGTAGCTATTGACGACCGACGCCGAGAATGTGTGGTATGCGAGGTACGAACGATCTCGTGATCTGCTACGGGTACTGCCGCGACAGGCCACCGGTATGGTACTATCGCGCAAGTGATACTTGTGGTACTGCCTCGAAGACTGAGTCGGAATGACTGCGAGCGGTGAGCGCTGCACCGGTCGAGCGAATTATCGATGAAAATCGCGCGAAGTTATGCGAGGACTGGATGGTTCAGTGGCGGCACCTGCGGGTGTTGCAGGTAGATAGGATAATAACTAGAAAAAAATCACTCATCCGTTAATTTTTCCACGCCGAGATCGAAGGAGAAAAATTATTGAAAAGCACTCGCCTAAAGTAAGCAATTTTTAAGTGCATGTTCAAATTCGTAATCAAAGCGGTTACCTTTTGAGGTACTGATCCCGCCAAATGTAGCTTTACTTCCTGATGATGAGTTTTGGCAATCTTCGCTTCACTGAAGTACTCCTTGAATTCTGCATGAACCTAGTATTTCAATTCGATCCGATCTGTATTTTTGGATAAGTTGTGAAAATAAAATTTTGTGTGGGTAAATGTACGGAATCATTGGGTGGATTTAACCCATTCACGGATTAAATCTTCGTTGTCAAGCCCCAAATCGATTCTACAAATATCTGGTGTCTGGATACCTTCTTCAGGAAGTTATTGTGTTTGGAGTAGATATGGAACTTGATTACAATCGGCTCATTCGTGAATTCAATCCAATGATTCCGCAGATATACCAATTAAAAATTTTATCTTTTCAAAATTCCCAAAGGATCGATTTGAAATCCAGTACTCAATATGAATATGACAGCCTGAAGGTACATGCAGAATATCATAAGGATAATATAACAATTAAATCGTTAAATATAAAATATTTGGAAAAAAATTAGAGTTTTTTAGAAATTGTTCCAATTACACGACCATAACCAAATTCTGCGCGAATTGGAGCATCAGAATTTGTCAACTAATTACTAGTACTTAGTTTCCGAAGAAATTCCAGTTTTTGGGATCATTTTCGGAAAAAGATCGACCATAACAGACATTCGGGCGCGCGAATAGTTGGAAATTTCTTAGTTAGTTTTTCGATATGTTCTTCTCAATAGCTTGCGTACTAATGTTTGAAATGTTGAATTGAATACCTGATCTCAAAATATTCCAATAATCGAAGAAAACGTTATCCTAGGATTCATGGCGATCACAACATTGATTAATATTTTTGTATGATTTGGATAAGACGAATCGATTATGGAATAACTGAAAACTAAACCAATTCTGCGACAAATGAAGAAATTCTTATTTGAAGAAGGGGATGATACAATGAGAAAATCCTCCGAGTAACTAATAAAGGGTCATTTTGTAAGCTGTCAAGTGATTTGTGTTTAGGGTCTGGCATTTCAACATGAATAGATACACGCGTGAAAAACTCTTCCAAATTGTGCAAATTTATTTTGAAAATAATGGTTCTGTTCGAAATACGTATCGCGCTCTACGTTCATTTTACGGTCAGCATAATCGTCCATCAGAGTAATTAATTCGACCAACTATGGACAATTTTCGCACAACGTTTACTCTTACTGACTGTTTGGTGTGCTTTATGGGTTGGTTGAATAATCGGTCCGTACTTCTTCAAAGACGATGCTGGCCAGAACGTTGCAGTCAATGGTGACCGCTATAGAGCCATGCTTACTGACTTTTTCGTTCTTCAATTGAACAACCATGATGTGCAGCAGCTTTGTTTTCAACAAGAGGGCGCAACATGTCACACAGCTCGTCCCACAATTGATTTACTGAAGGATAAGTTTGATAACCGCATAATTCCACGTTCCGGGCCCGTGAATTGGCCTATTGGACTATTTTCTGCGGGGATATGCGTCGCTAGTTTACACCGATCAGCCCGAAATGATCGACCACGTGGAGGACAACATTCGCCGCGTTATTCCCGATATACGGCCACAAATGTTGGACAAAGTGATTGAAGATTGTACCTTCAGATTAGATTCCGTCCGAGCCAGCCGTGGCGGTCATATGCCAGAAAACATACTTGAATTACAATGCTGAAAGATTATCTTTTGAATAAAGACAATTTCATGTCAATTTTTAAAATTCATCCTTGTTTTATTCCATTTCAAAGTTATATACCTCTAAAAAAACACCTTTTATAATAAAATATTTCTTCAATAGATCAACAAATACATTGAGTGGTTTTCCGTCTTCGTGTTTATGGAATCATACAATTTATACAAGACAATTGGAGTCACTTAAACTAGCGAAACCTTCAAAGCCATGTAGGTATCGATGAGCTTGACTTCCACCATCCTGTCAACAAAATAATTAATTTTTATTTCTATTGGGTGCTGAATTACAGATGTGATTATATTAAATTGAATAATTTAATTTCTGTATTTTTGTGTAGCTCAGTTCAGATGTCATATTAAACATGATTTTTCTGTGGTATCAACCCTTGACCATCATGTCGGAATCGAAATTAACCCAAGTGGCCAAAACACATAGAGGCTTCTCACCCAGTTGAATATCTCCGCATATCAGTTTTATGTTCCAATACTGCAGGTAGATGAAACAACGAAAAAAATCCGCCTATCGGTTCATTCCTCATCAGATCGAACAAACATTTTTATTTTCCAATTAAACAAGGATCAAATAAAGAGTTTCTTTAGCAAGAAGGATTGAAGAACTGGGTTGTAATCGGATATACATTCAATCCTATCTGAATGGATGTTTTTATTTTGAAAAACACTGCAAATTTCACACAAGAGTTTATTATTTCCTCAGTTAAATAATCCAATATACCGTTGATATCTTTAACAACTTAGAACTGAATGCGATAATTCATTTTCGATATTATTGGAAATTGTTTTTCTTTATATTTCAGGAACCACTGGTCGGAAATCATCCGGGTAAATTTTTTTAGGTTTAGTTATGCAACAGTAATCAACGTTCAGAGTTTCATGAAAATTCGGTGGTAAGTTTTCGAGAAATAATTTTTTTTTCCCCCTAACCCCCCATTTAGACCCCTTAGGGTACACCGATCCTGCTGAAAAGCTTGGAGGATTAACCTAAAGTGACACACGATTTTTCTACCAAGTTTCAAGGATTTCCGTTCAGTACTTCCAGAGAAAAGCCCCAGACAACAGACTGCGGACGGACGGATTTTTTTTTATTCGTTCATTCGAATCTACATACTCCAAAACGTAAACTGTGAAATTTTCAGGGGGGGTTAAAATTTTTTTCTCGTTGGTCGATCACTAAGGTTTAATATTTGATTTTATCAAATAATAAACCAAAACCGTATAAATCGACTAAGTCAACGCTGATATTCCAAACTTTCCCGAAACCATCCTTCTAAACAGATAACTTCGAAATCAATACCGTTGCTGGAGATGATTCCCTCGTTATCCCTATCAGTAAATCAAATGAAAATCTTGAGGAATCTCAAGAGAAAGATGAGGAAGAAATAGGAGAAGCCATTAATGAAAAGGAAGAGTCACAAGAAGATGGAAACTCCAAGAAATCGAATGTAAAAAGATAAGGACTAAAAAATGAGAATGAACCATGGTGGAAGCTTGAGATGAGAATAGAGAAGGAATTCAACAAAGTCTTGTATTTGGCAAAAATAATGTCTACCCAATAACGACCTTAACTCGAAGGCTGACTAGAAGAAGCCGCCGATTCTTGAATCTCGAACATGAATCGAAGGGTATAACAATTGCCATATGTCCGCGTCGATTTTCTGAGTTAAATATAAACAACAACCAGACATGACCTGCGCATGGAACCAAATGTCACTCGCCAATCGAATGTTATATCTCCTATACTCCGTACCACTCTTTGCTAAGTCGAAGGAAACGGTGATAAGGTTATGTTAATATTCCGATTTGAAATTTCTCGATATCTTGCATTCAGTTTATTTCTTGAATATTTGCTTGAAAACATAGTCGAAATGGCGAATAGAACTCTCACAAATTTTGCAGATGCTCGGGAAAACTTAGAAAATAAACATAAACATATGACAATTGTCATACCCTTCAATTCTTGATCGAGATTCAAGAATTGACCCCCTGGTTCACCCCATCCAACAGAGAGATTCTCATTAATACATAAAACAAATTCCTGTGACATAAAATGAAACTATCAACCAATTAAAAAATGTTCTATTTTGGGCATAAAATCATTTCTATCACTTTTATCATCGACAATTTTTCATATACGAATCTGTGGAGATAAGATGGAGTAATTAATACTGATTTTGTATTGAGTGCCAATTCAAAATTGTATTGAAAATGATGGGTGAGAGCTTCCGCACTCATACTAATGAAAACGATAATAGTGCCTTAAATCACGTTCAATTGAGTCCCTCACTTACATAAACAGTATCTCCTACCTCAATACGTATGATGCGATGATCCTGAAGTTCGAAAACACGATTGCTATCAAAATTATCAATGGAAAAAGGTATAACTGAATTTTGTTTCAGTATCAGTATCAATAGAATGCACCACTCAAAATTTTATAGTTTGCTCTCAAGCTCGTTGAAAATTGAAATTTTTAACGGCGATAAATTTTTTGCGCGCACGTTCTATGGGAACAGCGTGCTATCGGTTTGTCCAAATGTCTGTAATTTTCGAATTTTGAGCCGAAAATGGTCTCAAACGGCTAGGTTGGACTCACTGATGACGAATCCGGTGTCAAATCGATTCTGTCCGACCGGTCTTTCCCACGATTACCGGCGAACGGAGAAATCTATCGACTTGAAATTTCACTGTTGGTTGCATTTCAGAATGCGAAGGTTAAGTTCGTTAAGGGGCAAAATCGGTCGAATGGTATCGGAGTTATAGCCGTTTGAAATTTTGAAGTTATTTTCCTGATATTTCGAGAATTACTGAAGCGATTGAATTTTTGCTTGGCAGTTAGTTGTAGCGTAAGGACTTGCAACATTTCGCAAATTTTGTTGAGATCGTTCTGTCAGTGAATTTCGTAAAAAATTTTCATTCGGAAAAAATTGTGGTCATACCTTGTACTCTATATTTCACAGCAGAGTACCAGGTTTCAATTCGATACGGTTATTATTCTCAGAGATATTTGAAAAAAATATGTCAAATTTCGTGTTTTTTCCAGATATCGCTGTTTTTTTCGGAATAACTAATTCATTCACCATGATGAAACTTGACAGCTATATTGAAAATGCTGATGGACAACTCTGTGCGAAATTTCGTGATGATCGTGTCATTAGAACGATTTGAAGAAATTTTTTTTTCAAATATTCAATATTCTGTGATCTTCTGATCATAATATCTTCATGAAGTTCTGCATGAACATTCGGACTGTGATTTTTCGATGAAGTACTGGATTTCAATTCGATCTGATGTGTATTTCTGGAAATATTGGGGAAATAAAATCTTGAACTGGAATATCTGCGGAATCATTGGGTGGATTGTACCCATTCACGAATTCGGCCTTCGTTATTGAGGTCCAAACTTACTCCACAAATAACGAGTTTTTAAGTTGTTTCTTTCGGAAGTTATTGTGTTCACGGAACAAACGACTTAATTGTCGAATTCATGAATTCGTATAATCCGCCCAATGATTCCGTTGATATACCCATTCAAAATTTTATTTTTCAATATTTGAAAAATACAGATTAGATCGAATTGAAATCCAGTACTTTATCGAAAAAATTTATAAATTCTTCTTCGTTAAAATATTCTTTATAATGTTATGGTTATGGAAAGTCTAGTCCATAGACAGGGACTATGTCTGTGGTGTGGTCACGAAACAGCATATATCCATAGAAATTAAAACTTAATGCTATATCTATGCATATACCTAATATTAGTTCTATGCGAAATAGATGAATATTTCTGTGTTCTATGGTCCGGATAAACGTGAACCCAGCTTAATTTACTTATTTTACTAGATCATGGGCGGCTCCATGAACGCAAGGGAATTTTTTATTCGATTTCATAATATTCAACGTTAAATATCAGCAAAACGGTGCGTTTAAGGATAAGTTATAAAGAATGATCGAGTATTTTGAAATGATTGAAGATTCTTATGATGGCATAAGAAAAACTTTTTCTGTGTTCTTCATGCTAATTTCGTATAGTTTCATGAATCGGCGAGTCTTATGGCCGGTTTCAAAAAAACTTTGATTGCTCGATCAAAGGCTTGATTGTCAGTCAACATTCAATTCTGAGCTCGATTTCAGTTCATTTTCAACACAATCATCGAATGCAAACCTTAATCAACGAGTTGATCGGATGTCAAAAGTTTGGTGAAACCGACGGTATAACTGGAAAACTGTTTGAAGTAGGATGAAAGTGATAAGTGAAGAATATGCGTCATAGTTACTTAACACCAAAATTCATCTCATTCGGAGTTACCATATCAAAGCTACAAAAAAATGATTTTTTTTTGGAAATTTTAACAGCCTGTATCTTTTTGCTGGAGCCGAATCTGAAAAAATGATAAATGAAAAAAGTGTTTTATTTGATGAGAGGAATCTATGGTTAAAAATTTATGTACAGGGTGATTCATTAAGGTTGGCCACCGGCCGTATCTCGGAAACCGTTTATCCTATGACTTCCGGAAAAAAAATCTAATGACACACTCGGCCTCTAGAAAATGATCAAAAATATTTTCAAGTTCGTAGTTCCCCACTAGAGGGCGCAATCTATCACTTGTAAAATATAATCTCATTTTTTACGAAATATTCTCCAGCTAACAGTGGTAAAGAATAATAAAATAAGAATCTACTATTTCTACTCAACAACTTTTGTTTCAGTAATTTTTCTATATTTCCTATTTTTTAGTGATGGGATGGATAAACTCTTCTCCACGAAAAAAACATTCTTACTCTTGTATGGGTGAACCGATTTTCACGTAATTAGATTTCACTTGAAGGTCATCAAAAGCAGATCACAGAAACATATGACAGCAATATACCGGGTGATCCAATTAAAAACTACAGACTGTTTTATGTCACTTCGCCCTATTTCTGCGTTTTACTAGAAAATTTCAAATGCAATGCCATGATTCTAACCGAGTGAGAATAAGCCAAGCATTATCACCTACTGACTTTTTAAAATCGCAAAAAGATATCGTTGGTCATTTCGGAGTAATTGACATTTTTGTAAATTTTGATAAGTATTGATCAACCCTGTGAAATGCAGGAGGAATTGAGTTATTTCATCTCTAAACAATTAAATGAAAGGAAAAAACTCATCAAAACAACGAAACAAGCTGATTTAGAACCAGTAAGCTTTGGCGATACTGTTCATTTTCGGTATCTATAGCTGTAAAAGTTTTTTACGACGATTGCAAACCACTATTTTATGATGCCTCATTATACGAACGAAGAAGCATATGATATGCTTAATGTTCATTTTGAATGTTTAGAAAATGCAGTAGCTGAAAGGGAATACTCGATACGATATCCTGAAAGACGTCGTCATTCCAAAAGGGTATTCAAAAGATTGACACAAATAGTGCGAGAAACTGGTAAGCTTCAATATCTCGGAAGAAAAAATAGAAAACGTAGAAGCCGTAATGAGGATAATATCTTAAAAGTTTTGGCTTATTAACAAAACAAAGGTGCTTGAAATTTTAACGGAAGATCTTCCAATTCTTTTAGAAAATATTGCCATTCAAAGCAGGTTAGATATGTGGTATCAACAAGATGGTTGCCCGGCGCATTATGCTGCTAATGTTAGAGAATATTCATATAACGTCTTCTCAAAGAGGTATATTGGACGAGGGAGTATTTTTCCATGGCCAGAAACATCACCCGACCTCACAGTATTAGATTTTATTTTTGGGGGAGAATAAAGACTTAGTTTTCCGAACAACCCCCATTACAAGTGAGGATATTCAAAATAGATTTCGACAGGCAGCTTCTTCAGCTTCTGAAATTGTGGCCAGTGTCAACTCGACGAAAGAAAGACTAAATTTATGTGTAGGAAATAATGGTGGACATTTTAAATATTTGAATTAATTAGGGGTAAGTGTTGTTTTTCTGTTCAAATATTTTCGTTGTTGCTAATTTTTGTTTTATTTTATCGCATCATTGTTATTTCATGTGTGTTGAGTATTTTGCTGCGTTGTCATGACGCATAAAGTCACTTCCTTGTTCATTCAAGCTCACAGAAAGGATCAACATTGATCAAAATTTACAAAAATGTCAATAACTCCGAAACGACCGATGATATCTGTCTGCGATTTTAAAAAGTCAGTAGGTGATAATGCTTGGCTTATTCTCACTCGGTTAGAATCATAGCATTGCATTTGAAATTTTCCAGTAAAACGCACAAATAGGGCGAAGTGACATAAAACAGTCTGTAGTTTTTAATTGGATCACCCGGTATATTGTTGTCATATGTTTGTGTGATCTGCTTTCGATGGCCTTCGAATGAAATCTGATTACGTGAAAATCGGTTCACCCATACAGGGGTAAGAATGTTTTTTTCGTGAAGAAAAGTTTATCCATCCCATCACTAGAAAATAGGAAATATAGAAAAATTACTAAAACAAAAGTTGTTGAATAGAAAGAGTAGATTCTCATTTTATTATTCTTTACCACTGTTAGCTGGAGAATATTTCGTAAAAAATGAGATTATATTTTACAAGTGATAGACTGCGCCCTCTAGTGGGGAACTACGAACTTGAAAATATTTTTAATCATTTTCTAGGGGCCGAATTTGTGATTAGATTTTTTTTCTGGAAGTCATAGGATAAACGGTTTCCGAGATACGGCCGGTGGCCAACCTTAATGAATCACCCTGTACAACTCAAAAACTCACCCAGTATATGCAAGAGACTCATTGGCATATAAAATCGTTTCGTGATTTATCTTTCCCCGCTTCTGAATCACCATCAACCAGACCTTCTGCACGTATGCCAGAGTCGTTATACTCGACTATTATTCAATCCCATACTCTCATCGAGAAGGACGATCGAATACTCAAAATACGAGCCGGAACAGAATAGTGGATCGTCGAAAATTACCTATCGGCTTACTGGGAAATCCTATAGCGCCGTCTTGCATACTTGCGGTTTTGCAAGAGAATAAACGAAGAGAATTTCACAAAGACGCCATAGGTTCCAGTAGATAATTCACGTATCTTTTAGGAAGGACGGTCATTAAACATGGAAGGTTGTTTTCAGTGGAAAAAATCTTCGGAATTTTTTGCCTGCTTTTTCAAGGGGAATAACCCCGAGATCAATAAAGAATTCAATCAGTCAATCTGAGAAGATAATTCCACATTTCCGACCAAGACTGAATAATTGCTTAAATTAATTTCTTACAGCTGAGAATCGGGAATTTCCTTTTGTAATGCATACATAAAGTGACCATTTGCCTCATTATTGACCGAGAACAGGACACTGAACTAGATATTTAGTGCTGCAAAATGACGAATACACTTTAAAAAAAAAACTTGAAGAACACTGACGCGGCTGTCGAATTGTAAGCACTAGATCAACACAAAATTGTGCTCCTAGTTGCACATTGGTGGTTTTCTACTGATTTCGAAGTTTCAGTCTGATTGCATTCCTAATTCTTGAAATATTTCGGAAATAACGTTAAAATTCCAAATAACAACGAAATTTGACATATTTTATTCCTTATATCTCCAAAAGTAAATATCGGATCGAATTAAAATTTGGAATATTGTTGTTAAATACTGACTTTAAAGTTTGTGCGAGATTTCGTTGAAATCTAGTCATATTTACGCAGAAAAAAATTTTACAACAAAAATTCGAAAAATTTTCGAATAAATATATTTTCATAAATTTTCTGACCACAGGATCCACACGAAATTTCGCGCTGAGTTGTGCGTTGGAATTTAAAAACTATCAACGAAGTTTCGATCTCATCGAATCAGTTTTCCATGAGATAACCTCAAAATTTCAAATGGGCCTAATTCGGAAACTATCCAACCGATTTCACCCATTGATATCTCAACCGAGATATTTGGACTCCAAACCTAATCTGATAATTTCAAGTCTAAATCGAAGATGAAACACTGTGTAGAGTATTATTTTTGTATTGTATTTTATTGTGTTACCCTTTTCTCAAGTCTTTTACCTCACTCATTATATGTCAGTTGATGTACAAATTTGTCATTCATACGTGCTCCGTTGAAAACAATTAAAGTATATCGTAAGATATGTCGATAGATATTATGTAAAGGTATTACAGAAAAATCTTTTTTTTAATGATTGCATTAATAACCTTTGTGAAGTAGACAAACCCTAACTTAATGTTTGAAATGAAAAAAATTGTTTTATAAAGTCATTATTAACTGCCATATAATTTTTGGAGTTTTAAAGATTTTTGAAAGGAAGAAGATGGTGTGGAACTTGTTGTCAAAATTGTTCTATGCACAAATATTCGCATTTAACAAGCTTGCCAGAGGTTCTAAATCAGCTGAGTCCGTTTGTAATCAGGTGTTAGTAAAAACACATGACAAAGTTTTGACATATAATAGAGAATAGATGCTACTGACGATTTTAAATGGAAAAAATAGAAGATGAAACACTGTCTAGTATTATTTTGGTTGTATTTCATTATGTTACCGTTTTATCAAGTCTTTTACTTCAACCATTATATGTCATTTAATATTCTTATTTTTTTAAAGATTGTATTAATAATCAAGTAGACTCGTCTCAATTTAATGTTTGAAGTAATACAAATGGTTTAAAATTAAACAGATTATTTTATAGCGTCAGTATCAACTGTCATATAATTTTTGAAGTTTTAAAGATTTTTGAAAGTCTTATTTACTACATTTTATTTATCCAAGGAAGAAAATGGTTTGGAACTTGTTTTCGGAATTGTTCAATGTTCAATAAATACTCGCATTTGACAAGCTTGCTAGAGGTTCTAAATCAAGTGTCTGTTTGTTATCAGCTGAGTCCGTTTGTAATCAGGTGTTAGTAAAAACACATGACAAAGTTTTGACATATAATAGAGAATAGATGCTACTGACGATTTTAAATGGAAAAAATAGAAGATGAAACACTGTCTAGTATTATTTTGGTTGTATTTCATTATGTTACCGTTTTATCAAGTCTTTTACTTCAACCATTATATGTCATTTAATATTCTTATTTTTTTAAAGATTGTATTAATAATCAAGTAGACTCGTCTCAATTTAATGTTTGAAGTAATACAAATGGTTTAAAATTAAACAGATTATTTTATAGCGTCAGTATCAACTGTCATATAATTTTTGAAGTTTTAAAGATTTTTGAAAGTCTTATTTACTACATTTTATTTATCCAAGGAAGAAAATGGTTTGGAACTTGTTTTCGGAATTGTTCAATGTTCAATAAATACTCGCATTTGACAAGCTTGCTAGAGGTTCTAAATCAAGTGTCTGTTTGTTATCAGGTGCTAGTGAATACACGCCATTTTCTCGAGTCTTTTACTTCAATAATTATTTGTCAGTTGATATAATAATGAAATGTGTCATTAATACGTTGTTCAATGAAGACAATAAAAGTATATCGGCAGATATCACTATCGAAAGATATCATGTAAAAGTATTAATGAAAAATCCGTATTTTTTGCAATGACTGTATTAACAACCTTCATCAAGTAGAATCGTCTCAATTTAATGTCCTGTCGAAATATTCCAATTATTCCATTCGGATACATTTCGTGAAGCGATGTATTCAGAAATTAGCATTCCAACATATGCGCGCTTATTCAATCAAATTCGTTGCCACATCGGTCACCCACACAAATATTGACCCCGCACACCGCAACTCATCTATCTTTTAATCGTGCGATGCTCGCGAAATATTGCATTCAAACGGTCACTTTTCTAACCAGGCTTTACTAGATGAAATCAGATAATTCGTAATAAAGCAAAAAATGAAATTTCGAATGAAACGCCGATAGCAATACTTTCCAATAGATAATTCCCGGGATTTTGCCAGCTTTTATTGAAAGGGAATTACCCCCAAGATCAATTAAAGTTATTGGCGTAAACCACTAATCTCAATCTAATCTTCATTTAGCTCGGAAACGGTAAATTCCATTCAAAATGCATGTAAATCTGAGGAAACCCATCAATTTGGAAATAAATGTGGTAATGAACAAAGTACAAGATTTCTGAACCTAAATTACATCTATCATTATACTTCAAATTGCTTTTGAAAATAACAATATAAAAAAACGGTTCAAATTTTACACGAGGGTTTATTATTTACTCAGTTAAATAACAAGATACCATTGATGGATTTTCACACCAAAATTTGCAGCGTTTCTGCGCGCATGTTCTAGGGAAACAGTGTGCTATCGTTTTGTCAAAATATCTGTAATTTTCGAATTTTGAGTCGAAAATGGTCTCGAACGAATAGGCTGGACTCACTGCTGACGAATCCGGCGTCAAAAACGATTCTGTCCGGCCGGCCGTCCGTGCACGATTACGGTCGTACGGAGAATCCTATCGACCTGAAACGTCTAAGGTAGGTTGCGCATCCGAATGCTGCGGTTAAGTTCGTTAATGGGCCAAATCGGCCCAATAGTTTTGGAGTAATAGCAATTTGAAATTTTGGGGTTATTTCCCTCATATTTCAGAAACTACTGAAGCGATTGGATTGAAACTTGGCAGTTAGTTGGAACATAACGACGCCAACTTTGAAGAAAATTTCTTTGAAATCTTATGGTCAATCAATTCAAGAAACTTTTTTCTTGAAAAAAAAACTATCGTTCATATTCGAGAACAATTCCAGTTTTACTTTGAGCTTCATATTTCACAGCAGTGTACCAAATTTCAGTTCGATACGGCTATTAGTTTTGGAGATATTGGGAAAAAATATGTTAAAATTTTGAATGGGTATATCTGCGGAGTCATTGAGTGGTTTTTACCCATTCACGAATTCGGCTATAATTCAGGTATAAACCTTCTCTGAAAATATCGAGTTTCTAAGTTGTTTCTTTCGGAAGATATTGTGTTTACGGTCCGGCCGTTAGGCCGACATGTTCATAGTTTTGCATTTTTCATCGATAAGCCTATTGGAAAAATATAATTGATAATTTTCAGTTAAGAACCTTTTTTTTATGTTTATCTAATTATCAAACCCGCAGTAAGGAATTTTTTGATACAAAAAAGTTCTTGTGTTATAGCCAATTTCATGCTCTTTTGAGATATGTGATCAAATTTGATGAGGCTATGAAGATAACTGGAGTGGAAGTGGGATATTTCATAAGAACACAAAATGTTGAATTGAAGAATTACCGTCAATATTTCGACAATGCGTTAGATGAATTTTTGGTTGAAAACCACATGTAGAATCTCGCCTTGAAGTTTTTTACTTTTCAAAGTAGACACTTTGTATATGTTTGCGCAGTTTATGGTGAAACACCCTGTATATTGCTGAAAATAGTAAAAATATTGACTCGAAAATATATTTGCAAAACACGTCTCAAACGGCGCTTCATAAAAGTGACTGCTATTCTTGCAAAATTCAAGTGGAATCCAACACGTAGATACTGAGATACGGTTTTTTTCGAGTAAACGGACAAAGTCGAGGGATAAAGCTATTTTGCAATAATTTCCTCAGATCAAGCAACAACCTGCTACGACAGACGTGAATGAGTTCATAGGTGAATCATTATTTTAGTGTGTTACCTGGAAGGACAATGACCAGAGGGATTCCTTTGTGAAGCTACCTATATTTTCGACCTGATGATGTTCGAAACTGTTAAGGAAACCTTTATGAGCAAAATAAAAGTAAATAAAACATGGGATGATGCTGGTATCTACGAGGGTATATTGAAAATAATTCTCAGCTTGCTATAGAAACAACCAACATTTGAACGTTATTTATTATTCAACATGCTTCACTGTTGGTTGAATACATTCATTACCTTCGACGCCTCCGGACATTTCAAAAACGACGTTTCATGTTGCACTGCAGAGTGGGTCTCTTCGCGAAAAGCGAAAAATATTCGCTTTGAAATTTTTTTTCAAAGGACGGAATTTCTGGGTGTATTTGAACGACTAATGATTTTACACCCCTCCATTATGACTCTACAAATTTTGAGTTTTTTCCGGAAAATATTGTGTTAACAATCGGTCGCTAGGTTGAATCATAAAAGTTGAAGAATTAACATAGAGACTCGAGATTTGTAGGGTTGTTTGGGGTAGAAGAATTATCTGAAATGAAAATACGGAGCGTTCACATTGAACGTTCAATGGCGTTATGTTTTGGGGGTCTTCCTATTGTTCGAATGATGTTTTTCTTTGCCAAGAGAAGTTTGTAAGATGTTTGGTCAGCATTCCTCAGACTATGTCCTGTAGACCTTTCTTTGAATCGTTGAAAATAATCACATTTGCCTTCGCTCTCGATTCTCGAATTGGCAACGTTAATATACAAAAATCAGGATAAATTTTTGAGGCATGGTGACCGACACCAGTATGATACGCGGACTAAGCGCTTTTTTGTGCTCCCAAATTTCAAGTACAGAATTAGTAGGAATTCGCCAATTTATGTGAGTTTAGACATATATAATAAATTTAATGACTCTATCAAGAGTGCAAAATCACTATTCACTCCTATCGTATGGGGTAAACATCTTGATTTTTTTTCTGCATTGTTTTTGACTTTTTCCATAATGCTTGTGCATTCTAAGGAAATTAAGTTGGTATTATTATTATTAACTTAGTTTTCATGAATGAGTCGATTCCACTGGATTCCGTAGACAAGATACCCAAATTTAGCACGAACATTCACGCCGTAATTTTTCGACAAAGTATATATTTCAATCAGATTATTGGATCTGTATTCTTGAGAATATTGGTGAAATAAAAATTCGAATGTATATACTTGCGGGATTATTCAGGCCGTATCTATTTGCAAATAACAATATTGTCAGGAAAAGGATATTGTTTCCATAACAAGATTAGAAATATTGCTATTCTGTCCATCGATTTCGAGCAATATAATTAATATGTCAATTTAACAACAATCTATATTGCTATCTTAGCAACCTCAAAACCGTACTTGCTATGCTTGATAACAAGATGAGTTAGAGAGGAAATTTGGCAGAGAACCATTTGTTCCATTATTATTTCTTCCCAAGAATTCGAAAATATTGAAAAAACGCTGCAAATTTTACACAAGGGTTTATTATTTTCTCAGTTGAATAACCCAATACCATTGATATTTTAAATAAAACTCATATATTATTCATAACTCATTGGTTTTTCAAAACACAATTCGCAGCGTTTCTCTTTATAACTCAGGGACCACTAAGGTTTATTATTTGATTTTATCAAATAATAAACTGAAAGGGAAGTTTGTGCCAATGAGAATTTGTTCAAGGTCCTCTAGAATATTTAATTTTGCAGAAAATTCTCAGAACCAACAGAAAAGTTCTGCGAATTATTCCGCCAGAACGAATTTATTTCTGGTAACCAATATTTTATTTGTAAAACCGACTTGACTTTTATCGATTTTTCTATCTCGTAACATTTTTGAATAAGTATTATAAATCGATGTTTACATATATAACGAAAACCGTAGATAGTGGTTATGTACGCGAAATCGAAGAGAACTAGATAAAATGTTTATCTAGTAGAATAATTTCCTTTTTCCTTGTCGCTTTCAAGTCTTAAAATACAGTGTTGTCAGCTTTCAAATCACCGATTATCCAAGTCCATGCTAACAATATTGCTATGACAAAATTTATATCAAACATTGCTATAAGAAGTGGAACAGAATTCGAAATATCAGGACCTTATGCTATAAATTAAAACGACAGAATGGAACTGATGGGATGGATTTAACACATAAACGAATTCGGCCTCCGTGATTGAGCCTGAAATCTGCATACATTCTTACCTTTGAGTTGTTTCTTTCGTAAGTTTTTGTGTTAACGTTCAGATGGACCAGCAAATTGAATTCTTGAGCAGCGGGACCAATTCTATCGTTCGAGACCATTTCTAGCTCAAAATTCGAAAATTTCAGTGCTTTGGCAAACATGCTCTATTTCCTGAAGTAAGTATAGACCATCTCATCAAATTCTTTGAATTTCAATGACTAATCCGGCACCCTTCATCTATGAATTCGATATTCGCATAATTCCTTAACTGGTCACCTTGCATGTTTCTTTCGATGAGTACTCCGCCGACACGGATAAAATGTTACTCATGAGTGAATCTCGGAATAAGACTGTCCTTCCTCAGAAATCAACCACAAAAATTGTTCTTTTGAGATAAATCCACATCATTTAATCGATTTGGCACACATAAACTGCCGAACAAGGTGGCAGTAGCCATATTTAGCTACTCGCGAAGAGCTGGTTTCGTATTGGTGACTTACAACGATCATAACAAACACCTACATTGAAGTAATCAACCTTATACATTGTATCATCGGTAAATATTTGGATGAGACTGTTAAGAAACGCAATGCAATTCTCATGAGATGTAAATGTTAGATGCAAAGCTCTTGATACTTTTTCAACAATTTTTAAATGTTAATCTGGTGGACCTCAACAAGTTTAGGCGATTTCAATCGTTCAGATAGAAACGTTTCCGAATTATTAGCAAAAAATCATCTTCGAATCACCGTACTCCAGTTACATGTTAATATGTCAAATATATTTATGTCAATTTAGACAGTTTATTCCTGGGGAACATCGTGCTATCGTTTCGTCCAAATGTCTGTTATTTTCGAGTTTTTTCCCGGAAATAGTTTAAATCGACTAGGGTAGACTCAATGATGAAGAATACGGTGTCTAAATCAATTATGTCCAGCTGGCCGTAGGCACGATCACAGGCGTACGGATTATCATAACGACTTGAAACCTTCAGGGTAGGTTGCATTTCGAAATGCGACGGTTCAGTTCGTTAATGGACAAAATCGTCTAAACGTTTCCGGAGTTATAGTTGTATCCAATTTTAGTTAGACAAGTTTATAATTTTCGGAGATATTAGGAAAAAAATCAAATGTTCGGGGTTCTTCCTCGTTGTGTTTTCCAGAATAACTCAAAAAACAATGATTCAATCATGATGGAATTTGGTTACTAGTTTGGAAATGCTGATGAATAACTTAATGCAAAATTTCGTGATGATCGTAGAATCATTAGAACAATTTGAAAATATTTTCTATTTCAAATTTTCAATATTCTGCGATCTTATGACAAAATAATCCTCATGAAATTCTGTATGAACCATTTTTCAATCAAGTACTGGATTTCAATTCGATCTAATCCGTATATTTTTGGAAATATTGGAAAAATGCAGTTTCGAATGGGTATTAACTTATATCTGCGGAGTCATTGGATGAATTTTAAAAATTCCCCGAATTAGGCTTCATGATTAAGGTCCAAACCTATTCTACAAATACCCAGGTTTCAAGTAGTTTCTTTTGAAAGTTATTGTGTTGACACCCGTAAACTTAGATCAAATTTAAATTCACTTTTTGATTGAAAAATGGCAGCTTGAAATTGCACGCAGAATTTCGTGAGGATTATATGATGAGAAGATCACCAAATATTTCCTTCAGGAAGTACAGGTGCGTTCGGCCGGGTCCATATGTGAACATATGACTGCTTTGGCAACCAATTTGAACAGGCGCGCAAAAGCTGCTGACTGACGTCAGTGCTTTTCTAGAATGCCTATGATGTTTGAGCCTGCAATAGACGACTTCGACCCAAGTTGCCAACCCACAATTCTCTTCACAAATTTACTATCACTGGGGAACGGGAATTTCAGGACAAATTCGACATGATAAGGTTCGCGTTATTTATAAATCTCCGTAAAAGATGCCTAGGCTTCTCAAACAAGATAATTCCTTCCAAATATAGGGTTTTGTTGAGATCATCTCTGATTGGCTGAAATTTAAGTTGGGATTCCTGATTTCAAGTTAGTAGTGTCAAATTTATAAAGGATATGTTCCGCAAATCAACTTGGTTATTCCGCCGGTTTTCCATTCCGTAAATTTGAAATATTCGGTTGGTTCCTGAAAAAAAAAGTTAATTACGGAATTTGATTGATCAAAAAACGTTTTTTCTATCACTAGAACGACTGTCAATGTTCTTTGGTAACATATTCATAGCATAGCACAATCCTTATTCACTTTATGATCCATACAACATAGAAGAGACAACAATCAAGAATGGAAAAATTACTAGGTATGGTCTATGGATCATAAGGTAAATAAAGATTATTCTATGCTATGGATATGTTACCATAAAACATTGATTGTCGTTCTGGTGCATAGACTAAATATGTCTATGTTCTGGTGACGGAAAGATTGCTTTTTCATCAATCAATTTTCGTAATTAACCCTTCTTTTCAGGAACCAACTGGATATTTCATATTTACAGAACGGAAAACCGACAACTGAAATAACCAAGTTGATTTGCGGAACATATCCTTTATAAACTTGACACTATAAACATGAAATCAGGGATCCCAACTGAAATTTCAGCTTAACAAAAACCTATATTTGGAAGGAATTATCTTGTTTGAGGAGCCGAGGCATCTTTTACGGATATTCATAAATAACGCGAAGCTTATCATGTCGAGTTTGTCCTGAAATTCCCGTTTCCCAGTGATAGTAAATTTGTGAAGAAAACTGTTGGTTGGCAACTTGGGCTGAAGTCGTCTATTGAAATTCAACAAAAAAAAAGTCTCTGGCTCATTATGTTTGAAACAAATCTCGCTGAAGGCATCTCATTCGTAGCAAACGCCTAAAAGTGCTAGCAATATCTATGGATACTGTGCAGTTACTCATAAAAGTACTGGTAGGCTAAGAACTAATAATGAAGAAGTATTATTATACAATATGGTTCCTCTGAGATATGATCATTCAAAAAGGTGAGACAGAGGTCCAAATTTGAAATATACGGATACAAATAACATCTGTCCTGTAGGCTTTTCGGAAAGCAATTAAATACAACAAAACATTATCATACAAACAGTTTATCATGACATAAAATAATAATCAATTTACTCTGCATACGAACTCGAATATTAATGAAACTTGAAATAAAGAAAGAGAAAATTTCCGTGAAGCAATGAATTCTACGACTACTGTATTTCTACTATTTAACAAACAGTTCTTGAATAGAAATTGTCGACGGAATAATGGATAATTGTGCGGATAATTATTCCGACTCGTTTATCCGCCAATAAACGAAATGGAAAATCGGTAGATCCATATAAGAAGCCGGCCATGAAAACATCCAACAAATACGGCAACGCGACATACAGATCATTAGCACGTGTCTGAGCGGAATCAAACAGTCCGACTGATCGATACCCACAGATATGTTATTATATTTTCAATTTGTATCGAGTAGGTGCTAATTTCCAACGATATTAATCAGGTTCAAGGCATTTCAAAAAGTTGTGATTGGTCGATTATAATATCTTGTATCAATACAGGTAGCTATTTTGAGAGCCAATTTTAAGTTTTCAGCATCACATGATTCGATATTTTCGTAAACATATTCAGAAGACAATGAAGTGTGAAACAATGAATTGAGGAGGAAGTTGGGTGATCTAACGCGTTTCTTCAAATTCGTGGTCGCCCATACAGGTATTCAACCCACCTAAAGCTGCTCGATTTCCAGATCAAAACAAACAAGCAAGGGATGAAATCGGAGAACCTCATTTTCCGAATATTTTCGTAGATATTGATCCAATCAAACTCAATTCTAGTATGCTTAGTAGAACAACGAAGGTTCGTGCAAAATTTCAGAGGAATCTGATGGTTTCAGATGAAGGTTGTTTTTGAACAGCTCGAAAACTTTAATTAATAATACAAGATAGAAATATTGGAATTATTTTTCCCAGTCTAATCTGGTAAATGATTTCACGCCAATTATTTTTGCGCCCATGTTCCAGGGAAACAGCAGGTACTATCGTTTGGACAAATGTCTGTAATTTTCGAAAATGGTCTGTCTCAAACGACCGGATTCGTCCGGTGTCAAATTCGATTCTGTCCGGCCGGTCGTCATCCCGATTACGGCCGTACGGTGGGTTCTATCGACTCGAAAATTTCAGGGTTGGTTACATTTCAAAATGCAAAGGTTAAGTTCGTTAATGGGCAAAATCGGTCGAATGGCAATTTTTGAGGTTATTTCCCTGGATTTCGAGAACTACTGGAGTGATTGAATTGAAAGTTGGCGGTGAGTTAGGGCATAAAGACATACAACTTTTTGCAGAATTTTGTTGAGATCGTGCTGTCAGTAAATTTTGAAAACATTTTTTTTCAAATTTTTTTGGAAAATATTTTTTTCTCGGAAACTATTCATTACATTTGGAAAAAAATGTTGATCATACTTCGAACTATATATTTCACAGTAGACTAGCAAATTTCAGTTCGATACGATCATAAGTTTTGAAGATATTGTGAAAAATATGTCAAATTTCGTGGTTTTTTTCTTAATATCGTTGTTTTTGTCGACTATAGAATGCAGTGGATTCCGTGTCTGAACGGCCGGGCTAATTAGTAAATGGACATAATCTAGCCAGCGGTTTCGGAAATATTACCAACTAGAATGTTCCTCTCAGTAACTGTGAAAAATATCAAAACCATCGGGTTCGAACTTGGTAAGTAAGTTTAGTTCTGTAAGCGATAGAGTCAACCTAACAAAAATTTCTGAAATATAAAAATATTTCGAGAGCATAACACCGACGATATTCAGTTGAATGTCTGATGAAGGAAGTAAATATATACTCCGAAACGTAACATTGATATTAATAAAGTTAGATTGTTTCGGAAATATTGATTAGGCAACATTGTTTCGAAAAAATTGCTCCTGACAGACAGTTTATATATCCGAATGAACACAAGACAATTTTTGAAAGTAATTATAAACATATCATTTTGAATAGTTCTGTTTCAGATATTGGAAGAGGAAACTCATAAAACATTGAAGAAAATGCGAGCTCCTCCTCACGTATCTTTCAATATAGATTTTAGTGTCGCAAAATGGTGAAGGTGCCATCATCGAAGAATATTCTCAAAAATACTAGGATACTCATATAATGAACGTGTTCAACCCTATTGGTTGATATCTCACCATTTTTTTTCAAGAGAATAGGTATCGAGTATCTAAGTAGTTTCTTTCAGAAGTTGATGTTTTTACGGTCGACCTCACGACCGATCGTAAACACAATATCTTACGGACAAAACGACTTAGAAACTCGATACTTGAAGAGTAGGTTTGGAGCTTGATTACAAAGGTCGAATTCGTGAATGGGCGAAATCCTCTCAAGGACTTCGCAGATATATAGCCATTCAACATTTTTTTCCTAATATTTTCGAAAATACATATTAGATCGAATTGAAATCAAATACTTAATTGAGAAATGATATCTTAAAGGTTTGTCCGTGAGGAAAATATGATAAGAAGATCGCCAAATCTTTCTATCAGGAAGTAAAGCTGAAATCAATTGGAAGAGGAAGAGAATACAACAAAAATTGAGGGAAAAATAATTTAGGGGCGATAGTAGGACGGTGGAAAAGGGTGGTGTTTAAGGGTAAACCCCGGTCCATCTCAAGTTCCGGCAAAACTTTAAGTCCTATGGAAAAAAGTTGGACGGCAAAATTGTAGACAATGGAAAGATCTCCTCCACCTTTTGTATTGACACTTTTTTCAGATAACCTCAAATTCATGTGAAGAATTCAAATAACCAAGTTTAGTTTTTTTATTTTTATATTCCACAAGAAAAAATTTCCACGAAATTCGGTGAAAACTTATCTTTTTATATTCCAAATACAATGTAGTTTTTTGATTTAAAATATCAATTTATTCGCCTTATTTTGACTAAATATCGAGAAAGCACCCTAATTTTCAATCGAGAAGTCTCACGTCAAAATATCTTCTTTATCGAAAATGTAGGTGGGCTTATTGTTCGTTCAAATCTCTTCTTTCCGATGGTGTCGAAGAAATATAAATTATTATTGTACATTTCCGAAAATACAGATTATATCGAATTAAAATCAAATACTTCATTGAGAAATGATATCTTGAAGGTTTGTGCAAAATCCGTGAGGAAAATATGACAAGAAGATCGCCAAATCTTTCTTTCAGGAAGTAATGCTGCGTTTGGCTTGGTCGATACGTGAAATGGTAACCGCTTTGGTGAAGGATTTGAACATGAACGCAAAAGTTGCAGACTTCACATCAGTGCTTTTCTAGAAGTATTACTTCTAAATTCGCTGAAATGCACAAGATCTTGACTATTTATCATTTGACGAAATGAAAATCCTGAAAAAATTCTGAATTTTGTGAAAGTAAACTTTTTCCTTCAGAAATTTTGACCTCGCAGTAATAATAATCAAAACAGTTCAAAACTTAATAACCTGTCTAAAGAATAAAGTCTGGATCCTTATATGATTATGATAATCCGAATAATAATTAAGCATTAATACGATAAATAACGAGAACAAGCGGAAGGTTCAACGAAAGAGAGAGTTATTGTAATTTCGGAAATGAAGTAGCCGTGACCTGAGTCTCAATGTGAACAATCCAAATGCCATTGTTCCTCTTCATTCGAAATATGAAACATCCTTCTAAGATATCCAAGGTACACATCTGAGACCTGTGTGAATCAGGATAACTTCCCGACAAAGCGATAAAAATTTAATAGCTTTATGATAATCGCTGTTTAACAGATAAAGATGTGAATTTTTGACTTGTGTACCTCCTGCAGGTCTAGTTTCGAATGTACGAGGGGTGACTGATACGATGAACCTCGTAGATACTTGAAATATAAAGGGTTTTCCAATGAGAGGTGTTATCTTGATATTGAAAGAAGAAGGTCTTGAATCGACGCTAGGCTATTGGAGTAGACCTTCTCTTTCACGTGGCTCCAAAGGAAGAAGTCGCAAGGTGTTAAATCACAAGATCTCGGTGGCCAATTGTGATCACCTCTTCGAGAGATAACACAGTCCGGAAACTTTTACCGCAAAGGATCAATGGTTTCGTTGCTTGTGTGGCACGTAGCGCCGTCTTGTTGAAAGTAAACGTTGTCCAGATCAATACCATCCAATTCCGGCCATAAAAAATCATTAATCATCTCTCGATAGCGCAATCCATTCACCGTAACTGTTGCTCCAGCGTCATTTTCGAGAAAGTAAGGTCCAAAGACTCCGCCGGACCATAAACCGCACCAAACAGTCACACGTTGAGGAAAGGCTTTTCAACAATAACTCTCGGGTTTTCCGAGCCCCAGATGCAACAATTTTGCTTGTTGACGAAGCCACCAAGGTGGAAATGGGCCCCATCACTCAAGATGATTTATCGATGGAATTCCGGATCATTTTCATGCATTTCAACGACCCAATCAGCAAAGACACGACGTTGTTGATGATCGGCCGGCTTGAGTTCTTGTGTTAACAGAACTTTATAAGCCTTAAGACCCAAATCTTCATACAAAATACGGTGTAATGACGTTTGTGGAATGCCTATTTCCAAAGAACGACGAGGAATGGACAAACCTGGGTTTTCTTCAACACTTTCGGCTACAGCAGCAATATTCTCGGCTGTTCTTGAGCGACGTGCACGGGTTTTATTCTTCACATCACTAACTTGTCCCAACAGCTCGAATTTTTCCACCAATTTCTTTATTGCGGTCCGACAAGGTGCTTCACGACGACCCAAAAATGCCTAATTTTCACCATTTTTATAGTGAATTTTAACAATTTCAATGCGTTGTTGAAGCGTGTATCGTTCCATTTTTATAAAAGGCGTAGTTTCTACTTGTCAAATGTCAAAAAATGACAGCTTCAAAAGTGACATCTACCGAAATAGCGGGCTATTCAAAATAACACCTATTATTGGAAAACCCTTTACTAACTGACAAAGAAACTGTAACACCCAGAAGGAGCTCTTTGAATTTTTTTTTTTTCGGTAAAACATAGATAGTAGGTATAGCAAGGAGTAATTGATTAAAATTTGGAGAAAAAAATCGTGAAGGTTTTTTCATGTAAAATTTTTTGTTACTTAAATATTGTAGTCGTTTTTTGCAAATTTATTTAATTTTACAACAAACCAGCTGTTCGAGGAGATCCAAAATCGATGCTTAGTTGTTGTTGCCTAGAGCATATTGTGTAAGCGGAATTTTTCGCCAGCTAAGTTAATTAAAAAGAGGTCGAATCATAGGTCTACAGGAGGCGGGGTTGTCATTTCGAGAAATCGCTAACCTTACGAACAGAAATCCAACTACTGTTATGAGATGTTGTCAAGCGTGGTTTTATAATGTCCAAAATCGAAGAAGAGTAGGCATCGGACGTCGAAGGGGCACAAATGAAGTTCAAGATCGACGTCTAAGACTTGTGGCTATTAGAGACCGATTTGCGGCAACTCGATGTTTGGCTGATGAGTGGTTAGGAGAACAAGGCCATCCTGTAACTGTCAGAACGGTTTACCGCCGTATGAAGTATTTTGGACGGCAGCATTATCGAACCCATCTCGTGTTACCTCTTGCGGTTGAGCATCGCCGGCAACGATGACACTGGTGCAGAGAGCGACAACATTGGAATGTGGAATGGCATCTGGTCGTCTTATCTGATGAATCTCGATTCTTCATGGGTGCACATGATTTTCAATTCGAACCACTTACGATTATGAAATTATCGAGAATACCGATGGGGCATTTGCACATTGTGTTTATAAAATAATAAACAAAACCGTTGAACATTTCTCGATATGTGTTGAAAATTTGGTAATCAATCTTTTCATCTACTTCTAGATATATGATTCTGGATGAAAAGTTAACCGATTATTGCACTGAATTCCAATCTTAGAACCGAATTGGAAATCTGCATCGTTTTTATTTATAACTCAGGAACCACTGGTCGGAAATCATCCGGGTGAAAATTTTTAGGTTGAGTTATGTAACAGTAATCAACGTGGAGAGTTTCATGAAAATTCGGTGGTAAGTTTTCAAGAAATAATTTTTTTCCCTTAAACCCCCAATTTTGAGCCCTTATATAGGGTACACCGATCCTGCTGAAAATCTTGGAGGATCAATCCCGAACGACACACGATTCTTCAGAGAAAAGCCCCAGAGTACGGACGGCGGACGGATGGATTTTTTTTCTATTAGTTCATTCAAATCTACATACTACATACACACAGAACATTTTTTGGAATCTAAAAGACGTTTTTCACCGGATTAATTTTTTCGAGCTACGCATTCGAAAAACCAATAGACCAGGAATTTTCACACAAAACTCGAATAGAACAATGTATTATCCATCAACCCTTGTACATCATTCAATTTTCTACCGCTTGGCGATTTATGACAAATTGTTTCCAATGAAACGCCCACGGCAAACGCCCAGTCGAGCGAAGGTCAAGGCTCACGCGATGACCAAGTCAAGCTTTTTACGCAGTATCTTCAGTTTCACTTTCTATGGAAATATTCGATTCGATGGCGTTCGGAGAAAACCGACCGTATTGAATAACGTTACGTAAAGAGGATAAAAAATGCTGTGGATCAGAATACATTCATTTCCGATCGGTCATCAAATTGAAATGTACCGATCACGGAAGATATTTGTCAGGCGGTTATGTGTCGCGTTCGAGCGCTTGTTCTAGAAAGCATAGTTTTTATCAATCTGATCGAATGTCTGTAGTTTCCGAATTCAGAGCCGAAAATGGTCTTTAATAGAAGACTTCGGTCCAAGTTGCCAACCCACAAATTTCTTCCAAATTTATTATCACTGGGGAAGGAATTTCAAAACAAATTCGACATGTTAAGGTTCGCGTCATTTATAAATATCCGTTAAACCGTTAAAGATGCCTCGGCTCCTCAAACAAGATAATTCCTTCCAAATATACGGTTTTGTTAAGATCATCTCTGATTGGCTGTAATTTAAGTTGGGATTCCTGATTTCATGTTAAAATTGTCAAATTTATATAGGATATGTTCCGCAAATCAACTTAGTTATTTCGGTTGCCAGTTTTCCATTCCGTAAATATGAAATATTCCGTTGGTTCCTGAAAAACAGGTTAATTACGGAATTTGATTGATAAGAAAGCAATCTTTCTGTCACCAGAACAACAGTCAATGTTCTATGGTAACATATCCATGGCATAGAAGAATCCATGGTGTTTTACTTACATCATGGAACAATCCATGTTGTAAGTTAAACATGGTGTGCTCATCTGCGTGATCGTATTTACCAATGATGACGTCACTCTTTTCATTCAAATTCAAAGCACAGAATATATATTTCCTCGAATTTGAATGAAAAAAGTGCCGTCATCATTGCTAAATACTATCACAGATGAGCAGATGAGCGCACCAAGTAATACTCACATCATGGAACAATCCATGATGTCAAAAACATGGTGTGCTCATCTGAAAAATGGGTGACGTCAGCAAGATTAAAATATAAAGAGTTGTATATTCTGTGCTTTGAATTTGCATGTTAATTCAAAGCACAGAAGAGAATTCTCCATTCCTTATATTCATTGAACTTTGACGCACAGACATTGAATTTTTATCCAAAAAAAAATGTACCAAATTTCATCTTGGTTCGATTTTAGGATGAAAATATGTCAAATTTCATTGTTTTTTCTGCGATATCGTTGATATTTCCGGAATAACTTATAAGATATTTATTGCTGATATACACTTGTGCGCAGAATTTCGTCATGAACGTGTCATGACAGCAATCAAAAAAATTACAGATTTTTTCGTAACACCTTCACATATCGATTAAAGCTTATTCTGGAATGATTTCGCATCAACTTTTAGGTTTTTTCTGAAACAAAAGTCTCAACTCAAAACGACAAACATTGTAAGATAATAATTCTAAAAATTTTCCTCTATGTCTGATGAAAGAGTTAGATTTGTACTCTAAAACGTCACAGTTCGCTTTGTTCATTGTTTGTATTGTTCATTAGGCAATCTGTTTTCCAAAAAACTGGCCTTGACAAACAGTTTGATCCTGCAATCCGCAAGGGTGTTTCCCATGAAAAAAACAATTTTTATTTATTTGTATTTTAATCTTGCTGACGTCACTTATTTTTCAGATGAGCACACCATGTTTTTTATCATGGAACAATCTATATTTACCTTATGATCCATAGACCATACTTAGTAATTTTTTCATTGTTGATTTTTGTCTTGTCTATGTTCTAAGGATCATAAAGTAAATAAAGATTGTTCTATGCTATAGATAAGTTACCATAAAACATTAGTTGAGTTCCGATATTCCTGGCAAGAACTTGTCAGTAACTTTTGACAGTCGATTTTATTGGCACTGCTTTGGTAATTCTTCGTATTAGTACGAAGCGTTTCGAAATTACTGATACTGGCCAGTACTGATTGGGAATATCGGAACGCAACAGTTGACTGTCGTTCTGGTGACAGAAAGGACGTTTTTTCATCAATCGAATTCCGTAGTTAACCTTTTTTTCAGAAACCAAACCAACCGACTATCTCACGGGTAGATGATTGAAAAAAAAAAGAAAATTCTCCAATTTAATTTCAGGAAACTATTCTTCAGATTTCAATGAGTTTTTGCACTGACCTTGAAGTCAATATTCAAAAACAGCGTATCACATTTCAGTCAGATCGGATTTGAATATTCGGAAATATTGAGAAAAACCATATCCAATTTCGTGGCTTTTCAACTAGTTGGTAAATGCTGATGCATACTTTCGTGCGAAATTTTGCATAGAAATGTCAATCAGCATTTCCAAATTAGCTCTCACGATCCATCATGATCGAATTAGTAATTTTTGTGTTATTCCGAAAAAACAACGATATCCAGGAAAAATCACGAAATTTGACATATGTTTTTTGGAAATATCTCCGAAAATTATTATCTGATCAAACCGAAATTTGGTACACTACTGCGAAATATGAAGGCTGAGGCCTGACCAAAACTTCTTCCGAATATAATGAACAGTTTTCGTAAAAAAAAATAATTTTGACGAATTTTTTTTTGATTTACTGACAGTATGAACTCAACAAAATTGTGCAAGAAGTTGCGCGTTGTTATACTCCAACCAACTGCCAAATTTTCAATCTAATCGTTTCAGTAGTTTCCGAGTTATCGCGGAAATAACCACCAAAAGTTCAAAGGGCTCTAACTCCGAAACCTCTTGGCCGAATCGATTTGACATCTTGATATGCAAAAATATTTCGGATATAATGTTTCCCAATATGGTCGCAATCTGAACCATATAAATATGAGTCATAGGAAGGAAAGGGAAATTTGATGTTGAAGCAGCCACCCAGACGTGGCTAGGCTCACATAAAATTCAGGCAAATAAAGATAGTCGATTGAGAATTATTATTTGTATGCGGCATTGACAATAGATCATTCGTGAATACTAAAGAGTAATCTGAATAACGCCAATGACTTGAACATGTATGTAGTCCGAGAAGTCGACACGAAATTCTTCGAAATAACGTGTGAACTTGAGTCGACCGATTCCGTTAATAATTTCACGTACGGTGTAAGACATTGAGTCTCAGGCGAGGGAGGACGAAAATCTTGTTCTGGAAGTAGCCTCCAAAAGTTGAATTGAATTCAGCTGATATGACGAAAAATCCAAATGATGGGTGAGAAAATGTAAGAAAACGTCGGCAACCACGAGGAACTCTAGGCTTGTTCATATTTTAATTTGCATTGCTTGATAAATATTCTAGAAAAGCACTGACGTGAAGTGAAGCAGCTGTTGCTCCTATGTTCAAAGTCAATCAGGTACTAGATTTCAATTCGATCCGATCCGTATTTTTGGACATATTGAGTAAATAAAAGTTTCAAGGGGTAAATCTATGATATCATTAGTCGGATTTGGCCCTTTCGTAATAGGTAACTTGCATGATTTTTTTTTATCATTGGAATCAAATATTTTATCCGTAAAACTACTGAAAAACTTTAACCGCGGTCGAAAATTTCAATTTTCAACAAGAAAATGATCTTTTAAAATTGGCTCCACATATCGGCAGTTCAAACGGACGAAACTTCGCGGCTTCCGTGACGTACCGGGATATATTCACTCTCTCCCTCTTCTCTTGTACTTTTCTCTCTAGCAAGCCAATAGACAGTCGGCTGTATCGATCAGTGAATCGTACAATAACGAGTGACGTAGAAGGCCATCTGACGCATTTCTCCCGCTTCGACCTTGGATCCCGATTTGACCATTTTTTCTACCGAATTATTCAAAATTCGCGAATTGTTGAAGTGTGTGATAGCATACATTATCATTTTGTATCGATATAGAATGAGAAAAACATGAAAATATGATAATTCGTGTTACATGCAAGAGACCTATTAAAACCCAATCCAACTCTGCAAATATCAATTTTCTATGTGGTTTCTTTCAGGAATGGTTAAAATCGGACCAATTAGTACGTGGATTATACCCCTTCGAAATTTTGTTTTACTAAAAATTCCAAAAATACAGATTGGATCGAATTAAAATTCAGTATTCGACTGAAAAATTACTGCTTGAACATTCATGTAGAATATCATGAGCATCATATGGATTAAAAAATCGAACAATATAGAATATTATAAATAAAGATTTGGAAAATATTTTCGAATTGTTCCAATGACATGATCGTCACGAAAATCTGCACAAAATTGTGTATCAGCATTTTTCAACTCATAACTGAGTTTCATCATGATTGGATCAGTATTTGTTTAGTTATTTCGGAAAAACGATACCAAGGAAAACAACACGAAATTGGATATATTGTTTTCCCAATATCTTCGAAAATTTAAATCAGATCATACTGAAAGTTAGTGAAATTGTTGAATATTGACTTCAAGGTCTATGCGAAATTTCTTTGCAAACTGATGAAAAATTTCCAGAAAAAAATTTTTCGATTTTCTGCTTTAATTTACTAATGACGCGAATCCGCCAAATCTTTGCAAGCAGTTGCGCTACTACTAATTACCAAGTTTCAATCCGACCACTCAAGTAGTCCCTTAAACATTTTGAAATGGAATCTACCCTGAAGGTTTCAAGTTGCTAGCTTGCTGCTAATTCTGTCTGACAGATATCCTGTCCTCGGCCATAAGGCCGGCTGGCCGAACAGAATCGATTTTGACATCGGTTTCGTCCCCAGTGGGTCCAACCTAGTATTTGAGACCATTCCATACACTCATTTTGATATCTACTCTAACGAACCGGGTTTGTCATGAAATTTTAAATGAGGTGTATATGAAAATAATCATTGCATGATTTGATGTGAAACACTATATTTCGTTAATATTTATTGTTTACAAAATGCCCATTACATTTTGAATTCTTCTGGTGAGTATGGTTACCATACTCCACCTGAGGAAGTCAAAATGAAATAGTGTGAACAATTAAAAGTATAAATGGAAATAAAGGGTTTTATTTCGAATCATATTAATTTGAATTTTCGTCAAGTAAATCCGAAACAATCAAATATTTGATCAGTACATATACAAATAAGTTTAGCTGAAATGATACAACTTATTCAGTGAAAGTGAAGAAATATTTAAGAACACATTCTTTAATGGCATGCAGATTATACCAAAGAGAGAAATTTGAAACATTAAGAGAAATAACAACTACATACTTTTAATTACATAGTGCGAATTTTATAACTAGGATATCTCTGATGATGATCTAGAGTAGCTGATTTTACCCGAATCATGAACCTTCATCTGAGCTCATCATTTTTCATAATGAATAAAATACAAGTAATTCATTAACAGCTAGTCACAATCTTCTATAAGATTCAGCCTACATTATGATTCTCTCCTACCTTCAGCATTGGCAGGTACACAAAAATGACTGATATTTGAAGTATGAATGGTTCTTTGTCATTAGCTTTCCAGTATTACTTGTAGATTTACTTCGCAACACATTATTTTTCAAAGTAAAACACATCAATATAGAAGAGAATATTGCCATTATATTTTAGCTTCTCAATTCTATTTTCATTTTTATATTACCAGTATTTCACTCATTATATTCCTCTTTTGGAGCATCAGTTTCAATTCCATATTATTATAGGAATAAGTATTTATGAAGCATTTCTCAATATTCATCAGTTTTCAGCTTACCTTTCTGTAGTAGGATCAGCACAAATCACAGGATATTTCAATTCAATAACTTCTCCATTCTTCTCTCTCAATTGTCCATGGTTTTCCATGTAGTGTTGCACTAATTCTGAAAGAGTAGCAAACTTCTCACCACCATAGAGATCCAGAAAATCCCCGGAGTTTTGAATTCTAATATGTGTAACTTCCCCATTCCTCCTGCAAAAAAATTGTATTCATAAATACAATGAAACTAGGAGATTCTCTCTTTTATAAAACTCTTGTAATTCGGAGTATAATAATTATTGTATTTTGCTGATAATTATAGGTTTCGAGGAAACATCTATGGAGCTTAGAGTTTGTGCAAGCTAAATGTGTGTTGTGTGCAGGCTTTATTGCTTCATTCAGTGATAAACAGTTCGACTGTGGATATAAATAATTTCCCATATTTTCACGCTTAGAATTGATGAAAGAATACTAATTAATCACAACCATCAGTGATCATATCCACATAGAATTATTTCAATATATCTGACCAACCAAACAAATGCATCAAAAACATTCTTCAGACTGGCATATTTAAGATAAAAAATCCAAATATGCAGGAACTAAATAAGACAAGAAATGGGATGTTTTCAATGATATTAGATTTTAATTGAAATCTCAAAAGATCTTACCTGACAGAAAGAGTAAAATCACCAGGATTATTGGAACTTGGTCTTGCCAAAAAACTGCAATCTACTCCTCTTTCCATTAACAATTTTTCAGCATCAATACCCGATATTGTTGGCCAAAACCACCTATAAAATAACAAAAACAACATTAAACATCATTTTCTGACAGACCCTATCAAAATTCGTCCTAATAAAAATAAACAATGTATGTCTAGCTGTGTAATTTGGACTTTCTATAGCAATAAGGATCACTCTTCAGATATTAAGTGTGTAAAATTTTTAAAAAGTGAAATCTAATATTTACCTTCTGGAAGTCATTTTAAATTCTTAATTTCAATATAGACACTTGTTTGAAGTCGATTTTTAAAGAACACCTAAGCAGAGGACACCATTTTGAAATTGTTGCTGCAGTCGGTTCACACCATTAAACTGTCATATTCGTGTTAATATTATTTTTGCAAAAATATCCAGTTATTAATAACCCAAAGTACAAGATTTGTAAGGGATTTGGCTTACGAAAAACCCTAACTTTAATTGATGCAATCACGAAGGTTATTCACCACCTTTCCCCCCACCAATCAAGTATGAATCAGGTCGATTTATTGGTCTTATTAGCAATGGATAGTAAATCCGCTAATAAATTCTGAAAGGAATTTGATTTTCAATAAATTATAGCACAATGCAAAAACTTTGAAGGAAATTTCATTCAACGATAAATGACTTTATTGAATAATTTTACTACATTATATACATCTAATTTCGATTGTTATCATAAGGATCTTCCATCACCTTATCATAGGCACCTTCAGCTAATAATTCTTGTTGCTCTAATAACTTTTTTCTGTCTTGTTCAGGTTTAACTACTGTAAAGTATTGTACGAATCTTGCTCCATATAAAAGCGTTCCACATATAGTTACTGTTAAACAAGTCCAAACAAAACCTTTATGGAATCTTTCTATCCAAAGGTTTCGTACAGCAGTCTTTCTCATTTCAAATAATGTACTTATTAATCCAAGATTATTCTTATAAAATTATGAGAACCTTGAGTTCTTGGCTCTTCCCTAGGTTTGTTTTTCATATTTTTTCATCATAGCTAATTTTTTAGGTTATAAAAATTTTTCATAATCTTCTTCTTGTTGAAGGAACCATGATATTTAAACATTGAATCATTGTAGAAAGTTTTTATTAAATGGGGCTATCTTTATATGGAAGCAACCATTTTAAAATATAGATTACTGTTTTCGTACATCACAGATAATTTCTCGTCTGCTCGACGTTTTATTTTCAGTAAGAAACAAATAATTTTTAACAGGTTTTCTGTGCAGATTGAAGTGTAAAAAATATATATTTGTATTCTGTGTGTAAAATGTAGTAATGTTCTGTGATTGATGTTCATGAGTTTTGAGGCTATGTCGGACGTCATCTGTCAAACTGTCAAAACTGATGTTTCTTTTAGCCGTGTTATGTAGTGTTGCGAACCCAACCCAAAATTCCTGAATTGATAATTAGCTAATTGTACTGCCATTTGACTCTATTCAATAATTGAGAATTTTAAACCAATTGTAGGTATGTTTAAAGTTATTTCTTCCAAAAATTACCCAATACTGGTTAACATCGAAGTCTAATCGGACAAGTTTGTCATGATGACGCCTGTAAAATCCATAAAATGGCAGATACGGAATGCGGAGATAATGGGTCGCTTGTATTAATCATGTTGATGATCAAATGTAATAGTATTTCACCATTGTATAGACCTTCACAAATGATTTCAGTACTTTTGCATTTGTTACCCTTTTAATTCACCATAAAGTTAAATAAAGAAATAATATGTCCTAAATTTTACATCCTATATATTGTAGTTTTCAAAAATTACTATGAAACTATAGAAAAACGACTTAATTCGAACTGTTGCAAACTATTACTTCACTAAAAATCGAACAGATTTGTTTTCAATTCTTATAAGAATTTGAATGAGCCCTACAGGTGTAGAAAGTTTTTAAACATTCCGTCTCATTTTCAGGGTGAAAATGCAAACAATCAAATGTGTGGTTGTGGGAGATGGAGCTGTGGGTAAAACATGTTTATTGATTAGGTGAGTTTTTCTCTTGAAGCATAACCTTATCTGGCAATGAGCTCGGGGTTTTCATACATTTTTTTTTCAGTTATACAACTAACAAATTCCCTTCCGAATATGTACCTACAGTCTTTGACAACTATGCTGTCACTGTTATGATAGGTGGGGAACCATACACCTTAGGACTTTTTGATACAGCAGGTAATTACGTTTTTTCTACAGACCAAGTTGAAAGTGCAATAATGAACCTTTCATAGGAAGTTGAGAATTTTTGAATTCAATCCTTTCTCATATGGTATCTAGAGTCTGCTTTTGGTTTTCAGTTATATTGTTCAATAAATGTAGGTTACCTCATTTGAGTGCATGCTATTCTGAAATTATTCGAAAAACTTCATTTCTACAATCAAGTAGATAAAATAAAATTGTAATAATGTTTTTGATGAGATGAGTCAGCAAATTAAATAACTTTTGGTACTGCAGACATAAGAGTTAACCTCAGTGTAGTGAATAGAGCATAGTATAGGCGTTCTTGATTGATATTTGGTTCCGGTTTCATTGACCAGCCAATCAGAAAACAGAAATCTTATTTGAAAGTGAACCAAAACTCTAACTAAAGCTCAATCAAGAACGTCTTATATGGATTAGAAGAATATTATGGAACTTTCATTTTCACTTAAAGAATTTTATGTGATTTTCAAAATCACAGTTCTTTAAAGAATTCTAATTACTGACCTATCCATAATCATCATTGGGAACGGATGAACAGTATGATTATGGGGTCTGTAAAATGACATTTGAATTAAAATTCTATCTCTTGATTATTATGGCATTAAGAAATAAAATCAAGTAGGACAATACGGCAAGGAATGGAACTTTTCTTGTATATGCGATAAGAGAATATTACCTCTGTTCAGTTAATATATAGGTATGAGAGCAAATTTTATGTTTAAGCGGCACTCTTCATATCAAGGATTTTGATTTCATGGAATTTGTTAGGTTACAATAAATTTAAAAGCTTATAAATGTATTCTGTTTTCAGGTCAAGAAGATTATGACAGACTTCGGCCATTGAGCTATCCTCAAACTGATGTGTTTCTTGTTTGTTTCTCAGTTGTGAGTCCTTCTTCATTTGAAAATGTCAAGGAAAAGGTGAAAGTCTGTCACCATTCAAATACTCTTAATTAATTGTGACTCTTTATTCCAGTGGGTTCCTGAAATCACCCATCACTGTCAAAAGACTCCATTTCTATTGGTTGGTACACAAGTTGATTTGAGAGATGATGGTGCCACTATCGAGAAGTTGGCAAAAAATAAACAGAAACCTATTTCTGTTGAACAGGGCGAAAAACTTGCTAAGGAACTTAAAGCAGTTAAATATGTTGAATGCTCAGCTTTGACACAGAAAGGTTTGTTACGATGATTCATTACATATTTTCGTAATTATGTACTTGTATTTGGTTCATATAACCATAGTTTTTATCTACTCAATTTGGTCTTCCTTAAACAAGTTTGCGATCAAAACTTCGATAAAGTCGATATCTTCATTTTCAGGTTTAAAAAACGTTTTTGATGAAGCCATTCTAGCTGCATTGGAACCACCAGAACCCGTTAAACGTAAAAAATGTGTCATCTTATAGGCCATCCACTGATTTGAGAATTTTGAAGACTATTTACAAAAACAATTAGGAATTATTTATTTCCGAAAATTTTACTTGACCTTATCAAAATCTCCTTCAAGTATTTCAGTCCGCACTATTCAGCCAAATTTTCAGAAGAAACAATCTTATAGTTTATAACAACGCATTTTAAACTCAAATTTATTTATTTTTTGGAGGAAGTTCTGAATACTTCCAAGCAGGGATAAACTTATATTTTCGATGATACCCGGAATAAAGAATAGCTTTACAAATACACAAATATATAATTGCAATAAGTTGAAAATCCAAATTTATCTCTGCAACAATTTCTGTTATAGAGTTCATAAAATTTCCACTTTGACAGTTATATATCTTTATATGTACGATTCAGTTCAGAACACTCTATGACAGTTTACACAATAAAATCCTATTGATTTAGGTTTAAAAGCGGTTTCCATTTAGGGGTACAATTTAACTCTACTGATGGAACTCGTACAAATTGTTTTAAATGTATTTTAGAAAGAAGTATCTGATATGGGTGGTTTTTGTTTGACAAATCAAGGGTGCTATGAACTTTGAATGGTTATAACGTATATATTTAAAACAATTTATCAAGAAAGCTACTCGGAAAAGTTACCATTATTCAATTGGTTTGACTTTGTGTTGGATGAATTTTTTTGAGTAGCATAGTTAAAACCCTGATGTATCAACTTCTAATATAATAATCAAGTTTGAGGTAATTTTTTAAGAACTAAACCACTAAAATTGTACATAAATAGGATGATTGAAATAGGGCGAGCGAAGAAAAAAATCACTTTTGCATTTACTTCCTGTTTTGTGTAAAATTAGGCACATGCAGTATTGTTCAATATTAATTTTCTAAAGTGTGATAGCAGAGAATGTATGAATATTAAATATAAGATTTATGTATGATTTATTTAATATAAGAATTTCTATCTATTTAATTAGTTTGATTTTTATGTTAGTTGATTTGATCTTCGAGACATACATTGGCAGGCAAAATACAACAGTTCTAATCAAAAAAAAGTCCAAAAAGCACTGCCGTGAAGGCAGCAACTTTTGCGCGCATGTTCAATGTAGATGACCGCTTCAGCAACGAATTTGAACGTGCGTGCAAAAGCTGCTGCCTTCACGGCAGTGCTTTTTGAAATTTTTTTCTGATAAATTACTAGATTTCAATTCGATCATATCTGTATTTTTGGACATATTGTAAAAATAAAATTTTGATTGGGTATATCTACGGAATCATTGGACGGATTTTACCCGACCTTCGTAATTAAGCCCCAAACCTACTCTACAAATATCGAGTTTCTAAGTCGTTTCTTCCGGAAGTTATTGTGTTTACGGTCAGCCTGACGGCCGACTGCGTAAACACAATAACTTCCGAAAGAAACAACTTAGAAACTCGATATTTGTAGAGAAGGTTTGGACCTTAATTACGAAGGCCGAATTCGTGAATGGGTAAAATCCACCCAATGATTCCGTAGATATACCCAATCAAAATTTTATTTTTCCAATATTTCTAAAAATACAGATCAGATCGAATTGAAATCCAGTACTTCATCGAAAATAACAGTTCGAAGTTTCATACAGAATTTAATGAGGATGATATGATGAGAAAATCATAGAAATTTTTTTTTTCAAATTGTTCTAATAACACGATTATCATGAAATTTTGCATAAAGTTGTCTTTCAGCATCTTAAAACTAGCTGTGAAGTTTAATCAGGACTGAATCAGTATTTCTCGAGTAATACCGAAAAAATCAACGATATCGAGAAGAAAACCTCGAAATTTGACATATTTTTTCCCGATATCTCCAAAACTTATGATCGTATCGAACTGAAATTTAGTACACAGGTCAAAGTGTGAGTATAATTTTTTTTGGATATGATTAATGGTTTCCGAAAAAAAAATTTTTTTGTAAAAAAATTTCGAAAAATTTTTTTTTTTGAATTTACTGACAATATGATCTTGACGAAATTTGGCTCAAAGTTGCGCGTCGTTATACTCCACCAAACTGCCAAGTTTGAATCCAATCGCTTGAGTAGTTTCTGAAATAAAAAATAAATAACTTCAAAACTTCAAGTGCCTCTAACTCCGAAACTATTTGGCCGATTTGGCCCATTAACGAACTTAACCGCGGCATTCTGATGCGCAACCAATCCTGAAAGTTTCAAGTAGCTAGCTTGCTTCTGTCGACAGTTATCGTGTCTACAGACGGCCGGCCGGACAGAATCAATTTTGACACCGTATTCGTCATCAGTGAGTCCAACCTAGTCGATTGAGACCATTTTCGGCTCAATCATCCAAAATTACAGACATTTGGACAAAACGATAGCACGCTGTTCCCCTAGAACATGCGCGCAATGATGTAACCTAATCAGGCAAATTTATACTTTTTGATTGATCATACTTCCATATCCTTTAATTAGACCTTCTGATAAATGTGACATGAAGGTAAAACATTTGTGGAACTGAAACATTTCAATGATTCCTGAATGCTCAGTATGGCCCTAGAAAAAATATCTTGGAGCAATCATGTTGTCAAGTTGGCTTAACTCTCGAAATACGATATTATTCAGCAAATTTTCTCTTTATTGTCTGATGATGGAGTCAGATGTAGACTCTGAAACATTACATTTCAAGTCATTGATCGTTAGCATTATTACGATACTGTTCCTTAGGCAACAATTTTTCCATAAGCTGCCTTTGAAAACGAGTTTGAATCTCGCAATCCACATGGGCGATTTTTATAGATTAATTTGTATTCAATATTTAATGGTTCTTTTTCAGATATTGGGAGAAGAAAGCCTGAAAAATAATTCAAAATCTTCCCGAAATATCCTTATATCTATATTTGCACTTCCCTATGTGTCCAAATACATCAGTACCAAGGATACTCGATTAGAGCTTGTGGCTTAATCAGCTCACTGGAAAATAAACAACCAAATTCTTAAAAACTATTTTAGTAGTTGGAGAGCTAAAGACCATTGAATGAATTGTTTTATCATGGTGGTTCGATATCCAGAAGAGAAATATAAAATGGGGATATCTAGCGAACAGGAGAAAAAAAAAACAAGAATTCGATTCTTTAATCACTATATTCAAAATTATTAAATACACATGAAATAGACAATGCAGTGTTGTGAGTGAAGTAAAATTTGTCATGGGTTTTGTCTAAATCAAAGTTTTGTATTCGAAAAGGTCCAGTAGCTCCGGTCAATTAAGTTTTTGTCCTTGTCAAGTCAGATTTGTCCAAAAAACCTATGATGAAAGAAAAATTATTTAGTTTTTATTGCGAGGTTTTTTTGAACTCTGATACTCCATTTTACAAATCACCCCCTCAATTTGGTCAATTGCTCTTGAATTATCAAATATCTGTTCAAATTAGTGTTTCCATGCTTCTTATGATAAAAATGAGCAGAAAATTTTCATGAGCATCGTTTAAAACGATATTTTAGACTTGACTCATCTTTGCTTCGACTGTGTAGTGAGGATTTGCGAAGCCTATTTTTTAATTATTGTAGAGGTTTGCCAAATGGACGTTGTGAATAATTAACTCAAATAGAATAAAAATTTTTGGAATGATAGATTCGATCCAATTTGAGTCTGATACCTGCTTCATGAAAAAATTGCGGTTTGTTGGTTCATGCAGCATTTTGTCGAGACTATACAGGGTGCGGCATTTAACTCGACACAATCAATTATCTCAAAATTTATATGCTTCAGAAATAAAATGTTTCCATTAAAATTGTCACGCCTTAAGGAAGAAATAAAATGAACATATTTCATTTTGATCTTGACCTTGACTTTTAGATTGCAAATTCAAGAGATAGAAATGCTTGCAGGAATATCGATGCAAAAATTTTTGTTCAATATACTCAATCATTTATTGAAAGAATTTATAACTGTATCAAAGTCCAAGGTCATTATTTTTTTTCATTTACTGAAATAATATGAAATTCAGAAGAACATGAGCAGTATTCAAATTATTTTTAATTTTGTCCCAATGGATGAAATTCAGAATATATTTTGAGATACGAGGAAAAAAGATTCAAACAAAAGTTACTACCTTTTTCATGAAGAATAAGAATCTGCACTAAAAAAATATACGTTTCCATTGAAAAAAAATCAAGCTAACCTTGAAACCTAGGTAAAAAAAATATGTTCATATTCTGTGCCCCTCGATACCTATCAATTTTTATTGAGACATTTTTTGAGATAATTTACTGTCTCATGTTGATAAACACTTCAGTGAATGCTGTGGTCCGGATAAACGTAGACGGAGCTCAAGGTCAGGAACGCACATGCGATTTTCAATCGCCAGATCGTTAGTCGCGAAAATGAAACACGCACTGTCTTAAATAAGAATGCGCGCATTTACGACCAAATCATTGCTTTCTTGGCGATCGCGAATATTCAGTCGCGCGACAGAAAATCTCATCTGCGCGGCTAGCCTAATTCACGGTCCTTACTAGCTCAGGGGCGGATCCAGAAAACTAAGGAAATTTCTCGAATTTTTATAGAAACTCATCGTTGAATATCTCCAAGACGTTGGGTTTAAGGAGAAATTATTTGTAATAATTAAGTACTTTAAAATGATTGAAGTTTCTTATAATGACTTGAGATAAACTTTATCCGCATTCTTTATGCCAATTTATTATAGTATTAGGAATCGGAGTTTATAACTAGGAAACCGTTTGAAGTAGGATGGACTACTGAAGAACATGTGTAATAGTCATACAAAACTTCACATTGAAATTAATTTTATTCCGAGTGATGATGTCAAAGCTATAGATGCAAGACTACTTTTTTCCGGAATTTCAACAGCCTGTATCATTTTATCGTAGCCAAATCTGGAAAAACGGCAAGTGTTTTATTTGATGGGAGGAATGTATATCAAGATCCTGTTGCAGAATTAATGCGCTCATCGAATATTTGCCAATTTTTACGAGCATTCGTTAAAAGGAGAATATATATCTACAGGGCTGCTTATCAACATGTGGCCGCATCATATTCAACAGACAGCAGCCCTTATTTTTGGCAACCCTATGTCATCGTACACAGAAAAAAATCAGCTTTGATTTGATATATAAATGAGAGATGTACGTTATGAACGTAAAAAGTAACAAAATAGTATCTATTTACATCTGGCTGCGAAGAGGTGCGACCAAGTGCGCAACGGGAACCGTGATTTTGCTATGAAGTGGATGATATATTATTCAAAAAAGCAACTGAATGAGATTTCTTCCAAAAAATCACAATAAAGTAATTTATTCAAAAATACTTGAGGCCTTATTTTGATAGGCAACCCTATAGATAAATATTCTCCTATCAACAAATGTATATAAAAACTAGTTTCAAGCAAATATTCGATGAGAGCACTAATTCTGCAGCCGGATCTCGTACTAAGAGCTTCACAATCAGGTCGATTCTGTTTGCGTATTGCTATAAACCTTGCTATTCTAGTCATATTGCTATCTTTCTAATTTATAGCAATATGGCCATGATGTTACGTATTCTGTTTAGAGTGTTATAGCAATGTTTGTTATGAATTTTGTCATAACAATATTGCTATCATAGACTTCCATAATTGGTGATTTTAGAGCTGACAACACTGTATTTTGTGACTTTAGAACTACAAGGAAGATGAAAATAACCCTAATTCGTGAGTTTTCTTTATGGTTTCGAATACATAACCTATATCTACGGCTTTCTTTATTCATGTAAACATTTAGATAAGAAACAGCGTGACCAATTTTGGTAGAAATCTACTTTTTTGGTAGATTTTCGTTATAATTTCATCATTGTTAGTAGACAGAAATTGAGCAGTAGATTTTGGTAGTATTTCGAACTATCTTAGTAGAATTCTACTTTCAATTGTTGAAGCAGTAGAACGCCTCTGTCTGAGTTGAGAAGTGGCACAACCTAACCTAACCTAACTAAAATCGCATGAATTATGTGAAAAAATAGCACAGCTCGTATAGATGATTCTGACTGATATTGGGATAGGTGCGTGTGTGCACTACAATTTCCCGCATTTTCATCGTTTCCATCCGAAACGGAAGAGCCTTTCATCTAGGTGAATATATAAAAATATCTGCGGAATCATTGGGTGGATTTCACCCATTCACGAATTCGGCCTCCGTAATTAAGGACATTAAGGTAATCTTCTCTACAAATATCTAATTTCTAAGTTGTTTCTTTCGGAAGTTATTGTGTTTACGGTCGGCCGACTTAGAAACTCGATATTCGTAGAAAAGATTTAGAGCTTAATTACGAAGGTCGAATTCGTGAATGGGTAAAATCCGCCCAATGATTCCGTAGATATACCCATTCAAAATTTTATTTTCTCAATATTTTCGAATTTACAGATTAGATCGAAGTGAAATCCAGTACTTTATCGAAAAAAACCCTAGAAAAGCATTGCCGTGAATTAAGGCAACAGCTTTTGCGCGCATGTTCAAATTCGTTGCCAAAGCGGTCATGCGCGCAAAAGCTGCTGGCTTCACGGCAGTGCTTCTCTAGCTTCTAAGCGAATGTTAATTGTTGCGATATTTTTCAAATTGCACGAAACATTAAAGTTTTCTACTTTCCTTTCAACATAAAGTGCTAAAGACTGCTCTCAGGTAGCAGTAGATTTTAAGCAGATTTTTGTAATTGACTTTGGTAGAAAAAAGTAGATTTCTACAGAAGGTTTGGTAGATTCTGAAAAAAATAATTGGTCACGCTGATAAGAAATGTTAGGAAACGAAACGAGTCAAATTGACCAATAATCAATTTCCTGAACACTAATAAAATACTGATTATCAGAAATCGAATGCAGCAATTTTATTCAGGCGTTAAATAATTCGAAATTCGATAAACTTTTTCGTTGGCACTTCAAAGGGATTGCTGTTGTTGAGATGATTAGAATAATCATCTCAGCTGTTGCCTATACCTGTATCTTAGTCTAAGAATTTTCCTTGGAATTAAATAATATTCTAGAGAACCTTGAACACGTTTCCATTAGCATATACTTTTTTTCATTCATGTAAACATCGACTTATTCGAAAATGTTATGAAACAGAAAAACCAATTAAATTCAAATTGACCTATTTCCTGGATACCGATAGAATTTTGGTTTCCAGAAATCAAATGCAGCAATTTTATGCAGGCGATAATAATTCGAAATTCGATGAACTTTTCTGTTTGGGAATTCAAAGGGATGGCTGTTGTTGAGATCATCAGAATAATCAGGTCAGCTGTTGCTTACTATACCGGTGTTTTAGTCTAAGAATCCTTAAAATTAAATATTCTAGAGAACCTTGAACACATTTCTATTAGCACATTCTTCCCTATCTTCAATATTTTCGAATTCTTGGAAGAAATAATACTGAAACAAATGGATCTCTTTAAGATTCCCTTCCTAACCTATCTTGTTATCAAGCATAGCAAGTACTATTTTGAGGTTGCTAAGATAGCAATGTTGATAGCAAGATTCTTGTTAAAGTGACAGACCATATTGCTCAAAATCGTTGATCAGAATACCAATAATTCCAATCTTGTTATGATAGCAATATCTTTTTCCTAGCAATATTGCTATTTGCAAACAGAATCGACCTGAATATTTGGTGTTCCTCCTCAGTAAATGTAAAACACATAGGTTCCAGCCTATACTCTGGGCCTTTTAGAGAAAAAACACAACTTGCCCAGCATCATTTCCTTAACAAGAATGGCAAAGAAGACTCAGATATGAAGTGACTGGACCCCACATCCGTGGCTACATGGCCAAAGATTTCACTTCACATAAGAATTTCGACATCATCCAGTTGTCTTACCCAATACATCTGATGAAATTCGAGATACAGATTTGAATTAGAACGGATTCAATTCCTTGAGATCACAGTTCAATATTCTTCAAAAGGTTGAGTCAGGTAGTATCCTGTTTTGTGACACCATTAGAATTTATTATTTCGAATTAATTTAAATTTGAAGAAAAATATGTAGCTAAAGGACTGTTATCCCCTCCTCTGGTTTACCTTTGTTTAGTATCGCTGAACTATTTGGTGGTCTTCAGACAAATCAAGCAACAATAAAGGTAAATTGTCATGAGCTCTGAGTAACTTCTTAACTGTTCTTCTGTCAGTTGGTATGATTCTTTGTTTGATGAGTAGATCCATAAATAGTAGTTTTTGAATGGTTTATCAGTGTTGCTCTCGAATGTATGCTTACCAGGAATAATTAAATTCTTACCTATTCTTGATCTTCATCCATTCTGGGCCTCTTCACCCTTACTCCTGGCTGTTCAGCTGCTTCAAGAACTTTCACCCTACAACCACAAATCTCAGCTCCATGGAGAGTCTGGAACATTAATGTAAATCTGAACAAATAGACTTCAGACATAGCATACATACAGAGTGTAACAGCCAAATGGAATAAATTCGATAACGAATAAATGAGGGGGTGTTAGGAAAAACGCTCGAATACGTCGATTTGTAATTTTAAATGCGCAAAGTTTTCAAGAAAATAAAATTATATAGGGTGTTCCATGCGACCGTGGCCAATACCAACTTTCTTATTTCTAATGTAACCCCCCGTATATTATTTATTTATTGGATTCTTCAGAGAATTCTAGACATAATTCATGTACAATGTCCTATACCTATCTTCAACTTTTTCGGAAATATTAAGTGTTTTCAGAAATGTTGAGTAACGTAAGAAGACAATTCTACATCAGATTAGCATGTTGCCAAGACGTTCGCGGCGAGCATTTTTAACATTTCCTACATTGACATTAATGTTGTTTTTTTGGATTTTTTTCAATTATTTAAAAATAATCAGTATTTCTTATTAGGTTTTAAGTGTAATGTACCGAATTTGTGAAATAAAATAATTTTTATTTAAAACGTTGATTTTTGCACTAAATCTGAAAACACTTAATATTTCCGAAATAGTTAAAGATAGGTATAGGACATTGTGCATGAATTGTGTCTAGAATTCTCTGAAGAATCCAAAAAATGTATAATATACAGGGGGTTGCATTTGAAATAAGAAAGTTGGTATTGGCCACGGTCACATGGAACACCCTATATAATATTATTTTCTTGAAAAATATGCGTATTTAAAATTACAAATCGACGTGTCCGAGCGTTTTTCCTAACACCCCCTCATTTATTCGTTATCGAATTTATTCCATTTGGCTGTTACACTCTGTATATTCACTTCACTTTTATAAAGCCAGTCGATAGGCATTGGATCTTGTGATTATGACTAGAAATAAATGAGGTTGGCTTTCGGGAAATATCGTAAAGATCAAAATTATCGTTAGGACGTTCCCAATTTTTACATATTTCAGTTACATATGTTATTCTTACTTCATGTATGTAAAATGGACAACGTCGCGTAGTTATCTGACGGGAAAATCAATATAACCAAACATTTTTGAAACATACACGCTAAAATTTGTCGAACTTTCATGATTTTACTGAATTTGTAAAAGATTCTTCCAGTTCTAGACAAATTTCAAGTAGAAATATTTTCATAAATTGGACCCCCACAAATTTCAGTAGCGAAGTCATATCTTATGCATTGGAGTTAATGAATAACGACAATATGAATAAATAGAAACATTTTTTCTTGTAATTGTAGTGCATTTATTTGGAAAAGAAAAAAAAACCTTCGATTTACCAAGTAAGTCCAGTTTCAACACGATATCATATTTAAAACTGATGCTGTTTGGCAATGTACAGGGCAGGTGGTAAATAGTAAAACCTAAATAAAGTTATTATTCAAAATTACCTTAATGGCATCTTCAGCAGATTCTTTCTTGAAGTATTTAGCATAACCACAATTTTTGCCACTCAGAAGATATACGTCTATCAAATTTCCAAAACGACAGAATATATCCCTTAATATATTTATAGGTGGTGGATTAGGGGAGCATACGATGAAACATCTGGAAAGTTTACGACAAAATGCATAGAAAGAATTAGATATAGTATATAAACTTACCTTGCCTCAACATTAGCATCAATGTTTGCTAGGGGTTTAGGATCAGGTAGTTTTACGTTGCAAATTGATTCTATATTTGATGTGAGTTTATTGGTCAACAGATCTGGAATAAAACATTAGTGAGCAACTCTATTCAATACTGAACACCAGTGCGAATTCATGTTATCGTTTTCATTATGTTTTATTGCGAAGAATTTTTTCTAGAATACCTGTTAACAATTCAAGCGGAATTAGATAAGGCATATATGGTAGCTCAGAAAAGTCATCAGCTGTACCAAGGAAATAATTATCTTGGATAAACCAAGCATGCCTAGGATTTTATTTTTCAAAGTTTCAGATACATCAAAAATCAAATATGTGCTGAATATACCAGTAATGTCTGAAGCCAAGAAAAGTGCAGGAAACTACACTTCATTAGCTTTTATGAAGTCAGTCGTTAGCCTTGGAATAGGTCTATCAAGTTTTTGTTACTAGAACTTTTAGCATTCTTGGAATGTCATTGAGCAGTCAATTCTTACACATTTTATCGATGAGTATGCTTTGATTTGGTTAAAGCCACAACAACTACTACCCTTATGTAGAACTGACAAAAACTGTAAGCTAACACTTTTTAATTACACACAGTGGAATGTGCCAAACTTCTATAGCTTACTGGCTGACTTACAAAGTGCATGAAGTAGAAATAATAATTCAGCTTTATTTCTAGATGAGGCATATACAGTGTGTCAATTTGAAAGGTACCACGCTTAATACCTTGGTACACATGCAAAATAAAAATTTCAAAAAGCACTGCCGTGAAGGCAGCAACTTTTGCGCGCATGTTCAATGTAGATGACCGCTTCAGCAACGAATTTGAACGTGCGCGCAAAAGCTGCTGCCTTCACAGCAGAAATTTTTTTCTGATAAATTACTGGATTTCAATTCGATCATATCTGTATTTTTGGACATATTGTAAAAATAAAATTTTGAATGGGTATATCTACAGAATCATTGGGCGGATTTTACCCATTCACGAATTAGACCTTCGTAATTAAGCCCCAAACCTGCTCTACAAATATCGAGTTTCTAAGTCGTTTCTTCCGGAAGTTATTGTGTTTAAATACAGATCAGATCGAATTGAAATCCAGTACTTCATCGAAAATAACAGTTCGAAGTTTCATACAGAATTTAATGAGGATGATATGATGAGAAAATCATAGAATTTTTTTTTTCAAATTGTTCTAATAACACGATTATCACGAAATTTTGCATGAAGTTGTCTTTCAGCATCTTAAAACTAGCTGTGAAGTTTAATCAGGACTGAATCAGTATTTCTCGAGTAATACCGAAAAAATCAACGATATCGAGAAGAAAACCTCGAAATTTGACATATTTTTTCCCGATATCTCCAAAACTTATGATCGTATCGAACTGAAATTTAAAACACTGCTGTGAAATTAGAAGGTCAAAGTGTGAGTATAATTTTTTTTGGATATGATGAATGGTTTCCGAAAAAAAAATTTTTTTGTAAACAAATTTCGAAAATTTTTTTTTTTTCAAATTTACTGACAATATGATCTTGACGAAATTTGGCTCAAAGTTGCGCGTCATTATACTCCACCGAACTGCCAAGTTTGAATCCAATCGCTTGAGTAGTTTCTGAAATAAAAAATAAATAACTTCAAAACTTCAAGTGCCTATAACTCCGAAACTATTCGACCGATTTGGCCCATTAACGAACTTAACCGCGGCATTCTGATGCGCAACCTATCCTGAAAGTTTCAAGTAGCTAGCTTGCTTCTGTCGACAGTTATCGTGTCTACGGCCGGCCGGCCGAACAGAATCAATTTTGCCACCGGATTCGTCATCAGTGAGTCCAACCTAGTCGATTGAGACCATTTTCGGCTCAATCATCCAAAATTACAGACATTTGGACAAAACGATAGCACGCTGTTCCCCTAGAACATGCGCGCAAAAAGAGCAGAAAGGGGTGAACTATGGTTGGCAGGGGGAAATTTTATTCGGTTGGTCCAGTCAACTTGTACCAAATATGTGAGCATTATGACAGCAAAACCTAGATTGTTAAATGGGATGGGTGGTTAAGTGACACCTTGTTTTGAAGGTAATTTGATGGCCTTTGCAGATGCAAAAAATATTTTTAGTGGCAACTGGGAGTTTCGTTTTTTCCACATGTGGAATTCGCTGGTATTCTAGGAAATGCTGTAACCTATTACCTATTAGTAAACAATTTTTCATCATTTTCATGTTTTCTTGCAACAACTGCAATCTAAAATATTCTATTCTTTCTTTTAATGTTTAGGAAGTATTAAGAAGAAATGTCTAGTGACATTGAAAAGGCAATCAAATTAGTGATGAAACAAGGTCACCTTACCAGCCTTCTCATTCAAGAATTTAGGGGTAGCTTTCATTAAGCGCACATGGTTGTTGCAAATTGATTGGAAACAACCATATAAATTGTCCCCCTAAGTTCACACCTATTTTTGCATTTTTTCTGATTTTGCATTGGGGCTAAGATATAAAGGGTGGTATCTTTTCAATTGACACTGTGAATGATATATGTGGTAGTAACTACAAAAGAAACAATGTTAACAGAAAAACAACAATCAAAGAAACAAAAACTATATACTATACTACCAGAATCCTCTAAACCAGTGTTTCCCAACCAGTGGTCCGCAGAAGCCTGAATATGGTCCGCGAAATGATTTCAAACTTAGCGGACGGTGAGTCAGTCGTCATTGTGTTTTTATTATAGGTACATAGTGGTCCCTGCTAACAAGAAAGATACAAAAGTGGTCCTTGACCAATAAAAAGTTAGGAACCCCTGCTCTAAACGAATATGGTTCTATTGTGGTAACAAGTTGAATATAATTTGCCTTACGTTCCTGTGAGTACAAATATTTTAATCATTTCTGACGCCCAACCAAAACAAAACACCAGCAGTGTTATCAAGTGTAAGATTAAGATAATTCATGGTAACTGCTCATTATCTTCAGAGCACTTGCTATTCCCTAGAATAGAAAAAGACATTTAATGTTATAGCTTACCCGGGGAGATACCAGCCGCTTGTAGAAGACTAGAAGCTTGTGCCAGAGTCTCTGCCAGTTTGGCCAGATCTGTAGTAGTAGTAGAGGCACCACCACTACTACTGGAGGAGGCCCTAATATCCAATGACCTTGACTCTCTGGTCTCATTCCTAGAATTCCTTGTGAAGGAAGTTCTGGGTGGTGGAGTTTCAAACTCTGGTTTGATGAGAAGTGGTGATCCAGGTGGATACTCGAAACCGTGCAACTTTTCCAGAGCATATGCTGCCCACTTAGGATGGTTATACACCACATTTGCTATTGCTCTAGCAGGACGTGGACCTGGTCCGAACATCCTGAGATTGCAGTATTCAAGTTCTATGGAAAAATATTTTTCTCACAGTTTTATTCACATATTTAATATTTCAGTAATATTTATATCATCCATTTACTTTAAGTATCTGTTTATCTGTTGTTATGCCTTGAAACAGGTTTTTGTAAACTGAGACAGGTTGGCACTATTGAAATTTCATCAAAGTCAATTGTCAATTCATACATATTTTTATCAATTAATGCATTATCTGATATGCATCAAGGTATGGAATAGGTCTCTTGCATTCAACGCAAAATATCATATTTTTATATTTTCTTATTATATTTCGATACAAAATCATAATGAAAGCTATCACACACTTTAACAATTCGCGAATTTTGAATAATTCGGTATTAAAAAATTTCAAAAAGCACTGCCGTGAAGGCAGCAACTTTTGCGCGCATGTTCAATGTAGATGACCGCTTCAGCAACGAATTTGAACGTGTGCGCAAAAGCTGCTGCCTTCACGGGAGTGCTTTTTGAATTTTTTTTTCTGATAAATTACTGGATTTCAATTCGATCATATCTGTATTTTTGGACATATTGTAAAAATAAAATTTTGAATGGGTATATCTACGGAATCATTGGGCGGATTTTACCCATTCACGAATTCGACCTTCGTAATTAAGCCCCAAACCTACTCTACAAATATCGAGTTTCTAAGTCGTTTCTTCCGGAAGTTATTGTGTTTACGGTCAGCCTAACGGCCGACTGCGTAAACACAATAACTTCCGAAAGAAACAACTTAGGAACTCGATATTTGTAGAGAAGGTTTGGACCTTAATTACGAAGGCCGAATTCGTGAATGGGTAAAATCCACCCAATGATTCCGTAGATATACCCAATCAAAATTTTATTTTTCCAATATTTCCAAAAATACAGATCAGATCGAATTGAAATCCAGTACTTCATCGAAAATAACAGTTCGAAGTTTCATACAGAATTTAATGAGGATGCTATGATGAGAAAATCATAGAAATTTTTTTTTTCAAATTGTTCTAATAACACGATTATCACGAAATTTTGCATAAAGTTGTCTTTCAGCATCTTAAAACTAGCTGTGAAGTTTAATCAGGACTGAATCAGTATTTCTCGAGTAATACCGAAAAAATCAACGATATCGAGAAGAAAACCTCGAAATTTGTCATATTTTTTCCCGATATCTCCAAAACTTATGATCGTATCGAACTGAAATTTAGTACGCTGCTGTGAAACTAGAAGGTCAAAGTATGATTATAATTTTTTTTGGATATGATGAATGGTTTCCGAAACAAAATTTTTTTTGTAAAAAAATTTCGAACAAATTTTTTTTTTAGATTTACTGACGAAATGATCTTGACGAAATTTGGCTCAAAGTTGCGCGTCGTTATACTCCACCAAACTGCCAAGTTTGAATCCAATCGCTTGAGTAGTTTCTGAAATAAAAAATAAATAACTTCAAAACTTCAAGTGCCTATAACTCCGAAACTATTCGACCGATTTGGCCCATTAACGAACTTAACCGCGGCATTCTGATGCGCAACCTATCCTGAAAGTTTCAAGTAGCTAGCTTGCTTCTGTCGACAGTTATCGTGTCTACGGCCGGCCGGACAGAATCAATTTTGACACCGGATTCGTCATCAGTGAGTCCAACCTAGTCGATTGAGACCATTTCGGCTCAATCATCCAAAATTACAGACATTTGGACAAAACGATAGCACGCTGTTCCCCTAGAACATGCGCACAAAAAGGTCAAATTGGGATGCAAGTTAACCTAGGGTAAAACGCGGTAGATCGCCTCCTACATCACTCATTATTACAAGATTCTCTGATCGATAAAACCACTGCTGTCCATTAGGTTGCTGGAGAGAAAGGTACACAAGAATGGAGAGATAGAGAGATACATGCAAGAGACCTATTATTAATCTATAAGCAATTTTTTCAAGGTTGCAGCATTCACCTCCAGTATATTTAACATATGTTCATGTTGATTACTGAAATAGTATTTATTTATAAATGACATATTGAAGTCATATGATCGCAAGCAGTAAGATAAAATTATCTGAAATGTAGTATCTGAATTTTTCGTCAGAAAATATCTATTGCCAAATAATAACAAATACTATCTAATTAAGCCCCATTGAGAACTCACACACATATTAACAACTGTTGTGGTGTTCAGTTTTATGAATCTATCTGCTCATTTACCTATAAAGTTTGAAACTGATAGCAGTTGAACACTGTCATCTATCAATGTAAGTCATCAGAGGAAATATCACAAAGTTTAACATTTCAGTTCCTTTCCAACCCGTTCCACTATAACTTGGATCCTGTTTTACAAGTCCACTTTATATATTAAATTCTAAATTAGTTTCACCTGGAACAATATCGAAGAGTCTCCACACTTCCTCTTGAGTCAACATTGGTGAACAAGATACTATTAATCCAGTGAAGCTTTCTCTATTTGTCACATTTGAAGGTGGGGGAAATACCGTGTCAGATCTAGCACTGGTTCTAAAACTACTAGGAATATCTCTGAAACCATCACTCAAATTGGAGTAACGTGAATCTTCATATTTCTTACTACCCGTATTTGATTTTGGTTCTGCAAAAACTGCTCTAAAATGCTTTTCACATTCTTCAAAAGCTGTTGCTGCATCTGAAAATCTTTTTGAGAAATCAACAGATGTAAATATTTAGCTGGAACTATTGAATTTATAATAATCAAAAATATAAAAATACCACAAAAACTACATCACACAACAAAGTGTATATAAGTCAACAGTAATTTCATTGGAAGCAGCTGGTCATATTAATAATGCAGCTCAACATAACCTAATAGTTGGAAATTTTTATCAGGTAAACTGACAAAATTTAGAATAAATCATGAAACAATGACTCACTTGCAAAATTTAACAAAACCAAAGCCTTTATTATCATTTGTATTCCTGTCCTTCACAACATTAGCATAGTCAATATTGCCATAAATCTTGAAAGCATCAAACAATTCTTTCTGTGTCCAATCTTTAGGAATTTTTACGAATAATCGGGTTGTTTTTTCTTCTTCAATTTCTTTATCATCCCGTTTAGTACCTTGCTCTTTACTGGAAAGATAATCACTCATAGGATGTTCAAACATTAAATGATAAGATAGCTGAATAAGAATCAAGACTAAAAAGTCTATTGTCTTGAAAGAAGGATGAACTAATAATTTCCCAAAAAACATCCATATAAACAGTTTAGAATGAAAGTTCCGTCCTCTTGAGATTGACCTGAACATATTTTAAATGGTGTTTTGGGAAATACAAAGCAGTTTTCTCAATATCTTCTGACAGCTCATATCCTCAAATAAAATGCCAGAAGAGTTCAACAGAACATATTGGTGAAGTGGAATTATTCAATAATTTCTTATACAAATGATGCGCATCAAAATCAACATATCATGTCTTCCCGTTTAGTGAGCTGAATTCACACTTATTTAACTATTCTCATATATTCACAGAAACACCATTAAAACACCTTCATATAATATTGGAACAATTTGAAATTCAGGTTTAGGAAGATTATAAAAATTACCTAGCAGCTACCATAACTTTTATATTTCTGTTTGCGTTTCCAATGAATTTTCCATTCATTGCCTCAAGGGCTTTAGCAGCCTGTGAAGTTTTTGCATATTTTATATATGTTACACCTAGAATGATGAGAGAATTAAGGTACAGCTACATAGAAATTCCTCAGTTGTATTGCTTGCCTTTATTTTCACCGGTATTTCTGTCCTTGACTACCCAAACTTCTTCAATATCCCCAAACTCTCGAAATGCATCCCAATAATCCTTTTCACTCAAACTTTTACTACCGATAACGAACAATCTTGAGTTTGGTGGATTTATTTCAGATGAACGCCTGTCGCTCATTTTGCTCAATATGTATTTTTGATGTGAGTGACTATCCAAATACTTCCTTATTGCCTTTTCCTCAATGAAAACAATAACAAGAAAAATCTGAAAAATTATCGATTGTTTCTCATCACTTGTCACTTGTCTCAAGCACAGAATAAGAATAATAGCCCAAGTGCCCAAGTCTGTGATACAAGCACAGAATAGCTACCTCGGTAGACTAGTTGGCTGAAGAGGTGAACTAGAGTGCTGGAGGTACTGGGTTCGAATCCCGGCGAGGTCATGGATGTTTGATGTTTGTGGTGTTAGTGGTGTTGTAAAAACAAAAATTGTCTATAGTTGGGTATGAATGATTAGTATGCAATAAAAAAGTGTTACTATGATCTGTGTACATGGTTGAAGCCGAGGCACATCAAACAGATGATGAATGAAAGAATGAATGAAGCACAGAATACAAATCATAGAATACAAATAGCCTCAAGCACACAATATCTATCCTTAAGGTTGGATATTCTGTGCCTCAAGCAGATACACAGAATATATCTCAAGCACAAATTATCTATTTCTTACTTTTCCACTTTTTTTGGTTAAACCGTAAAATTCTAGGTTATTTGCTTAGTCACGAATTTATTAACATCATCTCGATCAGAGCGCATCAAAACAGTTTTATGATACCAGCCATAAATGATCTCTTGAGATGGAATATTATTCATTCCCAAATTTATTCCCAATCATGTCTTTATATTCCGATTCTAAAATTGCTTGATTGAAATTTCGTAGACCTTTAGGAATTAACGGGTTCTACCCCGTTAACATTTCCTCTGCAAATACTGTTATAAGACATATTTTTTGATAGCCCTCAAAACGTCAGTTTTCTTCAACTTCAGAGGTAAATGGGCATTGGACGTACAGATTTATGAACCGAATGCGCCTAACACAAATATTTTATTGAACGTTCTTGATTCAGCAGGAATATTTTATAATTCATTAACATAATTCTACAACCATTGTTTAAGGAGAACCAATGCTACAACCATTGTTTAAGGTTCTCCTTAAACAATGCTACAACTATTATCCATGAAGTTTTCGTATCTTCGTGATGTATTCTGTATAGATTGTATATGTAGTAGTTTGGGGCAGGAAGACATGCGTTGTACATCTGCTAGATGGCACCACCCATCGGTAATATCGTTATTATAAATTGGTTCTGGTTTTCTTTCCGTTGAGGAATCTGGGATTCAAAATTGAACATTGAAACATTGAAATAGCACTAGTTTGGTTAGGCATCTGCTTTTGCCACTCATGTTAGTACCGGACATCCGTGATAAGTTTTGCATTAGTTATATATTGAATATACTAACTTATGAGTAGTGATGATTTTTACTGATAGATTCTATAGCGCTCCACACATTTTTAGTCAGGCATATTACTTTTTGCGCGCATGTTCTAGGGGAACAGCGTGCTATCGTTTTGTCCAAATGTCTGTAATTTTGGATGATTGAGCCGAAAATGGTCATCAATCGACTAGGTTGGACTCACTGATGACGAATCCGGTGTCAAAATCGATTCTGTCCGGCCGTAGACACGATAACTGTCGACAGAAGCAAGATAGCAACTTGAAACTTTCAGGATAGGTTGCGCATCAGAATGCCGCAGTTAAGTTCGCTAATGGGCCAAATCGGTCGAATAGTTTCGGAGTTATAGGCACTTGAAGTTTTGAAGTTATTTATTTTTTATTTCAGAAACCACTCGAGCGATTGGATTCAAACTTGGCAGTTAGGTGGAGTATAACGATGCGCAACTTTGAGCCAAATTTCGTCAGGATCATATTGTCAGTAAATAAAAAAAAAAAATTTTTTCGAAATTTTTTTCCAAAAAATTTGTTTTTTCGGAAACCATTCATCATATCCAAAAAAAAATTCCACTCGCACTTTGAGCTTCATATTTCACAGCAGTGTACGAAATTTCAGTTCGAGACGATCATAAGTTTCGGAGATATCGGGAAAAAATATGTCAAATTTCGAGGTTTTCTTCTCGATATCGTTGATTTTTTCGGTATAACTCGAGAAATACTGATTCAGTCCTGATAAAACTTCACAGCTAGTTTTGAGATGCTGAAAGACAACTTTATGCGAAATTTCGTGATAATCGTGTCATTAGAACAATTTGAAAAAAAAATTTCTATGATTTTCTTATCATATCATCCTCATTAAATTCTGTATGAAACTTCGAACTGTTATTTTTCGATGAAGTACTGGATTTCAATTTGATCTGATCTGTATTTTTGGAAATATTGGAAAAATAAAATTTTGATTGGGTATATCTACGGAATCTTTGAGTGGATTTTACCGATTCACGAATTCGGCCTTCGTAATTAAGGTCCAAACCTTCTCTACAAATATCGAGTTTCTAAGTTATTTCTTTCGGAAGTTATTGTGTTTACGCAGTCGGCCGTTAGGCTGATCGTAAACACAATAACTTCCGGAAGAAACGACTTAGAAACTCGATATTTGTGGAGTAGGTTGGGGGTTTAATTACGAAGGTCGAATTCGTGAATGGGTAAAATCCACCCAATGATTCCGTAGATATACCCAATCAAAATTTTATTTTTCCAATATTTCCAAAAATACAGATCAGATCGAATTGAAATCCAGTAATTTATCAGTAAAAATTTCAAAAAGCACTGCCGTGAAAGCAGCAGCTTTTGCGTGCATGTTCAAATTCGTTGCTGAAGCGGTCATCTACATTGAACATGCGCGCAAAAGATGCTGCCTGCATTTAAATTTTTTATGGTTGCGAAATGGCGAAGGAACCAGCTTAGTTTTTGGGTATTCTTAAAAAATACCAGCAAAGTTCAGAAATGGTCATGCTGAAACTTATTCGTTTCCTTGATCTCTCTGTTTATCCTAGAGAAGTCGAAATTTCTTCAGGTCCTTCAGAATTGGAGGTTAAACTCTGGGCAATTAGCTCCTCCTTCAATCAGCATAGCATGGAAATAGTGAAGGTCATCTAATAATCCTAGCGGTAGATTGGCCTCTTAGGACCGATCAATTGACATGGTATAGTGCAGAAAACACGAGTTAAGGACATCAGCACCAGAAGAGTGTTCTAAGGTTGCAAAATGGCGCATGCGTGTGTCTAGATCAGTGTAGTGGTCGATCAAGACCTACTCGATTTTGAGAGTTTTTCAGAAATACTCAGAATCATTTAAGGACCACTCATCTTCTCTACTTATAAGATATATTTTTCAACAGTCTTCTGAAAGATTCGAAATGCTTTCAGAATTTTCCTATCCTTCTTCAATTAGTAGAGATAGAATAGATCTTCGTGGGGTTGATACCCTCCAGCCGACTATTAACACGATAACTTCGCAAAGGAATAACTCAGAGACTCAAACTTTTCAGGGTAGGATTAAAGCTCAAAATCCGCCTAATGGTTTAATAAGTGAACGCATTGGATATTCCGTCATTCCAATATGCACAAGGAAACAGACAAGATAAAGGGGAAATTCAGAACATGGATATACAATGAGCTCTCATTGCCAACATCAAATCCATAAAAATATCGCTACCTAAAGTCGAAACTTCCAATTTCCAATATTTCCGAAATGCTAAATATTTCCGAAATACTAGATATATTAGAATTAAAATTTATCGATTGATGTAAAATAAACTATCCTCATTACTTTAAATGGAAACTTTCAATTAAATAAGCTTTGGAAAACTTTTTAATTGTTCTGATAATACGACCATCACCAAATTTCGCACCAAATTGCAGAATTTCAAGATCTGTGCAGAATTTCATTGAAATGAAGAAATTTCCAACATAATTCGGAAAATTCTAAATATTCAAAAAAAATTTTTTAATCGATCCCAACAGAATTTTGCTAGCAGTTAAACGTTTGTAGTCTCTAACTGATAACCAAGTTTCAATCCGATAGCCCAGGTAGTATCTGACATATTGGGGAAATAAACCTAAAACTTCAAATGAGTGTCACTCCGAAACCGTTTGGTCGATTCAGAGCCGGTATTATAAAACTTAACTTTAACTTTAACTGACAGTTTTGACAGTTTTGTTGGGACATATCTGTCAAAACTGTCAGTTAAAGTTAAAGTTAAGTTTTATAATACCGGCCCTCAGCCGATTAAGGGCCAGTATTATAAAACTTAATTGGAAGTTATCTTTAACTTTAACTGGCAGTTTTGACAGTTATGTCCTAATACAACTGTCAAAACTGTCAGTTAGTGTTAAGTTTTATAATACCGGCCCTTAGGGCCACTTGCACCGTATTACAAAACCATAGATTAAGACCATAACCAAGGTTTAGGTACAAAATTATCTTGCACCATCACGTAATCCACGTTTAATGGCCTTAACTGACTATTAAATTTAAACCCAGGAATTTGTGGGCTTAAAAGAAGGATTAATGGTAAGCTTCGAAATCTAACCCTGCTTTCGAGCGATTTCGTACAAGTTTGACATTTTTCTGGACGTAACCTCGAGTTTGATTACATTTTTTTGTTTACATTGGAAATTCATGAAGAACTCATACGAGTTAATGGATTTGATAATCAAATTTTGATTGAAAGTTATTGAATGTCAGATGATATTCATGAAAAATGATATAGAGAGATAATGACATCAGTAGGCATTGATTCGTATCTTTTAAAGCATGAAGAATTAGCATCAGTATTTCCATTGAGTTCGAAAACTCAATGGTATTTCTTGTAAGCCTTCAACTATTTTAAATGATAAAGTTACAATGATGTGCTTATTTATTTCCAAGAGCGAATAGCAGAATGAAATCGAAGACATATTTGGAATGAAAAAGCATAGTTTCATAAAGATTCTTCTGTACTATTTTATTAAGTGATGTATTGCGTGGAAAGCTATCATATACTAATTTATTATTGTGTAGGTGCTGTCTCTGTGCTATCATTCCCCTCGATTATATATTAACTGCACTCAAAATATAACTACAAACGAATTAATGTAAAAAATTGCATCCTCGTGTTAGGCGTTCTTCAAACGTACACCTTCGTCAATCCATCCATACATGATACTTCAATATTTATATAGAATACTTTTTATTCTGCAGATCTCACATTAGAGTTTTCATTATATTCGACCAAAAATTAACTCAATTCATAATATAGGTACTTATTAAAAACAAAATAATTCAATAGAAAGTCTATCCTTGGGCAAGCCGTTCCTTATCCGAAAGTTTTTTCAGATAAATCAATACTATTTATTTATTCATTTTACAAACGCCAGGATTGTAATTCCATGTAGAAGCTCAAATCTTATGATATTACAAAATATAAGTTTACTTGAGTATATAACTATAAATATAATGTTTAAAGCCTGATGCAGAAGTAAGAGAACAGGTCTGTAGTAGGAGATCCCTAGTCTTTATGATAATAAACAAGTCGGGAACGTTACATGCAATATTTTTATATAAGCTATAAAGTCTGTCAGATATATTTTTTCGGTGGGTTTTTCAATAGATGCATCTTGATTTTTCATATCTTATGGAAATATGGTAGAACCCATAAAATGAGTTTCATCTTTTGAATAAAAATATTTCATCAATTAGGGTTAAAATAAACAACATGAAGCTAGTCACAAGTACCAATTCATGAGAAAGAAATCATATTTGTAGATTAACTTTAATCTAGTTACATTCAGCCTCGGTTCAAGCCGAATATTTAAATCAGAGCTTAATAAGTTTATCGTCGCTTAACTAACTGAAGCTTAAGACGAAAACGGTGCAATTGGCCCTTAGGAGCTCAACCGTTGCATCTCGATGCAACCTGCCCTACCCTGACAGTTTCAAGTCCCAACCTCTTTTCATACTCAAATTTCGATTTTAACATCGAATTCATCATCAGAATGAATCCAATGCAGTCATTTGAGAACATTTTCGGCTCTAAATTTGAAAATTAAAGACATTTGGCCAAACGGCAGCATGCTGTTCTCCCAAAAATAGGCGCAAAAATTAATTATATTCATTCTAGAACACACTGTGTAATCAACCCTTGTGTGAAATTGCGGTTTGCTGTCATGATGTAAAAAACATGGTGTGCCCATCTGAAAAAAAGGGACGTCAGCGAGATTAAAATACAAGGAAATATATATTCTGTGCTTTGAGTTTGAATGAAAAAGTGACGTCATCATTGGTAAATGCGATCACAGATGAGCACACCATGTTTAACTTACATCATGTTTGCTGCCATGTTGAATTTCCGAAGAAGATGTCTGGTTATAAATTACCTATAAAACGATTTCTGTTCGACCCTTCGTAAACCTTCTACACAAATTTCACAACTACGAAGGGAATTCACCCCATTTCGGAACTTGCCAACATAATATGTTTTGTGATTAAAATTTCAAGTGATATTGAAAGTGACATTCTCAAGACACTGCTCTGCGATGGACAGCTGATATGTCAGTTGACAGCTTCAACCACCTTGTTTCATGAATTAAATTTAACGCATGGGAATATTTCATCAAACTTGATGAACGTTTTAAGAAATTGTAATAAATGAAGCGAATTGGGTTGAGTAACCTCTTGTTGAACAGTTAAGAAATAAGTTGAACGAAAGCTGAAATTAACGGAAAATGATCCTTAAGCTCAGAGTGTTCCGATTGTGTGTTATTTTTTGGAGGAAAACTTCGAGAGAACATTTGCCAAAATGTGCTGAATTTTGGGATGCGGGGTCTCAGTTTTGCTCCACTTTACTTTACGGACGGTGCTCGATTTTGATACTGATTTTTTATAGATGCTATTTGTTATGAGAAATCGATTGTTACCAGTCTCAACTTCGATAAAATTTGTATTTCAAGAGATATTAATTTTTAAGTATTGTATTTTCTCTCATATTTTGGCGCCACAGAGGCGTTTTTCAATGGTTATGTTTATCGGACATATAATGTTGCGTTCCGATATTCCCAATCAGTACTGGCCAGTATCAGTAATTTCGAAACGCTTCGTACTGATACGAAGAATTACTAAAGCAGTGCCAGTAAAATAGACTGTCAAAATTTACTGACAAGTACTGGCCAGAAATATCGGAACTCAACATGAAATCAGGAATCCCAACTTAAATTTCAGTCCAACAAAAACCTATATAATATATATAATTGTTCATACTTTGAACCAAAAGTGTGTACCAAATTTCAGTTCGATACAGATATTATTTTCGGTGATATTGAAAAAAAATAGATCAAATTTGGTGGTTTTTTTCCCGATATCCTTGTTTTCTCTCGAATGACTTAATTTATAATGATTCAATCATGATGAAACTTGGTAGCTAGTTCGGAGAATGCTGATATACAACTTTGTGTACAATAACGTGATGATCCTGTCATTAGAACATAAAAAAAATTCGTTTTTTTTCCGAATACATATACAATATTCCTCCATCTTCCGACCATATTATCCTCCTGAAATTCTGTATGAACCCAAGCTGTCGTTTTTCGAAGAAGAACTGGATTTCAATTCGATCTGATCTGTATTTTTGGAAATATTGGGAAAATAAAATTTTGAATGGGTGTATCTGCGGAATCATTGGGTGGATTTTACCCATTCACGAATTCAGCCTTCGTAATCAAGGTCCAAACCTACTCTACAAATATCGAGTTTCTAAATTGTGTTTTTCAGGAGCTACCGGTAACGGTACCGCCGGTAGGCCGATCGTAATAAACTTTGACATTTTTCTTGCTCAAATTTTTCATTCTCCCCCAATCTTACTGCTCAAAGAGTTATGTGATAGCGAATTGTATCACATACTTTATAACACACAAAAAGCTTAAAAAAGCACTGATGTGAAGTACGCAGTTTTTGCGCGCATTTTTGGGTCTATGGTGTGCTCATCTGAAAAAAAAGTAACGTCAGCAAGATTAAAATACAAGGAAATATATATTCTGTGCTTCGAATTTGAATGAAAAAGTGACGTCATCATTGGTAAATACGATCACAGAAAGGCAGATGAGCACACCATAATCGATTCCAAGCGATGGACCAAAAGCTCCGGTTATAGTTGCGGTTATCCAAACTGGCATATAGGCAAAGGATTATCTGTCAATGTCGATAACCGTAACTATAACCGGAGATTTTGGTCCACCGCCTGAAATCGATTAATGTTTTACTTACATCATGGTCAATGGTAACATATCCATTGCATAGAAAAATCTCTATTTACTTTATGATCCATAGAACATAGAAGAGACAGCAATCAACAATGGAAAAATTACTAGGTATGGTCTATGGATCATAAGGTAAATAAATGTTGTTCTATGCTATGGATATGTTACCATAAAACCATGATGTAAAAAATGGTGCGCTTATCTGAAAAAAGAGTGACGTCAGCAAGATTAAAATACAAAGAGTTGTATATTCTGTGCTCTGAATTTGCATGTTAGTTCAAAGCACAGAATATACAACTCTTTGTATTTTCTGCCAGCTGACGTCACTCATTTTTCAGATGAGCACACCATGTTTTTTACATCATGCAAAAAACCATTGATTGTCGTTCTGGAGCATAGACTTAATATGTCTATGTTATGGTGACAGAAAAACTGTTTTTTCATCAATCAATTTCAGTAATTAACCTTTTTTTTCAGGAACCAACCTAATATTTCATATTTACAGAACGGAAAACCGTCAACTGACATAACCACGTTGATTTGATTTATAAACTTGACACTATTAACATGAAATCAGGAATCCCCTTAAATTAAAGCCTAATAAAAACCTATATTTGGAAGGAATTATCTTGTTTGAGGAGACGAGACATCTTTTACGGATATTCATGATTAACGCGAACCTTATCATGTCGAATTTGTCCTGAAATTCCCGTTCTCCAGTGGTAGTAAATTTGTGAAGAAAATTGTGGGTTGGCAACTTGGGTCGAAGTCGTCTATTGAAACTTCACGTCAGAGCTTTACTAGGTTTTATTCATGATGTAAAAAACATGGTGTGCTCATCTGAAAATAAAGTGACGTCAGCAAGATTAAAATACAAGGAAATATATATTCTGTGCTTTGAATTTGAATGAAAAATGTGACTTCATCATAATAAAATACGATTACATGAGTAGATGAGCACACCATGTTTTGCTTACAGCATGGTCGTATTCACATAGGTTTGAATTTAAATAGCGTCGGAGGTGACTATGCATTCGCCATTTTGCAACAAATTTCGGAAATACGCTCTAAACAAGAATTTACTAATGGAAATCTAACGTGTATGACAATTACACAATTAAATGATTCATAAAACTAATATTCACAACGACAAATAAGAACAATTCGAGAGAAAAACAAATTCGAATAAATAACAGTCTGGCTTCAATCCAAATTTTTTCTGTGCAAGACCGAAAACATCAACATCCCTACCTAATTCACCATGAAATCGTATCATGCGGCAGGGTGGAGAGTTTTTGCCAGAGTCAGTGTTTTGATAGGGTTAGAAAATGGTTCGGAGTGCGGAACATTTTCAACAGGTGTGTTCAGACTGATCTGTGATGGGAATTTGGGACAAACCGATTAATGCATGTCGGATTTAATGAAAATAATATGGACTTTTATAACCCCTTTTTTCGTGCTTGTTCTAAGAAACACGTTATCATCGTTACGTTTGTAGTTTTCGAATTTCGAGCCGAAAATGGTTTTTTAAGTATGGGTTGAACACCCTGAAGGAGAATCCGTGGTCAAATTCAATTATGTCCGTCCGTCCGTCCGTTTGTGTTCTAACTTTCGAAGGACAGGAACTAGCGACTTGAAATAGGAGATTAGGCTATGAGTCTAAATATTTCGGTTAGTTAGTTAAGGGGTGAAATCGGTCGGACAATTTTGAAGTTAATTCCTCGATATCTTATGTAGTACTGAATCGTCCAGATTAAAACTTTGTAAACAGTTTTGAAATACCAACTTGCAACTCAATGTGAAACTTCGTGTGGTTTCAATAGACGACTTCGGCCCAAGTTGCCAACCCACAATTTTCTTCACAAATTAACTATCACTGGGGAACGAGAATTTCAGGAAAAATTCAACATGATAAGGTTCGCGTTATTTATAAATATCCCTAAAAGATGCCTCTTCTCCCCAAACAAGATAATTCCTTCCAAATATGGGGTTTTGTTGAAATCATCTCTGATTGGCTGAAATTTAAGTTGGGATTCCCTATTTCATGTTAATAGTGTCAAATTTATATAGGATATGTTCCGCAAATCAACTTGGTTATTTCGGTTGCCGGTTTTCCATTCCGTGAATATGAAATGAATGATTTCTGTCACGAGAACGAAAGTCAATGTTCTTTGGTACTATATCCATAGCATAGAACAATCTTTATTTACTTTATGATCCATAGAACATAGAAGAGACAACAATCAACAATGGAAAAATTTCTAGGTATGGTCTATGGATCATAAGGTTAATAAAGATTGTTCTATGCTAGATATGTTACCATAAAACATTGATTGTCGTTCTGGTGCATAGACTCATTATGTCTGGTGACAGAAAGATTGCTTTTTCATCAATCAAATTCTGTAATGAACCTTTTTTTTCAGGAACCAACCGAATATTTCATATTTACAGATCGGAAAACCGACAACCGAAGTAACCAAGTTGATTTGCGGAACATATCCTTTTCAAACTTGACACTATATTTGTTGCGTTCCGAGATTCCCAATCAGTACTGGCCAATATCAGTAATTTCGAAACGCTTCGGACAGATAGAAAGAATTACCATAGAAGCGCCAGTAAAATCGACTGTCAAAATTTACTGACAAGTACTGGCCAGGAATATCGGAACTCAACTTAATATGAAATCAGGAATACCAACTTGAATTACAGCCCAACAAAAACCTATATTTGGAAGGAATTATCTTGTTTGAAGAGCCGAGGCATCTTTTAGGGATATTTATAAATAACATGAACCTTATCATGTCGAATTTGTTCTGAAATTCTCGTTCCCCAGTGATAGTCAAATTGTGAAGAAAATTGTGGGTTGGCAACTTCGGCCGAAGTCGTCTATTGTAACAAAATTAAAAAAAAAAATGTATTCGAAATTTCTTAAAATTTTTGATGAAAAGGATTTATTATTTGAAGAAAGTGATTTGATTCCAACAAAACTTGGCACAAACCTTAGAGTCAATATTTCTAATTTCAAATCGATTCGATATTTACTTTCGGATATAGAAGGAAAAAAACATGCTAAATTTCCGTAAAGATGCCCCGGCTCCCCAAACAAGATAATTCCTTCCAAATAAAGGGTTTTGTTAAGATCATCTCTGATTGGCTAAAATTTAAGTTGGGATTCCTGATTTCATGTTAATAGTGTCAAATTTATAAACGATATGTTCCGCGAATCAACTTGGATATTTCGGTTGCCGGTTTTCCATTCCGTAAAGCTACCTTTTGTACGAGGGAGATTCGGGTATTTGGGTAATTGGAGATTCTTCCCTATTGGCCAACGACGATCACTTGACCGTCGTCGACCAATAGGGTGAATCTCTCGGCCAATAGGATGAATCTCCGATTCCCCAAATACCCGAATCTCCCTCGCACAAAAGGTACCTTTAATGGATATTTACTTTCGGATATAGAAGGAAAAAAACATGCCAAATTTCCTTGTTATTTGGAATTTTAACGTTATTTTTGCAATATCTCAAGAAGAACAAATGCAATCAGATTGAAACTTCGTAATCAGGTGGAGAATACCAACGCGTAATCAGGTGCAAAATTTTGTGTTGATCTCATACTTAGAATTCGAAGAAGCGCGTAAAAGTTCCTGACCTCACTTCAGTGCTTTTCCAGATTTGGTTTATTATTTGATGAATCGAATGATAAACCTAAGTTACAGACCAAAAAAAAATTACCCCCCCTGATAATTTCACAGTTTACATTTTGAAGTACAATGTAGATCGGAATGAACTATATTCGTCCGTCCGTTGTCTGCCGTCCGTTGTCCAGGACTTTCCTCTGGAAGAACTGAACCGAAATCCGTGAAACTTGGTAGAAAAATCGTGTGTCGCTCGAGATTGATCCTCCAAAATTTTCAACAGGATCGGTGTACCCAAAGGGCTCCAAACTGGGGGTAAGATGGAAACAAAATTATTTCTCGAAAACTTACCACAGAATTTTCATGGAACTCTCAACGTTGATTACTTTTGCATAACTCAACCTAAAAATTCTCACCCAGATGATTTCCGAACTGTGGTCCCGAAGTTATTAAGAAAAACGCTGCAAATTGTGTCGTGAAAAACCAATGGGTTCTGAATTTTATATATGTTTAACCTTTATTTAAGATATCAATGGTATTGGATTATTTAACTAAGAGAATAATGAGCCCTTATGCAAAATTTGCATCGTTTTTTTCTGATGACGGTTATTCACCCTTGACGAGGAAATCATTCAAAGCAGTTCCTTCATGGCAAGAATTCAAAGAAATATTTCTTAACCATTATCCATTACCCATTATTATTTGTCGTGAATTCATCCTTTGTTACCGCAATCGATTCTGTTCATAACGAACAAAATATATAATAGTCTGAATACTTTATAAGAGGAAATTGTGTTCAATAGTCTGATCATGAATCCAATACAGTTCATCGCCCCACTATATATTTTCCTTTGAAAACATTCTACCATCTATCACAAAGACAAGCTCATGACGACATTCGTTTATGGTTCAGATTAATACAGGGCGTCAATTTGAAAAATAGCTAGGCCAATTATGTCAAGGCAGGGAGGTTTTAAGAGAAAATACCGCAATAGGTCAATTGCGAAACTTTTACTAATGTGAAACAAGCATTGAGAACAGACTGTATTATTGTTTTGCACTGGAGATCATTACGAGCATCTCATTTGATAAGAGTACACCCTGTAACTACTTCAAGGAATCAATAAAAGTTGCGAACTGTTGTATTCATGTAGAGGGATAAGTTATCTTCAAATTAGCTTACTCTCTATTCCCTATTAAGAATTTAGGGGTGACCACCACTCTGCTGATGCGAGCACATATTGAGTCACAATTGTGCCCAAAATATGGCCTCCCTCTGATTGACCTGTTCCGGCATTTCCTCTAAAAACATCCCGAGGCCTACGTGAATTAACAGGCCGGAAGGTTAGATGTTGCCGTTGTTGCTAAAGGAGTGTCACGAAGCAGGAAAAAATTAGATTGAGCACCGATGTCATAGCCACTTTACAGTTGACGGAGTGATTTTCGAAATGCTTTTAACGTATTATTATTATTATTATTTATTGGGTAAGAGTTGAGAGGAATTCTATAAACTCACAAAATAAAGTAAAAATGGTCATAGCTACATGTCACAAGCAAAAAAAATTAAACAGAAGAAAAACATTGCTGAATGAAATAATATACAAAAAAATGGTTTCATAAGAAAATGAAAATAACATGATCATTCCATCGACCACTCGTCGTACCGGTTCTTGAACACATTCACCGAACCAGCACTCACCACAGCAGAAGGCAAGCGGTTCCAATCGGCAAACACTCTGTTCAATAAGAAATGTTCTCTTTGAGCGGTCCTAAATTTCTGCCTCCACAACTTGCATCTATGGCCGCGAAGACGAGCATCAGTATTAAGGGTAAACAGCGAGCCCAGGTTGGAGTTAAAGAGACCTTTCAGTGCTCTGAAGACGGCAATGATGTCACCACGAAGCCGCCTCTCAGAAAATGTAGGGAGATTCATGAGAGGCAGCCTTTCTTCATAGCTGGGTCGCTGCATACCATAAGGCATTCTTGTCGCACACCGCTGGACACTTTCCAGAAGCTCAACGTCTCGAACAAGCGATGGCGCCCAAACCGGGCCCGCATACTCCAAAATAGGGCGAACATATGTCACGTACAGAATTCTGCAGGTGGCAGGGTCACAACGCCAAAAGGACCTACGCAACATGTGAAGTATTCACTTCGCCTTGTTGACGGTGTGCAAAATATGATTTGACCATGGCAAATCCTCAGAAACACTCCAAGATCACAATGGGAGCCTTTGGTGGGAACCCCCTGACCATTCAAATAATAGGTCAGTCTTGGATTTTTCCTGTCCATATGGACAACTGCACACTTGAGAAGGTTAAGCGGCAAGCACCAGGCCTCCGACCATCCATAAAGAGCGTCAAGGTCACGTTGTATGGCACCAGCATCACCGATAGGATCACCAAAGATCTTAGCATCGTCAGCAAAAAGTGAACTCTGGGATCGGACGACATTACGAAAGATTTGAACACTAATTTTCACCTAAAACACTTATAAAACAACCGATAAGAGCGAAAAACTGGATAATGCGAACGTTTTATTTCGTTTTCCGGCGAAATGATGATGTAAACAAAAGCGTGTATGGACGATCGCATAGCACTCTGTTGTCTATGATAACCCTCCATTGTAGAACTTCAACATCGCATTTTCGGGCATCCTTCTGGCCTTATAGATTCCGTAGGCTACGAACATCCTTGTAGTGACATGATTAACCTCTCAAGTTTTCAGATTGCCACCCTGTATTTATCAGGATATAATAAAATAATCAAGTAAGCACTAAAAATCCGTTAGCGTCTGACTGATAGGACAATCATTTTCGAGTAAAGGAAGTTGAATAATTGATATCTGTAAAATGAAACTATATCTTAATTACGAAGATCGACTTCGTAAATGTTAAAATCCCCCCATAATAACACGGAATAATTAGTTTTATCCTCTCTATATTTCCAAAAATAAGATTCCGGTAGTATTAAAATTTAGTAGGTTGCGAATGATGGTTTCAAGTTTTATGCAGGCCCAGTCAGCTAGTTTCACATCTTTAGTCTACCAAAGATTAATTTTAGAATTCCAAATAATCAGGTTCTTTCTTTTGAAAGAAAGATAATGGTATCTAATGAGATTCTCAGTGGGGTCGAACAGATTTGTTCAATATCAACCTCAAAAACCTGAAAGCCGTGCTCTAGGCTGTTTACTGTTTGAACTTTCATTTTAAGCGCTTGTTCTGGAGAACATAGCATTATTATTACGTCGCAATGATTGTAATTTTCGAATTTTGAGCCGCAAATGGTCTTGAAAATTTGGCTGAACACCCTGATTAAAAATCCGTGGTCAAATTCAATTATGTCCGTTCGTCTGTCCGTGCTCTTACTTTCTAAGGAAAGGACTTAGCAACTCGAAATTGTCAGATTAGGCTTGGAGTCCGAATATCTGGGGTCTGGGTATGGGCAGATTTTTTTCCGAATATAAAATAGTTTCTGAACAAAAAATTCTTCAGAAAACAATTTGAAAAATTTTTTTTATTCAGTAAGAATCCGATCTGAATTTTGCTGAAACCTGCGCGTTGTTATGATTCAAATTGTTACTTCAATCCAATCTTTCCAGTACTTTCCGAAATATTAGGGAAATTACTTCAAAATTTTTTAATGGCTATAACTCCGAAACTTTTGGGCCGATTCGGCCCATTAATGAACTCAACCACGGCAATCTGATGCGCTACCTACCCTGAATGTTTCAAGTCGCTTGCTCGCTTGTTCGACAGGTATCGTGCTCACGACCGAACCGACAAAATCGATTTTGACACTGGATTCGTTATCAATGAGTCCAACCTAGTCGTTCAAGACCAATTTCGGGGAAATCGAGAATTACAAGACTCACAAAAACAATATATCACCTTCTTTGTAAATGTCATTGAACTGAAATAATCTGAGTCTATACCGAGGATATTCCACAAAAAAAATTGAAAATTCCACTGCACTACGCGCCGCAACGGAAAGAGATTCTTCCGGCATTCGGAGCGTCGATTTTCATTCAGTTTCACCGTAACAGCGTCGGTGATAGCGTCGCGACGCCTTTACCAGCTCCGTTAATACCATGTGATTCGCGCGATCTGTTCAAATCGACAGGTGCTTTTGGAATTTTCTTGAGAAATATCAAAGGTTTCGGGGTGTACTGATTTATTTATCGTAATATGAAGTTGACTGCCACGTCCGGTGGTTAGTGGTGAAGTTGATTTATAGTTTTTGGAAGTTTTTTTATAATGATATGAAAAATTGACGGAGATAAAGTGAGTAATTCATATTTTGTTGTTTTGATTGTTGGTAAATATCACACTAATTTATATATTTACGATATGAGAATCCATAGAACAAGGTGATCCTCAATGAATATTTATTTTGAAGTTGCGTTCCAACAGAATGATTGATGGTTTGTTTAATGAATTATGGTCTTGAAATTTTCCGCTACAAATGATATTGTTTGAGTGCAAGATTGAATATTAAGGAAAATAATCATGTAAAGACATCATAAAAATCTTGTTTATATTCATATTCAAATAATTTTCCGACTCAAATCATTGTTCACTTAGAAATGATACTCTTCCAATTTATACGAATGGAATGTGACATTTTTCCAATCAATATTATAAATTGAAAGGAATCCTGAAGACAACATAAACCCCTTCTTTTCTTCCATAATAATAATAAGACCTCGATGAAATTCATACCTTCAGCCGTCTGCCTACATAGAAGCTTTTTCTAGAATAATTCATTCTCTTAAGTACTTCTTTTCGAAAGCAGAAACGAAAAAAAAACGGAAACATTAAACAGAATTTCCTTACGATAATGCTAGATAATTTCATTTTTATTTAATTTTCTATAATAATCTTCGGCCCAATATTCGAAAATATACATTCATTTCAAGAAATAGTCGAAAGTATAGTGCACGTAAATAATGTAACAATTTCAACCTTTAAAAAAAATGGTACATCAATACTTTTCTCCAAATTAAATTTATTCTTGAATAGAGAGAAGTTCTCATCACAATAAGTAGTTTTTGGCAACGAAATTTTGAAAGCACAGACGTTGTTATATCAGATGTTATAGCAAGCTCAACCTTATTGATAAATTTGGGAAATGTCAATATTGTAGTAATTGAAAAATATTATACCATCGGAATCATAAATGCGAAAAATAATCATTTTGGCCAATATCAAAGTATTTCAAGTTATTCTGCTAAAATATCTTGAAGATATTATAACTCAAGGTTAACATCATAAAAAGTATCAAATACTCGTAAGAATATACAGGGTCCTCTTTATGCGTTCTGAAATTATTTGTTTCATTTGAAGAACTTTTTGATCTTCTGCAATATTTTCGTATCTGTTTCTTTTCCCTACAATATTGAATGTAAAAAAATTCTCTTAAATTATTAGTTTTTTTAAGGAGATGTCAAATTTACACAAGTTTTTGAAAAAAGTATTGCAGGATATAAATAATATAGATATAGATTCTGAAACCTGATAGATAAGTACAATTCGTTAATAATTTTTCCGATATTGTTCATTAGACAAATTTTTGGCAGAAACTGCCCTTGACAAATAGTTTGAACTCCGCAAATCTGCGAGGGCGATTTCTATAAATAATAATTTCCATTCAATTTTTACCAGATATTGAGAGTGAAGACCTTAAATCGATAATTTTTCAGGAGGAGAATTTTGGTTCTATTTTTTATGATGAACTAAATTAATATTTTTTGGACTATTGATAGCATACCATTGAACGATAATGTCAGTTAATGTTCAATTTCATCTGAATATCTTTAAGAATACAGATGCTTTTGAAATGAAAACTTTGGAAAATTCGAGTTTTAACAACAACGGACCAACTCTAACAATATCGATATTTGATTGGATCTTAATTATTGTTGAAGTTGTGACCAGGTAAAATTCACCCAATGATTTCGCAGAAATACCGATTCAAAATTTCATTTTCCCAATATCCCTGAAAACTGTAAGATGGAATTGGAATCCAGTACTTGACTGAAAGCTTGAAGGTTCATACAGAAATCCGCGAAGGAAATATGATTAAAAGAACCTAGAATATAAAACATTTGAAAAAAAATTCGATTTTTTTTTCATATTTGAATTTGTGTTTTACATTATTCCTTTCACAGAAAGTTCTTTATCAGCATTTTCGAAGTAGTGTGCATATTTCATCATAATTGAATCAGTATTTTCTGAATTATTTTGGAAATGATAACACCGAGGAAAAGTTACGTGAAGTGTTCTCTTATATCTATGAAAATTAAACTTGCATTCGATACACTGCTGTGAAATATAGAATTCAAGGATTCAGCAATTTGTTTTCAGATTTGATGAATAGTTTCCGAAAAATAAATTAAATTTTTTTTTCAAAGTTACCAACACTACGATCTCAACTCAATTCCGCAAAAAGTTGCGCATCGTTTTGCTCCAAGTTTCAATCCAATCGCTCAAGTAGTTCCTGAAATATCCGAAAAATAACCTTAAAATTTCGGATGATTATTACTCTGAAACCGTTCGGTAGATTTAGCTCATTAACGAAGTTAACCGTCGCATTTAGAAATGCAGCCTTCCCAGAAAGTTTCGAGTTGATAGGGTTCTCTCGTTATCGTGCCTGCAGCCAGCTGGTAGGACAGCATTGATTGTGACATCGGATTGTTCACCAGTTAATCTAGCCTAGTCGTTTGAGAACAGTTTCAGGAAAAATATCGAAAATAGGAATTGGTTTAACGGAGAAGAGAGAGCTCCAGTAATAATAAATTAACATAATCACAAGGACAAATATCCGTCGATAAATCAACAGATCAGAGCTTATCATCCAATCAACCAAACATCTACACCGAAGAAGCGGATCCAATGAGAATGACTACAGCTGTTTCACAGTTGTTACTGATCTTCAGGTCAACTTACCTTGCATAAAACCGCCGAGGGAATCTCGATACTTGTCACCTTTCTGATGGACCGCTGCAGTTTAACGTACAACGCGCCATATTCTGGGAGCATCTTGCGAATCCCACCTTTAGTCGCATTATGGTCGCTGTATCTGCGATATTGCAGTTTTACAAACACCATCACGACATGGAAACGCTCGGTTCATGTGGATTCCCACAAGACGAAAACCTCAACATCTAACAAAGATAGGAATTGGTTTAACGGAGAAGAAAGAGCTCCAGTAATAATAAATTAACATAATCACAAAGACAAATATCCGTCGATAAATCAACAGATATTCCCCCCTTTGATCAAGGGGGGAATATCAGCTGTAGTCATTCTCCTTGGATCCGCTTCTTCGCTGTAGATGTTTTGGTTGATTGGATGATTAGCTCTGATCGACGGATATTTGTCCTTGTGATTATGTTAATATCCAAAATTATAGACATCAAGAGAAAAATATAACACGCTGTTCACTAGAACATGAGCTCAAAAATATCCCCATCAAAAACGACATCGATAGGTCTGGACCATTTTCCAAATCTTGATTTCTACCACAGAAGACACCCTGTATAGTGGAACGTTTTGCCGAGGTTTCGGATTATGTCTAAAACCATACCCTACCATTTATCCTGCCTACAATCTACGTCTAGTTACCCTTCCAATATCCTATCTATCTTCCACTCGCTTGGTCAGCATTTAATTTTATGACCATACTTACCACGTCGAGTCTTGGGGAAGGCCCAGGTGTTAGCATGAAAAGGCCCCACGATAATGGAGCAATTCAATGGATATCAAGCCGAAATTCCTCATAAAAACCAGACGAGATAGGAGGCGAGTAATAAAATCTGAAGGTTTATGAAGTCTGAAATAGATGAACGACCATATCAGCATATCTGTAATATGAATTTTGAAAGTGAATATGAATCTCTAGAGTCTACTGCATATAGTTTATAACTGAAAGACATTCCTATCCATTACTCTCCAATTGAAATAGCTGATGCCCATTCGATAACTTGAAAAAAAAATTGTTTTAATCTCCGATATCTTCAAATGGTCGAATGAATTAAAAAGTTGGCAACCGGTCAGAGAAAAACTTAGTGAAAATTTCACATAAGTATTGATTGATCAGGTATGTTCGCTACTAATGGCAAACTATAAATTCTTCTAGATATTTGTGAATTATTTTAAGATGAATTTTGAATGCTCGTTTCAGTCAAGTGAGATACAGTGTATATGAAGCCAACGTTTGGCTTAACTATTAAAGATGATTGACAGATACTTTTTCAACAAATATTTATTCACTCCACTTTCAGTTCAATGACATTTAGAAATTCGAGGTCGAATAGGTAATATTTGGTTTATGCAAGCATGTTCTAGAGAAGCAGCGTGCTATCGTTCTACCCAAATGTCTGTAATTCTCGAATTTTTTCCCGAAATTGGTCTCAAGCGACCAGATTGGACCCACTGATGACGAGTCCAGTGTCGAAATCGATTATGTCCGTCCGGCGGGCCGTGGACACGATAATTGTCGAACGAAGCAAGCTAGCGACTTGAAACTTTCAGGGGAGCATAAGAATGCTGCGAAATCTCGTTTCACCATAATGTCTAATATTATCGAATTTTTAACCGAAATTGGTCTTAAATGATTAGGCTGGATTTCCCGAGGAAGAATCCGTCATCAAATTCAATTCTGTTCTGCCGATCGTGTGTGATTCTAAGGAAAAGACCTAGAGTCTTGATACTTTCAGTTTATGCACGGAGTCTGAAAATCTCGGTTGAGTTCGTTATGGGCCAAGCAGGTCGTACAGTTTCGTAATTATAGCCATTTGAAGTTTTGACGTTCTTTCCCTAATATTTCAGAAACTACTGAAGCGATTGGGTTAAATCTTAATACACAAGTTTTTGCAAAATTTTGTCGCGATCGTATTGTTTCCAAATAAAAAAAATTTCAAAATTTTTTTAGAAAAGAAGTTTGTCTTCGGAAACTATTCTTAATATTCGAAAAAAATTTTGCCCATACCTTGAACTCCATATTTCACAACAGTGTACAGAATTTCAGTTTTATTTTCGGAGATATTGGAAATAAACCGGTCAAATCACGTGCATTTTCCCCCAGTATAGTTAGTTTTTTTTGCGAAATTTTGCGATGATCGTGTCATTAGAGCAATTTAAAAAAAAAATCAAGTTTTTGTTCAAATATTTGATATTCTGTGATTTTTTGATCATATTATATCTACAAAATACTGCATGTATAAACTTTCGAGATGTCATTTTTGGAACCAGTACTGGAATTCAATTTGATCTTTTCTGAGTTGGAAATATCGGGAAAATTAAATTTTGAATGGGTATATCTGCGGAATCATTTGGTGGATTTAACCCATTTACGACTTTGGTCTTTCTAATTGGGGTCCAAACTTACTATACAAATATCGAGTTTTTTTCGGAAGTTATTTTGTTCACGATTGGCCGTTAGGGTAACAAAGAAAATATCAAGAAAATTATTATTTCGAAAAAATGAAACGACTGAAAAAATGTTGGATAATCTATGTGAAAATACTAATTCAAAAAATTGTCTTGAAATATGTACCTACTTTGTTATGGATCCTGAGGTGTTATAACACTCGCTATATAAGTGTCCAAATCATTAATTTTCAGGTTTTAATCAAGTGCCATATAAACCACAATCTTTTCAGAATCTTGAAAATCACTTCTCAGTTAATAAATTTTCGATTAAGGTCTCAAACAATCATAATTTGCATTCGTGTTCGATAAACGTTGGAGATACGATCAGCCAACCGAAATTGGGTGTAAAATTTCTGAGCTTCAACAAGTTGGGATGAACATTATATCAGGATTAAAGTAGCAATTTAGTTAATGCTGAAAGTGCTTCCTAACAGAGCCAACTTCTGATATCATCTAATTGTATCGTTTTATCGGAATCTGGTACCCCGCAATTCTCCAAATGTGTTTCGTGAGGCTGAATATCACCCCTGATTTATGTCCTTTACAAAAGGAACTATAGGGTGTTTTGATCACATCATTTTTACGTTCGACAAAAGAACTTATTTTCATTGAAATCTTGTGTCCTAGTCTATCACAAAAACGCGAGTGTGAGCAATATCAGGTATATAAATGTTGGATCTCGTGAAATAAAATATTTAATCCAATTTTGTCCACGAATCATATATAGTATAGAATTTGATCCCCAAGTGAGTAAAATACCCCGATAAGTGATACATAAAGGGTTCTAGACTAGAAAAATGCAGGGTCATCGGCAGTGGCGGGTACTCAATAAGGCGCAGGGCCGCGCGCCCTCTTTTTAAAATAATTAATATTTCATTAGGTAGCAGCAACCGTTAGTTAATATTCCAACAAAAACGCAAACATCAATTCTAATGATCGATCGTTCCTAACAGAATACGTCTTTATTTTTCGTGGGACTATCGAAAATGTAATTTGGGCGCGCGAAATTCGCGGCCTCACGGCCAGGTTGGCCGGAACCCTCAGATAGAAACAAACGACCACAGCGAAAGCTGTCGAATGACCCCAATCAACTTCGAACTATAAATACACCAGGGCCGCGAAATTTCTGCGGCGTCAGCTCGAGTTCAGGTGCGGTCGGATTGATTACTGTTGCTCGTTGGGTCGAAAAACGTCTTTTTGCGTGTTTATTATTTCGTCGGGTTGATGCTTTAGACTTAACCTTGTTGGTATTTTCTTTGTGTGCTAGGATTCATAATGAATTCAGGATAAGCTGCAATTAGGGAACTAGGCCGGCCCTTACTAGTTATAAGGTTATCACAAACTTGTAAACGAAAAGCCGAAAACAGATCTTTACGCGACGTTTTTCAATAGACATTTACCAAGAAAAATAACTGGATATGTGAGTCTGAAACCAAAAATTTTTCGTACTGTTTTACGGGTTTGTTATTTTATGAAGCTGGCTAAAGAATGAATCCCAACTGGACAAGAAAAGGAATCAGTGAGTTACACCATCTTCCAGAACAAAAGAGGAAACATGAATCTTCTCCTGGCCACATCCATTCTTGCGCTGCCTCTGCTTTACTTGGTAAGGTAAATGTTTTGACCCAGTTAATCTCTGCATATACAGTGAAAACATTATTTCTCATAAGGTCGAAAAAATAGACACATTGAAGAAAAATCATCCATTACTTAAAATTTTGTAGCACTTTTTATTTGGCCCTTAGAGGTCACGATGAAAGAGACTGCTCTAAGAATCGAGGAATATCTAAACAGTTAATTAATCTTACTGCAGAGCTTGAGAAAATTTAAAATTTTCTATTGAGACAAATGTTCTGTGCTATCGTACTCTTTTTTGAAAGATACAAATATGTTAAAAATAAGTATTTTCTTTCCTCCTACCCATGCCGCTCAACCTACAATCTTTACTACTTGCTGGATATTGAGTTGAGATTCCTGATTTCTTGCATGATGTTAACAAAACATGGTGTGCTCATCTGCTCATCTGTGATCGTATTGACCAATGATGACGTCACTTCTTCATTCAAATTCAAAGCACAGAATATACATTTCCTTGTATTTTAATCTTGCTGACGTCACTTTTTTTTCAGACGAGCACACCATGTTTTTTACATCATAATTTATTGTCAATTTCTTGTCAAAGATTAAATAGGATATGTTCCGCAAATCAACTTGTTTATTTCGGTTTCCCGTTTTCCGTTCGGTAAAAATGAAATATTTGGTTAGTTACCGAAAAACAGCTAAATTACGGAATTTGAATGATGAAAAAGTGATCTTTCTGTCACCAGAACGATAGTGAATTTTCAATGGTAACATATCCATAGCATAGAACAATCCGTATTCACCTGATGACCCATAGACCATAGATAGTCATTATTTCATTGCTGATGGCTGTGTCTACTATATTCTATGGATCATAAAGTAAATATAGATTGTTCTATGCTATGGATATGCTACCATTGAAAATTCACTATCGTTCTGGTGACAGAAAGATCGATCTTGCATCAATCAAATTCCGTAATTTACCTGTTTTTCGGGAACCAACCGAATATTTCATTTTCACCGAACAGAAAACTAGCATCCGAAATAACCAAGTTGATTTGCGGAACATATCCTATGTAATCTTTGACAAGAAATCAGGAATCCCCACTCGATATCCAGCCAGTCAGAGATGATCTTAAGAGAAACCTATATTTGGAAAGAATTATCTGGCTTGAGGAGTCGAGGCACCATTTAGGGATATTTTCAAACAACGCGAACCTCATCATGTCAAATTTGTTTTAAAATTCTCCTTCCCAGTGATTGTAAAATTTGACGAAATTTGTGGGTTGGCAACTTGGACTGAAGTCATCTATTGGAGGACACCATTGGCAGTATACGGCCAGATTTATTGTAAGAAGTAGTGAAGAATGTGACTCATAGCGTCGGCGAACATATGCCGGCAATAATATTTGAGAAATATACGTTATATCTACCATATCATAGTTAAAGAAAAGTTCATTCTTACAATATTTCTCTCTCGTATCGAGAGAGCTCTTGAAAAATACCCGTTATATGTAAGGTATTGCATATTACACTATGTATACAAATAAATTAATATTGTATGAATTTTATATGAATACTCTGACATGGACAATTACAGTATTGCTGCCTCAATTTTCAAGAAACTCCCTTGAGATTCCTAATAAATGACACACGAGAATCATTCTGAATTACGTGAGAAATTTTTATCGCCTCAGTTCGAGGGTTTGATGTATGGAAGTTGGCTTTATCTCATTGAAGTTTGAAGCTATTGCATTAAAGATTCGAAATGGAGCTCAGATATTCTCATCCCTCTCACGCTATCGCTCTGTATTCACGGTTAGCGTTCGATCTAGAAGTATACGATATTCAGAGAAATATGGGGCGATTATGCCTTCTGCAGACATCGTGGCCCTTGAAATGAATTCCGAACTATGAAGTGGCGCTCTTGTTAATGCGTGGCTTTTCAAATACTTTTTAACGCGTTCATTCTAGTGATGATCTCGAAATCTGTAATTTGGGAGAACCGAAGATGGTCTTAGTTCTGTTAGACTCTAACAGAACTCGAAATATCCGAGGTAGGTTTGTATGATCAGAAATGGCAGGTTATTTTTGTGGCTTGGCATCAGAGTGTTTGATAGATAATTCCAAAAATCTTTATACTCCATTCACTTATATAAAATCAGTTGGCCATGAAGGTTTGACACATTTTACTCTGTACAATATTTGAGTTCCGATATTTCTGGATAGTACTTGTCAGTAAACTTTGACAGTCTATTTAACTGGCATTGCTTTGGTAATTCTTCGTATCAGTACGAAGCCTTTCGAAATTACTGATACTGGCCAGTACTGATTGGGAATATCGGAACGCAACAATTAGACGACTTCGGCCCAAGTTGCCAACCCACAATTTTCTTCACGAATTTACTTACACTGGGGAACAGGAGTTTCAGGACAAATTCGACATGAGGAAAAATGTGACGGCATCAATGGTAAAACGATCACAGATGAGCAGATGAGCACCCCATGTTTTACTTACATCATGGATAGGTACTTTTGTCCATGATGTAAGAAAAACATGAAATTTATTATTTCTTCGGGAAACTTTTTTTTTAAATTCACTGACTGCGATCTCAACAAAAGTTTGAAAAAAATTGCGCGTCATTATGCTTCAACTAACTGTCAAGTTTCAATCTGATCGCTCGAGTAGTTCCTGAAATATCTGGAGAATAACCTCAGATTTATATAAGGCTGTAAGAGCTTCACCATCACATTTCAACCCTTAAAGTTCCAGGTGGATTGGATTATCCGTAATTGTATCAACGGCCGGCCAGACGGACAGAATAGAATTTGGTAGCGGACTAGTCATCAATGGGTCAAACTTAGTCATTTAAGAAGATTTTCTGAAAAAAATTGCAAAATTACAGACAATTGGACAAGAAAAACGCACACTGTTTCCCAAGAACATGCGCGCAAAAATAATGAAAATGGTTTATTGAAATTGAATCTTCAAGTTCTTCTCATCGAACGTGTTATTGCGCCAGAAGATATGAACCTATCCATTTTCTTCTCGAAGAAAAACTTCATTCCAGAAGTTGACTCATATTCCCTGGACGAAAGGATAGCGTGATGTCGCACCTTCTGGGGAAATGAGTTTTTCTACCTTAAATCAACTCTTTTATTAGCGGAAAGCCGAATAAAGCCTTAATAATGTTCCTCGAAATCACCCCGTTTATTATTGCAGACCATTTCTTTTGCACTTTCGCCAGTTTGGACGTCGATAAGCTACCAGGATGATGTGTAATATCGATACTGATGCGTGTTGGGAATTTTTATCACGCCTCGAGCTGTTGTGACCAGGAACGTATAAAATTTGAAATTTTCGGTGGAGAATCGTGGAATAGTCTTGTTAAAGGTTTGAACAATTACACAAAACAAAATAAATTTTCAAATTTATTTTTCAAAGTACACCCCTACAATAATAGCCCTTTACAATAATAGGTTTGCATGTTGTACCTGCATGATTATGTTCTTGAACACCAACTCCATTGACTTGCCTTGGATGGTCCTAAAAATTTTTTGAAAAAAACGAACTTTGGCCCCCGGAAGTCACCCCGTTATATTCGAGGTATTGAGTTCGTTTTTTCCAAAAAATTTTTCTGGTGCAAATGGTTGAAAAAAATTGTAGGAATGCGCAATGTTGATACTTTCTATATTCAAGAATTTTCGGGAAAATGAAAACTGAAAAATTGGAAAATAAATTCTCACAAAAGAATTAAGTACATCTCAAAAAAAAATCGAAAAATACTCACTGACGCCTGCAGAACGACACCCCGTTTTCTACTATAAACGTCGAAATTTCTCCGAATTACCAGATTTCACGCGGCTATTGACAACGTTTGAACATGTTCATCGCGATGCAGGTGTTTGACCTTGAGATATTCACGAGGTTCAATGAAACTTGAATGTGGCTGTGTTGCCTAGTCGTAATTTAGTATTGGTTACTCTTAAGGGCAGGACTAACAAACTGACTGTTGGCACACTACATATGTTATATATTAGTTGAGTTCCGATATTCCTGGCCAGTACTTGTCAATAAATTTTGACAGTCGATTTTACTGGCACTGCTTTGGTAATTGTTCGTATCAGTACGAATCGTTTCGAAATTACTGATACTGGCCAGTACTGATTGGGAATATCGGAACGCAACAATTATTTGAGAAAAGTAATATTTTGTGTTGCGTGTAATATTCAATGAACTGTTCCAACTTCCTAGAATAGACGACTTCGGCCCAAGTTGCCAACCCACAATTTTCTTCACAAATATACCATCACTGGGGAACGGGAATTTCAGGACAAATTCTACATGATAAGGTTTGCGTTATTTATAAATATCCGTGAAAGATGCCTCGGCGCCTCAAACAAGATTATTCCTTCCAAATATAGGTTTTTGTGAGGCAGAAATTCAAGTTGGGATTCCTGATTTCATGTTAATAGTGTCGAGTTTATAAAGGATATGTTCCGCAAATCAACTTGGTTATTTCGGTTGCCGGTTTTCCTTTCTGTAAATATGAAATATTCGGTTGGTTCATGAAATAAAGGTTTATTACGGAATTTGATTGATGAAAAAGCAATCTTTCCACCAGAACATAGATATATTAAGCCTATGCACCAGAACGACAATCAATGTTTTATGGTAACATATCCATAGCATAGAACAATCTTTATTTACCTTTTATGATCCATAGACCATACCTAGTAATTTTTGTTGATTGTTGTCTCTTCTATGTTCTATGGATCATAAAGTGAATAAAGTTTTTTCTAGGCTATGGATATGTTACCATAGAACATTGACTGTCAATCTGGTGATAGAAAGAACGTTTTTCCATCATTTAAATTCCGTAATTAACCTTTTTGTCAGGAACCAACCAAATATTTCATATTTACAGAATGGAAAACCGGCCACCGAATTAACCAAGTTGATTTGCGGAACATATCCTATATAAATTTGACACATGAAATCGTATTCGTAATTAGGGTCCAAACCTTCTCTACAAATATCGAGTTTCTAAGTTGGTTCTTTCGAAAGTTATTGTTTTACGCAGCCGGCTGTTAGGCCGACCGTAAACACAATAACTTCCGGAAGAAACGACTTAGAAACTCAATATTTGTAGAGAAGGTTTGGGGCTTAGTTACGAAGGTCGAATTCGTGAATGGGTAAAATCCGCCCAATGATTCCGTAGATATACCCATTCAAAATTTTATTTTTCCAATATTTACAAAAATACAGATTAGATCGAATTGAAATCCAGTAATTCATCGTAATTTATCAAAAGAAAATCTAGAAAAGCACTGCCGTGAAGGCAGCAGCTTTCGCGCGAGAGTTCAAATTCGTTGCCGAAGCGGTCATCTACATTGAACATGCGCGCAAAAGCTGCAGCCTTCACGGCAGTGCTTTTCTAGATTTTTTATATCACAGTCTCTTAACATTTCGAATACCTCCATCACTGGATATAAACCAATATCCTCAGAATAATTATTTTATTTTCAGTATAGGCAGGTAATAACTTCCACAATCTCGAAATATAATGTTCTCTGCAATTTCCACGCATGAATTATTGGAGTACTCGATTGAGAATTGTTCCCCTGAGCATAAATGTTTGATTACGTCCAATTTCACGTAATTTGTGTATTGAGTTAAATATGCCATTTGTTCAGTTATTCATGTCTCTGTCAAGAGTAACAAGACAGATCCGAAAATAGAATACAAAAATAGAATGTTGGTGGACCTTCATAGAGTCCTTGACATTAGCTCTCGTCCTTCCTTCAGGTTCATTAAAATTTGAAATGGATAATGGAATGATATTATTTGGTAGAGCATTATAGCTATTCTGACGCAGGCTGTAATTTCTCCTTACCTTAAAGTATTATGAAGTGAATTGATCGATATCTAATTAAATAGAAAAACTTGCATTTTTTCATGGGTGTTCTTGGAAAGGGCTATTTTATATTTAATTGTTATTTTCCTGGTGGTAGCTAACTGTCACGAAACCGAAACGACTGCGAAGCAGAACGGAACGTTCTCTACTAGAAATATATGCAAGCCTGAAGTATACTATTAGGCGTTGTAAGGGTCAGATATATGTTTTTAAATAAATATATTACAGGAAAAAAATTACAATACTTGGAGGTTGTGTAGATGGAGTCAGTTTCCAAGTACATATAAAGAATGAATGAATGGATGTAAGGTACGTATTTCTCATCTATTCTGTCATTCTGTGTTCGAGCCGCATTTTTTCCTTTTTCTCTGTTGACAAATGTAAAAATATTACTTGACTCCACAGAAACGGTTGGTCATTATGAACTTTGGTCGGAAGCTAAAATCTACTGCGAAAAGTTGACTTCTGAATCCTGGGCTGCATTGGCGAAAATCTACCGAAAAGTAGAAATCTACTGAATGTGATATCTAATTAAATAGAAAACTTGCATTTTTTCATGGGTGCTCTTGGAAAGGGCTATTTTATATTTCATTGATATTTTCCTGGTGATAGCGAACTGTCACGAAACCTGAACGACTGCGAAGCAGACCGGAAGGTTCCCTACTAGAAATATATGCAAGGCTAGATTATACTGTTAGGCGTTGTTAGGGGCAGATGTATGTTTTTATTATAAATAAATATATTATTTTGGTCCGAGTCTTTATATTCATTAGTTGTTGCGATTTATTCATTTTATGCGATGGTATATTCAGTTTTCGTCCCAATTTATTTATTTCATATCGAACACAATATATTTAGGAGTTAAAAGTTTCAAATATACCTAGATAATGAATCTGAGTGATGACGTGTTCCGCGCAATCGATTAGGGCCGGATGACCTGCCTTGTGCTCCTCGACCACAGCAAGGCTTTTGATACCATTGACCATCACCTACTTTACAAAAAAAAAATTTTATGATGGATTCTCAGAGTGTGCAGCTTCCTTTGTCCTAGAATATTTGATGGGTCGGAGCCAATTTGTAGTGTTGAACCCTACTACATCTGAGTCTTCGTCGGTGAAATCTGGTGTTCCACAGGGCTCAGTGCTGGGACCATTTTCATATATTTCGGATTTTCACCTCTATGTAGAATTTTTTATTATCCATCATTTTGTTGGCGATACCCATATTCACATCTCGTTCTTGATATAGAAATTACGAATGGCTGTTGCCAAGCTGGAGGAAGATCTGTTGACATTGTTTAATGTCTCACCTCCGCACAACCTGATTCTGAATCCGGCAAAATCTGTGGACATGTTGTTCGGTCCAAGGGGTAAGCGTGGTCTTATTGCTGAGAGTTTCAATATATATTTGGCGGGTTGCAACCTCCAGATTGTTCACGAGGCCAGAAACCTTGGTTTGTGGTTTGACGCGGAGTTGCGCTCCTCCGGACATATCTCATATCTTTGCCAGTCATCCTACGCCATTTTGAGGTAGCTCTAACCCAGTCGTGATATACTGTCGACTGGACTAAAGTTGGATTTGTGCCGGGCACTGGTGATGTTTAGGTTGGCATACTGCGATTGTATTTATGGACCGGCTACAGGCTGATGCGCTACAGAAAATCCAGAATTCCTGTATAAGATTCTTTTATGGTAAGCGCAAGTATGATCATAAGGCTGGTCGTCCACTGCAAGCGATTTCGAGAGGCGCGATAGGAGCGTAAACGTACGAATTTGCGCGACAGATCCAAATGAATGGAATTCTAGGTACCCTCGTCGATTGGCAGCGAGTTCATACGGGCGACTTCGAGAGAATTCGAGCGGCGCAATCGTATCCCGATCACTTTGGATCTGACGCGTCTATACGCTCGAAAAGAGGAGCTATCCGTCGGAAAGTGGAATGTATGGTTTGTGAACGGAATATTTGTTGAAGCTTGTTGTTTATTGTTGGTGAATTTTAGATGGATCAGATTGAAAGGTTAATGAATGTTGTCTTTTTTCTTACATCAAACACACATTCAGAAGTTCTGTAGGTGTATAGTAGCCTATCTGAAGTTGGACTCTTTGGCAAAAATCCGCTGTATAGCATTCCAAATATAATTAATCCAGCGTGTTTCGCCATTATCTCGAGTTTTATAGCTCTTATTATCTCAATATCTATTATCAATTCGTTTTTTTAGTCTCCGACCAATTTTATTCCGTACATTTTTCTATATGCTCAAGTGTTTTTGGCCCATACGTACTGTAATGATTCAATTACGTTTCATATGCAGAATCATCTTTTCGATCACAAAATAAACATAGTTTTTTCTTCATAAAACGCTACGGATTTTTACTAGAGACCTGTTTTCTAAAATACGCATGCACTTCTGCAAAATTTTAAGAATTTCTGAATATCTGTGTCACCATCATTTCTTTCGATGTCTGCCACGTTTCAATTCGATCACTTCAGTAGTTCTCAACATATCATGCAAGTAACCTCAAATCTTCAAATAGCTATCACTCCGAAATCAATCGAACGATTTTGCCCATTAACGAACACAACCTTCGCATTTTGAAACGCAACAAACTCTGAAATTTTCAAGTCGATAGCATATTTGAAAAAGCAATCGAATTACCATTGAACAAGATGATACTCAACCCCAGTCCATTCAAGAATTTAGGGTTCAAACAAATTTATTGGAACCAACCGTATGAAATGTCTCCTTTCGAACCAAACTTCTATTTCGTCGATTTCCGTTTTCGTTACGTTACTACAAAATTATACTCAATCCTGACACATTTCATCGTGTATATTTTGAAAATGTTAGGTTATAGTCATTTTCCTGTCACATAACTACACAACGAATTTACTTGTGAAAAAGTATGAATTTAAGAAAATACTAGATATGTGAATTCAATAATTCCAAAGACTTGGTGAATGTTGAAGAAACTTTTTTTTCTTTTAACCCTAGAAATATTTCATTATGTAAACATGGTTGGATAATTCAGTTATGCTTTTTTTTGTACGCAAATCAAGAATCGAGGGTTGAAATTTCACTGAAAAATAATGGATAGAGTAGTCCGTTACTTCGTGGTAGTTTATTCGAAAAAAAAAGGACTCGAATAACACTGCGGTAAAACTTCTAAACAAACAGAAAAACATCTGGAATTCCCTACTTTTCGATTCTCAAGAAATAAGTCTTCAGAAGAAATTTAAATACCTTGTTGCCAAACTTTGTAATACTCCAGTATGCAAATGTAGTAGTACCATTGTATAAATAAATTATAAAATATTCATAAATAAAATTATACAATGGTAGTACTACAAAAACTGTGTCAGCTTAAAAGAACTATCTCAATTCACAATATTCTCCTACAGGGCCGTCCATGGTCATTTTGGTCCGGATATCATGAACATGTACCGTATAAATACGAACAATTTACGGGGCCATGGATTCAAGCTCGCGAAGGAAAAATTCAGGACTACCCAGAGGCAAATGTTTTTGTCAAACCGAGTTTTCAATGTTTGGAACTCCTTGCCTGAAATCGTCGTAGAATCATCTTCGGTGAATGGATTCAAGAACAGCTTCGACCGATGGGTGACCTTGTAGTGATGATGGTGTTCTATACAATTTTTCTTTTTTTTTTCCTCTTTATGATTTTTCAACCATATGTACTAAGTTCATTTCTAGGAGTTCACTTTTAATTAAGTTTATGATGTGAGTTTATAGGTGTATACCTCAACTCTTATCCAAATAAAATAATAATAATAATAATAATAATCTATGCGAACGATACAATGGGTTTTCACTCAAATATGTCGAAAATGTTGGATAGCTTGTAATGAATTATTGATTCCTAATTATCAGGGTTACTATCAGAAAAAGCAGATTTCAATTCAACATAGCACTTCCTGATACTTCGACTCCGCTTTTCCAAAACTACCTTCGGCATTTTTAGTTTCCAAGCGTGATGATTATGCTGAGATTGAGAACAGAAATTAGCATTGGCATTTGGCAACGTCGCTGAGAATTATTTTGACATTGCCGATATTTCACGAGTACCAATCTCGTCAGTTATAAGTAAAAAAACTTGATGAACCTAAATCATGGCCAACCGGGATAGTTTATTAAAGTGAATATGGTACGATATTTGACCCACCCAAATTCGGAGGTGGAATTAATTGAATTTCCACCAAGGCACATTCAACAATTATTCCTAACCAAACTTAACATCTTCTCTGTGACGAGGGTATAGGTATAATAAATATCCCATTTTTAAAGAGTGTAGGAAATAACCATAAATTGTAAGCAGCATCCACGAATGTTCATCGAAACATTCATTCCCTGCTAATGAACATTACGGGAATGGCTGAGCTGAATTCATACGAGTCCATTACAAAATGAATAATAGATATGGGTTGTACATAAACCAACCCTTATTGCGATTTTATTTTGTGTTGGAATGAATATTTGCTTGACATCCGAAATATATGTTCAACATCTTTACGTCAGGGGATGAATTAATTGATGAGGTTAAAGTCGATACTAACGAATTTTTGAAAAACTACAGGGGCTGTGTAGAAGGTAGGAACCAATAGAGCTTTTTCGCACTTAATCGAAATCAAAACGGTTATAATTCGTATTAGGTCCTTATACTGTAATAACTACCTCATATAATCATAGAAGAACGTACGTGAAACACGAATTGTATGATATTATTTATTGTTCACGATTTCAGTCTTTATATTCCAGTTGATATTTAAAGTTTTGCGATCTCAAGAGATTCTGCTCTGAGTTATGTATCCATATTTCATAACAAAACGTGTAGTTTAATCTTGATAGCATCAGTTCGTCTAGGAGATACGAAATCTAAAATATATTTTTGAATATGATTGGAAATGAATATCGGATCGCAATTAAAATAGGAGCATCATTGTTAAATTAAGACTTGATGGCCTGTGCCAAATTTCATCCAAATCTGATGAGAAGATTTCCGCAAAAAAGGATCTCTAGAAAACTTCGAAACATATTAGAAACAATTTTTTTTCAGACTTTTTCTCAGATACCATCCTAACGAAATTCATCATTCTATTGCGCGTCAGTATTCTCCCCCTAGTTATAAATTTTCACACTGATAACTCAAGCATTTCATCTGATATTGAGGAAATAATCCCAACATTTCTTATCAACAATGGGATTTTAAACATTTTTCTCTTAGTATTTCCGTTGAATATGGTATCTAATCGAAATAATCGTTGGTAATTCTAAACTTTTCAGGTTTGTGCAGAATTTTCTGTAATCTGATCTCCAACAAAAGGAACTTTTGAAATGAAAATCAGAAAAATTCTCGGAAAAAATATATTTCCTGAATTTCCATAAAACTGCAGGTTGGTAATAGTAAACTGATTTCTTTGTTTCAAACAGATCGCAACAGTTCTTCTCGAGATATTGAAGGACCAATCTCAAAATTTCAATTGCGGTCAATTAGAAAACCGTTTGGCCGATTTCACTCACTAACGAAATGAGCCGAGATATTTGAATTCCTAACCTAATCTGAGAATTTCAAGTAGTTAGGTTCTTTCCTACAAAACTAAGAGCACAAAGAAAGGACGGACGGACAGAATTGAATTCGACCAAAGATTCATCATCAGGGAGTCTTACCTGATCGTTCGACTTCTTATGAACTTTTTCCCAGCGCGCAAAAAATCAAAAATTTCCCGAATTCATGTTGGAAAATTTCGAATTTGGCAGAGACTTTCAATAATTACACAAATGTTCACCAAATTCCAGCTGGATTTGATATTGACTTTTGGAAATATCGGTAGAAATGATTTATCAAATTTCGCTCTGGCGACGAATTCGAACAATAGCTCAAACGCACCTGACCATTCGTAAGTGCTCTTCTAGAATTTCTCACATTAAGAAAAGAAAATCTCCACTGTTTGTATCGCTTGAACGACAAAAAATAAAAAATGATTGAAAGATACAATATTTTCGGTCCACGTTTCGACTCGTAGTCCAAATAACTTTTGAGAATATTGCAACTGAACAATCAATGGAATTTCTCATCAATACCAGTCTTGGAAACAGCGCTCGCTCAGAAAAGATGAAATACATCTGCGCGAGTTATAAAACATGATTTGAAATTGCCTCACTTGGTTTGTTTGGCATATTCATGGTCTCTTCAGAAAATTGTAGAAATTACAGTTCTTAGTTCAGAAATATTAAACAGGTTTTTCTGTACGATTGGTGACAAATAAGTGATTTGAATTACTGAAATAATCAAGAATTTCATCCTTTAAAAAGAATAGAAAAATCAACACTATGCCCTGTTTTATCGTTTTTATTATTATATTATTGAACGAATAAGAGTTAAGTTCAAACTATAAACTCAACGTGAAAATGTCAAACTGTGTTCTATCAATAAGGCGCACTATAAGAGTCTCGAAGCACATCACACAGCCGATTGAATGCATCTAGTCCTATTATGAAAGAATTGACCGATGGCGCTTGCACAACACTTGCAGGAAGTCAAACAAACAGTCAAACAACTCAATAAGATAAAATAATTGCCTACATTTGTTGTTTTGCGAGAAATCGCTGTTCAAAACTATCGATTTCACTCCAAAAGTCTGACGTTCCTGAACTAAGCGAATAAGGACCATAGAATGATGATTTTTTAAACTTTGATGGCGGGAAGTGTCCGCGAAGCGGACCTTTGAGCCACGAAGAGAGGGAAATCGCTGAAGGCGATTTCCCGATCTGAAAGAAGAAAAAATTCACTTTCCGTCGATACTCCATTCGTTCCGCTCCGAAATTTCCAAGATACCGAAAAAAATTCTCAAACTTGACGAATTTTGCGAGATTTCGTCGGGTAGACCTGTTTTGCAGGGACATCCCTTTCGAAGGCGGAGCTTTTCGGCCGAGACCGAGGGTGGGGAATGAACCTTCAAAGAACGAGTTCCTCACAATGATGTTTCAAATTGCTCGCAAACGAACGGAAATGTACGAAAAATACTAAAGAAAGTTGGTGATTTTTTGACATTTCTTATTTCTCCGAAAAATTCTGACAACCATCGAGTCCGATCTGTGTTTTCACGGGTCTGACAGCCGGGTTCACAGAGCGTTTTTTAGCGAGTGTCACAGGCGTTTTTCAGTGAAAAATTTTCCGATGACGTTATATCATTATTTCAAATTTAACCTCATAAAAGGCGAATCTGCGCTTATAAAAGAATTGACCGATGGCGCTTGCACAACACTTGCCGGAAGTCAGTCAAACATTCAAACAACTCAATTAGATAAAAGAATCTGCTTGCATTTTTGTTTTGCCACAAATCGCTGTTCGAAACTATCGATTTCACTCCTAAAGTCTGACGTTCCTAAATGAATTATGTTTTAATCAGAACAGAGAGAGGCAAACCGGCATTAACAATTAACCACAATTCGAAATATTGCTTCGTTGTTTTCAGCAACCAGCAAAATATGCTTTTCATCGAAAAATGCGACGCTTTTCATTTTCTTCTGTAATTATTCACCATCTGAAAACAAACAGTTGTATTTACGTAGGATGATTGAAAGGGGCAATATTTTCGGTCCACGTTTCGACACGTAGTGAATACAAAGGGGGTTTTTCCTTTAAACGAAAATTCAGTCAACTTCATGAAAACCCCTTAGAATATCACATTTCAAACATATAATTTCAATGTTTTATTTTGAACAAAATGTTTAATCACCTAAAACTGAAAAATAAAAATGGGGACTTGCATCTACAGGGATTTGTCTTGAGTGCACGATATGGCAACGTCGAATTCAGCTTTCTCGGAAAGAAAAGGACGTCAAATGTGTTACTTTGATTAAGGAAAACAGAGATAGCTATACTTCGATCTGGTTAGAGTAGAAGATAACGACCAAGTAATAGGGAAAGAAGAGCACAGATTGTCATACTGACATATTACTGACAAATCGCAAACGGAAATTGTTTGGTTATATTGACGGAGAACACGTGTGTACCACAGAATAGGCATAATATTTCATTATTCTATAGCAGAAAAAGCTATTCTACTAGACACCGTTGTCACTTCGTGCATGCCTGGCAAATCCCAAACCTCAATTTTGAAATCTGATTTTGAATACTTTCTGAAGGTAATTTGGGAAAATGATGAATCAAACCCATAATAATTATGTTTAAATTTGCATTTGCAGTAATAGCCCGAATTCAGGAAAAACCTCCATTGTTGAGAGAAATTGAGAATATTGCACCTGAACATTCTATACGAGTCCTGTTACCAGTGGGACAGCGCTCAGTGAAGATGAGAGGTATTTGCGCGAGTTGGATATACAGGGTGTTTCAGAAACCTGTTGAAATTTACAACAGATCTTCATACAGGAATATCCAACAGATTGTTTGTGCGATTGGTGGCATTAATGATTTGAATCACTGAAATAATAAGGAATTTCATTTTTCGAAAAATTAAATAATCTACACTATGTGCTGTTTTGCGAGAGTAACGCTATTCAAAAAAGATCTGACGAGTTCTTAAATTCTGTTTTTTTTACCCTCTGGACCCAAACTATTGTATTTGCGTACGATAATAATTGAAAGATGCAACATTTTCGGTTCACGTTTCAGCTCGTAAGCAATACATTTATCGAGAGAAACTGAGAATATTACACCTGAATATTTAAAGAAATTTATTATTAAAACAAGTCTTATTACCAGTGGAAGAAACAGCACTCAGTGAAGATAAATATAATTTGCGCCAGTTGGAAAACGTGCTTCAAAATTCCTCTAGAGTATCGTTTTGGAAATACATCCTTCTCTATGTTTTTTCTAAGTTTTCACTCCCAATATCTGATACAGAAGTGTGAAAATCAAATAAAAATTGTTGTTTATGGAAGAATTTGATAAAATTGTTGTCATAAAAATTGTTCCATGGAAAAATCGAGGAAAAATTCAATAAAAATGTTATACACGAAAGTTTACCTACCTACTAGAGTACTCGGTTGAAGAACTCATTGTTCTGTAGACTCTATTTGGCTGAAACTTCAAGGTGGCATTTTTCATTGAAGGATGATTCGATTTATGTTTTTGGAAAAATCAGGAAACTGAAATTTTGAAAGGGTATATCTGCGGAATCATTCAATAGTTATCACTAAATCACCAATTCGGCCTTCGTAATTAAACTCCAAACTTACTCTACAATTATCAAGCTACTGAGTAAATTCTTCCTTTATTTTGTTCACTATCAGTGGTTAGGTGACCGTAAACACATTAACTTTAGGAAGAATTGACATGGGGAATATATTTGTAGAGTAGGTTTTCAGTTTTATCTAGAAGGTCGAATGCTTCGCCAATTATCTTTAGATAGTTATACCCATTCAAAATTTTGGATCGAATTGCAATATGGTTCTTGATCGAAAATTATAGCTTTGTGTTCGTGCAGAATTTCGTGAGGACCATATGAAAAAAATCTGCGTTTGGCAGGGTCGATACATGTATAGATGACCGCTTTGGCAACGGAACAAGCCCGTTAAAGCCTGACCTCACGTCAGTGCTTTTCTAGGTTTTTTCCAATATCTCCCAAGACGAATATCCGATCAAGCTAAAATTTGAAACACTGTTGTTAAGTAGTGAGATACACTGCTCATGCGCTAGGGGGAAATACCGATAACACTTTTAGGGAATCACCTCATGAGGTGTAGAGTGTGAACAGACGCCGCTATCCCGCATATTGTCACTGTAGGATCCAGTAAATGCTTCGACTATTCGCCAGTAAATGCCGTGGAAGGTCGATGCGAACAAATATTTTGAACGTATTACTAGGAAATTCAAAGAATACATAATATATGATTGCACTGAGACACAGTTTTCGAGTTTCCGCTGTCGATTAGAATAAAATTTAAACGGAATCGGAGATATGCTTTTTGAAGTATATGCATTTCTGAAAAGAATTCTCCGAATTTTTCTTTTGACTTGTATATGAAAATTTTCAAAAAAAATTTTTTTTCAAATTTTTCTGTGGGGATTTCTTCATATTGCTACTGTACATCTTCCAACCAGGTTCCATTTCGATCAGATGAATATTTTTCGAGTAATTGAAGAATCAAAATTTCAAACGGCTGTAGCACAAAAACCATTCGGCAGATTTGTACCATTAACGAAATCAACAGAGATATTCAGGATCTTAACCTAACCTGAGAATTTGAAGGTTTTAGGTTCTTCCTTCCGAAAGTTATAGCGCATACGGCAGGTCTGACGGCCGGCCGGACAGAATCAATTTTGACCGCGGATTGTTCATCCGTGAGCCCAACCTAGTCGTTCGAGAACAATTTTGGCTCAGAAGTCAAAAATTACAGACATCGTGACGAAAAAATAACGTGCTGTTCCTCAGAGCAAGCGCGTAAGGAGGTTAAGTATATGGCATTTCGAAAAGGAAATCAAGCCTTATGAACTTATAAATGATTTTGCATTGGGGTTGTGATATTAAGGGTGGTACCTCCTAAAATCGACACAATGAGCATGATTAAAGTCCTCTAGATATAAATTACAGGTATTATATATAGTCTTTGTCTGATTCATCCCTTACTTCATACTGATTCGGTGAACAAAAGGGTTTCTCCATTCATCATGTATCTGTTCAACCATAAAAAACCTCACGAACACAATGACAAACAAAATATTCTCTACCAAGTAAAGAGCAGTGTGTGTATTCATTCAACATTTTATATGTTGCATGCATTTCTTTCTTCTTTTTCGGATGATTCAACAATTCATTTTTTGTCACGAAAATATTTAATGGAATTAATATGGAATTAATATGTTCCGATCGTGGAGTTTTCGACTATGAATAATGAATGTTGCTCACTATGCCACATTCGTAGTTCTCAGAAATGGAATTTCGTTGGGAATGAACTGGAAGGTTATTCTCCGTATTTCGTGGGGTGAAGGACATTACAGATACATTGCGTGCTATTGATTGGTTCAATGAAACTTTAATCCTTAGAAAGCAGTTCGAATGATAAGGGAATCGTCCGATTTAAAATAACTTCATTGGGGTAGAAGCTTATGAAGTTTTGCAACGTATACTCCATTCACTTTTATAAACTTTCCCGGTTGGCCATGATTTGGTCCATCAAGTTTTTGCGCGCATGTTCTAGGGGAACAGCGTGCTATCGTTTTGTCCAAATGTCTGTAATTTTCGATGATTGAGCCGAAAATGGTCTCAATCGACTAGGTTGGACTCACTGATGACGACTCCGCGGTCAAAATCGATTCTGTCCGGCCGGCCGGCCGTCCGGCCGTAGACGCGCTAACTGTCGACAGAAGAGCTAGCAACTTGAAACTTTCAGGATAGGTTGCTCATCAGAATGCCGCGGTTAGGTTCGTTAATGGGCCAAATCGGTCGAATAGTTTCGGAGTTATAGGCAATTGAAGTTTTGAAGTTATTTATTTTTTATTTCGGAAACTACTTAAGCGATTGGATTCAAACTTGGCAGTTGGGTGGAGTACAGCGACGCGCAACTTTAACCCAAATTTTGTCAGGATCATATCGTCAATAAATTGAAAAAAATTTTTTTTTCAAAATTTTTTTCCAAAAAATTTTTTTTTTCGGAATTCATTCATCATATCCAAAAAAAATTCCACTCATACTTTGAGCTTCATATTTTACAGCAGTGCACCAAATTTCAGTTCGCTACGATCATAGGTTTTGGAGATATCGGGAAAAAATATGTCAAATTTCGAGATTTTCTTCTCGATATCGTTGATTTTTTCGGTATAACTCGAGATATACTGATTCAGCCCTGATAAAACTTCACAGCTAGTTTTGAGATGCTGAAAGACAACTTTATGCGAAATTTCGTGATAATCGTGTCATCAGAACAATTTGAAAAAAAAATGTCTATGATTTTCTTATCATATCATTCTCATTAAATTCTGTATGAAACTTCGAACTGTTATTTTTCGATGAAGTACTGGATTTCAATTCGATCTGATCTGTATTCTTGGAAATATTGGAAAAATAAAATTTTGATTGGGTATATCTACGGAATCATTGGGTGGATTTTATCCATTCACGAATTCGGCCTTCGTAATTAAGGTCCAAACCTTCTCTACAAATATCGAGTTTCTAAGTTGTTTCTTTCGGAAGTTCATGTGTTTACGCAGTCGGCCGTTAGGCTGACCGTAAACACAATAACTTCCGGAAGAAACGACGTAGAAACTCGATATTCGTAGAGTAGGTTTGGGGCTTAATTACGAAGGTCGAATTCGTGAATGGGTAAAATCCGCCCAATGATTCCGTAGATATACCCATTCAAAATTAAATTTTTCCACTATTTCCAAAAATAATGATTTGATCGAATTGAAGTGACAACGACGCGTTGTGATTAACAGGAATCACTTTAACTAAAAAAATTTTTAATGATACAGAGTGTAATGTGTCCAATCTCCATGAACTATCGACTGACTTCATGGAATGGAGTATATGTGTCCCGTGTCTCCATTGCATAGTTCTGATCGTCCACCGGTTGTGTTTCTATCTAGCACATTACCAATCCAGCTCCACTTCATTTTCGAGATTTGCGCCGCTATATTTGTAACACCTGTTTTCCTTCTCACCTATTTATTTCAGATATGATGTCTTCGAAAGACTCCCAACATAGCTCTTTCTATACATGTTGGTGTAAACCTTCATCAGTTTGCTGAGTTTACTGTCAGTGTCATTTTCATTACAATTTCCGTAATTTGGTTCCGTTTGTCCAATATTATTGTGTGTTCTAGGCATATAGACGTTGACTTTCTCGATTCTACCAGGATTCTAATGTCTTGTTCACTTAAGATTTATCAAGGATTCTTCTCAAGCTGATTTCCATTTTTAGCCATATAATCATATTTTTTGCGTCCATGTTCTGGGGAACAGCATGCTATCGTTTTGTCCAAATGTCTGAATTTTCGGATTTTGAGTCGACAATGGTCTCAAACGACTAGGTTGGACACGCTGATGACGGTTCTGGTGTCAAAATCGATTCTGTACGAACGGCCGTCAGTAGGCACAAGTACGGGCGTTCGGAGAATCCTATCGATCTGAAAATTGCAGAGTTGGTTGTATTTCGAAATGCGAAGGTTAGGTTCGTTAATGGGCAGAAATGGTCAAATGATTTCCGAGTTATAGCTATTTGAAGTTTTGAGGTTGTTTCCCCGATATTTCGAGAATACTGAGGCGATCGAATTGAAACATGGCAGTCAGTTGGAATGTAAGGACTTGCAACTGTTCGCGAAAGTTGTCGAGATCGTGCTGTCAGTAAATTTGGAAAAAACTTTTTTCAACATTTTTTCTAAAACAATTTTTTTCTCGGAAAATCATCATAACATTTGAAAGAAATTTCGGTCATACCTTGAACTCCATATTTCGAAGCAGTGTACCAAATTTTGATTCAATAGGGACATTATTTTCGGAGATATTGGAAAGAAAGATGTGAAATATATGTTTTTTTTCTCGATATCGTTGTTTTTTTCGGATTAACTTGAAAAATACTGATTCAATCATAATGAAACTTGGTTACTCGTATGAAAACGATGATGAACAATTTTGTGCAGAATTTCGTGATGATCGTGTCAATAGAATGGATTCGAAAAAAAATCGAATTTTTCTTTTCGAATATTGAATATTCTGTGATTTTCTGAACATATTATCCTCATTAAATTCTGTATGAACCTTCGAACTGTCATTTTTCGATAAATTACTGTATTTAAATTCGATTGTATCTGTATTTTTGGAAATATTGGGAAAATGAAATTTTTAATGGGTATATCTGCGGAATCATCGGGTGGATTTTACCCATTCACGAATTCGGCCTTCGTAATTAAGGTCCAATCCTTCTCTACAAATATGTAGTTTCTAAGTTGTTTCTTTCGAAAGTTATTGTGTTTACGGCCGACCGTAAGGCGGAGGTTTTGTTTGCTCTCACGAAGTTCGAGATGCTTGGAACGATTTGTCACAAGCAGATACGATAATCGATGTCTACATGTGTACAAGAGTGAATTCAACTACGGGCTGTTGAAATACATTATTGTTCTTTTGCATATGTTATAATAAAACTTTTTCGTCACGATGTCTGTAATTTCCGAATTTTCCGCCGAAAATGGTCAGATTATATTAGGTCCGTCCGTCCGTCCGAAAATTCCCTTCTTCACATCGTAGAGGGAGAATATAAATTTTGATTGGTTTTTTTTTAATTGAGCGACGCCCTTCTAAGATCCGAAAAAACACCTCGTATTGGCTGGTGCGAAAGAGAGAGCAAAAATGTGTGAAGGAAATTTCCGTAAATGGTCTAATAAGATAAATTTTATAAACTGTCACATGTGATGCCTGGATTCTTTGAGTACCGAAGTATCCCACCCACAAAGCTCTGATTCCTGGAATGCTAAGAGCTTGAATTTCATCTGCGTGTTTTATGACATGCAAAATTATACTTTATTGTTGGCTTGAGATAAAATGCTCTTAAAGCCGGTGTCAATTCATTTAAACCAAAAAATATTAAATTTCGGGCATATTGCTGGAAACCAAAGAATTCAGACTTCGACGTTGGAAAATCAAGAAAAGACAATATATCATAAAATGCTGGGTTCAGGATACGGGACACAACATTTCCTTTAAATTTCACTGAAATTTCCAAGTCGCTATTTCGTAGTGTGAACAAGCGCGTAAAGGCTGCTGACTTCACGTCAGTGCTTTTCTAGGTGTTTATTCCAAGATTAATTGAATATAATTATTCCTTTCAGATTTTGCCTAACATGTCGGAAGAAAGAGTCTTCCATACAGCAACCATCGTATTATATAATGTGACAAGAAGATATTCCCTAATCAACTCAACGAACAGAACCGTGTTAGAGGATGAAGATCGAAATAATTGGTGGGCCTTGACGGCATTATTTCTTGCAGCTGGAACTGCTGCAGGAAATATTTTGGTGTGTTTAGCCATCTGTTGGGAGAGAAGGCTGCAGAATGTCACCAATTACTTCCTGATGTCTCTCGCTATTACGGATTTGATGGTAGCCATATTGGTGATGCCTCTCGGGATATTGACGCTTGTTCGAGGTAGGAATATTTGTAGATGTTTTCTCATTATACAAATCGATTTCACTATTCAAAGAACACAGAAAAACTGAAAACATTTAGAAAACTATCGGTATCTATACTCCGTTCAAATTTCGAAATGTGTTGGTAGTTACTTGATAGAAATCCTTCATGTTTTACTTAAATCAGCACATATGTGTTTATTTCTATTTATTTTGAGTCAAAAATATAATGCGTTTCGCTAAGATACAGCTTCTTTAGATGATATTGGACAACTGGAAACTATGGTTCAAGAAAATTGGTCTCAAACCTTATTCATTGAGAAATTTTTGTGGGTGGATACATTCTATTTCTGTTATTTTTGAGAAAACCCACTGAGCTCCTAGACGACTACAGTCGAGAATTAAGACTAGGTAGGTACTGGTTTCTATAGAATTCGTGATGAGTATCGATTAAATCTTATTTTGGGAGGACTTTTCAGGATTTTCCTCCCAATATCTGAAACAGAACTATTAAAAATTTTATAAAAATTGTTCTTTTTATGGAAAACGCCCATGCGGATTGCAGGATTGAACCATAAATGGGTGAATTTACCAAAAATAAAGGTAGTTTTAAAAAAGAAAAACAATTTTGACAAAAGTCTCAAATAACGAAAAATTAAAAGAAAATAATTCCGCAAATTTTCTCGTTTGTCTGCTGCAGGAGTCAGATTTAGAATCTGAACCCTTACAGTTCCCTTTGTTGATCGTTTGTTTTGTTCCATCCAGTATTGTTCGTTAAGAAACCTTTTTCCTAGAAACTACCAGGGTCGTAGCTCAAGTTGTTTAAAGAGGCAGGGCAGTAAAACTTTTCATTGATCTTATGAAGTTTTTAGATATTTAGCTTTTCTTTTTTAAGGTAGGGTAATGCTGTTTCAAAGTAGGGCATTGCCCTAGCTACGACCCTGGAAACTACCCGTTACAAATAGTTTGATCATGCAATCCGCAGTTTCTATTGAACCAAAAGTTCTGTAACGCGCAAAAAATGAAATAGGTTCAATTCAGATGAAAAAACTAGTTTTCCACGGCAGGAATCGAACCCGCAGCTGCTGCGCCAATCAAAAGAGCCTTTATTTACATTATAATACATATACTCCATTCACTTTTATAATGTAGCCCGGTTGGCCATGACATCCTGACAGATTTCACCGTGTATATTTTGAAATTGTTAGGTTATGGTCATTTTCCTGTCAGATAACTATGCAACGTTGTCCTCTCTACATAGAGGTCGTAGTAATTACTTAGTTTTCAAATGTCAATCTACATTGATAAAGTAATGAATTTGAGAAAATATTATTTAAATTCGATAATTCCAAAGACCTGGCGAATGTTGAAGAAACTTTTGTCTCTGTTAATACTGGAAATATTTCACGTATATAAACATGGTTGAAAGATTTAGTTATGCTATTTTCTTGTAAGGAAATCAAGAATCGGGTTTTTCAAAATAAAGTCTTCAGTCCAGTCTTTTTGGGTGCACCAATAGAAGGATATTCTTTGTCGTCTCTTTCACTTAAAATCTTCCTTATTGTGTTGATGTGCAGTTAAAAAATAAATATCTATTCATATAAAATATAATTCCTTGGTTTTCACTTACATACGTCGAAAATGTTGCATAGCTTGTGTTGAATTATTGATTCCGAATTATCAGGGTTACTATCAGAAAAAGCCGATTTCAATTCTACATAGCACTTCCTGATACTTTGCCTCTGCTTCTTCAAAACTACCTTCGGCATTTTTATTAGTTTGCAAGCGTTATTATGCTGAGATTTAGAAATCTAGAATCGATTGATATTGATAATAGTTGAAATTGAAATTTGGCAACGTCTTTTGACATTGCCGATATTTCATGAGTGCCAACCTGCGTCAGTTTTAAGGGAAAAAACTTGATAAACCTAAATCATGGCCAACCGGGCTACATTATAAAAGTGAATGGAGTATATGTACGAACAGAGGAGTTTTCTATGGTGTTGCTTTTGACAGTAGCTCCTAGATAAGTTCATCTACAATTATCTCACTTCATGACTGAATCTTAAGATACTTGATGTGTTACATGGATATCGTTACTTACATTTTATTATTTGAATACAGAAAATTGTAGATAAAACCTGCTTTGAAGAATTGAGAATTATATACCTTTTTTGGGTATCGATTTCGTAGGGTCAAATGCGTTTATCGATTCACCTAAGGGGCCTATACGCAGGGATTTTGATTCATCTACATATAGGACAAAGTGATTTACTTTCGACAGTTTATTCACATCATAACTCAAAATATACTCATCTGATCCTGCTGAATATTTATCATCGGTTATGAAACAATGGATTGTACATTCGAGTGGAATTTCAACAGAATCACATAGACAGTTTCCAAAATACTTTTTGCGCGCATGGGGAACAGCGTGCTATCGTTTTGTCCGAATGTCTGTAATTTTCGATTATTGAGCCGAAAATGGTCTCAAACGACTAGGTTCGGCTCACTGATGACGAATCCGGTCATGCCGCGGTTAAGTTCGTTAATGGGCCAAATCGACCAAATAGTTTCGGAGTTGGCGCCATTTGAAATTTTGAGGTTATTTCCGTCAGATTTCAGGAACTACCAGAGCGATTGGATTGAAACTCGGCAGTTGGTTGAAGCATAACGACGCGCAAAATGAGAAATTTCGTTGAAATCGTATAGTCACTCTATTAAAAAAACAAAATTTCAAAACTTTTATCGAAAAAATGTTTTTTTTTGAAACTATTGTTCATATTCGAAAACAATTCCAGTTTTTACTTGAACTTCATATTTCATTGCATTGTACCGAATTTGAATTCGATACGGCTATTAGTTTCGGAGATATTGGGAAAAAATATTTAGAATTTCGTGGTTTTCCTCTCGATATCGTTTTTTTTTTGTATAACTCGACAAATACTGATTCAATCATTATGACACTTCGCACCTAGTTTGAAGATGTTGAAACACAACTTTGTACAGAATTTCGTGATCGTGTCATCAGAACAATTCGAAAAAAAATTTCAAATTTTTTCTTTCAAAGACATATTTAATATTCTGTGATGTTCCTATCATATTATCTTCATTAAATTCTGTATGAACCTTCGAACTGTTATTTTCGATAAAGTACTGGATTTCAATTCTATCTAATTTGTATTTTCAGAAATATTGGGAAAATAAAATTTTGAATGGATATATCTGCAGAATCATTGGTTGAATTTTACCCATTCATGAATGTATTTCAAGATCCCGTAGCTGATGTAGACATGTAGAAAACGACAAACTAAGATAGTCGATATCTGCTTGTTACAAATCGTTCCAAGCAACTCGAACTTCGGGAATTAAGAACAAACAATACCTCTTCCTATTTGTAGAGTTGGTTTGCGGCTTAATTACGAAGGTCGAATTCGTGAATGGGTGAAATCCGCCCAATGATTCCATAGATGTACCCATCCAAAATTTTATTTTTCTGAAAATATAGATTAGATCGAATTAAAATCCAGCAATTTATCGAAAAAAAAGCACTGCTGTGAAAGCAGCAGCTTTTGCGCGCATGTTCAAATTCGTTGCCGAAGTGGTCATCTACATTGAACATGCGCGCAAAAGCTGCTGCCTTTAAGGCAGTGTTTTTCTAGATTTTTTTGTATCAATACAATCATCACGAAATGCTGCACCCGTCTTTATGTTCATACTATACATCAAGAAATCGAGTTTCAATTCCATCGGATGAATATTTTATTAGTTATTGAGAAAGTTAGAGTACACTCGGTCGGCTAGCCGGACGGACAGAATTAAATTTGACCACGGATTCTTCATCAGTGAGCCGAATATAGTGTTTAAGAGCGTTTTCTGCGCGAAATTTGAGAATTACAGACATTGTGACGAAACGATAAGGCGCTGTTCCTCAGAACAAGCGCGTAAAAATGAATGGAGTATAGTAAGTTCCCGACGTCATGACGTCTGGCAAATCATGTTGCGTTCCACAACAGTCAAATCTTCCTCGTAATTTTATATTCTCAATTCAGCACGCAAGTGATCCATTGCGGACGAATTTTAATTCCGTGTCGTGTAAACATTTTGATTTATGTTGTCGTTATTCGTTTCCGCATGAGGGCAAAGCAGTATTAAGAAACGGTTTATGAATGGAATATTTTATTTTTAGTATCTGTGATTTTTGAAATAAACTCTTGTATCCAAAAATATAGAATCTGAATGGGTTATTCAGCCCAGAGTCGACATTATAAAATACACCCTTGACAGCTGTTTTCTCGTGAAAAATGACGTGGATGTTTCAGAAATGTTAGAATGAGCTTTAAGCAAGCTATGTGAACCTGGCAATTGACCTTGAAATTTTTTCGTGAAAATTTTGTGATCGATTGTACCCGGTAGGTACCCGATTGTACCACAAAAATTTTCGTTTGTACCCCTAACGTTTTCTTTATTCAGACATTATAACTTTTGAACCCACCAGCACCCATAAAAAAAAAATCGGAAATTCTTCACGAAAACTTGGTGGAGGATTGTACCAGGTAGGTACCCGTTTGTACTACTTTCATTTTTACTGAAATCCTCATGGTTTTTCCTACATATCAAGTCCAAAAATTTTTTTCTTCAACTCGTGATTGGCCGATAATCGATGGAACTTTTGTGTGAAAATTCTGTGGTCGATTGTACCCGTTAGGTACCCGATTGTACCGTAAAAACTTTCGTTTGTACCCCTAACGTTTTCTCTATACAGCCATTATAACTTTTGAACCCACCGGCACCCATAAAAAATTCGGAAATTCTTCATGACAACTTGGTGAAAGATTGTACCAGGTAGGTACCCGATTGTACCACTTTTATTTTTGCTGAAATCTTCATGGTTTTTTTACACGTCAATTCGAAAGTTTTTTTTCTCTTCAACTTGTGATTGGCCGATAATCAATGGAGTTTTTGTGTGGAAATTCTGTTGTCGATTTTACCCGACAGGTACCCCCACAAAAATTCTCGTTTGTACCCCTAACGTTTTCTTTATACAGACATTATAACTTTTGAACCTACCGGCATCCAAAAAAAAAATTCGAAATTTCTTCATGAAAACTTGGTGAAGGATTGTACCAGGTAGATACCCGATTGTACCACTTTTATTTTTGCTGAAATCCCCATGGTTTTTTTTACACATCAATTCGACATTTTTTTCTCTTCAACTCGTGATTGGCCGATAATCGATGGAATTTTTGTAAGAAAATTCTGTGGTCGATTGTACCTGGTAGGTACCCGATTGTATGACAAAAATTTTCGTTTGTACCCCTAACGTTTTCCTTATACAGCCATTAAGACTTTTGAACCCACCGACATCCAGAAAAAAATGTTATATTTTTTCAAGAAAACTTGGTGAAGGATTGTACCAGATAGGTACCCATTTGTATCACTTTCATTTTTGGTACAATCGACCACAGAAAATAATTTTGGACTTGATATGTAGGAAAAACCATGGGGATTTCAGCAAAAATGAAAGTGGTACAAACGGGTACCTACCTGGTACAATCCTTCACCAAGTTTTCATGAAGAAATTTCTAATTTTTTTTTGGGTGCCGGTGGGTTCAAAAGTTATAATGGCTGTATAAAGAAAACGTTAGGGGTACAAACGAAAAATTTTGTGGTACAATCGGGTACCTACCGTGTACAATCGATCACAAAATTTTCACGAAAAAATTTCAAGGTCAATTGCCAGGTTCACATAGCTCTTTAAGCAGTATGAAAAACTTGGGTCCTGTTGAAGTTACTACCCCGCAAGAATTTTTATGGATTCAAAGCGGATTTCACCGAATATGACTGATTTCCTTGAAAATTCTACACATGTGATTTTTAACCAATCAGAACGTGTATTTCTGACAGATCACCATCGCAACGGATGAATTTTAGTTTGAATTTTTTCCTCGTGGGTACCCAACAGCGAATTTTACTGGACCTTTTTTTGACGTTTATAATGATACAATATTTTCCCAATGACCCAATTCGTCTGCTGATAGTGCGGATGAACTTGCCTTTCTCTTAGTTGGATCTATTTATATCTTCCGACGCTTAGCATTTTTTGCAGCTCTTGCGTTAACAACTTTTATGTCAGAGAATGAATTGAATTTCCAAAAAATATTCCTGCAACTATTTAGCAGTAGAGTTCCATAGAACTTTGATAACACTCTCCTTGTAGTCTTCGGAGTTCTTTTTTCACATGTTGAAGGCATAGTCTTCAGGAATGAGCGCCAGTTCTTCCACAGGTATATCTGCTCTGTCGCTTTTTCTGCGCAAAAGTTTATAAACTGCTTCCGTACACTTGCCTTCGATTTCCTAGTATCCGCGGGTGTCAACTGCCTAATATTCTGGCGAATATTTTCTTTACTTTCTTGACCGAAGCGAGACATTTTTCTACGTCGTGCTGTTCTTGACAAATTAAAAACAGAAATAATTTCAAGCTTAGAGTTTCACGGAGTTTCCATGGTAACAAAATAATCAAGTCGACAGAACCTTCTATGTTTCGCAAGTACTTGATGAAGACGAAAATTGATGTTGTTGGAAATAAACACATTTGACGTGGAATTTTCTTACCGAATACCACACGAGGTCAAACTAAATCCGGAAATTTTTTGATCTCTAGTGGTATTACTAGTGAAAATCATGGTTATATAGGTGACTATTCGACCAATCGATGGCGCTCTGTTCCCCAGAACATGCACGCAAAAAATGAGGCTTTCGATGACACTGTGTATAAATTGTAATCTCAGTGAGTTGCCTCGCTGCTCTATTTCAACTGTAAGCTTTCAGGAAATGATACATCCAAACCGATTCAACAAATGAAACAGAACGCTAGTAAACACGAATGAAACAGTTTCATCCAGGACAGCGGTTCCGCAATTTTTGCTTTTTCATCGACAATGGAATTTTCCGTCAGTCGTTCGACTATTTACAATGTATCGCGGGAATTAACATTTTGTCGGAAACAGTGAATTGTTTCGTGCTTCGGTTGAGTTACATCATCGGCTTATGCAACGTTCTTCACATCGAAATACTGAAAAGCGGAGTATGAGAGTTCCTGTTCTATCAAAAGACGACTTCGGACCAAGTTGCCGACCCACAAATTTCGTCCAAATTTACTATCACTAAGAAAGGGGAATTTTAGAACAAATTTGACATGATGAGGTTTGAGTTGAAGCTTTTGATGGTTTGCGAGGTAGCTTCAACCTCTTTGGGACAGTGTCACGTTTCGTCCCGGCTTAGTTTGGGGTAACTCGTCAGGGCATGCACCAAACTAAGCCGTTTACATGCCTACGTGAGCGGACACCCCTTGTGCGGATCACAAGGGCGTGTACCAGACCGTTGGGGATGAGCGTACTTCCGAGATCTTGAGAGGATCCAACCGGGACAGAGTGCGCTCTAGCGCCCCCTGTACGTTGACCGATGATGTGGCCAAGCGTTACAAGCAGGTAACGACGCAAGAGATGGTACTGCGCGCGCGACTTAAGAAAGAGCTGAGAGAGGGCGCTCGCTACAGAGTTAATTATAAATATCCGTAAACGGTGCCACGGCTCCTCAAACAAGATAATTCCTTCCAAATATAGGTTTTTGTAAAGATCATCTCCGATTGGCTGAAATTTAGGTTGGGATAAATAATTTCATGTCAATAGTGTCAGGGTTCTATAGGATTTGTTCCGCTAATCAACTTGGTTGTTTCGTTAGCCGGTTTTCCGTTCCGTGAATATGAAATATTCGGTTGGTTCATGATGTAAGAAACATGGTGTGTTCATCTGAAAAATGAGAGACGTCAGCAAGATTAAAATACAAAGAGTTGTATATTCTGCTAGCTGACGTCACTCATTTTTCAGATGTGTACACCATGTTTTTTACATCATGTGTTGGTTCCTGAAAAAAGGTTAATAACGGAATTTGATTGATAAAAAACCGATCTTCCTGTCACCAGAACGACAGTCAATGTTCTTTGGTAACATATCCATAGCATAGAATAATCTTCATTTACTTTATGATCCATAGAATATGAAGGAGATAACAATCAACTATGAAAAATCATAAATTATGGTATATGGATCATAAGTTAAAAATAGATTGTTCTATGCCATGGATATGTTACCATGAAACATTGACTGTCGTTCTGGTGGCAAAAAGATTGCTTTTTCATCAATCAAATTCCGTAATTAACCTTTTTTCAGGAACCAACCGAATATTTCACGTTACCGGAACAGAAAACCGGCAAGCAAAATAACCAAGTTAATTTGCGGAAATTACCAAGTTGATTTACGGAACATATCCTATGTAAACTTGACACTATCGACATGAAATCAGGAATCCTAACTAGAATTTCAGGCAATCGGATATGATCTTAACCATGATGTAAGTAAAACATGGTGTGCTCATCTGCTCATCTGTGATCGTATTATCCAATGATGACGTCACTTTTTTCATTCAAATTCGAGGAAATATATATTCTGTGCTGTGAATTTGAATGAAAAAAGTGACGTAATCATTGGTAAATACGATCACAGATGAGCAGATGAGCACACCATGTTTTGTTTACATCATGATCTTAACAAAAACCTATGTTTGGAAGGAATTATCTTGTTTGAGGAGCCGAGGCATCGTTTACGGATATTTATAATTAACGCAAACCTTATCATGTCGAATGTGTGAGTTGGCAACTTGAACCGAAGTCGTCTATCAGAAGTCAATGAAACAGGAACTTCCTGAAAAGTTTGTTTATGAAACCCCCTGAAGTGCTGGATCGTTTCAGGGAGTATGCATGATTCCCCCCTCCATTTCCTTTCAACTGTATTCTGACATCCTTGAATATGGAGAAAGAGGATTGAGAACTAGGCAATATTAGTGGATATGATAATATGAGTCGCCAAACTTTATGAGACTGATTGAAATTCGATAAATTGAGGAACGAAAACATCTGTATGCCCGACCATTATGCATAACTAGACGGAATAATGATTCGTTGCTGAAGACCACATGATGCTATTCTGCCTTTAATGTTCCAATGCTGCCGTTCTCTTCATCAGTTCAAATATTCAGAGCTGGATCTAGGGCATGGCTAAGGAGGCGTTTGACAAGGGCGCAAGATAGCTAGGGAACCGAATTATGAATTATTCCTTGAAAATGATGACTTTTTTACTTCAAGCACAATACGTATTTCAAAGTGGTGCTGTCGTGCATGAACCTGTTGATACCATGTGTGGCAACAAGTAGTTATCAAACAAAAATGTTGACACTTGTCGGCTGCTCTACGATTCTCTATCTATATACTATCTTAGACCAGCTCAAAGATCATAAATTACGAAGGCGTTCACGATCGATGCCGAGGGGCTCGATGAACCAACCCTAGTTCGAACTCTTCCCTTTCCCGCATCTGAAGTATTTATTTGCAGAGCGAAGTGCATCAAAGATTATGTGGCGTCAATTTGAAAATAGGAAATTGTTATATATTATGTGTTATAAGGTTATCGTCCAAGCGTGCCTTGAAATCATTCGTGCAAGAAGAGAGCTAACCAATTTCTATCAGGCAAATTTGACCAAATGAATGAATCTCTGGGCAACTTAAACAGCCAATTTTCTGCGCCTGGACATAATATTCATGGGAATTTGTGGGTGCTCGACGCTCATCTAGGGCGCTATCAATATCATTAAGGCTCAGAACGAATGTGAATGATTTCAAAATTTAGGTTTATAATGGTCTTGAACAACTGTTTCCAACTTAAAGACTTAGAAATTTATATGGTCGGTTTGGGGTGTGCAAACGTTGGCTGACTTCATTAAGGGGCAGAAGCCATCCTATGGGTTCGTTCGATTTTTTCTTCACTTATTATCCTATTTCAATAGGTCTGAGAGTTTTGTTAATTACCTACCTCATAAAAATATGGGAGATTATTATGGATGAATATGTTCTTCGAAATTTGGTGAATACTTTCAATTAGGTTGTTATTGAAGATTAAATCGTAGATGGAAAATAAGTGAAAGAAAAACAATTGAGCCACCAATGGAGCTGTTCTTTCCCTGAAACTTGAATTGTTCGTTATTGAAGAATACATTTTCTCAAGGGCGCACTTTGACAATTTGCCATAGCCACCAAAATCTTGAACCCGGCTCTGCAAGTATTGATGACGTTATCCGTAGTTAGACAATATACAGGGTGTATCTGAATAACACCGAGAAAAATCAAGAATTGATTCTGTGATGAAAAATTAAGGTAGTTAATTGGTATATAATTTTTTAAAAAACCTTCCTCCGAAAAAGTAACACCCCTCCTAAGATAAAAAAGACAAATTGTTTTTATTTTTCATTTTCCCTGTTATTAAGCTGCAAACACGAATCTTGGTAAATATCATTCCTCAATGAAACTACACATTTTGGAGTTTGTCCAACGCTGAAGTATGCTTGGAAGGGGTTGAAATATTCAACCTCTAAAATATTTTTGCTTCTGCCTTTTTTTTTTGATTTTTTTTCCTTCAAGAAAAAACATGGCTCAAAACCCAACTTATTCACTAACTTTTTTCACTCAACAAGTTTTTTCGAAACCTAAAGCATGTAAGAGAAGAACATTACCCATGTTAAATAGCATTTTATTGAACAACAGCGAACCAAACTATAATTCTACTAGGCTAAGACTTTCACAAGTAAAACAATAGCGAGCCATGAACAAAAGCCTGTCGAACATCGAAAATACAATTATGATAAATGTTGAAAAGGACCGCCCTCAGCTTCAATACAAGCATTCACCCTTCTCCCCATTGAAATATGCGTATGCGATGAAATAAATATGCCTGCTGAATTTCTTATCTTTTCGCACCCTGCTAAACTACGGTTTCGCATATCGTCGATATTTTTCGAAAAAACTTGTAGGGATGAAAAGTTAGTAAATGAGTTGGGCTCTACAGGCATGTGGTTTTAAAAGGAAAATGTGTACCAAAAAAAAAGTTGTGGGAAAAAAATATCTTAGGGGGTTGACTATTTCAATCCCTTCTGAGCATACATCAAAGTTGGAACAATTCTGGAATATGTAGTTTTATTGACAGAGAATATTCACCAAGTTTCGTGTCTTGAGCTTAATATACAGGAAAAAAAACAATTTTTTTTGTTTATCTTTGGAGGGGTGTAACTTTTCCGGGGGGAGGTTTTTCAGAAAATTTCATACCAAATACCTACCTTAATTTTCATCACAGAATAACCCCTCAATATTTTCCGGTGTTCAGATTCAGATACACTCGATATTTTATCATTACAAATTCGAAAGGCAGAATAACTTCTGTTCCAATAATAAAGATTTCATTCATTATGAATATGTCAGCTTAATCACCAAACAAATTTCAATTTCATTCCACTAATACGGGGATACACAATTTTTGCTGACCCTTTATATTTCCCCTGCTCGTACTGTGATTCATTTACATATACTATATTGGTTGATATTTCAAAGAATGTAATAGCTCTCCCTCAAAAGAAAATGTAATGGATGAATAGCGATAACTGAATTAACTAAAATGGTTCTTTTCTAGAAACCGATTATGTAGAGAGAAAAATTGATATAACAACATCTAGGTAAATCCATTCTGTTGCCAGAACATTAAGTCGACTAAATTATATAATTTGTAGTTTTACTGAGCTCTTTCGCTATACGAATTCAACGGTTAACTTTCTGATTCGGCAAATGAAACAGAACCCACTAAAACTCGAATGAAACATTTGCATCAGAGGGCAGTTGTTTCACAAGTTTTGCTTTTTCAGCGACAATGAAATTTCCTGTCAGTCGTATTACTATTTACACTGTAAAGTGAGAATTAACATTTTGTCGGAAACATTAAATTGTTTCGTGCTTCGGTTACGCCACATCGTCGGCTAATGCAACATTCTTGTCAAGAGAAATCTCTGAAATGTTTGAAGAATATAATTCTATGAGTTATTAATGCATCGTATCTCACTTTTCATTTTCAATCAACTGATTTTTGATAACCACGAATTATAGAAATTCTGGAAGTGCCTTTTGTGTGAGGGAAATTCGGAGATTTGGAAATCGGAGATTCACCCTATTAGCCGACGAGGATCACGTGATCTTCTACGGCCAATAGGGTGAATCTCTCGGCCAATAGGGTGAATCTCCGATTCCCAAAATATCCGAATCTCCCTCGACAAAAGGCACCTTTATTAGAAAGTGATATGAGTTGCCGAATTTTATTGGACTAATTATTAAGTTTTGATTGATTGAGAAACAAAAACCCAGAAAAGCACTGACGTGAAGTCAGCAGCTTCTGCACGCATGTTCGCTTCTGGTGATATCCTCTGAACATGCGCGCAAAAGCTGCTGACTCCACGTCAGTGCTTTTCTGGGTTTCTTTCGATAAACTGCTGACCTCACGGTAGACCGTAAACAAAGTAACTTCCGAAGAAAAAACAACTTAAAAAGTGGATATTTGTAGAGTAGGATTGGACCTTACTTACGAAGGCCTAATTCGTTAATGGGTATCCAATAATTCCGAAGATATACCCATTCAAAATTTTATTTTTCGAATATTTCCAAAAATACAGATTGGATCGAATTGAAATCCAGTATTTCATAGAAAAATGACAGTTCGAAGGTTCATACAGAATATCATGAGGATAATATGATATAAGATGACAAAATATTGAATATTTGAATAAAACAATTTGATTTTTTTTTAAACTGTTCTAATGACACGGTCATCACGAAATTTTGCACAAAGTTGCCCATAAGTATTTTCCAACTAGCTGCCAAGTTTTATCTCGATTGAATCAGTGTTTTTTGAGCTTTTCCGGCGAAAACAACGATTTCGAGGTAAAACGAAATTTTATATATTTTTTCCCAATATCTCCAGAAATTATGGTCGTATAGAAATGATAGTTGGTAGAACGCTGTGGAATATGATGTTGAAGGTATGAGCAGAAGTTTTTCCGGATTCAATAAACAGTTTCCGAAAAAAAAACTTTTTAGAAAAAAAAAATTCCGAAGAATATTTTTTCAAGATTCACTGACACTGATCTCAACGAAGTTTCGTGAATAGTTGTGCGTTGCTATGCTCCAACTAACCGTCAAGTTTCAATAGACGACTTCGGCCCGAGTTGTCAACCCACAATTTCTTTCACAAATTTACTATCACTGGGGAACGGCAATTTCAGGACAAATTGGACATGATAGGGTTCGCGTTATTTATGAATATCCGTAAGAGATGCCTCAGCTCCTACCAGAAGATAATTCTTACCAAATATAGGGTTTTGTTAAGATCATCTCTGATTGGTTGAAATTTGAGTTGGGATTCCTGATTTCATGTTAATAGTGTCAAATTCATATAGGACATGTTCCGCAAATCAACTTGGTTATTTCGGTTACCGGTTTTCCATTCCGTAAATATGAAATATTCGGTTGATTCCTGAAGAAAAGGTTAATTACGAGATTTGATTGATGGAAAAATAATCTTTCTGTCAACAGAACGACAGTCAATGTTCTATGGTAACCTATCCATAGCATAGAACAATCTTTATTTACTTTATGATCCATAGAAAATAGAAGAGACAACAATCAACAATGGAAAAATTACCAGGTATGGTCTATGGATCATAAGGTAAATAAAGATTGTTCTGTGCTATGGATATGTTACCATAAAACATTGATTGTCGTTCTGGTGCATAGATTTAGTCTATGTTCTGGCGACAGAAAGATTGCTTTTCATCAATCAAATTCCTTAATTAACATTTCTTTTTCAGGAACCAACCGAATATTTCATATTTACAGAACGGAAAACCGGCAACCGAAATAACCAAGTTGATTTGCGGAACATATCCTTTATAAACTTGACACTATTAACATAAAATCAGGAAAGGCAACTTAAATTTCAGCCTAACAAAAATCTCTAGTTGGAAGGAATTATCTTGTTTGAGGAGCCGAGGCATCTTTTACGGATATTTATAAATAACCTTATCATGTCGAATTTGTTCTGAAATTTCCGTTCCCCAGTGTTAGTAAATTTGTGAAGAAAAAATTTGGGCCGAAGTCGTCTATTCAATCGCATGAGTAGTTCCAGAAATATCAGAAAATGTACACATAGTAAAAAGTCAATTCAATTACTTGAGCTGATCATCTCAGATAGATGAGCATGAAAAAGGTATGAGTATAATATCATAGGAAAAATTAGCCTTCATCAGAAAAAAAAATATATATACTTCTGTTGAGGTCTTCCAACAGAAGAAAGTCTTCTCTGTACCCCATGGTTCTATATGGCCCACCAGATAAATATGGTGAAGTTCCTGTGGATGATGGAACCACCTGTGATTAATATATGAATGAGTTCAGCACCAGCAAATTTTGGCAAAGTTTGAAGATGAAAGATTTCATCATTTTCTGGGCACCAACCTTTTCGGACACAAAGTGCTAGAATGAGTTCACGTGGACTCATTTCTCTTTTGGAAGTCCGTTGGGATTTTTTAAGGAAGCTTAGTGTGCAGCTCTATGATATGCATGATTTTATCATTCTCTGGGCACTAACCTCCTCTAGGTACTAACTGGTCTCAAGTGGAAGAGTGCACGTAGATTTGTTTCCCTTCTTCAAGTCCTTCAAGTTTTTGGAGAAGCTTGGTGGGCTGCATATGAGTTTTTTCAGCCCATAGGCCCTTTCAAGTTCAGGTCTTCTACAACTATTCCTTATCGATTTCACAAGTAGAAGCAAAACTAGCTTATAATTCGAAATGCACATATCGACGTTCTGTGGTAAAACCAATTTGAGTTCGACCAGTTTTTTTTGGTTGTCTTCCTGCCCACACAAGGCACAGGGTGGTATACATTTTGCAACAGGACCATTTGGTATATATATTGCCAACAATGCTACTTCTGTTCAAATTGATAAAAAAGTGACTATTTTGATATATACGAATTCGAGGCATCTACCTCTGATAGTAAATGATGGTCAAGTACCAAAAAAAACAAAACCGGTTTTTTCTCGTAGAAAGAGATTATATATACGATAAAACATTGATATAGTATAATCCAGATAAATCGTTCTGGTGTCAGAAAATCAAGTCGAATAAATTATCACACTAATCATCGTGTATATGCCTCTCATATCACTGTGTATATAAATTGAAATTTTTGGTGAGCTTATTCGCTATTATATGCAATTCCAACATTAAGCTTCCAAATACATCAAATGAAATATAGGACGCACCAAAACTCGAATGAAACATTTTCACCTAGGGGACAGTTATTTCGCAAGTTTTGCTTTTTCAGCGTTAATGAAATTTCCCGTCAGCCATATTACTATTTACACTGTGTAGTGAGAATTAACATTTTGCCGGAAATAGTTAATTGTTTCGTGTTTCGGTTGGGCCACATCGCCGACTAATTCAATATCCTTGTCACATCGAAATTGTGAAAAGCGGAATATTTTAGTCTGTATTCCATCAACTAGAATCCAATGAAATTGTGTTTTCGGTAAGACCGACCATACGGCCGAACGTGAACATAATACCTTTCAAAAGAAACAACTCAGAAACTTGATATTTGTAGACTTGGTTTGAACCTCAATAACGAAGGCCGAATTCGTGAATTGTTAAAATCCACCCAATGATTCCGCAGATATACCCATTCAAAATTTTGTTCCCAAAAATTCACATTAGATCGAATTGAAACCCAGTACTCTATCAAAAAATGACAGTTCAAATGTTCATGCAGAAATTCATGAAGTTGAAATGATCAAAAAATCACAGAATATTGAATATTTGAAAAACACAAATGAATTTTTTTTCAAACTGTTCTGATGACATGATCATCGCGAAATTCTGTACAAAATTGTCCATCAGCATTTCTGAACTAGCTGCCAAGTTTCATCATGAGTGAAATAGTATTTTTCGAGTTATTCGGGAAAAATATCGATATCTTGAAAAAATCCGAGAAACTTGACATATTGTTTCACAATGTCTTTAAAAATTATGACCTTATCGAACTGAAATTTGATACAATGCTATGAAATATAAAGATCAACGCAAGACCAAAATTTTTCCTAATTATAATGGATAGTTTCCGAAAAAAAAAAACGATAGCACGCTGTTTTTCTAGAACATACGCGCAAAAAATAAAATGGTTCTTTCTAAGATCAGATTATCTAGATAAAACATTGATAATCAGATCGATTCTGTTCCGAGTGTTATAGCAATATTTTCAATGAATTTTGTCATAGCAATATTGCTATCATCGACTTTCATAATAGGTGATTTCAGAGCTGACAACATTGTATTTTGTGTCTTTAGAGCTACAAGGAAGAAGAAAATTGCCCTACTTCGTGAGTTTTTTATGATTTCGAATACATATAACCTCTATCTACGGCTTTCATTATCATTTATGCGAACATCGACATGAAAATGTTAGGAAACAAAAGGGATCAAATTGACCAATAACCAATTTCCTGGATACCAATAGAATATTGGTTACCAGAAATCAAATGCAGCAATCTAATTCAGGCGTTAATAATTCGAAAAAGGATAAAATTTTTCGTTAGCACCTCATAGGGATTGCTGTTGTTGAGATGATTAGAATAATCATCTCAGCTGTTGTCTACTGAGCCTGTATTTGAGTCTAAGAATTTTCCTTGAAATTAAATATTCTATAGAGAACCTTGAACACATTTCCATTAGCATATACTTTATTTTATTCATGTAAACATCGACTTATTCGAAAATGTTATGAAACAGAAAAACCAATTAAAGTCAAATTGACCAATTTCCTGGATACCGATAGAATATTGGTTTCCAGAAATGAAATTCAGCAATTTTATGCAGGTGTTAATGATCCGAAATGTGATGAACTTTTCTGTTGGCAATTCAAAGGGATGGCTGTTGTTGAGATCATTAGAATAATCATCTCAGCTGTTGCTTACTATGCCGGTATTTTAGTCGAAGGATTCTCCTTAAAATTAAATATTCTAGAGAACCTTGAACAAATTTCATCAGCACATGCTTCCCCATCTTCAATATTTTAGAATTCTTGGAAGAAATAATACTGAAACAAATGGATTTCTGTAAGATTCCCTTTCTAACCTATTTTGATATCAAGCGTAGCAAGTACTATTTTAAGGTTGCTAAGAAATCAATATTGATAGCAAGATTCATTTTGAAGTGACAGATCATATTGCTCAAAATCGTTGATCAGAATACCAATAATTCCAATCTTGTTATGACAGCAATATCTTTTTCCCAGCAATATTGCTGTTTGCAAACAGAATCGATCTGATTGAATCCGTCCTATTGCCAGAGCATCAAGTTCATTAAATCATCTTCTATAGGCTTCTTTCATCACTGTGCTTATCAATTGTAATCTCAGTGAATTCTTTTGATGGACGAATTCAATGGTTAGCTATCCGATTCATCAAATGAAACAGAACACGCCAAAACTCAAATGGAACATTTCCATCAGAGGGAAGTTACCTCGCAAGCTTTGCTTTTTATGCTACAAAAAAAACTCCCGGCAGTCGTATTATACTATTTACACTGTGAAGTGTCGGAAACAGTGAATAGATTCATGCTTCGGTTCAGCTACATCGTCGACCAATGAAACATTCTTGTCAGATCGAAATACCGAAGAGCGGAATATTTGAGCACGGTCCCATCAATTAAAGGCCAATGAAGCGAGACGTTCCTTAAAAGTGTAGAGAATATAATCCCTTGAAGTCCTGAACCATTTCATGGAGAATACGACTTAGTCGGGAAAGAGAATCGGGAACAAGGAAATTCTGAATGAAGATGGTTATATGAGTTTCTCAACTTTTTTTGGGCTAATTGAGTTTTATTGATTGAGGGACGAAAACCTTTCGACATCGAATTAGAAATTTATTGTTTCCAGAGGACTCATTACGCATTCACGTTCCTATACACCATTCATTTTTATAAACTATCCTGGTTGGCCATCATTTAGGTCTATCAAGTTTTTAACTTGAAACTGACGCAGGTTGGCACTCGTGAAATATCAGCACTGTGAAAAGAATTCTAAGCGACGTTGCCAAATGCCAATGCAAATTTCTACTCTCAATCTCAACATAATCATTACCACAGAATACTTATATATAATTATACAGGGTGATTCCGGAGTAGACCGTCAGATTTTGGGATAAGTTTACACCAGTCAAGACAGTCTCGGAACACTGTTTGGTTTATGGTTGAGGGTCTCTGTTGAGAATATACAGGGTGATTTGTCCGATTCGACCGATTTTACTTTTATTGATAACTTTGGTATGGCTTATTCGATTTCGATGAAACTTTCAGTGTAGTACAATAGTGTTGAACACATTCATTGATTGAAAATTTTTTTCCAAAATAAGCAGTTGTTATTGTGATAAATCCAGATTAATTATGCAGGTTGAAAAAACACCCTGTACATAACGTTTCCTAAACTACGCTATCTGTTTACGATTATACTACAATAAGTCATTATTTGAGAGTTTCTAATTTTTTTGGCACACTTCTAGTTTTCCGAGAAAATTTTTTCAAAAAATGATAATGTCGAAATTTCGCTCCAATCGATTCTACTTTTATTGATAACTTTGGTATGGCTCATCCAATTTTGATGAAATTTGCAGTGTAGAATAATCTGAATGAGTTCATTAAATAATCGCAATAATCTTTCAAAATACAGTGTTGTAATTGTGATAATTTCAGAGTTTCAGATTAATTGTGCAGTTGAAAAAAAAACACCCTGTACATTGCTTTTCCAAAACTTTCTTATTCGTTGCAGATTCTACAATAATATGTCATCACCCAGAGGTTTTTGATTTCTTTGGCACACCTCCGGTTTTCCTAGAAAACATTTCTGAAGAACAGCATTATCGAAATTTGGCTCACAAGCAGTGAGAGTATTCCGCACTAGGTAGGAAAGCTGTATATTCTAAGGATGCAAAGTTGTTCGTCACTTCTAAAATATTCTTTTCAAATTCTGAATATATTCTGAATTGAATGATTTCATACAAAATATTAGCAATTAAATATGAATTTGGAATTTGAAAAGAATATTTTAGAACTTAAGAACTGCTTGGCATTCTTGGACGATACAGCTTTCCTACCTAGTGCGGAATATTCTCAATACTTGTGAGCCAAATTTCGATCATGCTCCTCTTCAAAAATGTTTTCTAGGAAAACCGGAGGTGTGCCAAAGAAATTAAAATCCTCTGAAGGATGACATATTATTGTAGAATCTGAAACGAATAAGAAACTTTTGGAAAAGCAATGTACAGGGTGTTTTTTTCAAGTGCAGAATTGATTTGAAATTCTAAAATTATCACAATTACAACACTGTATTTTGAGAGACTTTTGCGATTATTGAATGTACTCATTCAGATTGTTCTATGCTGCAAATTTCATCAAAATTGAATGAGCCATACCAAAGTTATCAATGAAAGTAGAATCGATTGGAGCGAAATTTCGATAATGTCTTTTTTTGATGGAAATTTGTCAGAAAACTAGAAGTGTGCCAAAAATATCAGAAACTCTCAAATGATGACCTATTATAGTAGATTCGTAAACAGATAGCGTAGTTTTGGAAATGCGATGTACATGGTGTTTTTTCAACCTGCTCAATTAACCTGCAATTATCACAATAACCACCACTTATTTTGAAAAAAACTTTGAAATTGATGAATGTACTCATCGATATTGTACTCCGCTAAAATTTCTCAAAAATCGAATAAGCCATACCAAAGTTATCAATAAAAGTAAGATCGGTCGAGTCAGACAAATCACCCTGTATATTCTCAATAGGGACATCCAGCCATAAACCAAACATTGTTTCGAGACTGTCTTGACTAGTGTAAACTTATCCCAAAACCTGACAGTCTCCTCCGGAATCACCCTGTATATAATTATTCGAAACTTAAAATGCCGAAGGTAGCTATGAAGAAACAGAGACGAGAGTATCAGGAAGTGCTATGTAGAATTGAAATCTGCTTTTTCTGATAGTAACCCTGATAATTTGGGATCAATAATTCATCACAAGCTATCCAACATTCTCGACGTATGTGAGTGAAACCCCAGTGTCTCGTTCACAAAGTCTCTCAAAATTTGTGAATTGATTTAGTTCTTTCAAGGTGAAGCAGGTTTTGTAGTACTACTACATTTTAATTCTGGAGAATTTCAAGTTCTGCAACTGGGTATTTAAACGTCTTCTTTAGAATTATTTCTTGAGAATTTCTAAAAGTAGGGAAATCTATAGGTTTGTCTGTTCGTTTTGAAGTTTGACTGCAGGTTTATTCGAGTACTTTTATTTCGTTTTCTAATGAATCACAAAGTAACGGACTACTCTATCCATTATTTCTCAGTGAAATTTCAGCACTCGATCCTTGATTTCTGTGCAAGAGAATAGCATAACTGAATCTTTCAACCATGTTTATATACGTGAAATATTTTCAGTATCAACAGAGAAAATAGTTTCTTCAACATTCGCCAGGTCTTTGGAATTATTGAGTAAGTTCACATTTCGAAAAATACGTAATTACTACGACCTCTATGTAGAGAGGACAACGTGTGAAGTTAACTGACAGGAAAATGACTATAACCTAACATTTTCAAAATATACACGGTGAAATGTGTCAGAATGTCATGGCCAACCGGGAGAGTTTATAAAAGTGGATGGATGACTGCAACATCACGAAGGCTTCGTTTTGGTGTTCGCCGATGACCAAAAAGACAAACTGTCAGAAGAGTATAGCTAATATTCATTACATCTTGAATAAAAAGCACGTGAATAAATTTGAAAAAAGTTTTTTCGGAATTACACAAACACTAGATTCCTGACGTGAATATGTTTTCACTCTTTGTGGAACCCTATGCAACTAAAAACGGAATACGAACTGAGTGCGCTATTTTGTGGTTGGCTTTTACTCTGCATGACCTGAAGTCAACGGCTTTACGGCTAACTCATAGGTGTGTGGATGATCTGGGAAAGCTGTATGACTAATAACTGCAGGCTATCCTATAATATATGGAGCCCATTATTTCACTTCCGTTCACTGACAACATGAATTTATAATTAAGTGATAATAAGCACCAGTTTTCATCCCCCAAAGGGTGTGGTAAAGGTTCAAGAACGCAGACTTTTATACATTATCTATTGAATATTTTAGGTTTTTTTGGGTTTTCACTCCCAATATCTGAAACAGAACTATTAAAAATTAAATAATATTGTTTTTTTCATGGAAAAGGCTCTTGCGGATTGCGGGATTAAACCTTTTGTCAATGGCAGTTTCTTGGAAAACAGATTGCCTAATGAACAAAACAAGTACCAATCTGACTCTCTCATCAGACAAAGGAGGAAATTTTTGTTATTTTTTTTCGTTCGATTTTCCGTTTAGAGTTGAGACTTTTGTCAAATTCACATTTTAAGATATTATAATTCACCTTCCTTTCTAATGCAGGTATACATTACCCTACTCTTCGTGGATTACCGATGTCGTTGGTCAAAATCCATTAGGGACTCCCTTATAATTTGATGGTGCGAGGTGGAAGAATCCACACATCCGGTCAGCCCGTTGCGGCGCCGCAACAATGCCGGAATAGTATTCGCCTAGCAATGGCCAAGTCGGATGGGTGCATTCTCCTGCTGATACTGAGTACCTCCCACCGATACGGCACCAGAACTTGAGAAATTGTTAAATGAACAGGCCAAGGAAGTTCTAGGCAAACAAAACCGTTGCGGCGCCGTGATGCGCTGGCCGGATTGGTGCATTGTCCCATCTAATACTATGAACTTTATACAGCAACTGCGGCTCTGCAACGGCATTGAAACTTGAGAAACCAGGATCCATTTGCAAACTTTGAGATATTATGTCACCTTCCTTTTTAACTCTGGTTTACATTACCCTATTCTTCTTGGATTACCACTGTTGTCAGGCCAAAATTCATTAGGGATGTTTGCGTTGCCAAGCGTGTTGTTTGCAAAGAGATAACTGTTGCCGATGCATACGATTATGTTTCGGGTGTCTATCAAGTGCCTCAGACGATATCGAACTCACGTATATTCTGAATGTCCTTGTCCTGCGAGGTACACAGGTACACAGTATCAGTGGGAGAATCCACAGTTCCGGCCAACCCGTTGCGGCGCCGCACCGGTTTCGAAACGGTAGTTTCACTTAATATTTTCTCAACGCCACAACAGGCAGGGTTCCTTTTTTTGAATTGGGGAAGGGAGAAAATAGACTTGTCGATGCCGTTGTCAAGGAAACGCGGTGCATTTTCATGGAACGATAGAGAACGTTCATTTAAGAATTTAAGAATAGGGCCTCTGGTCGGCTGTATGCATTCTCCCGCTGATACTTAGTACCTCGCACCGCAAGTATGGCACCTCAACGGCACCGTTACTTCTGCATTCTTCCATCTGACACTGTGTACTTCAGACAGCAAGTACGGCTTTGCAGTGGCATCGGAACTTAAAGACCTGGATTGTACACCAGACCTTGGTGACCTGATTTGTAAGTAAAATGACAGTAATTCAACGAGCATTAGGTTTGTTCGTTGTACCTGCATTAACTACACTAACTCCACTGATATTTTTCGGTGTGTTTTGTTGTGAACTTGCACTCTGTTTGTTGCGGAAATGTTGTGAGAAAGCGTAGCTGCTTTTATTCACGGGGTTGAAGTTCTCGATACGGAGCCGCAGGCGAGAGTCACAAATAACCCAGGTGAAATACTATACTTTGTCCACGATTTCATTGGTATGATTCTGCATTTTCAACAACATATACAACAGAGTTATCAGAATAGTAAACTTCATTATCTGGGATTACTGTAAATTGTCAAGCTCACGAGAAACGTCAACTTCCACTCGATCTATGCATGTTTTTGTATAATATCTATAAACGTCTATTGGCGTCTGAATTTAAGATTGCAGCGCCACGGTGGCCAGTTTTAGAACCTTACTTACAGACATAGATTTTGTTATGATAGTCGATTTTGTACTGTTTGTTAGTGTTTGGTTTGATAATTTTTGATTTCACGATTTATTCAAAGACTTTTTAGATTTTTATAGTTGACGAGAGTATTACTGGGAGTACATATTCCACTCTTATAAAGTAGGTATGTATAATCCTTCAATCTAATTGAGTGTAGCAACTCTAAAATTACTGGGATATCTCCAAGCTTGGACAGTATTTTGATATTATTTATTTTCAGATCCAAATGGCAAGATTGACTTTGGTGGATTTCTTAGGCTGTCTTGAAAGTTGAAAAACGGAGAGTATTGTTAAACGTACTTTTTGGAATAATAAACAAATACTCATAACTTTACTATTTTTATAGCGAAGGACTAAATAAAATCAATACATTCACATGAAACTGATGCTACTTGTATCGTAAGTCTTATTCATTATGGATTGACAAATAAATTTTCCAACACTCATATGATTGGTCTTGAAAAAGCTGTAATAAATAAGCCTTGTACAACTTTGCTTTCATCGGCAGAAGCACTTTGAGCGAACAGTATTCATCACCAGATATTTCCTTGTTGAGATTCTTTTTTTTCAATTGTCAGTTCTATCACTAGAACACTTACGTTGTTCCATAATGATCAGTTCAACAGGCAGATTTCTGGAAGGCATAGCATTCCTCTTAAGTAAATTTCTCTGCTTGGATTATGGACCTGGAAAAAAATTGTCTTCAAGAATGTGATCTATATTTCATGAGTAATTCGTGCTTTCCTCTATAAAAATGATCATCATAGGTAAAATGCAGGTAACAAACTCGCATAAATCTTGTTTGTTGGTTTTTATCGATTCTTCAACACTTTCAGACCCGACTTGTCAAAGGAAGTATCTTTTACCCTAACTCCAAATTTTTTACCGGGCTGTAGAAATCTATGGGAAGGGACATTTGAGTTTACTTTTCCTCAGTAGAAGCACTTGTAAAATCACACAAACGCCAAGAAAAATGCATAAACTTTCTCATTTTCTTAACATTTCTTTTAAGATGTCAATGATAATGTCTGTACCTCGGGTTACTCGGATAGCCACCAGAGGAAGTAGCGCTTATCTTCATTCGCCAATTATCCACCGGCTTGATAAATGACTGTCATTTACCTTCAACCGAAGTCATCGAACTATATAAATTCTTCAATGGTCGTGGACAAAAGCATTCTCATCTCGCAAAAAACGTGACGAAATTTTAAGAACGCGGGTGTTCCATTTGCAGACTTCAAGATATTATTTCACCTTCCTTTCTAATGCAGGTATACATTACCCTACTCTTCTTGGATTACCTCTGTCGTCAGGCCGAAATTCATTAGGGTTGTTTGCGTTACCAGGCGTGTTGTTTGCAAGGAGATAAACATTACCGATGATAACGATTATGTTTCGGGTGTCTATCAAGTGACTCAGACGCTATCGGATGCTACTGACTCCTGTATAATTCGAATGTTCGGCATAAGGAGCCACAACATCATCAGTTATGACATGAGATAACGAAATTCAATCACTTCGATTCTGTTTGATCCTCCGGCTCTGAAACCGAACAGGAGCAATTGGCGTGATGGCTAAGCGGCCGTGAACTGATGCAAATCGATGGACAATGCCCTGATGGGAAATTGAAAGCTTTGTACTAACTTTTTAAGGGCATTAATTGATATTTAGGAAACCATCCTAAGCCCGGCTGGGCAATACTTCTACAAAATACTTTTTTTCGTCGAGTGGGCGTTTTTTTAGCAGTGCAGAAATATTGTTGTGACGTATTTTTGCGCGCATGTTCTAGGGGAACAGCGTGCTATCGTTTTGTCCAAATGTCTGTAATTTTGGATGATTGAGCCGAAAATGGCCTCAATCGACTAGGTTGGACTCACTGATGACGAATCCGGTGTCAAAATCGATTCTGTCCGCCCGGCCATTTTATTGCCTTTCGAATTCACTTTTGTTGCACACTCGACAGTAATATAAACAGGCTAATCCCTCTTCGTTATTGCGTGTTTGGTTTCACAGGACACACGATCCCCACATTACTATGATTAATTAGTGATATTTTGAGTTTATGATTTCTTATTTTAGCTATACGGCAGGTGGGAGAAGAGGAGTGGATGTTTGAATTTCATGAAAGAATCTCAACTTCTATGCTTTACTAACTTCCAACATTTCCTCAACAAACAGAGTGCAAGTTCACAACAAAACGGTATCCGTGGAGTTAGTGTAGTAAGTGTATTTCATGCAGGTACAACGAACAAACCTATGGTTGGGTGAGGTAAGGAGCAACATCACTATTTATGAGAGGAGATAACAAAATTCAATCACCTCGATTCTGTTTTGACCTTCTAGCTCTGAAACCAAACGGGAGCAAGTGACGTGATGCCGTGATGGCAAAGCGGCCGTGAACTGATGCAAATCGATTCATAATGCCCTGATGGGTAATTGAAAGCTTTGTCCCAACTTTTCGTGGGCATTAATTCTCGCTTGTCATGGCGGTGATATTTGAAAGACGATCGGACACTCGGATGGGCAAACTTTTACAAAATGCTTTCTTTGTTTTTTATGACGGTGAAATATGAAATTTGCTATTCGATAAATAGGGTCAATATTAAAGTTTTATCAACCTAACCTAACCTAATCATTTATTCCACGTTCCTTAGAACTATAAAAATTAGCATGAAGAAAGCAGATGAAAGTTTATTTTGAGTCATTATAAAATCTAAATTCATTTTTGAGTACTGAATAATTCCTCATTATTTCTCGGGAAAAGCACCGTTTTCGATATATTCAACGTTGAATGTTATGCAATCTGATCTGGACACAGATTTGAGAAATTTCGCGATAACTAGAGACCTTGAATCAAGCTCAACCCAGGTTTATCTAGACTACAAAATACACAAAGTTATTCTATTTTGTGACCAGACGATCCAGAGAATTCATAGAGTTCAATCAATGGTTTGCACTGATTTGGTGATTTGTGAATTCATATAATGCGATATGCCATTTTCCAATGTTTTCACGATAAAAATAACACAATTTCATCCTCGACCCTCTCTTACATCATTGAGTTTTCAATTTGAAAATTTGAAAACTCAATGCTCATATTAAAAATTACATGATTATCCTAATTTCATCGAAGTTATAATATAATAGATAATATCGAAATATTTGGAATCACTCATTCAGGGAATGAAACAGATTACTCAGAAATTCATTATCTGTGGTCGTCACTAAATAGAGAAATAATCATGGAGGTATCTCCATGAAAGTAACTCTGGCTATTCTGTGGTCCTGATGAAAAAAAGGAGAGCTCAATTCGAAGGCGTTACTAATGTTGAATGTCTCTGAAATGGTGTGCTACAGGACAAATTTTAAAAAATAATTTGAAATTCTTGAATTAATAATGTTGATTTGAGATTAACTCTCTGAAAATTATATGTGCTAATTTCTTATAGTTTCATTAATCGATGAGTCCACTACTGAGCAACCGTTTGAAGTGCGATAAATTGATCACTGAAAAATATAGTCATAGTTATAGAAGATTTCACACCAAAATTAATCCCATTTTGAATAACCTGGTGGATGGAACACAGTTGAAACTGCTATTTTTTTGGAAATTTCAACAGCCTTTATTTACTTATACCATAGACATATTAAGCTCTCTGGACATAGCCTACGAGTTCATTTCTGAAGAGTCGAAAGCGGGTAAGATATGGAGAGTTCGGGCAGACCATAGACAACATACCCGATACATAAGCCTGGTATGAGTATGGAATCGAGAATTTACTTAGGGAATCTCCAGGGTAATTGACTCCTTCTAGGTATTGATAACAATACAGTTTTGAAAATTGGTGATTAATATTATTCTTATTCGGATATGAATATTCAAAATTAACTATTAATAATAATATGTGGTGAATGATCCTTTTCGTTTCGAATTCTTCAGGGCTGCCGGATTCAGGACGGTAAGAACCATATAGACATATTGAACTCGCCTATGAAATTTTACAGTTTTCGCTTTTCTATATCTCTTCGTATAATTAAAGGCGCAACAAGAATTAACCATTGTTCACTCAACAGTTAATCCGATTAAAAAAAAAGAATTCAAAAAGCTAACGAAAACACAAGCTACACGAAAATTCTTCTATATACAGTCTTCATACCTTAACTAAAAATGGAATAACACAAAATCTGCTTTGAAATTTTTCGAAAACCCAAATATAACCTTCAAAACTTTCGAGAAAAATGTATTTCAAACATAGACTAATATGTTTAATATGTCTGTGGTTTCAAACTTGATCTGTCTCATTTTTGCCTTATTCTATGGTTCGCCTGAACTAGTTCCATACATTCATGTCCGCAGTTCCTCTCTCTTTGAGTCAGACTAATACCCGAGCACATGATGTAAGTAAAAAATGGTGTGCTCATCTGCTCATCTGTGATCGTATTTACCAATGATGACGTCACTTTTTTCATTAAAATTCAAGGAAATATATATTCTGTGCTTTGTGAATGAAATTTTCTTAAATTTGAACGATTAAAGTGACGTCATCATTGATAAATACGATCACAGATGAGCAGATGGGCACACCAAGTTTTGCGTACATCATGCCCGAGCAGAACTTGGAAAATGACGGGGAAAGTTTTTGATTTGATAAAAGGAAACTATGGTTTAAGTAGATGTTCAACTCAGGGCCAATTGCACCGTTTTCGTCTTTAGCTTCAGTTAGTTAAGCGACGATAAACTTATTAAACTCTGGTTTTAATATTCGGCTTGCACCGAGGCTGAATGTAACTAGATCAAAGTTAATCTACAAATCTGGTTACTTTCTCATGAATTGGTACTTGTGACTAGCTTCATGTTGTTTATTTTAACCCTAATTGATGAAATATTTTAATTCAAAAGATGAAACTCATTTAATGGGTTCTACCATATTTCCATAAGATATGAAAAATCAAGATGCATCTATTGAAAAACCTACCGAAAAAATGTATCTGACAGACTTCATAGCTTCCATAAAAATATTGCCTGTAATGTTCCCGACTTGTTTATTATCAATAAGACTAGGGATATCTCATTACAGACCTGTGCTCTTACTTCTGCATCAGGCTTTGAACATTATTCAAATTTATAGTTATATACTCAATATAACTTATATTTGTAATATCATAAGATTTGAGCTTCTGCATGGAATTACAATCCTGGCGTTTGTAAAATGAATAAATAAATAGTATTGATTTATCTGAAACAACTTTCGGATAAGGAACGGCTTACCCAAGGATAGACTTTCTATTGAATTATTTTGTTTGTAATGAGTATATTATGATTTGAGTTAATTTTTGGTCGAATATAATGAAAACTCTGATGTGAAATCCGCAGAATAAAAAGTATTCTATATAAATATCATGTATGGATGGATTGACGAAGGTGTACGTTTGAAGATCGACTAACACGAGGATGCAATTTCTTTTATTTTTTTTCGTTTGTAGTTTAATTTTGAGTCCAGTTAATATATAATCGAGGATAATGATAGCACAGAGACAGGACCTGCTCAATAATTAAGTAGTATATGATAGCTTTCCACGTAATACATCACTGAATAAAATAGTACAGAAGAATCTTCATGAAACTATGCTTTTTTATTCCAAATATGTCTTCGATTTCATTCTGCTATTCGCTCTTGGTAATAAATAAGCATATTATTGTAATTTTATAATTCAAGTAGTTGAAGGCCTATAAGAAATACCATTGGGTTTTCGAACTCAATGGAAATACTGATGTTAATTCTGCATGCTTTAAAATATACGAATCAATGCCTACTGATATCATTATCTCTCTATATAATTTTTCATGAATATCATCTGAAATTCAATAACTTTTAATCAAAATTTGTTTATCAAATCCATTAACTCGTACGAGTTCCACATGAATGTCCAATGTTAACAAAAAAAAAATTTAAACAAACTGGAGGATACGTCCAGAAAAATGTCAAACTTATACGAAATCGATCGAAAGTAGGGTTAGATTTCGAAGCTTACCATTAATCCTTCTTTTAAACCCCCAAATTCCAGGGTTTAAACGTGGATTACGTGACGGTGCAAGATAATTTTTTACCTAAACCTTGGTTATGGTCTTAATCTATGGTTTTGTAATACGGTGCAAGTGGCCCTCGAAGACTCAACCTGTATACGGCTGAAAAAACGTCCCATATTTCGTCCTGAAAGATCTTGAAAGTTACTCCAAATACAAAAATGTCTATAGAGCTCTAATATGAAAACCTAATTCTGAATGGAAATAGAATTATAAGAGCGGGTTCGATTGAAATCAGGCATATTGGCTTGGGAACTATACGTATTGTTCGTTACTGGTATCGCTGTAAAAGCTTCGCGTTTATTTTAGTCTCTGGAAACCTGCTCATTGTGGAAAGTTAATAAATCTAAAGAGCGTATGGGGGATCTCCAATCTACTGAATAAATAATGCTTATGAAATTTGAGAATTGAAAGGGGATATTGATAGATTGATCACAAGATTAGGGAATAATATCATTGAAATCGTGTATATTGCGAATGAAAAAATAATCTAGGAAACATGAAAAATATGAATTATTGATTGATGATTCGCAGATGGGAACCTCAATAGAATGGATCCTATTCAACTGATTCATTTGAAGATATACTTGTAGCATGATTCTGTCCAAATGATTTCATTCTGCAATTTCAAAACGAAAATGTCTCACATGATAAGGATTTTTACTGTGATAAGTTTCAAAATGTTTGAATGTTTTATTTATTTGACCTGTCCAATACATAAACTGTTACCTATGTCTAAGGGCCACTTGCGCCGTATTACAAAACCATAGATTAAGACCATAACCAAGGTTTAGGTAAAAAATTATCTTGCACCGTCACGTAATCCACGTTTAATGGCCTTAACTGACTATTAAATCCAAAACCCTAGAATTTGGGGGCTTAAAAGAAGGATTAATGGTAAGCTTCGAAATCTAACCCTATTTTCGAGCGATTTCGTACAAGTTTGACATTTTTCTGGACGTAACCTCCAGTTTGTTTACATTTTATTTTGTTTACATTGGACATTCATGAAGAACTCGTACGAGTTAATGGATTTGATAATCAAATTTTGATTAAAAGTTATTGAATTTCAGATGATATTCATGAAAAATGATATAGAGAGATAATGACATCAGTAGGCATTGATTCGTATCTTTAAAAGCATGAAGAATTAACATCAGTAATTCCATCGAGTTCAAAACCTCAATGGTATTTCTTATAAGCCTTCAACTACTTGAAATGATAAAGTTACAATGATATGCTCATTTATTTCCAAGAGTGAATAGCAGAATGAAATCGAAGACATATTTGGAATGAAAAAGCATAGTTTCATGAAGATTCTTCAGTACTATTTTATTTAGTGATGTATTACGTGGAAAGCTATCATAAACTACTTTATTATTGTGCAGGTGCTGTCTCTGTGCTATCATTCTCATCGATTATATATTAACTGAACTCAAAATATAACTACAAACGAATTAATGTAGAAGAAATTGCATCCTCGTGTTAGTCGATCTTCAAACGTACACCTTCGTCAATCCATCCATACATGATATTTATATAGAATACTTTTTATTCTGCGGGTCTCACATTAGAGTTTCCAGTATGTTCGACCAAAAATTAACTCAATTCATAATATACTTATTACAAACGAAATAATTCAATAGAAAGTCTATCCTTATTCCTTATCCGAAAGTTGTTTCGGATAAATCAATACTATTTATTTATTCATTTTACAAATGCCAGTAGATGCATCTTGATTTTTCATATCTTATGGAAATATGGTAGAACCCATGAAATGAGTTTCATCTTTTGAATTAAAATATTTCATCAATTAGGGTTAAAATAAATAACATGAAGCTAGTTACAAGTACCAATTCATGAGAAAGTAACCAGATTTGTAGATTAACTTTAATCTAGTTACATTCAGCCTTGGTGCAAGCCGAATATTTAAACCAGACCTTAATAAGTTTATCGTTGCTTAACTAACTGAAGCTTAAGACGAAAACGGTGCAATTGGTCCTTACAGGATTAATGGAATTATTTCATATTTAATATTACTATTATCTCATCCTCACTTGGGTATATATAGATCATCACAGTAATGACCTCAAGAATTATAACGTCAAATGAAGATGTGAAAGTACCAACACGACATTGTTTCAAAAAACTCTAGGGTCGTATAATAAGTTGGCTTCTCGATAAAATAAAACTTTTATCTACCAAACAAGAAATGAACTAATTCCAATCATATGTAGGATATGTCAATCGACAAAAGAAGCCACCGAGCAAATATTCGAACAATGCAAAGCGTTGCCACCAAGGGACTTACTTTGCTTGAAGGCATGTGGGCCATGACAATCTTCGAGAAGGAATTAAGTTGACTGAGTAAACCCTAGAAGCGTTTCAATGCATTGAAAATATTCGTAATAGTCTGCCCCAAAGCCAAACCGGCAAATTTAATCCAGAAATAAAGTGCGATTATTCACAGAGCGCGTCAAAATTATGGAACAAATTCATTTTCTCAGAAGAAAAAAATTTGGCAACAAAATCCTGAAACAGGTCAATTTTGTTTCACTTTTACCAAATTTGTATGCATTTTTGAAGGATTTTTGTTGTACCCTGTGCTATCCCCATCAACCGTCTAAATTTGTTGAATAGGGAAAGTGGGTCATGTGGTACTTTTTTGGCAAGGTCTTTATATATTCTTTACAGGCGGGTAGAAATTTTCAAGAAAAAAATTATTATTTGAAAAACTAGTTAGTTCAAAGAGGTTTTCAGTATGTGCACTTCATCTTGGCTCATTCACTTTGAGACGATGGTACCTGATGAAATTTGTCACCGAATGAAAGTCGACAATTACAGTTTTGTTCATTAACAACTTTCAACCCCTACGAACCCTTTAATGGAGAAAAATTTTTTTTTCAAGTGAGGGGGTTGAAAGTTGTGCAGGAACGAAACTGTTATGGTCAACTTTTATTCGGTGACAAATTTCATCAGGTACCATCGTCTGAAAGTAAATGATTCAAGACAAAGTGCACATATTGAAAACCTCTTTGAACTAACTAATTTTTCAAAAAAAAAAATTTTTCTTGAAAATGTCTGCACTTCTGAAAAGAAGATATAAAGACCTTACCAAAAAAGTCCCTCATGACCCACTTTCCTTACTCAAAAAATTTAGAGGGTTGATGGGGATGGCACAGGGTGCAACAAAAATCTTCAGAAATGCATAAAATTCAGTAAAAGTGAAACAAAAATTGACCTGTTTCAGGATTTTGTTGCCAAATATTTTTCTTCTGAGAAAATGAATTTGTTCCATAATTTTGACGCGCACTGTTTAATTTCAACGGACAAATTTTCATTCGAGCCCTTAATCGCTTGAGAATTCAAGCAGAAAATTATCGAATATGGTAAACCATTACCACTTCCGCTGAATATTCAAGTCATCAATCATAAATCGAGTGACATGAACCGATCGGAATCAATTAATTCCTCGACATTTTTTTTTTCATTTCAATTTTCGTATCCCAATTTCGTTCATCGCATATTTCAAACAACTGACCCAAAAATGAAAGTAGGTATCTGAATCATTAACCTGAAAAGCAATTTTGTAGGTTGATACGGCACGAGGTGAAAAATTGATGATATCACAACCGGGTTTTCATTCCGGTTTGCTTCCTCCAATGAGTTATATCGTCGACCCGAATATCTCCACACCCTCCGCTTGGGAAAACACACAAACAAGTCAGACATGTGGAGATTCGCTATTTCGGTTGCAAACGGTTCTGTTAATTCAGGACTGGATGTAGTTGGTAATTTTTGACTGCATGAGAAGATTCGATGGTTGTTGTCAAGATGCATATAATATTTCAGGTGTTGACACTTTCTTACTATCATTCACTAAAATTTTGGGTCCAAAACGCGGTCATAGAATTGTTAAATATTGTCCTACTTGGCTCTGTAAACGATGATGGTGCTGAGGTCGTTTTGTCAAGTCCATACAATTAATTCCGATGAATAATAATGAATTAAGCTATTGGCGTCTGAATTTAAGATTGCAGCGCCACGGTGGCCAGTTTTAGAACCTTACATACGTACATAGATTTTGTTTTGATAGTCGATTTTTTACTGTTTGTTAGTGTTTGGTTTGATAATTTTTGATTTCACGGTTTATTCAAAGACTTTTCAGATTTTTATAGTTGACGGGAGTATTACTGGGAGTATATATTCCATTCTTATAAAGTAGGTATGTATCATCCTTCAATCTAATTGAGTGTAGCAACTCTAAAATTACGGAGATATCTCCAAGGTTAGACAGTATTCTAATATTATTTATTTTCAGATCCAAATGGCAAGATTGACTTTGGTGGATTTCTTTGGCTGTCTTGAAAGTTGAAAAACAGATAGTATTGTAAAACATACTTTTTGGAATAATAGCCTAATACTCATAACTTTTCTATTTTTATAGGGATGGACTAAATACTCAATATATTGTGAATAAAATGAATACATTCATATGAAACTAATGCTACTTGTACCGTAAGCCTTATTCATTATGGATTGACCAATAAATTTTCCAACACTCATATGATTGGTCTTGAAAAAGCTGTAATAAATAAGCCTTGTACAACTTTGCTTTCATCGACAGAAGCACTTTGAGCGAAGAGTATTCATCACCAGATATTTCCTTGTTGATTTCAATGGTCAGTTCTATCACTAGAACATTTACGTTGTTCCTTAATGATCAGTTCAACAGCAGATTTCTGGAAGGCATAGCGTTCCTCAAGTAAATTTCTCTGCTTGGATTATAGGCCTGGAAAAAAATTGTCTTCATGAATGTGATGTAATATTTCATGAGCAATTCGTGCTTATCTCTATAAAAATGATCATCATCGGTAAAATGCAGGTAACAGACTCTCATAAATCTTGTTTGTTGGTTTTTATCAATTCTTCAACACTTTCAGGCCCGAATTGTTAAAGGAAGTTTCTTTCACCCTAACTCCAAATTTTTTACCGGGCTGTAGAAATCTATGGGAAGGGACATTTGAGTTTAACAATGTGTAAGGGAATATGGAGCAATATGAGATTTATTGTAAGAACACTGTTATGGATGGATACAAGAAGCCATTTCGAAGCCAAAAAAACGGTGAAAACGGAACGGAAGATTGATATTACTAATGAATTTCATTGGATAGTTTGCATCTCCTTTCATAAAAATATGGTTTATAAATTTTGTGTGTACCTATTAATCAATATTAAATTCAAAAGTTATGAATTTTGTTACATACTTATGAAAATATTTCGAGGAAATGTTCCTGTTTATTATAATTGAAATTAATATTTTAATTTTCAGTTTGCTGTTCATGTTTCTTACGAATTTATCAGACGAATTTCAAACCAGACAAATTGATTTTAGTATCTTTCGTCCCAAATCATTTCGAACCAAAAAGAAGTCAAAAAGTGTCTGCATCATGTATTTTAGGCATCTATGTTAAATCATAGATGAATAGACACTCTTTGGCATATTTCGGGTCCGGATGATATCAGAATATGTCAAGGTTACCGACATGTCATATCAAAACTAGTTAAGCCAAAGTATTTTTTTGATTTCCCGAGTTGGATCATACATTATTTCCAGGAATTCCTGAAAATAAATTCATTTCGATAAATTTAAGTTATGACTATCTATTTTATTTCGTCAGAATGGTGAAAATATATGTAAAGGTTTCCTTCGTCTCTGAATACAGAAGTCGAAATCTTGTTATTCTTGAATACCTATTCATTACAAGAGGTATTTATCATTTCAATCCTTGTTTCATGGAGAAGAAGTCTTCCAGAGTTGCGTATTCAAAGATACCTATAAGAAACATATGGAACAATAGATACCACCATTAATGTGTCGGGTTTGAAATTCTTCTGATAAATACGTACGAACATGAACAGCAAAGTGAATAATTCATATTCGATAATAATAAACATGAAAATTTCCTCAAAATATTCCCATAAGTATGTAAATAAATTGAAATCCATGAGTATTATATCAACCTCCTGTTCCGTTTCTACCGTTGTTTTGGCTCACAAATACCTTCTTGTATCCATCTATGAAAGTCTTCTATCAATAAACCACACATTGCTTATTATTTCCTTACACATATTTCATATAATTAATGAGTAGATGCTCTCTTATATATCCTATTATATATTAGTAAGAATCCATCATTGCAGATATCTAATTATTAATAATAATAATTGTATAGACTTGACAAAGTGACCTTAACGCCATCATCTTTTACAGAGCCAAGTAGTATAATATTTGACAATTTTTTGACCGCGTTTTGGATACAAAATTTAAGTGGGTAATAGTAGGAAAGTGTCGACACCTGATATGTTATTCCATGCATCTTGGTTAGATTGAAAGAGTCATCGAAACTGATTTTGAACTTTTGGGGGGCTAACTCAGATTGAGATTATTGCTTATTATTGTGTTGAAGATTGTATCAAAAGTTTTTGTGTTTTGATAGCTTTGATGATACAAGGTTAAGGTTTTTTTATTTTTTGATGAGTCAGATGATGTAAGTCTCGATTCAAGCATATTTTGAGCGAAGGTTCATGCAACATTCCTGGGTCCCTATTGTTGCGAATAGCGCCCTATGGGTATCATATCATTCAGGAATTCTACCTTTGTTATCAAGCCTCAAGTTGCTCCTCAAATATCTAGTCTCTATGTATTTTCATTCAAAAGTTATCGTTTCATCATCCGCCCTATGACTCCGTACATGATAACCAAGAAATTTTGCATAAAACTCCATGCCTCTCACGACTGAATTTCGAATTTTAATTCTATAGGATTTGTAATTTTCAATTACATCTCTAATGCATCCATTTACTATTACAACCCCAATTCTCCAGGAGTTTATGAATCCATTCTTTATCAGTTTGTGTTGTGGATTACCAAAGTTTTCAGTTTCATCTGAATTTTCGGTTGGATTCTGATGATAAATTAGTTTTCGAATATCAATGAAACTCCACCCAAAATTACATCATTCGGGATAATACAAAAAAAATAAAAAATATTTTTTCGGTATTTCCGAAAATTTATAAATCGAGCCTAAAGTAAAAGCAATGACTAAATAATGACTCAAAATTTTATTCTGAATTCAGGTGGAATGGGAGACAAACGTTTCTAGAACAAGGTCGTGAAAATAACTTCAACAATACTGCTTCAAAAACATTTATTCAGAGAGATATCATTTTTTTCATGAACTCATGAAAAAGTATTATAACCCTTCATTTCCAGCGACCGTGTGTCATAATTCACCACTAATACTGCAGCTTTCGTCGGACATATTTCCAAAATAATTGTCAGGTTCCCAGTGTTCCCTCTACTCATGATATGTTACGACGTACACGCATCCAGATATGAAATTGGAAAATCATTATTCTCAGTTTTATCCACAAATATGCGTAATTTGGGTGACCATTTATATACCACATTCACGAAGTGCTCATAAAAAATGATTATCTTAATGAAAGGGTTCATTTGAATAATAAATACTGAACAAGCAGAATTTCTCAGCGAACGAAAACATACTAAGGGGTGTTTCGAATTGCGCGTTTTTTTCAAGAATAAATAAAACACATAATTTGCATACATTTTCAAAAACTTCTTATTGGTAATTGAAGTATCAGTTATGACATTCATATAGGAAAAATAATATCTGTCAAATGGCCTCCTATCGCAGCACTACCGACGTCCACTCTTTCGTTAACATTCTCAATGACATTTTGACATAATTGAGGCTCCATCTCACTAATGAAACGAATAATTTCGTCCTTCAGTTCAGAACTCGATTGTGGCTTTTCACATAACCCCAGAGAAAATAGTCCACCGGTGTCAAATCACATGATCTTGGAGGCCAATTGACGTCACCGTTTCTGGATATAAAAAAAATGTAAATGCTCATCTCAAAAGAATATATATATATATATATATATATATATACTCGCCCACGAAATTGTTTTCTCAATAAATCAATCGATCATTTGCAATGTGAGGTGTAGCGCCATCCTGTTGGAACCAAATGTCCTCTAGATTAATATCCGTTAATTCAGGCCATACAAATTCGATTATCATCCGACGGAATCGATCACCATTGACAGTTACAGCTTCACAAGCAGCATTTTCAAAGAAGTAAGGTCCAATTACACCACATGACAATAATGCATACCAAACAGTGACTCGTTTAGGAGGCACAGGTTTCTCCTGAATAATTCGTGGATTTTCCTCGCCCCAGATACGACAGTTTTGTTTATTGACAAAGCCACCAAGTTGAAAATGTGCCTCATCGAAAAACATTAATTTTTGAGAAAAATCAGCTGGTCGTTCATTGATGGAATTGACAAATGACCGTCGCTTTAAATGATCTAATGGCTTTAGTTATGCCTTCAGGGCTAAATCCTTGTGTGAAATACGCCATGTTGTGGACCCTCTAAGTCCAACTTGTTGTGAACGTCCAGGGTCTTCAGCAAAACTTTCACGAACCAAATCAATATTTTCTTGCGAACGACTGCTACGACTGTATTTTTCACTTTTTTGATCTTCCACCGAACCGGTCCCTGAAAATTTTTTTAGTAATTCGACCAATAGTGCTTTGAGATAGGCGATTATGTAAACTATAAAATTCTCGTAATTTTCCAAAAACACATTTCACAGAAAGCTGATTTTCATAAAATAATTCAACAATTTGAACGCGTTGTTGTATCGTGTACGAAGCCATTATTATAGATGTCATACATCACACTTTTTATATGTCAAAATACCCAGACGAATTCAGTGCGCCATCAATATTTTATTTATTTATATTTTATTAATTTGAAACACCCTTTATATTTCACATATCAACATGGTATTTTTTCATATAATACTTCTCAACAGGGTGTCTCATTAAAGATTATTTATACAAATAACTTTCCATACAATAATATGACGCATATAGGAGATGATCCTGATACAACTCTGAAAGAGGAAAAATTTTCATATTTTGACAATCCAGCAGCTACAAAGAGGAAAATCTTCTCGATGGATGTGCTTGGAGTTAAAATACTTGAATCCTCCGAATACGAAAAGGAAAAATAATCATCTCATATTTTGGTTTACTTTTGATCCTCAAAGATGGTTGAAAATAGAATTATTCTAGGGAATATTATAATATATTTGTTCAGCTAGATTTCCTTTTAGCTCTTCTGGTATAATCGTTCATTTCAAGACTTGAACATATGGATTTTATGTTTCTAAAGTGGAGGTACTAACGGTAAAAGGATACTATCATTTCATGCATAAGATGTTCAATAAACCTGGAACTGTAAACGTATGATTTTCGTGATACAGGGTATTGATTCTACAAGTTTTTTTTCAGGAGTACTCTTTTCGCATTTTTTTATGGTTTGGCATGGGTGCCGAAATGGTTCTTTTTCGATTAAACACATTGTATATAACATCAAAAAACTTGAGGAGTCAGTTTTAACTTTTTCTAATTTAAGAATGAAGCAAACAATTTTCCGAATTTTGTTTAAAATAACATGTCTTAGAATGTCCCCTTCCGAAGAAAATTGAAGAAACCGAGCAATTTCTAAAATATTGATTTTTTTTTGTGACACCCTGTATCACATAGAATGATAACTCCGAATTTGTCTTTCCGGAATTGTTCAGGATACTTCGGCGCATATTTATCGCCTAAATGTGGCTATTCTAATTCTGGCATCTATATTTTAAGTTCTGATTCATGAAGCCTAAACACACTCAATTAGCTTAACCGAACTAGACTGGAGAATTAATCACAAGAATTATGTTGGGAGTAATTATTGTTACGATTCGCGGTGAGCACAAGCGCTAATAGCGCTAGAGCATGCCACTATTTTGCGGATAAACAAAAATAAACGTCCACGAGCGTAGAAATTATGACGTTGCACTGAATGTTTTTTGATGTAAAACAAACGGAGGGCCTCTGCCAAATCGTAGATATCTTATGCCTGCTTATTTAGTTTAGTAATTAATCAAATATTGTGGTTAGAACTGATGACGAACGATTTATATGACAAGCAATTTTCGATAATGAATTTGAATTGTGAAATTGTATTGAGGGCCGGTACTTTTCAATTCCGGTTGCTTATTTTCTTCCTGAATAGGATCATCTTTAAGTTCAGCTGATCGTAAAGGAATATCTACTTTGGAAAGTAAAGAAAAAACGCTGCAAATTTTACATAAGGGTTTATTATTTTCTTGGTTGAATAACTCAACACCATTGATATCTTAACTAAAACTTAAATATTATTCATAACTCATTGGTTTTTCACGACACAAAAACCAATTCCACGAAAAAATTCATGTGAAACATTGAAATCTCAATAGAAACTCTCAGAACGCTAATTGAGAAGCATAATTTAAAATAATATTTTGGATGAAAAGAGGCGCTCCACAGTCGTTTCACCTCTATAAAAATCTTACTCTTTTCCACACCACCGAAGAGGTAGAGTAAAAGGCGCGTTTTTTTTGAGGTGGTTTCTTCTGTAGGCCTTATACACATCATTAAGGTCTTGTATTAAAATGAAAATTTTCAGAAAATTCGGTTTATCGGGGGTTTCCAAGAATTGTGGTTTGCGTAGTTCATCAATCGTCAAAATACGAATATCCTTTGTTTTATGATATACATGCTCATTATCTTTTATATTCACCCTTATTTCAAATTCTCAGTACGAAAAATATTGGATTTCGATTGAAACCAGTAACGGATATCTACCTATTGACGATAATTGTACTAAACAAACCAAAATTCATGGAAACCTCCGATCAACCGAATTTTTTGAAAATCTGCATTATTCTCAATTACGCTACTTAATTTGCGTTCTGCATGTAAACGTGGTATTCAGTTATACCAGAGTATTTATTGAGATTTCAGATGACTTTTTTCATGGAATTGATTTATGAATAATATATAAGTTTTATTTAAGATATGAATGAGCTTAATGAAGAAATTATTATTATTATTATTATTATTATTATTATTATACATCAGACAAGAGTTTTCTCAACTCATATACAAATTTCAAATGAAAAACTACAGAGTGTGGAACTAATGTTAATAAAGAATTCAAAACAAAATAAACTAGTAAAAAAAAATCACCAAAAACACAAACCCGGCCATCAACACACACCGTAATCCCGTAATCCGTAGGGTGATTTCTATAAATAATGTGTTGAAATTTTGGTAATCAATCTTTTCATTTATTTTGAGATTCTGGATGAAAAGTTAACCGATTATTCCACTGAATTCCAATCTTATGATTCATTTTCGGGATTATTGGAAATATGCAGCGTTTTTCTTCATAACTCAGGTATCACTAGTCAGAATCATTCGGGTGAAAACTTCTAGGTTAAGTTATGAAACAGTAATCAATGTTGAAAGTTTCATGAAAATTCGGTGTTTAGTTTTCGAGAAATATTTTTTGCGCACATGTTCTAAGGGAACAGCGTGCTATCGTTTTGTCCAAATGTCTGTAATTTTCGATGATTGAGCCGAAAATGGCCTCAAACGGCTAGGTTGGACTCACTGATGATGTGGACACGATAACTGTCGAACAGAGCCAGTTAGCGACTTGAAACTTGTAGGGTAGTTCGCGCATTCGAATGCCGCGTAAGTTAATGGGCCAAATCTGCCAATCAGTTTTGGAGTTAAAGCAATTTGAAATTTTGAGGTTATTTCCCTCATATTTCAGAAACTACTGAAGTGATTGGATTGAAACTTGGCAGTAAATTGGAGCATAACGACACGCAACTTTGAGCAGAATTTCGATGAAATTGAATTTTGAAAAAAATCTTTTCAAAATTGTTTCCGAATAAATTTTTTTTTTCTGAAACTATTATTCATCTTTGAGAACAATTCCGGTCATACCTTGAGCTCCATATTTCACAGCAGCGTACCAAATTTCAGTTCGATACGACTATTGGTTTTGGGGGTATTAGGAAAAAATATTTTCGTGGTTTTCTTCTCGATATCGATTTCGTGATGATCGTGTGATTCGCAAAAAAAAATTTCAAACTTTTTTTTCAAATATTCAATATTCTGTAATCTTCACATCATATTATCCTCATTAAATTTTTATAAACCTTCGAACTGTCATTTTACGATGAAGTACTGGAGTTCAATTCGATCTAATCTGTATGTTTGGAAATATTGGGAAAATAAATTTTGAATGGGTATATCTGCGGAATCATTGGGTGGATTTTACCCATTCACGAATTCGACGTTCGCAATTAAGGTCCGAACCTTCCCTACAAATATCGAGTTTCTGAGTTGTTTCTTCCGGAAGTTATTGTGTTTACGGTCCGGCCGTTAGGTTTCGAAATATATTATGATTATTGATTGAACATACCTATATTGAGTTCAATTGATATGAGATGATTGAAGAATTCTAATGATTTTTCAAAAAGTTCATGATTGAGTTCAGAATTCGTTGCCAATGTATCGACTATTTAGGCACGCGTTTATATCATTTCCTGGTTTATCTTGTGGGAAAATGAAATTTTCCGTGTGTATATTTCTGAAATATTTAGGTGTATGTTATCCATCAATGAATTAACCTGCTTGGCATGTTATTTTTGCACAAGATTTCGAGTTTCTTAGCGGCAACCATCATATATGGTGCAGAGTTTTTCTGGCTTCTTTTTACGCGCTTGTTCTGGGGCGTTATTTGGAAGGTTGAAATTCAGCCGTTCTCATGGGTAATAAATGAGAAATATTAAATGTGTTATGGTCTGTACCTACTCCTTTCATAATCCTCGTATAACAATTCCTAATAAATCCGAAAACATGATACAAAGGCCATTAAAACAACTTCCTGCATCATTGTGAAGCTATATAATCAATTTGAATTATACTGACGAGGAAACAGAATATTGAAGAATCACCAGCTTCACCATCGGATAAAATATGTCTCCCTAACAAAGCCTCTGGATGTCACTTTAACGAGCAAATATTAATCACCCCACTCTCGGAGCCTGATTAATAAGTTTTGAACTAGAAACTCATTTTCATGAAAAAATAACGACCCCATCAGTGTAGCCTCAGTTCGAGGGCTATGTATGGGCGAAAATAAATCGGTACGAACTCGTTCTAAGCGATCGTTAATTATATACGAACCTTCAGAGATTTCATGAAGCTCTTGGATTACTCAAATAATCTATTTCTCATTCTAGCGAAAGCGAATACGGAGGAGATTGGATCTATAGTCGCAAAAAAACTCTACCCACCTACATTTGAAATATGAATTCATGTTGAATTCCACTGCGAAAAATACAAGATTCTTATTTGAATTTGAAGCTGCCCTTGACACGAAATTGAAATTCAATATGAGATGACTACGAAAAACAAATACCGCTTCGTCTCAACTCCAATTTCATCAATTCGGGCCAGATGTAACTCTATGAAATCCAAGCCATACATCCTTCGTGAATGGAAACTAACCTGAAAGTATTTCAATTACGTTAAATTTTTTGCGGCCACTGAGTTGTGCTGTCATAAAGTAAGCATTTATTTCAGAGACGAAATTAAATCTCAACGGGGTTACCCCAACTTCCGGTTTTCAGTGGACCGTCCAACCATTCGCTGTTCGGTTAACAATTAACACTACTGTCCCCACGTGGCACAAGGAATTAGTAATAAAGCCTCACAAGAATTAGCTTCTGTTGGGTCCCACAGCGAAACCTAGGAAAATCAGCAAAATACAATACAATCGTAGGGAAAATTCTAATGAAAATTTCACTGCATTACTTCGTTAATTTCTCAAATATTTCAATGATCAGTAAATCTAGAGATTTTCGGAAATCATGGAAATTCCAATCTGAGATGTAGTCAAAGATATATCATAAATATATCGCAGTATTCAAAGTTCATGTGTATCGGAAGTTGATTCTAGAGCTCAAAATTCGAATCAATATCCATATGAACTTAGGCCATAAAATGTAACCTACAGGCGCTAGAGCGTATGAAGATTCATCAAAGTTTGTCGGATAGATTTATCAAAGCTCAAATGAAATATAATTCATGTTGTAGATGACAAGAAGGACTTTTATTGAGCTACTGCAAATTTTTTCATGAACGATCTTATTGAATTAATGACAGAAATAATCTTCTTCTCGAGGAAGAAGTGAATTCGTGATCATATATGCACCACATACTCCTTATATTCAAAAATATAATAAGTATCTGTCCCTTCGATATTGTCAATAAAACAGTCTGTGGTTCAGGTAGAATGCATTTAATCAAGAAATCACCTATTCTTGAAAATAATGCCTCATAACGCTTTAAGCGAAGGGTTCCTTTTCGCGCGCATGTTCTAGGAGAACAGCGTGATATCATTTTGTCTGTAATTTTGGATGATTGAGCCGAAAATGGTCTCAAACGACTAGGTTGAACTCACTGAAATCCATTCTGTCCGGCCCGCCGGCCGACGACACGATAACTATCGAACGGAGCCAGCTAGCGACTTGAAACTTGTGAGGTAGTTCGCTCATCGGAATGCAGCGGTTGAGTTCGTTAATGGGCCAAATCGGCCTAATATTTTCGGAGTTATAGCCATTTAAAATTTTGAGGTTAATTTCCTCATATTTCAGAAACTAATGAAGCGATTGGATTGGAACACGGCAGTTAGTTGGAGCATAACGACGCGCAACTTTAAGCAGAATTTCGTTCGAATCGTATGGTAACTCAATTTGAAAAAAAATTGTTTTCGAAAAATTTCGAAATTCGAAAAATACAGATCAGATCGAATTGAAATCCAGTACTTCATCGAAAAATTACAGTTCGAAGGTTCATACAGAATTTAAGGAGGATGATATGATAAGAAAATCACAGAAATTTTTTTTTTCAAATTGTTCTGATGACACGATTATCACGAAATTTTGCATGAAGTTGTCTTTCAGCATCTTCAAACTAGCTGCGAAGTTTTATCAGGACTGAATCAGTATTTCTTGAGTTATACCGAAAAAAACAACGATATCGAGAAAAAAACCTCGAAATATAACTCCAAAACTATTCGACCGATTTGGGCCAGTAACGAACTCAACTGCGGCATTCCAATGCGCGAACTACCCTGAAAGTTTCAAGCTGCTAGCTCACTCCGTTCGACAGTTATCGTGTCCATGGCCGGCCGGCCGGACAGAAGTCCAATCTAGTCGTTTGAGACCATTTTCGGCTCAATCATCGAAAATTACAGACATTTGAACGAAACGATATATAGCACACTGTTGTCCTAGAACATGCGCGCAAAAAAACACTTCCAATGAAAAACTATTCTAACCAAAAGTAAATTCATTGGAGAAATATGTCGACAGCTAATTGTTTCATTGACTCACTGAAAGATTACCCTGAAATATAAATGAAATTATTCTTTTAAATCCATTGTTTGTTGTTTGAAGAACAGAAATAATTTAGTGGGTGTAATGGAATAGTTAACTTGCTGAAATTTTCCATTAAAAATTCCACGAAACTGTTGATATAATCCAGAGGTTCATGATGGGGAATAATGTCAGGAATTTGAAATTCATTTCAGCATGAAAGTGCTCCGCATGCAGAATAACTGCATCGAGGTGCTATGGTTTTTAAAATAGTTGGGACATCATGCATGAACTAGATGAATTTTAAGGAACACCTACTTTAATGTCAAAGATCGAATCGATATTCTAACCGTTGAAATAAATATACTGATATTATGAAATAGATCGTCTGAGTCCTCATGTTTGAAAATGTTTCATCAATTGCAAAGACGATGTGCTATTGATCCCCTTCATGGGTTAATTCCTTTTATATTTATATTTATTTACATAATCCAATAACAACAATTTCACATAGTCAAGTTATTTCAAATGAGAATTCTTGAATAAACTAAATTTCCTCCATTTTCCCTAGCCCCAGGAACTCTTCACCTGAACTCGTGCTCGTGTGTGATCGAAAAACCCGAGCTCAAGGTACTTTTGTAAAATATTTTCATTATCAAGCCAAATTGATTCACAGTACCAGCAAAATGAGAAAGTTTATACATTTTATGGGCCACTAGTCTGAGTTTTTCACCAAGCTATTCACATGTCCTTTCCAGTTTAAATGCTGGTCGAGTTCAACTCCCAGATATTTCACCATGTTGTCTCTAACTATTATACTACAATCACAAGCTGAAGAAGCATATATCCACCCTTATATATACTTAAGAAATCAATATCTGGTTGATCTACAATCGTAGCAGAAAAAGTAATAAATTTTGTCTTTGTCATATTCAGACTCAAGAGGCTATTATTCAGGAATTTATATATCATCCGCATGTCCAGTTCTGACCGAGGAAGATGTCGGCCCAAGTTGGACCCTCAAAGATGGCAATCGGCATGAAAATAAACCGTCCACCCACCCTGAGATCCGCCAAAGAATCAATATACACCAATAATAAAATTGGCCCTAGCACAGTGCCTTGCGGAACGCCCATTGAAACCGGAAAAGGGCCACTCATCTGCCGTCCAATCTTCACCATCTGGAACCCTCCATAAAGATAACTACGAAAGAGACTCAAAGCAGTGTCAAATTCCTTGGCCAAATCCAAGAATATGACCGATTGATATTACATGCTGCTATGATTGATTTTAGTAACTCAAGAATGACATCCTCAGTTCACATATTCTCCCGAAAACCAAACTGGTTTTCGCTCAAAACTTTGTTCATATTTAGATATGTTAATAACCGAGACTTCAAGCAATGTCAGTTGGCCTGTCAGTTCCTGCACTTCCGGCCATCCCACATTCAACAATATTCATTGGAATAGTGAATAAGGTTTGGTCTTCAGTCCCGTCAATGTAAATCAAAATGTCAAAAGCAAAAAAACGAATATTTGAAGAGCAGTCACAGGAAGTATTTGCTCTTAAATACTTTGCAAATTTTCACTTTGCGTTTTATCAGACTTGAAAGTAGAAGATAAATTCAATAGACGACTTCGGCCCAAGTTGCCAACCCACAATTTTCTTCACAAATTTACTACCACTGGGGAACGGGAATTTCAGGACAAATTCCACATGATGAGGTTCGCGTTATTTATAAATATCCGTTAAAGATGCCTCGGCTCCTCAACCAAGATAATTCCTCCCAAATATAGGTTTTTGTTAGGCTGAAATTTAAGTTGGGATTCCTGATTTCATGTTAATAGTGTCAAATTTATATGGGATATGTTCGTCAAATCAACTTGGTTATTTCGGTTGCCGGTTTTCCGTTCTGTAAATATGGAATATTCGGTTGGTTCCTGAAAAAAAAAGGTTAATTACGGAATTTGATTGATGAAAAAGCAATCTCCCTGTCACCAGATCAAAGACATATCCATACCATAGAACAATCTTTATTTACCTTATGATCCATTCCATAGACCCTACCTAGTATATTGTTGTCTCTTCTATTTTCTATAGATCATTAAGTAAATAAAGATTTTTCTATGCTATGGATATGTCACCATAGAACATTGACTGTCGTTCTGGTGACAGAAAGAACGTTTTTTCATCAATGAAATTCCGTAATTAACTTTTTTTTCAGGAACCAACTGAATTTTTCATATTAACGGAATGGAAAACCGGCAACCGAAATAACGAAGTTGATTTGCGGAACATATCCTATATAAATTTGACACTATTAACATGAAATCAGGAATCCCAACTCAAATTTCAGTCAATCAGAGATGATCTTAACAAGACCCTATATTTTGAAGGAATTATCTTGTTTGAGGAGCCGAGGCATCTTTTACGAATATTTATAAATAACGCGAACCTTATCATGTCGAATTTGTCCTGAAATTTCCGTTCCCCAGTGATAGTAAATTTGTGACGAAAATTGTGGGTTGGCAACTTGGGCCGAAGTCGTCTATTGGATATTACTCCTGTCAAAATACAGTGCACCAACTCTCCATCTGTTTCGGGAAGTGTATTTTACCGTTGGAATTCACTCTTGAACGTTTACTTCCGCAGCAAATCTGCTTGAAAAGTCAAAACAAGCACTGTGTTTGGTGATATTTCTTTGGGAAGGTTTCTGAAACAGCTAACACTTCGAGCAGTATGGACTTTGGAAGCATCTGGTTGAAACCGAATAGGATTCCAACTAGGTGTTCAGTATAAGGATATAGAAGTCCGAAGCAACGTTGAGATTGACCCTCATTCCTTCCCTCAAAAGAAATAGGTACCTGTTAAAGTACTCTTGGTGAGAGGAAGGAACGTTCTTAAAGCTGATGTTCATGAAGATACTGATGCTTACGTGGAGGCCAAGTATATAATAGTAATAGTAATAGTTTGGCCAAATGGCAAATCTATTCGAGTGAAAATGACCCATACCAAAAAAGAAGATAAATTCATTACATGTGATGCTTCCAATATCACTGAATATAATAATGACAGGCATTGAAGGCGAAACAGCCATTACAATTATTATTAAATTGGTTGCTATACACTCTGGAACTAGTTCTGAATGGGGAGGAGGGTGCGTGTATCCACCAAAGTTCGAACCGATTCTGTAATTGCGAACCAACTGTTCTAACGTAAACTGAGTTGTTGTCAGGCTGGTTCTAGAACGGTGAAATAAGTTCTGGGTTCTAGACAAGAACTGAAAGCAAACGACTAGCTGTTATATGGCATTCGAATGCAGTAAGGGGGAACTAAACCACATCTGGCATAGACGGGCGCCACTTTTCGGGTGACAAACATCCCTTAGGCCATGACAAGGTAGTTTTCATCTATTTAGAATTAGTTCAGAAGTAGGATGAGCGCAGACATGTGAATTGATTAAGTTCAGAATGAGTTCAAGACAGTGACAGAACTGGGTGATGGAACAAACCTTTTATTATTCTGGGGCTGTTTCACCCATTGCAATCCAAAGAGCTCCCAAACAAAGTTCGGAATATCCACACTTTTCCAGGCATATCTAATGATATCGGGTAATCCATACGAGCATCCATCTCAGGGATTATATGCGTCAAAATAACAAATGACAAGGGTAAGCTAATATCCCGACAGATCCATTCGCAAGTGTAATCTGTTTTCGTGGAATGAAGGACGACTTTGTACAAAAAACATCACATACAAATGAATTTCTAGATCCATTAGTCAAATAATAGCCTCAAGCAGAAGAGGGATGATCTCAGAGTGTGATGTATCTACTAATGATTCTGTGGAAGAGATTTCAACAGTAGGGTGAATCAGGAAATATTATTTTCCGTTTTGAACTCTCCGCAAGCTAATAATAGAGTAGCTGCGAAACCCTATCATTTCAGGAGCATCCAGATATTTCTATATTTGTCTGTTTCCGATCGTGCCTGTTTCCAGATTTTGGTAGACCTTATCATTTGGAATTCTCACATTAGACTCAGTGTTAACCCGCTAACTTTGCGAATTTGGCGGTTCTCGTGAGTTCGAGCCATCTGAAGGACGGCGCGCTCTTAGGAGAAGTTGTTTCGTCCCAGTGCCAGAGGTGGACCCATCATGGCAACCGCAGAAGCGGCGTAGTGAGCGACAACGACCGCGCTTATTACTATAAGCGCGGAAATGAATGAAGTTGCTAGCGTGCATCGGTCAGTGGCGCCATCGTCTGGCAACTCAGTTAAACAACGCCGCCTGGACACTCCCCCACCAGTGACGATGATGACGAAGGAGGAAGAGGTGCGATGTCAGGCAGGGAACTCCCATGTTCAAAGATAGAATAGTACATAGATAAGTAACCTCATTGTAATTGGCTTATCTATGGCATCCATAGACTTATAATAACATGGACTGGCCGTCACGTCACTTTACCACACAGCTCTGTGCATACTATAATAGAGAGAGAGGTATTGTGAAGGATGGAATAAGTACAAGCAAAAGATATTAATTTGCTATTACAGTACATTAGAAAATTGGGTTCTAGAATTATTTTAGGAGGAATATTGATTATATAAAAATTTTTATGAATTACAGTGAGGATTTATTTTAGGAATATTTTGAAAACAAGGGCATTTTATTGTGTTCTTGAATGAAAATTTATTAATTTCTATTTCGAAGTTTTCAGTACGTTCAGAACTAAAATACATTATTGATGGTTTGTTTTAAATTCGATATCATTGGAAATTAGGAATTCCAAAAAAAATCAAGCCGTCTTCAAAATGTTTATTTTTGGGCGCATATTTTCTAGTATACAGCGTGCTATTATTTCGCCCACTTGTCATTAATTTGGGAATTTTCAGTCAAATTTGAGCTCGATCTTGAAAATAAGGTTTCCGCCATTCACTTGAGCGTGATAATTTCTTTTGGGATAAATTTTATTCGGTAGAGCGAAATGTGAAGAATTTTGAATATTCGAGCAAAAGCTCTCAGCTTAATATCAGTAATATTTTTTTAGGAAAATATTCCCCAAATTTCTTTTCAAAGAATATTGCGGGTGTGCTATCGGGAATTCCTTAAAGAAGTACCGGATCTCGATAGACGATCCGTTAAGAAGTCAAATATCGAATTGAATTGTAAGTTTGTAGTTTTTCCTCTTCGTAGCTATAACCCACTTATTTCTCATCACTTCATTTTTCGGAAAACTGAAAAATAAGCTAGAAATACGGCGATTAAGACTCCAAGTTCACTCACTTATAACATTTCAAACCTAGTCCTTTTCAAAAATCTGATCACACAGTGGCAAGCCGCATATGAAGGCATAACCAATATTGTTTATTGTCTTCAAAAAGATATAGAAACACTGAATAAATTATTAGAAATCTGAAAAACACGATATTATACTACAGGAAAACACATATAAACAGTACAGGAAACCAATGTTTTGCCTGTACCCTTTCGGTCCTTTTTCATTACTGTGATATCAGTGCTCTCGCTCTTAGGGTCAGTACATGTTTTTCTATGTCTATGATGGCATCACGTCGGGGTCACCATTTTGGCGATTCTCGTGAGTTCGCGCCATCTGCCGCGCGCTCTTAGGGAAAGTTGTTTCGTCCCAGTGCCCGAGGGGGACTCATCAGATAGGCTGTAATACTCAGGCACCTGCCTATGATAATCGCAGAAGCGGCGTAGTGAGCGACCATAACCGACGTGCTTAAGCTGTGTTGGAATGAAGTAGCTAGCGTGCGTCGGTCAGTGGCGCCACCCTCTGGCCACTCAGTTGAACTACGCCCCATACACGAATAAGGAAGACACTCCAAAATTTTCAGTGCAGGTTAAAAGCTCAAATACGAAGATCAAGTACAAGTTTTGTCATACCAATATTCACGAAAAACCAGACCCGATTTGGTCCTAATTCAGTTCGATATCGATGAGCTGTCATTCAAACATATCACTACCTATTTGAAATCGAAACTCTAATTTCATGTATTTCGAATTTCGCAAAGAATATTGGATATTTCCGGAACATATACTATCAAGTTAAAATGTCCGGATTGATGCGGAATAAATTTTCTTCAGAACTTGAAATGGTAATTTTAGATTATGAATTGAAAAATTTCCTAAAACAGAGGCGATTGAAAAGTACGAAATTTTTCTTCCTCTGGGATTCCTTATAATTCATTCGAACCTGCATAATATCGACTAAATTCCCCAACGTATGAAAAAGAGTATACTCCTCAATACACGTACAATAGCCATTTGGCTATCTCATTTTTTATCGAGTTGTCTCCTTGAATGAAGTTCTTGAATATCCATCAGGGAATTCGACAAAAGACAGCAATGTCTTCACAGAAATTTCTAGTCACGCGACGTTCTCGAACTTCGATATTCACAGGTGCTCACCAGTGTAGCGAAGTTATTATGTTACGTTTTATTGCGAGGCAGGGGTCATTCACCACTGAATTCACGACATCTTTCATATTTCTTGAGAATGAGATCAGGAGGAAATCATGTCAGTCAGGCATAAGCAGCGAAAATGAAGGTTATACACCTTCGTGCTTTCATGAATATTGGATGCCTAACAAGATGAACGGAGCCTTTCGCACGATACCAAGATATATTAATTTTCACTGAATTCTTGCGTTTCAGGCCAGATAACGAGTCAAATATCTCCATGGGAGGGAAAGACAATAGGTACTGACTTCAGTAGAATGAAATTTAATAATTTTTGAGCGAAATTGGAAATTATCTGGGTCCTAGGAAATTCCACCCCTCAAAGTAAGACATTTGGGTGTAAGGCCAATTTCATGCAACATTCTGAAAGATGCCGTTTGGGAAAAATGTGTGAATATTTAGTGGTCTTCATCTTCATTAACACTGATTGTAATCGAAACTGCAGGGGGAACTGGATTCTTCGAACCAGGGCTGTAGCTACAGGTGACTTTAAAGGAAGGAAAGTTGGAATTGAAGGTAGGGCAAAGAAACATTTCATTGATCTCATGAATTTTTCAGATATTTATCTTCTGCCTTTCACGAAAGGGCAGTGGCGATTCAAGGTAGGACATTACCTTACCTGGACGTACACATGCTACAGCCCTGCTTTCAAGGCTCCATTTCTTGAAAATGTTGGATATACCAAATTAATAAATATCTCATTTTCATATATTTTCATAACTCTTTTCTCGTAAATGCGTCGAAGTTCAAGAAAATTTTGGAGGTTGTGAAGTAGAATTCCTAAGAGGTATGAAGAAGCGGATTACAATCGAATTATTTTCCATTACTCTCTAAGTGCTGTTTACTTGGTATAATGGGTAGAATACGAATATGAAATCAGTTCATCCATATTCTCCATGAATATTTTTTTGGGAGTATGGCCAAAGATACAGTAAATGCTGAAGAATAGCTCATTTGGCTAAGAAACTATCAGATTTCACTCGCTTGTTCTGGGATAGAGCACGATACTATTTTACTGAATGTCTCGTTTTTTAATTCTTTTCAAGAATGATCTCAAATGAATAGATAAGAATGATAGATCAAGAATAGGGTGTCAAATTGAGTTATGTAAGTCAGCCGGTCGTCCACCTTAAACTTGAAAACATTTGATCAGAGCGAGCTAGTTACTTGACACTCTCAGGGTAAGTTGCGTAACAAGATTGCGTCTGTTACTGGGAAAAATCCGCCAAACTGTTTCGAAGTTCTACTCATGTGATATTTTGAGGTTACTCTTTCAAAATCTCTGATGCGATCAGATTGAAACTGCGCAATCCGCTAAAGAATACCGACGCGAAACTTTTTTTTGGAAAAGTTGCATCATATTTCCATGACAATTATCTCAATATTTAACAACACTATTTTAAATTTCAATTCGATGTGATATGCATTTCCGAAAATATTGATGAGGAAATTTGTCAAATTTCGCTTTGACTAAGGAATTTGAAGAAGCGTGTAAAAGCTTCTGACCTCACGTACCTAATTGGTTTTCTTCAATTTTTCCATACTGAACCACAATTTTCTTCCTCACTTGTTCATAAATGTATTCCATTCGAAAATGGATTTTTTTCAAGCATTCTGGGGAGGCGGAATTTAAAAGAAAAAAATAATTTTTCGACAGAATCCGATAGCACACCTATTTTATTCACATCGAATTTAAAAGTATAAAAATCTGAAGTTCATTATATGTCGTTTTTGCTTGACACAGCAAAAATCCAGTGAGAACTGAGAACCAATCTATCTATCCTCTAAGTAAAAGTTTTATACAGGGTGAGTCTTTGAGTTGTACATTAATTTTAACCATAGATTCCTCTCATCAAATCATTTTCATCAAACCTTTTTCATTTGCCATTTTTCCAGGTTCGGCTCAGGTAGAAAGTTATAAGCATTTAAAAATTTCTAAATGTGCTAATAACTTTGTTTGCAAGTTCAACACAGATATCTCTTAGTGTTATTTGTATTGCAGAATTATCAATCCATTGCTTGAAATTCGAAGGAATGTGATTGGGAAAACTTATTTATACTCACTTAATTCTTATGATTTGCTACTTTTTGTATTATTGTAAAGAAAATAATTCACTACACTTGACCATCAAAACACTAATTTTATGGGAGATTCTACGCAAATTCATTCTTGCCATTCTTACATTGGAGATTCCATGATTGTTATTTTATTGATATAATTTGGGATCCCGCAAATAAAATTCGAACGATAATATCGCCGACATATTTCCAACCCAAACATAACCTTATAAATTTTGCAGTCTCTAAGTTATATATTTCGAAAATGATTTACTCTCGTGTGCACGGACAGAATATAATTTGACCGAGCGCCAAAAAATCCTCAACTCAAAATTGAATTATTCAAACATACCTGATTGAAATTTTTTAACCTTTTCCAGCACGAATAATTTCCCGGCCCGCTTGAATATATAAAATATAATGATAAGTTCCTGGTTGCTATTTTTCTTATTGATGTCATCAACTGCATGGAAGTACCCTACATGCGAGAAAAAAAGTAGAATTAATAAGACTGCGGTGATTTCATCAAGCCTATCGGTCGTAAACGTCTTCGAAATACATCACCCTTATCAAAGCCGGTGTGATGAACGATTCGGCGAATAATGTGGACGGTCTGAATCTCTTTGTCATGCCGTCAAGAAACCGACCCTAGGCGTAGCGCTACCGCCGCTCGCTCGAACCATTAAACTCCCTCTGAACTTATCGCTAATTTCAGTGTTCGAATAACAAACATCTGGACGCGATCGGGAATCGTAGGGCGACCGACAAGTGTAAATTTATCATCTGTTAATTTATTGGGAACTACTTGTCGCCGCATATTGTACAACAGGTGCATGCACTATAGCAGTTCTAGCTCTAAAATATGAATGGACTTTGAAGTGGAAAGACATCATTTCAAGAAAAAAAAATCAAAATTTTGCGCCCCTAGTTGGTTGGCGCCCGTGGCAAATGCCTCCCTCGCCACGCCCTAGATCCGGCTCTGTATGGTAATATTAAAAGGGCTGACGAAATGGCTGAGAGCATATCTAAAGTAAACTTCAAGAGAAATTCAATGTCGCTCGTACACACAGAATAACCATATATCCTACCTGCCAAGAGACACTTATCAGCCGTTGCAGGCTGCAGTCCAGCATTCCTGTCATCATTGTTACGAGACATAGAGGCTCATAAATAAAATGAATTCATGTCTGTTTCATTTTAAAGCATATGGATCTATTGAGCACGTGTGTAATGTTATACAGTGCGCGTCAAAATTATGGAACAAATTCATTTTCTCAAAAGAAAAATATTTGGCAACAAAATCCTGAAACAAGTCAATTTTTGTTTCACTTTTGCCAAATTTATATGCATTTTTGAAGGATTTTTGTTGCACCCTGTGCCATCCTCATCAACCCTCCAAATTTTTGAATAGGGAAAGTGGGTCATGTGGTAGTTTTTTGGCAAGGTCTTCCTATCTTCTTTACAGGCGTGCAGAAATTTTCAAGAAAAACATTTTTTTTGAAAAATTAGTTAGTTCAAAGAAGTTTTCAATATGTGCACTTTGTCATGGCTCATTTACTTTGAGACGATGGTACCTGATGAAATTTGTCACCGAATGAAAGTCGACCATTACAGTTTTGTTCATGCACAACTTTCAACCCCCCCACGTGAAATTTTTTTTTCTCCATTAAAGGGTTCGTAGTAGTTGAAAGTTGTGCATGAACAAAACTGTAATGGTCAACTTTCATTCGGTGACAAATTTCATCAGGTACCATCGTCTCAAAGTAAATGAGCCATGACAAAGTGCACATACTGAAAACCTCTTTGAACTAACTAATTTTTCAAAAAAAAAAATAGAAATGAAAAACCACCATTCTGATAAGGAAATCAGTACCATCCTGAGAATGTCCAAAGTGAAGATATTGAGAAGTTGAATTCTTTCATAAATTATTTCTCAAAATCCATAAACTGAATTAACTAACAATATTCACAGTTTTCTTCACAGCTGTATTGATGTTTTACAAGCTGAAATTCCAGTAATCAAACCAGGAATAGGGTACCCAAATATATTTTCTTTTGAAATTAATTATACAGCAGAGATGAAATTTTGCAGAAAAAAGATGAATTCAGTTTCTCATGGCTATTTCTCAGTTCTCAGAACCAGGGAGCAAACAATTAATCTCATTGATAATAGACTATTATGATCGATTGAAACTTCACTCAAGTTGCATACAGTGTTATCATATAATTCACCCAAGAACTCTTTCGATCATGCGTCTTCTTCAATATGTCTCATTCTACCATAGTGAAATTAACGAATTCCTGCTTTTAGAATAATAAAATCAGTACTAGCCTGAAAATGTTCAACGTGACAAGGTATCTTTTTTCATGAACTGCATCTCAAATCTATAAACTACATTTACCAACAGAAATTATGATATATTCGATATTTTCTTCACACCTGTATTGATTTTTCACATCCTGAAATTCCTGCGATTTGACCGAATATAATAAGGTAGGTACCTAACATATACATACTTTTGAAAATACTTACGCAGAGATTACATTTTTTCAGATGATCGATGCATTCAGATTATCATTGCTATCTCTCAGTTCTCAGAGCAAAAGAGCAATTAATAGTTTATTTGGATCAAATGAAACGAGATAAAATTCATTACTAGACACTCGATTATTTCAACTTGAGAAATTTGGATTTTGAGAAAAATTGAATGACCATATAAAGAAAGCCATTCGGAAAAATGCAAGAATTTATCTAAAATCATTGAAGGTATTATTTCTTAGGTGCTTTTTAGGTTGTCACTTGCAATATCTGGAAAACAACTAGGTAATAAAAAAAAATATAGAAAATGCACTTGCGGAGCGAAACTTTTTGTCAAGGCCAGTTTCTAGAGAAAATGTTGCCTAATGAACATTATTGGAACTATGCAAATGATCAACAAAGTGGATTGCTACGTTCAGAGTCTTAATCTGACTCATCAGACAAACGAGAAAATTTTCCGTTTGTCTGAGGAAGGAGGCAGATTTAGACTCAAAAACCTCACAATTCACTCTGTTGATCGTTTGCATTGTTCCAATATTGTTCCTGACGAATTTTTTCCAAGAAACTTCCCTTGACAAAAAGTTTCCATCCTGCAATCTGCAAGGGCGTTTTTAATAAATAATAAATTTGATTAAATTTTTAATAGTTCTTTTTCAGATTTAAAGTTAACACCTAAAAACCACTTAAAAAAATTATGCAAATTTCTCCTGAAATACCTAGCCTTCAGTGGAAATCATTGGAGTTAGTAATGAGAATCTAAATTCAATAATTTTGCTTACAGGGAATTGGAGCCATATGCTATATTATAATAATTAAAAACACAGATTTTTCTGTAATACTTTCACATAATATCTTTCGATATACTCTAATTTCCTTCGACGTACCACGTCTTGAATGATAAATTTAATTTTTATTTCGGCTGCATATAATGATTGAATCGAAAAACTTAGGATTAAGGTAACATAATAGAATACAATACAAAAATAATACTGGACATGGTGTTTTATTTTTTATCTTTCGATTAAGAATCATCAATAGCATCTATTCTATACTATATTTCAAAATATTAACACGTGTATTCACCAAAACTCGATTACAAACGAACTAAGGGGGTATAGACCTACCGCCAAGCTTGTTAAATGGTTCATATATCAATATTGTCATCAAGTTCCAGACCATCAATACTATACAGTGCGCGTCAAAATTATGGAACAAATTCATTTTCTCAGGAGAAAAATATTTGGCAACAAAATCCTGAAACAGGTCAAATTTTGTTTCACTTTCACCAAATTTGTATGCATTTTTGAAGGATTTTTGTTGCACCCTGTGCCATCCCCATCAACCCTCCAAATTTTTTGAATAGGGAAAGTAGGTAATGTGGTACTTTTTTGGCAAGGTCTTTGTATCTTCTTTCCAGGCGTGCAGAAATTTTCAAAAAAAAAATTTTTGTTTTTGAAAAATTAGTTAGTTCGAAGAGGTTTTCTATATGTGCACTTTGTTATGGCTCATTTACTTTGAGACGATGGTACCTGATGAAATTTGTCACCGAATGAAAGTCGACCATTACAGATTTTTTCATGCACAACTTTCAACCCCTACGAACCCTTCAATCGAGAAAAAAATGGAGGGAGTTGAAAGTTGTGAATGAACAAAGCTGTATTGGTCGACTTTCATTCGGTGACAAATTTCATCAGGTACCATCGTCTAAAAGTAAATGAGCCATGACAAAGTGCAGCTACTGAGAATCTCTTTGAACAAACTAATTTTTCAAAAACAAAATTTCTTTCTTGAAAATTTCTGCTCGCCTATAAAGAAAATACAGAAACCTTGTCAAAAAAGTACCACATGACCTACTTTCCCTATTCAAAAAAATTAGAGGGTTGATGGGGATGGCACAAGCTGCAACAAAAATCCTTCAAAAATGCATATGAATTTGGTGAAAGTGAAACAAAAATCTTCTGAGAAAATTAATTTTTTCCATAATTTTGACGCGCACTGTATATTCATTTTCTAGAGTATACGTTTCGTTTCAATTCGAAAGTGTAATGTTAGCAAGAACTTCGACTGATGAGTTCATAACACCCTCAATTTATTGAAAAATTAAAGTGAAAATTTAAAATCAGCGAATTTGTTTCATGAAAAAAATCTGGCTGAAATGATTTCGAGTTCGCTGTTCAGAAACTATACATCTTCCTCTCAACAATTCTCGATCTGTCTCGTCACTCAGTAGTTACCAACACACCGATGCCAAAAAATATTTCCTGCGCAAAAATAAAAAATCTAAAAGATGGGAAACGTAGTGAGATAATAATGCTTCACAGGTTTCACTTCTGTCCGCTCTGTTTTCAATCGTTCTAAAATAGAATCTGACTTGCATAATTGATGAGGGGATTAGGGAAGCACGTTTTGTAATAATATTTTGGCATGAATAATATACACTCAGATAAACTGTTTTCGGTTAAAGTGTGAAATATTTCATCGAAATCAAACTAGTTAGCCTATCGTTCGCATAGGTAAATAATAAAGAAGGGTTCTAATTACATTATGCGTTCACTAGGCTAGCTATATGATCCTGAGGGCTAATTGCACCGTTTTCGTCTTAAGCTTCAGTTAGTTAAGCGACTATAAACTTATTAAGCTCTGGTTAAAATATTCGGCTTGCACCGAGGCTGAATGTAAGTAGATTAAAGTTAATCTACAAATCTGGTTACTTTCTCATGAATTGGTACTTGTGACTAGCTTCATGTTGTTTATTTTAACCTTAATTGATGAAATATTTTAATTCAAAAGATGAAACTCATTTTATGGATTCTACCATATTTCCATAAGATATGAAAAATCAAGATGCATCTATTGAAAAACCCAACGAAAAAATATCTCTGACAGACTTTATAGCTTCCATAAAAATATTGCATGTAACTTTCCCGACTTGTTTATTATCATTAAGACTAGGGATCTCTTACTACCTGTGCTCTTACTTCTGCATCAGGCTTTAAAAATTATTCAAATTTATAGTTATATACTCAAGTAAACTTATATTTTGTAATATCATAAGATTTGAGCTTCTGCATGGAATTTCAATCCTGGCGTTTGTAAAATGAATAAATAAATAGTATAGATTTATCCGAAACAACTTTCGGATAAGGAACGGCTTATCCAAGGATAGACTTTTTATTGAATTATTTTGTTTGTAATAAGTATATTATGAATTGAGTTAATTTTGGGTCAAATATAATGAAAACTCTAATGTGAGAACCACAGAATAAACAGTATTCTATATAAATATTGAAGTATCATGTATGGATGGATTGACGAAGGTGTATGTTTGTAGATCGACTAACACAAGGATGCAATTTCTTTTACATTAATACGTTTGTAGTTATATTTTGAGTCCAGTTAATATATAGTCGAGGAAAATGATAGCACAGAGACAACACCTGCACAATGATAAAGTAGTATATGATAGCTTTTCACGTAATACATCACTAAATAAAATAGTACTGAAGAATCTTCATGAAACTATGATTTTAAATAGTTGAAGGCTTATAAGAAATACCATTGAGTTCTCATACGAATCAATGCCTACTGATGTCATTATCTCTCTATATCACTTATCATGAATATCATCGGAAATTCAATAGCTTTTAATCAAAATTTGATTATCAAATCCATTAACTCGTACGAGTATTTCATGAATGTCCAATCTAAACAAAGAAAATGTAAACAAACTGGTTACGACGGTTACGTCCAGAAAAATGTCAAAACTTGTACGAAATCGCTCGAAAGTAGGGTTAGATTTCGAAGCTTACCATTAATCCTTCTTTACAGCCCCCAAATTCCAGGGTTTAAATTTAATAGTCATTTAAGGCCATTGAACGTGGATTACGTGACGGTGCAAGATAATTTTTTACCTAAACCTTGGTTATGGTCTTAATCTATGGTTTTGTAATACGGTGCAAGTGGCCCTGAATAACATAATATCAGTGATATGCTATGACAACAATATAAACGTTTTGTTTGTACACACACAATTTTTTTGACATTTTATTTGCGCAGATAGCAGTTCATGAAAACTGAAAAATAAATTCATTTTAAGTATTGTCCGGGAGTCTCCTTGTGTTAAGCCATAGTTAAGCGTAACAAAATGCCTCGAGTTTGAAGACATCGATGATAAAAAAAATATGAAGAAGACCAACTGGTCAAGCGAGGGGTTCATTCAACACAATGTCAAGATAGGCGCTTCAGGCACCTCAATCAAGAGCAATGTGATATTGCGTTTGCTCTTAAGGGGTACGTACACAGGACTGTTGGGGTTATGGCTTAGATAACTATTGCTTAGGTATTCGATCACCCTTTATGTTTATCCGTGGCAGTATGCACACTATGGCAGAAGTCCTTTATCAACAAGAGAATGCACGTCCACAGATTGCTCGTCGAAATATGAACTTTTTTCAAGAAGCTAACGTTTTGCTGTAGCCACTCTGTTCAATGGAATTGAATCCCATTGACTTATGTGAAAATAATGGGGAGGAGACAACGACTCTAATATACACTTTTATAAACTATCCCGGTTGGCTGTGACATTTTGACACATTACACAGAGTATATTTTGAAAATGATAGGTTATAGTCATTTTCCTGTCAGATAACTACGCTACCTTGTCCTCTCTACATCGAGGTAGTAGTAATTATGTATTTATCAAAATGTTTATCTAAACAAATCTGAGATTTTCATCCAACGATTTAGCCTGGCCGTCCACTGGAAGCGATTTGGGGCTTTTATGAGCTACGCGTTTTACGAGTGCCTACGAGCTTTTACGACCCGAGCGGTCTCAGGCTTCGGGGTCGTCCACTGGAAGATCGTTCGCGAGGTTTCGGTTCGTTCTTGTTCTCGCGTAGCAGGGGATTTGTACTTCGGATTTCCGTGTTTATTGAAGAAACTGTGATTCGGGATGGATTCAGAATTAATAATTAATTTCTTGGATAAATCTTACTTGATCATGCGTATGTTAACTACGGAATGGGGAAAATTTTTGTGGTAAGGTAGATTCAAATTTAGAAGAAATGAAATTATCTTGATAATGAATCGAAAAAAACCTTCAAAACTCCACATATGTAGACGGCGTAGTTTAACTGAGTTGCCAGAAGACCGCCAAACAGATTATTATCGTATACTCATTTATAATACTGCAATGGAAGTTGAAGTGTGAATGTTGATGACCTGGGTACTTCGAAAACAAAGGATGTGGTACTTCGAAATTATGGCTGATTTGAGTTTTATTTGTGAAAAGTCACCTTCGGAAGGGAAATATGTTATTAAAGTATCTAGAACGTGACTTCGAAACTTTAAAAACTGCAAACATGGAAAGAAATGATGGTGACACGAATATTCAGAAATTCTTTAAATTTTGCAGAAGTTCATGCATATTTCAGAAATCAGGTCACTAGTAAAAAATCCGTAACGTATGATAAAGAAAAAACTATTTTTGTTTGATCGAAAGGATCGTTCTGCATATGAGATTGATTGGAATGTAGTTGAATCATTACAGTACGTATGGACCAATAACACTTGAGCATATAGAAAAATATTCGGAATTAAATTCGACACGAACTGAAAAACAAATTGATAATAGATATTGAGATAATAAGAGCTAAAAAACCGAGATAATGTCGAAACGCGCTGGATTAATTATATTTGGAATGCTATACAGCCGATTATTGCCAAAGAGTCCAATTTCAGGTAGACTACTACACCTAGAGAACTTCTGGGTGTGAGTTTAATATAAGAAAAAAGGCAGCATTCATTAACCTTTCAATCTGATCCATCTAAAATTCACCAACAATAAAAAACGAGCCTCAACAAATATTCCGTTCACAAACCATACATTCCATTTGCCGACGGATAGCTCCTCTTTTCGAACGTATAGACGCGGAAGATCCAAACTGATCGGGATACGATTGCGCCGCTCGAATTCTCTCGAAAAGACCCGTATGAACTCGCTGCCAGTCGACGAGGGTACCTAGAGTTCCATTCATTTAGATCTGTCGCGCAAGTTCGTTCATTTACGCTCCTATCGCGCCTCTCGAAATCGCGTGCAGTGGACGACCAGCCTTATACTGTGAGAATTTGCGTAGGAAAGTAATTTGGGCTGCAACAACATGTTTATGTTGACATAAAATTTGGCGTTCATTTACCCTTTTGTATTTGTAACCCATTGATTTTATAATTTAAAGGAATGTCTTTCGTTCGATGCCAAATGTTCTTTTGCAGAAGTGTTTATTTTTCAAATTATAATTCCAAATTTGTTGTTGCAGATCTTTTTTCGAAATGAAGTCTTCAATCTTCAGTCAGTGTCCTTTTGGGTGCACCAATAGAAGGAAATTCTTTGTCGTTTTTTTCACTTGAAATCTTCCTTATTGTGATGATGTGCAGCTAAAAAATAAATATCTATTCATATAAAATTTAATTCCTTGGTCTTCACTCACATACGTCGAGAATGTTCGATAGTTTGTGATAAATTATTGATTCAAAATCATCAGGGTTACTATCAGAAAAAGCATTTTATAATTCTACATAGCACTTCCTGGTACTTCGTCTCTGCTTCTTCAAAACTGCCTTCGGCATTTTAGTTTCCAAGCGTGATGATTATGTTGAGATTGAGAGTAGAAATTGGCATTGGCATTTGACAATGTCTCTGAGAATTATTTTGAAATTGCCGATATTTCAAGAGCGCCAACCTCGGTCAGTCTTGAGTAAAAACTTGATAGACCTAAATCATGGCCAACCGGGATAGTTTATAAAAGTGAATGAAGTATATGTTCGTGTTGCTTGTAATGAGTTGTCACTAGCAATCATCGATCATCTCATTTCGTCGATCTTGTCTATGGTCGATGCCTAGACCTGTACAAAAGTGTATTCAGCTACAAGTTCGTCAAACATATTTTTTTCTCGAATATCGATGAAATTTCTGAAAATGTTATCGTTCCATTCTTGATGTAAGACGTAAGACTACCACATTGCTGAAAAATGATGCTCGCTCAATTATTTTTTGTGGGTGTTACACTTCTAATGTCACTATTTATATTCATAAAATACAAATGAACACAACTATTCGTTATTGTGAGTGACAAGCAAAGAATGAATTATTTTGAGATATATTGACAACATCGCTATAATAGGGGAGTATGATTTCAGTGTGGAAAAATCGAAAAATTGTAATGAAAGGAACGAGTACGCCTCTGGAGGTAGCCAGACAGTTCATATGGTGTAATTAAGAAGGGCTCATCTAGGATGCACAGAAGATAAGGCGAATTCAAAGATGCGCTTTTGTTTCGCCAATGTTGGGGAACTCGCTAGAATTTGTATTTTTCACTGAAGGTGGCGCTATTTGGAAATTACGATTAGTCGTCAAGGCAACTGTTTGTCAAAACTGAATTTACATCAGACAAAATGTAAGGTAAAATATCTAGATGAATTCATTCCTACCATATTATGTTTTGCATAACTTTCAGTGGAATATATTCAAAGAATTCAATTTAAGTTTTGGCTAATACACTATCTCACGATTATTTACTTAATATAGCAAGCGAGGAGAGAAATTATTAGGTAATCAACGTGAAATTATTTTACAGAATCTATTGATACATCGATATCATGCGATAGCTTGTTCAAATAGATTCATATTTTTCTAAATTTTGCACATATACACAGGAATGTGGTGAAGCGGGGGCAAGTTTATGGAAGTTGATACGGAACAAGCATCATCCTTATATACATATCTATAAGAGTTGGAGTTTCACAGGGAATAAAAACTCATTGAATTGGACATATTATTAAATCAATTCAATTCGAGTTTTTTCCCATTCATAAGGTTCACAATTAGAAAGCAGGAGTTTTATTCAATGGTTAATTTCATTTCATCGGATTTCAAAACTAAGCTTTTCTATAGTAGCACTTGATAGTAGCATATAGTAGTAAATTTCAATTCCAAGTAAATGAATTGTCGAACAATTCATGTAGGTATATTCAATAAAGAAACAAGAAAAATAAAACATATTCAGTGGTGAAAAAAATATGCGTAATTAGTGGGGGTTGATAACTTCATCCTCGATCAGTGAAAATTATTGAAAGACATGAATTAATGGGAAGTATGATACGCTTCCGAGCATCATGAATTTTATACCTTGTATAAATAGGATTCTTTCTTTTTTTGAACACTTATTTTCATAAAAATGCACTGTCCAAACAAATTACAGAAAGGACCCATTTGAAAGTATCTGGGGATCTACACAATTATTCGAAGATAACACAAAAATATTTCACGCACTTTTCGATAACTAAATGATAATCTGAGAAAACATAAATAAATTCAAAATGACAATTGTCGAATTTCCATCAATAGTGTCATGCGCTCTGATTGGTCGATTGGTGGCATTTGTGTCCGTGGCGAGAATATGAAATACCACCGGTTTCCCCAGTTTGGTCTAAAGATTTAGTGGGCAAACAAATGAAATTAAGAGCACCATTCTTCTGTGCATCCTAAGTTCATCATACCTGCATTTCCTGTGGAATATAATAATAATACGTCAACTTCAGGGTGGAGGTGATTTGGGATTTATCTCCATATTTTGCGTCGAAATTTTGAGGTTAAATATTAAAAATATTTCCAAATACTTATGATAAACCCTGTCAACATGGAAAAATTCTTGTTATTTAAAATCAAAGTTTATCATAGCACTGGGAAGGAATAATCGAAAAGATACCAAGATTCATTCGAATTATTGACGAGAGAGAACACTGAATATCTGATCCTGTTTTATGACTAATGAAATTTTGATAGCGTACCTAGGAAGTTATAAATGAATGCCGTTTATATCCGGCAGAAATCAAATCTTGTTAAGGTCAGGAAGTAGAAAAGGTGTATAACCTTATATTTTATATCCAGCTGGATAATATTACATTCCCGAAAATCGAATTTGGACATTCAAGATGCTGAATATTATCACCATGGAGATTCCAGAACGACTCATAGCTTTATAGAAGCATTACATACGAAAGAAATAATTTTTGTCAATAGAATGAACATATATACTCCATTTACTTTTATAAACTATCCCGGTTTGCCATGAATTTCTGACACATTTCACTGTGTTTATTTTCAAAATGTTAGGTTATAGGAAAATTCCTATAGTCAGATAACTACATAACGTTGTCCTCTCTACATAGGTGTCGTAGTAATTATGTATTTTTCAAAATGTGAATTTGCTTTGGGAAAATAATGAAATTGGGAAAATAATGAAATTGAGAAAATATTATGTGAATTCAATAATTCCGAGGAGCTGGCTAATGTTGAAGAAACTTTTTTCTCTGTTAATACTGGAAATATTTCACGTATATGAACATGGTTGGAGATTCAGTAATGCTATTTTCTTGTACGGAAATCAAGAATCGAGTATTGAAATTTTACTGAAAAATCATGGATAGAGTAGTCCGTTACTTTTTGATAGTTCATTCGAAAAAAAAATGAAACTACTCGAATAATCCTGCAGTAAAACTTTCAAACGAACAGACCAACCTATAGAATTCCCTACTTTTCGAAATTCTCAAGAAATAAACCTACACAAGACATTTAAATACCTTGTTGCACAACTTGAAATACTCCAGTATGCAAATGTAGTAGTACTACGAAACCAGTGCCACCTTAAAAGAACTAATTCAATTCACAAAGTTCTTGGGAATCTATGTGAACGATACACTGTATTGGAATGAACATTTTTCTAATCTGGGATGCAACTTAGCTTCAGTCTGTTATCTTTCGATAGCTTCTTATAAATTATTGATTCCAAATTATCAGGGTTAGGTACTACCAGAAAAAGTAGATTTCAATTATACATAGCACTTCCTGATACTTTGTCTCTGCTTCTTCAAAACTACCTTCGGCATTTTTAGTTTTCAAGCGTGATGATTATATTGAGATTGAGAGAAAAAATTGACATTAGCATTTGGCAACGTCGCTGAGAATTATTTTGACATTGTCGATATTTCAAGAGTGCCAACATGTGTAAGTTTTAAGTAAAAAAACTTGATAGACCTAAATCATGTCCAACCGGGATAGTTTATAAAAGCATATTTTCAATTATTGCCCGAAGTCGGCTTGTGTCAAGCCAAAGCTTAGCGTCACCACATGCCTCGAGTTTGAAGAACATAAAACATCATCTTGTAAGCGATTTTCCCAGGGGACGGTATTGTACCTGTCGAGATGTTCGTCCTTACGCCGAATAATTATATAATAATAATTGAATTGCAATGACAGTTATGCATTTGTGTCGTATATGCACAAATGTAGGTAGAAAACCTGAAGAAGACCAACTGGTCAACCGAGGCATATCAAAGTGACGTCAAGGTAGGCGATTTAGGCAACTGCCTCTACGAGATGGTTCTGCTACAATACATCAAACCGCTGATTAATGATTCGGAGAAGGTAGAACTGCAACAGAACGTGAGCGTAACGCCGTATCAAGCCATTGGACTGTTCTTTTACCTCAACGATTAGTGCTGCCTTCAACTGCGGACCACTGTTATTAACGTTTGAACTGGTGCAGTAAACGGCAGCAGAGGAAGGCCCATTATCGTATACAACCTAGGTATGCACGATGGCAGTAAAAGGGTGAGATGCCACAATGTAGAGCTATGTGATATCTCGTTTGCTGTTGAGATGCCCATGTACACTGGACTGTTGGAGATATGGCTTGGACAGCTATTGTTCATGGCAAACGACCACCACTTCTGTTTATATCAGGAAGTATGACATCTGCGCGTCATATAATATAGGTATGTCTTCGAGTTTTTGGGATCTAGAATCTTTCTAATTAATGGGAAGGAATCACTTAATCAGAAGAACTTCATGGCGGATGACCTATGATATCGATGTTCTTCAGAAACATTTTTGTTATATAATGATGTGTGAAACTTTTCGTTTTCCAACGCGATAAATCTGTTGTAGGGCCACACATTCTTGCAATGCTGAATGTATGCTAATGAGGGTAATGCCTAGGTATGCCTCAACCTCACAATATGCCCATGGTCATGATGCATTATAAGTTCACGCAAAGCATTGATGTTTTCTGGCACAAAAGCTGGTTATGGTCAATATTCTCAAAATTATTCCAGTAACGAAGTGCAAAGATTGCATTCAGAATTATCGCACCAAAATATTTACGATTCAAGTCCACTTATTGACCAAGATAAGTGTTGCAAGTACCTGAAAATAACATAAAGAGAGCACTTGTTCGACAACATGTATTCATCATCAAAAATGTCAAACTTAACGATGGAAATGTAAGTTTCAGTACACGGACATACAAAATTGAGTAAAGAGAAACAGTATTGCTAGAAATATCCTCAATATCGCAGCACTTGTTCTCGAGAACAACCCACAGTGAGATATTCCCAGTTATTATCCAACCCTGAGCGTTGTTTTTGCGGAAATGCACGCAAAATTCGGATTTCGCTGATGGCGGTGAAACGTGCTGTATTGCCTCGCGAAGTTGCTATTTTACTTTGTAATCTCGGAGCAAACATGCAGAGGAAAACCCAAATCTTGAGGGAGACCTGAAGTAGCTAGGGAGAGGGCTTTACGTTCTGCATCTGGCGTCTCTCGATTAAAATCACCTCATCTCTCAATGCGCACTTCCGAAAACAGGATCTAGGGGAATGTTATTCATTATATGGAGGGACTTTTGTATCCAGTCACGTGAAGGATGATTTATTCTACAGAGTAAGTATGCATCGTTCGATGGTTAATACATGGTACCTTGGAAAGCCGAAAAATATCAATTAAATATGAGATATAGAGTAGTTTGTTGATGTCTGCAAAATCTTTAGATGGCTATAACTCGTGAACAATTAAACGTATTCTCTTCAAATTTTGTATTGTCATCCCAGGGAATAAAATTGTTCATATTGCTACTCCATCTCTCAAAGCAAATCGGTCGCGGTCATATTGGAGAGGTCTCTGAATTCTAGCCGTCCTCCTATCATTCGATCACCCTCGGGCAATTTTTGGTGGTCTTCGGAGCATCACTTCTTGGCGTCTTGGCGTGTTGATTGATTCCGGCCTATCTTTCATTTCTCATGGGTTAAGGCTTTGCGCGAGAAATCCCAGTCCATGGAATCGAAAGTGTTCCGCTTGAAGGGCAACTATCACTTTTCGGCAACAGCCACACCACGGCAAAACGAAAACTTATTTCTTCACCAATTTGCCGTGTTCCACAGCGGTCAGTTATGCGCTGTCTCATTCAATTATACAGAAGGGATGAATTTCCGCTGTGTTTTGGGCTGGGCTGTTGCTGATAAGTTACGTGAGACTTGCTCTCGGAAGTAATAAGCACGAATCCCCCTTTCTGCAGACAATTCCTTCCACCTGGTACCACTGCCTGAGTCAAAGGCACGTCAGACGCGACTTGCTCTGCGCACCGCTGCCACGTTATCCCTTCAGGTCTTGTCCGGTAGTCAACCAGCTGACTACTACACTGCCTACCTCGCGGCGATTTATAGTCTTAGGAGAGCCCTGCCATCCTGGTTTGGTGAGCTATACTTGCCGCCTCTCCCTCCGGATGTTCCTGATAGGATGACAGTCTCGTCAGTGTGCCTATTAATATTTGTGTTTCTTCGCTCTCCTTCGGCAATCAGACTGGGAGGCATCCGATTCGGGCCGCACAACTGTTGAGTGGATCCCCTCCGTGCAGTTCGTATCAGAACACCCTTCGTTCCGACCAAGTTTCCTTCTGGCCTGCTTTATATCAGGCCACGGTCCTTTTAATGGAATCGGTTGGGTCGGATCGACGACGCGCTTTGATCATTTGGGCGCATTCAATCTAGTGACCACGTATTAAGATCTTGCAACCTATTCAGTAATCTTAGGATCGCACTCTCGAATCTTTGGGTCTAAGATTGGCCGATTTTATTTCGTCTTGCGACAACCTTAAAGATTTGCTCTCCTTCTCCGCGGAGTGCACTCGTTGGGTAAATTCCTGGCAGGCGGACTAGTCTTGGGTACGAAGCTGGGACGGCAGTGACGTTTTAATGTGCCTTTAAAGGCTCTCACTGATACGAGAGCTGAGCGGCTTTCGATGCAGTTGCGAGGCATTTTTGAGGCAGCCTCGCGTTTTTGAAATGTCCCAATTAAACTGCCTCGGGAGCCGCTCAGCTAGCGTGTCTGTACGCAGCTTAACGTTGTTGAAGGGCTCCTCTCATGTAGCACTAAAGCACCTCTGCGCCTGTTCATATTGCCAGTCCGCATGCTGGGCTAGGAGGGTGTACCCCCTTCCAGCGTATGAGTTGCGTCTCCAACTCGGGTACCTGCTTAGCTAGTAGAGTCTTGAACAGGGTCTTCTCACGCCAGTGATTAGGACTGGAGATCTGAAAGTTCTGAAACCATACTGGTACCAGAGCGTTCCCCATGCTATGTGCTCTGGGCTATTTCGAAGTTTTCTTCCCGAAATCACTTGATGATTCACGCCTTAGAATCGGCATCTTCTTCTGAAACAACCTGTAGAAAGGGGGATATGTATCCAGTCACGTGAACGATAATTTATTCCACCAATTACATAGAAATTAAACTATTGGTCCTGGAAACCCAAATCCACAAATTTGAATAAAGTTGTGGATATACCAACTCTAGAAATTCTGGGTCGGAAACTCGGAATATTCATGGATAAATCGTTATTAATATGAAATATATCGCAACGATAGTGTGTAGGTTGAATACTCATCATGAATATTGATATAAATGCTGTATTTAGAGTAGAGCTATTAACCACCTGAGGATCAACGGCAAAATTTATTATGTCGCTGTTCCGTGTACTGTTCTGTATGTAGGTTTATGTAGCATGAATTTTTCTGAAGTTGTAACCTGGTCTTGAGTATGAACATCGGGCAAGATTACGTAAATTACCAAATGAACTGTACTGATGGACTACCCTGGAACGTTCTATTCTGCTTATTTTCAGGAACTCAGAACAGCCATCGTGAGTTTCATTATCTAGAGGTTATTTTATGATGCATACTCAAGATGACTTCGATTCAATCATGAAGGGACGTGTTTAGGGACAATAAAATGTTGACAGTTTTTGGTGTTTTTGTGTTTGAGTGTTTGATATTTCTCTTTAAGAACAAATATATGCTTTCAGTTCACACATGAAATTATCCTTTAAGGTCTTATAATTTACCTTATTCTGTACATAGATTATCTTTATATGATAGATACCCTTCTTATATGTGTGTAAAATTGTTCCTAATAGGATTAAACTGTTGAATAATATAAATTATATTTAGCTGTCCAGAAAATGTCAGCGGATAATTGGTTTATTTGGAACCTTATTCCATGTGCGATTGTTTGATGTTACTTGTTTGAGTTGACTTTGACACAGTTCCTTTGATGTATGAGCGTGTACATATTATGGAATAAAGTATATTGTCTATCTATTTATCTATCTATTGAGTTTTCATATAAACGGATCAAATTCATCTGAAGGATTTTTACAGGCATTTAAATAATAATATTTTATTAGAAAAATTTATCGAGCGCACGAACAATTTTCTGAGATAGTTTTTTTGATTTATGAAATAAGTGACCGAAACTTATATTCGATTTTTATATTCTAGTCGGCTAATTCATCTGATGATTGATTGTCATAAAGGGTATCCGAATTCGAACATTCTAGTGACAGAGTTTTCTTAAAACACCAACTAGTTTTTGACATATTCAACTTTTTATGGATGAAATTTGTGGCTAGATGGTTTTTTTAAATTTTTCATATCCCTTTCGAAGGATCAATTTTATCTGGGAGTCGACTGATTTAGGGCATTCAAATACGGTAAGTACACTTGAAAGTTAAAAAAAATCGATAATAAATGAGGAGCGATAAAATATTATTAATTTTTAATTCCAAGATAAGAAAGGAAAAAATATTTCAACGTATAATTTAATCAGAAAACCCTCATTTATAACTCAATTAATACTTCGATAATCATCTCATTTTTGAAAACGATATGTCTCTGTGCAGTTGATTATTACGAATTCTCAACTGATTTTCTATACTAGTCAACCTATGTGTTAGTGATCAGCTTTAAGGCACCCTGTATATGCCATAGATAATGGAATATTCAACAAAGCCACTGAACAACATTTAATCATTTCTCCCCATTCCAATCAATCTCTAGTCTGTTCTGCAGACACATGAATTACTCATCCTTCCCCCTGGAAACTACTGAACAGAAACTAATGTAGTGTAAATATTCTGATAGAGCGGTTCTATTTTGTTGGATTTGGCCGTAACAATTTTCAGCTAATTCATTCTGGAAAATTTAAGCCTGTCCCTCCTCCACCACGGAAATATTGGAAATCTAAATTAGGGGTGAAATTCTCAGAAGTGATTTGATTCTAGAATGTGGATTTATAGGATCACTTATCAATCAAATGTGTCGAAAATAATCGATTCATGCACAGAGAGAGATTGAAAAGGACTCTTTTCCACACTTATTAAATAAGGTGTGAGGGCATGGAGGGCTCAGACTTGAAATATGTGAATTTGACATTTTGAGTCTTCTGAAAGAAGAACTAAATAACGTGATCTTCTGACGATATCATATATTTTGAAAGAATGCCAAAATTGACAAAATTTGCGTGGCCGATCCCGAATCCTACGCCATTGTTCAATTACAGAAAGTATCTCTGATTCGGGAGTTTATTAGATTTTTGCAAAACCCTCTCAATTGGTTTCAGAGTTGAAAAACGAACTCGACTCGAAGGATATTTATGGCTTCTCGGTGAGATTACGCAAAGATACGATTGATTGTCTGGTGGACCTACTAACGCATCTGATAAATGGTTGTTTTGAGCAGGGATATTTTCCGGATGGGTTGAAAATGGCATGGATAATACCTGTGCACAAGAAGGGAGACAAAAATTATAGGTCCATATATGCCAGCTATTTCAAAAGTCATTGAGTCTTTTATCAAAACAAGATTGCTCTCGTGTTTGGAAAAAAAATCTTGCTTTCGTGCCGGCAACATTATTCACAATTACTGCCCTGGTCTAGAGAACAAGGTTCATTATGGAGGCATTGGACAGCGCAGATGAGGTGATATTAACCTGGATGGATTTGAGTGAGGCATTCGATGGCGTGGAACTCCTTTCCAAGTTGAAATATGTTGCGGTCTGATGTCCAGCACTGGGTCTGATGAGATTCTACTTGCAAGATCATTACAAGGAGTACCTCAGGGGTCAGTGCTTGAACCAGTTTTATTTGCAGTCTACATCGATGACTCGGTGCATAGTTTTGTTGTGGAAGACATGTTTCTCTTTGCGGATCATATCTTTTTTCTTGATAGAGATAAAAAAATCTCTTTGGGATGAATCAAATGAATCCATGGACGAAGCTGTTAAATGGTTTGGAAAGAACAGTATGTGTGTTAACGCTGATGAAACGAAGGATCTAGTGAAAAGCACCAAACGATTATCAATCAGCGGAAACCTAGATTGAGAACAACAAGTGAATGAAAAATCTGGAGAACTTTCGACAGCATTGTTGGCAATTAGAAATATAAAAACTTTCTGACAGAAAAAGATGCCTTAACTGGACTCAATTTTAAAGAAGGATGACCTATGGCATTATCTTTTGGGGGGCGTCCTCGGAAGCAGGAAGAATGTTCCTGAAACAGAAGTATGCCCTCAAAATAATAGCAGGTGTAGGTCGGATGACCAGCTGTAGATAACTTTTTAAAAGATATGGAATACTTACTGTCCCATGCTGGTATATCATGGAATGCCTTCTATATGAACATAAAAACGGAAACAGGTTACAAAAACACACATGATCATTCTTTCACGTCATATTTGACCATGAAAATGAAATTCCCTCAATTTCCTTGGAATGCTCCGTCTCATTATGCCGCTTATGCTGTCAGACAATTTTGAGATATGCCAAAGATCGATGGATTGATTGGAGGGGTTCTATGGAATGGCCTGTCATAAATTCTAATCTGTCCTGTCTAGAAGCCCCTCTGAAAGAATAAGACCAGTGAAATACTCAAGAAATCCCCCAGATTGTGAGGCGGAAATTTGAGCAAATTTAAAACCATTGTATGGAAGTTTTCGGGGCTCCTTTTTAGCATGTGTTGGGTTGAATTATTCAGGACACTCATCTCATTTTCCTGAACGCATTCTCTTCTCTACCGTTGTCTCTGCGAAATTGGTGATCATCTTACGCGCCAAGTGAATATGTTGACATTTTTTCTTTGAAGTAGAATAATACGTAAACGTAACCAAAATTCAAAAAAATATCAGCTGTTATGTTAAGAAGAAGACGATTATTTCAACAACCCATCGCACTACTCTTCTTCCCCATTCAAATTGAAGGGGTTGAGGTTGCAGAGCTGTGGGGTTAAAATTATATGATATCATTGTCACGGCCGATATTAAACATAATTACTTCCGAAAGAAACATCCTAGGATCTCGATATCTGTAGTTCAAGTTTGGATATCAAAAACGAATACCGAATTCATGAAGGGGTAAAAAACAGCTAAAGATTCAGCAGATTTACCCATTAAAAATTCCATTTTCCCAATATTTCCAAAAATGAAGATTTACATCCAATTGAAATCCGATACTCAATTTAGGAATTACAGTTTCGAAGGTTCGTGTACAATTCAAACTTTGATCCGAAGATCGTAGAACATGGAATAGGCATTCGAAATTATTTTTCGAATTATTCCAATAACATGTTTTTCAAACAAGTTACCAAGTTTCATCATAATCAAATTTTATTATCTGGAAATAACAATAATACCGAGAAAAAAACACGTTTTTGACATATTCTATCACAATATCTCCGAAAACTATAATCGGATACAATTGAAATTTGGCACACTATTATGAAATATAATGTTAAAGCTCTGCAGAAAATTTTTCGAATACAATGAAAAGTTCAGGAAACCAAATACGATCTCAATAAAAATTTGCAACATCTTCGCAGCATTGTGCTCCAACTAATTGCCAAGTCTCAATCGAATTGTCTAAGTACTTCATGAAATATTATGGAATGAACATCAACATTTCATAGGTTTATTCGGTACTCCGAAACCATTTTTCCGGTTTGCCCCATGGAAAAATTTAACTGCCGCATGCTATGCGCGACCTTCCCTAAAAAATTCAAGTCGCTTGCTTGTTTATTTCGACAGTTATCGTGTCCTCGGCTGGCCGGACAGAATCAATTTTGATAATGAATTTGTTATCAATATGTCCAACCTACTCGTTCCAGATATTTGGACCAAACGATTGCACACCGTTCCTCAGAACATGCGCGAAAAAATGACATATTTCACGATCTCCCTAGTTTGTTCCGACCAGAATTAACTTCGATTAGAGTATAAATGTATCAACAACCGGTTTATTCCATTTAAGCTGAAATGTAGCATAGTAATTGAAGATGATAATCGATGTTGTTTTAGAGGCATAGAACTAAAAGTTGGCAACACTGATTTAACTGGCGGCCATTTTGTCAGCTGTCAAGTTATTTGTGCTTAGTTTGGTCTGGCAACGCTTCCAAATTGTGCAAATTTATTTTGAAAATAATGGTTCTGTTCGAAATACGTATCGTGATCTAGGTCCATTTTACGGTTAACATGATTGTCCTTCAGAGCAATTAATACGACTAACCATGGACCGTTTTTACACCACGTTTACTCCAACTGATAATACGCATCCACAGAGACTTCGTACAGTGAGAACAGAAGAAGCCATTGCTGCTGTAGAGCGTAGCATAGAGGAAGACCCGAATCAGTCTATCCGCCATCGTGCACACCTATAGAGCCATGATAACTGACTTTTTTTTTCCTCAATTGAACAACCATGATGTGCAGCACCTGTGTCACAATCGATTCACTGAAGAAAACGTTTGACAACTCACAATTTCACGTTCCGGGTCCCTGAATTGGCCTCCAAGATCGTGCAATTTAACACCGCTGGGCTATTTTTTGTGGCGATATTTGAAGTCGCTAGTCTACGCCGATAAACTCGATACGATTGACCACTTGGAGGACAACATTCGCCACGTTATTGCCAATATACAACCACAAATATTGGAAAAAGTGATCGAAAATTGGACCTCCAGATTATATCACAACCGAGCCAGCCGTGGCGGTCACATGCCAGAAATTTTATTCAAATCATAATGCCAAAAGATTATTATCTTTTGAATGAAGTCAATTTTGAAAATTCATTCTTGTTTTATATAATTTCGAACTTATATAACTCTGAAAAAACACCTTTATAATATGTAATTCGTCATGCCATAAATGGACGCATTAAATTCATTCAGTATTACTTAATTTTCATAATTAATGGATTTATTGGTTTTAGGCCTCGTGAAATGCGGTTATTATTTAAAGGCCATAATTATATAGACCAATATAATAATTCATATCTATCCAACAATTCATCATTGTCAATTGTATGATTAGTGGTAGCACTCAGTGAAACCACAGATGAATTGAGGATTTATGGTCTTCGGATGACTTCTTTCTCGGTTAGGAAAATACGGTACGTCTGGCAATGTGAAAAATTTGCCCATTCGAAAATCGAATAAATCTGACGTTTTATTTTCGATTACTGCTACATATTCTGCAGAACTGCAATATATCGATTGATAATTGATAATTCATTTACTCGATAGCCATTTTTGCGTATTGTGGATCATACTGAGTGCCTGAATCTTTATTCAATTCGAATCAATTCGATTCAATTCATTCTTTATATAGAGAAAACTTTCCTCGTAATAAAAATTTTCAAGGAAATTTCTCGTATATTCTCAGTTCCGAGACAGACTTCAGATAACAATAGGAATCTAGTTAGTGCTCACGCAATTGTAACATTATATGCTCCTAAGAATGTGTTCGTATACGATATAAATCAATGGAAGTTTTTATTACGATGAAGGGAAATTCAATGGCACATACAGATTGCGAAATATCCCTTTGTTAACTTACGATGAATGAACGATTCTCTCTCTTTCGATGGTTCGTATTTCCAGAGTTGACATTTAAGATGAAAATTACTTGGGAAAACTACCAGTTATTAAAATAATTCATCTGAATATGAATCAAATTCAACTGACTGTTCATGTCTATGTATCATTGACGCGCATTTTGAGGTGAACTGCGTGTTGTGTTGATTTGTCCGAATGTAGGTTATTTTGAAATTTTGAGCTGAAAATAGTCTCAAACGACTAGGTTGTACTGATGATGAATCCGATGTCAAATTCGACTCTAGGTACCATATCGTGAAAACTGAAAAATCTATCAGCTTGGATTATTCAGAGTACGGTTTCGGAGTTATAGTGATTCCGGTGTCAATATCGATTCTATCCGGCCAGCCGTCCGAGGACTCGTTATTACGGATGTAACTGTCGTGAGCAAAAATGCGGCGCTCTACCGTCCACAGGTCCATGATTTAAACTGGTAAAAAAATGCTAACACCTATCAAATCCAAATCTAACGGCCCTTTCCCGCATCTGTCGACCCAATAGGGAGGGAGTACGAGCACTGAGAATAGAATTAACTAGAGCGGCCAACCAGATACTCGCGGTATGTCGAGCTTCCCCCACCCTCTGGTGCCCTACTAGCGTGATCTTATAAGAATTGTATTATTCTGAAGTGTAATTCGTTAAAACAGAAAGAATGGGTGTGTTCGTCGCTTTTGAACGCAATAACAAGGAGAAAAATAGGTAAATTGTAAGTACCGAGGTAAAAAAGTAGTTCTTCTTCATCGTTGCCCTTAAGATCCCGAATTCGAAGAAAATGGATTCTAGCCATTAGGAGGGATAAACGAAGCGATCATAGTCGTGTTTAAAGTGGTCAGTTTGAAGGAAATGATTATGATTACTAATCTCCTTTTCGTAGGCACGTAAAAAAAAGTTACTCTACAAATATCGAGTTTCTAAGTCGTTTCTTCCGGAAGTTATTGTGTTTACGGTCAGCCTAACGGCCGACTGCGTAAACACAATAACTTCCGAAAGAAACAATTTAGAAACTCGATATTTGTAGAGAAGGTTTGGACCTTAATTTCTAAGGCAGAATTCGTGAATGGGTAAAATCCACCCAATGATTCCGTAGATACACCCAATCAAAATTTTATTTTTTCAATATTTCCAAAAATACAGATCTGATCGAATGGAAATCCAGTACTTCATCGAAAAATAACAGTTCGAAGTTTCATACAGAATTTAATGAGGATATGATAAGAAAATCATAGAAATTTTTTTTTTCAAATTGTTCTAATGACACGATTATCACGAAATTTCGCATAAAGTTGTCTTTTAGCATCTCAGAAGTAGCTGTGAAGTTTTAGCAGGACTGAATAAGTATTTCTCGAGTTATACCGAAAAAATCAACGATAACTAGAAGAAAACCTCGAAATTTGACATATTTTTTCCCGATATCTCCAAAACTTATGATCGTATCGAAATGAAATTTGGCACACTGCCAAGTTTGATCCAATCGCTTTAGTAGCTTCTGAAATAAAAAATAAATACCTTCAAAACTTCAAGTGCCTATAACTCCGAAACTATTCGACCGATTCGGCCCATTAACGAACTTAACCGCGGCATTCTGATGCGCAACCTATCTTGAAAGTTTCAAGTTGCTAGCTCGCTTCTGTCGACAGTTATCGTGTCTACGGCCGGCCGACCGGCCGGACAGAATCGATTTTGACACCGGATTCGTCATCAGTGACTCCAACCCAGTCGATTGAGACCATTTTCGGCTCAATCATCCAAAATACCAGACATTTGGACAAAACGATAGCACGCTGTTCCCCTAGAACATGCGCGCAAAAACTAATTCATTTTGAAAGGCACTTATCAAATGTTCCTCTCATATTTCGTTTCCTTTCAATGCATTCGACTGATTTACTTCTTTGCATTTCGATTTTTTTCAATATATTTGTCGTAATTGAATCGTTCAAATTAATTCTCATCCATCTTTCAACTTAAAAACTTGAAAGAAGGAAAAATCAAAGCGAATAGCAGCTGTGAAAGCCCCAGAGAGTGGGGGAATAAAAGCACATATTCGGTAGCCGCTCTACTATATTCTATTCTCTACGAGCCGTTTCAAAAACGTCCGAGTCCTGTGCCGGGTCCTATATCTGGTTAGTTCATTCCAGATAAGGATATGCCGTTTCGACTCAAAAAAGTAATTAGCCATCTGATTTCAAAATCGATCGAACGATTAGATCAGGTATGGAGAGCATTATCGATTAAACGTGTTTTTCTGTTGAACATAATTGAATCTTACATCACTCCGAGGGTATGTACCCTCATAAATAGTCTTATGGTTTTTATTATTGGGAGGTATATCCAAAGAATGCACGTATTCTTTCGTTTTACCGATACATAATGCAAATCTGAAGTAAACCCATCTGGTCTAACCCGAAAACATATCCATTATTCATAGAGAACTCCAGTAGAAAACATTGATCCAAGATTTACATGCCGTATGCGAAAATATGAAAACAAAAACGTAGAGGTTTCAAAATCCCAGCACCAATCTGCTGTTATTTTCTGAACGTATTATAAAGCGAAGGTGAGCAGCAGCGAACGAAGGAAAGGAAATGAAAAATACCAAAGTATATCCGATAAGTTTCGTTTCAATCCTGCACATTCCTGAATATGCGTGAATTGAGCCGAGTCTCGACTCATAAATTGATTTTTTCACAAATTCCGCATTTTGAAATTCAGGAATGAGTGAAATACTCATTAAGGTTATTCGAAAAATGACGTGGGAACTGTCCAATTAGTTTTCAGTTGAATACGTTCTATTAAAATACGATTATTTCATACATTTTTGCAATAACTCCCCTGTGAAAGTGTTTTAACGAGCAAAAATCAGATAGGTTGCAATAAAAGTGCAAATGGAAATAAAAAGCGCATGAATGGTTCTAATCCACCTTTTAGTCCAGAGACTGTTTTTTCATAACTAATCATATGAAAATATTACTGACAATAATCAATATAATAGTGTAATCAAAGATGAACAAAGAATACCAAATAGAACCGAATGAACCCAAAACACAGGATACAGTTTTTTCCAAGTATTTTTCGATTTAGAAAATAGATGATGAACATAAATCAACATTTCCTGAATCAACCTCTTTAAATGCTTTATCGTAAGAATTATTGAAAATTTTATAAGTTGGACTGAAGTTGAATTTGAACAAGTCTCGGTACCTTAGGTTTGTAGGGTTACGATTTTAGTTACAATCGATAAAATGATTTCAAACCTTATACACAAACATAAGGTCAAATTTTTTCCCCTATTCTCTGAGAAAATTAATCCAAGATTCTGTTGCAATTCTCAATAATTCAAGCTAGCCAGCGGAATATTGTTCCTAAATTCGATCAAACGTAAAAACTTATTCTGTTCGATGTTGTTAATGTGTCTTTCCTAATGAGGTAGGTGACCAGTTTACTGTTGAGTATTCTGAAATTTATTTTCAGGTAGGTTGTATATATACAGTTTTTCATTACAATATAGTTATTATATGCCACAAGTTTTTTAGTTTGTTTTCGATATTTATTAGATTTCTATAGTGTGAACTAACCCATTATGGATCTATGGGAGATGATTCCCCATTGTGAGGGGCTTGTAGCGTTATTCGTTCATCTGAAGATCATACAAAGTGGGTCATGTGGTACTTTTTTGGCAAGTTCTCTGTATCTTCTTTACAGGCGTGCAGAAATTTTGAAGAGAAAAATTTTTTTTTGAAAAATTAGTTACTTCAAAGAGGTTTTCAGTATGTGCAATTTGTCATGGCTCATTTACTTTGAGACGATGGTCACCGAATGAAAGTCGACCATTACAGTTTTGTTCATGCGCAACTTTCAACCCCTGCGAACCCTTTAATGGAGAAAAAAATGGAGGGGGTTGAAATGGGTTGAGAGATGTGCATGAACAAAACTGTAATGGTCGACTTTCATTCGGTGACAAATTTCATCAGGTACCATCGTCTCAAAGTCAATGAGCCATGACAAAGTCCACATACTGAAAACCTCTTTGAACTAACTAATTTTTCAAAAAATAAAAAAAAATTTCTTGAAAATTTCTGCACGCCTGTAAAGAAGATACAGACCTTGCCAAAAAAATACCACATGACCTACTTTCCCTATTCAAAAAATGTAGAGGGTTGATGGGGATGGCAAAGGGTGCAACAAAAATCCTTCAAAAATGCATAAAAATTTTGGTAAAAGTGAAACAAAAATTGACCTATTCCAGGATTTTGTTGCCAAATATTTTTCTTCTGAGGAAGAATTTGTTCCATAATTTTGACGCGCACTGTATATTACTTGAGTATCTCTAGGCTTGATTGAATGGTTAGTTCAGATCAATGCGGAATATTTGTTGGCTTATCGACAGACATTCGTCCTTGTGTCATGTAAGTGTATTATTAAACAGGTTCTATTTTTCCTCCATGAACCATTATTTTTATTTTAATATGTACAACTTTTGGTGGGCGAATTTTTTTGACTCTCGGCGTATATAACGTGTCGAAATCCACGAATATGTATATTCTGAAGGGTGGGAAAAAACATAGCCTGTACAACACATGATTTTAACTCACGGTATCGATTTCTTTCCTATCCCTTTCGAAAATGGGCAGGTTGATACGGATTCAGGTAACTACGGTATAATATCAGCGGATCTCGTATTTCCCGTATCCTGAACACCGCAAGATTCAATCACAATGTGTTAATGTAAGGCTATTACAATTCCGGAATATAATGAAACCTTGGGGCAAACACGGATGATTATGTCAGTAGTGAATGCATGCTAACTTCTCTGATTGTGATCGGTATAATAGGAGCGAAGGATAAATTGGCCAACCTAGGCAGATAGTGGGCAACAAACGGCTGGCTTCCTTTCCCCGATGAATATTGATGGAACTATTCGAGAAATTGGTATGAAGGAAACTGAATTGAAGTTAACATCATAAATTAATTTAATGACTTTTGTTCGATATTCGTGTTAATTCTGCTTCAATTTTAGTATTGTTGTCATACATTGATCCTATAGATATTCTACAGTCCAACCGTATACACAATAACTTAATTCGGAATAGAACTACGAAGATGTCTCTACCAATATTTCCGAAAATAGAGCTCCAGTCGATCTGAAATCTAGTATTTATGATTAATTGAAAACAAGTGTATAATTTCTGAGTACGTTTTTCATTTTTGGTGGTCAGATGAATAAAATATCAAAAAGACAATTACTGAACTTATTTGTCTCAGATGAGTCGTGAAAAACATAAGACAAAGATGCACGAACACAAGTAAAAACGGGATCCTGAAATCTGTATCCCTTGTTTGAAACTAAATGACGCAGGTTCAATTGTCCATCTGAAAAATCAATCAAAACAAAATAAAATGACATTAATCTCTAACTTCGCGTTCCAGTTTAACCACAGAATAAAAACTATTTCTAATACAAGGTTGTGATCATGTGCATCTTTGTCCTATGTTTTTCATGATTTATCTGAGACAAGGAAGTTTCGTAATTGTCTTTTTGTTAGTTTATTCATTCGAAAATTGTTGTAGTGAAATTGGAGATGGCGCTCTACCAGCTTGTAATAAAAAACATACTCAAAAATTATGAACTTGTTTTCAAATCAGTTATTGATTATTTGAGTACACAGCCACTTAGTATTCAGTTAAAAAATGATGACTTAATGGTTCATGCAAAATTCGTGGAAATTATATCTGCGGAATCAGCAGATGGATTTATTGCCCCTTCTTTTGAAATATAGACATTCTGTGTAATTCATTCCAGAGGTTATTTTGTCTAAGATCAACTCAGCAGTCTATAAGGAACATAATATCTTCGGAAAAAATTATTTTAGACTCACATTTAGTAGAAAGCGGCATTTACTACGGGCGCGTGCTATATATATATTTTTCTTGAGATTAATAACTTGTTCAGCTCAAATGAAACATACATAGTATAGCAAGGAGTAAATGATTGAAATTTGCAGGAAAAAATCGTGAAGATTTTTCATGTGAACGTGTCTTGTTACTTAAATATTGTAGTCGTTTTTTGCAAATTTTTTGAATTTTACAACAAACCAGCTGTTCGAGGAGATCCAAAGTCCATGTTGAGTTGTTGTTAAAATGCCTAGAGCACGTGTACGCGGAACTTCTGTTATGATATGTTGTCAAGCGTGGTTTGAAAATGCCCAAAATCGAAAGAGAGTAGGCACCGGGCATCGAAGGGGCACAAATGAAGTTCAAGATCAATGTCTAAGACTTATGGCCATTAGAGACCGATTTGTGACAACTCGATCTTTGGCTGATGAGTGGTTAGGAGAACAAGGCCATCCCCTAACTGTCCGAATGGTTTACCGCCGTTGAAGGTCTTTTGGACTGCAGCATCATCGACCCCATCTTGTTTTACCTCTTACGGTTGAGCATCGCCGACAACGATTTCAGAGGTGCAGAGAACGACAATATTGAAATGTGCAATGGCATCAGGTCATCTTTTCTGATGAATCACGATTCTCTTTGTGTGCACAGTGTGGCCGAAAAAGGGTTAGACGACGTCGGAGAGGACGTAACACTCATTTTGTACACCGGACAGAAGGTGTTATGGTATGGAGTGCTATTAGATAGGCAAGTAGGTCACCTTTAGTCTTTATTCGAGGTAACATGACAGCTCTGCTATACTTTCAAGAAAGAGTGGAGTCATAGGTTCCCTCTTACCTGAACCGGCTCGAGAATCCAATATTTCAGCAAGATAATGCTCGACCTCATGCTGCTAGAGTTAGTTCAAACTTTTTTGAAGCGACCCATGTGAATCATCTGCCATGGCTTCCCAGATCCCCTGATCTTTCGCCCATAGAATATGTTTGGGACATCATGGGTAGAAGGCTTGGAAATTAACCGAGACCCCATGGACTTCGGCGGCTGTAAGACATGAATTACATGTAGCTTGGGGATAGTATCCCTCAAGAAGAAATAGACCATCTTCTTGCATCAATGCCAAGACGTGTTGGGGAGTGTATAGATAACCGCGGTGGACAAACACATTATTAACAAATTGGAAAAAAAAAAATTTTGAATCGTTTTTTTTCCAAATTCTAATCATTTACATCTTGCTATACTATCTATGTTTTACCAAAAAAAAAAAATTCAAACAGCTCCTCCTGGGTGTTACAGTTTCTTTGTCCGTTTGTACTAATCATTATTAAGTTATTATATATAATTTCTGCATTTCCCGGCAGCCCTATGATTCTTGATCTACTATTTGGGATCCACTCAAAGATTATAAATTACGAGGACGTTTAGGACCGAGGTTGAGGGGCTAGGTGACCCTTGTCTGACTTCTTCTCTTCTCTCGCATTTGGTATAATTATATTCGGCGGGAAATGCATCACAATTTATATCGCATCAATTTGAAATAAAGGAACTTCTATGAGATTTGCAATACAAATATTTATTCGATAATTATTATAGAATTAATACACGGGCAACTATACCAACCAATAATATGTTCCTGAACATAATATTCATGTGAATGTTCAACGATTGAAACTCATCCAGGGTCTATATTCTTGAGTTGGGGATGGGAGAAAATAGGCGCTATCACATCATTTAGATTCAGACCAAGGCATTCTGACAATTTGCCGCAGCCGCTGAAATATCCGGTTCTGAACAGAGGTACAGACTCAACAAGTAGTGACACTCAAAAAAATGTATTCAATTAAAGGGTTTCATATTTGTCAAGCTAATTCGCACCTCAAGTACGAAGGTTTTTTCACCGATATTTCCGAAAATAGAGATCCGATCGATCTGATATCTAGAATTTGGTGAAAAAAGATGGTGAAGGTTCATGCAAAATTCGTGGAGATTACATACGGAGCCATTAGATGGATTCATCCCACCTGCTATAGAAATATCGAGATTCTATGGGATTCTTTCGGAGAAATATTGTGCTTCAAGTCAATCTAGCAGTCGTTAATCTACATAATATGTAGATTAACGATTAACCATTTTTCCAAGGGTCATTATATTATAATGACCCTTGGAAAAATGGAATTATTGAAAACAATTAGGTACTCGATTGTCTCAGTCTTTACTTGTCGGAAATTCATCTTGATGATTAAGAAGTAAAATAACTTATTTCCGCGAAACAATTGTTGTGAAAATAAATATATAAAGCGGAAATAAGTAATTTTACTACTTAATCATCGAATCACAATTAGTAGAGAACTCTAGGATCTGAATAACAAAGGTACTAAGGGGTGAACTACTCGACAAGGAGAAAAATTCTTGGAAAAAATTCACCATTTGGATTATTATTTCTCCGATATCAACTCAAAATTTTGTGCTGAATTTCACCGAAATCTTACAGGTTGTTCAAAAAAAAAAATCTACAGAACTTTTTTTACGATAACATTCCCACAGGATTTTGCACAGGTACTCGTTGTGATATTCTGGAAATATTCTCAACCTTGGGGCAAACATGAATGATTATGTCATTAGTGAATGCATACTAACTTCTCTGATTGCGATTTGTATAATAGGAGGGAAAGATAAATCGACCATCCTATAGGCAGATAGAGGCCAACAAATGACCGACTTCCTTCCTATGAATATTGATGAACTCCTGAACTATTCGAGGAATTGGTGTTATGGAAACTGAATTGAAGTTCACATAAGTTAATTATCGACTTGTGTCCGATGTTCGTGATCATTTTGCTTCAATTTTAGTACTTTTGTCATGCAGTGACAAAGATGAGATGTTCTTCGAATTGAAGAGAAGTCAGTCCGACTGTGAACACAGTAACTAAGGATATACACGATTTATTAATTCCATATTTGTAGAGCTGATTCTGAGGTTGAAAACAAAGCATTTTTTCTTCAATATTCCCAATTAAAAATCCGATAGATTTCAATAAACTTTATTCATAAAGGCTCATACAAAACTAGTGGAAATTGTATCTACGGAATTATCAGATAGATAAAACCCATTCGGAATCAAGCCATAATTCTCGGTGATGGAAGATTTTTTTCATTTGCCTTTGTAGTCGTTTTGTACCCACCCAGTCGATCCAATAATGTTACGTTGTATTAAATGTTGATTGTTTCACCCTTGTTGAGATATTCGATGAACCATATACCATGCAAAAACCAGAATACGGGGGCCATAATCTTGCCAGCTGATGTTTGGGATTTTATGCGCTTTGGACGGCTTTTATCGACTGCTTGCCCCTCAGCTGAAGTTTTTTTTGGCTCAGGAATGTAGGGATGAATCCATGTTTCATGCATTGTCACTTATCGGCGGGAAAATTCTTTTCGTTCCGCTTAAACAGCTCCAGACAGCGTTCAGAATTGACTATGCGTGTTGCTTTCGATCAGCGTTGAGATAGCACGGCAGCCATTTCGAGAAAAGCTTTATTTCTCCTAGACGAATTTTCACCCAACAGTGAATAAAATTCCTTCCGATATCTTCAACTCTACCGCTAACTCGTAAATTCAAATTCACAATCGCTCAGAATCTTCTTGTAATTTTTGCGCGCATGTTCTAGGGGAACAGCGTATTATCGTTCTGTCCAAATGTCTGTAATTTTCGATTATTGAGCCGAAAATGGTCTCAAACGACTAGATTGGACTCACTGATGACGAATCCGGTGCCAAAATCGATTCTGTCCGGCCGGCCGTGGACACGATAACTGTCGAACGGAGTGAGCTAGTGACTTGGTACTTGCAGGGTGAGTTAAGTTCGTTAATGGGCCGAATCGGTCGAACAGTTTCGGAGGTATAGTCACTTGAAATTTTGAAGTTATTCATTTTTTATTTCGGAAACTAATTGAGCGATTAGATTTAAACTTGGCAATTAGGTGGAGTATAACGACGCGCAACTTTGAGCCAAATTTTGTCAGGATCATAATGTCAGTAATTTGAAAAAAAATTTTTTTTCAAAATTTTTTTTTTCGGAAACCGTTTATCATATTCAATAAAAAACCACACTCGGACTTTGAGCTTCATATTTCACAGTAGTGTACAAAATTTCAGTTCGGTACTATCATAAGTTTTGGAGATATTGGGGAAAAATATGGCGAATTTCGAGGTTTTCTTCTCGATATCGTTGTTTTTACGTTTTGGAGTATTTCGGTATAACTCAAGAAATACTAATTCGATCCTGATAAAACTTCGCAGCTAGTTGAAGATGTTGAAAGACAACTTTATGCAAAATTTCGTGATGATCGTGTCATCAGAACAATTTGAAAAAACAATTTCTGTGATTTTCTTATCATATCAACCTCATTAAATTTTGTATGAACCTTCGAACTGTAATTTTTTGATGAAGTACTGGATTTCATTTCGATCTGATCTGTATTTATGGAAATATTGGGATAATAAAATTTTGAGTGTGTATATCTGCGGAATCATTGGGTGGATTTAATTCATTCACGAATTCGGCCTTCCTAATTAAGGTCCAAACCTTCTCTACAAATATCGAGTTACTAATCTGTTCCTTTCAGAAGTTATTGTGTTTACGCAGTCGGCCGTTAGGCCGACCCTAAACACAATAACTTCCGGAAGAAACGACTTAGAAACTCTATATTTGTAGAGTAGGTTTGGGGCTTAATTACGAAGGTCGAATTCGTGAATGGGTAAAATCCGCCCAATGATTCCATAGATATACCCATTCAACATTTTATTTTTCCAATATTTCCAAAAACACAGATTAGATCGAATTGGAATCCAGTAATTTATCGGAAAGAAATCTAGGAAAGCGCTGCCGTAAAGGTAGCAGCTTTTATTCATATGTTCAAATTCGTTGCCGAAGCGGTCATCTACATTGAAGCTGCTGCCGTCACGGCTGTGCTTTTCTAGATATTTTATGTTTTCAATAGCGTGAAGTCTTGATAATACTCAATAAGCTTTGCTCTGCTTCTTCCTTTACTGTATGAGCTCCAGTCAAAAATCAGTATATTTTTAACAATGGTTTCGTTTTCCAATCATCAACAACAAATATAAAGTAACTAAACCTTCAATTTCTTATCGACACCCAACTCCATGATGTAAATAACATGGTGTCACAGAAAACATTCGGCCAACCGTAAACACAATAACTTCCGAAAGAAACAACTTAGAAACTCGATGTGTGTGTGTGTACCTTCATTACGAAGGCCGAATTCCTGAATGGCTAAAATCCACCCAATGATATAAACAAATATACCCATTCAAAATTTTATATTCTCAATATTTCCAAAAATACAGACTAGCACGAATTGAAATCCAGTCTTTAATCGAAAAATGACAGGTTGAAGGTTCATACAGAATTTAATGAGGATAATGTCATAAGAACATCACAGAATATTGAATATTCGAGAAAAATTGTTGTAATGACAGGATAATCACGAAATTTTACACAAAGTTGTCCATCAGTATCGAGAAAAAATCACAAATTTTCACATATCTTCCAAAATTAAGTGGTACACTGCTGTGAGATATGAAGCTCGAGGTTCGACCAGAATTAATTTCGAATGTAAAGAACCGTTTCCGAGAAAAAAAGTTCTTGAAAAATGTCGAAAAATAATTTTCCTAAAATTCACTGAAAGCAAGATCTCGACAAAATTTAGTGAAAAGTTGCGAATACTTATATACTTTTCATAACTCATTCGTTTTTCACCCCAAAATTTACAGAGTTTTTCTTTATAACTCAGTGACCAATGGTTGGAAATCATCCGGGTGAAAATTTTTAGGTTGAACTATGCAACAGTGACCAACATTGAGAGTTTTATGAAAACTCGGTGGTAAGTTGTCGAGAAACAATTTTTTCCCTCCAACCCCCAATTTTGAGCCCTTAGGTTTCACCGATCCTGAAAAGCTTGGAAGATCAATCTCGAGCGACACACGATTTTTCTACCAAGTTTCACGGATTTCGGTTCAGTACTTTCAGAGAAACAACGGACGGCGGACAGACGGATTTTTTTAATAATTCATTCAAATCTGCATACTTGAAAATTTAAACTGTGAAATTTTCAGGGGGTGGTAATTTTGTTTTTTTGGTCGATCACTAAGTTTTATTATTTGATTTTATTAAATAAAGAACCAAAATAATTGTATTGTTCAGCTTAATTAACCGCTTTGTTCACAATAAATAGTACGAGAAATTCTGTTTATGCGAACTATAAATGTGTATAGAAATCGTAGAAGATACGCCTAAGTGCATGCATACAGTTCAGATATCATCTTCTGTGAAAAACGGCAAGAACTCATTCAAGGTCTATTCTTTTTTTAAAACCTGCATGTGTACGATGGTCTCCTCTCTTGAGTGTATCATTTTTAATTAATCAAGTTTCATCAAGTGAATGTCCCACGCGTGAACCTGAAGAGTTCTGAAGTATTTCTACCCGAATCTTAGAATCAACTATATGGATTTTTTGTGCGCAGAACGCTAAGGGTTGCATTTCTTGAGGACACTCTCCAATTATCACCAAACCGACGTTGGTTTCTGCAAGCTCGTCGAAATTGTATAGAGCATATGAGACACATCTGATCAATTTTTATGTATTTCTTCCTTGCCATACGTGTAAGCATGTCCTCAGGGATGGCAGAGTGAAATATTACACCCGTAAGTACGTGCAGTTTTCATTCAATAGAAAGCGTCTCTAGTGGATCCGGGGAAATTTACAGCTGTCTGTAGGAAAATATTGAACTGCGGAGTTCGGTCGAATGAATTGTAGTTTCGTGGTCATATTGGAATAATAATTCTTTGAATATACAGGGTGTCCCACGAGGAACTTTACATACTTCTACCATATATATAGTCTATCATCAACATCACGAAATGGACACTTAGCAATGTCTCCTATCTTTCCTTGTCCATATACAGGATGATTCATTCATTCTGACCAAAATTTCATTCCACTATATTCCTGATACTGTATATCAGAATTGGATGATTTTTTCAGAATTCGTAACACTTTATAGCATCTATTGGATTATTTATACCGAATATCATATTTCCAGTGCCGTACTCAGGAAAATCAATCTTGACTACTGATGTAAAAATGACCGCCCTGTAGGCCACTTTCTGGAAATTTTTCATATTTATTTGAGCTCCATCATCAGGCAAACGAAAAACATGCATTCAAATTTTGTCACACCTCTGAACGTTTCATAATAATTCAACAAATCTGCAGATACAGCAACATTATAAGAATTATTCATTATCATTCCAACCTGGGAAGCTCGAATCCAAAAAATTTCTTTATGAATCATTTCATAATGAACGAGAAAATCAAAAATGAATGTTCGTTTTTTTTTTTATTCAACATGAAAAGATATTTCCATCATGAAGGGTTTTCCAATAAGAGGTGTTATTTTGAATAGCCCGCTATTTCGGTAGATGTCACTTTTGAAGCTGTCATTTTTTGACATTTGACAAGTAGAAACTACGCCATTGATAAAAATGGAACGATACACGCTTCCACAACGCATTGAAATTATCGAAATTCACTATAAAAATGGTGAAAATTTGGCAGAGACGGTTTTGGGTCATCGTGAAACACCTTGTCGGGCCGCAATAAAGAAATTGGTGGTCGCTCAAGAACAGCCGAGAATATTGCTGCTGTAGCCGAAAATGAGGCTGGAGCAACAGTAACCGTGAATGGATTGCGCTCTCGAGAGATTATTAATGATTTTTATGGCCGGAATTGGATGGTATTGATCTGGACAACGTTTACTTTCAACAAGAAGGCGCTACGTGCCACACAAGCAACGAAACCATTGATCTTTTGCGGGAAAAGTTTGTGGACCGTGTTATCTCTCGAAGAGGTGATCACAATTGGCCACCGATATCTTGTGATTTAACACCTTGCGTTTTCTTCCTTTAGGGCCCCGTGAAAAAGAAAGGTCTATGCCAATAGCCCAGCGTCGATTCAAGATCTCAAAGATGGAATTCGTGAGGCTATCGAGGAGATAGGGCAGCCACTTTGCGATTTGGTTATGGAAAATTTCATTAAAAGGATATGGTCCTGTAAGCGTGGTCGTGGTGGTCATATGCCTAATGAAAAAAACATCCGATCATTTGTATTGAAAAATGGCATTTTTCTTTGAATATCAAAATAACACTTCTTATTGGAAAACCCTTCATAACATCTTGTAATGGAAAATGGCATTAATTCATTGTATGTCGTGGATTCTTGATATAGGCATTCGAGAAAATTCAGATACAAAAAAATTGGTGGAAAAATTCGAGCTGTCGGGACAAGTTGGTGATGTGAAGAATAAAACCCGGGCACGTCGCTCAAGAACAGCCGAGAATATTGATGATGTAGCCGAAAGTGTTGAAGAAAACCCAGGTTTGTCCATTCCTCGTCGTTGTTTGGAATGCCGAAAGTAACAACTTAGAAACTCGATATTCGTGGAGTAGATTTAGACCTTGATTATGAAGGCCAAATTCATGAATGGGTGAAATCCACCCAATGATTCTGCAGATATACCCATTCAAAATTTTATTTTTTCAATATTTCCAAAAATACAGATTATATCGAATTGAAATCCAGTTCTTCATTGAAAAATGACGGTTCAAAGGCTCATACAAAATTTCATGGGGATAATATGATCAAAAGATTACAGAATATTGAAAATTTAAGAAAAAAAATTTGAATTTTTTTTAAAAATTGTTCCAACGACACGATCATCACGGAATATTGCACAAAGTTAATTAGTATTTTTCGAGTTATTCTGGAAAAAACAACGATATCGAGAAAAAAAACCACGTTTGCGGTATGAGAAGAATTTTTTTTTGTTATTCAATGAACATTTTCCGAATGAAAAAATCGTTTAGGAAAAAATTTTTTTTTAATTCTCAGTTTGACAAACGAAATTTCGTGAAAAGTTGTGCATTGTTATGCTCCAACTGACTGTAAAGTTTCAATTCAATGGCTTGAGTAGTTCCTGAAATATCAGAGAATCAATCTCAAAATGTCGAATGACTATAACTCCGAAAAAATTAAACCGATTTATCCCATTAACGAACTTAACCGCCGCATTCATGACCTAATTACTCCTGAAAGTTTCAAGTCGCTAGCTTGCTTTTTTCGCCAGTTATCGTGTCGTAGGCCGGCCGGCCGCACAGAATAGATATCGACACCGAATTCGTCATCAGTGAGTCCAACCTAGTTGTTTGCGACTTTTTTCGGGAAAAAAATCGAAAATTACAGACATTTGGACCGAACGATAACACGCTGTTCCCCAGAACATGCGCGCAAAAGATTGAGAAGTTTCATGTTTTATTTCCTCGGCATCGTTCATATTTCCGGATGAAATCATGATGGTATCTGATTACTACTTCGAAAATGCTGAAGCACAACTGTTTTCAAATATTGGTGATGATCGTGTTATTAGTTGAAAAATTCAAAAAATGTCGAAATTCTTCTTGAAAATATTCTCGGAAACAATTCATCATATTTCTAATGAATTTTCCACTGATTTCACTGATTTCTCTGACCAGAATGTTTTATATCTGCAGTATCTATGAATTGCTTGATTTGTTCTGTTCATGAACAAAACTTGATTCAATTATTGTTGACGCATTCAAATACCAATTTAATTTTTTCTTGTTCGAATCAAGCCAAAGGCTCGAATTTTCATCGAGTGATCGTCAAATGATTGGATGAAACATTTCGTGTTCATTCTCAATTCAGGAGAACTCTATCGTCGAGTTCCGGACTATCAGTAATGTATGTTCTTTATATTCCATCCGAGAAATCGAAATCCTCTGAACAAACTTCGATCAATGCAAAACGATGAGTCAGCCTCTTCTGCATCTCGCTCAGGTAGAATCTCATTCGAATTAATAATAGTAGGTTAGATTTTCTTTCGAATTTACGAGCACGCAATGCGGACAGATGAGCTCTTTGCATCGCCTTCTTTTTCCACAAGCTTCTGGTAACATTACAAGAACCAATATGAGGAACGTGTTTTCCATTTCCACTATTCGTTTGATTTGTACCAAATTTCTTTCGAATAAATTCAATTCCAATACCTATTTCGGAAGGATGGGTTTCCTTGAAACATCGGGAACATTAAAGGTACCTAACTATGTCCAATTCATTCTTCAAAAGATAGTATCCCTAACGGTTCTATAAATGTGTTCAAATTTGAAATGTGCCTTTGAACGATGTTACTATTTGAGTATTTGGAATGATAATAATTGAAAATACATTCTGTTGAATCTTCTCACAATATCCTTCAATATTATTATTAAAACTCTTTATTACCATTGATATTTCGTTGAAGAATAACCATACATATTCAAATTATACCTGCTGGCATACTGCAGTATGCAGTATTTAAAATTTGAAAGAAAGATAGCAAAAAAAGTTACAGTCCAGAAAAAGACAAACGGCCGGTTTCACAAAACTTTGATTGTTTGATCAAAGGCTTGACTGTCGATTTACAGTAAATTATGTGCTCGATTTCAGTTCATTTTCAACCGAGCCATCGAATTCGAACTGTAATCAATGGGCTGATCAGCCGTCGAAGGCTTTGTGAAACCGACGGTCAAACATATAATATTACAACTTATGATTTACAATCACCAGTAGCATCCATTCTATAATATGAATCAAAATCTCACGCACGCAATAGAGAATTATTACAGAAGCGATACTCGTTGACATTTCCATTGTTTTCGATGTTACCAAATATCCTAACCTTGAAAAATTATCAGGATCTTGGTAGTTCCGTAGATAGAGGAAAGTGAAGATGAAGTAAACAACACAGAAAACGTGGCAAACATCTCTGTGTTTATATTTACATTTCTCCAAAACGTCAAAATTGGAGTTCGAAAATTGTCGTCACGGCATGATGTCTACTTTCCACACGTCCCATTTTCGAATTCCATAAGAAGTAAAGTCAAAGATTTCATCATGTTTTGTGGAAGTTTACCAGTGTTTGTCCAAATTATGTAGTGATTGTTGAAAAATAATGTAACTTAATTCGGCTGAGTATTGGAGTATCCAAGACCTGCTAGGTATGGCAGGCTCCAGCTCGTCATTTTGAAAGCCTGTCTAAATGGTCATATTGCTCATAGTAACCGAGGACAAATAAAGGAATACCAACCAACCAACGTCAAAATTGTTTATTCAGTTATTTGTGATATCTCGATCGAAGTAGTTGAATATTTTCAAGTGTAATACAATTATTTAGTATTAAGTATGCCAGTAAAGTGTGTAGTGTGTGGTAAATATGCTGAAAAGGAAAATAATCGTTCCGTGCATATTATAATTATTATAGGTTAGTATTTTGCTTTCCTCGCCATTGTCGTACGTCGTCAATATTTTGGATGCAGATCAGACATCAATAATATAACCATTTATCCTTAAACTATCTCTTTTGTATGTATTTTTGCATTATATTCGATATATGTATATGTATGATTCGTTTCCAATAAACAATTATCTGCTATGACTGTATAAATGAGAGAAAATTGTTATCATTATTTAAGAACCTGCTCCTGAAATATACAATTTTATCCAATACAAAATGATACCATTATTTATTTATTTGAAGATTTATTTATGATCCTTAAACAGCATATTAGTTTCCTCTATTTTGGATCAAAAGGTCGTTCAGGAAGTTTTCTCAGGTATGATATACGTAAGATATGGCGCTATTAATGAGTTATTCAATAGGTCCTTGGATCTTTTGTTCAAAAATACAGCAAATTTTCTCATAGCACCAATATAATGAACTATTCTTGTGCCTTGATCTTCACCAGGAGAGGATTTTCCTCACAATGTTTCAATAATATTATGAATCTCTTCCGAATATGTAGACTGAAAGTAAATAATTAACATAGTCTTTTCCTCGGTGAATTGGATACTTGGTTTTTATTGAATATTGAATTGTCCGAGCGGGGAGTTCAATATTTGAAGGTATTCTTTATTACTTGGATAACAGCTCAGAGGATTTTCCGTATACCTATATTCATACAAGAAACCATACAGTTATCTCTTTTCAAAAATAAACAATATACGACCATGAAATTAACCTAGAAACCATTCAATTATTTGGGTGCAATGTTATAAGACGTTATTCAGCAATCTGAATATGGTTGCTTATTTGATCCACTTCCTGAATTTTATACATAGCAATGAAAATATTTTGGTTTCACGAGAGAAACTCATTAGACTCTTAGTTTCTGAAATATTAACCTAAATCAGATTCTGAAGCTTACTTGAAGCATCTTTTTTGTAATTTGCGTGAGAAAAGCAAGTTTCTTGGTTGAATACCACCAAAGAACTGCTCAATATTATCATTGTATAAATCTCTTTATACAATTATATTATCATTTCGTTAACTAGTCCGATCCCTTTCTTTCTCATGATGGGTACGCCAATGATCGCTGTGGAGAAATGTAAACAAATATTTGACAACAAACACAAGAGATGTCGGGTTGGCTGCAAACATTGAGTGAAGGATGAAGGGGAATGCGGCATCTTCTCTTTCCTCTATCTACGGGTAGTTCATCCTGGCCATAGAAATTATTTAATTACCACAGAATAGTAAGTATTGTATTTTATATACTTCTCTATATCGTGTTTGTCTAATGTCAATATTATATTAAAGTGAATCAAACAACAGTCACTGTGTAAAGAACCAAAAGAACAATGAAATCAAACACGTAAAAACAAGTACCTAAATAAACTTAAATATGGATTGACAATGACACAGTTGTGGAGGATGGGCTTCAATTCGATTATTACGGGTTGTAAACTTTTCAACATGTGGCCGTCTCGTTTAGCGCATATGACTTATGACCATTAATGGTGTGGATTATTCAGTATAATATATTTTAATGTGTATATTGCTTGTATGGACATATTCTGGCTTAATGGAGTAAATAAACATCATTATTATTATTTCAATTCTATGAACGATTGATATGAAGACCCCAACGGAAAATCATGTTGAGTCCATATTCATCAATAAACAAGATAATGGTCCCATCTGCTAGAGAATGGTTTAGACTGAAGAGAGAAACTTACAAGTCTCTAATCTAACACGTTTAATGAAAATGAAAAGTCCAAAATATAAAGAATTTCTCAAGTCCATACCTAATTTTGGATTTCTACTGTTTATTTTTTTCATATAGATTTACCTAACACACCAAAGCCAAGCATTCATTAAACCAAAACATCGGAATGTGCTCAGCTAAAACAAATTATTAGAGACGTTCCAAACCTTCAATGGCGGTTATCTCAAAACGAAAGAATTGTGAGTCAACATAATTTTGAATTGTGCATGGTCTTGGCCTTCATATGTATTCGTACATGAAGAAAACTTTAGTTTCAATTTTGTAGATTTTCAGTAGAACTCATAGAATCCCAGACTATCAGTAATTCGTGTTCTACATAATTCGTCCGAGAAATCGAAATCCTTTGAACGAACTTCGATCAATGCAAAACGATGAGTCAGCGTTCTTCATCTCGATCAGATAGAATCTCATTCGAATTAAGAATAGTCAGTGAGATTTCCTTTCGAATTTACCAGCACGAAATGCGGTCTGATGAGCTTTTTGCATGGCCTACCTCCTACATTTTCCACAAGCTTCTCGTGATGTTAAGAGATCCTATATGAGGAATATGTTTTGCTTTTCCACTATTCAATTGATACATGATTTGTATAGAACTTTCTTTCGAGTGAATTCGATTGTAATACCCAAATAAAAAGATTGGGTTTTCATCGGAAATCGAGAATATTTTAGGTAGGTGTCATTCATTCCACAGAAGACTGTATAGTTGTTGGTTCTATTAATGATTTCAAGTTTGAAATGGGTATATGAGGGTCGTTTCCTTTACAAAAATATGATCAGATACTTTCTGTTGACATTTGAAACGTTTGGTAAATCCATAAGAAATAACTTTGCGAACATTTTTCGTCAACAAATTAACCATACTAAAAACATGCTGTGATATGACGATCGTCCACAAAATAACCATATTGAAGTAAACATGCCATTAAAACGTTATGGAATTTCTGTTTGCGTTAACTATTTTGTTTTTGTCATTTTGTTTGTGAAAAAAGTGGTTCCAGAAACATGAATAGTACATTTAATTTTAATAATTGCCTGGCAATAGACTTGTGTTAGACCATAGTAACGCGCCACAAAATACACCGAGTGCAAAAATTCCAGAACTAACCGCATGTTGGCGATTTTGACAGGGGTATAATTGTTGCCCACCAATATAATAGTCGAAAATCCGTCTGAAGAGTTGGTGCGCTCATCGAGTATTTGCTCGAATGTAATTTTTTTACGAACATTCGTCAATGGGAGAATATATATCTACAGGGTGGCTCATCAAAATGTGGCCACATCATATTCAACAGGCAGCAACCCTTATTTTCGGCTAGATTTTCTCATTCAACCCTACGTCATCGTACACAGAAAAAAATGAGCTTCAATAAGTGTTGGATATGACATGACTTCAAAATGACTTTGTAAGAGTAGCTCAATTTTCGAACTGAGCCGGTTCAAATGAGCCGGACAAATTTTAACCAGATTGTTCAATGATGCGACACCTACATTTCAGTGGGTCTCTTACAAACTATTCAGAAGATGCAGTCCTACTAATTCGTGCGTCTGGTTGACTGGGATCTTAGATCATGACATGACAATAATACATTACAGTATTTTTATATTGAAAGATTATTGATGATTTTTTTTAATTTATGATAATTAATATTGAATGATCAAGGTGAAAACACATTCTCTTAAAATTTCGGAATCGGAAGTATTAATTCATATTCATTTCAATAATTAGCCTAATTTTCCTAAATGGTCATATTGAATTCGTAAGTGTTCGATATAGATTAAATCAAAGGTTAGAACGATGCGATAACTTTGGGAGAAACCCCACTGTTTAAATCACTGTACACCTTTATATTCTCTGCCAAGATTCAGAATTGTTTCAATTCATTGTTAGAGATCCTGAAATCTGAAATACAACATAAACTTTAACATAACCTAACATTGTTGAACTCTCATCATACGTAAATATCAACACAGAATTCTGTAATATCGACTAGATGACTCGATCAAAAGAGTAGGCTCGTCTAATGAAATAACATGGCAATCAAATCAAAGGAATAAGTTGAGTTCCGATATTCCTGGCCAGTACTGGCCAGTATCAGTAATTTCGGAACGCTTCGCACTGATACGAACAGTTAGCAAAGCAGTGCCAGTAAAATCAACTGTCAAAATTTACTGGCCAGTACTGGCCAGGAATATCGGAACTCAACTATTATCTTTCATGACAATGTGACCACAGAGCAACTAATCTATGATATGACATTTGGATTGAAGTCTTACATTTATAAACGGTGAGGCGATCTGACATTTCTGTGTTTTGTACTGGTCAAATGAGCCGGCTCTTGTACGTCAAAGCCAACACTAGCTTTAATTTGATATATGAATAATGGATGTACGTTATGAAAGTAAAAAGTAACGGAATCATACTGAACATTCCTGGCTGCGAAGAGGTGCGGCCAGTTGCGCAACGGCAGTCGTGATTTTTCGAAGTCTTCACGTATATTGCTATGCGGTAGAGTATATTTTATTTGAAACAACAAGTGAATGCAATTTCTTCCAAAAAATCACTTAATTCAAAGATACTTGCGGCCACATTTTGACAGGCAACCCTGTAGATATACAGGGTGAGTCTTTAAGTTGTACATTAATTTCAACCATAGATTCCTCTCATTAAATAAATCACTTTTTTCCTTAGCCATTTTTCCAGATTCGGCTCAGGTAAAAAGTTATAAGCATTTAAACATTTCTCGATGTGCTAATACACTTAGTTTGCAAGTTCACCACAGATATCTCTTACGGTGATTTCTTCTGGAAAATTACCAATCCAAGGTTTGAAATCCAAAGAAAATAGATTGAGAAAACTCATTTACTCACCTAATTCTTATGATTTGGTGCTTTTTGCGATGTTATCGCAAGGAAAAAATTTCTCTACATTGGACTTGAAACACTGATCTTCAACTTGATGTTCATGCAATATCCAATTTCATTCCACTATAGGATTTTTCACAATTCCATCCTCACCCATTCTCATATTGAAAACTCTATAATTATACTTTTTTCATGAAATTTATAAATGAATTATATGAAATGAATCAATTAACCTTAAAATTTTCTCTAGACTTATAATAACATTTTATTCTATGCTTTGAATGTTATGGTTTGGTTTGTGGTATGATCACGAAATAGCATATACCTAAATGAGTTCTATGCGAAATAGATAAATATTAATGTGTATTCTATGGTCCGGATGAACGTGAACCCAGCTTAATTTACTTCCTCTGCTAGATCAGGGGCGGGTCCATAAATATAAGGTGATTTTTCGAGTTTTAATCCGATTTTATAATAGTCAACGATGAATATCTGCGAAACGGTGCGTTTTAGGAGAAATTACAAAAAATAATCAAGTATTTTGAAATGATTGAAGATTCTTATGATGATATAAGATAAACTGTATATGAATTCTTCATGCTAATTTCGTATAGTTTTATGAATCGGCGAGTCTATAACTCCGAAACTCTTTGAAGTAGGATGGAAGTGATTACTGAAGAATATGGGTAAAAGTTATAGAAAACTTCACACCAAATTAATTTCATTCGGAGTTACCATATCAAAGCTACAAACCAAAAACTGATTTTTTTGGAAATTTAAACAGCCTGTATCCATTTGCTGGAGCCGAATCTAAAAAAATGATAAATAAAAAAGTGTTTCATTTGATGAGAGGAATCTATGGTTGAAATTAATGTACAACTTATAGACTCACCCTGTATATTCTCTTACTCACAAATTTATGTAAAAATTTTTTTCGTACTATAATGGCTTGACGTTTTGTGAAGCTAGCCCTAAAGTTATTATCATGCAATCACAGTGATGTATGTGTGTGTTGTATATGATCGAACGAAGGTAGAGGAACACGAAGACCAACTGGACAACCCAAGCGTACCACGAACGCCAAGATATACCTTCAGGCAACTGGTTCTACTAGGCCGTTTTACTACTACGCGTCAAATCGCTGATATTCGGTTCAGAGAAGAAGATAGACCAGTTTCTATACGTATTTGATGTCGCCGTATCTCAGCCTTCATATAAAGTCCTCGTTTAGTGCTGCCATTAACTGAAGATCACTGTCATCAACGTTTGAACCGTCAGTATTTGCTTTCACTTTCGAAAAAAACGTTTTATTGTCTGGAAATTTTCAGGGAGTATTTGAACTTTCATTCAGAAAAATCTGAAATTCTCAAAATCGACAGCATAACTCTCTGGTTCCCTAGAACTACCCCGTAAAAAGCTACACGAGATTCCACGCATTCACCATTTTGTGACAAATTCCATATTTCTGAAGGATATAAATTTCAAAACGAATGCTTATCGAATAAAGGGTCTTTAATCATTCGAGGAAAGCCTCATTGGACAGAATAAATCTAGTTTCAGTTCTCAATCGAATTTTTCAATATAAACCTGCGAGGATTAATTGTTGGTCTTTCAAGCAGCGTAGACAGTTCAAACCTAGTTCGATTTCAGTCTAGTGGTTAATATCCCTCAGTCACAAAGACACAATGTATCTAAATAAAATACTTCAATCCACCACATTTCCACAAACCATTTCGACTCATACAATGCAGCAAATTCACGGATGTGCATTTCAAGCAATACAATTCGCATGAATGTTATAGCGGGGTACATGTTGTGTAAAATTCCTATTACCTGTTTCTGTCTGGGCAAAATCCCGTGTTCGCCGGTTACAATGTTATGCATTTTTCTGCATTACGTACTGGAATGCGAGGTATCTAATTTCCACGTTACTGTTGTCGATACTGTTGTATATGAATAGACAGATGCGTGGTTAGTATTCGGAATAGCTGAAGGTTCCATCCCGTGTATGGTCCATAAACAAGGAATGGCAAGTAATGCATAAAATTTATATTATCGAATCGTACATCTAATGCATTTAAATGGCATTTAAGGGGGGAAGACATTGTTATAGCATATAGGAGGCAGAAACCTAGGTTGCATTTTCGAATTCACATGTTAAGTAGAGACAGGGTTAGAGTTTTTAGAGTTCATCAAGTTCCTGCACGTTGAATTGCTTATCGAAAACTTTGTTTTGACCTGAATTGGTTTATTCAGGTGTTTTGGAGGGTTTCAATAATAGAGACCCCGAGTGGGTGAATTAATCGCAATTGATTAATTCTGTCGTTATCAAAATGAAGACACGACCGACGAATATTTTCTGATCTTTATCAGAAATGTTGATGCTTCTAAAATAAGCAGATAATTGAAGTACTTATTGACCAGTTGATCAATATTATTGCACTTATGACATGAAGATGCTGTTAAGGTGTATTAAAAAACGCACTTTTAACACGTAACGAAAATGTATTTTCTTGTATCTGTATTAGATAACAAGACCGAAATGGTATACAAGTGATTTGCACAATAGAATCTTCCTTCTACATCTTATTCGATAGCAAGGTCGAAGCGACTTTCAAATGAGAAGTTACGATTTTTACAATACAAAAATTAACGTAAAGTCTTGTTTGTAAATTCGAAAGCGAATTGTTGTTTACTCTACAACGGTCAAATGAATAGTGTTTGAAAACTAACTAAACCCAAATTAAGAAAATTTCCTTCTTCACATTTTAGAGGGAGAATATAAATGTTGATTGGTTTTTTGAATTAAGCGATGCCCTTCTAAGATCCGAAAAAATACCTCGATTGGTTGGTGTGAAAGAGAGAGCACAAATGTGTGAAGGAAATTTCCCTAAATGGTCTAAGACGATAAATTCTATAAACTGTCACATGTGATTATACCACCCACAAAGCTCTGATTCCTGGAATGCTAAGAGCTTGAATTTTATCTGAGTGTTTTCGGTCATGCAAAATTATACTTTATTGTTGGCTTGAGATAAAATGATCTTAAAGCCGGTGTCAATTGATTTAAACCAAAAAATATTGAATTTTGGGTATATTCCTGGGAACCGAAGAAATCAGACTCCGACGTTGGAAGATCAAGAAAAGACAAAATATCATAAAATGCTGGGTCCAGGATACGGGACACAACAAACTTCAAGGAAAGATTTGAATCAATGTTGGCTCTCCACTTAATTCTCAAAAAATTCAAAGTTCGTGATTAATTTTAATTGTTGTTAATTCTGGATACATTTTTGAGAAGAAGTGTTTTTCTGGATATATTTTTGAAGTAACTTCTTCGAAGTAGCATGAAATGATAATTTCCGATTTGTGGGACAAGAAATTATTTCAATTCCATCCCGAACTTCGAATTTTCAGAGGGTTTGGTGGCATTTCTCTATTCAATCAAATCTTTCCGTGAAATTCAACGTGCTGGATGAAACAATCAACTGATTCGAATTGAAAATTTTCTGCTTCTTTCAAATATTTAAATCCAATTCTGATACATAATAAACTGGGTGTTTAGTCTCAGCATGGCAAACATCCCATATTTTCCTAATACGAACCTGGAATTTTTCGATTATTTGAGAATATGAATCAATTGAACTGTGATAAGTGAAGCATACTTTCCATATCGCAACGGATTATACTCGGTGGTTCCAAAGTTATGAGAAATTTGAAATATTGGTCAATACAAGAAACACCCTGTATCTTGGTTATGGAATCGATTAGATCTACCATATATACATATGTTTTTTGGACTCGTTTAGGGTAGCTCTACCTCAGGTAGGTTCTAGAGCATGAACCACAGGAAAGTTGATGAAATGCTGATATGTTGAATTTTATGATTTTGGTTCATAAATTTTCAAGATTCTACCGAAAGAGTTTGTGGTTTTGGAAGCTCTGTTGATGTTGGATTTGTTTGGAATCTGATATCAACATATCTTGCGAACCTAGAATTTCGAGATTCTAAACATCGAGAACAAAGGGTGAAAGAAATTCTGGGAATTTATCCAACGACCAGAAGGATCTGTCAAATTCAACGCTGTTGAAATTATCTGGTTAGAAGTCCGGTGGGTTTATCCAAAATTGACCCGTAGAATTTCAGTATCTGCAATATTTGTTTATACGCAATAATTTCACCATTTCTGAGACAGTTGCTATTTAGCATCTGAAGAAACTACAATGTAGTGAAACGGGTCATGTGCTTATAATAAAGAAGAAATCCAATACATATATGTCTTTCAATAAGTATCTTTCTATCGACAAAGAACTTTGCATACCCCGTACATTACGTAAACGCATGGAAGAGATGCAATAAATTCCATTCGTGCCGAATACTGAATCATGATTCCACGTTCAAACATGTCAGAATCCGTTTGAAGTGAAGGTAAAAGCTTTCACTACGACGGCAGCACACACAGACAACACAGCTTTAATCAAGGTAAACAAAACATCCTCTTTCGTTTGAAAATACCACGCATAGCGTCACGTCAATTCTTCCACGAGATATTCAATTCTCTTGAATAACGAATTTATTGCGAAATAGTAGACGCTGTTGAATTATAATCTAATCTACGGGATGAACCATATTCAACCGTCCGGAACTGAACGTAGAAAGTGTAACAATTATGAGAGATTAGCTTTGTTGTGGTTCCGAAATTCAGAACTGTCCTAGCATAGCTCTAGAACTGCGCAGAATCGATGCGCTGTAGGAGCCAGATTCTGAACTATCCTAGAACAGTTCTAAAAGCGATGGAACCAAAATGTGAATTATGTTCGGTTTCTCATCGGGATCGTGAAGAGAGAAAATTTTCTGTTTGTGCTGGCAGAAAAGGGAAATGTTATTCACGTCTCAATATCTGTGATTTATATATTTTTGGGGATACATATTGCGTCCATTCCAATTTCTTTTTGTAAAAATTCATTTTTTCGAATTTTTCTGTATTCAATTATGTAGGTATATTAGAAAATAAACCAACAACCTGAGGGTAGGTTATACCAAAACAAAGATTGGTTCATGCAATAATGAATTTGACATTATCATCAACCTAGTGGTTTGAAATCTATTTAAGAAGTAGGTAGTGGGTAATCCCAGGCGTGAACAATGGAATTAAAATCCTTTAGATTATTATGGGAACTCGTAGCAAAGAACTTATCCCCAATAACAAAACTTTAAATTTAACAGCTGACATTTTCCTCATACATCAATCAAAAATCAAAGCAACACACGACGCCGAAATGATCAAGTTAACCATTAAAATCGTTCACAGCCACATACGCTACGGATTTCGCTTTTTCTCCGGTCGCCTTCAGGTCCGAAAACCTGCGCAGGTCTGTCCCAATAGACGAACCGGTTGACCTGTGCAAGTTGACCTGAGCAGGTCAACCTCTCCGGAAGACCGTAACGTATGTGGCCGGCATCAGCTTGAGCAACGTCTCCATTTTGAAGCAGTTCGGACTCTAACGCCCGAACACCATTGACAATTTGGAATCGATTCTGAAAATAACCAAAACAGGATTACCCAACTCCTGCACCGGTTCTGAAATGAACCAAAACACAAAATCACAATCTTGATACTCGAACCGTTCCGAACAGTTCTGGACTGGGAACCAAAACAGAGGTATAATGTTTGTACAGGGAAGTGGTTCGATTTATTTATTTTGGATACTTCTATTCTGATGAGAATCGAATGCAGAATCGAGCAATTGCTTTTTTGTGAACATTCATATTCAAAAAGGCTGAAACTTTTTTCAAACCTATGGGATTCCCAACTTTTCGAAATTCTCAAGAAATAAGTCTACAGAAGACATTAACATACCTTGTTGCACAACCTTAAATACTCCAGTTTAAAAATTTAGTGGTACTACAAAACCTGTGTCGCCTTAAAAGAACTAACTCAATTTACAAAGTTCTTGGGAATCTATTTGAACGATACACTGGGTTTTTACTCACATACGTCGAAAATGTTGGAAAGCTTGTGTTAAATTATTGGTTCCAAATTATCAGGGTTACTATTGACAGAAAGAGCAGATTTCAATTCTACATAACGCTTCCTGATACTTTGTCTCGGCTTCTTCAAAACTAACTTCGGCATTTTTAGTTTCCAAGCGTGATGATTATGTTTAGACGAGACCTACGCGAACCAACTAAAATAGATTATTATAAATATTTATTTTTTTTCACCATATATCGGGGAATTCGACCAACTGCCGGACGACGATTATTATTATTATTATTATTATTATAATTATTATAATTATTATAATTATTATTATTATTATTATTATTATCATTATCAAAAAAAGATACAGATAATTCACCAGTGCTAACCTGGGTCAGTTTCAAGTAAAAAAAAAAATTGATTTATCATAATCATGGCCAACCGGGATAGTTTATAAAAGTGAATGAAGTATATGAATTTGGAGTGCAAAACAGTTTCTTGTTTCATATAACTGCATTCTTTTGGTTTGTAAATCAGAATCATCTGATGTACATGCAGATAACTGTCTAATCGATTAGATCCTCACAATATTCCACAAGAATCTATGGACGCACATGCGAACATTTAAATGTTCAGCCAAATTCAATGCTCATACTCAGTGCAGAATTTTGAGTATCTCTGCAAAAAAGCATGATGATATGTAGTAAATTCGAACAAACAGAACCTATTCTGATCCGCTTTAGAGGAAATTTTACTTCCAAAGTTTCCCCTTTCTAGGATGTGGTTAATGATCACTTTGTAGAATGATAATCTGATAGGGGAATGCAAAACAGTCCTACAGTAAATACGAAAACCACTTTCATACATTTATGAACAAATATTTGGAAATTACGAACTTGCAAGCAACTTATTCCGCTGACTAAGTTACAAGCGATAACAACTCTGTTTTCAAGTCAGAGAACCAGTTCCAAATTAATTAATTAGGTGAGTGATTTACTCCATTGTCTTCGATTAATTCAGTGCTGAATTGAATGAATGCGTTTTGGATTCTTCGCGTATCTTTTTTCGAAATTTATTTGTATTGAAAATATCCTGACCGAAGAATATCCTGACCGAAAAATAAAATTTTGAATGGGTATATCTACGGAATCATTGGGTGGTTTTTACCCATTCACGAATTCGACCTTCGTAATTAAGCCCCAAACCTACTCTACTATCGAGTTTTTAAGTCGTTCCTTCCGGAAGTTATTGTGTTTACGGTCGGCTAACGGCCGACTGCGTGAACACAATATCTTCCGAAAGAAACAACTTGGAAACCTGATATTTGTAGAGAAGGTTTGGACCTTAATCACAAAGGCCGAATTCGTGAATGGGTAAAATCCACCCAATGATTCCGCAGATATGCCCATTCAAAATTTTATTTTCCCAATATTTCCAAAAATACAGATCAGATCGAATTAAAATCCAGTACTTCATCGAAAAATTACAGTTCGAAGGTGCATACAGAATTTAATGATTTAATGAGGATGACATGATAAGAAAATCACAGAATTTTTTTTTTCAAATTGTTCTAATTACACGATCATCACGAAATTCTGCATAAAGTTGTCTTTCAGTATCTTCATATCAGCTGCAGATTTTTATCAGGATTGAATTTGTATTTCTCTATACCGGAAAAAACCTCGAAATTTGACATGTTTTTTTCCAATATCTCCTAAACTTATGACTGTATCGAACTGAAATTTGGTACTCTGCTGTAAAATATGAAACTCAAAGTCCGAGTGGAATTTTTTTTTGGTATGATGAATGGTTTCTGAGAAAAAAATGTTGAAAAAAATTTTTTTTTCTAATTTACTGACAGTATAATCTTGACAAAACTTGCCTCAAAGTTGCGCGTTGTTTTACTCCACCTAATAGCCAAGTAAAAATCTAATCGCTCCAGTAGTTTCTGAAATAAAAAATGAATGATTTCAAAATTTCAAGTGGCTATAACTACGAAACTTGTCGACCGATTTGGTCCATTAACGAATTAACGCTTACCCTGTTTCAAGTTGCAAGTCGCTAACTTGCTCCGTTCGACAGTTATCTTGTCCACGGCCGGCCAGGCAGAATCAATTCTGACACCGGATTCGTCATCAGTGAGTACAATCTAGTCGTTTGAGCTCAAACACCGGATTCGTCATCAGTGAGTACAATCTAGTCGTTTCAGCTCAAACATCGAAAATTACAGACATTTGGACAAAACGATAGCACGCTGTTCCCCTAGAACATGCGCGCAAAAATTGAGTATTGATTATTGTGTGCACTGTAGATATATGCTGAATTTATGTTCTGTATACTAGATAATATGCAAATTATGTGACTTCATTGTAAGACAGCACAATCTTTTAAGTATGTTGATGTAATTCATCTTCTCTGTTGTGGATCACAATCAATTGTGGATCATCAAATGGAACCACTGACAGACGTCAAATTGGCGACTTCCGTCTACTCAATGTGTACGTTCTGTGAATGTGTTTTGGTATTTCCGAGAAAAGTTTTGAAGTGAGGTTTTATTGATGTTTTGATCCAGCATGGACTCATGTTGATGATTTTATATATATGTGACTTTTTAAATGTTTTAAATGGATTAAGGTAATTACCTAGAGGAGATTATATGATTTTGTATTGCCACCTGCTATATTTATTTTTAGTCATGATTAAGGACAACCCCGTTGTTTTGTATGTGAATATTGAACAATAAATGTCCGAAACGTCGACGAAATTCAATTGGGTTTGATTCATCTTCCCCAAAAACAAGTCCAATATTGCCAAGATTCTACTACTTAATAATATCAACATTGTAGGTACTCACCATGCTCAATCTGAATGAGTGTAATAATGTAGTAAATAATTTTGTTCATTTTGAATTTGGTTCCTAAATGAAAGGCCAATCATGAACACATTTACTCCAAGAAAAAATGCCCCTAACAAATGAAATGGGGAGATTTCTTGCTTCATATTGAGAGCAAACAATACCTCGAATGGAACGTGGAGGCCAGACTTAATTTTTTTTTTTAAATTTTGGGTGCAACTGGTTGAAAAAAAATGTGAGAATGCGCAATGTTGCCACTTTTTCATATTCAAGAATTTCCGGGACAATAAAATCTGAAATACAGTGAAAAATGGAAAAATAACTAACATTGCACATTCTCATTAAAGAATTAAGTACACCCCGAAAAAAAATTTTAAAAAAGTAATCACTGAAGCCTGCAGAATAACACCCCATTTTCTCCTATATTTCACGCATTTCCAATATTTTTCGCGGTAATTGGCAACATTGAATTGGACAGAGAGTGATGAGGTATATTGACCTTGAGATATTAACGAGGTTTAAAGAAACTTGCGTGTGGCTGTGTTGTCGAGCCGTAATTTACCAACACGTGGTAATATTTGTTCTTAAGGAAAAAAGTTCCATCAATATGCGACAGCAAACGTTTCATTATCGAGATACAGGGTGTGGAAATTAGACTTTCTTCAAGTTTATTACTCATAGTGTCTGCATTCCACAAGATAATCAACTGAAATTTAGCAAAGATATTACTTACAATTTAGAGTTTACACCATGTGATATTTCAATTTCGATATCGAACCTACAGAGTTAGGTCGAACCTACAGGGTGATGTACTCTTCCCTGTTTTCCTCCAGAGTTTTTTTTTGGTGAGCCACCGTAAGGTTGATACATTGTAATATCAAGCTTTGTTGTTGTATTGAACTCAATGGTTTCTTGTAGTTGTAGCTGTTTTCGATTTCGAGAAAAAAATTTCGAACAATCAAGGTAGTGAGCTGCAATGCACTCATTACTAATTATGGATATGTTCGTGATCTGTTGCAATGATTCCTAAAGATTCGATAAACTCGAATAATCATTTTGTGAAGTGCAGATGATATGAGAAAAAAAATTTCGAAAACGAAACGCGATCCCGCATATTTATGGAACCTGTTTTTTGTTGAAGTTTGCAAGAAATCTCACCTATTCGTTTGTACCTCCAATTTGGGAACACTCTGTCTAGTACGTTCGGAATACAAATGTGGGATTCGTTCACAAGTGATATCAAGGAAATGATTCCGCAAATATACCAATTGAAAATTTTATTTTCCCCTTATTTCCAGAACAAGAACAAAAAATTGTTTCCAATCTGTGTTTCCAATGTAGAATTGTAGAAAAATAATTTCTGAAGAATACTTCCATCATGAATGAATTCTGATTTTAATTCATTTTCTCAGAAGAAAAATATTTGGCAACAAAATCCTGAAACAGGTAAATTTGTGTTTCACTTTTACCAAATTTTTATGCATTTTTGAAGGATTTTTGTTGCACCCTGTGCCATCCCCATCAACCCTCTAAATTTTTTGAATAGGGAAAGTGGGTCATGTGGTACTTTTTTGGCAAGGTCTTTGTATCTTCTTTATAGGCGTGTAGAAATTTTCAAGGAAAAAAATTTTTTTCTGAAGAATAAGTCACTTCACAGAGGTTTTCAGTATGTGCACTTTGCATTGGCTCATTTACTTCGAGACGAAGGTGATGAATTGTCACGTGAGGGGGTTGAAAGTTGTGCATGAAAAAGAAATGTAATGGTCGACTTTCTTTCGGTGACAAATTTTATCAGGTACCATCGTCTCAAATTAAATGACCAAGTGCACATACTGAAACCCTCTTAGCACTAACTTATTTTCCAAAAAAAAAATTTTATTCTTGAAAATGTCTGCACGTCTGTAAAGAAGACCTTGCCAAAGAAGTACCACATGACCTACTTTTCGTATTCAAAAAATTTAAAGGGTTGTTGGGCATTCCACAGGATGCAACAAAAATCCTTCAAAAATGCATATAAATTTGGTAAAAGTGAAACAAAAATCAGCCTGTTTCAGGATTTTCTTGCCAAATACTTTTCATCTAAAAAAAATGAATTCGTTCTATAATTTTGACGCGCACTGTATATTGTGTTCAAACTCTCAAATACGATCTGCAGACGAGCTTTTTCGATCGATTAAAGACGTTCAATCATTTATGTTCGATAGGGTTAAAAGCATACGATGTTACCCTTCCTGTTTTGCTAAATTTTACAGTGGAAAAGGCTCGCTAATGTTGATCGCTCAGGTCGCTTGAGGGAATCGAATCTACTTCTTGTCGACCGTAAAGCGTTCTCCTGGGAATGAGAGGACCTTGATACCTGCCTTGACAAATGTATTCACGGAAAATGCCATTTTGCGGCATCTCTGAGGATGTGGAATATGGACTAGCAACGAGGTGCCTCCCTGGGGAACATGTAATGGAGTGATCATGCCTTTTCGCAGTGTAGGAAAATGACCTGCGGTACAGTGAATTCGGACGAAATTAAACTTTTCATCCGGAAGAAATCTTATTGATTGATTTTTTTTTAACTTTAGTTGACCGTATTAACGATGGGATAAATCATGAAAATATGTATATATAATAGTATATATACAGGGTGAGTTTTTAAGTTGTACATTCATTTTAAATATTGATTCCCCTCATCAAATGAAACACTTTTTCATATATCATTTCATCAGACTCGGCTCCAGCAAAAGGATACAGGCTGTTTGAATTTCTAAGAAAATTAGTTCGTCTTTTGAAGCTTTGATGTGGTAACCCCGAATGAAATGAATTTTGTTGTGAAGTTCTATGACTATGACACATATTCTCCAGTGATCATCAGACATTCATATTATTTCAAACAGTTTCGCCGATTCATAAAACTATACGAAATAAGCAGGAAGATTGCGGATAAAGTTATGTCATCATAAGAATCTCCAATCATTTTAAAATACTTGATTAATCTTTATAATTCCTCCTTAAAAGCACCGTTTTGCAGATATTCAACGTTGAATATTATAAAATCGGATAAAAATTCGAAAAACTACCTTATATATTTATGGATCCACCCCTGATCTAGTGAAGGAAGTAAACGAAGCTGGGTTGACGTCTATCTGGACCATAGAATACACATAAATATTCAACTGTTTCGCATAGAACTAATATTAGTTCTATGCTGTTTCGTGACCATACCACAGACCTAACCATATCATTCATAGACATAGAATAAGCTGTTATAAGTCTATGATAAGATTCTAGAGAATATTTTTAGGTTAGATGATTGATATCATATGACTCATTCATAAATTTCATGAAAAAAGTATAATTATGGAGATTTTAATATCAGAATGGGCGAGGAAGGAATAGTTTATAATCTTATAGTGGAATGAAAGTGGATATTGCATGACCATCAAATTGAAGATCAGTGTTCCAAGTCCAGTGTAGTGAAATGTTTAACTTGCAAAATATCGCAATAATATCGCAAAAAGCATCAAATCATAAGAATTAAGTGTGTAAGTGAGTTTTCTCGATCTTGCTTCTTTGAATTTCGAACCTTGGATTGATAATTCTCCAAAAGAAATCACCGTGAGAGATTTATGTGGTGATCTTACAAACAAAGCCTAGGAATGTATTAGTACATTGAGAAATATTTAAATGCTTCTAACTTTTTACCTGAGCCGAATCTGGAAAAATGGCAAATGAAAAAAGTGTTTTATTTGATGAGAGTAATCTATGGTTAAAGTGAATGTACAACTTAAAGACTCACCCTGTATATATTCTTTTGAGAAAGAGCATTACATTCTTTGGTATATCAGAGTGTCAGCAGAGGAAATGTAAAGGGGGTACTATACATTTTTCCGTATGATACAAGAGCACAGATAAAAACCTCAGCAAAAACTCTGTCTCTCGGTATAAGTATTGTAATTTGTTTGAAGAACATGGATGGCATCTTTTTCATTGGAAAATAATTTTTGCGTCATCTTGAATTTATTTTGACAAAATATATTGACATAATATCTGAAACAGAAAGAGGGACAGAAAACCAGCAGGAGGCAGTGAATAACCTTACCTACATTTGCTCTCTGACCGGGAGAGTCTTTCGACCAGGTCCGGTTCTTCAAACGATGATATTTCAGATCGTCAGATAAACGAAGAAAGCTACAGGCCCCTTGGATTGGGGAATCATCTCCCATAGATTCATAATTGGATATTTTACACTGGAAATCTAACAAAATATCGGGAATAAATTGAAAAACTTGTGACATTTATTAGTTGAGTTCCGATATTCCTGGCCAGTACTTGTCAGTAAATTTTACCGGCACTGCTATGGTAATTCTTCGTATCAGTACGAGGCGTTTCGAAATTACTGATACTGATTGGGAATATCGAAACGCAACAATTATGTCAATCTTATTGATTGATTTTCTTGAACTTGAGTTGACTGAATTAACAATTAACGATGTGATAAATCATGAAATATGTGTCGGTATTTATTAAGACTCTGAGTTATTTTGTATGGAAAGTTGAATGAATTACATTCACATTCAATGCGTTCTTTAGTTAAGCTTAATTTCTTACTTTTTTTCGATGGACCAGAACAATATCAACGAAATTTGTTACTCCAGTTCTCATTTTCGACATTAAATGAAATGGTACGGAAAGCTACTTCAACCTGTAATTTGTTGAGTTCTCTGCACAAAGCTGTTAATTTGCATCAGTAGATTTTGTATATTGAACTGCTCTGTAATTTTAAGTCTTTTCTTGTGATAATTCGTCCAAAAAAACAATTTTCCAGTTTTCTGATGTGAAATACATTTTTTCCAATAAATAGTAAAAATCCAGCAATACACACATATTAGATTGAGTTGAAGATAAACTGGTATGAATTATTGCCAATAAATATCTCGGAATGAATTCGCTGAGACCCGTCGTTGATTGACTCTTAATTTTCTTCATTTCTGCGATAAAATGGTTCATTTCTCTTCAACCCTTTGGCTGTAACTCTTTATTTATTCTTTTATATAATAGAAACATCAGTTACTTGTAAACAGGAGTGTGGTGGGATTTTATTTTCCATAAGCTTTCAAACGAAACCACGCATGAAATATATTTACATTTAGAAGAAAAGCAATATTCCATTTTATTACCGTAACATAGGAAAAAACTCATGATATTCCAACGTTTCTATTGTAAGTAATTGATTGCAAAAATTATTTTTATTCTAGTATGTCCTCCAACCTTGATATGGATTGAATTGAAGTAGTGCAATATGAAAGGATATAAATATAGTTTTCATTTTATAATTAACCTCTGCATACTACAACCACTAAGATTTTCGAGGAGAAACCGAATGGAATATTTATAATCCACCTATTTTTGAAATTTTATATATTTATAGAAAACTAAGGTACCGCTAATGTACAAAATGGCGAAAGCGCAGGTGTTATTTTCTTAAAATTTCACGATAAACGACGTAATTAACCATTTTGGTATTGATAAATATCTGGAAATATTAGCTTGTCAATGTGAAAGATTTGATTAGATCTCGATCTGTTGGACATTCCTCTGAAATCATATTTCGACTGGTATGATCACGAAGAGAATGATTTTTTCAGTGGCAAAATGCCGAATGCGAAAATGGGAAATTTCTAGATATACAACGATATCATTATATCTCTTTTTTTGGAACACCCCGTATATTTTACCATACATATCATTCTTAAAGTATAAGAACGAGATTTCTCCTATTTTCCAATTCAAATATAGTGGTTGACAATTGAATACATTCTATGATTTCCTTCTTTTGGGTACACCTTTTAGATATTGAGCAATAAAACCTACTCCGTTTTCCATGAATAAACCGGCAAGAAGCAATGCCTGAGGATAAATACAAGACGAAATATATACCTCTGAATACATTAATGAAAATTTAATGAATAATTAATATTTATGATGGTCATCAGAAAGAGATTTCACCCTCATGGGAAATTTCCTGCAGGTGTGTGATATGCTTGTTTGGGCACCTCAATACTCAACTAATGATCGGAAAGTTTGTTTTCCATTGACAGAAACACCCAATAATTTTGTTTGAGAAGCTGATGAGAGTTTCAATTAAACACTTCAAATCGGTTATGAATCTCTATGAAAATTGTGAAGATCATTGAGTCAATGGGTTTGACATTAATCCAACTTTTAATATTGATTGGATCTCTTTGCAGAACCTGATGATCTTATAGGATGAATACACATTCAAATCGGATATTCAAGAAAAGATGAGAAACATGAGAGAATGTTAATTATCTAAGAGCCAAAACAACGTTAGTCGTTGCTATTGAAAGAAATCGTCAAAGATAATCAGAAAACTGTGGATTTCTTCATAAGAAACAAGTTATAACTTTTCCTTATATAACAATTTCAGTGGTAACATTCCGATGATTGAATAGCTCGTTTAGAATTCTCAAGATGAGTTATGAATAATGAAGTTGCATTATATAGGAATTCAGATGCGCAGCTCACGAGAAATTAAATAAATGATTCACGAACTCACGCGTTGGATTTACAGAGGATCTTGCTGATGTAATATGCAGAGATTGCTTTTTACGAGCTTGTTCTGGGAACAATAGTATAACGACTTTGAACAAATGTCTGTTATATTGAAAATATGATCAGAAAATGGTCATATATGATGAGGTTGGACTCAATGATGAAGACTCGCGGTGGTCGAATTCAATTATATCTGTATGGTGTTTCAAATTATTATGAAGGATGTTTCAAATTGCACTTCTTTTTTCAAGAATAAATGGAACACATAATTTGCATTCATTTTCAAAAAATTGGTGATTGAAGTGTTTGTTATGAAATTTATATACGGAAAATAATATTCGTCAAATGGCCTCCTCTTGCAGTTCTACAGACGTCCACTCTTTTATTAAAATTTTTAATGACATTTTGACATAATTGAGGCTCTATCACATGATCTTGGTGGACAATTGACATCGCCGTTTCTGGAGATTATTCTTCCAGGAAATTTTTGTCTCAATAAATCAATTGTGTAATTTGCAAATTGAGGTGTAGTACCATCCTGTTGAGATTAAATGTCCTCTAGATCAATATTCATTAATACAGGCCACAGAAATTCGATAATCATCCGACGGTATCACCATTGACAGTTACAGCTTCACCAGCAGCATTTTCAAAAAAGTAAGGTCCAATTACACCACCTGACCATAATGCATACCCAACAGTGACTCGTTTAGGAAGCATAGATTTCTTATGAATAATTCGTAGATTTTCCTCCGCAGATACGACAATTTTGTTTATTGACAAAGCCACCAAGTTGAAAATGGGGCCCATCGGAAAACATGATTTTTTGGAAAAAATCAGCTGGACGTTCATTGATGAAATTGACAAATGAATGATGTTTCAAATGATCTAATGGCTTTAGTTCCTGTGTTATTTGAACCTTATATGCCTTCAGAGCTACTTCAGTGTGTGAAATTCGCCATGTTGTGGACTTGTGAACGTCGTCTAAAGGACATTCCAGGGTCTTCAGCAACACTTTCACGAACCAAATCAATATTTTCTTGTGAACGACCGCTACGACTGTATTTTTCACTTTTTTGATCTTCCACCGAACCGGTCTTTAAAAATATTTCAATAATTCGACCAATAGTGCTTTGAGATGGACGATTATGTGAACCATAAAATTCACGTAATTTTCTAAAAACACTTTCAACAGAACGCTGATTTTCATGAAATAATTAAACAATTTGAACGCGTTGTTGTATCGTGTATGAAGCCATTTTTATAGATGTCATACATCACACTTCTTAAATGTCAAAAAAACCGAGACGAATTCAGTACGCCATCTATATTTTATTTATTCTTGAATATTCGCGTCATTTGAAACACCCTTTATATGTGCTGTAGCTTTGAAAACGAAAGGATTTATGAAGTGGACTTGGAGTATGTTCATCAAGGTGCAGAATCTGTGTAGCGGTATAGGATTTCAGTGAAGATTCGCAGATCACGAGAAATTAGATAATTGATTCGCGTATCTCATGTATTGATGGATTAGCAGAGAATTTTCCTAATGTAATATGCAGAGGTTACTTTTCACCAGCTTGTTCTGGAGAACGAGGGCATATTGACTTCACACACATGTCTGTTATTTTCTAATTATGATAAGAAAAAGGTCTTTTACGATCAGATTGAACTTTCCGATGAAGAATCGGTGATAAAATTCAATTCTGTTCTTCTGGTTCACTGTATGTGCTGTGCTCTTGGTTCCGTAGGAGGAAACTTTAAAATTGAAATTCATTGAGTGGGATTGGAGTACATTCGTTATCGGCAGAATCTGTTCAACGGTCATAAGGCTCGTACTCATGGACGCGTCGAAAACTAAAAATCGGGCGATTTTTTTGCCCAATGTCAGTAATTTGTGGCTGACATCTGTCATTATGAAATCGCGCGTTTGTTCATGAAAAGTCACATTTCAAATTATATGAATTTATTTCCACGTGGGTCTGGTTCTTCAACTAAGTATAATAATTGTTTATATACCTAAATTCTTCAAGGGATTGAATTAATAGACGCTTTTGATTCGCTTTTTGAAAAATTGATTTTGCTGGAATTAGTTTTGTTCTCCATAAATGGTTATGCGAGGTAGATAGATAAATCAATATAATAATTTATTATAAGTGAAAAATGACATATTATTTTCTCCATAATGTTGAAAAGACATTTCATCATACATGCAGATTTAAAACTGCTACATATCGTCACTACATTATTGCCTTTGAGTACGTAAATACATAATTCCTCTCTCAGAATAGTTGAAAAAATACTCTTCAATATATTTATATTGCCACATCCATTGTACTTGACGATCTAATATGACTATGTACATGTTTTGCTATCAAGTGCCTGTAATCATATGACAGACGAGTATAAACAATCTGTTGAGCGTTTTGAATGTCCCGCCATTTCCTTGAAGTTAGAATTTTTCAACTACAAAAAAAGAATCGCGCGATTTTGGTGCGAAAGCATCTGACAACTCAAATGTCATCGCTTAGCGATAAACGCGTCTATCAGTTTGCGCCTTTAGATCTCAATGACGGTACGCAACCTCGAGAAAACGGAAATGAATCTTCGATACCTGACTATGATTGTCGATTTATAAATAATTCATTATGCTTTTTGAAAACATCATACAAATCGAAGATTTTGAAAATTCTTGACCGAAAGTTCATTCCAATTCTCCTAAGTGCATCACCCAAAAATGGGTTGAGGAACTTTGTGATGCTTATTTTTTTTGTTTTGATTGATATATGACCCTCCCTGTTAATTAACTTTGCAAACCACCAAAATCATCAATCTGAGATAGTGAAGATCTGCGCTGTATTAATTCATTCCAAATTATGATATATGACCCGACTTGAAAATAGAACTCAGCTTTCATAATAGTAAAGGCATTCGTAGCAACCTCTGCACAAAACAGGAATTTAGACGTTTAGAATTTGATAAATTGTCCATGTGGAAATTTCAAGGGCCCCAAGGGAAACACATAAAATATAAACTGGAGCAGTGTATCTCTTTTATGAGCTATTGTTGTGACGCTTTGTTCTTGCGCTCCTTGCAATATAGGACACACACGAATATTCCTTTGATTTTTCAGAGATAAAAAAAGACATATGTTCTGATATCTGAAAGGATTGAATAGGGGAATATTCTGAATTTTTCAATGAGCCAATATTTTTATGTTCATGATCAAGTCAAATTCAGTATTTTCAGATGAAGGGAAATTTCATTCAGTTTTTCATCAAATTCTTCGAATGAACTGGTCAAACCTGGAGTGGAATAGTTTCATGGAAAAAAAGAGAAGAAAAAGTTATTTGATCTGAAAATAATTTGACACTATCATGGCTAAATGAAAGTGGACTGAAGTTTTTGTGGTTTTAAACGAAATCAGTTTTCACGGCAATGACAAAATACCTCCTTGCCTATTTCGCAGAAGAACATCTGCAGATGCTGAATTCTGCATTATATTTTTCTAGGTTTTCACTACCAATAAATGAAACAAAAATATCAGATGAACTTGTTCTCTATACATTATAATATTTATAAATATTCAACACAATTCTTTTTAAGACATTGAGAGTGAGAGCCTAAAAAAAATATCAAGCATATTTCTCATGACCTTATCTTCCCATCAAGATTCGATTATATAGAACGACATTTTTAGTTCAATAACAGTTGAGACTCCTGATTATTGGAACATTTTTTCTGAAATATTCCCTATAAATGACTTTTCGATATTATCAGAGTCAGTGAATTCCACAATATAGAAAGTATGAGAAGGGAACCATTGTATCTCATTCATGAAAAACCTTCCCATTTTCCAAATGTTAGTTTTCAGCAAATATACACAGAACACACACAACAAACACAATATACTCTCTCTTCATTGGTGGCACTGCTTTCCTAAAATTGCAGTCTTTCAAATACAGCTGCTGTACAGCTTTTGTACAACAAAATCGAAATGTTGTATGAGACAATGCTGTATCTGTCTTTGATGCTATATTTCGTTCTAATAGTCGGCAAACGATGTCCGGTCCCACAGACCAACTGCGCCGGTACGTTAAAGAAGCGTCGTCAATCGTCGTCGTCGGCCATGCCGTTTTATAACGGAAATTTATTCGTGTTTGTTGTGTTGTGAATTCTTTGTACGTGATTGTTCTGGGGAACACACAGATTACAGATGTTATCTCTTTGTAATCTGTGGGGGAACAGCGCGTTATCATTTCGTCACGATGTCTGTAATTTTCGAATTTTGAGCCGAAATTGGTCTCAAACGACTAGGTTGGACTTACTGATGAAGAATCCGTGGTCAAAATTGATTCTGTCCGTCCGGCCAGTCGTGTGCGCTGTAACTCTCGAAAAAAAAGACCTAGAGTCTTGAAATTTTCAGGTTAGGTCAAGATCCTGAATATATCGGTTAAGTTCGTTAATGGGTCAAATCTGCCAAATGGTTTTTGTGCTACAGCCATCTGAAATTTTGATTTTGCAATAACTCGAAAAATACTTATCTGATCGAAATGAAATTTGGTTGGAAGATGAACAGTGTCAATAAGAAGAATTATCCATGGAAAAATTGGAAAAAAAACTTTTTTTCGTCTGAAAATTTTTATATTTCATTAAAATTTCACCATTTCGCAATGTTAAGGAGCGCGTAAAAGCTGCTGACTTCACGTCAGTGCTTTTCTAGATTTTTTTGATTCTAAGTCAATCACGCTAACCGAGCTGAGTGCTTATTTCGAGTTAACTCTGTAAATTCTAGTTTTTACAAATACAATACAACAAGGTTAACCCGATTCCTAAGACAGCTAGTATGTTTAAGGGTTCAGGCACACCTCCGAAAATCCTATATTTTTCAAGTAATCGGATTGAAATTCTGGACATGCATACTACAGACTATTTTTCATCGACTGAAGGGAAATAGGGAATTTTGTGTCTCCTGTTTCAACCGCAAATAGCCAAACTTCGATTTTTTCATATAATGTTGTGTATATTTGAATTCCTGGCTGAATTTTCGGTGGAATGTCGTGAGAAATTAGATAATTTAAATATTTTTTCAAGTAATCAATATGTAGGTGAATGAAAACTTGTAGTTACTTTCCTACCGTAAAGCATATCATTTGAATATGCAAAAAAACATCACATTATATGAGAAAATCAAAATATATTCGGCAATATCCGGATAAACTGTCTTAGACTCACTTTTTTCACATCTGTCGATAGTGAATAATTTATTATCAATCTGCAAAGTTTCATTTCAATCTCTTAAAGAATAATTATTTTTTCAGGAGTGCATTCCTGTGTATTCCTGTAAGTTTCGTTATACAGCCGAGGTTCTGCTGCATTCTTGCTGCGTAGAAACTTCATATCGAAGTAGCACAGTTGCTGCATTATTACTGCGTAGGAAATACATAACGAAGTGGCACAGCTGCTGCATTATTACTACGTAGAAACTGCATTACGAAGTGACATAGCTGCTGCACAACTGCCTTCCGCTGTCTGTACTATAAACGCAGTTCGAACTGTGCAGTTTCGATGCAGTTCGGCGGGACATATAAGGTCCGTTTCGATACAATCACTGCACCACCATCGCTGCACTTCAAGTGCAGCAACGCTGTACAGTTTTTGAACCTTTGCTGCGATTGAATGTTGGCTGGGCAGAAAATATCTCAATTCACTCATATTTCATTGAAATCAAATCAAAGTTTATTCAAAATAACTAAAAGTGCCAGAATTCGCACTCCTGGGACGGCTGCAAAGAAGTTAAACCATAAGATTCATTCGAAAGAGACAAATATTGAATATTGAAACTCCGTTCCCGGTCTCAAAACGGACATTCATAATGATCAAGACTGTTTCAGTCACAACAACAGGAGTAAATTGTTGAACCCTTCAAAACTTTTCTGATTAATGACTTCTGTGGCGTCTCGTTCAAAATGTCTTTTCTTCTTCCCACAATTCTTTCCTCTCACTTATTCATTACTCAGAGAAAAGATTTATTACTCCTTTCTCTGAACTCACGCGAAATGGGACAATGAACATGCGAAATTGACTTCACATTTATTTTGTTGCATTTTCCTTTCAAATCTGGTGGGATAATTACGAATTGCATGTAGTGCCTTTGTGCACACGTCACGATGAACAATTGGCCTTTGTTTTCCGACTAATGCTTGATTTAAGAACTTCATTAAAAAAGGACTAGTTCGTTTCTTAGTCAACTGAACAATGCGGAGGTTGCATTATAAATCATTTCTGATATCTCGACTCGTGTAATATGAAGGGATTTAACTAGATTGCATTCGATAGCGGAATATGTTTCTATGCATATTGGAAATAGACATTCGATTTTGGAATAAAATGATGAATCAATTGAGTTCTGATTTCACATCAGTGCTTCTCAAATATTCTCATTTCTCAATTCAATAGATACTTCAGATTAATCTGAAATCCAAATAGGATGCACAGAGGATAAGGTGAATTCCAAGATGCTCCTTTGTTCCGCCAATGTTGGGAAATTCTCTAGAATTCGTTTTTTCCAATGAAGGTGTCGCTATTTGGGAAATACAGAGAGTTATATATTCTGTGCTTTGAATTAACATGCAAATTCAAAGCACAGAAGATATTCGCAACTGCTAAGCGATACGCCCTCTGGCGATAGAAATTCGAACACGCTAGTAGTTTTTTGATGTGCTTCTAACGTATTTTGCTTATTTTGAGAGTTTATTTTCGAGCTTTTGTGCTGTTCACAGAGTTGAAATTTTGGTATACCGAAAGTGTTTGTAACATTCATCAATCGATTCCTTTCTTTCCGATTAAAATTTTCGATTGTATTAATTCGAAATGACATCTTTGGGAAATGACTATTGTTGTGTGCCTCAACTCAATGTTATTCTTGATCAAAGGAGAAATGATGATCCACTGCCTCAAGTTTTAATTTTTTCCAAAGCCAAATGAAAGTAAAGTATATTCGGAAACAGCATTTGGCAGGTAACTCAATGATAAAAGAAAGACCTGAATTTTGAAATTGAAGATTGGAGAACAGAAATACCTGAAAGTATGTTCACTGCATTTCTCTGAAGATGCTCATTTTCATAAAGGCAAATTACAATGTATTGATTTCGAAGCAACTTCATGTAATAAAGGAATTTTGATGAAAATTGCCGATCCTGCAGAGAAACTACCGAGCACTTCTGCAGCTACCTACTTCACACGCTACGCAAAATCATATTCAAAGAAAGCGATCTGGTTGAAAACCTGACAAAAACTAAATAAACTGTTATAGTTGATAATAGCTAAAGTTATTCATATAAATACATCTATATAGGTAGGTTGAATCAGCTGTGACATTTTTCATTTTGTATGTGTAACTTGAGCTGCTGTGATATGGAAATAAAATCAATTATATGTCTATCTGTTTCCTTCCTTTTCTTTCGAAATACGATGCAAAAGAACTAAAGCAGAAAAGCAGTCTTTTCATTTTATTGATTTACTCGTTTCTGAACAAAGAGAACGAGTCATATCATTTTGACGATGCAAAAGAACCAAAGCAGAAAAGCTGTCTTTTCATTTTATCGATTTACTCGTTTTTGAACAAAGAGAACGAGTCATTTCATTTTGACGATGCAAAAGAACCAAAGCAGAAAAGCTGTCTTTTCATTTCATTGATTCACTCGTTTTTGAACAAAGAGAACGAGTCATATCATTTTGACTGATTCTATAGATTTACCACATAATATGGCTTGCATTCAGTACTTCTTCACATTGATAAAGAGTCCTTGAATTACTTATTGAGGTGCCTTTCTTCCCAGAAATTCATGTGAACTTAGATATTGGTTCATTTTGATACACCAAGCAACAGACACTAAAATAACATCTAAATTATCCTCCAGGAACGATTTGAAGCACGATTTTATAACGTCATCCAAAATAAAAGCCCCTTCTCAAAAAATCTTACACAAAATTGTAATAATTTCTTTGAAGCTTTGCTTAATAAATATTCGTTCTCCACCACATTTCTACGGTTTGTTCACATAAAACTACTAGCTTGGACAGGTTATAAATTTATCCGTTAGGGCGCTGGCATTTTCACAGAAGTTCCCAATAACTCCTTGTATTTTCTGCTAGGTGACGTCACTCACTTTTTAGATGAGCACACCATGTTTTTTACTTCATGGATTTAAGGTGAAAAATATCTGGATGAATGAATTTCTACCATATTATGTTTCGCATAACTTTCAGTGGAATAGATTCTAACAATTCATTTCAAGTTTTGGCTAATACACTATATCTCACGATGTTTTACTATAATAAAGTGAGTGGGGAGTGAAATTAAAATCTAGAAAAGCACTGACGTGAAGTCAGCTGCTCTTACGCGCTTGTTCACATTGCGAAATGGTGACTTGGAAATTTCAGTGAAGTTTCAATAAAATATAAAAATTTAAAAAAAAAATTATTTTGTTTTCGGATTTTTCCATAGATAATTCTTCTTATTGACACTGTTCATCTTCCAACCAGGTTTCATTCCGATCGGATAAACATTTCTCGAGTTATTGACAAATCAAAATCTCAACTAGCTGTAGCACAAAAATCATTCGGCAGATTTGGCCCATTAACGAACTCAACCGAGATATTCAGGATCTTAACCTAACCTAAAAATTTCAAGGCTCTAAATCCTTCCTTTCGAAAATCTCTGCGCACACGGTTGGACGGACAGAATCGATTTTGACCACGGATTCTTCATTAGTGAGTCCAACCTAGTCGTTTGAGACCAATTTCGGCTCAAAATTCGAAAATTACAGATATCGTGACGAAGTGATAACGCGCTGTTCCCCAGAACAAGCGCGTACGTAATAAGGTAGGCAATGTGAAATTCTTTACAGAATCTATTGATATATCGATATCATGCGATAGCTTGTTCAAATATATTCATATTTTTCCATATTTTGCACATATACAACAGAATGTGGTAAAGCGGCGTGAAGTTTATGGAAGTTAATACAGAACAAGCATCAATCTTACTTTAAGTCAGACTGAGACCTATCATGAGTTGGAGTTTCACAGAGAATAAAAACTCATTGAATATAACATTATAAAACCAGTTCAATTTGAGTTCTTTCCCATTTAAATTCATAAGGTTCACAATTAGAAAGAATGAGTTTTATTCAATGGTTAATTTTATTTCATCGGATTTGAAAACTGAACTTTTCTAGTAGCACTTGATAATAGCATATAGTAGTAAATTTCAATTTCAAGTAAATGAAAATTATTTAACAATTCATGTAGGTATATTCAATAAAGAACCAAGAAGAATAAAACACATTCAATGGTGAATGGCTAGAATATGAAATACAACCGGTTTCCCCTAAAAATTTAGTAGGAAAACAAATGAAAATAAGAGCACCATTGTTCTGTGCATCCTAAATCCAAATCAGTGGTAGTTCAAATGAATCAATCACCAATTCCGTAGGCTCAGTGGCACATGATCTCGTTATTCAAATATCAAATTGTCACATTGACAAAAGTCTCAAATAGACGACTTCGGCCCAAGTTGCCAACCCACAATTTTCTTCACTAATTCACTATCAAGGGCAACGGGAAGTTCTTGACAAATTCGACATCATAAGGTTCGCGTTATTTATAAATATCCGTAAAAGATGCCTCGGCTCCTCAAACAAGATAATTCCTTCCAAATATAGGTTTTTTTTTTAGGCTGAAATTTGAGTTGGGAATCCTGATTTCATGTTAATAGTGTCACATTTATAAAGGATATGTCCCGCAAATCACCTTGGTTATTTCGGTTGCTGGTTGTCTGTTCTGTAATATGAAATATTCGGTTGGTTCCTGAAAAAAAAGGTAATTACGGAATTTGATTGATGAAAAAGCAATCTTTCTGTCACCAGAATATAGACATATTAAGTCTATGCACCAGAACGACAATCAATAGTTGAGTTCCGATATTCCTGGCCAGTACTTGTCAGTAAATTTTGACAGTCGATTTTACTGGCACTGCTTTGGTAACTGTTCGTATCAGTACGAAGCATTTCGAAATTACTGATAGTGGCCAGTACTGATTGGGAATATCGGGACTCAACCAATATTTTATGGTAACATATCCATAGCATAGAACAATCTTTATTTACCTTATAATCCATAGACCATTCCTAGTAATTTTTCTATTGTTGATTGTTGTCTCTTCTATGTGCTATGGATCATAAAGTAAATAAGGATTGCTCTATACTATGGATATGTTACCAAAGAACATTGACTGTCGTTCGGGTGACAGAAAGAACGTTTTTTCAGCAATTAAATTCCGTAATTAACCTTTTTTCAGGAACCAAGCGAATATTTCATATTTACGGAATGGAAAACTGGCAACCGAAATAACCAAGTTGATTTGCGGAACATGTCCTATATAAATTTGACAATACTAACATGAAATCAGGAATCCCAACTTGAATTTCAGCCAATCAGAGATTATCTTAAAAATACCCTACATTTGGAAGGAATTATCTTGTTTGAGAAGCCGAGGCATCTTTACGGATATTTATAAATAACGCGACCCTCATCATGTCGAATTTGTCCTGAATTTCCTGTTCCCCAGTGAGAGTAAATTTGTGAAGAAAATTGTGGGTTGGCAACTTGGGCCGAAGTCGTTTATTGAAAGGAAATAAGTCAGATTTGTACTCTGAAACGTCACAGTTCGTTTTCTTTATCGTTTGTATTGTTCCTGCGTTGTTCATTAGGCAATCTTTTCTGCAAGAAACTGCCCTTAAGCAATAGTTCATACTGCAATCCGCAAAGGCGTTTTTCATGAAAAAAACAATTTCATTTAATTTTTAATAGTTCTGTTTCAGATATTGGGAGTGAAAACCCATCAAAACCTAAAAAAATAATGCAAAATCTTCCCAAAATAAGCTTCAATCGATACTGAAAAAAAACAAGAAATTTGATATTTTTTTCGAGTATTTTCGACCATTAGAATCGGTGAAACGTGTAAATTGGTACACTTCTGTAGAATAATCACTTCAAGGCTTGTGCTGAATTTTGTTGAAATCCGATGAATAAAAATTTTTTTTAGAATAAATTCATCATGCGATCTCAACAAGATTTCACAAGCTGTAACGCATCGGGTTTCTGCAACTCAATACTAAGTTTTGATCTGATTGCTTCAGCATTTCCTGAGACATTGAGGAAATAATCTCAAAAATTCAAAGGATAAACCGTTAAATGATAAACTTGGCTCACCAACTACATGAAAAGTCGCATACGAAACCTACCCTGAAAGATTCAGGTAGTTAGGTCTTTCTGTTCTCAGAATGCATGATGCCTACGGCCGAACAGAATCGGTTATGATCAGATTCATCATCAGTTTGTTAAACCTGTTCGTTTGAGACATTTTTTGGAAAAATTCGAATATTTCGGGATTTGAGCAAAACGATAGCACTCTGTTCCCGAGAACAAGCATGGAAACACAAAAACAGCATAAATAGGATTCTATATCTACCGAATCCAAAAGAATTTCGATGAAACAGAAACACCAACCATATTTAATACCGTTTTAACCGTTCGGCAAATACACTCAATTTCATTACTTGAGCAGTCGTGCTAATCCCCTGGGATTAAGGTGCTCAAGCACGTTTCCAAAATTCAATTTTGGCCAACCTGTTCCTCCATCCCAAATTAAACGAGAACAAAAGGCTCTACACAAGAATCCTCCACTTTTTTTCAGAGAAGAATACTAATGAGTTGAAATCGACCGCAAGAGATTGGGACAGCCATTATTGGTGGGTTATCCTCGAGGATCAAGTGCTCTTCAGGCACATTAATAACCCAGAATTTCAAGCTGGAAATTATCTCCTCGAATTCGTGAAAAACCGAGAGTGATGTGCAATAAGGATGAGCGATCGATAATTTCAACGTTTCGTCCCAGTTGTGCAGGTTCGAAATGCCAATTAGTCTCGGAACCGCTTGTGAAATTACCGCCTTTTGGCCCAGCGTCTCTTACGAAACAGTTCATGGGTGAAATCCAAAATTTATGAAATCAGAAGGTGGAAAAACGTATTTCGCGCTTGAAATATGTACTTTGCCTCAATGCCGAAATTAGCGTTTATTCTTCTGGTTGAGCAATAGTCTATATAGCCGGGAAATACCGATGCTTCAATCGTTGTAAATATTGAATTTAATATATAAACAAATAATCCGCCTTGATCTGAGCTTTTCATCCAATCAACCAAATCTCCTACTGAAAAAGCGTTTTCGGAAGGATTAATTTACTGTCAATTCATGGTTTCACTGATCATCAAAATGACTCTTATGAATCTTGTTGGAGCCAAAAAAGTTCTAGATACCCTGAACCTGTTGGATGGTACTTTGGGTGTGAATTATGGATTAGTGATCGATAATTTCAACACGCTTCTTCTCTGTTTTGCTGGTTCGAAATGAAGAAACGCCTTTTGACCCAGCCTCTCTTACGTAACAGTTAATCAAATCTCATTTCTGAAATCGGAAGATGGACAAACGTATGTCACGCTGAAAATCTGTACTTTGCTTCAATGCAGAAATCAGCATTTATTTCTCTGTTTGAGGTACGAATAAGTCCGCATAGCGAGAGGAATGAAAATATTTCTAATTTGTAAATATCAAACTCACATTAACACACAGACTAATTATATTCATTCACCCAATCCCCTACACTGAAGAAGCATTTTTCAAGGCATTAGGTAACTAACTGTAGTTCCACGATTTCACCGATGATAAGAAGGACTCACCTCTACGAATGCCAAAAGGGTTCTACGTATACTCAATACTTGTTGGATGGTGCTTGTGTGCCGTAATATGGCTAAAGTGATATTTTATTCCCGAAAGCATCATCCACATTCGACAAGTTGAGTCTTTTTGATGATCGGTAAAGCTCGGATCAAGGTGAAGTATTTGATGATTTATTGGAAGATGTAAGTCCCACTGTTTGCGTTGATTAATTATGAAACGTTATAAACAATGGGGTTGGAATCAGTGAAAAAACCTAGAAAAGTACTGTGGAGTTCAGTGGAATTTTAATGAAATATAAAAAATTTCCAAAAAAAGAATTTTTTTACAATTTTTCCATGGATAATTCTTCTTATTAACACTGTTCATCTTCCAACCAAGTTTCATTTCGAACAGATAAATATTAATTAGTAATTGAAAAATCAAAATTTCAAATGACTGTAGCACAAAAACGATTAGGCAGATTTGGCCCATTAACGAACTTAACCGTGATATTCAGGATCTTAACCTAACCTGAAAATTTCGAAACTCTAGGTCCTTTCTTTCGAGGGTTACAGCGCACTCGGCCGGACGGACCGAATCAATTTTGACCACGGATTCTTCATCAGTGAGTCCAACCTATTTGTTTGAGACCAATTTCGGCTCAAAATTCGAAAATTACAGACATCGTGACGAAATGATAACTCGCTGTTCCCCAGAACAAGCGCGTAAAAATGACAGTTCAAAGGTTCATACAGAATTTCCTAACGATATTGTGATCAGAAGATCACAGAATATTGAATAGGATTTGAAGAAAACAAATTACTTTTTTTCAAATCGTTCCAATGGTCATCATGAAGTTTTTATTAGCATTTTCAAACAAGCTGCCAAATTTCATCATATATGATTGCAATAATGTTTTTCGAGTTAGTCCGAAAAAACGATATCAAGAAATAACCACGAGATTTGACATATTTTTTCACAATATCTTCGAAAATCATTATCGTATGACTGACATTTTTTCCGAATGTAATGGAAAAAAAAATTTTCAGGAAAAATTTTGGAAAAACATTTCTTCAAAATTTACTGACTGCATGATCTCGAAAAATTCTTCAGAAAGTTGAAAGTTTTATGCTCCAACTAACTGCCAAGTTTCAATTCAAATGCGCTTCAGTATTTCCCGTAATATCATGGAAATAACCTCAAAACTTCAAATAGCTATAACTCCGAAATATTCGACCCATTTTGCCCATTAACAACCTCATCCTTTGCATTTTAAAATGCAACCAACCCTCAACCTCAAGTCAATAGATTTCTCCGTACGTCGAAAATTACAGACATTCGGACGAAACGACACACTGTTTTCCAGAAAATCAGCGCAAAAATCGCGATAGAATTGAATTCTGTCTGGACGTCCGTATGTGCTCTCACGTTCGAAGGAAAATATCCATTTCAGTCTAACCTTTCAGAGTTTGTCTGATAAATTCGTTAATGTACACAATATCACTGTAATGTTTCAGATTAAGACCACGGTTCATTTTATTGATCGTTTTCATTGTTCCAATATTGTTCATTAGGCAACTTGTTTCCTAGAACCTGCCTTTGACAATAAATAGTTTCAATCCTGCAATCTACTCGGGCGATTCCTAAAAATAGCAATTTTCAACTAATTTTCAATAGTTCTATTCTTTGATGTTGTTGAAAATCATACTTTGGATGGCCTTTTAATATTCGTGAATAATAACCAAAATAAAATCAGCAACATTCAGTGAAGCTGAAAAAGATATGTTACGAGATTGTGATCAAATGAATTCATCATTTTCGTTGAATATAGGTATTTATTCCAATTCTATTTATAGTTTGAAAAAGCCAAAATTCCATAGATATTATATTCGGATATGAATGATTCCATTCACTTGCATCAACAAAAACGAACCGGATATAAAAAATAGGTTGATTAGCAAAAACGGGAAATCCGCAACATCGTGGAAATAATTTCCATAACAAAACTAACGCAGAAAATAACAATTTGCCAACCGACAACCTCTCGAATAAAAACACATCAATATTCATGAGGACTCATGATTCAAATCTGGGTAAAAGAGCCTGTATCAGCATTGCCAGCTATAGTTCATCAAAGATTTCGTGGATTTAGTCCGTTCGGACTGTATTTCTTGAATTCAGAGTGCTGAAACTTCCTCTCGAAGTATTAGTGTTGACATTATCGTTCTTTTGGTGCATGAATCTTTTATAACTTCGAGTGGAAACGCATACATTTTGAAACCACTTCATAATAGGGGTACATATTCAAAGCCTACATCCAGAATTCGGGGTTTCCCTTTTGGAAACGGAATTATTCAATATATACATTTTTACGCGCATCTTCTAGGGGTATGTCTATAGTTTCCGAATTTTGAGCAGAAAATGGTCCCAAGCGACTAGATTAGACTCACTGATGACTACTCCGGTGTCGAAATCGATTCTGTCCGGCCGGCCGTGAGTACGATGAAGGAAAACCCTATCAACTTGAACCAATTATACAGGGTGATACTAGATATTAACCTTTTTCTCCAAAGCCAGTTCGAGTGGATGTCTCAGTTTTTTCCTTAGCTTCCATGTATAGAAGGTTCAGTAGAAGGTGTTGAGTTTGAAGGAAGTCAATCTCGAACAGTCTACTGAATTTCACCTCAATAAAATGTTTTTATAATTATTGGGGAAAATGTACCTATGTCAAATTTCAGATCTAATGATGATCCTGCCATTAAAAAATATATAAAATATTTATATTTATAAGGCTATCTTTCAATCGTATGGTCCCCACGAAAGTCTTTATTGAACTTCATTCACAAATTCGGCCTTTGAAGTCCAAGTCCAAACCTAACCCACAAATATCTCCAATATGTTTTCGGAATTCATTGTGTCTACTGCTTGTCTCTCGACCGATTCTTCACGGGTAGTCCGCGAGTAACTGTAGGTACATCGTTCGATGGTTAATATATGGTTCCTTGGAAACCCAAAAAACAACTCCTAAATATGGGCTAAGGCTATTGGTTTCTAAGATACAGGGAAGATACAGATAGACCTTTGGATGTCTAAAACTCATGAACATATTCGCTTCAAATTTGGGAGGGGGTTGCCGTCTCAGGCCAGCGAACTGTTTATATTAACCATACCGAAATAGTACAGACCAGGACTAGGAAATTTCTATTTCTACTTCCAGGTCCAATGGAGCACTCTGTATACATGGAATATGAATTTGTCGTAACTATCATCAAATTCTGCATGGATTTTTCTTTTGAATACTGTTTTCCACGTGAGCGGCAACCCAAACGTATTTTTTTTTATTCAATCGGAAACTATTAAACGCTTCTGATTTTTGAGATTATTGGTTTTGGAAGAAATTTGGAATGGCTTCAAGTTCTATACCGTTCAACTTACTCGTTCCAGATTTAGAGAGTATTGTCATCCTGAGCCATCGAACTGTTCATATGAACTCTACCGATATAAAACAGACCAGGACTTGGAAATTTTGTTATTCACTTCCAGTTCTAATGAAACATCCTGTACAAGTTACCTATATCAATTTATCATCTGATTTCGCATAGATTTTTCTCTCAAATCCTTTTTTTTCCATGTAAACGGCACACCAACCATTGATAATTTTTTTTCGGAAATAATTTAACCCCCCTGATTTTTGAAAGCAGGAAAAGGGCGATATCGTAGAATGTTTGGTACTTTAGATCTGCTCAATTAGGATATCTTCCATAATATCCTCTTACGTTGTACGTCAATTCGAAGTCCAGAAACCATTGAGAATTACCATATCCCAAAAGAGAAATTGTAAGAACCAGCAACAAAATTTAATTGATTAGAAATGTTGAGAGTAAACAATACCTCGAATATAACTGGGTGAATTATTAGAGGCCAGAGTTCGTTTTTTTCGAAACATTTTTCAGTACGAATGGTTGAAAAAACTCGTAAGAACACGCAACGTTGCCACTTTTTCATATTCAAAAATTTCCGGAAAAAATAAAACTGAACTGGAGTGGAAAATGGAAAAATAACTAACATTGCACATTCTTGCTGGAGAATTAAGTACATCCCAAAAAAAAATAGAAAAAAATACTCACTGAAGCCTGCAGAACGACACCCTGTTTTCTCTTATAAACGTCGAAATTTTTCCAAATTCTAATATTTAAGGAGCCCATAGGCAATGTTTAAGCATGGTTTAAGACCAGGTCCAGCGGCCTGACCTTGAGATATAAGCCAGGTTTGATAACATTTAAAAGTGGCTGTGTTGCCAGCTGTAATTTACTACCCCGTGGTGTTATTTCCTCTTAAATTAAACATTTCTCTCGTCACTAGTTTCAGGCATGTATTCCATAAAGAATATTATGCTGGGTGGTAATTATTTCCGATGGAAAAAGAATTAATGGTACAGTATTCGAAAGAAAAATCCATGCAGAATCAGATGATGGTTACAAAAAATCGATATTTTATGTACAAAGTATTTTATTAGACCTACAATTAGAAATCGAAATTGTCTAGACCTGATGTTTACTACTATGCTATGGTTCATGTGAACAGTTATATGGCTTGAGATCACAATACCTGCCAAATTTGAAGCGAATACATGTGCGGGGTCGTGTGTTCTGTGAAATCAAACACGCAATAAAGAAAAGGGATTAGCCTGTTAATTTTTACTCTCGAGTGTTACAACGAAAGTGAATTCGAACGGCAATAAAATTCTTCTTGTTGAAAGACGCAGGCTAACAATTCTTGTTGTAAATCTCCTGGAGTGTTGACAGGTGGTTCTTCGCTGACGCCGGGCTGGGGTCGGTCGTGTCGGGGGCGCTTCCGTCGTCGAGGGTGGTTAAAAACCAGATGTTGATGCGTTGGATCTTCTTGAATTTCTTCGCCTTGACACGGATAAAGATGTATGCAAATGTCGGGTCAGGAATGCAGCGTATAGATAGTATATGTTCTTAGCGGTGACGTGAACGGTGAATGCAGATGGATTGGAGTCATTTTTGAGGGCGGAGCGAAATATATTCATACGATTTTCGGAGCTTTGAATTTCGTGTTTCGGCTCCGGCCTTTTTTCCGTTTTTCTTGAAGTGGATGAATTCGCTACACATGCAATAATGGTTCACGAGTTATAGCTATCTAGATGATTTGCCGAATCAAATATCGAAAAAAATCAATAATCAATAAAATATCCTATATTTCAGAAACGAATAGCGTTAGCCCGTATTTAACTACCTTCTGGCTTTCCAAGGTACAATTTATTCACCATCAAATGAAGTACAGTTACTCGCGGACCAACCTGTATACACTGTAGCATTGAGAGCATGCCGTTTTCAGCTGAGAATCTGAGGTTTTTCATTTCCATACAATTTCAGCATTTAAAAAAGAAATATATGTACTTAGTTGAATCATATCTTGTCGTCAGAAGAATTGGTTCGTTTCAAAAGATCATGTAGAAAAAGACTAGGTTCTGAACGATTCAAAACTTGAATAATAGGTTCGAAATCCTAGGACGACGGATATCAGGGAGATAACCTGAAACTGAAATGAAAGCATCAGAGGGATATGTGCTTCCTGAAAGCATTTTCGCAGTGATATCTTCGTCGAGAAAGAAGATAAAACCGGGCTTATGTTCACTCTATTCCTCGTAGGAGGATGTAGAAGCAATTTTCATCATGTCGATAAATAAATGGAACAAAACTAAACCATTCTTTGGAAACTCGGACACCTTCTCGTTTCCCATGGTTCATAATTTTTGTAGAACTCATAACCCTTCATACCATTTATTTATCAACAATTGGAAATATTTCAATGGCTGGTAATATTAATTCAGTTCCATTCAATTGAGTTAATGATTTCTAGTTGGATGCTTCTTTACAATGAGCGTTGATTCGAAAAAACATCATGCATATGATAAACTTCGCGGAACCCCACTAAAATAAACAGTATATTCTGAACAGAAAGGATTGAATATTATGTTTCCGCTGATTCTACCCGGTAATAATTCATATTCATATAATAAATTCAAGTGTGTGTTCATTTATTCATTTTTTGTTTGCTCTTTCCCCTTTTTAGTCCAGGCGATCCCCTTTATATTCAAAACCAGAGAGTCTGTCAAAACAAAATATACAGAATGTTCCTAAATTGGAGATACAAACGAAAAGGGGAGACTTCAAAAAAAACCCTGAATTATGAGACCGAAAACTTTTCGTTTTACAGATAGAGGGTCTTAAAGTTTGAATTTTTTTCGGGTTTTTCTCTCATCAGAAAATTCACACCATGAGACTTGCCAATTCTTATTGCAAATCTACAGGGTGATACTTTTTCTGGAACACTGTCCGCTGTTTTCCTTCAGAACTCTTGCGTGAGCCACTGTTAGTTTGAAAACTTGTGAATAGAAGCTTTGTTGTTATACTAAACGTTATGGTCCCCTTTCTTGTTGTATTCGCTACTGATTTGCGTTGAATGAAATTATAGATATTTTCCTGATCTGCAGCATTTTTTGTCTTCTGTCAGTTTGTGCGATGTGATTCTATGATGAAATTGTTTTTGTATCTTTTTGAATTGTATTATTTTTTCAAGCATTCATTTGTCATTGAACATGTAGAACAGGACTCATTATATGTAATGTAAGTTGAACTATGGCTTCGTTATCAAGTAAATATTATTTTTATTATTATTATTCCAAGGTTAGATTGGCTGACGATCAGTAATAACTGTGAAAGGTGTCATTCTCCTTGGATCCGCTTCTTCTGTGTACATGTTCTGGTTGATTGGAGGATTAGCTCTGATCAAGGTGGAATATTTGTTGATGTTTCGACGGATATTCCTTCCTTGTGATTATTTTGCTATTATTATTATTATCATAATCCTTCTTCACAAACTTCGTTCTAGAACAGTCTCGTTATATGTGCCGTAGATGAAAGAACAGAGTGTTGAAATCTTATTATCATTATCAATTTGATCATTATTATTATTATTATTATTATTGTTATTATTATTCGCCTTTAGAACAACGGCCATTTTTGTTTCCCAGTCACAATGGAGCAGTGGTCGGTCGAGCAACGCGTGCTTACATACATAAGCTTAACGAGCTTTTCGCGTTCATTTCAACATCGGCCGGCATGGAGTTAGCCCTAGCTTTCCATTATGAATTGGTTTAAAAACTTTCAAACTACGGGCAACATAATGAAAAAAACATCACCAGGTCTTCCGCGACACCCGAAAAAATTGAGAGAGTGAAAACAGCTGTAGTTGCCAGCCCAGGACGTTCTGCTCGAAGTCAGGTGGTTGAATTACGCACGAGACGTGAGACGGTTGGGAAAATTTTGAAAATGGATTTAAAGTTTCATCCGTACAAGATTGTGTGTGTGCAGTAATTGAAAGAATCTGACTACCCCCAACGGTATTATTTTGGATTGTGGTTTTCTATGGAGGAGCTTCATGTACAGAATAGAAAATTGCCTCAGGAAAGAAGGATGTCACCTTTCTGGCCGTAAGGCCAATATTTTAGAATAGTGTGTAGAAATTCATTTTGCTCTAATTCTTATTTTCGGGGATATGAGGCAAAAATATATCATATATACTGATATTCCCTCGGTATCATATTCCTGCCATAACTCAAAAACTACTGATCCTGTCATGATGAAAATTGGTAACTAGTCGGCAAATGCTGATGCACAAATTCGTATGAAACTCCATGGTGATCATGTCTGTGAAAAAATCAAATTAGTTCTGGCGAAGATTATGAACATGCGCGAAAAATCTGCTTGCCCTTGTCAGTGCATTCCTAAGATTTTTATGTACTGAATTTTCAACTCTATATTCACATTGGAATAAATTAGAACAGATGGATGCATATTATGGATCTACATGTACACACAATATCGATATTCAGCAATGATAACACAAGCAGTGAAGCAATCTGATAAATTGTCAATATTAGTTTTCAGATAAAATGTACAAGAACTTCAGCTGAGATATTAAATTTTTATCGATATCCTCATACATCATAACACGCAATAGATATCAGCTCTAACGGGACTCTTGTTCATTATAATATCCACCCAAATTATTCTTTTTTCCCTACAGAAAATGTTTACTACTAATATCTACCACTAGAGGTCAAATTATTTCCGGAAATTTTTTCGACCTCATGAATATTTCGAAAATTATCCCGACTCAAAGACGAGGAATAATTTTCAAAAAATATTCATGAGCGAGAAAAAATTTCCGGATTTAATTCGACCTCGTGTGGTATTCGGTAAAAAAATTCCAGACCAAATGTGTGTATTTCCAACAACAATCAATTTTCGTCTTCATCAAGTACTTGCAAAACATATAAGGTATTGTCGACTTGATTATTTAGTTACCAGGACAGAGACAGGCTAAGTCATTCCTCTCACACTCAACGAGCTGGATTAAAAAAGCTCTCTCACTTAGCAAATTGGAACTGAGAAAACTGACAGGCATACTCACGGGACTGTGAATTATCATCTTCGGAACATGGTGAAGGTTCCTGATGATACCTGTCGCTTCTGCCAAGAAGCCACTGAGACAGCGGAACACCTGCTATGCAGATGTGAAGCTGTCCTCTGGAGAAGGCTGCGGCATCTTGGCTCCTGTTTCTTAAAACCGGAACAAATAATGGGTGTAGCACCCAGTAAGGTAGTAAAGTTTATCGAGGCCTTGCTACCTGACTGGTAAACAGCGCGGGGTTGCACAATAGATCTTTAGGTCAAGGTGTCAGCCAGGTTAAGCATAGCCTCATCGCCCCTCCTCTAATCTAATCTACCATGGAAACTCAATGAAACTCTGAGCTAGAAATTATTTCTTCTTGAATTTGTCAAAAACAGCAAGATGTAGAAAAATGTCTCGCTTAGGTCAAGAAAGTGAAGAAATTATTCGCCAGAAGCATGTATGGAAGCAGTTTATATACTTTTGCGCAGAAAAAGCGTATGATTTCGACAGAGCGGATATACCTGTGGAAAAACTGGCGCTTATTCTTGAAGGCTATGCCTTCAACATGCAAAAAAAAAACTCCGCAGACTACAAGGAGAGTGTAATCAAAGTTCTATGGAACTCTACAGCTTAGCAGTTGCAGGAATATTTTTTCGAAAGTTATAATCGCAAATTTAATCCGTTCTCTGACATTATAAACGTCAAAAAAATTTTCCAGTTTAATTCGCTGTTGGGTACCCACGAGGAAATAATTTCCACTAGAATTCATCCGTTGCGATGGTGATCTGTCAGAAATACACGTTCTGAATTCTTAAAAATCACATGTGTGGAATTTTCTGCTTAATTTTATTTTTTGGACCGACTTGGAAAATATTGAGGTGGAATAAATCTTCGTTTTTGCAAACCGCTTCAGCCAGATAATGAAATGGCGAACCTGGCCTTATTTTGCATCTGATCTTACATGATTTGTCATTGCATCTGATCGGGATTGATATAATCTGTAGTTTATTGATAATAACGAGGTTAATTAGTTATTAATTATTCGGTTCTTGGAAGTAATTTCTTTTATCTATAGTTATATTAATACCTACATTTTATGGCCGATAAAAACATTTTAGTGCATGACAAACATGAAAACTGTCTATCAACTGACATTTTATGATCGAAATAAGGAGATAAGTTCATGAAAGCATAATTATAGTATAATGGTATACCTACTTTTCCGTTCCTTTGGGATATTTTTCCATAATTCATAACAATACGTACCACCAAAGGACATGGAAACATTGCATAAGTGACATCTGATGAGAGATATATTTGCGCGCATGTTTTAGGGGAACTGCGTGCTATCGTTTTGTGCAAATGTCTGTAATTTTCGAATTTTGAGCCGAAAATGGTCTCAAACGACTAGGTTGGACTCACTGATAACGAATCCGGTGTCAAAATCGATACTTTCCGGCCTCCCAGCCGTCACCACGAATAAGAGTGTACGGAAGATTCTATCGACTTGGAAATTTCAGAATGAGTTGCGTTTCAGAATATGAAGGTTAAGTTCGTTAGGGGGCAAAATCGGTTGAACGGTTTTATGAGTTATAGCCATTTGAAGTTTTGAGATTAATTTCCTGATATTTCTGGAACTACTCATACGATTGTTACTGTCACACTGCTGGTGAATTCTGAAAAAATTGTTTTTCGAAATTTTTTCCTTTCGGAAAATATTCATCGAATCCAGAAAAAACTTCTGTTTCTACCTTGAAAATTATATTTTACAGCCGTGTACTAAATTTCATTTCGATACATTCATAATTTCTGGAGATGTTGGGAAAAAATATAAACAATTTCGTGGCCTTTTTTTCGATATCGATGTTTTTTTGGGATAAACTCAAAAATCCTTATGTAATCGGAATGAAACTTGGCAGCTAGTTTAAAAATACTGATGGAAAACTGTGCGAAATTTCATGATGATCGTGTTATCAAAACAATTTGAAAAAAAATCAAATATTGTTTTTGTAAATATTCAATATTCAATAATCGTCTGATCATATCATCTTCATGAAACTTCGAACTGTCATTTTTCGATAAAATACTGGATTTCAATAGAAGACTTCGGCGCAAGTGGCCAACCCACAATTTTCTTCACAAATTTACTATCACTGGGGAACGAGAATTTCAGGACAATTTCTACATGATAAGGTTCGCTTTATTTATAAATTTCCCTGAAAGATGCCTCGGCTCTTCAAACAAGATAATTCCTTCCAAATATAGGTTTTTGTTAGGCTGAAATTCGAGTTGGGATTCCTGATTTCATATTAATATAGTGTCAAGTTCAAAAAGGATATGTTCCGCAAATCAACTTGGTTACTTCGGTTGTCGGTTTTCCGTTCTGTAAATATGAAATATTCGGTTGGTTCCTGAAAAAAAAGGGTCATTACAGAATTTGATTGATGAAAAGGCAATATTTCTGTCACCAGAACATAGACATATTAAGTCTATGCACCAGAACGACAATGAATGTTTTATGGTAACATATCTATAGCATCAAACAATCTTTATTAAATTAACCTTATGATCCATTGACTATACCTAGTACTTTTTCCATTGATGGTTGTTGTCTCTTCTATGTTCAATGGATCATAAAGTAAATAAAGATTGTTATATGCTAGGGATATAGTACCGTAGAACATTGACTATCGTTCTGGTGACAGAAAGAACGTTTTTTCATCAATCAAATTCCGTAATTAACCTCTTTTTCAGGAACCAACCGAATATTTCATATTTACGGAATGGAAAACCGGCAACCGAAATAACCAAGTTGATTTGCGGAACTTATGCTATATAAATTTGACACTATCAGCATGAAATCAGGAATACCAACTTAAATTTCAGCCAATCAGAGATGATCTCAACAAAACCCTATATTTGGAAGGAATTATCTTGTTCGGGGAGCCGAGGCATCTTTTACGGATATTTATAAATAACGCGAACCTTATCATGTCGAATTTGTCCTGAAATTCTCGTTCCCCAGTGATAGTAAATTTGTGAAGTAAATTGTGGGTTGGCAACTTGTCCGAACTCGTCTATCGCCGATCTAATCTGTTTTTTCGAAAATATTGCAAAAATAAAATTTTAGATGGTTATATCTACGGAATCATTGGGTGGATTTTACACCTTCGCCCATTCGTTGCCAGAGCGATCATCTCCATTGAACATGCGCGCAAAAGCTGCTGCCTTCACGGCAGTGCTTCTCTAGGTTTTTTTATGAAAATATTGGATTCGAATTAATGTTACTCAATTGATTTCAATAAATATTGTTCAGATCTATTAATAGCCTTCAACAACTATGAGACCCATTTCAATTCGATTTTTATTAACGTAGATTTCATAAAAAATGGGCGAACATCTACTGAGAATCAACATCATAGGTAGGTACTGAGGAAATATAAATATATTGAACGATACCGATATGCATGTAATAAAACTAACTATGCAAGAGGGGCGTATATAATGTTTATTCAGCTTTCATATTCTCATATATGCGAATTTTGTTCTGAAATTTATATCTCTATTGGGTACAATATTCGGTTCGAAAATGAAACATATCAGTTGCCGCCTTGATGTTCTCAATTTCTGATATGTATTCTGAAGAGGGCTATAAAACTATTGCTTCTTGCAATGTTAATGTCTTGTACTCAGTCAAAGGAGTGATAACTAATAAAATTTTATTTTCCTCTCGAATTGAATGTAACGGCATACTATGTATAACGATCATCAAATATAAATCCTCCCGACGAAATGTTCGAATGATAATAAACAACCTTCGAACAAAAATAAATCTAATTGGATACAGAAATCCATGAAACTTACTTCAGTGAATCAGTTCAAAAAATTCCAGTCAGAAGCTATCAATCAATCTGATTTTTATCGAGAAATTAGATCAGTTTGTCTGAAATACTTACATTACATTGATTTGATGGGATCGCATTATTAGACTGTTCATTTCCGAAATGTGCTCGACAAAGTAGCACTTTCTTTCCATCTGAGATCTTAGAGGATATTACCAGAATAGTTCGTTCAAATATATTGGAATACTCTAACCTATATCAACTTCCGGTCAAGAAAAATAGGTACACATGTAAATGTCCAAAATTTCCGAAATTGCTTAACAAATCTAAGTAGAATTAACGATGATATTTTAAATCTGTTCACTAACTGTTGAATGCCAACGTTCAAATCATGCCAAATTTCGTGAGGATCGTATAGTTGAAAGAAAAAAAATGACTAGATGATGTAGTAAGAACCATTCGACTTTTCACTAACAGCTTCTATATGAAAATTCCACTTTAGAATTGTTTCAGTGTGAATTATAAAAATAAAATAATTATATAATAATAATAATGATAAGTGTAGAATAACCAATGCACCCTGATCATCTCTGCAGAGTGAAAAATTAATACACTCCCTTTTAGCGCGCATGTTCTGGGGAACAGCGTGCTATCGTTTTGTCCAAATGTCTGTAGTTTTTGAATATTTAGCCAAAAATGGTCTCAAGCGTACGGAGGAATCTTGGAATGGAAACTTCAGGGTTGTTTGTATTTTCAAATGCGACGGTCAAGTTAATGAGCAAAATTATTGTTTCGCAGTTAAAGCCATTTGAAGTTTTGAGGATATTTCCCTGATATTTCGAGAAAAACTGAAGCTATTGAATTGAAATTTGGTAGTTGAGCATAAGGACCTTAAACTTCACGAAATTTTGTTGAGATCAATCTGTCAGTAAATTTTGAAAAAAGTTTTTTCAAGATTTCTAGCGACAAAATTTTTTTCTCGGTAACTGTTCATAACATTCGAGATAAATTTTGATCATACCTTGAGCTTCATATTCCACAGCAGCTTACTGAATTTCAGTTCTATAGAATCATAATTATTGGAAATATCGTGAAAAATATGTGAAAATTTGTGGTCTTCTTTTGATATCGTTGTTTTTTTTTAAATAACTCAACAAATACTAATTCAATCATAATGGAACTTGGCGGCTGACGAACAAATTTGTGCGAAAATTCGTGGTGATAGTGTCATTACAACAATTCGAAAAAAAAATTTGAAATTTTTATATTTCGAATATTCAATATTCTGTGATCTTCTGATCATATTATCCTCATGACATTCTGTATGAAGCTTCGAACTATCATTGTTCGATAAAGTGCTGGATATCAATTCGAACTTATCTGTATTTTTGGAAATATTGGGAAAATAAAAGTTTGAATGGGTGTATCTGCGGAATCATTTGGTGGATTTTACCCATCACGAATTCGGCCCGCGTAATTAAGGTCCGAACCTGCTTTACAAATATCGAGTTTCTAAGTTGTTTCTTCCGAAAGTTATTGTGTTTTCACAATAACTTCTGGAATAGCTGCTTTAATCCATCTGCATTCACTGCAACAGAGGAATCATCAGCAAATAAAGGTATACGGATTAATTTGGCTACTGAATTATAGTTGTTTAATGATTCGAAGAAGAGTTTCCTCAAATTCGTTGGAAGGTCGTTAATAAACAACAAAAACAAAAGTGGACCCAGAAAAGATCCTTGAGATACACCGAACTCCAGCATATGCTCGCTAGAAAAGTACTCGTTAGTTCTGACAGACGCGACCTTATCCTCTAGATAACCAGTACAAAAACACGCCCTTGGAACCTGAATTATACAGTTTGTTCAAAATAAACTGCGAGACTGTCAAATAATCTCGATAAGTCGAAAAATAATCCCGCGACATGTGACCCTTTGTCCAGGAATTCATAGACAACAAAACAAACATGAACAAAATTAATGTCACCAGTTTGGATGAGCGGCCTGATCTACGACTATGAATTCAAAATTCATCTGGGTATGCCATCATTCTGACAAACACTATTCCCTCAAATAATTCCGAAAAGGCACTTAGGATAGGAATAGGTCTGTAAATCGAAATATCTCTCAGATCATCTTTCTTATAGACCAGAATACCAATTTTTTTTTTGAGGAGTTGAGGAAACACTCCAGTGCTTACTGACAAATTAATGATAAATTATGAAGCCATTTTTTGGGGGTTTGAATTTAGGAATGACTGACGGACTAATTTTCGTTCGATTCCTCAATCTGACATACTCGCAAACAATATTACTTTTTATAATTCCCGAAGTTCTCTAATTTAAAACTAATAAAACAAGACTGAAGAATATGTCGGCAGTGCTGAAATTCTGTTTCATCTCTCATAATGGGAAGAGCACCTCAGTCGCACTAACACCTGCTTCAAATACTTTCAAAGGAGAATTTTCCCTTTGTAATAATGCCTTTCATTTCCCCGGTGATTTCAGAAAGGTCAATTGGGCGTAACTTTTTCTAATGAAAAAGTTGCAATGGTCCACACTTTTTAGTGAAAGCCGACCAATCGAGTATAAACACTGGCCGTCAGCTATCGTTGATTAAAACTCGGAACAGTTCTTTTCTGAAAATCAAGGCTGCTTTTCCGTACGTTTGATGCCAATGGAGAAATCAAGCTGATTAAAGCTCATGGGTTATTCAATTCAACAGGAAATGAGGGTCTGATAGCTGACAATCCAAAATGTTCTTCACAGTTATTTTGACTTCAGCTATATCGTTCTTGTGACGAAATGCAAAATACTGTTTGAGACAATGGAGAAATCAAGCTGATTAAAGCTCATGGGTTATTCAATTCAACAGGAAATGAGGGTCTGATAGCTGACTGACAATCCAAAATGTTCTTCACAGTTATTTTGACTTCAGCTATATCGTTCTTGTGACGAAATGCAAAATACTGTTTGAGACATAGAGACCTAGAGTTTTGAGATTTTCAGGTTAAGCTTTGATTCTAAATATCTCGCTAGAGTTCGTTAATGAGCCAAACCTGTCGAATGGATTTTTTGAAAATTATCATAATTCATTTAAATTTCACTGAAATTTCGAAGTCGCAAATTCGCAATGTGAACAAGCGCGTAGAAGGTGCTGACTTAACGTCAGTGCTTTTCTAGTTTTCGGATATAAAATTATAGTACCAGAGCGACCAAACATCACTAGTTTTAAGTTACAATAAAAAGTATTAATAAACATTTAATAATTGTATTGGTGAACTTCAAAGCACAATCCTATCTGAAAACAGAATTTCATCCACATTATTCGATGCGTTTTTGAAATTTGTCCAGCAAAGAGATCGATACAAGCTCATTCGCCATTTTGCAACATCGCGAATTTCCACCTTATTTCACAATCTTCCTTCTGTTAAACTGCATTCTTGAAATTAAACAACTATATAATATTATGCAAACTAGAAGAACAGAATTCTTTCTAGATAGAATATTCCATTCGAATCGTGAGAGGAGTCTCCGAGATATTTTTTTAATATTTATTGATATGTACCTGCATAAGAGTTTGGCTCGTTGGAATTGATTAGGAATATTCGGATGTAAATTCAAAGGCAACTACATGATACCTAATGATAGAAATTCAACGAACTTTTCCACGAACATTGCATGAATTTAGAGGCAGAACATAATGGATTCATTGAGAACTAACACTATATGTTTCAAAATTGTACAATATACGCATGTTTCCATTCGAAAAAAGTATGGACATGTACTGTTGCAAAATTCGAAATTTTGTGCCATTGTCCAAAGCCCCAGCTATATCTCGATCACTCATACAGGCACTGAACCCATTCAACGCTGCTTACCTCTCGGTTAAGAGCATGTCCACTTTCATCTAAAAAAAAGTATGGACCGATAATTCTTCGCGATCACATTGCAGCCGATCACTATTGACGGATGAAGGGGTTTCTGATGCTTTCATTTGGGATAGCGACAATTTTGCTTATTCACGTGCCCATTAAGATGAAAATGAGCATCATCGGAGAATAAATTTGAAATAAATTAAAAGAATAAGATGTTGAATAGTTGAAAGCGCTCAATGGCTTGGTTCACGAATTCTAGTCTCTGAATGGTATTCTGGGGTTTTAGTTCTTGCACCAATTGAATTTTATAGGAGTGCAGCTACAGATTTTTGTGCAAAATGTGGTGGAGCGATGATCTATACACGTGCAAAACACTTGCACTCTTCCGAATGGACAGGTCGGGATCATCACGAACAGACTGATTAGTCCGTTCCACGTTCTCTTTTGTTTTTGATGACCTTGGTCGTCCGGATTTAGGTTTACCTAGTGTTGAACTGGTCTTCTCAAAATTCTTCACCCAATTCCCAACGGGAGGAACGCTTGGTGCATCATTTAAGTGACGTAAACCTCGATCATTGCAGAAATTTCTGCACGCAATAGTCGCAGAATTACCGTTTTTGTAAAATTCGCGCACGCACAGCTCGCAGTCCACTCCCGCGAAAAGCCAGGGTTCCGATTACCATAACCCTCGCGCCACACAGATGCCTTGTGTTCACACAGTAAGCTATGAGGGACACTATTATTTGATTTACTACTATTATTTATTATTATATTAGGTAGAATTGTCAACCTTACATAGTTATCTAACAGAAAAATGAACCTAACCTAACATTTATTGAAGATACAGAGTGGAATGTGTCAAACTTCCATGATCTTCCAACTGAATTTTTTAAAGTGAATGGAGTTCAGCTTAATCCAATATTGTGACGTTCACGAAACTGTTTTAGCTCGTACTACATATGAATTTAAAAGAGAATAGAATAAAAAATCAACCTGACTATTACTGAGAGTGTTTAATCATACCTGGTATAGTACCTGGTATAGTCTGAAATGAATTAACCACCTGTAGAATTGGCATAGCTCATCAAGTTTATCTGGTGAATCCGATCCCATCATTTCCACGCAGGATTTATGTTGATAATACGATGATCTGTTCGAATAGATCAGCAAACACAAATGGTATGTGATTAATTCAGCGATTGTTTGTTTGGCCATTGATTAGTCTGGTGCTAATATATAGAGTTGATTGAAATCAAATGCAAGCATTATTCCGCAGGTTTGTCTCTTATTGAAATGTTGATATTTCGTCTCGTACTTGAATATCGAAATTAATTCGCCCAGATAAATCCTAGTCATCGGAAATGTTCGTTCCCGAATAATCTTTCGTATCAGATCCTCCGCCATTTTGAAACAAATTAAAAATTTTGCTGTGGTAAACCCGTCAATTTTCCGGTCATGAATATATTGCTTCGATATTTGCATTAACTTACTCCATGTACTTTCCTTAACAAAATAAAATCAGTCGCAGTTAGGCGGTATGTCATGGTTTGGAAGATATTAGCCCCCAAAATTTTGAATTGCTGCATCTTCAGAATTCTTTCTTCATACAACAACAAGCAGCCAATGCTTTCATATAATTCATATACAAATCATCTTCGAACCTTGAAGAAATGATTAGGGGTGATTCTCTCAAGAATGTTATGTTTCAATAAAAAAAATTGAAATTACCGTACAACCATTAAACCTCTTTTTTTTCAGATTATCACTCAATCTTGAAGTGAATTTTGGCATCAACGCCTTATCATCATTGGTGACGAAAGTATAAGACTGATAATTCAGTGGAGATGACCGCTTTGGCAACGAATTTGAACATGCGCGCAAAAGCTGCTGCCTTCACGGCAGTGCTTTCATAGGTTTTTTCGATAAACTACTGGATACAGATAAGATCGAATTTAAATCCAGTATTTTATCGAAAAATAGCAGTTCTAAGGTTCATACAGAATATCATGAAGATAATATGATCAGAAGATCACGGAATATTGAATATTCAAAAAAAAAATTGAATATTTTTTCAATTGTTCTGATGACACGATCATCACAAAACTGCACAAAGTTGCAAATCAGCATTTTCGTGCTTGCTGCCGAGTCTCATCCCGATTGAATTGGTATTTTTCGAGTTCATCCAGCAAAAAAAACTATATCGAGAAAAAAACCACGAAATTTTAATATTTATTCCCAATATCTCGCAAAATTATGGTTGTTTCAAAATGGACTTCAGTACACTGCTGTAAAATATGGTTTACAAGGTATGAGAGGAAGTTTTTTTGAATTCAATGAATCATTTCCGAAAAAAATTTCGAAAATTTTTTTTTTCAAAATTTGCTGACAGTGTGATCTCAACGGAATTCGGTAAAAAGTTGTGCGTTGTTATATTTCAACTAACTGTCAAGTTCCGATTCAATCGAATAAGTAGTTCCTGAAACCATAAACGAACTCAACAGCCGCATTTCAATGCGTGACCTAGTCTGTTTCAAGCTAGCTTGCTTCTTTCGAGAGTTATCGTGTCGTTAGTTGGCAGGACAGGATCAACCAAAAAATTCGATTCTCTGGTCCGTATGACAAAAAAAAGAATACCTTAAACCTAAATTTCAAGTTAGTCTGAATTGAAAATGCACCGATTGAGTTGGGCGATTAGTAATTTAAATTTGAATTATAGTAGAATGCTCACTACAGAACTGGCAGTAACTAGAAATCAAAAATTTGCATACAAAACCCACTTAATGCGTGGCGTCAGCAGTAAATGAATATAAATGGAATGCTAGGAAAAATTTTACACTGCGAAAAGCCGATTCACTTTCAGCATGGAATTGTCCGATTCGGTTTGTTGCATTATTTGAGTGAAATTGATATGCAATCGAATAAGTGCATTTGGTAATGGAGTAAATCCGACAGTTGGATATAAAAGAGTAATATTATTTCAAAACTGTAAAGCCAAACATCAAAACAAGCTGCAGTGCAGTATTAAAATCAAAATTTGTCTAGACCATATGTGTGCACATATTAATCTGAATAATGTTTGCTGAACAACAAAAACAACTGGATTCCAAATATAGTCGCAGGAAAAACAAGCGAACTTGATTTTGGATCAATAAATTGTAGTTATTGTACTAAATATTATCAAGAAATAGGAAACAGAAGATTGAAACTTAACTTATAGGGGGGAAATGTTTCACAGAAGTTTCCTTCGGCTTCTTCAGGCCATATAGGTATCATAGGGTATAATTGTTGTTAAGAAATTCGAAAGGTATTGAGAAGTAATCAATCTTCAATACTAGATTTCGTACTTTCGTCACTGAGTCTAAGTTTTTTTCAAGAAATTGCACGTTGCGCTTTTGACTTGGGTGGAATTGTTGCCCATTGAAATGTTGGTTTTTCTTTTCGCGGTATAAGCCGTCCTGATAATGTGCTGCAATGACAGTGATACGTCTGTGTCGTATATGGACAAATAGAAGGAAGGGAAAACGAAGAAGTCTAACTGATCAACCGAGGAGTACCACAGCTACTACAGATAGGCGATCCATGCATATGGCTCTACGAGACCGTTTTTCGGTTTTTTTATTCGATAAAATCAAAAAATAAAGTTTAGTGATCGACCTAAACGAAAATTTACCCCCCCTGAAAATTTCACAGTTTACACTTTGAAGTATGTAGATTTGAATGAACTAATAAAAAAATCCGTCCGTCCGCCGTCCGCACTCCAGGGCATTTCCCTGAAAGTGCTAAACCGAAATCCATGAAACTCGACCTAAAAAATTTTTACCCGGATGATTTCCGACTAGTTGTCCCTAAGTTACAAAGAAAAACGCAGCAAATTTCCAATAATCCCGAAAATTAATCATCGCATTCGGTTCTAAGATTAGAATTCAGTGGAATAACTGTTTAATTTTCATCAAGAATCGTATATCTAAAAGTAGATGAAAATATTGATTACAAAATTTTCAACACATATCGAGAAATTTTTAACGGATTCGATTATTATTTAATGAACAGAATGTGCAAATGCCCATTCGATATCCTCAACAATTTCATAATCGGAAGTAGTTCAAATTGAATATTTTTGGGGTTTCCGTCTCAATATCTGAAACATAACTACTAAAAATCGGATAAAAATTATTATTTATAGGAATCACCCTGCCGATTACGGGATTTAAGATTAAATATCTTCATGATGCTATTCCATATCTTAAATAAAACTTATATAATAATAGATCATTGGTTTTTACAACACAACAAATCCAATTCATGAAAAAATACATTTGAAAGATTGAAATCTCAATAAATACTCTTGTGTAACTGAATACTACTTTTACATGCAGAACGCGAATCAAGTAGCTTAATTTGAAATAATGAAGATTTCCAAAAAATTAGGTTGATCGGAGGTTTCCATCAGTTTTGGTTTGCGCAGTACAATGTGGATATCCGTTACTGGTTTCAAACGAAATTCAATATTTTACGTACTGAGAGTTTGAAATAAGGGTATAAAAGGTAATCAGCATATATATGATAAAACAAATTGGAGGGTATATGCAAAAAAATCAATAACAAACCGGAAAACTCATCAATTGTCGAGAATCTAATACTAAGGGTAGGAGCCTTACCGTCGGTTTCAGAAAACTTTTGAGTTCCGATCAACTCGTCGATTTAGGTTCGCATTCGATGGTTGGGTTAGAAATGCACTGAAATCGAGCACAGAATGCACTGTTGACTGACAATCAAGCCCTTGATCAGGCAATCAAAGTTTTGTGAAACCGGCCGTTAGACTAAGGTAGGAGCCGATGATCCACCTGTATTATAGTTCTATGATTCAATTCTGGAAAGCTTCAATTTTTCCAGCCAGGCAGGAATAAGAAATGAAACTAAACAGTTTTTGAATGAATATTCCGAAATGCAAGAGGCTTGATACGTCTGCTCGCGTTTCAGAATTTTCTTCAGAAAAACTTTGAATCCCGTTATAATATTTACTAGCCGATACAGGCGGACAATCTTGAAAATTGTTTTATTCCACTGTCAAACTTCTCAAATGTGGTACTCGCGACGACATGACATGACATGACATTAGATATATCTCGTGTATCCAATCATAAAAGAGGGCAATACACAGAGATACAATTCATTATCTTAGGTGAATGGATTATCTGAAGATATTGCTGAACATGTCAAAGATAATTCCAATTGTAACGTAGCTTTCAAAACCTACAGTTATCTTAGTTCCCTTGTGAAAATTAATAAACATCGGACAAATGAAGACAATAGATCTGGATTGCCCTATTGTAGATATTGGTCAAACAGAAAGGTCATTCAAGAAGAACATCCATGAACATCAAAGAAGCTACACATCGGACAAAATACCTTCAATATATGCTAACCACCTCAAATAATTCATGCATAATTTTAACAATAACTATGAAATTCTCCACGTTGAAACCAGAAGTTCAAGATTAACACTTCAAAATTTCCAAGAACATAGATCAAATGGCCCTCCAATGAAAAATGCCACCCTGAAGTTTCAGTCAAATAGTGTCTACAGAACAATGAGCAAAAATAAATTAAAGAGTCCTGCAGTTTGGTTAACTGGAGAGAGTTATTTTGCTCATTGTTCTTTGGACCCTATTAAATTTTGTCTGAAACTTCAGGGTGGCATTTTTCATTGAAGGGCGATTCGATCTATGTTTTTGGGAATTGACTCTGTAAATAATAAGTGCTTCATATTAATGTAATATTTCATGATTTTTTGTGGATAATCTTAGCAGTAAAAAAAAGTCTTTTCTTCATGGTGAAAGAAAGAAAACTGAAATTATGAAAGGGTATATCTGCGGAATCATCCGATAGTTTTTACTAATTCACCAATTCGGCATTCGTAATTAATCTCCAGACTTACTCTACAATTATCAAGCTACTGAGTAGAGTCTTCCGGGAGTTATTTTGTTCACTATCAGTGGTTAGGCCGGCCGTAAACACATTAACTTTAGGAATAATCGACATAGGGAATATTTTTGTAGAGTAGGTTTTCAGTTCAATTAAGAAGGTTGAATGCTTGAATGGGTTGAATTCGCCAATTATTCTTTATATAGTTATACCCATTCAAAATTTTGGATCGAATTGCCATCTAGTACTTAATCAAAAATTAATTAATCATAATTAATCATTTCGTCGCGATTTCTGTAATTTTTGAATGAAGCAGATGTACCCTTTCAAAATTTCAGTTTCCCGAGATTTCCAAAAATATAGATCTAATCGCCCTTCAATGAAAAATGCTACCTCGAAGTTTCAGCCAAATAGGGTCTACAGAACGAGGAGCAAAATAACTCTCTCCATTTAACAAAATGCAGAAAGACTGTTGAATTATGTTTTACTCATTGTTCTCTAGACCCTATTTGGCTGAAACTTCAACGTAGCATTTTTCATTGAAGGGCGATTCGATCCATGTTTTTGGAAATATCAGGAAACTGAAATTTTGAAAGGGTATATCTGCAGAATCATTCGATAGTTTTTACTAATTCGCCAATTCGGCCTTCGTTATTAAACTCCAAACTCACTCTACAATTATCAAGCTACTGAGTAGATTCTTCCGGAAGTTATTTTGTAGTTAGGCCGGCCGTAAACACATTAACTTAAGAAAGAATCGACATAGGGAATATATTTGTAGAGTATGTTTTCAGTTTGATTAAGAAGGTCAAATTCTTGAATGGGCTGAATTCGCCAATTATTCTTCAGATAGTTATACCCATTCAAAATTTTGGATCAGATTGCAATCTAGTTCTTGATCGAAAATTATAACTTAAGGTTCATGCAGAAGTTCGTGAGGACCATATGAAGAAGGAAGCTGCGTTTGGCAGGGTCAATACTTGTATAAATGACCGCTTTGGCAATGAAACAAGCGCGTAAAAGCTCCTGACCTCACATACTGAAACACTGGCTTTTCTAGGTTTTTCAATTGATATAATTATGAATTTGTCATTCAAGAACTTGGTACGTTTGAGGGTACTAAAATTCAACGTGAAATATCAGTATCGAAATCTGTAGTATTTGATGATTAAACACACTATATATACATTATAAAATAATCTCCAGGTGGGGATAACATCAGCTTAATAATAATTCTCCTCTGTCTGTTTCAGGCTACTTCCCGCTACCCTCAATATACTGTCTGGCCTGGATATGTTTGGATGTGCTTTTCTGCACAGCTTCCATTATGCATTTGTGTACCATTAGTGTCGATCGATATCTGTCACTCCGATACCCGATGAAGTTTGGAAGGAACAAGTCCAGGCGGAGGGTCACATTAAAGATAGTTTTTGTATGGCTCCTGTCAATAGCAATGAGTCTTCCTCTTAGTCTAATGTATTCCAAGGTGGGTATTAGCTTTTTATTTTCATTTCATAACGATAAAATGGGTTAGAAAAGCAATTAATCATCCAGGGTGATCAATCAAAAGTGAAAAAACTTGAAACTAAGTGTATAACGACATTTGTTGAAGATATGTCTTTTCCGGGTGTTTACACTTTCGTATTTTTGGCTAATATTCTGGAAATTTTTTTTGGTCAATCTGAAATATCTGAATTCATATATAATTTGAGAGAATTTTTCAGCTTCTCTAGGTTTTCGCTACCGATATCTAAAAAAGAGCTATTAAAAATTAAACTAATATTATTGATCATGAAGGGTGTTTCGAATGGCGCGCTTTTTTCAAGAATCAATAAAAGATAGATGGCGCACTGAATTCGCCTGGGTATTTTGACATTCACGAAGTGTGATGTATGACATTTATAAAAATAGCTTAGTAAACGATACTATAACGAGTTCAAATTGTTGAATTATTTCATGAAAATCAGCGTTCTGTGAAAAGTGTTTTCAGAAAATTACATTATATTTTATGGTTTACATAATCGTCCATCTCAAGGCACTATTGGTCAAATTTTTGAAAAATTTTAAGAGATCGGTTCGGTGGAAGACCAAAAAAGGGAAAAATACAGTCGTAGCGGTCGTTAAAGAAAATATTGATTTGGTTCGTGAAAAAGTTGCTGAAGACCCTGGAATGTCCATTACACGACGTTCACAACAAGTTGGACTTATTGGTTTCACATCATAGCGTATTTCACACAAGGATTTAGCTCTGAAGGAATATAAGGTTCAAATAACTCAGGAACTGAAGCCATTAGATCATTCAAAACATCGTTCACTTGTCAATTTCATCAATGAACAACCAGGTGATTCTCTCAAAAATCATGTTTTCCGATGAGGCACATATTCAATTTGGTGGCTCTGTTTATAAACGAAATTGTCATATCTGGGGTGAGGAAAACCCATGAATTATTCATGAGAAATCTATGCATCCTAAACGATAAACTGTTTGGTGTGCATTATGGTCAGGTGGTGTAATTGGACCTTACTTCTTTGAGAATGCTGCTGGTCAAGCTGTAACTGTTAATTGTGATCGATACCGTCGGATGATAATCCAATTTTTGTGGCCTGAATCAATGAATATTGATCTAGAGGACGTTTGGTTTCAAGAGGATGGCGCTACATCTCATTTTGCCGAAGACACAATTGATTTATTGGGACAAAAATTTCCTGGACGAATAATCTCCAGAAACGGTGATGTGATTTGGCCACCAAGATCATGTGATTTGACATCGATGGACTCTTTTTTGGGTTGTGGAAAAAGCCAGGTATGAGAATAATCCACAATCGATTCCTGAAGTAAAGGATGAAATCATTCTTTTTTTTTTTGAAAATGAATGCAAATTATGTGTTTTATTAATTCTTCAAAAAAAAAGCGCAATTTGAAACACCTTCCAGAAACTGCCCTAGCCAATTATGGGATTCAGATTTTTTGTCATGGACTTCATTGAAAATATGTTACCTAATAAACACTATCGAAATAATATAAATGTTCCGAAAAAAACTTCAACGTTTCAGAGTATACATCTACAATACTTTCGTATTTCAAGAACTTCAGTGAAATTCCTGAAAAATATTCTGAATTTAAGTTCCGCTGATCGATTTTAAAGAACTCACGTTTGATATATTTTATGTTGTATGGCTAATATCATATTAATACAAAATTTGGAACAGAAGTAGTTACTAGTGAAATAATCACATGGAGGTTGATGCATACTTTTTATATGATTAAAAGATTATAGTTTTATCTGAAGGCCAAACAGTATGTATTCAGAGAAACGGCCTTCTTCAATGATTGTGCACTTTTCGAAAAAAAAGATGGCAACAAATTTATCAACTGCATGATAAATGAAAATTCAAGCTCATTCATTACCATTTACAATATTCCGATTCAATTGTACCTATGTTTCTGAAAATATATAGGTAGAGAAGGAAATTTCAAGTATATCCACGAAGGCACGAAATTATTAGGCGTATTTTACCCATTCACGAATAAAATATTCACTCCTCATACTGCTCTACGATTATCGAGCCCTAACTTGTAGCCGCGCATAGATCTGGAATGAGTGACATAGAATAGAATTGAACAGAATAGAATAGAATAGAATATAATAGAATAGAGTATTTTCAAAAAACTCAAAATGAATAACTTATCTGTAATCTTATAATCCAGAATATGGTTGGAGAATGCCCCTTCATTGATAACGCAAAATTTCACCAATTTCTGAAAATTCCTTAAATATGTGATTTTTGAAGAATATACCTCTTCATTTTCTAGTGATGCCATCTTCACGAAATTCTGCAGGAGTTCTCGGTCGGTACTTTTCATTCAATTACCAAGTTTCAATCTGATCGGATTAGGATTTTTCAAAATAATTAAAAGATATCTTGGATTGAGAGGTGGATTTTTGAGGTTTCTCGAATCTTTTCTATCAAACCGTAAGGTCCGAATACGGGTGGGAAACGTTTACTCAACGGGAGAAAAGGATGTAACATCTGCTGTACCGCAAGGATCTGTATTGGGCCCAATCCCCTTCCTCCTCTATATATCAGATTTACCGGCTGGCCTCCAGTCGCAGATGATGCCGAAATTTTCAACCTGCCTCTATTATTTCCCCATCTTCTACAAGCTGATCTGGATCTCCTTTTAGTCTGGTGTCATACTGGTTATTACCACTCAATATGGAGAAATGTTGCGTTCCTCATATTGGCAGAAACAATCCAGGTGTTTCCTACAACATCGGCAGACGCGGACTGCGATCGGTGACGAGTCACCTAGACCTTGGTGTGACTGTTTTTAGGAAGACTAAGCAGATAACTTATCTCTTGGGGAAGTCCTTCAAGGGTGCTGATTGTAGTGTCTACTGATCCCTCTACAAAACATACATCCGCCCGATAATGGAATACGGCAGCCAGGTCTGGTGGCCATCGACCAGATTTGATGAAAATGCCCTTGAATCAGTTCAACGTCAAGCCACTTGTTCACCTTACACTTACCCCAGACCATCGAGCAACGATTGAGCATATTTGGACTTCGAAGCTTTGCCGAAAGTCGAGAGCGAGGAGACCTCATTCTCACGAATAGAGCCCTAGCTGTTTAGTTTGGTGAGTACTTCAGTTGTGTTGAATTCCAACAACCTGAGAGGTTATAACTTGAAGCTGTCGAAGGAACCCTACAAGACAACAAGGCGCCAGAAAATTCTAACCAACAGGGTTTTCAACCAAGGGAATAAGCTTCTGCATCCACAGTTATGGAGGCCCCTACCGTTAACACTTTCAAGAATAGACATGATACATGGAGTGCCCAGATCGCTAGTGTTTTTTTTCGTTCACCACCGGTTTTGTTCGAATTTCCATTTGATTTTTTTTTCTTGTAATAATGCAATTATATTTTTTTGGGGTCAAAGGTTTCTGTTTCGCTATTCACACTTCTGTTGTATATTTTTATGGGTTTATATGTTTGACCTCAACCCTTCTTACTGTTTAAATGAATAAATAAATGGAATAATAAATAGCCATAGCTTCTGAAACACTAGACGAATATAAATCAGTCACAAGGCCAATATGCCCATTCGGATATACAACCTGCTTTCAGAATTGAAGTCTCTTCGTTCTCTTCTCTAAGCGATAGGCATAATTCAATGTTATCACAAATTTTTCATCACTGAGTCCAACCGAGACTCACGTAAACTAACGTTGATCACGTAGGCTTCTCCTTATCATTGAGGCCAATATACGACCATTCCACACATTGTAACGATGCAATAACAAGCATGCAAAAAAATTTAACCTTCACACTTGACTTACCATGACATAATTTTTTTTCAGGATCAGGGCTCGCTCATAATGGATGGAACATGCCAAATTCCTGATCCCCTGTACAAACTCATAGGTTCAATCATATCTTTTTATATTCCACTCCTTGTGATGCTCGTCACGTATTGGTTAACAGTGAGGTTACTTGCTCGTCAACAGAAGAACTTGGGAGCTCCTAATTGGAGTAGTAATTGGATGGGAGGACCTGCTAATACTGCTTTTGGTGAGTAAAAGTTAAAATCTGAAACATGAAAGTTTTTGAGAAATAATTTTTTCCGTATGATCAGATGATCTCGAAATGGTTCTTGTCCTCTTTCTGATCTGCCAGTAGTTTGTTACATTCCTTCCAAAGTTCTCGATACAGCCTTGAACTGCATAACCTTCTAGAACAGGAGAACTGAAAAAAAGGTCAGCGCGCACTTATCGGCAACAGGCCAGGCGACGACAGAACGGAAATTAATTTCCTTCTTAATCGGTGGTGTTCCGTAGCGGTGAAATGTGCGCTATCGCATTCAGCTAAATAGATATCTATCTGATAACCAGTTCCCAGTCTAGCGCTCTGTGAAGGAAATGAAGGCCTGCTGACATAATACCCACTCAGCATACCCTGTATGAAAAAGTATCATAACCTGTTGAAGAATAGAAATAATCCTGATTATACTCCATTCACTATTATGGAGTAAAGGACTTGGCTAATGGAGAGGAAAGAGCTAAAGCGATAATGATCTAACATAAACACAAGGACGAATATCTGTTGATAAATCAACAGATATTCCACCTTGATCAGAGCTACTCATCCCATCAACCAAAACATTTACACCGAAGAAGTGGATCCAAGGAGAATGACTACAGCTGTTTAATAGTTATTACTGATCGTCAGACCATCTTACCTTGGATAAAACCGCTGAGTAGGAATCTAGATAATGGTCACCTTTAAATGGAATACTGCAGTATAACTATTTCTCCCTAAAATATCTTCGGTCCTCTGCCACTTGTTGATGATGATTATAACAAATATTTCACACCTTGGTTGAAAATCAACGTTTTACATTTTATTTGAATCATTATGATAAACAATGGTGTTGGGAGAGACTCACCTTTTCTTGAATATGTCTGCAGGTGGGGTGATTTTCAAGAAAAATTCTTTTCATTTTGAATTTTGCCAATATGTAGTAAAATAATGTTTGCTTTTCGGACATGAACACAGAGTGTTAACAATATTCAGTTCACTGTGAAGGATGTGGTGAATGAATAAATAAAGTCTAGAAAAGCAGTGACGTAAGGTCAGAAGCTTTTACGCGCTTGTTCAAATTCTAACTATTAGATCCACACGAAATTTGGCACCTAGTTGCGTGGTGGTAATCTCCACATGATTACGAAGTTTCAATCTGATTGCATTTGTAGTTTTTGAGATATCGAGGAAATATTGAGGAACATTGTTGTTAAATACTGAATCTTAGGTTTGTGCCGAATTACCTTGGACTGTAATCAATATTTTCAGGAAAAAAAATTTTTCATCGAAAATTGTTGAAATTTTGGAATAATTTTTTTTTTATTTTCTCACAAATAGATCCACATGCAATTTTGCTCTAAGTTGCGCGTTGGTATTCCTAAACGGTCCACGCAGTTGCAATTTGATCGAGTCAATACTCCATAAGGAATCGAGGAATTAACCCAAAAATTTTAAATGGGCCTTACTCCGAAACTATTTAACCGATTCCACCCATTAACGAACTAACGAGATATTTGGACTCCAAACCTAATCTGACAATTTTAAGTCGCTAAGTATTTTCCTTCGAAAGTTAGAGAACATACGGACGGACAGACGGCCGGACGGCCGCAAGGACGGATGGACAGAATTGAATTTGACCACGGATACTTCCTCGGGAAATCTTTCAAGATCATTTTCGGCTTAAAATTCGAAAATTACAGACATCGTGACGGCATCATAACGCGCTATTGCTCAGACCAAGCGCGTAAAAATTTTTTCTTTGAGTCTCTGATACTGATATGAAATCAAGGATAACCGATGCGTTCCATTGTGTATACAACATACATGTAACATGAGAATACGAATATTGCTTGGTTTTTCAGAAAATATTTCTTCTGTTGTTTTTCGTTTATAAATTCTTATTGATGGAACAATTTCATACCTGTGGGTAAACAGGGGAAAAATTCAATGTTCCCTCTACAAACAAGAAATTGTTTCCAAATTTTCAATTCGCTGCATCTCGAAAGAACATAGGAAAAATATATCAGGCTACAGGATGAATCAGGTTTATTTCTCCCAGAACGAACGAACCGGTTAAATATATAGCAGTACAAAAATCCAGAACTGGAAATAAATCCGATTTCGATCCCCGAAAGGTAATTATAAGTGACTTTGTGGATTTCACAAGGAAGGATAAGGTTCAGTAGCGTAGGTTCAGGCAATTCCTGGTCAGACTCAGAAAATATAGACCCAGCGAAGACATTAATCTTGAAAATCGTATATAGGTTTTCAGTTCATAATAACCAACTATACTTCAGGATGAAAAAACCATTTCTATGATGAATGAGTTTATTTATGCAATTTTAAGGAATTAAAATAAATATTACAAAAGCAGATCTCTGATATAGGTATGTCATCGCAGTTCTCGATAAATAAAAATCGCAATTTGAATAAGATATGTATTCATTTTGAAAAAGATATGTAATTGCAATAATTTAGATATACAACTTTTATTAACTAAACTCTTGTTCAGTAATTGTTGTTCAGGAAATGAGATGATTTCTAGTGGCTCCAATTTTTCGGTGTGAATTTCGGCACTTCACACCTTTTAGCGCTATTGTTCATACTAAGAGATTCATCAGTTCTTACGGCTATCTGTATTAAATTATGAATTGCAAGTGCGAGGGACCATATTTTTTTTTCTCCGGATATTTCACTTAAATTTCATCGAAATCTTGTACAATGCTTAGTGTCAGTATCAAGCAACAATTGGCGTCTGAATTTAAGAGTGCAGCGCTACGGTGGCTAGTTTAAGAACCTTAGATAAAAGGATATAGGAGCTAGGTTTTCAAGTGTTTGCTTGTATTGGCGAATGAAGATAAGCGCTACTCCCTCTGGTGGCTATCCGAGTAACCCGAGGTACAGACAAATATCATTGACAAGTTAAAAGAAATGTTGAGAAAATGAGAAATTGTATGCATTTATCTTGGCGTTTGTGTGATTTTACAAGTGCTTCTACTGAGGAGAAGCAAACTCAAATGTCCCTTCCCATAGATTTCTACAGCCAGGTAAAAATTTGGAGTTAGGGTGAAAGAAACTGCCTGTAACAAGTTGGGCCTGAAAGTGTTAAAGAATCGATAAAAACCAACAAACAAGATTTATGAGAGTCTGTTACCTGCATTTTAACGATGATGATCATTTTCATAGAGGTAAGCACGAATTGCTCATGAAATATTAGATCGCATTCATGAAGACACTTTCTTCCAGGCCCATAATCCAAGCAGAAAAATTCACTTAAGAGGAATGCTATGCCTTCCAGACATCTGCCTGTTGAACTGATTATTGAGAAACAACGTTAATGTTCTGGTGATAGAACTGACTATTGAAAAAAGAAAAGAGTCTCAACAAGGATATATCTGGTGATGAAAACTCTTTGCTCAAAGTGCTTCTGCCGATGAAAGCAAAGTTGTACAAGGCTTATTTATTACAGCTTTTTCAAGACCAATCATATGAGAGTTGGAAAATTTATTTGTCAATCCATAATGAATAAGGCTTACGTACAAGTAGCATTAGATTCATGTGAATGTATTCATTTTATTCACAATTTATTGAGTATTTAGTCCTTCCCTATAAAAATAGTAAAGTTATGTGTATTTGTCTATTATTCCGAAAAGTATGTTCTACAATACTATCTGTTTTTCAAGACAGCCTTAGAAATCCACCAAAGTCAATCCTGCCATCTGGATCTGAAAATAAATAATATTAAAATACTGTCTAACCTCGGAGATATCCCCGAAATTTTAGAGTTGCTACACTCAAAATTAGATTGAAGGATGATACATGCCTGATTTATAAGAATGGAATATGTACTCCCAGTAATACTCTCGTCAACCATAAAAGTCTAAATAGTCTTTGGATAAATCGTGAAATCAAAAATTATCAAACCAAACACTAACAAACAGTACAAAATCGACTATCAAAACAAAATCTATGTCTGTATGTAAGGTTCTAAAACTGGCCAGATTAATTTCGAATTATTTGGATTATCTTGAAGGCGCAGAAGCTAGAAGTGTTCAGGAAGATGCATGTGATATTATGTTGCATGTTATTTGCAGGAATAATAAACTTTATACCTTTTTACCTACCCAACTTGATTATTGATCAAATGCCCCCTCAGATCTACTGCTCAGAAAAATGAGAACTAGATAGTATTGTAAAATAAACTTTTTGGAATAATAGACAAATATTCATAACTTTATTATCTATATAGGGCAAGACTAAATTCACTAAAACATTTACTTTGTTCCTTAATGATCAGTTCAACAGGCAGATTTCTAGAAGGCATAGCATTTCTCTTAAGTAACTTTCTCTGCTTGGATTAGGGACCTGGAAAAAAATTGTCTTCTTGAATGTGATCTAATATTTCATTGGCAATTCGTGATTACCTCTATAAAAAATGATCATCATCGGTAAATGCAGGTAACAGACTCTCATAAATCTTGTTGGCTGGTTTACCAATTTTGAGTTTCAAGTTACCAAGGTTTTTATCGATTCTTCAACACTTTCAGGCCAGACTTGTAGGAGGAAGTTTTTTTCAACCTAACTCGAAATTTTTCACCGGGCTGTGGAAATCTATGGGAAGGAAAATTTGAGTTTGCTTTTTCTCAGAAGAAACGTCAAGAAAAATGCATAAACTTTCTCATTTTCTCGACATTTCTTTCAACTTGTCAATGATAATGTCCTTACCTCGGGTTACTCTGATAGCCACCAGAGGGAGAAGCGCTTATCTTCATTCGCCAATAGTTTTATTTATGAATTTCCTATACTGTTGGTATCAAGTTGACTCTCAAATATTTATTCTGTAATCCATCGAATAATTTAGTATAGGGGCATTTTTCCATTAATAAATATCCGAAAATGTCAGCTCCAATTTCAAAATAAATCGCGTCAAAGAACGGTAAATTGTTGGAGAACTTTAGAAAATGGTTTCATTCAATTATGACTTCGGGAAGTCGAATTCTATTTATAGAACCGACCTAATATCGTTTGTTCTAAGGCGCACCAACACTGTTATCATTTAATTGAAACGGAGTAGAGGTTTCGAACCCTCCGGAATTGAGGTGTCTGTACTGTGTGTGGTCCGGAAGGAAAATTTATTGAAACTTCGTGATGATTCAATGGTTAAGAACCGTTGGGTTTCATTTTGAATTTGATGGTGACTAGCGATTTGTTTTCCGATACTAATGAAGATATACAATAACTCGATCAGATGATTTATGGCCTGAGTACTGAAATTCTTTATCAGTTATTTTAATAAGTTTTCTTGAAGAGGTTTTGAGAAATATGTCGATTAATAGTATATTAATTATATCGAGAACGGTTAGGATATTTTACGGATCGAAGACAATTGGGAACTTCTGTGAAGATGCCAGCGCCCTAACGGATAAAATTGGAAGCTGTCCAAGCTAGTAGTTTTATGTAAACAAACCGTAGAAATGTGGTGGAGAACGAATTAAGCAGAGCTGAAATATTCAAAGACATTATAATAACTTTGTGTAAGATTTCTTGAGTAGGAACTTTTCGTTTGGATCACGATATAAAATCGTGCTTTAAGTCGTTTCTGGAGTGATAATTTCGATGTTATTCTAGTGTCTGTTGCTTGGTGGATCAAAATGAACTAATATCTAAGTTTACTTGAATTTCTGAAAAAATAGGCACCTCAATAAGTAATTCAAGGACTCTTATTAATGTGAAGAAGTGCTGAATGCAGGCCATGTCATGTGTTAAATCTAGAATCAGTCCAAATGATATAACTTGTTCTCTTTGTTTACAAACGAGTGAATCAATAAAATGAAGACAACTCTTCTGCTTTAGCTCTTTTCCATCGTATTTCGAAAGAAAAGCAAACAGATAGACATATAATCAATTTTATTTTCATATCACAGCAGCTAAAGATACATATACAAAATGAAAAAAGTCACAGCTGGTTGAATCTACCTACGTAAAAATGCACAATATTAATGTATTTATATGAATAACTTCAGCTATTATCAACTATAACACTATATCTTATTTTCGTCAGGTTTTAAACCATATCGCTCTCTTTGAATATGATTTTGTGTAGTATGTGAAGTAAGTAGCTGCAGAAGTGCTTGGTAGTTTCTCTTATTTTCATTTACACCTAAAAATATCTGGGAAATGAAGTTGTTTCGAATCGAATACATTGTAATTTACCTTAATGAAAATAAACATCCCCAGAGAAATGCAATGAACATATACTTTCATTTATTTCGTGACATGGTTCCAATCTTCAATTTCAAAATCCAGGATATTCTTTTATCATTGAGTTCCTTCCAAATGCTGTTTCCAAATTAACTCTACTTTCATTTGGCTTTCGAAAAAATGAAAACTTGAGGCAGTAGATGATCCTTTCTTCTTTGAGCATGGATAACATTCAGTTGAGGCACACAACAATAGTCATTTCGGGAGGATGCCATTTCGAATTAATACAATCGAGAATTTTAATCGGAAAGAAAGGAATCGATTGATGAATATTACAAACACTTTCGGTATTCAAAATTTCCACACTGAGAACAACACAAAAGCTCAAAAATGAACTCTGAAAGTAAGCAAAATACGTTAGAATAACAAGGACGTCCAAAAACTACTAGCTTGGAAGTGTTCGAGTTTCTATCGCCAGAGGGCGTATCGCTTAGCGGTAGTTACGAATGGAGGAGCGCCGTGACGACACCAATTAATCAGATCGATTCTGTTTGCAAATAGCAATTATTGGTATTCTGATCAACGATTCTGAGCAATATGATCTGTCACTGTTACAAGAATCTTGCTATCAATATTGCTATCTTAGCAACCTCAAAGTCGTACTTGCTATGATTAATAACAAAATAGGTTAGAAAGGGAATCTTACAGAGATCCATTTGTTTCAGTATTTATTTCTTCCAAGAATTCGAAAATATTGAAGATAGGGAAGTTTGTGATTGTAGAAATTTTTTCAAGGTTCTCTAGAATACCTATTTAATTTTGAGGAAAATTCTTATACTGAAATACTGGCATTGTAAGGAAAAGCTGAGATGATTATTATAATGATCTCAACAACAGCATTTCCTTTGAATTACCATAACAGAAATGTTCATCGAATTTCGAATTATTAACGCCTGCATAAAATTGCTGCATTTGATTCTGGAATCCAGGAAATTGGCCAATTTGACTATAATTGGTATTTCTGTTTCATAACATTTTTGATTAAGTCGATGTTCACTTGAATAAAAAAAAGAATATGCTAATAGAAATGTGTTCTCTAGAATATTCAAGTTCTAGGAAAATTCTCAGACTAAAATACAGGCATAGTAGACAACCGCTGAGATGATTATTCTAATCATCTCAACAACAGCAATCCCAATAAAAACCAACAATAAAGTTTATCGAATTTCGAATTATTGACGCCTGAATAAAATTGCTGCATTTGATTTCTGGTAACCAATATTTTATTGGTATCCAGGAAATTGGTTACAGGTCATTTTGACTCTTTTTGTTTCGTAACATTTTTATGTCAATGTTTACATGAAAGTCGTAGATGGAGGTTATGTATGAGAAATCATAAGAAAATCCAAGAAATAGGGTTATTTTCTTCTTCCTTGTAGCTCTAAAGTCACAAAGTACAGTGTTGTCAGCTCTTAAATCACCGATTATGGAAGTCCATGACAGCAATATTGTTATGACAAAATTCATAACAAACATTGCTATAATACTCGGAACAGAATACGTACTAACATGACCATATTGTTATGAATTAGAAAGATAGCAATATGACTAGAGTAGCATAGTTCATAGCAATACGCAAACAAAATCGACCTGATTGTCTGAGATCGGTAGTCCTTAACGTTCGAGATACTTATAGCGTTTTTTGCAAGATAGACACACTTTTTACTTGAACTACTAAATAATTATCCAAAAAAATTGAATGGACGATGGTATATGCTGTGAAGGAATATAAGGGAAACCGTTGTCCTTATCGCTGAGAGGAAACATTTTTGGAACACCGAGCAAATATCCGAGAATAATCTGGTTGAAATGGTCATTCAACGTCAAAAACTGGAAAAAACCTTGAACATATAGTGTTTCTCTTGTAATTCTATCGTTTCTCAATAACCAGAGTGATCAATGAACAGAATTGAAATATTTCACCATGAATTGCGGTCCGATAGAAAGTCTACAAATGCAAAAGGTTTGTGCCGAAATGATGCCAATAAAATCCATGAATATAAGGCTTGTAACACTGGACGATCGTCAAAAAATCTGAAATACGTGCCCTTGAAAACATTCTCCTTTTCCGCTGCTTGAAACACTACCTATTTAAAGATTTTAATAGCTTCTAAAGCTGTTATCTCGTTTCAAGTAAAAATTATCTCTGGAGCCTGAATGAACTTTTTTGAATCTATCAAAGCTACTTCATCTAGGATACGATCGATTTTGAAAACTCATTAATCTTCGTGAAATTTCTCGATGGAAAATTCGTATGACCATTTAATATGTCAAGAGTTGCTCGAAAAATCAGTGAGATCTCATGTGAATACAGTTCAAGTCTTGTTCTATATTTTAACGGTTTAGCTGGGAAAATGTTGAATTTAAATTCTGTATTCATGAGGAAATTAGCACCAAAAGAAGTCGTTACTCGATTCAAACACCCCATACCCAATATTTCATCCGAACGAATAACTCGTAATAAATTAAACTCCTTTACTTGTCGATGTTGGTAGCGATAAATGCACTTGAAGGTTCATTCAACTCTCAAAATTTCTGTAATGTAAATGAGGGTACAGTTCTATGATTGATGACGAATTCACTAAACGACATGCTAAATCGATACAATCTAGGAATAGCATGGTTTGAAAACACAAAAGGTAAAATGCATAAAGAATAATGCAGTTTGATGACCTTTATTCCTTTTTTTGCTTCATGTGAAGAAAATGAGAATTTTCATTTGATGGATTACGCTGTATATAATCTAGCCAATAATCTAGATCAAATCAAGCTGGAGGGGTTCAATCCACCAAATAATTCCGCAGATATACCCATTAAAATTTTTTTTTCCCAATATTTCCAAAAATACATGTTTAATCAACTTGAAATCGAATAATCTATCGAAAAATGACAGTTCTGAGGTTAAAGGTTGATTCTCACTATACGTTCCATAACCTTCCAGTATCCTTCCGTAAAGTATTATAAGGTTTAAATAAATTGAGGTATGCACACTATACGTTCCGCTTACGTCCTGTCAACATGACATTTTTGCCTACTAAATTTCGACTTACGGAAGGTATACTGGAAGTTTAGGGAACGTATAGTGAGGATCAACCTCTATACGGAATTTCATGAGGATAATATTATCAGAATAGAAAGAATTTTTTTTCAAATTGTTCTAATGACACGATCATCACGAAATTCCTCACGAAATAGCCCGTCAGCATGTTCAAATTAGCTGCCAAGTTGCATAATTAGAGTAGTAGGTATTCAGGAAAAAACAACGATATCTAGAAAAAAACACGAACTTTTTTTCCAATATCTCCAGAAATCAGGGTCATATCAAAATGAAATTTTTACACTACTGTAAAATATGATGCGGAAATTTTTCCCTTATTCAATGAACGCTTCCAAAAAAAAAATTTTTTCGAAAACTTTTTTTCAGAATTCACTGACGAAATTTCTCGACAAATTGTGCAATTTTATGCATCACCTGACTGTCAAATTTCGATTCAATCGCTTGAGTGGTTCCCGAAATATCAAGGAATTAATGTCAAAATTTCAAATGACTATATCTCCAAAACTATTCGACTTATTTGTCCCATTAACGAACCTAACTGCCTTATTTCAATGTGCAACAGAATCGATTTTCTCATCAGTGATTCCAACCTAGTCGTTTGAGGCCACTTTCGGCTCAAAATTCGAAAATTACAAATATTTGGACAACGATAGCACACTGTTCCCCATCACATTAGAGATATATTGCAGTGTCAAATTTGTGTGACGTTATTAACGCAAACGTTATTTTTGACATCTAAGCATGCGCCGATTCAGTTTCAGAATATCGCGACGTTAATAGCGTTAGCGTCTAACGTTACGTTCTTTACGGAAAAATGCGAGCCGCAATTTACGTTGCGCTATTCTATATCGGAAGGATTCGTTAAACTTCGGGTCCTTCCAGCTCCGATCACTGCCATAGAGAAGCTGTTTGTTAATATGTTTTTTGATGTTAATTACACAACTTTCTCGGATTTTTTAAATCTATTTTATAATGCCTTCTACACACAACTGATATTAGACATAAAGATTTCTAAGTGCTACCACAGCAATTTTTTTTCATATTTAGGTATTTGTTACTTTTTCAAGAAATACTTTTGGAAGCAACATGAGGAGTTCGAAATTAGGAATAGTTTGAACAATGACAATTTTATTGTTCAATATATAACTAGTTCCACTTCTTCTGCAATAGCACCAGCTGAAATTACCGCTTCCGATTCCTTTTTCATTTTATCCAGAATCATAAAACTAATGTAGAAATGCAAATGATTATACTTTAGGAGTTTGTAACACAAAAATCTGACGTCTCACATAACCCAACCAAACAAACTGATAACTGATAACTAACGCAACGATGACAAAAACGTGTCGCAATTGCTGCTTTTTTTTTGATGATTTGGGTAGTTCGTAGCTCCCCCCGCGTATTAAATTTGTTAACAAATTTCATGCGCGGGGGGACCTCCGAGCTACCCGAATCGTCAAAAAGAAAGCAGCAATTATGTCTACTTTTGGAATGACCGTTGAAACCTAAACGATATTTTTAGCGTAACCGTAATAACATAACGTTTGCGCTATTCGAAAGTGGCAATATCTCTCTGAAGACGTAAAAAACTGGAATATTTTTCGTATTATTTTGGGGTTATATCACAGAAAACAATGAAAAATAACCGAAATAATTAAGCAGGCTAGCAGGCAGGTAAAAGAAGGGGAGGGAGCATATTCTATATTTTCCTTGTACCAAAAGTATCAATTTTGAGAACCTTCTGTGGATTTTCCCATACCAATCTGGCCGACAACTACAAGGTGTATATTTGTATTATGTGGTGTACAGCAAATGAAACAAAAATATATTCAGTTCCAAGTCGGCCATATTCTGTGTGTGACACTTTTCAAACGTTATGCCCCTCCACTCTTTTCCTACCACAACTACCCCCTTAGTCCCTGGTCTAAAAGATCACTTGCGCAACTCCCTTATCTATGAACCCTGATAGACACCTGATATTCTATTCATCTTGGTTCATAGACTTGATAAATAGGGTTAATATCACATCACAACCATAGACCTATAAAACTATATGGACATGGCTTAAAGAGAGAGGAAGCGGGCCGACAAAGATGGAACTAGGGCGGGCCAAACCATCATAGAATACGGCAAAAATAGGACAGATCAGTTTTAAGCCATAGACTGTAATTATAAGTTTATGTTGGAAATACATTTTTTTTTCAAAAGTTTTGCAAATCGAAGTATTTCAAAGCAGATTTTGTGTTATTCCATTCTGAATAAGAATATAAAGACTGTATAGAAGATATAATTCCCATTTTTTTGTGTTTTCGTGGGCGTTTTGAATAGAATTTGATTTTCTTCATTTTAAACCGGGTTCACTGGTGAATAATGGTAAATTTGTGTTGTAATTTGATAAATGTAATCTAATATACCAAGAAGTCATTTCGCCGGAGATTCCCTAAGTAAATGCTTGATTTTATCTCTAGATAGGCGTCATATTGTGCAAGTGAGATCATCCTTCATCTCACTCTCCATGCGCTATAGAATAATGGATATTGGTATTGTGTATCTTGTCTATGGTCTGCCCGATCCAGGTCCATCTCTCTCTCGGACCTCTCACTTGCTTCATTATCCCCATTCGACTCTTCGGAAATGAATTCGCACGCCGTGTCCAGATAGTTTGATATGTCCATGATCACAACTCATATTGAAACTTCCACGAATTACAGTAAATCTTGTCTATGGAGTAAACACACCATGTTTTAGAATCTTAATCGTATTACAGTCCTTTCAAGATTATGAGTAGATATCCCCGTATACACTGTGGTGAACTGTAATTCTCCATTAAGTATCGATTACAGCTTATTTTGGGACGATTTCGCATCGTTTTTTCAGGTACTTTCATTGCGAGTGAAAACCCAGAAGAAACCTGAAAATTTTAATTATCCATTCATTCGATTAAATTATACAGTTACTCCCCAAAAGTTGAGTGAAATAAACAGCTAAACAAAAAGAAGTTCCAATTCCATCAATGTGATTCCTCCTTAAATGGAATTTCATTTTACAGATCGCCGTTGTACTTGGAGAAGATTACTTACTGCAACAAAGGCGAAGAATGCAAACAACAATTGCCAAGTGAGTAAGACATCCACCCCTCAGCATGCATATTCAGCAGCGTCCACAGACACTGAAGTAACAACCATAGATACTCATGAATTGTGGATTCAAGAGTCTGAACCGACACCTTGTGCTGTTTCGGCTTTGAGTGCCTTCGGGGCAGAAATGTTGAAGTTATCGCGGGGCTTGGAAGCTGCAACGAGGGCAATGGCGCAGAGTAGGAAAAATCCTGATATCACACTCAACAGCAATGTGTTAGATGTCAGGTGAGTTAAGTTTTGTTTAATGCAGAGCCGGATCTAAGGTGCGGCGAAGCAGGATTTCGCCATAACCGCAAGTTGACTTTCAAATTTTCAAAATTTTCATTTTCTCGATATCTCCAAAAACATTGATTGAATCGAATCGTTGCATGCGGAATCTCGTGAGGGATAAACAGGGTGAGTCTTTAAGTTGTACATCAATTTCAACCATAGATTCCTCCCATCAAATAAAACACTTCTTTCATTTGCCATTTTTCAAGATTCGGCCCAGGTAAAAAGTTAGAAGCATTTAAATTATAATATGTCTCAATTTGCTATTACACTTCTGCACTTTGTTTTCTAGTTAACCACAGATATCTCTTGCGGTGATTTCTTTTGGAGAATAACCAATCCAATTCAAAGAAAAAAGATTGAGAAAACTCATTACTCACTTAATTCTTATGATTTGGTGCTTTTTGCGATGTCATCGCAAGGCAAACATTTCACTACACTGGACTTGAAACACTGATTTTCAACTTGATGTTCATGCAATATACAATTTCATTTCACTATAAGATTATACACAACTCCATCCTCGCCCATTGTCATATTGAAAACTCCATAATTATACTTTTTTCACGAAATTCATGAATGAATTATATGAAATCAATAAACTAATCTAAAAACATTCTCTAGAATGTTATGGTTAGGGAAAGTCTAGCCCATAGACAGGAATTTTGTCTGTGGTGTGGTCACGAAATAGCATATATACCTATAGAAATTATACCTTAATGTTATATCTAGCATATACCTAATATTAGTTCTATGCGAAATAGACGAATATTTCTGTGTATTCTATGGTCCGGATAAACGTTAACCCAGCTTTTTTTACTTGCTTTACTAGATCAGGCGCAGATCCATAAATTTTTCCAGGAAATTTTTCGAATTTTATCCGATTTTATGATATTCAACGTTGAATATCTACGAAACGGTGCGTTTAAGGAGAAATTATAAGGAATAATCAAATATCTAAAAATGATTGAAGATTTTTATAATGACATGAGATAAACTTTATCTGCATTATTCATACCAATTTTGTTTAGTTTTATGAATCGGCGAGTCTATAACTCGGAAACTGTTTGAAGTAGGATGAAAGTGATAATTATTTTCTAGCTCGTAAACCTTGAATTCCAATGCATTTCGAGAAAAACAACTTATAATCCGAAAACTTGAAGAACAGGCTGAAGCTTAATTCAGAAATTCGAATTCATAAATGTCTCGAATCCAACATTGTGCCATGCCTTATTATATTTTATTATGTGTCGATATATAAGATCGCATTGAGCTCAAATTTAAAACATATTTGCTAAATATTGACTTTTCATACCACATTTCAGCGAAATCTGACTAATAGTTTTCAAAATAGAATAGTTCTGGAATTTTTCTTCGATTTTTCTCATTCTGAGTAATTCTCATAGAATTTTGCAAATGCGTCAGGTTTTCACAACTATGGGCTCACACCAATATTTTCTAAGATATCAAATGAGTAACTTCAAAATTCGAAATGGACATAACTGCGATACGGTTGAGCAGATTCTGCCTGTTATCGAATTGAACCATGGCACTTGAATGGGCAATATACCCTGGAAGTCGCTAGCTGATTTCGTTCGAGAGTTATCGTGGCGAAGACCGGTCGAACGGCCTATCAGAAAAAATTAAATTGAGTTCAAACCAGGATGTTCAAGGATATTTCGGCTCAAAACTTGCAAATTATACACATTTGGTCCTTTTGTTAACTTTCTTTTTACTATGATGTATATTGAAAACACGCTGCAAATTTCACACAAGGATTTATTATTTTCTCAGTTGAATAACACAATACCATTTATATTTTAAATGAAACTTATACAGCTGACCAAAAAAGGAACGTAACTCGTCAATAATGCTTATATGAAGAATTATGAAGGAATATCCTAGCACCTATCGATTTTGATTTCAAAACCAATTCATCCTAGGCTATTTTGAATCTGATATTTCTCACCCCACTACTTAAATTTTCAAATGGAAATATATGGATTGTATTACATCAAATGAAAGGTAATTTGATGACCCATTCAGCGATGTGACTTAGAGTAGAATTGATTGTGCCGTTTTGAATGAAAAATTAGGGAATAATTTCATCAGACCATTATTCCTTTATCAATTATTATTGAGAGAAATCCTCGAACCTATGGATTTGTAATTCAAATTAAATGAATAATCAACCTTCATTTCGTTCACATAACTTAATTGGTAATCGAATGACCGTTGAGGCCGTATATCACATGCAATATTTTCCAAAAAAAAACTGTTGAGGTTTAAGGGTATAAAATGAATGCATTTCTCAAACTTCGAAAACAGAAATCGGCGGGTAGGAGGATATTTTTCAATATTTATTATTTCAAGAATGAGAACTTGACACCAATCACAAATTGTGAATTTTGTAATAAAAAAAAGCTTTTTTCAGTCACACAGCTCAATATGCAATCAAATGTCCTTCTATTGGATATATCACAATCCATATATTACTATTTGAAAAAAAAAAAGTTTGGGGGTGTGGATCGTAAAGGGTAGGAAATTTCAAATTTAAAAAAGCAAAAGAGAGACCTGCTTTCGGATTTAAAAATCCATGGATTCGTGGATGTCCCTCAATAATAATAAGTAAAAGAATAATGGTCTGATTGCAGTACTCTCCAATCACAAATTGTAAATTATTTCCTAATTTTATATTAAAAAAACCACACAACAAATTCTTTTTTTAGTCATATATTGATGGTTATTCAAATAACCTTTCATTTGACGTACCATAACCCATATATTCCCATTTGAAAAAATAAAGTAGTAGGGTACGGGGGCGTAGGGGGTGGGAAATATCAAATTAAAAAAAAAAACAGGATAATTTACTTTCGAAATTCAAAATCGACGGATGCGCGGATTTTCCTCAATAATTCTTCGTTCAGAAATTATTGCCGAGTTACGTAACTTTTTCGGCACTCTATATAATATTCATAACTCATTGGTTTTCACCCCAAAAATCGCAGTGTTTTTCTTTATACGTCAGAAACCACTGGTCGGAAATCAAGGGGGTAAACATTTTTAGGTTGAGTTATGCCACAATGATCAACGTTGAAAGTTTCAGGAAAATTTGGTGGTAAGTTCCCGAAAAAAAAATTTTTTTCCCTTCAACCCCCAATTTTGAGCCCTTAGGGTACACTGATCCTGCTGAAAAGCTCGGAGGATCAATGCCATGGGACACACGATTTTTTTACCAAGTTTCGCGGATTGCGGTTCAGTACTTTCAGATCGGACAAGGGACGGCGGACGGCGTACGGACGGATTTTTTATTAGTTGATTGTATCGAATAATAAACCAAAATCGGCTGATCATGGTTCAAAAAACCGTTTCGCTTCAAGTCTTAAAATCAATTCATTATTCATTCACGTTCATTTTCGTCTTAATCCATTAATATTCTTGCCTGATACAATGGAACTTCAAAATTAATCGAAGTTCGCAACTTTCATTCTTCTTCCTGTTATCGGTTCAATTAAGTGAATTAATGATTAACCGTTTCTCCAGTAACGGATACGGTTTTCTTGTCTATCCTCCGTAGCGAAACCCTGATTCCAATAAAATCGTTTAACTTTTTTTCTCAGCAAGAATGCAGCCTCGACAGCAAAAGTACAACTTTCTGGAAATGGTGGTGTAGAAATATTCGGGTAGAATTTATATTTCGTTTCGAAACGGAATTTACTCAGACACGAATGAAGCAATTTGGATTCAGAGCGGAACAAGCATGCCAGGATAGGAATCGATCCATTTTATGAGAGATATTCATTTATAAATAACGTATGAAAAATGGGATCAGGAATTCTATATCCTTTTATTTCTGGAAAGTTGAAACAATGAATTGTACTACTGCGATTTCGTTCCGAAAATAGTTAACTATACAGAATTTCGGATCAATGAACAAAAAACCTAGAAAAGCACTGACGTGAGGTCAGGAGCTTTTACGCGCTTGTTCCGTTGCCAAAGCGGTCAACTATACAAGTATTGACCCTGCCAAAGGCAATTTTTTTTTATATGCACCTCATGAAATTCTGCATAAACCTCAAGCTATAATTTTCGATCAAGTACTAGATTGCAATTCGATTCAAAATTTTTAATGGGTATAACTATCGAAATAATAATTGGCAAATTCAACCCATTTAAGCATTCGACCTTCTTAATTAAACTGAAAACCTACTCTACAAATATATTATCTATGCAGATTCTTCCTAAAGTTGATTTTTTTTTCTGCCGGTGAACAAAATAACTTCCGGAAGAATCTACCCAGTAGTTTGATAATTGTAGAGTAAGTTTGGAGTTTAATTACGAAGGTCGAAGTGGCGGATTTGTAAAAACCATCCAATGATTCCGCAAATATTACCTTTCGAAATTTCATGTCCTCGATGTTTCCAAAAATCTCGAAAGGAATATATTATGAGTAGATCGCCAAGTATCACATATAAACTTGAAAACAAAATTTTTGTTTTTTTACTATTATTATGGAACGATCATCAAAAAATTCCACACAAATTTGCTCATCAACATTTTTAAAATACCATCTGGTCACGTCGTTCATATTTGGGATATTGAGGAAATGAGCTTAATAGTTCGAACAGCCACGAAATATCTTCTTATATGAACATCGGGTCAAACTGAAATTTTATACAATTCCATTGAAGTCTGATTGATAGTTTCCTAATAAACATTGTTTTTCAAGAAAAATTCGAAAATTATTCAAAATAAATTTATTCTCATTTTTCACCGTTCCAATCCTAAGGATCTTTAACCTTATGTTGCGCGAAGGTATTCAAGAACTATTTACGAAATTTCAATTATAAGATCACTATGACTATGATCAGAATGATATAATGGTAACCTGATTATTCACAAAGACAGTACAATTCGAAATACGTTTCATTTAATTCTGTCATTATTTTTTGGTAATTAAAGAACCAACCAATCTTACTGCTTCATTTTCAGAAGTTATCCTTCTTACACATGATATTTCTGCTGCCGATTCTTTAGGCTTCAAAAGACAAGATTCAATATTAAATACAGCAAGTTTTACTTGATACCGTTGTTTTAATGTGAATCATTTGAGATTGAATAGCAGTTAATCAGATCCATTATCACGAAATTTCACTCGTTTTTCACTAAAAACTCCGAATAAATATTTAATAAACGTTATACGTCCTTGACTTTTGTGAACGAAGCTGATGTCACAGAATAAAAAAAAGTTTTCTGCGTAGACAGGTACCTGTGTACACCTACGTACTACAGTTACCAGCAGTATGCGACAACTACCAACTGCTGACGGAAGGGTGCTCCCTCAATTGGAGGTTTTATTATATTTTTTTGCGCGCATGTTCTAGAGGAACAGCGTGCTATCGTTTTGTCCAAATGTCTGTAATTTTGGATGATTGAGCCGAAAATTGTCTCAATCGACTAGGTTGGACTCACTGATGACGAATCCGGTGTCAAAATCGATTCTGTCCGGCCGGCCGGCCGTAGACACGCTAACTGTCGACAAAAGCAAGCTAGCAGCTTGAAACTTTCAGAATAGGTTGCGCATCAGAATGCCGCGGTTAAGTTCGTTAATGGGCCGAATCGGTCGAACAGTTTCGGAGTTATAGGCAGTTGAAGTTTTGAAGTTATTTATTTTTTATTTCAGAAACTGTTTGGGAGATTGGATTCAAACTTAGCAGTTGGGTGGAGTATAACAACGCCCAACTTCGAGCCAAATTTCGTCAGGATCAGATTGTCAGTGAATTTAAAAAAAATTTTTTTTTTCGGAAACCATTTATCATATCCGAAAAAAAAGTCCACTCACACTTTGAAATTCATATTTCACAGCAGCGTACCAAATTTCAGTTCGATACGATCATAAGTTTCGGAGATATCGGGAAAAAATATGTCAAATTTCGAGGTTTTCTTCTCGATATCGTTTATTTTTTCGGTATAACTCGAGAAATACTGATTCAGTCCTGATGAAACTTTACAGCTAGTTTGAAGATGCTGAAAGACAACTTCATGCAAAATTTCGTGATAATCAAGTCATTTGAACAATTTGAAAAAAAAAATTTCTATGATTTTTCTTATCATATCATCCTCATCAAATTCTGTATGAAACTTCGAACTGTTATTTTTCGATGAAGTACTGGATTTCAATTCGATCTGATCTGTATTTTTGGAAATATTGAAAAAATAAAATTTTGATTGGGTATATCCACGGAATCATTGGGTGGATTTTACCCATTCACGAATTCGGCCTTCGTAATTTAGGTCCAAACCTTCCCTACAAATATCGAGTTCCTAAGTTGTTTCTTTCGGAAGTTATTGTGTTCACGCAGTCGGCCGTTAGGCTGACCGTAAACACAATAACTTCCGGAAGAAACGACTTGGGAACTCGATATTTGTAGAGAAGGTTTGGGGCTTAATTACGAAGGTCGAATTCGTGAATGGGTAAAATCCGCCCAATGATTCCGTAGATATACCCATTCAAAATTTTATTTTTCCAATATTTCCAAAAATACAGATTTGATCGAATTGAAATCCAGTAATTTATCAGTAAAAATTTCAAAAAGCACTGCTGTGAAGGCAGCAGCTTTCGCGTGCATGTTCAAATTCGTTGCTGAAGCGGTCATCTACATTGAACATGCGCGCAAAAGTTGCTGCCTTCACGGCAGTGCTTTTTGAAATTTTTATAATTCAAAAATACAAATCTGATTGGACTGAAATGGAGTACTCAGTTATGAAATGGCGACTTGGAAATTAAGGTGAAATTTAAATGAAGCATGATATTTCTTTTTCAAATTTTTCGATGGATTACTCTTCTCATTGATATATTCGATCCACCAACCAAGTTTCATTCTGATCAGATGAATATTTTCCGAGTTATTCAAAAACTAAAATTTCAAATGAATATAACACAAAAACCATTGAGCAGATTTGGCCCATTAACGTACTCAACCGAGATATACTGGGTTTTAACCTAACCTGAGAATTTCAAGACTCTAAGTCCTTTCTTTCGAAAGTTAGAGCGCACACGGACGACCGGCCGGACGGACAGAATTAAGTTTGACCTCGGATTCTTCATCAGTGAGCCCAACCTATAGTCGTTTGAGACCAATTTGGGTCAAAATTCGAAAAGTACAGACAGCGTGACGAAATGATGACGCGCTGTTCCCCAGAACCATCGATTAAAAATTAAAGGCAACTTCACATGTAACGTTTTGACAACTTCCGTTGTCTTTTTCAGGCTGGAATCGAAAATTTTCATTTAGTCACTATCTGGAAGAATAAACCATTGTTGTAATTAACAAGTTATGCTTCAATACTACTGTTTTGAAAATTTTCCAAATATAGAATAATACATAGATGAAACTTCATTGAAAGGTTCGTTAAAAACAAATTTGAACTCATATGTAACAATAAATTACATCACAAGTGAACGTGCGCGCAAAAGCTGCTGACCGTGCTAGGTTTTTATTGAGTTATATCGGAGAAAACTTCGATACCGAGGAAAAAATCCACGGTACTTTGGTACACTGGTGGAATATGAAGCTCAAGGTATAATCAAAATTTTTTTCATTGCGCATTCTTGCTGAAGAACTACATATACTGCAACCCAAAAAAAATTTTTTTCTAGAATACTCACCGAATCCTGCAGAACGACTACCCTTTTTCTCCTATAAACCTCTAAATTTCTCCGAATTCTAATATTTCACGCGCCTGTAGGCAACGTTGAAGCATTTAGACCAGGTCCAGCGGCATGACCTTGAGATATAAGCGAGGTTTGATGACATTTAAATGTGGCTGTGTTGCCTAGCTGTAATTAACTACCACGTGGTATTGTTTCGTGTTAATGTCACGGATTATATAAAGGCCAAGTTATTTTTTGCGAATATATCCAGCCTTTATACATCAACTTTCGAAAATTATCAATAGTTGCCATAAAAGCCCTCTCACATTTTCCATCTCCCCCTATATCTCAGGTGTTGAAGCAAGTTCTACCCAACTAAAATATTCCAGAATCCCGAATCGAATACATTCTGACCCGATGTAATATTCCATTATTTTCATTCCCTTTGTGAAGCTGAATACGAGACACAAATTGCATTCCCCTCGAGTTGGAATAGTTCAGGCCTCCCAGCGTCTGATCTATGCTCATCTTTCTCTCGGAGCCTGAAAAATACGGGAAAATCCTATCTGGAAAAGTTGGGAAACAGATGGTCGCCTTCCGAAGTGAATTGATGGGAGGGGCATAGTGGAATGCAACAGTTGTGTGATTTGTGAACTTTATTGTGCCAATATTTTTTGCCATTTGGAGTGTATCCTGCAGGTTCTCAACTTATTTTCCCCATTAGGAGAAAAGTTATAGGATAGAATGCATTCCATGCCTGAAGTGATGCAGATGCTTGTACGGAATTTGAGACTGCATTTAAATTCTTCAACTCTTATACAGAGCCTGCGGATAGTTTCGAACTGATGAAAACATTAGGGTTAACCTTAGACAAATTTGTCTAAGGGGTTAACTCATTAGTTGCACTCTTTGCAACCAGCCTTAGGCTGGTCATCCACTGCACGCGATTTCGAGAGGCGCGATAGGAACGTAAATGAACGAACTTGCGCGACAGATCCAAATGAATGGAACTCTAGGTACCCTCGTCGACTAGCAGCGAGTTCATACGGGACTTCTCGAGAGAATTCGAGCGGCGCAATCGTATCCCGATCAGTTTGGATCTGCCGCGTCTATACGCTCGAAAAGAGGAGCTATACGTCGGCAAGTGGAATGTATGGTTTGTGAACAGAATATTTGTTGAAGCTCGTTGTTTATGGTTGGTGAATTTTAGATGGATCAGATTGAAAGGTTAGTGAATGTTGTCTTTTTTATTACATTAAACTCACACCCAGAAGTTCTGTAGGTGTAGTAGCCTACCTGAAATTTGACTATTTGGCAATAATCGGCTGTATAGCATTCCAAATATGATTAATTCAGCGCGTTTCGCCATTATCTCGGTTTTTATAGCTCTTATTATCCCAAAATCTATTATCAATTTGTTTTTAGTCTGTGACCAATTTTATTCCGAACATTTTTCTATATTCTCAAGTGTTTTTGGTCCATACGTACTTTAATGATTCAACAACGTTCCAATCAATATGCAGAACGATCCTTTCGATCACGAAAGAAACATGGTTTTTTCTTCATAAAACGCTACGGATTTTTACTAGTGACCTGTTCTCTAAAAGACGGATGCAAAATTTCATGAATTTCTGAATATTTGTGTCACCATCATTTCTTTTGATGTTTGCAGTTTTTAAAGTTTTGAAGTCACGTTCTAGATAAATTAATAACATATTTGTCTTCTGAAGGTGACTTTTCAAAAATAAAACTCAATTCAGCCTTAATTTCGAAGTTCCACATCCTTTGTTTCCGAAGTACCCAGGTCATCAACATTCACACTTCAACTTCCATTGCAGTTTTATAAATGAGTATACGATAATAATCTGTCTGGCGGTCTTCTTGCAACTCAGTTTAACTACGCCGCCTACATCTGTAAAGTTTTGAAGGTTTTTCCGATTCATTATCAAGATGGTGATTTTTTCCCGATAATTTCGTTTATTCTAAATTTGAATCTACCTTAGCTCAAAAATTTTCCCCATTCCAAAGCAAACATACGCCTGATCAAGTAAGATTTATCCAAGAAATTAATTATTAAGTTTGAATCCATCCCGAATTACAATTTCTTCAATAAACACGGAAATCCGAAGTACAAATTTTCTGCTACGCAAGAACAAGAACGAACCGAAACCACGCGAACTATCTTCCAGTGGACGACCCCGAAGCCTGAGACCGCTCCGGTCGTAAAAGCTCATCGGCGCTCGTGAAACGCGTAGCTCATAAAAGCCCGAAATCGCTTCCAGTGGACGGCCAGGCTGAAGAACAACAGGAAGAAGCACAAAGCTTTTCTACTTCGTATATAGGCTCGTACTCATGGACGCGTCGAAAACTAATAATCACGCGATTTTTTTGCCCAATGTCAGTGATTTGTGGCTGACATCTGTCTGTAATTACTCAGACATGCTCATAGCTTTCAAACAATTGTTTTTGCTGGAATTAGTTTTGTTCTACAGAAATGATTATTTGAGGTAGATAGATAAATCAATATAATAATTTATTAGTGAAAAATAACATTTTATTTTCACCTTAATGTTGAAAAGACATTATATTACATACATATTATTGAACCACCACATATCATCACTACATTATTGCCTTTGAGTACATAAATACATAATTCCTCTAACACAAAAGTTGAAACAATATTCTTCAATATATTTATATTTCCACATCCATTGTGTACCATCTAATATGACTAAGTACTTGTCTTGAAAACAAGTGCCTATAATCATATGACAGACGAATATAAAAATCTCTTGAGTGTTTTGAATGTCCCGCCATTTTCTTACAAAAAACGCTTTTCTACTTCGTATAAAAGTGGGACATAGGCGCCCATATTGAACCTCCAAGTATGACTCATGTTAGTTAGTTTCTTCAGACAAAGAAGTCTCGGAACAACGTTGTTCTCTCTTCAAAGTGAAAGGAAAGTCGGCCATATGCAACATCCATCCCGGACCCACTTTTTGAGGCATTATGCTCCTTCCTTATGTTCTTTATTCAGAGGTTTGCGCCCTATCACTGAGACATAGGCGTCCATATTGAACCTCCAAGTATGACTCATGTTAGTTAGTTTCTTCAGACAAAGAAGTCTCGGAACAACGTTGTTATCTCTTCAAAGTGAAAGGAAAGTCGGCCATATGCAACATCCATCCCGGACCTACTTTGTGAGGCATTATGCTCCTTCCTTATGTTCTTTATTCAGAGGTTTGCGCCCTATCAGTGAGACATAGGCGCCCATATTGTACCTCCAATTATGACTCATGTTAGTTAGTTTCTTCAGAAAAAGAAGTCTCGGAACAACGTTGTTCTCTCTTCAAAGTGGAAGGAAAGTCGGCCATATGCAACATCCATCCCGGACCCACTTTGTGAGGCATTATGCTCCTTCATTATGTTCTTTCTTCAGAGATTGCACTCTTGAATTACACAATGAGATGATGCGTGAATATTTTGAATTAGAATTGACATGAGAAATATTCATGATAGTAAGTTTTCAGCGTCTGTTCCAGAGAACAAGATGGTACCCAGATATTGGTCAACTTGAATTGTAGGGCCGATAACTCATCTTTGGGCTGTTGGTATGTTCATAAGATATACGTTTTATAAATTCTTCAATAGTCTGGTACGTATTCAAAGGACGCCAATTTTAAAGGCTACGATTTGAACGTCGTGTTTGATCACACAACCCAGGCTACAAGTTTGAACGGCTTGTTTCATCGTAAAGGGATTGGACTTGAAACCATTTGAAATTCTTATGTTTTTCCCTCAATTCATGGAATGGCATCATTGGTTGGTTTGAATAGAAAATTTCAGAAGCTTTTCATAAGATTCCAATGAAATTCAGCATTAAACTTTGAAGGCAATATTCCACTTTGGTCCTTTTACGCGCTCGTTGTGGGAAACAGCGCCTTATCATTTCGTCACGATGTCTGCAATTTTCGAATGAAGAAGATATACATTTTCAAATTTCAGTTTCCCGATAATCTAAAAACATAGATCGTATATCGCCCTCCAATGAAAAATGCTACCTTGAAGTTTCAGCCAAATAGGGTCTACACAACAGGTTTTCTAGACCCTGTTTTGCTGAAACTTCAACATAGCCTTTTTCATCGAAGGGTGATTCGATCTATGTTTTTGGTAATATCAGGAAAATGAAATTTTGAAAGGGTATATCTGCAGGATCATTCGATAGTTTTTAATAATAATAAAAGTACTTTATTGTAATAACTGTCTTACAAAAGGCCATTGATCGAATTGCAAGCTAGTACTTAATCGAAAGTTATAGCTTGACGTTTATGCAGAATTTCGTGAGGATCATATGAAAAAAGTATGCGTTTGGCATGTTCAATACTTGTATAGATGACCGATTTGGCAACGGAACAAGCGCGTAAAAGCTCCTGACCTCACGTCAGTGCTTTACTAGGTGTTTTTCGAAATAGCATTGAAAACACATATTCATTTTTAAAATGGAACTTATTTAAGTAGAATACATTTCAGCTTTATTCATAGGGCTGTAGCTGGAGAAACTGAAAAGTGAAATCGAATATCTCAGAAATTTTTCGAAATCGAAAGGATCCCAAATCATCCATGTTTGTTCTGGTAACTGAATCGATTATTCATTCGATTTAATTTTTTGTCGCTTTCATCAATATGAGCTTCTATACGGAAACATTCTGTATTATAGGTTCTTGGCAAATCACGATCTTGCTAATAAAAGCACCTTGTATCTTCACGAACCTAAATGAAGTTGAATAAAGAACGGCAATCCCTCGGGTTTGCGACTGGTTTGTTAGACTCTAGAGACTTTACAATGCGACATAGAAGTTTCACCTGTATGGTAGAACAAACATGATCGATTGAATGCAGATTCAGCAATACCATTCATTCCACGCTCGAAATATCACAGGATTACGATTAATCAGGAAGGTTTCGAAAGTCATTAGTATTAGTTTAGGTTTTATTGAATGTAAATAAGCATTATTGGATCATTCTGATAGCAATGCTATCTTCTCCCCTCAATGTTAGTCGAATATGGTCTGTCAAATATACAGGAAGACTTTGAAATGGATCCATCAGTAAAGATATTCGAGCAAAATAATAAAGAATATCTTATCTCAATTTCGAGAGCGAATTGGAAGAATGATTCGAATGGCAAAGTTCTCAGAATGGCCTCAGAAAAAATCTTTTCTAGAGCGAGGTATCGGGAGATTCGTTATTGCTCATGATACTAATCAAAATCAATATTGTAAAAAGAAATTGACTTGGCAAACTATAGCAAAATGAAAAAAAAAGGGAAACTGATATAAATATTTTGTGACAATTCCACTGAAGATATAGCTGAAGTCTCAAAAAAATAAAATTGCATTAAAAAATTCGAATTTAATTCTCAATTGTAAAAATAAAAACAAAGAATTCCATCATCTAGGAACATAAACTGAGATTTCGAGAAGGCAAAAGCATTTATGTAGGGCAAACAGGTAAAACTTTCACGAAAAACTCCAAAGATGGAGGGTGAGGGTAAGGGTATGGGTAAGGGTAAGGGTAAGGGTAAGGGTAAGGGTAAGGGTAAGGGTAAGGGTAAGGTTAAGGGTAAGGGTAAGCGTAAGGTTAAGGGTAAGGGTAAGGGTAAGGGTAAGGGTAAGAGTTAGTGTAGGGGTAAGGGTAAGGATAAGGGTAAGGTTTAGGCTTAGGGTAACGGTTAGACTTAGGGTATTGGTTAGGCTTACGGTAAGGGTAACGGTTAGGCTAAGGGTAAGGGTAAGGGTAATGGTAAGGGTAAGGATGAGGGTAAGGGTAAGGGTGTGGGTAAGGGTTAGGCTAAGGGTAACGGTTAGGCTTAGGGTAATTGTTAGGCTTACGCTAAGGGTAACGGTTAGGCTAAGGGTAAGGGTGAGTGTAAGAGTAAGGGAAAGCCTAAGGGTGAGGGTAAGGGTATGGGTAAGGGTAAGGGTACGGGTAAGGGTGAGGGTGAGGGTAAGGGTAAGGGTAAGGGTAAGGGTAAGGGAAAGCTTAAGGGAAGGGTAAGGCGTTATTTAAACATCTGAAAGATAACCCGAATTTCGCGAACAATTTCTTCGAACCGAATAATACCTTCTCAACAATTTGGAATTGTTGTTGAGCAACAATTCAATAACCCAGCAATAAAATTTTTGAAGGAACATATGTATGGATGAAATTTCGCTTTTTCGACATGCCTGAGAAATAAGCCTGCAGAACAAATTCAAATAGATCACAAAGTAGCAGACTACTTTATTTTATATTTGAAGAATTCAAATATTATCTTTCGGTGGAATTCTCAAATGATCGGTTTCTGGTATGCCGTGTTTACACGATAGAACGACTTTTGTTAGTTACCTTACCGAGTTTGTTTCTAGATCGGTAAATGATTTTTACTAGAAACAGATAGGTAAGTGAATCACAAGATGCATAGAATATATCAGGTGTCGACACTTACCCACTATTACCCTCTAAAATATTTGTTCCAAAACGCGGTCCTAGAATTGTCAAACATTGTCCTACTTGGCTCTGTAAAAGATGATGATGGCACTAAGGTGGATTTGTCAAGTCCATACAATTAATTCCTCTGAATAAAAATTAATCTAGCAATATCCTGATAGGACTACTTCCCAAAAAAAGAATCAGATATTTGAAATTTTGGATTCTTACTAATATAAAAGAGGAGTTCAACAAATGTGGAACATCCACTCATTAATAAAATGAAATATGTATAAGAGAATAAGTAGCAAAATCAGGTTAATTGTAAGAACACTTTTATCGATCGATACAAGAAGTAATTTTGAAGCCAAAACAAACGTGAAAACGGAACGGATATCACTGATAATGGATTTTATTGGATAGTTTGGATCTCTTTTCATAAAAATATGGTTTCTAAATTTTGTGTGTACCTTTTAATAAATATTCAATTCAAAAGTTACGAATTTTGTCACATACTCATAGAAATATTTCGAGGAAATGTTCATGTTTATCATTATTGAAATTGATATATGAATTTTTCACTTTGCTGTTCATGTTTCATTCGAATTTATCAGACGAATTTCAAACCAGAAGAATTAATTGTAGAATCTATCGTTCCAAATGATTTCATGTGGTATTATTGAAAACGCATCTCTGGAAGACTTCCTTTCCATGAACTAAATATTGAGATAATAAATACCTCCTGTAATAATCAGGTATTCAAAAATATCAAGTTTCAGACTTATGTATTCAGAGACGAAGGAAACTTTCATCTATATAATCGCCATTCTGAATGAATGGAATGAATGATCATAATTTTAATTTGTCAATATGAATTTATTTTCGGAAATTCTTGAGAATAATGTATTGTCTAACTCGGAAAATCAGAAAGAAGTTCTGATTTGACTAGTTTCGATATGACAGGTCGGTAACTTCCGTAAATATTTCAGATTTTATATGGCAGATTTTCCCATGCCGGCATCTATCGGCCAAAACTGAAGTAGGACAAAAAAACCGTATTTTGACAACATTTCGAACCCAAAGTATGTCAACGAGTGTCCGCACCATATGTATTCTACGCATCTATGCGTATACAGAGTGTAACAGCCAAATGGAATAAATTCGATAACGAATAAATGAGGGCGTGTTGGGAAAAACGCTCGGATATGTCAATTTGCAATTTTAAATGCGCATAGTTTTCAAGAAAATAAAATTATATAGGGTGTTCCATGTGACCGTGGCCATTACCAACTTTCTTATTTCGAATGCAACCCCCTGTATATTACTTATTTTTTGGATTCTTCAGAGAATTCTATACACAATTCATGCACAATGTCCTATACCTATCTTTAACTATTTCGGAAATATTAATTGTTTTCAGATTCAGTGCAAAAATCAACGTTTTAAATAAAAATTATTTTATTTCACAAATTTGGTACATTACACTTAAAACCTAATAAGTAATACTGATTATTTCTTAATGATTAAAAAAAAACATTAATGTCAATGTAGGAAACGTTCAAAATGCTCGCCGCGAACGTCTTGGCAACATGCTAATCTGGTGTAGAATTGTCTTCTAACGTTACTCAACATTTCAGGCGTGACTGATATAATCGCAAGTGTGATTCGGTTTATTAGGTCATCTAAGTTTAAGGGTTTTTTTTAATTTCTTCTCAGTAATGGTTTTTGCTTAGTTTCTTCATATCAAGAGATAAATGGGAAATAAGTATTGAGTGTTATGTATCGAGTTTGCGAAATAAAATAATTTTCATTCAAAATGTTAATTTTTGTAAAAAATCTGAAAACACTTAATATTTCCGAAACAGTTAGATAGGTATTGGATATTGTACATGAATTATGTCTAGAATTTTCTAAAGAATCTAAAAAATAAATAATATACAGGCTGTAACCTTTGAAATAAGAAAGTTGGTATTGGCCACGGTCGCATGGAACACCCAATATAATTTTATTTTCTTGAAAACTATGCGCATTTGAAATTACAAATCGACGTGTCCGAGCGTTTTTCCCAACACGCCCTCATTTATTCGTTATCGAATTTATTCCATTTGGCTGTTACACTCTGTATATGTTACCGTTCTAGAACGGTAAGTGAAAATGACTTAAAATATTCATTAGAATAATGAAATAATTCAAATATAATTGGAATTCCATTAGTTTAATTTCTCGGGAATAACTGCGGAAAAGCCCATTTCCCAGGGCGCCTATTCTTGAAATCGGAGAAGAGAACGATTGATCGAAAGGAGGCGTGTCTACGAGTTTTTCAGGGTATTCTTGAAATGAATGAGTGCTTCACGGAGAGCGAGCGATGTATCTCTTACGATTTGTGATGGAACGATACATATAGAGGACGCTAATTATGTTTCGGGTATTTGACAATTTTGATCTGTTTGGCATTAAGTCTTAACAATCTCAATTAACTTTCACTACAAAATTTCTGTTTTCACTCGGAAATGGACATGGCGAGTGCAATAATGTGGGAAGTACTGAATGAAGATGTGGAAGATGCAGAACAACAATACCAAATAGGTGTCCATGTGCTTTCTAACTGGAACTTGTTTGATCTATTTGATCCAAAATTTATCAGAATGTTTAGATTAACTAAAGCTCAACTCGGAACACTGTGATTTCCTTCCAGGTTTTTTCATATCCTCCCTTAAATAATCTGAATTTAACCGACCTATGTACATTTCAGGTCTTCGTGTAATGTAGTCGATGGGCAGCTCCTTCTGTTTATAGTTGATTGAAAGTGACTTGGTTTTTTCAAAATGATCCATTTTACAATTTTACGAAATACGCTCCCAACTCTTATGACAACTGTATGATTTCAAATTTGAATTTTGACAATATATCACAGAAATATAGTCTATGTCGATGTAATGTACATGAAGTTGGCTACATGAATGAAGTTAGCTTCATGTCTGTCGAAAATACTTGTTTTTGATTGGTTAGAACATTTGGCATAATTGTTCGTCTATGACCGCTCATTCGGACTGCTCCCCATCTTGACTGCGATGGTATAAACGTTCTCTATCGTTCCATCATAAATGCTTGCGTTTCCTTGCCAACGGCGTCGAAACGCCCATTTTTCCACGTTTGTTCTCTTCCCAGAATTCATGAATAGCGCTCCCTGATGTTCAAGAATAAGGAATTGACGTTTTGACAAATGGGAGGAAGGTCGAACGGGAGATTATACCATAGAGAACGTTCTATAACATCGGATTTCAAGAATAAGTCCCCAGGTCATTTGAATTTCGCTTTCTTCAAAAGATTCGATATCGCTCATTTCCAAATTATATTATGAGCAAATTCAGTTGATTGTCACTTTGACAACCTACAATCAATAAGCTTTCACCGCCAAGACAACTGCTTCCTTTATATACCTACACAGCATTGACGAATGACTACTTTAATTTTTGGATAATTATTTTGTAGTTTAAGTAAAAAGTGTATATATCTTGCGTTACGGACTACCAATCTCAGACAAAACTATTGTCTTCGATCAGTAAAATGTCCTTACCATTCTCGATACTAAATATACTATTTCGATAGGTCCACAGGCAACGGTGGTGATCATAATGTTTTTTAGATTTCAATCACCTGGTGAATACTCGAAAATTTCTGATGATTTTCATCTGAATATTCGCGTAAACAGAAATATAATTTATACCAGAAACTTGAGTAACAAATTCTCGTGGCAGCTTTTGCATATTCAGATACCGAAATTCGAGTCTCACTGGATGAAGTAGCAAATTAGGCTGTATTTTAATACAGGGAAGGAAAAGCTCCATCCGAATGAAGTGTACTTTATGTTTCATGCCTAAGAGCTTCACGTTGAATTATCAGACTGTTTCAACAAGAATAAAATTTGTGGAAGTTCTTTCAGTAGATATATCAGCCAGTATCGTCTTAAACCGCTTTTTATAGCTCATGTTCTAGCAAATGAGGCCCTATAATTTTGCCCATATGTGTGCAGTGTTCGAGTTTTTCTCAGAAATTTGTAATGTTTGACTAGGTTCGATTCACTGTTGAAGAATCTGTTGTCAATTTTTATTCTGTAATTTATATTTATGTGATATTACTACAACTTCTTCTGGGAAATTAATTTATGCAGATGATATTGTTTTTGCTTTTCCTCATTCTGATTATCAAATTATTGAAAACAATCTAAATACAGGTTCAGAAATTTAAAAAAAAATTTATTGAGTGGCGTTTATGGGCAAATCCTAATAAAACAGAAGTTTCTTGTTTTCATTTGGATAATCACCAGAAGTTTAAAACTTTACTTCCAATAATGCCGTTCTGAAAAATATTTTCACTCCTTAATATCTTGGGGTAAATAAGATTCCTCTCCAAATTTCAAGGTCTATTTGAAAAACTTACGCATGAAGTTAAAATCTAGTAGTAATATTCCTGAAAAAATAGCTGGATCATGCCCCATGAAAAATTCCAGAACAATGCAAACGGTCTGGAATTTTTAAATAGATAACCTTTTCTCTAGAACTTTTCTTGACGAATAGTTCAATTCGCAAGGACGTTTCCCATGAAAAACAATTTTATATAATTATAGTTAGTTCTGTTTCATATATTGGGAGTAAAACCCAGAAGAAACCTTCAAAATTGTGAAAAACACTCCCAAAATAATCTTTAATCGATTCATAATGAGTGAAACTTTGGTCTATATTATAGCTACATATATAAAATTTTCAATTCGATCATTTCGGTAAATTTTATATAGATTGGGTGAACAAAATGAATAAAGGACAAGTTTTGCCGATGAATTATTATCATTGTTATTATTGTATAAATGGGTGGAGCTGAGGCAAACCCTATTCGAACTCAAACTACAAAACAAAATCATCGACAATATACAACAGTAAAAGTGAAGCAGGAATGAAAAAAAACTTAAAAAGTGATAAAGAAGCAAAACATCGGTCAGGCGACGGACGAAGGTCTCCCCCGCTGATCGAATCTTTTCTTGAACATATTCACACTTGTAGCTTCAACTACATCCACAGGCAAGTTGTTCCAGGTGGAGAATACTCTGTTGGATAAAAAGTGCTGGCAAGGGGTCGTTTTAAAGTACTCTTTGCGTAATTTATATGCGTGACCCCTCAAGTTATTTGTGTTGTGAACGAAGAAAGCTGATAAATCAGTTCCAAACATCTTTAGCATTATTCTGAAGCTCACAATCGAGTCGCCCCTCAAACGACGATCTTGGAAGGATGTTAGTCCAAAGATTTTCAATCTTTCCTCATAACGTGGACGTACTGAGCCGTACGGTATACGAGTGGCCCATCTTTGAACTGCTTCTAGTTGTTCAATATCTGACTTGAGAGTGGGGCACCAGGCAGGTCCGGCGAATTCAAGAATATGGCGTATATAAATTGAATAGATCTTCGCGCAAACGGTAGGTAAGCAGCCACGAAAACATCTGGAAACCATGAAAACCAAGCTCCTTGCCTTAGCTGTAATCTTTTTTACGTGCTTCAACCAACATAGATCTGATGAGATAGTTAATCCAAGATCATCATGACAATCAGTCGGAGTGGTCCCATCAGACCAATTAGATATTGAATTGAGATCTGATTGGAGCAAGGCCGAATTAGAGTTGGCATCATTATATAATTTATTGTCGTCGACAAACTGAGAGCAAGACGAACGCAAAAGGTGCGGCAGATCAGCAGTATAAATCCGAAAGAGCAGGGGTCCCAACACCGACCCTTGAGGAACACCACTTGTGACGGATCTGAGTGCCTCAATCCAAAGCAGAAGATCTCCTCTCACTCCGAAGTGTTCCAGCTTGGAAAGAAGACGACGATGAGGAAAACGGTCGAACGCTTTCGAAAAGTCGAGGTAAACATCAACCAGTATGCCTAAATCAAAGGAGCTCGTCCAATCGTCGACACATTTCAACAGGTTTGTGAGAAAAGAACCGCCGGGTAGAAGGCCAAGCTGGGTCGAAGGGATTATACTGTTAGAAAGCAGGAAGTTGGTCATTTCGTTCAATATTATACATTAACAAACTTTAGAGGCAATTGAGGTGTGGCTTATAGGTCGGTAGTTGTTGGGGCAGAGCTTGTATCCTTTTTTAAAGATTGGTGTCACTGATGCTTGTAACCACGAAGAGGGCAATGTGTGCGATCGCAAAGATTCGGAAAATATCATCGCTAAGGGGGCACATAAAGATGATGCACACTTTGGAATGAAATGAATTTCAAACCCAACCTGAAATTTTCAAAACTCCCAAGTCTTCGAAGACGTCGAAAAAATTAGAAATCACAGACATTTTGGCAAAATGATAACGCTTTTTCCTTAGAACAATCCTCTTATCAAACAAATATTTGAACAATATCCGCTCTACCCTAAGGCTGCTGACAACTCGAATTCATAGTTTCCGAGAATTAATGAAGTTTTTCCAGCTGATTCCCAACTCATTCCTGTTTTGCTCCAGACAATCTCTCTAGTACCTATCCGTTGGAATAAAGGGTATAAAAAAAGAACTGCTCTTTAATCTATTCATAGAATAGACACCGCAGAGTGATGACAAACAATAATAATTCGAAAAGAAATTATGAAAATATTTGCTCACCACAATTCCCTTTCAGGTAGACACAAAAAGAAAAGCAGACGTTCACGATTGCTTTTAATGTCTGAAACAGAAATCGATTTTATTTCGAGACGAGAAATGAAGAGAATGATGAATTAATAATATTCACCTCTCTCATTGAATTACAAAAACAGTATCAACAGAAAAGTAATGGATGATTTCAGTCATTTCAACTCTTATCGAAAGCAACCCACTCTTTATATTTTCTTTGGATCCTGAAAAGATAATTTGATGATAGACCTGAGAAAAATTTGGACAACGTGAAAATTTCCATCCGTTTCAGGTCCAAACGTGGATAATCAATCCAGCTGGTGTTGTAGTTTTGGATCGATGTTTATGAGAACTTGTTGCATTTTTGCGCGCATGTTCTAAGGGAACAGCGTGCTATCGTTTTGTCCAAATGTCTGTAATTTTGGATGATTGAGCCGAAAATGGTCTCAATCGACTAGGTTGGACTCACTGATGACGAATCCGGTGTCAAAATCGATTCTGTCCGGCCGGCCGGCCGTAGACACGATAACTGTCGACAGAAACAAGCTAACAACTTGAAACTTTCAGGATAAGTTGCGCATCAAAATGCCGCTGTTAAGTTCGTTAATGGGCGAAATCGGTCGAATAGTTTCGGAGTTATAGGCACTTGAAGTTTTGAAGTTATTTATTTTTTATTTCGGAAACTACCTGAGCGATTCTATTCAAACTTGGCAGTTAGGTGGAGTACAACGACGCGCAACTTTGAGCCAAATTTCGTCAGGATCATATTGTCAACAATTTAAAAAAAAAATTTTTTTCGAAATTTAATTTTTTTTTCGAAAACCATTCATCATATCCAAAAAAAATCCACCCACACTTTGAGCTTGATATTTCACAGCAGTGTACCAAACTTCAGTTCGATACGATTATAAGTTTTGGAGATATCGGGAAAAAATATGTCAAATTTCGAGGTTTTCTTCTCGATATCGTTGATTTTTTCGGTATAACTCAAGAAATACTGATTCAGTCCTGATTAAACTTCACAGCTAGTTTTAAGATGCTGAAAGACAACTTTATGCAAAATTTCGTGATAATCGTGTCATTAGAACAATTTGAAAAAAAAAATTTCTATGATTTTCTTATCATATCATCCTCATCAAATTCTTTATGAAACTTCGAACTGTTATTTTTCGATGAAGTACTGGATTTCAATTCGATCTGATCTGTATTTTTGGAAATATTGGAAAAATAAAATTTTGATTGGGTATATCTACGGAATCATTGGGTGGATTTTACCCATTCACGAATTCTACCTCCGTAATTAAGGTCCAAACCTTCTCTACAAATATCGAGTTTCTAAGTTGTTTCTTTCGGAAGTTATTGTGTTTACGCAGTCGGCCGTTAGGCTTTATTTTTCCAATATTTCCAAAAATACAGATTTGATCGAACTGAAATCCAGTAATTTATCAGTAAAAAATTTCAAAATGCACTGCCGTGAAGGCAGCAGCTTTTGCGTGCATGTTCAAATTCGTTGCTGAAGCGGTCATCTACATTGAACATGCGCGCAAAAGTTGCTGCCTTCACGGCAGTACTTTTTGAATTTTTGAAGATAGAATTTCATTTTATTATGAATCCCAAATTTTGGAGCAACCTGTTAACAGGTTAGGGAAGGAAGACAAAATCAGTTTATTTGTATCCCTACCCCAGAAAATGGAATTACAAAAATCTTCCCACTTATCCATAAAAATTTTGCATCCGAGAGCTGACAAATGTATTTTTTGAGATTTAGTGAATAAATATAATCATCCTTCGCCTCGTATGCCTCATCCTGTCATATCGTCAATTGTATATTTAAACTTACATGACACAATTTCAAATAGAAGACTTCGGTCCAAGTTGCCAACCCACTAATTTCATCCAAAATTACTATCACTGGGGAAGGGAAATTTCAGAACAAATTCGACATGATAAGGTTCGTGGATCCTCAAGCAAGATAATCTCTTCTAAATATAGGTTTTTGTTAAGATCATCATCCGATCGGCTGAAATTTAAGTTGGGATTTCTGATTTCATATTTCATGTCGATAGTGTCAAGCATGATGTAAGTAAAACATGAAGCGATTTCAAGCGATGGACCAAAAGCTTCGATTATAGTTACGGTTATCCAAATTGACAGATTATCCTTTGCCTACATGTCAGTTTGGATAACCGAAACTATGACCGGAGCTTTTGGTCCATCGCTTGAAATCAATGAAGGTGTGCTCATCTGCTCCTCTGTAATCGTTTTTTTTTAGACCAATCATAATGTAAAAAACATGGTGTGCTCATCTGAAAAGTGAGTGACGTCAGCAAGCAGAAAATACAAGGAGTTATACAGGGTCTTTCACGAGGAACCTCACCCATATTTATACGGGAAACTACTGAACATATTTTCATGAAATTCAGCATTTATAAGTATTTCACGATGCTGATGAAATCTAAAATATTTTCAAGGCATGAGCACCTCCGGTTTTTCCGGAAATGACGTCAACTTCCGTTTTTCAAATTAGAACACCATTTTTTTATTGCAGAAATAGATTCCCTAGAAAATTTCAATTTATTTTGATGTAACATTTTTCAGTTTTGGTTGGAAAATTCTCTCTGAGCGGGAAAATTCGAAAAAAAAATCGAAAATAGAGCTCCGCTGAAACAAGAATAACTTCGAGGTTTTTGGATGGAAAATTTTCATTTTTGGGATTTTTCAAGATGTAAGATCTATGTATCCACTTTGAGAATCGAAATCGCGATTCATGATACAGGGGGTGAAAAAATCGCTTTCAAAGTTAGGGATGACAAAATCGTGAAAAATCAATTTTTTCAAATTAGAACCCCATTTTTTTATGGCAGATATTGAATCTACGTTAAAAAATAATGTGAGTGTATGCATCACACCCTTGCCCTAAAGTGGATATTTTCTGAGTTATTCACAAAAAACTGTTTTTCGTCTTGAATTTTCAGCTATTTCTTTTCCCTTCACGCCAAAAAGATGTCATTTTCAGGAACTGTTACTTAAACCATGTTTTAGATTTTACTACCCTAATATGCAAGAGAAACAAGTTACAGGTTGTTCCTAAATAGATGGCGAATTTGGATTCGAATTTGTATCGGAAACCTCTTTATTTCAACTAATCGGCCATCGGTTTTCTCTCCAGTGATAAATAAATAATTCCTTATGAACCATATGCAAAAACTTACCATGCTTTATATTATTTTTTTTTAATGATAGATATCATTAATTACATCTGCCAAATTCCTCTTTATTCAGTAGCATTTTGTGTTTACTATTAATTTGGTGATAATTCGTATTAAGTTATAAAATCGATCACTATGCCTAATTTTACCAATGAAGATTATTTAAATCTCATTCTACTTCATGGAGAATGTAATAAAGTTGTAGATAAAACGATTCGACTGTTCATTGAGAGGTTTCCTGACCGACCCAGACCAACGAGAGATACCGTTAACAGAACCATGACAAACTTGAGAAATGTCGGATCTTTCGTTAAGAAAACTACACACAGAGAAAAAAGTGTAGTAGAAGATGAGAACAACGAAATTACAGTTCTTGCATATTTTCGTGTGAATCCTCAAAATTCTCTCAAAGATGCCGAGATTGATCTGGGATTATCTCAATCGAGTGTTTGGAGAATATTAAAAAAACATGAAATGCACCCATATAAATTCAATAGGGTACAGCATTTGAAGGAAACTGATTTCGTCAGGAGAACAGAGTTTTGCGAAGCTATGATGATTCGATTTCAAGAGAATGAAAACTTTTTGGACTGTATAATTTGGACAGATGAATCTAAATTCACAAAGAATGGTTCTTTTAATAGGGATAACAGTCATTATTGGGATGAAGAGAACAACCACCACTTCAGACAATGGAACTTTCAAGAGACCTGGAGTTTCAATGTTTTTTGCGCCATCAAAAATAATGCAATTCTCGATGTTCACATTTATGATGGGACTTTAACTGGTAAGATAGAACACTACACATGTTTGCATTATTTAAAGAATGTTCTCCCTTAGGAGATAGATATTCTGACATATTGACTCAAATAATTGAGCCGCTAGTACAGAACCATAATGACTTATGGTATCAACAAGATGGCGCGCCTCCACACAATTCACTCAATGTGTCAAATATCCTCTACAGGCTATTTGAAGATCGATGGTTGGCGAACAATGGTCCACATCTTTGGCCACTACGTTCTCCCGATTTAACTCCTTTAGACTATTATGTTTGGGGTAGGATAAAAAATATTGTCTACTCAACTCCCCTGACTGATAAAGAGGACTGCATAGAACGGGTCAGAAATGCGTTCAGGTTTGTTTAGATTTTTAGATTCATAGTTTTGAAACTCAATTTGGTTTTTAAACACTTTTGCAGATCTCTTCCTCCCGATGAAATAAGAAGAGCAACGCACGAAGCATTCCTGAGACGTATAAATAAATGTCTAGAAGTTAACGGTCAAAACTTTGAGCATCTTCTCTAGTTATAACTGCGAGAGTTTGCCATGGTTCTCCTAATAGTAACTTGAAGTCGGTTTCAAGAAGGGGTGAAAAATCTACAGCATGGTTCAAATAACAGTTCCTGAAAATTTCATCTTTTTGGCGTAAAGGGAAAAGAAATAGCTGAAAATTCAAGACGAAAAACAGTTTTTTGTGAATAACTCAGAAAATATCCATTTTAGGGCAAGGGTGAGATGCATACACTCACATTATTTTTTAACGTAGATTCAATATCTGCCATAAAAAAATTGGGTTCTAATTTGAAAAAATTGATTTTTCACGATTTTGTCATCCCTAACTTTGAAAGCGATTTTTTCACCCCCTGTATCATGAATCGCGATTTCGATTTTTAAAGTGGATACATCAATCTTACATATTGAAAAATCCCAAAAATGAAAATTTTCCATTTGAAAACCTCGAAGTTATTCTTGTTTCAGCGGAGCTCTATTTTCGATTTTTTTTTCGAATTTTCCCGCTCGGAGAGAATTTTCCAACCAAAACTGAAAAATGTTACATCAAAATGAATTGAAATCTTCTAAGGAATCTATTTCTGCAATAAAAAAATGGTGTTCTAATTTGAAAAACGGAAGTTGACGTCATTTCCGGAAAAACCGGAGGTGCTCATGCCTTGAAAATATTTTAGATTTCATCAGCATCGTGAAATACTCATAAGTGCTGAATTTCATGAAAATACGTTCAGTAGTTTCCCGTATAAATATGGGTGAGGTTCCTCGTGAAAGACCCTGTATATTCTGTGCTCTGAATTTGCATGTTAATTCAAAGCTAAGAATATACAACTTTTTGTATTTTATAATAGCTGACGTCACTCATTTTTCAGATGAGCACACCATGTTTTTTACATCATGATACCAATGATAACGTCACTTTTTTCATTGAAATTCAAAGCACAGAATTTATATTTCTTTGTATTTCAATCTTGCTGACGTCACTTTTTTTTCAGATGAGCACACCATGTCTTTTACATCATGGTGTCAAGTTCACATAGAATATGTTCCGCAAATCAACTTGGTTATTCCGCTTGCCGGTTTTCTGTTCCGTAAATATGAAATATTCGGTTGGTTCCTGAAAAAAAAGTTAATTACGGAATTTGATTGATGAAAAAGCAATCTTTCTGTCACCAAAACGACAGTCAATGTTCTATGGTAACATATCCATGGCATAGAACAATCAATATTTACCTTATGATCCATAGACCATACCATGATGTAAGTAGAACATGGTGTGCTCATCTGCTCATCTGTGATCGTATTTACCAATGATGACGTCATTTTTTAAATTAAGATTCAAGGAAATATATATTCTGTGCTTCGAATTTGAATGAAAAATGTGGTGTCATCATTGGTTATCGATCACAGATGAGCAAATGAGCACACCATGTTTTGCTTACATCATGGAACATGATTAGTAATTTTTTCATATTTGATTGTTGTCTCCTCTATGTTCTCTGGACCATAAAGTATATGATGATTTTTTTATTCTGTGGACATGTTACCAAAGAACATTGACTGTTGTTCTGTGAAAGATTGCTATTTCATCAATCAAATCCCGTAATTAAACTTTTTTCAGGAACCAACCGAATATTCATATTTACGGAATACTGGCAACCAAAAGAACCAAGGTGATTTGTGGAGCATATCCCTATGTAAACTTGGCAAGAGATCAGGACTCCCAACGTAATTTCCACCCAATCGGAGATGGTCTTAACAAAAACCTATATTTGGAAGGAATTTTCTTGAGAAGCCGAGGAACCGTTTACGGATATTTATAAATAATGCGAATCCAATCATGTCTAATTTGTTGCGAAATTACCCTACCCTGATAGTGAATTTGGACTAAAGTTGTGGGTTGTCAACTTGGACCGAAATCGTCTATTCCGGAATGAGCTCTAAATAAACTGTATAATTTTCAATAATTCTTCAAAACTATTTTCGAGAAACTGAAAATTTATCGAAATCTGGACTCTTTTGCTTGTAACGATCATTAACTGAAGAATTATTCCATTCCTTTCTATTTCAGATCGGATGAATCGGAACAAATAAACCTGTCGAATTCTTCTCTTCATAATTCAACTGAAGCAGTCCAGTGGCCTTCGAAGAGACGAAGAGCATCCACCTTTCACGAGGGCGATACAAGGGATGAACAGCCAGTGAGAAAATGGCCAAGAAAAAGAGGATACAGTCTTCATGAATTGCCAAAGTTCACAGCTAACGAAGACCTTCAAACAGAAGATCGACAAGGTGAGACTAGGATTTTTTCAAATTTAGTTTCAGTTTACTGGTCAGTTTTATCATAGATACTTTGACATTCAAGAGATGGGTATGTCAGTTTATATATCGTAGTTTACGATATTTTCAGATTGCCAGACTTCGTCCGGAATTCAGTTTTATGTCTGAAGCCTATTCCAGATTGTAAATATTGGGACTGCTCAGAAAAAAACATTGTCTTTTCGTTTCCTCATACTATAATCCACTGAAAGTTCTCTTCTCCCCCTCTGTCATTCTGAAATTTTCCCTAGGAAATCATTAATCAGTAATCAGTAATCAGTAATCAGTTGAAATGAGAATTCATTAAGAGGCAAAAAATACCACGTGGTTGTAAATTACAGGTAGGCAACACAGCCAAGGTCAAGCCGCTGGACCCGGTCTACATGCTTTAACGTTGCCTATAGGCGCGTGAAATATTAGAATTCGGAGAAAATTCGACGTTTATAGGAGGAAACGGGGTGTCGTTCTCCATTTGAATTATTTTTTGGGATGTTCTTAATTCTTTAGCGCGAATGCGTAATGTTAGTTATTTTTCCATTTTTCACTCCATTTGAGTTTTATTTTCCCGAAAGTTCTTGAATATGAAAAAGTGGCAACAGTGCGCATTCCTACGATTTTTTCGACCATTTGCACCAAAAAACCTTTTCGAAAAAAACAAACTCTGGCCTCTAGAAGTCACCCGTTATATTCAAGGTATTGTTTGCTCTTAAAAACGTCATCCCTATTCGTAATCAGTTGAAATGAGAATTCGTTAAGAGGAAACAATACCACGTGGTAGTAAATTACAGGTAGGCAACACAGCCAAGGTCAAGCCGCTGGACCCGGTTAACATGCTTTAACGTTGCCTATAGGCGCGTGAAATATTAGAATCCGGAGAAAATTCGACGTTTATAGGAGAAAACGGGGTGTCGTTCTCCATTTGAATTATTTTTTGGGATGTTCTGAATTCTTTAGCGCGAATGCGTAATGTTAGTTATTTTTCCATTTTTCACTCCATTTCGGTTTTTATTTTCCCGAAAGTTCTTGAATATAAAAAAGTGGCAACAATGTGCATTCCTACGATTTTTTCAACCATTTGCACCAAAAAACCCTTTCGAAAAAAACGAATTCTGGCCCCCATCAGAAGTCACCCCGTTATATTCATGGTATTGTTTGCTCTTTAAAACGTCATCTGGAGTGGTAGCCCGCATTGCTTCATGAGGCCTGTTTGAACCTGGTTTTCACCTGTCATCCTCGAGTATACATAGACTTTCTCGTACCTTAGCGACAAACAGGATAAAAATACCGCTAATAGGTCACGGGATGCTATACCGTTGAAGCTTTATCGTCCTTCAGCACAGAATGCTGTAGGACGCTCATCATACTCGCATACCTCATTTCAGAAGATAAAATTTTGATCCAGTCTATTTTCCGTTCGTCATAAGAAGGCTTTAATCATCAGCCGAGCATTTCGAACAGAATGCTATATAAATCAATTGAAGCAATCTTGAATGACAATGCGTTGAGAGCATCCATCAAGGTGAATATTTCATACAAGTTTGGAACATATTTATGGGAGATATACCATCATGATCATATTTTCTGTAGCAACTATATAATAATAATAATAAGCCATTTATTTCCTAGAAACCTATAGAAAAAAAAACAATTAACAACATTGAGACAAAAGCATAACTTGTGTTTACGCACCATATTGCATTGAGACTAGTCCAACAATACATGGTAGAGAATCAAAGTTGACATCACAAACCGCAGAGACATGATTGAATGTTCGGCACATAAATTCAATAGGAGATTGTAGAAGAAGATTGGTCCTGGGTGTGCGCAAATAAAAAGTTCTCGTGATCTCGAATTCTGTCTTCTTACTGTGAAATTGAGCATAGCCAGTATGGGGGGACAATCAATTATGTTATTCGGAACGCCATACAAAAATTTCACTGCCAATATATTTCTCTTAACCTCCAGAGAAGACTCACCAAATCTACTTGAAATCAAGCTATAGTCGGAGCCTCTAGCGGGATACACACCATCCTCATTCCAAGTGAGATATTTCAAAAGGCGCTTCTGAATCGACTCAATGAGCTGTTTATGACAAGCGTGAATTGGATTCCATATTATAGAGCCGTATCAATGCATTGAACAGGCACAAAAACGTTGATGAATCGAAAAATATCTGCAATTGCGTAAAATAAAACCATAGATCTTCGTAAAAGCAAGCACCAACTGATTGACGTGTGGAATGAAAGTGAAACCACTATCAAAAAGTACACCCAGATCTCTCACCTCATTTACCCTCGGCAAAGACTCACCTTAAACTGTGTATGGGAACTTAATATGTTGCTTACTCCTCGTGAAAGACATAACATTACATTTCGAAATATTAAGGCTGAGCATGTTAACGATTCACCACTGATATACTGGAACTGTATCCTCTTGAAGACCCCTGCAGTCATTTGAAGCTGTAGTTGCGGCTAGTTACGGCTGTTCACCTAACCTAACCTAAACTAACCTTATAGAAGGTTGTGATTGTAGGGACAATCTCATATATCCGATATCCTCTGGTGTGGGCAGCAGGGGAACATGAGCACTACAATGCCGAGTTTGATTCATCAGATTGACGCATAATTGAATTGTCGAATGCATGGAGTTGGTAGGACCACTTGGAGGTGAAGCAAGAACTTGACTACCCATCAAGGTGCTTGCTTCCAAAATAGTTGGGCCAACTCCAGAGAAATATGCTATTATGAATGAAGTTATAACAACGACTCGTATTCTTCATAATTGAGACTTTGGAAAAGTGGGAACCATCAAAGAAGAATACAAGACTAAAAATGATGATCTTTCTTTTCCATGAATAAGTCTTGATCAAGATGAGGTTCTTGCTTATAGAGCTCATCTTCAGCTCAGTGCCCAATTCTGCTGTAGGCCAATATATTAATCTACCCTCCTGGAAGGACTTGAAAAGATGTGCCACGAAGTGTGCGAGGGTAATGCTTCCTTCGTCAAGAAACGCCATGGTAATACCTTCATCTCCCACGTTACAGACTCAAGAATATATCCCGGTTGGCAATGATTTAGGACTATCAGGTTTTTTTTACTCAATTCTGACGTAGGTTGGCACTCGTGAAATATCAGCAATGTCAAAATAATTCTCAGAGACGTTGCCAAATGCCAATGCCAATTTCTACTCCCAACCTCAACACAATCATCACGCTTGGAAACTGAAATTGCCGAAGGTAGTTTTGAAGAAGCAGAGACAAAGTATCAGGAAGTGCTTTGTAGAATTGAAATCTGCTTTTTCTGATAGTAACCCTGATAATTTGGAATCAATAATTTATCAGCTATCCAACATTTCCGACTTATGCGTGTGAGAACCAAGGAATTATATTTTAAATGAATGGATATTTATTCTTTAGCTGCACATCACTACCAACAATAAGAAAGATTTTTAGTGAAAGAGACGACAAAGAATTTTCTTCTATTGGTGCACCCAAAAAAACACTGACTGGAGATTTAATTTTGAAAAAAGATCTGCAACGACAAATTCGAAATGATAATTTTAAAAATGACCACTTTTCGATTAACAAACTACTCACTTATGCAAAGGAACATTTGGAATATAACGGAGGGCGGACATCACTCTTAAAATTATAAACTCAATGGGTTACAAATAAAAAGGGTAAATGAGAGCAAAATTTTATGTGAACAAAAACATGTTGTTGCAGCCAAGATCACTTCCATCCTCAAAGTTTCACAGTATAAATCGTTGTATGAAAATCTCAGATTTGTGTAAATAAACAGTTTGATAAATACGTAATTACTACGACCTCTAGGTATATTTTCAAAATATACACGGTGAAATGTGTCAGAATGTCATGGCCAACCGGGATAGTTTATAAAGTGAATGAGTTATACAACTTCTTGAAGAATTTTGTTGAGATCTTGCTGTTGGTAAATTTTGAAAAAAATTTTTTTCTGAATTTTTCGCGAAAAATTTTTTTCAGATATATTTGCCACTTTATGTATCGTGCATGTTAAATGACCTTTTGTAGAGTTTGCCATTCTGCAGTGTGATAGCCTTCCATAGCAAACACCTGAACGTATTCTAGTGAAGATGGCTATATTTTTTTACTGAAATGTTTTTATTCTCAAAGATAACACCTCAACTCAGAGTCGTAATGTGTCTCCCTAACTCCTGCTCTTTACCAAGGATGAATGAAGGCACTTTTCAAATCTATATAACAACGAGCTTTATATTGATTTTAGTATACATTTCGGTACTTCCGATTTTGAGCAACATCGAATGAAAATTCAAACTGACTGGTGAACGGCAATTAACCGATGAATCAATCTGCAACTTATTAATGTGACAATTACCTTATTAATGTTTTATCTTATGCATATTCCTCTTGCAGATCTATGTGAGAACTCATCATTTCCATTACCTCCCCCATGCACGTGTCCCTACTTCGGTGAGAATAGGAGTGACAAGTCTCCAACACCGAAGCCAACAGAAATCAGGATTGTTCCTAGTGACAAGTTAATACCATCAGGAAGATTCCTACTGGATCCTAACAAGCCTGTGATAATATCCCCAATGGTGTCACCCAGAAAGAAGAGCCTGAAAGTGTCTCCCAAATCCAGTGGCGATTCATCACCCAGTAACGTGATTGTTACATGGGAACCTTCCAAACGGACGCATAGAAGAGGTATACAGAATATGCATCTGGGAAATAACATTTTTGCGCCTGAGTTTCTGAGAATGGAAGTGCTATCAAATTACTCAAATGTCTGTGTTCTGCTCATTTTGTGCTTAGACGTTTTAGAACGTATTCAGAACACACAGACGGCTATGATATATGATCATATTCCATTATGTCCAAGCGTCCGTTCTTCCAGCTGTCCGGTCCGATAATACTCGATCTCCAATGAAGAAGATACCCAGGAAATTTTATTCTTCAGGTTAAATTCAAGGTCCTAATGGAACTATCAAATTCATCATCATTCCGCGCTTATCATAGGGAAGAGAATCATTTTATTTATTCATACAGGGTGATTCCGGAGGAGACCGTCAGATTTTGGGATAAGTTTAACTAGTCAAGATAGTCTCGGAACACTGTTTGGTTTATGGTTGGGGGTCTCTGTTGAGAATATACAGGTGATTTATCCGATTCGACCGATTTTACTTTTATTGATAACTTTGGTGTGGCTTATTTGATTTCGATGAAATTTTCAGCTTAGTACAATAGTGTTGAACACATTCATTGATTTCAAAGTTTTTTCAAAATAAGCGGTTGTTATTGGGATAAATCCAGATTAATTGTGCAGGTTGAAAAAATACCCTGTACATAGCGTTTCCTAAACTACGCTATCTGTTCACGATTGTACTATAATAAATCATCATTTGAGAGTTTCTAATTTTTTTGGCACACTTCTAGTTTTCCGAGAAAATTTTTTCAAAAAATGATAATGTCGAAATTTCGCTCCAATCGATTCTACTTTTATTGATAACTTTGGTATGGCTCATCCATTTGATGAAATTTGCAGTGTAGAACAATCTGAATGAGTACATTAAATAATCGCAACAATCTTCCAAAATACAGTGTTGAAATTGTGATAATGTCAGAGTTTCAGAATAATTGTGCAGTTGAAAAAAAAACACCCTGTACAAAACTTTCTTATTCGTTGCAGATTCTACAATAATATGTCATCATCCAGAGGTTTTTGCTTCCTTTGGCACACCTCCAGTTTTCCTAGAAAATATTTTTGAAGAAGAGCATTATCGAAATTTGGCTCACAAGCAGTGAGAGTATTCCGCACTAGGTAGGAAAGCGGTATTTTCCAAGGATTCACTTCTAAAATATTCTTTCAAATTCTAAATATATTCTGAATTGAATGATTTCATACAAAATATTAGCAATTAAATATGAATTTGGAATTTGAAGAGAATATTTTAGAACTTAAGAACTGCTTTGCATCCTTGGGCAATACAGCTTTCCTACCTAGTGCGGAATACTCTCACTGCTTGTGAGCCAAATTTCGATCATGCTCTTCTTCGAAAATGTTTTCTAGGAAAGCCGGTGTGCCAAAGAAATTAAAAATCTCTGAATGATGACATATTATTGTAGAATCTGAAACGAATAGGAAACTTCTGGAAAAGCAATGTACAGGGTGTTTTTTTTTCAACTTCCCAATTAATCTGAAATTCTAAAGTTATCACGATTACAACACTGTATTTTGAGAAACTTTTGCGATTATTGAATGTACTCGTTCAGATTGTTCTATACTGCAAATTTCATCAAAATTGAATGAGCGATACCAAAGTTATCAATGAAAGTAGAACCGATTGGAGCGAAATTTCGACATTGTCTTTTTTTGATGGAATTTTCTCAGAAAACTAGAAGTGTGCCAAAAAAATCAGAAACTCTCAAATAATGACTTATTATAGTAGAATCGTAAACAGATAGAGTACTTTTGGAAATGCGATGTACAGGGTGTTTTTTCAACCTGCTCAATTAACCTGAAATTATCACAATAACAACCACTTATTTTGAGAAAAACTTTAAAACTAATGAATGTCCTCATCAATATTGTACTTCACTGAAAATTTCTCTAAAATCGAATAAGCCATACCATACCTATTTATTAATTCATTCATTCATGTATCTTTTCGAATATAGTATATCCGACAGGCTCATGCCCTTTCGACCAACAACACGTCGAATTGAAACATTTTTGCAGATTCCAATATTTGATCTGAGAATGGTCTTAAACGATCAGGTTAACTTCACTGACTGAGAATCAGTGGTCAGTTTCAATTCTATTCATACCTCGTCCTTAAATACTCTGTTTTTCTGAAAGAAACTTCCTAAGCCGTGTACAGACACGCGAGCTGAGCGGCTTGCAAGGCAGACGTGTTTTGAGCGGGAGCAGAGCGGCGCGCGAGCTCAATTCATCCGAAGTCGGTTTTTACGGCGAGGCCAAAGGGTTCCTCAGGCTCAGTTTGGACGGCGAATTAGCAGCGCTCTTCTAATGCTTTCACCATGTTTAGAGGACACAGCCGCGTTTATTCCTGAATTTCTATCACTTTATTTTCATAATATAGAAAAAAAAGTAGCGAAAGAAATTAATTTCGGAAAGCTATAATCTCAAAAAGTGAGATATTTTAACCTACCACAAAAATTTGAGATCGTTATTTCATTGATATTTGTCGCCTCAATAACCACCTTCTTCACAGGGTACCCTGAAGAAAATATACTATAAAACATCTTCAATATATTAATTTGAGGTAGGAAAACACCGGAAAGCTCATGATGGAATCATGTCTTTCCGTGCATTTAACATATGTTTGTATTCTCTCGATTAGACTCATAAATATCAGTTTTTCCTGCTAACATTCACGCCAATGGAGTCAATTTTGAGCAAACGTGTAACTTTGTGAAGTCCTATTGATTTTGGGATGATTCTGAAATTCAACGTTTTATTCGATTGGAATTGAAATTTGAATGTGATTAACTTTTTACCCTGATGAAGGGCATTGTATCCATATGAGGAACATGGTAGGGTATGAATATTTCAAAGGATTCAAAGTTCTTGTAATAATACCTTGAGCCACTCATCAATCATGAATCATGAATTTTGTTCTTGATGAGGAAATTAATCCAGTCTCCCTTCTTGAATATAGATGTAAGCGAAGTCCTCAACCAACCCTGCAGAAACGTGAAAGAATCCAACGACATCTTAAAAATGAGAGACAAGGGGAAAGCAATACTAGAAGCAAATCTTTTTAAAGAAAATGAGAAAGGCATTCAGAGCCAAGAGGGGACTCTTTCTTGAGATTCATGGGATGCTTGGGCAACAATTCCCCATCGACAGCTACATACTGAAGTTCTGCACTCGAACCAGGGACACAAACAGTGGGCAATGGCCCGGCCGGTTCGCAACAGTAGACATCAGCGAAAACATCAGCCAAAGAATCTGCAGATTCCTGGACATCTTTCTAAATATTCCCAGCGGTACTCCTGACCAACGAGACAAACACTTTCGAGTTCATTGCTGCTCTCAAGTATTCAAAGACCTTCTTTCTGTTCTTGCTAGAGGCGATGGCACCTAGAACCTATGGTTACGCTGATCTTTGCCACAAAGATTTTTTTGCATCTGATCATCTTCAGAATATTCTGACTCATCCAAGGTTTGAGTAGATTAGCATTGATAATCTCCATTCGAATGAATTTTGAGTTCGTAGACTTCATAATATCGATAAATTTGCTCAATATAATGTCGAAATCATCACATCGATCGAACAATTTCCTCCAGCTCATCTCTTGAAGCTCGGTATTCACTGCGTCATAATTTATTATTGAATTTGACCACCAATTCTTCTTCAATCCAATTGTTTAAACCCATTTTCGGCTCAAAATTCTAAAATTTCAGACATTGTGACAAAACGATTACGCACTGTTCCCCAGAACCAGCGCGCGAAAAGGAGAAAGGCAAGCAGGGCTAGGAGAGAACGCTTCCTTGATATACATTAAATGTTTGGGCACCAATGCGCCATCGACAGCTACATACTGAAGTTCTGCACTCGAATCAGGGACACAAACAGTGGGCAATGGCACGGCCGGTTTGCAACAGTAGACATCAGGAAAACATCAGCTAAGGAATCTGCAGATTCCTGGAAATTTTTAAAATATTCTCAGCGGAACTCCTGATCAACGAGACAAACACTCTCGAGTTCATTGCTGTTCTCAAGTATTCAAATAGCTTCTTTCTGTTCTTGCTAGAGGCGAGTTGAGACTCATTGGAGGTATTTGCCTTGTCAATCGCCTATGGCACGTAGAACCTATGGGTACGCTGATCTTTACCATAAAGATTGTTTGCATCTGGTCATCTTCAGAATATTCTGACTTATCCGAGGATGAGTAGATTAAGTTTGATAATATCCATTCGAGTGAATTTTGAGTTCGTAGACTTCATAATATCGATAAATTTGCTCCGTATAATGTCGAAATAATCAAATCCATCGAACAATTTCCTCCAGCATATCCCTTGAAGCCCGGTATTCACTGCGTCATAATTCATTATTGGGACTTTGCGGGTATCTCGGGGCAACCTATTCGACAGATTCATCTGCAGCTTTACAGCCCGGACAGAATTGTCGGACTTTCCAAACAAAAATTCAAAGGGTTTTGGTTGCCGCTCAGAGGGATGAAATGATAAGGGATTTGAAAATGTCAACCTCAAGAACAAATTGGACGAGCAGGAGTGATTTGAAGAAAATCTTCATTTTTCTTCTAGAAAAACCTCTGTTTCCTTAACAATATATGACACCATGTTGATACATATCTCCTTCGATGTGAATGTATAATAATCTATTTCTACTTCTTCTTTGGTACCTTGGAAACTTCCAATTCTTCGGAAAAAAATGCTTGACCGGAATGCATGGAACGTCACTTTCAAATATGGAAAGCTTTTCCAGTTATGATGAATTTTTCCAATTAGAAATATCGGTTTTCTTCGTATAGGAATGGCCTCCTTAGGACAATCCTCTGAACTAATAACCCATGGAAGAAGTGTAGAGAGAGACTCACGGTAACGTTTGTGAGATAGAAGATAATCAGCTAATACGGGGCAAAACATAGGCATTCCCTCAATTTTTGATTTTCCTGATTGTTCCAGATTGTTCTCGAAAACCTCCGATACAAGAGAAAGCAAGCTATTTTTCTATCATAGGGTTTATTTAGTCGCTTTGAATAATTATTTTGCAGAAGAAGGCATTATTTTGGGGTTATAAAATATTCTGCTCTGAAAACTGCAGAAGCTGAAATGGTATGGAATATAGTCAATAGAAGCATTCAGAAAATGAGAAAAGAAAATAATATCCTACGTGCAAAAAAATATAAATTACAGGGAAAGGTTAACAAACCTTTAACTTTCATTTATGATGATTTCAGATTTGTAATTCAATTCTAATTATTCCTTCAGAACACACCAGATGTATTCAAATTCACTCTTCCACTCGAAAATGAATTCATTTCAATAATTTTTGTAATTTTTGAACAACCGTCTTTACCTATCACGAAAATGGTATTATTAATATTATCAATATTAGAAATTATAAATTTGAAATGACTAGAATTGATGAGTTGAATTGCCCATCTGATTATAATTTCATCAAAAAATTTGAGACTATTCATTTGGGCGAAAAAATAAAGCGCTTGTGACTGAAGAAAAAGCTCTCAAAATCCATGCTTACGGTTAATTCTGATTTTTCCTCAATTTTAATGAGAAAATTTTTGATCCGAACCTTCAAATAATCTTGTTCAAAAGTTCTTTTCAAATACAAATCTCAGAATACATAAGAAAGATTAACAATCCATTGAAATAGAATAAACGCATGATGAACAACTATACAAAATTGACTCTTTCAAAACGTCAATAATTATAATAAACTCAATTTCTTGATATTTCCTTCGAATATCTCATGGAATTTAATTCCTATGCAACACCAAATTGAAAACTTTACTGTCAGTCGGAAACAAATTGATTCAACATAAATAGGTCTCTTGCATCAATTTTTTTTAACATTGGAACCAAATATTCTATTCGTAAGACCACTGAAAACTTTAACCGCCATACAAAAATTTCAATTTTTAACGAGAAAATGCTCTTTTAAATTTGGCTTCGCATGTCGGTTGTTTGAACGGACAAAACTTCGCGGTTTCCGTGATATGGGGATATATCCTCTCTCTCCCTCTTCTCGTATACTTTTCTCTCTAGCAAGCCAATAGACAGCGTCGGGCTGTATCGATCGGTGAATCGTACAATAACGAGTGACGTAGAGGCGATCTGACGCGTTTCTTCCGCTTCTAGGGAAACAGCGTGCTATCGTTTTGTCCAAATGTCTGTAATTTTGGATGATTGAGCCGAAAATGGTCTCAATCGACTAGGTTGGACTCACTGATGACGAATCCGGTGTCAAAATTGATTCTGTCCGGCCGGCAGGCCGGCCGGCCGTAGACACGATAACTGTCGACAGAAGCAAGCTAGCTACTTGAAACTTTCAGGATAGGTTGCGCATCCAAATGCCGCGGTTAAGTTCGTTAATGGGCCAAATCGGTCGAATAGTTTCAGAGTTATAGGCACTTGAAGTTTTGAAGTTATTTATTTTGTATGTCAGAAACTAATCAAGCGATTGGATTCAAACTTGGCAGTTTGGTGGAGTATAACGACGCGCAACTTTGAGCCAAATTTGGTTAAGATCATATTGTCAGTAAATTTTGAAAAAAAATTTTTTCGAAATTTTTTTACAAAAAATTTTTTTTTTCGGAAACCATTCATCATATCCAAAAAAAATTATACTCACACTTTGACCTTCTAATTTCACAGCAGTGTACTAAATTTCAGTTCGATACGATCATAAGTTTTGGAGATATCGGGAAAAAATATGTCAAATTTCGAGGTTTTCTTCTCGATATCGTTGATTTTTTCGGTATTACTCGAGAAATACTGATTCAGTCCTGATTAAACTTCACAGCTAGTTTCAAGATGCTGAAAGACAACTTTATGCAAAATTTCGTGATAATCGTGTTATTAGAACAATTTGAAAAAAAAAAAATTCTATGATTTCCTCATCATATCATCCTCATTAAATTCTGTATGAAACTTCGAACTGTTATTTTCGATAAAGTACTGGATTTCAATTCGATCTGATCTGTATTTTTGGAAATATTGGAAAAATAAAATTTTACGGAATCATTGGGTGGATTTTACCCATTCACGAATTCGGCCTTCGTAATTAAGGTCCAAACCTTCTCTACAAATATCGAGTTTGTAAGTTGTTTCTTTCGGAAGTTATTGTGTTTACGCAGTCGGCCGTTAGGCTGATCGCTATGAATTCAGTTCAATCACCCTGTTTCTTGCCACGAATCACGTGACTTTTATCTACCAGTATTACGACCGCATCTGACGATTATAGACTTCTTCCATGGGTTATTAGTTCAGTGAGACAATCGATACAAAAAGTATTGTGGTAAACCCGCAAGATATTAAAAAGATATTTACATCATTGTACGCAGTGTGGTTTTCTGAATAAACAATGTGAAATCGAACATAGGCGGTCTCCTTTAATTTGGAAGATATGGGCCCCCAAAGTTCCAAAATGAGTCGTTTTCAGGTCCCTTTTTCCACCATAAAAACGATCTCTCACTTCATCTATATAGTTCACAAACCACCTTTGAACCTTCAACCAACAATAAGCAACAGTTTTTTCAAGAATAATCAATATTTAATGAAAAAACAATGAAATTACTGGACAACCACTTAACCTCTATTCCTTCTGATTTCGACTCAGTCTAAAAGTGAAGTTTGGCAATGGCGCGAATTTCATCGGTCAGAATCGTGCCATCGTGCGTATTCGTGAATGACAGATTATTGCTGGCGAGAAAAATGAAATATATTCTTGGTTCTAAATGTTTACTGCGATACTCTAAATCTTCCGAAAGGAGAATTCGTTTCTAATGAAATCTACAAGGTTGAAACACATAGTAATGGAATGAGAATACACCCTGATATATATTTCAACGTACATTTTTTTCATATGTGATAGGTCGCGCCCTTCCCAGATTTCCAATGAAATCGAGGTTATTATATAACCCATTTTTATTGGAATACCCTGAATCTCATTCTAAACTGGGACCATCTCGAAGACACAACAAAAAACGAAGTAGATAACAACCTCCCTATTTTGAAGGGGATAGAAAGAAAGTTCAAACGAAAATATTAAGAGTGAAACCTTAAACAAATATTCTCAATAATTTTGTGTTGATGTTAGAATAACCAACTCTTCTTTCGTGACAGAAGCATTTTCCTCACAATCATATCCTTCAACTGTTCATCACTTCATATTTCCCGCCAGCAACTACTCTTCGGTCATAATACGTTGGCCAGCGATGAAAAGACGCTGTTGCCAAGCTCCGCTTCAACATTGAGAAGTATTTCGTAGAAATATAGGTTAAGTGGTTGTCTAATATTTTCAATTTTCTTCCTTTAAATAATGAATTTTCTTGAAAGAAAGTGTCGCTATTCGTTGGTTGGAGGTTCAAAGATGATTTATGAACTAGATTTGAGAAGTGAGAGATCATTTTTATGGCGGAAAAAAGGATCTGACAATGCAACAATTTAGGAACTTTGGGAGCCCATATCTTCCAAACAAGGAGAGACCGCCTACGTTGGCCTCCATATTTTTCGTTCAGGAACTCACACTGCTGACAATGATGTGAATATCTTACTTATAGCTTCGTGACGGGAAATCTTGCGGGTTTACCCATCCGATGCTCTAATTTCATTTTTCGTCTTTCAGGTTCGAGTTTCGGTCAAACGAGAACTTCAGCATATTCGTCTCCGAGAACACCGACGACGTTGCGTCGCTCAGCCACTCTACGCCACAATGGAAACACTTTAGGACTCAAAGATCGTAACAAGAACCCTTCCTCCCCCTGCCTCTTACAAAAGTTCGGATCCTATGCTTCTCAACAACCTCAACCAATGAATAACAGGAGTATACGTTCGCATCACAGCCGAAATTCTAGTGTTATATCCAGAAATTCCTCTCGCCACGGCAGGATAATTAGACTGGAACAGAAAGCGACTAAAGTGTTGGGTGTAGTGTTTTTCACGTTCGTGATTCTGTGGGCGCCATTTTTCATACTCAACTTACTTCCGGCTTTCTGTGAAGAGTGCGAGAAAGATTTGGACAATTGGGTATTCCAGTTAGTGACGTGGTTGGGTTATGCTAGTTCGATGGTCAATCCAATTTTCTACACGATCTTCAATAAAGTTTTCAGGCAAGCTTTCAAGAAAGTGCTTACGTGTAGGTACAGGAACACGGCATGGAGGCCACACAGATGACAGGTAAAAATAGCTAAAAGGAGGATGAAATTGTCGAATGCTATTAAACAGCAACAGTTGTAAGAATACTCATATCCTGTAATATGTACATACATAATGATCTGTAAGTGGAAGAGAATTTGATTCAATGTGAATGATAATATAATATGTATTTTTGTATCATACATCTATTTGAATACTAGACTGGATAGGTGATTTTCAAGGTCCTATACATACTGGAAAATATTCACGAAAATAGTGGATGAACTGTAATTTTCAAAACAAAATCTCGAAGGTCCAAATTGGTTAAAGTCAGGCTATTTCGTATATAATTGATTGTCTCAGTCTTCACTTGTCGGAAATTCATCTTGATAATTAAGAAGTAAAATAACTTATTTCCGCTTTATATATTTATTTTCACAACAATTGTTTCGTCATGATAACATGACTTCATCAGGTGAGCATGGTAACTGACTACATATTTGGGATGCAGTTCTTTAAATAGTTGAAAAAAAAATGAAAAAATATGGTGCGGAATACAACAAATTTTGGGAATTCCTGGGTTTCAAAAAAGGTTGAGTAAGGGAGATTTATTCAGGTCCGTTTGGTCGTTGAGGAGAATCTATTTTTTATTGTACCTATTTATCTCCATTGCTTCCAGGAAGTTCAATTTTTTTTATCTTGCTATTTTTTCAGATTTATGTCCAATGTATGAAAGGGAAATATATTTATTATCTTGTGAACTTGTTGGATATACAAGTGAAATAGATTTTTTCAGTTGTGTATCCAATTTTTATATATTTTATATATTTATTATCTTGTGAAATTGTTGGATATACAAGTGAAATAGATTTTTTCAGTTGTATATCCAATTTTTTCACTTCTATATCCAACAATTTCACAAGACAATAAATATATTTCCCTTTCATACATTGGACATAAATCTAAAAAAATAGCAAGATATCTAAAGAAAAATAATAATTACCATATTTCATTTAAGACTAGAAACTCATTAGGAAATTTAATAAAAAACAATAAAGATAATGTCTCTAAAGATAGAAAGTCTGGAGTCTATAAGTTGAACTGCGGCACTTGCCCATATGTATACGTTGGTCAAACGGGAAGATCATTTGGGACTAGGATAGGAGAACATCAGAAAGCATACGTAAGCGAAGCTCATAATTCAACATATGCAAAACATTTGTTGGAGACTGGTCATGATTTCGACAGCAATTTCGAAATTTTGCACGTGGAAAATAAGACCCTAAAATTGAACTTCCTGGAAGCAATGGAGATAAATAGGTACAGTAAAAAATAGATTCTCCTCAACGACCAAACGGACCTGAATAAATCTCCCTTACTCAACCTTTTTTGAAACCCAGGAATTCCCAAAATTTGTTGTATTCCGCACCATATTTTTTCATTTTTTTTCAACTATTTAAAGAACTTCATCCCAAATATGTAGTCAGTTACCATGCTTACCTGATGAAGTCATGTTATCATGACGAAACAATTGTTGTGAAAATAAATATATAAAGCGGAAATAAGTTATTTTATTTGTTAATCATCGTATATAATTCATAGAACTACATTTTGTTTTGAGAAGAGCCTCTATTCATTAAAGCTCTCCTTGAATGCTTTTCCATTTTGGGTAACATTGAATAAATTTTTTTGCGAACAGAAATCACTTAACCTTCTTATTCTTTCCTACTGGATTTTGAAGTTCTGCTCATACAATGATTGTGATAAATATATTAATTCTCAAGAGATACTAGTAGTTCGCGTCGATCCAAAAAATTTCTCCAAAAAAATTCCGAGACAATTTCGGGTGGAGTATCTCCATGCAAAACCACAGAAAGAAAATTCAAATTAAAAATATTTGAAAATGAAGTTAATTTCAGTTACCACAAATAGCCAAAATACTAATCTACAAATACTGTCAATTAAAAGTAAGTAAGTAAATAATGATTCATGAAAAACTCCTGTTCAATAATATAAACTTACATGACACAAGAAAGAATGTCTGTGTTTTTGTTAGAATCAGCGACCTAAAACGGCAATTGGATAAATGTCTAGCACGCCGCTCAGATTTTTCTGCACTCAAAGGTTAGGGTTCGTGAGAAACTGCTGTATAATTTCTATTCTGAAGGCAAGTTATCCATCATTTTAGCAGTATATAAAAACCTCTCTGTGTTTTCAAGGTGAGTCAGTCCGATCATAGGTAAAACCGTGAAACTACAGTAACTGAATTTCTAAGACAACACTTCTTCACTTCAGAGGATTTGGATAATTAGATCGGGTGGTTTATGCCTGGCAGTAACAGTTTTACGCCTTGAAGCAAATTCAAACTTATAAATAATAATATCGTTATAAATAAAACTCATAGAATATTCCGCCCTGAAGTCAATAAAAAACTTATGATGATAAAAATCGAAGGAACTTCTTTTTACTCATCGAAAAACGAAAATTTTCGTTTTTTTATAGTTTCTGTATTCATTCATTCAGCGAAAATTTGTTTTTCGATTTGAAGAGATTTTATTGTATAACCCTCGAAAGTTGCAGTAAATTGGTTTCATTTACAAAATGTCTCACTTTCAAAATGTAACTTGGAAAGAGGTTAATTTTGTTTTTGTTTCATTCCTCTGCACACTTTCATGAAATAATTTCACTCTTAATTTGTCTTGAGGTTAGAAGGTCATGTGAATGGTGTATCCAATAATTACGCCATCAATGGGAGTAGTTGAATTTTTGTTCACTTTCGTATCCTTTGCAGGAAGTTACACGCCTCATATTTTAAGTGCAGTTACAACTTAAACATAATATCTTTGAAGATAGAAGTTGGTTCGTGGAAAAAAGAGAGCTTCAGTTATATTAAAATGACACCACAAGGACGAACATCTGTCGATAAATCAACAAATATTCCACCTTGATCAGAGCTAAACATCCAATCAACCGAAACATCCAAAGTCAGTTACTACTGATCGTCAGGTCAGCGGATAAAACCGCAGAGGGAAACTCGAAACAGGTCACCTTTCAGATGGATCGCTGCAGTATAACAACGTACAGCGCGCCATCTGCCAGGAGTATCTTGCGGTTCCCACCCTCGAGTGTAGAATACTCTGATCGATGTGCTAACGTTCATTCTCTTTTCGCATCAGGTCACGATATCTGCGATTTTGCAGATTACAAACAATCGTCACAACTTTGGAAACACTCGGTTCATGTGGATTCCCACAAGACGATACAACCAACATCTGACAAAAATAGGAATTGGTTCGTGGAGAAAAGAGAGCTCCAGTAATATTGAAATAACATAATCACAAGGATGAATATATGTGTGGATAAATCAACAAATATTCCACCTTGGTCAGAGAGTGGAATATTTGTTGATTTATCCACAGATATTCGTCCTTGTGATTATGTTATTTTAATATTACTGGAGCTCGATCAGTAATAACTGTGAAACAGATGTAGTCATTCACCTTGGAATCCTTGGATTCGCTTCTTCGGTGTAGATGTTTTTGTTGATCGGATGATTATCTCTGATCAAGGCAGATATTCGTATTGAATATGTAACTATAATTTCTATAATTCGATCTTCTTGCAATTTTGAAAAAATGATATCATCTTGAACATATTGATGGAAATACTCCACTCGTGCATTTTTTTCAAACAAATTTGATTCTTTAATGAGAAACCACAATCGTAGTGGAAAAAACATAATGACTTATCATCTTTAACAAAGATGATCAACACAGTCCGATAAAGCAATATTCCAATGTGGTACAAAATAACCGACTCTGGAGTTCAACTATCGATTCAACAAGTTCAGGCATTATTCGTAAGCTTAAGTTAGTCTGAAACATCCGGAATTCCTAGCTGGAAACTTCCTGGAGGAACGTTCATGCTTTATCCTACCCGTCTTCTGTGTTCTGATGAGAAATAATGTGACAGTGGAAACCTTCCCATGAATGTAACCAGTTTTCTGTTTTGTAGTTAGATGGATTTTGAGGTGCGATTCCGAAAAAATCAATAAGAATTGTGACGAACACTTCCACATTAAGTAATAAACCAGGGGGCCGATTCTTGAATCTCGATCAAGAATTGAAGAATATGACATTTGTCACATGTTAATGTCGATTTTCCCGAGCATCTGCAAAATTTGTGTGAGTTCTATTCGCTATTTTGATTTATTTTTCAAGCGAATATTCAAAAAATAAACTGAATCCAAGATATCGAGAAATTTCGAATCGGAATATAAACATAACCTTATCACCGTTTCCTTCATCATTAAGACGTAAGTTAGGAAATAGTCTCCACCGACAGCTTCAATAGTTTTCTGTACTATTGAAAGAAAAATAAAGAAAGACTTAAATTCCTTTCCGAGCTGATATGGCGTGGCCTGGTCCGTTACCGTTCAATGTGTAGAATTTATTATTTTTTTAAATTAGCAAAGGACGACGAATGTTTACAGTTCAGCTGTAGAGTTTTAATTTCATTGAAACGTTTCGTCGCCCCTATATATTCTAAGATTAATGAGGAGATTTTGAGGAAATGAAATTTTTTGATTACCGAAAACACAATAACGAAGACGAAATTCTCTCTTGTTGAATCTAGAGCTTTTGATAGTTTCGTCCTGGCTATGTCCGGAAAAACTCGTCAGAACGTGCGCAAGTAGCCATTTCATGCCTGAGTGAGTGGAAAACCTGTATATGTCATTTGTAGGTTTTTTCTGGATTTTCACTCCTAGTATCGGAAAGAGAAATAATCAAAATTAAATGAAAATTGTTTCGTATGAAAAACTCCCTTGCGGGTTGCATGAAGGAGTGTACGAGTTCGTCGGAGATGACCAACGTAATGAGAACTTGAGATCATCCACCGGGCATAGAATAGAGAAGTAAGTAATACTTCTCTATTCTGTGCACCGCGTAAGCGTAAGCACTAACGCCCTCTGTACTTTGACCGATGTGGCGTTATTAATACTTCTCTATTCTGTTGTGTATATAGGGAACCTTAAGATACAAGGAATGTAGCAGAAAGCGCGTGACTTTAGTAAGGGCCGAGATAGGATGCTCACTACATATTTTTTCAGCCATCGTTCAGTGTAGCAAAGAATTGGACATTCGAGTTAACAAAAATTCGAAGTTGTTGATATTTATAATGTAAAATAATTCAAAACATGATTCATTCCACAAAAGTTTCCAGTGAATTGATAGTAGATTTCTTATAGTTCTATCAAGAAGATTATTTGAGATTTCTCAAAAAAGGGCCAAGGACGTAAGGTTTTAGCAAAGTATTCCGAAGAATGATCTGATTCTCTTTCATATTTTCCACTCGATAATTTATTGAAATGGTGCTAAATGTTCCAAGTTTGATTCTTTTTAAGGTATATTTCGTATCTATGCTGGTTCGGAATCAACATATCTTCGTGTACATAAACTCAGGGAGATAATCATGAATAATTACCTCCGATATAAACAAGCTCCCCCTTCCTTATATCTCATGTGCATATTGAATGAATAATTCAGAATAGAATTATTCATGAATCTCTGCAAATATATCAGTTGTTCACTCATTGCAATTATAACCGATAAATTATTATCGATGAACTGAAGTTATTTTGTTGGGCAATCAAATCGTACTGTCATATACTGTAGAAAATTATCAACTATTCAGAATTATGGGTGTTGGTTCAAGGAGAAAAAAGAACTATCGTTTAATGATAAACTCACATGACACAAGGATGAATATCTGTCCATATGTAAACAAATCTTGTTCTGAGCCAATTTTCAAATTGAAAATTGGTTCATGGAGAAAAAAGAGCTCCAGTAATAATAAACTAACATAATCACAAAGACGAATCTCTGTCGATAAATCAACAAATATTCCACTTCGATCTGAGCTAATCATTCAATCAACCGAAACATCTGCACGGCAAAAGCAATGTCCAAGGAGTACGAATATTGCAGTGTCACGGTTGTTACCGATCATCAGACCGCCAAACCTTGGAAACCACCGATTAGCTTGGAGCTCCTGGGAGATGGCGCTGTATGTTGTTAATACTGCAACATTTCATCGGAAAGGTCATAAGTAATTTGGGTCCTATCTGCGGTCTCTAAGGTAAGGTGATCTGAAGATCGGTAATAACCATGAAACTGCAGTAATCGTAGTCTTTGGATATCGCTTCTTAGGTGTAGATGTTTCAGTTGATTGGATGATCAGTTCAGATCACGGTGAAATATTTGTTGACTCATCCACAGATATTCCTCCTTGTGTAGGGTTTTTTTATTCAGGATTATTCCGATTCTACTCATTGGATGCTGCGAAATTTGTGTAAACCTGAAAATGAAGTATGTTAGTCATGTTGACAGAATTTTTCACATATGCTTGGAAATATTCTTTGAAATCACGGTACGACTTGAAATCGTTTTCTATCTATACGGGCGTTTGTTTTTAAATTAAGAATATCTCTGGAATTTTAAGTATCTATATACCTTTTCCTGAATTGTCAGACAATCAAAACACCTGTTAAAATTTTTTGATGCCCTATATACAGGGTGTTTCGTCATAAACTGGTCAAACATATATAGCCGTATGGATGACATTGGGAAAGTCATTTTTACCTTATGACATATACCCCGTTTTCGAAGCATTAGCGAGATACAGGGTGCTCAATGTCAACTTTGAGCAATATTCTGATAACTGTGGTGAGTTATGCGTGACCCTTGAAATAACGGTTTTGGTTCACATCTCAGTATTTTTTGGTAGTCTCTTCAGTTGTGGTGTAGAATTCTGGAAAAATATTTCAAAATGGCGGTAAACCTACAAAGTTAGAATTTTTGTTTTCGATTGCCAAATTGGATAGTACTATTTCAAAGTACTCCATTTTTTAAGATTTTCCGTAAAAAAATTTTTAAAAAGTTCAAACTCAACTTATTTTTTACATGCCTACAGTGAAAAAAAAATTCACGCAAAATTGTTCAAATCTTTCGAGATTGAACTAACCTTCATTCTGAAGACTGGTGTGAAAACAGAATGAAAAAATAACCATTGGTTTTCGTTTTATGGCCTTCCTAAGATTCCGCTCGGAGTATTGAAATAATTTTTATTTAAGAAACTGGTGGCCCTACGGAGGCCAAAATTGTGCTACTGGGCCTACAGAATGACCTGGATAGAAATTCGAAATCATAAAAAAAAATTTTTTCAAAAAAACTTTGATAGGAATCGAACTCGCTCCACTAACGGACAATAGTCCGAGAATAAATTGGATATATTCTGATTATAATGATGTTCGTTACCAAGCAACGGTAGTTCGACGAATTCGATACTATTTTCCGAATGCGGAGAGAGTTCAATTCCCACCGAAGTTTTTTAGAAAATGTTTTTTTTTTTTTGATAAATTCATATTTCTATTCAGGTCATTCTGGAGGCCTATTAGCATAATTTTGACATCCGTGGGGCCACCAGTTTTTCAAATAAAAATTATTGAAGTACTTCGATCGGAATCTTCGGAAGACTATAAAATGAAAACCAATGAATATTTTATCATTCTGTTTTCACACTGGTGTTAAGAATGAAGGCCAGTTCAACCTCGAAAGATTTGAACAATTTCGGGTGAGTTTTTTTCACTGTAGACATGTAAAAAAAAGTTCGAATTTTGGAAAAATTTTTTCACGGAAAATCTTAGAAAATTGTGTACATTGTAATAATGCTATCCAATTTGGCAATCGAAAACAAAAAAATTCAACTTTGTAGGTCTTCCGCCATTTTGAAATATTTTTTCCGAATTCTACACAACAATTCAATTGACCACCAAAAAATACTAAGATGTACCCAAAAACTGTTATTTCAGAGGTCACGCATAAGCCACCACAGTTATCAGAATATTGTTCAGAGTTGACATTAAACAGCCTGTATCTCGCTTATGCTTTCAAAACGGGGTATATGTCATAAGGCAAAAACAACTTTCCCAATGTCATCTATACGGCTATATATGTTTGACCAGTTCATGATGAAACACCCTGTAAGTGTTTAAAATGGAAGAGGGAAATTGAGTCGGATATTTCAATTGTTTGGTGGTGATCCCTTTCTGTCCACTCAGTTCGAACTTTTCACTTGATATCACCAGCTGTGCTGTTTCCTGCATAAATGTGGTTATATATTTAAAACTCTAACAGCACCCAAGTAATTATGAATCAACAAAGTTCGCAAGTTTTGACAATTTCAACTGGCCCTACATAGTTAATTATTCAGTTGAATGAACCATTAAGCGAACTCAGATGCGGTCACAAACTTTCAGTCCAGAAAAATCTTCTTAATTAATGCGGATATAAACAACTGAATATGAATGTAGCTGGCCTCCATGGAACTATATATTAAACTTTTCTCAGAGATATAAACTCAGAAACAAAATTTCCTTGTATTATGTCATAGGAACCATGATATTAAGTTGTCTAATGAATCTATAAAATTAAGAGCATTTCTCTCTAGAGTAGAGTACAATCCATTTAGAACAGACGGCATCCCGTTGCTGATTTTGTAACATCTAGAAAAAATAATTTCGTGAACTTCAATTTTTGGACATGTGGTATGGTCTTACATCAAGAATGAAACGATAAATTTTCAGGAAATCTCATCAACTTTTGAGCAAAAACATCTAGAAATGCACTGACTTGAGTTCAAGAACTTCTGCGCGCTTGTTCAAATTCTAACTATTAGATCAACACGAAATTTTGCACCTAGTTGTGTGTTGGTTATCTTCACCTGATTACGAAGTTTCGATTTGATTGCACTTGTACTTGAAATATTGAGAAAATAACGCTGAAATTCCAAATAACAACGAAGTTTGGCACACCTTTTTTCCTTATATCTCGGAAAGTATCGGATCGAATTGAAATTTCGAACATTGTTGTTGAATACTGACTCAAAGGTTTGTGCCAAATTCCATTGAAATCTAATCAATATTTTCAGAGAAAAAAAAATTTTTCATAAAAATTTTAAAAATTTTCGAATAATTTTTTTTTCAAATTTTCCAACAACTGGATCAACACAAAAATTTGCTTGGAGTTGCCCATTGGTGTTTCAAAACTGTCAATACGTCATGAGATATCGAGGAATAAACCTCAAACTTTCAAATGGGCTTGACTCCGAAACTATTCAACCAATTCCACCAATTAACGAACTCAACCGAGATATTTGGACTGCAAACCTAATCTGACAATTTCAAATCACTTGGTCTTTTCCTTCGAAAGTTAGAGCACATACGGGCGACTGGACATACGGACGGACAGCATTGAATTTGATCACGGATTCTTCTTCAGGTAGTTGAACCCAATCGTTTAAGACCATTTTCGGCTCAAAATTCGAAAATTACAGACATCGTGACGAAATGAAAACGCACTGTTCCCAAGAACAAGCGCGTTAAAATAAAAATGTGTACCCCGTTGTTACATATACTCTTGTACACATCTAGGTCTAGTCCATTTGACTTCTGCTTTTGACAACGCGTTCCAAGCAACAAATGGAGTTCTGTCCTCCCCATCACATTACTCACATAGCCGATGACATTTGAATCAGATGAATGTTGTGGCCACGGATGAACGTCAACGTCAGCTTCTTGAAGAAAGTCTATAGTTTGACAAGCGACGTGGGACAGTAATGACATTTATATACGGAAAATAATATCTGTCAAAGAGCCTCCTCTTGCAGTTCTACAGACGTACACTCGCTTTCCACATAACCCCAAGAAAAATAGTCCATCGGTGTCAAATCACATGATCTTGGTGGCCAATTGAAATTTTTGTGTCGATAAATCAATTGTGTCTTTTGCAAAGTGAGGTGAAGCGCGATCCTGTTGAGACCAAATGTCCTCTAGATCAATATTCATTAAGTCAGGGCACAAAAATTCTATTATCATCCGACGATATCGATCACCATTGACAGTTACAGCTTCATCAGTAGCATTTTCGAAGAAGTAAGGTCCAATTACACCACCTGACTATAACACTAACTAAACAGAACTATAAAAAATTATATAGAAATTGTTTTTTTTAAAGAAAAGGCCCTTGCGGATTGCAGGATTGAACTATTTGTCAAGGACAGTTTCTTGCAAAACAGATTGCCTAATGAACCAATACAGGAATAATACAAAGGATAAACAAAGCCAACTGTGACGTTTCAGAGTACCAATCTGACTCTTTCATCAAAAATTCGAGAAAATTTTTAGAATGAAACTTATGTCAAATTGACATTTTATGAAATCCCAGCAGCCTAGATTTACTTGGTTGGATATTTTTTTTAATTCTAACTCTTTTTTGAGTGAATTCAATCAAATAGGGTCCATTTCTCCAGAACAATGAGCAAAGTTACTCTCCATTTAACAAAATGCAATAGGACTCTTTAATTCATCTCTTCAAATTATCTGATTCCGACATCAGTATTTTTGTGTTGTCCCAATCTATCATGTGATTCCCAATGGTCGAACAGACCTGGTTCGCTATTTGGTATTTCTGTTTGTCTCTTTTCCTTATACACAAAAAAAAATTATTTGAATTAAAACAGGTTGTTTAATTCCAAGAAAATCATTCTGTTATATGTAACCGATAAAATATTCGATTCAATCATGTTCTTGTTTTGAGCATTTTCTCTTACTCATACGAAAAATAATTCATCTCTCAGATTGAGTAATTATATTTTCTCCATGGAAAAAATACGAATTTCTAGTTTTGAGAAATTCCAATTACTCATGTGAAGATATATAATTTCCAATTTGAGATTGTGAACTTTCAATATTGATATTCTCGGTTTGTGTATAAGAATATGAATTGAGCATAAAGAAACGAAAAAATTCATTTGCCTAGGTTGGTTTTATGTTCTCGTTTTCTGATATCTAACGGTCGAGATGATTACCCTGTAGATATACAGTGTGTCCCCGGATTGGGTGCCGGTAAGGTGTAAATGACGAGAAATTTTCGAGTTAGACTCTGATATTCTGGGAATCGCTCCTGTTTGGTCTCAAACTAAGATGTTGAGAAAATAAGCCAAATAAATTAATATACAAGGTGGTTTAGAACTGATTCAATGAAAATTGTTAAGAATAAAGTACCTTTGTTTTAAAAGATATCGAGATAGTTTATTGAGAAAAGTTGTTTGGAATAACGAGCTGCTGCAGGAACTCAAGTTTCAGATAAATTAGCCAAACTTGACTTAATAAGTTGGTCATGAGCATTTTGTATACGTGAGATTTTTGTCATGATCAAAAATTTTAATTTTGAAACTATTTTTTTAAAAGGGTTACGTGATACCGCAACATTTGGCCAGCGTCCATAGAATTGTCTTATTACTCCCTGATACGGAATATCGGCACCTAAGCAGTAGCACTTCACAATAAATACTCTTTGTTGTATGGTCAGCATGTTTTTAACAGGAAAATGATCGTTTATGACGAATAAAATTTACGTTTCAAGTGACGTCTGGCATTTGTAACCATGGATATTATCAGATATTTTCGTAACCTACTCACAAAATCAAAGTTGATCGATTTATCTGAAATTCGAGATTTAGCCGTGTCTTTTGATTTTAAAGAGCTTTTCTCAATGAACTTTCTCGATATCTTTTAAAACAAAGGTGCTTTATTCTTAACAATTTTCCTTTAAATCAGTTCTAAACCACCCTGTATATCAATTGATTTGGCTCATTTTCTCAACATCTTAATTTGAGACCACGCAGGAGCGATTTCCAGAATATCAGAGTCTAACTTGAAAATTTTTCGTCATTTACACCTTACCGGCACCCAATCCGTGGACACACTGTATGTCTTTCCACAAATACAGGAAATAATATAAACACAATTTTTTGATGTTTGTTTCCCGTTAATTGGTTTGGTTTCAGTTAGTGTGGATCCCAAATCGTTTTTTGAAACCGTTGTAATATTGAATTGAGCACCAATTTTTCTGATTCTTTCTGAAAGTCCATGAACATAAGGAATCACATTCAATTAATTGTGTTGTTCATAATGGTTATTCCGTTGATTTGGTCTATAATAAGGGTCAGATTTGTACTCTGAAACTTCACAATTCGCTTTGTTTATCGTTTATATTATTCGTGTATTGTTCATTAGGCAATCTGTTTTCCAACAAACTACCCTTGACAAAAAGTTCAATTCTGCAATCCGCAAGGGCATTTCCTATAGAAGAAAATTTCCATTTAATTTTAATAGTTCTGTTTCAGATATCGGGAGTGGAAACCCAAAAAAAAACTCATAAAAGGATGCAAAATACTCCGAAAATAAGCCTTAATCTCAAGTATACCTTTGCCGTGTGAAGCACGTTTTCGTCAGGAAACTCATTTCCCTATTTTTTATTCATCGGCTCGTATACTTGAAACTTTGTCTGGTAAGCATCCCACAAACGTATGTGAGACGTCAAAATTATACGTGCATTAAAATTTCGTTACCCACTCTTACGTATCAGAAGGGATGTAACTAATCAAAACGACCACTGAACTTCAATACTTGAAGTATCTAATGAGTAAATATTCAAATCGGTACAAATCATTGCTTTCAAGTGCCGTATACAAAAAAAGTTTCACGCTATGAATATCGATAAAAGGGTCAGAAACATGATAGTGCAAATCGAAAAATAACATACTCGTATGACGAAAGATACCTCCCGAAACAATGAACTATCTTAACTTCTGGAAAGCAGAGTTCAAAAAATTTTTGGATGAAAATGGTTGAAAAGCATTGTGAGAATGCGCAATGTTGCCACTTTTTATATTCAAGAATTTTCGGGAAATGAAACTGAAATGCTGTGAAAAATGGAAAAATATCGAACATTGCGCATTATCATTGAAGAATATGGTACATCCCAAAAAAAAAAAAATTCAAGAATTAATCACTGAAGCCTGCAGCACGACACCCCGTTTTCTCCTAAATATTACGCATTTCCAATATTTTTCGCGGTTATTGGCAACGTTAAATTATGCAGACAGCGGGAAGGTAAATTGATCTTGAGATATTAACGAGGCTTAATGAAACTTGCATGTGGCAGTGTTGCCGAGCCGTAATTTACCAACACGTGGTAATTTTGCTCTTGAGTGGATTTTAATGAAGGTATCGATGAAATGAGTTATCCAAAATTATCTTTCTATCTCCCAGAAAGGTGAAATAATATGGAAATTCATAATATTCGATGAATATCTTGTCCATCAAGGAATTTCCAGTTTGGGTATTAATTTATTTTTCCATTGTAGAGAATCATAAATTAGAAATCACATTTCATTCCACGAATTTTAAAGAATATTTCTCAAGTTCACAGAGATTCGCATATTTTATTATCCTTCAACCATCATATTTCTTTTATATCTGTTAAGAGCATTTGGCCTAGACGTCGATCAATTCAAAATGTACATAAATCATTTGTCTTCTTGTGATAAATAGATTAAGGTAAAACATGCTATTTTGTAAATTATAATAATAAACAAAGAGGATGATGTCAAAGACATCCTCAACGGGGAAAAAATGCTTTTATAATTGTAAGTCAATAAATCGTATTGTACATAAATATATACATTGTATATACACCAATTAATCATCAATTGTAATATTTAACATTTCTCAATTTTGTCCAATGTAATATAATTTCTCCTATAAGTATAACACATGTGTCACACTTGTCATTCAATTGAAATTTCCAATTTAATATTCTGATTTTAAAATTTAAAACAACTGTGTTTTATTCGTGTGAATAATATTATACTTATAAGAATGATTGAATTTGGTAATCTCAATAAATCGTTGTTAGAAATCTGGTGTTTTTTCTCAATTTACATTACAGTTTCGACGAATGCAAAATTGGATGAATTATGGAGATGTAGAGTAAGATTCGGGGTTCGATTGCGAAGGTCGAAGTCGTGAGTGGGTAAAATCCACCCAATAATTCTGTAGATTTACCCATTCAATATTTTATTTGGCCAATATCTCCGAAAATACAGATACGATCGAATTAGAATCCATTACTTGATTGAAAAATGATAGCTTAATGATTTTTACAGAATTTCGTGAGGATATTTGAAAAAACAAATTTTTGATTTTGATTCTACCTCACAAAATACTCCATTATCCGTATAAAATGTTTTTACGCACTTGTTCTAGGGAACAGCGTTTTATCATTTCGTGACGATGTCTGTAGCTTTCGACTTTTGAGCCGGAAAATGGCCTTAAACGGTTGGGTTGTTGGGTTCTGTCCGTCCGTCCGCCCGTGCGTATATGGTCTTACTTCCGAAGGAAAAGAATTAGTGACTTGAAATTGTCACATAAGGTTTGGAGTCCAAATATCCCGGTTAAGTGTGTTTTATGCGCGCATCGTTTTGTCCAAATGTCTGTAATTTTGGATGATTGAGCCGAAAATGGTCTCAATCGACTAGGTTGGGCTCACTGATGACGAATCCGGTATCAAAATCGATTCTGTCCGGCCGTAGACACGATAACTGTCGACAGAAGCAAGCTAGCAACTTGAAACTTTCAGGATAGGTTACGCATCAGAATACCGCGGTTGAGTTCGTCAATGGGCCAAATCGGTCAAATAGTTTCGGAGTTATAGGCACTTGAAGTTTTGAAGTTATTCATTTTTTATTTCAGAAACTACTCGAGCCATTGGATTCAAACTTGGCAGTTAGGTGAAGTACAACGACGCGCAACTTTGAGCCAAATTTCGTCAGGATCATATTGTCAGTAAATTAAAAAAAAAAAATGTCCAAAAAATTTTTTTTTTCGGAAACCTTTCATCATATCCAACAAAAAATTCCACTCACACTTTAAGCTTCATATTTCACAGCAGTGTACTAAATTTCAGTTCGAAACGATCATAAGTTTTGGAGATATCGGGAAAAAATATGTCAAATTTTGAGGTTTTCTTCTCGATATCGTTGATTTTTTCGGTATAACTCGAGAAATACTGATTCAGTCCTGATAAAACTTCACAGCTAGTTTTGAGATGCTGAAAGACAACTTTATGCGAAATTTCGTGATAATCGTGTCATTAGAACTATTTGAAAAAAAAAATTTCTATGATTTTCTTATCATATCCTCATTAAATTCTGTATGAAACTTCGAACTGTTATTTTTCGATGAAGTACTGGATTTCAATTCGATCTGATCTGTATTTTTTGGAAATATTGGAAAAATAAAATTTTGATTGGGTATATCTACGGAATCATTGGGTGGATTTTAACCATTCACGAATTCGGCCTTCGTAATTAAGGTCCGAACCTTCTCTACAAATATCAAGTTTCTAAGTTGTTTCGTTCGGAAGTTATTGTGTTTAGGCAGTCGGCCGTTAGGCTGACCGTAAACACAATAACTTACGGAAGAAACGACTTAGAAACTCGATATTTGTAGAGTAGGTTTGGGGCTTAATTACGAAGGTCGAATTCGTGAATGGGTAAAATCCGCCCAATGATTCCGTAGGTATACCCATTCAAAATTTTATTTTTCCTATATTTCCAAAAATACAGATTTGATCGAATTGAAATCCAGTAATTTATCAGTAAAAAATTTCAAAAAGCACTGCCGTGAAGGCAGCAGCTATTGCGTGCATGTTCAAATTCGTTGCTGAAGCGGTCATCTACATTGAACATGCGCGCAAAAGTTGCTGCCTTCACGGCAGTCCTTTTTGAAATTTTTGGTGGAATCTGTTGGGTATTTTCATAGGAGGGCCTATTTGAAATTTTAAGTTTAATTCCTCGATGTCTCATGACTCGATCGAATTGAAACTTCGTGGACAGTTTTGGAATATCAACGTGCAACTGAGAACAAAATTTCGTGTGGATCCAGTTGTAAAAAAATTTAAAAAAAAATTCTATTTGAAAGTTTTTCAAATTTCTATTTGAAAATTTTTCATGAAAAATTCGATTTTATATTTACTTCCGGAGATATAAGGAAGAAAACTGTGCCAAATTTCGTTGTTTTTTGAAATTTTAACGTTATTTCCGCAATATCTCAAGCAATACAAATGCAATCAGATTGAAACTTCGTTATCAAGTGGCGATTACCAACACGCAACTAGGTGCAAAATTTCGGGTTAGAATTTAAACGAGCGCGAAAAGCCTCAGTGCAAGTTGTTTTACCTCCTATGTATGACAAATGTCGAACGACGCACGAACCCAATTTCCAATCATAGATAATAGAAGAAGCAGATAGGTTATAAACTTCAAACGAATTCTCTGATTTATCTGACGAAATCGAGTTATCCAGAATGTATCTGTAGAAATAGAGTTCCTTTGAGATTTCCGAGAATAGAAAGTTCTTTGTACATTCATTTTATTCCCACAGAGATCCTCATTGGACGAAATTGTTTCTTGAATTCCAGTATGGCGTAAATTTCACAAGAATTATGAGACGAATTCTGATAACAATTGTTGACTTTGGACCTTGTGAAAAATACAACGATCATGTCTAGTCAGACAGACAGGATAGACGACTTCGGCCCAAGTTGCCAACCCACAATTTTCTTCACAAATTTACTGTACTGGGGAACGTGAATTTCATGACAAATGCGACATGATGAGGTTCGCGTTATTTATAAATATCCGTAAAAGATGCCTCGGCTCCCCAAACAAGATAATTCCTTCCAGGGTTTTGTTAAGATCATCTCTGATTGGCTGAAATTAAAGTTGGGATCCCTGATTTAATGTTAATAGTGTCAAATTTATATAGGATATGTTCCGCAAACCAACTTGATTATTTCGGTTTTCCATTCCGTGAATATGAAATATTCGGTTGGTTCCTGAAAAAAAGCTCAATTACGAAATTTGATTGATGAAAAAATGTTCTTTCTGAACGACAGTCAATGTTCTATGGTAACATATCCATAGCATAGAACAATCTTTCATTCATTCCTTTAAGTGTCCTCGGCTACTTTGGCCATATAGACAAGCTTTCAATTTCTGACATTTATAAATTGACATTCATCCAGATTCATACCAACTAGAGACTTTTTATTTATAGACACACAAACATTTACCTACACCACAAACTTAACACAACATCCATAACTTCGCCGGGATTCGAACCCAGTATCTCCGGTTTTATAAGCAGGTAATTAACCCACTGCACCACCGTGGCAGTTCAGAACAATCTTTGTCTACTTTATGATCCATACAACATAGAAGAGACCACAATCACCATGGAAAAATTACTGGGTATGGTCTATGGATCATGAGGTAAATAAAGATCGTTCTATGCTATGGATATGTTACCATGAAGCATTGATTGTCGTTTTGGTGTATAGACTTAATATGTCTATGTTCTGGTGACAGAAAGATTGCTTTTTCATCAATCAGATTCCGTAAGTAACCATTTTTCAGGAACCAACCGAATATTTCATATTTACAAAACGGAAAACCGGCAACCGGAATAACCAAGTTGATTTGCGGAACATATCCTTTATAAACTTGTCACTATTAACATGAAATCAGGAATCCCAACTTGAATTTCCGCCTAACGAAAACCTATATTTGGAAGGAATTATCTTGTTCGAGGAGCCGAGGCATCTTTTTAGGATATTTATAAATAACGCGAACCTTATCATGTCGAATTTGTCCTGAAATTACCGTTCCCCAGTGATAGTAAATTTGTGAAGAAAATTGTGGGTTGGCAACTTGGGCCGAAGTCGTCTTTTGAGATTTATCACGAATTTTTCATCACCGAATCCAACCCTATATTAGTACTTCAATTCGATATTCTCAGGAAAGCAACTTGTTCGGAGTTTTCCAAATATTCCTTTGTAAATCCGACAAAATTTAAATAAATAATTGGGTGCATATTCATCGATGCATCGTGAAACCACAAAACAATTTTCCAAAAACGACATCGAAAAGCCTCAAAAACTTCTCCGTTTTAAGCACTGAATTTTTTCATGAGGAAATTTACACTCACTATTTACTTAGGCATTTGATTCATGATGTAATTTTCGAACTTCCCATAATTCAACTCTCAAAGGCTTGACCGAAGGATAAGCTTCGAAAAAAAAGCACTGCCGTGAAGGCAGCAGCTCTTCCGCGCATGTTCAATAGAGATGACCGCTTTGGCAACGAATTTGAACATGCTCGCAAGAGCTCTGCCTTCACGGCAGTGCTTTTCTAGTTTTTTTTTCGATGAAGTACTGGATTTCAATTGGATCTTATCTGTATTTTTGGAAATATTGAGAAATTAAAATTTTTAATAGGTATATCTACGGAATCATTGGGCGGATTTTACCCATTCAGGAATTCGACCTTGGTAATCAAGCCCCAAATATTATCTACAAATATCGTGTTTCTGAGTCATTTCTTCCGGAAGTTATTGTGTTCACGATCGGCCTAACGGTCGACCTTAAACACAATAACTTCCAAAAGAACCAACTTGAAACTCGATATTTGTAGGGAAGGTTCGGCCCTTGATTACGAAGAATGAATTCATGATTGGTAAAATCCACTCAAGGATTAGACAGATTTACCCATTCAAAATTTCATTTTCCCAATATAATCAAAAATCAGATTAGATTGAATTGAAATTCAGTTCTTTATCGAAAAATAACAGTTTGAAGATTCATACAGAATTTAATGAAATAATATTTGAAGAAGACCACAGAATATTGAATATTTGAGAAAAAAAAATTTGAATTTTTTCAGATTGTTTTAATGATACGATCATCACGATTTTGCACAAGATTGCCCTTCAGCATCAACTAGCTGCGAAGTTTCATCATGATTGAATTTGTATTTCCTGAGTTATACCGAAAATAACAATGATATCGAGAAGAAAAACACGAAAATTTACATATTCATGTCTCCAGAACTAACAGCCGTATCGAATTGAAATTTGGTACACTGCTGTGAAATATGAAGCCCAAGGTATTTGCAGAATTATTCTCGAATATGAGTAAAAGTTTCTGAAAAAAAATTTTTTCGAAAAAAATATTCAAAAAATTTTTTCAAAATTCAGTGATCATACGATACTAACCAACTTTGGCTGAGAGTTGCAAGCCGTTATGCTTCAACTAGCTGTCAAGGTTCAATCCAATCGCTCTAGTTGTTCCTGAAATATCGGGGAAATATCCTCAAAATTTCAAATGGCTATAACTCCGCAGCCATCTGGCCGATTTGGTCCATTAACCAACTTAACCGTGGCATTCTTATGCGCAAACTACCCTAGAACGCTAGAAGTGTCAAGTTGCTTGCTTGCTCCATTCGGCAGTTATCGTTTCAAAGGCCGTCCGGACGGACAGAATCGATTTTGACACCGGATTCGTCAACAGTGAGGCCAACCTAGTAGTTTGAGACCATTTTCGGTATTTTCGGGCAATTACATGCCCGCAAAAAAGTACATCCTTTATACCAAATGTTTTTGAATGCCCTTACAATATTCATTGATCTAGGGGAGTTTTAAGGCTGAACATATCAGTGAAAATATTCGAATTTATATTCCCTAAAGTATTAGTTTCCTTTCTGATACATATCACTATTCTGAACATGATTTCAGAATATCTTCGATTCTGCATTTCCTCAATTTCAAATGAAAGGACAGAAATCCATTAATCTTATTGGGTAACCTCAGATTGTAACAGAATGTTACCGATCCAAAACAAAACTACAGGACAATAAGCTAACTAGATTCAGGCATATTAATTAATCATGAACTGCCTCCAACTAAATATCCAACAATGGAAAGCTGCTTGAAACTAGAATAGTAAACACTTTGTAGTGAATTCGTAGAATTCTCTAATTATTCTGAACAACGTGGAGGAGCAAATTAGATAACAATGAACTTTGCATGGCAAGGCATGGCACTTGCTCAATCCCTGACTGAAGGTATAAAAATACAACTCTCCCTTGACTTCCTTGTCTAGGAATTTGAAAAGGAAGCAGCGGAAAAAAAGTTTAATGGGGGTTGTGAATCCTCAGGTGATATTAAGAAGAAAATTCCATATAAACCTTTGTTTTGAACCTTTTTACTTCAGAGGTATCTATGAGGTGAAGTTCGATAAAAAATATTTGTTCTTTCACGTCCTTAATGTATAATAGATTAATCTTTAACAGGAACGAGGACTGGTCGAAGTGAAACAAAATTTTATTGAATAGCCAACGTTTTGTCTATATATTCAGACTTCTTCAGGGCTGAAAGATACATGGTAGTCAGAAATCGTAAAAAAATCTTTGATAAAAAGCCTTTTTTCGTTTAATCGGAACTTCATGTTACAAGGAGATTAGGCCCATGCTCTCAGACCATCAATATCCATATCCTGTTGTGGAAGATGTTCTAATATTTCGACTAGTGGCAGCTGTAAAAGATGTGAACTAAATATTTTGTGAATGATCTGATGTAGGTACTCCTCACCGTTTTGTTGAAATTCGGTATATTTTTGAAATCGCTATTTATTTCCGAACAAATTGAATATCCTGACTTTTTTCGTCCAACTCGCGCTTAGCAACAGTAAATGAAGCAATATGAATATTTAGTATACTCCATTCACTTTAATAAAGTATCCCGGTTTGCCATGACAACCTGACAGATTTCACCGCGTATATTTTGAAAATGTTAGGTTATAGTCATTTTCCTGTCAGATAACTACACAACGTTGTCCTCTCTACAGAGAGGTCGTAGTAATTACTCATTTTTCGAAATGTCAATCTATATTTGTAAAGTAATGAATTTGAGAAAATATTATGTGAATTCAATAATTCCAAAGACCTGGCGAATGTTGAAGAAACTTTTTTCTCTGTTAATATTGGAAATATTTCACGTATGTAAACATGGTTGGAAGATTCAGTAATACTTTTTTCTTGTACGGAAATCAAGAATCGAGTGTTTTGGAATTTTACTGAAAAATGATGGTTAGAGTAGTCCGTTACTTCGAATTCCCTAATTTTCTGAATTCTCAAGAAATAAGTCTATAGAAGTCATTTAAATACCTTGTTGCACAACTTGAAATATTCCAGTATGAAAATGTAGTAGTACTTCGAAACCTGTGTCGCAGTTAACCTCAAAAGAACTAAGTCCATTTACAAAGGTCTTGGGAATCTACGCGAATGATACATACACTGGATTGGGATCAACATATTTCTAAACTGGGACGCAGCTTAGCTTCAGTCTGTTATCTTTGGGTGTAATGACAAGATATCTGGATAAATTCTCCATGAAAACTACCTATCATGCAGTACTCGAGTCAAAATCAAGATATAGAATTATGTTTTATGGACATACTTTGAAGTCAACTCAAATATTCAATTACCAGAAAAAAGCAATTCCTAAAATATTAGAAAAAATAGCATTGAATGAGATATTGTATAATTCATGTTATTCTCGTGCATAAAAATTCAATGTTCTGCCAACATAGGATATACCAAGTTCATTTTCAATGTAGGTACTACTTCCTATCGAAAAAATTCCACGAAATATATAACTTTTGAAATTATTCGTTAAGAAATTTGTTCAATTCGAACATGACTACCTACTCAAGGCTCAATACAATGCAATCAAAGCGAAATGTTAATTTATTAGTTTATTTTTATTACGGCCACAGAATAGAGAAGTATTACTTCTCTATTATGTGTTATGGCTGAAGCTGAATTGTTCAGGGGCCTTTTGTGCGAAGGAGATTTGGGTATTTGGGGAATCGGAGATTCACGCTATTGGCCGAGAGATTCACCCTATTGGTCGATGACGGTCACGTGATCGTCATCGGCCAACAGGGTTGAAGTATAATAATTTCATCGTCCCTATAAGAATTGTTTTTGCGCACAAGTTCTTGGGAGACAGCGTGCTATCGATTTGTCCAAATTTCTGTAATTTTCGAATTTTGAGTCGAAAATGGTCTCCAACGATTCGGTTGCACTCACAGATGACGAATCTGCTATCAAAATCGATTCTGTCCGGCAGGCCGTACATACGATTACGGGTGTACGAAGGTTTCTATCGACCTGAATATTTCAGAGTTGGCTGCATTTCAAAATGCTAAGGTTAAGTTCGTTAATGCGAAAATCGGTCGAATGGTTTCGGAGTTATGGCTATTTGAAGTTTTGAGGTTATTTTGGGAACTAAGACTCCAAGTCCTTTCTTCCGAAAGTTAGAACCCACACGGCCGGCCGGGCAGAATCAAATTTGAACACGGAATCTTCATCCGTGAGTCCAACCTGTCCGTTTGAGACCAATTTCAGCTCAAAACTCGAAAATTACAGACATTGTGACGAAGCGATAACGCACTGTTCCCCAGAACAGACACGTAAAAACGAAATATGACATATTTTTTCGCAATATCTCAAAAAATTATAATTGTACCGAACTGAAATTTGGTATACTGCAGTGAAATATTGAGTTCAAGGTATGTACAAAATTTTCCTCCGATATGATGAATTTTCCGAGAAGAAAATTATTTACGAAAAAAGATTTGAAACAATTTTTTTTTTAAATTACTGAATGCACGATCTCAACAAAGTTCCGATAAAAGTTGCGTGTCATTGTGCTCACTAACGGCCAAGTTTAAATTCAATCGCTGTAACAGTTTCTGAAATATCAGGAAAATGATCTCAAAAATTCAAATGATAACAAGTACGAAACTATTTGGCCGATTTGTCCGACAGTTATCGTATCGTCGGCCAGTAGGCCGGATAAAATCGATTTTGGCGACGAATCCATCAGTCAGTCCAACCTAGTCGTTCGAGACCATTTTCAGGAAAAAATCAAAAATAACAGACATTTGGACAAAACGATAGCACGCTGTTACCAGAACATGCGCGCAAAAAGTTGTTGTGTTACTGCAAAATGGGTCCCTTTTAAGGCTTCTTCGCCCTACTGTATTGTCTGGAATTTTGAAAGAGTAGTTAAATTTAGATGGAGTGAAGGAATACATAAAGGATTCAGCGCTGATTATCTCGAATTATGTTGAAAGTAAATAGTCGAGGAATCTGTTATTAACAAAAAAAAAGTTTTGAGAGGGAGAGGAGACTTAAAGAATGATAATTATTAAGATAAAGGTACTAATTAGAACGAATGATAATAGATAAGTGACTTGATGGACTTCAATAATCAGGAATTCAATTGGAAATACGAAGGAGAAGATGGTTTCAACGAATGAATCAATTCAATTCATTCTGGGGCCGAGGGAAATACTACCTAATGAAAACGTCTCAGTTGGTTTAAAATACACTGAAAAAAGGAAATAGCGATTAATTGGGGAATGAATGAAATAATCAAGGAATCTGTAGGGTGAATCTCAGGAATGTAACCGAATTTTCCATGGATGATGGGTCACAAGTTGTATTGGGCCTGTCGAACAGATTGGTTTCTATTGAATTCACTCCTGAAGTACAGGCCGCGCCGAAAGTTTATGACACCCCATATCTACTTATAATTGCGTTCTTCAGGCGATAGGAAAAAATTTCCCACTTAAATGGGACTGAAGTCATCTCTTCCGAAAACTTTAATATATCCTTATTGCATAGGTGTAAAATACAGAATCCCTCGATGAAAATGAAACGGAATTCTTGAAAACTGCTGAATAATTCACTTGTGGAGGAAAAAAAGAACCTTTATTCGAAACATATTTTTGCGCATGTTCTGGGAAACAGCGTGCTTTCATGATGTGCAATTTCTGAAATTTTCTTTCAAATATACAGGGTGAGTCTTTGAGTTGTACATTAAATTTAACCATAGATTCCTCTCATCAAATAAAACACTTTTTTCATTTATCATTTTTTTTTTGATTCGGCCCCAGCAAAAAGAAACATCAGGCTGTTTAAGTTTCCAAAAACATCCGTTTTTCTTTTGTAGCTTTGATATGGTTACTCCGAATGAGATGAACATTGGTGTGAAGTTTTCTATAACTATTACACATATTCTTCAGTAATCACTTTCATCCTACTTCGAAGAGTTTCTGAGTTATAGACTCGCCAATTCACAAAACTATACGAAATTAGCATGAAGAATGCAGATGAAGTTTATCTTACGTCATTATAAGAATCTTCAATCATTTTAAAATACTTGACTATTCTTTATAATTTCTCCTAAAACGCACCGTTTTGCAGATATTCAACGTTAAATGTTATAAAATCGGTTAAAAATTCGAAAAATTACCTTATATTTATGGATCCGCCCCTAGTCTAGTAGAGGAAGTCAATTAAGGCTAGGTTCACTTTTATCCGGACCATAGAATACACATAAATATTAATTTATTTCGCATAGAACGAATTTCGTGAATATACCACAGACCTACCCATAACATTCATAGACATAGAATAACATGTTATTATAAGCACAGAATAGAGAAGTATTACTTCTCTATTCTGTGTCATTAGTCTAGAAAATAATTTTAGGTTAATTGATTGATTTCATATAATTCATTTATGAATTTCGTGAAAAAAGTATAATTATGGAGTTTTCAATATGAGAATGGGCGAGAATGGAATTGTGTATAATCATATAGTGGAATGAAATTGAATATTGCATGAACGTCAAGTTGAAGATAAGTGTTTCAAGTCCAGTGTAGGGAAATGTTTTCCTTGCTATAATATCGCAAAAAGCACCAAATCAGAAGAATTAAGTGAGTATATGAGTTTTCTCAATCTTGTTTCTTTGCATTTCAAACTTCGGATTGGTTATTCTCCAGGAGAAATCACCATAAAAGATATCTGTGGTAAACTTGCAAACAAAGCGCAGGAGTGTATTAGCACATTGAGAAATGTTCAAATGCTTATAACTTTTCACCTGAGCCGAATCTGGAAAAATGAAAAAGGTTTTATTTAATGAGAGGAATCTATGATTAAGATTAATGTACAGCTTAAAGACTCACCCGTATATATCATCCGTTAGTCCGACAGCAAACATAATAATTTCCAAAACAGACGAAACTACATTCTATAGAGTAGGTTTAGTGCTCAATTACGAAGGTTGAATGTGTGAACTATCCCGTAGGTACATACTTATAAAAATTCTCATTTTCTAAATATTTTTCAAAAAAACAGATATGATCGGATTGAAATCCAGTACTTTATTGAAAAATGATAGCTTGAACGTTCATGCAGAAATTCAAGCACTGGCTTGAAATTGCCTACTTTCTTCCTACTTTCATTTCCTTCATTCAAACGAGCAGGATTTTTTGAGATAACTTCAGAAAAACTTGCCGAAACAACATTATAACCAGTGGCGGATCGACGATTCCTGTTGCCCTTATTCGCTCGGAAACTTTCGGGGCCCCCCTCTACTACTTCAGTTCATAAGCATGACCTCGAAGACGACTATCGGTGTTCAGCCTAAAGAGGCCGCTCAGATCAACTCCAAAGAGATTGTCAAAAAATCGTGTGAGATTACACAATTCATTCAAGATTTCTATTCGTTTTTCCATGTTTGAGTCAAAAACTTGTACTCTTCAGAAACGATATTTTTTATACTCTGGAAGAACAGAAGGCATTCTATTTCATCGACTCAAATGATTCCTCATCTTAATCTAAGTGAACATTTGCATACATTTGATGTATCCTTTTCTATCTTCTAGAATCAACTTCATTCTTCATTTGAGTCAACTAGATTCCCACCAGAATGAATTTCTTGGTAACATTTTTCCGATTACTGTTTTTAAAACCAAATACATTTCTTTCCTGAAGGACATGTCCGCAACATTTCGCCAAGGCTGTATTTTATTTTGTTCCCACTCCGAACCGTGCCACGTTCACAGTTCCCTGTTCTGAATGAAATGTTTTAATTAAATTTGTCAGTGATTTTCCTTTCCTCTCTGATCAAAAATAGCACAAGGCATACCGTTAATTTCTTTGATGCGCCTCTACAATCTACAACTTTTCGAATTACACGCTTTCCTAGGCAAGCTTCTAACTAATCAGACGAAAAAGCTTCATTGCGATTCTGTGAATCTGATGAAAGTGCCTTTTACCTTTTACTGTAATATCATTGAGAGATGAGAGACCTTATGAAATTAAGTGTATGTTCTCGGTTTTAAATTGAGCTGCGAAGAGGAATAAATATTATTAAAACTTTAGTCTACTTTTCACCTCATAATTATGTCTCTAGCACTCTACTCTAATTAAACCAGCTTGAATTATTCTCCCTCAGGAAGCAGCTACAGAAAAACTTGATTGGCAATTTATGTGGTTCGAGTTGCATTGAATATATTCTATGCATCTATGGGAACTGCCAATAAATGAAGATTTCCGACAAGTTGAATCGTTTCTAAAGGGGCCTTTTGTGCGAGGGAGATTCGGGTATTTGGGTAATCGGGGATTCGTCCTATTGGTCGAGAGATTCACCCTATTGGCTGACGACGATCACGTGATCGTCGCGGGCCAATAGGAAAGAATCTCCGATTACCTAAATACCCGAATCTCCTTAGCACAAAAGCTAGCTTAATAGACGATTTCGGCCCAAGTTGCCAACCCACAAATTTACTATCACTGGGGAACGAGAATTTCAGGACAAATTCCACATGATAAGGTTCGCGTTATTTATAAATATCCGTAAAAGATGCCTCGGCTCCTCGAACAGGATAATTCCTTCGAAATATAGGTTTTTGTTAGGCTGAAATTTAAGTTGGGATTCCTGATTTCATGTTAATTGTGTCAAGTTTATAAAGGATATGTTCCGCAAATCAACTTGGTTATTTCGGTTGCCGGTTTTCTGTTCTGTAAATATGAAATATTCGGTTGGTTCCTGAAAAAAAAGGTTATTTACGGAATTTGATTGATGAAAAAGCAATCTTTCTGTCACCAGAACATAGACATACTAAGTCTATGCACCAGAACGACAATCAATGTTTTATGGTAACATATCCATAGCATAGAACAATTTTTATTCACCTTATGATCCATAGATCATACCCAGTAAGTTTTCCATTGTTGATTGTTGTCTCTTCTATGTTGTATGGATCATAAAGTAAATAAAGATTGTTCTTTGCTATGGATATGTTACCATAGAACATTGACTGTCGTTCTGGTTACAGAAAGAACGTTTTTTCATCAATCAAATTTCGTAATTGACCTTTTTTTCAGGAACCTACCGAATATTTCATATTCACGGAATGGAAAACCGGCAACCGAAATAACCAAGTTAATTTGCGGAACATATCCTATATAAATTTGACACTATTAACATGAAATCAGGGATCCAAACTTTAATTTCAGCCAATCAGAGATGATCTTAACAAAACCCTATATTTGGAAGGAATTATCTTGTTTGAAAAGCCGAGGCATCTTTTACGGATAAATAACGCGAATCTTATCATGTCGAATTTGTCCTGAAATTCTCGTTTCCCATTGATAGTATATTTGTGAAGAAAATTGTGGGTTGGCAACTTGGGCCGAAGTCGTCTATTGAATGTGAAATATTCGTCACATCAAAATTTAGGGTTCTTTAAATTACACGAATGCATGATTTGCATCTATGAGTTTGAATTTTCCGATTATTCTTGGTTTCAAGGAGGCCCCTGCGAAGATTAAGGGGGGCCTGTGTACGTATCCGGTTCTTTCAGCTCTGGCGCCGTTGCGGGGCCAGGTATCAGCGTTGCCAGCCTAGCTACTTGAAATTACCGTATCTGGTACAAAAAAATTACCGTATTCGGTGGTCTTTTACCGTACCACAGAATAGAAATCCAAACTAATCAATATTTATTTCCTGCTCTGTGACTATACAAACATAAAGGAAAACTATGATGTAAAAAACATGGTGTGCTCATCTGAAAAATGAGTGACGTCAGCAAGATTAAAATACAAAGAGTTGTATATTCTGTGCTTTGAATTAACATGCAAATTCTTAGCACAAATATACAACTCTTTGTATTTTAATAATACGAAGAGTTGTATATTCTGCGCTTTGAATTAACATGCAAATTCAAGGCACAGAATATACAACTCTATCATCGATTTCAAGCGATGGACCAAAAACTCCGGTTATAGTTACGGTTATCCACATTGACACATAGGCAAAGGATAATCTGTCAATGTGGATAACCGTAACTATAACCGGAGCTTTTGGTCCATCGCTTGAAATCGATGTTTGTATTTTAATCTTGCTGACGTCACTCATTTTTCAGATCAGCACACCATGTTTATTTACATCATGGGAAAAACGTAGTCTACGTCAACTATTAGTAATATAATTTTTGTCGGTTCATTCAACAGAATATATTCCGGGTATTCAGTTTAACGAGATTAATTGAGAAAATGTGTTGAAATATTACTCAGACGTGGTAAAAAAATATTGTTGAAATTACCGTATTTCGACGTACAAATGTCCCTCTGGATCGTATACCGTATTTCGTATTTGGTATCAATTTACCGTACAAAAGGGGTTATTACCAATCGCGGTAGCTTAACACCCCCCTTCCCTCTTATTAGAGAGATATTACAACTTTTGAATAGCGCAAGCGTTATGTTATTACGGTGCGCTATATATAACGTTTTGGTGGTTAAGGTGGATTTAACGGTCGTTCCAGAAGTAGACGTATTGCTACACGTTTTTGTTACCGTTACGTTAGTTATCAGTTTATTTGGTTAGGTTATGTGAGTCGTCAGATTTTTGTGTTACAAACTCACGTTTGAACTCCTAAAGCTTGATAATTTGCATTTCTGCATTAGTTTTTTGATTCTGGACAAAATGAAAATGGAATCGGAAGCGGTAATTTCACGTGGTGCTAATGCAGAAGAAGTGGACTAGTTATATTACACAATATAATTGGCATGGTTCAAACTATTCCTAATTTCCAACCCCTCATGTAGAGGGGTCCAGAAGTATTTCTTAATTCGTGAAAAAGTAACAAATACCTATTTATGAAAAAGATTTGCTTAGGTAGCACTACTAAATCTTAATGTCTAATATCAGTTGTATGTAAGAGGTATTGTAAAATAGATTTGAAAAATCTGAGGAAGTTTTGTAACTAATTCCGAAAAACATATTAACAGCTTTTCTGTGACAGTGATCGGAGCCGGAAGAGCCCGAAGCTTAACGATTCCTTCCGATATAGAATAGGGCAACGTGAATTGCGGCTCGCAATTTTCCGTGAATAACGTAAGACGCTAACGTTATTAACGTCGCGTTATTCTGAAACTGAATCTGCGCATGCTTATCTGTCAAAAATAACGTCCGCGCTAATAACGTCACACAAATTTGACGCTGCAATATTCCTCTATTGATCAGCAATTTGTCGCGTAGTAGCGAAACGTCTCGAGCGCCGGTTGCCAGAAGCGCCTATCCTAACGTTGTCCGGTATGCTTTGGAAGAGTTGTAATTCTTTGTGTTTTCCACCATACTATAGACGAGTTACTGTTATTGCTGTTCAATAAACAAGACAACTTATCGAAATCGATCAAATGATGATAGTTTCGACGCAGCATGTTATTAAGCTTAAGTGTGGCTTACCACAAGTTGAATCACAACTATAACATTGATATCATGAGCAAAGCATGCCTCAAATATGGTTCTAGATGTAACGCTCCTAATGATACTGAATATATGAATATATTTCATCCATTCAATATCCATTCGAATATCATTATTCACTATCCAAAAAGTTTTAGCATAATATGCGTGAAATTTAACACATGATTGCTACTGGCTTAGACTGTATTTTCACTTTAACTTCCCGCATTTCATTACTGATACAGCGGGTAGGTATTTGGCAGAAATGAAGATTGACAGTATGAGTCCGGAAACTCGCTTATCTCTTTCACGCCCGCTGAATTACGGACATGGATGTTGAGGGAAATGGCCCACATGTGGCAAGTTCTAATAGGCCCTAGGAGGCAGAGATGCGTTATTGATAACTTGCTTCCATATATGTATACAGGCTGTCCAAAAAAGCAGTCTAGGTAGTTTAGGGCTGAAAGTCCAAACCCTCTATAGGGAACAAAACGACCGAGAAGGGCTGACGAGATGTAAAATATACAGACTCTCCCATTCGAAATGTCATAATTCAGTGTGAACAGACGACTGTAATACGTCGATTGACGAATTGTTGACGCCACTGTCCTGTATAATTTACTGAAGGATCAGTAAATGCTTCGACTATTCACCAGTAGATGTCGTGAAGGGTTGATGCAAACAAATATTTTAAATTTTAGATTTTATATCATACCAAATTCATCGAGAGGTTTATACCTTGAGTATATCGAGCATATTGTTGCAACTGCACTTCACCGAGCATCACGTTATCTCTGAAATACTTATGCATTTTCTGGAACTGTATTCATAACAATTTCGTTTCTTTAACTTTAGCTTTGCTTTGAGGTACTTTGGCAGAAAAGATTTCCGTAAACAGATCGGTTATAATTACCTCGGGAATCTCAATAGACGACTTCGGCCCAAGTTGCCAACCCACAATTTTCTTCACAAATATACTATCACTGGGAAACGGGAATTTCAGGACAAATTCGACTTGATAAGGTTCGCGTTAATTATAAATATCCGTAAAAGATGCCTCTGCTCCCCAAACAAGATAATTCCTTCCAAATATAGGTTTTTGTTAGGCTGAACTTTAAGTAGAGTAGGGATTCCTTATTTCATGCTAATAGTGTCAAGTTTATAATGGATATGTTCCGCAAATCAACTTGGTTATATCGGTTGCCGGTTTTCCGTTCCGTAAATATGAAATATTCGGTTGGTTCCTGAAAAAAAGGTTCATTACGGAATTCGATTGATGAAAAAACGTTCTTTCTGTCAACAGAACGATAGTCAATATTCTATGGTAACATATCCATAGCATAGAGCAATCTTTATTTACTTTATGATCCATAGAATGTAAAAAACATGGTGTGCTAATCTGAAAAAAAAGTGACGTCAGCGAGATTAAAATACAAGGAAATATATATTCTGTGATTAAACCCCAGTACCGCAGCAGGCAGGTACTGGGTTCGAATCTAGGCGAGGATGTTGTGAAGTGTCTAGGTGATGGTGATTTGAAAGAAGATAAAATGATATGTTCGATGTGTCGATGGTCCTTCTGGCCAAGCACAGTAAAAGATAGAAAAAAATATTTCTTATGGGTTTTGAGGTCATGAAAGTTGGCTACATCAATAACAATGGAAATGTCAGGGAGTGTCACTTCTATGATACTTCTCTATTCTGTGGTAAAAGCTCAGATTTCCACCGACCATGGCCTACCTCGTATAGGTGAGGAAAATTAAATTCAATGGAAGATGCTAGGCAAAAACCGTTTTTTTATTGATGATTTCGACCATTTGGACTAAGTGATATCGCTCTTATCCCCAATGAAACAAGCGCGAGAATAAAAAAGGTAAAAAGATTTATCTCGCAGACAATCATAAAAGTGAATTTCATCATTCAGCTTTGAAAGCATTCGAAACCATTCAACGCTTCACTTCTATTTCGAATCCCGTGACACTGTCATTGAAGGCCAACCTATTCACTGCGGAAAACTGACCCGCAAATTTGATCAAAACGTTAAGTCGAAAATATGAGTGGCAATCCTTATTGCCCTATTGAAAAGATCAAACGATAATCTGCTCGCAGACTTTCAGCCCCAAAGCTAATTTGCCTGTTAGCTGCGATAAAACGAGTATTCCGTATGTCGAGCGTTGGGGTTCTCTTTGCTTTTTCATTCGGACTATGTAAACATGTTTGTTTTTCAGCGAGAATTCCTCGGCAAAGACATTCCTTTGAAACACAGTGTAATGAATGACAGGAACTTTCAAGTAAACACGGAGTTGGACCATATCGTCCATATTTTCTGTGTTTTCAGTTGTTCGAGATATCGATATGCCTGAATTGATACTATTCTTTGAAGTTTCTTACAATACAAAAATATTGCAAGAGAATAAACCTGACGAACATCGAATAAAGGATATTTTGAGCGGATTTTGCATTAAATTGCGAGTTTTTACGCGCATGTTCTGGGGAACAGCGTGCTGTGGTTTTTTCGAAATGTATGTTATTTTCGAATTTTGAGCCAAAAAGGGTCTCAAACGACTAGGTTGGACTAACTGATGACGAATCTTGTGACAAAATCGATTCGACAGCCGGTCGGACTGTCCTGCCGGCCGACGACACGATAACAGTCGAACGAAGCGAGATAGTGACCTGAAATCTTCAGGTAGATCGCGAATTGGAATCTGGTGTTTAATTTCATCAATATAACGAATCGGTCGAACCGCTTCGGAGTTATAGTCATTTGAAATGGGGGTTTTTCCTGAATTTGGGTTATTACTGCAAATGCAAATTTGAATAATGAAATATTCATTCCTATTCTGTGGTACACACGTCTTCTTTGTCAATATAACCAAACAATTTCCGTTTGCGATTTGTCAGTAATATGACAGTATTACAGTCTGTGCTCTTCTTTTTCCATTCCTTGGTCGTTGTCTTCTACTTACTTCTACTGTAACCGGATCGAAGTATAGCTATCTCTGTTTTCCTAAGCAAAAGTAACACATTTGACGTCCTTTTCTTTCCGAGAAAGCTGAATTCGACGTTGCCATATCGTGCACTCAAGACAAACCCCTTTAAATGCAAATCCCCATTTTTATTTCTCAGTTTTAGCCGGATTTTTTTTAAATATAATATTGAAATTATAAGTTTGAAATGTGATGTTCCAAAGGTTTTTCATTAAAATTACTGCATTTTCGTTCGAAGAAAAAACCCCTGGTATTTCTGGAACTACAAGAGTAATTGAATTAAAACTTAATAGTTAGTTGGAGCTTAACAACGCACAGCTTTTTGTTCAAATCAAACTGTCAGAATATCTGAAAAAAAAATGTTTCTTTGGAGACTGTTGATTAAATTTAAAAAAAATTCATTTTCGTACCTTGAACCTCATATTTCACAGCAGTGTACCAAATTTCATTCTGATACGACTATAATTTCTGGAGATATTGGAAAAGAAATGTGAAATTTCGTGGTTTTTTTCCGGAATAACTCAAAAAATACTAATTCAATCAAGATAAGAGTTTGCAGCTAGTTTGAAAATGCCGATAAACAATTTTTTGCAGAATTTCGTGATGATCGCGTCATTTAAAAAGAAATCAATTACTGGATTTCAATCCGATCTAATCTGTATTGTTGAAAATATTGGTAAGTTATCGAAACAACCTAGAAAAACACTGACGTGAAGTCAGCAGCTTTTGCACGCATGTTCAAAGGATATCACCAAAAGTGAACGTGTGCTAAAAAGCTGATGTCCTCACATCGGTACTTTTCTAGGTTTTTTTTTTACGTGTTCACTCATCGATATCTGAAAAAACCCAATTAAAAATTATTTAAAAATATTTTTTCACGCAAATCGCCCTGATCCTGATCTTTCCTGGGCAATAACTGATACGGATGAAAATTGAGGTGCTCCTCAATCATTTAGTCGCCAAAATGTTTCATGAACTCTTTGCGAGTCATTTTTTTTTGGATGAATTGGCCCCCTCATGAATCGTGGCCATTTACTGTAGCGATAGCCATGATGGCAAACCATATAGCTAACAGCCAACGATGGCATCGTCTGTCTGTTTCATAAATATCACATTTTCAGTTCAGAGTATCGCTGCCTCTCTCTGCTGCATGGGTTAGGTCTTCCAGGTGTATCACAAACTCCACTGTTATTGATGATGAAAGTATCACGTACTTCTTTAGGGGAATTTTTTCAACTGCCATCTTTAATTAACAAACAAGAAGAATTTTTTGGAAGATACCAAGAAGTGTGAAAATTGTCACGTTAATACTGCCATGGACGCAAACTGACTCGAACGCAGTTGGATCTTGAAAGATAGTGAAGTCATCAGTAATATACATCAACAATCGACAGCGACGCTTTGATACGATTATACATGATAAATAACGACTGGGGCGGAATTTGAACCCAACGATAACAGTTGAGGGTTAAATATGTCTTGTTGACAGTTTCATTTCATCTATCATTTCCGTGAAGATATCAATTTAATTTAGTTAGAGGAAACAGATAAGCTCTAAAGATTGAACAGGAATATCTTCCTTGTGGTCTTCGAATTCTTCTAGACATCACCTTAGGATTCACACTCCTTAAGGGTCAGCATCTTATTCTGCAACACTCTATATACAAGCCCACACTGATAGCAGAACACATATTTCACAGTATCCTGTTGACAAATTTATCAAGAATTCAATTCATTTTAGCAGATCATTTTCTCATTTCCGTGAAGATATCCATTCAAACCCGCCTGGCCAGGGAAAATACATAAGCCCTCAAAATTGAACGGAAATCTCCATCTTGCGGTCCTTGTTGTATTGGTGTATTTCAATTCTCCTTGAAATCATCAGAGGGTTCACACCCTGCAGGGTCAGTATCTTGTTCTGCAACGCTCTGTATTCGAACCCACTATGATGGCAGAGCACATATTTCACAGTATATAATGTCCTGTTGACACTTTCATCAGGGAATTCCATTGAAATTTCCCATCGATTCATTTCAGCAGATCATTTTCTCATTTCCGTAAAGATATCGATTTAAACCCGTCTAGTCAGGGAAAACATATAAGCCCTCAAAATTGCACAGAAAGCTCCATCTTGCGGTCCTTGTTGTATTGGTAAATTCTAATTTTCCTTGGAATCATCAGAGGATTCACACCCTGCAGGATCAGTATCTTGTTCTGCAACGCTCTGTATTCGAGCCCACTACGATGGCAGAGCACATATTTCACAGTATATAATGTCCAGTTGACACCTTCATCAAAGAATTCCGTTGAAATTCCGTATCAATTCATTTCAGTAGATCATTTTCTCATTTCCGTAAAGATATCAATTTAAACCCATCTGGTCAGGGAAAACAGATAAGCCCCCAAAATTAAACAGAAAGCTCCACCTTGAGGTCCTTGTTTGTCACGTTCCTGGAAGGGAAATTATGTTTACGTGTCACACCGTTAGCATCAGGAGCAACGGCCATCGCAATTTCCCAGTGGAAATTGGGCAATGTCCTTCTTTCGCAATTCTCGATACCTCATGAATATATCAGCAACCAATTTGAATATCCGAAATCGATTCCATATAATGAAAATACTTCGGTAATTTCGACTGACAGCATCTGAAAATACTGCCAGTCAATTGGTTCATGAGTGGGGTATTGTGTCTGTTCTGGATTATGCTTGTCAGAGGAATTGTTATCGGTTTTCCTGGATTGAGAATAACTGTGCAAATATTAACGAGTATTTAGAATTTGCTCCATGAGGAAAACTGGAGGAAAACGGCAATAAATATTCGATAGAATATATTCATCCAATTCCTCAAAATCCGATAATGTCACTGAAAAAGGAAAAGTATAATCCCTATAGGGTGTTAATGAATAAGTGCGACAAACATCAGGCGGTGATTCTGCATGAAAAAATTGTTTATATGAACTTTACCGATTGAAACATATTTTCACTGATTTTCCATTATTTTTCAGGTTTTTAAATCCCATTATCTTTAAATCTTACAATGAAATTGCAGCAATACTGTTTTGGTTATTTTTTTGAGACTTTTGTAAGTTTTGCGTCGTTTTCATATTTATTTATTGCTCTGAAACCAGTCAAAATATGCGAATGGAATTTCGTGATTTGTAAGGGGACTTCTTATACATCTTTTGACATCCAGTCAAAAATTTCATGTTTATCCTTAGCCTGTATTGGGTGATCTCAATATTTTCGAAGAAAACTTATCGCCACTGAGATATTCCAAATTAAAAATCACAACCACATGAACCTAGTGTTTCCGAAGTCGACACGGACGTTGTAAACTGCAAAATCGCAGATGCAACGACCTGATAGGACAAAAGGATGAACTTCATGCAAATCGATCAAAGTATTCTACACTCGAAGGTAGGATTCGCAAGATGCTAATGGGAGATGGCACGCTGCTCGTAGTTATACTGCAGTATTCCGTCTGATAGGTAACAAGTATCCTTTCCTACTCTGCGGTTTACCTAAGGTAAGTTGGTCTGACGATCAGTAATAACTCCGTGAGAGTTGTTTATGTCATGAGAAAAGTTTTTAAAAATTGTCCTGATTTGAAAGAAACTTGAATATTGCGAGGTTTTTTGGTTGTTGCAGATTTGTGGGAAATATCAGGAAATTCGTAATATCAGATGAATGAAAAATTTCCGAGAATAATGATATAATCGAATTCAAATTGCCAACCTACGAACTTATGTTAAATATCGGGATGATCGAATATTTCCTTACATTTTTTTCCGCCCATGTGCCTTATCAAATGATCTTACCTCTTACTGGAGAAATGTTGCGATCTTACATCATATGATATTCACAAAATTCTTGCATTTTCTAAGTGTTATTTCTTATCCTATCCATTTTGGAAACATTGGGAGAAAACAACTGTTGATGGGTTTATCTGCGGAATCATTGAGTGGATGCTACCTATTTTCGAATGCCACCTTCTTGATCAAGACCCGAACCTGCTTCACAAATATACAGATTATTATTCATGCTGACGAAGACTTTTACGATATTTGGCAAAATAATAATGTGTTTCGCTCATTTTCTGATAGAAACCATATTTGGCTGAATTTACTGGAAAAAAAGGAGAAGTGGAAAACATCCATATGAAGTAAATCTGATACCCAAGAGAAGTCTTAAAAAACGAGAATAATTGAAAAAAATATTTCTACAAATTTTCTCGTTTGCCTGATGAGGAAGTCAGATTGATACTATGATCAAGTTACAAGTTGACTGTATTGATCGTCTGCAGTGTTCCAATACCGCCCATTAGGCAATTTTCTCCCTCGAAACCTCGTAGACAAGAAGTTTTAATCCTGCAATCCACAAGGGCGTTTTCTATAAATACCAAATTTGTTAAATTTTCAATATTTTTTTCAGGTATTACAAGTGAAAACCCAGAAAATAACAGAAAAATAATAATGATCTTGTTCCACGGAACTAGCAAGCCAAAAACTCATCTTGGATGGAATTGAAATGCACACATCTTGAGCGGATGTCTACGTATTCGTCTAATTTCCATTATACGTTCAAGCTCCTGAATGAGTTTCAAGAACGTATAAAGCAGAAAGAAAATACATCCTTGAGACAACTCTATTATAGAATAAATCATTCTAATTCTAATATTCCACCAAATTCTAGTACGGTTCAAATCTCACATCCATTATGAATATTTGTGAATACTTCATCATTTCGTCTTATATAAACGGAATATTCAAGGGCTTTCGCACACTGGAGAAATTCTAATTCAACCTCGCCCTTTCTCTACCGTACTTATACCCTCTTGTCCTACAATGCTCGCGAGTCATAATAATTTCTAATTATGCTTCTGGAAAGTACATTCAGTTTTACTCTGAAAATAGATCTAATTTGAGTGAATTGCAATTACCTAGTTATGAGATTATTTTTAAGCAGGTGGAAATACAATAAGAAACAAGGGAGTTTGTTGAACAATATTTGATTACATCATATTCTCATTAGGTACTTCATTTGTTTTGCTTGAATGTACAGTGTGACGATAATGCATTATTTCATAAAGAAAAAAACAATTTCATTTTTTCCTTCAAAAATTTCAAAAAGCACTGCCGTGGAGGCAGCAACTTTTGCGCGCATGTTCAATGTAGATGACGCAAAAGCTGCTGCCTTCACGGCAGTGCTTTTTGAAATTTTTACTGATGAATTACTGGATTTCAATTCGATCAAATCTGCATTTTTGGAAATATTGGAAAAATAAAATTTTGAATGGGTATATCTACGGAATTATTGGGCGGATTTTACCCATTCACGAATTCGACCTTCGTAATTAAGCCCCAAACCTACTCTACAAATATCGAGCTTCTAAGTCGTTTCTTCCGGAAGTTATTGTGTTTACGGTCAGCCTAACGGCCGACTGCGTAAACACAATAACTTCCGAAAGAAACAACTTAGAAACTCGATATTTGTAGAGGAGTTTTGGACCTTAATTACGAAGGCCGAATTCGTGAATGGGTAAAATCCACCCAATGATTCCGTAGATATACCCAATCAAAATTTTATTTTTCCAATATTTCCGAAAATACAGATCAGATCGAATTGAAATCCAGTACTTCGTCGAAAAATTACAGTTCGAAGTTTCATACAGAATTTAATGAGGATGATATGATAAGAAAATCATAGAAATTTTTTTTTTCAAATTGTTCTTATGACACGATTATCACGAAATTTTGCATAAAGTTATCTTTCAGCATCTCAAAACTAGCTGTTAAGTTTTATGAGGACTGAATCAGTATTTCTCGAGTTATATCGAAAAAATCAACGATATCGAGAAGAAAACCTCGAAATTTGACATATTTTTTCCCGATATCTCCAAAACTTATGATCGTATCGAACTGAAATTTGGTACACTGCTGTGAAATATGAAGCTCAAAGTGCGAGTGGAAGTTTTTTTTGGATATTATGAGTGGTTTCCGGAAAAAAAAAATTCGAAAAAAATTTTTTTTTAATTTACTGACAATATGATCCTGACGAAATTTGGTTCAAAGTTGCGTGTCATTATACTCCACCTAATTGCCAAGTTTGAATCTAATTGCTCAGGTAGTTTCTGAAATAAAAAATAAATAACTCCGAAACTATTCGACCGATTTGGTCCATTAACGAACTTAACCGCGGCATTCTGATGCGCAACCTATCCTGAAAGTTTCAAGTTGCTAGCTTGCTTCTGTCGACAGTTATCGTGTCTACGGCCGGACGGCCGGCCGGCCGGACAGAATCGATTTTGACACCGGATTCGTCATCAGTGAGTCCAACCTAGTCGATTGAGACCATTTTCGACTCAATCATCCAAAATTACAGACATTTGCACTAAACGATAGCACGCTGTTCCCCTAGAACATGCGCGCAAAAATGAAGTTGGTTCAAAACTTAAGAGCGTATTGTACCTCGAATAAAAGGGGGAAATAAACGGATGCAACAGTTTCTTTCAGAATATTTTTTGGATGCAAATGGTTGAAAAAATTAGTAGGAATACGCAGTGTGGCCTTTTTCTATTTTGAAGAATTCTTGGAAGAATACAAAAATGCTGAACTCAACCTAACTTGATGACGCGTTCCTGTTTGCTCTTGAATGCTCTTGTGAAATCTGCTAGTTTATCATATGAATCAAAGTAATAATTATCAATAATAATCGAAAGAATTCAATGATTTCTACGATCCCTATTGTGTAAGGTACTTGCCAGATATTATTGTAGATATCTGTTTGAATTAACAATATCCTGCTTTTCTCTACGATTATTCAGAATTTCTACCGAAAAACACTCCATAATTTTCGTCGGAATCCGCCTGAAACTCGAATATTTCCTTTCTACACTTCTAATATTTGAGGGAGGTTGTTCCGAAAACAATCCAACAAAGTTAATATAGAAGGCACCTGAGAATATTTCTTAATGAATTAATTCATTCTCATTTCACGGTGAGGTGCATTCCATTTTATCCAAATACGTTGAACCTGGGTGAAGTTCATGTGAAATTGGAGAAAGACTCTCGTACAGAACATTGACTTCAATGCTCACCTCCAGCCGAGAGTTCCGATATTTTCAGTGTAATATGAAGGAAGTTATTGGATTCGTTGTTTCCTTTCATCTTTATCACTTATACCTAACTTGGTAGAAACTCCCAACTCCATGGTTTTTTCATCAATTTCATATTTATACTTAGGAGAAACTTTGCTTGAGTTAATAGAGAAAATTCAGTCTAAAGTTCCTTATTCTCCCAATTGGCGTCTGAATTTAAAATTGCAGCGCCACGGTGGCCAGTTTTAGAACCTTACATACAGACATTGTTTTGATAGTCGAGTTTGTACTGTTTGTTAGTGTTTGGTTTGAAAATTTTTGATTTCACGATTTATTCAAAGACTTTTTAGACTTTTATAGTTGACGAGAGTATTACTGGTAGAATATATCCCATTCTTATAAAGTACCTACGTATTATCCTTCAATCTAATTGAGTCTAGCAACTCTAAAATTACGGGGATATCTCCAAGGTTAGACAGTATTTTGATATTATTCATTTTCAGATCCAAATGGCAAGATTGACTCTGGTGGATTTCTTAGGATGTCTTGAAAGTTGAAAAATAGATAGTATTGTAAATGATACTCTTTGAAATAATAGACAAATACTCATAACTTTACTATTTTCATAGGGAAGGACTAAATACTCAATATATTGTGAATAAAATGAATACATTCACAAGAAACTAATGCCACTTGTAACGTAAGCCTTATTCATTATGGATTAACAAATAAAATTTCCAACACTCATATGATTGGTCTTGAAAAAGCTGTAATAAATTAAGCCTTGTACAACTTTGCTTTCATCGGCAGAAGCACTTTGACCGAAGAGTATTCATCACCAGGTATTTCCCTGTTGAGACTCTTTTTTTTCAATAGTCAGTTCTATCACTAGAACATTTACGTTGTTTCTTAATGATCAGTTCAACAGGCAGTTTTCTGGATGGCATAGCATTCCTCTTAAGTAAATTTCTCTGCTTCGATTATGGACCTGGAAAAAAATTGTCTTCATGAATGCGGTCTAATATTTCATGAGCAATTCGTGCTTACCTCTATAAAAATGATCATCATCGGTAAAATGCAGGTAACAGACTCATAAATCTTGTTTGTTGGTTTTTATCGATTCTTCAACACTTTCAGACCCGACTTGTTAAAGGAAGTTTCTTTCACCCTAACTCCAAATTTTTTACTGGGCTGTAGAAATCTATGGTAAGGGACATTTGAGTTTGCTTTCCCTCGGTAGAAGCACTTGTAAAATCACACAAACGCCAAGCAAAATGCATAAACTTCCTCATTTTCTTAATATTTCTTTAAGTTGTCAATGATAATGTCTGTACCTCGGGTTACTCGGATAGTCACCAGAGGGAGTAGCGCTTATCTTCATTCGCCAATAGTTTGCTTCATTTAAGTTTAATTCAAACAGCATAAAAATTACCATGAAGGAAATGAAAACGTGGCTTTTTGACAAGCCACGATTCTATCACCATAATTAAATGAACCATCTTACACCATAAAATTACACGTGCACTAAGGCATAAAGTGAATATATACATAATGTGTTCTGTGTCCACTGGTTACCCTAATGCAGTGAGTTCACGATAGTTTTGTGTTTTTGGTCGGTCCTACTCTGTTTCTATTTTTGCGCGCATGTTCTAGGAGAACAGCGTGCTATCGTTCTGTCCAAATGTCTGTAATTTTCTATGATTGAGCCGAAAATAGTCTCAAACGACTGGTTGAACTCACTGATGACTGATCCGGTGTCAAAATCGATTCTTTCTGGCTGGCCGACGACAAGATAACTGTCGAACGGGGCCAGCTAGCGACTTGAAACTTGTAGGGTAGTTTGCGCATCGGAATGCCGCTATTGGGTTCGTTAATGTGCCAAATCGGCCAAATAGTTTCGGAGTTATAGCCATTTGAAATTTCGAGGTCAATTTCCTCATATTTCAGAAACTACTGAATCGATTGGATTGAAACTTGGCAGTTAGTTGGAGCATAACAACGCGCAACTTTGAGCAGAACTTTGATGAAATCTCATGGTAACTCAATTGAAAAAAAAAATTCCAAAATTTTTTTCGAAAAAAATTTTTCTTCCTGAAACTATTGTTCATATTCGAGGTATTTTCTCAGTTATACCTTGAACTCCATATTTCACAGCAGTGTACCAAATTTCAATCCGATACGGCCGTAAGGCCGACCGTAAACACAATAATTCAACGACTCAGAAATTCGATTTTTGTAGAGTAGGTTTGGGGCTTAATTACGAAGGTCGAATTCGTGAATGGGTAAAATCCGCCCAATGATTCCGTAGATATACCCATTCAAAATTTTATTTTTGCAAAAATACAGATTAGATCGAATTGAAATCCAGTAATTCATCGAAAAAAAATCTAGCAAAGCACTTTCGTGAAGGCAGCAGCTTTTGAGCGCATGTTCAAATTCGTTGTCGAAGCGGTCATCTACATTGAACCTGCGCGCAAAAGCTGCTGCCTTCACGGCAGTGCTTTTCTAGATTTTTAATGTCCTATTATATATTACTGTTTCATTCTTGCTAATCTGTTTTTGTTGTTACATTTCATTTGATTAATTTATTTTTTATGCAATTTTGTGTTTTTTGGTCCAGAATATGAGCACATACATAAGTTGAACTTTTGTTTTGGCGTTCTCTCGACTATTGTTTCTACTCTCATAATATGAAGTGTGTATAATATGGGATAGGAAACATGTATACAGGAGGTAACAGAATTGCGGAGACAGACGAACCTGGTGTTCTTCAGTCGGAGGCGGATCTCACAATAAGATCGGACGAATCGTCCGATGGGATTCTGGTTTCACATCTCTGGACAGGTTCTAGAGATCTCATCAGCAAAGGAAGTCCATATCATACAGGACCAGCGTACTCCATTATAGTACTATGAAAGACACATGTAGATGTCTTAAACTGATTTGTCCGAACCCCGGCAGGATTTTTGAACCAGGAAGGTAAGTTGACGAGCCTTAGCTGTAACAGAAGAAACATGGGTGGACTAAGTCAGATCGGCCGATATGGTCAAGCCCAAATCACATTGACTGGTGACAAAAGATTAACATAATTGTCAATTATATATGGAAGTCTGGGATTATTTCTACCCATGACATTTATCCAGGTTGGGTGGAAGTAGATAACCATTCCCGACACCAAACGGCCAGTCTTTCGAGATCCTGTTGGAAAATTTTGGCGCTGAGAGGGGACAAATATAGATCTCGGTCAAATACTGCGGAAAAATCTGGAAAAATCACATCAACTGAAATGTTCTCCTACCACGCCTTCGTCCAGTCGCCGAAACAACAGATTAAGATCGTGAGGATGGAACGATAAGGTAAAAATCCATGTTGTTGGCTGGGAAAAATATTTTTGGCCGAACAGAAGTCGACCACCTGGCCACAAACTATCCTCTCCAAGACCCTGGACAAGATTGACAGCAGACTTATAGGTCTATATTCAGATAGGCTATCACCATTTCAATAAATGGGAGTCACAGCGGCAGACAGCCGATCAAATGCAGAGTGCATCTGGAGACAGATATCCTAAAAATAGAAAAATTGGAAACGCCAAAGCTACACTACAATTTTTCAACAAAAGCGGCGAAAATACGTCTCTAACAGGTGAACTATCTACCCTCACCCCAGAAAGATATTTCCTCAGTTACAGCTATAGTATCTACAGCGTTATACGCTCGAGCAGTACTTACATACGGATAATGTTAAGAGGCTATACTCAAGGAACCATTGGACGGATTTTATTCTCACAGAATTCCGTATGAACTTTCAAGGTTTGCAATGAAGTACTGAATTTCAATTCGATCTCATCTGTATTTTCGGAAATTTTTGGGAAATGAAATTTTGAATGGGTATATCTACGATTTTTACCCCTTTACGAGCTCGACCTTCGTCATTAAGCCCCAACCCTACTTTTCAAATATCGAGTTTCGAAGTCGCTTTTTTAGGAATTTATTGTGTTAACGATCGGCACTCTGTTCCCCTAGAACATGCGGGCAAGAATATCGGGTAATTTTTGGGTTTCGACAAGTGGAAATCAAAACAGTGTTATTTAGGGACCATCGTTGCCAGATTGTGCTTAAGCCTAGTACTAGATTTGAGTGATAGTATGTATCCTGATTCATTCGAGATGGTTAATTCCTTAGACAAATGAAAGTTTTCTTTGTCTAAGGTTAATTCTGACTTGAAAATGAAGTACATAAAATAATGATCGAGTAATGTCATGAATTCTGCCGTGGGTTAGGTTAGTTTAGTTTATGACATTGCCAGTCCAAATCAGAAGAAATTTAATTTTGGGACGGTGAACTTGAATTGCGTCTTCTGATTTGTTTAGGTCCTAGGTGAGGTTAGTTGAATTTAGGACATTATCAATCCAAATCCTAAAATAAAATAACGGCGTCCCATAATTGAAAATTATTGAAAAACCTACCACCCTTATCTCTGGTTCAAATAAAAAAAGTGCAGAATTGCCCTTACTTACTTATTCAAACATATTCGTTTTACGTTCAATGTACTTCTCAACGCATATTCTATACAACTTATATAGAGGAAACCGAATTTTAAATAACGACATCCAGTGGCATCGGATTTATTTTACAGTCTGGCAACGTTGCTTCCTGAATGACATTGTTGGAGCATGCGCAGAGTTTGTTTTGATTTCCACTTGTCGAAACCCAAAGATTACCGAATATCGACATATCAAATAATTTTGTGATAAAGTGATAAATATGAGTCATAGCTAACTGATTGGTGCCTACCAAAATGGTAGGTCTCGACAACAGGGTTTCGATGTTTGTATACAACTGGATTAAATCAAATAGAGTTATTCTGGCATCAACTAATGTGATTGTTTACATAGCAATTATGGTTTTCTATTGATCGAGGTTCAATTAAATCGTTCAAGCCTCTTTTCGGTTGAAAAATATGAAAGTAAATATTCGGGCAAAATTAAAGTCTGTTTTCTTAAACGAGCACGCCATAATAATTCGAATTGGAGTGAAGAGTTGCCAATTCATATTAATAAGAGAATCGGTTTTACATCAACAATTCATAATTCCAATATCATTTTCATTAAGTCATGTAAATTGAGCCATATAATATTACTCGTCTAACGGAACGTCGAAAAGATTTCAGCTAAACACTGCGAATGAACGTAGGTAGAAAGCAGACGTTGCCAAGTGTTAATTATTTGGAATCACTTCATATTTCAGTACGCCAGGGACTAACGAAAAATCAGCGAGCTAAATCAAATTAAGAATTGGTTCGTGGAAAAGGAGAGTTCAGTAATAATAAACTAAGAGAATATCTGTCGATAAATCAACAAATATTCCACCTTGATCAGAGCTAACCATTCAATCAACCGAACATCAACACCGAACTGACGGACCCGAGAAGAATGACTAGAGCTGTTTCACAGTTTTCACTGATCGTCAGGCCATCTTACCTTGGATAAAACCGCTGAGTAGGGAATCTAGATACTTGTCACCTTTCTAGTGCAGAATGCTTTGATTGATGTGTATGACGTTCGTCCATTCGTCGAGCAGGTCGCTGTATTTGTAATTTTAAAGTTTTACAACGTCCGTCACGACTTTGGAAACACTCGGTTCATGTGGTTTTCCCAAATACGATAACGTCCACCATCTGACAAAAATAGGAATTGGTTCGTGGATAAAAGAGAGCTCCAGTAATCATTAATAAAGTAACATAATCACAAGAACGAATATTTGCCGATGAATCAACCAGTATTACACCTTGATCAGAGCTAATCATCCAATCAACCAAAACATCTACAACGAAGAAGTGGACCCAAGGAGAATGACTTCAGCTGTTTCACAGTTATTACTGATCGTCAGGCCATCTTACCTTAGATAAAACCACTGTTGATTTATCGACAGATATTCGTCCTTGTGATTATGTTACTGAATCATATTCTTTCGAGAAGTTGCTGGCTCTTGTGCCATAGCCCAGAGGTGGTTTCTGCTTTGTACTGCAGAACTTCCAATTAGTATTCTTCTGCGGGTTGATATTCTCGAAATCGCCTGAATATCACCGAAGTGTCTATACAACTTTAGCCACATTATCATTTCATAAAGCATAGATGTCGCACGAGGCCACGAGAGCGGATTCAACAAACCAATACGTTAATATTCAGTATGGTCAGTTATCATCAACTTATTTGAGTTACGTTGGATATATCGGGTGTTTCAAAAAAAGTGACCCCGTCTCTTTGATGAGTGAAAAATAATTGTGGTTTGCCCAGTAATTAATTTTAGTAACTCTAGTCGTATTCAAGTTGAAGGGCGTAGAAGAAAACGAAATATTTGTTCGATTTTGCAGAAACTACTGGCAACATACAATACAAAACAATACAACAAAATGAGAATATGATAAAACAAATTTGAGGATATGTGCAAAAAACTCAATAACAAACCGGAAAACTCATCAATTGTTGGTATTTATAGCGTCATATATTTTCATCCATGTCCATTATTTTTTATATCCACCCTTATTTCAAAGACAGTAAGAAAAATATTGGATATCGGTTTGATCAAGTAAAGGATATTCGCATTTTGACGATTGTACTACGCGAACCAAAATTCTGGGAAACTTCCGAACAACTGAATTTTCTAAAAATTATCATTTTAATACGAAACCTCAATGTGGACTAGGCCTACAGGGGATACCACCTAAAAAAACACGCCCTTTACTCTACCTCTCCGGTGGTGTGGAAAAGGGTAAGATGAAATGACTGTGGCGCGTCTCTTCTCATTCAAAATATTATTTTGAATTATGCTACTCAATTAGCGTTCTGCATGTGGAAATGTAATTTAGTTATATGTACAAGTGTTATTATTGAGATTTCAATGGTTCAGATGAATATTTTCATGGAATTGGTTTTTGTGCTGTGTGAAACCAATGAGTTATGAATAATATATAAGTTTTATTCAAGATATCGATGGTATTGGTTTATTTAACTGAGAAAATAATGAACCCTGGTGTGAACTTTGCAGAGTTTTTTTCCTCCAACACGGAGCAGGAACAAGTGAATTTACTATTGAGTTATTCCATTCTTCTAGTTACTCACATCACCATATGTATTGGATTCTATTCTATTCGAGATTTTGTATGGATGTTTTTTCATGATGTGATATGTGTGCTGTGGAACAATTCGTAATTAGATAACTAGAGAACTTGATAATTCGTGAAATTATAATTGGCATATCATCAGATATGAGGTGAAAAATATCTGGATGAATGAATTTCTACCATATTATGATTTGCATAACTTTCAGTGGGATATATTCTAAGAATTCAATATGCATTGTAATGTTTGGCTAATATACACTATCATTCTATATTATAGCAAGTGAGTTATTAAATTATTAGGTAAGCAATGTGAAATTTTTCTACAGAATCTACTGATACATCTATGTCATTTGATAGCTTATTCAAATCTATTAATATTTTCCAGATTGTGCACATATACAAAGGAATCTGGTAAAGCGGCGGGAAGTTTATGGAAGTTGATACAGAACAAGCATCATTATTACTTCAAGTCAGACTGAAACCTAGCAAGAGTTGAAGTTTCAGAAAGATTAAAAACTCATCGAATAGGCCATATTATTGAACCAGTTCAATTTGAGTTCTTTTCCATTTAAATTCATGAGATTTCCAATTAGAAAACAAGTGTTTTATTCAATGGTTAATTTTATTTCATCAGAGTTGAAAACTTGAGGTTTTCTAGTACGTAGCACTTGATAGTAGCATATATTAGTGAATTTCAGTTTCAAGTAAATGAAAATTGTTATACAATTCATGTATATTCAATAAAGAACCAAGAAACAACACATTGTGAAAATAATATGCTTAATTGGGGGTTGATAACTGATCCTCGTTCAGTGAAAATGATTGAAAGACAACTGTGAAAAGAATGATAAGCAGCTGAGTTTCATGAAGTTTATACCTTCTATAAATAGGATTCTCTCTTCATTTGAACACTTATTTAAATTTACATCTGCACGGTTCAAACAAAATACAAAAGGGACCCATTTAAAAGTATCTGAGGATCTACACAATTCTTCGAAGCTAACACAAAGAGATTTCACGCACTTATCAATAACTGAGTAATAATCTGAGAAAACATAAATAAATTCAAAATGACAATTGCCGAATTCCCTAGTGTCATGCGCTCTGATTGGTCGATTGGTGGCGTTTCTGTCGGTGGCGAGAGTATGAAATACATCCGGTTTCCCCAGTTTGGTCTAAAGATTTAGTAGGAAAACAAATGAAAATGAGAGCACCATACGTTTTGTGCATCCTAATGTATATCTATAGAAAGTGCCTCTCAGTAGAAACAAAGCAGCTTCTCATCAGAATCTGACTATGGCGGCTTGAATTTTCCCTAAGGGAGAGGAAAGAAGGGAATAATTAAATTCAACTGGTTCATTGCACATACAGCAAAGGATCCCAGATTTTGAACTTGCACATCATATTGATGGAATGTTACATTTTTTGATATCGTCATAATGTCAGGGGTTGATATTTTGGGGCCACAACTGGACCCCAGCAGTAACAAAAGACACACGAATTGAAAGATCAAGTTCTATAAAAAATAATCTATACCAATGTCTGTAATTTTTTAATTCTTGAACAATTAGTAGATAAGTAAAATTCTGTTGGTCTAATAGTTCAACCGTGAACACAGTTTCTTTCGTGAAAAGGTACTCATTTTTCCTAAAAAGTGTTGTTTCTTGAACCCCATATAAAATGTCTGTATTTCCCCTAAATTTGCCTGCTTTGATCTAAAAGACAGTGTACATCTCCTTGATGAATATTGTAAGTGCTATGAATTTACCATTCAGCTTTATTTCGCCAAAGAAAATTTATGGAAATCTGAAAGATCAAAGTTGCACTGTGAAATTCAACTCAAAATAAAAATCAACATACAATTTCGTCCTACATTCTCAAGAAAAAAAAATTAACAAAATCGGACAATTCCCAAACGAATTAGCAGAATACCTCAACTTTGAGATTACTTATTGTTTGTCATCTCTACTTATGTACGTTTTCGAGTGGGTTCATTCGGTTTCTTATGAAGTTGAAACTAAGTATGTTCATTGTACAATCTTTTTAGTCCTTCGATTAGAAAGGCAGATTCATAGTTCTAGAAATTCTCATTACACCTTTACTCCGAGCAAAGGTGTAAGAAAGTTCAAAAGATTGAACAACTTACTAATCATGAAGTTTTGGAAAAAATCCATGAATATGTTTTGTTGAAAATTTCATTTCCCTAAATTCTTACACCTGTATAACCTAACAAATGCAAGATAATCGGTTTTGTCGTTCAGTTGAGAAAATTTTTGTTCATAACAAACAGACATTGAGTTAATATAAATTGATTAGCGTTGTTTTTCCAGGGTTTGTACTTGGACATATTGTATAGAATCAATTATAACTACCGGTTACTACTTTCAATTATCAAAGCCATTCAAGGTATCCTCGAGAGAATATAACAAAAGCGGCCCCCATGAAAATATAATGCCATTAACGGGATTTTTGTATAATTTACACAATGCGCTCTGAAATATTGAGCCATTTAAGATAAACCCACGCGTCAGCATACACCTACAAAGGAAAACCAAGCAAATTCTAATATACATTCTAAATTAGGTTACAGAATTTCAGGTTTCAGCGAATTATTCATTTGTTATGAGGCAACTTTAAGGCCATTATATTTCGTAGATAAATGCGTTCATTATCTACTTTATTTATAGGGGTCATACGTAAAAGTATGTTGATCAGGAAGCTTTTTCCTACAAAAAGGTTTATTACCGAATTAGGTTTTAACCTGCTTTTGATAGATAGAACAAATTTGTCGGAACCACAAGATTGCACAAACTGTTGATGAGCCGAAAAGATTCCATTCAAATTATGAACTCTGAAAATCAAATTATATCTATATTCTTTTCAGAAGGTCACTTCTTACATAGTTTATAAACTTAGTAATCCGCTGTCCTATACCTCTGGAACACATCACTGGTTAACTAATACAATATAATTTTTTCGACAAACGTAATCATTTGAAGGACTATAGAACCACCATGATATAAAATCGCTGCCACCAAAGTAATATGCTTCAACCAAAAAAATCAACTCCGGTTAAGAAAATTAAATCGAATATAACTAAGTTCCTTGAATTTATATAACATTTTATTTGGGAGCTCCGAAATGGACGTACAAAGTTTATAATCATTCTGTGGCAAAAAATATCTTCATGTTAGAAGAACTTTCGAACAGTTTCAGTAATCTTTCGCTCACGCATAAACAGAACCAGGAGATTCCTATCGCGTATAAAAAGCACTAAAATCCGATGAACCTCAATACAATTTCAGAGCTCTAGGTATCAGGACCTAAGGGGTTTTCCAATAAGAGGTGTTATTTCGATATTCAAAGAAAAATGCAATTTTTCAATATGAATGATCGGATGTTTATTTCATTATAAAGAAGAGGCTATGCCGTTAATAAAGGAAAATAACATCAGGTAAATGACCACCTCACCCACTCTTACAGGACCATATCCTTTTAATGAAATTTTCCATAACTAAATCGCAAAGTGGCCGCCCTACGTTCTCGATAGCCTCACAAATTCCATCTTTGAGGTCTTTAATCGACGCTGGGCTATTGGCGTAGACCTTCTCTTTCACGTGGCCCCAAAGGAAGAAGTCGCAAGGTGTTAAATCACAAGATCTCGGTGGCCAATTATGATCACCTCGTCGAGAGATAACACGGTCAGGAAACTTTTCCCGCAAAAGATCAATGGTTTCGTTGCTTGTGTGGCACGTAGCACCGTCTTGTTGAAAGTAAACGTTGTCCATATCAATACCATTCAATTCCGGCCATAAAAAATCATTAATCATCTCTCGATAGCGCAATCCATTCACCGTAACTGTTGCTCCAGCCTCATTTTCGAAAAAGTAAGGTCCAATGACTGCGCCGGACCATAAACCACACCAAACAGTCACACACTGAGGATAGAGAGGCTTTTCAACAATAACTCTTGGGTTTTCCGAGCCCCAGATGCGACAATTTTGATTGTTGACGAAGCCATCGAGGTGGAAATGGGCCTCATCACTCAAGATGATTTTTCGATGGAATTCCGGATCATTTTCATGCATTTCAACGACCCAATCAGCAGAGACACGATGTTGTTGATGATCGGCCGGCTTGAGTTCTTGTGTTAACTGAACTTTAGAAGCCTTAAGACCCAAATCTTCATGCAAATACGGTGTAATGACGTTTGTTGAATGCCTAATTCCAAAGAACGACGAGGAATGGACAAACCTGGGTTTTCTTCAACACTTTCGGCTACAGCAGCAATATTCTCGGCTGTTCTTGAGCGATGTGCCTGGTTTTATTCTTCACATCACTAACTGGTCCCAACAGCCCGAATTTTTCCACCATTTTTATAGTGAATTTTAATAATTTCAATGCGTTGTTGAAGCGTGCATCGTTCCATTTTTATTAATGGCGTAGTTTCTACTTGTCAAATGTCAAAAAATGACAGCTTCAAAAGTGACATCTACCGAAATAGCGGGCTATTCAAAATAACACCTATTATTGGAAAACCCCTCTATAATATCGGGGAATTCATCGGATACAACAAAATTCAACATAAAGCCATTCAATGCCATGAATTTCTTGTATTTCACATTGTATAGTATAGTGTGGTGTTGAATGAAATTCACCAGCAATATTAATTCATAGTAGAATTTCGGCAGACATGTGCTTTGCGCAAGCGCTAGAAACGAAAGAGTCGTCAATTTGGCTTCTCCATACCGCAATAGAAAGCTTAAATAGCTTGCTATTGCTAGAACGTTTATTTTTGTGGAATGTTGGCGGGGTGATGTTATGATAATTAAAAAAAAGAAATTAATAATCGGTAACATTTAATTCTCTTTCAATATTACTCAGAGTTACACATGTAGTTAAACAAAACGCTGAAGGTTAAGAACTGGATAAACTCATTTCGGTGGAATGATTTTTTCCAAGAAATCGTCCAGCTGAATATTATCTTGTAAAACTATACTGGCCTATTCGCTATTTTGCAACGCAGAAAAACTATTCTCAATCGATGTATTACTGATCTTTTTCGCTACCACCTTTATTAATCTTTGAGAAAGTCATCGATTTTTTCAACAAATTAATTGCCACTTCTTGGTGTACCTACCTATACCAGATTCGGAACATTTTGAAGTTTTCAAAAATGAGAGAGAGTTGAAGAAGATATTATTCAGACTCACAAAGTGTGACACATTACACCATTATTCTTTAACTGAAAAAGTATCCTTGAAAGGAAGACGTAGTCCTATTCTAGACATTAACTCACAAACCACCAGCTCATTCGAGTAACATCTTATGGAATAACTCGTTATATTGTTTGCCAGTGTACTCTTTATGGTGAAAAATTGAGGTCGCTGATGGATTTTCATGTTTTGGTTCATTATTTGATGAAATCAAATAATCACAGTTTACATTTTGAAGTTTGTAAATTTGAATGAACTAAAAAAAATTCGTCCGTCCGCCGTCCGTACTACAGGGTTTTTCCCTGAGAGTACTGAACCGAAATCCGTGAAAGTTGCTAGAAAATCGTCTGTCGCTCGATATTGATACTCAAAGTTTTTCAGCAGGATCGGTGTACCTTACGGGGTCAAAACTGGGGATGGGAGGGGAAAAAAAATATTTCTCGAAAACTTACCACCGAATTTTCATGAAACTCTCAAGTTATACATGTAGTCAAACTAAACGGTGAAGGTTAAGAACTGGAAGAACTCATTTCAGTGGAATGATTTTTTCCAAAAATCGTCCAGCTGAATTTTCCCTTGTAAAATCTATTCTTGCTCATTCGCCATTTTGCAACGCAGACAAACTAGTCTTAATCGATATATTACTGATCATTTTCCCTACCAGCTTGATTAATCTTTGAGAAAGTCATCGATTTTGACAGCCTACTTCAACAAATTAATGGCCAGTTTTTGGTGTACTTACCTATACCAGATTCTATGAGAAAAAGTATCTGCTTGTCTATGTTTTCTGGAAGTTTTTCAGCCCTCGAATGATGGATGGGCGATACGAAAACCTGCAAGCCTCGTGTACATTTGTAGAATGTCACGACTTTGATTTATAATTCGACAAACCTAATCTGTCCTACGTTAAATGCTGACAAAATGAGAAGGGAACAAACGATGTGGAAGCTTGTAAAAAGAACTCCGAGTCGGGATGAATAGAACCGGTTAAGATTGGGCCATTTATTGTTCTATTGAATTATAATCCTCGTGTTGACGAAGAACTCGAAAAAACTATTATGACGATATCAAGTTACTTTCTAATACAGTAGTTGAGTAGCTCGAAGAGTTTTTACCTACCGTATGTATCGAATGTAGTAAACTCAGAACTCTTGCGTAGAATATTCATGCCGAATTCACAAAATTTCCACCTGTTCGAATGAAATTCACTCTGTCGCAGTTTCACTTAAATAAGCTTGTCACTGCCGAATTCTTCAAGAATATGTAGGTATACTCGCTGGAGATGATTCATTCGTTTTGACTTTCTTCGAGCCGGATACTGAATTTTATTTGTAGAATCATAATAGATGTATAATAAATTTGTTCTTGGCAAACCATGACTTTAATTGATCATATATATTTGAAGAGTCTTGACTTTGATTCCATCAAAATCACCTCCTCCAATCAACAAATTCGTGTCATCGAATTTGTTGACAACTCGATGATCTCCTCGATTATGTCACATATAACAATGATAAAAATAATGAATAGGATGGGACCCAAAACACTTCCCTGAGAAACCCCATGTTAAGTTATAATATTGATTCTTTCATACGTTGGTTGTCTGATCTATACAAAGGTAGTAGTCATTACTTATGTAACTAAATCAAACCAATTTCATGCGATGGACCAAAATTTTTTTGGTTTTTCACGGTTCACCGTATAGGTTATGAGTCAATCTCATCCAACTCCGAAATAATTGGCCTACCAAAAAAAAAATTCGCGACAAGAGATTTTCTCCTTAGTAAATTACGGTGTTCACCTCCAGATAGAACCTCAGATTCTTTATCAATGAGTCCAACCTAGTCATTCAAGACGAATTTAGACCCGAAATTCGAAAATAATAAAGCTCTTGTAGCTTGGAATAAGCGCGCAAAAATATTTTTCATAGCTTCAAATTGGCAATTTCGTCGGCAACCTTTGTAATCTCATCTCGAGGGAAATATTTCACTGCCCACGTTTTCAGCCGTCTCAGCTTCATGACGTCATAGGAACTAAGCCGACAGTGACCTATTTCGTTTGATTGTAATGATTTTAGACCGAAAAGGATTGGTTTAAACCACTCTAATTTGGTTACTCGATAGAAATTGGTTATAGTCATTGATGAAATATGTCAGAATTGACAACGTCCCACCGAAGTGACATTTCAATAGTGCCAAACTAGCTCAGAAATAACGAAAACTTGATTTATTTATTCCAAGTCTTAAAGACTGCCTTGATAAAAGTGAATGGAGCACAGTCGTTCAAAACCTAGTTCGAGTTGCAATCAAAAACCTAGGAAAGCACTGCCGTGAAGGCTGCAGTTTTTGCGCGCATGTTTAATGTAGATGACCGCTTCGGCAACAAATTTGAACATGCGCGCAAAATCTGCTGCCTTCACGGCAGGGCTTTTCTAGATTTTTTCTCGATAAATTACCAGATTTCAATTCGATCTAATCTGTATTTTTGAAAATATTGGAAAAATAAAATTTTGAATGGTTATATCAACGGAATCATTGGGCGGATTTTTCCCAGTCACGAATTCGACCTTCGTAATTGATTACGAAGGCCGAATTCGTGAATGGTTAAAATCCACCCAATGATTCCGCAGATATAGGTACCCATTCAAAATTTCATTTTCCCAATATTTCCAAAAATACAGATGAGATCGAATTGAAATCCAGTACTTTATCGAAAAATGTTTAGTTTGAAGGTTCATAGAGAATTTAATGAGGATAATATGATGAGATCACAGAATATTGAATATTTGGAAAAAATTTTTTTAATTTTTTTCAAATCGTTCTAATAACACGATCATCACGATTGCATAAGATTGTCCTTCTGCATCTTTGAACTAGCTGCAAAGTTTCATTATGATTGAATAGGTATTTCTCGAGTTATACCGAAAAAAACAACGATATCGAGTAGAAACCACGAAATATCTCCAAAACTAATAGCTGTATCGAACTGAAATTTGGTACACTACTGTGAAATATGAAGCTCAAGGTAAAACTGGAATTATTCTCGAGAATTATTCTTTGAAAAAATTTTTTTCAAAATTGAGTGACCATAAGATTTCAACGAAATTGTGCTCAAAGTTGCGCGTCGTTATGCTCCAACTAACTGCCAAGTTTCAATCCAGTCGCTCCAGTAATTTCTAAAATATGAGGGAAATTACCTCCAAATTTCAAATTGCTATAACTCCGAAACTATTTAGCCGATTTGGCCCATAAACGAACTCAACTGCGGCATTTGTCCAACTCTTTCGTTTGAGGTCATTTTCGGCTCACAATTCGAAAATTACAGAAATTTGGACAAAACGATAGCACGCTGTTCCCCTAGAACATGCGCGCAAAAATTGCTGACGTTCAAACAAAATATAAAAATGCTCTTGTTCCTAAGAACAAACGTGTAAAATTTTTCGTTAACTGACAAAAATGCCAAATTGTCAATTCCCAATCAATAAATAGCAACCTCCCGAATTCATCAGAAATTGTATTTGCCGTGAAACGGATTTAATTTAGATGCACACTAACTCGGAAACACATTCAATTTCGAGTTATTAATATCGTAGCCATTCGCTTCATTTCCTTTGCTCAAACCGATTACCATCATCAATTATGGGAATGAGTTTATTAGTTTATCGATTTCCCTGTTTTCACGACTTTTGGGTGACGCAGCCCTTCTGACTGACTGATTTCGAAGTCAGGATTAAAACATCTTCATACGGAATCGAGGTATATTTCCTGAGGGGTGCTTCTATTAATTCGACTTGGTTCACGCTTTCAGATACGAGGAGCCTAGCGTTTGAAATCAAACGATTCCTTTTAACTTTAATTGGCCAAGGAATTGGGAATGTAAATGAGTTGACAGATGCGATGAAAATATCGAGCAAGGAGGATATGGAATAATGAAGAAACTTCTATTCCATGACAACACCAACTCGCCCGAAATTCGTACCAGCAATCTCAACAAAGTTTGTAGTTCTCTTCTCTTGAACAATTTGGTCCATTTCAGAAATTTTCTTTTCGAAATATAGTTTGATTCTTCGGAAACATTATTGCTCAGATACTGCCCTCAGTTAATCCGTTGTTTGTTATATACAGGTGAACAAAAAGAATGGAAAGTAATAATTTATTTGGAACATCCTGAGGCGAGAATGTTTATAAATACTCATATGTTGCCTCACAAATTATATTTTTGAATCGTAAAGCTCTCAACGTTAATTTGAATTGCTACTGAACCCACATAAAGTGCTGGTATCTACATTCAAAATTGAGATGTCGCAATGAATGGAGATGATAATGTTCAGAAAAGATGAGGTAACGTTCTCGCATGTCAACGATTGACTCCACAGAGTGTTCCGTATAAAAGCTTGATTATCTTTCTTCTGGTTCACTCCTGTATATAACAGAAAACGGAGTAACTATGGACGGCATCTAAACAGTTATGTTCAAAGAAAAAGGAGTGAAGAACTTCGTTAAGATATTATCCGTTCGCATAATTCTGTCGGTGTGTATAGTTCCGTTCTCCATGTATTATCAGGAAATGGATTTTTCAATTAAGTTCCATAACAACCGGAAAAATATAAAAAAATCATTCTCGAAACTTGCATTTTCATGTCTTCCTTTAATTAGTGAACACTGTCGAAAGCGAGCATGCATTTAGAATACGGCAAAGAAATCTTCAAATATGAACGAATTCCAACAATTTCCTATTGGTTTTTGCCAAAATATGTGTATCCTAAAAATGTAATGTTGTCCTCACGGCTGATCGTAAACACACCCGGAAGAAACAACACGATGTTGGTTTGGACCTTAACGACGAAGGCCGAATTAGTTAATACTCTCCCGAACGATTCCAGATATACCAATTCTCCCAATATTTTCAAAAATTCAGTTTATATCGAATTGTACTCCAAAACCTACTTAATTGAAAAATGGCAGCTTGAAGGCTCATACATGAATTCTGGAGAACAATATGAGCAGAAGATCGCATGATATTGAATATTTAAGAATTCAGATTGAATTAGTATTTTTTGAGTTATAATCCGGAAAAACGAAGATACCGAGTCATCATCATCAACGAAATTTGATTCATCTTTTCCCAATATCCTCAAAATTGATGATCGTTACAAACTGAAATTTGGTACGCTCCTGGAAATATAGTTCTGAGCAGATTTTTTTTCGAAAATGATGATTTCGAAAAAAAATTATTATATTATATTATATTATATGGACCGGAACGGTCCATAGAAAATTATGGAACATTCAACGACATTTCGCGAAAAGTTGCGCGTCGTTATGCTCCAACTAGCTACCAAGTTAAAATTCGATCGCTCAGGTAATTCTTGAATCATGAGAAAAAAAATCCGAAAATTTCAAATGGTTATGAATCCGCTACTATTAAGCTGGTTTGGCCCACCGATGAACTCAACCATAGTATTTGCGAATGCAACCGACCGTGAATGTGTCAAGTCGATAAGATTCTCCATACGCCAGTAATCGTGCCTACAACCGGCCGCCTAGACGATATTTTAACAGCGGATTCGTCTTCAGCAGTCGTTTGATACCATTTTCGGGAAAAAAACAGGCATTGGGTCAAAACAATAGTACGGTGTTTCAAAAAATATGCGCGCAAAAAGAGTATATCAGATGCAAACTTTCATAAATACTTTTTGTACGAAAAAAAGTCTACTTTAAAAAATTTTCTGACGCGTTCTTTATCGGCTTCGTGTTCGATCTTTAAGGATTCAATAAAAATTTCTGAAATCGTGTTCATTCGTTAAATGGTAGGTTTTGGGATTCATTTTTGAAAATTGAGAAAGTCTGATTTGTAAAATGTGTCCATCCTTACCTGGTGTGCTATCTTTGTGGTACCTACCTTAGTCTTTAGTCCTTATAAATATTCTGTGAATTTTATCGAATTTGACTCTTCATTTCGTCTTCACAGCAGAATAATTCTCCTCATGGAATTCATAATAATGTTTTTATTTTTGTTTTCCCTTCTTGGAAGTCTGGAGATACTCTCTTCATCGAATGTCGCATCATACTTAATAAATCATTCAACAGAATTTTCTGCTTTATTGATCTGATTTTGATTCGAAAGCTTACCCATTCATCCACGTATAAGAGTGATTGGCTAATTTCTCATCCAAAAAGCAAAGTATGAACAGTTCAATATTAATTTTTTTTGCCGACCCGAAACTTTCAACCTAAAATAAATCAGATTTGTTCGCAGGAAACAGAATACATTTTTGATGCTGTGGGACTCTATAATATGATTTTTACAAGGATGGATAAGTAAGGTTCCTTTATTGTTGAAAAAATAGTCCAAGCATTTTTTAATATTTAATAAATTTATTAGAACAAAATCGAAGGATTACAATAGATCAAATATGTCATCCTCTCAGTATAAAAGTAAGGACATATTTCGAACAGATCATGAAAGATTTCATGACAAATTATAGATTATTCTATTTTTATGAGCTCTAGTTTTCAATCCATTCAAAAGGCTCTGGTGGGTCTGGTTCTCTATCATCGTCGGGTTTGGGACCGCATGCTGAAATTAAATGAATAATTAAATTAATTGAAACAATAAATCAGCTTTCCATGTCAGTATCTAAAGAAAATATTCCACAACATTCACATCTGAGAAAGAGTATGAGGGAAATTTTCTGATGAAATTCGAGAAAGAAAAGTTGTCTGAAGAAAGATTTCGTTGGCCGAGAATCGAATGATGTCAAGTGCGCAACCTTCGTTTCGATATAAAATCGAACAATCTGGTTCAGAAAATATTTTCCCGCTGAAAATAAATATGAAGAAATGAACTTACCGACTACAGGTTCAACCAACTCTTCATCTTCAGGTTTCAAGCTACGGACCATGACAATGCCACCAATGGAAACATCTTTTAGTGGCACATATGGACTACCTTCATTTAACGACATTACTTTAAGCTGCTGCCGCATAGCCCTCGCTGGATTACTGAGAATTTCGAAATTAGCTTCGGGCTCTTTCTTCTTCTCTTCTTTCTCGTCTTTCTTCTCGGTTTTTTCGAGACATTTCTTATCATCGCACGACTTATCGTCCTCAGATTTCTTGGTATCGGTTTTCTTTTCAGATTCTTTTTTGGCCTCTGATTTAGATGATTCTCCTTTTTTGTCATCTTTATCTTCATCCTGCGTATTACAACAAATATCACAACTACGTTGCAGTCAACTCAATTAAGAAGCATAAAACAACAGTCTTAAAAAAGTACTGAAGGTATACAGGGTGAGTCTTTGACCTTGCAGAATATTTTAACAGAAGATTCTTGAAGCCAAAAGAAAACACTTTTTTCCCTTACCATTTTTTCCGATTCGGCTTGGTTCGTAAGATACAGACTGTTGAAAATCCATAAAAAAATTCAATTTTCGATTATATCTCGCGAACGATCTCATCGAATGAGATGATTTTTGGAATAGTTTTTTATTGGTACGATGAATGTTCCTGGATTACAAAATTTCATCCACATTCTCCAGTTTCTTTAATATGACCATAACATTTCATAAAAATACCAGAAATTCGAAGAATCTAACTTTTAAAAATAATTTGAATGCTAGTCAACGAATTTTTGACCATTTTAGAAAGTAAAAGTATTCCTTATTTTTTTTCGTATGATGCGCCGTTTTCGAGTAATCTGAAATTCAAAAATAAAAAATATCTGTGAAATTCCGAGAATTGGGTACTTTTGCTGGATGCAACTCTGTTAAAAAAATTCACAGAATTCAATTTTTCCGCGTTGCCCCGTCTAAAAGTTGTTAATTTTCTGTCTTTCCATTGCCTATCTCGTTGACAATGGGATAGTTGTCACGATCTAAACGCTCCTCATTTTATACAGAAATCTCTTCAATTCCGGTGATGTATTCATCAGGTTTTCCATACTACGATTATTATCACCAAGACGATATAAGAAGTTTCTCCAAAATAGGCTTCCATCCTAAAACTATATCTGTGTTATACAGTGGTGATTCGGTCCTGAATCCATTCATGAAGCTTCCTTTTCAATAACGAGCTAATTTGTCTAGTATAATTGATTAACTTCTCACTTTTCCATGATAATCGGGGATTCTTACTGGTTTGAATGCAATCTTTCTGATGACCCAAATTTTTTGAAATTATGTGCAGAACTTTGATGGTATTTATTTTGAGGTATTCTTCAAAAGCGCTTTCATAACATTACAACCCATGGTGGAAGAAAACCACCATGACATAACCTCAAAACCACGGAGCCACAGATTTATAGTTCAATTCAGAATCATAGTCTATACAAGTGTATACATAGAATTAGCATATTGTGTGTTGTTTGATTTCGAAGAGTTCCTTCTTTCTGTTCGTCAATTTGGCAAGGTTTGTACGTTCATAGATAAATTAGTAACATCTGTTTTATTTTTTTATGAAAATGAAAGTTTGAATGGGTTATGTCTGAATCTGATAATTCTTGGAGAAAATTAAATAAACAAAGAAAATTAATAATTACAAATTGAAGATGAATCTCAAAGCTAATACGAGTGATAGCTAGATGAATTCTTCATTATATCGAAAATGAAACCAAGAGAAGAATATTCAACTTTTATCGCCCTCGAAATTTGGAATACCTAACTTGTTTATTGTACTATAAAGACAACTTTTTTCACCAACTGGAATGTAAAAAGTAAGTTGGCGCTTGTTTTCATGACAGAGTTGCTTATTTCGAAGATTTGAATGGTATATCTTAGGCTTAGAAAAACTTGAGTGTTATAATGCCTATATCTTTTTATCTAGGCCGAATTGGAAAAAATGGTAGAGGACAAATGTGTTTCTTTCAGCTTCAAGAATCTTCTGTTAAAATATTCTGCAAGGTCAAAGACTCACCCTGTATAGCTGAAATACAAATTATGTAGGCTACTTCCTACTTCGAAAACTATACTACTAAAAATTTAAATTAAGCCAACTATAATAACGACAAATTGTTGGATAAGTGATTTCGGCGGGGTCAATAAGTGAATAGGTGACTGCTTTGGCAATGAATTTGAACAAGCGCGTAAAATCTCCTGACTAAAATTTGAACTCACCACTTCCATCTTCTCATCGCGCTCCTTTTTCTCATGACCTCTCCGTTTCTGTCTTGCCGCTATGCTCAAAACAGCTGTAGTAACCTTCTCCCTTTCCTCTCGTTTCTTCTCTTCCAACGCTGCTGGATACGCGTAGGTACTAGGTTTGGCATTGGAACGAAGGTCCAACTTGGGCATCTGGACAAACAATGAGAAAACGTTGATTATTTTATCACCAAAGTACAAGTTGCAAGCAGTCCGAGATGTTTCTTACCTTGAGTTGAGCATTCAGAGCGATGACGCAAGTAGGGGTGAAAGCCAATGCTAGACAGTGAGAAAGGGGAAACCAGTACCAGTATTGAGTGAATACAAGGGTACCGACAACAGCCAACATATTGGTATGGCCGGTCCTAGACTGAAGGGAAAGAGTAACATTTCTTCCACCGGCATCGATTATACCTGAAATAAAATTTTGTGGTTGAGTCGAATGATCAGAAATGCAAGAATAATCAAGAGATCGAAGGTAGAAAGGGGAAATACCGAACTTAAAATACAAATCAACATCATCCATTTCCGGCTATTCAGCGAAAAATTACAAACAGAGGTGTGAATTGTAAAACTAAACTTTACCAGAAATTATATATAAACTTAATGAGCAGTTCCGTAAGTCCTGCTGCTTTTCACAGTCTGTTTCCACCGTAGATGCAGGATATGTCAATTAACTTCCTGAGGGATTGAAACGATTTCGGCAGATGGGGGAGCAGGGTTTACGGGGAATGAGATACGACATTTCCAGATTAGTAAATAAGTTATTCCAATTGAAGATGCTTTAAGGGGAGGTTCAAGTTGTACAGAATGCCATAACAGATCGGTAATAAGCTGAGATTATAGCTTTAGTAAATTACTTCACGTTTTAGACTTTGTTTTCGCCCTTAATAAATTGAAATATACAGTGCGCGTCAAAATTATGGAACAAATTCATTTTTTCAGAAGAAAAATATTTGGCAACAAATTCCTGAAACAAGTCGATTTTTGTTTCACTTTTACCAAATTTATATGCATTTTTGAAGGATTTATGATGCATCCTGGCCATTCCATTCAAACCTCTAAATTTTTTGAATAGGGAAAGTGGGTAATGTGGTACTCTTTTCGCAAGGTCTTTATATCTTCTTTACAGGCGTGCAGAAATTTTCAAGAAAAAAATTAGTTACTTCAAAGAGGTTTTAAGTATGTGCACTTTGTCATTGCTCATTTACTTTGAGACGATGGTACCTGATGAAATTTGTCACCGAATGAAAGTCGACCATTAGTTTTGATCATGCACAACTTTCAACCCATACGAACGCTTTAATGGAGGAAAACAAAATGGAGTGACAGTTATTTCGGCATTGAAGTACCACTCGGAGAATCATTGTGCATTACAACAAAAGTTGAATTAATTTGTTCGTTGAGTCGCAATGGATTACACTATTGTACACAAGTGTGTGTTTTGTTTTACATGCACCCTGTTCGTTGAGGAGATGTTGGAAGTTAGTGTAGTCTCTGATTACGAATGCATTACAGAGTGGGGTTCTGTGGTGGTTACGCGTGAATATACAGGGTGAGTCTTTGACCTTGCAGAATATTTTAAGCCAAAAGAAACACTTTTTTCCCTTACCTTTTTTTCCGATTCGGCTTGGTTCGTAAGATACAGACTGTTGAAAATCCATAAAAAAAATTAATTTTCGATTATATCTCGCGAACGATCTCATGGAATGAGATGATTTTTGGAATATAGTTTTTTATTGATACGATGAATGTTCCTGGATTACAAAATTTCATCCACATCCTCCAGTTTCTTTAATATGACCATAAAATTTCATAAAAATACCAGAAATTCAAATAATCCCACTTTTAAAAATAATTTGAATGCTATTCAACGAATTTTTGACCATTTTGGAAAGTAAAAGTATTCCTTATTTTTTTTCGTATGATGCGCAGTTTTCGAGTAATCTGGAATTCAAAAATAAAAAATATCTGTGAAATTCCGAGAATTGCGTACTTTGGCTGAATGCAACTCTGTTCAACAAATTCACAGTATTCAATTTTTCCGCGTTGCCACGTCTAAAAGTTGAGAATGGAATCCTAGCATTTTTTATTTGGAATGATTCGTAAGCGGAGTAGCCCACTTTGGTCAATTCAATTTTGGCTATTAGTTCGAAAGTGGAGTAATATGAATAAGCTTACCTCAACTTCTACAATTTAAATACTCCTAAGCAAGCAAATTTCCATACCACTATCAGAAACTTTGATAATATTTATTTTGAGGTATTCTTCAAATGCGCTTTCATAACATAACAACCCATGGTGGAAAAAAACCACCATGACATAACCTTAAAACCACGGAGCCACAGATTTATAGTTCAGTTCAGAATCATAGACTATACAAGTGTATACATAGAATTAGCATATTGTGTGTTGTTTGATTTCGAAGAGTTATTTCTTTCTGTTCGTCAATTTGACAACGTTTGTACCACAGAACACTATATTTACTTTATGGTTTGTACGTTCATAGATAAATTAGGTACATCTGTTTTATTTATTTATGAAAATGAAAGTTTGAATGGGTTATGTCTGAATCTGATAATTCTTGGAGAAAATTAAATAAACAAAGAAAATTAGTAATTACAAATTGAAGATGAATCTCAAAGCTAATATGAGTGATAGCTAGATGAATTCCTCATTATCGAAAATGAAACCAAGAGAAGAATATTCAACTTTTATCGCCCACGAAATCTGGAATACCTAACTTGTTTATTGTACAATAAATACAACTTTTTTCACCAACTGGAATGTGAAGAGTAAGTTGACGCTTGTTTTCATAACAGAGTTGCTTATTTCGAAGATTTGAATGGTATATTTTAGGCTTGGAAAAACTTCAGTGTTCAGGTTTCCAGGGGCGGCTAGCCTATTAAGCAAATTTATAATGCCTATATCTTTTTATCTAGGCCGAATCGGACAAAATGGTAGAGGACAAATGTGTTTCTTTCAGCTTCAAGAATCTTCTGTTAAAATATTCTGCAAGGTCAAAGACTCACCCTGTATATCATAATCATTAGGTTTGTTCGTTGTACCTGCATGAACTACACTAACTACACCAACTCCACTGACTTTTATTTCCCAGTGCAGCTGAATGTAGTCACAGATAACTGAATGAGTGGACTAAGTGTAGTTCAATCTGTTCTATGATTCTGACAGAATACAAATATATGATAGATGATTTTACGCAAACCCAAGATGACAGAATCCTATGCTTCTTTTGAGAGATGATGATGATGTAGATTTGTCGTGAAGTTTTTCTAGAGTCGTTCCATTCCATTTCAAATAAAGATATGATGAAAATTAATTTCGTCCAAAAATAACCACACATAGAGGGCAAAACACATCCAACCAGGAACCAGAGACAACCACAGATGTTCTTGATTATGAATTATATCACAGAAGATAACCTCACTCTATGCACTGCACACGTAATCTGTGACTAAACTGACTCCCAATATTTCCGCAACGAACATAGTGCTAGTTTACAACAAAACACACTGAACAGAATCGTGGAGTAAGTGTAATTAGTGTAGTTCATGTAGGTACAACGAACAAACCTATAGACAACTGTTGTTGTCTCTGGTCCTATTCTGTTGTTTAGGTAGAAATCACTGGCTTGAAAATTTCCTCTTTCTTCCTACGTTCATTTGCTTTCTTTAAAAGATCATAATTTTTCTGTGTTATAGGTTATTAAATAGGCATCTTGTCACCTTCACAAGAAGGTGAAATATTATGATAATATTTTGTGATATCATAGTGCTTGTAACTTTTTCGTTCCTTGTCACGTCCTGGCTGTAGTACATAGAAAGAGTGTATTTACAAAGTGGATGGTTTGTGTTTACTGTAAAATACGGCTCGAAGGGGGATCACATATTGCTAAAATCTCGATCAATGTTGATTTAGACCTTTTCTTTATTAAAAAAAAAACAGGAATTCTTATCAAAACTGACGATCCCCCCAAAATTCCTTACCTGGAATCAATCGGCATGGCAAAACAGAACACGCGGTAATAAATATTACTGCTCATAACGTGAGAATGAGCTCAGAATTTGATTGCATTGAATACTTGAATGGCAATAGTTTGAATAAACCCTTGTTCAAGTAATAAAGAAATGTTTAGTAGGAACTTATATTTTTTTTCGAAAATTTCATAACCGGAATCATTCATCTTGCCTTACCAAAACATTGTAGATGGCAGTACTAGACTTAAAATGAAAATCGGCTCAAAATTTGAATTCATTGGATACCTGAATTCCAATGTGTTGAATCGATCCTATCTAATTCAAGTTTTATTAGTAGTGAGTCTAATATCCAGTCTATGTTCTTTACCAAGGTTACAAAGTTGAAAAGTAACATTTATTTTGTAAATTTTCCAGATTTCGAACGCAGTTACTAGATTGAATGAATTCAGAAATTATGATTTCTCCTTTCAGAACAGATTGAATTTTCTTATTTCTCTTTTCTCAAATGGAGGGGATGGGGTCCTTTCCACTTCCGGATAGAGACATTTTAAATGAAAATACTTCAATAACTCATTGGTAGTTTTCATCGATTTGACGTTGATGATTCGAACTTGAATGTCTGAATTTACTAACTAAGGTTTTGAATTGTATTTCCTACCTTACTGAACCCAACAACATGCAAAGATGGCAACATCTAGCAATAATTGTAGTTATTCGAAAAATTCTATATGTTCAGGGAAGCTGTTACTATAACAAGATTCTGAATACTTTGGTAGTTCCTAGATAGTGCAATAGTAAATATTTCAGTCCAAAATTTCCAAATCAATACAAATTCAAAAGCCAAATCGCCAAAATTTCTCATAGTAAACTTCTGGCTATTGTTGATCCTCCAGTCTCTCTCAACTGTCAAAACTGCACCTAACTTATTACATGAACAGAACTTCGAAATGGTAGCGAAAACAAAAGGAGCATAGAATTCTGTCACCTCGGATTTGCGCAAGATCATAGAACAGATTGAACTATACTGACTACGGTGACTATATTTTCAGTACTACTACACTGATCTGCACTGGAAAGTGGAAGTAGAGTTAGTGTAAGTACCATTGTCATGCAGGTACATGTCATAAAAATTTACAAGTCATAAAAATTTACAAGAATTGACAACGTTCCGCCGAAGTTTTTCGACCTTGATAAATGACAGTTCACCATTTCCAACCTGGATCAGTTCTAATAACAAAAACTTCATAAACCTATTCCAAGGCCTGCCGACTGAATAGAAGGGAATGAAGTATACATAATGACAAGGTTTTATGGAAAGGAATAATAATTCGTCCTCATTTGGGTATGCAAAAAGATAAGTTTCAACTCATCGAAATAAACCATTCTGCAGAAAGCCGCTGATATTAAAATTACACGAACAGCCAATCGAAGTTTCCATGAATTTGCATTCCGCATTTGAGCTCGACCGTCCATACTGTGCAATGAGACGATAAGCCGGGACATTAACGGAATAACAAGAAACTTCATGGAGGAAGAACATCCCTTTGACAAAAGCCATGATAGCTTCCTCTCTGGATATTTTGAATGCGCTCTCGTGTAGACAGAGCTACACTACACGAAACTGAATATTCATAACAACGATGTTTGGCAATTAGAGAAGGATCATATTGGTAATCCGAATATACCAGTCATTTCAGGATCAATTTCATCTATTTAGTTTCCGAACTTCCTCATAATGCTGAATTTATAATATGAACGATTTCATGTGGAAATTCTCATTATAATCTCATCGAATGACAATAATAAATCATGATAATTATTGAGTTTTGTTGCCAAAAAAACCATATTTGCCAACGTCTTATAGTATGAAAAACAAGCGTTAAATTTCATTGTACATAACTATTTCACTGTCAGGTTCATTATTCATCACAAGTTCTAATGAAATATTTCCCAGTATGTGCATATTTCTGAGCGAATAATATAGAGTTCGCCGGTTAGGTCAATTTATTTTGTCGAAACAATCCTAGATTTACTCCTATTCGAGACAGAAAGGAAATACCGAAAAAGCAAAGCTGTGTCGGCTGTCTGGGTAACCATTTGTTATCAGAAGTACGTGTTATTCTAAAAAATCAACCGCATTCGTCAGGAATGAATTGAATACTCAAACAACCTCCGCGAAACTACGATAATACAAGGTTTCTCAAAAGAAATCGTATATTTCAAAAATCGATAAAAAATAAAATTAGCAGTTTATCGAAAAAATATTTATTAATTATGAAAACACACTCTTTGGGAATTTATTTCTTGAAAATAATGTCGTCTAAATGTTTTCCCCCGCGTTCGTAAGATTCATTCAATCTAACATTAAAATTTCTGATGACGGATTGGCAGGTAGGCTCCGTGATGGCTCCCATTTCGTGGCGAATATTTTATTTTAACTGGTCCAGGGAAATTGGTTTATTAATGTAGACTTTAGATTTGAGGAAACCCCACAGGAAAAACTCCATAGGAGACAAATTAGGACTGCGTGGCGGCCAGTTTGTGTCACCTCTAAATGGAATCCTGGGGTTTTAGTTCTTGCACCAATTGAATTTTATAGGGGTGCAGCGTTAGATCCTTGTGCAAAATGCGGTGAAGCGATGATCAATGAACGTGTAAAACACTTGCACGCTTCCGAATGTAGAGGTTGGGATCATCACGAACAGAGTGATTAGTCCGTTCCACGTTCTCTTCCGTTCTCGATGACCTTGATCGTCCGTATTTTGGTTTACCTAGTGTTGAACCGGTCTCCTCAAACTTCTTCACCGAATCCCCAATGAGAAGAACGCCTGGTGCATCATTTAAGTGACGTAAACCTCGAACATTGCAGAAATTTCTTCTTGCAAAGGTTCCATAGTAACTAAATTCCGATCCAGGCTACCGATCAACATAACCTTCGCGCCCCTCATATGCTTCGCGTTCACACAGTGAGCTGAACAAATATAAAATTTCTTGAGATACCTTGTATATCCTCCAAATTCGATTTAATTAACCAAGTTCCAATGCTCAGATATAACAATAATTCTTGAAGGCCTTTGTGCAATATCTGCATTTTATATTATAATTTTAAGAAAATATTCTCAAACGATTAGGTTGGATGGAAAATTCTGGGTCGAATGATTTTCTGTCAAAAGAAAAGGCCTACCTATTAGTTAAATAGTTTCGAATAACGTCGATTTGAAAATTTTTCCGAACTGACTCAAATAATACTGCTCCGGTTCAATTGAAACATGTTGAATAGTTGATCATCAGCATAAATGTTGTTGAAATTCGTTGAAAGTTTCCAGGAACCTCAGTATAGTTATCTCGCAACCAACTGCTAGGCTTTAACTCGATCAGATATGTAGAAATAGGCTGGTTGATTATGGCAACGCAGCCACGTACATGATTCATAAAATCTCAATGTCAGGCATGCTAGAAATTTTATAAATTTCGACGATAAACTGAGAAAATGGAGTGGCGACTAATGACAGAAAGTAATTTTGCTTCAGTTAGCAGCTGTAGACAAACTATATCGGAACGACTATAAGTAAATTTGGAAATGTCTAACCCGTTGAATCGGGACAATTTGAATGGAAGTTTATGTCAGTGAACTGGATTTTGTTTCACATTCTCCATGAAGAGGCAGACCCAGCACAGCAATACACAGCCAGAGTTTCAGTTTGATGGGTTATTATAGGTATCATGCGCCAAAAAAGTGCCTTAATTGAAAATGAACCGAACATCAGATTAGGCACAGGTTTACCTTGTGCTAAAATTGCTCCAAACTTAGCCATTACATCTTCGTGCTTGTTGGAGATGACCTTGGCGTAGGTTTTCCTGAAGAATGACACCTTGGGGCAGGTTTGTTCGGTTTGTTGGATCAGGATCATAGCTGAAGCAATCAGAGCACCCTGTCTGACGAAATTGACGGAATCGAAGATCATCATGGGTTCCAAGAGGGCGATAGCTTCTCTCAATCCGGTACCGGCGCACGCAATACCCAGAGCCATGGCTGCTCCGTACCGGACGTGAGGATTGTAGCTTTCTGCCAGAAGTGACACCACACTTGGACATTGTTCGGGTGTTCTGCAAAAATAATAATAATATTGTGAAAAAAAATTGGCACACATGTTTGAAGGGGATATAATGTATAATATATAATAACCTGAAATAGTTGACATATTAGTACGAGATCCGGCTGCAGAATTAGTGCGCTAATCGTGTATTCGCTCGAAACCAATTTTTCCCACATACATTTGTCAATAGGAGAATATACCGGGTGATTCATTGAGGGTGGCCATCGGCCGTACCTCGTAAACCGTTGATCCTATAACCTCCGGAAAAAACTCTAATGGGAACTACGAAATTTAAAGAATTTTTTACTCATTTTTCTCTTTTGAAAGAGTTTTTGATCATTTTCAAGGGCACATTATGTAATCAGAATTTCTGCTAGAATTTATAGGATAAACGGTGTCTGAATAACCGCCGATGGCCATCCTTAATGAATCAACCGGTGTACCTACAGGTTACCTATCAGAAATGTGGCCGCAAGTTTTTTTGAATAAATAATAATAAAGGGATATTCCGGAAGAAATCGCATTCACTTGCTATTTGCGCGCATGTTCTGGAGAGCAGTGTGCTATTGTTTTGTCCAAATGTCTGTAATTTTCGAATTTCTTTCCAAAAATGGTCTCAACTCGAAATCCAATACTTAATCTTAAAATGGCAGTTCGAAGGTTTACACAGAAGATCACAGAATATTGAATATTTGAAAAAAAAATTTTTTTTCGAATTGTTCTAATGGCACGACTATCACAAAGTTTTCAATCGGCATTACCCAACTAGCTGCCAAGTTTCATCATGATTGAATCAGTAATTTTTGAGTTATTTCGAAAAAACAACGATATCGAGAGAAAAAAAAATACTAAATTTTACATTTCATTTCGAAATATCTCCAAAAATTATTATCGGATCGAACTGAAATTCAGAACACTATTGCGAAATTCAAAGCACAAGGCCTGAGAAAAACTTTTTTCCGAATATGATGCACAGTTTTCGAGAAAAATTTTGGAAATTTTAATTTACTGGCAGTACGATCTCAACAAAAATCTGCATTAAGTTGCGCGTTGTTGTGCTTCAACTAACTACCAAGTTTCAATCTAATCGTTTCATTAGTTCCCAGGTTATCACGGAAATAACCACAAAATTTCAAAGGGCCCAAACGCCTAAACTTCTTGGTTGATTTCGCCCATTAAGGAACTAAACCATCGCATTTTGAAATACAACCAAACCTGAACCAAGTTTCAGTTTGATAGGATTTTTCGTACGCCAGTTATCGTGCATACGAACGGCTAGCCGGCCTGACAGAAAAGATTTTGACACTGGATTCGTCATCTGTGAGTCCAATCTAATCGTTTGAGATTTTCGGCACAAAATTCGAAAATAACGGATGTTTAGACAAAACGATAGCACCCTGTTCCTCTAGAACATGCGCGCAAAAATTTCAAGATCGATAATTCCAACTTCATGCACTAATGGGTTAAGAGCAAACATTACCACGTGTTGAAGAATTACGGCTCGGCAACACATCCACATGCAAGTTTTATTAAACCTCTTCAATATCTCAAGGTCAATATACAGGTTGTTTCATCAAACATATATAGCCGTATAGGTGACATTGGGAAAATCATGAGCATGAGCGAGATACAGGGTGTTTAATGTCAACTTTGAGCAATATTCTGATAACTGTGGTGAGTTATGCGTGACCTTTGAAATAACGGTTTTTGGTCACATCTCAGTATTTTTTTAGTGCTCAATGCATTGTATTGTAGAAATCGGGAAAAAATTTCGAAATGCCAGAAAACCTACAAAGTTGGAATTTTTTTTTTCGATTGTCAATTTGGATAACATTATTTCAATGTACTCAATTTTCTAAGATTTTCCGCGCTTTTTTTACATGTCTTCAGTGAAAAAAAAATTCACCCAAAATTGTTGGAATCTATCAAGGTTGAACTTACCTTCATTCTGAACACTTGGTGTGAAAACCTAATGAAAAAATAACCATTGGTTTTCATTTTATAGCCTTCCAAACATTCCGCTCGGAGTACTTGAATAATTTTCATTCGAGAAACTGATTGCCCTTCGGAGGCCAAAATTGTGCTGATGGGTCCCCAGAATGACCCGGATAGAAATATGAATTTTTCCAAAAAAAAAAATTTTTTCAAAAAAACTTTGGTAGGAATCGAACTCCAATTCGGTTTACTACCGTTGCTTGGTAACGGACGTCATTATAATCAGAATAAATCCAACTTATACGCGGCCCTATTGTCCGTAAGTGGAGCGAGTTCGAATCCCATCGAAGTTTTTTTGAAAAATTTTTCATAAATTTATAATCCTATCCGGTCATTCTGGGGACCCATTTGCACAATTTCGTCCTCCGTAAGGCCACCAGTTTCTCGAATACAAATTATTTAAATACTCCGAGCGGAATGTTTGGAAGGCTATAAAATGAAAACCAATAGATATTTTTTCATTCTGTTTTCACATCAGTGTTCAGAACGAAGGTAAGCTCAACTTAGAAAGATTTCAACAATTTTGGGTGAAATTTTTTGTTCACTGTAGACATGTAAAAAAAAAAGTTGAGTTTGAGCTTTGGAGAAATTTTTTCACGGAAAATCTTAGAAAATTGAAATCATATTATCCAATTCGGCAGTCGAAAATAAAAAATTCCAACTTTGTAGGTTTTCCGCCATTTTGAAATATTTTTTCCCGAATTCTACAAAACCATTGAATTGACCACCAAAAGATAATAAGATGTGACCAAAAACCGTTATTTCAAAGGTCACGCATAACTCACCACAGTTATCAGAATATTGCTCAAAGTTGACATTGCACACCCTGTATCTCGCTTATGCTTCGAAAACGGGGTATATGTCATAAGGCAAAAATGACTTTCCCAATATCATCTATACGGCTATATGTGTTTGACCAGTTTATGATGAAACACCCTGTATAATCTCGCTTTCTGCCTAATTTAACGTTGCCAATAACCGCGAAAAATATTTGAAATACCACGAATTTAGTAGAAAACGGGGTGTCGTCCTGCAGGCTTCAGTGATTATTTTTCGAACAATTTTTTTTGGGATATCCTTAATCCTTCAATGAGAATGCGAAATGGTAGTTATTTTTCCATTACTCACTGCATTTCAGTATTTTCCCAAAAATTCTAGAATATAAAAAAGTGGCAACGTTGCGCATGCTCACAATCTGCACCCAAAAAATTTTCTTCAAAAAAACGAACTCTGGCCTTTAAAAGTCAACCCGTTTTATTCGGTATTGTTTGCTCTTAAGGACTGAATGAATGAACATAACAACAGAATAACCCGATTGTGACTGTTACACAGTACTTAGGCGAAGCTGTAATCAGAAACATCCAAACTTAACATCCAGGAATAAACACTAAAAGCAAGGGACCGTTCACATATCGCCGGTTCCGTATTCACGTGAATCCTCAGAAACCGTAGAAGCTTGTTTCCATCCTTCGCGGCGAATACTCGGTCGCATATTATATTCCACAGTCATCTCGCGATATAATTAAATTCTCCGTACAAAGCAGGATTAAAAGGGGTTTCCTTCTTCCCCCCCCGGGGGAGCTTCGCGCCGAAGATGGACGTCCGACAATGCCGTCGTTTTTGCTCCTCGGTGACAGGATTTCGGATGAAAGCTACGTTCCCTTCACACCCCTCTAAAACGTTGCGGAACTAGGTAGTCGATTCAAGGGGGATGCAACAACAGTTCACTCTATTATCCTTACATACAGGTTGGTCCGCGAGTAACTGTACACCCTTTGATGGTTAATAGATGGTACCTTGCAGACCCAAAAAACCTAGAAAAGCACTGACGTGGAGTCAGCAGCATTTGCGCGCATGTTCATTATTGGTTATACCCTTCAAACATGCGCTCAAAAGCTGTCGACTTTTTGGTTCTGCAAGATACCATTTATTCACCATCAAACGGTGTACATCAGTTACTCGCGCTAAGTTTTTTTCGATTAAGTATTGGATTTTAATTCGATCTAATCTGTATTTCTCGAAATATTGGGAATCACCTCTGCTTTCAAAGACATATCTGGAATTTAGAATAAAAATGAACAGGCCGAAATCAGCTATAACTGTTCGTCACATCTCTGCCGAAATAACAAATTGGTTGACCAGCTAACATAATTAAAAGTACGGTTGTTTTAGTGATAGATACGAGTTTTGTCCGGAAAATACGTATACAAAATTCGGGCCGTCCTGTCAAGGCGTTGAAGAGAGGCGGCGGCCTGGTGGTCCCCTCTCTCTATGCAATCCCCTCAATGCTCAGTTCCGAGCCGTGGCGTAGTAGGATTTACGTGTGCTTGTTGAAAGTAACCCTTTGTTTACCTGCCGTCGGCATGGAACTCTCTCTGATTGAGGAACAGCGCATCAACGTCAAGTTTCTTACAAAGCTAGGTAAGAATGGTCGTGAGATTTTTGAGTGTTTTAAACAAGTTTACGGAGACAATTTTCTGAAGTAACCAACCGTCTACAAGTGGTTGAAAAGGTTTCGAGAAGGCCAAGAAGATTTGAAAGATGACCAACGCTCAGGACGCCCCTCCACATGGAGTTCTGCGGAAAATGCTGGACGAATTCGTGGTTTTGTCCTTGAAGACCGTCGATTGACAGTAAGAATGATGGCTGAGGAACTTTAAATCCCCAAAACAATCGTGCACGAAATTCTGAGAGAAAAACATGAGATGAAAAAATTGTGCGCGATAATCGTTCCGAAGCTCTTGACTCCAGAACAGAAAGCAAGGAGGGTTGCTTGCTGCGAGGATTAGTTGGAAGCAGATATTTAGCTCCTTGCGACTTCTTTCTGTTCCCGAAATGCAAAATGGTGCTCCAGGGGTGGCACTTGGGGGAAGTGGAAGCCATCAAGAGCCTCACAACTGAAGACTTTCAGTAGTGGAAACGACGTTGTCAGAGGTGCATTTTGTCTCAGGGGGAGTACTTTGAAGGAGACCATATTGAAATACCTGAATAATTGTAAAATGAAGTGATTATTCCATTGTATACGTATTTTCCGGACAAACCTCGTAATTCACCCAAGTTTCATGAAATGTTAGCCGCTTTTCCAGGAATTTCATATATTCGGTGCCGCCCATTTACCAAACAAGAATATGTACTGACCATAATATTTATGAACACTCTGATAACAATTCACATCTGCTGTTTCTTGAGGCATTACGCCCTTATTTCAAGTTGACACAGGTACATTTACCCACTGATCAATTCAAGTACGCGATCATTTTCTTGTTTTTTCAACACGGTGGAATTATCCAAGCGAAATTCTGAGAGGCTATTAAGAATTCACTCAATTTTCTGTGTAATTAGGCCCCCATTTAATAATTTCGAGAGACTGACGGTCTCGCTAATGGCAGCTTAAATGGCCGAATAATATTTCGGTGCCGTCTGCTGCATTTATTATGCGTTTGATGAATTCGGCACATCATGTCGTTATTTTCCGAGTGTTTTCATTTTCTCTTGACAATATTTTTATTTATAAAGATATAAATTATTTTTCCTATGCGAATATATTTTACAGGGTGGCTCTTCAAGTTGTACATTCATTTTAACCATAGATTCCTCTGATCAAATGAAATACTTTCTTCATTTTCCATTTTTCCAAATTCGGCTCAGGTAAAAAGTTATAAGCATTTAAATATTTCATAATGTGCTAATACCCTTCTGCACTTTCTTTGCAAGTTCACTATAGATATCTCCTACGGTGATCCCGTTTATAGAATAAAGAATAACCAATCCGAAATTTGAAATTCAAAGAAACGTGATTGAGAAAACTCATTTACTCACTTTTTTCTCATGATTCGATGATTTTTGCGATATTCCTAAAACATTTCGCTACACTGAACCGTGGAAGATTCTTATAATGATATAAGATAAACTTGAGCTGCATCCTTCATGCTTATTTCTTATAGTTTTATGAATCAATAAATAGGAAACAGTATGAAGTAGGATTAAATTGATAACTGAAGAATATGTCATAGTTATAAAATACTTCACACCAAAATTCATCTCATTCGAAGTAAACATATCGAAGCTACATAATAAAGACTTATTTTTTTTTTTGAAAAAAGCCTGTATCTTTATACTGGAGCCGATTCTGGAAAAATAGTAAATGAAAAAAGTGTTTTATTGGATGGGGGGAATCTATGGTCAAAATACAAATCTTAAGGCGCACCCTGTATAATTATCACAATCCTTGACAACTTTTCAAATAAATGGGCACTATTATATTGTTACAACGCATGTTATTTTGCGTGCATGTTCTGGGGAACGATATGCTAACGTTTTGTATAAATTTCTGAAATTTTCTGCAAACAAAGTTCAGGAGTGTATAAGCACATTGACAAGTATTTATATGCTTGAAACTCTTTACCCGACCCGAATCTGGAAAATTGGTAATTTTGCACCTAGTTGCGTGTTGGTAATCTCCACCTGATTACGGAGTTTCAATCTGACTGCATCAGTACTTCTTGAGATATTGCGGAAATAACGTTAACATTCCAAATAACAACGAAATTTGGCATATTTTTTCCTTATTTCTCCGAAAGTGAATATCGGATCGAATTGAAATTTGGAACATTGTTGTTGAATATTGACACTGAGTTTTGTGTCAAATTCCATTGAAATATAATCGATATTTTCAGAAGAAAAAAAAATTATCGAAAAGCTCTTTCTGCTATAGAATAATGAAATATTCATTCCTATTCTGTGGTACACACGTGTTCTTTGTCAATATATCCAAACAATTTCCGTTTGCGATTGGTCAGTAATATGACAGTATGACAGTCTGTGCTCTTCCTTTTCTATTCCTTGGTCGTTGTCTTCTACTCTAACCAGATCGAAATACAGCGTTTTCCTGAGCAAAGTAACACATTTGACGTCTTTTTCTTTCCGAGAAAGCTGAATTTGACGTTGCCATATCGTGCACTCAAGACAAATCCCTTTAAATGCAAATCCCCATTTTTATTTTTCAGTTTTAGGTGATCAAACATTTTTTAAAAAATATAATATTGAAATTATGTGGTTGAAATGTGATGTTCTAAAGGTTTTTCGTGGAAATAACTGCATTTTCGTTGAAAGGAAAATCCCCCATTGTGAGTCGCCAAGTCTGTTCGGACGAACAGAATTGAATTTGACCACGGATTCTTCTTCAGGGAGTTTAACCCAATCGTTTAAGACCATTTTCGTCTCAAAATTCGAAAATGGTTGAAATTAATGAACAACCTGAAGACTCAACCTGTACATTGATCTCAGCGCATGCTTTCGATTTCATAGCTCGTTTAAATAAGAATGAACACAGCATCTGTTGCAACCAACGCCATCATTTCCAAACGCACCTCTTGTCAACTCACATTTCGGGTCCCTCCTCAGTTCACGATGTTCACGTCAAATAACAGTCGACATTTCCTATTCATGTCACTCACGCATTTCCGGTTAAGTGGAACTGACGAATATGGGTCCCCAGAGTTGAATGCGTGAAGCTGGGATCGCCCAAAAACTTAATATGGGTCAAAATTTAATAGTTATTGAGCGCGTTCCTTCTGTCCGAGCCAGAGCTCGACAATAACAATGAAAAACTGCCAAATCTCACTTAAAAAATTGTCCGATGTAAGATTTATCGCAGTCTATTTCGTATATGCCCAATTTTAATCCACCCGGAATTTGATCTAACGTATTTCCCCGAGTCGACGAAAATGTTGATGTAGAAGAATTCACCGATATAAAGAACAGTCAATACCCTTCCATTAAATTCAAGTACGAATTCGAAAATAACGATTCCCTTCCATGTTTAGACTTAAAATTATCTAGAGACAACACCACAACAATTAGATTCGACATTTATAGAACCCACAAACTCGGATTGTTATATTCCAGACTCAGTGGCACCCTGGTCACACAAAACAGCCAGCCTACACTTTTGATTGATCGTTTATTAAGGATTTCGCTCAATTTCAATGAAGAACAAAATAAGATTTTCCAAATTGCTGAACACAACGGTTACACTAAACACACGAAAACTGATCACCAAACATGAAGACAAACCAAAGACATAACTTCAATGAAGGAAACTGGAAAGGAAAACGGTTTCAGGGCATTTACGTATCACCCTGAAACCTACAAGAAACTGCTGAACATTTTCAAAAGAGTAAATATCAAGTTAGCTTTCACAACCGCCACGAAAACCAGACAACTTTTGGGAAATACGTTTGATCAAATTCCGGATGAATTAAAATCGGGCATATGCGAAATAAAATGTTCAGACTGCGATAAATCTTACACCGGACAAACAGCAAGGAACACCAACACGAGATTTAAGGAACACATGAGCCATATCCGTAACAACCAAACTGACAAATAGACGGTCGCTAATCACGTTTTAACAACCGGTCAATTAATTTCAGAAAAATCCGTGAATATAATTAAGAGCTTGGGCACACTTACTTAAATACGCTTCAAGGTATACACACGTTCATAAGAAGAGCTAGATTGCTAAACAATGATCTTACCCCCATTAGTAAACCATTATTCCCAATATTTACCTGACTCACCCTTGATAACCCAGCACTACCCTAATGGCCTTTTAACAACCCTTTTCCTATTGGTCCTGTATACCACCCTCCCCACACGTTCAGCATGTGAACTTGTACCTGTAGTTAGTAACGATATGCCTCTAGACGAAGGAAACGTGCGTTAGACGCAGAAAATGTGTTACAGAGTAGTTACACACTGTTGTGTTATCAGTATTCTATCCACAGTGAACTTAAATAGTTAATACGGATGACAAAATTGACGACATTACGCGACCCCTCCATTTTGATAATAATTGCATCCAAAGAGTGTCCGCATCATGGTATTCTATGCAACTATGAATGTTTTAACCTAATTATATTTCTATCAAAGTGTCCATTTCAGCGTTTGCAATTAACCGTCCTCCGGAACACTGCCAACATCACATGGAAAATTCCCTATCGCCCAAGGGTATTCAGGAACCCGACGCATTAACTACACTATCCATCCGCAAGACCCTACGCACAACTCGCAATCCCGATATTCGTTTGCGGTTTCATTTCGTACAGATTCGGGAAATCAATTGATGGGGGTTTTCAGAAAGGACGAATTGAAGGTTTCGGATCAAACGTTGACATATGAACTGATCCAAGGAATACAATGGAATTCGTTATTCACTATCCGTCGAACTGAGATCTCACAAGGAGGACTGAGACGATCATTCAGGCTTGAATGAAGAGCTGAGTTGAGTTTGAGTATATAGACGGGAAACGAAACTCATTCGACTTATCGAAGCTCTTGGCACGATTGGTTTCCTGGAAATAATATCTGTAGGTATGTTATCACTGCTGCGGATCGCAGGGAAGGTAGGACTTACAAAAAATAATGATTGAACAATTCGTATTAGTACGAGAAGATATTCATCCTCCTTGTATTTTCGCAAGATTGAAAATGTTATGAAGGAACAACTCATCCCTTATCTTTTTTCAGTCGAGTTTCAATAGACTACTTCGGTCCAAGTTGCCAACCCACAAATTTCGTCCAAAATTACTATCACTGGAGAAGGGGGATTTCAGAACAAATTCGACATGATGAGTTTCGCTTTATTTATAAATATACGTAAACGGTGCCTCGGCTCCTCAAACAGGATCATTCCTTCCAAATATAGGTTTTTGTTAAGATCATCTCGGTTTTTGGTTGGTTCCTGAAAATAGGTTAGTATCGGAATTTGATTGTTGAAAGAGCGATCTTTCTGTGACCAGAACGACAGTCAATGTTCTTTGGCAACAGATCCATAGCATAGAATAATCTTCATTCACTTTATGATCCATAGAACATAAAGGAGACAACAATGAAAAAATAACATGGTCTATGGATCATAAGGTAAATAGATTGTTCTATGCCATGAATATGTTACCATGGAACATTGACTGTCGTTCTGGTGGCATAAAGATTGCTTTTTCATCAATCAAATTCCGTAATCAACCTTTTCTTCAGAAACCGACCATAATGTAAAAAACATGGTGTGCTCATCTGAAAATGAAGTGACGTCAGCAAGAATAAAATACAAGGAAATATATGTTCTGTGCTTTTAATTTGAATAAAAAAAGCGATGTCATCATTGATAAATACGATCACGGTTGAGCAGATGAGCACACCATGTTTTGCTAACATCATGAAACCAACCGAATATTTCATATTCACGGAACAGAAAACCGGCAAGCGAAATAACCAAAGTGATTTGCGGAACATATCCTATGTAAACTTGACACTATCGACATGAAATCAGGAATCCCAACTCAAATTTCAGCCAATCGGAGATCTTAACAAAAACCCACATTTGGAAGGAATTATCTTGTTGAGGAGCCGAGGCACCGTTTACGGATATTTATGAACAAAGCGAACTACATCAAGACGAATTTGTTCTGAAATTTCCCTTCCCCAGTGATAGTAATTTTGGACGAACTTTTTGGGTTGCCAACTCGAACTAAAGTCGTCTATTCGATCTTGGCTGTATTCTCGAAAATATGGGGTAATAATAGAAGTTTGAATGGGTATGTATATCTGCGGAATCATTGGGTGGGATGTACCCATTCACGATATCGGCCTTTGTAACTAACCCTAAACCTACTCTACATATATCGAATTTCTAATCTGTTTTTTTTTTCGGAAGACTGATGATTTGCAGGTTTATTAATATCGAAATTCGTGAATGGGTGAAATCCGCCCAATGATTCCGTAGATATACCAATTCAATATTTTTTCCCCAATATTCCCAAAGATACAGATTAGATCGAATTGAAATCCAGTATTTGATTGAAAAATGACGACTTGAAGGTTCATGCAAAATTTCGTCAGGAAAATAGGAAAAGAAGATCACCAAATCTTTCCATCAGGAAGTAGAGGTTCTTTTGGCGGGGTCAATACGTGAGAAAAGATGACTTCACGTCCGTGCTGGCCGTCCGTCTGTAGGCACGATTACAGGCCTACGGAGAATCCTATCGACTTGAAAATTTGATGGTTTGTGGCATCTCTAAATGCGAAGGTTGAGTTCGTTACTGGGCAAAATCGGTTTCGGAGTTACCTATAGCTATTTAAACTTTTGAGGTTATTTCCCTGATATTTCAAGAACTACAGGAGCGATTGAATTGAAACTTGGCAGTTAGGTGAAACATGAAGGAATCGCAACTTCTCGCGAAATTTTTTTGAAATCGTGCTGACAGTAAATTAAAAAAAAATTGTTTCTCGAGAACTATTCATAACATCTGGGGAAAAAAGTAAGTAAGTAAGTAAGTAAGTACCCATATTTCACAGCAGCGTATCAAATTTCAATTCGATATGGTAATTATTATCGGAGATATTGGGGCAAAATATGTAAAATTTCGTGGTGTTTTGTCGATATGGTCGTTTTTTTTCGAAAAACTCAAAAAATGCTGGCTCAATCATAATGTAACTTGGTAACTAGTTTGAAAATACTGATAGACAACATTGTGCAAAATTTCGTGTCATCAGAACCAACCGAAAAATAAATTTCAAATTTTCTTTCCAAACATTCAATATTCTGTGATCTTCTGATCATATTATCCTCATTTAATTTTGTATCAACCTTCAGCCGACCGTAAACACAATAACTTTCGAAAGAAACAACTTCGAAACTCGATAAATGTAGGGTAGGTTTTGACCTTAATTACGAGGGCCGAATTCGTGAATGGGTAATATTCATCCAATGATCCAGCAGATATACCCATTCAAAATTTTATTTTACCAATATTTCCAGAAATTCGATCGAATGGAAATCCAGTAATTTATGGAAAAAAAACTAGAACGGCACTGACGTGAAGTCAGCAGCTTTTGCTAGCATGTTCAAAGGGTATCACCAGAAGTGAACATGTGCGCAAAAGCTGCTGACTTTACGTTAGTGCTTCTCTAGGTTTTTCACGTTTTTTTTTTCATTTTCCACACTAAACTTCGACAGTTCAAAGTCCAAATTAAAAGGTCGCATGATCTATGTCAAACGATAATTGATTATTGTGGGTTTTTCATTATTGTGCTTTCAAGGAAAACTATCGACAGTGAATTCAGAAACCGTGTTGGATGTTGTTGGATCTTCCATCAACGTTGTAGGTGGTCCGTCCGGCCTCAACCGTCTTCAAAGCGGTTTCTTAAGACGGCTGTGGTTCTGCATAGTTGCTGTGCGATATTTTCGGACGAGGAATATTGAAGATGCTGCTGTTGAATTCCTCGCAGTAGCAGGAATGTAACGAATAAAGTTCGGCTGAAACGGAGGCAGAGATTGCGGCGAAGAAAAATGGCGCGGTGTCTGGAATTTCATTTAGGGTTTCAAGTACATATTACAATCTCGGAATAACTATGTCTAGAAACAAATTAAAGGAGAACGCAAAGCCTTCATTCCGAGAAACACGCACACGTATGTTTCGTCCCTATGAAATGAAAGAGATTTATACAATAGCTATTTGTGCATTGAGAGCGCAAAATGAATTGGCGCTCGAATTACGAACAATGTTCAATACAATCGAGCAGTCTACATATTTCCAAGAATTTATTTTTCAGTCTCATTTTTTGAATAACACCATCTGATGAAAAGTTCGTACTGCTTTTCATACTTTCATCGCGTCCTTTTTGGCAATAGGCCTAATTCGGCGACTCAAGAGCAAACAATACCTCGAATAAAACTGGGGTGACTTTCGAAGACCAGAGTGCGTTTTTTTCAAAACATTTTTTGGGTGCAAATGGTTGAAAACAATTGCAAGAATGCGCAATTTTGCCACCTTTTTTATATTCAAAAACTTTTAGGAAAATACTCAAATGCGGTGAAAAATGGAAAAATAACTCACATTGCGCATTCTCATTGGAGAATTCAAAATAAACTTTTCAAAAAATAATCACTGAACCTGTTTTCTCCTAAATTTCACGCATTTCCAATATTTCTCACGGCTATTGGCAACATTGAATTAGGAAGACGGCAAAAAAGTATATTGACCTTGAGATATTAACGAGGTTTAGTGAAACTTGAATGTGGCTGTGATGCCGAGCCGTAAAAGGTCTCTTGCGTGAATTTTTTTATCATTGTGCGGGGTCGTGTGTCCTGTGAAATCAAACCCACAATAAAGAAAGAGATTAGCCTGTTTATTTTTCTGTCGAGTGTTCACAAAAGTGAATTCGAAAGGCAATAATTCTTTTTGTTGAAAAGGCAGAGTTAAACAATTCTTCGGCGTAGGTCCCCTGGGGTGCTGATAGGTAGCTGGCACCTGAAGGGTCGATGACGTCGAAAAGGGCTTCTGTCGTCGAGGATAGTAAACCGGATGTGCGGTGATATGCAGATGGATCGGAGAGAATTGAGTCAAGTGATTTTTCAGAGCGGAGCGAAATGTATTTATGCGATTTTTCAGAGATTTGAATTTCGTGTTTCGACCCCGCCCTTTTTTTCGTTTTTGTTGGAATGGATGAATTCGCTACAATTGGAATAAAATATTCTATCCGTATGACTATTGAAAAACTTTAACCGCCGTCAAAAATTTCAATTTTCAACGAGAAAATAATCTTTTCAATTCGGCTCCGTACGTCCGTACGAACGAAACTTCGCGGCTTCCTTGACGTATCGGGATATATCCACTCTCTCCCTCTTCTCGTGTACTTCTCTCTCACACAAGTCAATAGACAGCGCCGGCTGTTCGATCGTCGAATAATAGAATAACGAGTGACGCAGAAGGCGATCTGACGCGTTTCTCCAGCTTCGACCTTGAGTCCCGATTTGACCATCTTTAATACCGAATTATTCAAAATTTGCGAATTGTTGAAGTGTGTGATAGCATACATTATCATTTTGTATCGATATACAATGAGAAAAAACATGAAAATATGATAATTCGTGTTACATGCAAGAGACATATTTACCAACACGTGGTAATGTTTCCTTCTGAGACACGCTTGCAATTTCAGGACTGGTGGTGTACATGAAAAATCACTGCAATCATTTTCTTCTTCCATTTTTGCAGCTTAACGCTTACATATTATTATTATCATTTATTATTTATTGTCATTAGATATTCTGAGCAATGCATATTTAATTTATAGTTGACAATTAGTGGAGCGAGAGTTTTTCTTTTTTAAGGATGATTCTCAATATACGTTCCGTAACCTTCCAGTATCCTTCCCGTAAAATATTATAAGGTGTAGATGAACTGATATATGCACACTACACGTTCCGTTTACGTTCCGTCCAAATGAAATTTTTGCCTACTAAATTTTGACGTAAAACATACGGAAGGGATACTGGAAGATTACGGAACGTATAGTGAGAATAAACCTTTAGTCGCTTCTAAGCGATTAAAATGACTTTGCGTTGTCAAATACGGGCGCGAGTGCCTACTTTTGATATCGATCGATTGTAAAAAAAGATACCCGAGCAATCTACCCCATAAGAACGTCGTCGTAAATATTTTCCAATTTGTCAAATTAATTTCATATCAACCTACGCTTCAGACACGAACAAACAGAGTTTCTCTGGGATCACCTCCACTTTGATGCAGATAAAGATCAAAAGACCTGAGTAGGTTTTCCCTGAAGAAACAGAATTCCGGATAAATATAGAATATCAGCAGACCTGATATTAAACTACATAAAACAATCCCACCTGATATTTTTAAAATTATATATTTTGCGACGATATGTCAATTGAGCGGGGTAGCGACTTCCTCAATAATATCCAATGGTAATTCACAAATTAGCATCAATCGTCGAAATTTCATATAAGTTATACAGAGTGTAACAGCCAAATGGAATAAATTCGATAACGAATAAATGAGGGCGTGTTGGGAAAAACTCTCGGATACGTCGATTTGTAATTTTAAATGCGCATATTTTTCAAGAAAATAATATTATATAGGGTGTTCCATGTGACCGTGGCCAATACCAACTTTCTTATTTTAAATGCAACCCCCTGTATATTATTTATTTTTTGGATTGTTCAGAGAATTCAAGATACAATTCATGCACAATGTCCTATACCTATCTTTAACTACTTCGGAACTATTAAGTGTTTTAAGATTTAGTGCAAAAATCAACGTTTTAAATAAAAATTATTTTATTTAACAAATTCGGTACATTACACTTAAAACCTGATAAGTAATACTGATTATTTCCTAATAATTAAAAAAAAAACAAACAAAAAACATTGATGTCAATGTAGGAAATGTGCAAAATGCTCGCCGCGAACGTCTTGGCAACATGCTAATCTGGTGTAGAATTGTCTTCTAACGTTACTCAACATTTTTGAAAACACTTAATATTTCCGGAAAAGTTGAGGATAGGTATAGGACATTGTACATGAATTATGTCTAGAATTTTCTGCAGAATCCAAAAAATAAATAATATACAGGGGGTTACATTTAAAATAAGAAAGTTGGTATTGGCCACGGTCGCATGAAACACCCTATATAATTTTATTTTCTTGAAAACTATGCGCATTTAAAATTACAAATTGACGTGTCCGAGCGTTTTTCCTAACACCCCCTCATTTATTAGTTATCGAATTTATTCCATTTGGCTGTTACACTCTGTATAATATACATACGCAAACTGAGAAGATTGAACAAGGAAGTGGTTGAGAATTTTTTTCCTGATACTGAAAGGAAATGACCGAAGTTTGATTATTGAAGATTACAAAATGGCGAATACGGAGGTGTTGATCTTTTTCCTGTACGTTGAGAGAAATTAATTGAATTATCGAAAGAGGTAGATATGATGCTAGGAATGTTTCTAACTATACCTTCTCAACTTCAAATTGAGACCTTACAAAATCAAATTGGGAATAAACATATGCAAATTGGTACTAAACAAAATCAAATTGTGTTTTACATTCAAATTGGCAATAATCAATTTCATATTGGTACATCATTGGTTCCTGTGTGAATCGGAGTTTTATGAGCTTCTTCAGTATGCTCCTGCTATCTCTTTGGCATTTTCCTTTTATTTTTTGTCCATCTTTGGGCGTTTGACTTCTTAATACTCAAATATACGCAAGTCCTTTCCAATTGCCGTTTCCTTCATGGACTGCAATTCTCTGCATTTCAATTAATTCAGACTCTTCTTTTTCAATAAGGGATGTAATTTTGAATTGAACTATGGTTTGCTCTGATTAAATACTCTCCTTCGACATTAAGGTGTTAACTTTATAAAGTAATCAAAAAATTCAATTCAAAGAGCAACGAATCTTTTACTCATATGAAATTGATTATTTCTAACTGGAAAACTATATATATTTAAAATTGGTAGACATGTGAAAATGATTACTACCAATCTGAAGTATATATATTTCAAATTGGTGATAATCAATTTCGCATGGGTACAGAATTCGTTGCTCTTTGAATTGGATTTTTTGACTACCTTATAAAATCAACACTTTGATGTCGAAGAAGAGTATTGAATGACGGCAAGCCAGATTTTAATTCGAAAATATCAAAAAAGGAGATTCGGAATCCATCAAAAAACAAAAATTTGCAGTCCATGAAAAAAACCGCGATTGGAAAGGACTTGCGAATCTTTGAGTATCAAGAAGTCAAACGCAGTGGGCAGAGAATGTTGTACCAATATGAAATTGATTATTCACAATTTGAATGCTTCTACTCTCAATTTGATAATGTTCAGAACGAATTTGAATATGTTAATTCCCAATTTGAATGTGTTTAGTATCAATTTGAAGTTGTATACTATACTTAATGAGTAATGTGTTCTAAAAATAACAATTCGAAACAGTTACACACACCTTGATCTGAGCAAATCATCCAAAGCCTGTACACCTCGATGTAGGTAAGCGATGTCCAAAGAATTAAGCCGACTGTGATGAGCACAATAACTTCCGAAAGAAACAACTTAGAAACTCGATCTTTGAAGAGTAGGTTTGGACCTTTAATACCCCAATGATTCCGCAGATATACTCATTCAGAATTCAATTTTTGCAATATTTCCAAAAATACAGATCAGATCGAATTGAAATCCAATACGAAGGTTCATACAGAATTTCATGAGGAAAAATGATCAGAATATCACAGAAAATTGAATATTTGAAAAAACAAATTTAAACATTATTTTCAAATTGTTCTGATGACACGATCATCGCGAAATTTTGCACGAAGCTGCCAAGTTTCGTCATGATTGAATCAGTAATTTTTGAGTTATTCCGGAAAAAAGAACGATATCGAGAAAAAAAAAACATGAAATTTGACATATTTATAATATATCCGGAAATTATAATCGTATCAAAATGAAATTTGGTACACTGCTGTAAAATATGATGTTTAAGGTATGAGAGAAAGTTCTTCCGAATTCAATGAACATTTTTCGAAAAAAAAATTTCCCAAAATTTACCGACAATTTGATCTCAACGAAATTTTGTGAGAAGTTGTGCGTTGTTATGCTTCAACTAATTGTCAAGTTTCAATTCAATCGCTTGACTAGTACCAAAAATATCAGGGAATTAATTTTAAATTTCAAATTACTCCAACTCCGAAATCATTCGACCGATTTGTCCCATTAACCAACTCAACCGCCGCATTCCAAGGCGCGACCTAATATGAAAGTTTCGATTTGCTCAGTTCGACATTTATCGTGTCGTCGGCCGGCCGGCCGGCCGGACAGAACAGATTTATATACCGGATTCGTCACCTGCGAGTCCAACCTTGTCGTTTGTCACCATTTTCGGCTCAAAATTCGAAAAGTTCAGACATTTAGACAAAACGATAACACGCTGTTCCCCAGAACATGCCCGCACAAAGGTATGTTTTTACGCGCTTGTTCTGGGATACAGCGCGTTATCATTTCGTCACGATGTCTGTAATTTTCGAATTTTGAGCCGAAATTGGTCTCACTGATGAAGAATCCGTGGTCAAAATTGATGCTGTCCGTCCGACCGGTCGTGTGCGCTGTAACTTTCAAAAGGAAGGACCTAGAGTCTTGAAATTTTCAGGTTAGGTTAAGAACCTGAATATCTCGGCTGAGTTCGTTAATGGGCCAAATCTGCCGAATGGTCTTGGTGCTACAGCCATTTGAAATGTTGATTTTTCAATGACTCGAAAAATAGTTATCTGATCGAAATGAAACTTGGTTGGGAGATGGACAGTATCAATAAGAGTTATCCATGGAAAAATTCGAAAGAAATGTTTTTTTTCCAATTTTTATATTCATATTTGAAATTTCATTGAAATTTCCAAGACCATTTCGCAATTTGAACAAGCGCGTAAAAGCTGCTGACTTCACGTCAGTGCTTTTCTAGATTTTTCATCGTGGAATGTGAACCGTACAACGTGCAGGAATACTATGATCACTGCAAATTGAATCAAGAATTTCATTTCATTTCTGTGTATTAAATTTGTAATACATTGTTAATATTATTATTATGATAGTGAATTCGAAAACTTTTCGCCGTATTCCCACGAGATGCTGTGAGATAACTCTCAAAGAAATCCCCTCAACAAATTCAGAATATCTGGAACTCCGGATGGTGTGATTCATCAATCAATATTGTTATCTCGTGTTTTTCTTTCTCCGAAATTGTAGAAAACTTGCGAGGGTTGTTTTCCGAGGATGTCACTCTAACGGAAATTTCTGTTTACTTACAAATCACGAGGAGAGGTCTCAAAGGCGAAATGAAGCACTTTATATGCTTTTCCGACCGAATCATGTAGACCTATAGATGGGAGAGTCCATCTTGGGTTCCGGAACAAGATTGCCGATACGGATTGATATAATCATGTGGGAGGGTAAACATATTTTTTTTTCTTTAATATGAAAAATTATACAGGTTGTTTCACCATGAACAGGTCAAACATATATAGCCGTATAGATGACATTGGGAAAGTTATTTTTGCCTTATGACATATACCCCGTTTTCGAAACATAAGCGAGATGCAGGGTGTTTCATATCAACTTTGAGCAATATTCTGATAACTGTGGTGATTTGTACGTGACCTTTGAAATAAAGGTTTTTGGTCTCATCTTATTATCTTTCGGTGGTCAATTCAATTGTTCTGTAGAATTCTGTAAAAAATATTTCAAAATGGCGGAAAACCTACAAAGTTGAAAATTTTCATTTTCGATTGCCAAATCGGATAGCATTATTTCAATGTACTCAATTTTCTAATATGTTCCGCGAAAAATGTTTTCAAAGTTCAAACTCAACTTTTTTTTACATGTCTACAGTAAAAAAAAATATCACCCAAAACTGTTGAAATCTTTCAAACTTGAACTCACCTTCATTCTGAACACAGAATGAAAAAATATCCATTGGTTTTCATTTTATAGCCTTCCAAAGATTCGGGTCGGAGTACTCAATTAATTTTTATTTAAGAAACTGGTGACCCTACAGAAACCAAAATTATGCTAATGGGCTTACAGAATGACCTGAATAGAAATATGAATTTATAAAAAAAAATGTTTTATCAAAAAAACTTTGATGGGATTCGAACTCGCTCCTCTTACGGACAATAGGGTCGCGTATAAATTGGATTTATTCTGATTATAATGACGTCCGTTACCAAGAAGCAACAGTAGTTCATCGAATTTTATCCTAATTTCCGAATGCGGAGACAGTTCGATTTCTATCAAAGTTTTTTAGAAAAAAATTTTTTTCTTGATAAATTTATTATTCTATCTAGGTCACTCTGGAGACCTATTAGCATAATTTTGGCATCCCTAGGGCCGCCAGTTTCTTGCAAAAAAATTGTTTGAGTACTCCGAGCGGAGTTTTTGGAAGGCTATATATAAAATGAAACCAATGGATATTTTTTCATTCTGTTTTCACCCCAGTGTGAAGAATGAAGGTGAGTCCAACCTCGAAAGATTTCAACAATTTTGTGTGAATTTTTTTTTCACTGTAGACATTTTGAATTTTGGAAAATTCCAACTTTGTAGGTATATATTAAATAATTATATATCATTGCAAAGGTCACGTACAAATCACCACAGTTATCAGAATATTGCTCAAAGTTGATATATAACACCCTGTATCTCGCTTATGCTTCGAAAACGTGGTATATGTCATAAGGCAAAAATGACTTTCTCAATGTCATCTATACTGCTATATATGTTTGACCAGTTTATTGTGAAACACGCTGTAGAGCGTATCTCCTCGAGTGAAACAGGGGAAAAGGAAATAGAAACTTCCCAATTGCATCTTCGGGGAATTATAAAACTTCGTACCAACTGTTACGTGCGGGTGAAAGGTTCATCAATTATTTAAGGATTTGAAATATTCGTTCTTCAATCTATCATGAAAAACATTACAATTCCGGACAGATATTAACCGTTCATGAATACCTACAGAGTAATGTGTAATTTGAATATGACTCACTCAGTTAGATTTCCCTGCAGGCCTTTTTCTTACTTCCAAATATTTGACATACAACGAACAACGAAAGTGTGTATTTCAGGGTTATACAGTGAGCGTCAAAATTATGGAACAAATTCATTTTCTTAGAAGAAAAATATTCGGCAACAAAATCCTGAAACAGGTCAATTTTTATTTCACTTTTACCAAATTTATATGCATTTTTGAAGGATTTTTGTTGAACACTGTGCCATCTCCATCAACCCTCTAAATTTTTTGAATAAGGAAAGTGGGTCATGTGGTACTCTTTTGGCAAGGTCTTTGTATCTTCTTTACAGGCGTGCAGACATTTTCAAGAAAAAATTTTTTTTTTTGAAAAATTTGTTACTTCAATGAGGTTTTCAGTATGTGCACTTTCTCATGGCTCATTCACTTCGAGACGATGGTACCTGATGAAATTTGTCACCGAATGAAGTACAATCCTGTACAGTTTTGTTCATGCACAACTTTTAACCCCTTCGAACCCTTTAATGGAGAAAAAAAAATTTTTCACGTGAGGGTGTTGAAAGTTGTTCATGAACAAAACTGTAATGGTCGACTTTCATTCGGTGATAAATTTCATCAGGTACCATCGTCTCAAAGTAAATGAGCCATGGCAAAGTGCACATGAATGAAAACCTCTTTGAACTAACTAATTTTTCAAAAAAAAAAATTTTTTCTTGAAAACTTCTGCACGTCTGTGAAGAAGATACAAAGACCTTGCCAAAAACGTACCACATGACATACTTTTCCTCTACAAAAAATTTAGAGGGTTGATGGGGATGGCACAGGGTGCAACAAAAATCCTTCAGAAATGCATATACATTTGGTAAAAGTGCCACAAATATTGACCTGTTTCAGGACTTTGTTGCCAAATATATTTCTTCTGAGAAAATGAATTTGTTTCATAATTTTGACGAGCACTGTATAAAGCATTGAAACTCTTTAAATTAGGGGAAAATAAAAATGTTTCGAAAGAGAACAGAGTGAATGTCTGGGTTTTCATTCTCAATATCTCCAACAGAACTAGTAAAAATTAAATAAAATTGTTTTTTCATGGAAGACGCTCCTGCGGTTTTCAGGATTGAAGGATTGTCAAGTGCAGTTTTTTGGAAAACAGATTGCCTTATGAACAATACAGGAACAAGACAAACGATAAACTGTGACGGTTCCGAATACGAATATGACCCTTTCATCGGACGAAGGAGAAAACTTTCGGAATTATTGTCTTTCGATTTTTCGTTTTTTCTAAAAATTTTCTCCTTTGTCTGATGAAAGATTCAGATTTGTACTCTGAAACGTCACAGTTCGCTTTGTTTATCATTTGTATTGTTCCTGTACCGAATTTTTCGCAAAAAACCCTATATCAACGTGTTCATAATAAAGAAGCGCTTACGCTGATATGAAGTTTTTCTATTATTCTATCAAGTGAAAGTTACTGGCAACGACATACCTGTTTATACCTGGCAACCCAGTAGTTAGTTCAGGCAAATAATAATTCTTCAAGAAATAATTAAAAATATTCTGTCCAGGATTTTTTAGGCAACCCATTTTCAACATATTTCTTAATAAACCAAATTTATAATGAAATAAGTTTTATTCTATTATCAGCCCGGTGAAGGTCGACTTAGGTTCGGATCTTCCACTATCTCAATCATGAAAGGTTAATCTTCAGTGACTATTATCACTCCATATTAAAAATACTGCAAATTTTACACGAAGGTTTATTATTTTCTTAGTTAAATAACCCAATATACCATTGATAACTTAAACAAGTAAGAACCGAATGCTATGATTCATTTTCGACATTATTGGAAATTTGCAGCGTTTTTCTTTATAACTCAGGAACCATTTGTCGAAAATCATCCGGGTGAAATTTTTTAGGTTCGGTCATGCAACAGTAATCAACGTTTGAAATTTCATGGAAATTAGGTGATAAGTTTTCGAGAAATAATTTTTTTCCCCCTAACCCCCCATTTGGAGCCCTTAGGGTACACCGATCCTGCTGAAAAGCTTGGAGGATCAACCCCGAGTGACACACGATTTTTCCACCAAGTTTCAAGGATTTCCGTTCGGTACTTCCAGAGAAAAGCCCCGGACAACGGACGGCGGACGGTGGACGGCGGACGGACAGATTTTTTTTTATTCGTATATTCCAATCTACATACTCCAAAACGTAAACTGTGAAATGTTCAGGGGGGCTTAAATTTTTTTTTTGGTTGTTCGATCACTAAGGTTTATTAAATGATTTTATCAAATAATAAACCTAAACCAGAACAAGCGCGTAAAAATAGATTTCCTATTGAACAATCTCGCCCTGACGCAAATGAGTATTTTTCCTCCTATTTTCATTTGTTCGGAATCAAAGCTCATCCTCCTACTCAAAGTTCGATTTCTTCGGGAGTCCATGATAATTGCTCCTACTCCAGTCGATTCTTCAACAGCCATTATAATTCAATTCGACTCCAGGCCAACTGCAGAAATGGAAAATTCTTTTCATCAGAATACGAAGGAAATGAGATGTCATTACCGACCTTTTCCATAATGAAAAGGGGGAATTGTGTTCCGATATGTTTTTTTTTCATATTCAAAAAAGTGCCTCATGGAATGGACGGAATCGTATCGCTGAAAAGCATACTTCACGGCGAATTACTGTTATGAGAGTTAGCAACGTTTCTTGATTGCATTTCATGTCTGCTTGTCGTTTTAGGGTATTTCCTTCCTTTCTGAAGTTGGGTCTCAACACATTGGCCTAAGATTCGGGTTACCATGGTAAATTCTCAAATTATTTTCACCTTTTAGTTATACGGAAATATTTCAAAGAATTTCATGAAACTGGTATTAACTAGAAATGTTCCTTCGAGGTTTAACTTCACTTCATTTTTGCGCGCATGTTCTAGGGGAACAGCGTGCTATCGTTTTGTCCAAATGTCTGTAATTTTGGATGATTGAGCCAAAAATGGTCTCAATCGACTAGGTTGGACTCACTGATGACGAATCCGGTGTCAAAATCGATTCTGTCCGGCCGGCCGGCCGTCCGTCCGGCCATAGACACGCTAACTGTCGACAGAAGCTTTCAGGATAGGTCGCACATCAGAATGCCGCGGTTAAGTTCGTTAATGGGCCAAATCGGTCGAATAGTTTCGGAGTTAGAGGCACTTGAAGTTTTGAAGTTATTTATTTTTTATTTCGGAAACTACTTGAGCGAATGGATTCAAACTTGGCAGTTCGGTGGAGTATAACGACGCGCAACTTTGAGCCAAATTTTGTCAGGATCATATCGTCAGTAAATTAAAAAAAAATTTTTTTTCGGAAACCATTAATCATATACAAAAAAAAATTCCGCTCACACTTTGAGCTTCATATTTCACAGCCGTGTACCAAATTTCAGTTCGATACGATCATAAGTTTTGGAGATATCGGGAAAAAATATGGCAAATTTCGAGGTTTTCTTCTCGATATCGTTGATTTTTTCGGTATAACTCGAGAAATACTGATTCAGTCCTGATAAAAATTCACAGCTAGTTTCGAGATGCTGAAAGACAACTTTGTGCGAAATTTCGTGATAATCGTGTCATTAGAACGATTTGAAAAAAAAAATGTCTATGATTTTCTTATCATATCATCCTCATTAAATTCTGTATGAAACTTCGAACTGTTATTTTTCGATGAAGTACTGGATTTCAATTCGATCTGATCTGTATTTTCGGAAATATTGGAAAAATAAAATTTTGATTGGGTATATCTACGGAATCATTGGGTGGATTTTTCTCATTCACGAATTCGGCCTTCGTAATTGAGGTCCAAACCTTCTCTACAAATATCGAGTTTCTAAGTTGTTTCTTTCGGAAGTTATTGTGTTTACGCAGTCGGCCGTTAGGCTGACTGTGAACACAATCACTTCCGGACTTAGAAACTCGATATTTGTAGAGTAGGTTTGAGGCTTAATTACGAAGGTCGAATTCGTGAATGGGTAAAATCCGCCAAATGATTCCGTAGATATACCCATTCAAAATTTTAATTTTCCAATGTTTCCAAAAATACAGATTTGATCGAATTGAAATCCAGTAATTCATCAGTAGAAAATTTCAAAGGGCACTGCCATGAAGGCAGCAGCTTTTGCGTGCATGTTCAAATTCGTTGCTGAAGCGGTCATCTACATTGAACATGCGCGCATAAGTTGCTGCCTTCACGGCAGTGCTTTTCAAAACGTTTTCATTTGTAGTTCACAAAGAATATTCGGATAAATTGATAAATACTGGATCATGAAAAAAGCATTTCTATATTACGCGGACCCGAAAGTAATGTTGTTTTCTTACACATACGTTTTCAAGGAGTCTTTATTTTTTATCCATGATGTATTTCCTATGATTGTTAATAACTTTCTGCCATCTTGTGAGTAAATTTTCAATCTCTGATCGATTAAAATTAATTGGTTTTTCAGCAGAATATCAAGAAATGGCGATTTGGATATCATCCAAATTTGCAAATTTTTTGTCGCTTAAAAAGTGTGAGCTCGGAATGAGTGTAAATCCGATGGTGCAACATTGGGCGAATATTGTAGGTGAGGCAGTACCTCCCACCCCAATAGGTCTTTTGCATGTAACACGAATTATCATATTTTTATGTTTTCCTCATTCTATATCGATACGAAATCATAATGTATGCTATCACACACTTCAAAAATTAGCGAATTTTGAATAATTCGGTATTACAAATGGCCGAATCGGGACTTAAGGTCGGAGCGGGAGAAACGCGCCCGATCGCCTCTACGTCACTCGTTATTGTACGATTCACCAAACGATACAGTCCGACGCTGTCTATTGGCTTGCTAGAGAGAAAAGTACAAAAGAAGAGGGAGAGAGTGGATATATCCCCATACGTCACGAAAACCGCGAAGTTTCGTCCGTTTAAACAACCGACATGCAGAGCGAAATTTAAAAGAGGATTCTCTCGTTACATATTGAAATTTTTGATGGTGGTTAAAGTTTTTCAGTGGTCTTACGGATAGAATATTTGAATCCAATGATAAAAAAATGCATGCAAGAGACCTATTCATTAATTTTTTTCTAGGGTTTGCTTTGCGCAGTGCGGTGTTGCATTGTCGTGTTAAAAAAATTATGCCTTTTCGGTTGACAAACACCGGCCACTTTTCAATTCAATATTGATTGGCTCGCTGTAGAGATCAGCATCAATAATTTGTACAGGTTTCAGCAATTCAAAATGAATAATCCTGCGAATATTCCACCAAACACACTTCTTTGGCGGGTGAGTCTGGCTTAGCAGTACCCCCGGGGGTTTCACTTGGAGGAATCCACCACCCTTGTGTTTTGGGTTATTATATAGCATCATTTTTTGTATCCTGTGATCAAGCTATCAAAAAATGCTTCCATGTTGTGTCGTTGAAACAATAAGTTGCATGCGATTGATCGGCTAGCCTTGTTTTCTTTGAACAGATCATGAGAGACCCCCATAAACCTGCTCTGATTAATTTCTCAATCTGCTTCAAATGTTCTGAGATGGTCGACCAATATTGGTTGAGACTGTTTGACAATTTCACCATCATCTGACACAGATGTTCTTCCCTTTCCCCCCAAGAATTGACGTGTGCAGAAACGACATTACTTTCCGGTTCCCCTAATAGTTTTCAGAAATTCGCAATCGAATTTAGCGACTCTCGAAAAAAATTATCAATGCTGAAAAACGAAGAGGGGAAATCAGAAAAGTTGCATGTATTATATGAGTCATAAAGTCAATTGTGAAAGAGATGAAGCCAAAAACGTTCTCCTCCTATAGAAGACATAGATACAGGTTTTCCGAAAAAACTAAAAAATTGGTTACTCTATGCTTCGTAGGTGGAGGGATTGCGAGATATGTGAGGTTTTTGATCCAGCGGGTACCTGAGGTCAGTGGAGGTTGGTTGGTAAAATAAGTTGGCAAATCTGTTTAGTAATTTTATTGTTTTCTGTGATAAGACCCTGATAATATTCGAAGCATATTTTATCTCATATAGGGTATGTAATGAAAATAAAATGTTGAAGGCTGACGTTTTGTATGTGTAATGATTCATTTCTAGGAATATTCAGGTGTTTAAAGCGGCAATAAGTGTTCATTACCAAGAAAACATTTTCGACCTATTCCCGATCGTCGTTCAATAATTTGTATGTGATATCTAATAGTATTGTTCACATCCTTCAAGTGAAGTGTGCCCACCAATGAAGTAACAACAAGGAGAACCTAATTCAGAAAATTTCCCAATAACTGTATCTATAAACCCTGCTTACCTCGAAGAAGCGATATGCTAAGTCTCCACGTGTATAGAGGAGAGAAAATATTCACGTGGGGGGAGCTCACATGCCCCATCTCCCTAAAATCTTTACCGCAATTCGCCCACATTTTCAATCGAAAGACGTAATCGATATACAGAGTGGTCCAGTCTGAAAGGCAAAAAATCCAGGGACGATATAAAATCAAAGAAATATTTAATTGAAAGGAGTTTTTTAGGCACCGAATTTTAAGCCTAGTATCAAGTTGCAAACTATTTTTTTTTTTGCACTGGTGTAGTCCGTACAACCACGTCATAAAATTTCGAACAGAATTATTACACCCATGCTTCTCATGAAAGTTAACATCAATTCTCAAATCCTCTTTTAAATCTAGGAGAAAAAAGTCATCCCGACTAAGCACTCTTCATCAAAAAAAAAATGATTTAAAAATAATTCCTCATAGTATTTTAGCAATGTTGAAATACCCAAAATAGAATAATTGAAGGATGCGTTTCAGTCAGAAAATTTAATATTTTTTCCACGAATTGAATGAGAAATTCTAAATTGACGTTAATTTTCATGAAATGCAGCCAGCGGCTTAACAATGTCTCCTCGAAAATCGAATTTCAATATTTTGGGAACTAAGCATTTTCCGAATGTACTCAATTCAACGAATTTTAATTGTTTTTCGGTTCTCTATCGACTTCTAGATTTTTCCCCTTTCGAACTAGACCACCCTGTAAATCAAGTTATGCTCGCTCTACCTATGGCTCTGAAGGATAATTTCACGAGATTCCCGAGCAGTCCATACCATCCTCCAGTATGTCTTTGATGTATGCTTTTATTCGCCATAAAAACAGGTCGACTTTGTTTTAATTCAATACACAAAAGAAATTGGAGTCATTCCCCTGTGATATTGCATGAAAGAGCTATAAAGTAGATTTAACTTCAAACGATCGTGTACGAATTCGCAAGCCAATGTGACACCGCACGTTCTCATATGCAGGTCCTATTCATTCGTTAGAGATGATTCCGAGAGATAAATAAGAAATCTGCTGACATATTAAATTCGGAAGCGTGATTTCCTCTTTGAAAATTGTGGAGAATATCATTTATGTCGAGTAGGGAGTTTTTCGAGCCTTTTTAAATCTATATACAATCGGATCTGTACTTTTAGCAAATATTTGCAGACCTAAAGTTTTCTGCTTATAAATATGGCGGATTTCAACCATTGAGTAATTCGAAATAGATTTTCGAACTATACAAATATCGAAAAATTTCGTAGCTTGGTGTGATTACCATCGGCTTTCGGCGAAATCCAACAGATTGCTTCTGAAACTTAAAAAAATGTGATCGCTTCTCCAACACTAGCATATAAGCAGTCTGTCAATTTGAAAGGGCAAAAGCTACTGCCTTCACAACAGTGCATTTTTCGATGAAGTACTAGATATCAATTCGCTCTAATCTGTATTTTTGGAAACATTGGGAAAATAAAATTAAAGTTCAGATCGAATTGAAATCCAGATTTTCATCGAAATATGACAGTTCGAAGGTTTATTCAGAGTTTCATGAGCATTGTATGATAAGAAGTTCACAGAATATTGAATATTTGAGAGAAAAAATTACAGTTCTTCTTCAAATTGTTGTAATGACACCATCGTCACGAAAATTTGCACAATGTTGTTCATCAGCATTTTCAAATTAGCTGCCAAGTTTCATCGTAATTTTATAGAAAATTTTCTTGATTTTCTGGAAAAAGATCACAACTAAATTCCGCATCAATTACTAGTTACAAAGTTTGAATCTAACGCATTAGTATCTTGGGATATTGAGAAAATAACGTGAAAATTTCTAATATCAACGAAATTTGACATAATTTTTTCCTATATCTACGAATATCAATATAGAATCGAATTGAAATTCAAAGTACTATTGACAAATGTTGACTTCAAGGACTGTGCAGAATTCTACTGTTTTCTGATGAATAGAAATTCACAACAAAAAGAAGGGGATATTTGCGAATACAATTTTTTCTAAGAATTTAGTAACCAACAGATCCACACAGAAATTTTCACTGTGTTGCGCATTGATATTCTTCAACTAATTACGAAGCTTTAATCTGATCGCTCCAGAACTTCTCGAGATATTGAGGAAATAACGTTAAAATTTTAAATATGAACGAAATTTCACATAATTTTTTTCTTTGTATTTCCGAAATTAGAATCGGGTAGGATTGAAATTTGGAGCGTTATTGTTAAGAATTTATTTCAACGTATGTGCCAAATTTCTTCCCAATTTGAACTTTCGAATACAAATTTTCTAACAATTAGAACTTCACGAAAATCTGAATTAAGTTGCGCGTTGATTTTCTCCAACAAGTTACATTGTTTCAATAAACATAAGCCATAAATAATATTGTTGAACCATCACACGTTGACGTTGACCAAAGAATGGGGCAGTCCTAATTCTATTCTTTGTCTGTGTGTTGACAAAAAAAATAACAAAATGGCTACGTCTTATCGCTAAAATGAAATAATCGAGCGAAAGTCCCCTGAAAATTTGTCTGAGGTCGATTCATTGAAGAACACGATTGTGTGTGTATGACCCCAGAAGAAAAAGTTGATAATTTCAGAAACAGCTCTCGTAGCACTCCACTTGGCCCCGATATAATTCCCTCTCCAGGAACCCACTTCCAGAAAATAATGACACGAGAAAGACGTGAACAGCCAAATTCAACAAAAACTTTCAACTCGACTGCTTCAATCGAAGTGAACGAAAAACGGCCTAGGGGATCCATAATAATGCTTGAAATGGAATCTGGGCCCTTTCATCCGCTGAACGTGCTAAATGTCCGTTACAATGAAGGAGGCACTTGAAAAGCGATACGAAATTTACAGTCGTTTTCTAGGGAACAGCGTCGATTTGCCCGAATGTCAGTATTTCTCGTATTCAAAAATACCTATAGGAACATTTGGAATCAAAGATACTATTGATTTGTCGGTTATTGAAATTGTCCTTAGAAATTCGTATGCTTACATGAACTGCAAAATGAACAATTCATATTTGGATAAAATGCTACAAATTTCACACAAGAATTTATTATTTTCTCAGCTAAATAACCCAATATCATTGATAGCTTAAATAACACTTATATATTATTCATACCTCATTGGTTTTAAAAAAACACGAAAACTCGATATGTGTTGAAAATTTGGTAATCTTTTCATCTACTTTTAAATATATGATGAAAAGTTAACCGATTATTCTTTTGAATTCCAATATTAGAACCGAATGCTATTTGCATTTTCGAGATTATTGGAAATTTGCAGCGTTTTTCTATATAACTCAGGGACCACTGGTTTCATGAAACGTTGAGAGTTTCATGAGAATTCGGTGGTAAGTTTTCGAGAAATATTTTTTTTTCCTCCAACACCCAATTTTGAGCCCCGAGGGTACACCAATCCTGCTGAAAAACTTGGAGGATCAATCTCGACCGCACACGGTTTTTCTTCCAAGTTCAAGGATTCAAGGAGCGAAATTTTCAGGTGGGGTATTTTTTTTAGTCGATCACTAAAGTTGTTCGGAATTACTTTTTGTATTCATTAGTCTTCTAACAATAAATCCCAAATTGCTTCTTAGTCCTAAAGAAATATTTCATAATATATTATAAATGAGCAGTTTGTTAAAACTTATCTTATATAGTAGTGAGAATCCAACATAGAAGCAACTAGACGGATCCATCATTACAAATATCTAACTAATTATTTGTGAAATAGCTCAATTCATTTTTATTCAGTGGAATTGAAAGTATGTACTCGAAACAGCGACCTTAGCGCCATCATCGTTCACAGAGAGAAATAGAACAATTTTTGACAATTCTGGGACCGCGTTTTGGACTACAAATTTCAGTGGGTAATAGTAGGAAAGTATCGAAACCTGCAATATTACATGCATCTTTGGTTGATCCTAGAGGTGAAACATTTTGGACCGATCAATTGGGATGTCAGTTCAAAAAATCTGGTTGAAGACATTGGCATTAGGTATTTTCCATCATTGCAAAATGGTGAATGGGCCGTGAGTGATCCCTCAAAGTCAGTTCCACAAAACCTTTTTTGATTGTCCATATAAAACGAGTTTGTTGGGTTCACTCTTGAAGCAACCGATGCCAAAATTGATTCCGTAGCTCGAAAACGGATAGAGCTAGCTGCGTAGTTATCGTGTTTCAGTTTTCACAGTCAGTAACTCAATATGTATTGAACTCAATATTTATTGAACTACTGGTGGGAAAGGACTGAAACATTGTTTTTACTCGAATAATACTGAAGCGCATCATTACACAAAATATTGTTAGGAATCTTTATCTATGGAACTATCCATCAGATTTCGATGAGATGTTGCTCACACCTTGCTGTTTATAAGTTACAAGAATGTGCCAAATTTCAGATCAATCTGGTATTCATTTTCCCGAAGGACCCCGCACTAATTCTATAGGAAATTGGATCACGTAAAGAATACAGGTTTTTTCTGTAATACCTTTACATGATATCTTCCTATATTGATATCTTACAATATACTTTCATTCACTTCAACGTCCTAACTATGAATGACCAATTAAATTATTATATCAACTGACATATGATTGAAGTAAAAAAAAAACTCAAGGAAAAGGTATCACAATACAATACGAAAATAATACGAGGCACTGTGTCTCATTTTCTGTCTTTCTATTTGGAATCCTCAGTAGCATCTATTCTATACTAGATATAAAACTCTTACCAGATGTATGCACTAACACCTGATTACAAACAGACTAAGCTTATTTGGAACCTCTGGTAAGCATATCAAATGCGAATTTTGCGGCAAGTTCCACACCATCTTCTTCTTTTGATGAATGAGATCTAGTAAACAACACTCTCGAAAATCTATATAACTTCATAAATTATATGACAGTTGATCCTGACTATAGAACTATTTGTTTCATTAGGTTTGTTCGCTGTACCATGAACTACACTAATTACACTAACTCCACTGATACTGTTCGGTGTGTTTTGTTGTAAACTTGCACTCTGTTCGCTCCGGAAATATTGGCAGTCAGTGTAGTCACAGATGACGTGTGCAGTGCATAGAGTGATGTTATCTTCTGTGCTGGTTATGCGTGAATATAATTCATAACCATAGACATCTGTGGTTGTCTCTGGATCCTGGTTGGACGACTTTTGTTCTCTATGTGTGGTTATTTTTGGACGAAGTTAATTTTCATCATATCGTTACTTGAAATAGAATTTTTGTCCGTGGCAACTTTGGAAAAACTTTACGACAAATCTACATCACCTCGAAGTGGTATCGAAAACACGAGAAGCATAGAATTCTGTCAAATTGGGATTGCGTAAAATCATCTATCATATATTTGTATTCTGTGAGAATCATAGAACAGATTGAACTGCACTAAGTCCACTCATTCTGTTATCTGTGACTACACTCAGCTGCACTTAGAATTGGAAGTCAGTGGAGTTGGTGTAGTTCATGCAGGTACAACGAACAAACCTATTGAAAACATGAAATTCTGTACCTTTCAAGGATTGCATTAATTACCTTTATCAGGTAGACTCGTTACAATTTAATGTTTTAAATTGGATCTGGCGGAAAATTTTTAAAATATTGTAACCTATGACCTACTGAACAAAAAATGTGAAAGACAAGAAGCTGTATAATGAACAGTTTTTGAGCTACAGCCAGTCAAATACGAAAAATTCGAATAATTGATCGGCTGTTTCATTGGCTGTAGTTCAGAAGCTGTTCATAGGTTAAATTTTTGCCTATTACATTTGTAGGCCAGTAAGTCATAAGCTACAACATTTTTAAAAATTTGCTGATTCACCGAGATCCAATTTCCGATACTCATGCGCAGACCCCAATTTTTCGTGTTTGACTGGGTATACCTCAAACTATAGCCCTATATACTCTTCGAACAAATGGTAGAAAATGATTAGTCTGTTTCAAATTTTGAATAAAGAACAACAGGAAGGAGCATAACGCTTTTCTACTTCGTATATCACTGCGACGTAGGCGCCTATATTGAACCTCTAAGTTTGACTCATGTTAGTTAGTTTCTTCGAACAAAAAAGTCTCGGAAAAATTTGTTCTCTCCTCAAAGGGAAAGGGAAGTCGGCCATATGCAACCTCCATCCCGGGTACCCGATGTGAGGCCGTATGCTCCTTCCTGTTGTTCTTTATTCAGAGGTTTCAACTGTTTCAATGAGAATGGAAAGTCCAAAACATGAAGAACTTCCCAAGTCCATACCCAATTTTGGGTTTATATATATAATATAATATATTTTATATAGATTCCCCTAACACAGCTTATCTAGGCGTTAGTTGAACCAAAAAGAAAGGAATGTGCACAGTCAAAGCGGATTAGCAGTGGCGTTCCAAACTTACAATTGCGTTTATATCAAAACAAAACAATAGTGACTCAATATAATTTTCCACCGTGGTCTTCAAATGTCCAATTTGAATTTGAACATGCGTGCAGAAGCGGCTTACTTCACGTCCGTTTTTTTTCTCGAATTTTTCCCCGATATATTGCCATGATTTGAAGGAAAAACGCGCGAATTACAACGAAATGTAAATCATATGAATGGTGCATCCAGAACATTTTTCACGTATTCACGATACTATTCTTGGAACTACGAAGACCGTCATGAAATCCAACGAGAGCTATCATAAACCGCGTTTTTACGACTCTGTCCGAGTTGGTTGCAAGAGCTTCATAGAATCAGGTCATTCAAATTCTCGTATACCCACATGAATCTTCTCTACGTTTTGCCATTATGCTGATCCGAAATGAATTAACATTTTGTTTGGAACTTTTGAACATATAGCATTTTTTGCATGAACAGCTTGAGGATTATCATGAAACATAATTATTACAAAGATAGGAATTGGTTCATGGAGAAAAGAGAGCTCCGGTAGTAATACTATACAACAAATATTCCACCTTGCTCAGAGCTAATCATCCAATCAACCAAAACATCTACACCGAAGAAGCGGACCCAAGGAGATTGACTACAGCTATTTCACAGGTATTACTGATCCATGAACAAAATCCTATCTTTGTCAGATGTTGGACGTTATCATCTTGTGGGAAAACCTCATGGACCGAGTGTTTCCAAAGTCGTGACAGACGTTGTGAACTGCAAAATCGCAAACAGCGACCTGATACGACAGAATCAAATTTTTTTTTTCCAAATATTCAATATTATGCGATCTTCTGATCATGTTATCCTCATGAAATTCCGTATGAACCTTCAAGCTGTCATTTTTCGATGAGGTACTGGATTTCAATGCGATCTAATCTGAATTTTTGGAAATATTGAAAAATGAAAATTTGAATGGGTATATTCGCGAAATCATTAGGTGGATTCAACCCATTCACGAATTCAGTCTTCATTTTTTATTTTTGGACCTACACTACAAATATCAAGTCCCTAAGTTATTGTGTTTACTATCGAGCGTTAGGCCAACCGCAAACACAATATCTTCCGGAAAAAAACACTTGAAAACTCGATATTTGTAGGGTGTTGGGGGCTGAATTATGAAAGTTGAATTCGTAATTGGCTTAAATCCGCCCAATTATTCCGTAGATATGCCCATTCAAATTTTTATTGCTCCAATATTTCCAAAAAAATGGATGAGATTGAAATGAAATCAAGTACTTCATCGAAAATGACAGCTCTCACTTTGTGGAAAATCTGCCTAAAATACCAAAGGAAAGCAGCTTAACAGAGAGTTGGCTGCCCTGTCGAGTAACGAGCTTCAGGAAATACCGTCTTCTGGTTAGATGTCACCACTATCGGAAATTATTATTACTGTCGTTTCCATTGCAAACTCACTAAATGTTTTTTCAAATCCTAAAATATCAATGACTCAGACCAATCCATCGTATCTGTTTATACAGCCCCACTGTATCGAGAAAGGCAAATGCTGCAGGTTTGAACATAATTGGACCAGTACGATACGTGGCAGTCACATATTGTCGAAGCGAATAGAATTCTATTGACGCAACTTGATTGCAACAATACTGAAAACTTCGCACTCTTCCGCTAAAAAATTTCGTTACCTGTTGCAAAATGAGCAACTCACTTCATTCAATTATTATGTAAAGGGTGTTCCAAATTGCGCGTTTTTTTTTCAAGTATAATATAATATAGATGGCGCACTGAATTCGTCTGGATATTTTGACATTCAAAAAATGTGATGTATGACATTTATAAAAATGGCTTCGTACAAGATACAACAACGCGTTCCAATTGTTGAATTATTATATGGAAATCAGCGTTCTGTGAAAAATTACGTGAATTTTATGTTTCACATAATCGTCCATCTCAAAGCACTACTGGTCGAATTATTGAAATATTTTTAAAGACCGGTTCGGTGGAAGATCAAGAAAGTGAAACATACAGTCGTAGCGGTCGTTCACAAGAAAATATTGATTTGGTTCGTGAAAGTGTTGCTGAAGACCCTGAAATGTCCATTAGACGACGTTCACAAGTTGGACTTAGTGGGTCCAGAACATGACGTATTTTACACAAGGATTTAGCTCTGAGGGCATCAGGTTAAAATAACACAGGAGCTAAAGCCATTAGATGATTTAAAACGTCGTTCATTTGTTAATTTCATCAACGAACAACCAGCTGATTTTTCTCAAAAAATCATGTTTTCCGATTAGGCACATTTTCGGCTTCGTTAATAAACAAAATTGTCGTATCTGGGGTGAGAAAAATCCACGAATTATTCATGAGAAACCTATGCATCCTAAACGACTCACTGTTTGGTGTGCATTATGGTCAGGTGGTGTAATTGGACCTTACTTTTTTGGAAATACTGCTGGAGAAGCTGCAAATGTCAATGGTGATCGATACCGTCGGATGATAACCGAATTTTAATAGCCTGAATTAATGAATATTGATTTGGAGGACATTGGGTTTCAACAGGATGGCGCTACACCTCACTTCGCAAATGACACAATTAATTTTTTGAGACAAAATTTTCCTGAAAGAATGAACTCCAGAAACGCTGATTTCAATTGGCCACCAAGATCATGTGATTTGACACCGATGGACTATTTTCTTTGAGGTTATTTGAAAATCCAGGTCTATAAGGATAATCCACAATCGATTCCTGAACTGAAGGATGAAGTTATTCGTGTCATTAGTGAGATAGAGCCTCAATAATGTCAAAATGTCATAGAAAGTTTTAACAAATGAGTGGACGTCTATAGAGCTGCAAGAGAGGCCATTTGACAGATATTATTTTTCGTGCATAAATGTGTTACTTCAATTACCAATAAAAAGTTTTTGAAAATGAATGCAAATTATGTGTTTTATTCATTCAAAGAAAAACGCGCAATTTGAAACACCCTTTAGGTGTCCTTTGATTAATTGTCAAAATAACTGACCAATGTATTCTACAATCGAAACTCTTAAGAAAAGTAGGAATAATTTCGAAGAATTAGTTATCGAAAATGATTTCCAGTCCTCACGGTGGATTTCATTTGTTTTGTCCTGGATCAGCGCAAAAAAACGTATTTTTAATAAAAACTCTTTTAAGCTTTCATTATTCAACAAGTTATACATCAAACTCATACATTCTGATATTTTTTTTTTGAAAAAAGGGGTTCTTGTGTGACATCTCCCAGTTGTACACGTTTCCAGAAAACATTAGTATCAATTTCTTTTACTTGATTTCAATGGTTTACAGGTTTGTTCGTTGTATCTGCATGAGCTACATTAACTCCAATGACTTCCAATTCTCAGTGCAGCTGAGTGTAGTTGAGTGCAGTCACAGATAACAGAATGAGTGGAGTTAGTGTAGTTCGAAAAATCGACCGAATGGTTTCTTAGTTATAGCCATTTGAAATTTTGAGGTTATATCCGGATATTTCAGGAACTACTGTAGCGATTGGAGCATAACTACATACAACCTCTCGCAAAATTTTGTTGTGATCGTGCTGTAAATTGAGAAAAAATATATTTTCGTGAAATTTTTCGGAAAAAATTTTTCGCTTTGGCAACTGATTTCAACATGCGCGCAAAAGCTGATAACTTCTCGCCGAATCTTCTCTAGAATTTTCAAATTTCGTCCCATCGCGATTAAGGATCTCCCATTTTTGCCATACTCAAAAACACACAGAGAAGAGATTGTCCCCGAAGCATCCCCCATACGTATCTTCACATATCAAATTCGTTCATTATAAATTCACAAAGGACCGCATCGCGGCGCCCGCCTCCAAGAGAACTTTCAAATAAAGGCCTGAAACGAGCATACACGTCGAAAACAGAATAACGAGGCATTCATCGGGTTCATGAAGCGCACACGCATTTCTACGATTTCGCAGGCCGAAAACGCGAATACTTCTCATTTGGTCTGCCTCGATTCGAATCACGTACACCATGAACTCGGATTGTTTTCGAAGATCCGCGAAAATGCACGTTAAACCGCACTAAAATTGGGTTTGCCAATGTTTAAAAGCAAGAACGCATTTTCGAACTGAAAAAATGAGATAAAAAGCCTCAATTCCTTCTGCAAACACAGTATCGCATTTCAATCAATTTGTAAAGGATGGACGGATATTTGCCACGAATTCGATTGGAGTGGTGGGTAAAAGGAAAAAAACGATATTATAAAAGTGAGAAATCCAGACTAGCGTCAATAATATTCAGTGGAATGTGTGAAACAAGCAAGAACAAAAAAAAACGGTAACATAATATTGTGTACATAAAATAAATGAAATAAATAGAATTGAAAACAATTCGCTGGAATTTTTCCACAGAAAATAATTCTTGGTTTATGGTTCAAATAGTTGATGATTTTCGAATAATTAACTTTGACGATTAAACGAGAAAAAAGACCCACATCTACAACTGAGAGATACAATTTACGTCTAATTGCTAATTTGAAAAAAAAACTAGAAAAGCACTGACGTAAAGTCAGCAGCTTTTGCGCGCATGTTCAATTTTAGTTATATCCTTTGGACATGCGCGCAAAAGCTACTGATTTCAATTGAAATCCAGTGCTTCATCGAAAAAAAACTAGAGAAGCACTGACGTAAAGTCAGTAGCTTTTCTAGGATAACTTCCGGAAGAAACAACCTAGAAACTCGATATTTGTAGAGTAGGTTTGGATCTTAATAACGAAGGCCGCATTCGTGAATTGGTAAAGTCCACCCAATGATTTCGCAGATATATCCATTAAAAATTTTATTTTCCCAATATTTCCAAAAATACAAATTAGGTCGAATTGGAATCCAATACTTCATCGAAAAATTACAGTTCGAAGGTTCATACAGAATTTCATGAGGCCAATATGATCAAAAACTTTGACAACAATTTGAATATTTTTTTTCGAATTGTTCTAATCACACGATCATCGCGAAATTTCGCATTGAGTTGCCAATTAGCATTTTCAAACTAGCTGCCAAGTTTCATCATCATTGAATCAATAATTTTTGTGTTGTTCCGAAAAAACAACGATACCCAGAAGAAAACCACGAAATGTGACATATTTTTCCCAAATATTTCCAAGAATTATTATCGGATCAAACTGAAGTTTCGTACACTACTCCGACATATGAAGCTCAAGGCCTGAGCAAACTTTTTTTCAAAAATGATGAACCGTTGAAAAAAATTGTTTTCAAAATTTACCGACAGTACGATCTCAACAGGATTCTGCAAAAAGTTGCGCGTTGTTATACTCCAACTAACTGCCAAGTTTCAATCCAACCGATTCAATAGTTTCCGAGTTATCACGGAACTCCAAAATCTCTTGGCCGATTTCAACCATTAACGAACATAACTCTTCAAGTGGAATTTCAAAACACAGCGCACTTCAACAGTTGTATAAAGACATAATACAATGGTTCAACTATACTTCACAATGATTACGAAGTAATTCAAACACTAATTTTCAATTAACACCAAGGAAACAACCGAACGGAGCGAAAAACTAAAAAACGCAAACGTTTTATAACGTTTTCCGGCGAAATAATGATGTTTACAATAACAAAAGCAACTGGAAGGCTGTGTATCACAGAATGTGGATGGACAACCCGCCAATGTAGAACAGCAACACTGCAATTTCGGGTTTCCTTTTGGCCTGATAGATTTTGTAAGCTACGGATCAACACGAAATTTTGCATCTAGTTGAGCGTTCGTAATCTTCACCTGATTACAAAGTTTCAATCTGATTGCATTTATACTTTCTGAGATATTGCAGGAATAAAGTTAAAATTCCAAATAACAGCGAAATTTGGCATATTCTCTTTCTTATATCTACGAAAGTAATTACCGAAACGAATGGAAATTTGGAACATTGTTGTTGAATACTGACTGTAAGGTTTGTGCCAAATTTTGTTGAAAGTCAATTCAATATTTCTAAAATCTTTTAATAGCTGGATCCACACGAAATTTCGCACTAAGTTGTGGGTTGGTATTCCAAAACTGTTCACAAACTTTCACTCTGATCGATTCAATACTTCATGAGATATCGAGGAATTAACCTGAATATTTCAAATGGGCCCAACTCTGAAACTTTTTGTCAGATTTCACCCATTAACGAACTTATCTGAGATATGTGGACTCCAAACCTAATCTGAAAATTTCGAGTCACTAGGTCCTTTCCTTCAAAAGTTAGACCACATACAGAAGGACAGACGGACAGAATCAAATTTGACCACGGGTGTTTCTTCAGGGTGTTCAAACCAATTTGTTTAAGACCATTTCAGGCTCAAAGTTCGAAAATTACAGACGTCTTGTGGGAATCCACATGAACCGAGTGTTTCCAATGTCGTGACGGTTTTTTGTAAAGCTGCAATGACATGATGCGACAAAAGGATGAACGTCATTCACATCGATCAAAGTATTCTGCACTCGAAGGTGGGACTCGCAAGATGCTCCTGGCAGATGGCGCACTGTACGTTGTTATACTGCAGCGGTACATCTGAAAGGTGACGAGTATCGAGAGATCCCTCTGCGGTTTATCCAAGGTAAGTTGACCTGACGATCAATAATAATTGTGAAACAGCTGTAGTCATTGTCCTTGGATCTGCTTCTTCGGTGTAGATGTTTTGGTTGATTGGCTGATTAGCTCTGATCAAGGGGCAATATTTGTTGATTTATCGACAGGTATCCGTCCTTGTGATTATGTTATTTATTACAGGCACTGTTCCCTAGAACAAGAGAGTCAAAAGATACGTTTCGAATATGGTATCATCCGACTCCTCAGGTCCTCAGACCGCTCAATGAACTCTTGAACATTCACGACTTCCTTATTCGTCGATGGCACACTACAATGCAGCAATTGCCACTTCTTCCGCCGATATTTCGCAGAGGGTGATCTGAGAGAAAATTCGACGATTTCCCTCCTGAATAGCCGCTCGCTGTTACGATTTCGAGAAATTATTATTGTGGCCCGTCGTTTTCGCTTTGTTCGTGAATCGTGAAATTTCTCTCTCACGGCAATTGTGCTGGCGAAATGCTCGATCATCATTATGTTGCAAAAACGGCGAAATAAATGAGGTGACGTCTAGTTGATGGGTCCCCGATTTCCCGTTCGTCCAGAAAGAACGTGAGTTTTTACGAATTGATGTCGTTTTTCCTCAATGGCCTACAGAGTTACTTGTTTTTCACCACTCTGAAAAAACGGAAGGGAAGGTATATTAGTTTGTCCACAACTCTTCCAAGTCCCGATTGGAAATTATGTACAGTGTGACAATTTAAGCCTTTAAGAACCGAAGTGTGGTCTGACAGACACGCTGAGGGTTCCAAAAGTGTAGTTACGTATGATAGCGAAGTTGTATAGTTCCGTGATTCTTCCTACCCCTCGGCAGCATTCATAGAGTGGCAGTATTAAGGTTGATTCTCACTATACGTTCCGTAACCTTCCAGTATCCCTTCCGTATGATTTACGTAAAAATTTATTAGACAAAAATGTCATTTCGACGGAACGTGAACGGAACGCATAGTGTGCATACATAAATTCATTTACACATCAAAATATATAACGGGAAGGATACTGGAAGGTTACGGAACGTACAGTGAGAATCAACCTTAAGCGTTTACGATTTTGGTGAATTACAATCTTTATAAAAGTTCGCGTGGTTTGTCAGACCACTCGTCTGTACTTATGATACCTTTTTTGTTGAAAAAAAAATAGATAATAGACGCACCAAAAGAGGTGATTAGAGAGAATGAAGCTCAAAACATGGAATCAGAAAACTCTGTCATATCTGCCCTCTAAAAAACGTAATACAAATGTGCCACTAGTAAGAAATATGTGTGCCTACAATGCAGAAAACCTGTTTGCCATGAACGCTCCTGAATATCGATATTTACTATATATTGATCCTTGGGATTTTCAAGAAAACGGTTGATTTCATAATATATTTTTCATTTTTCTGTTCCTTCAGTTATTCATCTTCAAAGAAAAAAATGTACCAAGAAAATATATTTGTTTTGAATAAATGCCAATCATCAAGATGCATGTGTGATTTATTGCCGAAAAAATTGGGACCGCAGTATTTAAATTTTATATTTACTGTCAGAAGTGAAAATTGGTCGAGGGGGTCACGTGTACGTGCTTTCGTCATCAGAACACTTTTAATAATGATATTCTTGATCCGAGTGAACTATGTTTAGCTGAAATTGTTTTCTAAAGTGTTGAGTACGTATGTTTAGGGTCAACTAAATTCGGATCCAGAAAATTCATGTAAACAGGCGAACAACGAAATGAGTTGAAAAAAGAAGTATATTGGTCAATTTGAAGTTATTATTCCTGGGGGAGGATAATTCAATTCCAGAATATGTTTATATTCGATTTAAAATACCCTTCCTCTCTGTGTGGCATGTGGAATTTCTGCTTTTTTTTCCGCTGGTATTCTAGGAAATACTGTTATTGTAACTTTTACAGAATATTTTCATTGCAACTCCTGCAACTATTCTACTCCTTTTTTGTGGGGGTAACAATGAAAAACTCAAGTGTGTGGAATTTTTGAAAAGGCAGTCGAACCCCCTTTCCGTTTGAGATTATAGGGGTTGCTTTCTTCACGTTGACAGGGTTGATACAAATTGATTGGAATCAAACTTTTAAAATGTCCCTCTAAAAATCTAAGTTTGACTCTTTTTGCATTTTTCTGATTGTGCATGGGAGTGGAGATATCAAATGTGGTACCTTTTGACACACTGTCTATCTGAAAAATTCTTACTCAAACCATAAACCTATAGCTTGCAAATTCTAAAATAGTACCAACGTAAAGGCTTTTGCGCGCTCTTCCAAATTTATAGCCTGAACGTTCAACGATTCGAGTACTGAGACCGTCCAACGCTGCTTGGATTTCAGGTTGAAACAACATTTCCAGCTTCTGAATGTTTTATCCCTACGAAATTTTGCATGTCCCATCGAACCATTAACTCAAACAGAGTAAGTTACATCTGATTTCCTTCTTATTCTGATAAAAAAATTTCCTTCGGTTGTTCTGGAGTCGAATTGAATTTTAATTCCTGAATCGACTGAAATTGGAGGAATTATCATGGATTCCCAACACACGCGTGAAAAGGAGAGAAAATTGTGATCACAGAATAATGAAACAGGGCCTTCTGTTAGCAAAATAAACCGCTCACGAAAGTACCCCATAAAACTAAGAATTATTGTTTTAATTATTTCATGACCACCGGAAATTGCCCCCATTCAAAAAATGTCATGTTACAGAGAGTGAAATGTTTTGCTCACAAAAGATCAAATTACCATAACAACTACTTCCTCACCTTTTTCATGGGTATACGAATTCCCCCAATTGCATTCATGTTGCTGTAATTAACTATTTCAAGACTCAATTAAATAAGAAGAATAAAGGAGATATTTTCATGAAGAATATGCATATAATATTATAAAACGATCTGATGATATTTTTTGAAATTTCATAGTTTTGTACGCAAGTGCCTTGTGAAAAACTAGAGGAGCACTTACATGAAGTCTGCAGCTTCTACGCGCTTGTTCACATTGCGAAATGGCGACTTGAAAAATTCAGTGAAATTTAAATAAATGAAGAAAATTTTCCAAGAAAATATTAAAAAAAATCAAATTTTTCTATGGATAATTCTTTTATCGACTCTGTTTATCTTTTAACCAAGTTTCACTCTGTTCAGATAAATATTTTTCGAGTTATTGAAAAATCAAAATTTCAAATAGCTGTAACACAAAAACTATTCCGCAGATTTGACCCATTAACGAACCTAACCGTGATATTCAGGATCAAAAGCTAACCTGAAAATTTCAAGAGTCTAGGTCTTTTCTTTCGAAAGTAAGAGCAAATACGGCCGGGCGTACGGACGAACAGAATTGAATTTGACCACGGATTCTTCTTCAGGAAGTTCAACCCAACCGTTTAAGATCATTTTCGGCTCAAACTTCGAAAATTACAGACATCGTGACGAAATGTTAACGCGCTATTCCGTAGAACAAGCGGATAGAAATAAATTAGGTTATTTTTAGTGAATTGCTCCTGGTACACTATATGCTACAAGTAGAATTTATTCAAGCGGTTATTTCGTTTCGTACGAGTACGCCGAAATCCTGACGCCAAATTCATACAAAGGGCGCTTTCGTACTTCCTTTTTTTCGTTTAATTGCATTTCTGCTTTTGGCGGTATCTCCAGAACATTTCTTAGTTTATGAACCTCAATTCCAAAACACCTTTACTGTAATACAAGGAGGAAATGGAACCCTTCTCCTAAAAGGAGCAACCTACGATCATAAAAATATATTCTCCAATGAATGTGGAAATTAAAACTACTCGTGAAGAGCCCATATCAAACTTTACGAAGCTCTAGTAATATTAACACTGCAGTGGATACAGCAGTATTCCGTTTGATATTCTCTGGAGAAAGTTTCGTTTATTAGCGGAGTTTTATTCCTTTTCGCAAAAATACTGTCTGAGAACGTATTATGAGGATTTCATAGCGAATGAAAGCGTACTATTTTCGGTGTGTTCAGAGTTCTGAACGATGGTTTTCAAATTCGTAGTTTATCTTCATACTATACTGGGTGTCATAGGAGTTAGTTTCTCACTTCCAAAATAATTTTTTGCAAGATACAGATTTGAATTTTGGACATTATTACTACAGATTTGTTTCTCATCGACTGGGATAAATAACGTATTTCTATGACCGGTTCTAAAGGAACTGGACGCAACTTTCGATATTCTCTTATGATCCAAGTATTTTTTTGCAGATTTGAAACCTTCGTTGAATATTGAAAGGAACACTGTCGAAAAAAAATCAGGAAAACTAACACATTATGTTTCAGGTGTTTTCTAGGGATTCACTCCCAATATCTGAAATTGGAAATTATTAAAATTAAATAAAATTGTTATTTATTAAAAACGCCTTTGCGGATTGCGGGACTCAAACTATTTGTCTAGGGCAGTTCCTGGAAGTAATGTGGCCTAACGAACAATATCGAGATAATTTAAACAAAACGTTTCAGTCTAAATCTGACTCCTTCATCAGGCAATGAAGAAACAAGAGTTCGCAAGTTATCGTAACAGGCCTAATCGTTTCGCAAAAAGATTTCTGATCGTTTTCAAACCATGAGTAACCAACAAAAGTGCCAGGTGGGTGCTCATTAAAAGTTTTTTTAGGCATAAAGTCGTAACAAGCAATATTCCACCGGGTTTGTCAGGGCTTGGTTTAGTATGACGTCATGTTTTCTTAGGTCTGTCACTCAAATCACTATGTATCATCGTAGCGAACAAGCAGTTTGAATTTTAGTTATGAATTCTTACATTAGTGTGTAAGGTTGATGTACTAAACGGAAAATTTAAACACGCCAAACTTTCTATTATAAGTATACTCTTGGCTATCGATTTCGGCCTTCAGGCCATCATCAGGCCAGCTGAAAATACAGGAATAACAATAGCATATACATATACGAAACGACTTACACAGGAAACATCCTATTTACACGATCTAATTGATAATAATTCAGTTAAAATCTATAAAATCTATGTGTAGGAGTAAGTGACCTCGAACTATGTGTTACCGTGAGATTTGTGAAATACAAATTTATTTTACTGAAACTTTGTTGTTGTTATTACCTATATAATTGAAATTCTTGACATTCTGGTCGTGTTTTCTAAAATATAGGCTTTTAAAATTCTCTTAAACTTATAATGCAAACTTTGAAACGGAAGGGAAGGAAACAAAGGTTCAATAGTCTGTCACTTAACCTGTCAGAATATAACATCAAATCAGGAGAACGAATATTACATCAAATTTGAACCAACTTAATAATAAGATTTTTCTATATAGACTTTAAAAGGTGTCTCTCAGAGATATCATTTAAAAGGTGGTTATTTTTTTTTATTTTTCAGGATCTCATATTGCTCTAGTCTAGAAAAACCAGTATTTTATAGTGGTTTTCTTTATGCATCGATGTTAAATTTTCTATTGTAGTTTTATGTTTGAAATTGATCACAACCTGGGCTATTTCAGACACATTCATGCTGGTTTAGAAGCAGCCACAAACTTGTTGGAGATTTGCTGTGCAAATTAACCTATAGACGCTGAAACCTTGCAGTTCACTTTGTTGATAGTTTGTATTATTGCGATATTGTTCCTTAGGCAACATTTTTTTTCTACAACTGCCGCTGACAAATAGTTTGAATCACGCAATTCGCAGGTGCGTTTTCTATAAATATTACAATTTCTATTCAATTTTAAATGTTATTTTCCAGACATGGAACTGCAAACCTAGAAAACACTTGAAAAATATCAAACAGATCACAAATCTCCACTTATCAATTGTCTTCAATATATAGTGAGCGAAAAATTATGGAACAAATTCATTTTCTAAGAACAAAAATATTTGGCAACAAAATCCTTAAAAGGTAAATTTTTGTTTCACTTTTACCAAATTTATATGCATTTTTCAAAGATTTTTGTTGCACCCTATGCCATCCCCATTAACTCTCTAAATATTTTGAATAGGGAAAGTGGGTCATGTGTTACTTTTTTGGCAAGGCCTTTGCATCTTCTTTACAGGAATGCAGAAATTTTCAAGAAAAAAATTTTTTTTTTGAAAAATTAGTTAGTTCAAAGAGGTTTTCAGTATGTGCACTTCGTTATGGCTAATTTACTTTGAGACGATGGAACCTGATGAAATTTGTCACCGAATGAAAGTCGACCATTACAATTTTGTTCATACACAACTTTCAACCCCTGCGAACCCTTTAATGGAGAAAACAAAATTTTTCACGTGAGGGGGTTGAAAGTTGTGCATGAACAAAACTGTAATGGTCGACTTTCATTCGGTGAGAAATTTCATCAGGTACCATCGTCTCAAAGTAAATGACCCATGACAAAGTACACATACTGAAAACCTCTTTGAACTAACTAATTTAAAAAAAAAAAATTCTTGAAAATTTCTGCACGCCTGTAAAGAAGATACAAAGACCTTGCCAAAAAAGTACCACATGACCCACTTTCCCTATTCAAAAAATTTAGAGGGTTGATGGGGATGGCACAGGGTGCAACAAAAATCCTTCAAAAAAGCATAAAAATATGGTAAATGTGAAACAAATAGTGACCTGTTTCAAGAGTTTGTTGCCAAATATTTTTCTTCTGAGAAAATGAATTAGTTCCTTAATTTTGACGCGCACCGTATATTTCAATTAATCAAGGGTAAAAACAAAGTCCAAAAAAGTTAAGTAATTTACTAAAGCTTTAATCTCAGCTAATTACCGATCTGTTATGGCATTATGTACAGTGCATCCCATTTTGGGTGAGACACCCAGGTTTCTCGCTTGTTATTTGAGATAGAGCCTTGCGGTTTTTACGTTCCTGTCCTACTTTTTTGTGGAACTCAAGTTGGCCTAATCAGATTTCGCATAACTGTTTCGGTTTATGAGATACAGGGAGATTTTGGAAATTGATACTTTTCGGACCCCTCCTTTATCTCCGAAGTTATTAGAAATAATGATCAGGTAAAAATTACATCTGATACAGAATTCTGCGTAGAGTCCAGTGGTGTACTCGTTTTTTTTTTCCGGGGTATGGTTTTGAAGATACGACACAAACCTATATTTTTTTCAATGGAACACCCTGTATCTAATTACTTCGTTGAATTTGTAATTTTTTTCCCTTCAAATTGATGTATAATACTATATAGGTAGGATGTTCAGAAATGCTGAAAACACTAAAATATCCTTGTTGTTATTATAGCTACTTTTTATTGGGAGTTTTATCAAGCATTGAAAAAAAAACAAATCTGATCCATCTGTCATCGCTTTGAATTATTTTTGGGTTTCATCATGTTTTGGTTTTTGAACCATGCTCAGAGAGACATTGATTTTGCGAAAAAAGTTATTTGGTCAGACGAATCACATATAAGCAGTGCTGGTATATTCAACAGGCAAAATACAAGGCATTGGTATAATGAAAACCAGCACATAATTTTTGAACGACAACAACAGGGTCGATTCGGTTTTAATGTGGCATGTTTCATATTAGGGACAAAAATCATATACCGCATTTTTGAAGGATCTCTTACCGCAAATAAGTACCTGACAATTTTAGAAGACGGTGGCCCCCCCAGGTGGCCTCCAAGGTCACCTGATCTGTCTATATTAGACTTTTTCTTGTGGGGTTATTTGAAAAACAAAATATACAGTAACAGAAACAACAGTCCCGAAGAACTTCGTGCATCAACAGAGGCAGCCTTCCAGGATTCACAAAACCACCCTTTTGTAATATTAAATGCACTCAGACGTATTGAAAAGGTTTGTCGATTATGTATTAGGGAAAGTGGACAGCAATTCGAACAGTTTAATTCGTAAGATATTATGCAGTGTTGAAAATTTGATCAATGATAAATATTTTATTGTGTATTTCTTCTGTATTTAATTTGTGTTATGAATTTTTGTATTATTTATTTGTTCCTATCAGGTAGGTATTACTTTTGTTTTTCGTGTTAGTGATGAGTGTATTATCTTTGTTTGCTTACTCTCCTATAAATCAAAATCGCAAATGAAAATTATCCAATTGATTCTTTTTTCATTTGGGAAATCCATGACCCACTAACAAAAAATCATCATTATGTGATGTTTTAGTATTTTTTAGCATTTCTGAACATCCTACCTATATAGTATTATACATCAATTTGAAGGGAAAAAAATTACAAATTCAACGAAGTAATGAGATACAGGGTGTTCCATTGAAAAAAATATAGATTTGTGTCGTATCTTCAAAACCATACCCCGAAAAAAAAATCGAGTACACCACTGGACTCTACGCAGAATTCTGTATCAGACGTAATTTTTACCTGATTATTATTTCTAATAACTTCGGAGATAAAGGAGGGGTCCGAAAAGTATCAATTTCCAAAGTCACCCTGTATCTTATGAACGGAAACAGTTATGCGAAATCTGATTAGTCCAACTTGAGTTCCACAAAAAAGTAGGACAGGAACGTGAAAACCGCAAGGCTCTATCTCAAATAACAAGCGAGAAACCTGGCAGTCTCACCGAAAATGGGATGCACTGTACAACTTAAACCTCCCCTAAAAGCATCTTCAATTGGAATAACATATTTACTAATCTGGAAATGTCATATCTCATTCCCCGTAAACCCCGCCCCCCATCTGCCGAAATCGTTTCAATCCCTCAGGTAGTTAATTGACATATCCTGCATCTACGGTGGAAACAGACTGTGAAAAGCAGCAGGACTTACGCAACGCCGGAACAGGAAATGATATTGTTTGAAAAATGATGGCAATTCTGGAATTGTCAGTTGCGGTATGAGAGCTAGGATTGAAACAGAATGCGGGAGGTCCTTGAGAAATGAATTTATTGAATGCAATTTTCGCAAGTTTTCATGAAGCTGGGTTGAGATACGGAAAGAAGATTATAGACATCAACAGTATTATACGATAGCTGTTTGGTAGATTATACCTTCGATCGGAGATGACACTGTCCACGAAATTCGGTCATTTTGTTGATTTTATTTTATTGATCTTGTTCAATTTGTAACTTGACGTGACGTAAGCACACTTTGCCATGACGGGTCAAGGAAATTGCGAAAGACACAGCAAATATAAATCTCAGATTCTTACGTTTACACTTTCATACGTTCTAAGATATCTAAGATCGATGGAGTTACTATTTTTGTAAATGACAAATACCATTGTGAAAAAAATCTAGGAAAGTACTGCCGTTAAGGCAGCAGCTATTGCGCGCATGTTCAATGTAGATGACCGCCTCGACAACGAATTTGAACATGCGCCTAAAAGCTGCTGCCTTCACAGTAGTGATTTTCTAGATTTTTTTTCGATAAATTATCCTCATAAAATTCTGTATAAACCTTCGATCTGTTATTTCAATTCTATCTAATCTGTGTAAACACAATAACTTCCGGAAGAAACGACTTAGAAACTCGATATTTGTACAGAAGGTTTGGACCTTAATTAGGAAGGCCGAATTCGTGAATGGGTAAAATCCACTCAATGATTCCGCAGATATACCCATTCAAAATTGTATTTTCCCAATATTTCCAAAAATACAGATAAGATGGAATTGAAATTCAGAACTTCATCGAAAAATAACAGTTCGAAGGTTCATACAGAATTCAATGAGTATAATGACGGAGAAATTTCTACGTTTCTAGGAGAAAATAGGGTGTCGTTCTGCAGGCGTCGTTGAGTATTTTTTGAAAATATTGTTTTTATGTACCTAATTCTTTTGTGAGAATGCGCATAAGATCTTTGGTCACGTGATCAGAAAATCTATCACCTCTCGGATGCAACTAACGAACGCAGCAAATAGTTTCATGATGTAAGTAAAAAAGTATTTTACATCATGGATTATTCCATGCCATGGCTATGTTACCAGAGAAAAAAGACTGTCATTCTGGTGCCAGAAAAATGGTAAATGATTAAAAGTGTTTCATCTTATGAGAAAAATCTATGGTTAAAATTAATGTACTACTTAAAGACTCACCCTGTATAATTTATACACCAGAAAAATTAAAAACATGAAAAACACTCAAGCCTACCTGAACAGAAGGAAACCCAAGGCAGTAACAGCAGCTCTACGGACATCGTCGTTGACGTCAGATACCTAGAAAAAAAAATATAGTAGAGTCCAATCTCGATAACTGGGATTCAATTCCTACGAAATTCAGGAAGGAGAGTCTGTGAAATACCTTTTAGCTAAAATCTTGCGAGACGATTTCTCGTCTGAGAGAAATTTTACCCGGAACCGAAGATAATTACCCGGAAAGAAAAATCCTAATAATTCTGGAAGTATTTGATGATTAAGATAGAAACTCGACGTGGAAGCGTTGACATAAAATCTTCAATTTTCGCGAATTTACTATCGTGTCTCTACAGAATTCCTCTATACAGACTATGAAAAACATTGGTCAATATCTTAATGAAAATACAGTTTTCCACAGTATTGTCATATTGCTCTGAAATTAATACTCTTTGTCGCTCATACAAGGTGTTCCTATTGTTGAATATTTTTTCGATTTACGAGAAAATTAGCTATTTTCGTGTACTCCATAAACTTGTATGAATTCAGTCTGTAGGGCATGGATAATGCGACGTTGTCCGTTATACAAGGTGTCCAAATAAAAAGCAGCCATAATGTTATAAATAGTGGAAATTACAGGAATACGTTCAGCAATATTTGTAGAGGAAACATGTGAATGCTTGAAAACGCAACCCCCGATAAACAAACCCCTCCCCCCCCCCAGAATTTGAATGGGGAACCGGAGTAGAGTGACATCTAATATGGCTTGGAATTTTCTTCGTAGAAATGGCCTAGTCGTAATTTTCAGAGCAGTGGTTTAGATAAAAAATTAAATATATGTTTGCTATTCCTCAGCTCATTTTCGGATGGTTTATAGCTATACGCTTTCATGAATATAAAGGGTGTTTCACCATAAACTAGACAAACATATAAAGCCGAGTAGATGACATTTGAAAAGTCATTTTTGCCTTCTGAGATATACCTCGTTTTCGAAGTATAATCAAGATACAGGGTGTTAAATCAGTTATAAGTGACTTTTGGTCTGACAGTTTTTGGTCACATCTTAGTATTTTTGGTGGTCAATTCAATTGTGATGTACAATATTCTGAAAAATATATTTCGAAATGGTGGAAAACCTGCAAAGTTGGATTTTTTATTTCCCATTGCTTAATTCGATAGCATTACTTCAATATCCTCGATCGTCTCAGATTTTCCGTGAGAAATATTTTTCCGATATTCGGAATATTTTTTACATGTCTAAAGTGAAAAAAATTCACCCAAAACTGTTGGAATCTTTCGAGGTTCAACTTACTCTCATTCTGAACACTGCTGTGAAAACAGAGAACTTGAATACTTTTCGTTTAAAAAACTGGTGGCCTTGCAGATGCCTTAATTGTCCTCATAGGCCACCAAAATGACCTGGATAAAATGTGAATTCATACAGAAAAAAAAATTTTTCAAAAAATCTTTGGTGAGAATCGAACTCGCTGCACTTTCGGACAGTAGGGTCACGTTACCTATCGATTATAAATTGGATTGGTTTGTCCAGTTCATGGTGGAACATCTCGTATATTTCATCGTTATACTAAGACTATTCACATTTTTGCGGGCATGTTCTGGGGGCCTAATCGATATTTTCAGACAAGTGGTTGATGCCGAAAAACCAAAAAAGCTGTTCGCTATTCTCATTGTATTTGGTATAGGAGGGTATTGATTCGAATTGAATGTTCAAATTCAGCACTATTCGCTTCCATACAATTAATCATTGTATGGAAAATTCAATTCAGATGAATGTTTCCTTAAATAGACTGAATACAATGCGAATAACAATCAAACAGATATTTCGTTCTTTTAGCTGAACCACACTGAAAATAACGACTAGGGCCGCAGAACATGGGCGCAGAAATTCGAGTTGTCTTAACATAACAATGGAAAATTCTATGCTATACACCATCCGAGAATTTCAACAATTTGCTTGTAAATAAAAATCCGTCCGATCAACATAAAAATATTTCCATACTTTGGGACCGCACAGAACATTAAAATGCGCAAAAACTCGATTCAAAAAGACATCCTGCAATTTTACAACGTTGCCAGGATTATCCATACAAATCGCAAATTTCAGTGACGAATTCGAAGTCGATAGTTTCGAGAAAAGATCCAGCGCATTAACTAGGGATTTGTGACCCTAAAATATTATGATTTTGTTGCTAATTATTTGTACTTTTACGTCTTATATCGTTTCATCACTTCGTATGTGTACACACCCTAAATGTGCCTTAGAACGTTTCATGTCACAAGCAGAGAGAATAGAATATAATCAATTCTATTTTCAGTGGTCACATCTGCGTCTAGAGATCAAAGAACAATATGTATTTTGACCCAGACTCCGACAAAAAAATATTTCCAAACTACGATATGGAATGTTCACTTTCTGTTCATGTCTGTTTCATATCATCTCGGAATTTTTATTATGCACCTTCGTCTTTTTTCGAGCTTGTCCTCTCGATAAAATCGGCGATATTAACTTAGGAAAGTTCCCGTAGTTCGATGCTTTTATTACAGTGGCAAGGTAGAATGGCAGGGTAAGAGAAGGGTGAATTTATAGCGAGCATTCTTCTGCGTTACCCTGAACTTCGTGAGCCGTTATTTGATTTTCGCCCGAAAAAGTCTGGCAGCCCAATGTACGACTATCAGGATATTGATATTTCAATAAAGAACCTTAGACCTGAGATTTTCTATCGACGTCGGTTAAAACTGGCGATAAAAAATTATTGACTTTTATTCGTAGTGAGAGTTTGTTTTAGCGGCATGAAAAGTTTCGATCGTTGTCTATGGTTTGACAGTTGAGAATGTCGAACTGTGCGGACATTTCTGTTTCGTTAGATTTAGCATAAGGCGGTTTCGGAAACTTGATCGAATTAACACGGGTAACTTACCCGGGTCACTCAAATGACAGATGGATCGTTCAACATCTGTCATTTGAGTGATCCGGGTAAGTTACCCGTGTTAATCCGATCAAGTTTCCGAAACCGCCTATAGATGCATAAAGTACATAACATCTTTGACATATTTTGGGTCCGAAATGAGGTTCAAACGTTGTCAAAATACTGCTTTGTTGGCCTACTTCAGTTTTCGCCGATAGATGCCGCTATAGGAAAATCTGCCAAATAAAATCTGAAATATTTACGTAAGTTACCGACCTGTCATATCAAAACTATTCAAATCAGAACTTCTTTCCGATTTTCTGAGTTGGTCCATACATTATTTTCAAGAATTTCCGATAATAAATTCATTTTGACGAATTTAAACTATGATTATTCATTTCATTCAGTCAGAATGGCGGTAATATCCTTCTTCTCTGAATACACAAGTCTGAAACTTGATATTTTTGAATACCCATTTATTACAAGAGGTATTTATCGTCTCAATATTCAGTTCATGAAAAGGAAGTATTCCAGAGTTTGTGTTTTCAAAAATACCACAAGAAATCATTTAGAACGATAGATACTACAATTAATTGGTTTGATTTGAAATTCGTCTGATGAATTCGTATGAACATGAACAGCAAAGTGCAAATTCATGAGTCAATTTCAATAATAATAAGCATGAACGTTTCCCCCGAATATTTACATAAGTAGGTGTTTAACATAATTCATATCTTTTGAATTGAATATGAATTAATATGCACATACAAAATTTAAACGATATCCAAACTATCCAATAGAATCCATCAGTAATATCAATCTCCCGTTTCGTTTTCACCGTTGGTTTGGCTTCGAAATAACTTCTTGTATCCATCCATGAAAGTGTTTTCACAATAAACCTCATATTGCTCCTTATTCCCTTACACATATTTCATATTATTAATGAGTTGATGTTCCACATTTGTTGAACTCCTCTTATGTATCAGTTAGAATCCATAATTTCAAATATATGATTCATTTTTTGGGAAATAGATTCATCAGATTATAGCTCAATTCATTTTTATTCAGCGGAATTAAATGTATGCACTTGCCAAAGCGACGTATGTGCCATCATCGTTTACAGAGCCAAGTATCCCAAGATTTGACAATTCTAGGACCACGTTTTGGGCCCAAAATTTCAGTGGGTAATAGTAGGAAAGTGTCGACACCTGACATATTCTATGCATCTATGGTTTGACCATTATGTAAGTGAAACATGGTGTGCTCATCTGTGATAGTATTCACCAATGATGATGTCACTTTTTCATTCAAATTCAAAGCACAGAATATATATTTCCTTGAATTTTAATCTTGCTGACATAACTTTTTTTCAGATGAGCACACCGTGTTTTGGCGCTAGGGGAGCAGTATGCTATCGTTTTGTCCAAATGATCTTAAACGACTAGGTTGGACTCACTGATGACGAATCCGGTGTCAAAATCCGGCCGGCCAGCCGTCACCACGATTACGGGCGTACGGAGGATTCCATCAACTCGAAGGGTTGCATTTCAAAATACGAAGATTAGGTTCGTTAATGGGGCGAATCGGCCGAATAGTTTCGGAGTTAAAGCCATTTCAAATTTTAAGGTTATTTTCCTCATATTCCAGAAACTACTGAAGCGATTGGATTGAAACTTGGCAGTTAGTTGAAGCATAATGACGCGCAACTTTTAGCAAAACTTCGTTGGAATCGTATACTAAATTTAAAAAAAAAATTTCAAAATTTTTTTCGAAAAAATATTTTTTCTGAAACTATTGTTCATATTCGAGAAAAATTTCAGTTATACCTTGAACTTCATATTTCACAGCAATGTACCAAATTTCAATTCGATACGGATATTAGTTTTGGAGATATTGGTAAAAAATATGTCGAACATTCGACATTCGATATTGTTTTTTTCGGTATAACTAGAGAAATACTGATTAGTTTGAAGATTTTGAAGGACAAAATGTGCAAAATTTCGTAATGATCGTGTCATTTGAACAATTTGAAAAAATAATTGATAGTGTTCACAGGGATAGAAACCAAATAACGTACAACCAACTTGAACTAAGCCGACGTTTCGACTGAGTGGACTTGGTAAAGGTCATACGGATATTAATTTATTTTATTTTAATTCCAATGTTGTATTTATACATATATATTGTACTTGTTTTTATACCTATTTTTGTTTCTGTGTAGCCTTGATAAAGTCTGAATATATAGACGAAACGTCGGCTTAGTTCAAGTTGGTTGTACGTTATTTGGTTCCTATCCCTGTGAACACTATCAATTATGTTTACTCAAGGACGTGAAGCTATGGAATTTAATTTGAAAAAACCTCCCAAAATTTTTTTTTCAATTATTCAATATTCTGTGATCTTTTCATCATATCTTCATCATTAAATTCTATTGGAACCTTCAAACTGCCATTTTTCGATAAAGTACTATATTTCAATTCGATCTTATCTGTATTTATGGAAATATTGGGAAAATAAAATTTTGAATGGGTATATCTGCGGAATCATTGGGTGAACTTCACCCAATCACGAATTCGTCCTTCGTAATTAAGGTCCAAATCTTCTCTACAAATATCGAGTTTCGAAGTTGTTTCTTTCGGAAGGTATTGTGTTTACGGTTGGTCGTTACGTGAACCGAAGATGACAGAATCCTATGCTTCTTTTATTTTCGGTACCATTTAGAGGTTATGTTGATTTGTCTAAAAGTTTTTCGAGTCGTCACGAAAAAAAACTTTATTTTGAATAACGAAATGATGAATGAATTAATTTCGTCCACAAGCAAACACACATGAAGGACAAACCACGTCCAACCAGGAACTAGTATTCACGGCATAAAATTCGAATCATCTAGAGTTAATATCATTATGAACTCCAAATACTTCCTTGATGAATATACTTCGAGAGCAAAATACCAATGGCAAATCTGCCGAAACATAACATTACAGTTATTCATGTCTTCCAAAGTAAACGAGATTATAACTATGTATAGATATTTTTCGTCTGATCCACCATTGACCGCATTGTAATTATTATTATTTTCAAAATAATTCCGCGAGAATCGTACGTTCTTTGCATTCCATCAGGTTAGTCACAGTCTGAAGAGTAACGATTTGTACATTTCATCTATTCTTTCAGAAAGCTTCATTCCGAAACATATCTACACGCTCGAATTCATAAAATGAAGCTCATGACTCGATCCGCATTTTATTTAATCGCCAACTCATTAATACTATCACAAAAACTGGTTACGCCCGTGAAGAATAATAAGACTGACGTCACAGAACGCATCTGTGTGCTCTAAACATCGTTAAAACACTCGAGCGTTGCTAGTTTGCCGTCCAAACTGAGCCTAGTAATCCTTTTGCCTCGCCGTAAGAACCTACATCGGTTGGATCGAGCTAGAGGCTCGCGTACGGCTCTGCTCTCGCGCAAAATCCCGTCTACACTTACAATTAATTAAACTGCGTCGCAAGGCGCCCAGCTCCCGTGTCTACATACGGTTCAACCGAATCCCGACCTGCTCCTTCAACCAAATTCCCGAATAAAGACCGACATTAAAACCACACACCGCCAAATTTCCCCGACCTGGCGCCGGCCCCTAACCGATGCCCTCCTGCTACCTACATATTTGAACACGTGCGAAAAACGTCGGAACCCCGCCGAAGGGGCCGTCTTAACGAGAAATTGGGGGCCCGCGGGCACCTGCACGTACAGGCCAGGCGAAGAAACGGAGGTGCCATTCGCGATGGTCATTACTTGGATCGGATAGCGCGGTTCGTGTTTTATATTGCCTCGGATAACGGTTACTTCCGCAGGTCCGGGGGCTAAGAACGGCCTTAGACGGGAAGGAAACGTTCTTACGATCAGCGGGAATTATGCCAGGAGATGTACTAAGTGAAAATAAGTCGGGATACCAAACCCTACGGGGGTACAGTTGGGATTTCAGTATTACAGTCGATCAATTGATCCTAGGGATAGAATGAGTTTTTGGCTTGAGACCTTTGTTATTGATAAAACTGATTTACTCGACAAGGTTGAAGGTCAGGTTGTTGGAACAAAACCCACCTCGCAGACCATTGCCGACATGTTTCGATTTTATTCTAAAATCTTCTTCAGGGCTCTAAAATTAATAACAAAATTTTTCACTATACAATGCTGTAATGTGCAATGGGACAACATAATGAGACAATAAATGAATTAATAATTACATAAATATCAGTATACTAAAATGCAAAAAACAAACTTTAAATATAACAGTGAGAGAAACATCAAATTTAATTCAGCCCAGCATATAAGTACTCGATCCAACATTAAAAGAGGGAAAACAAATTACTCACAGTCTTTTTTGGTTTTAGTCAGAATCGTGAAAGATATGAAGTAAACAATAAAACTGGACACCATCACACGAGAAATGAGCAATAGAATTGAGGGATAGATGAAGGTTGATTCTCACTATACGTTCCGTAACCTTCCAGTATTCCTTTCGTATGATTTACGTCGAAATTTAGTAGGCAAAAATGTCATTTAGACGGAACGTACAGTGTGCATACATCAATTCATTTACACCTTATAATGTTTTACGGGAAGGTTACGGAATGTATCGTGAGAGTCAACCTTCAACCCTTCTTGGACCAAGCAAGCAACTATTTTCTAAAGTTGCAAAATGGGGGAGGGGCCAGGCCCAATGTTATAATAATAATAATACTCATAATCGTCAGACGGTCACGTTGTCTAGTTTACTTTTCAGCTCTATCTTGCAACTTTAGAGTTTAAGGTCGCCATGATCCATACCTTATTTAATGAGAATAGTATAGGACGTATGCGAAGAGATGTACTGAGTGAAAATAAGTCGGGATACTGTGACCTACTGTGGTGCATTTAGAAAATTAGTATCACTGGCGATCAATTGATACTAGGGATAGATCTCCCTTCTAAGATAAATCAATCAGCTATTTTCTAGAGTTGCTAAATGGTGCAGGCGCCGGATTATATCTCCAATTGTGCAAGATTTAAGATTTCTCGAATAATACTCATAATCATCGGAAGATCACGTTGTTCTGTTTACTTGTTAGCTCTATCTCGCAACTTTGTCCCGAAGAAGTGCCATTCGCGACTTTTTCGGCAGAAAGTTGCGAGATAGAGCTGTCAAGTAAACAGTAATGGATCGAACCCGTCCCCTGCGCCATTTTCAAAATGACCCAGTAACTCTCGAAAATTGCTGATACCAATCGGTCCAAAACATATCTATCGCTAGGACTGATTGAGGGCCTTAACTAATCTGTTATACGGATTCCGTAAGTCTACCTCTTTGGGTCATGGTATCTCCACTTATTTTCACTCGGACAGTAAGGATACTGTCACTGAGAAACATCCAACTTATGCATGTATCAGAATGTTCAATAGACTCCCAGAAAATTTGAAAAATGTTCAAATGTCGAAGTTTTCAAAAAGAAATTGAAAGAGATGTTAAAAACACTGAAAACCTATTCTGTCAGTGATTATTTAGTTGGATAGGATGTCATGTTATTAAATTAGTTGCTTATTTTCCCTTTTTTGACGTTGTTTCATTTAATGTACACTCATATGTAATTTGTGGCATTCTCTGAAATAAATTAAATTATTATTATTATTAAGGAAATGGCTATCACAGTCTAGTGAAGGCCATCAATTAATCCAGGCGATAGATAACCTCTGCAGCAGCTACTTTCCATAGTTGCAAAATGGTGAAGGGGTTGAAATCGGTGCCTTACTATGCGATTTCGAACATTTTTAAAAAAATACTCAGAAATGCCGAAAAAATCATGTTCTTTAGCTCACCTGTTAGCTCTAATTCGCAACCTTCGCCCAGGGAAGTCGAAATGTCGTCCGAATTTTTCGAGTTTAAGCTCCCCACGATTTAATTAGTATACTATAGAAATCTGCGTAGGTTCCATTCGCGATAAATATTACTTGGATCGGATACAGCGGTTCGTGTTTTATATTGCCTCGGATAACGGCTACGTCCGTCGGCCCGGAGGAGAGGAACGGCCCTAGGCGAGAAGGAAACAAGCATACGATCAGCAGGAATTATGCCGAGAGAGGTATTAAGTGAAAATAAGTCGGGATATTGTGACCTACTGGGGTACAGTTAGGAAATCGTTATCTCAGACTAGTGGAGGCCATCAATTGATCCTAGGGATAGATACTCAGTTTATTGATTCATTGTTTTATTAAAATGAGAAACCCCAATTCTGATAATTATAATAAATGAGCAGCGAATGCGAAATTATACTGATAACAAAATGTACAATTGCAAACATAGAAAAATTAATGCCCGTTATACTGGATCTATCCAGTAGCGAGTAAATTTGGGAGGGAAATGATAAGTATGTTTGTATATTTTCCAAGGATATAATATTCATTGCATTGATACATATTGCGGGAAAAAAATATGACTGTTAGACAAAAAACTTATAGTTTTTACATGGTGGGTAGTATTCACCAAGATAATGTTCTTGTTGGTACTTGGTTCTTGAGTATCACTCATGCAGGAGGGTTATGGTATAAGGAACATACAACACCAGTCAAAGGGCCTTTCTAGACATCAAACATATTCGATGGATGTCAGACACTAGTCCCCAACACTGAGATACATCTATCCAATGTATATTTAATGTTATTGTTCGATGTTCAATACTCCATGAGTTGACGGTCAACCACATGTATTTGTTTATGTAAACAATGAGAGAAATAGTCCTCGTTCGAAGGAATTCTCATATCGAGTAACTCAGCGTTAGTTTCTACAAATTGATTATCACAACTATTTTGCAGTAGCTTTTAGTTAATTATTGAATTTTCAGGAAATCAGTTTAAATTCCTCAAGTACAAAGATAAAACCATTAAGGATTCATGATACAACTTTTCAACATCAATTGAGTAGCTCCTAATATTTATTATATTATTAAAATAGCAACATAATAATGATTTAAATGGGAATATATCGAATTGTTTCTACCTTTTGAATTATGGTAATTTCCGGAATTCACAGGTATTGATTCAACTTTCTGGTAAGCAAGGTAATGTATTCAAACGATTTTATTTATTTCATGTTCCATTCCCAAATTCATTATGAATTTCACAGTGTTATTCGTTATCAGACCAAAATCAATTCAAGTTCACATAATAATTCGTATACTTTTTGTAGATATTTCTCAAATGCTTTGTTTTTGCTTTAATAGTCAGTCTATACAACCACATACCCTTTCTGGACTATTCAAATCAATTCAGCCATTCTGCACAGATAAGTCTATGATATCAGAGATCTGTTCCTGGTGACGTATCGAAAAAATCTTCTCAATCAATACCATTGAATATCAGTTGAAAAAATTTAAGGTTCTATTCTTTCTTTGAGGTTGCTCTAATCGAACTCTGTCAATATAATGTATGGATGAATGTCAACATCATATCTGCTGTCGGCAGAAATTTCCGAACGTAAACTCTGTGACAGGTGAATTTTTGTCACCGAGGCCGATGGCGCTGTCACGACGCCTAGTGCGCGCACGTCAATGCTAGTACTAAGACTAGAGGTGGGTAGTTCGTGAACGAACTAGTTCAAATGAACTATTCTTTATGAAGAACGAAACGAACTAGTTCCTGAAGTATGTACAGAATAGTTCCCAGCGAACTAGATGAATTTATTAGCTAGACCGGGACCGGGATCGAAGACATGAACTAATACGATCCATCTGACTCGTTCACTGTGAACTATTCTTGATATAAGTGGAATCGTATCGTACCGAGTAATTATGAATGTGGGCAAGGACCTGAGCTTGAGGACGGTTATCTTTTGAATTCTGTAACTACGTTGCTACTTCCAGATACTATGCTGGATTAGATATTTGGATTTGGAATTCGCGGTTGTAGAATGGGCAATGATTGAGCGTAGTCAGCGCTCATCAGCAAAGCAGCGGCCCTATGATAACAAATTATGATCTTTATAAGCCGCTGTAAAATATTTTTCAACTATTTCACCGTCGGCTCATCCCCTCGCAGTTTTTATCTTTATATTTGACGATCTTTTTTTTGCACGCATGTTCTGGAGAACTCGTGGTTTCTTTTTGTACAAATGTCTGTAATTCTTTAATTTTTTCTCGAAAATGGTCTCAAACGACTAGGTTGGACTCAATGCTGACGCATCCGATTTCAATATCAATTCTGCATGACAGTCGTCTTGCAGAGGACACAATAACTGTCGAAAGAAACAAGCAGCGGCTTGAAACTTTTAGAGGAAGTCGCATATCAGAATGCGACAGTTAAGTTTGTTAATGAGCCAATTAGGCCGAATGGTTTCAGAGTTATAGTCATTTGAATTTTTTAAATCTTTTCCTTGATATCTCAGTGAGCGTTAGGGTTGGAACTTGGTAGATAGTTGAAAGCATACCGACGCGCAACTTTTTTTGTTTGGATCGTTTATAGTTTGATTGATTTGAGTCGAATTGTCCAAGACCTGAAATCCCCTGATAATACCCTGTGAATAAATTTTTCCCCAGAAGAAACCCCCAAGAAAAAAATATCCAAAAAAATCCCCTCCATTTCGGGGAAAATCCCCTGATCTAGAAACCCTGATTTCGCATTAAACATTTTTTACTTGTTTAATATTATATTTTATTGAATATTTCGCTTATTTTCGTCATATCTCAGAACCCTTCGAAAATCGTTCCTCGAAATACCAAGCAATTTCACTTATGTATCTCATGAAACCTAATAGTATCAATCAGAGCAAAGATTATAGAGATCTTCAAATCAAAGTTTATTTACTTCTGTTTATATAGTTTCATGGTCTTTCGAAGAATCACGTCGCGATTCCTATTCGCACGATGCCTGTATATGTGCGTGAGCCGTGAACTATTGTGAACTAAAGAACTAGTCAGGTGAACTATTCCCAACAGTGAACGAGAACGATTGAACTAGATCCTCTTAGTGAACTAGAACTCCCAACTCTAACTAAGACCCGATGGCGGTGACAAAACACTACCGTGACAAAAATTCACCAGTGCGCGGCCGCCCTAAATATAGATTGTTTTATGCTATGGATGTGTTACCACATAATAGCGTTCAGGTGACGGAAATATATTGCTTTTTGATCAATCGAATTCCGTAAATAACATTTTTTCGAGAACCAACCGAACATTTCATATTGACGGAACGGTGAACCAGCAACCAAAAAAACCATGTTGATTTGGGGAACATATCCTACGTAAGCTCGACACTATTGACTCGAAATCAGAAACCCCAACATGAATTTCAGCCAATCAGAAATAATCTTGACAAATACCTATATTCGGATCCAATTATCTGGTTTGGGGAGCCAATGCAGAGTTCACTGGTATTTATATAATCACACCAGCCTCATCATGCCTGATTCGTTCTGAAATTCCCCTTTCCTAGTGCTAGTAAATTCGACAAAATTTTTGGGTTGAGAACTTGGAACGAAGTCGTCCATTCTTTGTTTCCCATTCATCAATAAGTCGCGTCTGCAATAAACCTTTATCACCGTCAATATTTCGGTCATAATGTTAATCCACACACAGTTTACTGAAGGTGTGGAATCCACCCTTGGCTTTGTCTATCGCCCGCATAGTGGGTAGTTAATCCGTTTACGGGGTTTTAACGAAATGAACAATCAGGAATTAATGACTGCAGGCTAGGGATATCGTTAAAACTTGGCGACTTTACCGCACGTATGGGGATATGAAGGTAGATGCATCGCGTTATGAGCAGTAAATCACGGTGCTGTTGTCTTTCCGCCGAGACTTTTCCTATAAAACACGAAAAACATGCATTCATCAAGGAATAGTTCACAAGGAGAACACAGCTCCAGTTTGATGATTTGACATATACTCTATTCACTTTTATAAACTATCCCGGTTGGTCATGACATTTTGACATATTTCACCGTGTATATTTCGAAAATGTTAATTTATAGTCAGTTTCCTGTCAGATAACTACACAACGTTGTCCTCTCTACAAAGAGGTCGTAGTAATTACGTATTTTTCAAAATGTGAATTTACTTTGGGAAAATAATGAATTGGAGAAAATATTATGTGAATTCAATAATTCCACAGACCTAGCGAATGTTGAAGAAACTTTTTTGTCTGTTAACACTGGAAATATTTCATTTATGTTAACATAGTTGCAATATTAAAATGTGCTATTTTTTTAACGGGAATCCAGAATCGAGTGTTCAAATTTTGCAGTAAAACTTCTAAACGAACAGACAAACCTATGGAATTCCCTGCTTTCCGAAATTCCCAAGAAATAAGTCTGCAAAAGACATTGAAAAAATACCTTGTTGCACAACTTGGAATACTCCAGTATGAAAACGTACTAGTACTACAAAACCTCTGTCACCTTAAAAAAACTAACTCAATTTACAGAGTTCTTGGGAATCTTTGTGAACGATACACTGGGTTTTCACTCACATACGTCGAAAATGTTGGATAGCTTGTGATAAATTATTGATTCCAAATTATCAGGGTTACTATCAGAAAAAGCAGTTGTCAATTCTACACAGCACTTCCTGATATTTTTTGTCTCTGCTTCTTAAAAACTACCTTCGTCATTTTAAGTTTCCAAGCGTGATGATTATGTTGAGATCGAGATTAGAAATTGGCATTGGCGTTTGGCAACGTCGCTGATAATTATTTTGACAATGCCGATATTTCACGAGTGCCAACCTATGTAACCTATGTCAGTTTCAAGTAAAAAAAATTGATTATCTGGGTAAAATACGTTTATTGAATAGAAGTTTATCAGGCAAGCGGACCTCTTTCATCATTTTGGTTCCTCACATATAAGTGTTCACCAACGTTTTGGCCCCATTCGTGCCTTCATCAAGGCTATTTTGTTATTGAAGAAATGGATGAAAAATCCGGTGAATTAGTTGGTGTGACATGAGATGGCGAAATGTTAATGATTTATTAACGTAAAGTCGACTGTTATTTACTTTCGGACTCATACTCGTAAATCCACAATCCGTCACCTGTCATGATGTCAAAGACGCGTCCCGAAGCACCGCAATCGTATTTTTGAGCATTTATTTCGACCAATCGACACGAGCCTTTTTTGAACGATTGACAATTAACGACTAAGGTCGTCTCAATCTCACGATCGGTCACATGGCTACCTTTCAATATCAGTTCACGCAGCGCATCATTGGTTTCCTGAACAAAACTGATTTTGGAAGACTTTCAACCTCGATTGAATTGAATTCGAAATACCATTGATAAAAACTTGTCCTGGATAAAGCTTCATCGCCAAAAATTGAATTGAGTTCATTGTTGTTGAGTTAATCCACGTTGTGAAAATAATCGCAAGAAAATGAATCTTTTAAGTTTCTGTAAACAGTAGAAATAGCACTCGTATGTCAAAATCAGAGACATATTAAACTCTCTGGACACGGCGAACGAATCCATTTCTGAAGAGTCGAATGGGGATGAGGAAGCGAGTGAGAGGTCCGAGAGAGAGAGATGGAACTAGCTCGGGCAAGATCTTAGACAAGATTACACGATACAAATATCCGGTATTCTATAGCGCATGGAGGGTGAGATGAAGAATCATCTCACTTGCACAATATGACGCTGAGCTAGAGATAAAATCAAGCATTTACAATCTCCGGGGAAATGACTTCTTCTTGGTATATTAGGTTACATTGAAGTTCTGAAAATTGGTGATGAATGTGATTATAACTCCGATAGGAATATTCGAAATGATTAATCAATAACAATATTCGATAAATGGCTCTTTTTTTCTTTCAAATTCTCTTGGGCCGCTTGTTTCAGGACGGTATTCTTATCTCAAAATGATTTTTTCCTAAGCAGCGTTCAGACACGCGAGCTGAGCGTCTTCCGGGGTACTTTAATTGGGCTGCCCCACAAGTATGTACGGTGTTTTGAGCAGCTCGCAAGCCATTTGAGCAGCTCGCGAGCCATTCAACACCGTCCAAATTTGCGAGGAAGCAGAATGAAATTGCCTCGAAAGTCGCTCAGCTCGCGTGTCTGTACGCAGCTTTTGAATTGTGTGCATTAAATGGTCGCAAACGATATGAATGCACTAAATAGTGAAGAAACCTGTGCGAAATTCATTTCTGCGCTCGGACTCATAGCAATTATACATTCATTTCTTTTTTAACGCTCTTACCAAATAGCTTTGTATTGTACTTTCATTTATATCTCCTCGTACAATTAATGGCACAATACGAATTTATCATTATTCTTTACCAGTGAACCCGGTTTAAAATGAAGAAAATCAAATTCTATTCAAAAAGCTTACGAAAACACAAAAACGAACGAAAATAATATCTTCTATACAGTCCTTATATTCTAATTCAGAATGGAATATAACAAAATCTGCTTCCGAAAACACAAATTTTACTTGCGAAATTTTCGAAAAAAAATGTATTTCAAACATAGACTTATAATTTTAGTCTATGGCTTCAAACTGATCTGTCTTATTCTAGTTCCATCATTGTCAGCCTGCTTCCTCTCTCTAAGCCATGTTTTTATAGTTTTATAAGTATATGGTCAAAACGTTCTGAGTACGCATAACCTCAGAAGTTTCAAACTTTACCGATAGAGGTGTTAGTTGCCAGTTCGCAACACTAGGGTTGTCCAATCCTGAGATATAAAAGGCAGACCTCGTACACTTGCGGAGAGTATTCTGCTTTCACTGTACGGCACCCAACACCCTCTAACTCCTTGGATGGAATGTCACACAGGAAGCTTGTAACGTGAGCTTGGATATTGTCCACCGACTGCCAGTGCATTCCTTCCAACTCTCCCTCCAATCGTGGAAACAAAAAAAATCACACAGGACTTAGGCATAGTTGTAAGGAGGATAGGGCACTATGGGTCGAGTGGGGGAATTGTGAAATACGACTAGGCCCTTTGTATTCGCAAACCGTCCCTGACTATCCCATACATCGCGAATTTTGACAAGTTCAGGTTGTCATCGGTTGCCTGGAAGCTCCACCAAAGATCTGGACTGAAAAGTTTGCCTATTCGCTGGACGTTTTCATCGGTTCAGGCTGTTTTTCGGCGTTCTGAAAAAGACTCGTCGCTGACCTCCCGGCCATTCTCGAAGGCCTTGTGTCACTTTTCTGCATTGAGATATCGAACTGCATTCCTCCATAGAGGCCTCATGAAAAATTCGAGGAGTTTCCGCTGCACTATTGTTCCCGAGCTGAACACAATACTTGATCGCTCACTGTTTTTTCAGCGAACGTTCCATGGCATCGTAACACAATCAGAAAGTGAACTTCGTGCGAAGACACGATAAAATAATTGCATTACTTTCATAAGGAACCATGTACTTCGATAAATAAACAAATATTCCACCTCTATCTAGTCATCAAGTTGAGCCTCTACACAGGAATCGCACAACGGTCGAAGTTTTCTGCACCAGTAAGGGCCGGTATTATAAAACTTAACTGAAAGTTATCTTTAACTTTAACTGCCAGTTGAACTTTTGCTCAGAAATGTCGGAATTATAAAATTCTCATTTATATCATAGACAAGAAATACTGTGATGATTTCTATGAAAAGGAGAAGGAAATAATTTAAGATTCTGTAATAAATCTAACCACCAATTTTTGGGTTGTAAAAGCTGGACTTTGGAAAAATACCCCCTTTCAAAATATGATAGGAATAAACAAATCCTTTATTGACAAATATTCGCACTATGTATCAGGGAGCTTAATGGATTGTAGTTTCCATAAAAATAGAATTACTGATTTGAGGGAGAGTTGCAATGATCAATTTTGATTTCTTATACTTTTTGCAATATGCAAGGGATGTTTGGGTATTTATTCGGTAACCTAACTAAAAAAACTACTTCCACCAATGAATATATTGGAAATGAAAGCTTAAAAGGAAAAACTTTGGCAATAATGAGATACATTCAATTCTGGAATTATTGAACAATTACAATAAAATTTGTCCAAATCCAATTAGGTACAGAATTTTTTCTAGAAATACTTCACTCTTCACCAACGGGCAAGTACTGACACTGGGAGTGGTAATAATCTCAACACTAAATTTGCAAAAATTGTTGTGTGGCTCCGGGTTATCGAGCCCTGATATCTAGAATTTGTACACGGCTACCAGTTTGACCATTATTATAAGAAAAGTATCCATTGCAATTGTGATGATTACTTTTCATCTTAAAAGTTAAATAATGTGTATAAATTATTATGCTTCATTACGCCTTTACAGTTTTATCTGCTATATTAGGCACCGAAAAGAATAAATGCCAATGATTTTTTTTTTATTTACATCTTATAATAGTTCAACAGAAAGAGTAACTGATATTTTCATTACAATAATATGCCATGATGAACTCTCGAGATTGGATTCTTACTCGAGTCAGGTTTATAGCAGGCATTTTGATGTAAATACATAATAAGTATGCAATTTTCCATGGGACATTTCTGATAATACAGTCAGTATAGTTGATTTGTGAAAACCCCTAAAATCTCCAGCAACTAACAAGAAAGAACAAGATGCATAAACTCTGCGTGTAACAATACATTTGCATCACTATGAATATGTATTCCATTACAGGCGTGCAGAGTGTCCAGATAAGCGAAATCGGTTTTTGAATTCCGTTTCTTCCCATAAGTTCAAATGGTTCGGCCGATTTCTAAATATCCTTTCTCAACAAGGATATTCAACAATTTTCATGTCATCATCGTCATAGTCCCTTAAAAGTTCTTCAAAAATGAAGTGAATATCTCTCAACGTGGATATTCAACAATGTTCATGTTATCTTCGTCATCGGGAATTAAAAGTCCTTTAAAAATGAAGTGAATATATCTTGCTAACATGTTTCCGAAAATATCATAACAACAAACAAATCGGGGTTATATTCCCCTGACGAAAAGACAGAGAATCTGTGGAAAAAAACGATTTATCTTTAACTTTAACTATAATTGATACCCAAACCACCAGATAAAGATAGCCCTGCAAATCTAAGTTTAACTGGAAATTACTGCTTAATTTTCAGTTGAAGTTAAAGATAACTTTCAGTTAAGTTTTATAATACCGACCCTAAATAGGTTTTCCTAAGGTGCTCCTGAGATGGCGCTTTCAAAGTTTTGCTGGCAGGGTCATCATTCAACAGGGCACTAGTACCCGGAATTCTTTCGGTTTCTGACAAGTCGAGTGGTGCTAATGATCGTGAAACTGCACTATAGGAATTCCTGAGACCTAAGGTACAACATAATCGGTAATAGGGTTGATTTGTATAGTCTGACGTGCTGGCGATATTTATATTATCTTGCATCAATATAAAACACGGGCTTCCACTGCTGGTCCACAAAATAGATATTGGAGTGGCATAAACAAGAAAAGATGAGTGTCGAGTCCAGACCAAGCATCTAATGACTTTCTTTCTCTTCGCGCTTTTTACTTTCGATGTCCACCGAAAATCTGGCTGACGCCTATCAGAGTGAAATAAAAGAACTATAGGGAAGAATTTTATTCAAGGATAATTTCGCGGAAGCAAAAATGCATCTACTTTGGAGGGGATCCCTTCGAAACTCATGAATAATATTATTTGTATAAATTGTGCCGATCTGAAAAGGTACATCCTTAAAATCACGAAAAAATTCAAAACGAGGTTCGTAAGGGGGCAATTTATGCGGTTGATTCTAATCAACACTGTGAGCCTGATGACAGCAACCCCTGAAATCTTAAATGGAAAGTGGGTTGAGTGACACCTCGTTCCAATGGTAATTCGATTGAATTTTCGAAAATTTCATATATAAAAAAGACCCCCCACGAACCAACATTTACCTTTTTTTGCATTTTTCCTGATTTTACATTGGGGCCAGGATATTAAGGGTGGTTTGGTTTCAAACTGGCACACTGTCTAGTAATACAGGAATATCATTCAGAATGTGCGTGAATAGGACAGGAATAAACATTAGAATGACTTCTAAATCATATATTCAGCTACTTTCCGCAGGTCTACATCTGCTTCCTCAGGCCTCTATAAAAATTAGATGTTCTAAAGCTAAAAAACAAATTCAACATCAAAAAATTTTTACAAAATTTTGAAAAATTGATTGAGATTTGACGTTGTACCTAGGAGTTTGATGTTGGATTTGTTTTTCAGTTTAAGAACTTCTAATTTTTATAAAGGCCTGCGGAAAGTAGCTGAGTATATGATTTAGAAGTCATTCTAATGCTTATTCCTGTCTTATTCCCTCAAATTCTGAACGATTTTCCTGGATTACCTGTGGAGGACACTTATAAAGCTTTTCCTGTCTAGTAATTTACAAATCTTATTTCGGTCTGCTCAGTGGAATGAGAACAGGCTGTGGTTTCCGAGCTTCAAAAAAGCTGTTCTGCAGAAATAGTGAAATACGCAACAGCCTTTACGGAACAGGAGCTAATATCACTTAAGCCGAGCAGAATTTCTCATTATGCCTTGGAACCCTTCCTAGTGCTACTTGGCTACATGCTGGAATCACCGAAATGTATGCCGTGTGATGCAGATTCGAAATTAGTTCGGTATCCCGGATCAAGGAGACCTAGATTAATTTCGTTATGACAGGAAAGGAAATAGAATTTCTCATGAATATGCTTATGAGATGCGGTATCACGACTATCGAGATATTATAATGTCAATACTATTGAGATTTAGTCACTTCAGTAACAGTTCGGGGAAAATAAGAGAACTGTATGAATGTCTGAGAGGATGAATAGAATTATTATTATTATATACAGTAAACTCGCAATAACGTGAACTTGCCATACTATGAATGACTCTATAACGTGAAAAGAAATTGTGATTTAATTTCCACTGTTATTGATCGGGCTTGAAGAATTTCTAGGGAGATACAAGATATAATAACTTCGAACGGCCGGCAAGAAAAATCTATTTTGGAAAATTCGAAGAATAAACAAATTCAAACTAGAATTACGAAATATTTCAACTGTCAAAATTAATGAATTGTTATAAAATACTTCAAAATTTGCTTTTTTTCTGTAGACCCCCTCCCCCCTTAAGATGAACACTTCTGATTTCTCGGACCCCTTGATACCAGGGCTTCGCCAATTCCAAGAATCTCGCAACATGTAAACACTGCCAGTAGAACAGGCATAGACTTTTTTTGCCTCAGTTACCCCTCCATTGTGCGTTATGTCAATCGAAATTTGTTATGATCTGTGAAGTTTTTTGTTTTCTGGAAGTTTTGCATTATACTTCAATATGTATTAGGTTGTATTAATTATTATTATTGTATTGTTCGTTTGTAAGATTGGGTTTATCCCGTTAATAAATAAATAAATAAATACATTTTGTGTTCACAGTATCGCTAGTCTACTATATATAATTTCAAATATTCGTGAAAAGTGATCTGTGTTTCAATGGTCCAGTGTTATTTAATGTTTTCGTTACAATAATAACGCAAAAAAACCAAATAATAAGAATTAAGTGAGTAAATGGGTTTGCTCAATCATGTTTCTTTGAATTTGGAACATTGTATTTGTTATTTTGCAACGAAAGAGATATGTGTTGAACTTGCCAATAAAGTGCAGGCGTGTATAAGCACATTGAGTAATATTTAAATGCTCATTACTTTTCACCTGAGCCGAATCTAAAAAAATGGCGAATGAAAAAAGTGTTTCAACTGATTAGAGGAATCTATGGTTGAAAGTAATGTACAACAAAAAGTCTCGCCCTGTATAGTCCATTCGAAAATTATTGACATCGAAGTAGATCTTGAAAGTCCAGAGACAGCTTCATTTCTTGTTACGAAATATAACTAAAAATAGCTTTACTTCCACCATAGAAATAAGGTATACATAATCAAGAAATTTGGAATTCTAGCCATTTTAATCGCACAAGACTTAATGAATACAAGAGTTTAGAACTAATTAATTAGCGTTCAGAATTAATAAAATTATTTGTTGGAGATGAAGGTATATGTTTGTCTTACAAATGAAAATTGTACATAGTAAAGTATGAATCTGTGAAAATATTAACCAATTTGTGTCTGGGTACATAACCATAGACGTTGAGACGTTAAGAGTTATGAATGAGTGTAGGCAATGTTAGGGTTTCAACCTATTAAACTGATATATTATTCAATTTCATCTTGAGATCGTTAGATTATACTGCTTCTGCTACATGCCTTGTTAGTTGTTTATTCGGATGGAGGTACTATTCAGAAACAATATGTATGTATGAAATAGCAAATTGGAAATGAATTATTGAAAGGTAATATCTCTCCCTACTTCAGTTACTCAGTTTGCGTTTACATTTCGCACCTACGCAAATTTGAAATATCTTTCTATCAAATAGGGTTGGAATCGAGTTCGTTATCATTATTGTTGATACGGCCTTAGTTAGGAATTTAAGGACGCGGATCACCAGAATTTAGCACAACTCATCAGATATGGAGAATTAGTTATTTAATTTAACTATAAAAGGGAGCTACTACAGAATAACGTAAGCATAATATGATTAAGATGTCCGCTTCGGCAACGAATTTGAATTTGCACGCAAAAGCAGCTGACTTTAAGTGAGTGCTTCTTTATTTTTTTTTAAGCGACTTAACGAAACAGCCTCTGAAGTTTCGTATCGTAGTTAAACACCCCGTATATAATTTTTGGTAAGAAATCACTTGTTGAATTTTTCAGCAACTAGTCATTTATGCCAGCCTATGATGACATGGATATACAAACTGACAAAAAAACTGAAATACCCAGAAGGAGCTATTTAAATTTTATTTTTTTTCGGTAAAACATAGATAGTATAGCAAGGAGTATATGATTAAAATTTGGAGAAAAAAAAAGAAGGGTTTACAATTTTTTTAAATCAAATTTGTTGATAATGTGTTTATCCACACTCCCCAACACGTCTTGGCATTGATGCAAGAAGATGGTCTATTTCTCCTTTAGGGATACTATCCCAAGCTACATGTACTTCAAGTCTCAGAGCCGCCGAAGTCCGTGGGGGCTGTGATAAATTTCCAAGCCTTCTACCCATGATCTTCCAAACATGCTCTATGGGCGAAAGATCGGGGGATCTGAGCGGCCATGGCAAAAGATTCACATGGATCGCTTCAAAAAAGTTCAAACTAACTCTGGCAACATGAGGTCGTGCATCATCTTGCTGAAATATTGGATTTACGAGCCGGTTAAGGTAAGAGAGAACATATGGCTCCACTATTTCTTGAAGGTAACGCAGCGCTGTCATGTTACCTTGAATAAAGACTAAAGGTGACCTACTTGCATGTGCAATAGCACCCCATACCATTACGCCTAATGTCCGGTGTACATGACGCTCAGCATCAAAATGAGTGTCACGTCTTTCTCCCCGACGTCGTCTAACTCTTCTTCGGCCATCATGTGCACCCAAAGAGAATCGAGATTCATCAGAAAGGACGACTTGATGCCATTCCACATTCCAATGATGTCGTTCTCTGCACCATTGTAATCGTTGCCGGCGATGCTCAACCGTAAGAGGTAACACAAGATAAAAGGTGGGATCGATAATCCTGCAGTCGAAAAAACCTTATACGGCTGTAAACCGTTCGGACAGTTACAGTCCGGTGTCTACTCTTTTTTTCATTTTGCGCATTATCAAACCTCGCTTGACAACATCACATAACAGTAGTTGTATTTCTGTTCGAACGGTTAGCGTTTTCTCGAAATGAAAACCCCGCCTCCCGTAGACAAATAATTCGACCTCTTCCAAATTCACTTAGCTGGCGATAAAGTCCGCGTATACGTGTTGTAGGCATTTTAACAACTGAACATCGACTTTGGATCTCCACCTTAAAAAATTTGCAAAAAGCAACTACGATATTTAGTAATAAAAAATGTTTACATGAAAAAACCTTCACGATTTTTTTCTCAAAATTTTAATCATTTACTCCCTGCTATACTTTCTTTGATTTACCAAAAAAAAATTAAAATTTAAACAGCTCCTCCTGGGTGTTGCAGTTTCTTTGTCAGTAAGTATATCAATCAGCCAGTTCTAAATGCACCCATTTAATACAGCGTCGACACAAAAACCGTATTTGCAACGAGATCTTAAAAAATCGCTCGAATCACGCAGTTCGAGACAACAAAGTCAACTAGCAGAGAAAGGAAACTCATTTCCATTATTACCAACTAAGCTCTTATTTTGTTAAATAACATACGTAGTAGCTCTGCACGTAGAGGGAGGTTAGAACATTGTTGATTTTTGTCACTTTGCGGGAGTGCCTTGTCATTAAGCGGCTTTCAAATGAAGTTTATTACTTATTCTAAAAGGAGACGGCGCTCAGAACCGAAAATTGTATATTGAAGGAAGAGAGTAATCGATAAACCCATTCTTCAAAGAAGAAAGTATCTCATGTTAAAAGGGGGACATGCATTTGAAAAAATTCTATGTATCCAATCATCCCAATAAATATTATTCTAAATCCCAGAGGCGGAGAGGAAATTTTCAGAAAAAATTCTTCATGTTGAGGTTCGCGTTATTCATAAATATCCGTAACCTGTACCTGGGTTCTGCTTACCAAGTAATTGGACCCAAATATCGATATTTGCAAAGATGATGCCCGATTGACTAAAAATTGTGTTGGAGCTCCTTAATTCATCAATATCAATGTATTTTATTTGGGAAATGAACTGGGTTATTTCGGTTGTTAGTTTTCCATTCCGTAAATATAAAATGTTCGGTTTGTCAGAAAAACGGAAACAATGATCAATGACATACTACCTATGGTCAAAAATTCGCTTTTTCATCGACCAAGTTTTTTATAACATTTTCTTTCAAAGAACAACGGGACATTTCATATTTAATTAACGGAAAACTAGAAACCTAACTAACCCAGTTCATTTATTATTGACGGGAAATCAGCAAATTTTTTGACACTGGGGAAGGGAAATTTCAGAGCGAATTCTACAGGTTTCGGATCTCGTTATTAATTTATATCCATGAACTGTCCGTTGGCTCTTCAAACCAGGTAATTGAATCCAAATATAGGTATTTGTTGAGATCGTCTCTGATTGGCTGAAATTTATGTTGGGGTTCCTGATTTCAAGTCAATATTGTCAAGTTTATATACGATATTTCCTCAAATCAACTAGGTATATTGATTCTTTCTGATCCATCGCTTGAAATCGCTTTGAAAATATTCGGTTGGTTCAGGAAAAAAAGGTTACGTTAAGGAATTCGATTGATGAAAAAGCGATGGATTTTCTGTCACCAAAGCAACAGTCGATTGTCTATGGTAACGTATCCACAGCATATAACGATCCATATTTATTCAGGGTCGTATTTATAGTTGCTCCTTGAGGCTTCCTTACTGAAGGGCGCCTTGAATTTGAACTGATCGGGAAGCAAATTCAAGATTGCCTTCAGTAAGGAAGCCTCAAGGAGCAACTATAAATACGGCCCTTATTAATGATTCATGGACCATAGTTAGTAGTTTTCATTGTATTGTCTTTGATATGGTCTATGAATCATAAAGTAAGTATAGATTGTTCTATGCTATCTATATGTTACCAAAAAAATTCCCCTTACTCAGTGCTATGAAATATACGAAACTTTTGGGTTGGCAACTTGGACCGAAGTCTCCCATAAAGCTACCTTTTGTGCGAGGGAGATTCAGGTATTTGGGTAATCGGAGATTCTTCCCTATTGGCCGACGACGATCACGTGATCGTCGTCGACCAATAGGGTGAATCTCTCGGCCAATAGGGTGAATCTCCAACTCCCCAAATACCCGAATCTCCCCTGGTACTTGGTTCCAAAAACTGAGTCGCAGGTTACGCATATTTATGAATTCGTTCTGAAATTAAGCTTTTCCAGTAATGGACCATTTTCAATATGTTCGAGTTGGAAAATTGTACCAAATTGTGTGCAATCCGAACAGCAAATTCCCAATTAGCGGAACGATCAAATGGGATTGAAATGTTCTTAACAGAGCTCGATCTAAACGATAGTTTCTTCCACTAGTCGAAGGAATGATAGATCATTTCTGTACAAATTGATTTTTGAGCTCTTGTCGGGGTTCTATGATTCATCTGAATATCTGTACTTAAAAGCAAACACTGCCATATGCTCTTAAATTACGGCTTCGCCCATTTTGGCAACACAGCCACATTCAAGTTTCATTAAACCTCGTTAATCTCTCAAGTTCAGGCATTTTTTCACGGTATGCATGCTTTAACGTTGCCAATAGCCGCGAGAAATATTAGCATTCGGAGTAATTTCGATAATAATAAAATAAAATGGAGTGTCGTTCTGCAGGCTTCAGTTTATATATTCTCGAAAATTCTCGAATATAAGAAAATGGCAACATTGCGCATTCTTACAATTTTTTTTTCAAACATTGGCACCCAAAAAATTTTTTGAGAAGGACAAACTCAGGCCTCCAAAAGTCATACCCTGAATTATTCAAGGTATTGTTTGCTCTTAACATTCGTCCGAAAATGGTCTTCAACTTTCTTATTAATTGGAAGAACTGGAAAAAGAGTTGAATAAAGTTGAAGGTTTGTTTTCCAAACTTACGGTTTGTTTTCTGAAGTTTCATAGATTTTGAGAAATTTGTTTGAACTTGGGAAGAACCATTGAGATACTTCTTGAAGACATGAGTGGACTTTCAGGCGCATCACAACCTTGCATCACACGAATATAAACTATCCATGTTCATTGGTTCAGAAATGCACGGCACAAACCAACCTTAACACATATTTGAGCACCGACCCGCAAAACCAAATCTGTATTTTTTTTTGACACAGCAACAACACTCACAGGTTCTTCTAACCTGAATTTGTGTTGATTAGTGATAATCTATACTTGGTGTTCCATTGTGACAAAAGACAAAGAGTTCCAGGATTATCACTACCAAAATAATCAACAGTTAAACAGAATTATATTGCACTTACCGCAACATGAAGTAGCTTCCTTATAGCTTTGTTATGTCCGGTACCACAATACGCCATTGCTATCGTGTACATGCCAGATCTTCTGAGAATGGGGTCCTTATCAGACATCAGTTGCTGAATAAGAGGATCAGCTTCTTCTAGCCGACCATACATTGTGAAAGATATACCCACTGCAAGACCCCGCAGAATCTTCTCATGCTGACTTTCTTGTGCGTACTGAAAATTTCAAGATATACAAAATGATGGAAGTTTTATTTTGGATTGAAACACTCACCCCAACCATATCTTCAATGGCAGAGGCATTTTTAGATCCCAACATAACCATACCCATGGCAATACCTGCTGCTTCTCCTGTGCATGCATCATCCTGATATAAATTAAACTTCAGCTGTTCATAAAGATCGTTTCTGTGGGTACCCATAGCTGCCAGACCCAAACCTAGGCATCCTCCATGCTTCACCATCTGAAAATCAATCACAGTTTACCCAATGGACTAGAGCCTAAGATATTGGCATCAAGATGTGGAATAATAATAATAATAATGTTTATTTATCACCCAAAACATCATACATAACAGAAAGGTTTTAATATTAAACAAATAAACATTTAGTTTTCCATAAAAGTTTGAAACTTGTACGTGGGCAGTACATATAAAAAAAAGGTAAACCCGCAAGATTTCCCGTCGCGAAGCTATAAGTAAGATATTAACATCATGGTAAGCAGTGTGATTTCTTAAACAAAAAATATGAAGGCCAACATAGGCGGTCTCTCTTTGTTTGGAAGATATGGGCCCCCAAAGTTCCAAATTGTTGCATTTTCAGATCCTTTTTTCCGCCTAAAAATCATCTCTCACTTCTCAAATCTAGTTCATGAATCATCTTTCAACCTTCAACCAACGAATAGCGACACTTTCTTTCAAGAATATTCATCATTTAAAGGAAGAAAAGTGAAAATATTAGACAACCACTTAACCTATATTTCTACGAAATACTTCTCAATGTTGAAGCGGAGCTTGGCAACAGCGTCTTTTCATCGCTGGCCAATGTATTATGACCGAAGAGTAGTTGCTGGCGGGAAATATGAAATAATGGACAGTTGAAGGATATGACTGTAAGGAAAATGCTTCTGTCACTGAAGAAGAGGTGGTTATTCCAACATCAAAACAAAATCATTGAGAATATTCGTTTAAGGTTTCACTCTCAATATTTTCGTTTGAACTTTCTTTCTATCCCCTTCAAAATAGGGAGGTTGTTATCTACGTCGTTTTTTTGTGTCTTTGAGATAGTCCCAGTTTAGAATGAGATTCAGGGTATTTCAATAAAATGTGTTATATAATAACCTCGATTTCATTGGAAATCTGGGAAGGGCACGACCTATCACATATGAAAAAAATGTACGTTGAAATATATATCAGGGTGTATTCTCATTCCATTACTATGTGTTTCAACCTTGTAGATTTCATTAGTAACGAATTCTCCTATTGGAAGATTTAGAGTATCGCAGTAAACAGAAAGAACTAAGAACATATTTCATTTTTCTCGCCAGCAATAATCTGTCATTCACGAATACGCACAATGGCACGATTCCGACCGATGAAATTCGCACCATTGCCAAACTTCACTTATAGACTGAGTCGAAATCAGAAAGAATAGAGGTTAAGTGGTAGTCCAGTAATTTCATTGTTTTTTCATTAAATATTGATTATTCTTGAAAAAAAGTGTTGCTTATTGTTGGTTGAAGGTTCAAAGGTGGTTTGTGAACTATACAGATGAAGTGAGAGATCGTTTTTATGGTGGAAAAAGGGACCTGAAGACGACTCATTTTGGAACTTTGGGGGCCCATATCTTCCAAATTATCCTATGTTCGATTTCACGTTTTTTATTTAGAAAAACACACTGCGTACAATGATGTAAATATCTTTTTAATATCTCGGCGACGGGAAATCTTGCGGGTTTACCAAAAAAAAAATACAAATTAAAAAAAAAAATGATAATGCTTAATCAAATCAATTTTTCATACACAGCTAGTTTCAAACGAAATTATTTCTATTTGTGAACGTATACCAGAACGATGTTGGCTTGCTTCGAATCCATTTTTTTTTATTTTCGTATTGAACGTTGGTTTGGCCTTAGTTTCTTTGATGTTCATTGGAAGTATATTGTAAAGTAAAGGTGCCAGGTAAGTATGCGATTTTAAACCAATAGTCTTCTTAGGTTTAGGTAAAGGGTTGTTGGGAGATCTCATATCCTTTCTATTTTTTGTAGGTGCATGTAGTTGATGTTGGTACATTAGAAGGGCACGGGCGTATAGTTGACGCACAGTAAACATGTTTGACAACTTGTACAGATTTTCTGTTGGGTAAGTAATCGGCTTATGGTACATAATTTTTAATACCCATTTTGGAGCTACTTCAATCCCTTTATAATGCAAGTCTGCTATCCCTCCCCATGATAGTATAGCATAATTCAAATGCGGCTCAACCAGTGCCTGATACACTCTTGTCATTTTGTCTTGCTCACATATGTGTCTTAAAGTTTTGAATTTACCTAGTACCGATCTTATTTTCTTGATTACAAGATAGGCTTGTTCATTCCATCGAAGGTGGCAGTCCATCATTATCCCTAAGTATTTGATAGATTCTGTACTCTGTATTTGAAAAGAATATCTGCTTGTTTTTATGCATAACGTATCAAATGGGGGTTTTCCTGTTGTAAGACTCGTAAATGACATAAATTTAGTTTTATCCATGTTAACTGTCAATTTTTGTCTTTCAAAAAATTCGACTATTCTAGCAAATTTTTCCTCAGTTTTTACTTTTAATTGGTTCCACGTCGGAATGAAATAGGTTCCGTGCAGCCAAACCAACCATAATATGTAGACACTTAGATTCCAAAGAAAGAGCAGACTCATAATGACAACAATGGTGGACAAGCTCAAAAACAGCCCAAAAGAGGAAATTAAAATACAGTAGAATCCGAGAATAAAGACATCTTTCATAACGACTGTCAGTTTTTAGCTGCGGAGGTGTAAATATCAGTTAGGTTTCATAGAGGTGTGCTGTGAAAACTTATTGGTAATATTAAATTCAAAAAAGTCTACTTGTTAAAGGCTATTATTATGTAAAGGTTAATACAGAAAAATCTGTATTTAATTGTTGTATCAATAGCCTTTAACAAGTAGACTTTTTTGAATTTAATATTTGAATGAAAACTTATAGTTTTCAAAGGTCAATATCAACTGTCATTTAATTTTTGAAGTTATAAAGATTTTGGAAAATGTTTTTTTACTGCATTTCATTTGTCAAGGAAAAAAGAAGTTTTAAGTAAAATCTGTGGCATTATTGTTTTCTATGCACAATTCTAACAAGCATGCGTATGGACTTAAATCTGGTTATTTCCGTTGATGTGAAATGTGGTTTGAAACACGTGGTAAGTTTTTGATATATAATATAGAATAAATGCTACTGATGATTCTAAATCGAAAGATAGAAGATGAAACACTGTGTCTAGTATTGTTTTTAGGTTGTATTTCATTTTTTTACCCTTTTCTAAAGTTTTTTACTTTGATCATTATATGCCAGTTGATATAATAATTTTGTCATTGAAGACGTAGTTCGTCGACGACATAAAAGTATATCGAAAGATATCAAATCAATATCGAAAGATATTATTATGTAAAGGTTAATACAGAAAAATCTGTATTTAATTGTTGTATCTTATTGGTAAAGTACGACTTCAGTTTCAGGGACCATCTGCTTATAGCATCCGGAAAAATTCTTTCCCAGCCAAGGGTTTGAACCTCAGACCTTTCGATCATTAGTTATAACCACCGAACACCATTATTTAGTGAGTTTCTATATTAATTTTTATCTGAATTGTTCCTGCTACCAAATTCAATTCAATTGTGTTTTTCCTTGTCCTCAACTATTTAACATAACTAACCAGGTTGATCAGCTTGAATTGAAATAAGATTGCATATTATGGCTATTTTAAATTTTTATTTGTATCAAATGAAGAATATTATGCATTTAAATTGAAGCAATTGTGAAATAATCAACAGAATCCACTTAATTGTTTTAAATAGTAGTATTGTTAAAAATAATAGCCATATATTTGTTACTCTGAACTTTTTGATATGTAATATTTTGGAAATCTAAGGTAAAATGCCGTTGAGATTCTGTTATTGTAAATAGACTTTGTACTGAAAGTATTTCACATTTAATTAATGAAACAATTGCTCACATACATAGTGTTCAATAACCTCACAAATGGGGGTTTTTCCTTTAAACAAAAATGCAGTAATTTTCATGAAAAACCTTCAGAACATCACATTTCAAACATATGATTTCAATATTATATTTTTAAAAAAATGTTTGATCACCCAAAACTGAAAAATAAAAATGGGGATTTGAATTTGAAGGGATTTGTCATGAGTGCCCGATATGGCAACGTCGAATTCAGCTTTCTCGGAAAGAGAGGGACGTCAAATGTGTTACTTTGCTCAGGAAAACAGAGATAGCTATACTTCGATCTGGTTAGAGTAGAAGACAACGACCAAGGAATAGAAAAAGAAGAGCACAGACTGTCATACTGTCATATTACTGAAAAATCGCAAACGGAAATTGTTTGACAAAGAACACGTGTGTAGCACAGAATAGGAATAAATATTTCATTATTCTACAGCAGAAAAAGCTATTCTACTAAACAACGTTGTCACTTCGTGCATGCCTGACAAATCCCAAACCCTAATTTTGAAACCCGATTTTGAATACTTTCTGAAGGTAATTTGGGAAAATGATGAATCAAACCCATAATAATTATGTTCAAATTTGCATTTGCAGTAACAACCCAAATTCAGGAAAAACCCCAATTCTACAGTAAAGGTAGGGATGTAAACTTGTATTGTTTCAACTATACTCTTTCCTTGGAACTTCAGTACAATATTTGGCCAACAATGGATAAAAAACATCTACTCCAGAAGCCAATTTTCAGTTGAAAAGTGCCAAGAATATTAAATAAAAAAACTGATACCCTATTTTCCCATTAAATCCGACTGAATTATAATGTGAAGTGTCTTTAAACCCCAAATTATTCACTTACCTCATTTTGAGCATCTTTCAATTGGGTGAGTAAATATTCTATTATGTTGTTACCATGGTTCGCATGGATCAGACCTAAGGCATAAAGACCACCACCTTCGGAGTACCCAGAGCTGGGACCGACCTCCTTTGGCAAGTAACTTTGCATCAGTGTAAGTGCTTCCTGTTCATGACCTCTATGTATAACACCTAACGAAGCTGTAGCTGTGAGTTTTGCCCAGTTAGTGGCTCTTGCTAACCATTCTAGATTATCCCTGAACAAAATTGTACTTTATAGAACGAATTCAGTCGCGCCAGTGTTGAGTTCACTAATGTAAGGAAAAAAAAGGACAGATAACTCACCTCAAAAATTGATCACTTGTCGTTCCACTATGCATAAAAGCATTAGCTATAACTGTAGCAGTATGGCAAATGCTTACTCTGACCGTTTCCTTAGTTTGTTTCAATATCAGTAAATCAGCATGATTAGAACGGATCAAAAATTGTAAATGAAGTTCAATAGACACTTCGCCAGAAAGAATGGTGTGTAACTTCTCAATTTTACCTTGATGCTCTTTTTCTGAATCACTCTGAAACAGAAATATTCAAATCATTTCTCAAACATCTTGAAATTGAATGATTTCATATTATATATGGTGAATATTGAAGTTTTGTCGTCTTGCAGATTATACTTGTTATTATATACTTAATTTGATCTTCTGAACATATATCTACAATCGAAACTTGGCGTTCTGCCTCGATTTATAGGTTATGAGCAAAGTTTCTAATATCATAAGAATAGCTAATAACATTCAGTTAGTACACAAATTAATCTTGGAACTATTAACAAAAATTAGCGTAGTTTTCTTTCAAATATACAGGGTGAGTCTTTGACCTTGCAGAATATTTCAACAGAAGATTCCTGAAGCCAAAAGAAACACTTTTTTCCTTACCACTTTTTCCGATTCGGCTTGGTTCGTAAGATACAGACTGTTGAAAATCCATAAAAAAATTTAAATTTCGATTATATCTCGCGAACGATCTCATCGAATGAGATGATTTTTGGAATATAGTTTTTTTATTGATACGATGAATGTTCCTGGATTACAAAATTTCATCTACATCCTCCAGTTTCTTCAATATGACCATAACATTTCATAAAAATACCAGAAATTCAAAGAATCCAACTCTTAAAAATAATTTGAATGCTATTCAACGAATTTTTGACCATTTTGGAAAGTAAAAGTATTCTTTATTTTTTTTCGTATGATGCGCCGTTTTCGAGTAATCTGAAATTCAAAAATACAAAATATCTGTGAAATTCCGAAAATTGGGTACTTTGGCTGAATGCAACTCTGTTCAAAAAGTTCACAGAATTCAATTTTTCCGCGTTGCCACGTCTAAAAGTTGAGAATGGAATCCTAGCATTTTTTATTTGGAATGATTTGTAAGCGGAGTAGCCGACTTTGGCCAATTCACAATGGACGTAACCGTAAGAATCCCGCAACTCGTGCGTAAAAATCAAAGAGGAAACTACAAAATTCATAAGTACCAAAATCTTCACAATAGGTTCAACTTTGCTTTTGACTTCCATAAGTCAAATGCAGTTCTATTCTTATTCCTTATGATTTCTGTTGTTTAATTCTTACATTTTATGTATAAGTAAATTTACGGTTAAGTTATGTCCATTGTAAATTGGCAATTAGTTCGAAAGTGGAGTAATATGAATAAGCTCACCTCAACTTCTACAATTTAAATTCTACTAATGTTCAAGCAACTTTCCACACCACTATCCATTCATGAAGCTTCCTTTTCAATTTCGAGCTAATTTGTGTAGTATAATTGATTAACTTTTCACTTTTCAATGATAATGGGGATTCTTACTGGTTTGAATGCAATCTTTCGGCTGACCCAAATTTCTTGAAATTATGTACAGAACTTTGATAGTATTTATTTTGAGGTATTCTTCAAATGCGCTTTCATAACATAACAACCCATGGTGGAAGAAAACCACCATGACATAGCCTTAAAACCACGGAGCCACAGATTTTTAGTTCAGTTCAGAATCATAGACTTTACAAGTGTATACACAGAATTAGCATATTATGTGTTGTTTGGTTTCGAAGAGTTCTTTCTTTCTGATCGTCAATCTGGCAACGTTTGTACGTTCATAGATAGATTAGGTACATGTGTTTTATTTGTTTATGAAAATGAAAGTTTGAATGGGTTATGTCTGAATCTGATAATTCGTGGCGAAAATGAAATGAACAAAGAAAATTAATAACTACAAATGGAAGATGAATCTCAAAGCTAATATGAGTGATAGCTAGATGAATTCCTCATTATCGAAAATGGAACCAAGAGAAGAATATTCAACTTTTATCGCCCACGAAATTTGGAATACCTAACTTGTTTATTGTACTATAAATAAAACTTTTTTCAGCAACTGGAATGTAAAAAGTAAGTTGACGCTTGTTTTCATAACAGAGTTGCTTATTTCGAAGATTTGAATGGTATATCATAGGCTTGGAAAAACTTCAGTGTTCAGGTTTCCAGGGGCGGCTAGCCTATTATAAAAATTTATAATGCCTATATATTTTTATCTAGACCGAATCGGAAAAAATGGTAGAGGACAAATGTGTTTCTTTCAGCTTCAGGAATCTTCTGTTAAAATATTCTGCAAGGTCAAAGACTCACCCTGTATAGTTTGCCAATATCACAATTTCATCGCTATCAATCCAGACTAATTGGATGCGTTTGTATTTTTATCGAACTGATTAAACACTGTATCTCCCTCTCTGTCTTCTCATGTTCTCCAGCCAAGAAGAGGAGATAGGAGTTAATCGATTTATCATTTTGATGAAAATAAAAACTCACCCATTTGCTTAAGTCCTAGCTAAGTTAAATTCAGAACAGTGGCATTAAATTTTATCTATTTATTTGGATTAGGAAATCCTCGATAGGTCTGTTTCAGGTATTTTTTCCATATTGCAATCGAATATTCAATCCATAAGATGACTGAAAAAATTCAAGCATCCTCAAAATTTCAATTTTCAATGAGAAAACGGTCTTCAAAATTTTGTACGTTTCGTAACATATTGGGTTGTATCCACTCTGTCTCACTGTCATCGTTGGCTGTATCGAGCGAATAATCATACTGTGACGTGTGACGTAGGAGGCGATCTACTGCGTTCCACCCACTTTGAACTTACGTCTCTGATTTACAATTTTTAATACCGAATTATTCAAAACTCGCGGATCATTCAGGTGTGTGATAGCACACAATAAGGTTGTTTTTTTTCATCCAAATAGAATTAAAAAAAAAACAGAAATCTGATCATTCATGTTACATGCAGGAGACTAATCACTTAATACGTCAATGGCAAATTAAACTTGTTATCAAATTCAAATTCCTTAAAATTACAGGAAAAAATGGTGCAAATTATTGGACACTGAAAATTTCTGTTTTCTATCAATGAGGCCAAAAATTTTAAATGGTTCCAATCAGTCTGGAGAAATGAACCAACCAGTTCTGTTTTTATGAAATACTGATCGAATTACTCACCAAATTGTCTACTGATTTTTCCTCTTTGACATCTGGTTTGGGTTCTTCTCCCTCTGTCAGAACAATCACCCGTTGTGGAACTACATCCACAACCTTGGGCTTGAATTTTTCCTCAAGAAGGGTTGGTATGGGTGCTGTCGATCTGAGCGCTGTTAAAACTTGCTCCAAAAACTGCTGAGTGGCTGATTCATACAAATCAAAGGCTATTTGATATGCCATCAATTGACTTTCTTCATCTGCTTGGACTAATTTATCGAGAATCTCAGCAACAGAAAGTGGATCTTCGAGGAATATAAGACATTGACACATATTTACATAATCTGGATTTGGAAGTCCTCTGTATAATAATACCAATGTTCTTAATACTGTGTTTCTGAATCCCCTGTTCTGGATGAGGCTCATTACAACCTGCAATTCGATTGGGCATTAAAAATGCTATCACATTTTGAAGAATATTTCTCGAAGATTCAATATACAGAGTGTAACAGCCAAATGGAATAAATTCGATAACGAATAAATGAGGGGGTGTTAGGAAAAACGCTCGGAGACGTCAATTTGTAATTTTAAATGCGCATAGTTTTCAAGAAAATAAAATTATATAGGGTGTTCCATGCGACCGTGGCCAATACCAACTTTCTCATTTCAAATGTAACCCCCTGTATATTATTTATTTTTTGGATTCTTCAGAAAATTCTAGACATAATTCATGTACAATGTCTTATACCTATCTTCAACTTTTTCGGAAAAATTAAGTGTTTTCAGAAATGTTGAGTAACGTTAGAAGACAATTCTACACCAGATTAACATGTTGCCAACACGTTCGCGGCGAGCATTTTGAACATTTCCTACATTGATATTTATGTTTTTTTTTGTTTTTTTTTTAATTATTAAGAAATAATCAGTATTACTTATTAGGTTTTAAGTGTAATGTACCGAATTTGTGAAATAAAATAATTTTTATTTAAAACGTTGATTTTTGCACTAATCTGAAAACACTTAATATTTCCGAAATAGTTAAAGATAGGTATAGGACATTGTGCATGAATTGTGTCTAGAATTCTCTGAAGAATCCTAAAAATAAATAATATACAGGGGGTTGCATTTGAAATAAGAAAGTTGGTTTTAGCCACGGTCACATGGAACACCCTATATAATATTATTTCCTTGAAAAATATGCGCATTTAAAATTACAAATCGACGTATCCGAGCGTTTTTCCCAACACGCCCTCTTTTATTCGTTATCGAATTTATTCCATTTGGCTGTTACACTCTGTAGACAAGAATGGTGAAAAATTCACTTTCAAGGATATCAGGATAGACTAGACCCTAGCATTTTTGATCCACTTGATGAAATAATTTAATCTAAGTGCCAGGAAATAAGTGTGATTTCATCATTATAAAATTTGGCCCCTTGTGAACACAATAAGCTATTTTCTGAGTACATTGAAATTCAAATTCTCAAAGTACGACATTCGGGAATAGGCCTATTTAATTCAACATTCAGAGGTCATAAAATAAAAACCGTAATAGATCAGGAAAAAGTTATTTCAAATTTGTATCCTGCACTCATGTGCAGGATACCAATATATCATTTTTGAATTTGTGCCAAAAATAAGAACCATTTGCATAGTGCCCTAGAGCAGAAACTGTCAACTAGACAAATCCATAAACTACCTAAAGCTACTTTTTGTGCTAGGGAGATTCGGGTATTTGGGTAATCGGAGATTCTTTCCTATTGGCCGACAACGATCACGTGATCGTCGTCAGCCAATAGGGTGAATGTCTCGAACAATAGGATGAATCCCCGATTATCCAAATACCCGAATCTCCCTAGCACAAAAGGCCCCTTAATAGTTGAGTTCCGATATTCCTGGCCAGTACTTGTCAGTAAATTTAGACAGTCGATTTTACTGGCACTGCTTAAGTAATTCTTCATATCAGTACGAAGCATTTTGAAATTACTGATACTGGCCAGTACTGATTGGAAATATCGGATTGCAACAAATATATTCACAATGTTTCAAATAATACACTAGAATCGATATTTTATCCTTCACTTTTTTCTGGAGATATGTCACTCAAAGTTGGAATATGAGCAAAAATCCGCCCTATTTTTGATTGACAAGGATTTCTAGTGAGAATTAACATATTCTCTTGGTATCAAATGAAGACTTATGTAGTTTTCTGTGAAGCATAAAAATAATGATTTTTCTAGGTTTTATGGTAATTATTGAACTCAGCTTACTTGAAATGCATAACTGAGCATGCCAGTAATATCTTCAGCTTGGGTAATGGATGCAGTAAAAATGTCCATTCTTCTGGTTTCCAAAGCTAGACCCATAGCCTGACGATTCTGTCCATCATCCAGACATCTTTGAAACATCCTATTTACAATTGCCTCAAGTCTTGGATCAATTGGCTTTGCATCTTGAGAACCTTCAGCAAGAATAATTCTCTGCTGGGTATAATAATCGATACACTTGGCTAAAAAATACAATAGTTGCATTAATAACCTGGATATTAAAAGATCCCGGCATACAAAATTATTTATTTCATGTTTTCATTGATTTTACACCTAAACATAAGCAATTTCTGGTATTCATATTGATTAGTTCTACAACCCTGGTTCAGAACTCAGCAATCAAAGTCAGTACTTACCAAGAAGTGTTTCAACATATTCTGTTCTTGCATTGACATCAAAAAGATCACCAGCTCCAAGTGCATATGTTAGCGAATCCTCAAAAGATCCCAAGTGATAATAAACCTTACTAGCAACTAAAGCAGCAAGCTGATGTTGTTGAAACACCTTATCTTCATGAAGTATTTCACTGAAACAACAAAATACAATCGGATACCTACTCTGAATGTTTCAATGCCAGTTATTTTCTTTCTTCAGCATATAAAATAGGTTGTACAGATTAGGACAAGGTAATGAAATGATCAGGAGTACTGGAGCCAATAAGCCAGTGAAAAATATAATATATCATACACTACACAAAACAGAATAAGTTTCCTGGTAAGTGAAGTGCCCATCCAGTATCGTGTTAGTGTAGAATAGTCATGTAGCATATCTTTGTTGTTGATTCACTGACTTCTGACTTGCTTCTTGCTAATGAATAATGTCAATATGTTTTATGGTCTATAATATAAATCAACTGGCGTGTTTCTCAATTAACCAAAAAGGTGTGGTTAAGGTGTAGTACGGTGAACATAGAACCCAAATAGTGGATATGCGGTACATGCTTAACTCTAAATGTGGCATTAACATCATTTAACCAATTGTAGAAAAACCAGTTGGTTTGGTGTATCCTCCACTCTTCCACCACAACAAATTGATAAATGAAAAAACTATACCCATTTGTAGTTGTATATTTCAAATACATGAATCCTTGAAATATAGGTTTGTTTTTTGAATCAATCTATATTATAAATTTCATGATCCCCTCAAAGATTAATCCAAAAAAAACATAAAATTTCTCATAGGATAAGAGGCGGTCTGTTCCACTTTCAAAGTAGATTTCTGTTTCGTGTTTCCCCAATCGAGAACGCCTATATTGAGGCAATGATATTAGTTGAATTCTACATTCTTACCAAGGAAATTGTTCCAGTAAAACCATTGTTTTAAAGAATATTACCATACTTACATTTTTTCGATTGCTTCAGATATTTCAGGCCAAAATTCATCAACTATAGTATCAAGTTTTTTCAAAGCAAATACCTTGAGCTCCGGACGGGGCTCCTCTAAAAGAGAGATCACCCCCGCTGAAAATCAAATGAAAATCAATCAACAATGGACTTGGAAAACAGAAAATTATTTTCAAATAGCATCACCCTAATTGGCATGAAAATCTCTAACTTTTTCCTGGAGGTATTTTTCTCAAAATTTGAAATGACTTGCAAGTTTCACGAGTATCCATCCATTCCTATGGAAAAGTATATATTCACCTGCGGATGTAATATTCATGTTTTGAATTCACTACTCTATGTAGAACTAGTTTTTATTATATGTTCCAACTGCACTCCACCAATTCTAATAAGATAGTTTTTTTGTTGATGCAATTTTAGAACTCGGCTTGTTTGGTTAGATTCAGTGACATGTCATTTTCAGCTTGCAGAAGGAACGACAGATGAATATGTCATAGAACATAGATGAACTAACACAGACAGATAAAGCTGAGCGTTCACTAGGGATATTCGTTTGTACTACTGGATGAAACTTGAAAATTCTCGACTACAAAAAGAAAAATCGCGCGTATAAACTGACGGCAATTTCTTTAAGTTTTAAGGCTCGTACTCATGGACGCGTCAAAAAATAAAAATCGCGCGATTTTTACGCTCAATGTCAGTAATTCGTGGCTGACATCTGTCATTGAGAAAACGCGCGATTGTTCGAGAAATATCACTTTTCAAATTGTATGAATTTATTTCAGCGTGGATCTGGTTCTTCAGCAAGTATAGTAATTGTTTTTATACCTATATTTTTCAAGGGATTGATTGAATTAATAGACGCTTTTGATTTATTGGGCATGCACATAGCTATCGAATAAATTGTTTTTGCTGAAGTCAGTTTGTTCTGCAGAAACGATTATTTCAGATAGCTAAATCAATTTAATAATTTATCATATGAAAAGACATTTTATTTTCGTCTTGATGTTGGAAAGACATTACATTACATGCATATTGCAAACTGCGATAAATATATCGTCACCATATGATTGCAATTGAGTACATAAATACATAATTCCTTCAAAACGATAATAGTTGAAGATATTCTCTTCAATATACCTATATGTCCTCATCCATTGTATTAACAAGTACCTATAATCGTGACAGACGGGTATAAACAATCTCTTGAATGTTTTGAGTATCCCGCCATTTTCTTGAAGTTCAACTACAAAAAAGGGATCGCGCGATTTTCGCGGGAGAGCATTTGACAACTCAAATGTCATCGCTTGAGCGACAAAGGCGTCCATCAGTTTGCGCCTTCATTAGTTTGGCCATTATTCAAGGAGAAGAGTCTCCTCGAACAAGGATTTGTTGAAAAAACATGCGATGTATTCTGTTATCGCGTCCATGGGTAGGGGCCTTTAATAGCATAGATTACGTTGTAGATCCAAAGTTACAAGACTCTGGTAGTCCCATTATTTGCTATATTTCTGTAGTATCTACTCCTGTCGTGGATGTCGCGCCTGTCGCAGCAAGATAACCTCTGAAAATATCAAATGTCAAAACAAAACTAGTTTATTATCCGTGACTGTGAGTGTGAGCTGAAGTAATTCACAAGATATAGAATTCCAAGGACTGTTGATTTAATGAATCTAAAACTGTAGACCTACAATTGTATTGCTTGTAAAAATCTCTGCAGGAATAGTTATGGTTATACTCATTCAAATGAACAACTTAAAACTAATCTCTTAATAATCTTGAGACTATTTTATCATGGCACATACAACACACAGTGCACCTCTATCTCAGATTCTAAAATCGAAGTCTGAACTTGAGGATGAACCTAAGAAAAAATCCAGGGAAGATTGGAGAAAAGCTAAAGAATTAGAGGAGGCTAGAAAGGCTGGTACAGCCCCAGCAGCAGTCGATGAAGAAGGTAAAGACATCAACCCTCATATTCCTCAGTATATTTCATCAGCTCCATGGTATTATGGCACCAGTGGGCCGACTTTGAAACATCAAAGACCCCAAGAAGAGAAGCAAAAATCATTCTCGGACATAGATGAATGGTATAAAAGAGGAGTTGATACCTCTAAAGTTGTAACAAAATTCCGAAAAGGAGCATGTGAAAACTGCGGGGCTATGACACATAAAAAAAAAGAATGTATGGAAAGGCCCAGAAAAGTTGGAGCAAAATACACAAATGCGAAAATAGCTCCCGATGAATTCATTCAAAATAACTTGCTACTAAGTTATGATGGTAAAAGAGATCGATGGAGTGGATATGAGCCATCAGAACATAAAGCTGTTATTGAAGAATTCCAAAAAGTTGAAGAGGCTAAAAGGCAACTGAAAGCTGATAAGTTGAATGCTGGAGAAGATTCTGACGAAGAAAAAGATGAAGATAAATATGTTGATGAAATTGATATGCCAGGTACAAAAGTTGATAGTAAACAGAGAATCACAGTACGTAATTTGAGGATTCGGGAAGATACTGCAAAGTATTTGAGGAATTTAGATCCTAATTCAGCTTTTTATGATCCCAAAACTAGGTCTATGAGGGAAAATCCAAATCCAGGAAGGGATGATGTATATGCTGGAGAAAATTTTGTTAAATTCTCAGGAGATACTCAGAAACACTCAACGGCACAATTATTTGCTTGGGAAGCTTATGAGAAAGGGGTAGATGTGCATCTTCTAGCAGAACCTACAAAATTAGAACTTCTGCAAAAAGAATATGATAAGAAAAAAGATCAGTTCAAAAGTCAAGTACATAAAAGTGTTTTGGAAAAGTATGGTGGTGAGGAACATCTAGAAGCACCCCCTAAAGCCCTACTGCTTGCACAAACTGAAGATTATATAGAATACTCAAGGTCTGGAAAAGTGATCAAAGGTCAAGAGAAAGAAGATATCAAGTCTAAATATGAAGAAGACGTTTACATAAATAACCATACCTCTGTATGGGGTTCCTATTGGATTAGTGGACAATGGGGATATAAATGTTGTAAATCATTCATCAAAAATTCGTATTGCCTTGGTGAATCGAATATACCAACTCCTATACAAACCATAGAGTATGAACCTGACAATGAAGTTGCCGAAGCTGATTCGAGTGACGCCTCTAGTGATTCATCCTCAGAAGATGAATCTAAGAAAAAGAAGAAAGAGAAGAAGAAACAAAAGAAAAAAAAGCAGAAGGAATCAAAGAAAAAGAAGAATAAAGAAGTCACTAAGGAAGAGAAACTCAAAAAAGCTCTCAAAGCTGAGGAAGAACATCAAGCTAAAGTCAAGGAATTATTATCGATGGATGAAAGGAAACGGCCATATAACAGTATGTATGAAGCAAAGGAGCCGACAGAGGAAGAAATGGAGGCATATCGTCTAAAGAGGAGGAGAGATGAAGATCCAATGAATCAGTTTTTATGAAAAAGTAATGAAGAAGAGGGAGGCTAGTTCTACAATTCTATAATCAGAATTAGAATGCCAAATTGAAACCTTTGTATTAAAACTATTACTTAATATGAAATTTTGTTTTATTTAGGGTCGGTATTATAAACTTTAACTGGAAGTTTTATAATACCGGCCCTTAAAATACCATGGCAAGAAATTTCAGTTGCTTTGGAGGGAAAATTAAAAATAAAATTCATTAAGAAGATACATCATATTGTGGATCAGTGTATTCAATGAGAAATTGAAAGTTTCAAGTAATTAATAGTATTTTTCCAATAGAGATGAAACAAGTTCAAATATGAATGAAATGATGGGCTTGTTAGACATTAATATTGGTTAAAAAATTGGGTACCTAGGATGAATTTGATATAGGTTTTTCATTAATATATCGATTGATTTGCAGTTGTACAAAATTATGTGCTCAATATACAGCAGAATTGTCCAAATAATTTAGCAATTTTATTTCACATTTTACTTTCCCAAAATAAATAAGCTATATACTATATATATAAAAAATTTAATTGAATATACGAAACCATTTTTGTATTTAATCGTACGTACAATAAAAATTAACAATGCATTAAAACAATTATTAGCTAAATGTGTAATTAATACAATTGATAAAAAAATTTACAAATCATGTTATTGAGGCTGCGACTTCATAAAGTGATCAGACAAAAGTCCTTCATCGGCGTAACCCGCTATTTCTTGTGGAATAACTGCACTTTCCTCTATGCTGGTGCAGGGGCGACACATACAGTTCAGGGGAGCTTTTGTGGTAACCTTAAACAGGAAAAATCAGTTGATTTACCTAAATTATGTTTATTCATTTTTAGCATCTGAATCTATCAAAAATTTTACCTGAATTTATATTCACCCAAGATACGAAGAAAGGAGTTTTTGTGTAACATCATATTGACCGTATCTTACTATCTTGTCTTCGATATTGACCGAATTAAGGACTCTAAAAACAAACGCGGCTACGGTGGCGATTAGGAAACGGTAGCGATCTGATCAACCCAAACACGCAAATATATGAAAATACATGTGTTTGAGTTGATTCAGATCGCAGCGCTACTGCTTGATCGCGACCGCGTTTATTTGTGAAGTCCTTCAAATTTGACCCAGAAACGAAAAATACTTTGTTACGGGCCTGTCCAAATGATGCCGATTTTCTTAGCTAACCTAATTGGAACTGTCAACAAGTTGATTTTCTGTGATTTTGATTTGTATTTTGTATTTATGTTCTGATTGTTGTGGTTGGATTTCATGGTTCGTTCTTGAAATTCATAATTCATGGATATGGAAATTATTCATTAATTGATTTATGTATATATAATAAGAAAACATTGAGTAGTGTTTATTGTGCATTAATCATATTGATTGAGTGGACTTCCTTCAATATTCGCTAACTGAGTTGTTAACGTTCAATAATCTGTAATATTGGAGTGTACTGCATACCTTTAAGAATTTTCGCTCTCCTGGCTTAGCCTTCGGACAGAATAGAGAAACTGAGGCTTCTCTTTCACCAGATTCTTGGCAACACATGCAAGAACGCTCCATTTGCCATATTTTACTTCCAGAAACCTGAAAAAAGTAAGTTTAAGCGCACTTTGCTTTTCAATTTTTATTTAGTCTATAGTTAATTCTCTCTATGCCAATTGAAAAAAAGTATAGGTATATATCACCTAAATAATTAATATTTGTGAAGCTGTATTCAAGACATTCAATGTACCCCTACAGCAATCAAGTATTTTTATAGAATAGAATAGCACAGATGTGAAAACAATCCTGTTTTCAGCTGGCTGGATTATAGATAACATTTTGCTATCATACATAGTTTATTTCCTCACCTGAAGGTATGAACCGCATCTTCCAATACATGCGAAACTTGGAATTGGTTTGGGAACACAACCGGGGTACTGTAGAACATGGATTACTGGAGTTACTTCACACAAATCAGTTTTGCTAGCTGCAGCTACTTCATATTGTATATATCTTGGATCTATACACATACTTCCTATCAATAGGAGCACAATGGATTTGCAGAAAAGGTTGCATGATGCTGAAAAATAACATTGCTATGTTGGATTTCTTCAATGGTTATTAGGAGAAAGAAAAATTCATGTTCATACAGAGTTAGACACAAAAGTCATATATTCTCCAACCTCCTGTTCCTAAAAGCAAAATAGTCTTTACTATAGCTGTGAACTATGGACACTGAATGAGAAAACTATGCGCTATTACTCTCGACAAATCTATAATTCCAGAGTTTTATCAACTAATGCATGAGAGTGTACAGCTTGCAGACTCTAACCCTTATTGAAAGTTTACGTATAATTATTTTATGGCAATTACCAACAAATTATTTCCAATTCTCTGTTCCAAACATCTTGTGAGATCTCAATAAAATTTTGTACTCCTTATTTTGGAGTCACTGCTAAAATTATCAAAATTCAGGTGTCTGACAGGCCTTAGGTATCGAATGTCCTTCATGAAGACAGTTGTTACTGTAACATTGCGCCATCCTAGGCAAAGCACTATTAATTTGTCAAGCCAACAGTGATGAAGTCTGGATTAGAACCATGGACTTTTCGATTACGAGTCCTAAGCTTCGCCCACTGAGCTACTGATACAATCTGACTTTTGAAGGAAAATCCCTACAGACATTTTCTGGACTGGAAGCCTTTATTTCTTGGTGAATTTAGGTAATGGCGAAATCCACGTGAAGGTTTACGAGTTAGCGCAGTCATATATTTTGTTTCCTCGAAAAGTACTGATCTCATATCAATTCGAAACTTGTTGAGATTTCACCCTAATAGGTTATGTATTGTTGGAAGTATTGTGAAAATGAAATAATGAATGAGGTAATGAGTAATGAATTTCAATCCGTGTGAATGTTTTTTTAAATACCTACTCAAAAACAAAATTCAGATAGGGTATATCTCAGCAATCATTTGGTGAATTTAACCCATTCTAAAATTCGGCCTTCTTCTCTTGATGTAACACGAATTATCATATTTTTATATTTTACCCAATCTTTTACCATACAAGATAATAATGTAAGCTACACACATTTTCACAATCTACGAATTTTGAATAATTCGGTATTAGAACTGATAAATTCCAGACGTAGATTCAATTTGAGTGGAACGCCACACGTTACAAATCGATTCATTGCTCGATACCGACGCTGTCTGTATAGTGAAAGATACACGAGAATAGTGAAAGAAAGAGTGGATATGACAATTACGTCGGAACGCCGCGAAATTACCTTCTTTTTTTGGTGATCGAATTTTTTCAGTATTCTTCTGGAAAGAATATTCGATTCCAATGATAAAAAACACATGCTTGAGACTTATTGAGCTCCCAACCTGCTCAACACACATGAAGTCCCTGAGTTAATTTTTCTGTAAATAATCGTGTTTACTAACGGCCGTTAGGCCTACAATCTCAACCGAATCAGCGCAATAAAATTTTATTTTATACTATTTTAAGGAGGTACCTGTCGTGAGTTCGTAGATTTTATTTAACATAACTATAAGATACTGAAACAATTCACTTCAGCTAGGCAACTCAACTCATTTTGTTCGTCGTGTGCGTTCTTTTATAAATTCGCCAAGTGGTGTTTAGAAGATGTTGTGAAGATTTTTATGGGAAAATTGTGTAAAGTTACCTCCTGCTGAGCAAGTAAGTGCTTGAACATATCGGGGTCTCGTGCGATTCAATGAAAAGGTTGTTTTCCAGTAAATGACATGTGTTTTAAAGTGGCATATAAGTGAGAAACATTTTCATGGTTATTTCTCGATTAGCACTCTCATCGGAGCTTCAAACGTATATAAATATATAATATTTCCTGATTATACTCGGATTGCTTATTAAAGTTTTACCTCTAAAAGCATCTTACACGAATTATCATATTTTTGATTTTCTCATTATATTTCGGCACAAAATCATAATGTATGCTATCGCTCACTTTTACAAATTGCGAATTTTGAATAATTCTTTATTGATATTTCACGTTCGATACAGCCGACGCTGTCCATTGGCTTGCTAGAAAGAAAGGTACACGAGAGGAGGGTAGATATACTCCATTCACTTTCACAAACTATCCCGGTTCGCCATGATTTACGTCTATCAAGTTTTTTTACTTAACACTGAAGCAGGTTGGCACTCGGGAAATATCGGCAATATCAAAATAATTCTCAGCGACGTTGCCAAATGCCAGTGCAAATTTCTACTCTCAATCTCACAATAATCATCACGCTTGGAAACTGAAAATGCCGAAGGTAGTTTTGAAGAAGCAGGGACGAAGTATCAGGAAGGGCTATGTAGAATTGAAATCTGCTTTGTAAATTGAGTTAGTTCTTTTGAGGTGGCACGGGTTTTGTAGTACTACTACATTTTCATACTGGAGTATTTCAAATTGTGCAATAAGGTATTTAAATTACTTATTTCTTGAGAATTTCGAAAAGTAAACAATTCCATGGGTTTGTCTGTTCGTGTAGGGTTATTGGAGTACTTTTATTTTTTTCGAATGAACTATTACAGAGTAACGAACTTGTCTATCCATTACTTTTCAGTAACATTTCAACACTCGTTTCTTGATTTCCGTTCAAGAAAATGGCATAACCGAATCTTTCAACCATGTTTATATACGTGAAATATTTCCAGTATTAACAGAGAAAAAAGTGTCTTCAACATTCGCCTGGTCTTTGGAATTATTGAATTCACATAGTTCATTATTTTCTCAAAGTAAATTCACATTATGAAAGCACGTAATTACTACGACCTCTATGTAGAGAGGACAATGAGGTGTAGTTATCTGACAGGAAAATGACTATAACCTTATATTTTCAAAATATACACAGTGAAATGTGTCAGAATGTCATGGCCAACCGGGATAGTTTATAAAAGTGAATGGAGTATATAACCCGATACATCAAGGAACCGGAATAAGGCACGACGTTTCGACCGTTTAAACTATAAATATGTGGAGCCATGACATTCTGACACATTTCACCGTGTATATCTTGAAACTACGCAACGTTGTCCTTTCTATAGAAAGGTCGTAGTAATTACGTATTTATCAGAATGTTTATTTACTTTGGGAAAATAATGAATTAAATAAGACCTGACGAATGTTGAAGAAACTTTTTTCTTTGTTAATACTGGAAATATTTCAATATATAAACATGGTTGAAAGCCGGGTCCAGATAGGTGTAATGCGAACAGCGGATGCAATAAATCACAGGGAGTTTTATGGTTCGTGACAGCGTTCTTTCTGCTCTGTCAGGACTCAGTTTTCAACCTGAACGATGCATTTGAATGTATTATTCGAGGCTGAGCTCGAATGCCGTCCACACTATTGGCTTAGTCGTTTATCAAATTTTATTGCATTCGCTGTTCGGATTACACTCATCTGGACCTAGCCTAAAATAGAGATATGGAACACCGCGCTCTTGTTGCGAGATTCTAAATATATTAAGAGCGAACAATACCTCGACTATAACGGGGTGACTCCTGAAGGCCAGAGTTCGTTTTTTCAAAAAAAAATGTTGGTCCAAATGTTTGCAAAAAATTGTAAGAATGCGCATGTTATAGGGGAACAGCGTGCTATCGTTTTGTACAAATGTCTATAATTTTCGATCATTGAGCCGAAAATGGTCTCAAACTACTAGATTGGACTCAGTGATGCGAATCCGGTGTCAAAATCGATTCTGTCCGGCCGGCCGTGGACACGATAACTGTCGAACGAAGTGAGATAGCAACTCGAACCTTTCAGGGTAGGTCGCGCATTGGAATGCCACGGTTGGGTTCGTTGATGGGCCAAATCGGTCGAAAAGTTTCGGATTTAACGCCACTTGAAATTTTGAAGTTATTTATTTTTTATTCCAGAAACTACTCGAGCGATTGGATTCAAACTTGGCAATTAGGTGGAGTATAAGGACGCGCAACTTTGAGCTGAATTTTGTCAGGATCATACTGTCAGTAAATTCAAAAAAAAAAAAATTTCCAAAAAACTTTTTTTTTCGAAGCCCGTTTATTATATTCAGAAGAATATTCCACTTGAACTTTGAGCTTCATATTTCATAGCAGTGTACCAAATTTCAGTTCGATACGTTTTCAAGTTTCGGAGATATCGGGAAAAAATATGTCAAAATTCGAGGATTGTTCTCGATATCGTTGCTTTTTTCGTTATAACTCGAAAAATACTGATTCAATCCTGATAAAACTTCGCAGCTAGTTTGAAGATGCTAAAACACAACTTTATTTCGTGATGATCATGTCATTAGAACAATTTGAAAAAAAATATCTGTGATTTTCTTATCATATCATACTCATTAAATTCTGTATGAACCTGCGAACTGTAATTTTTCGATGAAGAACTGGATTTCAATTAGATCTGATCTGTATTTTTTGAAATATTGGGAAAATATTAGGTGCGCAACTAAGTTCTCGCTGCTTTTTCGATGAAAATATAACTTTATTATAAAAAAATGGTTACAAATGAATCATTCAAAGTATTGCCCATCGCTAGACACAACTTTTTCCCATCTTTCTGGTAGAGCTCGAATACCTTGACGCCAGAAGTGTTCGTCTTTTGAGGCTATCCACGAATCAAGCCATTTTTTGATGTCTTCATATGAGTGGAACTGTTGATCAGCCAGGCCATGTGCCATCGAACGGAACAAGTAAAAATCGGACGGCGCAATATCTGGGGAATATGGCGGGTGGGGTAGAACTTCCCATTTGAGCGTGCCCAAGTAGGTTTTAACAGGTTTGGCAACGTGAGGCCGAGCGTTGTCATGCAGTAAAATCACTTTTTCGTGCCTTTGCTCGTATTGTGGCCGTTTTTCGCGCAGTGCTCGGCTCAATCTCATCAATTGAGTTCGATAACGTTCCCCAGTGATGGTTTCGCTCGGTTTCAACAGCTCATAATAAATAACACCGACCTGGTCCCACCAAATGCACAGCATAACCTTCGCAGCGTGAATGTTCGGCCGAGCCGACGACGTAGAAGCATGCCCGGGTAGTCCCCAAGATTTTCTCCTCTTTGGGTTGCTGTAATGAATCCATTTTTCATCACCCGTCACGATGCGATGAAGAAAACCCTTCCTTTCTTGCCGCTGGAGCAGTTGTTCACAGGCGAAAAAACGACGCTCAACGTCTCTTGGCTTCAACTCATAAGGAACCCAAGTTCCTTGCTTCTGAATCATCCCCAATGCATGCAATCGCTTGGAAATGGCTTGACGGGTAACTCCTAATTCTGCAGCAAGCTCTTCTTGAGTTTGGCACGAATCCTCATCGAGCAATGCCTCCAATTCAGCGTCTTCGAAGGTTTTGGGTCTTCCTTCACGTGGACGGTCGTCAACATCGAAATCACCGTCTTTGAAGCGACGGAACCAATCACGGCATGTTGTTTCGCTTAGAGCAGCGTTTCCGTACACTTTTTGGAGCTCTCGATGCGCTTGAGCTGCCGTTTTTTTCGAATGAAAAAAAAAAATCAACACTTCCCGCAAATGACGATTGTTTGGCACGAAATTCGACATTTTCACTTAACCAGAAGTATATAATGCGAAAACAAAATCACTTATGTGTCGCGGCGGTTTGTTTACCATATGTCTAAGCTTGGTTCATGACGTTTTGGATATGTCAAAATCGACTAGCTCTTACTGCTAGAGCCATCTACTGACAAACAGCGAGAACTTAGTTGCGCACCTAATAACATTTTGAATGGGTAACACACAATAACTTCCGGAAGAAACTACTTAGAAACTCGATATTTGTAAAGTAGGTTTGGGGCTTGATTACGAAGGTCGAATTCGTGAATGCGTAAAATCCGCCCAATGATTTCCTAGATATACCCATTCAAAATTTTATTTCTCCAATATTTCCAAAAATACAGATTAGATCGAATTGAAATCCAGTAATTTATCGAAAAAAATCTAGAAATGCACTGCCGTGAAGGCAGCAGCTTTTGCGCGCATGTTCAAATTCGTTGCCGAAGCGGTCATCTACATAGAACATGCGCGCAAAAGCTGCTGCTTTCACGGCAGTGCTTTTCTAGATTTTTTTATTCAAGAATTCTTGGGAAAATAAAAACTGAAATGGAGTGAAAATGGAAAATAACTAACATTGCGTATTCTCACGAAATAATTGAGTATATCCCAAAATATAATTTTCAAAAAATACTCACTGAAGCCTGCAGAACGACACTCTGTTTTCTCCTATTAACGTCGAAATTTCTCCGAATGCTAATATTTCACGTGGCTATTGGCAACGTTGAAGCATGTAGACCGCGTCCAGGTGCCTGACCTTGAGATATTAACGAGTTTTAATGAAACTTAAATGTGGCTGTGTTGCCTTGCCGTCATTTAGCACCAAGTGGTATTGTTTGCTCTTAAGGAACTGAAAATCATCCAGATATAATGGTGCTATTCTCTAATCGACATTTTGCGTTCTTGGTTCATATCGATACAGTAACCCACTATTTTTGAGTTTCGCCCTCTTATCACGACAAAACTGACATGATATTGAAAATATTTTTCCATTTGTGTATATCAATTGTATAATTTTTTTCCCTAGATGAGATTATCTAATGGAAGGTGGTGCTGCAAAACCTAAACACTCACGAAAGACACCTAAAAAGACGCCAAGGCCTTCTAACACCAATTTATGTTCTCAAGAACTCAAGGATAAAGAAGCAGCCCTGAGAAAAGAATTATCTGATCTGAATCACCAAATAGAAATATTGAATAAGGAGGGTGTCACCACGGATGTTTCCGAACAAATGAAAGCTTTACATGACTATAACGAGACAAGAGATATTGCATCAATTGTACTGAATTATTTATCAAATGCTACAAATGAGTCAATTGTGGAACTTCACAAAAAATATGATCTGCCCTTAGAGGAATAAGGGTAAGTGTAAAATTATAAGTTGTAGTTAAGAATATTTTCAAATTGTAAACCTTTGAGATCGAACGAAAAACGCTGCTATTTTTCACAGGGGCTTATTATTTTCTCACTTACCCCCAATACCATTGATATCTTAAATAAAACTTATACAGGGTGTTTCATCATAAACTGGTCAAACATATAAAGCTGTATAGATGACATTGGGAAAGTCATTTTTGTCTTATGACATATACCCCGTTTTCGAAGCATAAGCGAGATACAGGGTGTTCAATGTAAACTTTGAGCAATATTCTGATGTGTGATGTGGTGAGTTATACGTGACCTTTGAAATAACGGTTTTTGTTCACATCTCAGTATTTTTTGGTGGTCTCTTCAGTTGTGGTGTAGAATTCTGGAAAAAATATTTCGAAATGGCGGTAAACCTACAAAGTTGGAATTTTTTGTTTTCGATTGGCGAATTGGATATATTATTTCGAAGTACTCAATTTTCTAAGATTTTCCGTGAAAAAATTTTTCAAAAATTCAAACTCAACTTTTTTTTTACATGTCTACAGTGAAAAAAAATTTCACCCACAATTGTTGAAATCTTTCGAGGTTGAACTAACCTTCATTCTGAAAACTGTTATGAAAACAGAATGAAAAAATATCCATTGGTTTTCATTTTATAGCCTTCCAAAAATTCCGGTCGGAGTACTAAAATAATTTTTATTTAAGAAACTGGTGGTTCTACGGAGGCCCAAATTGTGCAAAAGGGCCCCCAGAATGACCTGGATAGAAATATGAATTTATAAAAAAAAATTTTTTTTTCACAAAAACTTTGATGGCATCCGAACTCACTCCAGTCACGGGCAATAATCCGAGTATAAATTGGATATATTCTGATTATAATGATGTTCGTTACCAAGCAACGGTAATTCGTCGAATTTGATCCTATTTACCGAATGCGGAGAGAGTTCGATTCCCACCGAAGTTTTTTAGAAATTTTTTTTTTCTTAATAAATTCATATTTCTATCCAGGTCATTCTGGAGCATAATTTTGGCATTCGTGGGGCCACCAGTTTCTTAAATAAAAATTATTGAAGTACTCTGATCGGAATCTTCGGAAGACTATAAAATGAAAACCAATGGATATTTTATCATTCTGTTTTCACACCGGTGTTCAGAATGAAGGTCAGTTCAACCCCAAAAGATTTGAACAATTTCGGGTGTTTTTTTCTTTCACTGTTGACATGTAAAAAAAAAGTTGAGTTTGAATTTTGGAAAAATTTTTTCACGGGAAATCTTAGAATATTGAGTACATTGAAATAATGCCATCTTTGGCAATCGAAAACAAAAAATTTCAACTTTGTAAGTTTTCCGCCATTTTGAAATATTTTTTTCCAAATTCTACAAAACAATTTAATTGACCATCAAAAAATACTGAGATGTAACCAAAAACTGTTATTTCAAAGGTCACGTATAACTCACCTAAGTTATCAGAATATTTCTCAAAGTTGACATTAAACACCCTGTATCTCGCTTATGCTTCGAAAACGGGGTATGTCATAAGACAAAAATTGCTTTCCCAAAGTTATCTATACGGCTATATATGTTTGACCAGTTTATGATGAAACACCGTGTATATTATGCCAAACTCATTGGTTTTTCACAACACAAAAACCAACTCCATGAAAAAATTCATGTGAAACATTGAAATCTCAATAAATACTCTTGTATAATTGAATAACAAATCCACATGCAGAACGCTAATTGAGTAGCATAATGGGGGTTTTTCCTGAATTTGGGTTATTACTGCAAATGCAAATTAGAACATAATTATTATGGGTTTGATTCATCAATTCCCAAATGACCTTCAGAAAGTATTCAAAATCAGATTTCAAAATTGGGGTTTGGGATTTGTCATGCATGCACGAAGTGACAACGTTGTTTAGTAGAATTGCTTTTTCTGCTATAGAATAACGAAATATTTATTCCTATTCTGTGGTACACACGTGTTCTTTGTCAATATAACCAAAACAATTTCCGTTTGCGATTTGTCAGTAATATGACAATATGACAGTCTGTGCTCTTCTTTTTTTATTCCTTGGTCGTTGTCTTCTACTCTAACCAGATCGAAGTATAGCTATCTCTGTTTTCCTAAGCAAAGTAACACATTTGACGTCCTTTTCTTTCCGAGAAAGCTGAATTCGACGTTGCCATATCGTGCACTCATGACTAATCCCTTTAAATGCAAATCCCCATTTTTATTTTTCAGTTTTAGGTGATCAAACATTTTGTTAAAAATATAATATTGAAATGATATGTTTGAAATGTGATGTTCGGAAGGTTTTTTATGAAAATTAATGCATTTTCATTTAAAGGAAAACCCCCATTTAAAATATTATTTTGAATGAGAAGAGACGTTCCACAACTGTTTCACATCTTTAAAAATCTTACTTTTTTCCACACTTATTAAATTGCGTGTCGGTATTCTACAACTAAGATGAAGTTCAAATCAGAGAGCGTTTGCCTTTTTTGACATATTAGGGAAATTACCTCAAAATTTAAAATGTCCCTCGAAATTTTTTTTAATATCTTCACAAATAAATATCGGTCAAACTGACATTTCACTGTTTTTAAATGTTGACTCTTAAGACCTTTACCAAATTTTATCGAACTTGGATGAATATGTTTCCGAAAAAAAAATGTTTAAAAAAAATCAATTTTTTTCCAATTCAATTCTCACGAAATTTTGCATTAAATCGAGCGTCGATATTACACAACTAGTCATGATGTTTCAATCTGATCGCGTTAGTATTTCTTGATACTGGGAAAATAAACTCAATCTTTCAAACTAACACAAATACGTAAAACAAAATGTATTTTGTTGAAAATTTGGTAATCAATTTTTTCATTAACTTTTAGATATATGATTCTGGATGAAAATCTAATCGATTATTCCACTGAATTCCAATCTTAGAACCGTATTCAATTTCGGGATTTTTGTAAATTTCATCCGGGTGAAAATTTTTAGGTTGATTTATGCAATAGTAATCAACGTTCGAGTTTCATGACATTTCGGTGGTAAGTTTTCGAGAAATAATTTTTTTTTCGTCCAACCCCCAATTTTGAGCCCTTAGAGTCACCGATCCTGCTGAAAAGCTTGGAGGATCAATCTCGAGCGACACACGATTTTTCTACCAAGTTTCACGGATTTCGGTTCAGTACTTTCAGAGAAAGGCCCCGGACGGCGGACGGACAGATTTTTTTTATTAGTTCATTCAAATCTACATACTTCAAAATGTAAACTGTGAAATTTTCAGGGGAGGATTATTTATTTTGTCGATCACTAAGGTTTATTATTCGATTTTATCAAATAATAAACCAAAACGGAAACTTTGAACTTTTGTATAAATGTTATGATTTAAATAATCAAGTGAAAGTAACCAGAAACTATTAAAGAGGAACTATTATTCTTATTGGATTCAGAAATGTAATATTAGGAAATGAATGTAGAAAGATGTAATTAGGAAACGACTAGGTTGGACTTACTGATGGCGAATACGATGTGAAAATCGATACTGTTCGGCCGGCTGTAGGCACGATTACGAATAACGGAGAATCCTATCAACTTGAAACTTTCAGAGTAGGTTGCATTTTGAAATGCCACGGTTTAGATAGTTAATGGGCGAAATCGGCCAAACGGTTTCGAAGTTATAGTGGTTGGAAAATTCCAGGATATTTCCGTGATATTTGAGGAACTACTCGAGCGATCGGATTGAAACTTGCCTATCTATTTGCAGAATTTTGTTGAGGTCATACTGTTGGTGAATCAAAAAAAAAATTTCAAATTTTTTTTCCTAATCTTTTCATCGTATTCAAAGAAGATTTTGCTCAGACATTGAACTTTTCATTTCACAGCAGTGTACCAAATTTCAGTTAGATATGATTTTAATTTTCGGAGATACTAGGAAGAAATATGTGAAATTTCGTGTTTTTTTTTTCGGTATATTTCATTCTTCCGGAAATGAAACTTGGTTACTAGTTTGAAAATGCTGGTCAATATCTTGCAAAGAGTCGTGATAATCGAGGATTTGAAAATAAATTTTAAATTTTTTTCAAATATTCATAATTTTGCGATCGTTCGATCATATAATCCTCATGAAATTCTTAATGAATATTCAAGCGTTGATTTTTAGATCAAGTACTGGATTTCAATTAGATCTTATATGTATTTTTGGAAATATTGAGAAAATTAAAATTTTAATGCTTATATCTGCGGAATCATGGGGTGAATATTACCCATCCACGAATTCGACTTTCATACTTCAGGTCCAAACTTACTCTACAAATATCGAGATTCCAATTTCTTTCTTTCGGAAGTAATTGTGTTTACGAGCGGCCGTGAGGACTTATATTATCAACTGAATTTTACGTCTCAAACTTTGATTTGATTTGGGGTAGTCTATTTTTAATAAAACGATGAAAATTGGTCATTTAATTTCTGAGATACAGTTGAGAAAAACGTAAAAATTAAAAATGTAGCACTTTTCTATTCTTATAGATTCCGCTTTGTTGGGTTTTTTCAACTATAGATGAAACTATCAAAAAAAAGTTCAATGTTGGGTATGAGTTCCATTCAGTTAGTGGACCTTGAAGTGTTAATTAAACTTTCAGTATTTTCCCAAGGAATGAAAAGTTTGAAATTGTCTGCTAAATAAATTTAAATAAATATCAGTTTCATCAACTGCAAAATATTGATAAAAATCTGTGTTTCTCAAAAATCGCGTTCTTTATTTCCAGGAAAAAATATACTTACATAAACAAATAATAATTGAAATACTATATATGGAATGCATCTTAATCTATAATTTTACAATTCAACAACTACAAAAACATACACAGCTCCTTATTGGAGATTTGTCAAATACAGATACACATAAAATAATCTTAATATGCTAGTGGTAACTGTTTCAACAGTGAATTTAGGGACTATCCGAAGTGATTTTCACCATACCTTCTAGTGAATATCACGTAACCGAATTTGCATGTGTTCACATTTCCTTAATTCCTTCAATATTAATGGAAATAACGAAAATTTTCTATTATAGTAGATGATGGTATTATGGTGAGAATGCACTTTCAGAATAATCCTTCCATTTTCCGATTGAGCTTTATCGACCCAAATCCCCACATTTATAACATTTACATTCGGCTGGTTCCTTCAACTTGACATCAAGAGCGCTGTTTCCTTCGTCAACCAACTTCATACCATCAATGTCGTAACAATGATTGAGGGTTATGATCCTCTCTCTCATGAAGCTCTCCCGGCAACAATAGCATTCCTGCAAATGATCAAAAATATAGTCTCGTATTCATCTTAGGTGTTTATTCTTTTCAAAATAACTCCATATCTTATATCGATTGAAGGATATTTTGGGAGGATTCTCCGTTAATTTCCATATTTTTTCTGGGGTTGTACTCGCAATACCTGATGAAGAACAATTGAAAATAACCTAAATAAAAATTATTATTTCGAACTATTTGTCGAGGAGCAGTTTCTAGGAAACAGGTTACCAAATGAAGATTTTGGAAATAATGTAAATGATCAACCAATTTAACTACAACGGTTCACAGACTATATCTGACACCTAAATAATTCTGCAAATGACGAATCCGGTGTCGAAATCGATTCTGTCCGGCCGGGCGTACGGATTGCCCAACTACTTAAAAATTTCGGAGTTGGTTGCATTTTAAAATGCGACGATTGAGCTGAATAATGGGCTAAATCGGGCGAATGGTTTGGGAGTTATAGCCATTTGAAATTTTGAGGTTATTTCCCTGATATTTCGACAACTACTGAAGCCATTGAAATGAAACATGGCAGTTAGTTGAAACATTTCGCGAAATATTGTTGGGATCGTGCTGTCATAAAATCTTGAAAAAATTTTTTCCCGGAAACTATTCATCATATTCGAGAAAGATTTCGGGTATACCTTGAACTCCACATTTCATAGCAGTGTACCAAATTTCAATTCGATACCGTTATTATTTCCGAAGATATCCAAAACTTCGTGGTTTTTCCATTGATATCGTTGTTTTTTTTGGAATAACTCAAAAAATACTGATGCAATCATTATGAAACTTGGTTAAAAATGCTGATGGACAACTCTGTGCAAAATTTCGTGATGATCGTTCGTGTCCTCAGAACAATTTGAAACGAAAATTTCAAATTTTTGTTTTCAAATATTCATTATTCTGTGATCTTCTGTTCATATAATCCATATTTAATTCTGTATGAACCTTTGAACTGCCTGTTTTCGATAAAATACTATATTTTAATTCGATCTTATCTATATTTTTGGAAATATTGGAAAAATAAAATTTTGAATGGATATATCTGCTGCCTAATGTCCTACCGTAAACACAATAACTTCCGAAAGAAACAACTTAAAAACTAGAAGATCGAATTCGTGAATGGATAAAATCCGCCAAATGAGTCCGTAGATATACCCATTAAAAATTTATTTGCCCCAATATTTCCAAAACTTAGTGTGTTTATAACAGCGGTTAGGTCAGAGGTAAAGAGATTGATTATGGCGGCTGATTTTTGCGCGCATGTTCTAGGGGAACAGCGTGCTATCGTTTTGTCCAAATGTCTGTAATTTTGGATGATTGAGCCGGAAATGGTCTCAATCGACTAGGTTGGACTCACTGATGACGAATCCGGTGTCAAAATTGATTCTGTCCGGTCGGCCGACCGTCCATAGACACGATAACTGTCGACAGAAGCAAGCTAACTACTTGAAACTTTCAGGATAGGTTGCGCATCAGAATGCCGCGGTTAAGTTCGTTAATGGGCCAAATCGGTCGAATAGTTTCGGAGTTATACGCACTTGAAGTTTTGAAGTTATTTATTTTTTATTTCAGAAACTACTCAAGCGATTGGATTCAAACTTCGCAGTTTGGTGGAGTATAACGACGCGCAACTTTGAGCCAAATTTCGTCAAGATCATATTGTCAGTAAATTTTAAAAAAAAAATTTTTCGAAATTTTTTAAAAAAAAAATTTTTTTCTCGGAAACCGTTAATCATATCCAGAAAAAATTATACTCACACTTTGACCTTCTAATTTCACAGCAGTGTACTAAATTTCAGTTCGATACGACCATAAGTTTCGGAGATATCGGGAAAAAATATGTCAAATTTCGATGTTTTCTTCTCGATATCGTTGATTTTTTCGGTATTACTCGAGAAATACTGATTCAGTCCTGATTAAACTTCACAGCTAGTTTTAAGATGCTGAAAGACAACTTTATGCAAAATTTCGTGATAATCGTGTTATTAGAACAATTTGAAAAAAAAAAATTCTATGATTTTCTCATCACATCATCCTCATTAAATTCTGTATGAAACTTCGAACTGTTATTTTCGATGAAGTACTGGATTTCAATTCGATCTGATCTGTATTTTTGGAAATATTGGAAAAATAAAATTTTGATTGGGTATATCTACGGAATCATTGGGTGGATTTTACCCATTCACGAATTCGGCCTTCGTAATTAAGGTCCAAACCTTCTCTACAAATATCGAGTTTCTAAGTTGTTTCTTTCGGAAGTTATTGTGTTTACGCAGTCGGCCGTCAGGCTGACCGTAAACACAATAACTTCCGGAAGAAACGACTTAGAAACTCGATATTTGTAGAGTAGGTTTGGGGCTTAATTACGAAGGTCGAATTCGTGAATGGGTAAAATCCGCCCAATGATTCCGTAGATATACCCATTCAAAATTTTATTTTTACAATATGTCCAAAAATACAGATATGATCGAATTGAAATCCAGTAATTTATCAGAAACAAATTTCAAAAAGCACTGCCGTGAAGGCAGCAGCTTTTGCGCGCACGTTCAAATTCGTTGCTGAAGCGGTCATCTACATTGAACATGCGTGCAAAAGTTGCTGCCTTCACGGCAGTGCTTTTTGGACTTTTCTAGATTTTAATAATTCCTTTTCAGTGATGGGAAGTGAAAACCTTAAAAAACCTATATACACTTGTGGGTTATATTTTTAGTGTCACGTTTTGCAAAGATTTTAATTGGATAGAATAATATCAATTATAAAATCATTCAAATTCATCAAAGACTCTGAACAAACCTTGAGAAATCCCGTTGGAGTGATAACTGAGGGTTGTACTTGGCTTCTGCAAGATCCTTCACATTTGTTGACTGCTACATCACCACTGCAGGTTCTTTGTAGATGTCCTAATTCATCGTATTCCTCTGAAATTTCAGAAATGGTTGAAAATTCTCAATTATATTTTATTGCGATTTCGCTTGCAGGTCTCAGAGAAATTAACCGGATTCAGGAATATTATACATGGTAAGGTATTTCGATGGCCTTTTCATAAATGTCAGTAACTCAAGCATTTTGGTGTGTACTTTTTTTATTTATTATTCTGTAAAAAGAAAGAATATAAATGAAGATTGATCAAACAAATTCAGTAATATTGTGGATAAAATATTCATCATGGCATCAGAAGTTCTATTTTTTTGCGAATATGAGATTCGCTGGTATTCTAGGAAATGCCGTTTTTCATGATGTAAAAAACATGGTGTGCTCATCTGAAAAAAAAGTGACGGCAGCAAGATTAAAATACAAGGAAATAATAATTATTCTGTGCTTCGAATTTGAATGAAGAAGTGACGTCATCATTGGTAAATATGATCACAGATGAGCACACCATGTTTCACTGACATCATGTAGCGACAGTAGTTTATCGAAAAAAAAACTAGAAAAGCACTGCCGTGAAGACAGCAGCTTTTGCGCGCATGTTCAAATTCGTTGCTAAAGCGGTCATCTCTATTGAACATGCGCGCAAAAGCTGCTGCCTTCACGGCAGTGCTTTTCTAGGTTTTCAAATTATATTATGGACAAATTCAATAGACGACTTCGGTCCAAGTTTCCAACCCAAATTTCGTTCGAAATTACTATATTGGGGAAGGGAAATTTCAGAACAAATTCGACATGATAAGGTTCTACTTATTTATAAATATTCGTAAACGGTGCCTCGGCTCCTCAAACAAGATAATTCCTTCCAAATAAAGGTTTTTGTTAGGATCATTTCCGATTGGTTGAAATTTAAGTTGGTATTCCTGATTTCATGTCGATAGTGTCTAGTTTATGAAGGATATGTTCCGCAAATCAACTTGATTATTTCGCTTGCCGGTTTTCTGTTCCGTAAATATGAAATATTCGGTTGGTTTCCGAAAAATATTCTTACTTACGGAATTTGATTGATGAAAAAACAGTCTTTCTACCACCAGAACGACAGTCAATGATCTATGGTAACATATCCATGGCATAGAACAATCTATATTTACTTTATGATCCATAGACCATACTTAATAATTATTTCATAGTTAATTGTTGTCTCCTTCATGTTCAATGGATCATAAAATAAATGAAGATTATTCTATGCTATGGATATGTTACCAAAGAACATAGACTGTCGTTCTGGTAACAGAAAGATTGGTTTTTCATCAATCAAATTCCGTTATTAACCTTGTTTTCAGGAACCAACCGAATATTTCATTTTCACGAAATAGAAAACCGGCCACCGAAATAACCAAGTTGATTTGCGGAACATATCCTATGTAAACTTGACACTATCTACATGAAATCAGGAATCCCAACCTAAATTTCAGCCAATCGGAGATGACCTTAACAAAAACCTATATCTAGAAGGAATTATCTTGTTGGAGAAGCCGAAGCCGAGATATTTATAAATAAAGCGAACCCTATCATGTCGAATTTGTTCTCAAATTCTCCTTCCCCAGTGATAGTAATTTTGGACGAAATTTGTGGGTTGGCAACTTGGACCGTAAGTCGTCTATTGATTATTGGCACTTTGACAATCCATAATCAATAATCTGTCATCACCCAGACAACGGCTTCCCTCATATTCCTACACAGCATTGACGAATGAAGAATGGATAATTATTTTAAAGTTTAAGTAAAAAGTTTGTCTATCGTGCAAAAAACGCTTATAAGTATCTCGAAATTTACAAACTACCGATCACAGACAATAACTATTGTTTTCGATCGGTAAAATGTCGTTCCTGTTCTCGATACTTAATATACCATTTTAGTTGGCTTAAACATTCAACTGAAGAAGCAAAAGAATCTCTGAAAATATCAGATAATAGCAGAAAGAAACCTACCTTTCACTAAATGAATTTCTGCTGGTATTGTCTCACAAGTTTCTTCAGGCATCTCTAGTTTGCAGAAACTCAGCGTGAAAATTGTGTACAAGAGAAGAAAACTTATGCTGAAACGTCTACACGCAACTGCCATGGTTAAATGAACGATTGTGAGAGAAAATACATCGTCGTTTCGTCTTATATTTCTAGAAAAAAACTGGGGTGGAAAAAACTTTACACCCCCTGGAGATCACTTACATCGCACTTTATGAATGCCATCTGTTCAGCCGGTATTGGGTGCTCAAATTTAATTGTTTCAAATGTTCAAGTTCTTGATTTGAGTTGTGAATATTTCTGTTATTCTTTCCTATGTTTAAATCCTTGATTGAGGGTATTCATTGTCGGAGAGTTAATGAATATTGCCATTGACCCCTATCATTGGGGGTTGGCGTCCTGCTTGGTTACATGAAAAGGATTTTTACACTTCGACGACCAACGAGTTTTTTATTGAATAACGGCAGATTCAAATTCTTCGGTAAGTGGTCGTTTAATCAATCCATATTGGTCGGTTCCAGAGTTAAAAAAAATTTAGAAAAGCACTGACGTGAAGTCATCACCTTTTGCGAGCATGTATCAAGTACTGGATTTCAATTCGATCTTTCTTGTAGTTTTGAAATATTGGGAAAATAAAATTTTGAATTGGTAATCTACGGAATCATTGTATTGATCTTACCCATTCATGAATTCCGCCTTCGTGATCTAGTTCTAAACCTAAACCTACTCTACAAATATCGAGTTTCCAAGTTGTTTCATTCAGAAGTTATTGAGTTTACGATCAACCGTTGGCACAGTAACGAAAGAAACAACTTAGAAACTCGATACTGAATAAAATGATGAACTGAATGGGTAAAATCCACACAATGATTCTGCAGATATAACCATTTAAAATTTTGTTTTCCCAGTATTTAAAAACGGACAGTATCAATTTTGACACCGGATTCGTCACCCTGTATAAAAATCAAGTTTGAGAATATAAGTAAAGTTACATTCTTTTTTCTGGAGCTTCAAAGCGTCTGCGAAGGGAAAGGGCCGACTGAACGTGTCTGGGGGTATCGGTCATTAGTTTTTTACAATATTCCATAATAGCTTTGAGAATAAAGAAAGGTTAGTACTGTTTTTATCTACCTTCAGCACCTGGTTTCTGCTCTGGCCGCCTACACAAGCTTGCCAGTATAAACTACAATAAAAGTACTTTATAACACTATTTTTTATCATAAAAATTATTTTTGAGAAAATAAGTAATGTCTGAGGGCCCTAGTATCTTGGGCTATACTCCTTTTATTCGAAATTGTTTGAGGGGCTTATTTATTGGATTAAAATTTCAACAGGTCCTTACTTTTAAAAATCAGAAGTAATTTAATAGAAGCCCTCCATATTATCTCCGCCACTGATGAGATCCAGTTAATTTTTTATTACCAGTTTCTCCAAAAAACATTCAAGTATCAAATTTCATTCAAACCCGCCAAGTTTTAACGAAGCTATCGCGAATTCATGTGATTTTGTAGGTCATGTTGAAGAAGTTGATACGAAGTTTTCACCTTGATTCACTTCCCCAAATATATAACTGTTAAATCCGTACACCTTGTATATGATATGAGCGATGGATATTACGAATTCAATAAGTACCAAATTTGTGAATAAGTAAAATTTCCCCCTGATTCCATAGATATTCAAAGTGGACCAAGATAAGAAGTGTTCACACACCAGACAGTTACCTCCAGGTCCTACTGTCAACAGTCACAATCTTGGAAAGAAATCCTTTCCAATCTGTATAATCAATCAAAATCATTAAATAATAAACGAGTGTATCTTGATGACTATTGTAGTAGAATGACCTGAATATTCACGAAATTCCTCATTTGGTACCAAAAAGCAAGAAACTGAACATTTTAGAATAGTTGAAAATCTACATGTACCTCAATATCCCGACAGTAAAACTCTTGAACGAACAGACGGATCTGTTGAATTCCCTACTTTTCGAAACTCAAGAAATACACAACTTGAATCAAACCATTTTGAAAATGCAATAGTACTGCGAAACTCAGGTCACTGTCAGACCTTAATAAAATATAGTGATTGGAAGCAATCTCTTTTGGTCTATTTTTGTGCGCATGTTCTGGGGAACAGCGTGCTATCGTTCTGTCCAAATGTCTGTAATTTTTGATGATTGAGCCGAAAATGATATCAAACGTCTAGGTTGGACTCACTGATGACGAATCCGGTGTCAAAATCTATTCTGTCTGGCCGACCGTGGACACGATAACTGTCGAACGGATTAAGCTAGCGAGTTGAAACTTTTAGGGTAGGTCGCACATTGGAATGCCACGGTTAAATTCGTCATTTGGCCAAATCGGTCGAACAGTTTCGGAGTTATAGCCATTTGAAATTTTGGAGTTATTTATTTTTTATTTCAGAAACTACTCGAACGATTGAATTCAAACTTGGCAGTTAGGTGGAGTATAACGACGCTCAACTTCGAGCCGAATTTGGTCAGGATCATACTGTCAGTAAATTTTGAAAAAAAATTTTTTCGAAATTTTTTTCCAAAAGGTTTTTTTTCGGAAACCGTTCATCATATCCTAAAAAAAACTTTCACCCAGACTTTGGGCCTTATATTTCACAGCAGTGTACCAAATTTCAGTTCGATACGGTCATAATTTTTTGAGATATTGGGAAAAAATACGTCAAATTTCGTGGTTTTCTCCTCGATATCGTTGTTTTTTCGGTAAACTCAAGAAATACTGATTCAATCCTGATAAAACTTCGCAGCTAGTTCGGAGATGCTAAAAGACAACTTCATGCAAAATTTCGTGATGATCGTGTCATTAGATCAATTCGAAAAAAAAATCTATGATTTTCTTATCATATCATCCTCATTAAATTCTGTATGAACCTTCGAACTGTAATTTTTCGATGAAGTAATGGATTTCAATTCGATCTGATCTTTTTTTTTTTGGAAATATTGGTAAAATAAAATTTTGAATGGGTATATCTGCGGAATCATTGGCTGGATTTTACAAATTCACGAATTCGGCCTTCGTAATTAAGGTCCAAACCTTCTCTAAAAATATCGAGTTTCTAAGTTGTTTCTTTCGGAAGTTAATGTGTTTACGCAGTCGGTCTTTAGGCCGACCGTAAACACAATACCTCCCGGAAGAAACTACTTAGAAACTCGATATTTGTAGTGAAGGTTTGGGGCTTAATTACGAAGGTCGAATTCGTGAATGGCTAAAATCCTCCCAAGGATTCCGTAGATATACCCATTCAAAATATCATTTTTCCAATATTTCCAAAAATATAGATTAGTTAGAATTGAAATCCAGTACTTCATCGAAAAAATTCTAGAAAAGCAAAAGCTTTTGCGCGCTCGTTCAAATTCGTTGCCAAAGCGGTCATCTCCATTGAACATGCGCGCAAAAGCTGCTGCCTTCACGGCAGTGCTTTTCTAGAATCTTTAAATGAACTATCACAAAGTAAGCAACCACTCTTCCCAATATTTCAACCTTTAGAATTAAATATAATCTATCTTGAATGTGTACTCACTTATACTTACAGGTTATACCTAAAGCCAAAAGAATTTCTCAAAATGACAGACTCTACGGAAGACTCGATACCTGACAATCCAAATGACAAAGAAGAAGGCGTATGCCGGGATTTTGTACGAGGAAGATGCGATAGAAAGTACTGCAGATTCAAGCATGAAGGATTGCAGCAAATTTTGAATTTTTGTCATGACTTCCAAAATAATTTTTGCCCTAGGCCTAAGTGCAAGTAAGTAATACAATATTTTCTAATCTATACAGGGTCTTTCACGAGGAACCTCACCCATATTTATACGGGAAACTACTGAACGTATTTTCATGAAATTCAGCACTTATAAGTATTTCACAATGCTGATGAAATCTAAAATATTTTCAAGGCATGAGCACCTCCGGTTTTTCCGGAAATGACGTCAACTTCCATTTTTCAATTTAGAACACCATTTTTTTATTGCAGAAATAGATTCCTTAGAAAATTTCAATTTATATTGATGTAACATTTTTCAGTTTTGGTTGGAAAATTCTCTCTGAGCGGGAAAATTCGAAAAAAAAATCGAAAATAGAGCTCCGCTGAAACAAGAATAACTTCGAGGTTTTTGGATGGAAAATTTTCATTTTTGGGATTTTTCAAGATGTAAGATTGATGTATCCACTTTAAGAATCGAAATCGCGATTCATGATACAGGGGGTGATAAAATCGCTTTCAAAGTTAGGGATGACAAAATCATGAAAAATCAATTTTTTCAAATTAGAACCCCATTTTTTTATGGCAGATATTGAATCTACGTTAAAAAATAATGTGAGTGTATGCATCACACCCTTGCCCTAAAATGGATATTTTCTGAGTTATTCACAAAAAACTGTTTTTCGTCTTGAATTTTCAGCTATTTCTTTTCCCTTCACGCCAAAAAGATGAAATTTTCAGGAACTGTTATTTGAACCATGCTGTAGATTTTTCACCCCTTCTTGAAACCGACTTCAAGTTACTATTAGGAGAACCATGGCAAACTCTCGCAGTTATAACTAGAGAAGATGCTCAAAGTTTTGACCGTTAATTTCTAGACATTTATTTATAGGTCTCAGGTATGCTTCGTGCCTTGCTCTTCTTATTTCATCGGGAGGAAGAGATCTGCAAAAGTGTTTAAAAACCATATTGAGTTTCAAAACTATGAATCTAAAAATCTAAACAAACCTGAACGCATTTCTGACTCGTTCTATGCAGTCCTCTTTATCAGTCAGGGGAGTTGAGTAGACAATATTTTTTATCCTACCCCAAACATAATAGTCAAAAGGAGTTAAATCGGGAGAACGTGGTGGCCAAAGATGTGGACCATTGTTCGCCAACCATCGATCTTCAAATAGCCTGTAGAGGATATTTGAGACATTGAGTGAATTGTGTGGAGGCGCGCCATCTTGTTGATACCATAAGTCATTATGGTTCTGTACTAGCGGCTCAATTATTTGAGTCAATATGTCAGACTATCCATCTCCTAAGGGAGAACATTCTTTAAATAATGCAAACATGTGTAGTGTTCTATCTTACCAGTTAAAGTCCCATCATAAATGTGAACATCGAGAATTGCATTATTTTTGATGGCGCAAAAAACATTGAAACTCCAGGTCTCTTGAAAGTTCCATTGTCTGAAGTGGTGGTTGTTCTCTTCATCCCAATAATGACTGTTATGCTTATTGAAAGAACCATTCTTTGTGAATTTAGATTCATCTGTCCAAATTATACAGTCCAAAAAGTTTTCATTCTCTTGAAATCGAATCATCATAGCTTCGCAAAACTCTGTTCTCCTGACGAAATCAGTTTCCTTCAAATGCTGTACCCTATTGAATTTATATGGGTGCATTTTATGTTTTTTTAATATTCTCCAAACACTCGATTGAGATAATCGCAGATCAATCTCGGCATCTTTGAGAGAATTTTGAGGATTCACCTCTGGGTCGGTCAGGAAACCTCTCAATGAACAGTCGAATCGTTCTATCTACAACTTTATTACATTCTCCATGAAGTAGAATGAGATTTAAATAATCTTCATTGGTAAAATTAGGCATAGTGATCGATTTTATAACTTAATACGAATTATCACCAAATTAATAGTAAACACAAAATGCTACTGAATAAAGAGGAATTTGGCAGATGTAATTAATGATATCTATCATTAAAAAAAAATAATGTAAAACATGGTAAGTTTTTGCATATGGTTCATACGGAATTATTTATTTATCACTGGAGAGAAAACCGATGGCCGATTAGTTGAAATAAAGAGGTTTCCGATACAAATTCGAATCCAAATTCGCCATCTATTTAGGAACAACCTGTAACTTTTTACTCTTGCATATTAGGGTAGTAAAATCTAAAACATGGTTTAAGTAACAGTTCCTGAAAATGTCATCTTTTTGGCGTGAAGGGAAAAGAAATAGCTGAAAATTCAAGACGAAAAACAGTTTTTTGTGAATAACTCAGAAAATATCCAATTTAGGGCAAGGGTGTGATGCATACACTCACATTATTTTTTAACGTAGATTCAATATCTGTCATAAAAAAATGGGGTTCTAATTTGAAAAAATTGATTTTTCACGATTTTGTCATCCCTAACTTTGAAAGCGATTTTTTCACCCCCTGTATCATGAATCGCGATTTCGATTCTTAAAGTGGATACATCAATCTTACATCTTGAAAAATCCCAAAAATGAAAATTTTCCATCCAAAAACCTCGAAGTTATTCTTGTTTCAGCGGAGCTCTATTTTCGATTTTTTTTTCCAATTTTCCCGCTCAGAGAGAATTTTCCAACCAAAACTGAAAAATGTTACATCAATATAAATTGAAATTTTCTAAGGAATCTATTTCTGCAATAAAAAATGGTGTTCTAATTTGAAAAACGGAAGTTGACATCATTTCCGGAAAAACCGGAGGTGCTCATGCCTTGAAAATATTTTAGATTTCATCAGCATCGTGAAATACTTATAAGTGCTGAATTTCATGAAAATACGTTCAGTAGTTTCCCGTATAAATATGGGTGAGGTTCCTCGTGAAAGACCCTGTATTGTTTGTAAATACTCATTGAACTATTTCTCAAATTCAAAAAAGATACTTGTGTGTTACAAAATGAGTGATAACTTGACCTACTATCATTAAAAAAAAACTAGAAAAGCACTACCGCGAACGCAGCAGCTTTTGCGTGTATGTTCAATGGAGATGACCGCTTTGGCAACGAATTTGAACATGCGCGCAAACGCTGCTGCCTTCACGGCAGGGCTTTTCTGAGTTTTTTCGATAAAGTACTGGATTTCAATTCGATCTAATCTGTATTTACGAAAATATCGAGATAGTAAAATTTTGAATAGGTATATATCTACGGAATCATTAGGCGGTTTTTACCCATTCAAGAATTGGACCTTCGTAATTAAGCCCAAATCAAAATAACATGACACAAAGACTAATATCTGTTGATATATCAACAAATATTCCACCTTAATCTTGGCTAATCATCCAATCTCTAAACTGAAGAAGCGCAGTCCAAGGAATTTAATTACTGTAGTTTCACGCTTTTGCTGATTATCTGACTGACCCACCTTGGAAACGCTGAGAGGATTCTAGATACTTATTACCTGTTCAATGACTTGTTTTAAGTATAAAAATTATAGAGCGTCATCCCAGGAGCATCTTACTAACCCTAACCATTGACTGCAGAAAAAGTTGAACGATGTGAATGACGTTCATACAATTGTCGTTCAGGTCACTGTATCTGTGATTTTGCAGTTTGGGCAGCATCATTATGATGAGGAAATTCTTGGTTCATGTGATTCTCCCACGGGACAGTAACGTCCTACGTCAATGGAAATAAGGAAGTAAGATTATTCCTTACTTTGATTGATGTAGGACGTTACAGTCGTGTGGAAAAACCGCACGAACCGAGTATTTCATCGTCGTGATGGTGATGTAAAATTGCAAAATCCCAGATACAGCGACCTGAAACGACAATTGCATATCAACGCTCAACGGTTTCTGCACTCAAAGATAGGAGTTCGTAAGATGCTTCTGAGATGGCGCTGTATAATTTCTATACCAAGGGCAAGTCACCCAAGGGGTGATAAGCATCTAGCATCACCTCTGCGTTTCCACGGTGAGTCAGTCTGATGATCGGTAACCGTGAAACTGCAGTAACAGAATTCCTATGACAACGATTCTTTGGTGTAGGTAAAGGCTTTGAAAGCTCAAATCAATGTAGAATATTTTTTGATTTATCAACAGAAATTGGTCCTTGAGCCATGTTAGTTAATTCCTTTATTCTTTTCTTGTTTAGGACGAAATATGATTTCAATGATTAAAAATTATAGATAAGTAAGCAAACTTTTGGAAATACGAATAGTTAACATTTTTTCCAGATTCATCCATTGCTCACCAGATGAAGTAGATGAATATAAAAGAACAGGGGAAATGTCCAATCAAATATTGGCAGAGGCCACAAGAAAGAATCAGCTTCCAGGAGTACAGCCAATATGTAATCAGTTCAGAAAAGGAATGTGCAGGTAGAGTTTTCAATATTGATAACTCTCTTTCAGTTCTGTTGAGATTGTGAAATTTCCGGATAAGGAGCATTGAAAAACATGCTCGCTAAAAATACGCTATACTGCATGAAGACTCATGGTAAACTCTAGTTGAACTAGCAAAATCATCAATACTTGTTTGTATCGTTCAGTTTAAATACGAGTAGGTGAGAGCATATTCAACGCCCTTACAATGAATCTTATGTTCCTTACACCAAAGTCGGAATCAAATTGAAACAATCAAATTCTGGAAGACTTTCTTTTTTCATTGGTTATGATTTGCAGGAGAAATAACTGTAAATACAGACACTTGACAAAGGAAGAAGAGAACGCTGAAATAATGGAACTTATTCAGAGTAATAACCAAAGAAATGTACATCTTCAAAGTAATTTGCAGAATATTCCTGTGGCTTCCGTAAATGGTGAGTTGTAAATAATTTTTTTTGCCATTCGACTTGATATCACTTAAAAAATAGAATTGTCTGAATAATTAACTAATTAACACGAGCGTGAAATAAGAAAATTGCTCAACAACTGTGACTGAATACTGCATTTCTGCCACCATTATTTTACTATAGTAATTAATATATTCATCCATGGTGGAACCTGGATTGAACTCCTGAATGTTTTTGAAATATACAAGGTGGGTCTTTGACTTGTACATTCATTTCAACAATAGATTCCTGTTTATAGTTATCTTTTTCGATCTAATTATCACTTCACTACCCATTTACTGTAAGTAATCTTCTCCTAACATTAGGAGGTATTTTATGTATTTTCAGTAGTCATAACATTAATATTGTTCAGTAAATTTCATGTGAAAAGTTTTGTTACCAAAAGTAATTTCACAAAAATTTCATCTTTCTGTCTGGTTGTTTGTTATAATCACTGTCATTTTCTGTTCGAAAATCATTTAGTATTTATATGGTCTAAAGAATGTTTTAAATTGAGTGTATATTATCCTCCAAAATGATCAAAACATCAATGTATTGTCAATGAACACTTTCAAGTGGAGATGATTCATGTGAGTTCCTATGTTTTTAGCCCAGACAGTACATTTTATATGTATCACAACTCCGGTGGTAACTCCGGTCATTTTGATAGCAACTAAAGGTGGTAAGAATCCACTTTCGCCCTTATATGGAAAATAATATCCATCGAAACCTTGTTTTGGGTAATAAGATATCTGGCCGAAGTGTTCATTGTCCCAAATATTTTCACCAAGACACTCCACATATACCACATCTTTATTTGACGGGGCTAGAATGTGGTCCATCATGGATTGTGACATTTCATCAGGAAAATCATTTTCTGTTTTGTAGTAAACTGGCTTCCAATTTTTACGTCTAAAAATATAAGAGAATTTCTTTGTTTACATATCTTTTCAATCAAAATTCCAGAAAACTCAGGTGTGACTTACTAAACAGATAAGAAGAAACTTTTCGAAGTCATTTGATAATTTGATTAAGGGCGGGTATTATCAAACTATTTTAAGAAATAACTTCAAGTTAACTCATAAAATCTGGTGCAAAAATGAGAGTTAACTGCTCTCTGTAGTCCAAATAACTTTCATAATACCGGCCCTAAGTTGTTTCGTATATGTTTAGATGATTCACAGTTCATATAGCCTCAGTCTTATGGTAATTGAAAAATTGCTACCCAATCAAGAGAGGCTTTGCATATTTTTCTTCTGTTTCCGTTTCTGTTACTTACTTATTCAATTTCAGGAAGAAACACAATGAAGAGTTTGTATAATGATATCTTGCAGTATTGCATTCCTGCAATTGCGCTAAATCAAAATAACAAGGCTTGGATTCCTTTTTCTCTGTTGAACAATCAACGTATTTATCACGTTTCGCTTCTTTGTATTTGGCGAAAAACTTGTCCAATGCCTTAATATATCCTGCTTCTGTTTTTGCTTCCATGGGATCCGGGCTGTACCATATTATTGGAAATTTTGTGAGCTCTGAAAAACTGAAAATGTCATCGAAATAAACTCAAACCACTAGTGCGAAAATTACTTTTAAGGGTTATTGTGATAATATTGTATAATCCCAATATTTCCAACCAACTACTCTTTTTTAATCTGCCTTTCTCTTATCGTTTGATTATTGGCAATTTAAATCAAAATGAAGTGAACACATTCAAAAAGAATAGTCTGAGTGGATTTATCATACGTAGCTTTGAAATCGATACCTTTTCAACTTCAGATTAAACATATCCAAAACGAAGACAATCAACAGAATTGGAAGTAGGGACATTCAGACTGGCAGATTCCATATTCAAAATGAAAATGGACAACTTGGAATTATGATAACGAAAACAATTTGAAATTGATTTTTCTCATTGTAGAATACCAGTTTGAATATAACAAATCCCAATTTGAAGTTGAAAGGGTGTTTTATTTAAATGACGACAAGACGGCTCATGTAGAATTTTGTGAGGATCATAAGATTAGAAGGCGAAATCTTCTATTCAAAAGTAGAACTGCGTTGGGCAAACTGCATTACAGGAGGGACGCTTAGACCTTGTAAACTTCACGAACACTTTGGTGTAAGGATTTACTGTGCAAATCCGAGGTGTAAACAGGACTTCATTTGATTTTCTATTGTTTATTTTACCACTGGACTCTTAAAAGCCAAAAAAATCGTGATATTCCAGTTGCACAATTAATACATATAACTTGCTTCAGTAATTCTTCTCTCATCTTACGGTATACCGCATAAATATCAAAACTAAAATAAGTTACCTATATTTGGAACAAATCCTAATCCAGGAGGTGACTCATCAAGAAGTACTTCTTTATCGATTATTGAATTGTTTGGATTTGTGTATTTAATTGTATATGCACAACCATAGAGGAATGACAAATATAACATCACTATAAATGCTGTATATCCTATGTAGTAAAGCAACATCATCAACCATTGGCGTGAAGTCCTTTGACAACAGGTTCCATTGTTAGGGTTATATAAAAATTTCTTAACGGAACGCCAGGTAGATTCTGGGGCTGAATCGCTCGTGCTTCTTATGTCCGCATCAGAATCGATACTTGACAAGTCTCTGACCAGTACGCTCATGGACACTTCTTTCTTGCTCATGGTGGTAGAGACTTATCACACAGTGATAAACAGACAAAGTACTCATGAAAGTCATTTCTGACTTAACGACATTTTTAATGGAGTGAAATCATCTGATTGAATTGTCAAATCATATCGCATTGAACTACAAAAAGGTGTTAGTTCAAATATAACATTATTTTATTCAGGTGTTCATACATAAGAGGGTTGCGATTAGGATGCACGGAAGATAAGGTGTATTCAAAGATGCGCTTTTGTTTCGTCAATGTTGGGGAATTCGGCAGAATTCGATTTTTCCACTGAATGTGGCGCTATTTGGAAATTACGACCGTTCATCAAGACAACTGTGTTCAGAACGGAATTTACATTTTTTTATTTTATTTTTTTTTTTTTTTATGAAAGATGGAATAACAAACGGGCGTTTCAACCCATAAACAGTATTCACAAATTTACATTGAACAAAATCATACAATACAAACTAACAAACTCAAATAAACAATAGTTTACCATGATACAAATTTAAAATTTACATTACATAAAAAAAACACTCATGAGAAAACATCTTGTAATAACTTTCGTTTCAGACCTTTTTTAAATTGCGGAAGCGACGTACTAAAGAGATCAGTATCACTGAACTCCGAGTTGAACGTCGTCAGAAATCTACAGATTGGCGAATTTTGAGTTACATTCAAACGACGAAAAGGTACAGCAAAAGTTTCATTTGATCTCAATCTTCTCTCGGGAACTCTTAAGGAGATTAACCGCAAAATTGAGGGGACCAAAAGGATGCCGTTCAGAACTTCAAATAGGAAACTCATGTCATTGATTTTTCTGCGCTTTTCCAAACTAATCATATCGAATCTAGATAGAGCTTCGGTGTAATCATGATCTTTTATATAGAAGTTATTACGGTATGATAGGTATTAGCAAAATTAAGTTTATTCAGAACGAAGGAGTTGTATAAGGTTAGTAAGCTTTTATTAGTTTTAACAATTTACCATGTCGCAGCGTGAATCCAAGCATTTTATTCGCAGATGAAATGATATTATCGATATGAGGAACAAAAGTTAACTTAGTATCCAAAATCACTCCCAAATCTCGAGTACTTTCAACTCTACGCAACTGAATTTGATCTATCGTATACACGAACTTCAAAACATTTGTGGTCCTCCTAAAAGTGATTATGGAACATTTATTAAGGTTGAGAAAGAGGAAGTTCTCTCTGCAGTACTGAGAGAATCTATACAAATCCTGCTGAAGTAGTGCAAAGTCGTCAAGACACTTTATCTTAAGAAATATCTTGAGATCATCCGCATAAATCAAAAAACCAGCAGTACGAAAACAGGAGGATACATTATTAATATAAATGATAAAGAGTAAGGGACCCAGGTGGGAACCCTGAGGCACACCCGATGTGCTAATAAAGCTTTTAGATTTCTGTCCTCCTATGCATACAAACTGGGATCTCCGCAACACATAAGACCTTACCCATCTCAAAAGATTGCCACTTATTCCTACCTCAGCAAATCGTCGAAAAAGTACCAAATGATTGATCTTATCAAAAGCCTTTTTTAGGTCTGTATATATTACGTCGGTCTGATTTTGTGATTCGAATCCATCATGCAAGACCTCAAGGAAACTCACCAAATTTGTTTCCAGGTTTCTACCCTTAACAAACCCGTGCTGATTTTCTAATATCACGTGTTTTATATGATTCGTAAATGGCTTGCAAATGAGAGATTCAAATACAGATAAGACAAGATATAAGGTAAAAAATATGTGGATGAATGAATTTTTACCATATTATGTTTAGCATAACTTTCAGTGGGATGTATTCTAAGAATTCAATATGCATTGTAATTTTTGGCTAATATACACTATACACATATACAAAGAAATCTGGTAAAGCGGCGAGAAGTTTATGGAAGTTGATAGAGAACAAGCATCATCCTTACCTTAAGTCAGACTGAGACCTATCAAGAGTTGAAGTTTCAGAGAAAATGAAAACTCATCGAATAGGCCATATTACAATTTGATTGCTTTTCCATTTAAATTCATAAGATTTCCAATTAGAAAAAAGGTGTTTGATTCCATCATTTCATTTCATCAGATTTGAAAACTGAGGTTTTCTGTTACGTAGCACTTGATAGTAGCATATATTAGTAAATTTCAGTTTCAAGTAAATGAAAATTGTTAAACAATTCATGTATATTCAATAAAGAACCAAGAAAAATACAACACATTGTGAAAATAATATGCTTAATTGAGGGTTGATAACGGATCCTCAAATAGTGAAAATGATTGAAAGACAATTGTGAAAAGAATGATAAGCAGCTGAGTTTCATGAAGTTTTTACCTTCTGTAAATATGATTCTCTCTTCATTTGAACACTTATTTCCATTTACATCAGCACTTTCCAAACAAAATACAAAAGGGACCCATTTAAAAGTATCTGAGGATCTACGCAATTCTTCGAAGCTAGCACAAACAGATTTCACGCACTTATCAATAACTAAATAATAATCTGAGAAAACACAAATAAATTCAAAATGACAATTGCCGAATTTCCATTAATGGTGTCATGCGCTCTGATTGGTCGACTGGTGGCGTTTCTGTCGGTGGTGAGAGTATGAAATACATCCGGTTTCCCCAGTTTGGTCTGAAGATTTAGTACGAAAACAAATGAAAATAAGAGCACCATATCTTCTGTGCATCCTAGTTTCGATTAAGCTTCTATATATATATATAATAAGTTCCTTTCTAGATCTTATATTGTATCAGCGACAATCGAATATCATCTCATACTCTGCTTCATTTCTTGCAACCTTGATTATTAGTTCAATTATTTTTTAGTCTTACAATCAGAATTTTTTATTTAATGAAATTGAAAATTATAATGCCTTTGAGAAGATGAGTTCATGCGCAAGACCTCTTGGCTCAATGGTATCATTTTGTTGATCTTTGATCTATAATTGTTGTTTTTATTTTCAGGGTTGCAACCAGTTAATCCATTTGCTTTTGTATCAAATGACTTCGTCAGTTATGGCCCGTCATTGCCCAAACGTAGACTCATATCAGATGAACAGTTAGACACCAATATAACTGAACCAGTTTTCAAAGGTTACTGTGCTGGCACCCCACCTGCTCCTATTTTGAATAGTGCAGATGCTAGGTATGCATATTGATCTCAAGGAGACATCTTCATTATTATATTGAATATCTTAGATGATCGATAAATTTTATAATCAATGAAATATCATATACACTGGTCTATTGATGGATGAACGACCAAAATTTCTCGCTCAATATGAACTCGTATTTCATGTTTAGTCTCCTGATGACATTGTCCATCTTATACAAATCTCGTAAAATCTAATTACATTGATTAGTTTTTTTCTATGTGGAATTCCCCAAATGGGATCATTCGAGAAATCGTTGCTCAAATAGTTTACACTTGTCTGAAAAACCATGTATATTTGAAGACAGAATTTCTAGATATAAAGATTTGTTATTATCAGACACATTTGTGTTACAGGAGCATCATGTTGGAAGAGCAAATAACTCTTCTGCACAAAGAAATCAACCAACTCAAACGTCAGGTAAGCAAATCCATGAATCAGTCTTCTTTATGATATACTCACTTTTTAATGTAGGTTCAAGACCTGACTGCAACCAATGAGTTCCTGTTAGATCAAAATGCAAACCTTCGAGTATCAAACAAACACAATGTAACAGTACCTAACAGTTCACTTACAAATTCAACTTCAGCACCCCCTCAGCAGGTTATAAGAACAGTTACAACAGGTGTTGCCAATGTTCCTGTTTCTATTGCAACAGTGCCAGTATCATTAGCCACAGTACCTGTTTCATTAACAACAGTATCAACATGTAATCCAGTGACACTTTCGGCTGTTCCATCTGTTAGTATTGCACCAACTGCTCAGCTTTTGGCTCCGAGTCAACAAATTATTGGTAAGAACCATAAAGTTCCGAAGTTTCACATTCCTTTTGTGCTTTTATGATAGATATGATTTTTTTATCAGATATCGCCAGATCTTACTTATGATCGTTCATTGATATCTGATAAATTACCGTGATTCTTTATTTTGTTCTTTTCATATTTTTTTTAATGAACAAGTTTCTCTCTTTTCAGTTACACCTTCTACTCAACTTGCAATTGCTAACAATTCGCAAGCTCAATTGACAATAGCAGCTAGTAACGCACAGCAATTAGCTGTAGCAGGTGTACCTCAACAGTTAACTTTGGCAAACCAAGGCCCTCAGCAACTAGCACTGACTAGTCAAAATCAGCAGCAGATTACTTTGACTAATCCAAATCAGCAGCAGATGACTTTGGCGAATCAAAATCAACAGCAGATGGCTTTGGCGAATCCAAATCAGCAACAGTTGACTTTGACAAATCCAAATCAGCAGCAGATGACTTTGGCCAATCCAAACCAGCAGCAGTTGACTTTAACAAACCCAAATCAGCAACAGTTGTCCTTAACAAATCCAAATCAACAGCAAATAACAATAACCAATCAGAATCAACCACAACTGACTGTATCCAATCAAAATCAGCATCAACAACAATTAGCAATGGCTAACCAAAATCAAACTCAGCTAGCATTGGCAAATCAGAACCAGCAGCAAGTAGCGTTAACGACTCAAGGTCAACAGTTAGCTCTAGCTAATCAGAACCAACAACAAATAACTTTGAGCGGACAGAGTCAGATTTTAGCTCAACAAAATTTGACTACTTCCCAACAATTAGAATTACATAGAACTATTCAAACCTCCCAGCCAATAGATATGTCTAATAGAGGACAAACCATAGTATCCTATCCCATAGTTACCCATAGTATCAATCATCCAATACATTGATTGACATATTTTTATGAAAGAGTATATTGAAAAAGTGATTTAACAGGAATATCTTCATGTGATAACTAAATGTTAGATGCAAGTATTTTTCCAAGATGAGAGGTTATGTCATAATTAAATTTTAAAGAGGTATATCGCTAGAGAATATTTTGTCAATTTTTGTCACTCCAATGCTTATATTTCGTTCCACTAATGATCAAGTGTATCCATGGATATGAGAACTTCGAAATACAGAATTCTCTTCCTCAATGAAATATGTAGCAAGTCGCCAAAGGATAGTGGGAATAATTATTTTAATTTATTTATTTATGAGGCAATGTTTACTTTCTCTGAATTATTTGGCATTCATCTTATTCCCCCAATGTGAATATTAGTTTTTAAGTACCTTAGATGAGTCCAATAAATTTAGATGAATTTTTGCGTTGAAGTTTGAGAAAATTGTTGAAAATAAATTAAATCTGAAAATTGAAATAAATTCTTTCATTTCAGTTCGAAAACGCAAAAAAGAATAGTGATTGAGCTGGTTTATTTTTTTCTCAACAGTAACAAGAACCAGTGAATTCAAAAGGCAATAACTCTTTTTGTTGAAAGACACAGGCTAACATTCTTGACATAAACCTCGGTGAGTATTTACAGCGGTCCCTTGCTGAGGTGGTACTGTACTACTAGTGCCAGGTGCCCTCAAGACAGAGTTGCTTCTGTAGAAAGGAGTGGGGCCTAGCCAGTGTTGATGGCTTGAACACTTCCGGGTTTTGAATAAATGAAACAGATCTTGAGCCAGGAATGCGGCGGAGATCCGAGTGTAGATTGTCTTCTTTGCGTCAGTTGGAATCTGTTAATGCGGATGAATTGATTTTTGAGAGCGGAGCAAAACGTGTTTATATTCTTTTTCAATTTTTTTTTAATTTTTCTAGTCCACTCTGCTTCCTTATCTGCTTTTAAGAAACAGATCTTGAGCCAGGAATGCGGCGGAGATCCGAGTGTAGATTGTCTTCTTCGCGTCAGTTGGAATCTGTTAATGCGGATGAATTGATTTTTGAGAGTGGAGCAAAACGTGTTTATATTCTTTTTCAATTTTTTTTTAATTTTTCTAGTCCACTCTGCTTCCTTATCTGCTTTTAAAGATGAGGATGAATTCTAGACAATTCCATAGATGATTTTTGAAAGGATAGTTTCATAGTTATTTGCCTACAAAAATTTGATTCTTATAATGTTTTTGAATTTCGTAGAAACCCCAACTAAAAATACTGTGTGTACTTGTGTTCTAAGTGCTGATAAATAATGGTACAAATCATCAGTGTGCGCATTCCGTGAGTGCGTTGACATGAAAAAAATGAGTTATCTTGGGTGCAGCAATTGATCACAACGAAACAATATTTACTGGAAGAAGAGGCTTCAAGAATGTCTCAAAATACTCCCGTTCGCACACATGGTATGTTGTTCTCAGGGTGAATGTTTGATAATTTTCATTGATTATCTTTGTTTTCAGAAGAAGAAATGACTAGTTCTCTCCACATCTTTGCTGCTATCGGAACTCCAGAATTGTTTATGCTATCGAAATGGAAGGGCGAGCTTTGCCAAAATAAGAAGTAAAGATCTCTAATGAGCATTTTTTTCTTCACAAAGTACTATTTTCAAGACTGAGGTTGGGGCTGTTTACATGCAACAATATTATGTTACCATTATTTCATTGAAAACTGTCATCCACATTCATTTGTTCTTTATTATAAATACAGAAATAGTACAGTTCTCATAATAACTTAATAATATGTTATAAAAAAAATTCTACGGGCTATAATTTCAAGAACACTGGAAGCTCATTGTTTTCATTTGCAACTTCAAAAGCAGTATAATCCTGGAACAAAAATAGCGAATGAAGTAATCCTCGTATAGTATTTATGATATCTCAATTATATCCATGATGTAGAAACATGGTGTGCTTATCTGAAAAATGAGTGACCTCAGCAAGATTAAACTACAAAGAGTTCTATATTCTGTGCTTCAAATTAACATGCAAATTCAAAGCACAGAAGATACATTATATTATATATTATATCCCTAGAAACCGAGTTCATAAATTGGATTATGGGACTGCTTTGTAACAATTACGAATGCTGGGTCCAGATCAAAGAGTAACGTTTGTGTTCCTTCGCATGATCTATTTCAGTACAGCTCTTTGCACACAATCGGCTTTTCTACCGCCCGGCAAAATAAACGGGATCATACTAGTGACCAGACGAGGGCTTTATTTCTATCAATCTGAATTATTGAAAAACTGGCACATGCATAGCGAAAATAAAAGTGCGCATATGACGGTGATGCAAACTCATATGCCAAAACGCACAGAATTCAATTTCAATCTGACTGGCAGCTGGCCGGTATGTTTGCCGGTGCCGGTTGGTCAATACATTGTACACCAATGTTTAACGGGATTTCTACCGACAGGCCGTTTGGAACGCCGTTCGTGTGCAAAGATCCAAATTGTGCTAACTTCGGAATAACTGCATCCCACATTCTAACAATATTTGAACTCGGTCCTCTAACTATAAAGCTACATTCAGAATGACCTCGCGTGCGAACTGTGACTCCGCGTGCTAAAAATATGGATTCGAACAAGTTAATTCGCAGTGAAAATTGTGCCAGCATCCAAGTTGAACTCAGCAAAATTTCTCGCAATTTGACTCGCACATGCGCATTGCGTTTGTATTGAATTTGATGTGTTCCTTTGGAATTTCACACGTCTTTTGCCTCTATTTTCGAAGTGTAGTAACGACTGAATAAAGGAGAAATGGATGAGGGGAATAATAAAACCCCTTAAATGCTTGTATATAAGATCCAACCTAGAAGCAATTGCATTGTCGTGTGTCACTTACATGTAAGGGTAAGGCTCACCCTAGATTTCATTGCGAATGTCAAATTACTTGCCGACTTTCGTGTCGCCTGCGAAGTCATTAGGAATGTATCTATTGGACGGATGCCCGCACCAACGGCCACTTTTCGAGCGATAGTTGCCGCGTTTGTGACGTGTAACTGCTAAGACATACCCTGACTATGTGTGCGCCGATCTATTAAATACAATGAACTCTATATAGAAGCATTGTATAATGATAGAAGGGACCCGTTTTGAGCGACAAGTGAAGCCAATTCGTTGCTTATGCAACCCGCGAAGTGGACGGGTATCTACCTCTTTCTTCCTCATTGCAGTAAAGGGAACTCAGTCGCATTTATTCTGAATCTTTTTAATTTTTCATTTCAAATTAGGAAGACCTGCATTTTTTTCTGACTAATTTGTGAAGAAGGCAGGATTGAAGAAGATCGCACATGTTCAAGTGAAATTTCAACTTAGTGAGCGGTTTTTCTGGAGAACAGCGCGTTATCATCCTCCGTAAATTTGCGTTTTTTTGCCGAAAATGGTTCAAAGAGACCAGGTTGGACTCACTGATGAAGAGTTCAATGTCAAATTGAATTCTACTCAGCCACCCGTTGCCACGATAACTTACTACCGAGAAAAGCAATATTGACTTAAAAAATTCAAAGAAGTTCGTTAATGGGCGAAATTTACCTAACAATTTCGAAGTTATATCCATTTCAAATATATTATTTTATTTCCTCTATATCTCAAGAAGTACTGATGCAATTAGATTGAAACTTGCCAACTGTTTGCATGAAGAATCGTTAAAACATATTTTTTTCGGAAACTATCATTGAGATTTCAATGAAACTTGGCGCAGACCTTGAAGTCGAATCTGAACAGCAATGTTCGAAATTTCAGCTCGATTCGACACACTTTTCCAAAAATATCGGGAAAAAGTATGTCAAATTTCGCATTGGCAATGAATTTTAACCAGCGCTTACATTTTCCTGACTTCATGTCAGTGCTTTTCGAAAAGTATTTTCCTACGTTCCTATTATTTAAATTCATTGTAATAATGATGAAACGATCGTCAATGCACAGCTCACACCAACATAACTTTTCACTTTTTGAACCACACACCGTGAAGGCAGAGAAAGTAATGGCATATCAGAGATAAATAGATATTCATTTTCAAAAATGTTGCACTTTCTAAACGATGTAATACCCAAACTACCTGAATTTCCAAGTAAAACCACCATTTACTTCAATGGGTGTGACAGGGAGAGGTTACCGTAATTAGCGCTATCTTTGTTTCGTTGCCCCTTGTTACGCTTTAAGCTTAGTTAAAGGAGGGTCGGGTCCTTTCCAGGTAGTAATATAGAGTTCTATGATTAAATGTGACGTCCGCAGGTCGTGGCGGCTGCAAAAGCGGGTACGTTCGTTCGAAAAGTTAGGTCCGGTGCACACATACGGTTTTTAAAGCTCCGGCGCCGTACTTATATGTGCAATATTGCGCATTCTACCGCTGATGCTGTGTAATTCAGACCGTAAGTCCGGCGCCGGAATTGGAAAAACCAGATGTGTTCACCGGACCTCTCCGTCACCGCAACGGAGCCGGAGCTGGAAAAACCGTATATGTTCACCGGACTTTAGGCGGACGAGGCCATCGCATGGCCGAAAAATTCGCCTGCCTGCATTTATATGCAGGCTTCAAAGTCGAGGTTATATTGGATTGGTTTTACATTACGGTCGGCCAATGAGGGTTTCCTTTGAACAGCTTATAACAATCGGTAAGGCCAGGAACGCACATGCGGCTCTCTGTCGAGCGATCGTTTAGTCGCAAAAATGAAACGCATACGAATGCGCGCATATACGACCATTGTATAAAGATACAACCAAATAATTGGCGATTTTCTTGACGATCGCGAATATTCAGTCGGGCGACAGAAAATCGCATGTACGCGCCTAGCCTAATGCTGCGAAATATGATACTCACCCCACAATATTCTTCTTCATTAAATATTTGCGGTGGAAGAGGATATATTGGATGTGAATTGAAGCTAGTTCCCCCAAACCTGGTCGATTTGGTTTGCATGAAAAGTTTAGCTGCGTCGTCCACAGTTATATCGATTACTTCAAATTCGATATTTTTTGACTTCAGGGCTAGAAGGATCGTTGTTTGCCTCTCTCTTATCTGCAATAATGTAAAAATCGTACTCATATGATGTTAACCTGAACATTCACGGAAAACAGTTTGAACTTGCGATTTTATTGAAAATTAATTTCGGTTTCTAGGGTGAAAATCACGTTCTATGGATCAGAAATGTTATCAGCGCTGCGATTTTGTCGTTTATATCGTAAAATACTAACAATTTTGATATTTCAAATGGAACATCCTGTATATTGCTTTTTTTCATTTGCCGTAACATCCTGATTTTTTCTGGTAAACTCATTTGCCTAGCCGTTTTCGAGTAATATAATATATAGCGTCAATAAATTTTAAGTACAAACGAAGAGGGGGCATTCTTTGCATAATTTTTAGCTATTCACTAACTGAATTTTATGACAATTTTTGATTTTTCCGAGGATTCCGAGAGAATCGTTCAACATTTTATTCTCAAAACTGGAAGCAGATATGACAAAACTACAAGAGACCATAACCTGCTGTATCTCGAAAAAAAAAAGTTCGCGGTCCCATTTACAGGTTGTATCTGAATAATACCGAGTGATTCTGTGATGAGAATTAAGGGGGGTATTTGGTATAAAATATTTTGAAAAACCTAACCCCCCCCCTCCCCCCCCCCTAAAAGTTACATCCCCCTTCCTCGAAGATAAACAGAAAAATTTTTTTCTCTTTTTTATTTTCCCTGTATATATTGAGCCCAATTCAATTGCTAACTTTTGATCTCTTCACGTTTTTTCGACAACTTAAGCACTTACGAGAAAAAAATATCGATGTTCTGCGAAACCGCATTGTAGCAGGGTGTGAAACGATAAGAAATTCAGCGGGCATATTTCATCGCATACGTATTTCAATGAGGAGCAGAGTAAATGCTTGCATTGGAGCTGTAGGCAGTCATTTTCATTATTATTATAATTGTATCTTCTATATTCGACAGGTTTTTGTTCATTTTTCGCTATTGTTTTAGTTGTAAAAGTCTTAACCTAGTAGAATAATAATTTGGTTGGCTATTGTTCAATAAAATGCTATTTAACATGAGTTATATCTTCTCGTAAATGCCTAAGTTTTTGAAAAAAGTTGTGGAGATAAATAAGTTAATGAATGATTTGGCTTTTGAGCCATGTTTTATTTGAAGAAAAATTTTAATCCAAAAAAAAGTTGCAATAAAAATAATCTTGGAGGTTGACTGTTTCAACTCCTTCTAAGCATACTTCAGGGTTGAAAAAATTCCAAAATGTGTAGTTTTATTTACAAATAATATTCACCAACTTAAGCTTTATATACAGGGAAAATAAAAAAGAGAAACAATCTTTTTTGTTAGAATATCAAACAATAATGATTAAAGACATATAGAAGAAAATTCGTCGTATCTTTCATGCGATAATTATTCAAGGCAATTTTATACTCAGATATACTGACTCAACAAAACTAACTTTTCTTCAGACTAATTCGGATCTGCTGAATACACAGTTATTTTAATTTAATAGGTTGTATTTCTTTTCAATTATAATTTCTCTTAAACAACCAAAATGCTATAATTAGGTGATATGTTCATTAAAATTCTTGAAATAACCGAAAGAATATATGAATTCGAAGTGATTTTTCGAATATCCCCCGAACTTTTCAGTAGATATACCAAGAAATGAAAGGATACTTCTGAAATTAATAATTGGTTTTATTTAAATTTTGAAATTTTTGGAATTCTCTCACTGCGGAGTTGTATGTTCGCATTCAGTAGTTTCAATTATAATTCTCATTATTTCGGAATTATTAAGTAGCAGTAGATCATTGTGAAAAACCGATGGTGGTTTTATTATGACCGCACCTTACGGTCAATTAACGATATGATAATAATTGATAGCTCACATTTGACGGTTAATGATTACTCACACTTATACAGTATGCACATATCTTAATTAACTCACCTCATTACTTCCGGAAACTTCACTCACATACACCTTTACAACCATAATCACAACCAGAGTTCAAAAATGTCGCCACGCAACCTCAAACTATCAACTATGAAGAAAATAACGGACCACGATTGTTATCTTATCAACTGTTTGATAAACTTAAATTGAAATGAATCATTCTACATATGAAACACTCGGAAAGAGAAAGTCAAAACATAAGCCAGTGAAGTAATAAAATGAGGATGGGGGACCAGATAAAAAGATAGGTACTTGTATTTCGTACCATTAGCGATTTTCTGGTTGCAGTTGAGTGGAAAGTACAAACTGTTGCTTGTGGGTCGCTGTTAATGGTTCATTCAACATTTACCGGAATTGAATATTAAATAGTTATTATGAAACGTTCGGACATAAAGAAAACATGGAATGGGATGAAAGGTCCCCAATTCAATGGATGCAGAGGCGTAGAATTGGAATGGCCTATCGCGTACTTTCACGTACCTATATTTTGGTCTTAACATTTTCAGAAATTCACGAAATTTTCTTTTAGTTCATTATTGATTGGATTTTTTGCATTTTCGAATATACAGTGTGTCCACGGATTGGGGGCCGGTAAGATGTAAATGACGAAAAATTTTGGAGTTAGACTCAGATATTCTGGGAATCGCTCCTGCTTGGTATCAAACTGAAATGTTGAGAAAATGAGCCAAATCAATTTATATACAGGGTTGAACTGCGGTACTTGCCCATATGTATACGTTGGTCAAACGGGTAGATCATTTGGAACTAGGATAGGAGAACACCAGAAAGCATACGTAAACGAAGCTCATAATTCAACATATGCAAAACATTTGTTGGAGACTGGGCATGATTTCGACAACAATTTCGAAATTTTGCACGTGGAAAATAAGACCCTAAAATTGAACTTCCTGGAAGCAATGGAGATGAATAGGTACAATAAAAAACAGATTCTCCTCAACGACCAAACGGACCTGAATAAATCTCCCTTACTCAACCTTTTTTGAAACCCAGGAATTCCCATAATTTCTTGTATTTCGCACCATATTTTTTTAATTTTTTTTTTTTTTTTTTTTTTTCAACTATTTAAAGAACTGTGTCCCAAAAATGTAGTCAGTTACCATACTCACCTGATGAAGTCATGTTATCATGACGAAACAATTGTTGTGAAAATAAATATATAAAGCGGAAATAAGTTATTTTACTTTTTAATCATCAAGATGAATTTCCGACAAGTAAAGACTGAGACAATCAAGTATATATACAGGGTGGCTCAGAACTGACTTGATGAAAATTGTTAAGAATAAAGTACCTTTGTTTTAAAAGATATCAAGAAAGTTTATTGGGAAAAGTTGTTTAGAATGACGAGCTCCTGCAGGAACTCATTTTTTCAGATAAATCAGCCTACCTTGACTTATAAGTTAGTCATGAACATTTTTAAATCCGACACATGGGATATTTTGTCATGAACAAAAATTTCGCTGATTTCAAAATAAATCAGTGTCAATAATAATTTCTTATAACAATAAAATACGTTTAATGCTGAAAAAACATCATTACAAACAAAAATTAAAAAAACTACTCGAATGTGGTGCCACCACCTGCTACACATAATTCAGCCTGTTGGGTGACTGCTTTATACGCAATCGCCCAATTTTTCAGCATTTGATTTATCTGAAAATTGAGTTCCTGCAGCAACTTGCCATTCCAAACAACATTTCTCACTGAACTTTCTCGATATCTTTTATAACAAAGGTACTTTATTCTTGACAATTTTCGTCAAATCAGTTCGAAACCACCCTGTATATTAACTGATTTGGCTCATTTTCTGAACATCTCAGTTTGAGACCAAGCAGGAGCGATTCCCAGAATATCAGAGTCTAACTCGAAAATTTTTCGTCATTTACACCTTACCGGCACCCAATCCGTGGACACACTGTATGACTTTACTCGACCATCAATCTATATCATATATGACGTATAAATACATTATTGGATGTTACTAGAATCTTCATGTCTAGAATTGCCATTTATTTCGGTTGAAACTTTCAATTAAAAACCTAAAAAAACACTGCCGTGAAGGTAGCAGCTTTTGTGCGCATGTTCAATGAAGATGACCGCTTTGGAAACGAATTTGAACATGCACGCAAAAGCTGCTGCCTTCACGGCAGTGCTTTTCTAGGTTTTTTTCGATGAAGTACTGGATTTCAATTCGATCTAATCTGTAGGTATTTTGGAAATTAAAATTTGGAATGGTTAATCTACGGAATCATTGGGAGGATTTTACCCATTCATGAATTCGACATTCGTAATTAAGCCCCAAACCTACTCTACAAACATCGAGTTTCTAAGTCGTTTCTTACGGAAATTAACCATTCGAAACTTATATTTCCAAAAATACAGATTAGATCGAGTTGAAATCCAGTACTTCATCGAAAAATGACAGTTCGAAAGTTCCTGCAGAAATTCATGAAGATAATTATTTATTATGATCAGAAGATCACAGAGTATTGAATATCTGAAAAAAATTTGAAAGTTTTTTTCATATTGTTCTGATGACACGATCATCAGTTCGAAATTTTGCACAAAGTTGTCCATCAGCATTTTCAAGCTAGCTGCTAATTCTTCGAGTTATTCCGGAAAAATACCGATATCTTGAAGAAAACCATGAAATTTGGACATATTTTTCCACCATATTTTCGAGAATTATGATCGTATCGCACTGAAATTTGGTACACTGCTGTGAAATATAAAGCTCAAGGTACGACCGAATGTAATGAACAGTTTCCGAGAAAAAAAAATTTTCTAGAAAAATTTCAAAAAATTTTTTTTTTTAATTTACTGACAGCATGATCCCGACAAAATTTTACAAGAAATTGCAAGTCCTTACTTTCCAACTAACTGTCTGGTTCAGTTCAATCGCTCCAGTAGTTCATGAGTAGTTCTCGAAATATCAGAACTAGAACAAATGGCTATAACCCTGATTTTGCCCATTAACGAACTCAACCTCCGCATTTTGACATGCAACCAACCCTGAAATTTTCAAGTCGGTAGAATCCTCCGTGCGCCCGTAGTCGTGCGAATACGCGCCCGTAGTCGTGCGAATACGGACGGCCGGCCGCACAGAATCGATTTTGACACCGGATTCGTCATCACTGAGTCCAAATTGTCGTTTGAGACTATTTTCGGCTCAAAATTCGAAAATTACAGACATTAGGACAAAACGATAGCATGCGTTCCGCTAGAATATGCGCGCAAAAAGAGAAAATTTTTGATTTACACTTATAAATAAAATTGATCTTTTGTGAGGAAAAATACTGCTTTTGAAGTACCTATCAGATTTGGGATATGGATTAAATTTTCTGCAACCTTCACATAGATCTGAAAACACAATAAATTGCCGCTTCGTGTTCTGCGCCCTCGAATCAATTAAGGACATTGTGTGACAGAAATCGAACAAATTTCTTCCGATTAGTGCGTAGCGCGCGTAAGAGCACAAATACGAAATGGATTTTTCTGTATCCCCTCTGGATCAACCTGTTGAATATATTCGAAATATTTTTTAAATTTTTTACCAAAAATATTGAGGAAAAATACTCAAAATTTGAAATGGATAGTACCCCAAAACTGTTGAGTGGATTTCACCCATTAATGAACATTACGGTGATATTGAGTTTTCAAATATTTGAAAACTCAATGATGTGATATTAAGGGTCCAAACCTGAGCTGAAAATTTCAAGAATCTAAGGACTTTTCCTTAGAAAAGTTTGAGAATGTACGGGTATCGATCGACAGAATTGAATTTGATACAATTATATTCTTCATCACATGAGTCTATAAGTCGTTTCAGATCTTTTCTTGGCAAAAAAAATCACGGAGATTGCAGCGTTTGGGTAAATTGATAACGCTCTGCTCCCTCTAGAAAGGCACATATATATTTTCACAAAGATCTGTAACGAACTATACATGCCATTATCCACACAAATTTTTATTTATTTAAGAAAGAAAATTCGGGAATTTTAAAGCGAAATTTTCTAGATATGACACTGATGGCGTGTGGTAAGCATGTTTATTTTCTTTCTTTTCCTCCAGACTACAGAATAAACCGCATTAATTTTTCGCTTCAACTCAAGTTCACGAGAAAATTTATTGTATTTTATAGCCACTGTTTTCACTTCTCACCTCTCAGTATTTTGCCGGATCTGTTATGATGATATACACTCATTTCGAAGTTATCAATAAATCAATAAAACTCTGGAATTCTAAGATCTTTTTAACAATTAATTGAATTGTGACTTCAGCTGGTTTATCGAGGCAACTCGAGTCGTCTAGCTGGTTATTATATGGCTCAATATTTTACCATGGCTGAATATCTTTAATTTTATTTTTCAACTTGTCCTTATTCTTATGGGGAAATATGTAGGGAAATCCCATAAAATTGACAAAAATATATGAATAAAATTCCCTCGTATTTAGCGTTATCCAAATAGCTATATGTTTAGTAAGTACACCATTAAAGAAAGAAGTAAAAACAAACAACTCTTACATTATAAATCCATCGTTCAATAATATTCACTGGCTCACTCTCACCGCTCATTTCTGAACCCTGAGTATATATCACAAACTGTTAAAAAGTTTGATCCTAAATTGCCCGTTATTACGGACCTGCTCTTTGCTTATTTTTAATTCCATTGCCAGTATGTATTCATACGATATTGTTTTGAGAAGCCTTTTTATATCTTGCATTATTTTATATACCAGCTAGTTGAATGAAATATATTGATCTTTTATTTTACTTAATCAGTTGTTGATTTGACTTATTCCATTATCGTAGGTGTGGCTTTCCTTTTGAAGCTGCTGGTCAGGAAAAGCGGAAAAGGCGATAATAGAAGTGATATATTTTGCTCATTTGACTGTGATCCTGAATTTCTGAAACCAATTTTTAAATTTGTAACAATGGTTGTCAAAGTTTATATAAGTGGAATATCCGGTAATAAGGAGGTAATGCCATATTTATATTAATCGTTTGAGTTTTTCATACTTGATTGAATTTATACTTTTTAGGTTAAGAAGAGACAACAGAAGGTTCTCTTGATTCTGGATTCGAAGAAAATTAAATATGATGTCATTGATATTGCAGAGCCAGGTAGTGAAGATCAAAAAGACTTTATGCAAAATAATTCGACTTCCAATGGAGGAACTATTAGTGATCCAAATCCTAGACATCCCCTGCCTCCACAAATTTTTAATGATGAGGTTTATTGTGGTGTAAGTTAAAAAATATTTTCAAGAATAGGAGTTATGTTTGGTTAAATGCGTTACTACACAATTTCGAAAGGTGTGGAGCATAATATACCAAGACTGTTATGATAACATTAGAGTATATTACTCTTCAAGTAGAGAAATATCACCTGGAACATTTTCAGTGAGCTCTGAGTTTACAACAATATTGTCAAACCATTATATATAGCTTGTAGTGACGAATCTCGAAATTTATATAAGCCAATTTTTATTTTGTTCACTATCAATGAATTGAATAGAATGATTAAAGTTTTTTCAACCAGTCGCAACGTCAACCAATTAAAATTTAATTTTTAGGATTATGATCAGTTCGATATGGCAAATGAAGTAGACGAAATGGAAAAATTCTTGAAATTGGATACTGGAGATTCCATCGAAAAGCCTGAAAGCGAAATCAAATTGAATAATGGTAACCTAGACACTTCTGAGAAAAATGAAACGGAACAAAAATTAGAACAAACAGAAAACTCAGTGCCAAATGGGGAACAGGAAGTACTTGAAGAAGAAGCTCCCAACAAGACGGAAGACACTCAAGAAAGTTGAATTTTTATCGACTGAATTCCTAAAAAGTATTCTTATTGGAGTTTATTTCAATGTTCTTTTTTGAGATTTAACTGGAATGCACTGATTTTACTGTTATGCTATTATACTTATTTATCTCTCTTTTGCCATTCTGCAAGACTTATATTTTTTGATTGTACATATCAGTGAAGAAGTATTATATTTATGATTGAATTTTTTGGGGATGAAGGTACAGAAACTGCTTGGCTTCAAACATTTGTAATCCTTATTTATGAAGAATTACTTAGTATTCTACTTACATTAATTTTTTCCTGTAAATATTCAATAAACTTAATTTGAGCTATTATTCTATTCTATTTTCCATTGCATTGAGCAAATTTGGAATTGTAAAGCTAAATTATTTCATAGTTGTTTGATAATCATGATTGCCAGGAGGCTGAAAATTTTAGAGCATATCCCGATGGAAAGTCAAGATTCTCGAAAAATAGACGATCCTCTAGAAAACTTCAAAGCCTGGATTTTCTTTTCATGCATCCGTCGATTCGAAAATGTTTTGAATAGTCCAAATATTTACCATGGAACGCGATAATAAAATCGCTCGAATGTCTGCCGAACTATTGATATTTGCTTCCCGTTGAAATTTTTCAACCGAAAATCATGATACAAATACATGGTATGCTACTAACTTTCCGTATTTTCGCCAGCTTTGCGCATCTCGAAATGACGTAGTCATACTAGAGACCACGATTGGCACAATACAAATACCCGGTATACTATTGGACATGGAAAGAAATGAATATGACGTATTGTTCGAGACGAGAAGGCATTTACTTAGGAAATGTGCGAGTGAAATCATTCTCTATCTCTCTTCCCATGCGCAATAGCATACCATGTATTTGTATCATGACCGAAAATCGAATATTCAATATCGCGGTCCTCTGAATACACCTTTAATTATAGATAGATATCTTTTTATTTGGGATGTTAGAACTACCACAGAATAGAGAAGTATTATACTATATTATATTATATACTTCTCTATTCTGTGGAACTACGAAACGAACAAATGTCAATGCAACATCAAATGTCAAGAATCAAGGTTATGATTATGAATGTGATATAAATAATTGGTGATTCATTTAAAGAAGAAATATCTGTTTTCTTCCAAAAATATATATTACTATATTATTTTTTGTGCGATTCTTTGATCCCTCATAATGTTTTCTAGTGGTCCTAATTACACCAAATTGAAAACAAATCTACGCCTTGCTATGGCAAGATTGAAATTACTTGAGAAAAAGAAGGCAGAACTAGCTGAAAAATCAAGAAGAGAAATTGCAGCTTTCATTAGAGATGGTAAAATTGAAAGGGCGAAGATTAGGGTAGAATACATTATCAGGTGGATTTTCATTTCAATTAGTTGATACTGGACTTTGTAGTGACACCTACTCAATTTTAGGGAAGACTATCTTGTTGAGGCAATGGAAATAGTGGAAATGTATTGTGATTTGTTATTAGCAAGATTTGGCCTTATAACCAATATGAAAGAACTGGATGATGGTATTTCAGAAGCAGTATCCAGTTTAATATGGGTTGCTCCAAGGTTGCAGTCAGATTGTAACGTGGGTTATATCTTGACCTTCAATTCTTAGGAATCCTAACTGATATATGTCTGTTTTTAGGAGCTGAAAGTTATTTCAGACTTGCTAACAGCAAAATATGGTCTCAATTATGCAGAGGCTTGTAGAGTTGAATCCGTCCAAACGATTAACGATCGTTTGAAACATAAATTAGCTGTTCATAGTCCACCAAAACTTCTTGTTGAAAAGTATATGATTGAAATTGCAAAGAGCTTCAATATTCCATATGAACCAGATCCACAAATCATGGACACAGACAAGGGTATATATTTTATTGTTAAAATATGGATTACGAGCTCTTTCGAAGATATTGGGAGTTAGTGTGTGTGTATTATAATACCGATTTTATTTTAGCTAAGGATGCTATGCTTATAGATCTTTCCGATAAAAATAATTTAGGTGGTGGAGGAATGCCCTATCCTCCAGGTTTTATGGGCTACCCCCAGCCGCCAGCTATACCTGATTTTCCACCAGTACCATTTGACTATCCTGTAAGTTCATCATTAATTTTCCTCATTAGTTTTCATCTCATTGAACATTTTTATAGGGACCAAAGGACTCTTTAGAGGGACAACCAACTGCTCCACCTCCAGCATTCTCATACAATATACCACCATCAAAAGAGAATAAAGAATTCAATACTGATTTCATGGTGAGTAGATGGTTTTAAAGTATGGTTCAGAAATTTTGTTCACATTTTTATGGAATCAATATGATATAATTGAATATCCAAAATGAAAATTTTAGTAATATCCAAATGAATTATTGGGTTTTTCTGCCTTGTTACTAATATGTCCCTTGCATGTAACACGAATTATCATATTTTTATGTTTTTCTCATTCTATATCGATACAAAATCATAATGTATGCTATCACACACTTCAACAGTTAGCGAATTTTGAATAATTCGGTAAATGGTCAAATCGGGACACAAGGTCGAAGCGGAAGAAAGAGTGAGATCGCCTTCTACGTCACCCGTTATTCTATGATTCACCGATCGATACAGCCGACGCTGTCTATTGGCTTGCTAAGGAGAAAAGTACACGAGAAGAAGGAGAGTGTGGGTATATCCCGGTACGTCACGGAAGCCGCGAAGTTTCGTCCCTTTAAACAACTGATATGTGGAGCCAAATTAAAAAGATCATTTTCTCGTTGAAAATTGAAATTTTTGACGGCAGTTAGTTTTCAGTAGTGTTACGAATAGAATATTTGATTCCAATGATGAAAAAATTCATGCAAGAGACCTATTCAAGGCCCATCTAACAGACATGAGGTTTACAAATTTGTTCTGATTTGTTTTCACATTCAACTAAATTTCAGTAGTTGTCTTTTTATGGTTTCTAGTCTCGTATGTATAAGCTTGAAATGTATCACCTTCTCATAAACAAAGTAATTGAATCCAAAAATTTCGGTACACAAAATTGATTAAATAAATAACGGAACAATAGCGAAGCATCCTAACAAAATATTTCTACAATTGAAATTTCAAAGTATAAGTCTATCCCTGCATTACAATCAACCAATGAGCCGTGAACTCTTGGAAGGTATACAAATGTTTGGACAGGGTTGTATTCAGTTATGTTTTGTAACCTTATGAATGCTTAACTTTTCTTTGATAGAATCTTGTTATAGTTTTCAACATGGCTATTAATATCCACAAAATGGATATGGAAAAATTCTTAAATTGAAAAAAATTAGGACAGTACTGATGATTTCCAAGTATTTTAAGATGCACGTGAAAATTGATAAATTTCTCTGATTAATGAGTCATCTTGTATAAACCAACATATTTCATATTCATTCTTATCTTATTTCATTCTCACTTTTTGCATAATTCAATCAGTATTCTTCTCAATGTTATGTGAACTTCTGACAAAGCATGAATGTTCTCAGATTCTTCATTTTGGAAATTCATTACATATTTTTGATTGTTATTGTCATTTCTTTTCTAACTGTATGAAATCATTTGTTTCTGAAAAATGAAACCCTACTGGTAGGCATGACCTTCATATCCACAGATATTGTAGTTGAGTATTACAGGATAAACACATACAATTTTATCGGTCATACTGTAGAAAGTCATTATCAGAGTCAAACGACTACTTCTCATCTGTTTTTATAAAAAATATCGGGGGGGTTATGATTAAGAACTCTAGGAGGAAATATGGGTTGGATAATTTGAATCCCAAATGAAAAACGAATTCACACTGTGTTAAATTTCAACCCTGTCTTGGCATGCATCCATCGGTCTGATGATGGCCTCTATTAATTCTTTTAGCACTGAGATGAATTTCGAAGCAAATTTGTTCTTATAGTTAATTGCTAACTTATCTTAGATGAATGCATGCTATGCTAGCCTTGTCACTTTTTTGCATTGATACGTTTGTTTTTATGTTTGCTTCTAGGATAGCTTACCTTCTTACAACAATCTGTATCCCGGTATGAGCAAGGTAATAATATTGTTTAACATCCAGTATGGCTTTATTCATAAAATAATACGGTTCCAGCACGCTCTTGGACTGATAATATATTTTCAAATCAAGCTATTCAGGAGTAATCTTCGATATATCTCAAATGATAAGGAAAAATCATAGAATGATGATTTTTAAAGTTTTGACATCCGCTGACACTGTTGTCCATATAATGAAGATGAAATAATCGGTCTGCATGGATGTGTTGTGTTTGTCCCTGCCTGCCTTGACCCTGCACGAAAAAATCAGATCATATAATTTTATTGAATTAGGACCTACATATCACCGTTCTGAAGTGGCATACTTATTTCAATATCGTTTTCCTTCTTTATTGACTTCGCTGAGTGAGTTTTTGTAATCGTGACTTTTCCATGTTCATTTATTTGTGAGAACTGTGAGATATTAATGTGGCTAAAGTATGCGCATTTTCTAGAAGTCAGGTTGAGAAACTACTGTGAGATATTGATGTGGCTGAAGTAAGCGCATTTTCTAAAAGTCAGGTTGAGAGACTACCACCAATGTTCTGTTGGTATCTATTCAGTTCTCCCAACTGCCAAATTGCAGTTGATTTCCTACAATACTATAGCAACGATATACAGAGTGTAACAGCCAAATGGAATAAATTCGATAACTAATAAATGAGGGGGTGTTAGGAAAAACGCTCGGACACGTCGATTTGTAATTATGAATGCGCATAGTTTTCAAAAAAAATTATATAGGGTGTTCCATGCGACCGTGGCCTATACCAACTTTCTTATTTCAAATGTAACCCCCTGTATATTATTTATTTTTTGGATTCTTCAGAAAATTCAAGACAATTCATGTACAACGTCCTATACCTATCTTCAACTTTTTCGGAAATATAAAGTGTTTTCAGAAATGTTGAGTAACGTTAGAAGACAATTCTACACCAGATTAGCATGTTGCCAAGACGTTCGCGGCGAGCATTTTGAACATTTCCTACATTGACATTAATGTTTTTTTTTGTTTATTTTTTAATTATTGAGAAATAATCAGTATTACTTATTAGGTTTTAAGTATAATGTACCGAATTTGTGAAATAAAATAATTTTTATTTAAAACGTTGATTTTTGCACTAAATCTGAAAACACTTAATATTTCCGAAATAGTTAAAGATACCTATCTTTAACTATACCTATAGGACATTGTGCATGAATTGTGTCTAGAATTCTCTGAAGAATCCAAAAAATAAATAATATACAGGGGGTTGCATTTGAAATGAGAAAGTTGGTATTGGCCACGGTCACGTGGAACACCCTATATAATATTATTTTTTCGAAAAATATGCGCTTTTAAAATTACAAATCGACGTGTCCGAGCGTTTTTCCCAACACGCCCTCATTTATTCGTTACCGAATTTATTCCATTTGCTGTTACACTCTGTATATGTGTTTCCAGTCAAACTCATTTGGGAAAACATTTTTATCATAGGTGATGATGAATTGCTTAATATAATTTTAATTGAAGAAATGCTTCTACAACAACACAAAGAGGCCCTCAGACTATTTCTGCATGACTATAAGTATTCAAAAGATGATAACCGAGAACAGCATGATGGCTGACTGATTATATTTTGAATGAAAATGAATTCTTTACGTTTAATGAAAGTTTTGCTTACAATTTGTAGCAAAAATGATTTAACGAGCTCAATGGGGCATGCTTATCGAAAACCCTCTTGTGGATTATTATACTTAGTGAGAAACGTCCAATGTCCTCATGTGCTGATCGCAAGAACTGCTGATCAATGCATTTTAGGTGATTGTTGGTACTTCAGTCTCCTTCAACTGCCAAAACTGCTCTTTTGACTTTTGGCGAAACATGGCGGATTTAAATACGTTATGGGATCAACCTATAGAAATTGAAACGTCTTTTGACCATGTTGCTTAATCGCAGTCGTATCTCCCTCTAATTTCAAATGGATAAAGATCATGAATATCGCCCGAAGTTTACAGTTTATTACGATCTTCCGAGATGTCGCTAGTAAATTATTTTGCTCAATCGTCGCCCTTATGTGATTTGAGGAACCTGTGCTCCTTCATGATCATAATATATAGATCGTCCTATAGTTATGAAAATCATGATTACCTGTATAATTTATACTTTTAGTTTAGATCGCTTCAGCTTGATCCAAGCTATACATTTTATTCGTGAATTCAGTTGGAATTCGAATTTAATTCAGTTCCTACAACCCAGGCTCGAATATAAGCTGAATAAAGCTAGAAATAAATTCTTTGGATATCATTTTCACATGAATGAACTATTGAAATAATATTTTATCGAGCTTTCCCAATGAATATTCAGATAGTTGAAGATATCTCCACGTTTTGGGTGACTGTCGTATTTGGTGATGTCCGAAACATTTTTAATTCTTGAAATTGTTTCTGAAATATATTACTTCTAGGCACAGGACAACGGTAATAATGGCAACCTGGCCAATAATTTAGAGGTAATATGAATTTAAGATAGCTGAGAATGTTCGAGCTTGTTGCTGCTAACATTCTTTTACACTGGGGATTTCACCAACTAACAATACAATAGTGGCTCGAATTGGATACATTTTTATTTTATTCATGCACCAATTTCATTGTTCTAACTAACATTTACTTAAACTTTCTTGATGTTGAGTTATCGATATGGTTCGGCTTTAGTTTGTTGGTTATCTACACTATGATTAATTTGAAGAATTGTGGGAATTAAAATGACAGCATTAACTGCCATAAAATGCCTTTAAATTTAATTTCAGTATTTGAAATGTTTGCACCGATTGAATTTAGAGATCTAGCTGCTTGAACTTGAATCATTTAGATAATATTCTTGTATTTACTTAAAATTAGTGTGAGGATTGCATGTGGCAACCAACGCCGGCCGCAAAAATATGAGACTAGTAGTTTTTATTCTTTGCTTCTTTACAATAAGCCGTCCTTGACAGAAGCCATGTATAGAGAAAGGCAATGTTGCACACGCTCATTGTGATAATCCTATTATATTCACTACACATTTGGAAAAAATATCCTCTAGAGGGCATTACTGTGAAGCAATACTTTTTTGTGAACACTTTTGCAGTAGCCCTATTCTGACAAAATCTTCGAATTGATAAATATTGTTGAACAAATCAAAAAACAGTTACTAGTCTTCGGGAATGAATACTAATTTACGGTGAGAATGATGTGTCCTAAATGATTGTTAAGAATCTTAGCTCTTTTTTTATGAAGTCAATTCTCTTCTCAGGAATCAGCCAACGCTTGATCTGAAAATTTTAAACTCTCCTCTATAAGATAGCTAAATGAATCTAGTCTTCCTCTTCGAACTGTCCAAGAACCGTACGGAATTTGCGCAATAAAGTGATAGTTAGTTAAGTTACAAAGCCGGGAAATGACTCATTAAAGTAAGAGTCTAGATGTTCACGGACGAGGCGTCGAAGGAGCCGAGTCTGGAATTTCTAGACGAGTATTTTAATGACATTTCCGGCCGTGTATCGTACAACGTTTTATTTCATACTGCTCAATATTTTTTCAAATTTTTGGTATAACAATTGAACTGTCTATTCAGGTAGTTTGAAGGTGTCAGCAATGTGTCAGTACATGATGTAAAACCATCCATTAATATAGGGTGATAATGTAGTATGCTTTGAATCGGTTGCTAACAGTAACAAAGATTTTTTTTATTGGTTGTCTTGCCTGTCAGTTCAGCATCGTTTTGAATTTTTGGTTTTGAATAATTTCAAATAAGATGGATGCAGAGATTTTGAAAAAAAGTTCTGAAGCGACGGCGAAACTTATCCCGGCCAAGTCTTCCGGACGATATCAAAAAGAATACGAGAGATTCTGTGAATGACGCAAAACTTACAATGTGGAGAAAATCCTAAACGAAAACTTAATGTTGGCTTACTTCTTGGATGCGGTAAGAGTTTATTTCTTTTGTTTATGCTAAAATTGTGTAATTAGCTTTAGTGAAAAATTATGGTAGCTTCAGCGGTAGGTTCCTAATGTAATTGGTTATTTTTAGCCAAAAATATCCAGCAGCTCTACATTAAGGGCCCAATACTCCATGATAAAATATAAATAAAAAATATACCAGTCCGGTAATGTTACTTTACTCAAATGAGTCCGGGAAATGGCACATTACAGTACAGTATGAAATAAAATAATATACTTGCACAGTTTGCGGAAGAAGACTAACTTAGCCTATTACTTTTCAAGTTGATGTGAGTACATCGTATTTGATTATTTCATTCTGTCGGAAATTTGTAATGCCCTATTTTGGGAGGTCCATTTCGTTTTTGAATCAGGCTCTTTTGAAATTTTAAAAATCGGTACCTGTGAGTAGTAATTCGACTAGCATCCTGATAAACAACACCTTTTCGATCTTTGTAATGAATTACTAGAACAGCTATCACGAGATGAATTTATATATATACACTCATTCTCAGAATTTGCACTGAATGAATAAATATCAATCAAACCTCTTTCCATTTGCACCCCAACAATAAAAAATAAACACGTGAAATCATAAAGACAACTGGAAAATGATCAAACTACAACCTCTTGATGTACTCTTTTGTCAATGTTCTTTCGTGCCTGTTAAAATATCACTTTTTGACTGTGTTGCCAATTCTCTTGTACACAGTTTAAGATAAGGTATATCTGGCGTCTGATGCAGTTGAGTCACGTGTAAGAAAAATCCTTGCATTGAATGCTTGTTTTCACTCACATCAGAGTGAAATTATACAAATCTCCTTTTAAGCTTTCACACTTCTTACGAGGGAAATATCTTCAAGTGATATTTACATTTTATTTTACTGATGAACTAGATTTCCTTCATGTAGAGTATAACCCAATCAGAAATTATTTCCATTCATTAAAATCATTGTAATATAGTACACGACTCTGTATATCATGAGCAAACATGGAGTTTATACCACGGTATGTTCGCTTTAGTATTTCAAAATAGGCGTACTATTTTATACTTTGCTGAAAATATTTCTACAATGAATTTACAGAATATCAACGAAACACCTAAACCTCTGCCGAGAACAAAGTTAGACGACCAGAAAAATTTTGATCTACCAGAATTGCCATCAGTTCCATCCGATTCCAGTAAAACAGATGATATTGACTTCGATGACTTAAACAGAAGATTTGAGGCTTTGAAGAAAAAATGAGAGAAATGCTTCCTTATGTTCGTTTGTTATTGGAGACAAATTTATATTCAAACATTTAATTAGTTCCTTTCAGACAAGGAATGCTGTTAGACCAATATATTAAGAGTTTAGTACACACATGAGCTATAAATATATATTTCAAAAAGGTGAATAATCCACCTATTAACTTTTGGACTCTGAGTCATCAGCATAAAACTGATTTAAACTTAGAATTAAAGGTAATTTAAGTAATACATAAGATCTTGTCGGATTATATCTTGTAACTGTGAATAGAAAGATGAAGGTATCTGTGGTGTTTTGAATATTCTTCACGATATTTTTTTACGAATAAAATGAATATAATATATTAAATAACTTATAATGAATTTATATTTCCTATATTTCACAATAAATATGATTTCTGAAACAAAATGGATTCTTTGGTATTTAGAGAATGCAATCTTCAATGAAGCACCAATTACGATCCAAAATTTTTGTTTCATTTTGACTTGAAAAGCTATTAATTGCAACTTAATTCATATTTGTAGGTTCGGTTCTATAATAAACCCGATCTAGGAGATATAGGGGTTGAAATGAGGTATTATCGGACCTTGCAGTGTCTTATGCAGTAGCCAATGAACTCTATATTATATACCTGGAAGGGACCCGTTTTGAGCGACAAGTGAAGCCAATTCGTTGCTTATGCAACCCGCGAAGTGGACGGGTATCTATCTCTTTCTTCCTCATTGCAGTAAAGGGAACTTGTCGCATTTATTCTAAATATTTTTAATTTTTCGTTTCAAATTAGGAGAACCTGAATTTTTTTCTGACTAATTCGTGAATAAGGCAGGATTGAAGAAGATCGCACATGTTCAAGTGAAATTTCAACTTAGTGAGCGCTTTTTCTGGGGAACAGCGCGTTATCATCCTCCGTAAATTTGCATTTTTTTGCCGAAAATCGTTCCAAGCGACCAGGTTGGACTCATGATGAAGAGTTCAATGTCAAATTGAATTCTATTCAGCCGCCTGTTGCCACGATAACTTACTACCGAGAAAAGCTATAGCGACTTAAAAAATTCAAAATAAGTTCGTTAATGGGCAGAATTTACCTTACAATTTCGAAGTTATATTAATTTCAAATATATTATTTTATTTCCTCTATATCTCAAGAAGTACTGATGCGATCAGATTGAAACTTGCTAACTCATTGCATGAAGAATCGTTAAAAAAATATTTTTTTCGGAAACTAGCAATGAGATTTCAATGAAACTTGGCGCAGAACTTGAAGTCGAATCTGAACAGCAATGTTCGAGATTTCAGCTCGATTCGACACACATTTCCCAAAATATCGGAAAAAAGTATGTCATATTTCGCATTGGCAATGAATTTTAACCACCGCTTAAATTTTCCTGACTTCAAGTCAGTGCTTTTCGAGAAGTATTTTCCTATGTTCCTATTATTTAAATTTATTTTTATGATGATGAAACTATCGTCAATCGTCAATGCACAGCTCACACCAACATAATTCTTCACTTTTTGAACCACACGCGGTGAAGGCAGAGAAAGTAATGGCATATCAGACAAAAATAGATATTCATTTTCAAAAATATTGCTCTTTCTAAATGATGTAATACCCAAACCACCTGAATTTCCAAGTAAAACCAAATTTGAGCCGTTAAACACCATTTACTTCAACGGGTGTGACAGGGAGAGGTTACCGTCCATAGCGCTATCTTTGTTTCGTTGCCCCTTGTTACGCTTTAAGCTTAGTTGAAGAAGGGTCGGGTCCTTTCCAGGTAGTAATATAGAGTTCTATGGCAGTAGCATCTTAATGGTTACAATAGGTGTAAGGACAATAATGAAGTTTTCCTTTTGCAATCAAAAACAAAATCAATACAATAAGCTTAATTTTATTATTTCTCAGAACTTGAAACTAGACATTGGTAGTCCTTTCGTTCCTAAACCAGAAATTTTGTAAATTGTGCCATGATCTGGTGGATTAAGCACTACTCCATCTACCATAAATTTCGCAGAGGTGACATAAAGTTCATCTAAGTTTCGTCCACCCCACGCAACTGATGTTACCTGAAAATTAAAATACAAAAAAAATCTAATTAGTAATAGTGAAGTACATAAAATGGTTTTGTAGCTATACGAGTTCTTCAGTCTGTTTTCTCGATTAGACCAAAATATGTACCTACTTAGTGAACATTTCAGAGAGGTTAAAATATGTTTTTCGCTACAAAGTTCAATTTCCCGTCAAGAACTTTAATAATGGTAACCAAGTATTTAGGATACTTTTCAATGACGATACTTTGGAAGAACTTGTTACTTCTTGAAATTAGCACGATTAAATCAATACGATATAGAGTATTATACCTTGTATTTTAACTCACCTGTTTGGCTGGAAGTGGTATAGTTTCGAGCAAAGTTTCAGGAACTTTCGAGCTGATTTTGATAACCTTGTAACCGTTGAAACAAGCTACCCATAAATTCTCATCCTCATCTATTGTCATACCATCTGGTAAACCATTCACTTGATGCTTTTCAAAGGTGAATAATATCCGTCTATTCGCTGGAAAGAGTTTCATTGAATTATTCCTTCATGAAGTAGGATTGTTCATTGTATGGTGATGTGCTAACAATGCACAGTTTAATAGCATGCCAAGTTAAGTATAATTGTATATGTCTTATACAATTACAATATATATATATGAATTAGTCCAGTCAAGCCCATTAGAATGTTCCAATCCTAAATTCTGGTTGTCAGGAAGGAAGGCAGTGTTCGCACTATCGTCATCGAAGAAAGAACTGAGACTGCTTACCGCAATAGTCATTTAGACATGAGATACCACCTAAACAACATCGGCAAACAAAGTTCAGATACAGTATAGTCAACAGATTTTTGCTCAACAATTACCGCCTTCTTCAAACCTATGGCGGGACTTTATTTTTTCATATGAGTATCGTACGAATCGATTTGAATCGAAATTTGCCATCTTAATTCACTCCTACGTTCGATCTATATTTCAAAATCGAATTAAAAATTAACCTTTCCAAATTAGCAGAGTTATGTGAGTTCATTCAAAACTGGTCCGAATAATTCCATAATCAAAATGAAAATGGACCACTTTGAATTACGAGTAACACGATCAATTTGAAATCGATTCTCATTTTGAAGTTGTTAAATCTCAATTTAAAAATGACAAGTCTCAATTTGAAGTTGAAAATGTCTATATATAGGCATTGCAGAATGATGTGAATAGTGGAAAGCGGTCGTACTTTCAAGTGTTCCGTGTTCTAAATGGCGCAGGAACCAGGATCGTTAGCTTACTATTTCGTTCCTCAGATTTTTTTTTAAAATACTCAGGATCTTTGGAAAATAAGTTGTTTTGCTTTTTTGTCAGTTCCATCTTCCAACTGTGCCTTGTAAAATCGAAAATTCGTTTTCGCCCCTGGGTCCGGTCCTGTATTGCGTATTTAGTGTGTGTGTGTTACTGATAACAATAATCGAGATAATCTAATCACAGCATTCCATGGTCTAATACTCACCAATTTCCCCAGTTGCGATGTCGAAATCAAATTGATCAACACTACCTCTCATGGAATCAATATAGAAAAGTGTTTTATTATCTTTGCTCCAAGCAAGACCATTAGAAATGCCTACTTGATTGAAATGTTTTTTCAATTTCTTATCTGCATACGAATAAAATGAGCCCATATTTGGTTTCACTTGACCATTGACTTTTTCTACTCCCATGGTTCCTGTAGAAATGTACAGATCAATAATTAAATCTTCTAGTATAATACCTATGTGGGTTTAATTGGTACTCTAGGTTACATATGCTTAGGACATGGGATGTGTTTGCTTTTCATAATGATGCGTATTTAATCGATTTCCAGTATACAGGGTGATTCAACCAGATTGCCTCTTAGACATTTGAAATTAATAATAATGATGTGCTGAAAATTTGAAATGAATCCCTAGAAGAGTTTTAGACCTCCACATCTTCCGGCTTAACCGGAAACTGTCTACTATACTATACTATCTACATACCTTGAGTTATTTGAATTGTTATGGAAAAAATGTCTCGACAGGGACTCACACTTTTCTGAATTCTATAGAAGATGTTTTTGAAAAAAATTTCTGTTTATGAGAGGATCATAAACTTATTGGACAAATCAAAATTCATCGAAACTCAAGATTTTCGAAAAAGTGTGAATCCCCGTCTTTTTTCTTGAGAATTCAAATAACCCAGAAACCGTGGAGTTTAGCGTATTGTTGTGAATGTCACCGAACAAGCTTTCTTATGATGCAATAATAATACTGTTTGATACATTTGATATAGATTGTAAAATCTGTTTGAGAAATATATAAATAAATAAATAATAATAATAAATGTCTTCATTCCACTAGAAATCTCGAGGGAAATTCACCCTAAGTTGCTCTTCCATACTTAACCATGGTTAACAAAAAGTACATTCGACAAAATTAATCGAGAAAAAATTGAAACATATAAAGAAAATAGAAAGAAAAATATATAAACACATCAACAAGCATAACTCACAGAGACAATCAAGAATGCATGTTGATGAAGAATGGGGGAGATAAGCTTCTATGTTTTTCTCGAACCAAGTTTGATTTGACAGTTTAAATTCATCAGGAATATTATTGTACAGTTTGTGAATATTATAACTGAAATTTCTTCCAAAAGTAGATGACCTGTGATGAACACACGATAATATTATGTTACTACGTCGTATTTCTATGTGAATGAACGTCAGCTCAGTAAACCAATTTATTGTTAAGATAAGGTGGGCTTCTCTTCTTTATGATATTGAGCAAGTAGTAGTATATTGCCGGTATAACCGGAAGTTGCAATTCCAGAACACATCTAAGGGAGGAAGTTCTTTGTAAAGAACCCCATATGCAAATTTTTAACACAAAATTATTATTAGTTTTCCATAAACTTCTAGTAGTGATTCATCCTGTATTTGGTGCTTATAAAATCGTTACCTGCCCATAATCTTCCTGTTGTATCACATTTCCCATCGTTAAGTCTGTTTTCCATACTATCAGGTGACTGATGGTCGACTTCAGACAACATTTTTATTTCTTCAACTCTTTCACTTTCTCCATCCCAAATGATAAAAACAATATGTCTGCCGAGTCCTATTACAAATTTGTTTTTCTCTCCTTGCACAGGAATAATGAAGGAGACATAGGTATCTAGAAATAATAAATATTTGTATTCTGAATCGAGTGTCGCCACTATACCGCATAGTCTATGAAATACTGAAATCAGTTAAGTTTAATAAGAAAGTTTAGAAATAAAATTTAGAGAAAAGAAATTGAGACTACAAATGAGAAATCTGTTAAGAGCAAACAATACCTCGAATAATAATAATAATATTATATTGATCCTTTGTGACACATTCATACATGTATAGGATAAGTCAAATAGAAAAAAAGAAGCAAAATTCAACTAAACGCTAATACAGTCCTGGAGGTAATCATTCACTGTATAATAACATTTTTTCAACAGGATATCTTTCACATGTCTCTTAAATTTTCCAAAATTCAGAGATCTAACAGCATATGGCAGATTATCATAAATTTTGATGCATTGATACATCGGAGACATCTCAAACTTGGCAGTCTTATGTTTAGGAATAAATAGTTTTCCCTCAATCCTTGTATTATAATCATGAAAGCTCGATAACTTTGTTATATCCGTCTCATTCTCTTTTACATAAATGAGACATTTGAAAATAAAAATGGAGGACAAAGTGAGGATACCATTTTCCAGAAATAGAGGTCTGCAGGATGCACGAGGCGGTATGTTGAATATCATACGCAAAATACGCTTCTGCAATATGAAAACCCTACCGACATCCGAAGAGTTCCCCCATAGCAAAACGTTATATGTCAAATGACTATAAACCAAACTGTAATAAATGTTCATGACAGTTTCCAAAGGAAGTACATTTCTTACCCTACTTATTGCATAATAGGAATTATTCAATTTTTTGCATAAATAATCAATATGAGTAGACCATTTCAAACCGTTGTCCAGAAAAATGACAAGAAATTCAGCACTTTCTTTAGATGAGATGATATTATCTAAATGGCGAGTGAGTAGCTTACTATTGTTGCCACTCAATGAGAAATAAATACATTCAGTTTTTTCTATGTTTATCATCAGGTTGTTCTTATGACACCAGCATACGAAAGGTTCCAAAAGAAGTTCACATAATATTTGGAGTTCCTCTAAAGATTGGGCTGCTACTGCCACTGAAGCATCATCAGCGAACAGACTCAATAAAATTTGTCTTACAAGCAATGAGATATTCCGATGGTTTACAAATTGGAAAATAATATCCGCAAATTCACGGGAAGATCGTTAATAAAAAGCAGAAATAAGAGTGGACCGAGAACAGACCCCTGTGGTACTCCCAAGCCAACTTCGTACTCTGCAGACAATGAATCTTCAACTTTTACGAACATAGATCTAGCCTCGAGATAACCCAGGTTGTAACACTTGTCCATCATGAACTGAAAGGACAAACTGTCGAACGCTCGAGAAAGGTCAAAGAAAAGCCCTGCCACGTGAAAACCGTTATCGAGACACCCCTAAACATAATCAACAAATTGAATTGCCGCAGTCTGAGTTGAGCGTCCTGATCGAAAACCATGCTGAGAAGCAGACAGACAGACTTACTAAGTCTGTTCCTACACACTCTGGGACTAGTTCTGAATCGGGCGGAGTTTGCGCATATCGACTTATATCGAATTTTTCAAGGTCCTTAATCATTCGGTTTAATACTATTCTCTCGAAGACCTTAGAAAATGTGCTCAGAAGAGAAATTGGTCTGTAATTTGTGATTTTTTTTAGAAATCCGAATAACTATGGCCTTCTTAAGAATAGCAGGAAACACGCCAGAACTGATGGATAAATGAACTGATTAACTTCAAAATTCTTGCGGAGATTGCATCTGCCCTGTACTTTTATTTTTTCTTTATAACCGGGTGACTTCTGGAGGCCAGAGTTCGTTTTTTTTCTGAAAAATTTTTTGGTGCAAATGGTTGATAAAAATCGTAGGAATGCGCACTGTTGCCACTTTTTATATTCAAGAACTTTCGGGAAAATAAAATCTGAACTGGGGTGAAAAAAGGAAAAAACTAACATTGCGCATTCTCGCTGAAGAATTAAGTACATCCCATAAAAAAATTTCAAAAAATACTCACTGAAGCACAGAATGACACCCCGTTTTCTCCTGTAAACGTCGAAATTTCTCCGAATTCTAATATTTCACGCGCCTATAGGCAACGTTTAAGCATGTAGACCGGGTCCAGCGGCCTGACCTTGAGATATAAGCGAGGTTTGATGACATTTAAATGTAGCTGTGTTGACTAGCTGTAATTTTCTACCACGTGGTATTGTTTTCTCTTAGTGATATATCAAAATTTAAAACTTATTTTCTACTATAATTTACACATCATTGAAGCATGATATCAAATGTATCATATCATTAAATTTCTTACCAAAATAAGCTTTTGTGTGTTTCTTCGTTGATGTATCATATTTGTTGATGGTTTTTGAGAAAATATCTACAAAATATAGGGCTTGAGTAGCAACATCCCAATGTGGGCCTTCCCCTAGTTCTATGTTTTCAATAACTCTTTCGACTTTAGGTGCCATCTTCTCCTGCTGCAACTGTTCATGCTTTTTATCAAATTATCGAAAATGCAATTGTGAATATTTCGGGAATGAAGAAATATATCATTAAATCTCCAAATAAAGCAAAATATTGATGTTATTATCAAGAACATACAATGGAGCTTAATCAATATTATTAATCTTCTACTAAAACATTAATGATATTGATTAAGCCTTGTCTGAACTTGATAATATTTCATTTATTCATTTTTTAGAAATGATGATTATTTCACATCGATATTATCGCGAAAGGTCGGTGGCTACAGGTTTAAAATTAAATTCTTTATCTTCGCGACATATTTTTTCCCATCAATATTCAGAATATTATATTGTAAGTTCGTTATTTTCGCTCGGAGCACTCCATTGACTTTCTAAGCACCAGCCTAGTGATAGAGCAGTAGACTGCTCATCGTTAACTACCAATATGTCGGGACCGTCATCGACAGTCAGAAAGTTTGAATATTTTTCCTTTAATTGTGGCATTCTGATGCCACCTAACTGCCGACTGCGTAAACACAATAACTTCCTAAAGAACCAACTTAGAAACTCGATATTGTTAGAGAAGGTTTGGACCTTAATTACGAATGCCGAATTCGTTAATGTGAAATCCACACAATGATTCCGCAGATATACCCATTCAAAATTTTATTTTCCCAATATTTCCAAAAATACAGATCATATCGAATTGAAATCCAGTACTTCATCGAAAAAATACAGTTCGAAGGTTCATACAGAATTTAATGAGGATGATATGATAAGAAAATCACAGAAATTTTTTTTCAAATTGTTCTAATGACACGATCATCACGAAATTTTGCATAAAGTTGTCTTTCAGCATCTTCAAACTAGCTGCGAAATTTTATGAGAATTGAATCAGTATTTCCCGAGGCAACGATATCGAGAAATTTTGACATATTTTTTCCCGATATCTCCAAAACTTGGTATCGAAATTTGGTACACTACTGTGAAATATAAAGCTCAAAGTCCAAGTGAAATTTTTTTCTGAATATAATTAACGGTTTTCGAAAAAAAAATTTTTTGAAACAAATTTTTGAAATTTTTTTTTTTTAATTTACTGACAGTATGATCCTGACAAAATTTGGCTCAAAGTTGCGCGTCGTTATACTCCATCTATTTGCTAAGTTTGAATCCAATCGCTCAAGTAGTTTCTGAAATAAAGAATAAATAACTTCGAAATTTCAAGTGGCTATAACTCCGAAACTATTCGACCGATTTGGCCCCTTACCGAATTTAACCGCGGCATTCCAATGCGCGACCTACACTGAAAGTTTCAAATTGCTAGCTCACTCCCTTCGACAGTTATCGTGTCCACGGTCAGCCGGACCGAATCGATTTCGACACCGGATTCGTCATCAGTGAGTACAATCTAGTCGTTTGAGACCATTTCTAGCTCAATAATCGAAAATTACAGACATTTGGACAAAACGATAGCACGCTGTTCCCCTAGAACATGCGCGAAAAAATACAATAAACTAGGAAAGCACTGACGTAAATCAGCCGCTTTCGCGCGTACTTCAAATGAGATCACTAAAAGTGCGTTTATTGGGGTCAATACGGGAAAAGATGACCCCTACAAGAGCATGCCCGCTGCTGACATCACGTCAGTGCTTTCGTAGGTTTTTTCCCAATATCTCCGGAAATTATCATCGTATCAATCTGAAATTTGATAAATAGCTGTGAAATATGGAGCTCAAGGTCATTTTTTCTGAATATAGTCGATAGTTTCAAGAAAAATGAAATTTTCCGAAAAAAATTCGAAATTTTTTTTATTTGATTTAGTGACAGTAAGATCTCAACAGAATTTCGCTTAAAGCTGCGCGTCGTTCTGCTTGCAACCAACTGCCAAGTTTCAATTCGACAAATCGCCTCAGTAGTTCCTAAATTATTAGGAAAATAACCTCGAAATTTCAAATGGCCATAACTCCCAAAACGTTAGACCAATTTCGCCGAACAGACCGCGGCATTCTGATGCGCGACCCAGCTTACTCCATTAAAGAGTTATCGTTTCCTCGGCCGGATAAAATTGATTTCGACACTAGATTAGACATCAGTGAATCCAACCTAGTTTGAGATAATTTTCGGGAAATATTATATTGTATTGTATCAAGGGAATCATTGGATTGTATTTAAAAATCAAAATCATGAGTGATTATCAATATTACTTGGCCTTTTCAAACTTGAATGTTCAAACTGCTGTAAACTGTGACAAATGCATTCGACACGCCATCTCTCTTGGCGATTTTCGATAAATCGAATCGAAAGTTACTCATAACTCGAAAATATATTGTGTTGGGTACAAAATGAATATATCGGATCGAAAAATAAATATGAAAGTGGGTTTAACAGTTCCAAGATACAATGTGAAAAGTATTTCATTCTATAAGCTACTATTCGGCCAATATGTGGTCTTCAAGCTCAGAATAATAATAAGTTGGATCAGAAAATTGTGGACGATATTGTCATCATTAAACCATTTAAAAGAGGAAACGACCAGGAATTGACTCATTAACAGAATTAGTCATCTACACCTGGACATTTTGTTATGGCGAGTATACACTTTTTTCTGAACACTTCAAACTGTATTGTTCCGATGTAATTACTGGTCATTTCCTCTTAACAAAGTTGATTTTTTAAAATTTTTTTTTCCAAGTTATTATTATTATTCTGAGCTAATAAAATTAAATAATTTTCACATTGTTCCTTCAGAGTATTGAACCCTCTTCCATATTGAATACTCAGATATGACAGTAATAAATAAACCATAAGATCTCCATAATTTGGAGGAAGTGGTATACCCTAATTCATTCTCTTTTTACACATCCTCATTGAATAACCTAGAACCGCGAACCTTTGCATTAACAAATTTTTATTTATTAAAAAAGATACCGATGTGCAATTGGTTTCTGAATTACCAGGAAATAACCTCTAAACTTAAAATGACTCTAACTTCGAAATAATTTGGCCCATTTGACCCATTAACGAACTTAACCGCCGCTTTTTGATGTGCGACCTACCCCTATGGTTTCAAGTCGCTAGTTTCTTTGTTCGACATAGTTGTCGTGCCCCAAGACAGCGGAATCGATTTCAACACGGGATTCGTCATAAGGGAGTCCAACCTAGTCGTTTTAGACCATTTTCAGCTCAAAATTAAAAAATCTAGAAAAGCACTGACGTGAAGTCAGCAGCTTTTACGCGCTTGTTCACATTGCGAATTGGTGACTTGAAAATTTCAGTGAAATTTCAATGAAAAATAGACATTTTCAAAAAAAAAAATTTTTTATAATTTGGACGGACAGAATCAATTTTGACAACGGATTCTTCATCAGTGAGTCCAACCTAGTCCTTTGAGACCAATTGCAGACATCGTGACAAAATGATAACGCGCTGTTCCCCAGAACAAGCGCGTAAAAATTACAGACATTTGGTCAAATCTATAATACGCTATACCCCAGAACATGCTCGCAAAAAGGATACCTATGTGCAATCGGTTTAGGGCTAACTTACACGTACCACGAGCCGCCCACAAATCTGCGGTCGCCTGCTCCTCGAAATCCATCATGAAACTGTTTCGTGGCATGTCTTCTCACACATACGTGTGATCGACATACTACTTGCATGTAGTTTTGATGAAGAATGTTCATGGTCATAATATACCCGTGATATAAGGAATAGTAATCAATAACAATTACATGCAAACATCTTATTTTAGCGCCTATTCAGAAATATGATTTGTTTATTCATTTTATTTATTACAATAAATGTTTGTTATTGATATGTTTATTGGAAATTCTATTATAGACCTTATCGTAAACGGTAAATTCGAAATTCGTATATCAAGAATAAAAGTTTCATAAACAACACATTGTTTTCGATATACAGGGTGTTCCGGTTTTTTCAAAGTTCTTCTCTGATATAATCTGCTTCTTCCAAGATGATTTGTCAAAGGCTTAGGCTTAGGCCCGGTATTATAAAACTTAACTTTAACTTTAACTGACAGTTGTATCAGGACATAAATGTCAAAACTGTCAGTTAAAGTTAAAGTTAAGTTTTATAATACCGGCCCTTAAAGGATTATATCATATGACATGTGTATCTGCCCATGAAAATCTACAAGGCTATATTTTTCTAGGACAATAGGCCCCTTTCGTCCTTCCAGAATTTTTGTGGCGTGTGGTGGTTTGAAAATATAAACAAAATCTTTGTTTAACATGAAGAAATTTTGGATGTCCTTGAATATTCTCTGCTTATTGTTTCCAAGCAACAATAGAAAAACTATTCACTGATGAAGGCTGTTTCGAGAGTAGCATGTACAAAGCACTGCAAATTTTACACGAAGGTTCATTATTTTCTTGGTTTAATAACCTTATATACCATTGAAAACTTAAACAACTTAAAACCGAATGCTATGATTCATTTTCGACATTATTGGAAATTTGCAGCGTTTTTCTTTATAACTCAGGAATCACTTGTCGGAAATCATCCGGGTAAAAATTTTTTAGGTTTAGTTATGCAACAGTAATCAACGTATCAATTTCAAGAAAATTGGTTTATAAGTTTTCGAGAAATAATTTTTTTCCCCCCACCCCCCATTTAGAGCCCTTAGGGTACACCGATCCTGCTGAAAAGCTTGGAGGATCAACACCGAGTGACACACGATTTTTCCACCAAGTTTCAACGATTTCTGTTCAGTACTTCCAGAGGAAGGCCCCGGACAACGGACGGCGGACGGACGGATTTTTTTTATTCGTTTATTCAAATCTACGTACGTAAACTGAAATTTTCAGAGGGGCTTAAAATTTTTTTTGGTTGGTCGATCACTAAGGGTTATTATTTGATTTTATCAAATATTGGATTTTATCAAATAATAAACCAAAAATTGCAACAGATTCAAAAAGTTTTCTGATGAAACAAGGATTTTTTTTACGCATATGTTCTTGGCAACAGCGCTCAGTAATTATTCTGTCCAAATGTCTATTATATTCGAAAATTTACCGAAAATGGACTTGAACGACTAGGTTGGATTCGCTGATAAAGAATATCCGACGTCGAAATCAATTATGTCCGGCTGTCTGCCCGAATAAGTTGTAAATTTTGAAGATTTCGTAGGTATTAAAAGTTTTGTTAGGTTTTTCCTCAAGACAACTCGAAGTTCATTGAAAATTTTAAAAACTACAGGATGTTCCATTCGAAATAAGTAATATGTAAAATATAACTCAATATTTCATTTGGAGGATTTTGCTCTTCCGAAAGTTACTCAAATCACAAGTTTCAGGGAAGTCCGGCTTTTATTTACTAGATATTTATCGGTGGATTTTCCGATGGAACATCCTGTATAGTACTTCAGGATATAATGGACCTTCATGGTAATTCGAATATGTATCTTTTTTCCCTAACTGGAAACAAATTGCTATCGAAATAAACACTCAAATATAAATATTATTCTATTACTAATTTGAAGAACATAGAAATAAACACGATATACTCACAATTTCTTTTTCTCTCTACTAGCCTACCTACACGATGCTACTCCAACTGCCTGACACGAAGTATTCGACTTATCAAAGCGTTTGTGTTCAAAATATATTGTTGGTTCTCATCTACACAGATCAAAGTGCGCTCACCTCGAAATCAACGAAATTGAAGGTTAACGACTGCAAGTTTATATCTTGAACTAGATCACTTCTGGTGCAGTTAAATGTTCAAAATCAAGATCAGAATTGTTGGTGATAACTATCTTGTTCATCGATTCTTGTGGTAACAGAAATAATATTTCACTTGCCTTATGATCATTTGATGATTTCTCAGTACCTAACCTTGAGTAGGTCGTATGAAGAGCAGGCACGTAATAAGCACTTAGACAATATTTTAATGTCGGAACACCTTTACAGTCATTATAGTCACTACACAATATATTATTAGGATAGTAAAAAATTATTTATGTCATAGTGGTTAATCATGTCGCAGTAATTAAGCTTTTTAATGGTATTTTAGAAATGATTCATCTTCCATTTGATTATATCCGTATATTTTTATCCGAAAGTTCCGTGTTGAAGCCTTGAAATGTTGAATTTCCTTCTATCAGATTTCAGTGTATTCGAGAATTGAGGTCTAGCAACAAAAACTTAAACTAAAACTCGCTTAGATATGTGTTGAGAAGATGCCTCCCTCAATTGGTCGGCCCCCAATTAAAATCAGAAAAAAAGACTTGAATTCGAGGGGGCCGTTTTATACGGTTGCTTCCAATCAATTCCTATCAACCACGTGAGCGTGATGACAGCAACCCGTGAAATATAGAATGAGCAGGTATCTTTTTGATACTTTGTTTAGAAGGTAATTCCATGGCCTTTCCAAAAATGCAGTACACTCGATCTGGTTGCCCGCGTGTTAAGCGTGCTATCGTTTTGTCCAAATGCCGTATGGATGATTTTCAGGTGGGCAGCATTTCAGATCAAATTAATGGGCCAAATCAGCCCAACTGTTCCGGAGTCATAGTTGTTTGAACCATAAACAAGATATTTGCATCACCCCCTGTATAAATCCGAATTTGTTGCACCTGTGTACTTCTCTTAATATCATCCGTGAGTTTCAAGAAAAATGTCATTTTTTCTTGTTTAATGTTGTTACCTATTCAGGGCCATGAAAGAAAATACTGAAATAAATAACAAATTTATTCATAAATATAAGGTACTTGATACAGCTAACATGCAAATTTTGCCATTACTTCGAAAAACGAATACCTGAATATCCAAAACTTTGTGCTTCCATATTTCCGTCATAATTTGATACAAATACACGTTTTTTTTAATACATTTCATAGTAGTTTAATGTAAAAGATGGAAAGCTTAAAATATTAATATAACATATTGGGTAATGATAGTTCAGGTAATATTAGTTTTCATGAAGACATTCACAATATTTACAATAAAGAAACATGAAATTTTTTTCAAAACGATAGGTTAGATATAATTTAGTATAAAAATATAAATGGTGTTCAACAGGGACAACCTCAGGTTGCTGATCTTATTTACCAGGTGATGGTAATGGAGCGTTTTCTTCATAAATCATAACCAGTGAATTGTAAGATTTCTTCTTCTTCTCCACCTGAAAAAATAGTCATTAGATATGGAATTGTTTTGCACTCATGCCATTTTTGTCCAAATATCTGTATTTTGTTGAAATTGAGATATAATAATCAAAAAATGAGGCACGTTGGAGTTTGCGATGAGAATAACAAGTAAAATTTAATTTTCACTGTTCATTTTCTTATGAATAGATTAAGTTCTCAATTTTCTGTAATATTTTCTTAAAATTTTTTGCGTCACCAGGCTTTCCCCCAGACAATTTATGAGACATAACTTGAATGAAAGAAACGGAAAAAGATAACGGTTTCAGGGCATTTACGTATCACCCTGAAACCCAAGAAACTGCTGAACTATTTCAAAAAAAGTATATTTAGTTAGCTTTCACAACTGCTACGAAAACCAGACAACTTGGGAAATACGTTGAAATTCCGGACGAATTAAAATCGGGCATATTCGAAATAAAATGTCCAGACTGTGATAAATCTTACATCGGACAAACAGTGAGGAACATCAACACGAGATTTAAGGAACACACTTGCCATTTTTCCAAATATTCACCTGACTCACCCTTGATAACCCAGCACTACCCTAATGGCCTTTTAACAACCCTTTCCCTATTGGTCCTGTATACCACCCTCCCTACTTGTTCAGCATTTGAACTTGTACCTGTAGTCTGTAACGATATGTCTGGACGAAGGAAACGTGGTCTCCGAAACGTGCGTTAGACGCAGAAAGTGGAAATGGATTAGAGAGTAGTGACACACTGTTTTGTTTTCAGTATTTTATCCACAGTGAACTCAACAGTTATTTATGACAATTACCGAATTGAAAGTGTCATACGCCCTGATTGGTCGATTTGTAGCTTCCACGTCGGTGGCGACATTATGAAATACTAGTGGTATCCCCCAGTTTGGTCTAATGATTAAGTAGGAAAACAAATGAATGTAAAAGCACCTCTATTCTATTAATCTTAGGCAAGGTTGTCGCTTCTTCAATGTTTTTGCTAATGACTATGGTTTCGTAGTTAGATACGTAATTACTACAATCTCCTTGTAGGATGGACGGCGCTGTTTTAACTATAACCAAACAGTTTTCAATTATACGGTGTGAAATGGGTCAAAATTTCATGGTGTACCGTCTGATTCGGAAAAAGGAATGTAGTATATATATAAATCAGAGTTTATGCATACATTCTGATTTGAATTCTTTGAACAGTCATGTTCGTTTCCTGGCGGAAAACCTTAGACTAGCCATAAACAGTGAAAAATGTGCGTTTATGGTTATGGTTCCATAATTTATGTTCGTTTTGTTTTATTATCCATCAATAACATCTTATTCTGGTCTCAAATTATCGTATTTTCATATCGGTACTTACTTTTGTGACGTTAGAAAACGAAGGTTCATCGCTGCTGCTACTTGAGGTCAGACCGCCTTCTTCTAAAGAAAGTTTCTTAGAACATCTGTTAAGTTCCATCTCTAGATAGAGTTCATTGAGTTGATTGTTTACAGTTTCAGGCTGGAAAGAATGGGGAATCAATTTCGATTGAATGCATGATATCTGTAAATATTTATATTTGCAGGAATATTTTTGCAGATTTCACGGCGTTACTGCTACAAAAGAAAGAGTTGTATGTTCAAAAATTAAGGAATCAGAAGACTTCGTTTGATATCATGATATCAAATTATCTACAGTACAAGTGTCGAAGAACTTTTTTTTGAGTAACTGAAAATTATTTTTTAGGTTTTTTGTAGGTTTCTCTCCCAACATTTGGAAAAGAACCAATGAAACTATTATTTGTGAAAAACGCACATTGCGGAATTCAAACTATTCGTCGAGGGCAATTTCTAGAAAAAATGTTGCGTTTCAGAGTCTACATCTGACTCTTTCATCGGGCAATTTCTTTCAAAACTGCCGTATTTAAAAATTTTGCTAATTGTTTCTCTATTGTCTGATGAAGGAGTTAGATATAGACTTTGAAACCTCATGGATCAATTTGTTGATTGTCCACATTAAAAAAAAGTCCGCAAGGGCGTAATCTATGAATTATAATTTCGATTTAATTTTCAATAGTTCTTCGTCAGATATGGGCGAGAAAACCTGAAAAAGCTCGAGAAATAAACCCTTCAAACGATAACCAAAAAACTGTTTCTAAATTTTCTTCTGAAAGAACATGGATTTTCTCGAATTTGGATTCGTCAATAAGAATGCTATATATGCTTTATGGAATTGGATAATTTCAATACCCGGGATTTTCGACTTGGAAATCTATCAAAATCTTCGAAATATATAGGGTGTCCTTCTTCAATAAAAAAAAGTTGAGAAATTAATCAAAAAACAATCAATCAGATTTATCCTGCATCATTACACTATCTGCAAATTTTCATGAATATCGCTGTTTCTGTTCTGAGATATTCACTTGAATACATACTTTATTACAACCCTCTATAATCAACTGTAAAACTTTAACGAAATGCCGCAGTCTGCAAGGGCGTAATCTATAAATTATAATTTTGATTTAATTTTTGTTCTTCGTCAGATATGGGAGTGAAAATCTAGAAAATTCTTGAGAAATAATGCAAGATCCTTCAAGAATATCCTTCAAACCATAACCAAGAAATTGTTCTTAAATTTTCTTCTGAAGGAACCTGGATCTTCTCGAATTTGGATTCGTCAATAAAAATGCTGTACGCTTTATGGTATACTCTGTATATTATAATTGGTGAATATAATGCGTGCTCACTTGATTCATTTGGTTCAAAGCTTTGAGATCGGCTTCTAGAATGGTTTCCATATCTTTAACTGCCATTTGATATCTGTAAACTAACTCAGGAGTAACTGATACTCCCTTAAGCCAGGCTGGATCCCTTTTTCGTATAGGATAATTTTTATTTTTTCTCCAGGAGTTCTGAAAAAGTGAAGGATATGTGAATTTTGAAATCGGACAAATAAAACTTCTATTACATCATCACTAGTCAAATTCTTGAGATCCATAGTATTCGAATCGTCGTTTGAGCCAGAACCGGTATCGGTTTTAAAGAAAGACGAATATGAAGAAGAATAGTAGCTACTTCCTTCGTCCATTGTTGTGCTGTCTCGATAATCCCTTTCTTGACTTTTAGTGGTATTTTTGTCCTGAAATCAAATTCAAATGTCGATACGATTATTATAGTGAAACACACAATCCCACCCGAATTTTGCATAGTTATATTTCATCCTGTCTTTAGAAAATTTAAAAAAATCGAAGGCCTTTTTTGGCGAAACTGTTCCTTTCACATTTTCGGCGCTGTTCTTTCAGTGTTACCGACATTTGAGCGAAAAATATCAAAGATTGAAGAGAGATAAGAAACGAAGCGATTACCACGACGCCATTGACATCTCAAAGTCTTAAACATATTAATAAATAATAATAAATTTCGTAAATGGAACCAGTTTAATGTGATGATTATTTGTAAAGAAGGAAGTGAAAGTGAAAGAGCTCCTTCCAAAACAGGTTATGTTAGAATTAGAAACAGTTAACATAATCGCAAGGACGAATATCTGTCGATAAACCAACGAATATTCTACCTTGACCAGAGCTAATCATCCAATCAACCAAACTATCTAAACCGAAGAGAGAAGAGAATGACTACAGCTGTTTCACAGTTATTACTGATCGTCAGGCCATCTTATCTTGGATAAAACCAATGAGTAGGGAATCTAGATACTTGTCACCTTTCAGATGGAATACTGCAGTATAACAACGTACAGCGCGCCATCTTTCAGGAGCATCTTGCGAATCCTATCTTCGAGTGCAGAATACTTTGATCGATGTTCATGACGTTAATCCTTTTGTCGTATTGGGTGCGCCCCTTCGGCGTAGATGTTTTGGTTGATTGGATGATCAGCACTGATCAAGGTGGAATTGTTGTTGATTTATCGACCGATATTCGTCCTTGTGATTACGTAACTTTATTTTCACTGGATCTCTCTTTTCTCCACGAATCAATTCCTATCCTAATTAGACACAGTGTTTGTTTACCTGTTCGTTTGAAAAAAAAACACCAAGTTTACCAAAATCATTTCAGTTTTTTATGCCTGTGTCTGTTTGGTGCTGTGTCTTTCATTATGTTATCTATAATATATCGTAACGTAACGACTAAATTCCATGCTTCTTGTTCATCTTAGAACGAATCGTGAAACAATGTTACATTCAATTTCAATTATCATAACTTTCCATGTATTTCCACTAGACGACTTCGGCCCAAGTTGCCAACTTTACTATCACTGGGGAACAAGAATTTCAGGACAAATTCGACATGATAAGGTTCGCGTTATTTATAACTATCCGTGAAAGATGCCTCGGCTCCTCAAACAAGATAATTCCTTCCGAATATAGGTTTTTGTTAGGCTGAAATTTAAGTTGGGATACCTGATTTCGTGTTAATAGTGTCAAGTTTATGAAGGATATGTTCCGCAAAGCAACTTGGTTAATTCGGCTGCCGGTTTTCCGTTCTGTAAATATGAAATATTCGGTTGGTCCCTGAAAAAAACGTTAATTACGGAATTTGATTGATGAATAAGCAATCTTTCTGTCACCAAAACATAGACATATTAAGTCTATGCAACAGAACGACAATCAATGTTTTATGGTAACATATCCATAGCATAGAAAAATCTTTATTTACCTTATGATCCATAGACCATACCTAGTAATTTTTCCATTATTGATTGTTGTCTCTTCTATGTTCTATGGATCATAAAGTAAATAAAGATTTTTCTATGCTATGGATATGTTTCCCATAGAACATTGACTGTGGTTCTGGTGACAGAAAGATTGCTTTTTCATCAATCAAATTCCGTAAAGGGGCCTTTTGTGCTAGGGAGAATCGGGTATTTGGGTAATCGGAGATTCACCTTATTGGTCGAAAGATTCACCTTATTGGTCGATGATGGTCACGTGATCGTCGTCGGCCAATAGGGAAAAATCTCCGATTACCCAAATACCCGAATCTCCCTCGCACAAAAGGTAGCTTAATTAACCTTTTTTTTAGGAACCAACCGAATATTTCATATTTACGGAAAGGAAAACCGGCAACAGAAACAACCAAGTTGATTTGCGGAACATATCCTATATAAATTTGACGCTTTTAACATGAAATCAAGAATCCCAACTTGAATGCCAATCAGAGATGATCTTAACAATACCCTATATTTGGATGGAATTATCTTGTTTAAAGAGCCGAGGCATCTTTTACGGATATTTATAAATAACGCAAACCTTATTATGTCGAATTTGTCCTGAAATTCCCGTTCCCCAGAGGTAGTAAATTTGTAAAGAAAATTGTGGATTGGCAACTTGGGCCGAAGTCGTCTATTGAACTTGAAAGCTGTGAAAGTACGAATTATGACTGGAATATTCACTTTACACTAAGATTAGTCTATTCATGAGATTAAAGCCAGGTAGATTTAAAGTACAGAAAAGAAGTAGAATATCACTTTGTTAATATATTCTACAAATTTTTCGTACCATAATCAACACCAAAGATTTAGCTACGGCTAAAGGAGGTCATGTCCATTGTATAGTATAGGTCATAAAAAGACGCCGGTTGCTAATTTCCTTTTCTCTGCCTGAATTTAGCGCTATCTGTTTTGTCAAATGTAAATGGCTCAGTCCAAAATTCAGTCGCAATTCAGTACTAGCAGCAGTACGGAGTTTTCTTCCTCTCTTTAATCTTTGAAGGAATACTGAAATGCATTGAACTGATTGCTCTCACTTCTTTCTGTCATAGATTCAATATCGATGAAATGCAATCGAATTCATGAAAAGGAGCCAGGTAAAAACTGACCCAATAAAAGAACAGTTCCGAAATTTTTATTCGATAACAAGGATAATTTGACTAAAACAAGAAACAGCTTTCAACAACCGACCTTTGAATTCATGTTGAAATTTTCCATATCACCAGCACCAGTAGGTGGACTAACAAGGGGCGAACCTGGGGAACATACTGATGGTAAGCCTAAATCTTTTCGCGAACATTCCGACAGGGCCTGTAAAATAAGTTTCATGTTGGTTTTATTCATGATAATGCATGACCAGGTCCTGAATACTAAAAAAACTGAAAATTAAAGTACTGGTAACTCATATGAAAAGTGTCGCAGTGGAGTATTGAGCTTTTACGAAGCTGCCAGTGGCTCAGGTCATATTAAAGGTCAGTATGGAGGCAGCCTTTTTGCAATGCGATCTAACACATATCCTAGCCAGTGATTTCAGCAGGGAAATATCCCTCTGAAAATAACGATTCCTTTGGTGAACTTGTTTTTGCCATATGTGAATATCAACTTGTTAGGTCTTGCGATTCATCTTTTGATACTTCCCACTGCTGCAGTTCTCTGCATACGTTCGAACGTTGATGACAGTGGTCCGCAGTTAAATGCAGCACTCATCGTGGACGGTATGATAAGAGTTCATAGGCTCAAAAACGACGGTATGACCTACGTACGGTAACATGTCCACCTTCTTCACCGAACGGTCAGCGTTTTGACGCGTAGTTGCAAAGCTGTCTCGTAGAGACACTAGCCTTGAGTGCTCATTTTGACGCCCTGATTTGAAACTCGGTTGACTAGTTGGTCTTCTTCCTTTATCCCCATTTCGCCATACACGACACACGAGTATTACTGTCATTGCAGTACAGCAATAAAATAAGTAACAGATATCGTAAGCAGCAACCGAGATTGCGAAGAACATACTGTCATCATCTCCAGCAAATTCTTGTGAATGCCACCGCCCAATAATTTCATGGTCCCTTGAAACTAATGACTTTGGTGAGCTTGTACAATTTGCAAGCTTCATCTAGGAAACTACATCAGAGTTGGAATCACAATAGATTTTTCTCTTGCCAGTATCATCGTGGACGCCCACAAGCCTATCGTTCAATGCAAAATCTAATCCAAATAGGTATATCTTGAAATATCTTCAAACTCACCTTGTTGGCAACACTGGCTGAAGCGATTGATCCTAGAGCGCTACCTGGTTCAGCTTTGACGCTGGTAGCTGTAGAAGCAGGTCTTTGAAATTGAGCATTTGTAACAGCAACAGAGGGACTGGATTTCATGTCAGTATTTCCAGGTTGCAGGATGGGATTTATTCCGTTAGTCTGGTGAGTATCTTGTGGAATTGGTGTTATTGATGAATGTACAGGGTGTTGGACAATCGGCAATGGAAAGCACATGATGTGTGGTGGTTCAGGAAAAATGGCATTGTAGTTTGGCATCATCCCAGGCATATAATGAACTGGAAAAAGCAAAATAATCCATTGATTCCAATCATAAAATTTCAAAAAAAGTAACAATTTCGAAGAAGCGTCTAAAGCTCTGGATCCCACGTCAGTGCTTTTCTTTGCTTAATTACCTTGGTATCTTGTTTGATTGGAGGAATTAAAATAGTCTGGTACAGTTCTTTGAGTAGGCACATAGTAAAAAGGAAACATTCCTGAATTGAATCCTGTACCTCCTGCTGTTGTCGCTATGTTGCAGTTGGTGTTATTGATTGGAGTCACTGTTACTGAGAATGGAGGCCATAAATTAACATCATTCATCTATAAAAAACACAACTTTTAGATTCCTATCCAGTCGATGCTGAAAATAAAGACTCACCACAGGTTGCTGGTAATTTCCATTCAAAGATATCAGAGGAACATTCTGTTGAGGTACGCTGATATTTTTAGGTGGTGAGTTATTCGATGAATCCGGTGTGACATTATTATTTATCGGAAGAGTTTGGTGCTTATGTTTCGATACTTTGTGATTGTCACCCTCCCAGGAATGAGAACCGGCTCTTTTGATACCTTGATTATGATTGTGTGTGTTCTGAAAATGTCAATTGCTCAGTAAAATGAATATACTCACACAGGATGTTCTATTCTTTCGACAGCAGGTATAATACTCATCCGAAATAAACTTTCAAACAAAAATTACATCTTTAAAGTAACGTGAAATACCAACTATTGTCAATTAATAGACGACTTCGGCCCAAGTTGCCAACCCACAATTTACTTAGCAAGTTTACTTTTACTGGGGAACGGCAATTTCAGGACAAATTCGACATGATAAGGTTCGCATTATTTATAAATAACCGTAAAACATGCCTCGGCTCTTCAAACCAGATAATTCCTTCCAAATATAGGTTTTTGTTAAGATCGTCCCAGATTGACTGAAATTTAGGTTGGGATTCCTGATTTCATGCAAACAGTGTCAATTTTCATAGGATACTTTCCGAAAATCAACTCTGCTGTTTCAGTTGCCGATTTTCCGCTCCGTAAATATGAAATATTCGGATGGTTCCTGGAACAAGCGCGTGAAGAAGGTTATTTACGGAATCTGGTTGATGAAAATGCGGTCGATTTACTGTCACCAGAACGATTTTCTATGGTAAATATCCATAGCATAGAACAGCTATATTTACTTAGGTTTGTTTTGGTTCCGAGTTCAGATCTGTTCGGGACAGTTCTAGCATAGACCATAGATCTGTGCTAGAACCGTCCCGTACAGTTCTGAACTCGGAACCTAAAGTAAAGATTGTTCTATGCAATGGATATTTACCATAGAAAATCGTTCTGGTGACAGTAAATCGACCGCATTTTCATCAACCAGATTCCGTAAATAACCTTTTTCACGCGCTTGTTCCAGGAACCATCCGAATATTTCATATTTACGGAGCAGAAAATCGGCAAATGAAACAACAGAGTTGATTTTCGGAACGTATCATATGAAAATTGACACTGTTTGCATGAAATCAGAAATCCCAACTTAAATTTCAGCCAATCGCGGACGATCTTAACAAAAATCTATATTTGGAAGGAATTATCTGGTTTGAAGAGCCGAGGCATGTTTTACGATTATTTATAAATAATGCGAACCTTATCATGTCGAATTTGTCCTGAAATTCCCGTTCTCCAGTGAAAGTAAACTTGCTAAGTAAATTGTGGGTTGGCTACTTGGGCCGAAGTCGTCTATTGCCATTAGGTTTCATGCCAAATGATTCATTGGCGTCAGTGTACCACTTCGGATGAGTTCAGTATTGAGGATAAAACGATCAATTTTAATTTCTTATATCATTTTGACACTGTTATAGTCCTACTTACATCATTATCTTCCAAATTCATTTTATCTTTATTTTGCTGTAATTTGTCTGCCTTCTCTTTTGACTGATATTTCTTACTCTCCTTGTTGGTTGATCTATACTCCTTATGTCTTTTAATCATTATTTTTTCCATATCCTCATTGTGTCTGTAATGGTGATTATATCTTTAATGAAAAAATCAATTTCACGCAATGTCAGTGTTTTTACTCACTTTAGAAGAATGGCCTCCGTTAAAGGATGAGGCTTGTAGGTATCACTTGAATTAGCACTTGGTGTTCTTGATTGGAGAAGGGGGTTGCTACTCTCTGAGCTGAAAATACAAGCACTTCCGCTTCTAGATGTACCACTGTTTTGTATAGGCGAAAGGCACTTTCTGAAATTAGTTGAACACTTTTAGAACCCTTAATGTATAAATTTGTTGACACTCTGATCAGAACGAATCGAGTTAGTCAGTGTTTGATTCTGAAGTATCAGAACAAAAAGTCATGCCAAATTTTATGAGAATCCTAACAAGGTGGGTGATGCTACCCCGGATAGCATACACTGCCCACAAAAAAGTGAAACATTCGAATACATTGGATCGAAGAGGATCTAGCCCAAAGACCGACAGCGGGAAAAAACCGGACGGTTGCCGGCCAAATGAGCCAGTCGCTAAATTAACCGGAGTATTTATTTCGATACATGCAACTCTTCGAATATGGGCACACGTCATTATTTCCGTAATATCGAAATGACTTACTGATTATGTGAATTATCATTAACGTAAGCTGATTTTCCTTCGGGAAATGCTTCTGAATGGCTCGTCATTGTACAATTCCTATCTTCGTTGCCATCAGAAGCTGAAGTTTTCGGTTTACTCTGGAAAAATCTCTCAATGTTCTCGTTATAATTGAGTTGGTTGTAACTTGGCGGTGTCTCAGAGGAAGACTTACTGTCTTCATAATCGTGGTGAGGAGAGATTTCTCCCAACATAACTGAGTCTCTTTCCTGAAATCCAATTCAAAATTTATTCAAATATTATAATATTTGAGCTCCCCCTTACACTTATACCGTGGCTTTAGATGAACACAGAATATAATTAACATAATGACAAGGACAAATATCTGTCGATAAAGCAATAAATATTCCTCCTTGATCAGAGCTAATCAACCAAAACATCTACACTGAAGAAGCGGATCCAAGGAGAATGACTACAGCTGTTTCACAGTTATTACTGATCGTCAGGTCAACTTACCTTGGATAAAACCGCAGAGGGAATCTCGATACTTGTCACCTTTCAGATGGACCGCTACAGTATAACATCTTGCGAATCCCACCTTCGAGTGCAGAATACTTTGATCGATGTGCATGACGAATATAATAGTTTCAATTACATTGAAACTTTTGATATAAAGAATGAATAATTATATTTTAAATGACGTGTCGGTGAAAAATTAATAAGATTTGATACAAATTATAAGGCCGATATTGATACGATTCTGTTTAGGTAAAAGACACGATGATGACACTGCATCACCAAATTAAAAATTACCACTACAATGCTCCTTCAGAATCGTTCAAAGAAACCCCCAAAAAAAAATTGAAGTGAAAGAGATCATTCAAATAATTTCAAATACAAATTTAGTAGCATAGTTTACAATTAGATATTAAATATATACTTCTTCGGAACAGAAACATAGGATAGGTACCAAACCACACCTGTCGTTTGAAGAATGGATAAGGAAATATAGGAGCTATCAGTCCTACTAGGCTGAGCTACCGAGAGGCCAAAAGATTCTTCTAATATTCAAAAAAAGTTGCTCAAAGAAGGATCGTGTCTACAAAACACCACCACACAATGAATTCAGGGTTTTTTGAATCCAGAGACTCTGACAAGAAGGCACCTGTAAAGTTGCCAAAGGAAGTTCAGAACAAGCTTGTATTCACGAGAATCTTCCCAAATCACAATAAATCTTCAAGGTCAATGTGACCACAGGTCTCACAAAGACCAACTACCGCATGCATAATCTTAACTTATGTGCAAAAACTAGAGAGAATCTGATGAGAGAAATTGATGAAGAGCATCGAAGATTTAAATTTCATTCACGCCCTATAAAATGTTTCCTTCACATGTTTCTAATTGAGACACCATGATCATAAGTCAGTACCCGACAAGTTTTGAGATGAAATAATCATTGGTCAAAATTATGCCATATTAGGGAATAAACTCACCGATACTGTGAGATCCGTGTCATGAGGCACCTCTAGTTGAAGGTTACATTTTGTCACCTCTGACATCAAGCAGTCCATGAAATTTGCAAGGTCTATGCAACGTTTTGATACTTCGAGCTTGTCTAGTTCTTTTGGCCTCACGACTTCCTGAGAAGAGTAGAAATGTCAGTATGCTTTCAACCTATTTGCAAAGGGCCAATTTTTGGACATTCATCTCAAAGATTATCACTGGTTGTACAGGTCAGAGGGTACTGATGAGTATGATCTATTATCTAGTTTATTTCAATTTGAAAGCCTAACCATAACCAACTGAATATACACACCCAGCCAGCTCTTTCAAGAACTTGAAGCATGTTGTTTCAAATTTCGTAAACAATACTGGCAAAATATATATTGTCGAAAATTAGTGTGTTCCTCGGAATGTCTTATTATACTCCATTCACTTTTATAAAGTATCCTGGCTGGCCAAGACTTAGGTTTATCAAGTTTTTTTTACTCAAAACTGACGAAGGTTGGCACTCGTGAAATATCGGCAATGTCAAAATAGTTCTCAGAGGCGTTGCCAATGCTAATTTCTACTGTTATAGTCTTAATCTCATATATAATCATCACGCTTGGAAACTAAAAATGCCGAAGGTAGTTTTGAAGAAGCAGAGAAAAAGTATCAGGAAGTGCTTTGTAGAATTGAAATCTGTTTATTCTGATATTAATCCTGATAGTTTGGAATCAATAACTCATCACACTGTCCAACATTTTCATGCTGGAGTATTTCAAGTTGTGCAAAAAAGTATTCAAATGTCTTCTGCAGGCTTATTTCTTGAGAACTTCGAAAACTGAGAAATTCCATAGGCCCGTCTGTTCGTAAGTTATTGAATCCAAATAATATTTTCTCCAATTCATTATTTTCCCAAAGTAAATAAACATTTTGATAAATAAGTAATTACTCCGACCCCTATGTGGAAATGACAACGTTGTGTAGTTATCTGACAGGAAAATGACTATAACCTAACATTTTCAAAAAATACACGGTGAAATGTGTCAGAATGTCATGGCCAACCGGCATACTTTATAAAAGCGAATGAGAATAAATCGAGACGCCATGTTTGAAGCTCTTTCTCTATATATATATATTTTTCAAACTACGATACGGGAAATAGTTTTCTGTATTTGATTTTACAAAGTCACATTTCCTTATAGAGCCATCGATGACAATAGTCCAAATAAACATTTTTCACTAATAAACTCACTTTATTAAGAAGCTGCAAAATTTCGCCTTTTATTATTTTAGCATTCTTCAAGACTTCATCAGATATTTGATAATGATCTTTGGGGACATCGAATACTTCTGGATTCTTAGGACCCTGTAAAATGCAATAATAGCTATTTAAATTTCGTTCAATGTAGAATCCACACATTGACAACCAGATTTCGAACTCATGCTCTGAAGTGAAACCTTTAAGTGGAGAAATTAATTGAAGAATATTAGGTCATTTTACTAGATAGAAAATAGTTGAATCTTATTACTACCCATAAATGAAAAATCGACATTTTGTGATAGAATGAGCTCTTAGATTCAGTTATGAAAATGGGTCATTCTTTATGAGAGTAAGTTTTCAGGATTATATCCAATATTGATTATGTGAGTTTCGTTTCAGATTTTTATATACATAAAGCTCAGGTTTTCATATATATATATATAAGCTACATAAATTTATTCATCATTACAATAATCACCTGTAATATTCTATGCAAGCCTATAACAAATTCTAAACGCCTGGACCACGGATTAACGAAACTGGACCATCTAGTTTCTATCAGTGCAAAACCACCATTTTGAACAGCAAAACGATATGGTTTACTTCTGAAGACTGTGCCTGCTAAGTGGCTCATACTCATCACTGAAAAATTAAGATACAAATTGAAATAAAGAACGATGGTATATAGCCAAATGTAACTTTGGGGAAGGTTTGCATTTTACAAGCTAAGGACACTTGTTAGCTGTTAGGATATAATTTTCTATGTATGTATGTATTTTTCCATGTTGAGGAAAAAACAATCATCGACATGAGCATGATGTAAGCAAAACATGGTGTGCTCATCTGCTCATCTGTGATCGTGTTTACCAATGATGACGTCACTTTTCCCATTCAAATTCAAAGCACAGAATAGAAATATATATTCTGTGCTTTGAATTTAAAAGGAAAAGGTGACGTCATCATTGGTAATCACGATCACAGATGAGCAAATGAGCACACCATGTTTTACTTATATCATGGATATAAGTTATTTCAAAACAAACTTCCATGTAAAGTTTGAAGTAAAAGAGCTCTTGTGACTCTAGAACAAGACCCTTATGTTGTAACAAATGGAGAAGAATAAGTGATTATAATGAGTCCATGAATGTAATGAATGAGGATTTATAGGTTTGCAGCTTGTGGTTGAAAAAAATTATTGTCGTTTAAATAAAAGGTTCTTGAATGCTCATTGCAGGTTCGTTGTGGTTGGAAAAATTATTGTCGTTTAATTAAAAGGTTCTTAAATGCTCACCTGATTCATATACTTCCTTCAGAAAAGGCATATCTTCAGGGTGATAAAAATCGAAAACTGATTTTCCAATCATATCTTGCGGTAGAAAACCGAAGTTTGTTACCACATCTTGATCTACGTGGCTGAATATACAGGCTGAGGTATGTTTCATACCGAATTTGGGGGACCTCTTTCTCTCATCAGGAGCTGAAATCATATCGAATAGAAACAAGCACGAACAAATATTCATCCGGGAAAATTGATGGCCCGCCCTAATCATGTCATCATCGAAATCACCAACACAGAGTAAAGGTCAATTTGGGGCAACCTTTGGGTGGTTGCGCTGTTCTTACAGCTCATCAGTATAGTGTCCTGAATAATACTTTATTCATGGAGTGGCTCTGGAAAAATAATTAACCAGTGTCACCCTTAAAGATTCGTATGAACTCCAATCTTGAGCGATGTTAATGACGTGCATCCATTGGTTTCTTGAGTTTTTTCGGCAACCAAGTTTCCGAATCATGATGGGGTTACAGAACTGCCAAATCGCAGTCTCAACTTACGGATTACCGTCTGTAACAGCGCTCCTGCATCTTAGAGTGTTGGAGTCCGTACGGATCTTCCTAGATGGCACTGGTAAATGTTTTTGTCAGAACGTCGTCACCCATGGGATTTAAGTATCCCAGAACAGAACTGCTTCGTATTATTTGTATACCTGAACTGTAAGGATAGTGAAACTGGTCCAGAGTATCGATTACTTTCCGTTACGTGTTTGTTTCGGGTGATCACATGACCAGCTCATATCACGCCTGTATGTTTACTTTTCTTGTTATTTTCTTAAAATTCCCTTGCCATCGTGAACCTTTATTGAATTACTCATACAGTCATGATGATGCGTAGAGACATAAATAACGTGATTTGTTGTTCTTCACTTACTGTTATAAGCTGAGCTAACTGGAACTGCAACTACAACCAGAAAAATATTCGAATTGCTATCTTGGAACCTTTTATCTGCAGTATCCAATACTCTTTTAAAGCTGACTGTTAGATGAAAGGCTTGATAGGAAACAGTTTTCTCGACAACTCCAAAACCTGAAGACTTTAGGCCTCTATATTTTCGAAGAAAAACGTGGAGGGAATTCTTCTCATCTGCAAATGAATGAAATCAACAGCTAGCCTTGATTGATATGAAAACCGGAGAATTAAATTGAATTTGATTATCAGAAATAGAAGGAAAAGCATCAGAAATGATTTGTTTTCAGAAAAATATTCTACAGTGCGCGTCAAAATTATGGAACAAATTCATTTTCTCAGAAGAAAAATATTTGGCAACAAAATCCTGAAAGAGGTCAATTTTTGTTTCACTTCTACCAAATTTATATGCATTTTTTAAGGATTTTTTGCACCCTGTGCCATCCCCATCAACCCTCTAAATTTTTTGAATAGGGAAAGTAGGTCATGTGGTACTTTTTTGGCGAGGTCTTTGTATCTTCTTTACAGGCGTGCAGAAATCTTCAGGAAAAAAATTTTTCTTTGAAAAATTTGTTAGTTCAAAGAGGTTTTTTAGTATGTGCACTTTGTCGTGGCTCATTTACTTTGAGACGATGGTACCTGATGAAATTTGTCACCGAATGAATGTCGACCATTACAGTTTTGTTCATGCACAACTTTTGACCTCTACGAACCCTTTACTGGAGAAAAAAATCCACTTGAGGGGGTTGAAAGGGGTTGAAAGTTGTGCATGAACAAAACTATAATGGTCGAATTTCATTCGGTGACAAATTTCATCAGGTACCATCTCAAAATAAATGAGCCATGACAAAGTGTACATACTGAAAACCTCTTTGAAGTAACTAATTTTTCAAAAATAAAATTTTTTTTCTTGAAAATTTCTGCACGCCTGTAAGGAAGATACAAAGAACTTGCCAAAAAAGTACTATATGACCTACTTTCCCTATTCAAAAAATTCAGAGGGTTGATGGGGATGGCACAGGGTGCAACAAAAACCCCTCAAAAATGCATATAAATTTGCTCCATAATTTTGACGCGCACGGTATATTGCTCCTAAAATCAGGATTATAAATTATACTGTTAACATAAGAATTGGTGATTTTTGCAATTCTAAATATTTCTGGTGAATTTAAATTATCTTAGAAAAATAAATTCAATTTTAATGTTGGATTTAAAACACCAACTGGTTTTGTAATTTAAAATATAAAAAAAGTATTTTCATTCAATCTGGTTGAACTTACCATCTGCGTTACCTAAGGGTAATGCTATTCCCATAGTCACTTGACTGGAGAATGTCTCTCTATCTTTAGGATGTACGAAATCAATGAAGGATCTTCCAAGCCACATATCTTTTGGAAATCCCAACACTGAAGTCAAGCTTGGGGTGGTGTGAAGTACAACACCATCATTTATCGATATTACACAGCAGAATCCATTCTGAAATAAGGATTATTCAGAAAGGTAAATCAAAATATTCTAAGATAAAGCCATCATTAACGAAAAATGAAGGATTGCTGTTTTTTATCGCAATCATTTCACGTTGGATGTATTGTAATTAATTAATTCATTATTATTATTTTAATTATATAAGCGATAGAGTAAATTAAACGAAATGATTCATGGAATTATTTTTTGATCATGATTTTTCCTAGAAAAAATACTACCCACATCGAAGACTTTTGTGATGATATAATGTGATTGCCCATAAAAATGCATCGATTGATATTATTTCGCAATAATAATTTACGTGCAATCTCGAAAATGAAAGAACCTATTCAGCTAGCTTTTCCAATGACGAAGTTGAAATGAGAACACTGAAATTTTGAATGATCTGGTGTATGCTGATTATATTCGATGCTCTGATTTTTCTATTAATTACTTTATTTACTTGTTTGACGCGAGAAATTTTGTATTTTAGTTAATGTTGCTAAATGGTGAAGGTGCTAGTTGGTTCAAGAGGAAAATATAGTTTAGTTAAACATCAAGAAACAAACTTTGACTGAAAAAGATTATGTTTTATTTTATCTAATCGTGAACCCTTATATACTCATAACTCCTATTAATGCCTGCGTCTCAAGAATTCTTTTGAATTTCATAAAATTTTGTTTCTGTGTAGTTCCTGAGGAGGCTAAATCAGTTCTTCTTTTCTATAAAATGATGGAAACACAAATTGAAATTGATAAATTTTGAATATTTCCTCTCTCTCGATCGATTATCATATCCGAGTTAAGTAGATGATAATTGCAAAAAAATTTTTTTTTTCACGGCACTACGTAATATCTCATTACATAACATTCTTTTGAATCATGGTGTATGATCTTGTTCATACCTCAGGTTGAAATTCACATGTTTTATCAGTCGGTGAAGTCAAATCTGGTTCTAGTTCGTCTACTTCAATAATGGTTTCGGTCTCCCCTGCTTTTTGAGTCTTTTTTTCTTCATTGGTACTTTGATCCTTGTTTTCGAATACCTCATCTAAAATCGAAAAAAATGGTCATGAAAAAATTCATTCTTCAAGTCGAAGAGTTTTGAAAGCGAACATGAAAGACATGGAGAATATTGTTTCGTTCGCTCTACATTGAATGCAATCTATAAATCTTGAGAATTTCCGAATTTATTGTTTAATATTTGAGTTTTAACCTTTCCAAATTGTAAATTTTTTGTATTCGTCAAATTGTTCATTTATCCATTTACTATAGTCGATATAGAAAATTCTGATAATGAAAAAATACTCGTACCTATCAGCGAATTCCTTCTCTTACCTCCTAGAATTTGGCCGGACCAGGAACCACCCCTTGCAGAACACCCCAAGATTTATGCGATTGCAGAGAAAATTGTAAGCTGTTGAAATTTTTCACTTCTCTTTAGTATTCACCGACATATTTATTTCAAAATAATTTCTGAATAACTTTTAGTTTAATTTTTACCTTCGTTTGAGTCGGATGTTGAATTGAATGCAGCTGCTGCGTCATCTGTTCCATTCTCATTTTCATCAGCTGGGTTCGTGATTTCTCTGATTACTTCCATACCTGTAGAAGAAATCATCAATGAATTATTGAAACGGCATTAAATTACATCAAAGTCAACTGCTAGGATCCGGTGAGAATCACTATATAGAAACAAAAAGGGCGATTATTAATATTGAACATTGAGCTCACCGTTGAAAGGAACCTCGATTGAGAAATCCGTTGTAACATCTTCATTCTGTCGTGTTATAAAACCATTTTCTTCAAAAATTGCATCGTAATTGATAGTGGTTGATTTGAGTTTCTTCTTCTTGTGCTCCTTTTCTTTGTTACGTTTAGAACCTTGAGGTCCGGTGTCACTAGAAAAATAATATTTGGTTAAATTTCTGTCGGATTTTCAGGGAGGAAAAAAGCTACCTGCCATCGGGATGAGTTGTACCACAGTATCCACTGCTTCTACTCGAATTGCTGCCACTGTGTCTTGACTTCGAACTCGCACTGAAAATATTGAGCAATTTTGAAAAAAAGACAATATTTTTGATGTTTGTAGAGTAAATATGTGAGCAGTGATTCGCAGTATTATAATAAATGGAGTATGCTAATATTACAAAAATTCACGACATAATTCGAGAACCTTCATTTCACTGCTTCTGTGGATCATTGTATAAAGTTATTTCAAGTGTGAGACTCAAGAATTGAGATATATGGTCCGCTCTAGCAAAGCTCATCAGTTTATGAAGGGGATCTTGAGAACTTTGTAGAAAATAGTGATTATTATTATTATTTATAATAGTATTAAAACTAATAATCTTTCTTTTATATGTATTACTGATTGTTAATATTTCTAATTTTCTATTTGTGACCTCAAAACTCTATGTTTAGATCAACGAATATAATGTGTAAGTATTGAAATATATTTTCGTCGATGATATTCTTACCTTCTCTGTGAATTACTATTACTGTTAGAGTATCCTGAATCAGAAACCTTTGTATCAGTTCTTCCATTTTCAGACTCCATAATTTAAATAACCTTTGAGTGAATTATTTCCTGCAATAAAGAAAATGGGTTATTTATGAATTCGATGTTAACTAATAGCTATAAAGCAACAGAAATATCTGCATTTGAGGTGCTCCTTTATTATTATGAAACAGGGTAAGGGTTTTATATAATCAGGGCTTCGACATCACGCATAACAACGTGACAGGAGTTGGACGAGAAGGAGGAGGGAGACATGGAAAAAATTAGTATTGTTTAAATTTAGAATGAAATGCTCAGAATGTTTGTATCATTTATTTGATGCTAAGAAAGATTAGAATATTAATGAATATACGCAATATCCAATATATTTCTAATTAGATTTCGATAAGTAAAATCCACTCTTCCGGAATTGTATGGGTTGCAAAATGGCGAAGGCGTAAGGTGAGTTTCTCGCCAAGTCGATGTTGGGGATTTTTCGAAAATACTATCAAACTTCAGGAATTGACATGTTATAGGGATCCCTTAACCTTATCATTGGACTTTTTGCGGCTCTTTCACACTTCGACGTGAATCTCTACGCAATTCAATAGGTCAATTAGTATAGTATGAAATTATTGAAGGAATATATTTGAAACGAGCTATTCAAAATAAAGTCAAGGCATGATTTTAAAAAATCTTTTTTTCACCTGATCGGGAGGATGATGAAATGTCCCATGTCATAAAATGCAGGGGTTGATATTATTTTGCAATAATTATTTGCGTTCAATCTCGAAAATGAAACAGCCTCTAGATTTTTTTCAATAACAAAATTTAAATGAGAACACGGAAATTTTGAATCATCCAGTGATTGATATTTCATGCTCCTATAACTTCCTTGATTATGTAATTCACTTGTTTGACACGATATTAACGTTGTAGTTTCGTTAATGTTGCTAAATGGTGGATGTGTCGGCGGGTTCAAAGAGACAATAATAGTTTGGTTGAACATCAAGAAGCAAGCTTTTACTGAAAAAATCCTTTAGACATCGAGGTGAAGCTCTTTGTGGTTCTCTTATTCAACTACCATATAAAAATAAATTTAATAAAAGGAAAAATAAATTATTGAAGGAAAATATTCTAAAGGAGCTATTCAAAATAAAGTCGAGAAGTGAATTTAAAAACTCTTTTATTTGCCGTATCGAGGAGACCCTGATGAAATGTCTCATCTCATATCGTCCGCAACATAGAAATAAATGTTTTAAACTGGCTTGAGTGAGAATTAATTCGTGCTGCAGTAAAAATGTTACAAGTGAAGCCATCAGTTTTTCATCTAACAAAAACTATGACTTTAATGATGGGGATCAGATCACTGAAGCCTAATTCGTACATCAAATTATTAGACTCAATCTTCAGAGAATTGTAAGTCATTGTCTTAATGTGGGGCCTTTCTGTTACGAGTAAGACTTTGTTGAATAAATGCTGCTTCTGAAAAGCACAGGTTTAATGTTATTTGCATGCTTAAGACTAAGACACCAGTAATATATGGTAAGAACGGACGTTAATCATAATTGAATCAATAAGTTGAACTATAGATTCTTGTTTTCTTCCTACTCTATATACAATTCAATTCGAATACCCAAGGTTATAGCCGAAAAAGTGTTAGCTCTTTGACAGCTCTATAATATATTTCATATTAAGTCATCATCCATTTCTTCATTATTAGTTGAAGATGTACCCTTTCGAAGTTGATTTGATATCAATAGCCTTCAACTCACTCCGCATATTATGCAGTTGTTTAATCACATAATTGTCTGTTTGAGACTGAATTATATTAACATCAACACGTATACTATAAATAGAAACATTGATTGCAATTCTCGAGAAAGTCAGCAGGGGTAGATAATAGGAGATGTAATCATTCAAATTGTCTGATTATGATATCAACCGGTTTCTTCAAATATTTATAGCATTTCATTCTATTTTTGGAACACTTCAAGGAAACCATCTATGGATTCTAAAATAGAAGTTACATATTACTTGGGTGAAATATAATTGAAAGAAACCGATTTTCGATTCACGAGAAAGTCAGCAGGGGTAGATAATAGGAGATGTAATCATTCAAATTATCTGATTATGATATCAACCGGTTTCTTCAAATATTTATAGCATTTCATTCTATTTTTGGAACACTTCAAGGAAACCATCTATGGATTCTAAAATAGAAGTTACATATTACTTGGGTAAAATATAATTAAAAGAAACCGATTTTCGATTCACGATAAAGTCAGCAGGGGTAGATAATAGGAGATGTAATCATTCAAATAGTCTGATTATGATATCAACCGGTTTCTTCAAATATTTATAGCATTTTATTCTATTTTTGGAACACTTCAAGGAAACCATCTATGGATTCTAAAATAGAAGTTACATATTACTTGGGTAAAATATAATTAAAAGAAACCAATTTTCGATTCACGAGAAAGTCAGCAGGGGTAGATAATAGGAGATGTAATCATTCAAATTGTCTCATTATGATATCAACCGGTTTCTTCAAATATTTTTAGCATTTCATTCTATTTTTGGAATACTTCAAGGAAACCATCTATGGATTCTAAAATAGAAGTTACATATTACTTGGGTAAAATATAATTAAAAGAAACCGATTTTCGATTCACGAGAAAGTCAGCAGGGGTAGATAATAGGAGATGTAATCATTCAAATTGTTTGATTATGATATCAACCGGTTTCTTCAAATATTTATAGCATTTCATTCTATTTTTGGAACACTTCGAGGAAACCATCTATGGATTCTAAAATAGAAGTTACATATTACTTGGGTAAAATATAATTGAAAGAAACCGATTTTTCAAGAATTTCATCGGCTGGAAACTCCGAAATAGAATAATGAGGGGAAAACCAAAAATATGAAGGAAACACGAGTGTGAAATGTACATATATGAAGCATCTAAAGGTGTTCTAGTGGGAAGGGCAAAGAAGATCCTATCGAAAAGCAATGCAAATAACAGGGTGATTTAGGAATAGACCGCATAATTAAAGGAGTATGTTCTAAGGTCGAAAATGAGATTGTTTCCCAATTCATTACCTTTTTGGGTATAAGATTTCGAATGGGGGGACTCTTCATCATTTGCTATTTTTTTTTAAGGAAACAATGATCGAACTGAGACGAAATTTGACAGAATCAAGACTCATGTCAAAGTACATTTTGTTATAATTTTCAAATTTTCAAGCCTATAATGTCCATAAGGGATAGAAAATTGGAATTTCATTTTTCTGAAGAAATTTCCAGGAAATAAAATTCGAAAACTTTTCTGTCCACTTTATTATTTTCTGGAAAAAGTTTATTTTCTCACTTATTGGGAATCAACTTCATAGTTCAATACGACTCTGCTCAATATTATTCTGTAGTAACCATGGAACAAATTTACGTGACAGATAATCATTCGAAAGATAGTTTTCTCCATGATGTGAGTAAAACATGGTGTGCTCCTCTGCTCATCTGTGATCGTATTTACCAATAATGACGTCACTTTTTTCATTCAAATTCAAGGAAATATATATTCTGTGCTTTGAATTTGAATGAAAAAAGTGATGTCATAATTGGTAAATACGATCACAGATGAGCAGATGAGCACACCATGTTTTACTCACATCATGGTTTTCTCTATACGAATTGATACCAAGCAAATATCTAATTCGACCTATGAAATTTGAATATGAGATGATAATGAATCAATAATTCCGCTAAATATTCGCAACATTTCCTGTTAAATTCTTGAATTCAAATGATACAATATTTTGATTGTTGTGTTAACTGTTAGATTGTGAATTCGTTGAAATAAAATCCACTCAATATCATGATGCATGATGTAAAAAACATGGTGTGCTCATCTGAAAAATGGGTGACGTCAGCTAGCAGAAAATACAGAGAGTTGTATATTCTGTGCTTTGAATTAACATGTAAATTCAAAGTACAGAATATATAAATCCTTGTATTTTCAACTAGCTGACGTCACTCATTTCACAGATGAGCACATCATGGATGTAAGTAAGCCTGGTGTGCTCATCAGTGATCCTGCTACGTACAAATGATGACGTATGAAATTACATGCGAATTCAAAGCACAAAATATTTGGGTGCGTTTTTATTTTCATCGAAATGATTAATCGATTAACCTCTATCTTTCTCTTCTATGGTGGAGACAAAAGAAGAGAGAGAGGGAGATACACCGATTAATCAGTTCGATTAAAATAAAAACGCACCCTATATTTCCTTGTATTTTAATCTTGCTGACGTCACTTTTTTGCAGATGAGCCCACCTTGTTTTTTACATCATGCTTAATATCAAAACTCATGGAACCACCGAGCTAAGTTCAGAATCTGGGAATTCATCGATCAATCAAAGCCATGATGTATACATTGCAAATTGACGAATCCATTTTCTCAGGTGAATTCATTTGGTTGTGCAATTTCTAAATTTATAATGAAAACAATTGTGAAAGTCTAAAGGTACGGATATTTTCATGTCGAACAAGCATCCATACTTTTGCGAACTGAATTAACCGATATTTCAATGATTAAAAAAATATATTGAAAACTTGATACTCATTGAAATCCTGTTCCAGCCTGCTGTCGGCTGTCGCGAATCTAATTATAGCTCATTATATCCTTTGCAGTGTAGAATGGGGGATTTTGCACGTGAATTTCGTGAAGAAATTGAGGGAATAGTTCCCCGATTTAATCAACTCACGTTAAACAAAACGTGTCGGTTATGATCGAGCATGACCTATGGAATATTTCACTATTGGAAAACAATATACTGCCCACTTGCAATGTGTTTCGATGTTATATACTCATGTTTCTGTTCATCATCGGTAATTATCTGTCAAACTTACAATTATCGATTAAACGTGAGTTCACTTTGTATAGCGTTTGTATTGTTTCGGTCTTGTGCATTAGGCAGTCTGTTTTCAAGAAACTGCCCTTGACAAATAGTTCAATCCTGCAATCCACGAGGGTGTTTCTCATAAAAAAATAATTTTGTTTTATTTTTTATAGTCCTGTTTCAGATATTGGTAGTGTAAGCTTTAGTCGATACTTTAAAGAAAGATGTGGGCCTTTTTCTATCGTTTGTTTCAGAAAATTGGAAGAATTATATAAGAATCTATCATATACAGAAAACAACCTCACTTTCATATGCAGATGCAAAAATAATAAAGTAATTCCAACGTTTTTTTGAAAATTAAACAACCTTTTCAAAGTAATGGAAGCCAAAAAATCGAGAATGAGTTCAGTTATGTTTTGATTAGAGAAAGAGTAAGTTTTCTCAGACAAAATAAAGTAAGACTCCAGCAAGATATATAACGCTTAGAAGATGAAATAATTAGTTCTGAAAATGTTTTCGTTTATCTCATGAAGGAGTCAGATTGTTTGTACATTTCCGATATTGTTCATTAATCAATCTGTTTCCCAAGAAACTGCCCTTGATAAATAGTTCAGTCCTGCAATCCGCAAGGGCGTTTTCCATGAAAAAAACATTGTTTACTGGATTTTTAATTGTTCTGTTTCAAAGATAAGGAGTGTGAACCCAGAAAAAACCTAAAAAATGAATAAATTTGTTCGTTCGAGATCAAATAGAAAACAAATATTCACTAATATAAACTGTGTTCCATCAAAATGTTGAAATATAATTGAAAAAGTGTTCCGTGCGTTGCAAAATGGTGAATGCGAGGTTTCGATTTGTGTTATCCAATTTGGACAATTGAAAATGGTCGAGGAAGAATTAACATGATGTTGATACATGTCGATTGAAAAAATTAAAGATATTTATTTCATGAAAACGTTTTGTATTGAAAATCAAGTCGCTTATCCTTTCCTTTCATCGCCAATTCAATGAAATCCGGAATTTCATTGAAACTGTTTCAAGGTTGAACCTAACCGATTGAGCTCGAAATTCTATAATATAGATTTTCGAACGAAGGTTATACCGACGTGACTTTGCACATTTGAGTAAAAAACATATCGACGCACATTCAATGGAACGAAGAATAACTTCTTGAAATCCAAAACGTTGCATTCTGCTTTCAAACGCGAAAGGTTTCCGAAATCGATAACATTCCACAATATGTCTTCAGCAGGAACTGGATATTGACATAACTCCTGCTTGTCGATATCATTAGGGATGAAGATGTTCATCACGTTGTATCGCCTCGTGGAATTTTATATAATCACAGTATACAGTTCGCCTTTTACTATCCGATTAACTTACGAGTTACACGGAATCTCTTCGATTATTGTGAACTTGTATTTTATATATTTTAAGATATAAACTTCAAATACCTAACAATCAATGCCAATCTACCAAACAATTTCTCTGTACCTCGATCACACAATCGAACATTGTGAAGAGATTATGTTGTTCATCTACTATACGATAAACATTCAATGTAACACTTCAGTATAAGTATTCGTCCTTCTGCAATATGAAAAAAACCAAGGATTCAAGGGGCAATACTGAGAAAATAAATATAAATTTTCTGGATATCTGAACTGATATAGTAAAACACATGAATCATTTCGCTGCGATGTAAATTGGGCATCGAAACCATCTATGTACGAAAAAATTTTGAATTGACATAAAAGCTATGCAAAATTCATATGAGGAATCAAAAATTTAATGCCCTTTGTCATCTTCTCGCTGACTCAAATCAAAAAGTAGAGAAATACATTGATTTGAAATAAGGAGCGTTTGGTCGTCTGCTTGAAGTCATAGCCAGACTGTTCAGCCATCCGTGTAATAACCCGGCACCATGAAGCTTGCATCTCATAATCGTTTGATCGTCAAGGAACCCGGTATGAAAACATTAAAAAACCTTATTTTTATTCACCTCCTTTGATCACAAATATCGACTCCCTGTTGTCAAATCTTCAGTATAACACTGTTGATAGATATGAATGATTCATATTTCAGGAGAATTAGGAATCCTAAATGTTATAGATGTATTAATATCCGAAAAGGTGAAAAAAGTCTTTCAGGGGCAAAATATAACATCGTTTCGGATTGGTATAATGAAAGGCAATCCGAAAATGGCGAGCAGTTGCCACATTTCATCTCCTGGCAACTCCGCTCCGGTCGACGGCCATCCCCCATTGTGTTTTGTTCTTGTTCGACTATCGGAAACGTAAACATTACAGTTTTCTGCACATTTTCTAACATTCAGAATCTTGGTAGAGTTGGGAAACCATGTGCTCATCTTGGGGAACTTTCTAACTGTTTCCTCTCGCAACGACAAGAGCAACATTGTTGTTATTTTTCCCCGGCAACGAATAGTTATGGAAAGTTAAGTGTTGTACCCTTGTTGTCCTTTCCGATAATAGGTGCCTTCTCTTTCCAATCCATGATTCATAGTGTCATATGAGATGAAGGGAAACAGTTAGGTGATCTGGTAGATGCCTACTGGCCGACCGTGAACACAATAACTTCCGAAAGAAACAACTTAGAAACTCGATATTTGTAGAGTGGATTAATTACGAAGGCCGAATTCTTGAATGGGCCAAATCCACGCAAAGATTCCGCCGATATACCCATTCAAAATTATATTATCCCAATATTTTCAAAAATACAGATTAGATCGAATTGAAATCCAGTATTTCATCGAAAAATGTCAGTTCGAAGGTTTGTACAGAATATCATGAAGATATGATCAGAAGATCACATAATGTTGAATCTAATAAAAAAAAGGATTTTTTTTTTCAAATTGTTCTAGTGACATGATCATCACGAAACTTTGCACAAAGGTGCCCGTCAGAATTTCCAAACTAGGTGCCAAATTTCGTTCCGATTAAATCAGTATTTCTTGAGTTATTCCGGAAAACACAACGATAGCGAAAAAAAAACTCGAAATTTTAAATATTTTTTTCCAATATCTCCAGAAATTATGGTTGTATCGGATAAAATTCGGTACGCTGCTGTAAAATATCATTTCCTTGGTATGAGCAGAAGTTTTTCCCGGATTCAATGAATAGTTTCCGAAAAAAATTATTTTCAAAATTTACTGACAGTGTGATCTCAACGAAATTTCTTGAAATGTTGTGCGTTGTTATACTTCAACTAACTGTCAAGTTTCAATTCAATCGCATGCGTAGTTCCTGAAATACCAGGAAATGAATCTCAAAATTTCTAACTCCGAAACCATTTGACCGATTTGTTCCTTTAACGAACTCAACCGCCGCATTCCAATGCGCGACCTAATCTGAAAGTTTCAAGTCGCTAGCTTGCGTTTTTCGTCAGTTATCGTGTCGTAGGCCGGCCGGCCGGACAGAATCGATTTTGACACCGGATTCGTCATCGGTGGGTTCAACCTAGTCGTTTGAGACCATTTTCAAATGGAGGAACACGGAGAAGACCAACTGGTCAACTGGGTAGTACCACAGAACGTCAAGATAGATGCTTCAAGAGACAGTTTTGATACTACTAGTCAAATCGCTGATCAGTTGCAGTTTATGTAGACAATATCCTACAGACCAGTCTACTGTCTTGTATAAATGGCCGTCCAGACGTCTTGCCGTGGCCACCCAGTTCACCGGATTCATATCCCATTGATGAGGTGGGGACTGTCCAATTTGCACCCATTTTCGGAACAGTATAACGACGTTCGAGTAGCTTGGAACGAGTTGTCGCATTATCGATGACTGAACGTGTACAAAGAATTCAGCTATGGGGTCATCAAACACATTAATTAACTTTTCTTAAAATTTCATGAAATTTTCTGAAAATGTTAAGGTTTCATTTTTGATGTAAGACTACCACATTTCCAAAAAATTAAGTACTTGGAGTTATTCTTTTCGGGTGTCACACTTCTAATCATTCAATAACTATATCTCCTGCTGGTTTCATTTCGGTATATTTTTTCTCCAGAGATAGTTCTTATATCTAATATACCGACGAGAGAACTTATTCAATATCATGTTATAAACTGAGAAATGATGTATCCTTAGAAGCAAGAATCCCTGGAGTTGTATTCATTAAATAATTCTGAAGAAAATTGAAACTAGTTGTGAATAAACATTTTCAGGTAATATCACGTCGTGTTTCAATGAAGATAATAAAGACTCAAATAGTACTCAAACCCTAATACTCAATGGGTTATCATATTCGAACAATGTCTCAATCGTTCTAAAAGTAAATTCGTAGACACCAAATAACTTACAATAAACGTTTTGTTTTCTTCTTCAGACCATCGGTGAGTTCCCGGTAACCTGCCTGTTTTGAACTTCGCGCTGAAAACCGAACTGTACTGTAGAAATTTACGAATGAAACTGGCGCTTCTTTCAACCCTTGTAGTAATACACCCTTTCACAACTGACAGAGAAAGCATTCTTTCTGATAGCATTACAGGTTGAGTTGGAAAAGGAAAGTATTGGACATGTGCAGCAGCTTTTCCGGCACGCTCCATGCAACGTGATTTTCTTGTAACGCGAGATGTTTATGAATAGAGGCGAAATAATTGTTATCCGAAAATAGCATCCAGGTGAATATCTTTAGATTTCATTGCGTTTGATTCAAGACGTTCTCCTAAGGGCTGGCAGTCGATTATATCGAACTTTTAATTTGTCCGTTTTCATTGGAATCCCACGAAAAACGTGCCAAATAAAATTATAGAAGTACCGACCTGGAGTACAAGCGTTCCGCGTGCTATTTGTTCCGTCACCTATTTAGGTACTGACCTCGTCAAGTGCAGCTTGACTTTTTTCGAATGGTATGATGGTTGATGGGTGCTGTGCTGATGGTTGCAAAATTTCGTGAGGATTGCATATTTACAACAATAAGAAGTAGTGTTCTGGGAAACAGAGGGCTATCGTTTCATACGAAAGTCTGTAAATATCGTAATTCAGACCGAAAATGGTCCTAAGAGCAAACAGAACCACGAATTAAACGAAGTGACTTGAAGTGATCGCAAGTACTAGATTGCAGTTCGATCCAAAATTTTGAATGGGTATAACTATCAAAAGAATAATTGGCGAATTCAACCCTTTCAAACATTCGACCCTCTTAATTAAACTGAAAACCTACTCTACAAATATATTCCCTATGTCGATTCTTCTTAAAGTTAATGTGTTTACGGCCGGTCTAACCACTGATAGTCAACAAAATAACTCCCGGAAGAATCTACTCAGTAGCTTGATAATTGTAGAGTAAGTTTAGAGTTTAATCACGAAGCCCGAATTGGCGAATTAGTAAAAACTATCGTATGATTTCGCAGATATACCCTTTCAAAATTTCAGTTTCCAAAAACATAGATCGAATCGCCCTTCAATGAAAAATGCCACATTGAAGTTTCAGCCAAATAGGGTCTACAGAACAATGAGCAAAAAAAAATTAAAAAGTCGTACTGCGTTTTGTTTAATGGAGAGAGTTATTTTGCTCATAGACCCTATTTATTGGCTGAAAATTCAAGGTGGCACTTTTCATTGAAGGGCAATTCTTTGAATTTTTCCAATGAAGTGATCGAGAAATTGCACGAATTTGCTCATCAAGTTCCAAGTTTCGTCATGATCTGATCAATATTTTTTGAGTTATTTTCGGAAATATCAATTGTTCTCAGGAAAGCAGCACGAAATCAGACATATTCCTGCAATGTTTCCCAAGACGAATATCCGATCAAGCTGAAATTTGAAACTCTGTTGTAAAGTAGAAACGATTAGATTCACAGCTCATGCGCTACGGGGAAGTACCGATAAAACTTCCAGGGAATCAACTCATGAAGTGTAGAGTGTTACAGTGTAGAGTTACAGACTTCAATAATATGCCTATTGACGATCTACCATTGCTGCTGTCCTGCACATAGAACTCTATATTACTATATAATATAGAGTTCAAGGGTCCTGCATATTGTCACTGTAGTATCCAGTAAATGCTTAGACTATTCACCAGAAGATGCCGTGAAAGGTCGTTGAGAACAAATATTTTGAACTTATTGTTAGAAAAATTGAACGAATACATATCTTATTGGACTGAAACAAAGTCTTCGATTAGAATAAAATTAAACGGAATCGGAGATATGCATTTTCGCATATATGAATTTCTGAAATAAATTATCTGAATTTTTTTCTTGGTTTGTTCCCCAGGAAAATCAGGAAATCTGATTGGGCTGAAATAAAGTACTCGGTTATGAAGGGGCGGTTCGGTGATTTCAATGAAATTTAAATGAAATATGAAAAATTTTCAAAAAAAAATTTTTTTGCATTTTTCTATGGAAAATTCTTCATATTGCTACTGTTCATCTACCAACCAAGTTTCATTTCGATCAGATAAACATTTTTCGAGTTATTGAAAAATTAATGTTTCAAATGGCTGTAGCACAAAAACCATTCGGCAGATTTGGCCCATTAACGATCTTAACCGAGATATTCAGATCTTCATCTTAACCTAACCTGAGAATTTGAACTCTAGGTTCTTTCTTTCGAAAGTTACAGCGCACACAGCCGGACGGACAGAATCAATTTTGACCAAGGGTGCTTCATCAGTGAGTCCAACCTAGTCGTTTGAGACCAATTTAGGCTCAAAATTCGAAAATTACAGAGATCGTGACGAAATGGTAACCCGCTGTTCCCCAGAACAAGGGCGTAAGAAGTAAGATTGAGAGCAATGTTGCCACTTTTTATATTCAAGAATTCTCGGGAAAATAAAAACTGAATGAAGTGAAAATTGGAAAAATACCTAACACAGCGCATTCTCACAAAAGAATTAAGTACATCCTAAAAAAAATTTCAGAAAATAACCACTGAAGCCTGCAGAACGACATCACGTGTTCTCCTATTAACATCGATTTCTCGCTGCTATTGGCAAGCGGCAAAGCATACAGGTCGTGGACAGGTGCCTGACCTTGAGATATTAACGAGGTGTAATAAAACTTCAATGTTGCTGTGTTGCCGACATCCGCGAAGTCGTAGTTTACCAGCAAGTGGTAGTGTGTTTGCTCTTAACTATTAGGCTGGACTAACTGAAAAAGAATCCATGGTCAAAATTAGTTATGCCCGCCAGTCTGTCCGTTGTTCTCTAACTTTCGAAGGAAATAGGTCTTAAACTACTAGGTTGAACTCACTGATGGCGAATCCGTTGTCAAAATCAATTATTTCCGGCCGGCCGGCCGTTTGCACTATTACGTGAAATTGGACTACCTTTATAGACTTGAAATAATCAAACGAAAGTTCAAGGGGAAAGTAAAATGAAAACACTTTTATTCTTTTTGGTTTCAGGAATGTCAGATAAAGATCTATAGGTAGAGGGATGAAATCTGGAAAATATTTCATTAATTAAATACAGAAACAATATTGGGTATCCATGTGAATAAGGTACCTCTCAGCGTGCTATCGGTTTGTTCAAGTGTCATCCATTCCCCAAGTTCATTCAATCCGCATTTTTGAAAATATTAGAAAGACAAAAATTTTGAATGGATATAACTGCGGAATCATGGGTATATAGACTCATTTACCCATTCACGAATTCGACCTTCGTAACCAACAACCCTACAAATATCCAATATCTAAGATATTTCCTTCGTTAGTTATTGAGTTTACGATCGGCCGTTCGCAAGTCACCGTTAATTCTCAATTAAATTGCAGATCTGAACGAATAATTGTAATAGAGTCAGATGGAAAAATAATGGCTTCAGGTCAATCCGATAAATTGTTCATTAGATTACATTTTTCTGGTGATACCATCCTCACGAAATTGTATGATTTCAATTCCATCGGATTTGTTGAAAGTCAGAGTGTTTAGAGCCAGACAGAAATAAAATAATTGAATTTCCCCTCGAACTCTTCATCAGTGAATTGGACCAAATTTCTTGTCATCCTAAAAATAAATAACCATAGATAAGATAATATTGTTCATTCTAGAAAAATACTGTACCTAAAGTATAATGATCTAAAACTATATTCTATATTATTAGATAATTGCTAAAATATGACACAAAATATCTACGATATCTTAAGTTGATGATGAAAAATTATCAACCACTTCGTGAAATCTCAAAACTAGAAGGCAGCACCACAGACCAACCAGTTAGTCTGTGGCAGCACTATCCAGGGCTTTTTTTTTAATCCTGCCAATCTTTACATGAGCATTTCGGTAAAGCTCCATTATTCTATTCATTTGAGTCGAGCCTAATCGTTTACAAATGATTTTCACCCCGAAATTCGAAAATTACGGAGTCCATATCGGCGTTGTTTTTGCGCGCATGTTCTAGGGGAACAGCGTGCTATCGTTTTGATCAAATGTCTGTAATTTTGGATGATTGAGCCGAAAATGGTCTCAATCGACTAGGTTGGACTCACTGATGACGAATCCGGTGTCAAAATCGATTCTGTCCGGCCGGCCGGCCGGCCGGCCGTAGACACGATAACTGTCGAACGAAGTGAGCTAGCGACTTGAAACTTTCAGGGTAGGTCGCGCATTGGAATGCCGCGGTTAAGTTCGTTAATGGGCCAAATCGATCGAATAGTTTCGGAGTTATAGGCATTTGAAGTTTTGAAGTTATTTATTTTTTATTTCAGAAACAACTTGAGCGATTGGATTCAAACTTGGCAGTTTGGTGGAGTATAACGACGCGCAACTTTGAGCCAAATTTCGTCAAGATCATATTGTCAATAAATTTAAAAAAAAATTTTTTTCGAAATTTTTTTACAAAAAAATTTTTTTTTCGGAAACCATTCATCATATCCAAAAAAAATTATACTCACACTTTGACCTTCTAATTTCACAGCAGTGTACTAAATTTCAGCTCGATACGATCATAAGTTTTGGAGATATCGGGAAAAAATATGTCAAATTTCGAGGTTTTCTTCTCGATATCGTTGATTTTTTTGGTATTACTCGAGAAATACTGATTCAGTCCTGATTAAACTTCACAGCTAGTTTTAAGATGCTGAAAGACAACTTTGCGCAAAATTTCGTGATAATCGGGTTATTAGAACAATTTGAAAAAAAAAATTTATATGATTTTTTCATCATATCATCCTCATTAAATTCTGTATGAAACTTCGAACTGTTATTTTCGATGGAGTACTGGATTTCAATTCGATCTGGTCTGTATTTTTGGAAATATTGGAAAAATAAAATTTTGATTGGGTATATCTACGGAATCATTGGGTGGATTTTACCCATTCACGAATTCGGCCTTCGTAATTAAGGTCCAAACCTTCTCTACAAATATCGAGTTTCTAAGTTGTTTCTTTCGGAAGTTATTGTGTTTACGCAGTTGGCCGTTAGGCTGACCGTAAACACAATAACTTCCGGAAGAAACGACTTAGAAACTCGATATTTGTAGAGTAGGTTTGGGGCTTAATTACGAAGGTCGAATTCGTGAATGGGTAAAATCCGCCCAATGATTCCGTAGATATACCCAATCAAAATTTTATTTTTCCAATGTTTCCAAAAATACAGATCAGATCGAATTGAAATTCAGTACTTCATCGAAAATAACAGTTCGAAGTTTCATACAGAATTTAATGAGGATGATATGATGAGAAAATCATATAAATTTTTTTTTTCAAATTGTTCTAATAACACGATTATCACGAAATTTTGCATAAAGTTGTCTTTTAGCATCTTAAAACTAGCTGTGAAGTTTAATCAGGACTGAATCAGTATTTCTCGAGTAATACCGAAAAAATCAACGATATCGAGAAGAAAACCTCGAAATTTGACATATTTTTTCCCGATATCTCCAGAACTTATGATCGTATCGAACTAAAATTTGGTACGCGCGCACGTTCAAATTCGTTGCTGAAGCGGTCATCTACATTGAACATGCGCGCAAAAGTTGCTGCCTTCACGGCAGTGCTTTTTGAACTTTTTTTAAATAATATCGGTAAATTGTTCCTACTAACAATAGCGCAAAAAGATTTCCTTGTCATTTCTGTGGGCTCTGGTTCTTTTGTATGCTTTGTTTTCCCCAGTTCTTGTCGCTGTCAAAACAATGTTTGTATTCTGTGTTCTCGTGTTCTGTGCTGGTGAACTCATGTTTTTTTTGAATGTCAAGAGCAAAGTATAGCCGCACATGCTGAACATTTTCGATTTAAGTTTATAACATTGGTGATGATATGGTGCAAACTCGTTAGAACTAGTAAAACTAATAGTGCTCATCATCGTCCATTTATGTGAAACTTCATTTATTCTTCATCATGAATTTTTTGACAAAAATCGTATATTCTCATAAGACCAAAAATGTAGCAAATCTAATAAGATTTACGAGTACATCTTATCCAATGGAATATAAATGGAAAATGGCTGTTAAAAATGGCGAAAAAACTGTTGGTTATCCAACTTCTTTCATGAATTTGAGATGGTTACTCACCGATGAAATTTCAAATATTGCTACTTATGTTTCAAAGCTTATTGGCACCAAACATCCGATGATTCAAGTTGCTAGGTAAAATCTGATTAAAATTATTCCAAAATTACGAATATTTCATGTTTCTTTTGCCCAGCAGGGATTTGTTGCATCAATCTGATACTGCAAAGTGGGGACTGATTGTTCTTTTGGTCTCAAAAGCAGCAGGCGTTAAGCCTGGAAGTGTCCATACAGAACTGGATGGATTAACAGGTAGATATTTGTTCTATAAATACAGCGTGAAACTTAAGGTAGATTTCACAAAGCTTGGTTATCAGATCAGTATGTTGATATTCTCTTGTGTTGCTCAACATGAACTTAAATTAAGCAAAGAAATTTGGCTAGTAATCATACTTAACGTCTTTAGAAAAAGTCTTCAACATATGTCACTTGTAATCAATTATCAATCTATATTGGATGTTATAGGTATACTTCATAGTCAGAGAAGCTTAGCAGAAATAACGGAGATGATAAAAACTGGGTATCAAATGCATAGCACCATGATGAATATAGAGAAGAAAGTTGAAAACTACCAAAACTTACATTTTGGAAACAAAATTGCTCTATTATCAGGGGATTACCTATATAGCAAAAGTTTCAAAGAACTGGCATTACTCAATAATAATGAATTGAACGAAATAATCGCAACTTCCCTCAGAGACTTATCACAAGCAGAATTTATTCAACAAAGAGATAAGTATGATAGGCTAATCCCTTGTAAGCCAAGTCCAATAAGAGAAAAGAACTCAAATATTGATCTGCATGATGAAAACAGGTATACGGATAATCCTAAAGAAGAGTGGATACTTAAAAATACTCTTGGTGGAGTTACTCTGCTTGCAAAGAGTTGTAAAGGTGCATTAATTCTTGGCGGACATTCTGAGGAAGTACAAGAATTGGGATTTACCATAGGAAAAAATTTAGGACTCGCTTGGCAGTGTATGGAGGAAGTTAAACCTTTCATTTACAACACCACATTACCGTTTAGTCTGACCAGTGCCCCTGTCTTATTCCAACTTCACGAAGATCCTGACATGTGTGAACTCTTTGAAGGCCCTTATCCTCAATATAACAAAATAAGAGAAAGAGTTATTCAAGGAGATGGTGTTACAGAGGCATTGGTTTTATTAGAGCAGTTGACAAATGAAGCTATGAATGTTTTGGAAAGTTTTCCTACCAATGATGCTCAGTATTCACTGATGCAAATGGTGAACGCTCTGTCAGTACGGTAGAATGCACCAAAATCTTTCACAATTTTTATCATCGCTGCCTTACTTCAGTCATAAAATAATTTTAGTATTACTGTGATAAACTGGTGTATATCCACAAATTTATTGTATAAGTTGGAAAACCAATTACTTTTTCATATTCAATTCGAGTAGTTGATGCCCGTCTGTTGGAGTAAAAGTCTGGGTGTATTTTAAATGCAATGGATGAAAACGTTTCAGACTTTGATGCGGATACTTGGCAGGTAATGAGGGTGCTCATTCGCCTTGATTCTCAGGAGAGATCATTCACTAATGCGATTTGGTGACTGCATGTTTGATATTAGGCTTATCTGTATACAGAGTGTAACAGCCAAATGGAATAAATTCGATAACGAATAAATGAGGGCGTGTTGGGAAAAACGCTCGGACACGTCGATTTGTAATTTTAAATGTGCATATTTTTCAAGAAAATAATATTATATAGGGTGTTCCATGTGACCGTGGCTAATACCAACTTTCTTATTTCAAATGCAACCCCCTGTATATTATTTATTTTTTGGATTCTTCAGAGAATTCTAGACACAATTCATGCACAATGTCCTATACCTATCTTTAACTATGTCGGAATGATTAAGTGTTTTCAGATTTAGTGCAAAAATCAACGTTTTAAATAAAAATTATTTCATTTCACAAATTCGGTACATTACACTCAAAACCTAATAAGTAATACTGATTATTTCTTAATAATAAAAAAAAAACAAAAAAAACATTAATGTCAATGTAGGAAATGTTCAAAATGCTCGCCGCGAACGTCTTGGCAACATGCTAATCTGGTGTAGAATTGTCTTCTAACGTTACTCAACATTTCTGAAAACATTTAATATTTCCGAAAAAGTTGAAGATAGGTATAGGACATTGTACATGAATTATGTCAAGAATTTTCTGAAGAATCCAAAAAATAAATAATATACAGGGGGTTACATTTGAAATAAGAAAGTTGGTATTGGCCACGGTCGCATGGAACACCCTATATAATTTTATTTTCTTGAAAACTATGCGCATTTAAAATTACAAATCGACGTGTCCGAGCGTTTCTCCTAACACCCCCTCTTTTAGTCGTTATCGAATTTATTCCATTTGGCTGTTACACTCTGTATAATCAAAGGCAAAAGAGACAACATTGCCCATATTCATGAATCTGTGAAAGATGTTTAGTGGATTGTTTTAATTATTTTAAACTTAATTTTTCATATACATTCATGTACATTCTATCTTCTAATCCATCTAGAAAGCCTATTCACATAATGTGAAGAGATTCAAGTAACTATATTTCAACTGGCATCATTCTGGCGTACTTATCACCTTTCTGATTCGTTTTCCGAGATCTGTTACAATCAAATACCCGCAAATAATTGAGCTATATACTTCAATGAATGGCTGCAAAATGGGGGTTCCTATTCTACTAGTTGGTTCGTGCTCCATTGTAGAATTGATTTTAATTTTTTATTCTAGTCCTCTTTCTTCAGTAACAAAAAAATCATGAAACATTTGAATAACTTGTTGATATTATTTACATCTTAATGGTTTTCTATAACAAATGAGAATTTGAACTGAATGATTAGGAAATCGAAAGTTGATTTCAATCAGCAAAATAAATTAAAGATGTTTGTGGGAGCTTGAGGCTTAGATTTATTGTTATAGTATTACTTTTTTATCGTTGTATTTTGTGTTAATTGGTAAAATCAGAGGTCTCTTATGATCCCAAACATCATTTGGATAACATTTGCATTAAATCGCAAATTTTAAACAATGTGAATTTTACTGTTCAAATGAAAATGTATAATTATTGTTGAATGTGAATTTGTGTTAGTAAAACACCTACAGGCTCCAGAGAAATATTAGGTTTAACCTAGTTTGTACGTATTGAATTGCAAGCATTAGAATTGTCCTCTTCTATTGGAAACTAACAATGATCTTGTTTCTTTGGTTCAGTCAGTTCAGGGTTTTGCAATCAAAGTCTGAATGCTTTTTTTCTACAAATAAGTCTTGGCAGTTTTAAGTCCCATTTAAATGTAGCTTCATCATTTGTAATTTCACTGTCTTTGTGTTTTGCTCCGTTTTATATAATCGCAAAACATTCCAAAAAGTCAGATAAAAACTTATTAGATCATTTTTTACCAAAGCTATATCTGATCGAAGTTGAGAAGAATAAATTCATACATTGATTGTATTTGTTGATAAACTGTGATATTACTGTTTATTTATAGTTTGAATAAATTTTACAGTGTTTGAAAATGTAATACATTAAAAGTACCTGCATCAATTAAATGTGAACAATTCATTCTAAATGTGTGAATAAATTGATATCCTAATGAAGTGTCTCCTGGGTTAATCTCAAACAGGATCTGAATGAAAACAATAAGAATATTTTTTAGGTTTTTTCTGGGTTCTCACTCCCAATATCTGGGACAGAACTATTAAGAATTAAATAAAATTGTTTTTCTCATGAAAAACGCTCTTGCGGATTACGGGATCAAACAGTTTGTCAAGGGCAGTTTCTTGGAAAACAGATTGCCTAATGAACAAAACAGGAACAATACAAACTATAAACAGAGCGAACTATGACGATTTTTCGTCTCGAAAAATCTAAAGAAAATAATTCTTGAAATTTTCTCCTTTGATGAAAGTCAGGTTTGTACTATGAAACGTCACAGTTAGCTCCGTTTATCGTTTGTTTTGTTCATTAGGCAAGAAACTGCCTTGACAAATGGTTTAATTTTAATAGTTCTGTTTCAGATATTGGGAGTGAAAAAACCTAAAAAATGAAGCGAATCCTCCCAAAATAAACTTTAACCCATACTTGCTAAGAAATATCCTACTCTCAAACGCATTAAAATATATATGACAAATTTGCGTCGATTCAGCAAACATGATCGGTATGCAGAATTCAAAATTTTTGTACAGAATCCTTATCTGAGTTGAGAAAGAATAGATGTGCTAATGTCATTCTCTGTTTCACAGCTGTGCAATTGAAATAATTAATGTTTCCAAGTGGAATAAAAATTAGCTTGATGAATTGTTTTGAGAGCACATCCAAGAAATAGAAGTCTCATTCATTCATGTATAGTTCTATCTTTCATGACAAGTAACACTTGAATTTTCGAAACATCCAACTATGGAAAGAGAAAAATTCTTTTCCTAACCGTAAAACCATTAAGTGTTCAACTAGTTGAATAATCAATGCCTTTACTTCTGTATATAGTGGCTATAATAGCATTGTTGTCTTTAAACAATGCTAATAGTCTTTATACAATAAAATACTAGTAGTATTTATACAACCACAGAATTCATTGAATAACATTTACATGCATAAATATAAATTGTAGTCGAATCATAATAATATTTAATAGATTTTAATAAATATACAGGTAATCTTAAAATTATAAATGCAACAAACATTCTTTAAATCATAGGTAACATTTGTGAGACCAGACTATATATATTTGCTCAATGACTCCATACATACAGCCACATACACATATTTCTCATACAAACTTATTAATCTATTATCTTTCATAATGATCGATTGGAGACATCATAGAGTTATTCACACTTGTCAATCGGTTCTTGAATGGGATGAATGTGTGCATACAGAAATGACGAAGGATGGTGGGTTTAAAATGCCCTTCCTTGTTGTATCCTAGTTTTGGTTTGGATATCTTTCCTATATCCAAGATAGTCCGGCTACTATACGTTCTAACGCTTGTCTAGCGTCTGAATCCGGTAGTTTGTCCAAAAATTCATATGCCTCGTTACAGTGTTCCCTTAAAAGTTGTTTCGTCATTTCAATACCAGGACCTACTAGAACATGTTCCCTCATTTTCTCATAATCGATTTCGTAGACGTTTTGATAGCCTTTCGTAATTTCATCATACAATTCTGGTCGATCTTGTAAGGTGAACAATACTGGAGCAGAAACTAGAGGAAAGGGGTCAGTGAAACCCGGAGCAAATGGTTGCAGTTCCATGAATGCTTGTCTGGCTAAAGCAAGGTTCAGTCCAAACTTGTATGCTTGTTGTTGGGTGGCAGTGGAATGGCCAGCTAGTATCAGAGTACCCTGACAAGACTTACCCAGTAGATTTCCTGAAAATAATGTAGTTAATTGGATAAAAGGAAATTATTCTCCGAAGAACTTTTCACAAATTCTTGTTGGATTCGATTCATCAATTAATTGAGAGTGGGTATTGAAATTTGATATAGTATTTTAAACTGAGCTGAATGTATGAACTAGTGATGAAAGTCATCGAATCTTTTAAGCGGTAAATTTGCCTTTTTTAAAGATCTGTTCCGTTGGCAGTGTAGAAGAAACAACAGTCGGGCATGTGCTTTTTCTAGTGACGGGAAATGTTGGATGCGCCAGGTTCAATTTCTCAATTGGTTGACTTTTGAATTTTTTCATGCTCAGAAATTTTGAAAAAAGCCTGTGTATTACACTGCCAAATGCACTACCCAATTAAACAGTATATACGGTGTGTCAATTTGAAAAGGTACCGACCTTTATATCTCAGCCTCTATGCAAATTCAGAAAAAAATGCAAAAAGAGTTGAACTTTGGTTCGTAAGGGAACATTTTTTACGTTTGGTTCAAATCAATTTGTGAGCGTGATTGCAGCAACCCCTGAAATCTTAAATGAAAAGGGGGGTTGAGTAATACCTTTTTTCGAAAGTAAACCGATTGCTTTCTCCAAATATGCCATACACTTGAACTTTATTGTTAGTACTTTCGACAAGTAAAAAAAGGTACGATCCAAGAGTTGCAATGAAACCTGAAAATGATGAAAATCTTTCTACTTATAGGTCCAAAAACAGCATTTCCTAGAATTCACCAGTATAATAAATTGAAGAGGTATCAGAGTTGTCTCTGGAGGTTAGGGTTGCAACCAGGACAAGACGCGTGAAAACCCTGGACTTTCGAGCCCCGAACCCGGACATATTTTTTTGAACATAGTCAGTGTAAAGAAAACAGTATAAAATGTAACAAATCAGCATTTTATTTATTTGCAGAATTTAAAATTAAATTTAGTCATCTTATTTTATCATCATTTTGAATGCACCTAGCAAAACAGAATCATATAACAGTTTGTTATTTATTATTTTAACAAACAATTTGTTCTTTATTCTTAAAATGAAACACAAATTATTAATATACCGTTATGAAAACAAAACTTCATTCGACTATTAAACCTAACAAACTTCAGTTATGTTTTTAATCGAAAATCTTAGAAGTAATGAGATCATTTTAGAATGCAGTCTTCAAGGAAACTCTCAAAACTAAAAATAATTATCTTTAAATTTTTAAACCCGGACTACGAATGAAGACCGATCCGGAAGCTCTCTAAACTAGGACAAATCCGGGGAAACCCGGACGGATGGCAACCTTACTATGAAGGTATACTAAAAACAAGGTCAAGTTTTTTATAATGCCACCGAATAATCTTCAAAACGAGGTGTCACTAAACCCCCCTGCCGATAAGGTTTTAGGGGTTGCTGGGGGCAAAGATATTAAAAGTGGTTATTTTTCAAATAAAACACTGTATGTATGTTGAGATGGGACTAGTTTTCATTTATGGAAAGGGCAGACCGATCGAGTAGTTTCTAGTTTCAGGGAAAAAGAATCATCGGAATTCTTCTCACTCACCTCCTTCCAAAATACTCCTCAGTGTCCATTCAGCTTTTGCATTTCCCAAAGCATCTCCAGCTTTTACAGGTTCTAATGGATTTTCGGGTAATTGGAAATTAGTTGTGGAATCTCTTCTTGGTGGAGCAGGTAAGGGAATATTTTGATTATCTCTCAAACCAATGAATTCCGACTCTGATAAGTCTCTGACTGCAGATGATATCAGTTCTACCTTAAATATAATAATCATTATCGAATGAAATTTCTCTTTCATTTTTAATTAGGTATTTTCTGAAATATTGCTCGAGTGGTCAATTAGATTTCGAATTGCGTTGGTCGTTACTTCATAGAAATTCATTGTATGTTACTTAAATAAAACATATAGGTTCCTACGTGTTGATTTCTATTTATGTGGGACTGCAATATAAGGCATTTCGCTACGTTGTAGCTTCTTCAGAGGCTATATTAGGCAACCGGATCAAGGATTGGTTTTGTCTCGTATTTTAGGTGGAATTTTTGTGGTGAATTATCTAGATCACGCATATTAAGTCTGTTCGCCGTGAAGACCAAAGTAAATAATAATATTTAACTCCCTCCCAAAAATTCCCTTAAATACGGTTTCGAACCAATTCTTGAACTAGTTATTGTCTAATAGCAACTCAAGAAGCAACAACGTTGCGAAATGCGTTATTCTTCAACTGAAAATAAATAGAAATCGAAACACATATGTGTTTTAATCAAGTAATAGTCAATTAGATATCGTACCGCAACAGTCAAGCAAAGAAATAAATAAACAGTTATCTAGTTTTCACTTTCTTCTTATTATTCAATTGCGTCTACCATCAAGCGCAAGTGAACTCATTCAACTTGGACATCGAGAAAGTTATTACAGCAAAACATGTCTAGGATGGTAACTCTACTACCAAGAATCACTACTCAATTTTCTCTTGCATTCTCTGTGTAACTGATGTATATTGAATATTTATAAATTATAGGTGTGAGTAACAATAAGATATTTCATATTAACTGGAAGACTGGAAATATTTTAATCCAGTTGGTAAGCTTCAAAATGATCAACGTAAGTTTTTAATGAAAGTCGAGCATTGAAAGAATTATTTTGCAATTTCTTTGATCCAGCTCTTAAAAGCTAGATTAGATAATGAGGATATCTGCGGGATTTTATTTTTTCATATGATTTCAAATTTCAAAACATATGCAAAAAATATAGAAAAGCACTGACGTGAAGTCAGCAGCTTTTACGCGCTTGTTCACATTGCGAAATGGTGAAATTTTAATGAAATATAAAAATTTCCAAAAAAAAAAATTTTTTTTTTCAAATTTTTTCATGGATAATTCTTCTCATTGACATTCGGCAGATTTGGCCCAATTTAGAACTCAACCGAGATATTCAGGATCTTTACCTAACCTGAAAATTTCAGGACTCTAGGTCTTTCCTTTCGAGAGTTACAGCGCACACGGCCGGTCGGACGCACAGAATCAATTTTGACCACGGATCTTCATCAGTGAGTCCAACCTAGTCGTTTGAGACCAATTTCGGCTCAAAATGCGAAAATTACAGACATCGTGACGAAATGATAACGCGCTGTTCCCCAGAACAAGCGCGTAAAAATTGCTTTCATTAATATATAAGCAGGGTATCCCGTGCATATCAATTCGGACCTAATGAAAATTCCCTCAATTATAGAGATATGCATTCGTTCAAATGAATTGTTTTTCTCCCCAGTTTTTTTTTATGTGCTTTCGGTATAATTTTCGGTAAAATGCCTCTGATAGAACGTAGCCAACGAAATCTATTAGTTTACGTAGGCTACGGATAGAATTATTAGGAGAATAATATAATATTCAATTTTCTTAATTGTCGGGATTCGAATGGTAAACAAATTTCATATTAATGTACGAAAAAACAACAAACTGTGGGGAACATGATAAAATTTTGAAAATTTAATACGAAAAAATCTAGGCGTGGCGTGATGTCAGCAGCTTTTACTCGCTCTAACATTCTAACAATTAGATCAACACGAAATTTTGCACCAAGTTGGTTATCTTCACCTGATTACGCAGATTCAATCTGGTTGCATTTGTACTTCAACAACGAAATTTGGTAGGTATATTCATTTTCTTATATCTCCGAAAAGTAAATATCGATTTCAATTGAAATTTAGAACATTGTTGTTAAATATACTGACTAAGGTTTTTAGTGCCAAATTTTTGTTAAATTCTCATCAAGATATTCTCGTTCGCAGAACATTGATCGTGTTATATCAATAGTGTTCAATTAAGAAAAAAAATCGAAGATGTGGGTCGAAAATAAAGAATATACAGGCTACTACTTCTTGATAAAGTGAATTAGAAGAAAAAGAAAATAATATAAATATAAATAAATGCACAACGACATATCGGTCTTATTCTAAATCTGAGACAAAATGAAATATTCTCATTTTTTCATGCCTTATTGTTCTTAGTTTTTACGTTCAGCATTATTTTTGCGTCTTCTGGAAACAGCGAGCTATAGTTTTGGCAAATTTTTGTAATATTCGAATGTTTTTTCCCGAAAATGGTCCTGAACGACTAGGTTGGACTCACTGATGAAGAATTCGATGTCAAAACCTATTCTGTTCGGGCAGCCAATCGTTGCCACGAATACTTGAGAACGGAAAGAGCTTACGACTCTGACATATAAGGGCGGGTTGAGCATCAAAATACGCCTGTTGAGTTCGTTAATGGGCCGAATCAGCCAAACGGTTTTGGAGATATACTCAAAAATTTTGAGGTTATTTCCTTAATATCTTAAGAAATAATTATGCGATCCTACTAAAACTTGCTAATTAGTTGTCGAAGCGCAACTGTTTGCGTAATTTTATTGGTATTGTACCGTTTGGTAAAGAAAAAAAAAAGAAATCATCCAACTGTTTGAAAACAGAATATTTCTTCAAAAACTATTCATCAGGTTTGAAAGAAATCTTGCACAGACCAAAATCAATAAGTTACAACAGTGTACCATTTTAATTTGATTCATTTTCAGAAATATTTGGAAAAAATTTTCAAATTACGTAGTTTTTGCCTCTATATCGTTGGGTTTTCTGGAATATCTCGGAAAACACTAATCCAATAATAATGAAACTTCAAATTTTGTGCAAAATTTCGTAATGATCATATCATAAGAACACTTTAAATTTTCTACTCCCGCGAATTTGAACATGGTCACAAAAGCTGCTTACTTTTAGAATTTTTAACTTCGTTTAACTCCCCTATCGACAAAGAATCGTTTGGTTCTAGTTCCGATCAGGACTTAAACCATAAAAATTTAAACATATAACTATTTATACTTCGGATTATGTATAGCATAGCATATATTTACCAGATCTTGATTCTTCAAGTTCGCAAGTTCCAAACAACTTGTGCTCAGCAAATGATCTCCACTCAGCAAAGCTATCTTGTTTCCACTGATAATGTTATCCAATTGTTTTCCAGCAGCATCTTTGGGCAGATTCATTAGTCCTTTGTGAATAATATGGCTCGTTCTAATCATTTCAGTGATCTCTGCTAAAGCCCTTTGGGAATGAAGATATCCGTCACTGTACTCAGCATCAGTAACAACTATTTTTGAATTGTGTCCAAGAGCTTTTGAAATTAGGAGTACCACAAGACCCCATGTTTGCATATTATTGCCAGAATTGAGAATCAAACCTCTGAAAAATATAATATACATATACAGTGCACGTCAAAATTATGGAACAAATTCATTTTCTCAGAAGAAAAATATTTTGCAACAAAATCCTGAAACAGGTCTATATTTGTTTTTTTTTTGAAAAATTAGTTTCTTCAAAGAGGTTTTCAGTATGTGCACTTTGTCATGGCTCACTTACTTCGAGACGATGGTACCTGATGAAATTTGTCAGCGAATGAAAGTCGACCATTACAGTTTCGTTCATGCCTTTCAACTTTCAACCCCCTCACGTGAAAAAATGTTGTGCATGAACAAAACTGTAACGGTCGACTTTCATTCGGTGACAAATTTCTCCAGGTACCAGTGTCTCAAAGTAAATGAGCCATGACCAAGTGCACATACTGAAAACCTCTTTGAAGTACCCAACTAATTTTTCAAAAAAAAATATTTTTTTCTTGAAAATTTCTGCACGCCTGTAAAGAAGATTCAAAGACCTTGCCAAAAAAGTACCACATGACCTACTTTCCCTATTCAAAAAATTTAGAGGGTTTTTTTGCCAACTCTTTTTCTTCTGAGAAAATGAATGTATTCCGTAGTTTTGACGTGCAGTGTATATAGCTCAATACATATACTATACAGAATGTTTCAGAATATGATGCTGATTTTACAGGGTGTAAATTCAGAAGAAAACTTCAAATAAACCTATGTCCTAAAACGTTTAACTTTTGGGCTACATTGTGTGGTGAAATTCTTAGGAAAATAAAATAGTGAGTTTTTCATTATTTCAAAATATTCCCAAATATTCTCATGAAATTTGACAAAATTCCTCTGAGCATCAATAGACATTTTATGATATAGAAAATCTTTCAACCAGTGGCGTCTTTGAGCAAAAAGTCCAATTTACTATGGGACAATTTGACAAGTTGATTCCCTGAATGAATTCTGCCTGACGCCTGATTATCACGTAGAAAAAAAACAATTTTCATACAGGCTCAAATTTTAACAAAATCAGCCGGACAGCATGTTCATGTAGAGGTACCCTTCTCACACTATGAAAACTGTTACGGGTAGGTGTAAGTATCAACGTAGTTATTCGAAGATAATTTCTCTTCTTGTCATTGCCTCACTTAATTATTTTATTTACTATTACAAGGTTATGAAAATCATTTTATTATTAAGATATCCATTCTCACGTTCACTATATCTCTAATATACCTAGTCTCGTAATAAAATAAACGTTCGCATTGATTTCCACAAGGTAAGGAGCAATAGCATGAAACTGAAAATAGAGGATTTAAGAAATTTCACCTTGATGCATTCATTACTGCAACTGTATGGTAAAAACACGTATAATTTGCAATATTAATATATGCCATTGATTTCCGTCAGGAAAGTGAATAAGTTATGACTCCGAGAATAGTTATAACTATATACAGTGCGCGTCAAAATTATGGAACAAATTCATTTTCTTAGAAGAAAAATATTTGGCAACCAAATCCTGAAACAGGTCGATTTTGTTTCACTTTTACCAAATTTATATGCATTTTTGAAGGATTTTTTTTTCTTGCACCCTGTACCATCCCCATCAACCCTCTAAATTTTTTGAATAGGGAAAGTAGGTCATGTAGTACTTTTTTGGCAAGGTCTTTGTATCTTCTTTACAGGCATGCAGAAATTTTCAAGAAAAAAATTTTTTTTTTTGAAAAATTAGTTAGTTCAAAGAGGTTTTCAGTATGTGCACTTTGTCATGGCTCATTTACTTTGAGACGATGGTACCTGATGAAATTTGTCACCGAATGGAATTCGACCATTACAGTTTTGTTCATGCACAACTTTCAATCCCCTCACGTGAAGAAATTTTTTTTCTCCATTAAAGGGTTCGTAGGGGTTGAAAGTTATGCATGAACAAAACTTTAATGGTCGACTTTCATTCGGTGACAAATTTCATCAGGTGCACATACTGAAAACCTCTTTGAAGTAACTAATTTTTCAAAAACAAAATTTTTTTCTTGAAAATTTCTGCACGCCTGTAAAAACGATTCAAAGACTTTGCCAAAAAAGTACCACATGACCCACTTTCTCTATTCAAAAAATTTCGAGGGTTGATGGGGATCGAACAGGGTGCCATCAATTCTTTCAAAAATGCATAAAATTTGGTAAAAGTGAAACAAAAATGGACCTGTTTCAGGATTTTGTTGTAAAAGATTTTCTTTCTGAGAAAATGAATTTGTTCCATAATTTTGAGGCGTACTGTATATTCGTAAATTTTTGATCAATTATGTTCCTTGTATTATAAATATGGTTCAATCTACATTTTCTCACTTAATTTTTTGATTAACGAATAACGGCTTTTGTACAGACTATAGCCAACAGATCCGTTTTAAAATTATTTGGGATACTATATAGTACAGGCCATTCACAGCATAACATTTTCTTCCATACAGTTCCAAAAGTTCTTGCTCAAAAAAGATGTGGAATATTTGTCAAAAAAACTCCCTGATGCATATATGTAGGCGTATTCTCTAAAATATACTGCGTAATGCGTATATAGGTGAAACACTGGCTCATTATATTTTCTATAAACAAAAGTTTAACAATAATAAATTAAGTTCATATAAATATTCCTTACTGACTCGAACTTTATCCATATCCAATATGTATATTGTTCTCAGGAATCAAGTTTAATTTTGGCGATGAAGTGAGGTAATGAAACTTTCGTTATCTATTCGAGTTTGGATCGAGTTTCATAAATTTAAACATTATTATCAATGAAAGTGTCTGAAATATGTGGAAAAATTTTTTTAACATTTCGTTGATGCTTATGATCATTCAAATTCAAAATAGTGATAAAAATCGCTTTATGGATTGAAACAAACTTTTTTTTTAATGAAACATTACTGGTTTATCGATATTTATAACTTGACCTTGAAAATCCCAAACGACTTTTTTCTCTGTTTTGTCAAATTGATGTAAAATATAAGAATAATAAAAAAAAACCATAGCTGATTTTTTCGATATTCATTAGGATTGAACGGAACACTGTGCAAAAACTTTTCATCGCAAAACTAGAAACTACAAGCTTTAAAATACCTTGTTTCAGAATTCCAGTACGATCATTTTTAGGAAATACAGCCACTTGAAAAACCTCAAAAAATTTAAAATTGTTTTTGAACCTTAAATTTTTCCACAAATTCATGATTCGCTTTGCTTTGATTTGATCAAATAGTGACCATAAACACCAAATAGTTTCGGGCGAGTTGGAATAAAAATAATATGTTATGAACCAATGTAATTAAAAGGCTTGAAATTTGTTAATTTATTATTCGATTCCAAACATTTTTTTGGCGATAAAATTGAATATTTCCTAAATCCTAGCTCCTGAATATTTGAATTAATCCCAATGAAGAGTTGAGTCTCCGAATATCTTTCCGATACTAAAATACCTACCTATTCTTTTCTCAATCTCGATAACAGTTAATAGAGAGCTTTAAAAATGCCTTAGTCAAGGTCATCACCAGAAATCTAAGGCTCGTGAACGACCAGGTATGAGAGGCAGTTTCACCGTTATTGCAGGTGGAACTATAGGTAAACAAACGAAGAAGGACGTTTTTTATTAGGTAAGTATTCTTGAACTCGCTAACGGAAAACAGAAAATCTATACATGTTGACCCGTCGGAAAATTCATCGATCGATATTTAGAAAACCAAAATTTAAAAGTTCCTGGAACTCAGTAAATTGACAACTAAGGAAAAAAAACTGATGTACTCAAACATATTAAGAGTGAAGTAAAGCAGCAACAGAAACCTCCTTCTTTTAGTCAAATTGTATACAGGGTGCAACACTTTTCTTCTAGAGAAATCAAGATTTTGGAAAATCTTGATCGGTCAATTTTACTTTTGAGTGGGACATTTTTCACATAATATCCATCATAAACCATTTCATCCCTCTGTGCGGCGATATGTTGCTGAAAATATCTTTATTTCCTTTTGAAAATAACAGGTAATTTTTTTTGAAATGATTCCCGCTTCATTATGCCGTGCTGCTGGCAGAAAATTTTCAGATATCAACCAACCAATGGATTGGTCGGAGGGATTCTATAGAGCGGCCAGCTATCACCAGATTTGTCTCTTTAAGACTTCTTTCAGTGGAGCTACTTTGATGATTCATGACACAGAATGGGTCCCTCTGAAGAAATTAACCCTGCGAATTGTCGACAAATGTACCTCCAAAACGCTCCGGAATTTGAAGCGGAAGTTTGAGCAGAATTTATCCCATTGTATAGATATTGGTGGGGCTGAATTTCAGCATTTGATTATTTTCAGATTTAATTATTTTGAACAAAGTTGATGGAAGTAGTTATCATCTCCATGCTCTAAGTAATTTGGGTGATATTTTATTTTCGATGTCGAATATTCCGTGAAAGAATAATTGAATGAAATGAGAAGAAAAAATTCTCGAGTCCATGTGATTTCCCGAAACCATGATATTTGTACTAGAAAATATCATCAAAGTGACACCTCGTATTTCATACTTTTGAAATATCTAATCAGGTTGACTTCTTGTCAAATACAGCCATGCAGACAAAATTATAAAGGTGCAGTCCAAGAATCTCTATCAGATTCAGTTATTTCCATGTTACTGCAAAAATATTATTGCAATTGGTTTCTACGCAGTCGAGATCGATTCGATTAAGACATTAATAAATATTTGAAATTTGTCAGGCTCTCAAGAATAGAATATTCTGAACACAAGAATTCAATTTAATTGCTAATTAGTTATGAAGTATATGAGAAAATATAACATTTACTGGATATTCAGAGAACATGTTTTCATGATACATTCTCGATCTATAAGAGTTAATAGGAGAAAACAAGGTTTCGTTCTGCAGGCTTCAGTGATTAGTTTTTGAATTTTTTTGGGATGTACCTGATTATTTTGTGAGAATGCGCAATGTTACTTATTTTTCCATCTTCCACTGCGTATTAGTTTTTTTTCCCGAAACTTCTTGAATATAAAAAATTGGCAACATTGTGCATTCTTACTTTTTTTCAACTATTCGCGCCAAAAAATTTTTTTGAAAAAAATTAACTCTGGCCTCCAACGCGCCTATAGAATTATAGATGATTCTGCATCATCCGAATATTCCGAATCGCATTTAATATTTTGAAATATTGAAGAAATAATAGAAAGACCATTGGAATATATGCCATGGTTCCTGAAATAATTATGACCCCAGTTTTAATGTAGAAACAAAGAATAGGTACGTAACTTTTTGAATCATTGTTCAGGTGAATGTGATTCACAACTTTGATGATCGGCAAAATACAAACACAATACAATTTTTTTCAACCGTACAAATTTTATAGAAATAATTATCTTTCTATAAAATTATATAAGTTTTATTTCTCCTAATGCTCATTTGCAAATCTTTTTCCACTCTTTCACTGACATTTTTGAAGTTGTGGAGGAAAATTACTGCATTCTGCATGAAAAAGCTTAGAGAACTTTCAAAATTCGTAAACATACTCTGGTAGATAATTCAGGAAAATGTCAATCTCCAATTATCAATGCTTGAAGTTGATACATCTATCTGGCCAAAGTTGAACAATTCGAGGAGGGAAATCTAGGGAAATCGATGAGTTTAAGTTCTATGTTTCAAGTTAAAAGCACGAACGCACGGATTCATCATTGTGAATTATTTTAACCTGGGAATTTCAATGTAAACAGGGTGTTTCCAACTGAAGGACGAAATTTCATAGGGTAATTAGTTAGTTCTTTTCAAGGATTAAAGTTCCTATTAACACATGTCTGGAGTTACTTCCTGTCCGAGATACGTTGAAGTTTCAAGAAAAACTGTATATATCATAAATATTGTTAATACGATTCGGTTGAAATATGGTACAGATTTGAAGTATTAAGGTACTCTCTAAGCCCTAACTGAATTTTAATGATTTACAGAGTGTGTGTCAATTTGAAAAAAAGTTCCAACGTCAATATATCGGCCCCCACGCAAAATCAAAAAAAATGGAAATGGTAGGGGAAAATTTAAACGTCTGGTTCCAATTTGTATCAACCCTGGGAGCGAGATGACAACCACCCCTGAAATTTACAATGAGGAGGGGAGTTGAGTGACCCCTTTTTTAAGTCAATTTGATGGCTTTTTCAAAAACTCCATTAACTTACTCGTTTTTGTTTGTACTTCTTCAATTTATCTTGGAGAAGGTGTAATTCAACCCCCTTCAAGATTTTAAGATTCTATCCTCACGCTCACAGGGTTGATACAAAGTTATTGGAAACAACTACAGGGTCCCCGAGAGTTTGTGAGCAAAAAACTTCACCCATCCTTTGAGCCCCACAACAACTTTGATACAGGAACCTTCGAAGACAAGCTAGGATGGTACCTTTTTGAATTTACACACTGTACATATGGAAAGCATGATATACAGGGTGTATCTGAATAACACCGAAAAAATCTAAGGGGTGACTTTGTGATGAACATTAAGGTAGGTATTTGTTTTAAAATTTTTTGAAAAACTTCTCCTCGGAAAAGTTGCACCCCTCCGAAGATAAACAAAAAAAATAAATAAATAATAAATAAATTTCCCTGCATATTAAGCTGAAGACACGAAACTTGGTGAATTTATTTGTCAATACAAAAACACATTTGGAATTTTGTCAAACCGGAAGTATGCTGGGAAGGGGTTGAAATAGTCAACCCCTGAGATATTTTTTCATACAACTTTTTTTTGGATGGAAATTTTCCTTCAAAAAAATTTGGCTCGAAAGCCCAATTCATTCGCTAACTTTTTCATCTCTACAAGTTTTTTCCGAAAACTAAAGCATTTACGAGAAAAACATAACTCATGTTAAATAACATTTTTTTGAACAATGAACAGAACCAACCAAATTATGATTCTACTAGGTTAAAATTTTTACAACTAAAACAATAGCGAACAATGAACAAAAACCTGTCGAATATTGACAATTCAATTATTAAAATGTTTAAAATGACCGCCTTCAGCTCCAGTACAAACATTTACTATTCTCCTCACCGAAATGCGTATGCGATGAAATATGCCTGCTGAATTTCTTATCATTTCACACCCTGCGACAATGCGGTTTCGCAGATCATGTTTTTTTTGTAAATGCCTAAGTTTTCGAAATGACTTCCAGATTAAAAGAATTGAGCTTTTCAGGCATGTGGTTTTAAAAGGAAAAGGTGTATCCAAAAAAAGTTGTAAGAAAAAATATCATAAGGTTGACTATTACAACCCCTTCTAAGCATACTTCAAAAAATTCCTGAATGTGTAATTTTATTGACGAATAATATTTACAACGTTTCGTGTCTTAAGCTAAGTATACAGGGAAAATTTGTGCTATACATGTATTTGTCTGACAGGACGAATAAAGTATTATTATTATTATTATCGAGATTCAGTTATGGCTGTTACACACGATTCGAACCTCGCATCGGATTTTAAACCCAGCGGGCATGATTTTTTTGTCTGTGCCGAATTTCTCCCTAAAAAGAAATAAATCATATCGTAAAAACCATTTTGTATCCTTCGAAATACGGGATTCGAATCAGCAATGTATTACAACCATAAAAACGAAATAACTTCTGAAAAAAAATTCTTTTCTGTATGCAATGAAAGTGTTTATAAGGGATGGATAATTTACAGGTGGTAAATAAACCTTTACATAAACGACATCTCAAAAGCTGAGAGTTATGGCTGTAATACACTGCGGATTCCCATCCGGTGGTTCGAAGGATATACAACGGTTTTTGCGGGATAATCTGTATATTTGCATATCTTTGCGAAATGCTCAAAAGACGAAGAAATCATGCCCTCGGGGTTTAAAATACGATGCGAGGTTTGAATTGTGTGTTACAGCCAAACTGAATTTTGATAAAATGCTAAATATGTTGTGTGTTACTCACATAATTAAAGATCGAGGTTCTAATACTTACTTGACAGTCTTCACAAGGGGATGTTTGGACCCTGAACCTGACAATTTCCTCATATGCACTGCAATATTTGCCACTTCATCACTAAATAACCATTTCAAGCCGATAAACGAAGTTGTTGGTCCAACCAACCTTTCAGCGTCTGCAACGGCCTTATTCCATTTATTATTGTCTTTTTCAGGATTTTTTTCTAAATCGGGCTGAGCAGAACCCAAACCCCTACGCGGTGCAACGAGACCCAGTGAGGAACCACTGGCGCGAAAAGCATGGTTTCTTTGAAGCAGATTAATGGAAAACTTGGAGAGTGACATTTCCACGATGCTTTTTCACAGACGTCTAGAGTTAATCTTAAGACGTTGTCCAAGAAAGTTGAAACTATCCGCTGTACGCTTGAAGGGAGAAGTGAAAGTTGGCCCACATATCTATCAATGCCAAGAGGATTAGATGCAATATTTACAATTAACTCCCCTTGGTATCAGACTCTTCAATCTTATGGATCAGGTTCTTGCCTATTCGAAATCATTCATATTCATCATCATATTTTCAAAATTGAAAAAATTCTTTCAGTTTTTCAATTCAAAACGTACGGTTCATATCTTTCGTAATCGTTAGGTGTTCTTGGTCTACGGCGTTGCCATGTCTTCAGTCCTGAGGTAACTTTCTGTGCATCCAATATGCTGTGATGTAAGAACTTTCACTATTGAATATGTTATATCGTAAGATTATATTGACTTCCGGAGCAAAGAATTCGGTTATCCATCGGTTATGAATAATGCATTCTTGGAATTCGGTTGTAGGTATACCGTTTAAATTTGAACTTTTGTATCCGTTTCCTATACAACTTTAGGACTGCAGGAAGAGGAGGTTCTGTTTATTCCATGCAAGGAAAAAGTGTCAAATATTCGATGATATTCACGAAATCAAAAACACTCAAATCTTAAGGGGGCGATTTAATATCTTCAGTAGAAGAGTGCCTTTTATATGCTAGCCAACTGTTTCAAATAAAGGCGCAAAATCACTTCCCTCTTTATCGCAATGCTTCAACTCTTAGTATGCGTCCACAACAACGCACCAAATCGCAGTATCGAACGAAGCACCGCACCCCGAAAACTTTACACCTTGTATTTAAAAGCAAACAATCTCGATTTATGATATCGACTGTTGTACTGACCGTAAAATTAATTTCAGCATTCACCTTCAAAATTCATTTTGTCTGTTTACAAGCACATCAATATTTTGTTTAGGTAAAATTCGTGAATTTGCGATGGTCGGTGCCATGGTCAGCCTAACGGTCGACTGCGTAAACACAAAACTTCCGAAAGAAACAACTTAGAAACTCGATATTTGTAGAGAAGGTTTGGACCTTAACTACGAAGGCCGAATTCGTGAATGGGTAAAATCCACCCAATGATTCCGCAGATATACCCCTTCAAAATTTTATTTTTCAAATATTTCCAAAAATACAGATCAGATCGAATTGAAATCCAGTACTCCATCGAAAAATTAGAGTGAAGGTTCATACAAAATTTAATGAGGATGATATGATAAAAAAATCACAGAAATTTTTTTTTCAAATCGTTCTAATGACACGATTACCACGAAATTTTGCATAAATTTGTCTTTCAGCCTCTTCAAATTAGCTGCGAAGTTTTATCAGAACTGAGTCAGTATATCTCGAGTTATACCGAAAAAAACAACGATATCGAGAAAAAAACCTCGAAATTTGACATATTTTTTTCCGATATCTCCAAAACTTATGATCGTATCGAACTGACATTTGGTACACTGCTGTGAAATATGATGCTCAAAGTGTGGGTGAATTTTTTTTTGTATGATGAATGGTTTCCGAAAAAAAAATTTTTTTTAATTTACTGACAATATGATCCTGACGAAATTTGGCTCAAAGTTTCGCGTCGTTATACTCCATCTAAATGCCAAGTTTGAATCCAATCGCTCAAGTAGTGTCTGAAATAAAAAATAAATAACTTCAAAATTTCAGGTAATCGTTTAAGACCATTTTCGGCTCAAAATTCGAAAATTACAGACATCGTGACCAAATAATAACGAGCATTGCGACAGTAGTCCAACGCAGCTTTATTTCCAGATTGAAATATTTGGCGATCTTCTTTTCATATGGTCTTAATGGAATTCTGCATGAACCTTCAAGCTATCATTTCTACAGAGTTCTCGATTTCAATTCGATCCAATCGTTATATTTAGAAAATAAATTTTGTATGGGTATCGTACCTAGGCGAAATCATTCATATTCATCATCATATTCTCAAAATTGAAAAAAATTCTTTCAGTTTTTCAATTCAATTCTTTTGATTGGGTGTTAATGAAATTCTGAATGAACATTCAAGCTATCATTTCGAAAGAGTTCTCGATTTCAATTCAATCCAATCGTAATTTTTAGATAATAAAATTTTGTATTGGTATATCTGCTGACTAAAAAATTGAATTCACAATTCACAATTATTCACTTCAACTTTGACATACAGGATTTGTTATGAGGTCACGCCCACAAAACATAAAATACACATCACTGGGTTTGCCAAACTTTAGTGACTATCTACAAGGCGATATTTCTGCAGGGGACATATGCCCATTCTAGTAGGCACCTTTACCTTAATTATTTGAGAGATGATATCGATATTTCTAAAAAAAAATTTCTGAGGTTTTAGCTTCATTTCGGTTTATTATTTGATGAAATTGCATGGTAAACCTTAGTGACCGAATACAAAAAAAAAAATTAGCCGGTCTGAAAATTTCAAAGTTTACATTTTGAGGTATGTAGATTTCAAAGAACTAATAAAAAAAATCCGTCCGTCTGCCGTCCATTGTCCGGTGCCTTTCTCTGAAAGTACTGAACCGAAATCCGTGAAACTTAGTAGAAAAATCGTGTGCCGCTCGAGATTGATCCTCTGACAAACCAATGAGGTATGAATAAAATATAAGTTTTATTTGAGATAACAATGGTATTGGGTTATTTAACTGAGAAAATAATAAACCGTTGTGTACAATTTGCAGCGTTTTTAATTTCTTTTCTTTCAATGATCTCTTGATATTTATAGTCTTTATTGTCTGCATGTGCATATCAATTTTTGGAATCATTCCAGTACTTCAATAGTCACAAAATGTGTCAACTTGTACCACCTTCAATATCAAGACCCCCAAGCAAAATCAAAAAAATGCCAAAAAAAGTGAACTTCGTAGGGACACATTTCATAGGGTTGGTTCCAATCAATTTGTCTCAACCCCGTGGGCGTGATGGAAGCAACCCCTAAAATCTTAAATGGGAAGAGGGGTTTAGTGTCACCTCGTTCCAAAATTATCTGTATTGCCTTTTCAAAATCCCATATATTTGACTTGTTTTCTTAGTATTCACGAAACATGAAAATGATGAAATTTTTTTTGAACTATGATCCAATATCAGCATTTTCTAGAATAGCAGAGAATCCCACGTTTGGAAAAAATAGATTACAGATGCCATGATAAACATTTTTTCCACAATATAAATGAAATTGTTGTAGCTTTCTTCAGTTATTTTCTTCATTTTTCAGAATGATAAATTAAAGAAATGCTAACAAATATAGTTAAGTGTACGACAATTTTGAAAATACCATCGCACTACCTTCGTAACAAGGTGTCACTTTACCTCTTTTTCCTTTTAAGATTTAAGGGGATGCTGTCATCAGATGCACGGGATTGATACAAACTAAAGTTTACTTCTTTTTGAGTTCTTTTCGCTTTTGCTAGGGTACTTTTTCTAATTGAATCACACTGTAAAGATTTTCATTGAAGGAACAATACAAAAATTCCCTTCCTCTTAAATTCACACATTATTTTGGAGCCTACTGTTTGTAAGTCTCATGTTATTTTATGTATTACTTGAATATGATGACTTATTGTTTCCAATCACGAATTCGCATTAGAATTTTTAAAGAATCTAGTGATAAATGTGAATTAATCTGTAACTGGAAAACGGGCAGCTCGGAATTTCCATCGCTGTAAGAATGGAAAAGGGTAAGTACCGTGATGTGACAAAGCATCTGAAAGATGTATAAATAATTCAGCTCAACATGACAAGAAGATAGAGTCGTTTCAGAGCAAACGTTGTTCATTTCTTAGTCAAGATGAAATTCGCCCTATTTACTGTATTTGCCGTCATGTTTTTGATTGGATTTACGTCTGCATCTCCTATAGAATCGGGGGATGGTGAGTGGAAAGTTTCAAAAAATATAGATTTTTATTGTTCATCAGAATTAATATTGTTTATATCTGGATCTCAGTCCTACTCAGTCAAAAACCTAGAAAAGCTGCTGACTTAACGTCAGTGCTTTTCTAGTTTTTTTTTCGACAAATAACCGGATTTCAATTCGATCTAATCTGATATTCTTGGGTATATAGGAAAAATGAAATTTTGAATAGGTATATCTACAGAATCATTGGGCGGATTTTCCCCATTCACTAATTCGACCTTCGTAATCAAGTCCAAAACCTACTCTACAAATATAGATTTCCTAAGTCGTTTCTTCCGGCCTAACGGCCAACCGTGAACACGATAACTTCCGAAGGAAACTCGAAATATATTAAAAAAAAAACACTTTCCGGAAACTATTTATCGGAAGTAAAAACAAATTCGTACACACCTGAAACCCTATATTTCACAATAGTGTATCAAATGTAATTTCGATCCGATTTCAATTTTCGGAGATATCGAAAAAAATTATTTCAAATTTCGTAGATTTTCCCCTGTATGGTTTTTATTTCCGAAATAATTTTCTGATCAATTGAATTCGATGCAATATATATTTTCAGAAATATTGGGAAAATAAAATTTTAAATGAATATAAGCAGAATCATTGTGTGGATTTCACCCATTCACCAATTGGGCTTTCGTAATTACTACTCTACTACCTACTACAAAAATATCGAATTTCTAAGTTGTTTTTTTCGGAAGTTATTGTGCTTACAACCGTGAGGACGATATTCTTCCAATATTCCCAAAAATACATGTTGAATCGAATTGAAATTCCGTACTTCCTTAAAAATGGCAGCTTGAAGGTTTTTGTAGAATTTCATTCTGTTAATATGATTAGAAGATCACCAAAGGTGCATTCGGAAGCGAATTTGAACAAAGAAGCTGCTGAATTCACGTTACTTTTATAGAATTTTCTCAATCTGATCTGGTTTTTCGATAATATTCTTTTTCACATTAAAAATATTTAGATGAATCATGACCATTTCTGAGTCTGAAATGTTTTTTTCACGCAGGTCATGTTTTACATAGATTCAGAAGATTCACTTGTGATGCCCTGAGTTTCGAAATTGGACCCGTGAGAGTTAATCACGCCGCTTGTTCCCTTCATTGTATACTACTTGGCAAAGGGGGAGGATATTGCAATGGACAGGCTGTATGTGTATGTAGAAGATAGGCATTGAAATAATGTACATACAAAATGATACAATCGATAATATATCAAAAATAAAGCACTGTTACTTTTTCTTCACTATTAATTGTGTGCTACCAATCAAAAATAGTATATCATTCAACAAGCATATAATGACTACTATTATCCACAAGGGAGAAGTTTCCAAAATCACCCAAGTGAATAATGGTGAATGTGAATAGTGAAATATGCGAGTCAAATAATATACTTTGTCCGAGACTTCATTGGTGAAATTGGAATAATTTTGCATTTTCTGCAACCTACAACAGAGTTGTCATAATGGTCAGCTTCATTCTCTGTGATTGCTGGAAATTTTCAAGATAACAACAAAAGTCAAAACCTTCACTTGATGTATAAAAGTGTATAATATCCATTATACACGACTATTAACCACGGGCTTGAATAATGACTGTCATTTTCCTTCAACAAGAGCAATCGAAATATATATTATCGTGATCTACACCTTTACAGTGGTTACCAGTTCTCTCAAATATTGTACCGCCCCATATTCGTAGACAGGTTGCAGTGATAAAGTCTTGGGATAAATATCGTTCCTTTCCGAATTTATTCCCAATCATGTCTTATATTCCGGATTCTAAAATTGCTAGATTGAAATCTCGTAAACCTTTATGGATCAACGATTTTCTTTACACGAATAAAAGTGACAAAGAAGTTTGGCGTTCGGAATGGAATTCGTGAAATGTTTTCAACAAAGGTTTGATCAGCGATCCTTCAGAAAAAGTTCATGGTTTCAATCTTCCTAGGAAAATTTGGTGCATTTTGAATCGACTTAGGACCGGTCATGGTCGCTGTAATAGTTTCCTCTTCAAATGGAATTCGGTCGAAAGTCCAAGGTGCGAGTGCGGAGAAGAAGAGGAAACAATAGAACATTTAGTTAATAGTTGTCCAATATATAAATTTGACGATGGTTTCGAGGCAATTCATTCGGTGTCTGATTCTTTTTTGAGATGGATCGTGAACTTCAAATTAATTTAATGAGTACTAAATCATTTACTAGTTCATATTAGTTTTTTTTTTCGTCTTCTTTTTTGTTTTCAGGTATGATTCCAAGATTTCAACCTGCATCGCATGGGAAAGAAGAAATTTTGTCGATGAAAAAGAAGCCCTTCAATAAAAACCAATAATTTCATTACACTTATACGGAGAGACAGAGTTTTTCCTGAGGTTTTTATCTGTGCTCTTGTATCATACGTAAAGATGTATGGTACCCCGTTTACATTTCCTCTGCTAATACTGTTATGACACAAATTGTTTGATATAAAAAAATGTACTGCTCATCCCAAAAGAATATATATATCGTGAACATGTCACTTGGCAAATTTCGTATTGAACATGTCAGTAAAAGTTTTTTACATCATTGTATGTACCATGATGTTATACTTTCATCATGGTATTTACGAAACCTTTGAAATTCATCAGATCTTCATTATAAACTCCATAAACTATTCATGATCTTACATATTCTTTCGAGATGAGCAGTACATGATTCAATAACGCGAATCTGTCGATGTCGAGTATTTTTTCGTCAAAATGTGTTGGGAGCGTCCTAGGCAGTTTTGTTCAAACTGATACTTCAATCATTGTATAAAAAGGAATCCCTCTTTATACAATGCTTCAATCATTAACGATCGGTTTAACCACAGCCGTCTTTATACAGACGGCTGTGGTTTAACAAAACTTTTGACGTCCAATGAACTCGTTGATTACAGTTCGAATTCGATGATGGGGTGCAGAATGAACTTGAATCGAGTACAGAATTAACTGTTGATTGGTAATCAAGCCCTTGATCGGGTAATCAAAGTTTTGTGAAACCGGTCGTAAGACGATCAAAATTGGCCGTCTATTTATTAGGCCAAATCCTAGTACATTCTTGTAAGCATGTACTAATTTTTAACCTGCCCTAAATAATAATTCACACCTCCACAATACTTACTAAATGCCGAAATGATAATCATACTTATTCCGGCAGTGTCAATATACAATGATACACTGAATTCAATTGTTTATTCCTAAAACAAGATAGACTTTATAGATAGATAGACTGCAAGAGAAGAGAAATTTATTGATGTAGTGATACTGAAACTTGGAAATGGTGGAGGCGATGCATACTCATTTGACGGAACATCAAAATAGTTCATTTAGAAAAAAATTTTAGAGAAGCACTGACGTGTATTAAAAATTGGAAAATAAGAATTATTGTTTTCTACCTGTACGATCCTCGCGAGATCAAGAAAATGTTGAGGATGGTTATGACACAACCATCCCAGAAGTTAATTATCTGATCGCGTTAGTTCTTTTCGAGATATTGAGCTGATTACCTCCAAATTTCGAAATGCCACGAAATTTGACATGTTTCTTTTTCAGAATTTTTAAAAAAAAACTCTTTCAGTTTTTCAATTCAATTCTTTTAATTGGGTCTTAATAAAATTCTGCATGAACTTTCAAACTATCATTTCTTAAAAGTTCTCGATTTCAATTCGATCCAATCGTAATTTTTAGATAATAAAATTCTGCATGGGTATATCTGCTGACTAAAAAATTAAATTCACAATTATTCACTTCAACTTTGACATACAGGATTTGTTATGAGGTCACACCCACAAAACATAAAATACACATCACTGGGTTTGCCAAACTTTAGTGACTATCTACAAGGCGATATTTCTGCAGGGGACATATGCCCATTCTAGTAGGCACCTTTACCTAAACTATTTGAGAGATAATATCGATATTTTTAAACAAAATTTCTGAGGTTTTAGCTTCATTTTGGTTTATTATTTGATGAAATCAAATGATAAACCTTAGTGATTGACCAAAAAAAAAAAAAATTAGCCCCCCTGAAAATTTCAAAATTTACATTTTGAAGTATGTAGATTTCAACGAACTATTAAAAAAAATCCGTCAGTCCGCCGTCCATTGTCCGGTGCCTTTCTCCGTAAGTACTGAACCGAAATCCGTGAAACTTGAAATATCGTGTGCCGCAGGAGATTGATCCTCTGAGATTTTCAGCAGGATCAGTGTATCCTTAGTGCTCAAAATTGGTGATTGGAGGGAAAATTGTCGAAAACGTACCACCTAATTCTCATGAAACTCTCCACGTTGATTACTGTTGCATAACTCAACCTTAAAATTTTTACTAGGATGATTTCCGACCAGTGGTCCCTGAGTTATAAAGAAAAACGCTGCAAATTTGCAATAATCCCGGAAATGAATCATCGCATTCGATTCTAAGATTGGAATTCAGTGGAATACTCGGTTAACTTTTCATCCAGAATCATACAACCAAAAGAAGATGAAAAGATTGATTACCAAATTTTCAACACATATTGAATTTTTGTGTTTGTGAAAAACCAATGAGGTATGAATAAAATACAAGTTTTATTTGAGATACCAATGGTATTGGGTTATTTAACTGAGAAAATAATAAACCCTTGTGTAAAATTTGCAACGTTTTCAATTTCTTTTCTTTCGATGATCTCTTGATTTTTATAGTCTTCTTTGTCTGCATGTGCAAATCAATTTTTGGAATCATTTCGGTACTTCAATAGCCACAAAATGTGTCAACTTGTATCCCCTTTATTATCTAGACCCCCAAGCAAAATAAAAAAATGCCAAAAAAAGTAAACTTCGTAGGGGAACATTTCATAGGGTTGGTTCCAATCAATTTGTGTCAACCCTGTGGGCGTGATGGAAGCAACCCCTAAAATCTTAAATGGGAAGAGGGGTTTAGTGTCACCTCGTTCCAAATGTATCTGTATTGCCTTTTCAAAATCCCATATATTTGACATGTTTTCTTAGTATTCACGAAACATGAAAATTATGAAATTTTTCTGAACTATGATCCAATATCATCATTTTCTAGAATAGCAGAGAATCCCACGTTTGGAAAAAACAGAACTTACAGATGCCATGACAAACATTTTTCAACAATATAAATGAATTTGTTGTAGCTTTCTTCAGTTATTTTCTTAATTTTTCAGAATGATAAATTAAAGAAATACTAACAAATATAGTTAAGTGTACGACAATTTTGAAAATACCATCGCACTACCTTCGTCACAAGGTGTCACTTTACCACTTTTTCCTTTTAAGATTTCAGGGGATGCTGTCATCAGATTCACGGGATTGATACAAACCAAAGTTTACTTCTTTTTGAGTTTTTTTTTGCTTTTGCATGGGGTACTTTTTCTAATTGAATCACACTGTGAAGATTTTCATTAAAGGAACATTACAAAAATTCCCTTCCTCTTAAATTCACACATTATTTCGGAGCCTACTGTTTGTAAGTCTCATGTTATTTTGTGTATTACTTGAATATGATGATTTATTGTTTCCAATCACGAATTCGCATTAGAATTTTTAAAGAATCTAGTGATAAATGTGAATTAGTCTGTAACTGGAAAACGGGCAGCTCGGAAATTCCATTGCCGTAAGAATGGAAAAGGGTAAATACCGTGATGTGATAAAACATCTGAAAGATGTATAAATGATTCAGCTCAACATGATAACAAAATAGTGTCGTATCAGAGCAATCGTTGTTCATTTCGTAGTCAAGATGAAACTCGCCCTATTAAGTGTATTTGCCGTCATGTTTTTGATTGGATTTACGTCTGCATCTCCCATAGAATCGGAGGATGGTGAGTGGATAGTTTCAAAAAATATGGATTTTTATTGTTCATCAGAAAAAATATTGCTTGTATCTGGATCTCAGTCCTACTCAGTCAAAAACCTAGAAAAGCTGCTGACTTAACGTCAGTGCTTTTCTAGTTTTTTTTTCGACAAATTACCGGATTTCAATTCGATCTAATCAGATATTCTTGGAAATATAGGAAAAATAAAATTTTCAATAGGTATATCTACAGAATTATGGGGCGGATTTTACCCATTCATGAAATCGACCTTCGTAATCAAGCCCTTAACCTACTCTACAAATATCGAGTTTCTAAGTCGTTTCTTCCGACCTAACGACCCACCGTGAACACAATAGCTTCCGAAAGAAACTCGAAATATATTCCGAAAACAAAAATTTCCGGAAACTATTTATCGGAAGTAAAAACAAATTCGAACACACCTGAAACCCTAGATTTCGCAATAGTGTATCCAATGTCATTTCGATTTCCGGAGATATCGGAAAAAATGATGTCAGATTTCGTAGCTTTTCCCCTCTATCGTTGTTATTTCCGAAGTAATTTGAACATTGCTGATCAATTGAATTCGATCCAATATTTATTTTCAGAAATATTGGGAAAATAAAATTTTAAATGAATATGAGCGGAATCATTGTGTGGATTCCATCCATTCACGAATTGGGCCTTCGTAATTACTACTCTACTACCATTGTATAAATTGTGTATAAATGTATTATACAATGCTACTTATACCTTCTACAAAAAATCGAGTTTCTGAGTTGTTTTTTTCGGAAGTTATTGTGCTTAAAACCGTGAGGACGATATTCTTCCAATATTCCCAAAAATACATGTTGGATCGAATTGAAATCCCGTTCTTCATTTAAAATACCAGCTTGAAGGTTCTTGTAAAATTTCATGCCGTTAATATATGATAAGAATTTGAACGAAGGGGCTGCTGAATTCACGTTACTTTTATAGAATTTTCTCAATCTGCTCTGGTATTTCGATAATATTTTCTTTCACATTAACATAATTCAAGTTAATCATGTTCATTCATGTAATTGAAATCTTTTTTTCACGCAGGTCCTGTTTTACATAGATTCAGAAGATTCACTTGTGATGCCCTGAGTTTCGAAATTGGATCCGTGAAAGTTAATCACGCCGCTTGTGCCCTTCATTGTGTACAACTTGGCAAAAGGGGAGGATACTGCAATGGACAGGCTGTTTGTGTCTGTAGAAGATAGGCAGTGAAATAATGTAGAGCCGGTATATGCGCATATAAAATGATACAATCATACAATCGATATAATATCAAAATAAAGTACTGTTACTTATACTTCACTATAAATTGTGTGCTACCAATCAAAAATAGTATATTATTCAACGAGCATATAGTTACTACTATCATTCACTAGGAGGAAGTTTCCAGAATAACCCAAGTGAATAATTGCGAATAGTGAAATATGCAAGTTAAATACGATACTTTGTCCAAGACTTCATTGGTGAACTTTGGAATAATTTGGCATTTTCTGCAACCTACAACAGATTTGTCAGAATGGTCAGCTTCATTCTCTGTGATTGCTGAAAATTGTCAAGATAACAAGTAAAGTCAAAACCTGTATAATAGTGTATAATATTTCATTATATACACGCCTATTAACCACGGGCTTGACTAACGACTGTCATTTTCCTGCAACAAGAGTCATCAAAATATATATATATTATCGTGAACATGTCACTTGGCAAATTTAGTATTAACCATGATGTAAATGAAAGTTTTCTACGTTATGGTTTTTATCATGATGTTTTACTTACATCATTGTATTTACGAAACCTTTGAAATTACTCAGATCTTCATTATAAAATCCATAAACTATTCATTATATAGATATTCTTTGGAGATGAGCAGTAAATGATTGAATCACGCTAATCCGTCTAGTACTTTTCGTCAAAATGTGTTGGGACACTCGTTGATTACAGTTCGAATTCGATAATAGTGTGCAGAATGGACTTGAATCGAGCACTGAAGCTACTGTTATTGACAATCAAGCCCTTGATCGGGTAATCAAAGTTTTGTGAAACCGGCCGTAAAAGTCGATCAAAATTGGCCGTCTATTTACGAAGTCAATTCATAGAAACTTTGAGCCGTATGCAGATCTACATTTCATTTTCAGGTTCGGTTGTTTGGCATTCTACATATATATACATGAATAAAATAAAAATCAAGAAGAATTTTGTGGGGAAGTTCGCAATGCCAAAGTGGGTAATTTAAAATATTATTTTATTGTACGGACATTTCGAATAACAATGGCAACTTGATTTTTCTAAATTGGTTCAACGTTCATGTAGACATTTCGGTATTGGGATATTGTTATTCTATGGTATTCACTCATTCGAACATAGAAGTGGTGATAAAAATTCTTGTTATGCGAAACCACAGATTGGTCTGTGGCGAAACCATGATTTGAAGAACAAGGTGTGATCACTGTGATCATCGGCAAAAAAAGTTACGTCAGCAAGATTGAAATACAAGGAAATATATATTCTGTGCTTAGAACTTGCATGTAGTTTTTACGTCATCACGTCACAGATGAGCACACCATGTTTTACTTACATGAAAGAAAAAAGAGATTTCCTTCGAATCAACATAAAAATAGCAAACACTTTTCCAGTGCACAGACAGAAATTTATTACATGACTATTTTTAAAGAACTAGGTAAGTGAATGTGAATGTGAAATTCTGAATATATGTATTTGTGTATACATATCTCTGTTTTCAACAACAATGTCCTACACTTCAAGTATATAGGTACAGGATTGACGCATGCATGACAGAAGATTGAAAATAAAGCAGATCTAACTATCTATCTACAATATTCTATTGATTTAAGTCATGACTTCCCTGAATGATGGCTGAATGATGCATTCCTTAGTTGCAGTTCAGTTGAAATAATAGAACATCCTCACAAGGATTTAATAGATTTATTACATATGTACTTGTAAACATTTACTTATTTTTAGTCCACAAACACAACACCCCAGAACCCACCCCCCTCCCCCCAAATATTAATTCACATCTCCTCAAATGTCAATATACAATGGTACACTGAATTTAATTGTTTAATCCCAAAACTAGATGTCTAGATGGTACTTTTTTACAGAGTTGCGCGTTGGTTTTCTTCAACAAATTACAAAGTTTCAATCTGATCGCATCAGTATCAGTATTTCCCGAGATTTGGAGAACCATCATTGTGAATTTGTCATTGTTAAATGCAACATGAATACATCGAAAAAGGGTGGAATACGATTTTATTCGTCATTGGAAGAAATAGAAAAGTATGTGGAATCTCCTAGACAATGAAAACGGCCTGTATTCGTACCATTGTATAATATTTGTATTATACAATGTTCGTACACAATTTGTTTTGTTCAAGTCGTTGATTCACTATAATGACTATGATCAGAATAATAAAGTAGTCATTTGATAATTTGCAGCATAAAACACTATTCGAAATAATACGTGTCATTCGAGATTGAATAGCAGTTAATAAAATCCATCATCACGGCATTGTAAAAAGATTGTCAATGATCACGGTATTGTAAATTGTTTGAAGAGGAACCTCATGAAATTACCTTCGGCATTAATGGCGCCATCTAGGTAACTATAGTCTAAGCGCCGACCGATTGATGTTTTCTTCATTCGAGATATCATTTTTATGGTACGAATCTGATCCAGCAGAAATCAGAGACATCATCTATGGCAGAAATGTAGTTTTCAGATATAACACAAAATTGTGCATAAGTATTTTTTCAGTTATTCCAGCAATATCATAAAGATTCCGAGAAAAAAGACAAAATTTTATATATTTTTTTTATTTCAGGAAATTAAAATCGCAGGAATCTTGTATACCTATTTGTTGCAAGGACGGATTTACTGAGAGACATGAGAAATACATGGAATAAAACAAAAAATGTATCCATTTTATGAAAAAAAAACTATCACACAATATATGAATATAGGTAATCGCATATATATGAAGTTTACCAGAAGCCAACTGGCCCTCTAAGTCCATTCAAAACAATCAAAGTTTCTAAACGGCCAAATGGATGAACAACATTATTTCGGATACGAATTCTCGAAATTGATGAAATTAAGGAAAAATAAAAATTCAGCATAAGTCAGTAAGTCACTGTGACTACATTACTACCTATCCCGAAAACATTTCCGTTTCCATACATCAAAGAACGTACGTCTACATTTTGTTCTTATCTTCCAATCCTGTTCATGGTAGAGAGAGAGAAAGACAGCTATATATTCCATTGACAAAATCCCCATCCCATGCGCTGTTCGAATCTCAAAATGCGACATTGCCGACTTGCTTGTTAATTTCTGATGATTAGATATGATTTTCCCTTGGGACATTCCGATTATTGCTTTTCACTGTAAATAATGTATAAAAGGTTGTAATTTCGCAAGGTAGTCGAACCAATCAGAGGGGATGATGTGCAGAAAAAAAAGATGGTAGGCATGGAAGGAAAACTGTGGTGAATAAGTGATATCTGAAAATTATGATAATTTCCTTTTATTTATACACTTGCAATTAATCTGATTCCTATGGAACGGTTAATGAACATGAAAATAACCTTGGCAATCGGGAAATATCGACTTCGTAAAAAATGCTTTTCAATTTATAAAAAAATTAGCACTCTGATAGTTACTAATTTGGAATAGCAAAACCGATCAAAGACGTACCTATTAGGAATTCAATGTCTCAGGTAATGACAATTAAAGAATAGATTTTCTATTCTGCAGCAATGGTAGTGACTATTTTATTTTCTCGGAATTACACATCAGATTCAGAAGAAGTAGGAAATGATTATGCTTAAACAATGGTATTCCACAGTACCTACCAAACTGTAAACTTTAATACGATCCATCTTTTCAGAACCCTTGAAGAAGGTTTCAAAAAACTTCGGACACTGTTAGGTTAGTTTTATTTTCTTCTACCAAGAACCTATCAACTCTCTTGAAATAATAAGAGTGCTTCAGGTAATTATATATAAAAAATATCTCTTCAAATCTGCACGGTGCACGCTAATCTATTTTCGATAAAATGTCTTCAAAATTCATTTATATAATGTCAGACAATTTTGACATGAAATCTTTTTAATGTATATAGTGAATATCCCTCTACATAAATTTCAGTTATATCGAAGTTTACTGCTTGTATAAAATTAGGTGAGCGAATTTTTCACAATTCAGTGAAATTATTCTATAACTAGCATTTGTGAATTTAATTATTTCTCAAAATTCGATATCAGCTATGATGATGATCCTGCTTCACATCCTTGATACTAACACACAAAATTTCTGCATTTTATTCGATCATATATGGAAAGAAAGTTCAAACATAATTTCAGTACTTTTCGCCAGAAGCTTTGGCAACACCGCTGCAAGACAATCGGTAAAGATTGCTTCTACGGCAACTCAAACGAATGACTTGTCCGAGGAAGGAACATGCTTAAAATAAATAGGATTAACCATTCATTCACCGTCGCGTGCGTTGCATGAGTGCTTCCGATAGTTGCCGGTGAATTGATTTTTTCAAAAATATTTTGACACATTGACCTTCGTCGTAAATCTCATCTTTCCTAGTTTGAACCGGCGTTTTTCGAGGACAGTTACCCCAAAAACGTCAGTATCCTACATAAATCAGCCCCCTATTCTAATCATCGAAAAGGACACTAACTATAACTGGGGTAAGTGTTGAAGATTCCAGGCAGATATGTTTTGAAAGCCCATAAAATCGTGGCAAGCATGTGACCGAAAAATATATTTTTTTAATTTATCGTGAAGCGAAGCTAGATGCCTGTGGAAAATGTTGATTTTTTTCTATTTCCGTAATATAACATAGGTATATTATTATGCCCACTGGAAACGCTCTGTCAAGATTACAGAAATAAATAAACAACATCGCCCGTCTATTATTATACACATAAATTCTCCTTATATCCTGGATATAATTTAATAATATCCTTGTTTAAGGAACAATGACAATATCTACTTCAGGAAAGTCTGCAATATTTCTCGTGTAGGTATATTTGATCAATATATTGCTACAATACTGCGCGTTATTATTTGTGAATATAACACTACTCTCATTGATAGTTTTATCATTATCGGTCACTATATAGGTGCTTTATCTTATCTGACAATACGAATTTCTCATGGATCTCCTTTCGTTCAGTTAATGATATGGAATTAAGGTGACGGATATAGCTTTTTATCTTAAATTTTTCAGAAGTTAAGCAAAAGGTTGAAGATAAATCATCCTGGATAAGTCAATATTATGTTGTTCACAACGAAGGTGGGTTCTAAAATTATCTTTTGATGAACCACATTTCTGCATTCATAAACCAGTAACAACTCGAATAACGTCTGCAAAAAATCGCAGAAGCAAACTCGACTACATAATCGATCGTGTCAGTGAACTTTCCAAAATCGACAAAACTTCAAAGACTACAATACAAGGTATAAAAAATACTCAAAATGCAATATAAATTCATATAAATAAATTACATATAATGAGACACTTGATGATCATATAAAAATCGAAATATGTTCAATTTAAATGATGGAAATATTATAGTTATTTATGGACCAAGTGTAGTATGTTTATTTCCTGAGGGTGACAATGTTATGAACTCTAAACATTCTGACTGGGGGGTAGTTCAGACATAGTACATAATTTATACCGGGTGATTCATTAAGGGTGACCATTAATGGACATATTTATCTCGAAATATGGGTCAATAAGAACAGAAGTATTAGCTGATTTTACTCCTCAAAATAACTCGATAACATCCAACTAACCGAATGAAAAGTTTTCAATCAAATTAAAAGTACCTATATAGCTATATCGTGTCCCATCAGGGTGAATATTTCGATGAATTCTTGGGAAACCATAATTTTTACGCGCTTGCTCTGGGCAACAGCGCGTTATCGTTTCGTCACAATGTCTGTTATTTTCGAATTCTCAACCGAAAATGGTCTTACTCTTGAAACTATCAGAGTTTTGATCTGATCAAATCGGTACCACTTCATGAGATATAGTTCGAGAATACCTACGCCCAACTGAATGCAGTGCATTTCGTGTTGATCCAGTAGTCAGAAATAAAAAAAAAAAATTATTCCAAAATTTTTGTTGAAAATTTTTTGTTTTTCCCGGAAATATTGATCATATTTCAACGAAATTTGGCACAGACCTTTGAATTAGTATTTAAGAACAATATTCCACATTTCAATTGGTTACGATATTCAATGCCGTAGATACGAGTGAAACAGTATGTCAAATTCCGTTGTAATTTGAAAGTTTCACACTATTTCTTCAAGAAGTACAGGTGCACGAATAGGTGACTGCTGTAACAACGAATTCGAACAAGCTCGTAAAAGCTCCTGACCTCATGTCAGTGCATACTTCGAAAGCTCAACACCGGAGGTTTTCGGAAAAATCTAAGCATAAGTCGAATCATGTGTTGGTGTTGTCATGCTCTATCAAAAATCTTCATAAGTCGATGAATAGATGAAAAATATGGAAAAAAATCATTCCGCACAAACTACATCAAATTTTCATGAAAATCACTTTTTGAGAAAAAGTGTTCGTTATTTAACTGCGAATGCGAAGTAATTGTTATAGATGCTGATGTTTTTTGAAAAATATTTGAAACTAATGTTGAAATCGTCATCGAACAAATAGTTTTTTCGGTTTGATACCGAAACAAGTATCGAAGCAAATTTTATAATTGAAGTTGTACTCCATGTTCGACAACTGTGACTTACATTATTTCGCAATAATATCATCATAAATAAAATATAATGACGCACGTATACCGAAACCACTTAAAAATCACCAGAAAATCAAATCAGTATGTAAGAAAAAGATAAAATGGAAAAAATTAACACGAGTTCGAAGCGTGATCGAAAGATGTTTATATTACAATTAACCAGAAAGTTTCGCAACACTGTAAAAGGGATTCTTACGTGAGACAAGTCAAGTAGCATTCACTTGATATATTATGCAACTGGAGACTTGTTTTTTTTTTCATTAAAGTATTTGATGGTTTTGGTTAACAGTTACTCGATTTTCGTTAAATATCCATTAAATATAGCCCATTATAAACAAACTTCTATATCGAATTGAAGTAACCTTCGAAATGCAATATAAACTAAATGAGTAATTTCTTTGGTATTGAAGATATTGATTAGATATTTGTTATTTGAATGCTTCATTGACATTTCGAACATTACTGAGAATCGGAACTAGGTAGATATTCTCAGTTTGGAAAATATAAGTACCTGAAAGTTTTTTGCACAATGAAACCAATCTTTCAAAATTATTGGTAGGTACATAAATCATCCTTGAGGTTTTTTGCTACAATTAACCGTTGGTTCTCCCCAATATGCCAACATTTATCAAAAAAATTATCACCATTTTATGGAATTTCACCATCACCACGAGTTATTTTTGACGTTTTGAAGTCCGATTTATTGTTAATAATTGAAGCCCAAATAAGAAAATGGAATTTAATGGAACCGTCCTAAATATACAGTGCGCGTCAAAATTATGCAACAAATTCATTTTCTCAGAAGAAAGATATTTGGTAACAAAATCCTGAAACAGGTCAATTCTTGTTTAACTTTTACCAAATTTATATGCATTTTTGAAAAATTTTTGTTGCATCCTGTGCCATCCCCATCAACCCTCTAAATTTTTTGAATAAGGAAAGTAGGTATTGTGGTACTTTTTTGGCAAGGTTTTTGTATCTTCTTTACAGGCGTGCAGAAATTTTCAAGAAAAAAAATTTTTTTTTGAAAAATTAGTTACTTCAAAGAGGTTTTCAGTATGTGCACTTTGTCATGGCTCATTTACATTGAGACGATGGTACCTGATGAAATTTGTCACCGAATGAAAGTCGACCATTACAGTTTTGTTCATGCACAACTTTCAACCCCTTTCAACCCTCTTACGCGAAAATGTTTTTTTTTCCATTACAGGGTTCGTAAGGACTGGAAGTTGTGCATGAACAAAACTGGTATGGTCGACTTTCCTTCGGTGACAAATTTCATCAGGTACCATCGTCTCAAAGTAAATGAGCCATGACAAAGTGCACATACTGAAAATGTTTTTGAACTAATTTTTCAAAAAAAAAATTTTTTTCTTGAAAATTTCTGCACGCCTGTAAAGAAGATACGAAGACCTTGCCTAAATAGTACCACATGACCTACTTTTCCTATTCAAAAAATTTAGGAGGTGATGGGAATATCACAGGGTGCAACAAAAATCCTTCAAAAATGCATATAAATTTGGTGAAAGTGAAACAAAAATTGACCTGTTTCAGAATTTTGTTGCCAAATATTTTTCTTTTGAGAAAATGAATTTGGTCAATAATTTTGACGCGCACTGTATATCTAATCTAACACAATTAGAATCCAAACAGAACCATATACCACTTGTCGACTGCGCACTGAACCAATCATACTCATCCATTTTTGATTAATACTTTTTCTGTTGGTTTTATCATTGAGTTTTAAAATATTTTTATTTATTTCTTATATTATTTTTTGAAATAGTATTTGAAAACTCAATGGTTTTATGTAAAAAGTCATCATTTCCGCCCAAATACAGGGTGTTCCTGAATTGGAGCTGAAAAAGTGGGAGGAAATTCCTTGCGTAATTCTAAGGAAAACAGTCCCGTAAACGTGGGACAGCAGACGTGTTGTTTTCGAGACAGAGTGTTAAAGTTTGAAGTTTTTTTTCTCATAGATGTCACAAGATACCTATCCAACTGAAATTTGGCATAGATATATTTCGTCTTAGAGTTCACACGATTTGAGGTGGTAATTTGGATTGCCAATCTACAGGGTGATATTTTTTACGGAAATATGTGCCCTCTGTTATCCTTCAGAACTTTTTTTTGGTGAGCCACTGTCAGTTTGAAAATTTTTAAAAAGAAGCTTTGTTGTGATTCTAAACTTAATGGCCTTCTGTAATTTCCTTGTATCTGATTCCGATTTCGAGAAAAAAATTCAATTCCCTCGAAATCCAGAAAACTTCGAATTATCATGAAATTCAGTTGTAGAGCTGCGATGAATAAATTAATGTTTTATGGTTATATTTCCTGGTCTGTATCAATGATTGATAAAGATTCTATGAACTTGTTAAATCATCTTGTGAGGTAGTATGGAAAAAAAACACGAAGAAAATTCAAACTCTAACTCCCTGTAACTCGATAACAAAACGATTGCAGTCCCACCTTTATGTGACTTTTTCTCGAATTCATGTGAGGAATCTCCCTTCTTCGTTTGTAACTGCCAATTTGGAACATCATGTATAGGAAAGTTTTCCGAAATGATGAGTTTTTTTTTTCGAAAAATTTTTTTTTCGGAAACTGTTCACTAAATCCGGAAAAAAATCCTTCTCATGCGTTGAACATAATATTTTGCAGCAGAACCGAATTTCATGTTGAGACGACCATAATTTCTGGAGACATTGAGAAAATTTTTTTCAAAATTCGTAGTTTTCTTCTCGATATCCTTCTTGTTCCCGGAATTACTCAAAAAATACTGATTCAATCGAAATGAAACTTGGCAGCTAGCTTGGAAATGCTGATCGGCAACTTTGTGCGAAATTTCGTGATGATCGTGTCACAGCATAAGAATCCCAATTTATTACTACATCATATTTTCCAAATTTACAGTATCAATAACATATTGAATATATGGCAGAGTGAATGTTTGCTATTCTAATATTTGTGTGTGTGTTTTACTTTCGATAAGATAGTAGAAGTAGTAAACAAGTTCGTTTATTTTAGTTTTCGATCATTATTTTCAACTGAGTGCTTTATCTACCGACAAATTCATTAGGATCTAGATCTACCACTTCAGACTTCTGAATGTAGGTACTAGAGCAATTCACGAGTGTATGAATGTATGAATGAAAAGCGAATATTATTGATGAGTATTATGAGTTTGTCTTCAATGGGAATAATATTCTTTTATTTTTGAATACTAACCTTGAATGATGGACCTCAAAAAACTCAACCCTGAAGGGTTATGTTCACATATATGAAGTCATGAAATGTGTAGATTCCAAAATTCGAATGAAAAATTCTGTAAATCTACTGAAGAAAGAAAGAATCATTAACGACAAACCAAAAATCACGAACTTTGCCGGCCTGGCTCTTATTTTCCAAGCTGTTTGTTATTAGTATGTTAGTTTTTCAGCGATAAAATTTCGAAATTTCTCGAATTCAAGAAAGCTTAAATTGTTGTTTTCTTGGCTTTCTCAAATGTGACAATTTTAGGATTCGACATATTTTCTCGTGATAAAGTTATGTAGAATACCACTCGAGCTGAAGTTGGAGCAGGTTTACAATTTATCTCTTGTAATATTTAAGTTTGTTGCTTTTCGGCAATTTCGCTCATGATATTTTTTCCAAAAGCACCAATATATAATACCTATATTACAAAATTTTGCCGGTAAAATTTCATAATATAATACCTATGTTACGACATTTTGCCGGCAAACTTTCATTTCTAGTCGTATTACATATAAAAAAACCTGAAAATTTCGTATGCATTCATATATTTCGATCGCAAAAGTATAAAAACAATACTGAGGTAAGATTTTCCTCCAACAGAATATGATTTTCAATCAAAGAATTCAGCAAAAAAAACAGGTAAATTGTTGAAAAAGTTAGATTTTATTTGGTTAGAATAGAAGTTCTGTAATAAATTTCCATTTTGTTAATTCCGATAATTGAAATAAGCTCTGAATCTGAACTGCTGGAGACTGGAAAAATATTCAATAATAAGATAATCTACTTGCTAACGAGCTTCTAATGATTATTTATATCTCAGCTACTAAGTTGATCTGGGATAATGTTTGTGTGTTATGCTTCACTAATGAAGTGGAATAATTTTGGCTTCAATTACTACGAGCCTTCGATCACAACTATAAATATAATAATAAAATTTTACCAATATTGCATAATGGCAGACAATTCACCGGTATTGACAATCTCTTCCATAATGGCAAGCTATTAATTAAATGAATTATTTTATACCCTCTTGCCAGAAGTGTGAACATTAAATATAGAATCATTACAGACTTTCCTGTAATAACCTCGGTAATACCTTTACATACTACACTTTATTTAAAATTAAATATAGATACAGATGTTTCTGAATTGAGGATAATAACATTGATAGGTTATTCTCAGCGAAAATTAACGAGGGTTTTGAAAAGGGAAGTAAAATTTTGTTTTTACTTAGTTTCTCCTAGATGGAACAATTAAGAATGATGAAATTCGCCTAATCGCTGAGGCTACTGTCACTTCTAATTTTACGTAATTCTAAAATGTTGTCAACAAGGGCTTAAATCAATCCCTACCATATTTTGCAGAACTTGCTCCGATAAAGATTCATTACGTAACTTTTTTGTTTCTTGATTATTTTTCCTAAAATGAATGAACTGATTACACAAATAACGTACCCATATGTATGCTGCTGTAAAATAAACTTAACTTTGAGTTTTCAAATATTTATTTATTGGAAAACTCTATGGTCTAAATGAAAAAATTTTTCAATCGTGTCAATTCTTGAATTGTATAGAAGATTTCCAATTCCACAGAGGACTACACCTACCCCCCCGTACAAAAAAAAATCTGAAAGTCTCTCATTAATTTTTCATAAAGAACTACTTGCAAAAATTGTTCGCAACAATTTAGAAACAACGCATAATAATTATTCTTCGGCGAATAACAAAATATTTTCATATATATACTTTCAATTATTTCAGGTTACATATATTCTGGTTTTATAGAAAAAAACTATTTTACATTCTATATAATGCGCGAAGTGATGCTGAGTGAATGTTCTATTTTTTGTACTCTTGTTTATCTCCTCAGCGGTTATTGGCATACTTCTATAAATACCTTATGTTGATCATTATGACATCATTTGTAATATATTGCTATCGGAAATTCCTTGGTCTATATCTCAATTTTATTAAGATTATATATGAAAATTACCATTAATTATCGAGCAGTATTGAGGTTTTAACTGTACCTGTTAGTTAGGTCGATAGACACCTTTGTATTAATGTGAATTTCTAAAAAATATATTACATCAGGTTTTTATGATTCCTCCTCTTTTCAAATCTCTCTACTGCTATATTGGCTGAAAGAGAATATTCTTAAGGTAGATTGTTATCCTTATATCATATTCATTCGCATTTTTCCTGAGTTAAGTGAAATATTTAGAGTTATTTTCAACAGGCAAAGCTTCGATTTATGGAACATGATTTTTTTCTGGGCTCGAATTATATTAATCAATTAATAGAATGATCTCGAACAAATATTGACTAAGTAAATAGTTATTAGCCCACATAATGATTTGTTTCATCATAACACGTATCGAATTATGTTTGCCACTATTATATATTATCTATAACATGGAAGGTAATTTGCCTAATATACCCATGTAAATATGTGTTGAATAGTACAATGGCCGATTTCATTACCTATATCTAAATTGCACCCTCCAATCAACCAACTTGTTGAATTATTATGATAATCTACATATATTTTTAGTCTAATTAACTAGTTGAACTAAGTTCTGTTTTTTGAGGAATATTCAATGTTGAAACTAACAATCAATAATAATGTGGAATGTGTAATCAATACTTAATAATGATGATAGTATAAAAGTTTCGTTTATTGATAAATACATACTTTTGTAATGTGTTTGTCCAAAACATAAAGAAAGAACAGGTAATAACATCAATATCCCACAGATTGGCTGAATTCAAACAAATGTACTGTGTTTTCAAAAGACTGAAATGAAATGTTCCATAATAATGTAGCGAGCGCCCTCTCTCAGCTCTTTCTTAAGTCGCGCGTGCAGTACCACCTCTTGCGTCTTAAGTACCCTACGTTACCTGCTTGTAACGCTCGGCCACATCATCGGTCAACGTACAGGGGGCGCTAGCGCGCACGCTGTCCCTACTAGATCCTCTCAAGATCTCGGAAATACGCTCATCCCTATCGGTCTAGTACACTCCCTTGTGGTCCTCACAAGGGGTGTCCACTCACGTAGGCATGTAAACGGCTTTGTATGGTGCATGCCCTGAAGAGTTCCCCCAAACTAAGCCTGGACGAAACGTGACACTTTGCCAAAGAGATTTAAGCTACCTCGCAAACCTTCAATAAAAAAGGAAGATAAATTAATGGAAAATACCGCTAAAAAGTTTTATTATGATGGGATCAGTATTTTTTTAGTTATTCCAGACATATCAACGACATCAAGAAAATCAGACTTATTTGTTTCCAAATATCTCCAAAAATTGAAATCGGATCGATCTGAAATTTGGCACATTGTTGTTGAAGATGTTCAAGGTCAGGGCTAGATGTGTCCGAAATCTAATGAATAGTTCCAGACAAAAATATTTTTTCAGGAAAAACCTAGATTTTTTTTCTAAATTCTCCCACTTAAACGATTATAACTCAATATTCAGTGCAAATTCTTTTCGAAATTTGATGAAAAGTTTCCGAAAAAAAATGTTTCAAGAAAAATTTCGAAAAAATTGTTCTAAACAAAGTTGTTCGTCATCATCTTTCAACAAGCTTCGTCTTATCATGATTAGATCACAATTTTTGAGTTGTTCCGAGCATACCTGAAATCTGGTACACTGGCAACATTTCTTCGAAATATGATGAAAATTTAAAAAAAAAGTGTTTCCTACGAAAATTAAATCTGAAAAGTTCAAATAACTATTAACCCAACCACCGCATTCTGATTGCGACCTTCTCTCATCTGAGCAAATGTACGCGCACGCTGTTCGTGCACGCACGGATAGCGTGCGCGTACGTCCAACTTCCGTGCTCATTGTTGACGTACGTCAACCGCACACTTATGCGTACGCGCACAGTTCCTCAAATGAATATCCAATATTGAAGTTTAAAGTCGCAAACTTGCTCCGTTCGATAGTTATCGTGTCCCTCTGCGGGCCGTCCGACCTATTATAATCGATTTTGACACCGAATTCGTCATCGAAATCAGTGGTTCCACCTACTCGTTAGAGACCATTATTGGGAACTTCTGCGAAGATGCCAGCGCCCTAACGGATAAATTCAGAACCTGTCCAAGCTAGTAGTTTTATGTAAACAAACTGTAGAAATGTGGTGGAAAACGAATATTTATTGAGCAGAGCATGAATATTTAAAGAAATTATTATAATTTCGTGTAAGATTTCTTGAGAAGGAACTTTTCGTTTGGATCACGATATAAAATCGTATCACGATATAAAATCGTGCTCTAAATCGTTCCTGGAGGATAACTTCGGTGTTATTTTAGTGTATGTTGCTTGGTGGATCAAAATTAACCAATGTCTAAGTATACTTGAATTTCTGGAAAAATAGGCACCTCAATAAGTAATTTAAGGACTCTTATTAATGTGAAGAAGTGCTGAATGCAGGCTATATTATGTGGTAAATCTAGAATCAGTCCAAATGATATGACTTGTTCTCTTTGTTTACAAACTAGTGAATCAATTAAATGAAACAGATTTTCTGCTTTAGTTCTTATGCATCGTATTTCTAAAGAAAAGGAAACAGATAGACATATAAGAGATTTTATTCTCATATTACAGCAGCTCAAGATACACATACAAAAAGAAAAATGTCACAGCTGGTTCAACCTACCTATATAGAAATGAAAAATATTAGTGTATTTATATGAATAACTTCAGCTATTATCAACTATAACAGTATATCTAGTTTTTATCAGGTTTTCAACCAGATCACTCTTTTTGAATATGATTTTGTGTAGTATGTGAATCAGGTAGCTGCAGAACTGCTTGGTAGTTTCTCTGCAGGAACAGCATTTTTCCTCAAAATACCTTTATGAAAATAAGCATCTTCAGAGAAATGCAGTGAACATACTTTCATGTATTTCGTGACCTGGTTTCCAATCTTCAACTTCTAAATCTAGACCTTTCTTATATCATTGAGTTCCCTGCCAAATGCTGTTTCCAAATTAACTTTACTTTCATTTGGCTTTGGAAAAAATGAAAACTTGAGGCAGTAGATGATCCTCTCTTCTTTGATCATGAATAACATTGAGTTGAGGCACACAACAATAATCATTTCGGAAGGATGCCATTTCGAATTAATACAATCGAAAATTTTAATCGGAAAGAAAGGAATCGATTGATGAATATTACAAACACTTTCGGTATACCAAAATTTCAACTCGGAGAACAACAAAAGCTCGAAAATGAACTACAAGAGTAAGCAAAATACGTTGGAATAACAGGCACGTTGAAAAACTACTAGCTTGGAAGTGTTCGAATTTCTATTGCCAGAGGGCGTATCGCTTAGCAGTAGTTGCGAATCGGCTCAGCATGCGAAAATTACTTTTATAAAAGTGGGGTCGTAATCGACTCCTTCTTGCATGTATAGCATGCTCGTCTCGTCCAATAAGTTTGTCTAGGAAGCTTAATTTCTGTTTTTCTCATGGAAATTTTTCTCGATTTCAGAAAAGAAATGGGCGAATTTTGGCAAGGACCAGTAAAGCAGGGCTTGTACGACCCTGAGTTGGAGAAAGAGGCCTGTGGAGTTGGATTCATAGTGAACATTGACGGTAATTCAAGTCATAAAATACTTCGTGATGCACAGCGTCTTGCAATTTCCATGAACCATCGGGGTGCTTGTGCTTGTGACAATGACACTGGAGATGGTGCTGGAGTGCTAACTTCTGTTCCACACGAGTATTACGCGACTAGGCTCAGGTGAGTTCTTACTTTATTTCCACATACAAAAAAATAGGAATACTAAAAAAATGAATCGAGTAATAAGTAATAATAAGTGAGTAATAAGTAATGTATTGCCATCAAAAATTACATGGTTTGTCAAACATCAAACAAATAATTTTAAGGAACATTAAAACTCAAAAATTCTTCTATGGTTTAAAAACCATTTGAACACAATAATTTTTTTATGCTCTTCATGAAAGGTTTATCGGGTAACTCCTTCATTAAAGGTGGTAGCTTGTTAAACATTTTTATTCCCCAGTAGGTGGAAAAATTCTGGGTTTTCTTCTTCCTGTGCAAAGGTGTAAGGTCATTCCTGTATCTAGTTTAATATGAGTGATATGATCCGTTTCGTGTCAAGCTGTTTCTGTTGTGGTGTACATATTTAAAACAGTCTTTCATATACAGTGATGGTAACGTGAGTATTTCATGTCTTATATAAACTGGCTTACATGACTCTCTTCTGCCGATACCAAACATAATTCGAATAGCCTTCTTCTGCAGAAGGAAAACTCGCGTAGCTTCCGATGCATTACCCCATAAGAGAATACCATATTACATGACACGCTGGAAGCTCGCAAAAGATGCAGATCTCATCATCTCCCACAATTCCTCAGCTTCCTCAGCAAATACAAGCTTCTAGACAGTTTAGTACACAAGAGATCGATATGCGACGCCCAATCTAGTCTGTTGTCCAAGATTATGCCCAAGAATCCGATAATTCGACCTCGGTACCTAAGAAAGTAGGTATTCAAACACTGGAAACTTGACGGTGAAGGTCAGACACGCACTCCCTCTTCTCGTGGACCTTCCACTCTGCCTAGCTAATGCACAGTTTCGGCTGTGACGTTTGACGTAGTAGGAGATCTACCGCGTTTGAACTCAATTTGAACTAAAGTCTAAACCATTCTGAGTACCGAATTATGTGTGATAGCATATATGATGATATTGTATGTTTCGGCTTCGACTACTAAGGTCATTAGCTAGAGGATCATCGAGAAAAAAAAATTGTATGAATAGAATATTTACAAACATAGGAACGAATTAGTAGCTAGACCATTAATAACATATCAAGAAAAAAAAAGTGAACAGATAAATGGACTTACAAACAAAAAATTTAATTGATAGATAAATAAATGATTTAAAATATCAATAAATAGAAATAAATGAATGGAAGAATAAACAAATGAACAAATAAATAAATATACACATATACACACACACACTCATATCTGTCAATAATAAACAGAGAGATAGAAAGTATAAAGGCTTCGTAATATCCTTTAGTACCGATGTAGATTATCATAATTCTTTATATACATTTATTTCTTTACCAAATTTTGAATGGGTATATCTTCGGATTCATTGGGTGTATTTTGCCATTCACGAATTCGTAGAAACTCTATATTTGTAGAGTAGGATTGGGGCTTAATTACGAAGGTCGAATTCGTGAATGGGTAAATCCGCCCAATGATTCCGTAGACATACCCATTAAAAATTTTATTTTCCCAATATTTCCAAAAATTTAGATAAGATCGAATTGAAATTCAGTTCTTTATCGAAAAATCCTAGAAAAGCACTGACGTGAAGTCAGCAGCTTTTGCGCTCATGTTCAAAGAGTATCACCAAAAGTGAACATGCGCGCAAAAGCTGACTTCTTTATCAGTGAGTGCAACCTAGTACTTCGAGACCGATTTCAGCCCCAAATTCGAAAATAACAGACATTGTGACGAAATAATAACAGAACAGAAGTCAGCAGCTTTTGCACGCATGTTCAAAGAATATCACCAAAAGTGAACATGCGTGCAAAAGCTGCTGACTTCTGTTCTGTTATTATTTCGTCACAATGTCTGTTATTTTCGAATTTTGAGCTGAAATCTGTCTCAAACTACTAGGTTGCACTCACTGATGAAGAATCCGTGGTCACATTTGCTCTAACTTTCTAGAGGAAGGGCCTAAAGTCTGGAAATTTTCAGGTTAGGTTTGATCCTGAAGATTTCAGCTAAGTTCGTTAATGACCCAAATCTGCCCAACGGTTTTTGTGTTGCAGCCATTTGAAATTTTGATTTTTCAATAACTCGAAAAATCCTATCTGATCGAAATGAAACTAGGAGGGAGGATGAACAGTGTCAAAAAAGAATTCACTATGGAAAAATTCACAAAAAATTTTCTTTAATTTTCATATTTCATCTAAATTTCACTGAAATTTCCAAGTCGCCATTTCGCAATGTGAGCAAGCGCGTAAAAGCTGATGACTTCATGTTAGTGCTTTTCTAGGTTTTTTTCAAATTCAAGTTGAATTTCCGTCAGGATAAGACCGAAACAATAAAATACTGTAATCAATTTTAACCAGCCAAAATCACTGATGCTCTCCAGATTTCGCCGTTTCAGATGATGGTCTATTTTGACACAATAAATTATAGATCGATAGAATGTTAAAGAGAAGAAAAACCTAGTTTGAATACGCCGAGTTCTAGAGAATCCAATATTTCAACATATTTATTCTCTGGAAATCCAAATGTCGACTATTATTATGACTGATGAACTTATCACTGAGAATTTTATTATCTTGAATATACACTATTATGTGATTGTGATAAAATTATCCAGGTTCAAAGATTTTCGTTCATGGTGTAATCTATTATGACTGCACTAGCTATTTATTTATTTTGAAGCATCTTCAATTATTCTGTTTGTTTTGCCAAATCTGTTGAATCACTATTGTTGTCATTAAACAATCATTGATATTGATATAAAAACAATGATATCACTACTGAACTATTCGGATCCCCCCCCCTCTCTCTCCCTTTGAACAGTTTCTCGTAAGCATGCTCCTGTCGTCTTTTTCGTTGCAAATAAAATAAAAATAGATAAAATAATTGAAAAGTATATCTAAGACAGCTACTCCAATTCTATCTAGTACAATTTCGAATATTTTATTTGCAATTTTCATATTCATTTCACATCTATTACCGTGAGGACAAGCACGGAAATGGTATATTATTAGGGTCAAGTGGTGTAAAAACGAGACACTTTTCAAATCTTTCCATTTTTTTAATAAAAGGAGTAGTCCAAACGGTTCAAAAAGTTTTTGTGATATATAATCAAACATGTACAAATTGAAGCAGTTGGTAATTTTTGCAAATTGTTGGAAAATCTGTGACAAAAATTAAAATTGCTTGTCTCGTTTTTAGCCTGAGTTTTGGGTAAAAACGAGACAACGTAGCCAAAAAACGAAACTTGCTTCTTTAACTTGCATTGAATCTATTTAGAAGGTTGGGATAAATTCAAGACACAGGAGGTTAGATGAATAAGTAATTGCGAATATTTTTATTTCTGTATTCTGAAGAATTAACAAAATTTTGGACCCTTATAGATAAGAGTGACATAACACAAATTTGATTCTAATTTACAGAACTATAAAAACTAAAATAAGAATTTTTTTAGCATGAAAGTAATCATAAATAATTCATCAACTTCATTTAATCATTTAACATTATATTTATCCAAATTTATGTTGAATTGGAACTGTTTAGCAGGACGTTGTGATCCTCCTTGAACAGTTGGAGCAGGAAGTTGGCATTCTGTGTCTGTCATGGGTACAGAATATTTTTTTGCGATCTCTGGCTCCAAAAATTTGTTACCGTTGCGTCGAAGATATCTAACATCAACTTTTCCTTTTCCAAGCTGTTCAATTTGTGCCACATAAAAAACAAAGTATTTGACTTAGTTGCAAATCTCACCAAGATGTAGTCACCTTCATTCATTTCTTTGATATCTTCGAAGTCGCTTGTCTATATGTCACTCTCATCGTTTAATTTAAGGCTTTTCAAGTCCTCGTCATCTTCACCCTCAGTCACACTTGATTTTTTTTTTTGCTATCCTTCTTTTCTGGAACATTTTTCTTGTTCTTTTGTTCAATTTAACTTAAAAATTCCGTACATGTTAAAACTTTGCCCTCTATCTTTTTGCTGGCCGCCCAATATGTTAACTCGCCTTTCTCAATCAACTCCGAAGCTTTTTTGATATCTTCTTCTGTGTCCGGTAGTACTTCCTTAACATAGGCCTTTGGCATTTTTACTTCTCACTGTCTCCTTTTTACCCACTGTTGTCTCGTTTTTCGACCACCACTTGTCTCCTTTTTTGTATTTAATACTGATACACCTGGCACATAAACGCGACAAAATTTGTCAATGTTCTAAATTCGTCTTTAATACGAGGCTATTTAATGCTGGGATCCCACTAACGCCGACCGTATCCGACTTCGAGTGTTCGCGCTGTGAGTAAAGTTTCCAGTCGCCGCTGTAAATTTTCAAGGTCACTTTTTGCAGAGTTTACTGGTGCAATTTTTATTACATTGGTTTTAGTTTCTTTCACATTTTTTCAATATGGGAAAACATAACGGAAATATTAAACTTCTTTCATGAGATTTTTTCATTTTGATTGAATGTATTTTATTATGATTTGTACCATTGTCTCTTTTTTACCCGAAGTTTAGCCAGTCTCGTTTTTACACCACTTGACCCTATAAATCTTATGGGAGCGTTCACATAGAGTCTTCAGTATTGCTCCATGAGTATGTTAAGTTTTCCAAAATATCGCAAGTCGAAAGGTTTTCAAGGCAAATCGAACGATAAACATATTCATATTGACTGATAACCATAACTCCAAGCTAGATAAACTGTAGACTTGGACGTTCATTAAGATTTCCTTGAATATTAATTTGGCGTTACCTGATATACATATGGACCACGGCTGAAGCCTTCAAAAATGGTAAGAAGTAAAAAAAAACAATGGTAGGATGAAACTCATTGAAAAAGGAAGAAAATATAACAAAAATGAAAGAAAAAATAATTATTCAGGAGATCTGGGGCCGTGAAGTGAAAGGGACTGAGGTTTTGAGGGTTACACACGGTTTATCTCGATTTCCGAGAAAACTACGAGTCCTATGGAAAAAGTTATACGCCAAAGTTGTAAGTGTCGGGCCATTTCTTTCCGAAAACATTCAATGCGGAATCCATACAGACGCCACTGGCTAAAATAATAAAATTGTTTTAACTTCAGAAAATGTATCTTGATGAAGTGAAACGTGTAGCGAATTTTATAGAAAAATCTTCAATAGCATCATTGTGGTTATAAAAAAAATTTCAAAAAACACTGCCGTGAAGGCAGCAACTTTTGCGCGCATGTTTAATGTAGATGACCACTTCAGCAACGAATTTGAACATGCACGCAAAGGCTGCTGCCTTCACGGCAGTGCTTTTTGAATTTTTTTTCCGATAAATTACTGGATTTCAATTCGATCAAATCTGTATTTTTGGAAATATTGGAAAAATAAAATTTTGAATGGGTAAATCTACGGAATCATTGGGCGGATTTTACCCATTCACGAATTCGACCTTCGTAATTGAGCCCCAAACCTACTCTACAAATATCGAGTTTCTAAGTCGTTTCTTCCGGAAGTTATTGTGTTTACGGTCAGCCTAACGGCCGACTGCGTAAACACAATTCGACCGAATTCGTGAATGGGTAAAATCCACCCAATGATTCCGTAAATATACCCAATCAAAATTTTAATTTTTCCAATATTTCCAAAAATACAGATCAGATCGAATTGAAATCCAGTACTTCATCGAAAAATAACAGTTCGAAGTTTCAAACAGAATTTAATGAGGATGATATGATAAGAAAATCATAGAAATTTGTTTTTTCAAATTGTTCTAATGACACGATTATCACGAAATTTCCCATAAAGTTGTCTTTCAGCATCTTAACCTAGCTGTGAAGTTTTATCAGGACTAAATCAGTATTTCCCGAGTTATACCGAAAAAATCAACGATATCGAAAAGAAAACCTCGAAATTTGACATATTTTTTCCCGATATCTCCAAAACTTATGATCGTATCGAACTGAAATATGGTACACTACTGTGAAATATGAAGCTCAAAGTGTGAGTGGATTTTTTTTTTTGGATATGATGAATGGTTTCCGGAAAAAAAAATTTTTGGAGAAAAATTTCGAAAAATTTTTTTTTCAAATTTACTGATAATATGATCTTGACGAAATTTGGCTCAAAGTTGCGCGTCGTTATACTGCACCTAACTGCCAAGTTTGAATCCAATCGCTCAAGTAGTTTCTGAAATAAAAAATAAATAACTTCAAGTGCCTATAACTCCGAAACTATTCGACCGATTTGGCCCTTAACGATCTTAACCGCGGCATTCTGATGCGCAACCTATCCTGAAAGTTTCAAGTTGCTAGCTTGCTTCTGTCGACAGTTATCGTGTCTACGGCCGGACGGACGGCCGGCCGGTCGGACAGAATCGATTTTGATACCGGATTCGTCATCAGTGAGTCCAACCTAGTCGATTGAGACCATTTTCGGCTCAATCATCCAAAATTACAGACATTTGGACAAAACGATAGCACGCTGTTCCCCTAGAACATGCGCGCAAAAAGATTATTTTTCTGGGGAATTTACCACCCGGTATCTCAAAATTGAGAACTTTTACGACATACGTTTATACGAATTTTTTTTTTCAAATGGCTCCAAGAATCTTCAAGAAACCCATTCCTTCTACATAAATATGAACATTGTGGGAAAATTATTATTCACCTACATAAATATATCAGTACTACTACTGCGGTTTATAAATCGAATATTCATGATGTGATTCATATTGAAATGAATGCAAAATAATTTTATCATATTCAATTAAATCATCAAATTACAACTAACTCAATCTACGAACAATTTTTATCGTTTTGTAGATAACTGTCGGCACTATATATAGTTGGTATAATAATCTGCATGATGAACAAATTCCAATCATTCACGCATAACTTATGTCATTTAGGAAATCTTGAGAATAATTTTTAAATCATTCCTTTATTTATTTCACACATAATATAATTACAGTAGCGCACGTCTAAGCTTGCTGATTCTCCTATAGGAAAATGTTACTCAACCCGGTAATTTCAGGAGACTTCATGAACACGCGTATTTCCATTACCGAACTCTTTTTCCAAGAAAGGATCAAGAGTTTATCATTTGAAAATCGCGCATAAAAAACTTTTTCATTGTTGAGTTGGCATAACTCTCATCTTTGTTCTTTGGTAACTGTGCTTTATTTTGCAAGTTCATCTCCTGTGTGATTTGCTTCTTTTTCAATGAATGAAAACGAAGGAATTGGTTCATGGAGAAGAAAGAGCTCCGGTGAAAAAAAAAAACAGCAAATTGTGCAATCTGATGCAAGTTTGGTGTTCGGGAACTCTGAAAGTATTACATTGTATAAATTGTATTGCCATTTTATACAATGATAAGGCTTATTGTCTTACCGTTCAAGACATAAAACAAATTCGCGTCTATTACTGAAATCGAAGTCTCATATCTTTTCCTTAAATATTTTGCATAAGACAATTATTAAGCAGGTACTCTCATTTCTCAGTCCGATCTTGATTTCCAATCTGATGATTGACCAATCTGTTAAAAAATATTTAGAGTCTTGAAATCTCCATTATATGTAAAACACAACTTAAGTCATTAATATGTGGTGTATATACCGGGTGTCCCACGAATACCGTTCGTTAGAATATTTCTGGGAAGGAATTGAAATTCACGTTTGCAATTTCGGACAAAAGCTTTGACTAGAGAGATGACTCCCTGTAAATTTTTTGGGATTCGTGAGACTTCCGGTTTCACCGTTCTGACTCGTTTAAATGTAAAATTCTTGAATTTCCGATTGAAATTTGATTTTTAACGTGAAATTGCTAAAAAAAAAGAAAATGCCGCTCAAGGTTTTTCATTGAAAAAATGTCGCTTTTAGGATTCCGCGAAAAGTAACAATAATGCTTCTGTCACAATAGTCAGAATTGAAAATCATGATACAGGAGGTCACAAAAGCGTTGTTTAAGTTGGAAATTTCGAGAACGTGAAAACTCAAGTTTTTCAAATGAGAAACCCATTTTTTATGGCCATAATGGAATCTACGTTGAAAAATAATGTAGGTGTGGAAATAACACCAATGCCCTAAAATTCATTTTTTCTGAGATATGCAGTCGCGATTACATTTTTAATATCAATATTCTCAAATATACAAACAAACTGGAAATTAGGTATTTCTATGGGTACAATCTGAAATAAATGTTCAATATGTCCTCCATTCTCTTGGTGACAGTATTTTTTTTCTGAAGGAATAAAATTCGTGGATTGTTTTTCACGAATATCTGAGAAAATATGAATTTTGGCGCATTGGTTTTATTTCCACAACTATATTATTTTTCAACGTAGATTCCATTATGGCTATAAAAAAATGAGGTTCTAATTTGAAAAAATTGAGTTTTCGATATTTCCAACTTCAACAACGCTTTTGTGACTTCCTATATCTTGATTTTCAACTCTGACTATTGTGACATGAGCATTATTACTTCTCGTGGAATCCTAAAAACGACATTTTTTCAATGAAAAACCTTGAAGATATCCATGTTTCAGCAGAGCGCCATTTTCAATTTTTTTTGCAATTTCACTTTGAAAAAGAAATTTCTATCGGAAATTCAAAAAATTGACATTTAAACGAGTCAAAATTTAATAAGGAATCTATTTTCTTACTAAAATTGGGGGCTTCCCATTTGAAAAACGAAAGTTGGTGTCACTTCTGGTGAAACCAGAAGTCTCACGAATCCCAAAAAATTTACAGGGAGTCAACTCTCTAGTCAAAGCTTAAGTCCGAAATTGCAAACTTGAATTTCAATTCCTTCCTAAAACTATTCTAACGAACGGTATTCGTGGGACACCCGGTGTATAGTGTCACTATCAGACGTCTTGTCTTCTGAATTTCCATGTGGAACACCATGTATACACGTCCAAAGGCAACGGTGGGAGAACGGACACCTGTAGAAAACAACGTACATGTTTCAAACGGTTTTGTTTCAATGCGGGGAAACACTAGGAGTCGTTAAAATAATAATATTCTCGTGAAGCAATAAAATTTATCGACGTGTGGTTGTATCTTTTATTCTCAGACGACATGTCACTATCAGCTAAAACAACCTAGACCTTAGAGCTCAATCATGCGGAATATTCAGAAAATTGATATTCACTTGACTCGGGTTATCTGGAAACCAAGCAGCTTTCAACACGACTGGTATCTATATGGGTCTCCGTAATGAAGTATAATCATCTGACTGATTACATGGGCTTAACTTCCTTGACTTTTATTGAAGCTTGAATTAGTGAATACTTATAAATATACATAGAAAATACTAATATGGAAAGCAAAACTAAAAATTTCATGAAAATCGTCCCTTTCAAAATATATTCAAATAGAAGAATCATAGATTCGGTAAATTATTCCATCAGATCCAAATATATAACAGAAAACACCATTTACAAATCGAAAATCATTCAACAACTAGTAGATGCTCGTGACTTTCAGTGACTCTCGAATCTTTCCTCGTCAATGTTTTCAGTTTTGATATTGGTATTGATTTTTTTCCAGAGACGAACAAAACCTTGAACTACCGCCTTCAGGTAGCTATGCAACTGGAATATTTTTCTTGGATAAACTTCATCATCAAGAATCCGAAGCAAAATTTGCCGATTTGGCAAAGGAATTAGATATGACCGTACTGGGATGGCGTTCTGTACCAACCGACAATTCTTCTATAGGAACCGTAGCAAAAAATACTGAACCACTTATGAGGCAGGTAAGGAAAATACACCCAAAAGGCGTTTTGTTTCATCTACGAGAAGCTTACAAAGATCAGTTCCATAATCCACATTAAGACAGACCTTTTTCGAAAAAAATGCCCACGTATGTATTGAACGGTCGCACCCCGTAACTGATTTTGTGCCCTCCGACCAATATTTTTACGTCTAAAGTGCCTTTCGCCCTGCAATAATTCAAATCATCTGGTGACAGCTATTGCACAGAGGCATCAAAATGTCTTCGTGGCTGCACCGGTGTCGAGCATGGATAATTGCAGCTATAGTTTTTCCTATAAACTAAAATGCAGTCATTTTCATGAAAAACCTTCAGATCATCATATTTCAAATATATAATTTCAATATTATATTTTTAAAAAATGTTTGATCACCTAAAACTGAAAAATAAAAATGGGGATTTGCATTTAAAGGGATTTGTCATGAGTGCACGATATGGCAAAGTCGAATTCAGCTTTCTCGGAAAGAAAAGGACGTCAAATGTGTTACTTTGCTTAGGAAAACAGAGATAGCTATACTTCGATCTGGTTAGAGTAGAAGGCAACGACAAAGGAATAGAAAAAGAAGAGCACAGACTGTCATACTGTCATATTACTGACTAACCGCAAACGGAAATTGTTTGGTTATATTGATAAAGAACACGTGTGTACCACAGAGTAGGAATAAATATTTCATTATTCTATAGCAGAAAAAGCTATTCTACTAAACACCGTTGTCACTTCGTGCATGCCTGGCAAATCCCAAATCCCAATTTTGAAACCTGATTTTGAATAATTTCTGAAGGTAGTTTGGGAAAATGATGAATCAAACCCATAATAATTTTGTTCAAATTTGCATTTCCAGTAATAACCCAAATTCAGGAAAAACCCCCATTGTCACCAGGCAATCCAAGAGGTGATTTTGAAAACTTCACCGATTGTATGGATTCTTTGGGATTCTTTGCAAGCGCTGAACGGACATGAAAGTGCGTGAAGTACATGCGAATAAAAATATTGTAATTTTTAGTCAATTATGGCCTATTGTCAATTACAACTGGCAACTATGACTGATTGCCAGTTAATGACTGGTTTAACCAAACAATTATTCATAATTGCCTGTTCAAACTAACAATTATCTGTAATTGCTAGTCTAAATTGGTATTAATCGTCAGTTTCAACTTGCAATTATGGCTAATTACCAATTTATCCATAACGGCCAGCTGACAATTATCTATGATTTCCAGTTTTTAACTGAAAATAAAAGCTAATTACCAGTTCAAACTGACAATTATTCATAATTTCCGGTTGAACGTACAATTAGCTATAACTGCCAGCGCTCGTTCAAACTGACAGTCATAAATAATTGTCATTCTAAACATGCCAGTTTGAACTGACAATGATCCATAATTTCCAGTTCAAACGAACTGTTATCCACCATTGTCATTTTTAATTAGCAATTATATATAATTGTCAGTTCGAACTGACGATTATACTTTTTAGCCAGTTAAACTATCCATTATAATATTTTGATTTAAGTAATGTGATTGAAGAGAAATTATCACATATTCATTCACTATATTCACTTTGTTTCCCATCTTCCACTGACAAAAAAGTGTATTCTTCGTCAAAGTTCGTTGAGGATTTGGTCCCCTATAATTTTCGCATGATTTTTCCAAGAACTTAAAATGATTTTGGACTAATTTCACTATATCCTGCAACCACAGTTAATTTCACGACAATAAACTCCAAAATGACATGAAACTACCTGGAAACTACCATTACCTTTTGTTCTTCATGGAAATACAAACGTTTTATACGGTCATCTATGGAATGGAAACCATTTCAAGGATTCCCTCACCAATAAACATGATTTCAGGTATTCGTTGCCCCTATCCATGAGACCAAGTCTGAAGAACTCGATAGAAATATTTTCATGCTACGCAAAAGAGCCAGTCACCAAATACCTGGTCCTGGAAAGAGATTCTACATATGCTCCCTCAGCAGAAGAACTATCGTCTATAAGGGCCAGTTCACCTCCGACCAACTTTGGTCTTATTTTTCTGACTTAGCAGATCCCTTGTACACAGCTTACTTGGCTCTTGTTCATACCAGGTTTTCAACCAATACTTTTCCGAGTTGGGAAAGGGCCCATCCTCTGAGGTAAAAAAGTAATTTCATCGATAATATTATTTTGATTGATATAGCTATGTTCCAGGATGATAGCACATAACGGGGAAATCAATACATTGAGAGGGAATGTGAATTTTATGAAAGCAAGAGAGGGTGTGATGTCAAATAAGGAATATGGGGATAAACTTAAATCACTCTATCCAGTAGTGGAACCAAATTTATCGGACAGTGGATCAGCTGATTGTGTCCTGGAATTTTTAGTCCATGCTGGAAGCAGAACTCTACCAGAAGTAAGTTTTTCTATTACATTCACTGCTTGAGGTATCAGAGGTATATCTTCTATGGAAGAATCATAACAATTTTCTTCTGTAGGCAACGATATCGATGCTATTTGTTTATTATGGGGAATCATTCAAAATGAGATTTCGCATTTTGCCACTAATATTTGAAATTCCAAACTCAAACATTTTTCGAACTAAATATACATAGACATATATGAATAAAAATGTTTCATTCGTTCAATAAAATTAATGAGAGTGGGTGAGACGATAATTGGATACCAGCTAATCTCGAGTTTTAACACCCCAACGAAATTTCAAGTTTTTGGGTGAAATAAATAGATGAAACTCAAATATTTCGGATTATTTAGAAAAATCCTTCAATAGACTTGAAAGGAAATCGATCCCAGCACATTCGCCATTTCGCAACCCCAAAGAAATTTCGTTCGTTCTAGTAGACTCATTCCCTTCACTTGTATATAAGGATTGAAGTAGACTGAGCCTGATCTCAAGATTCACTGAATTTTCAAATTCTCCGAGTTTCTTGAAAAAAATCCCAAAATCGAACGACTTGAAAATCGATCCTTGTGCCTTCGCCATTTTGGAACACGCAAAAATGTAATTCATATAAATCTTATATTGGGTTTGTTTTGGTTCCGAATTCAGAGCTGATCGGGATGGTTCGAGTATGCGCAATTGCGCATTTGAGTCTTTAAAATCGCAATCACGCACACTAGAACCGTCCCGAACAGTCCTGAATTGGTTCTGGAGTCGGAACCAAAACAGAGCTATTGGGTTGAATCGATGGCCTAATCGAACGGGGTGTCGTATCGAGAATTAAAAAAATAATGAAAATAATTCTGAAATTGATAGATTCTGGTACAGGGATCTTCCAATCGAAAATTCTCAGGATCTACAGTAATCAGGAAATCCTACGAAATAGCGCTAAAATTAATGTTTTGAAAATTTTTTTCTTCCTCGGTTCAGGGACTCGACTTTTTTTAGTAGGTGCATCTTATAACAGATTTTGCAATTTCTCAACTGCGTTTCAATTCTATTTTATATCATTCGTCTGTGGGATACCCATGATTGAAAAAAAATATTCTGTTCGAAGTGTTCATTTCGATAAAAAAATCTATCTGGTCCTTCTAGAGACTTATTTGAAATAAGATAATTTAGCGCTTTTTTTGAGGATTGCATGGTGATAACTGCACAAGTTTTTTTTTAACAATTTTGGTCCGAAAGATCTAAAAACAAAATCGAAGATCTTCCACATGCTTCTTTTTTATTTCTATTCGACAGTTTCACCAAAAAATGCTATAAAATCCTCGGAAATCTTTATTACCCTTGCATTTGTCCATTAGTAGTCTCTGTATAAGTACTCATCTTCGTGAAGATAGCTTTTTGAATCAAAATTAGAAAAGAAATGAATGATCATGGTTCCGAACTCATGCCTAGTCAGTATAATCACATTCTTTAGTTTTATTATAGATCCTTGAAGATTCTCATTTCGAAAATTATTTTAATAGGCTGTGATGACAATGGTACCTGAAGCTTGGCAGAATGACCCGACTATGTCCGAAGATAAGAAAAACTATTACCATTGGGCAGCTTGTACGATGGAGCCATGGGACGGGCCAGCGTTGATTTCTTTCACTGATGGCCGATATATTGGTGCAATTTTAGATAGGAATGGACTCCGTCCTTCGAGGTTTTATGTGACCAAGGATAATACCCTTATTATGGCCAGTGAGGTGAGTTGAAAGTATGTTTTTTGTAGTATATCGAATTTTAGTGTCCTCAGAAACATACCGCTATGATCGTTAATTCCATTTTAAATTTTAATTCATGTGCTGTTCATGAAACGTCAATAGTGTAGTTATTTTAAGTGTATAGTCATAGTTAAGCATAACATAAAATGATAATTGACATATAATCCGATTTTGATATTACATAAAATATTTCACACAAGGAGAATGCTCATTATAATTCTACTTCCTCACAATTGGCAGGTTGGTGTATATGATGTTGACCCTGCAGACGTTGTGTTGAAGAGTCGACTGAAACCTGGTAGAATGTTACTCGTAGATACTACGGAAAAAATGGTTATACAGGATGTAGAATTGAAGAAGAAGATAGCCCAATCTAGACCGCATGGGGAATGGTTGAAAGAACAGGTATGATCGAAGATTCGCGTTCATTCGACATTCATTCAAAATCAATATTCAAGATGTCCGATGGTAGAATAAAAATAATAATATCAACTGTAAACCCAAAAAAGATAAAAAACAATTATCAGGTGATGTTAACCATTCATCATGTGGTTCTTGCCTAAGATCTCATTACACAAACAGGTCGATTTTTCAATATTAGAATCGAAGTACATAAGAGATCTTTTCTCAATAATAAACTAGATTTCAGTTATCTAGAACGCTTAATAATGGAAAAGCATGGTTTTGATGAGCATGGTTTTTATGAGCATACAAAGTTCCACATAGGAAAAAAATAAAGACCTTTAGCTGATTCTTATCAGAAAGTTTGGAAATCAATCGTTTAGGAATACTGGAAATTTTCTCAACGACCAGGCCGATTGAAATAGATAACCCCTGTTAAATTTTGTGAAAATACATTATTTTATTGTCGACTGACTCTGATTTTTTGAAGAAAATTACATCGATAGGAAATTGATTATTTCATCACTAATATTTCACCAGCAATGTGGTTTTCACATCTCAATTCTACCAAAAATTTAGAAGTTCTTGGGGTAATATTTTCAATGAACGAATATCTACTCATCTGAAATTTTTCTGATCCAATAACAAAGTATTTACGGCGCCACCGGACACTTGTACGACAGAATATTTTCATATTTTACTAATCCCGTTATCTCTTTTCATGATTTCCGTGACAATCCAGATGGTAAGTTGAAAAAAGTTAAACTGAGAAGTGATTTTTTAGAGATGAAAAATAACTTTAATAAGTTAGAATTAGCCGCTTTAAATGCTGTCGTGCTAATATTTATTCTTTGTATTTTTTTAATTATGAAAAAAATCTGAAACAGAATATTTTCATTGTGTGGCATCCATTCCTCATTCCAGCTAAGCATTTATAGTGTTCTCATTCAGTTTATGTGAATGGAAGAGCACTTATTGAATCCATTTTTTCAGATTTCCATGGATGAACTACGACAAGCACATTTGGATAGTGGCCATGCAGCTAAACCTAAGTATGAACCCAGTGGGTTAACAGATAAACGTCTGCCGTTGTATGGATATTCAACAGAAACTATTCATCTGTTGTTACTTCCAATGATTAATAACAAGTAGGTAGTATTTTTGTTGCCTCTAGTCCTAGTACGAAAAATTTGATTTATTTTGAGAACTGTAATAGCTTCATAGTGCCCGGTTGCCTATGAGAATTCATATGTTGTAGATATAATGTTTTATTTTATTTATTTTTATTTAATGTCAACGGACCAATGACCATATCAAAGATCCTGTTTTACAAATTTAAACAAAAAAGAAAAACTACAGCATAATAATACAAAGATAATAATATAAAACGAAACACAGTTTCATGTGAATATGAAAAATACAAAAATATACAAACTGAGAATCAGCAAAATAGGTTTCCATTAGAAATAACGATTAACAATTGGCTTCAGCTCTTTCTTGATTATGAATGGCTGAGCTATAAATATAATTTCTATGAGTTCCACGCTCAATAAGTTGTCTAACACATCTAAGCTCATAAGGGACCTCCCTCTTAGCCAAAAGTTCAAGAAGATCTTTGCAACTTTCATAACCCATTAGTGCTTTCTTAATAAAATAGACATCATTATATATATGAAGGGATTTAATAGATTCCAAGTTTACAGATAAAGCAAACTGAGAGTAGTCATGCTCAGTATAAGAAAATCTATTGCCCATTTTAGATGCAAGGAATCTGAAAGATCTATGCTGAACCTGAAATTTACTCCTGAATGTATCCCCAGTCGTCAATCTGGTGGTAATGATGCAACCTCTTACTCCCTATCTATTTATTTCAACTTTACAATTAAAAATTACTATTTACAAACACAAAATTAGGTACAGTGAATCTGAGATCCGGGATTCGAAGAAGCACTTATCTTAATAGTAAAGAATCCGACGGTATGATCCTCCAAAATGCAGGTATTATGCAGGTAGTCCAGTTTCAAGAGATTCCATCCGGAATAAAGTCCAGAATTAAAATATTCCAGTAATAATCAGCTTCGGTATAAAGGTATTCCAGTCACAATCAAGTCCAGTATTAAGATAATCCAGTAATGATTGCCTCTAGTACTAAGATGATCCAGTTAAACTCTGGGTCCGGTAGTAGGATATTCAAATGGGCATTAGTCCCAGTAAAAAGATAATCCAGCAGTCGATAGCTCGGTGAAAAGATGGTTCAGTGGGCGATAGCCCTGGTACAAAGATGATTCAGTGGGCGATAGCCCCGGTACAAAGATGATGCAGTAGGCTGTAGCCCCGGTACAAAGATGATTCAGTAGGCGGTAGCCCCGGTACAAAGGTGATTCAGTGGGCGATAGCCCCGGTAGAAAGACTGCAAATTTAAAAACTATAAGATAGTGCTTGTAACACGTGATCTCATTCCCAGCGACTCTAGACGTTATTGAAACAATTTACAAGTTAATAAATATGAGATGAAATATCTAGAACTCAGGAATAAGAGCACGTTATTCGATAATAAGAATGGGACAAGAAATCAAATGCACAATATCATACAAAGGAAAATGTTAAGCTGTGTAACCTGCATGGAATGAAATAAATCAGAAATCACAATTTGGCATTCACAAAAGCAAAAAAATATTGGTCGGGATATACGTAGTACTTACCGCCTTTTGAATAGACGTCTTATAAGAAACAATAAAACTTCAAAATTCCACGATGTTAATTGATTACGAAGTTCATTAATTCGCTAAACTCAAGCAAGGTGTTGAATCTTCAACTTCCTACGCAGCAAAAGAAAGAACTTTCCATCGGCTAGACCGAATTGGAAGGGTCGCGCATGCGAAACACACACTCAACCGTCAAAGCGACGAGCGCTCTTTAGCGACCGATCATATAATTTCAGTAAGGCGTTTTTTCTTGCGATCGGAATTGAAATTATTAGTATGACGTATTTTCGCGATGGAAACTGAAATCGACAGTGGAGCGTTTTGTAGCGTTACAAACCGATTCCAAAATCGGAATGTTAGTTAACTTAGATGGAGACCATATAATTGAGCCATAAAGCATAATTGGTCTGACTAGCGTCTTATACAAATGTATAATTGATTCATGAGACATGAACTCCTTCGTAGACCTAATAATAAAACCTAGAGACCTATAGGCCTTAGAAATAGTGGCATTAAGGTGCAAGTCAAATTCAAAATTACTTTGGTGAATTAAACCTAGATCCTTAATATTGCAAACATTCTCAAGAATTTGACCATTAATAGAGTAATTGAAAATAAGTTCCTTATTCTTACTTCTAACAGTAGCTGAAACTTTACATTTGGCACAATTTAACTTCATTTGGTTAATACATGATCAATTCTAGATCAGGTCCAAATCTTTTTGCAACCTAATCTGGTAGTAGAAGCACCTTACTCTGTTGAAAATTTGTATGTCATCAGCAAAGATCAGGACAATATCAAAATTAAGCGAATCACACACTTCATTGATGAACAAGATGAACAGCAATGGTCCCAGGTGAGAACCCTAAGGCACACCCGATGTTGCAATGAACGGATCAGACAAACTCCCTCTAATGCGCACCCGAAGTTCACGTTTCGCAAGATAGGAAAACATCCATTTTAAAGTACCACCGATCAGGCCAAACTTGGATAATTTAAATATGAGAAGATTATGATTGACTGAATCAAAGGCCTTTGCGAAATCCAAATAAACAGTATCCACCTGTTTACCAAATCCATATTCTCTTTCAGGAAGGAGGCGCTTGGAAGTATGGGCAACGATGTCCCATTAGCTTGTCTATCAAACTTCGCACCTTTAACCTATGAATACTTCAAACAACTCTTCGCACAGGTGACAAACCCTCCCATAGATCCTTTCAGAGAAAAGGTGGTTATGTCTCTTCAATGTCCAATTGGCCCCGAGTCGAATATTTTAGAACCTAGCGCTAAACAAGTTCACAGGTAATACACTCGAATCATGAAATAAAATTTAGAGTAACGACAATGTTTGTTCAAGGTTATGGCTGAAACAACCAGTAATATCTATAGCTGATATCGATTTACTGGTCAATACCAAACACCGTTCGTGGTCATCACACGTTATCGATATAACATTTCCTGCAAAAGAAGGTACTTCTGGATACCTTAAAAAACTGCAGGATATATGCGATGAGGCTGATGTAGCTAGCCGGTCGAACGAAATCATTGTTCTCTCGGACAGAAAAGGAGGGGTTGATAGAGTTCCGATTAGCAGCTTAGCAGCATTAGGTGAATATCAATCATACTATTTGAGGATATACCATCTTGTGTATTTACTTTCCCACGTTTTGATATACACATCGAAATAGTCTGGGGGGCAGCGCGAAATTAACGGAAAATACTGATTTGTTACGAAGATTGAAAGAAAATTTTCATGATAACAATAATACATCTTCAATTTTATTATAACATGTACCTGACTCAAAAATAAGAAATCAATGAAAAATAACGTGTAAAATTACATCACTCTAAAAGAGAAGTAAAGAATATTCATTTGTTGAAATTTTAATAAACAAGCTCTATGACAATAAACGTCGTCGATAAAGTGTTGGACCATCGTCGATAAGGTGTTGGACTACCGTGACTGTTCACGAAAGCCGCACAACTCTTGGACAAGATCATTATCAGGTTTTCAATCTGATTTTGATTAATTTGTTGCAACTGTTCTCTCATGCAATTCAACAGTTTATCTCGCCTTTTAAAGACTTCAACAAGATTCAAAACATGCTTTGATATATTTCCAATAGGTGTTCAATGGGATTTAGGTCAGGAGATTGGGCTGGCTACTGCAAAACCTCTATTTCCTGTAAACGTAAAAAACTAGTGACCGTGTGCGCTATTTGGGGAAGTGCATTATTGTCCATGAAAATAAAGTTTTCACTGAAATCGGCAGAATATGGCACAATTACAGGTTGATGCAACCTTCTACGGAATCGTGATTAGTTCTTTGTTTTATTGCAATGCCACCCCAAACCATCACTGTTGGTATGTATCCACCTCGTGTTGAATACTCCTCTCCATTCTTGTTCAACCCAGTGGAGGTGAAAGACCAGGAACTCTGAGGGGACGTTTTCTACAAAAACGTGTTCTTCATCTTGAAAATGACATGGAAGATTGGAAAGTCCACATTCCTTTCCTCAGTTACATTTTCATTGAGAACATAATAAGCAGGGTTCTCCTAGACTTTATAGTTGAAAACATTTCGTATAAGTTGATACATGATGGTTGTCAGAGCAAATTTTTGATGAATCAAGTGAAACGGGTAACGCCAATATTATTATTTCATGCAGAAGTCTTAAAGAAATACGTATATGCTTGTGGTGTTCCGAAATCTGAAATATCTGGTTAGATTCCTAGAATTCTTTCAGTTAACGTACATACCAAATGTCACAGAAATCAAGTTAACTCCCAAAAAAGTATCAATTTTTTAAGATATTGAACTTAAATTTTAGACATTGATACAAGAGATTGTTTTCCATCGACTGAGGTAAACAAGAGTTTCGGTTTAAACGGAAATGGAAGTAATTGGCGATATGAACTTTTGCATTTTCGAATGATACGATGAATTTTGATAGGAATGCCGTCGAAAGAAAACTATCATGAAGGAAATGTCCAAAATTGCAGAGCTAAATCTTGAGAATTGAAGATATTTTGGGGTTGAATAAGGTTCCTGTGCCACCGAGTATATCTTGCGCCATAATGATTCTTTCATGAAATGTTAACTTGTCTTATTTTATGGACCAACGTGAATGATAAAATTAAGCATTCCGTCTGGTTCACCATACATAAACATGCCAAACCAGCTCGTTTGAAATAGTGAACCTACAACTTGCACAAGCTCTCGAGGGTTTCCTAGAGAAACTTCAGATAACCAGTCGATACCAATACTGTGATATTCTTTGGTTCTTTTTGATCTCAGGGATAACTTAGTCAATACTCTATTTGATGGAAGGACACTGTATTTCTCGATTGGCTTTATGCTATCCATATTGAGTGAAAAAGGTCACAATTTCAAGTTATGCGTTTTTCCTAGGTGCTGTCCATCACCACTTGATAGAAACGCGTTCCAGAATGAAAGTTGCATTAGTAGTGGAAACAGCTGAAGCAAGGGAAGTTCATCATATATGTGTAATGTTGGGATATGGCGCAGACGCAATTTGTCCTTACTTGGCGCTCGAATTAGCCTCAAGCCTGCGCGATCAAGGTATCCTCGACACTTCTCTATCAGACGAAGCAATTTATCAAAATTACTCACAAGCAATGCAAACCGGCATCAGCAAAGTTATGGCCAAAATGGGTATCTCAACTTTACAATCTTACAAGGGAGCCCAAATTTTCGAAGCAGTTGGTTTGGCCGAAGACGTCATCGATAAGTGCTTCAAAGGTACATTTAGGGCATATTTCCTCTTCGTTTACGTGTTATTGTTTCAGATTTAGAAACTGCAGTATACACTAATGTTTGAAAAATGTTTAACGAACGAGTGTATGCCGCAATATGCTTAGTGCCCAATTAGTTGCTCTGGAAATAGCGCGTAAGTATGAAATTGCGAAAAATAAATTTATAATTATTTCAACCAAGCCAATCATCATATGAAATCAAAATTGAAATTTAGAAATAAGAGAAATTCTTCATTGTGAGTGATGATTTCATCAATCAATATTCGTATTCTTTAAAGGTACTCCATCTAGGATAGGAGGAGTCAATTTGGAAATGATGGCACAAGAAGCTATAAATAGGCATCAAAATGCTTACGGCAATCAAGTGGATGCTTTGGTACTCAGAGATGCTGGAAATTATCATTGGAGAGCAGGAGGGGAGAAGCATCTTAATGAACCTGCTAGCATTGCAGCTCTTCAGGTGAATTGATAGGATATTTCTTTTGTGAAAAGTCGATCATAATAAAATCCGTAGTGCAATTTCGTAGGCACATATGTTATTCAAAACGAAAGTTCACTAGGAATTCATACCATAGTTACGAAACAAAATTTACGAGTATTTAAGCCTTTATTTATGTTTAGGAATCGGCTATAAACAATAACAAGTCCGCATATGAAAAATTCAGAGAATCTACCATGGAATCTGTTAGAAATACTATGCTGAGAGGTCGCTTGGAGTTACGAACGCAAACTGAACCTCTACCTCTCGACGAAGTTGAACCTGCTTGTGAAATAGTGAAAAGGTTTGCCACAGGAGCTATGAGTTTTGGTTCTATCAGCTTAGAAGCTCATCAGACCCTAGCCATGGCTATGAACAAGGTGAGTAGCAGTCAATATGGTATCTGGTCTATTTAAAGGATGTATTGATGTCTAGGTTGGGGGGAAAAGTAATACAGGCGAAGGTGGCGAAGATCCAGAAAGATATCTCGATTCATCTAGAAGATCTGCCATCAAACAAGTGGCTTCAGGAAGGTTTGGTGTAACTTCTTCATACTTGGCACATGCGGATGATTTGCAAATTAAAATGGCGCAGGGTGCCAAGCCAGGTGAAGGAGGTGAATTGCCCGGGTAAGAAAATTTATAACTGAAATTGATTATTATTCAGTCTCCATCAGTTCGTCATTATTGAATTTTTCCAGATATAAAGTGTCGGTTGATATAGCCAAAACTAGGCATTCAGTACCTGGAGTTGGTCTTATTTCTCCCCCACCACATCATGACATTTATTCTATTGAAGACTTGGCTGAATTAATTTATGATCTGAAATGTGCTAATCCATCTGCTCGTATATCGGTCAAGTTAGTGTCTGAAGTTGGAGTAGGTGTTGTAGCTTCTGGGGTATGTATTTCAAATATTTAAAATCCAATTGTGTTGTAATGAAAGAGATAGACTATTATGAGATTTGCAATAAGCCAGATCCTAGATCGAAAGATTCTAGGTACCACAAGCGCATGCCTGTGGAAAAAAGTATGAAACATCTCAAAATGTTCTGCTTCCATGGTTATCATTAAATAGCAGTTTAAACAAAAAAATCTATCAGATAAACTAAATAAGGATATTTTAAAGGTTGCGAAAGGTAAGGCGGAGCACATAGTAGTGTCTGGACATGATGGTGGTACTGGTGCCAGCTCGTGGACTGGAATCAAATCAGCTGGTCTCCCTTGGGAATTAGGAATAGCTGAAACACATCAAGTTCTTGTACTGAATAATCTCAGATCGAGGATTGTGCTGCAGGCTGATGGTCAGATAAGAACAGGTAAGAACATGATTTTCAATGACTTAAGTTCATTCTTCGGAATGTACTATCAGGTATTTCAATTAATCTAAAAGCATTTCTATTCCAGGTTTTGATGTTGTTGTGGCAGCAATACTGGGTGCTGATGAAATAGGCTTCAGTACTGCTCCTCTTATCGTTATGGGATGTACAATGATGCGTAAATGTCACTTGAATACTTGTCCTGTTGGAATCGCGACTCAAGATCCTGTTCTCAGGAAAAAGTTCACGGGACAACCTGAACATGTCATAAACTATATGTTCATGCTGGCCGAAGAAGTCAGGCAACATATGGCTAACCTAGGTGTAAGTAATCTTTTTCACTACGTAACATTGTCAGTCACATATCTTCAAATTATTGAGCACACGAAAATATTGCTGTATTAGTCTTCAATCCTTGTTATGTTAGCTGATTGTTGGATATCATGATGCTACCTTGATTATATTGGAGCAATTTTATCTTGAATAACCGTACATGGCGTCCATAATCTGAGTTGTTTTGGCAGTTTGACATATATCTTCATATTTGTTTATTAGGTCCGTTCATTCCAAGAACTCATAGGTCGAACAGACCTCCTCAAAGTGTCCGAAAGCGGCTCTGCAAAATCCAGAATGCTCAATTTGAATTTGATATTGCAAAATGCCAGTCACATGCGTCCAGGTGTAAATATAAAGGGTGGTTCTGTAGCTCAAGACTTCCAACTGGAGAACAGATTAGATAACAAATTGATCGAGATGGCCAGGCCGCTATTAGAGGGCAAGCAGAATGCTGTTAACATAGAAATGAAGATAAACAACGAATGTCGAGCTTTCGCATCGACATTATCTTACGAAATTTCGAAGTAAGTTCACTTGCAAAGAGTGTTTATAGGATAATTTTTCATAACGATTAGAATTTTTTCCATTTTTCAGACAATACAACGAAGACGGGCTACCGGAAGGTAAACATATTTCTATAAAACTGACAGGATCAGCTGGACAAAGTTTTGGCGCATTCCTCGCCAGAGGTATTACGATTACTTTGGAGGGTGACGCGAATGATTATGTTGGTGAGTTAATTTTTAAGCAGTTATTTACTTGGGTAAACCCGCAAGATTTCCCTTCGCGAAGATATAAGTGAGATATTCACATCATTGTACGCAGTGTGAGTTCCTGAACAAAAAATATGAAGCCCAACATAGGCGGTCTCTCTTTGTTTGGAAGATATGGGCTCCCAAAGTTCCAAATTGTTGCATTTTCAGATCCTTTTTTCTGCCATAAAAATGATCTCTCACTTCTCAAATCTAGTTCATAAATCATCTTTGAACCTTCAACCAACGAATAGAGACACTTTCTTTCAAGAATATTCATTATTTAAAGAAAGAAAAGTGAAAATATTAGACAACAACTTAACCTATATTTCTACGAAATACTTCTCAATGTTAAAGCGGAGCTTGGCAACAGCGTCTTTTCATCGCTGTCACTGAAAAAGAGGTGGTTATCCTAACATCAAAACAAAATCATTGAGAATATTTGTTTAAGGTTTCACTCTCAATATTTTCGTTTGAACTTTCTTTCCATCCCCTTCAAAATAGGGAGGTTGTTATATCTACTTCGTTTTTTGTTGTGTCTTCGAGATGGTCCCAGTTTGGAATGAGATTCAGGGTATTCCAATAAAATGCTTTATATAATAACCTCGATTTCATTGGAAATCTGGGAAGGGCGCGACCTATCACATATGAAAAAATGTACGTTGAAATATATGTCAGGGTGTATTCTCATTCCATTACTATGTGTTTCAACCTTGTAGATTTCATTAGAAACGAATTCTCCTATTGGAAGATTTAGTATCGCAGTAAACAGTATGAACATATTTCATTTTTCTCGCCAGCAATAATCTCATTCACGAATACGCACGATGGCACGATTCCGACCGATGAAATTTGCGCCATTGCCAAACTTCACTTTTAGTCTGAGTCGAAATCAGAAGTAATAGAGGTTGAGTGGTTGTCCAGTAATTTCATTAAGTATTGATATTCTTGAAAAAAAGTGTTGCTTATTGTTGGTTTAAGGTTCAAAGGTGGTTTGTGAACTATACAAATGAAGTGAGAGATCGTTTTTATGGTGGAAAAAGGAACCTGAAAACGACTCATTTTGGAACTTTGGGGGCTCATATCTTCCAAATTAAGGGAGATCGCCTGTTCGATTTCACACTTTTATTCAGATAATCACACTGCGTACAATGATGTGAAAATCTTTTTAGTATCTCGGCGACGGGAAATCTTGCGGGTTTACCGTAATATACTTATTTACAAACTTACTTCCTCATAAACCATTGGATGTAGAAGCATCGTTTTCTTAGACAATGGTCGAAGAATATTTTTCGACATTTCACATCAATGAGAAGTGTAAGAAAAGGTTAAAAAAATTCCAAAGAAAATAGGTGACTTGAGAATCTAGATTGCAAATTTCTGTTCTGGAGAAATTGATAGCTGAGATTTTGCGCACTTTTTTTAATGATTTTCATGTAGTTAGATATGACCTTTCCTAATTTACTGTTTCTGTATACTCAAATGCATAATTATATAATTGATTTTTTTTCAGGAAAAGGATTGTCTGGTGGTACAATCGTTATCTACCCACCGAAAGTATCTCCTTTTGAATCCCATCTCAATGTTATAGTTGGAAATGTTTGTCTGTATGGTGCAACATCTGGAAGGGCTTACTTCAGAGGAATAGCTTCCGAAAGATTTGCTGTGAGGAACTCTGGAGCAATTGCAGTAGTAGAAGGCGTAGGAGATCATGGTTGTGAATATATGACCGGAGGATTTATCCTCATTCTAGGTAAATTGAATTTGGGAATTCATCGTATTGGTGATGACCAGAAATATATTTGGATACCTGAAATGAGCTTGGAAGGCGAAGAACTGTCCTCCTAGCAATCAACCTTGACATTTGTCTTCTACCAGCATCTCCCTTTCCAGCTACTTTATCATATATATCATGTATATTTTCTTCATTGACGTTTGATTCTTTCATTCTTTTTCGTGTCTCAGTTTCAAATTGTCTTGATCCTAAACTAGCGTAATACTCTCCTGGGTGTCTAGAGATACACCCCTTATTGTTGTTTTGTCGTCATGGTCATGAAAAGACTAATGGAAAAGATTTCGACCTGCACCAGCATGTTGAATACTTTTTGCGCGCATGTTCTAGGGGAACAGCGTGCTATCGTTTTGTCCAAATGTCTGTAATTTTGGATGATTGAGCCGAAAATGGTCTCAATCGACTAGGTTGGACTCACTGATGACGAATCCGGTGTCAAAATTGATTCTGTCCGGCCGGCCGTCCGTAGACACGATAACTGTCGACAAAAGTAAGCTAGCTACTTGAAACTTTCAAGATAGGTTGCGCATCAAAATGCCGCGATTAAGTTCGTTAATGAGCCAAATCGGTCGGATAGTTTCGGAGTTATAGGCACTTGAAGTTTTTAAGTTATTTATTTTTTATTTCAGAAACTACTCAAGCGATTGGATTCAAACTTGGCAGTTTGGTGGAGTATAACGACGCGCAACATTGAGCCAAATTTCGTCAAGATCATATTGTCAGTAAATTTAAAAAAAAAATTTTTTCGAAATTTTTTTACAAAAAAATTTTTTTTTCGGAAACCATTCATCATATCAAAAAAAAATTATACTCGCACTTTGACCTTCTAATTTCACAGCAGTGTACTAAATTTCAGTACGATACGATCATAAGTTTTGGAGATATCGGGAAAAAATATGTCAAATTTCGAGGTTTTCTTCTCGATATCGTTGATTTTTTTGGTATTACTCGAGAAATACTGATTCAGTCCTGATTAAACTTCACAGCTAGTTTTAAGATGCTGAAAGACAACTTTATGCAAAATTTCGTGATAATCGTGTTATTAGAACAATTTGAAAAAAAAAATTTCTATGATTTTCTCATAATATCATCCTCATTAAATTCTGTATGAAACATCGAACTGTTATTTTCGATGAAGTACTGGATTTCAATTCGATCTGATCTGTATTTTTGGAAATATTGGAAAAATAAAATTTTGATTGGATATATCTACGGAATCATTGGGTGGATTTTACCCATTCACGAATTCGGCCTTCGTAATTAAGGTCCAAACCTTCTCTACAAATATCGAGTTTTTAAGTTGTTTCTTTCGGAAGTTATTGGGTTTACGCAGTCGGCCGTTAGGCTGACCGTAAACACAATAACTTCCGGAAGAAACAACTTAAAAACTCGATATTTGTAGAGTAGGTTTGGGGCTTAATTACGAAGGTCGAATTCGTGAATGGGTAAAATCCACCCAATGATTCCGTAGATATACCCAATCAAAATTTTATTTTTCCAATTTCAAAAAGCACTGCCGTGAAGGCAGCAGCTTTTGCGCGCACGTTCAAATTCGTTGCTGAAGCGGTCATCTACATTGAACATGCGCGCAAAAGTTGCTGCCTTCACGGCAGTGCTTTTTTCATTTTGTTTTTCGTCCAACATTGGTTTAATATTCTCTGGGAATTCCTGAGAAGGCAGAGATTTCATTTGAAGTTTGTTTCCTAGAAGAAATCAAAAGTCCGTAGTGTCCAAAAAATTCAAAATGTTTGGACCGTCGAGAATAAATAATATTCTACATATTATCATTGTATAAAAAGTATAAATCTCTCAGAAACAACTTAAACAAATTGAATTCTAGGATTAACTGGGAGAAATTTCGCTGCTGGTATGTCTGGAGGTATAGCGTATGTTTGGGATGTAGACGGTAAATTCTCTACTAGATGTAACCCAGAAATGGTTGAACTTTGCAAGTTAGAAGACAAAGAAGACGTTTCATTTGTGAAAATCTTATTGAATGAATTCAAAGAGTTAACTGGCAGTATAGTTGCTGAGCAGTTATTGGATGATATCGACAATAAATTGAAGGAATTTGTGAAAGTATTTCCATATGAGTATCAGAGGGCTCTCAGGCAGAAAATGGTAGAGGCTCAACTCACAAATGGACTAAATCATGAACCTAAAGTACTCGATATTGAAGATGTGGTAGCTGATCCTAAAAAGGAAAATGTTCTGGATAAAATGAGAGGTAGGAAGAGTTCCTTTATCTCATCCAAGATCTTCATACTGTTTCATATTATTTGTTGCCATCTCGATAAACTTCAATGTTTTCAACAGGTTTCATGAAGTATCCCAGGGAAACCAGTATATATCGCCCAGCAGATAAACGTATGAAGGATTGGGATGAAATTTACAACTTTCAACATGTTAGAAAAGGTCTTCGAGTCCAAGCAGCTAGGTGTATGGAATGTGGTGTGCCTTTTTGCCAATCCAATTCCCATGGGTGCCCACTTGGTAATATTATTCCCAAGTGGAACCTGCTAGTTTATCAAAACCAATGGCGACAAGCGTTAAATCAACTTCAACAAACGAACAATTTCCCAGAGTTCACAGGGAGGGTTTGCCCAGCACCTTGTGAAGCAGCATGCGTTTTGGGTATCTCTGAGCCAGCTGTAACTATAAAAAATATTGAATGTTCTATTATCGACCATGCCTTCGAAAATGGATGGATTACACCCCAGATACCTCAAGTTAGGACAGATAAAAAAGTAGCAATCGTTGGTTCCGGTCAGTGAAATAATGAAATATGAAAAAATGTTGTTGATAACGAAGAATAATTGTTTGCAGGTCCAGCTGGACTTGCTTGTGCCCACCAATTGAACAAAGTGGGTCACAACGTAACAGTTTTTGAAAGGAATGACAGAGTGGGAGGTTTACTTCAGTATGGTATTCCCACCATGAAACTGAGCAAAGCAGTGGTGGAACGGAGAGTAGACTTACTCACCGCTGAGGGAATTGTGTTCAAAACTAATGTGAACATTGGAAAAGATATATCAGCAAATGATTTGAGTAAAGAGTACGATGCAGTTGTTTTATGTACTGGAGCTACGTGGCCTAGAGATATACCATTACCAGGTAATATTCATTTGGAAATAAGTCTTGGTTGTGTTCGAAATTCTAGTATAAAACCCATTGAGTGTTTTTTAGGTAGGCAGCTGGGAGGTATTCATTTCGCTATGGAGTTCTTGGAGAGTTGGCAGAAGAAACAGCTAGGAGCAAATCATGATGGACCCCTAGCCAAGGACAAGAATGTTATAGTTATTGGTGGTGGAGATACAGGCTGCGATTGCATTGGTACCTCGCTAAGACAAGGAGCTGCCTCGATTGTAACGTTTGAAATTTTACCAGAACCTGGATCAACAAGAACACAAGACAATCCTTGGCCACAATGGCCAAGAATTTTCAAGGTTGATTATGGGCATGAAGAAGTATGTTGTTCTTTTGAGATATTTGTGTTTCTAGTTTCACTTTGTATGAATCATAAGATCATTTACATATATCTGTTTCGGTAAGTAAAACATTCACATCATTTTGCAAGCAGTGTGAGTTCCTGAACAAAAAATATAAAGGCCAACATAGGCGGTCACTCTTTATTTGGAAGATATGGGCCCCCAAAGTTCCAAATTGTTGCATTTTCAGATCCTTTTCCGCCATAAAAATGATATCTCACTTCTCAGATCTAGTTCATAAATCATCTTTGAACCTTCAACCAACGAATAGAGACACTTTCTTTCAAGAATATTCATTATTTAAAGGAAGAAAAGTGAAAATATTAGACAACCACTTAACCTATATATTTCTACGAATGTAGAAGCGGAGCTTGGCAACGGCGTCTTATCAATCGCTGGCCAACGTATTATGACCGAAGAGTAGTTGCTGGCGGGAAATATGAAATGATGGACAGTTGAAGGACATGATTGTAAGGAAAATGCTTCTGTCACTGAAGAAGAGGTGGTTATTCTAAAGTCAAAACAAAATCATTGAGAATATTTGTTTAAGGTTTCACTCTCAATATTTTCGTTTGAACTTTCTTTCTATCCCCTTCAAAATAGGGAGGTTGTTATCCACTTCATTTTTTGTTGTGTCTTCAAGATGGTCCCAGTTTAGAATGAGATTCAGTGTATTCCAATGAAATGGGTTATATAATAACCTCGATTTCATTGGAAATCTGGGAAGGGAGCGACCTATCACATATGAAAAAAATGTGCGTTGAAATATATATCAGGGTGTATTCTCATTCCATTACTATGTGTTTCAACCTTGTAGATTTCATTAGAAATGAATTCTCCTATTGGAAGATTTAGAGTATCGCAGTAAACAGTAAGAACTAAGAACATATTTCATTTTTCTCGCCAGCAATAATCTCATTCACGAATACGCACGATGGCACGATTCGACCGATGAAACTCGCGCCATTGCCAAACTTCACTTTTAGACTGAGTCGAAATCAGAAGGAATAGAGGTTAAGTGGTTGTCCAGTAATTTCATTGTTTTTTCATTAAATATTGATTATTCTTGAAAAAAAGTGTTGCTTATTGTTGGTTGGAGGTTCAGAGGTGGTTTGTGAACTATAAAGATGAAGTGAGAGATCGTTTTTATGGTGGAAAAAGGGACCTGAAAACGACTCATTTTGGAACTTTGGTAGCCCATATCTTCTAAATTAAGGGAGACCGCCTATGTTCGATTTCACATTTTTCATTCAGAAAAACGCACTGCGTACAATGATGTAAATATCTTTTCAATATATCGGCGACGGGAAATCTTGCGGGTTTACCTCTTCTGATCAGTTATCATAAGTACATCCAATTCTCCCTGACCAAATGAACGAATTATTTTGTAATAGGCGTTCATTATCCAGAAATTTTTCAAGAAAATAATGCAACATATCATGAATATTGATGAATATAATGATGGAACCTATAAGGGAGAGTTTTCGTATTCAGCTCTACGGATTTCATTTCAGGTCAAAACAAAATTCGGTGATGACCCCCGTGTGTTCAGTATAATGACCAAGGAATTCATAGACAATGGTAAAGGTCACGTGAGCGGTGTGAAAACTGTTAATGTTGAATGGAAAAAGGACGACAGTGGAAGATGGGAGATGGTTCAAGTTCCTGGTACTGAAAAAATATTCCCTGCTGATCTTGTTTTACTAGCAATGGGATTCTTGGGACCTGAGAGAGCTATCGGAGATCAGTTGGAATTGACCCTGGACGCGAGATCAAACTTCAGTACTAACAATTATCGAACTGATGTACCAAACGTTTTCGCAGCTGGAGGTAAGATCTTTCATCCAACGAATGTGTTAAAAACTATTTTTCATATTTTAAAATGGCTGCTTCATAAACTCCACATTTAAATATTAAATGGAAGATGACTACAATAATTAGTATTGTTCAATCACTGCTGTGGCCTGATCTGAAAGCAGCGGGATTACTGAATTCGTACCTATCAAATTAAACCATCAAGCATTATACAGTGCGCTTCAAAATTATGGAACAAATTAATTTTCTCAGAAGAAAAATAATTGGCAACAAAATCCTGAAACAGATCAATTTTTGTATCACTTTTACCAAATTTATATGCATTTTTGAAGGGTTTTTGTTGCACCTTGTGCCATCCCCATCAACCCTCTAAATTTTTTGAATAGGGAAAGTAGGTCATGTGGTACTTTTTTGGCAAGGTCTTCGTATCTTCTTTACAGGCGTGCAGAAATTTTCAAGAAAAAAAAATTTTTTTCTGAAAAATCAGTTAGTTCAAAGAGGTTTTCAGTATGTGCACTTTGTCATTTACTTTGAGACAATGGTACCTGATGAAATTTGTCACCGAATGAAAGTCGACCATTACAGTTTTGTTCATGCACAACATAAAAGTCTGCTTACCAGGCCCACAGTTAGGAATTTTTTGACACAAAAAATTCTTGTGTTATAGCCAATTTAATGCTCTTTTGAGATATGTGATCGAAATTGATGAGGCTACAAGAATAACTGGAGTGTTATGGAATTTATAGAAAAAAAACTGAGATATTCCGTAAAAACACAAAATGTTGAATAGAAGAACAGACAATATTTCGACCATGTGTTATATTTTTTGTTGTGAATCACATGTAAAATATTGACTCGAAGTTTTGGACTTTTTAAAGTAGACACCCTGTATATGGTTTCCAATTCACCTATATAAAGTAGTTAATTTCGATAGAACTGAAAATATGGATTTTGAAGATGATATTTTCTTCTAGATTGTCGAAGAGGTCAGTCTCTGGTGGTTTGGGCCATCTCTGAAGGAAGACAAGCAGCTCAAGCTGTTGACGAATTCCTCATGAAAGCTCCATCCTCCTTACCAGGGCCCGGAGGTATTATCCAACCAAAATTTGAGACTGTTCAGGCTTAACGAATTTTAAATTATTATTAATTTCAGTCTTAGCATATATTGGAACATGAATGTGATCAATATAAATTGGAACCGTGCCATTTTAGATATATTCCAGAAAATATTTTTTATCGTGAAAAAGTCGGCTGAAGTCAATACTCCGATATGCACCAGTTCACAAGACAATAATTCGAAATCATGTGATTACAGATTTCTAACACATTCGATAAGTTTAAGTTGTGTACTGGTTCTGAAGTCTGAAAGTTCCATTGAATAAATGATATACAGGGTGTAAATGAATATATTAAGGGGTGATTCCTTTTCAAGAAATAGGGAGGCCCTTTCATACCATTTTTTACGCGCTTCTTCTGGGGAACAGCGCGTTATTTCCGAGCAGCCCCTGAAGATGTCACCAGAAAAACAATTTTTAATTTTATCTCTTTAATATACTTCGTGGGAAGCCAGGTATAAGATTAATGATCAATTCTGTTTACAACTTATTGCTTTATTCCACTATGCTCTTGAACAAATAACTAAGGTGAAATTATGATTTCCATCAGTACATATGCGCTCACATATGAGTGCGCATGACAAAATCGACTTATACGTAAATACATTACAATCTGGAAATCCAAATATCTCATAGAAATAACACTAAGGAGCAGACATTCTGGGCGAGCTATGTGACATCCAAAAAGATTTTTTGTAGTATTGCTTTATGATTTCCAGAAGTAGAAAAAATAAACCATTGAATTCAACATGATGTTCGCTTACTAGTTGAAAAATAATTCCCAGCCAAATAATAGTCATGTTACGAAACTGATGATCAATAATTTTTTTCTGGAAAACGGTAAATTTTAGCAAAAAATTACAGGGCACACAAAAATGAAGCTATCTGAAATTTTATTTTAAGATGGTAATAATGAATAATAAAAGAAGTTTCGTGTAAAATAAATTTTGGAGGTGATTTTTTCATACCCATATGCAACACTATAAAAAGTATTTCTGAGTGCCTTCTTGCTCGCCTAGAATATGTCTGCTTAATTTCATTTTTATGAGATGTTTGGTTTCTAAAATTTAAAGTTGCTTTTCTGGCGTCATCTTCAGGACGCTGTATCTAAGCAATGGCTCATAAAAGACCCCCTATTTTTTGACAAGGAATCACCCCTTAATTTTTTTCGCAATCATTTATTCACACTCTGTATATTCAGAAGAAAATAAAAGTATGAGATAATTCCTGATGAACTTATGTTGAGCTACTTGATTAAAGTCTTTTCAATTACCAACCAGAATATATTAGGGGTTTCATTTTCATAAAGTGTAATACTTGCAAATAATTACTGTGTATCCTACAAATCTTAACGCTTGTTTTCTTCACCAATTAGGTACTTACATAATGTAATTTTTTTTGGTTGTGATATACTGCTAGCATTAATTCTTGAAATAAAACAATATTCATAAAAGAACTGTCCATAATATTATTGACGATTAAAATTTACACAATCTCGTACTCCTAAACAATATCACGAATCACCAAAAAACAGTAGTTATACTTCACTATCCACTGCCTCAATCACACCTCAGTTAGTTAGTATGTTCATGGTCATCAACCTGGATGTAAAGATCACTATAATATATAGAAAACAATAAAATGTGCAGCTTGTATAGGTATACCTATTAGTCTCGCGACTGAACTATATAATATTACTGTACTGTATTTTATATTTGGAAAAATCACATCAAAGTGAATAATCGCACTCCGAAAAAAACACAATTTTGATAAGAACTCATGAGCAGATACTATGAAACAAAATACAAAGGAACGGTGAATTAAATAAAGATATTTTGGTGGTTACTATTATAGTTATACTATAAAATAGAACAATAATTTATTCAAAAGTATAACAATTCAATACTAAAACGAATCTACAGTGATATGTGAATACTTACCGTCAAGTTATGACTATTCAAGAATAATTCACAGTTAATTACAGTTAACTGCACTTGAATCAAAAAAAGCTTATCTGATCCAAATCAGTTAAAGTAGGGAAATTATAAATTTTTTTCGTCGGTTTATGTCCTATGTAATTAGTATGTATGTATATACGGACAATAAAATTGTCTGATGAGAACCATGAAAATTAAATAATATTTTGTCCTAAAGGGTTGAAAAGAATGTTTCAGTGTACTAGCAATAAAAAAAAACGTTTCCAATAATTCATTTCTGTACTTGTTTTCCTTTGATCGAATATTAATATTGCTGCCAATTCTCCTTGGCTTCTCTGTGAAACCATCAGAATCTATAGGCTTGTGTGAGTCAGAAGAAGGGGTTCTTTGTAGACTTTGTTGCTGATTCCTTACACCCCATCAGGAACAGCAATATTAAGTTTACCTAACAGCGAATGGTTGGAGAGTCCCCCTAAAAAACTGGAAAAATTCCTTCCTGGCCAAGGCCTTACAATCATCAGAATAACTGTTAAAAATGACTCTCTATCGGAATTTGACATGGCGGACCACGCATAAATATTTGAAGACAATGACAATCATGATGTTAGATGTTAATAACATGGAACGTTCATCTTCATCAGCTTCTCCAAAATCTTTTGTTTTGGCGTAGAAGGAAGTAGATTCCAGTGAGAGGTTTCTCATTCATATAACCCTTTAGGATTGTTCATTAAGCTCAGACCATACTACTGTAACTGCATTCAAAAGCACGCACCTGAACGTCATTGAGGAAGGGAAAGATGAGCATGAACATTATTTACATTATGATGACAATGAGCACATAAGGCATGAACCGACGTCAAAAAATGTATGTATCAACTTCTTCTGTGGAAACAGTGTAAGGATTGAGCTAGTGAGATTCTTATAGCTTAGGTAGCAGTTACAAACTTACAGTTGGGTTGATGCTGGACCTATCGAAAGCATTTGATACCCTATCCCACGACCTCATCCTTCAAAAACTACAAGCCTATGGAATAAGAGAAAACGAACTGAAGTTGTTCAAATCGTACCTAACAAACCGTAAGCAAAGAGTAGTGATCTCTCAGAATGGGAAACAAACAATATCAGAAGAGGAATTCACAGAACTTGGAGTACCACAAGGAAGCATATTAGGCCCCATCATCTTTATCATATTTCTAAATGACCTGTATTCCATATTTGATGAAACAATTATCAGAATGTTAAATTATGCTGATGACACAAATTTCACCGTGATAGCCAAGACATTTCCAGAAACGTGCGAATTGGTAAAATCAACCCTAAAACAAGCGAGTGAATGGTTCACAGCAAATGGTCTATGCATGAACTCCGAAAAAACGAATGCTGTACTATTCAAAACAGCACATTCGGGTTTCCAAACACCAGCCAATATTCAGCTATGCGACTCTACTCTGAATCTGATTAAGACATGTAACTTCCTGGGGCTTAAACTAGAAGAAACTCTCGATTGGAGCGGACACATTAATAACCGTTGTGGTCAATTAAGTTCCATCTGCTACACGCTGGGGGTACTCAGTAAATACCTAGATGCTACATCAATGAGAACCATTTACCAAGCAGTGTTTGAATCGAAGATGAGGTATGGAATCATGTTCTATGGCAGCTCATATAACTTGGAGAGAGTGCTGAAGATGCAGAAAAGATCAATACGTATGATTTGGAAGATGAAGAGAACGGAGTCATGTAGGGGAATATTCAGAAAAAACGGTTTATTAACTGCACCTGCCATACATATTCAGGAGTGCCTGATCTTCATTTATAAAAACAAGCAGTACTTCGAAGAAAAAACACCAAGTAGCTACAATACAAGGACAACAACAATAAAATATCCGCAACACAGACTAAGCCTGACTGAGAAAGGACCTGAATATAGATGTATTCGATACTACAATAAGATAGCACATAAATTAAGAACAGAATTGACCCTGCAACAATATAAGAAATACATCTTCAAGTTGCTACTTAACATCGAACCATACAACGTAGAAGACTTCTTAACCCACACGATCTGATATCTCAGAATAAAATTGCTTCTTATGACCCTGTTTCATCTCAAGTGTTCACTGCATTGCATGTGTATACTTTACCTGAAATAAAGTACATTATTATTATTATTATTATAAACATCATGCTGTGCGTCAGACCTTGAAACCCTGACTGACGCAAATGCTAAAATAGTTATAACTATAGAGTTCTAGTTGAGAACTTGTAAAATTCGAGCAAATTGAATGTCATCCAACAGACAAAAAACGGAAAATTTTGTCAGGTCCATGGAAATATCTGAATAACTGTTTCGATAAAGTGTATTTAATATTTAATCGCATTCGTGAAGTGTGAATCTTTATTTATTCACATCACTGTTTGATACGTGCGAATGAATAATAGTTAGATATATTGTTACTTATGTATATTGAGTTACTCAAAGCTGTTCTCCTATCTGAAACCACAAAAGCACACTATATTGCTAAAATTCGATTACTGAAATTAGGGTTTTAATTTGTGATTCAGGTATAGAATCCTACTTATTTGGTCTGTTCTTTCCTGTATATATATTTCAACTCGTATTCGTTTTTAAGTAGATGTTATATCAGAATCATCATTTGTCGTATTTATTTTATATAATTATCCTTCATGAGAGCAGTTATAGTGGACTTTCCAATAAAGTATTTGTTGTTACCATCAATATTTTTTCTCAATAAAACTCTTCCATTTTCCAATATCGACACAAACAAATATGTGTAATTCTGGCTAGAAAAAAATGGGTGTAATGTGATATGTGAATCAAAACTTCAACATGGTAATATAAATCTATAATAAAATAAATAGAAAAAAATAACTTTTGATGAGTATATGTGTTATTAACGAAATCTAATTCGTGAAATTCTCATAAATTTCGTCTGTTGAGGTTGGTATATCATTTTCAAAACTATCTATATAATCCCCATTATCTATCGCACGTAGAGTAGCTAAAAGTTTCGCTTTGGGATCCTCTCTCATTTTCAACTCCTTAGACCTACTCGAATCTTTTAGTTTATTCTGTTTCCAATTCTTTTCTACTTTGTCAGGTTTCAGAAGTTTCTTCAATTCATCTGCATCTATAGAATATATACTATTTCTTTTCAATTGATCATCTAAGGCTTTTATTTCATCAACTGCATCTCTAATAGTTTCTGTATCGTTTCTTGATTGATCCAAACTTTCTTGATGGTCTTCAACTACTTTACTGCAGTTCTTTACAGTGGTCATAACTTGGCTACAGTAATCACCTAACGTTCTTTCGAATTGGGATAACCCATTTTCTTTAGATCTTTGGATTATGGAGTCGATATTGCTGCTTAAACTGAAATGAATAACAATAAATTTCAGATCATTTTTTAGGTTTTCTAATCGATAATAAATTTCAGTTTGACCAATCAGTGCATCCAAATGTTTCAATCAACAGTAATATCTATAATTGGGAAGTTGAAGATAATTCTATATCCTTCGAAATTCAGGGTGTTTTGGACTGCTATCACAAGACATTTGTTAGACCGCGTCCAGATGTGCGAACAGAACATCGAATTTAATTAGTGATTTCGCGAATAATGTGGACGGCGATCCAAAATCCTTTGACTAGCGTCAAAAAGCCGACTCCAGATGGATTTACTCCCTTCGATCTTGCCGCTAATTGGAAAATTGGCGGTTCGGATCACACACATTTGGATGTAGCTTCACGAAGACTACATAACGAATAAAATGTATTAAAGATGGCGAATATGTAATGACTGAAGTTGCAGAGACCATTCGCTAAACTTAAAGCATATTTTGTATCTCAAGTGCGTACAATACCCCAAATCTCGCAGGGCAAGTGTTGGAACTTGCACCCGTTTGATTTTTTCGGAAAAAATGGTCTGAGAATTTCGATCAAGACTCACTACTTCAAATAACTGTTCAAGAATATTTATAAGATTTAATGAATACTTTTTCTTGAAACTTTAACGCTCTGTAGCTCAGAAACAAAGCAACTTTGAAATAACTTCATACGAATTTATTTTTCGAAACGACCCAACAAATCTTCCTCTGAAGTTTGTTTACATTAGTTAGGAAGCACCCTGTATTTTTACGGAATTTCACTCATTTACTTGAATATCTTAGTGATCAACAAGTTGCAGATAAGTGAAAATGTAATCACCTTTCCAATTTTTGCGACGAACTAGGCCTTATACTACATTTGGGTTTTTCTGCATCCGAATGCAATTTTCCTATTTTTTCTGTATCATGAGTCACTTTCTTCTCTGTCGATAACCTATTCTTGATCGATTCTGTTGGTGATATCAAGTCCCCATTGGTATCAAGTAGACAAGTTTCCTCCGATCTTATACTCGTGGGTAAAATTTTCAATCTTTCTGTGATTCCATTCGGTAACTCTTTCAAGAGCGATTCGTCGCTACGCGTCTCTGATAATGGAATATTCAGCTTATCATCTAGAGTACTCAACGATTTACTGTCCCGATCAGGCAGCTTCTTCCGAAGCGGAAGCTTATCTTCTTTCTTATTAGCCTGCAAAAAAGTATTCAGAATATAGTTCATGCTATTACAATCGAATCTTCCTAAACGGAAGGGAGTATTCCACAATGTCAATAAAAGTACCAAGAATATGTCAATGAAACACGAAATATTCGTAAATATCGTTCGTATATTTCAGGTGTTTCTACATTGTATAAACTTTATTTTTTATTCAATGGTTCCATATACAAAGGCTACGCAATGTAGCATTTCCAATATTTTTTTCAAACTGTGAAACATATTATAATAGTTCTCATACTTTTATCAGAAGCTCATAAATGAGTGTAAAATTTAATAAGGAAATAGCTACTAGTTTGTAACAGATGCGTGAAAGGTTCTGACTTCGCATCGGTGCTTTCTTAGATTCTCATTTGTTGAGAGATTTGGCACCCATCAGAAATACAGCGTGTATCGACAACGACAGTGTTCCCAATTTCGCATTAAACTAAGAAAAATTTAAATGCGTTAACTAAATCATTTCAAAAAGTTTTCCTATGGAAAATTCCAATATTTTGGGATTGCTGCCAACCTGGCAACAAAAATAATTTCGAAATTCTTTCTTGATAGGCTTTTTCAATGATCTATTCCCAGTACTTTCTTGACATTTAATGTACTTACATTCACATTATTTACATCTACCAACCCTGTCAATCTTTCAATCTCTGCTAGAGCTTGCATCAAGTTCTTTTGGCATTCTTTGTGTTTCACATTTTCCATCAACATCCTCTGTTTAGATGATTTTCCTTCCAGTAACAATTTTCGATTCAAAGTACTTATCTGACTATCGGCTGAATCTAACTTCTGTTTCAAGTCGTCCACCTGATCGCTCAATTTTTGTCTCTCGCCTAAATGTTTGTTTTTGTTCAATTTTTCTAAATGTTCGAGCTGCTTCTTCACGAGTAAAAGTTCTTCATCTCTCGCCTTCACAAGGTCCGTCAAATCTTTAACAGATTTCCTAAGTGATTTGTTTTTTTCCGTCAAAATTCGAATTTCCTCACTATGAGACTTCAACAAACGTGGAAGATCGGCATTGGTTCCTTCATATCTGAGGAGAATTCATTCCGGTTAACATTACCCAAACATTATCCGGTTGAGGGACTTACTTACTTAGCTAAAGCTTTTTCCTGACGATGGTTCATTGTTTTGAGAGTAAGATTTTCGCGTTGAATTTCCTGTGAAAAACATTAGTATTTAAAATTCCTCTGATGTCTTTTGAACTATTTCGACTCAGGATAATTATCTTTGAGTTAGTCAGTTAGTTATTGGTTGCACTTCTTCTAGGTTTCTCTAGAAAACCGAAACCCCACAGACGCTAAGACTGCACAGTGTAGTAACTCTTTTAGTTGTACATCAAGGTTAACCATAGGTTAACCTCATCAAATTAAACATTTTTTTCATATATATTCAAGATTCTTTCAGATTCGGCTCAGATAAAAAACTACAGGCTGTTGAAATTTCCAAAAAAAATCAGCTTTTTCATTGTAGCATTGTCATAGTTATTCTGAATGAAATGAATGTTAGTGTGCAGTTTTCCGTAACTATGACACACATTCTTCAATACAATTATCCTAGTGATACACTGGCCGATTCATAAAACTATAAAGCCTATTACACTATCCAATCTCCAGGGCCCGGCAGGCAGTGACCGGGTAATGTAATAAGGAACCGGCAGCTAGGTTCCTGATCTAGGGCGATTGAGTAGACCCAATCTGCCGGACCCGGTATACCGTGCCGTGTAATAAGCGCTAGGGAGTTAGGGAGCTCATTCGCATAGAAACGCAGAGAGCGTACAATACACATAAACGTGTCATAAGCCTGAATGCGATATTCTGTGGGATGTCGTGCGCAAGAGAAAAAGCAATCTTACTTAATATAATAAAAATATACAGGGAAATGCCGTATCTGTGGAAGAAAGACTATGTCAATAAAGACTTGAGGAATGATGGCTATGAGGTGCTCTTAGAAATCTAAAAAAATACATGAAAACTTCGATGAAACGGCAACAGTCAAGGTTATAATGTTTGAGAGGTTGAGATATCAAAGAACTAAATCTCAAATCTTGATAGGGGTCTCCAGCGGCTAGAAATCTCAATGTGACAACCTGTCTTTGTTGTGGACTCAAGCTTTCTCTTGAAATGTTATCATCTTTTTTTTATTAATGAAGCTACTGAGTTTTAAGTAGCTCTTCAAATTGGTCTGTTCCTAGTCTCAAGTAGTTCCGTGAATCTGTTTGGTCTAAACAATGAAGTATTTGCATATTTGAGAGTTTTTCTCTGAGGAGCAAAAATTGTTTCACCCATATTCCCCTCTCCTTCCGTTTGGTGGATATCGAGGTACCGACCGCCAAACTCACCACTTATGCAACTTTTTGTCTTTTCGATAATTTCGGGGACATAACGATTGGATATTTGTAAATGTCCGTACGTTGACGTTCAGATGACAAAAGTCAGACCGGTATCTAGGATAGTGTAATAAGCGACACCCTACCGGGCATACCGGACCCTAGAGATTGGATAGTGTAATAGGCCTTTATAATACATAAGAATGAAATGTGCAGATAAAGTTTATCTCAAGTCACCATAGGAATCTTCAATTATTCAAATATTAATAATTAATAATCCCTGAAACTCCTCCTGAAACAGGTTTTCGAGAAATTCGACGTTGAATGCTATAAAATCTGATGAAAAAGGAGAAATCTACCTATTTTGTAAAATCATTGGGTGGATTTTAACCATTCACGAATATGAGGAGTAGAATCCATCCGAAGATTCCACAGAAATACCCATTCATAATTTTATTTTTCCAATATTTCCAGAAATACAGATTAAATCGAATTGGAAAATGACAGCCTAAGAGCTCATCCAGCATTTCGTGAGGTTAGAAGATCGCAGAATATTTGAACAAAAATTTGAATTTTTTTTTTCAACATTTTAAACGCCGTCAAAACAACGATATATGTATTTTCATTTCGTTCAATTAATAGGAAAATATGTTAATTATGCCAGGCATTCTGAATCGTCTGTAATAGAAATGATCAAATAAATATCCCAGTCTTGAAATTTAGTCCAGTTACTCACATTCAGGTGATAATTGGCATCGCTAAGTTGGCTTTGTAATGTCCTTAGCTTCAACAGTTTCGCGGATAAAACTCTTTGTCTCACGTTGCTACTCTTGCTGCTTGTATGGGAAAATGTTGCTCTTACGCTGGCTGCCAACGGATGAACAGGCTTCCTTTTTTGCAGGAAACAACCAGAATTGGAGGAGCAGACTGTATCACAACTTTTACTTCTGAAAACAATCAAATTGAAATGAACATTTTTAAAAATCGCAAATATCGAAGAGGCTTGAAGAATCAGGCTATATATGACAAAAAAAAAATTGTGTTAGAAAAGCGTAATAATGCAAGTATGTTAAAATTCTTTTCGGAAGATTGTGTACCTCATGCCGAGGCGAACACCTAGGCGCGCGCATCAATACATGAACTTAAAAAAAATGACATGCAGTTGTCTAACAAACGTTGCGAAAGTTTTTCAGAGCATAGATTGTGTGGAGTAATGCCCAAATGTATTTATTGTGGATTTTGATCGAAAATATTTCGAAACAATCAAATCTACTTGTAGCGATTCGATCTTGCAGTTGCACAATGGCGAATGAGCGTACATCGCTTATAAACTTATAAAATTCTGATTTTGTTAAGTCAGAATGCAGCCCGATGGTTAGATTCATAAACATGGACTGCGCCTTTGCTTCAAAACTGTGAACGAAAATTGTAACAATGTTAGTGAGACGAAATGAACATCCCTCCCCCTCCTTAACTAGATATGAAAATATATTGATTTGGATAATAATGAGAAAATGACAAACTAACTTGGTTCAAGCGAAGCGTATTAATTATTACCTTCTTTAGATAGGAAAAGATTTATTTCCCAAGTCCAGATTCTACGTTAAAAATAACACAAAACATACGAACATTGCTCCTAAAATGCACCCATATGTAAGAATCTGATAATAGTTCTTATTCTTGAACTTTCCAACGTACATGCATGAATGGATGAAAACTTTCAGATTGTCCAATTGTTTTCAGGCGTATTAAAATTCTTACATTATAAATCCTAGAGATATATAATCTAAGAAAATATTCTATTGTAACAATATAAGAGGGTACGTATAGGTTCGATAGTAGCTGAATAAAATGATCCATAACATTTTTGCTGTCAGTTTTTTCTCGATTTTGAGGAGAAATTATGAAATTCTAACTATATTTTCACAAACGTTCTCTTCTTGCAACCCGATAAATTTTCGTGCTGATTATAGATTTTTTACCGCAACAAAAATTTGCCCTGTATAAACATTTCCAACTCGAGGCAGCCCAAAAATGGTTCATTTTAGTGAACCTACTCGAATTTCAACCAATTTATTAGATCATTTATTTCCAACACTTGCACAAAATAAGACCTCATTAACAATTTTGGGACATTTTTTATCATCAATAAAACATAAAACCCAAAAAGAGTACGGTTCATGGAGATTAATGAGCTCCAGTCAATATTAAACAAACATAAACACAAGAATTGGGGTGAATTTTTATTTTCATCGAAACCTCTATCTCTCTCTTCTTTGGTGGTGAGCCAAAGAAAAGAGAGAAGGAGATACACCGATTATTCAATTCGATGAAAATAAAGACACGCCCATGCTTTCCTATGGATCAACAAATATTTCACCCCGATCTGAGCGTTTGGTTGATTGGATGAAACAATCAACCAAACACGACAACCACGACGAAGCATTTTCCAAGGAATTCGTTTACTGAGTACGGTTTTACCGATCAATGGAACGACAGCGACTCACGTCTTTCACATCGCTCAAGTATTAAGTATTTAGAGGCCATCCAGCATTCAACAAGGTGAGTCGTTCTAATAATCGGTAAGGTCGTGCAACTGCAGTAAACGAAGTCCCTGGAAAATCCTTCTTCAGTGTAGAAGCTTTGGTTGATTGAACGATTAGCTCAGATCAAGGTGAACAATTTTTTGCGAATCATCGAGAAGTATTTATTCTTGTGTTCATGTTACTATAATAATATTCGAAAATGAAACGTAAACACTACACAACATTCATATGTAGAGAAGCAATGGAGTCTTTCGAAAATTAAATCAACAGAAAAAACGAGAAATAGTATGTGAAGAATGACTTGTTCTAAACACCAAGAGGTATGTTTAAAAAGATCTCAACTCAAAGCAGGTAGGCTCAAAGTATAGAACGGTTGCTGAAAAATTATAATTGGTGTTGTTTATAAAATCTCTTTTGATAGTAGTAGATGAAAGAGAACTGTTTCGATTATTTTCGGCATTTTGAAAAATAAGACTTAAAATCATCGGCGGAAGCAATATTCCTTCGGATAGTTCAGATACTTTTCTGAAATTGCTTTTATATTTGGGATGCTGAGGTGTTGGTTGCATGCAACATTCCAATGATAAAAGTCATAGACTTGTCAAAGAATCGAAAATTTTGAGAGAAGTATCATTTAAATGGAGCGATGTGTATATTATTGAGAAACTTACCGCTGATCAGGAGATTTATTTACAGAAATGGAACTATAACTTGTCATACTGGAATAATAATAATTCAACTGGATATAAAACTATAAAAATATTCGTTATTCTTTTTTGAAGCAGCAATACAGAGACATATTGTTTGTATACTTATATCAGTTGCTATGGAAACTGCAATGAAAGTTCAAATTGACGTCTATCACTTCATAATGAAATTTTTTGACATATATGTGTAACAATAAAAGTTCATTCCTCTTGAAAATATATCATTAAGAAAAGAAGAATAATTGCCATAATTGGTAGGAGTGCTTGTGTTTTGGGGAATAGGTGAAGAAATGGAAGAAGTAATTCCATCAACTGAAAGACTTCATTTTTATATAATTCAGAAAATAGTTTAAGAGCACAGAGCGCAAGTCATTTTTGCGCGCATGTTCTAGGGGAACAGCGTGCTATCGTTTTGTCCAAATGTCTGTAATTTTGGATGATTGATCCGAAAATGGTCTCAATCGAATAGGTTGGACTCACTGATGACGAATCCGGTGTCAAAATCGATTCTGTCCGACCGGCCGTAGACACGATAACTGTCGACAGAAGCAAGCTAGCAACTTGAAACTTTCAGGATAGGTTGCGCATCAAAATGCCGCGGTTAAGTTCGTTAATGGGCCAAATCGATCGAATAGTTTCGGAGTTATAGGCATTTGAAGTTATTTATTTTTTATTTCAGAAATTGCCTGAGCGATTGGATTCAAACTTGGCAGTTAGGTGGAGTACAACGACGCGCAACTTTGAGCTAAATTTCGTCAGGATTATATTGTCAGTAATTTAACAAAAAAAATTTTTTCGAAATTTTTTTCCAAAAAAATTTTTTTTTCGGAAACCATTCATCATATCCAAGAAAAATTATACTCACGCTTTGACCTTCTAATTTCACAGCAGTGTACCAAATGTCAGTTCGATACGATCATAAGTTTTGGAGATATCGGGAAAAAAATGTCAAATTTCGAGGTTTTCTTCTCGATATCGTTGATTTTTTCGGTATAACTCGAGAAATACTGATTCAGTCCTGATTAAACTTCACAGCTAGTTTTAAGACGATGAAAGACAACTTTATGCAAAATTTCGTGATAATCGTGTTATTAGAACAATTTGAAAAAAAAAATGTCTATGATTTTCTCATCATATCATCCTCATTAAATTCTGTATGAAACTTCGAACTGTTATTTTCGATAAAGTACTGGATTTCAATTCGATCTGATCTCTATTTTTGGAAATATTGGAAAAATAAAATTTTGATCGTGTATATCTACGGAATCATTGGGTGGATTTTACCCATTCACGAATTCGGCCTTCGTAATTAAGGTCCAAACCTTCTCTACAAATATCGAGTTTCTAAGTTGTTTCTTTCGGAAGTTATTGTGTTTACGCAGTCGGCCGTTAGGCTGACCGTAAACACAATAACTTCCGGAAGAAACGACTTAATAATTTTTAATTTATCCTCCTACAATTTTTAATTCATTTTGCGGTAGTATATAATGTATTGTATCTTAGTTGCTTTTGATTTTTGACGCCTTTTCAAGATACAGTGTGATTTCAAAGTAGCATTTTATCAATCAGAAGTTAGTCCAATCTTTTGCAGGAAGTCTCTATAATCCAAGGCTATAAATACAACAAACAATAAAAATAACAATAAAAAATAACCTTCCCAACATTAATATATTTTATACATTGTAATCAGTTATAAATCTTTAAAATATATTATTTTACACGAAATAAAATACATATTTACATGAATTATTTTATCGTTTCCTTCCACTATGCGGCAGTTGCTTGTATATTTTGAACTCTCCACAATTTCGAATACAAGCTCTGAGGTAATTGAATGAGATTTGAATGATTTCCATGTTCAACAACCTTTCCACCTTCAAGCACAAGTATTTCATCAGCATCCATTATTGTGCTCAAACGGTGTGCTATGCATATGCTTGTTCTACCTTGAGTTGCTCTCCTTAACGCTTGAAGTATATTCTAGAAATAAAATTAATTTCATCAGAGATCATTACTCATAAATGGATATTTAATGAATACAAATCTCGAATGATAACGTTTGACGCACTGATAGAGAATTTGCAGTAAACAGTCTGACTCCTAAGGGAAAAGACACCAGACAACTTTGTCAAAATCCCGTTTCGGAGTGATACCATCTAAAAATTCTTTCCTAATAACTCAAACAATACTGGTCCGATCTAATTGAAACTGCTTAATTAGTGGTAAAAAAGGCTTCACAGAATGTTATTGTAGAATTCAAATTTTGCAGAAATGTCCAGGTCTTCACGTCATTTTTGTATCGGATCTGATTACTGGGAATGTTAAAAGAGTCCAATCGAATTAAAATTTGATAATTGTTGTAGAGTACTAAGAGGAAGACTACATTCCGTGAGAATCCAATAAAGACAAAGTTTAGAAAACATTTTTTATAAAACCAACAAAGATACTAGATATTTTAATGGAGTAGGTTTGGAGCTCAATTAGTTCGAATTCGTGAATCAGATAAGTCCAAATGATTTTTTATGTTAATATATCCATAGAAAATTTTATTCTCGTAATATTTGCCCAAAAAATACTGATACATTTTGGTCCAATTATAGTACTCACTTGAATACTAGGGACTTAAAGGTTCCTGCAAAATTTCGTTAGAATCACACGTTAGGAAAATTGCGAAATTGAGTTATTTGTTTTTTTATTCAGTTTTATCAATAACCTAATTTTTAATCAATTTCAAGCGATGGACCAAAAGCTCTGGTTATAGTTACGGTTATCCGAACTGACATACAGGCAAAGGATTATCTGTCAATGTGGATAACCGTAACTATGACCGGAGATTTTGGTCCATCGCTTGAAATCGATTTTTGTTTATTCAGCAGTCTTAACCATTAGGCATTTCTAATGTGTATACAAATTGTGGAGCTATGAGGTAAGTTAATCTGAATCTCAATACTTATTTATTCTGAGTTTCTAAGCTGATGACCAATTTTAATATATTCAATTCACAGTTATAAAGTCAGTGGGTAGGCCTTGGAATAGCTCTATCGAGTAGTTGTAACTAAAACGTTTGAGTATTAAACACTCAATACCTACTCATTATTGATGTTGAGAATTATACTGACGTTAGGTTTCAGAGAATCTTGTAGAGGGCATTTTAAAGAGAACAAATTTTTAACATCATATGGTCTATACATATATAGGGTACTCGTCTTCATGAAAGTTCATCCAGAATACTTCCAACAATATTTAAACTGTAACAACACTAGGCGCACAGATACATACTTGTACCTTGTACCCAAGGCACTCTTTATCCTTAACAGAAAAGTCGCCCTTATACATGGGCCTAAGGCTATTTAATGCTCTTCTCCAATGGTTGAGGACATCCAACTTGAAAGTTTTCAAAATTACTCTGTATAATGCAATTGTTAACTGTGAACCATATTCTTTGAGTGAATTTTTTGATTTTTATAAAAGTGAATTGTTTTGAATTATGTATTCTGTTTTGACGAAACCAACCTTATTGTATATATAATAAATATATTATTATTAGTGAAATTTCGTCAAGGTCAACATAATTCAACGAGCGTTGTCAATTCGGACATATTTTCACCAATGACTCTATGGTTTAGTTTAGATGATGTTGCTGGCAAAGCAGTTCGCAATAGAATATAAATGATTGTTCATTATCCAATTAGGTAATAAGGTTGAGGACTGTAGTCTGATGGATGTATCGGTATACCGATTATTTCCTAACAAATAATTTTAAAAGTAGTGTTTGGTTTCACCCATAAAAACCCTTGACTAAATAATCTCATCTCACGATATAGCGATCCTGCTTAGTAGAATCAGGCGACTCTAGAGTCAAGAATAAGTGAATACTAATTACTTATGGTGATCTGTGAAATCAGAGTGTAGAAATGGACTTGTCAGAGTCATGAGTAATCAAGGAAGAAGTGATCAGAAGTGAAGCAGCGGTGGTCAGAGTGCAAACCAGTGGGGTGCAATTTCAACGAGAGAGATATGTGAGATGTTGGTGTTCCTCATCCTGATGGTGGCTATCTTCATATTCTTCTACCAGGTTTGCGAGAGAAAGATGGAAGGCAAGAAACAATTATCATGAATATCGACGATAAATTCTGAATTCAGAAGAATTAATTCGTAACTGTTAATTAATAATGTATTTATATATTTAATTTCATCGAATAGAGTAGTTTAGAAAAAGTTTTTGAATCGTTGATTTCCATACAAATATATCTTAGAAAGATTAGTCCTGAAAGGCAAAAGGAAGACATTTTGTATGGAAAAATATCTCAAGCAAAAGCTGCTAACAATAATTTCAGATGCTTCACAGGAACAAATTTCTGATATACCATCAGGTAGTTTGGAATCATTTCAAATATAAACTAACAAAATTGAATCAATTTCAATAAAATCATTGAATTAGATAAAGAGATCTATAATTTATCAATCATGGAAAATTTTTAATCGAAAACTGCCACTAGTTCATAACCTATACTTGATCGTAACGAAAATACCAGAAATTAATAGATGCTATAGATTTTTATGATTCAATGCTGAAGCCTGATCAATAACAATATTGTCGTAACTCGACAGATTTGTCTCCAGACAATTGGGGAATACGGCCCTGTGCGGCCACTTGCATTGGTTTCACTTTCCGAGCGAGCTAAGGCGATTCGCCCTTCAAGTGGTTTGTTTATTATAAACACAGACATTTGGGCATGTTAGATTTATTCTTGAGGATATTGGAAAATTCCAGAAAGAAGTCAGTCGGGATCGGAATTCGAAGCGATAAGCTTGAGGTCGAAAACGCTGAGGCTCGGCTCAAATATTTAAAATAGGTTTTTTACGTTTTTGTTCTTAATTTCACACGATTGATTATTTCGTATCGGCACTAGTCTAGTGAGATATTCATTTTACAACTAGGAATCGAATTAAAGTGTGTTTTTCTTTAACCGTTTAGTTTGATTTTGAAAACTTTCGAACCTCCTAGACGCCAGATCCTAACGGTGCGTAGGACTTCGGCGGGGAATTCACAACAAATATCTTATAAAATTCGTATTGAAAACGCGTCTTTCGGCTACTGCCAAGTTAAGGTTGAATAATGAATATGCTTGGATTAAGCAATTCGTGATATACCACACCCAGCTCATTCCACCAAATACACATCATGAGTTTTTTTCATGGCCTTCCACTTCGATCTTTATCTTCTACGTCAAAATCACCGTTTACAAACATTTGAAACCACTCAGGACATGTTATCTCACTCAAGGAAGCCTCATCAGCTGCTTCTACCAGCAATCTATCGGCCTCAGCTGCAGATTTGTTTGAATTGAAGAAATAAATTAATTTTTTTTTTCAATTGTACACAGTGGAATGTGTCTCAACTCTAATGGCCTACCGACTGACTTCATAGAAGTGGATGGAGTATACATTATTCATAAAAGATCCGAGTTGAAATGTAAGCAATGAATGAAGTAAAAGATTCTATCTATGTCAAAGTACTTACACTTTCGGTAATAGAATCCAAGGCACTTGTAGCTTCATCAAAGATTAATATTGGCGAATTCTTCAAAATGGCTCTAGCTATCGCAACTCTTTGCTTTTCTCCCCCAGACAATTTCAGCCCTCGTTCCCCTACTTGAGTTTCATAGCCCAATGGCCAACTTTGAATGGTATCATGGATTTCCGCCATTTTAGCTGCTTCAATTATTTTATCCTCAGTTGCACTCAGATCTCCATAATGTAAATTGTGCATTATTGTGTCATGAAATAAAACAGAGTCTTGAGGAACTATCGATATAGATCTTCTGAGGCTTTCCAAATCGACATCTCTTATATCTTGATTACCTATCAGAATTCTTCCTGATGAAGGTTCGAAAAATCGATAAAGTAGTCGTACGATGGTTGTTTTCCTGAAATTTGTTTTCATTGAAGAGAAATTCTCAATATTTGACATGTAGAGCAAGAGATTATCCAGCAAGTGGACTTCATGAAATACAGGGTGTCACATTGAAACAGAAACAAGTCTTTTCTAGTAAAAAATCAAGATTTTGAAAAATCGCTCAGACCTTCCAATTTTGTTATTGAGGGGGATATTTTCTTACATAAAATCCTCCATTATATCATTTCATCCCTCTCCGCTGCAACCCCAACCCTTTTAATCAGAATAGGAAAGATGGGTTGTGCGATATTAGCGAGTCAGATCGCCTCTACGTCACTCGTTATTGTACGATTCACCGATCGATACAGCCCGACGCTGTCTATTGGCTTGCTAGAGAGAAAAGTACATGAGAAGAGGGAGAGAGTGAATATATCCTCATACGTCACGGAAACCGCGAAGTTTCTTCCGTTTAAACAACGGACATGCGGAGCCAAATTTAAAAGAGCATTTTCTCGTTAAAAATTGATGGTGGTCAAAGTTTTTCAGTGGTCTTACGGATAGAATATTTGATCCCAATGATGAAAAAAATTCATGCAAGAGACCTATTTGAGCATTTGTTGGATTAAACTATTCAAAAGATATCATCAATCTGAGTAGGCTCCCAGAACCTCTGTATGGATCACAAACAGGCTGTTTTACTAACAAATATCTACTTGATATTCCTCCTTATCATGTTCCAAAAATAAAATAAAGATTAATTATTATTTTGACTTACCCACTCCCAGATCCACCAATTATAGCCACTTTTTTACCAGGTGAAATTGTGAATGATAAATCTTTGAAAATATCCTTTCCAGGTCCGTAACTGAAAGATACTTTCTCAAACTTGATATCTGAGGACTTAACGTCAACATTGAGATAAGGTGCCAAATCCTTACTCTGAAAATATGAATTATTGCAGATTATAATAACAAGGATATAAATGTGCACTTACTCTAAAAAACTACATACATCATAAAATTTTTATTTACCTTAATTGCAGGATTTTTTGACATAAGGGTGAACATAGTTTGCATATCAATTAGTGCCTGTCTAACTTCTCTGTACACACTACCCAGAAATCCCAAAGGTATAGAAAGTTGAAAGAGCAGCCCATTAACCATCACCAAATCACCAACAGTCATGTTTCCTGAAGCAAAAGCCATGATTTCACAGCAAAATGTCGAGTTGAAGTGAAATTCAAGAACATTTATATGCCAAAACAATTCATATTAGACAAAACTTTGTCACATTTCTGGTGATTTCATTAATACTGGTATGTAACTAATAGAAATCTATTAAATAAAAGTAACATGACAAAGCTTTCCCAAGAAAGAATAAAAATAGATCATATTGAAGGAATTTGTTCATGGAGAAAAAAGAGCTTCGGTAACAATAAACTAAGAAACACAAAAACGAAAATCTATCGATAAGTCTACAAATATTCCACCTTGATCTGAGCTAATCATAAAATCAATCAAAGCCTCTACACTTAAGAAGCGATGTCCAAGGAAATCGGTTACTACAGTTTCAATATTATTATCACAGATCAACCAGATAAACCACTCGCGTCATTTACTTAGGAAAAAATCTATGTCAACGCAGATATGACCCTGAATCGAGCTAATCAGAATTTTAGTAGGCGTTTGGGGTGCCAATCAGATTGCAGGAATAGGATTACGTCACTCTCGCCGTTTTCGGACTCGCTTGAAGAGGTTATAAACATGTAAACAAACTGAAATGAATTTTTCATCCTATTAATTGATGAATAATTTCGTATCTATTCCATTTAAGAATATAATCCAAACAGTTTTTTACAACCAAATCAATTGTTTAGTCATCTTTGAGGTTCTATTTTATGATGACAGTCCTCATTAAATGTTTTAATTATACAACAAGAAATGGAATCGAACTTAGGTGGACTCATTCATAATGTTCATTTTATATAATATAAAGGAATTGCAACTGAAGTAAAAGCATTACAACATCCATTATTTAATTAAAACGATGGGATGTCTAATAAAATTGTATATGATTGCACAAACACTAGGATTGGAATCGAACAAAGTTGGTCTATTCATAATTTGATTTTATATTGAAATGAATCTCATTTGATATGAAACTACAAAGATTCTCTGATTAAGGTAAAGGGGTTTTCCATAACATTTTTCCAAAATTTTCATTTACTCCAACAGAGTTCTTCTACAGGAGTTTGAGGTGTGACAAAACACTCGCTTTGGTGTTGGAAATTTGCTTTTCAAATGGTTTCATCGAAAAATCTTAGTCTGATTTTGATTTTGTGATTCCTGAATCCCGACAAATCCGTTTTTACATTTCGATTTTAGATATTCCAAAATCAAGTATTCAATTTGACAGCTGTTTCGAGGAAGAAGAAAGTGTGGTTATGTCTGTTATATTTCTCAAGGTCGGAGAGACGCGATTCCCGCAAACGATGAAGTGATTTGTCTTGTTGGTCTGTGTTATTATAGTGCAGAAAACTTTAATCGATGTGCATGTGTGCATAACGTTAATCCACGTTTTTTGCACACAGTTCTTAGGACACTCCAGGGATGGCGCTAGATAGTATTAATACTGCAGGATGTCATCCAAAAGGTGTTAAGTATATAGAATCCTCTCTATGGTTCCAAGGTAAGTCGGTCTGACGACCAGTATATCTGTGAAACTGCAGTAAACAAATTCCTTGGAAATCGCTTCTTCAGTGGTTGGTTAATTGGATGATCACCTTAGATCAAGGTGGAATGTTTGGTGAATTATCAACAGATAATCGTCCGCATTTTGAGTTTGTTTATAGATCATAATATTGTATTTATGATGGTCCCATGCTTTTCTTAGTAATATGTTGTTAGAGAATAAAACAAGCATTACTTACCTTTGAGTATCTCTTGAGCTGCAAGTACCATTATAGCACTCAGAGAGACACTAAAAATTGCATTCTGTCCAAAATTCAAAAGAGCCAAACTAGTACTTGTTTTCAAACTAGCATTTTCATATTTTTTCAAGACATTATTGTATCTATCAGATTCGAATTTTTCATTATTGAAATACTGAAATGAAGGAGAACAACTATTAACTGAACTGAGCAGAGATTAGAGAAGACGAAACTGAATTATTTCAAACTGCGAATAATATTTACACTCAAAATGAGGTGCAATAATCATAGTTAGATATACTAGATAATGATATAGACAAAAGAAAGAATTTTTTACATATTTATTGTGATATTCATATTCAAACTATTTCCACAGATCAACCAGATAAACCACTCGCGTCATTTACTTAGGAAATCTATGTCAACGCAGATATGACCCTGAATCGAGCTAATCAGAATTTTAGCAGGCGTTTGGGGTGCTTTGGGGTGCCAATCAGATTGCAGGAATAGGATTACGTCACTCTCGCCGTTTTCGGACTCGCTTGAAGAGGTTAAAAACATGTAAACAAACTGAAATTAATTTTTCATCCTATTAATTGATGAATAATTTCGTATCTGTTCCATTTAAGAATATAATCCAAACAGTTTTTTACAACCAAATCAATTGTTTAGTCATCTTTGAGGTTCTATTTTATGATGACAGTCCTCGTTATATGTTTTAATTATACAACAAGAATTGGAATCGAACTTAGGTGGACTCATTCATAATGTTCATTTTATATAATATAAAGGAATCGCAACTGAAGTAAAAGCATTACAACCTCCATTATTCAATTAAAACGATGGGATGTCTAATAAAATTGTATATGATTGCACAAGCACAAGGATTGGAATCGAACAAAGTTGGTCTATTCATAGTTTGATTTTATATTGAAATGAATCTCATTTGATGTGAAACTACAAAGATTCTCTGATTAAGGTAAACGGGTTTTCCATAACATTTTTCCAAAATTTTCATTTACTCCAACCGAGTTCTTCTACAGGAGTTTAAGGTGTGACAAAACACTCGCTTTGGTGTTGGAAATTTGCTTTTCAAATGGTTTCATCGAAAAATCTTAGTCTGATTTTGATTTCGTGATTCCTGAATCCCGACGAATCCGTTTTTACATTTCGATTTTAGATATTCCAAAATCAAGTATTCAATTTGACAGCTGTTTCCAGGAAGAAGAAAGTGTGGTTATGTCTGTTATATTTCTCAAGGTCGGAGAGACGCGATTCCCGCAAACGATGAAGTGATTTGTCTTGTTGGTCTGTGCTATTACTATACCTTCACTGTCTCATAATTTATAAGAGAATCAATAGCCTTATTTCCTGCTTCATTTTCAGCTTTATTCATATAAACTCTGAATTTTGTTCTCCACTGGGTAATACTCAACGTGTATGCAGCATATATACCAACACAACCCAAAGAAATACCTGAAATTTAAACTATATAAGAATATTTTCCATCCATTAAATATTTTATAAACCTACCAGCGAATGCCGCTCCACATTTAATTCCTAATATGGAAGAAACTAATGCAAGTTCAAACATTGTTGGAACTATGTTGAACACCATAGCCGTTAGAACAAAATTGATTCCCCTAGAACCTCTGTCAATTGTTTTCGATAGAGCACCTGAAGCAGACATAAATTTTGGTGAGAAACCAATTGCAATTTTTGTCCCCTAAGGGACCTAAAACTTTCAGGGTAGTATAAATGCACAAACGGTCAGATGAACCAGTACGAAAGTTTCGACTACACATAAGTGCCCATCTTGAATATTTTCAGTTTTCTTGATTTTTCATTTATTTGATTCTAAACTCGATTTACTAAATGCAAAATAGGTTATTAAATTTGTTGCATGTTACTTACCTGTTTGCCGACTCAAGTGGAAAGCTAGATCTAAATTATGTAAATGGATGAACACATTCTTAGCAATTTTTCGGATGGAATGTTGGGCAACCTTGGCAAATACTGCATTTCGAAGTTCATTGAATCCAGCTGCACCTACTCGGGCAATTCCATCTGTAATGAATTAAAAGATGAACTTTTGCTCTTTGAATGTGTATTATGAATTTAATGACAAAAATATTATATACTATTACTTTTATATTTGAAGTCACCACAGCGATGAGTTTATAGACTTGGTACATGAAATAAGAGGATGAGTTTTCTTTGCTAGAATTTGTTTTCAATGTCATTACGGCAAAAAAAATTAAGCACATATTTTCAAAAAAAAAATTATATGATATATTTGTTTCAAAGCAAAGCCTATACCTCGATACTAGCTGGAGGGATCTGTAACCCGTTTAAATCCTAAACAGATATAAGCACTACTGCAGCTTGAAGTGAATGAAAAAAGTTAAATACTGCAACATTGGTCAAGTATAATGTTGAATAGGAAATGGTTTCATGGAGAAGAAAGAGCTCCAGTAGTAATAGACAAAAGGATGAACGTCACACACATCGATCAGGGTATTCTGCACTCGAAGGTGAGACTCGCAAGATGCTCCTGGCAGATGACGCGTTGTAAGTTGTATACTGCAGCGATCCCTCTGAAAGGTAACAAGTATCGAGAGAACTCTCTGCGGTTTATCCAAGTTAAGTTGACCTGACGATCAATAACAATTGTGAAACAGCTGTAGTCATTCTACTTGGATCCGCTTCTTCGGTGTAGGTGTTTTGGTTGATTGGGTGATTAGCTCTGATCAAGGGGGAATATTTGTTGATTTATCGACGGATATTCGTCCTTGTGATTATGTTATAATGTTGAATGTTTTATTGATCCTCTGTTATTCAATAGCTCACATTTCAGTTCTAACTATAGTATTCTTATTTCTGGTATTTTAAATTACTGCTACTTCTGATATAACTGAAGATTTCAGTTCAATAACAATAATGCATATTGTCAAAATTAAATGATCAGTTAGAGTTGAAATCTAGCATTATATTTGTAGCTCACACAAATCTTTGCATCACAGTAGTCATGACAGAGGATTTAATTTTTCATTGTGATGAACCATACTTGTTTTTCAAGTCTACATTGATAAATAAAAAGCGACATCAATGTCAGTATTAGGCTTGTTCATCTTTCTCTACAATCTGTCTCCGATAGAATTATCAGAATTGAAGTAAACATGCTCAAATTTGAGTATTGAAGGCCTATTACACTACCCAATATCCCGGTAGGGTGTAGTGTAATAACGAAACGGCAGCCAGGATCCTGATCTAGGGTGATCGAGTGGACCCTATCTGAGTAGCTTCCTACCGCCTGTCATACAGGGCTAGCAATGCCGAGAGCGTTCCCTCACGAATAAAATAAAAGCAGCTGGCATCTATAGTGGTATAATAAGCAACACCCGACCGGGCAGATTGGGAACCCGATATGCTGGGCCCTTGAGATTGGACAGTGTAATGGGCCTTTTAATTCATGATCCTCACAGATGTCACAGCTCATATAGGAAGACAAATAGGCACATTGGGCATTTCAGGATGACACACAGCAAATCAAATTTGCTGCAGAACACACTGTTCTTCATTTACATGCTATATAGTTTCTATAGTTCTATAGCAAGTGCTGTTAAAGTCAGCTGGTGCTGACCCGAAATGTAGGAACAACATGGTAACTTTACATTTTTGCTGTCTATATTCCATACTTACATCCAAGCAGCATGCTTGTTGCTACTGTAGCAATAGTACCAGGCCCAGAATTCATATCAATTGTATTAGCAGCATTTAAATAATCAATGGAATATTTGAAAATAAAGGGAACTCCCACGTTCATCAGTTTTGCACCAACCAATAGACCTACAGCCAATGTAACTCTATCTCTTATTGCTTTATCTTCTTTTGGCCAAATATATTGAAGCATAGCCTGTATCATTTGAATTCCTGTGATAGGTTTTCCATCAATTGGTAAAGTTTCCCTCGAGATCAAAGAAGCACCTGGATGGAAACATCCCCTTGATGGTTGATTTCTTGATATAGGGGTTGTAATCCGCTTCAATACTTTCGCAAGAATACCTGCATTCTTTGGATTCTCAGGTTCACTATTCACACTTGTATGCGACTGAAACAATTAACATTTTGCAAATGGTGTTGTTTTGAACTAAGCAACTTACCTCCTGACAGTGGAGTATAAAAACATTAGAATATTTACACTTATCATATTTTCTGTTTAAATAACAGTAACATCTACTGTATCGTAATTTTTCCACTGAGAGCAACTTTTTATTATAATTTAGTAGTCTCAGAAAAGTGGCCATAATCCTAACCTAAATTATTATAAAAAAAAAATTAGTTATAATGACTGACAGATCATTTAGATCAAATAACTCGGCCCACGATACAAATGTACTATTCCTAAAGGTGTGTACACATGCACGTGAAATGCGTACCTCTCCTTCGAATAAACAATAAAGGACCAGAGACAACTGTCCCAGAAAGAACCATTATTCAGAAAAACTCCCACATACGAAGGTTTTTTATTCAAAGTCTATTTGTATGGTATTCCAATCGCAGAATTTTGCGTCTCTATGTTTTATAAGGTACTTAAATATCCTATTTAGGTAATATTTGCGTGCAAGAAGTGCTTGCTTAATATGTAGAGGCATTGTATAAAGACAATGATAGATTCAAACTTTGTATGTTCCTACTAATCTCAAGAGCTACAGCACCGATTTTCAAAATTCTTTCATTGTTAGATACATCGAGTATCTATTAAGGTTTTTCTATTGATGAAGCCACTTTTTACAGTGAGAAACTCGAAAAAAATAAAAAAATATTTTGCAAAATGGCGAATGAGCGTTCACTTTTATTTCATTATATATAACAAAGGTGCTGATGATTTCCATGGAAAATTAAATTGATATCTCCGTGAAAATCATTCTTCAAAAAGAGTATAAATTAATTTTTGAAACCTTTAATGACTGCAGAAAAAATGATTACAAATAAAAAAAATTTATAAATAAGAATGTATATAATAAAATTTCAAAACTGATAGTTAACATTGTTATTGATAATATTTAAAAACATATACAACTCCTTGAAAATTTGTTTCCTCAGTTTATAATCAAAATATATGAATACATAATAAAAAATCGGTAATGAATTAAATAGATGAACTATCAAATAATTGTCTTTCTGTAAATATCACCCCAGTTATTGTGCTATGAATATAAATATTGAAATGCACCTAGAAACTCCACAAAAACAGCCTTATGGAAGAAGCAAATTACTAGTATATTAATCCAATCTATCCGCAGAATAAATAAACTTTTACATTTTCAACTACTTAAGCAACAAGTTCTTCATTCAAATCAGCAGAATGTAATTAGTACATCCCAATTATTATTTAAACATAGTAAGTACATACCCGGTAATTATGAAAAAGGAAAAAATACGAATATTACTTTCAAATTGGAATTTTTGTGAAAAATATCTCCCAAGATGAATTTCTATCAGCCCATATGTGGTGGACAAGTTGCTCAAGTGACTGGAAATTGATTAGCATGGACATAATATAACATAGAAAAGTTCCTACTGATCACAGTGCAGAAATGCTCTTTCAAGGACAATTAATCAGCTCTGGACTAGGGCCCATAAATCCTTCAGACATGAAGGAAATTTGGGTTCCCATTTATGTATGCCACTATCACCACTTGGGAAGTTACAAATACGTCAGATATTCACATATTAATAGGGTGCTTTTTTATTTTCATCAAACTGATTCATCGGTGTATCCCTCTTTCTCTTCTTTTGTACTCCACCAAAAAAGAGAGAGATAAGGGTTAATCGATTAATCATTTTGATGAAAATAAAAACGCACCTATATTTACAAGAGGTATAATATAATTCATTTATTGTTTAAAATAGATAGTGTGAAAAAAAATTGTATCAAAATGGCAGTGGAATCTATTGGTCTGCAAAAGAATTATCACAGAGTAGTCCTATGATACAATTTAATCGAGTAAGAAACGAATTTTCTTACTGTTGATTATTTTAGATTTGGATATTGAGAATTGACGTGTGACGCTAAAAAAAATTTTGGTGATCACATATGGAAGCCGGTAGTGAAATTTTGTTACCATACAGAAAAACTAAAATCAGCTTTAAATTTGGAGAAAAATTTTCTGATTTCTATGCGTAAATTAATCATTATAAAATATCCCAGTAGAATGGAAACTTCATTATGCCGAATAGGTGACACTCAATAATATCATTCGCTATTCCTTGTATCACAAAACTCCATTAGAAAAAAATTCATTGCATTAAACATGGCACCTATGAATAGTTCAAAATATTTGCGAAGCTTTCTCAGAGTTATTGTAGAAATTACAATGTAATTTTTCAAAGGCTTTTACGATCAAACTTGAAGATATGTTAAGGGAAGAAAACTTAAAGACTAGGTTCTGGTCCAATTCCCTCAGCCATTTCGTACACCTTCAGCGCTACTTCTAAAGCTAATCGATTCGCTTCCTCTTTCGTAGCTGCCTCTGCATACACCCTAACCAAGTCTTCCGTACCAGAAGGACGCACAAATGACCGCCCAGCCTTATATTTTTTGACTATGGCGTCAATTTCATTCTGTAATCCCTCAGGTTTAACGCATGTCTTTTCAGCATTAGTTGTCGTTATCTGATTTCGATCCTAAAATTGGAAAAAGATGGTTTCAATCTGATCACATAGGTAGTTCCTGGGATATTGAGATCACCTCAGAAATTCAAATAAATATAACTCTAAAAGAGGAGCCGGTAAACCCGCAAGATTTCCCGTCGCCGAGATATTAAAAAGATATTTACATCATTGTACGCAGTGTGTTTTTCATAATAAAAAATGTGAAATCAAACATAGGCGGTCTCCCTTAATTTGGAAGATATGGGCCCCCAAAGTTCCAAAATGAGTCGTTTTCAGGTCCATTTTTCCAACATAAAAACGATCTCTCACTTCACAAACCACCTTTGAATCTTCAACCAACAATAAGCAACACTTTTTTCCAAGAATAATCAATATTTAATAAAAAAACAATGAAATTACTGGACAACCACTTAACCTCTATTCCTTCTGATTTCGACTCAGTCTAAAAGTGAAGATTGGCAATGGCGCGAATTTCATCGGTCGGAATCGTGCCATCGTGCGTATTCGTGAATGACAGATTATTGCTGGCGAGAAAAATGAAATATCATGAAATATGTTCTTATTTCTTACTGTTTAGTGCGACACTCTAATCTTCCAATAGGAGAATTCGTTTCTAATGAAATCTACAAGGTTGAAACACATAGAAATGGAATGAGACTGCACCCTGATATATATTTCAACGTACATTTTTTCATATGTGATAGGTCGCGCCCTTCTCAGATATCCAATGAAATTGAGGTTATTATATAACCCATTTTATTGGAATACCCTGAATCTAATTCTAAACTGGGACCATCTCGAAGACACAACAAAAAACGAAGTAGATAACAACCTCCCTATTTTGAAGGGAATAGAAAGAAAGTTCAAACGGAAATATTGAGAGTGAAACCTTAAACAAATATTCTCAATGATTTTGTTTTGATGTTAGAATAATCACCTCTTCTTCAGTGACAGGAGCATTTTCCTTACAATCATATCCTTCGACTGTCCATCATTTCATATTTCCCGCCAGCAACTACTCTTCAGTCATAATACGTTGGCCAGCTATGAAAAGACGCTGTTGCCAAGCTCCGCTTTAACATTGAGAAGTATTTCGTAGAAATATAGGTTAAGTGGTTGTCTAATAGTTTCACTTTTCTTCCTTTAAATAATGAATTTTCTTGAAAGAAAGTGTCGCTATTCGTTGGTTGAAGGTTCAAAGATGATTTATGAACTAGATTTGAGAAGTGAGAGATCATTTTTATGGCGGAAAAAAGGATCTGAAAATGCATCAATTTGGAACTTTGGGGGCCCATATCTTCCAAACAAAGAGAGACCGCCTATGTTGGCCTTCATATTTTTTGTTCAGGAACTCACACTGCTTACAATGATGTGAATATCTTACTTGTAGCTTCGCGACGGGAAATCTTGCGGGTTTACCGAGGAGCCTTCTGATATGCAGCCCTCCATAAAAGTTTCAAATAGCTAGCTTTTTTAATTTTTCAATTTTTGACAGAGGTGAATTCAACCTGGTTGTTCTGGATCACTTTCGGTAAAAAATTCGAAAATTACAGATATTTGGACAAAACTATAGCACGCTGTTCCCTACAACATGTGCGCAAAGAGATTAACATGCTATAGAATATTCCTGGTTACCATAACAAGTGCCAGTATGTTTATACCTAGTTAATTGACTGATTGAACAAAAATTTCATAAGCAATTCATATTTTTTATTGAAAAGAAGATATTTCCAAAAGTTGAATAGTACATATCGTTTTAAAGAGGTTGTCTAATGAAAAAATGTTTAAACTAAGGCTGCATATTCATATTTTTACTCAGATCAATTTAGTTAATGTACACCATGATAGTGGATGAGCGAGTGCAATTTGAGAATTGAGTTTTACCTTAACAGATACTTTCATCAGACGATTAGGTAAATCCTCATAGGCCTTTTCCCAATCCTGAATACTCCATCCTTTAGAATGTAGAATAGTTTCAACTAGAAGCATGTCTGATAAGGCGTCACCTACAGTTTCATTAATGAGGTCAATTACTGTTTGCAGTTTTTTTATTGCACTCTTAGCTTTTTCTGAAACGCTGAAAAATACTTATTTGATAAATTGATATTTCTTTGACAATTTACTGAATTAATACAAATAATTTTGAAACCATCTAGTTCCTGTCTTGTTATATATTAGACATAAAATTGTCTATTTTTTGAGCCTTTTCCCAGAAAAACCTGGGAAGATCCGAACAAATAGAAAAAACTAGAACATTCTAGAAATCAACTTGAGAATATCAAAATTTCAATATAATAAGAGGGTACACATACTGAGAGTCGCTACAAGAAGTTTGAAGCTTTTCTTTGAATTCCTTCTTAAATATAACAGTACCGTGACCATTGGCTTCAAAATAAACTCCAATATCATATTTCTGTGCTTCATGATGTAGATATTTCACGCCAGTACAAACGAAAGACACTGGAATTTTCTGAAATAAAATTATAATTCACGTAAAGATTTGATAATGAACAAGCACGCTAAAACTATGTTGCACTTTTATATTCCTGTAGAATATATAAGGTGAAAGCTTGAAGATATAGAAGAGAAACAGCCACAGTTCACTTCTGCAAAATGAGATATTTTGAATTTTGGAGTTCTCAGATCAAATTGGAAATAAGACCTTGAATAAAGAAATTTCTGTATCCAGAGCTTTTCCAACTGAAAGTCCATATACAGAATGTTTAAAAGATGAGTTATATACATTCTACAAGGACTTGAAAATGGAACATTTCATGAAAAATGAGACCGGAACAACACTTGCATAGAACAAGTACTGTTTCTTGGTCATCTATCTTAAATTAGTTTGTTCAACTGACTGTATTTTATTAATTTTTATTTCCTTTGTGAATTGTAGGGAATGAAGGTTGTGAAATTCCTGGATATTGTCTTGCAATACAATGTTGTTGTATTTGATATTGAATTTATTCTTTCCAGTTCTTCATTTTCGTATTGAAAATCAAAAGCCTTCGATAAAATTATAAATTTCGAAAGAAAAACTATGAAAGATAAGTATAATCCATGCATCTCACCAGAGTGTTATTAATATATTCGGTTGAGGCCCCATTGGCATATGCTGTTTGTACTATGCCTAAATTTACATTGAAATCAGTATTTTCTACAAGTTCTTTCAAATATTCAGCAATGAGTATTGCTATACGATCCCCATCTAGCAAGTGGCATTTCTCATTTTCATCCAAATAATAATACATCAATCTATCTGCATCTCCATCCACTGAACAGCATCTTTGGCCAACTTCCTTCGGTACACCATTGGGAAAAGCTTGTTTTGTTTTCACATAATCAGCACCGCACTGAGAATATAATATAATTAATGAATCTTTCCATTACATTCAAACAATTTATGAACATATAGAATATGGTAGCAACTTACTAAGTAATTAAGTTTTCCTGTTCCAATGAGTTCATCATTGTACCTTTCAATTTTCAAAGTTTCACCAAGGCACTCTTGAAAATACTTGATTTTTTTAGCTCCAACTCCATTTGCTCCATCATATAATAACCTATTTGTATAATTATTGGAATTGAAATTTTCCCCCCTAATTTTTTTAAAAGCATTACTTAATTTTGTGTAATATCCTTCTTCAGTAGGTGTCCCATACTGGTGGTAAGAATTCCTACAGTAAACAAAATAGTGGAGTTGTGGTGTTGTTACTATACCATAATCTATGGGTTTTCCTGATAAGGCTAAAATACCATCACATAATGCTTTTGCTAGACTTGGACTACTTGGACGAGTATCTTTCCCAACCAGAATTTCAACTCTCTGGGTCATTTCAATCCCTAATTCAGACACTATTTCTGTGATAACTTCTTCAAGTCGATCATCACTAGAAGTGAATTATTGGGAATAAGTTGAATAACTCTGAATATTTCTTTGTTGGTGATATTATTGAACAAATTATTTTCCTCTCTTTAGATACAGTTTAAATTCATCTAGCATAAATAATGCATTACTCACGCAACATTCGCAAATTTAGTAGCCCACGCTTCCCAGCTTTGCTCCAACATTTCCCCACAAGGATCTATCAGCTTCACTCCATTATCTGGTTCGGGGTTATGAGAAGCAGTAATCATCACACCAATACAGGCTGAAAAATAAAATTAAGAACTTTTCAGTAGGGTTGGTTTGAATAATGAAATCACTTACCTTTCTTATATCGAGCTCTGAGTACAGCCAAAAGTCCCATTCTATACATAACATAGCCCAGAGTATTTGCCCTTAAATTAAGAGGTAAAGTTATGTCGCATTACAGAACTATAAAACGAAACTCACTTTGCTCTGAATCCAGCTGTTCCATACTGTACGTCAAACTTCTCTGTTTTAGGATGCATTTCTCTAGCAAATGCATACACTGTTTTATAATTATTGTGGTTATTTGCCATTTTTGTTAGATATAGATATCAAATAAATAAGATAAAACACTTGATAGCCTAAATGATCTTATCTTAGAAAATAATACCTGGTTCAGAGGAACATATGTTTTTTAATCTTGAATTATGACCTAATAAAGAGTTTGCTTGAATTCAAGGAAACCCCAATGAGAATAGGACGAGTCTGAACAGTAAAATCTTGCCTATGAATAGGACTTCTATCTGACTGGAAGATTAGCTGGATCTCAACTTGGATACGATGAGTAATAAAACTATCCGCTAAAGGAACTGCACCAGATAATTGATTAAACCACCTTTCACCGTCAATTAAGTGTACAAACAGAAAATTTATTCAATTCGAAATAGATAGTTTGTCTGAAATTAAGAGAATGAACCGGAATGTTTGAACTTTGGAATAAACCAAATTCAATTATTATTGATGCATTTCGAATAAAAATATTCGCATTCCAGTTGAATTTAATTTTTGTGCAACCAAATAAATAAAGGCTAATTGCCAATATCAAATTAAACGATGATCACAAAATGTGACAAGCTTGTCAAAGTTCATGTTCATATGATTGAAAAAAAAAACAAAAACCACTTCTTTCAGGAAATTGTTTCTTTTTAATCACGAAAAAAAAGACCTCAACAAAAAAAACTTGCAACATCATTAGAGGTCATCTGAACTACACTGAATTGATTTTTGTACAAGAGATGGCAGCACTATAGTGACCAATTTTTGAATAGATTTATTGATCAGGCGCGAATTTTATTTTTGGAAAATAGTAAATGAGGAGAATGTATCTTTATTTAGTTTTCCTTCTTGCCAGCCCAATTTTCGCTGAGGAGGAAAATGTTTTACTCACTGAAGTATTTACTATTACTTTAGATCCTTTATTATTCAATTGGACATATGAAGGTAATGATACTTTGAGGATGTTTTATGTTTATGAATATCCTTCAACTATCCACATTCCAGGAGATCCAACTCAATACGTTTACCAAGCTTCTCTGTTGGATTCTCCAGACCTCCCTTCTTGGATAAAATATGTCTTTAGTGAGAAACATAAAATGGGTTTCTTATATGGTGTTCCACCAAATAGGAATGTGCCAAAGGTTCCTCTTCAAGTTGTAGCATTGAACACCAGAAATTACGAAACAAGAATAAGATACATTAATATTCACATCTCAGAGAAACTAAACCCTGCGAAATTTGAAGTAACAATGAAAATCGACAACATTAATGTTGATGATATATTTGACGTTGAAAAGATGGATAGTTTGCGAGATATTTTCAGGAAGAAATTGTGGAAAGATAGCGAGAATGATCTATATGTAACCTACCTCGAATCTGCCATCGAATTGGGAGCCAGAAAACCGTTAGACCCTGGCCAAGGAGAGGGGCAAGTATACTTATGGCTTGAGAACAAAAAAGTTACAAAGAAAAATGGCTTTCCCTTCATCGGTGATATTATTTCAACAAAAAGCAGTTTATTGGGAATAATATGTCTAATTAAATATAGAGAACATCTTAGGGTCTGACCCTCATTTGGCAATGAAACTACTATATATACAGTAGCACCCCTCTAATCCATCTAAATGAATGGTTGCAATGCAAAAAAGGTCGGATTATCCCAACAGTTAATATTTATTACATTAAACATATCAAGGCATGCTCTAAAGTGAAATATGGGATTAATGAACCCAGAAAATATTTGTATATATTGTTTTAACTGTGAAAGAAAGAAGGGAATTAAATAAGTCAGTAATAGATTTTTGATCAACAGATGAGATTTAGTCTTAGCTACAGTTTTTCTGGATCGAAGGTAAACGGCGGCGCTACGGACGGTGAATCATCAACAAGATGATACTTCCTTGCCTGACTTAGCAAGGTTGTAGTAACCAAAGCGTTGGACTAGCCAAGGGCTGATTAGAGGGGTTGTACTGTACCATTTAATTTACAAACAATGCGAGTATGTCATCAACTGTATCTAGTCTGATCTAAAGTTTTAGGAAACAAACCACTTGACTAAAGTGTTTCATACCAGCTTATCTGGTATACAGTAGTTCCAAAATCTATCAACAAACACTTCATAATAAATTTTAAATATCTAACGAATAAGTAACAATCCAATCTGTTATTCAGGTAAAGATTTAGGTATAGAAATATGATACATCATGTGAGAGGATATTTCATAATATGCAGAGTTTTCCGTGTGAAGAATTGCTTTTTTGAAGTTTGTTGTACCTATAGGTAAAATTTTCTAATTTTGAAGGTATACTGGTACTCTTTGTTAACACTATACCCAAAATATTGACCCTCTGTTGGATAAAAATGATCAGATACTATTAGCATCGTGAAAAATGCCAAAATATACAAAGTGTTCCATTTGAAACATCAAATTTGTTAATTTTCTGCTTATTCCTGGTAGGATTGTCCTAAGGCTTGGGAGCCAGTCTCCATTTTCCGTCAAACTGAAAGAACTTGAAGATGAAGTCAAGCCACTCTGGAAATTACCATCTTGTCCAAGGAATTTTAAAAGGACATCAGTTGAAAAACACTTCAGAGAAGGAGGATTCGTTTTAGACTGGTGTGCATTCAGACTGGTAATGCTTTCATCTATGGTATATTCATTCAGTCAGTTAACATGTATGATGACCCACAATTATTATTCTGCTGGAATGAACGTGAAATTGATAATTACAAAGTTTCAAATCATCAGTTAGCTGTTCTTAATTGACATAGTATAATTTTTGCGCGCATGTTCTAGGGGAACAGCGTGCTATCGTTTTGTCCAAATGTCTGTAATTTTCGAATTTTTTCCCGAAAATGGTCTCAAACGACTAGGTTGGACTAACTGATGACGAATCCGGTGTCAAAATTGATTCTGTCCGGCCGGCCGGCCGTAGACACGATAACTATCGACAGAAGCAAGCTAGCTACTTGAAACTTTCAGGATAGGTTGCGCATCAGAATGCCGCGGTTAAGTTCGTTAATGGGCCAAATCGGTCGAATAGTTTCGGAGTTATAGGCACTTGAAGTTTTGAAGTTATTTATTTTTTATTTCAGAAACTACTCAAGCGATTGGATTCAAACTTGGCAGTTTGGTGGAGTATAACGACGCGCAACTTTGAGCCAAATTTTGTCAAGATCATATCATCAGTAAATTTAAAAAAAATTTTTTTCGAAATTTTCTTACAAAAAAATTTTTTTTTCGGGAACCATTCATCATATCCAAAAAAAATTATACTCACACTTTGACCTAATTTCACAGCAGTGTACTTAATTTCAGTTCGATACGATCATAAGTTTTGGAGATATCGGGAAAAAATATGTCAAATTTCGAGGTTTTCTTCTCGATATCGTTGATTTTTTTGGTATTACTCGAGAAATACTGACTCAGTCCTGATTAAACTTCACAGCTGGTTTTAAGATGCTGAAAGACAACTTTATGCAAAATTTCGTGATAATCGTGTTATTAGAACAATTTGAAAAAAAAATGTCTATGATTTTCTCATCATATCATCCTCATTAAATTCTGTATGAAACTTCGAACTGTTATTTTCGATGAAGTACTGGATTTCAATTCGATCTGATCTGTATTTTTGGAAATATTGAAAAAATAAAATTTTGATTGGGTATATCTACGGAATCATTGGGTGGATTTTACCCATTCACGAATTCGGCCTTCGTAATTAAGGTCCAAACCTTCTCTACAAATATCGAGTTTCTAAGTTGTTTCTTTCGGAAGTTATTGTGTTTACGCAGTCGGCCGTTAGGCTGACCGTAAACACAATAACTTCCGGAAGAAACGACTTAGAAACTCGATATTTGTAGAGTAGGTTTGGGGCTTAATTACGAAGGTCGAATTCGTGAATGGGTAAAATCCGCCCAATGATTCCGTAGATATACCCATTCAAAATTTTATTTTTACAATATGTCCAAAAATAAAGATATGATCGAATTGAAATCCAGTAATTTATCAGAAAAAAATTTCAAAAAGCACTGCCGTGAAGGCAGCAGCTTTTGCGCGCACGTTCAAATTCGTTGCTGAAGCGGTCATCTACATTGAACATGCGCGCAAAAGTTGCTGCCTTCACGGCAGTGCTTTTTGAAATTTTTTAATTTTGGGTTCCCACATTTGTATTTTACGGATACTCCTAAGTCTCAATAAAATCTGTCTGAGCCATATAGCATTTGAAATGGAACAAATTGAGGGAAAAGTTCAATAACCCATATATCCAGCTTTGTATACATTTTTCAGATTGATCCCAATAATTCTGCAATGCATCATTCCGAGAAAGACGAATGGCTTTCCAAAGACAAATGGGAGACCATCACCAAAGACAGTATTCCGATCAGAGATTATTCAGTAGATGTTACATGGAGTTTGGTGCTTCCCATCGCACTTCTGATATTATTAACTTTCCTCCTCTCATTCATCCTATGCTTTTATCACGATGGAATGTAAGTATTTCAGTTTCTTTTTATACAATCTATTCTAAGAATAATAGTGAACGCTCTCTTCATTTTTGAAAAATTCACTGCTTCAAAATTGGACGACAATCTGATGTAACTCCAGTGCATGTTTTCAAGGATGCCTTTCATTGAATAGAAAGTATAACTCATCAGTATAAACCATTCCAACATAACAAATAACTTCCTTTAAATAACAGTTGGAAAATGGGAAAGGCAAAAAACTTATGAGATATTTATTTGTTGGCTCCTCCCTAACATTTCAAAGGTCGGTCCTTCATATCGAGTTATTTTACGTGAAGAGTTAAAGATTGGTAGAAACACCAAATCATATAGTTTTCAGCATCTATCATATTGATGATATGTTTATTTGATCTCATGAAGTAGTCTAAGTTTTCAGCAGAAAATTAATATATTTACAGATACGATCAGGCCAGTGAAGATTTTTTCAGTAATTTGTTTCATATCTGCACAGATGTGTGCGACAGGTAAATTTTGTTTTGGGTGAATATTATGCCTTATTATGAAATGTTGATTGTTGAATTATTTATTCATCAATTTTGAGATCCGATTGATTTTGATTAACACGATTTCAGTTTAACCTGATTGTTGTATTGATGGAAAAAATAACTCTTCAGGATTCTGAAAGGTCAGCTTTTTTCTCGATTGTAATAGAACATATCTTTCTTGTTCTTGTTTGTTTCTATACCATTTAATCATTGTCTTGTATTTATACAGGAGTAGTGGTTAGTGGTGAGGATATTATTATTATTTTGTATAATGTTTTAACATTTGAGGGTAATAACAAGTGAATGATAATTTGGTGATGCGATTTGATTGTTTCTTACTCACGAACTTGGCGAATTATATTAATTTATTATATTATTTTATTAATAATACAGGGTCTTTCACGAGGAACCTCACCCATATTTATACGGGAAACTACTGAACGTATTTTCATGAAATTCAGCACTTATAAGTATTTCACGATGCTGATGAAATCTAAAATATTTTCAAGGCATGAGCACCTCCGGTTTTTCCGGAAATGACGTCAACTTCCGTTTTTCAAATTAGAACACCATTTTTTTATTGCAGAAATAGATTCCTTAGAAAATTTCAATTTATTTTGATGTAAAATTTTTCAGTTTTGGTTGGAAAATTCTCTCTGAGCGGGAAAATTCGAAAAAAAAATCGAAAATAGAGCTCCGCTGAAACAAGAATAACTTCGACGTTTTTGGATGGAAAATTTTCATTTTTGGGATTTTTCAAGATGTAAGATTGATGTATCCACTTTAAAAATCGAAATCGCGATTCATGATCAGGGGGTGAAAAAATCGCTTTTAAAGTTAAGGATGACAAAATCGTGAAAAATCAATTTTTTCAAATTAGAACCCCATTTTTTATGGCAGATATTGAATCTACGTTAAAAAATAATGTGAGTGTATGCATCACACCCTTGCCCTAAAATGGATATTTTCTGAGTTATTCACAAAAAACTGTTTTTCGTCTTGAATTTTCAGCTATTTCTTTTCCCTTCTCGCCAAAAAGATGAAATTTTCAGGAACTGTTATTTGAACCATGCTGTAGATTTTTCACCCCTTCTTGAAACCGACTTCAAGTTACTATTAGGAGAACCATGGCAAACTCTCGCAGTTATAACTAGAGAAGATGCTCAAAGTTTTGACCGTTAATTTCTAGACATTTATTTATACGTCTCAGGAATGCTGCGTGCGTCGCTCTTCTTATTTCATCGGGAGGAAGAGATCTGCAAAAGTGTTTAAAAACCAAATTGAGTTTCAAAACTATGAATCTAAAAATCTAGACAAACCTGAACGCATTTCTGACTCGTTCTATGCAGTCCTCTTTATCAGTCAGGGGAGTTGAGTAGACAATATTTTTTATCCTACCCCAAACATAATAGTCTAAAGGAGTTAAATCGGGAGAACGTGGTGGCCAAAGATGTGGACCATTGTTCGCCAACCATCGATCTTCAAATAGCCTGTAGAGGATATTTGACACATTGAGTGAATTGTGTGGAGGCGCGCCATCTTGTTGATACCATAAGTCATTATGGTTCTGTACTAGCGGCTCAATTATTTGAGTCAATATGTCAGAATATCTATCTCCTAAGGGAGAACATTCTTTAAATAATGCAAACATGTGTAGTGTTCTATCTTACCAGTTAAAGTCCCATCATAAATGTGAACATCGAGAATTGCATTATTTTTGATGGCGCAAAAAACATTGAAACTCCAGGTCTCTTGAAAGTTCCATTGTCTGAAGTGGTGGTTGTTCTCTTCATCCCAATAATGACTGTTATGCCTATTGAAAGAACCATTCTTTGTGAATTTAGATTCATCTGTCCAAATTATACAGTCCAAAAAGTTTTCATTCTCTTGAAATCGAATCATCATAGCTTCGCAAAACTCTGTTCTCCTGACGAAATCAGTTTCCTTCAAATGCTGTACCCTATTGAATTCATATGGGTGCATTTTATGTTTTTTTAATATTCTCCAAACACTCGATTGAGATAATCCCAGATCAATCTCGGCATTCACACGAAAATATGCAAGAACTGTAATTTCGTTGTTCTCATCTTCTACTACACTTTTTTCTCTGTGTGTAGTTTTCTTAACGAAAGATCCGACATTTCTCAAGTTTGTCATGGTTCTGTTAATGGTATCTATCGTCTAATTTTATTCATACGAAATTTTTGCTTTTGCAGCTATAAAGATGACCACAATGTAATCCAACCTCTTGCTTTCAATACAGCACTGAGTGGCTATAAACCTCCAAGCAATTTGGTTAAATTATCTCCAGATCCTGCATTGTGTTCTCGCAGTCAAACTAATAGTCCTAGCTCTACAATAAACAGAGGAGTCCATTGTAGACCAAGCCCACCACCTTATATGAGACCTAGATTCAAGACAGAACTGACTCAAGATGATCAGGATTCAAACGAGAAAAATTGGTATTGCTGAGAGTGTGAAACCAAATTGAATTCAAAGTGATTAAAATTGCTGGTAGAAGTTTTATCAGAATTCGATGTTAGTGGATGATAGTAGCTAATTTTTGGTGTAAGCACATAATATGCTTGTACGAGATGCGGAAAATCGTAGGAAAAAAACTACCTGTTCTGATATGAATATAAAAGGGGAAAAGCAATTGGTTCTGTTCATACAAATTGATGTTGTTGAGAATCATCATACACAAAAGTTAAGCTGAGAGATATTAGAATCAGATGCCGGTATGGAGTTTATAAAAAGTTTATGGAACTGACTGAATCGAAAAAATCAAAAGATGAAAATTTTTGTATAATACTAACCAATAAATAGAAATATGATGAGAAAATACTCAACTCGTGCAAGTTGCTTGTAGAATTTTGTTTTTTTTTCAAATAAGTTTTTATATCAACTGTTATTTCCAAAAACTTAATGAAAATATTTAATGAATATAATTTGGTTTGATTATTTGTTTCTATTCATATAAAGATTATAAATGGAAGACGATGAGAACTAAAATAAATAATATTTACTCTTTCCAAACATACCTAGTTCAACTCAAAAGTACTGTAGTTTTTTGCCAATAACAAGAGCAGCAGATGAGTAATTCTTGCCTTATAGTCTCAGTCTCCACATTTACTTATATTTGTTGATTTGTTCGCAAAGCATTTTTCAAATGTTCGTATGCCAGACGCAGTCGGGGATTATAGTGAAACTCATTTTTCGCAATTCCCTCCAGTTGTCTTACCCTCTATAACTGAAGATGAAATTAGATCTATTATGGATAAATTTCCTGATAAAACAACCGCTGGTGACGATCAGCTACCCTCATTTTTCATCAGAAACTGTAGCTCTGTGCTTCCTGAGCCTCTACATCGCATCATCTCTGTCAGCTTGCGTACTTCCATTTTTCCCACCATTTGGAAGAGAGCCCGAGTAGTTCCGATATTCAAAAAAGGCGATAAATCACAAGTGGGGAACTATAGACCAATTTCTGTACTGTGTAACTTTGCAAAAGTATATGAAGAAGCTTTATACGCTAATATCAGTCATAATGTTAGACCACATCTATCAGCAATGCAACACAGTTTCATGCGGGGCAGGTCTACGGTCACGAATTTGGCAACATTGTCGCAGTTTATCGCGGAGACTCTGGATGATGGAGGTCAGGTCGACGTTATTTATACAGACTTTTCACGAGCCTTCGACTCGGTTGATCACCGTATGTTGCTGAACAAACTTTCTTTTTTTGGCCTCAGTCCAGCATATGTCGACCTGATGAGATCTTACTTGGAGGGAAGAATGAGTCATGTGTTTTATAATGGCTTCAAGTCTTTCGAATTCTGTCTGTCATCTGGTGTGCCGCAAGGATCTAATCTTGGACCATTGTTATTCATAATTTTTATCAACGATCTTCTGGCTCTTCTCAGTTGCTTAGCCTTGGCCTATGCAGATGACTTCAAACTTTACCTGAGGATACGCGGAATTGCTGATTTGGAGCTGCTCCAGTCCAGCTTGGAGTTGGTTAATGTTTGGTGCTCGCGCAATGGGCTCATTTTAAATACACAAAAGTGTTTTAAGGTGACTTATACGAGAAGCTTACGTCCTCTCACCTTCAATTATTCTATTGGTAATTGTCTTATCGCTAGTGGAGATCGGTTTCGCGATTTGGGGGTGTTATTTGATTCGACGTTCAGCTTTGTTCCTCACATCGAGGAGCTTTGTTCTTATGCTAGTCGATCTTTAGGCTTTGTGTTCCGGTGTTCCAGGGAGTTCCCTGATGTTTCAGTCCTCAGAATTCTCTATTTTTCTCTTGTCGTCAGCAAATTAGAGTACGCCAACTTGGTTTGGTTTCCGATATACAGTTCCCACCTAACATCACTTGAACGCATTCATAGAAAATTCTTGAAGTGTGCTTAATATAGAAAGACCGGCAGGTATCCTGAACGTGGTGCGGATTTGTCGGAGATCATGCGGGAAATGCGAATTTCAACGTTGCAGGAGAGACAGAAGCGACAGTGCGCTAAATTTGCGCAAAAGCTTGTCACTGGAAGAATTGATTCACCTCATCTACTGTCCAGGGTTGACATTCGTGTACCAAGAATTGAAACGAGGACCACATCAACTTTTCGACTCCCTAAACCTCGGACTAACATACTTGAGCAAGCTCCGGTCTATCGATTGTGCAGGGCTGCTGATGCACTTAAGTTTAATTTGTTTTTTTAGTTCCGGGCGGTTATTGTTTGTCGTTGTATCATTGAATGTGTAATTTTGTTCGAATAAGTGTTCATATTATTCATTGTCAATATGTTACCCTGTTATTGGTTAATTTCCTGTTGGGTAAAATAAAGTATTATTATTATTATTATTATAATTGGGATCCAACACTGAATAAAGTTAAAAAGGATATACTAATACCATGATTAATGAAACTACTCACATAATATCGACTATTTATTCATCTTAATCACCTTTTCAAGAAACTGAGACATGAGAGGATACACTGGATCATAATTTATAGAATTTTTTTGACGAATCAAAGCTTCATACCTCTGGAGTGCGCCTGCAACCAAATCTAACCTATCTAGTTCAGACTGATGATCATCTAACCAAGCAGATAATTTCTGGAGCGACCATCCAGTATTTTGATGGGGGCTTCCTAAATCATTTCCTGAGTAAGAAAATAATAACATGAGGATTGTGCTGGCAGGTACTACACTTCCTTCAGTGTAACTATTGATAATTTCACTTGGTGCAAGGGTAATCAATGATGTCATTGCTTTCAAAAGTTTGTAGGGTCTTCCAAGTTCTGCTAAATTAGGACATAATGTTTTCAATGCAGACTCAAGATATATATAATCAGCTTTCAGTCGCTGTCGTCCTCCCTCGGTGATAGGCATACTTGGTCTCAGTAATGTTGTGTGCCTTACAAACAGTTCAATACACCTGACCGCTATTTCACCACATCTGCAATAAATAATTAGAAATGATACAATATCCATTGAAATAATAATATAAAATATACTCCATTCTCTTATGTAGTCAGTCAGTATAAGCCTTGGATCAGGTCTATCGAGTTTTTGTAACTAAAACTGAGCCAGGATGGAAATAGTAAAATGTCCTAAACTAAACTTTTTTAATTATACAGAGTGGAATGTACCAAAATTATATGGCCTGCTGACTGAAAAAAACCCTTTTCACTAATCGGCCCCTAAAAAATAATTGCAAATATTTGGAGTAGGTCTATCAAGTTATTGTAACTAAAACTGAGCCAGGATGGAAATAGTAAAATGTCCTAACCTAAAATTTTTTAATTATACAGAGTGGAATGTACCAAAATTATATGGCCTGCTGACTGAAAAAAAACCCTTTTCACTAATCGGCCCCTAAAAAATAATTTCAAATATTTCCAAGTTCGTAGTTCTCTACTGGAATTTTTTTTCCGGAAGTTATAGAATAAACGGTTTTCGAGATACGGCTGATGGCTACCCGATGTATCTGTTGTATTTTTTTTTCGTCGCTTGAACATTTTCTTCAGGTATATCTCCTCTAGTGGAATTTAAAATTTTCCAAAAAATATAATGAATTCTACCTAATATTAGCACCTTTCCAGCTACCGCCTGGGGCGCACCCGATGCGCCTCGGAGGCGCGCCAGCATAGACAATTCGTGTTCCAGTACGCGAGAGCACCAGATCCTCGCTTCCTACCCCTTTCCCCTGATGCACCGGCCGAATTTGCGGTGCTTCAGGTATAATCCATTCACAATTCTACTAGAGGGTAATTCATTAGGGGTATCTATCTGCTGCATTTCGGAAACCGTTTATTCTATAACGGAAAAAAAATCCAGAAAAGCTCGGACGTGAGGTCAGGAGCTTTTACGTGCTTGTTCCAATTCTAATGATTACATCAACACGAAATTTTCCACCTAGTTGCGTGTTGTTAATCTGCACCTGATTACGAAGTTTCCATCTGATTGTATTTGTACTTCTTGAGATATTGCGGAAATAACGTTAAAATTCCAAATAACAATGAAATTTGGCATATTTTTTTTCCTTGTATCTCCGGAAGTAAATATCGGATCGAATTGAAATTTGAAACATTTTTGTAAGATACTGACTTCAAGGTTTGTGCCAAACTCCATTGAAATCTAATCAAGATTTTTGGAGAAAGAAAAATTTTTCATCAAGAATTTTAAACATTTTCGAATAAAATTTTTAAAGTTTTCCAAAAACTGGGTTCACACGAAATTTTGCTCTAATATTATTTTATATTATTATTTTTTGTAAGTATTCATTTCGTTAGCATGACATTTATTTTGCATGAAGAATTTAATGTATAGAATAACAAATGTCTAGTTCATTTCTCTAGAATGGCAAAATGTTCATGTAGGCAGAACATTTAGAAAATTCGGATTTCGTTTATTCGAACATTAAAGAAGCTTCTGCAAAATAACCATTCCTTTAAAATTGAGCTCGGTATTTTACATAATGAAAAAAGCGGTCTGCTTTAAATTAACATAAAAATAGCAATATCTTTTCGAAGGGATACACAGAAATGAACGTGATTGTGATTCAAATATTATTACATATCCATATCTCTTTTTTTCAACAACTATTAAGTACAGTACTGCAACTACTCCTCAAGTATAATGTAAAAATAATGTACCTACGTCGGTAGATATTGAAAATAAAGCTAATAAACTATTTTATCTTCAATATTCATTCTTTTATGAGATTTCGGCTGTCGCGATAAAAAGTTTTATGGTTATGAACACGAACTTTTTTTGCATGTGGGCTGAATGCTGCATTCCTTCATTGCAGTGAGCAAATATTTGAATGAAAATTGAATTTGCTTAGTGCTCCCAGAATCTTGATTAGACCAAAAAAATATAATGGAAATCAATGCAAATTTATAGGTTTGTTCCAACACCTTGTTATTGTCTGTTTGACATCTGAACAGTGGCGCTCCTCTATGCCAGATGAGATTTTATTTCCTCTTGCTGCATTCAAATGGCATATAACAGCCAACCGTTTCAAATCGTCCCTTTCAGTTCTTGCCTAGAACCAAGAACTCAATTCACCTTTCTAGAAGCAGTCTCGACAACAATTCATTTTAGGTTGGAACACTTGGTTCGCAATTCCTGAATCAGTTTAAACTTTGTCGGAACGCTAATATCGATATATACGCACACTCTTCCCGATCCTTGTGAGGATATACTACTATTTCTGTCTGTGCTAAATTTCATCATAATCTAAGAGTTTCTAATTGCAAGGTTCTGCCCTTCAAAAGTTAGAGCACATACGGATGGATGGACGAATTTGACCACGGATTCTTCTTCAGGGGGTCCGACCTAATTGTTTAAGAAAATTTCCGGATCAATATTCGAATATTTCAGATAATTGGGAAAAACGTTGTCGCAATGGTTCCCAAGAAAAAGCGCATAAAAATGATTTATAATTTATTCATATTGATTGAAGCGAAACACTTTATTTCTGCTTATATTTATTAATTTCAAAACAATTGTGAACATATAGCTGAATCTTTAACGAAAAATCGAAATATAAAAGAATGCTTTAGAATCGTGAATACATCAGGCAAAGTAATAAAAAATCCGTCAAAAAAACAAGAAATCAGGAGTTTATAGGTTAAACTGTGGTACATTCCCATATGTGTGTGTTGGCCAAATGGGCAGAGCTTTCAAAAATAGGATAAAAGAACATCAAAATTCCTACATTAATAACAAATCAAACTACACTTATGACAAATATCTAATAGAAACAGGACATGAATTCGACCATAATTCCAAAATTCTGCATACAGAAAACAAGAGCAATAAATTGAACCTTTTGGAAGCCGTAGAAATAAACAGCTAAGTACCATAAAAAAACAGATCTTACTCTACGACCAAACTGACCTGAACCGATCCCCATTACTGAATGGAATTCTGGAATTTCCATAAATACCTAATATTTTGTCAAGTTTTTTGTTTCCCACTTGTATTTAAAGAAAACGATTTTATAAAAGTAGTTATCTACAATACTTGAAATTAAATTAACTCCTGAATGTATCCCTAATCGTTAATCTGGTGGTAATGATGCAACCTCTTACTCCCTATCTATTTATTTCAACTTTACAATTAAAATTGCTATTTACAAACACAAATTTAGGTACAGTGAATCTGAGATCCGGGATTCGAAGAAGCACTTATCTTAATAGTAAGGATCCGGTGGTATGATCCTTCAAAATGCCGGTATTATGCAGGTAGTCCAGTTTCAAGAGATTCCATCCAGAGCAAAGTCCAGAATCAAGATATTCCAGTAATAATTAGCATCGGTATAAAGGTATTCCAGCCATAATCAGCTCCAGTATTAAGATAGTCCAGTAATGATTGCCTCTAGTACTAAGATGATCCAGTCAAACTCTGGGTCCGGTAGTAGAATATTCAAATGGGCGTTAGCCCCAGTAAAATTATAATCCAGTAGTCGGCAGCCCGGTACAAAGATGATTCAGTGGGCGATAGCCCCGGTACAAAGACGCCTTTTGAATAGACGTCTTATAAGAAACAATAAAACTTCAAAATTCCACGATGTTAATGGATTACGAAGTTCGTTAATTCGTTAAACTCTAGCAAGGTGTTGAATCTTCAACTTCCTACGCACCAAAAGAAAGAATTTTCCATCGGCTGGACCGAGTTGGAAGGGTCGCGCACGCGAAACACACACTCAACCGTCAAAGCGAAGAGCGTTCTTTAGCGACCGATCATATAATTTCAGTAAGGCGTTTTTCTTGCGATTGGAATTGAAATTATTAGTATGACTTATTTTCGCGATGGAAACTGAAATCGACAGTGGAGCGTTTTGTAACGTTACATACTCACCTGATGAAGTCAGAATGTAAGTGACGAAACAATTATTGTGAAATTAATGAATATAAGCGGAAATAAAGTGCTTTACTTCAATCAATATCAAGATGAATTTCTGTCGAGTAAAGACCGAAACAATCAAATATAATTTATTCAAGCTAGGATTCAGTAAACAGTCAAAAACATGAGCAGTCAATATAAAATTGAAAAGTATGATAATTAACTTACTTCAAAAGTAACACTTCTTCATTTTCAAATTGAGCTAAATATGTATTGAAGACTCGAGATAAGAACTGACCCAGTTCTTTCATATAGGGACTACATGACACATGTTTGTGTAGTACCTGTAGTTTTGTCCAATCAGCTTCTAGATGTATAGTCACAATAATTGTTTCAACTGTTGAATTAATAGATACTGAAAAAAATATATCCATACTAAACTTCTGAAGATAAATTATGTTAATCTAAGATAAGCTTGGTTCTAAGTTTATATTAAATATGATTTTGATTTTCTACAAAGATTAGAATGATTTTGAATTCATTCAATTCACCATCAAATAAAGCAGGAGTGTTTGCAATTCCTTATCAGTCACTGCAACAACTGAATTTCACATTTTTTTTTTAAAAAATGGAATCTGCTTGGTTCTTGAACTACTAAGGGCTGGTATTATAAAGCTTTTTCGACAGATAATTAGAAGTTAACTCGTGAATTCTGGTTCAAAAGTGAGAGTCAACTGCTCTCTATGGTCCAAATAGCAGTGGTGCTTATCAGTGGGTCTCAAAATCAACCCAGCAAAGACCACAGTAATTCCCTTTACTCGGAAGAGAAACCTTCCAGCTATGAAGTCCATTTCGGTAAATGGAGTTGTTGTAGGATGGAAGTCTGAAGTCAAATATCTGGGAATCACCCTAGATAGTAAGCTTCTGTGGAATGAGCATGTTAAAATTACTGCTAGTAAAGCGATAATGGCTTAAATGGTGTGCAAAAGACTATCCGGCAAAACTTGGGGGTGTAACCCTAAAATACTGAGATGGATGTACATCATGATTGTAAGACCGATAATAACATACGGGGCAGTAGTTTGGTTTGCTAAAGCAGGGCAGACAAGCACGAGGAAAATACTCGACAAGTTACAAAGGCTTGCCTGTGTTTGCATCACTGGGGCTATGAGAACATGCCCGACTAGAGCACTTGAGGTCATCATAGATCTCAGTCCTCTACATCTAGTGATCAGAAGGGTAGCCTATAAAGCTATCCTTAGAATCTCTAGGGAAGGTACAGGTAATGAGAGAATCAAAAGTCAGAGAGCCTGGTCCTCCCTGAACAAGTACATCTCATTAGCGAACCTACCTAGTGATTTTATGATTAAAAAAGTAAGCATCGAGAAGAACTTTGACTCAATGCTATGTAAAAGGGAAGAATGGGAAAAGGAATACACTACCCAAAAATTCAAAGCAAATACCGTTAAATGGTATACAGATGGTTCTAAAACCACGACGGGGGCCGGCGCTGGAGTATACGGGCCTAGAACTAAATGTACACTATCGCTAGGCTCCTACTCGAGTGTTTTTCAGGCAGAAATACTTGCTATCGAAAGATGCATAGACATAAACCTGGAAAGAAACTATCAAGGGTGTGACATAGTGATCCATTCTGATAGTCAGGCTGCTATTAAAGCACTGAACTCCTATGTCATCGACTCAAAGCTGATATGGGAGTGCCGAAGGAAACTCAATGAAGTAGGCAAGAATAACAAGGTCTCCTTAGTCTGGGTTCCTGGGCACTCAGGAATCAAAGGAAATGAAGAGGCTAACACTCTAGCCAGAAAGGGAGCACAAACGCTACCTACTGGCCCAGAACCTTTCTGTGGTATAGGCAAATGTACCTATAAGAAAGAGTTTTTGGAGAAAGAAGGAAATGAAAGAGGGGCACTGTGGAGGAATTCTCCAGGAATGGAACACTCTAAAAAGTTCCTTCGGAACTTGGAAATTGCTAGATCCAAAAATCATCTGGATCTCAGTAAGAATAAGTTACAACTCCTCACAGGACACTGTCGCCTAAGGAAGCACAGGATGAGAATGGGCTTATCAGAAACTGACGAGTGCAGATTTTGTGGGGAGGAGAAGGAAACCCCTGTTCACCTGATCACAGAATGCCTCGCCATTGTGAGCCTGCGCAAAAGATACCTTGGACAGGAGCATTATAGGAGGAATGAGAACTTAGCCTCCTTGAAGCCCTCACAGATATTAGAATTCATCAGAGCTCTTGAGCTGGAGGGCGAGCTGTAGGTTGCGAAAATAGCTCTGACAAGGGGGCACAATAGACCTTAAGGTCGCAGTGGAACGTAACCCCTTACCAACTATCAACTATCATGGTCCAAATAACTTTTATAATACTGGCCCTAAGTAGATATGAGCGCAAGAGGACCACAAGTAAGGTAACACGAAGCTGAATAAACATATGGAGTTTTTCGAAACTCACCTGATCACTAACCCGGGTTAGATAAAATTGACAGATAGAGCATTCAATAGCTGTCACACCTTAAGTGTTACAGTATTGACTCAGTAAAAATGTAAAGAATTTCAGTTACAAGAGATCTGTTAGAAAAATAGCCTTGCAAGGAAACATCGACTTACCTACCAGAGGTTGCATGATAGCTCCACTAAGAACATCAATACCATTCAAAGCATCATACAATAATTCGATTTTAGAGTTTGACAAACTATCACTCATGTTGGATAGTATTCTTTTAATTTGCCTCTGAAAATAGTTGAGGCGGTTGGCAAACTGCACGTTTTTTTGCTGTCCCACATTGGCATTGCCCCCAATAACCTGTGCAGAGTCCGGACCGGTGTCCAATTGTTGCTCCGTTTTAACAGCAAACATTTTTATACATTTGGATACGTTCTTGCTGATTTTCACACTTAGATTCTCTTCAATAAGGGCCACACTTAAGTTACTGAAAAAAATTCTACAATGAATTTCAAATGAGATGCTGACACCTAATGGGTATTTGAAATATTTCTACCTTTACATTTTAAACCTCCAGGGTGAAGAGATTCAACTGAAAAGCTCAGAGGTTCTATGAAAAAGTATTAACCATTATGGTAGTAAGGGCCAGTATTATAAAACTATCTTGACAGATAACTAGAAGTTAACTTGTGAAATCTGGTTCAAAAATTAGAGTTAACTGCTTTCTGTGGGTAAAATAAGCTTTATAATACCGGTCCTTAGTAACACAGAAAATTATTAACATAATAATTAAAAAATTTCAAAAAGCACTGCCGTGAAGGCAGCAACTTTTGCGCGCATGTTCACTGTAGATGACCGCTTCAGCAACGAATTTGAACGTGCGCGCAAAAGCTGCTGCCTTCACGGCAGTGCTTTTTGAAATTTTTTTCTGATAAATTACTGGATTTCAATTCGATCATATCTGTATTTTTGGACATATTGTAAAAATACAGATCAGATCGAATTGAAATCCAGTACTTCATCGAAAATAACAGTTCGAAGTTTCATACAGAATTTAATGAGGATGATATGATGAGAAAATCATAGAAATTTTTCAAATTGTTCTAATAACACGATTATCACGAAATTTTGCATAAAGTTGTCTTTCAGCATCTTAAAACTAGCTGTGAAGTTTAATCAGGACTGAATCAGTATTTCTCGAGTAATACCGAAAAAATCAACGATATCGAGAAGAAAACCTCGAAATTTGACATATTTTTTCCCGATATCTCCAAAACTTATAATCGTATCGAACTGAAATTTGGTACACTGCTGTGAAATTAGAAGGTCAAAGTGTGAGTATAATTTTTTTTTGATATGATGAATGGTTTCCGAAAAAAAAAATTTTTTGGAAAAAAATTTGGAAAAAAATTTTTTTTTTAAATTACTGACAATATGATCCTGACGAAATTTAGCTCAAAGTTGCGCGTCGTTGTACTCCACCTAACTGCCAAGTTTGAATCCAACCGCTCAGGTTGTTTCTGAAATAAAAAATAAATAACTTCAAAATTTCAAATGCCTATAACTCCGAAACTATTCGATCGATTTGGCCCATTAACGAACTTAACCGCGGCATTCTGATGCGCAACCTATCCTGAAAGTTTCAAGTTGCTAGCTTGCTTCTGTCGACAGTTATCGTGTCTACGGCCGGCCGGCCGGACAGAATCGATTTTGACACCGGATTCGTCATCAGTGAGTCCAACCTAGTCAATTGAGACCATTTTCGGCTCAATCATCCAAAATTACAGACATTTGGACAAAACGATAGCACGCTGTTCCCCTAGAACATGCGCGCAAAAAGAGACTGGATATTAGTAGAGCAGTCCAATTCATGAACTGGCTAAATCCGGTCAAATATTCCGATAAACTAATTCGAATGTAGGAAGAAACAATTTCTAATTCTAGTGGCTCTACGGGATATCACACTATTCATTTTGTACCATGAATTTTTTCTTCAACTATTTTGCAATTACAGTAACAATACATTTTTAATATGCTGGGTACTCCTAGTGTTTGAATACAATCAAAATCAGCATTTATCCTACCTCCATAAGGCATATACCATTATGTAAGGAAAATGTCAAGTCGAGTTTGAACTAACATACTATTTATTCTACTCTGACTTTTATGCACTTTTGGATATATGTACCTTGATATGATGCGAATAATCTTGTCTATGTCATCTGTAGAAGGTGCACAGTTCTCTGCAGAAAACATTTCTTGGGTAGGATCTAATAATGTGGTAAGTGATGTTGACAAATAAGCAGTTTCACATTTTTCCAAAACAGTACGACTAAAATGGAAACATTATAGTAATGCAAGTCTCAATATAACCAATTGTATAACATACTCAAAAGTGAAATACTCATTATTTAGTTTTTTTGATATATCCAAATAACATCTTAATAATCTGGGATAATCTTCTTCAAGCATTTGTTGCACGGAATAAGGCGCCGAGTTTATTTGTTCTTGGATAATTTTACCCAATGAAGTCCAGAATTTGGAAGCCAAGTCTGAATCTTTATCCTGGATATTTAAGTTGTTAAGGCTATTTTGTAGAAATTTTACCTGTAATTATGATAACGTTGAACTAAGATTGATACAAATTGGAGAAATCAGTTCAAATGACACAATACAGAAAAATGTATAAAATATTTTTACTCACCTGTTTACAATGCTGATAAATGTCTTCACTGAATGCTTTCTCTAATTCTGTCCAAATTTTATTTCGGAAACCTTGCGAAGAAGAAAGGGTAATTCTACTCTGCCCAACTTTGGATTTAGTATTAGTAGTTGCTTGAAAGGCAAAAGAAATACTCTGCCTGCACTCTGATAAACTTGACGATGAAATGTTTTCCAACACTTTACATATAGTTCCCAGATTTATGAAAATCTAAGAAAGTAAAAATCAGAAAAACAGCCCATTCACAATAATCAGAAGCAGTTTGACTAAAAACGATTATTCTAGAAGCGTTCTAAATTAACCTTGTATATTATATAACTTATACCATAGAATGATGAAATCGATGAGGAATATGCCATATCCACTAAAAAATTATATCATATATACTTATATTGGAGTTCGAAAGATTAATGAGATTAAGATAATGTACTCTCCAAAAGAATAATCATTTATTGATAAACCCAATAATTTAGCTTAAATGAAGGAGTGTTACGATTATTTCAAATCAAAAATGTTACTTTCGGGGCAGGGCCGTAGCTAGAAATGACTTTGAGATAGGGCAATGAAGTTTGAAGGTGGGGCAGTAAAAAGTTTCATCAATCTAATACAGTTTTGGAATGACTCAGCGATAATGGCATCACATAAAGATCCAGCAACAGCATCAAGCCTTGTTCAAGAACATCTAAATGAACTACAGATCTGGATGGAGAAGTGGAAAATTAAAGTAAACCAGAATAAATCCAAACAAGTAGATTTCACTCTGAAGAAGGAACAATGCCCACCTATCCGTCTGAATGATACAGCAATTCCACAAGCAACAACAGCAAAGTATCTTGGTTTTCACTTGGACACTAGGCTCACCTGAAGAGAACACATAATCAAAAAAAGGAAACAACTTGATCTCAAAATCAGAGAGCTCCACTGGCTTACTGGCAGAAAATCAAAATTATCACTTGATAACAAAATTTTATTGTACAAGACCATTATTAAACTTATATGGACATATGGAATAGAACTCTAGGGTTGCGCAAGCAAATCTTACATTGCCTTGATACAAAGAAGCCAATCAAAAATACTACGTATGATAGCTAACGCACCATGGTATGTTTCCAAACGGACTCTACACAAAGATCTTAATATCCCATTGGTTCAAGACGTCATCAAGAACAGCAGCCGAAATCACCATGCAAAACTAGAAGACCACCCAAACAGCATACTCCAACCACTAATGCCAAATACCCAACCAAGAAGACTACTGAGATATTGGCCAGCTGATCTAATGAATCAATGAGATTCTCTCAGTAGAGAGAAGCTTTTCATGCTATTAAGCCCTTCAAATATTTTGATACCAAATTAACTTATAGATTGTAATTTCTGATTGTTAATAGTAAGATATAATGAAAAAAAAATAAAGTTTTGGAATATTTTTTCTTTTTTTTTGAGGTAGGGCAAAGGGTGTTTTAAGGTAGGGCATTACTTTACTTTGCCGCAGAGGAGCTGCGGCCCTGCTTTAGGGTATATTATTGTCTGCCATTATTTCTGTATAGGTACTACTTCCTAAATCATAATTGTAATGAACCTTAATACTGGTTTTATAATCATGTCCTATCGTACGGTAAAGGCCAATAATATTTTGAATCTCACCTGTAAGGCAGATATTGTCTGTACTGTATTCTCATTGATGATTCCCTGATTCAAAGAACCAGTGGCTAGATGCACAACTTTTTGTTGTTGTGTCCTGATATTTCTTAATTCTGAAGTGACAGTATGGATATCCTTTAAATCTTCATCTGAAGCTAATTGCTCTATGAAATAAGATATCAAATGAAAAAATGAAACATGCATTATGGTGGACAACATACCCAATTCTTGTAGAATCAGAGCTTTTTGACTGGGATCACTTGTGTTACTCAGTCTTTTACTTAATTGTTGAATCCTGCTAACTTGTCTCAGAATATGACTTGCAAGGTGCAATCTTCCTAATACTTGAGTTTGCTTATTAAGGGCTTCATACGGTACGTTGATCTATATTTTATGAGATTAATCAGATGAAGGATGCAACTTTTTTTTAAGTATTTAAGTTCAAAATAACTGTCTTCAATATGATGCATGATTTGCAAAACTATGTATGAATTTCAAATAATAATGATCTCTGTCTGTCATCAATAACAATTTATTTTCACCTTGAACAGATACTTACCTGATTCTTAAGCTTTTCTGCATTTGTCACTAAGTTATAAACATGACTGTTCATCAAACCCAAAATGTTTTCAAGCTTTGTAGCATGATTTGCCTGTTTGAGTAGATCTTCGTGTTTTTCTAGAACACTTTTTTGCAACTCTCTAGTTATTGTGTCGATTCCTTCACCAAGTTTTTTAACCCTATCACTAATGGCGATATGATCATATAACTCTGATTGAGAATCTTTGTTCAGAAATTTACTATAGAATGCTGAAAACATTAACTGCTGAGTGAATTGGAGGATTCTTTTTCATTATAATTACCATCATTCTCAAATCGACCAATTAAGTCATTATCATTTTCCATTTTGTGAGCAGGTTTTACGTTATTACGTCAACATTATGAGTGAAGAAATAATATTTTATCACTAAAATATTAAAAATATAAATTTTTTTGACGTTGCTCAGTATCCTCGAAAAATTGAGGTTGAAGTTTGATCCACAGATTACAGAATAAGTTTGATCACAGAATATCTATCATCAAGAATAGATATTCTGTGGTTTGATCCAAAGCACAGAGTAACAATGTCCAAAGTCCAAAGCAAATGAAAAATCAAGATTATGTTTCTGCGGGTTAAAATTCCTAGGATTGATCTACAATATGTTGGAACTACTTTTTTCATTCCTTCTGGGACAAGATATTTTCATATCATGATTTTCATCATGTCTGTGTTTGTATTCTGTGCAGATAACGTTAAGTTACATGCATAGAACTCTATATTACTACCTGGAAAGGACCCGACCCTTCTTCAACTAAGCTTAAAGCGTAACAAGGGGCAACGAAACAAAGATAGCGCTATGGACGGTAACCTCTCCCTGTCACACCCGTTGAAGTAAATGGTGTTTAACGGCTCAAATTTGGTTTTACTTGGAAATTCAGGTGGTTTGGGTATTACATCATTTAGAAAGAGCAATATTTTTGAAAATGAATATCTATTTTTGTCTGATATGCCATTACTTTCTCTGCCTTCACCGCGTGTGGTTCAAAAAGTGAAGAATTATGTTGGTGTGAGCTGTGCATTGACGATTGACGATAGTTTCATCATCATAAAAATAAATTTAAATAATAGGAACATAGGAAAATACTTCTCGAAAAGCACTGACTTGAAGTCAGGAAAATTTAAGCGGTGGTTAAAATTCATTGCCAATGCGAAATATGACATACTTTTTTCCGATATTTTGGGAAATGTGTGTCGAATCGAGCTGAAATCTCGAACATTGCTGTTCAGATTCGACTTCAAGTTCTGCGCCAAGTTTCATTGAAATCTCATTACTAGTTTCCGAAAAAAATATTTTTTTAACGATTCTTCATGCAATGAGTTAGCAAGTTTCAATCTGATCGCATCAGTACTTCTTGAGATATAGAGGAAATAAAATAATATATTTGAAATTAATATAACTTCGAAATTGTAAGGTAAATTCTGCCCATTAACGAACTTATTTTGAATTTTTTAAGTCGCTATAGCTTTTCTCGGTAGTAAGTTATCGTGGTAACAGGCGGCTGAATAGAATTCAATTTGACATTGAACTCTTCATCATGAGTCCAACCTGGTCGCTTGGAACGATTTTCGGCAAAAAAATGCAAATTTACGGAGGATGATAACGCGCTGTTCCCCAGAAAAAGCGCTCACTAAGTTGAAATTTCACTTGAACATGTGCGATCTTCTTCAATCCTGCCTTATTCACGAATTAGTCAGAAAAAAATTCAGGTTCTCCTAATTTGAAACGAAAAATTAAAAATATTTAGAATAAATGCGACAAGTTCCCTTTACTGCAATGAGGAAGAAAGAGATAGATACCCGTCCACTTCGCGGGTTGCATAAGCAACGAATTGGCTTCACTTGTCGCTCAAAACGGGTCCCTTCCAGGTATATAATATAGAGTTCATTGGTTACATGTGAGTAAAACATGATGTGCTCATCTGTGATCGTATTTAACCATGATGACGTCACTTTTTCATTCAAATTCGAAGCACAGAATATGAATTTCCTTGTATTTTAATCTTACTGACGTCACTTTTCATTCAAATGAGCACACCATGTTTTTTACATCATGATCACGTACCAACTTGGTCTGTGGTTATATGGAATTGCCACAATTAAAAAAAAATTGAACTTAAATATCAGAATCATATCAATGGAGCGTTTTTAATATTTGGAATGAAATTATTTAGAGTTAAAATTTGTCATAGGATGTGAACCTGCGTCGACTTCCCTGCTAGCCAACAAAAACACAAAATACTATCATTGTTTAAGAACAATGCTAACACACAGACTAACTGTACTAATTGAATGACATTCGAATTGTATTGTACGCTATTTTAATACATTCTCGCTGTAGAGAAGGAATTAAACTATCTAATAAGCTGTACGGAGTGATTCATAGTTTTCTGCGAGTATATTCAAAAATTTTTTGCAGTTGATATTCTCGAAAATCAAGTCACTATCGATTTCTTACAGGGTCTGCAACAGTACATACTCAATAAATCTGTCGGAAGAGGTGCATCTTCAGCTAAGAATAAGTTACACCAGTCTGTGATGCTACTTACGTTGTGATATCCATGGCATAATTATCTTGTTTCTGGGCTTAATCTGTTGAAATTCTTTCTATCAGATATTCGGAGGTGTTCCTACTTCTTTGCCTAATGTGAAGTGGTAACATTCTTTGTTGTTTCCAAACTAAAAATCCCCATCCTCAGCGAAGAAACAAAAAGAATTGCACTTTTGCAAACAATGTTCCAAGATCTATTTATTTTTGAAAAATGTTTCATTCTAGTTCCCGACTCATAATTTGAAAATAATGTAGAATGAATAACCCTATGATCATATTGAACTCAAAATTAGATAGACGAAACAAACATTCAGTTAAACTCTATTTAATGAGTCGATCCATATTTGATACATTTAAAATTTCAACAATTGATATATTTATTGACAATGGAAATGTATCTTTGAAAGGCCATTAAATAGGGGACAGCAGAAGGGGTGCACACATGGCACTGCAAGTGGCAAATGCAGAATTGCATGCAGCCAGTGCAGGAGTTGCAGCAATGAGGGCACCAGGGACTGCGCCGAACGTGAATCCGGCAGCGGCGAAACAGGCCGTAACGATTGCTGCACAGCCAGCTTGGCAGATTCCATAAGTTAAAACCATGATGTTCTGTAAATAAAGGGAATAATAGAAATAATTGTCATTCATTGCAGATCAAATGGCCATCGAAAGAAAGGGAATATTAAAGTCAGATAATTATATTGATTTGCAAGATAAATATATTTATGTGATTCGAATCTAAACTTTGATCTGATCGCCATTTTACACGAATGTTTTTAGGAACGACATGCTATCACTTTGCCCAATAGGTTGCATGTTGCATGTAACACGAATTATCATATTTTTAGATTTTCTCATTTTATATCGATACAAAATCATAATGTATGCCATCATACACTTCAACAATTCGGCAATTTTGAATAATTCGTTATTAAAAATGACCAAATCGGGACTCGAGGTCGAAACGGGAGAAACGCGTCAAATCTTTTTCTACGTCACTCGTTATTGTACGACTCACCGATCGATAAAGCCGGACTGTCTATTGGCTTGCTAGAGAGAAAAGAACACGAGAAGAGGAAGAGAGTGGATATATATCCCCATACGTCACGGAAACCGCGCAGTTTCGTCCGTTTAAACAACCGACATGCGGAGCCAAATTTAAAAGAGCATTTTCTTGTTAAATATTGAAATTTTTGATGGAGGTTAACGTTTTTTCAGTGGAATTACGGATAGGATATTTGATTCCAATGATACAAAAATTCATGCAAGAGACCTATTGGACTCACCGATGAAGAATCCGATGTCATATATATGATTATGTCTGACCTGACGACCGTCGGTACGATAAGTTGAAAACGGAAAAATCTAGCGATTTGAAAATTTCAGGGTAAATACTCCAAGCGATCAGATTGAAATTAGCTGTAACATTGTATACAATGGTTGAAGAATACCGACGTCGTTAGAGAAAGTTTTCATCGAAAATTTTTTTGAATTAATTTTTCTCGAAAACTATTTATTATCAGATTACAGAGAAATTTTGCAAACCCTTGAGGGCATTCAGCAATATATGGTACTAAATTTCAGTTCGATCATCAAGTACTAGATTTGAATTCGATTGAATCAGTATTTATCGAAAAATGAAATTTCAATGAGTGTATCTACGGAATCATTGAGCGGCTTTCACCCATTTACGAATTCCACTTTCGTCATTAAACATCAGACCTACTCTACAAAATATCGAGTCCCTTAAGTAAGTCTGTTCTTATTGTGTTTACGGTCACAATAAACCATAGACAAGATATAATAAACACACAATAATAGAGTAGGTTAGGCCGAATGCGTGAATCTGGAAAATCCACCCAATGATTCCGCAGATATATCCCTTCAAAATTTTAGTTTCCCAATATTTCCAAAAATACACATTGCAGAATTTCGTGAAGTTTGCATCACTATTCTCAGAAAACAAATTACATTAAAAAAATATACATATATATTTTTTTATATTGTTCTCATATCAGAATTTTCAGAGTTATTCCGGAAATAACAACAATAGCGAGGATATTACTACGAAATGAAATATTTTTTTCTGCAAATATCTGCGGAAATAAATATCGGAGCGAACTCGAATTTTGTACATTGCTGTTCATCTTGATCTTGTTGAATTGATTTGCTTGAAAAGCACATAGATCTGTAAATGAACTTTGTAGGGGTATCACTGGTTATCTAGTTAATGATTCGTAGGCGTGACCAGTCGTTAAATATCGCCCTCAAGGAATGTGAGAATTTTCATTGATATCTGTTGAATACTTTCCGAAAGAATTTTTTCTTAGAACCTTTCCTGAATAACTATTTTTCCGCAATTGTTTCGTCTCTGAAAGTATTACTTTCCCGCATACTTTTCGGACAAGTAAATTTGCAGCATATTCACTTCTACCGAATCCTGAACTTCATACAGGCATTGTATAAAGACATTATACAATGGCTACAGCCACTCTATAAGGATTCTGAATAAAAAGCTTCAGCGTTATCAAGAAATGATATCGTGCACCATACACGCCACTGTTTCGGTCTTCTTTTATATTTTAAAGTCTTGCGTTTAGTCTGTTCGAGTTGATTACAGTTCTCTAGATAGACAAATATAGAAAACTTCATCCATTTCTTCTATATCCGAGAGAATTATAATAGCATTGTATAATGTTGTCTTTAAACAATGATAATAGTTCCTAAAAATAAGTGCATTTTTTGCGGAGGTCGCCAGTTCACAGACCATTTTTATTGCCGTTCTGCAACGTGACAACCAGATGGCTCTCGAAATCACTTCAAATTACAGTGACTCTATTAAACAGTTTAATAGAGTCACTGTACTTCAAATTACAGTGACTATATTACCACAAATCAACTTTGGTCTGTGATATAACCATATGGTAATGTAGTCACTGTACTTCAAATCAATTTAACATAGGGACTGGCCTTTGAATAAAGAACAATGTTCTTTATTCAAAGGGACTGGCTTACTATTCCCTTTATACAACGATACAGGCCATAGTTCTAGAAGTTCTTCAGAAAACTTCTTAAAAAATTCCGGCGAATGAATAACAAATATAAAACGACTAGGATGTTGGAAATCGATTGCTGTGGCAGGGACATATGCGTGAAAGAATCCGAAAACAAAAAAAAAATTTTTCTAAATCTCTATTAATGCCTGTTCAATTTCGGGTAAGGAAAACGAACCATGTTCATCAAATTCAAACAGTCGCACTATAGCGAGCCAGTAATTCAAGATTCCGAAGAATTTGCTCCAAGACTTACAGATCTGAAGCAATAATTATTGTCATCGGCAATAAAACTCGAAAATGCAACAAATTATCCATATTGTCAACAACTACGGCAATTGAACGATGCGTTGTAAATATTTATGTGAATTATTATGTCTCGCATTTCTCTTATAATAGTTAATTATCCGAGAATGAACGCTTGAATTAGTGTTTTTTTTATAATTCGGTTGTAGGAAAAATGTTGTTCTTATCTCGAGCCGAAAGTAGGAAAATGACTATTCCTCAATTTTACAAGGTTACTATCTTTATGAAGTTTTGCATAAAGCTGCTCGTCGGTACTCTGTTCTCTACAACTAATTACGAAGTTTCAATCTGATCGTATATAAGAACCTTTGATTAAGATATCTATTGTGCAAATAACATAAAAATTTCAATAAGACATTCCTACGAAACCGTGAGGTAGATTCTACCATTGTATAATTAATTCATATACAATGATTCTTCCCATTTGGTTAACTCAACCGTCAACTCAACATATAGGTTCATATATGCCAGCCGAACACAATTCAAATTGAAGGATTTTTCATCAGTGAGTCCACGTGTAAGGTTTTTGGGACCAAAATTTGAAAAATTATATTAATTTGGGCAAAATGATTACACGCCTGAAAAGTCGCACATAATTTTAATACCCCGGTAATATTAGCTCCCGGCCGGCCAGCTCCACGGGCATTTTTCATTCCACCACGGTCGAACACACTTTCGTATTTTTTAATTTTTGATTTCTGGACTGTGAAAGAAATATTAACTTTTCATAGCTTTTTCGTTTGTGCGTGATTTAAGGTAAGGTTTTTTCTTGGTCGCCTATTCTGAAATGAAGGAAATCACAAAAATATGTTCGGCAGTCATGGGAACCTACGGTTCTTGGAGCTGGGCCCTTAGAGAAAACTAATGTATACGAAAAATTAACCATTGAGAGATCTTTTATTCCTCTATGAAATGAACCTAATTTCATTCTTCGTCGTCCAATCGGAAAATATAAAAATCACGAAAATCTATTCGCCCGACATGACAATCGGCATACAATTTGGATCTTGGAGCTAATCCCTTCAGAGGTTATCTATGTGAACGCCAAACTAACTATTCATTGATCTTTCATTTCTGCATGATGTCATTCAAGTCTTTTCCTTGGCCGCCTATTCTGAAAATATGAAAATCACGAAAATCTATTCGGGCGACGTGAGAACCTACAATTCGAACCTTGGGACAGGTAACCAAGGTGTACGAAAAATTAACTATTTAAACCTCTTTCATGCTCCTATTGAACTGACTCAGTTTCATTATGGGCCGCCTATCCGGAAAATTTGAAAATCGCAAAAATCTATTCTGTCGGAATGAGATCATACAATTAGGATCTTGGAGCTGGACCGTTAGATGTAACCAATATGCACGAAAATTTCAAGATTTATGGCTCTTTCAATCCTCTGTAATATGAACTCAATTCCATTTTTGGCCTGCATAATATTAACTAACTTCTTTTCTAGGCCGCCTATTCTGAAAACACAAAAATCGTTTTTCCGACATGATAATCTACAATTCGGCCCTTGGTGCTGGACCCTCAGATGTAACCAATATGTTCGAAAAATTAACAATTTATAATTTATTTATTTCCCTATTAAACAAACTCAAATTCATTCTTGGCTGTCAATTCAGAAAATATGAGAATCATGAAAATCTATTCGGCCATCACATGGTCCACTTCAATAAAATTCATTTCTAGTGTTGGAAGTATAGTTCCATATGGGAACACCAAAAGCCCATGAAGATTGGAAAAATCAAAATAAAGCTTGTTAACTCACCGATTTTAACTTATACACCCAATTTAAATTTGAAGATTTATGTCGTTTCCACTTTTTCGATGGACTATGAAAGTTGAGGCCCAGTGAATCTTATTTAAAGGTTTCGGAACAGCATCAACGTTGCCGTGTTCTATCGTCGTTCAAACATAATATCGGGTATTCTGGAAACTTCCATTGTCTGGAATATTCTGCAGGCATGTATGGGATCCATGCTTTTTTTTAAATATGTTTCTATTTCTTGGGAGAAGTAAATCGGTATTATTTCATCCAATATCATGCTGTACTTTGGAGATTCAATAATAAGTCCATATTATACCGGTGTCCCAAATATACCGTTCGTTAGAATATTTTTTGGAAGGAATCAAAATTCAAGTTTGCAGTTTCGGACTTAAGCTTTTACTAGAGAGATGACTGAATGTATTGTTTTTGAGGGAAGTCCCATATTTTATGATAAAAATAGATTCCTAATGGAATTCTGTGTTGTCCTAGTGTGAAATTTTTGAATTTGTCAGAAAATTTTTTGTTGCGTTAAATTCCAACAGAAATATTTAGAATGGCCCTCTGCTGAAACATGCATTTCTTCCAGGCTTTTCATGTCGCATTACTCAGAATTGAGACCAATGATACAGGAGGTCACAAAATGATTGAAAAAGTTCGCAATTTCGAAAACTTGAACACACGGTTTTTTCAAATTAGAACCTCATTTATTTATGGCCTTATTATGGAATATACGTTGAAAACTAATGTAGGTACATATTGAAATAACACTAATGCCCTAAAATTCATATACGATATATAAAATTCAAGTGCCTATAACTCCGAAATAATCAGGCTGATTTAGTTCATTATCGAACATAACCGGCGCATTTTCATAAGCAACCTTACCTGAAAGTTTGAAGTTCATAGCTCATTCCGTTCTAACAAATTATCGGGGCAACGAAAAAAATCGAAAATTACTCATATGAAGTCAGTTCATTGTACGATTATCATTTTTCAGATAAATTTTGAATTCTTATATGAATATTTCACTTCTTATTGTTGTTGATGTTTCTCTCATCCTTTGCCTGGTAATTTCCAAATTACCTTCCAATTGTAAATTCCCTGTATATTTTAAATGAAAATGTAATAAATAATACTTAAGTATTATTTATTCATTCATCGCTAAAATGTTTTATAATTTTCCATACTTCCCAGGTAATGATGCAAATTTATTGGAATTTTTGTAATTTTGATTATTTTCAATGCTAATTATAATATCTCCTCGGATAGGAGTGATATTTTAAACCTTTCTAAAGTCAAATGTGTTCAGTAAGTGAAAAAAAGCGATAAAACTTTTCATGAAGTTTTCAGATTTTAAGAAAATAATATTATGTAAAGGATCCCTTGAAACTGACGAATCTTTAATGGTTTCAATATTTCATTCAGAATGAAAAATGCCAGAAAAAAATCAAATCATTCTAAATGAATTATTCCAAACGAACAATCGTTCTGTGAAATAAACATGTTGATCATGAAAAAACGAAAGAGGAAAATTTAACGAAATCGATACATGGAAAATATCATTCATGTTCATGTTGAAAACTATCTCGGTCTGGATTTAACTGATGAATATTTAGACGTGGCAACATAGGAAAACAGGCTTTATTGAAATGCGTGGATAGCGGGGAATCCCCTGATCCTGTACAATATTTGCTTATGCGCAGTTAATAAATACTGCATCTAGCCACTACGCCACTAGCCTTGACCCAGTGTTACCACCTCTACCGATTTTTCGGTAGATCTACCGATTTGCTCCTCAATCTACCGATCTACCGAAAAAGCATATAAATCTACCGAAATTTGATGGAGTGAATGTAGCATCTGGTATCCTAGGAAATCATGACTTTTACGATATTATTTTGAAGGTTTCCTTACCATTACATATTTTGATACATAATTTAAGTTATAAATGGTTATACGTCGCAGATCTATAACGCAAAGCGTGCCACACGTAATACAGATTCATGTATTACAGGTTGTCTCTTTATTAAGTTAATAAATACCTCGCTCAAAACTGGGAGCAGTTTGTGATTCCCCTTGATAAATTTTGTGAATCCCCAATGAGGGCATGTCACCATATTTATTTTTTTGCATATTTGTTGTTTCCAATAGGTATTAGTTTTTCTGATACTCATTTATTTGTTATAATATTGACTTTTCGTTCACAAGTTAAATTTTTCAAATAATGATTTTTTAATTAATTAATAAATCTATTTTTATTATTATATTTCATTAGTAGTAAATTTCATGCCCAATATTTCGGATAAATGGTATTTAGACTAAATAAATAACCCATACATAGGTGAAAAGTTATGATTTTCAGAAATCTACCGAAATCTACCGGTTTGGATTTGAAATTTGAATGTGGTGGCACGAACATATCAATGTACACAACTCAGTTTTAGGCTTTGGTTCAATTTAATATTCTTTAAGGTCGTGATTTAGAGGATTATATTTTGGTCAGCAAATTATCCACACCCGATTTTTTCCGAACTTTCTACCGAAACTGTCGGTACGGAAATTGGCAATACTGCCTTGACCTGACACCTGGCCATAAATAGGCACGACGTAGACGAAGTGCTCGGCTTATCTTTCATGCAACTGCAACTTGAATACATTTCTATTTTATTATTAAGAGGTATATGTATACACATAAATATGGAGTTTGAGGTATTTCACAAAGGATAGTCGAAAGTTTAAGAGGAAATCGAATGAATGACCATTTCAGAACATTGAGTATTCAAGTACAACTTCGATACTCAATCGGTCAGCCATAACTTTTAACAGAAATTTCAATCAATTATTTGGTAGAAATTTCTTCATGATTTTGTAAATATAGAATTTCCTTTCGACTTTCTTTTTTCGAATGAGAAAAAATCGAATTCATAGTTGAATTTTGTTGAATTGTAGATAAAGGCATAGATTTGACCTGTAGTTGATACATGCTAATAAAATCTTATCTTTTCGATTTTGTACACGATTCGTTGTCGATTAGTTCATAATCATCATAGTATAGAAATGGGGGTCGTGATACCATTGTGTAAACATTGTTTACCTGAAATAATGGTGTAAATACATTGTATGAAGAAAATAAGAATGTGAGGAAAGAAATCATAGGCTAGCTGAAAAACATACAAATGAGGTATAACACAATTATGTGCTGTTCTGTACAATACTATGTTATTTTAACATAGTGTGTATGTATTTAACAACATTGTTGTCTTCATACAATGATATCATGCATGGTATATTGTACAAAGCAATGTTGTGTTATGTGTTATACCTTATTTGAATGTTTTTCAGCTAGCCCCATGGTGGTATTTTAAAACCGAAATCGATCGGCAATACTGTTTAAACCCTTCAAAAATAGTGTGTTTCATTTCCTCACATTCCTATGATATTTATACTTCTCGCTAACGGAGATAATGCAGCAATGTGTAAAACGTTCAACTGATTATGTGGTTGCCTAAGTATCGAAATTTCCAACGCTTCATGAATATCGTTATAGCGTATTAAGTCTTTATACAATGGTTATATGTACACGTTGAATCCATTGTATTGTATGTATACTGTGATTGATTATCGGCCGAATATTCCGGTAGCTACATAGTTCATTCTGAAAATATTGGAATTAGATATACCTCATTTGAAGGGAATATTTTTTCAGTGCAAAAATCTATATCTACCAAAGCCGGATCTAGGATTTCAGCGCCCGTGGCAAGTTATCGAAATGCGCCATTTTCAATTTTTTTTTTCAATGACTACATACTTTTCATGAACGATAGTATTCATTCTATTCCTAAGATATTTTACTATTATTATATTCTTTTGAGAACGAGCATTAGATTCTTAGGTATATCAAACAATATGTGTATAGAAATTACTATAATCTCCCATGTATCTTATAAGGTAGTAAAGAGAACTCACAAACGTATTAATATACGATAATGAGGGTATGAAGAAAACAAAAAGGAAGTGAATAGAATAATTTTTTCTCAAAATAATAATTTCAGCATTCAGAGCTTCAAAAAAACAATAAATGAAAGTGTAAATGAAAAACTGAAATACATCAGAGAACACTCATGCCAACAAAGGTCCTAACGAACATTTTAATATTACTTGTTGTAATTCGCCATGATGTAGGATCATTAAAATCACCGGTTCAGGTTTAACCTCAGTAAGTCCTGATTCCTCGTCAAAAGAATTTTCCTTGTCCGAATTATCCGAAATGGAATACTTTTTTACGATAGGCTCGGTACTTAAGAAGTAGGGAAATTCCGCTACATGATGTAGTAACTTGAGATATTACTAGTATTTTTTTTTTGGTCTAATAATTTTTTATCTCTGATCTTCCGAGATTGCGATCCCGATAGTTTCTTGGGCGGCAATGCATCAACTGCGCCGCTGCACGGAAGTACCGCACATGCGAGAAAAAAAGTAGTATTAATAAGACTGGGGTGATTTCATCAAGCCTTTCGGTCGTAAACGTCTTCGAAATACATTACCCTTATCAAAGCCGGTGTGATGAACGATTCGGCGAATGATGTGGACGGTCAGAACCTCTTTGTCATGCGGTCAAGAAACCGACCCTGGACGGAGCGCTACCACCGCTAGCTCGAACCATCTCCCTCTAAACGTGCCGCAAATTGAGGTCAAACATCTGGACGCGATCGGGAATCGTAGGGTGAAAGACAAGTGTAAATTTATCATCTGTTAATTTATTGGTAACTACTTGTCGCCGCATATTGTACAACAGGTGCATGCACTATAGCCCCGCTCTAAAATATTAATGGACTTTGAAGTGAAAAAACATCATTTCAAGAAAAAAATATCAAAATTTTGCGCCCGTGGCAAATGCCTCCCTCGCCACGCCCTAGATCCGGTTCTGATATCTACCTACTTGTAAGTGGTGCCATATGTATAGTCATTGTAAAAAGAGGATAAACAATTGGTATATTATATTGGTATAGTATAGTACTTAAACCTTGGACAAAGGACTGTCTAAGACTCAAACCATCCATATTCATGAAAGGAGAATGCGCCCATAGAACAAGTATATTTACTTTATGAATGTGCCTAGGTCGAACCATTGGATAATGGTAAAGGTGATAGTTGTGAGGCATCATTTATTTTCAAAGATGGCATCATGATCAGATAGAAGGTAGCTGTAAATTGTTCTTTTGAGTGTATTTGCAGGTGGCTGTAGTAATATTATAAATAGTTGGAAGAAATCGAGTTGGAAATTTATATTTTTTCAAGAATTCTGAAATAGCTACGAATAAATTGTAGTATCTGAATTCATAACGTATTCAAACATTTAAATAGAAAACATTCTTGGAAACTACTAACGTTATAGGTCAGGAACTTTTACGTGTGTGTTCCAATTTGTTGCCAAAGCGATCACCTATTCACGTATTGCCTCCGCCAATAGCAGCTTCACTTCTTGATGGAAAGATTTGGCGATCTTCTTTTCATTTGGTTCTCATTTACTGTAAAGTTTAATATTGATAGCTTCAGTTATTCTCGAGATATTGAGGAAATAATCTCGAAAGTTACTTCTTCGAAAAGGTATAACTGAAAATAAATATTGGATTGAATGATGAAGAGTTTCGCTAAAACAAATGTATTTTGAATAAAATTTGAAAACTCTTGAAGACATTTTTTTCAAATTCATTCCTGCTACTCTCGAAATTCTGCATTATGTTGCACTCCAACTAGTTGAGAGAAGTAATGAATTAAAAAAGATACAGAAGCCCGCTGTGTTATAGTATTAGATGGGGCTGCAATTCAGCTCAAGGATTCCTCTGAAGGTAATGGTTATTATTTGATAACGAAATTTTTGATGCTTGTGAAAAGTTCATCATTGTAAGTTTTTGTCGAGTTACACTTTTCAATGAATTTTCACACAAATCAAGAATTTTGATTCATCGAAATGCATTTTGAAGGAGTTTTATTCATGGGGGATGAACAATCGAAAATCAACTGAATAAATTCTTTCTGAGAAACAAAGATTTATCAGTATTTTGGGTGTTCATTTACTTGTGAAATATTTAATATTCATTTATTAAATATTATAAGTTAAGCTATCGACATTGTATGGAGTTGTCTTCATACAATGCTATCGATAACAAGTCATTCATAAGTGAGCAATTTCAGAAAAATTATAGCAATATAAATAAAAAACAATAATTACGATAATTCATAACGACGCCCATTACTTGCAAAAAATGCTTATTATTAAAAGGTATGTTAAGTGAAAAATATTTTCATTTGAATATTTAATATTGCATCGGTATAAATATTTCTTTCAAAAAATTTTTTATTCGATATTAAAATTTTGGTTCGCCGTGATATCCTCACAATTAAGAACTTATCAAAAATTGATTTGAAGCATGTCAAGAAATTCTTTTGGGTGTTCAATAAACTAGTAGCAAAATTCAACATTAATGTCGTCGATGGATTAATGAGAAATCAAATATGGATGCACTCCGGTAAGAATATTTAGTGGGTATATATTCCGTGCGTCTTACTTCATTGAATAATCATGTTGAAAAAAAATTGTTGGTTGTTTTCTCAATTATCTCTTACTTCCTCCAGATTCGTCGAAATTCTCTCAATGTTAAGCATAATTACAAAAGAAGTGTGGGATCAGTGTAAATTGAATAAAATTCGTCTTTTCCACCAGTTAGTGTCCAGATATTGAAGTGGTCAAAATGTCGAATAACAAAAAGTCAAGCAATAGGTGTGTACAAAAATATTTGATTTCAACTCCATGAAATTTAAATACTTGAATATTTGCAGTGAAAAATCATGGTTTGGAAGGAGGACATCAATCGAAAAAATATTGTTTACTTTACTAGCTCTGTCCATGCTAGGATTTATTATTCTTTCAATTGTCGGTTACAAAAAATTTTCGAGTGAGTATAAAATCATATTATTTTCTAATGATCTAATTTTTGAGCTGGAGGAACTCTGGACGATAATCTATGCTATCAATAGATAGAAAAATTCTAGAAGAGCACTGACGTGAGGTCTTATCTATCATGCGCTTGATCAAATTCATTGCAAAGGCGCCATTTCTTGGGTAATTAAGGAAATAACAGCGATACTGAGGAAATAACAACAAATTTGATAAATTTTTTTCCCAATAATTCGAAAAAAAATATCGGTTCGATCTGAAGCTTGGCACACTGTTGTTAGATCTTAATCTCAAGATTTGTGCTTAATTTTAACGAACTGATCAATAGTTTCCAAAAAATCTAGAAAAGCACTGCCGTGAAGGCAGCAGCTTTTGTGCGCATGTTTAATGCATATGACCACTTCGGCAACGAATTAGAACATACGCGCAAAAGCTGCTGCCTTCACGGCAGTGCATCTCTAGATTTTTTTTCGATAATTGAGTGGATTTCAATTCGATCTAATCTGTAGTTTTGGAAATATTGGATGAATAAAATTTTGAATGGGCCTATATACGGAATCATTGGGCAGATGTTACCCAAAGCCCCAAACCTACTCTACAAATATCGAGTCGTTTCTTCCGGAAGTTATTGTGTTTACGGTCGGCCTAACGGCTGGACAGTCAACACGAAAGAAACAACTTAGAAACTCGATATTTGTAGAGAGGGATTGGATATTAATTACGAAGGCCGAATTCGTGAATGGGTAAAATCCACCAAATGATTCCGCAGATATACCCATTCAAAATTTTTTTTCCCAATATTTCCAAAAATACAGATTAGATAGAATTGAAATACAGTACTCAATCGAAAATAACAGTTCGAAGGCTCATACAGAATTTAATGAGGATGATAGGAAGTTCACAGAATATTAAATATGTAAAGGGTCTTTCAATAAGGACGGGTCGATTTTGACATGAAATAAAAAAGGCCGTGTGTGAGATTTTAACGATTTTTTTTTTTATTTGAAAGAGCTATATATGCCATTATGTGTGGAAAATCACATCGTTTAAATGTCCGCCGCGGCTTCTCACGGTGGCACGAATTCGAGTTGTCCAATGTTCAACAACTCTGCCGCATAGTTCGGGTTGAATTTCAGCGATAGCCTGAGCTATGTTGACTTTAAGGGCATCGGTCGATTGTGGCTTATTGGTATAGACCTGCGACTTAAGAAAACCCCACAAAAAAAAGTCTAAAGGTGATAAGTCGCAGGATCTCGGTGGCCAATTCACGTCACCTCTGCGAGAGATAACCATGCCCTCAAAGCGTTCATGCAGAAGATCCATGGTGGCATCCGCTGTATGGCTCGTAGCGCCATCCTGCTGGAACCACATGTCGTCTAAGTGTAGATCGTCCAATTTGGGCCAAAAGAAATCGGTGATCATCCTTCTGTACCGTTCGCCTGTGACGGTAATGGCCTCACCAACATCGTTTTCAAAAAAGTACGGACCAATAACACCGCCGGCCCAAAATCCGCACCATACGGTCACTTTTTGTGGATGCATGGCTACTTGGTGAACTTCGTGTGGGTTGTTGTCATCCCATATACGGCAATTCTGCTTGTTCACATAGCCATTCATCCAGAAATGCGCTTCGTCGGAAAAAATGATTTTTCTGCCAAAGTTGGGGTCCTCTGCCAAACACACTGTAGCCCAATCAGCGAACGAACGGCGTTGCCTATGGTCAGTAACTTTGAGCTCCTGAGTGAGTTGAATCTTGTACGGGTGCAGCCCTAAGTCCTGACGCAAAATGCGCCACGTTGATGTTTGTGAAAGACCGAGTTCTTGTGAACGTCGATGAATTGACTGCCTCGGGTTCTCCTGCACACTATCACGGACAGCAGCGATGATCTCGGCCGATCTGGCGGTCTTTGCACGTACGGGTGTTGGCAGATTGTTTATAGAACCGGTCGATTCGAATTTGGCCACCAAACGTTGGAGAGTCGACTTTGAAGGACCACCTCGTCTGCCGTAAAATGGGCGCAATGCACGTAACGTTTGCACTAACGAACACTCATTTTGGTAATACATTTTTAACATTTGGACGTGTTGCTCAACCGTGTAACTTGCCATGGTGATTTGGCATTACTAACTGAATAAAAAAATATAGGTTAGAAAGACGACGTTAAAACAACATGGCCGCCACAGGCTGCCAACATCGACCCGTCCCTATTGAAAGACCCTTTATTTGAAATAAACAATTTGAATTTTTAAAAAAAATTGTTTTAATGACACGATCATCACGAAATTCTGTACTAAGCTGTGTTTCAGCATCTTCAAACTAGGTGCGAAGGTTCATCGTGATTGAATCAGTATTTCTTGAGTTATACTGAAAAAAACAACAATATCGGGAAAAAAACCAGGAAATTTCAGATATTTTTTCCCAATATCTCCAAAACTAATAACCGTATCGAATTGAAATTTGGTACACTGCTGTGGAATATGGAGCTTAGAGTTTGCGCCAATTTTTTTTCTCGAATGTGATGAACAGTTCACGAAAAAAAATTTTTCCGAAAAAAATTTCGAAAATTTTTTATTTTTTTTATTTTCTGATAGTATGATCCTTACAAAATTTCGCAAAAAGTTGCGCGTTGCTGTACTCCAACTAACTGCCAAGTTTAGATCTAATCGTTTCAGTAGTTTTTGAATAATCGCCAAAATAACGTCAAAACTTCAAGAGGCTCTAACTCCGAAACCGTTTGGCCGATTTTGCCCATTAACGAACTTAGTCGTCGTATTTTGAAATGCAACCCAACCATTAGAGTTTCAGGTCGATAGGACTCTCCGTACGACCGTAATCGTGCATACGAACGGCCGGACAGAATCGATTTTGACATCGGATTCGTCATCAGTGAGTCCAACCTAGTCGTTGGAGACCATTTTCGGCTCAATCATCGAAAATTACAGACATTTGGACAAAACGATAGCACGCTGTTCTCTGGAACATGCACGCAAAAAATAATTTTTTTGAAGAAGGTTTGAAAAATTTTGGACAACAGTTTTCTCAAGAACAACTGAAATACTGTCCTTATTATTTTCTCCTTGAAGTTGAGCGGTGGTATATTCTCAAACTAATTATGAAGTTTTGATCTGATCGTATAAGCAGTTCTTGAGATATTTGAGAAATAACCTCATGAATTCGAATGAATAGCTCCGAAACAGTTTCAAGTTGCTAACTAGTTATGTTCGAAAGTTATCGTGATAACAGCCGGCCGGACATATTTGGGTTCGACATTGGATTTTTACGTTTATCGTTTCGTCACTATGTCTGTAACTAGGTGGGACTCAGCGATGTAGAATCCGAGGTAAAAATCAGTTCTGTTCATCCGTCCGTCCGCATGTCAGTCCAGCCGGTATGTTCTCTTATTTTCAAAGGAAAGGACCTAGAGTTCTGAAATTTTCAAGTTTGGTTTGAAGGCTGAAAATCTCGGTTGAGTTCGTTAGTGTATGAAATCTGCAGAACAGTTTCGGAGTTATACCGATATGAAGTTTTGCTATCTCATGAAGTTCTGGTTCTATCAGATTGGAACTTTGTAATTCGTTCGAGAATTTCAACGCCAACTAAGAGCAAAATTCCGTTTGGATCTAGTTGTTAAAACATTCAAAAATTTTTTTAAATTTTTTTGGTTATTTCCGTGGTATCGTTGTTATTTCTGAAATAGCTCAAGGAATTCTGATCCGATAATAACGAAACTTGGTTACTATAGTTGACTAGTTGAGCTGATTACCAAATTCATGCGAAATTTTGAAAGATCGTTCGATTTGATCGATTAAAAAAACTTTTCGGAATGTTCTTATGTTTTTTTCGATTTTATATTCAATGGTTTACTAATCATATGATCTTCACAAAATTTAGAATTAACTCAGTTTTGGAAGCCGATGACTTCACGCAAATTCAACCGATTTTGTTCCCTTGAAGTCTTTTGTGAGGAAATTTTGCTTATTTATAATTAAACAGGGCGAGTCTTTGAGTTGTACATTAATTTTAACCCCAGATTCCTCTCATCAAATAAAACACTTTTTTCATTTACCATTTTTTCAGATTCGGCTCTGGTAAAAACATACAGGCTGTTTTGATATTTCCGAATAAAACAGTCTTTCTTTTGTAGCTTTGACATGGTTTCTCCGAATGAAATGAATTTCGGTGTGAAGTTCGCTATGACTATGACTCGTATTCTACAGAAATCAATATCATCTAACTTCAAACAGTTTTCTGGTTGTAGACCCCCCGATTCATAAAACTATAAGAAATTAGCATGCATAATGCAGATAAAGTTTAACTTGAGTCCGTATTAGAATCCTCAATCATTTTAGAATACTTAATTATGTATCCCTTATTATTTCTCCTCAAACGAACGGTTTTCCAGATATTCAACGTTGAATGATGAAAAATATGATAAAAATTCCAGAAATTGCCTTATTTCCGTGGATCCCCTCCTGAGCGAATAAAGACTGTGAATTAAGGTACGCTCACCTTTACCCGGAACATAGAATACACATGTATATTTATCCGTTTCGCATAGACCAAATATAAGTTCTATGCTATTTCTGGACCAGACCACAGACATAATAAATGTCTGTGGACCAGGCTTGCCATAGAATTCTAGAGTTCAATTAATACTTTTAGATTAATTTAGTGATTTCTCATAATTAATTTATAAATTCGATGAAAATTAGAATAGTTATGAAATTCTCAATATAAGAATGGGCAAGATCGAAATTGTTTAGAATCTCATGGTGGAAACAACTGGATATTGCATGAGTTTCAAGTTGAAGATTAGTGTTTCAATGGTCAAGTGTGGTGAAATATTTTCTCCACAATAATACCGCAAAAAGGACCAAAATATAAGCATTAAGTGAGTAAATGAGTTTTCCCAATCATATTTCTTTGAATTTGAAGCAATGGATTGATTTCTCTGGAATTGGCGTCTGAATTTAAGATTGCAGCGCCAAGGTGGCCAGTTTTAGAACCTTGCATACAGACATAGATTTTGTTTTGGTAGTCGATTTTGTACTGTTTGTTAGTGTTTGGTTTGATAATTTTTCATTTAACGATTTATTCAAAGACTTTTTAGGCTTATAGTTGACGAGATTATTACTGAGAGTACATATTCCATTCTCATAAAGTAGGTATTTATCTTCAATCTGAATGAGTGTAGCAACTCTAAAATTACGGGGATATCTCCAAGGTTAGGCAGTATTTTAATATTATTTATTTTCAGATCCAAATGGCAAGATTGACTTTGGTGGATTTCTTAGGCTGTCTTGAAATTGAAAAACAGATAGTATAGTAAAACATACTTTTTGGAATAATAGACAAATACTCATAACTAAACTAAGTACTCAATATATTGTGAATAAAATGAATACATTCACATGAAACTAATGCTACTTCTACCGTAAGCCTTATTCATTATGGATTGACAAATAAATTTTCCAACACTCATATGATTGGTCTTGAAAAAGCTACAATAAATAAGCCTTGTACAACTTTGCTTTCATGAGCAGAAGCACTTTGAGTGAACAGTATTCATCACCAGATATTTCCTTGTTGAGACTCTTTTTTCTCAATAGTCAGTTCTGTCACTAGAACATTTACGTTGTTCCTTAATGATCAGTTCAACAGGCAGATTTCTAGAAGGCATAGCATTCCTCTCAAATTAATTTCTCTGCTTGGATTATGGGCCTGGAAAAAAATTGTCTTCATGAATGTGATCTAATATTTCATGAGCAATTCGTGCTTACCTCTATAAAAATGATCATCATCGGTAAAATGCAGGTAACAGACTCTCATAAATCTTGCTTGTTGGTTTTTATCGATTCTTCAATACTTTCAGGCCCGACTTCTTAAAGAAAGTTTCTTTCACCCTAACTCCAAATTTTTTACCGGGCTGTAGAAATCTATGGGAAGGGACATTTGAGTTCGCTTTTCCTCAGTAGAAGCACTTGTAAAATCACACAAACGCCAAGAAAATTGCATAAACTTTCTCATTTTCTCAACATTTCTTTCAACTTGTCAAAGATAATGTCTGTACCTCGGGTTACTCGGATAGTCACCAGAGGGAGTAGCGCTTATCTTCATTCGCCAATACAAATCACCGTAGGTGTGTCGAACTTGCGAACAAAGTGCAGGAGTTTATTAGCACATTCAGAAATATTTAAATGCTCATAACTTTTCACCAGAGCCTAATCTGGAAAAATGGTAAATGAAAAAAGGGTTCTATTTCTCACCCTGTATAGATGGTCCTATATTTCCTCCAAAATTTCAGATTCCAAAGACTCTCAAATATGCCAAACAGAAGGATGTGTAACAACAGCAGCAAGGATTATACGGAACATGAATCCGAAAGCAGATCCTTGTGATGATTTCTATGAATTTGCTTGTGGAAAATACGACGACAATAATCATATCCCCGAGGATGAGGTGGAAGTGAATAGTTTTTCCGAAATAGGGTGAGTCGATTCTCATTTAATCGAATAATTTATTGATTTACAAAATATTCATGAACTGATAAAATTATTGACTAATTTGAGTGGCAATTGTAAAAATGGGCAATTTCATCACAGAGCGTTATACTTTCATCCAAATATCTGTATTTTTCAAATTTTGAGTCTCAATTATTTCCTAAGCATCGGACTAACCGATCAAGAATTCGTGATCAAATTTAAATCCGCTCATTCTGCCAACTTACGTGAACTCAGTATATTTATAAAGGAACCTACAGACTCGCCGTTAGAGCTCGTAAGATTCTTCCGAGATGGCATAATACTACTGAAATTTTTATTATTAGGTGCGCAACTAAGTTCTCGCTGTTTGTCAGTAGATGGCTCTAGCAGTAAGAGCTAGTCGATTTTGACATATCCAAAACGTCATGAACCAAGCTTAGACATATGGTATATATATATATATATATATATATTGCGCCGTCCGATTTTTACTTGTTCCGTTCGATGGCACATGGCCTGGCTGATCAACAGTTCCACTCATATGAAGACATCAAAAAATGGCTTGATTCGTGGATTGCCTCAAAAGACGAACACTTCTGGCGTCAAGGTATTCGAGCTCTACCAGAAAGATGGGAAAAAGTTGTGTCTAGCGATGGGCAATACTTTGAATGATTCATTTGTAACCATTTTTTTATAATAAAGTTATATTTTCATCGAAAAAACAGCGAGAACTTAGTTGCGCACCTAATACAAAGCTACCTTCCAACAGGTTTCAAGAACCTAGAGCTCTTTCGGTATCGGTGAAGGTGAGTCGTACTGATCGGATAGTGGAATCATTGATGAAGATTGGCCTTTGTGTTTTTGATGATTCATACTCAGTGACCTAAGAAGTGTTACATTCAGAAGGAGTAAATTTAGACCATTTTTTGTCAACAGAATGACTATTCATTTTAAGCATGACACCTGAATAGTCGAGTAATTTTTAGTTACTGTTCGGCAGTCTACTTAAGCCATAGTTAAGCGTATCGTGATGCTTCGAGTTCGAGGACGTCAAAAATTATCACCATGTTCACGATTTTTACAGAGGCAACTGACGATAACGTTTTACTACTACGCGGCAAATCGATGACCAATGGCTTGGACATGAAGATTGACTGTTGCTATAGGTACGTTATAAACCAGTATTCGACCCTTTGGGCTCTTCCTATACCGTCCACGATTAGAACTGCTTTTAACTGCGGGGCAGAATCGTCAAAGTTTGATCTAGAAATAGCAGAAGTGGGAGACAGAATGGCATAGTGTCGTATTTAGCGATCTCGATTCTGTCTAGGTATGCACGATGGCCGGAGAAGGGTACGACTTGGGGGCAACGTGATGTTGCGTTAGCTGTTGGGAGGCATGTATACAGGACTGCTGGAGTGACGATATCTTACGAACACAATGCCATCTAAATGGTCGTCCATAAGTCTTTTTTCAGCAAGATAACGCACTTCTCCATATTACTCGTCAAACAATGGACTTTCTTCAAGGAACTGACGTTAATTTTTCGCCGTGGCCACCAGGTTCACCGGATTTAGATCACATTGAATATATGTGGGATATAATAGGGAGGAAACTGTCCAATATGCAGCAACCTCTACAGACTCTGGCACAGTTAATTCACGAAGTTCTAGTTGCTTTGAAAGAGTATTCAAAGGCAGACATCAGACGTCGACTATCTTATATATTCAGCTACAGGGTCGTCAAAAATCGTTAAAGTTTTTAGCTTAAATGTTGACAAAATTCCCTGAAAATGTTATCGTTTCCGTTTCATTCTTGATATAAGACTACCACATTCCCAAACAATGAGGTTCGCGAAGTTATTTCTTTCTGGATGTAACATTTCTAATGTCACTGAGTAGATATATTACACTGACAGTGTGTTCTCCATGAATAATTCTTCCCATATCATTATCATTCCGATAACCGAATTGCAGTGAGAAAATATCTGACAACTATAGAACTCTGCTAGAGAAACCTATTGAAGAAGACGAGATTTTTCCGTTTCAATACTCAAAGAAGCTATATCAAATGTGTATGAACACCTCTAAAACGGAGCAAGAAGACTTCAAGATGTTCAAAAAAATGATGAAGGAATTGGGTGGATGGCCAGTACTCGAAGGCAATTATTGGAATGAGAAGAATTTCGACTGGAAAGCTACGCAATATAATTTTAGGAAATTGGGATTTCATCATACCCAGTTGATTAATATGTATATTGGATCAGATGCCAAAAATTCCACCAAGCGTATTTTCACTGTAAGTTGAGGTAGTATTTTTCAGGTGTTTTCTTGGTTTTCACTTATACCAATATCTGAAGAAGAAAAATTAAAAATCATATAAATTGTTATTTATAGAAAACGCCCCTGAGGATTGCGGAATTCGAACCATTTGTCAAGGGTAGTTCCTTATTTCGTTTCGAAAATTTTTAAAGGAAACTATTCATCAAATTTCAATAAAATTTCGAAAGATCTTGGAGTCGATATGTAGCAACCATGAAGGTAGGAAAAGAGTGGAGGGGGCATAACGTTTGAAAAGTGTCACCATGGAGGTAGGAAAAGAGTGGAGGGGCATAACGTTTGAAAAGTGTTGTACAGTTTTGAGAACCTTCTGTGGATTTATCCATACCAATATGGCCGACTTTGAACTGAATATTTTTGTCTCATTTGCTTTACACCACAGAATACAAATATTTATATGTTGGGTAGGTGTCTCAACTTTGACATGTGTGAAAAAGCTTGTAGTTACTTAGAGACACAAGGGTCGAGGAAGTAAACACGGATCACTAGATAATGAACGTTTATTGTTCTATACTATACTAATTGTTTACATCTAAAAACTATATTTAGAGTCTGATCGATGACCTAGGTGTAAATTTTGATGATACAAGGGAACGAAGGTTACTTGAGCTTCAAACATAGTAATTTTTAGTTGATTAATTTCGTAACACAGTGCAATGGTAATTTGAATTCAGGTTGTAATGTAGCATGATTGTTATTATAATCATTTCCTTCAACCTACTTAGCTGGAGGAAATATCGATATGCTAGTGTTATTTCATAATTCTTGGCACGTGTAGAATTGAAATTGAAATTTGATAGAATTAAGATTTTATACGGAATTGGTAGATTTACTAGGATTCATTGTACGTAACGTACATTATAGTTGTCGGCCCTATTGATATGGGAAAATCCACAGAAGGTTCTCAAAACTGTACGACACTTTTGGTACAAAGGAAATATAGGATATGCTCCCTCCCCTTCTTTTACCTCCATGAGTGTCACACATTTTTGGGAACCTTCTGTGGATTTTCCCATACCAATATGACCGACTTTGAACTGAATATTTTTGTCTCATTTGCTGTACACCACAGAATACAAATTTATCCCTTGTAGTTGTCGGCCATATGGTATGGTATGGTATGGGAAAATCCACTGAAGGTTCTGAAAAGTGTGTGATACTTTTGGTACTAAGGAAATATAGGATCCCCTTCTTTTACCTCCATGGTAGCAACACTATTTGAAATGTCAGTATGATCTCATATTAATCTCAGGAGATATTGGGAAAAAAAATGTCAAATTTCTTGGTTATGGCCTAGGTATCGTTGGAATCTCCGAAATACCTCAGAAAATACTGATCCGATCATGATGAAATTCAGTCGGAAAATGCAATTGTATTTGTGCAGAATTTTGTGATGATCTGTCGATAAGGTCAATAAAAAAATATTTCAAAATTGTTTGTTCTATTTGCCATGTAGTAATCCTATATATAGTCCTCAGGAAATTTCACACGAACCTTCGAATTCAAACTGTCATCTTTTATTGTACCTACTGGATTTGATTTTGATTCGATCTGTAACGAATTAGGCCTTCGTGATTAAACTTTCAGAATTAGATTCTTCCCGAAGTCATTTTGTTCACTATCGGCGGTAAGGCCAGCGGTAAACACTATATCTTCCGAAAAAAAACAAATTTGTTTGATTTGTAGAGTAGGTTAATGGTTGAATTACGAAAGTCGTATTCGTGAACGGGTACAATCTCCCCAATGATTCTGCTGATAAATGTTTCCATTCAGAATATAATTTTTCCAATATTTTCAATAACACAGATCCGATCGAATTGAAATCTAGTACTTGATCGATAATGAGGTTCAAGCAGAATTTTGTGAGGGCCATATGGAAAGTAGATCGCCAAATCTTTTCATCAGGAAGTAAAGCATCGATTGGCACGGTCAATAGGGAAAAGATGATTGCCACCGAATTCAAACAAGCTCCTGTCCTCACGTCAGTGCTTTTCTAGCTTTTCATATATTTTATTGAATTGCATATTCGATAATATTCGAATTTGAGTAGTTGAAGAAATTCATCTAATTGCTTGGGAGGAGGAATATAGTGAAATTATAACTTTCATTCGTTTTCAGATCAGCCAACCTTGTTCAGGATTTGCGAAAGGTTTTCGGAAAGGTATGAGTGAGCCATTGGTGAAAGCGTACTTCAATTATTTAGTAGATATAGCCGTTCTGTATGGGGCTGACAAAAATCAAGCCAATAAGGACATGAAGCAATACTTCGAATTTCGTACGGAACATGCTAAGGTAAAATATTCGATTTGAGGCCAACCCTCACTTTTCGGCAACAGCCCGTAGCACGGCAGAACGGAAATTCTTTCTCATGCTAATTTGTAATTACTTATTTTTCAAAATGTCAATCTATATTTGGAAAGTAATGAATTTGAGAAAATATTATGTGAATTCAATAATTCCAAAGACCTGGCGAATGTTGAAGATACTTTTATCTCTGTTAATATTGGAAATATTTCACGTATGTAAACATGGTTGGAAGATTCAGTAATGCTTTTTTCTTGTACGATCAAGAATCGAGTGTTTTGGTATTTTACTGAAAATGATGGATAGAGTAGTCCGTTACTTCGAATTCCCTACTTTTCTTAATTCTCAAGAAATAAGCCTACAGAAGTCATTCAAATACCTTGTTGCACAACTTGAAATATTCCAGTATGAAAATGTAGTAGTACTTCGAAATCTGTGTCACAGTTAACCTCAAAAGAACTAACTCCATTTACAAAGGTCTTGGGAATCTACGTGTATGATACATACACTGGATTGGGATCAACATATTTCTAAACTGGGATGCAGATTAGCTTCAGTCTGTTATCTTTGGGTGTAATGACAAGATATCTGGATAACTTCTCCATGAAAACTACCTATCATGCAGTACTCGAGTCAAAAGCAATATGGAATTATGTTTTATGGAAATACTTTGAAGTCAACTCAAATATTCGATTCCCAGAAAAAAGCAATTCCTAAAATATTAGAAAAAATAGCATTGAATGAGATATTGTATAATTCATGTTATTTTCGTGCAAAAAAATTCAATGTTCTGCCAAAATAGGATATACCAAATTCATGTACTACTTCCTATCGAAACAATTCCAGGAATGTTAATTTATTAGTTTATTATAGCTGAAGGTGAATTGTTATCGAAGGAGAGTAGAAATTGGCAACGTCGTGTCGAATGGAGTATATGTTCAATTATACAAAAATAGTAAGTGACGAGGGCCGGGCTGTTACCGATAAGTAAGCGTTGGCCTTTTTTCAGATCGATTCTGTTTGCGTATTGCTATGAACCTTGCTATTCTAGTCATATTGTTACCTTTTTAATTTTTGGAAATGTGGTCATGATATTACGTATTTTGTTCCGAGTGTTACAGCAATATTTGTTATGAATTTTGTCATAGCAATATTGCTATTATGGACTTCCATAATCGGGGATTTTAGAGCTAACAACACTGTATTTTGTAACTTTAGAGCTACAAGGAAGATGAAAATAACCCTACTTCGTGAGTTTTCTTTATGATTTCGCATACACAATCTATCTACGGCTTGACGGCTTTCATGTAAACATCGACATAAAAAAAATAAAAATGTTAGGGCTACCTCGGTAGCCTAGAGGATAGAAACATGTTCAAGGATGCTGAAGGTACCGGGTTCGAATCCCGGCGAGGTCATTGATGTTGTAAAAGTTGGGTATATGGTATGTTTGTGGAGTCTAAATAAATAAAAATTGTATAACGTACAGTGTGTATAGATGAATGATTATATGTACATTGCAAGATTATTAATAACATTGAGACTGGGCGCATAACCTACAGGTTGATCCATTGAAAGAGAGAATGAATGAATGAAAAATGTTAGGAAACAAAAAGAGTCCCATTGACCAATAACCAATTTCCTGGATACCAATAGAAATACCAGAAATCAAATGCAGCAATTTCATTCAGGTGTTAATAATTCGAAATTCGATGAACTTTTTTGTTGGCACCTCAAAGGGATTGCTGTTGTTGAGATGATTAGAATAGTCATATCAGCTGTTGACTACTATGCTTGTGTTTTGGAATTTTCCTTGAAATGAAATATTCTGAAGAACCTTGAACACATTTCCATTAGCGTATACTTTTTTTCATTTATATAAACATCGACTTATTCAAAAATGTTACTTAACAGAAAAACCAATTTAAGACAAATTGACCAATTTCTTGGATACCGATAGAATATTGGTATCCAGAAATCAATTGCAATAATTTTATGCAGGCGTTAATGATTCGAAATTCGTTGAACTTTTCTTGTTGGCAATTCGAAGGGATGGCTGTTGTTAGATCATTAGAATAATCATTTCAGCTGTTGCTTACTATGCCGGTATTTTAGTCTGAAAATTTTCCTTAAAATTAAATATTCTAGAGAACCTTGAACAAATTTCTATTAGCACATACTTCCATATCTTCAATTATTCTAGACCACCTTGAACACATTTCCATTAGCGCATTCTTCCCTTTTTACAATATTTTCGAATTTTTGCAAGAAATAATACTGAAACAAATGGATCACTGTAAAGATTCCCTTTCTAACTTATTTTGTTATCAGGTATAGCAAGTACTATTGTGAGGTTACTAAGATATCAATATTGATAGTAAGATTCTTGTTAAAGTGACAGATCATATTACCCAAAATCGATGATCAGAATACCAATAATTCCAATCTTGTTATGATAGCAATATCTTTTTCCTATAGCAATATTGCTAATTTCGAACAGAATCGACCTGATTGTCTTGCTTTTGCTGATTATAATGATACTTCTAGAAAAGTTGTTCAAAATTTCATATAAATTTAATTATATTGTGCACGAAATAGTGCATAAAACGTCGTGAGACACTCCATATTTGTTGGAATCCTTTTATCCTTTTGAAATACTTTTAATAGAGAGCACAGAATATCTCGAATAGCTGATAGGGTTATGTTTTGTAGGTCGCCGTTAGTTTCACCGATTTTTTTTATCAAATGATTCAAACCAATAGTGAGAATGTTTGAATGTTAACTGTGTTTTCGGGTTTTTCCAGAAAGATACATGGAAAGTAAAATAAAAAAAATATTATATTCCAAATGCTCGCTAGCAGATTGAAACCTATTCGAAAAATTGAAAAAATCGTACCCAGTTTTCAGCTGCGACCTGAAATATCCTTTATTCCATATATTTTCATAGCCCCAAAATAATTACGGATAAAATTTCATAAAACCTGATTTGTCCACTGGATTTGTCAGAGAGCTCGAAAGTCTCTACGTCATTTTCATCGTATAATTTGAGCTGGAATGACTGCTCTTGATTGTTTTGATCCTATAGTTAGATAAAAATGAGTGGTCTTCCAAATTGAGAGTACAAGAAAAAACTTGGATGACATCAAGATTATACATCTCATGAACATGAGTAAACAATCGCGTCGATTTTGAGAAGTTGGAGATTGAGTTTTTCAAAAATTTTTTCCTGGTTATATTACCAGCATAATTCAAGATATTTTTCTGAAATTCAGCGAAGATATTTTACTACGATGTTCACAAAATATATGACATGTAATTACCCTTGACTAAAGAGTTGAATTTCTACTGAGCAATGTCCCTCTTTTGCCTCCAAAATATTTTTGTGATGCGCCAGTTCAAGAACATTCTATACCCCTATTGTCCCATCACCTCCGCCTTACAAAAAACGATTAAAACGATTCATCTATATTTTCCTGTGAGGATTCGAGGATTGGTAATACCAATTATACCAATTTGGTACCTATATAGGTAAACGTATAGTTTCGACAAGAAGAAATCAAAACAAAACATGATGTGCGCATGCACCAATAGTGTCATTTGAGGAGAACCGTTGCCAGATTGTACAATGAATCCTACGCCACAAGAATATCATGTCCTTTCAAATTCTGTTTCTTCCATGTAAGTTGTATGAAACGTAAGTTTGAAAGGAATCTCGAAATTGAAGGAATATGTTCGAATAAGTAAATAAGGGCAGTTCTGCAATATTGTTTTTGAAGAGTATGTTTTTCAATAATGGGACACCCATATCTTTATTTTACGATTTGGATTGGCACTGTCCTAAACTAACCTAGGACCTTAACAAATCAGAAAACAAAATTCAAGTTCTCTATCCTAAATTTAATTTCTATTGATTTGGACTATTAATGATTCAAATTAAACTGAATTAATCTGACCCACAACAGATTTCATTGCATTTCTTCATTACTATTTTAAGGGATTTGTTTTCAAATCAGATTTAACCATCTCGGATGAATCAATATACTATAACTTCCACCATTGTTATACAATGCATCCTTAAACAATGCTATCACTCAAGTCTAATATGAGGCTTCCGCACAATCTGGCTACGATAATCCATGAATGACACTGTTGGTGCATGCGCACATCTTGTTTCGATTACCACTTGTCGAAACTATACGTTTACCGGTTCATCTTCCATCCAATTTCCCCACAATATTCATTAATTATTCTAGTTCAATCTTGTAAGTTATTCCAGATTTAGGTCCGGTCTTCATTCGGTTTTTCTAGCTCTGGCGCCGTTGCGGCGCCGGATCAATTCAATGCACACTACTTCCGGCGCCTTCGCGGTGCTGAATCAATTAATTGAACATTGGTTCTCAAAACACCGCCAGTATCTTCCCGATCGCCGCCATGATATGTGGACGGATCGATATAAAACACAGCAACGATGCCGTAACGAGCTAACCGGATGTGTGATGCAGTGTACTCAAGACCGTAAGTACTGCCATTGTATAAAATGCCTCTTTAAATAATGGTACTGCATCGCAACGGTGCCGGAGCTTGAGAAACCGGATGTGTACACCTGACCGTAATCAACTGGAATTCCTATTGAAAATAGGTTGAGCGCATGACACATATCCAATCCAACTTGTTTATCTTACCTCTAGAAAATGTTGAAATAGCAATGCCGTCGAAACCAAGGAGTATCAGTGAAATTACCGAAAAACATGTCACTCGAAAAGGAAGATAATTCGATTATTTGGAATTACAGATTGTGTTCCTGCCAGAAGAGAGGAGAAATGCAAGTCTAGAATACAATCCAATGACCATAAGACAACTCCAAATAGATTTTCCAAGTATTCCTTGGTTACAGTATATAAATACCAAATTGGAGCCATTCGTCACTTTGACCTACGATGATATCGTCATGGTAACTGAACCCGAATACATTGGAAAACTGGAGAAATTATTGGCTGATACACCAAAGAGGTACGTATCAAATCACGGTAAGTCTACATGCTACGGAAATTCATAAATGGTAGTCTGGAAATCTATTATCAGTAGCCTTCATTTGCATCATCAGGCGACTTCATCAGACTACAATTTCCTGGGTAGTGTATCATGTACCTTACTTGTAGTGCAACGAAGCCAAACTAACCAATTTGGACCTGCAGGGGCGATTCTATAGAAAACTTGGGGATTACTCAAACCAGATGCACTGGCTATACTCAATAGTCATCAGACTACAAATAACATACGGATGGCTCTGTAGTGTGGTGGTGGTAGATGTCACGAAAATCAGACCATCAAAATTTTACACCAGAGGTAAGCGTCCATTAGGCAGACGGAGATATCCGCCTGCTTAGATTTCAATGCAGAATGCAGTTACACTACCTCGTCATAGTGCCGAGGCTCGGCGGAATCGACCGAAGGATCGCTTAGCGAGCGTATTTCTCCGCCAATGCGACCCGATCCGCCTTCAGTGGACGCTTACATAAATACAGCAGAGATCGGGCTGCCTACAATGGCTTTGTACAACATGTAGGGCAGCTGTGAAAGTTATTTTGGATATAAGACAGATTTCACCAAATAGCAACTTACCTGAAGGGGCAACATAAATGTGGGACTAAATGATGTTGGAGACCACCTCACTCTAATCATGCCGTTAGATCTGAGGTTTTCTAAGGTCTTAATAGACGAGCCATGACCACAATTCCCAAACAACCTTCTCTAGTGGGAAATATTAGATTCAGTACGATGGCGCTCTGTCTAAGACGAGTCTGAACTTAACTCGAATAGTTCCAAAACACTAGCATAAAGTGTAAGAGCAGGAATATGCGGTTGCTGGCCTAACCGAGCTCCTGGCAGTAATCTAAGACAGTGCGAATGCGACAACCCCGCTGACAGAAACGAGCCATCATAGCAGTTTCGAAAGCTCTCGAATCAGACTGTGCCATATAACACCCTTGGAGATGTGTAATAAAATTTTTGGGATAGCTTTCGAGACAATATGTCTAAAAGTTAGTCAAACGTTGAGTAGTATATCATAACCTAAAATGTATTACTATTGACATTTACAGGGCCATTGCAAATTACCTCTTCATTTCTATAGCGGAAAGTCGGCATTTCAACGATGAGATGAGAAGGAAGGGTTTGGAATTCGATAAAATTGCTTATGGAGTCACAACAGATATGCCACAGTGGAAAACGTGTATTCATGCATACAGGTAACATTTGGTAGCTCTACAATTTCAGTACCTACCTAATTTGTTCGGGTAGAATTCAAATTTGAAATCTGTTCAGATCTTGAAACTTTACAAATTGCTTTTTCACTTATAATTATGTATTTCAGTTCATTTATCGACGAATTTATTATGTCACCTCTTCTTAGCCCATGTCAAAGGTTCCAAAGGTATATGCTATGATATAAATATTCGAACCTCTAATATCTCAAAACATTTTTTGCTAAAAAATCATTTGAGTTTTTTTGCTGCGATGAGGAAAGTTACTGTACAAGCTGAATCTTCAGGAATATTTAGTCGTGTACCACTCAAAGCATTCTTGATCTTCAGATACCACGATTTGATGCTTGGTTAGATTCTGTCGAAGTCACTGAAGAGGATGCAAGGAAATCATTGGGTCAGCTTCCAGTTCACCATAGACTGATGACATCCCGGGTGTGGTGATCAAATCTTTTGCAGATCATGTTTCGAAACCCCTCACTGGAATTATCCCCCTTTTTTCCAGTTTCGCTTGAGTTACAAAGGAAATAATCCTCTTTACAGCAGAGGATACACCTATTCTCAGCATACAATCACAGTCCCATCAGATTGACACCTTTCGTAGCAAACATTTATGGAAGAATCGGCTCTTGTTCTCTCCCCTTTTTAGTCCCCAATAGAGAGATTCCTTAATTTCAGCATTGATTTGTTTCTGGTTGCTCCGTGAGGACGAGTCATTTTCAGTCCCTAAATTTATGGACTGAGTCTCCCGACTCAAATTTCCCCAAAGATTTGGTTCATTTATGGTTTCCGGGAACACTCTTTCGCTTTCCTTATAAGTTACAAATAAAATCATTTCGGCTCGGAAGGCACCTAAGAAGCGTATATCGAAAATGATCCCCTTTCTCAAATCAGAGGACAAACCTACCAACAGCTTTAACATATCTTCTCTCAAATTGACAACGATCATGGCGAACATTGCTGGAAAATAATCTGCTCTCGGGTGCTTCCCTTCTAAGTCTTCAACAGAGAGATACCTGATTTAAGCACCGCTTTATTCCTAATTGCTCCGGAGGACAAGTTAAGGCCTGTACAAATGTATCTTGTTCAGAGGAAATGTAATAAGGTCGTTTTATTTAAAATATATGCAATGAAATAGCAGATTAATTGCTTTCCTACTTTTCAGCCTATATCTGGCCAAATCAGCTATGTACGTACGCCATTTCATGAAATTCAGGTCGAAGCACCTGATTCATGAACTACTTACGGATATTAGATCAACGTTTATGGAAAACCTTAAGAAATACACATGGATGGACCATAAAACTAAAAAGAGGGCTATACAAAAAGCGGAAACTATCGGGTCGTTTGTTGGATATCCTGACGAACTACTAGACGATGAGGAAATCGAAAAAAATTACGAAGGGGTAATGAATTTAACCCTTAAGAACCTATGTTGCATAAAACTATTTCATAAGAGTAAGTTGTTCGCTCTCTAGGGGTCTTTCTAAACTGAGAAGTTCAAAAACAATTCGCCCTGGAGAATCATCTGCTTACCACAGCGCATGATGTCCTTCCTCCATTTCAGCACATGAGAGTTTTCAAATAAGCCTCCTCAAGCAACATAGAATTGAATAATCTGAAAAAGCCCCCTAAAGCAGAACTTCTAGCAGCATCTATGTTTTAGCATCGAAAGAAATAATTCATGTTTTTCCGTTTGCAAGACATCAAATTGATGAGAGGATACTTCTTGGGTATCTGTGAACTTGGCTCTCATTGAAATTATATATTCATAGGAATTCATTACTGTGTTTCGGTCAATGTCGGTTTTTTTTTCAAGTTAGTGATCCATGAGGATAGTCTTCTCAAAACTTCCCTGGCAAGGTCAATTTGGTTTAGGAATAAAAATCTCAAGAAGTATCATGAACCATATGACAAGAATGACTGGAGAGACAAATCATATCCAACTGCAGTAAATGCGTTTTACCAGCAGGCCGATAACACTATTGGTATGTATTAAATTGGTGATTATCCTATTTGGGTGATATGTCATTTTCAAATTCAAATATTACGTAAACGAATGATCAAATCTTAAAAACTTTAACCTGTCATATTCATAGGAAAAAACCTTTTCAACAAAATATCGCACGATCCACTCCGTTATTCGAATTCAAAGGGTTGAGGTTGCTTTGCAGAGGGATAGCAAGATATGGAGATGAGTTTTATGTAAAAAATGTCCCACTAAGGAACAAAATTGAAGGGTCCGAACGGTTTTCCAAAATATTGGTTTTTCTTCTAGAAAAGACCCCAATTTTTTTTTCAATGGGATACCCTGTAGGGCTTCATTCTTCTCATCTATATACGATATCAGAGAATCAATGACAGGTGGAATCTACCACAAAATGTTCTGTATATTTTCAGTTATACCTTCCGGAATATTACATCAGCCGTTTTTCGATAATGATAGGCCCAAATACTTGAACTACGGAGCAATTGGGTACATTGTTGGCCATGAGATAATCCACGGTTTTGACGATCAAGGAAGACAGTTCGATAGGGCCGGAAATCTTGTGGATTGGTGGGAACCAGCTTCCAACAGGAGTTTTCAAGAGAAGGCAGATTGTATTGTTCAGCAATATTCCAACTATACCCATAAGGAAGTCAACTCGTCTGTGAGTAGAGACAGAACAAGTTAGCATCGAGAGATTTTGCGCCCTTCCATAATAAAAGGAGAATGATAAAATAGTATATTAAGTATCGAGAACGGTAAGGACATTTTACCGATTGAAGACTTTTACCGATTGAAGTCAATAGTTATTTATTACTGATTATTGAGATCGGTAGTCCGTAACGTTCGAGATACTCAAAGCGTTTTTTGCACGATAGAAACACTTTTTATTCAAACTACAAAATAATTATCCAAAAAATTAAAATATTCATTCGTCAATGCTGTTTAGAAATATAAGGGATGCCGTTGTCTTGATGATGAAAGCTTATTGATTGTAGATTGTCGAAGTGACAATTATTCCGATAAAGTACTGGATTTCAATTCGATCTAATCTATATTTTTGGAAATATAGGGAGAATAAAATTTTGAATGGGTATTATCTACGGAATCATTGGGCGGATTTTATCCATTCACGAATTCGACCTTCGTTATTAAGCCTTGAACCTAATCTATAAATATCGAGTTAATAAGTCGTTTCTTCCGGAAGTTATTGTGTTATTGTAAACACAATAACTTCCTAAAAAAACAACTTAAAAACTTGATGTTTGTGAAGTAGGTTTGGACCTTGATTACGAAGGCCGAATTCGTGAATGGCTGAAATCCACCCAATGATTCCGCAGATATACCCATTCAAAATTTTATTTTCCCAATATTTCCAAAAGGTTCTAGTGTTTGTCGTCGCCAACGAACGGATTTTTATGCTTTTAACTAATTGTGAATTTTTGTTTTGTCTCTGTAGCGGTGAATCGTTCTCCAAGTTTATTTATTATATGCATGTTAATTTAAAAGCTGCTCATTAAGCTTTGAAATGGAAAAATTACTGGGTATGTTTTATGGATCATTAGGTGAATAAAGATTGTCGTTCTGGTGCATAGACTTAATATGTCTATGTTCTGTTGACAGAAAGATTGCTTTTTCTTCAATCAAATTCCGTAATTAACCTTTTTTTTCAGGAGCCAACCGAATATTTCATATTTACAGAACGGAAAACCGGCAACCGAAATAACCAAGTTGATTTGCGGAACATATCCTCTATGAACTTGACACTATTAACATGAAATCAGGAATCCCAACTTAAATTTCAGCCTAACAAAAACCTATATTTGGAAGAAATCATCTTGTTTGAGGAGCTGAGGCATCTTTTACGGATATTTATAAATAACGCGAACCTTATCATGTCGAATTTGTCCTAAAATACCCGTTCCCCAGTGATAGTAAGTTTGTGGGTTGGCAACTTGGGCCGAAGTCGTCTATTGAAAACCAATACTTCACTGAAAAAGGACAGTTCGAGGGTTTATACAGAATTTCATGAGGATAATATGATCAGAAGATCACAGATATTCGAAAAAAATTTGAATTTTTTTTTCAAAATTTTCTGACACATTCACCCCGAAATGTTGCACAAAGTTATGCTTCAACTAACTGTCAAGTTTTAACCCAATCGCTTCAGTAGTTCCTGAAATATCAGGGAAATAATCTCGAAATTTCAAATGACTCCGAAACAAGCGCCCAAAAGCTGCACTGAAATATCTGTAATTTATTATATTTAAATGAGACGCCTTGTGTATTTTTGCGAAAACATTCTGAATGTATAGCTTCATTAATAAAATTATTAGATTCACTATTCGTTATTGCAGTTTACCGCAATAAACCATACTTCCATAAAGCCAGGTCCAGATGAGTGTAATCTGAACATAGGGTGCAATAAAATTTGATTAACGATTGGGCGAATAGTGTGGACGGCACTCGAGCTCAGCCTCGAATAATACATTCAAATGCATCGTTCGTGTCGAAACCCGAGTCCTGACGAAGCAGAAAGAGCGCTGTCTCGAACCATAAAACTTCCTGTGGTTTATGGTATTCGCTGTTACCAAATGCAATACGATTTGTTGAAAGATTCGGCGAAAAGTGTGGGCGGCACTAGAGCTCAGCCTCGAATAATACATTCAAATGCATCGTTCGAGTCGAAAACTGGGTCCTCACGCAGTAGAAAGAGCGCTGTATCGAACCATAAAACTGTAATTTATTGCATTCGCTGTTCACATTACACTCATCTGGACCCAGCTTAATGCGAACAGCGAATGCAATAAATCACAGGGAGTTTTATGGTTCGAGGCAGCGCTCTTTCTGTCCAGTTGAGACTCAGTTTCCGACTCGAACGATGCATTTGATATTTTATTCGAGGCAGAGCTCGGGTGCCGTCCACACTTTTCGAAGAATCGTTTATCAAATTTTATTGCATTCTCTGTTCGGATTGCACTCATCGGGACCCGGTTTTATTTTCAGTAAAGGCTAACTCCCACTTATCGGTAACAGCCCAGCAAGCGCAACGCCGGTATGTTATTCTTTCCATATAATTGAATGTGACAGCGCGCACCAGACCGCTATGGAACACGGCACATTAGCAGGGAAATAAATTTCCGTTTTGCCGTGATGCGGGATGTTGCCGATAAGTGAGCGTTTGCCTTTAGAGCTAACTGGCATGTACCACGAGCCGACCACAAATCTGCAGTCGCCTGTCGTAAAGTAGCGAATTAGTAGGGAAACGCATCATATCACTCACACGGTCGACATTCTGCAGTCCATTTCGAGCACAAACAAAACGCGTCGTCGATAACAACCACGAAACTGTGGCAGATACCAACCACAGGAAACTGAATGTAAAAGCCCTATAGTTCGTTCCTTGTCGTACACATACCATTTCGATTTCGCCTTCTCCGTTGGAGCAGATTCAACAGCAGGGCCTCTTCTTCGAAATAAATCGCGAAACTCATAGACAAGATGAAACTGTTTCGTGGCATGTCTACTCACACGTACCACTGCCTGACGCCCCTGACGGCAAAATTGTCGCACTGTTGTGGTTGGCAAGTGGTCGATACGAGCAACAGACCGACGGCCGTTTTGTGGTTGCGATGTGGTACGTGGGAGTGAAGCCTTATTCGAAATGAATTAGTGGTTTTGTTTCTAGCTCAATGGGATCAACACTCAAGGTGAGAACATAGCCGATAACGGTGGGATAAAACTGGCGTATGGGGCTTACCAAAAATGGCTACAACGAAATCAGCCCGAACTCAACTTACCAGGATTGAAGTATACACCCCAACAATTATTTTGGATTGCTGCAGCTAATATTTGGTGCGCAGAGACCAGACCCGAATATGAAAGAATAAAAATAACAAGTCATTTTCACTCACCGAACTACTATAGAGTTACGGTACCTTTCATCAATTCTGGCTTTTTCGCTAAAGATTTCAGTTGTCCGCTTGGTAGTAGAATGAATCCTAAGCATAAATGTCGCTTATGGTAAAAAAAATATTTGTTTTGTCGAAGTGTAACTGACCGTTTTATCATTGACATGGCTTTCGGTTGGTTGTTGAATAGTTTCCTATTTATATGTTGAAAAAAAGATTATTTAATCATATGAATAAAATAGTTTTGTAGGAACATTGAGTTTGTTTTTTTGATCTTTCACTACAACCTTCCATATTTTTCATTATTTAGAAAATAAGGGACTAAAATCTGAGAAATAAATTTCATACTCTCAGATTTATTATTTCTGAGGTCAGGATCTTTTATCGTTGTCGTTCAGGTAATCATTCAAGGTATACTTAACGCGGATGATTGGGCACAAAAATAAGGATTGAATAATCTCTTTGCACTCAGGTGCAAAAATCGGAACCTACATATTTTTATTCACAAAGCAAATTTCAAGTTTTCGGACCTTGAAGCTGCATTCAAATTGTCAAATTTTAAGGTCTTTTCCTACAGTATTGAAATTGACCACAAATATATAATTGTGTTACGATCAGCCGTTGGGCCACCGTTAGCACAAACACTACCAAAAAAACATCTGAGAGACACCCAATGTTTTAAAAAATACAGATAAAAAATAATGGCGTGAAGGTTCATTCAAAATTTCTCGAAGAAATAGATTCGAATCAGAACAGCGCTCATTTAGTGATGAAAATTGGGAAGTTCTTTCATGAATTATAGAAAGCAAAAGACGTCAGCTGAGCTATATGATGAGGGCTCCAATTCCACTTGGGAATTTCCACTCTCAAATCTGAAGGCAATGGTTCATTTGTGAGAATAAGTTGTTGCTTATAAAAAATTCATAAGAGATATTTTGTTGTTGAATTACACTTTCTCCACATTGAATTAATGTACTTTATAAGTGCACGACAATTAATGAATTCTCAAAAAAATCAAGAGTTTTCGATTAATCTAATTAATACCATGCATGCATTGTAAATGAGTTATAAATAACCAAAATTGAAATAAATGAATGCAGCTCTCTAAAGAACAAAGATTTATTAGTATTTATCAAACAATATAAGTTAACTATAGTTAATAAATCATTTATAAGTAAGGATTTCAGATAAATAAGTAATATCAACAAAAAACAAAGGTAACTTCCTTCGAATGAATTCTTTATTCAAAGTATATTTCTGAAAGAAAGACATTCAATACGTCATACTAATCGAATGAACCCCTCATGCTGTATCAATAAATATGCATTTAGTGAATTAAAATTTAAATTGAATAAATAATTGAATAATTGAACAACCTGAAAATGTCTTCACAGCTCTTTATTCGAAGGGGTGCATTTTCGGATTGAATGTCACACTGATTTTTTTAATTATTTGGGTGTCAAATAGAGTATTGGTTTATTATTTGATTTTATCAAATAATGAACCGCACTGATCACTACAAGAAAAAAAATTCAGCCTTCCCTGAAATTTTCAAATTGTACGTTTTGGAGTATGTAGAATTCAATGGACGAATAACAAAATTCGGTGATCCGTCGTCCGAGGTTTTTTCCGGAAGAACTGAAGAAAAAACAACGACATTCATGGTAGAAAAATCGAGTTGTACCCGAGGATGATACTCCAAGCTTTTCAGCAAAATTAATGCACCTTAAGTGTTGAAAAAAAGGTGCTGAAAACGAAAATATTTTCCCGAAAACCTAGAAACTAATTGCCGTGAAATTGAAATATTGATCATTGTTGCAACCGTTAATCTGAAAAAATTTTACTGAATGATTCACTACCTGTAAAAAATAAAGAAAAAACCTTGAAAGGACTGCCGTGAAGTCAGCAGTTTTTACGCACTTGTTCACATTGCGAAATGGCGACTTGGAAATTTCAGTGACATTTAAATGAGATATGAAAATTTCCAATAAAAATACTTTTTTTAGGAAAATCGAACTCAAATAGTTAAATAACAATAAGGCTTTGTCTATTTTTCTGGGAAAATAGTTCGTGTAAAACTTTTGCAGGGTTTTTTTAATATGTAGGTAAAAGAATGAGTATTTTGAAAAAAATAACACAGAATGTTGAAACTTTGGTTTGCCGTGATTTCTTCACAAGAACGATTCGAAAATTGGTTTGAAGGCTTTGAATCTTGACAGGAAATTGTTTCGGGTGTTCGATAAGACAGTAGCAATATCCACCTGAATGTTGTTGATGAATTAATCAAGCAATAAATTATACATGTACTTCCATAGGAACTATTCAAGTTTCCATAGGAATACATATTTCTTGTGCAGAGAGTCCATATACATCTTAGTTCATTGAATAATCGCGAGGAAAAAACTGTTGGTTGTTTTCTCAATTATCTCTTACTTCCTCCAGATTCGTCGAAATTCTGTCAACATTAACCTTAATTATAAAATAAGTGTGGGATCAGAGTGAATTAAATAAAATTCGTCTTTTCGACCAGTTAGTGTCCAGATATTGAAGTGCTCAAAATGTCAGATAACAAAAAGTCAAGTCATAGGTGTGTTGAAAAAATATATACCTATTTTGAAAGAGTAAAGGGATCTCCATAATATTTAAATATTTTAATATTTGCAGTGAAAAAACATGGTTTGAAAGAAGGACATCAATCGAAAAAATATTGTCTACTTTACTACTTCTTTCCATGCTAGGATTTATTATTCTTTCAATAGTCGGGTACAAAAAAATATTGAGTGAGTATAAAATAATATAATTTTTCAAGGATCTAACAATTTTCGAGCTTTTGGAATTCTAGTAGATAACCCTTGTAGCTTCTTGAAAAACACTGACGTCGAGTCAGAAGCTTTTAAGAGCTGGTTAAAATTCATCTTAAAAGCAGTATTTCTTGAATAAAAAAGAAAATAACGGCGCTACTGAGAAAATAACAGCGAATTTGGTAAATTTTTTCCCAATATTTACGAAAGAAGATATCGGATCGAGTTTAAATTCAGCGTGCTGTTGTTAAATATCAACATCAAAGAAGGTGCCAAGTTTTAATGAAATCTAATCAATAAAGGAAAAGGAAGAACTATATTCATATTTTCGAAATTTATGCAACTCATGACACAATTATGTCAATCCAAATTCTGAAATTATTGTAGGTATCTTTTAGTTTTGCGTAGGAACGTGTTCGTCAGGTTAAGACAGTCATGAACTTTTTGTTTGAGTTCAAAGGAATTGATGGTGTATTCAATATCCTTCTTAAGAAGCTAACCTTATGAAATTCGAGTATATAATTTTATTTGTTCATATCGAGAATATTTGATACATATGTTGAGAAACACTTTATTTGAATACGATCAAGAATTTTAATTTGGATGAAAACCTCTTAGGATAGGTAAAGGGAGGTTACAACAGGTTTAATGATTTTTTTTTTCCTGCACTCTACTAGAAGAGGTTCAGGCTACGACCGGGAACATAATTTTTACCCCATTCTTATTACGCGCGTGTAACGAGGAAGCGTTATCATTCTGCCCAGTGATCTTCAATTTTCAAATTTCGAGCTCAAAAAAAAAATAAGTTGGACTCACTGATGAAGAATTCGTGGCAAATTTAATTATATCCACCTGCCCGGCCGTCCATCCTTAAGGGCCGGTATTATAAAACTTATTTCGACCACAGAGAGCAGTTAACTCTCATTTTTGCATCAGTTTTTACGAGTTAACTTCTAGTTATCTGGCAAAATAGTTTATAATACCCTCTAACTCTTGAGGAAAATCCATTGATTGTTCAATATTAAATTTCGAGGTTATTTGCTCAATTAGAATGTAGTTAAATCGATATTTCCTCAATATCTCAAGAAATATTGTTACGGTAGATTACCAACTTTTTTTTTCAACACACTCAGCAGAACTGTTGAACTTTGTTTTTCACTGAACCTGTTCATCAGATTTCGATTAAGTTCAGCGTGAAACTTTGAACCGATATTTAACAGTAGTGCACGAAATTCCAGTTGGATCAAATATGGATTTCGAAAAAAAAATTTTGAATAGCGGAACTTTTTGATATAATAATAAAAGAATAATAATTTTATAAATCCTTTGAGACATAAATAAAAACTAATTTATAGGATAGGTGAAAAAATTCAACATTCAATAATTTTTGGAACTTATCGACAATAATACTCATTAACAGTATAAAAGACTAACTCATTAATAATAGTTCATTATTTAACAAGCATATAATGACTGCTATTATTCACGAGGGTGAAGTTTGTGACACGAGCCGCAAGCGATTGTTGCAAATCACCCAAGTGAAAAAAGCAATTATTTGCTAGTTAAATACTATACTTTGACCACGAATTCAACATTTATATTGAAATAATTCTGTATTTTCTACTCATACAACAGAGCTGTTAAAATGGCCAACTTCATTCTCTCTGATAGCTGGAAATTGGAACAATTTTTACTTGATCTTTGGATGGGGTATATAATAGTATTCATTATACACGTCTATTATCCACGAGTTCATAATGACTGTCATTTTCCTTCAACAAGAGCCATCGAAATATATGGCCCTTGTTAAAGGAAAATGACAGTCATTAATCAAGCCGTGAATGATAGGTGTGTATAATGAATATTATACACTCCATGCAGAAACAAGTGAAACTTTTGACGTTTCTCGTAAGCTCGACAATTTCCATCAATCACAGAGAATGAAGTTGACCATTCTGGTAACGCTTATGTAGGTTCTTGAAAATGCAGAATTATTCCAATTTTACTAATGAATTCGAAGACAAAGTATAGTATTCAACTTGCAAATAATTGCTATTGTTCACTTGGATGATTTGCGATACTCGCTTGCGACTTGAGTCGCAAATTTCACCCTAGTGAATAATAGCAGTCATTGTATGTTCGTTGAATAATATACTATTATATATCTACTTTCTTGAACCGAACTATATTAATTGACAGTATGCGGTGCGGTAGAGGATTGAAGAGTTTAACACTTTGATAGAGTGTGGACATTTTAATTCAACTAGAAAGTTTCGTGCAAAGGAAATAATTCTGATATCATAATACTATTTTTTTTTGTATTATGAGAATGATAACCTGAAAGTCTTACAACACTGCTTCGTTCTCCTTTATACGTACAAGGCATCTCAAAATAAATGAAGAGGCAAAAGTTAGAATAATATTCAAGAAAAGAGGTCGACAGGAAGTCCGCGAAATGGCGTTGAATATCGTGTGGAATAGACGTTAATAAAAGACTTCAAAGGAAGTGTACCCTTAACTCTACTAATTGCGTAGTAAGAACTATTAAGCTTCTTATTAGCAGCACGTATGTCTGAACTCCACCTCAGATGTCTATCAATGTGGATACCAGGAAACTTAGTACGTTGCTCGGCCGTAAAGATCAAATCCAAGTGTCGAATAACCAACGCACTCTGACCATCTCTGGACTACGAAAGGCTAGAGGGGCCACGGCGGAATTTTATTGAGGTTGAAAAAGTATGAATTCATACGAAAAAATATGAATCCATTGAAAATAGTACAAATTCATACAAAAAAGTATGAATTCGTAGTCCACTCTGTGTATATTTAGGTACTAATGCGATGTTCTTGAAAACTCGGACGGATTCTCATGATTTTTTCAATAATGAAAGCTGTTCACTAGTAGAAAAATTTAAGAGCTGAAATCAACAGAAGGATGGTTTTTTTGTGATCCTTAAAAGAATTTCATAATGATGATTTTCTTCAAGCAGGAATAAATAACGTATCATTCGAATACTCTATAAAATATACACAAGACTTCGGTGTAAAACCAGAACTGTATGCATTATTCTGAGATCTAAATTTTATGCGTTGAAATAAGGCAAATTGACTTTTGTCAAATTGATATTTCAAAAAAAAACACAGCAACACAGATTCACTCGGTTCGAAAATTATTATTATTGTCTCATCAGACGAACGAAAAAGTTTGCAAGATTATTTCCCATTTATTTTTCGCTTTTTGAGACTTTTGTCAAATTGACAATCCAAAAAGAATATAGCAACACAGATTCACTTGGTTCTAAAGATTTCATTAATTTTTCATCTTGTTTTAGTAAATTCAGCCAAATATGGTCCATTTCTACAGACCAATGAGCGAAATTACTATCTACATTCAACAAAATTCAGGAGGACTGATCAATTTTTCTTTGGTATCTTTGTATGTCTCTATTCTCACACACTTCAACAATTCGAGAACTTTGAATAATTCGGTATTGAAAATGGTACAATCTGGACGCAAGGTCGAAGCGGGCGAAACGCGTCAGATCGCCTTCTACGTCACTCGTTATTGCAAGATTCACCGATCGATACAGCCGACGCTGTCTATTGGATCGCTAGAGAGAAAAGTACACGAGAAGAGAGAGAGAGAGAGAGAGAGAGAGTGTGTGTGGATATATCCCGGTATACGTCACAGAATGCGCGAAGTTTCGTCCGTTTGAACAGCCAATATGTAGAGCCAAATTTAAAAGATCGTCTTCTCGTTGAAAACTGAAATTTTTGACGGCGATCGAAGTTTTTCTGTAGTCTTGCGGGTAGAATATTTGATTCCAATGGTGAACAAAATTCGTGCCAGAGATCAATTGTGTGAACTTTCCCACTGAAAAATAAATAGATTTTCGTAGCTCCCATCGAATGTTTCAGATTCCAAGGACTCTCGAATATGTCAAACAGAAGGATGTGTAACAACAGCAGCAAGGATTATACGGAACATGAATCCGAAAGCAGATCCTTGTGATGATTTCTATGAATTTGCTTGTGGAAAATACGACGAGAATACTCATATCGCTGAAGATGAGATGGAGGTGACTAGTTTTTCCGAAATTGGGTGAGTATATTCAGGGATAATTCGCCCAATATCTCAAAAAGTAGTTATGCTTTCGGCTTGAATCTTCGTGAAAAGTTTCAGAATACCGAGAACCGTGTGCATGTACTGTTAGAAAAAGAATTTATTTTCAGAGATTTTCAAATTGTTCTTGAATTTTCGTTCCTGAACCTATTCACCAGATTTTGATGGAATTTGGCACACACCTTGAGGTCAATATTTAACAACAGTGCACCAAATTCCAGTTCCATCTGATACAGGTTTTTGAAATTATTGTGAGAAAATATGTATCAAACTAGTGCATGTATAAAATCCTCCCAATGAATTCTTAAATTGAAGCATTCAATACGTAAGTTATCCAATATTACCGAATATACAACTAACTCTAAGATCTTGCTAAAATTCAGCATAAACCATAGATATGCGAGGCCAACAAAATCTCGAATGGATATAATTCACAAAATCATTTGGATGATTTAACCCATTCATGAATTAGATCAACTAACGAAAATTCAATAATGTAAAATGTAGCATTAAAATATTATTTTCGTATCTCCTGAAATCTTCATGTCATAGATATTCGTCGAAGTTCATAATCGAACTTTAATTTATATAGATAAAAATGACAATGATAAGAGGTGAGTAATTTATAGTGGACAACCCGGTAGATTCCAACTCCGTAAGAATCGACTCTTCAAGTTGTTTCTCTCGGAAGTTATTGTGTTCACGTCGACCTGAATTTTTCGTATGAATTGATGGATATTTCAATGAATTGCATCACAGATGAGGGTAAAAACCTTCATCATTATTCGGATATTTTGATTACAGTGAGAAAATAGCTGACAACTATAGAACTCTGCTAGAGAAACCTATTGAAGAAGACGAGATTTTTCCGTTTAAATACTCAAAGAAGCTATATCAAATGTGTATGAACACCTCTAAAACGGAGCAAGAAGACTTTAAGATGTTCAAAAAAATGATGAAGGAATTGGGTGGATGGCCAGTACTCGAAGGCAATTACTAGAATGAGAAAAATTTCGACTGGAAAGCTACGCAATATAATTTTAGGAAATTAGGATTTCTTCATAACCAGTTGATTGATACGTATGTTGGGTTGGATGCTAAAAATTCCACGAAACGTATTTTCACGGTAAGTCAATGAAAAGTATTATATGCTTATAAATGTTTGCTATCATAAACAGTTCTGAACTAATTCAAAAAAGATTCATTCACAAACTTATAAAGGGTCTTTCAATAAGGACGGGTCGATTTTGACATGAAATAAAAAAGGCCGTGTGTGAGATTTTAACGATTTTTTTTTTTTATTTGAAAGAGCTATATATGCCATTATGTGTGGAAAATCACATCGTTTAAATGTCCGCCGCGGCTTCTCACGGTGGCACGAATTCGAGTTGTCCAATGTTCAACAACTCTGCCGCATAGTTCGGGTTGAATTTCAGCGATAGCCTGAGCTATGTTGACTTTAAGGGCATCGGTCGATTGTGGCTTATTGGTATAGACCTGCGACTTAAGAAAACCCCACAAAAAAAAGTCTAAAGGTGATAAGTCGCAGGATCTCGGTGGCCAATTCACGTCACCTCTGCGAGAGATAACCATGCCCTCAAAGCGTTCATGCAGAAGATCCATGGTGGCATCCGCTGTATGGCTCGTAGCGCCATCCTGCTGGAACCACATGTCGTCTAAGTGTAGATCGTCCAATTTGGGCCAAAAGAAATCGGTGATCATCCTTCTGTACCGTTCGCCTGTGACGGTAATGGCCTCACCAACATCGTTTTCAAAAAAGTACGGACCAATAACACCGCCGGCCCAAAATCCGCACCATACGGTCACTTTTTGTGGATGCATGGCTACTTGGTGAACTTCGTGTGGGTTGTTGTCATCCCATATACGGCAATTCTGCTTGTTCACATAGCCATTCATCCAGAAATGCGCTTCGTCGGAAAAAATGATTTTTCTGCCAAAGTTGGGGTCCTCTGCCAAACACACTGTAGCCCAATCAGCGAACGAACGGCGTTGCCTATGGTCAGTAACTTTGAGCTCCTGAGTGAGTTGAATCTTGTACGGGTGCAGCCCTAAGTCCTGACGCAAAATGCGCCACGTTGATGTTTGTGAAAGACCGAGTTCTTGTGAACGTCGATGAATTGACTGCCTCGGGTTCTCCTGCACACTATCACGGACAGCAGCGATGTTCTCGGCCGATCTGGCGGTCTTTGCACGTACGGGTGTTGGCAGATTGTTTATTGAACCGGTCGATTCGAATTTGGCCACCAAACGTTGGAGAGTCGACTTTGAAGGACCACCTCGTCTGCCGTAAAATGGGCGCAATGCACGTAACGTTTGCACTAACTGAATAAAAAAATATAGGTTAGAAAGACGACGTTAAAACAACATGGCCGCCACAGGCTGCCAACATCGACCCGTCCCTATTGAAAGACCCTTTACAGTGCGCGTCAAAATTATGGAACAAATTCATTATCTCAGAAGAAAAATATTTAGTAACAAAATACTGAAACAGGTCAATTTTTGTTTCACTTCTACCAAATTTTTATGCATTTTTGAAGGATTTTTGTTGCACCCTGTGCTATCCCCATCAACCCCCTAAATTTTTTGAATAGGGAAAGTGGGTCATGTGCAGCGTGACCAATTATTTTTTTCAGAATCTACCAAACCTTCTGTAGAAATCTACTTTTTTCTACCAAAGTCAATTACAGAAATCTACTGAAAATCTACTGCTATCTAAGAGCAGTCTTTAGCACTTTATGTTGGTGGGAAACTTGAATGTTTCGTGTAATTCAAAAAAAATATCGCAGTAATTAACATTCTCTCAGCAAAAAAAGCTAGAGAAGCACTGCCGTAAAGGCAGCAGCTTTTGCGCGCATGTGGCAACGAATTTGAACATGCGCGCAGAGGTTGCTGCCTTAATTCACGGCAGTGCTTTTCTAGGTTTTTCTTTCGGTAAATTACTGGATTTCAATTCGATCTAATCTGTATATGCGAAAATATTGAGAAAATAAAATTTTGAATGGGTATATCTACGGAATCGTTGGGCGGATTTCACCCATTCACGAATTCGACCTTCGTAATCAAGCCCCAAACCTTCTCTACAAATATCGAGTTTTTAAGACGTTTCTTCCAGAAGATAACGACCGACCTTAAACACAATAACTTCCGAAAGAAAAAACTTAGAAATTCCATATTCATAGAGAAGATTTGGACCTCAATTACGAAGACCGAATTCGTGAATGGGTAAAATCCACCCAATGATTCCGCAGATATTCTTATATATTCACCTAAATGAAAGGCTCTTCCGTTTTGGATGGAAACGATTAAAATGCGGGAAAATGTAGCGCACGCACGCACCTATGATGGGAAATACGATATACTTATTGAGTGTGACGGGATTGGAGAAATACCCTAATGTCAGTCAGAGCCATCTATACGAGTTGTGCTATTTTTTCACATAATTCATGCGATTATAGTTAGGTTAGGTTGTGCCACTTCTCAACTCAGCCAGAAGCGTTCTACTGCTTCAACAGTTGAAAGTAGAATTCTACTAAGATAGTTCGAAATACTACCAAAATCTACTGCTCAATTTGTGTCTACTAACAATGATGAAATTATAACGAAAATCTACCAAAAAAGTAGATTTCTACCAAAATTGGTCATGTGGTACTTTTTTGGCAAGGTATTTGTATCTTCTTTACAGAAGTGCAGAAATATTCAAGAAAAAATTTTTTTTTTTGAAAAATAAGTTACTTCAACTAGGTTTTCAGTATGTGCACTTTGTCATGGCTCATTTACTTTGAGACGATGGTACCTGATGAAATTTGTCACCGAATGAAAGTCGACCATTACAGTTTTGTTCATGCACAACTTTCAACCCCTTTCAACACCCTCACGTAAAAAATTAAAATCTGTGAAACACTGCGCTTCAGTTCTTAAGTAGGTATGTTATTAGTACGTTTCTATAAACGTACTATTTTTCACGTGGGGGGGTTGAAACTTGTGCATGAACAAAACTGTAGGTAATGGTCGACTTTCATTTGGAGACAAATTTCATCAGTTACCATCGTCTCAAAGTAAATGAGCCATGACAAAGTGTACATACTGAAAACCTCTTTGAAGTAGGTACCTAATTTTTCAAAAAAAAAATTTTTCTAGAAAATTCTTGCACGCCTGTAAAGAAGATACAACATGACCCATTTTCCCTATTCAAAAAATGTAGAGGGTCGATGAGGATGGTAAAGGGTGCAACAAAAATCCTTCAACAATGCATATAAATTCAGTAGAAGTGAAACAAAAATTGACCTGTTTCAGGATTTTGTTGCCAAATATTTTTCTTCTGAGAAGATGAATTTGTTCCATAATTTTGACACGAACTGTATACTCCATTCACTTCCTCAAAGTCAGTCGATAGGTGAATTAATTGTTTTTTCCGGAAACTACATGAGATTCTGCACAGGCATTTCACAACAGTGTATCGATTTCGGTTGGATCTGATCATTATTTTCGGAGATATCGGGAAAACTATGTCGAATTTCGTAGTTGTTTTCGGTACTATCGTTATTTCCTGAATTACTCAAAAAATACTGATACAATCAATATGAAACTTGCTAACTGAAGGGTGCTCAGTGGGAAATTTTCAACTTCTGATAGCCATTATCGAAATACTGGCGGGGTGAGGTAGGTGAATGGGGCAGCATTCGACGCGAGATTTTCGGATTTGTGAGTCGCCATGAACCACTGGCCGGGAGCACACCGTGCGTTCGCCGTCGAGCACTTTTTGAAGTGTGGTGAGTCTTCGGTTCGCGCGTCGCGCTTTTTGTAAATATTTTAACATTCGACGACTAAGAGATGGGCCGAGAACGCAACTCATCTGGTCGTAGGTAGAAATATTCAGACAAGAAGGGACAATGGTCAACAGAACTTCTTTGGGAGTATAAACGTCAGAAACAACGCCCAGAACATGTGTCTCAAGTTCGGAATGAAATTATAAGAAATCCACTCAAATCGATATGGAAAAGTGCGGCATCCACAGGAATGAAAAAATTCTCAGTGCATGCTATTTTTGCAAAAGAAATCAAAACTCCAACCATACAAAAGTGCTTGAATGAGAATGGTCATATCTTCCACCACTTCATTTGCTGAAATTATTCGTTGCTTGTTATTTTCCAATGAAGTTCCAGTTTTCTTCACAGTTTTGACTGTTTGAGTCGAACTTTGACAGCTAACAATCAATGTTCGCATTATTTTATTACCGCCTCCGCGCAGTCCTAAGCCTACTCTGTCCAAGAGATAAAATTGAAAATTCAATATCTCGAACATAATTCCAGACAAATATCAAGTATGCTATATTTTTGGAATCGTAATTTCAAGTTCTATCGAAATATGTAAGAATATATGGCGTGTCCCATTTGAAAAAAACTCCTGATGATATCTTATGAAATGTCATAGTTTGCAGAAAATTCAACCAACTGAATTGAATTCTACGTGACAAGTGGTTACGAGAATGTATTCACAGAAATAAGAAACTTTCAACAGAGCAATATTTCTAAAATGAACATTTTCGGAAAATACCTGGTAACTATGTAACCGTGATAGCTATGAAGTTGCAGTTTTTTCAATGACTTTCTCATGAAAATTGGCCCTCGGACATCGACATCAGTTTTCGTCCATCCAGTACAGAAATAGGACTTCCCCTTTAAAAGTGTCCAACTTGGCCCACCCCAAGACGACCGAGTGTTGCCTCAGAACAACAGAAATTGATCTGAGAGGAAAATGATATCTAGAATATGCTTTCAGATAAGCCAACCTTGTCCAGAATCTGCGAGAGGTTTCCGAAAAGGTATGATCCAGCCAATGGTGGAAGCTTACTTCAATTATTTAGTTGATTTATCCGTCTTGTATGGGGCTGATAAAATTCAAGCCACTAAGGACATAAAACAATACTTCGACTTTCGTATGGAACTTGCTAAGGTAAAATTATATTATAAGGTTAAAATGCTCTTCAACTCAATGTCTAAATCATTTACATGACTAATTACTCAAAGGCCCTTTCACCCAAGAATAACTAAATTTTTTCCCGGAATAAGTCAAAAACATGTCTTTTCCATCTTACATAATGAATAGAGGTAGCGCTTATTCTCTGAGTAAGTTATTTGTTGTTCGAACCCTTGAAATGGGGCTTAATAGACAGATATAAATGTAAGGACGACATTTTCGTATATATTAGTTTTCAGGTGCTTCCTAGGTTTTCACTACCAGTATCTGAACAAGAACTATTAAAAATTAATTAAAATTTTTATTTCTAGAAAACGGGAAGGATTTGCGGGATTTAAAAAAGTGGTCAAGGGCACTTTCTAGAAAGATAGTTGCCTAATGAACAATATCGGAATCATGCAAACGATCAACCAAGTGAACTGTAACGTTTCAGATATTGACATCGGCGTAACTACACAGGTTCAAACCGGTGCAGTTCACCGGGACCCCCGATCTCCGGGGAGCGTATTGGCATTGTTTACTATGCTGCAACCTCTGAATAAAGAACATTGTTCTTTATTCAAAGGCTGCAACGCATACATGGTGTTGCAACGCGGTAGAGAATGACTGAACCAGTGCTCTCTCTACCCAGACATATCTTACCACGACCATTATACAATGCCACGACTCAGCTAGGGCAGGCGTTCAGACGTAGTAACTATTGTATTATCAGAAAATTTTGAACGCATTAGTAAAATAGCATCCAAAAATAAAATGGTTGATATGGTTAATGCCTTGAAGAAATTTAATAAAACTCTTAGCAAAATTACATCTTCTGACTGAATTACTTACATTCATGTGTCAAAAAATATCTCACTAAAATAACATTGCTGTTCAGCCAACATCAGTTAGCCGAAGAAAAACTAGACGTGGGTTATCGTGTAGCGCAAAACGTATTCAAGCTGGTAGGCCATCCAAAAAAGAGATGCCAAATAATCCTGAAAGGCAAAAATCTTTAAAGGAAAACATTGATCTCAATAGACCAAATGCAAAATCGTATGGAAATGCACATTAGGGTTATTCTTTAGTCGATATTGCATCCAATGTAGTTTTTGTATTTTAGTTTGGTTTAACAAACTGTTTTCAGCGATACTTACTGTATTATTATACAGTATGCTATTATTTTTATGTGTATAAGTATATAATTTAGTATATAATGTTTTTTTGTATTTCAGTGTGGTTCAATATACTATTTTCGGCGATAGTATATTAGTGTTATTTTCATGAACGCGAACTGCGAAAATGCAAAAGAAATTCAATTTGAACGTGGTTGGTGCTGCAACGCGGTAAACAATGTCTCGAGAATGGCAGCGTATCAATAATACAATAGTTACTACGTGTGAACGCCTGCCTGTGCTGAGTCGTGGTAAGAAATGTCTGGGTAGAGAGAGCACTGGTTCAGTCATTCTTTACCGCGTTGCAACACCATGTATGCGTTGCAGCATAGTAAACAATACCAACACGCCTCCGGGGACCCCCAAGCGCTGACCAGCAAACCCCGTTTGAACTTGATAAAACTGAACAATTTATTAGGGATCCCCACCAATTTTTTTGCACTGGGGCCCCTGACTATCTGGTTATTTCACGGGATATTAATAGTGGAAAATTAGAAAACACCTGAAAAATAATGGAAAATCTCTCCAAAATATCCTTAAATCGATATTTTCGTGGGTATGTATTTTTATCGACTTTTGATGATTTGTTTCGTACTTTTCTCGAATGATCATGCACTGAAATAACGCTGCTACGGTGTTATATGTGAGAGTTGTCTTCAATATAATCATGTGAAGACTTTTGAGAGGGTCAACTAAGGTAAATGTTGAAGAAGAATTACCACAGAGTTAAGCGGAAATAACTTTGTAAACCAATCATATATTCTGTATGAGTAGACCGGTTTTTCAAACCTTTTTGACAGAAAACCAGCAGTTAACTTTTGATATGTGGGTCAAAATGAGAGTTAAATGCTTTCTATGTGTGAAATATGTTTTATAATATCGATCGATTGTTGTAGATATAAAACATCAAGATAATCTAAAATCCATCTTCGTGATTGAATCTTAGAGTCTTTGAAGATGTAGTACTCCTCTTGTAAATTCCCATAGTTCCGCACATTCTACCGGACTATTCCATCTTCGGAAAATTTTGAATCATAATGCTATCAAAACCTAGGAGTATCCGCGATTATTCAGAAAATACATGCTCCAATAATCAATCAAATTTATTCAACAAACCATTACAAAAAAAGTGGCAACAATTAATAGTCAAAATACAAAAACAACAGCAAAAACGAAATTTACTTTAACTCATCCGACAACAGTTCATCAACAGGGTAGTAACATGTAGTAGACAGCAAAATTCTGAGGCGTTTTTTATGGAAGTGACTTAGTTTTATTTCTTCCGAGAAATGGTTGTACAATTTTATGGCTGGATAATTTGTGGCTTTCTGGGTCAGCATCATTCTATGGTGGGGTATACTTAGTTCCTGTCTTTTACGTGTAGCATACTGATGATATTCGTCACTTTCAGTGTATTTGTGCTTGTTTTCATGGACATGAAGCTAACAAGCAAAAATGAATTGGCTATAGAATGTGAGAATAATATATTTCATGAAGTAATCAAAAGGTCACTTGCATGTTACACGAAATATCATATTTTCATGTTTTCCTCAATCTATTTCTAAACAAGATCCTGATTTTTGATATGACACACCTTCACAGTTCGCGAATTCTGAATGATTCTTTATTGAAATTGGTAAAACGGAAAAGCGGGTTCAGATTGGGTGCAACGCGGTTAGATCGCTTCCTACGCCACTGATCGATTCTACGATCGATAGAACCGGGGCACAGAATAGAGAAGTATTAATACTTCTCTATTCTGTGACCGGGGCGACGACGAGAGGGAAAAAAAAGAGTGAGAGAGATAGAGAGAGGATATGGCAGGATGCGCCACAGTCCACCGCGAAGTTTCGATTGTTAAAACAAGAACCAAATTTGTAAGATCGTTTCTTCGTTGAAAATTGAAATTTTTGACGGCGTTTGAATTTTTTATGTATTTTATGGATAGAATAATCGATTCCAATAATGAAAAAATTATCTGCTAGAAACCCATTATTTCTTTATTTTGATGCTCTTTTCGAATAAGTATAGAAAAATTAATCGATTATCTGAAATTACAGATTGTGTTCCTGCCAGAAGAGAGGAGAAATGCAAGTCTGGAATACAATCCAATGACCATAAGACAACTCCAAATAGATTTTCCAAGTATTCCTTGGCTACAATATATAAACACCAAACTAGAGCCATTCGTTACTTTGACATACGACGACATCGTCATGGTAACTGAACCAGAATACATTGCAAAATTCGAGAAATTACTGGCTAATACACCAAAGAGGTACGTACTAAAAACACTGTACTTGGGCCGGCGCGAGCAATTCTGGCACCTGAGGCAAATATTTTTTTGAGCCCCATTATATGGAAGCATAAAATAGCAAGAGTTAAGTTAATCGGAAAAATTGGAGTGGGTGTGATGCAAAATACTTATCTCGTTTTACTTGCATACGTAAGTTTTTTTTGATTATTGAAACAAAAAATATTCCAGCTAAGCATATATATATATATATATAGGAAAATAGCCTAACGGACGACCGTAAACACGATAACTTCCGAAAAAAACCACTTAGAAACTTGATATTTGTGGAGTAGGTTTGGACCTCAATTACGAATTACAATGATTCAACAGATATTATTTTCCCAATATTTCCTAAACTACAGATTAGATCGAACTAAAATCCAGTAATTCATTGAAAACTGAAAGGTTCGTACAGAATATTGAATATGAACCACTTAGAAAACAAGTCCGAATTCGTGAATGTGTAAAATCCGCCCAATGATTCCACAGATATACCCATTCAAAATTTTATTTATCCAAAATTTCCGAATTGAAATCCAGCAATTTATCGAAAAGAACCTAGAAAAGCACTGAAGTGAAGTCATCAGCTTTTGCGCGCATGTTCAAAGGATAACACTGCTGAGCTGATGACTTCACGTCAGTGCTTCTATAGGGTTTCTTTCGAATACGAACTTCTCGCTCAGACTCGAATCCAGGTTTGACCCCCATACTCTCTGCCATTTCTTTAGCAAAGTAAAGCATTTGCTCAAAAATATTTTCTGTATAGTTCTCCAAATGATCGGAATTTTTTTAGGCTCGCTAACACACAAGTTAATGATCATACTAGGACTCTGCAACTGGTTAGAAACATTATTGATATGCTGTAACTTATACCAAGTTACTACAGAAAAAAAGAATTTGAAAGAGGAAATTTTTAAAGCGAGTTTTTTACTTTTATTTTTAGCATCGTGTGTGTTTGCACATTTTTAAACTGCAGTATTAGCAGACCAGAGACAGGCTTCATTTTCAATAGTTTAGGATTCAAATAAAATATGAAAGGCGGCCGATTTTGCCCGAAATGCCGCCCCCGGCAAAGTGGCGCCTGAATCGACTGCTTCGCTGCCTCACCCCTAACGCCGTACTGCACTGTACGCCACGTCTATAAATGCTACGGAAACTCTTCAAAATCAGCCTCAAACACATTTACTAGAAGACTTCACTACATCAGACCAGGGCTGGGCAAAATACATGCTTGGCTTAATTGAAATACAATTTACAAAATACTTTCTCGCAGGTATTTGAAATACAAAATACAAAATACTTTCAACTCGGGTATTTGAAATATAAAATACAAAATACAGTATTTTAACTATTTGTATTTGAATTATAAATTACAAAATACATTCAGGTTTACGTAAAATGTGAAAAGAGTACAACTAATTCAGCTCAGCTATTTTTTCGCTAAATAAAGAATTTCCTTTCAGAAACACAAGATTTTTGAGTGTAGTATCAGACAAACAGGCTCTTGTTGGGGAATGAATAAAACCTGCTAAAGAAAACAATTTTTCTACAGGTCCTGATGGGCAGAAACTTGTGTTATATTGTATGAACACATTTTTTATGTTAGGATAATGTTCAAGGATGGTAAGCTCTTTGCTCTTATCGTTTTAAGAAGTTGACCAACTCTAACTCCATGATGGAATGACCATTATTGCGCAGGACCTTTTCTTCCTTTCCATTTGCCGAAAATATGATTGCTAGCAGATGAACGCCGCGCCATCTGAAGGGAGATTCAGGGACTATTTTCTGTAGAGCGCTCAGCGCTAAATGTATTCGTTCGAAAGTATTTCGAAGACAAAAGTATCGAAATACAAAATACAAAATACTTCAGCGTCAGGTATTGGAAATACCAATTACAGAATACATTTTCAAAAAGTAATTGAGATACAAATACAAAATACGTATTTGTATTTCAAATACGTATTTCAATTACAAGTAATTGAAATACTGCCCAGCCCTGCATTAGACCTATATCAGACTCAGAAAAGTACCTAAATCTCGTTCGAAAATGTATTGGAAATCACATTTTCAGGGCAATTGCGAATCACCTCTTCATATCGATAGCAGAATTTCGAAGTTTCAACGATGACATGAGGAGGAAGGTTCTTGAGTTCGACAAAATTGCTTTTGGAGTAACTACAGATACACCACAGTGGAAAAGGTGTATTCATGCTAACAGGTAAAATCTCCTATAGGTTCCATTAAATAAATACATGTTATTTCAGTTCAGTACCTTATTTGTTCGGCGAATGAATACAAATTTGAAGTCTGTTTTCTCCTTCAAATTTTACAAATTTCCTTATTATTTTTTATGGGGTAATATATTAATTTTAAAACAGAAGGAATACATGCAAGTGAAAATCCAATAAAGCATTCACAATTTGACAATGTTTACCATACAAGATCTTAATGAAATGAAAAATTATATTATATAATTCAACAGCTTTTGAGTTAACAAGGTGAGTTATAATAACTTACTACTATAACTCACTATAATAAAGCAGAAAAGAAAGAGAGGAAATCTGCCAAAGGCAGGGGTCCCCTGCGTGGACCAAGGGTGGGAAAAGAACCTACAGGGGCCGGAGGATTTCAATGCGTATTATCATTCCTTGCAAATGAACCGAAAGGTATGAAAAATACGAATGAAAGTTTTTTTGACATTTCTCAAATCTCCGAAAAATTCTGACAACCATCGAGAACTTTTTTATTGTGAATTATCTTTAGGGTTCTTTCTCTGCATTTGTTTCTTAGTATCCATTTATTGGTATAGTCGTAGATAAAGCATAGTAATCAACTTGCAGTAATGGTCATAAATCTCTTGATGAATTACTGCTTACCAGAGCCGGATCTAGGATTTCAGCGCCCGTGGCAAATTATCGAAATGCGCCCTTTTCAAATTTTTTTTTTCAATGACTACATACTTTTCATGAATGATTTACTCTATTCCTAAGATATTTTACTATTATTATATCCTTTTATATATTATAAGGTAGTGAAGAGAACTCACAAACGTATTAATATACAATAATGAGGGTATGAAGAAAACAAAAAGGAAGCGAATAGAATAATGTATTCTCAAAAAAATATATAAGCATTCAAAGCTTCAAAAAACAATAAATGAAAGTGTAAATGAAAAACTGAAATACATTAGAGAACACACATGCCAACAAAGCTCATAACGAACATTTTAATATTACTTTTTGTAATTCGCCATGATGTAGGGTCATTAAAATCAACTAGTTCAGGTTTAACCTCAGTACGTCCTGATTCCTCGTCAAAAGAATTTTCCCTGTCTGAATTATCCGAAATGGAATACTTTCTTACGATAGGCTCGATACTTGAGGAAGTAGAAGGAAATTCCGCTACATGATGGGCTTCGCTAGTGGAACCACTTTTTGTCGACACAATACCCGCATCGTTCTCAAAGTAACTTGAGATATTACTAGTATTTTTTTTAGGTCTAATAATTTTTATCCCTGATCTTCCGAGATTGCGATCCTGATAGTTTCTTGGGCGGCATTTCAGTTGGTTATATCAACCTAAAATTATATAAGATTCTGAAAATGCATGGACGTCGAATCGGAATGTTTTGCGCGCTCGTTTATATTCATATCTGAATTGTCTCAATGCTAGACAAATGTCAGGAGGACAGAAAAAGGTCTCATGTTTCAGTGAAACTCAAGAATCATACTATTCATTTGATCGACATTTGATCCTCTTTCTGTTGTACCCATAGCTAAGAAACTAATTAATAAAATACTAGAGATATGATTATATATTTATCGTATTCTTCTCAACATTTTGTTTTTTTTTTAACTTCTTCTTATACATATGAAAACTCGTGTAATTATGGTACAACGCAATTTTAATTGAATCGGTATAATTTGGTATCTCGCAAATAAAATTCGAACGACAATATCGCCGACATATTCCCAACCCAAACATAACCTCATAAACAGACAGAATATAATTTGACCGAGCGCGCAAAAATCCTCAACTCAAAATTGAATTATTCAAACATACCTGATTGAAATTTTTAAACTTTTTCCAGCCCCCTTGCACGATCACGTTATTTGCGGTATTGCCCATAATATAAAATATAATGATATGTTCCTGGTTTCTATTTTTCTTATTGATGCCATCAACTGCGCCGCTGCATGAAAGTACCCCACATGCGAGAAAAAAAGTAGTATTGATAAGACTGGGGTGATTTCATCAAACCTATCGGTCGTAATAAACGTCTTCGAAATAAATTACCCTTATCAAAGCCGGTGTGATGAACTATTCGGCGAATAATATGGACGGTCTGAATCTCTTTGTCATACCAAGAAACCGACCCTTGACGGAGCGCTACCGCCGCTGGAACTGGAATCCTTAAACTCCCTTTGAACTTGCCGCTAATCGAGGTCTTCAGTGTTCGAATAACAAACATCTGGACGCGATCGGGAATTATAGGGCGAACGACAAGTGTGAATTTATCATCTGTTAATTTATTGGTTACTACTTGTCGCCGCATATTGTACAACAGGTGCATGTACTATAGCACCGCTCTAAAAGATGAATGGACTTTGAAGTGAGAAAACATAATTTCAAGAAAAAAAAAATCATAATTTTGTGCCCCTAGTTGGTTGGCGGCCGTGGCAAATGCCTCCCTCGGCACGCCCTAGATCCGGCTCTGCTGCTTACTTCATCTGCGTGAGTTACTTATGACCTATGTACATTAGGTACCTAGACTATTAACAAAAGTTAAGAAGCTTCTGACCCCACATCATTGCTTACTTGGATCTCATTATTTTATATAGGAATTAGCATTTCGAATAGATAATTGGAATTTGGAATGTATAGATTTCCTTCCAAGATAAATCTTTGGTTCTATTCTTGAAGAATAATTTCCCTTTTCAGCCTATATCTGGCCCAATCAGCTATGTACGTGCGCCATTTCATGAAACACAGATCGAAGCATCTGATCCATGAACTACTAACGGATATGAGATCAACGTTCATGGAAAACTTAAAGAAAAACATCTGGATGGACCATAAGACTAAAAAGAGGGCCATCCAGAAAGCGGAAGCAATGGGATCGTATGTTGGTTATCCTGACGAACTACTGGACGATGAGGAACTGGAGAAACATTACGAAGGGGTAATAAGTTTTACTCTTGTTGAAAGATTATTAACAGATAGGTTTCGAGCCTCAATGGCTTCTTGAACTGCGAAATGCCAACGCAGTTGATTAGTTGATATCTGGAGGTGCTACCCCTATCAGACGCAGCATCATTGACCAAATAGATCAATAGAGGCAGCAAGAATAAACTAAGTGACATTAGAACATTACACCCAGAAGGAATAAATTTGCGTTTTTTGTCAACAAAATATCCACATTTTAAACATGCTATGATTACGGCATTGCTGAAGGAGGAGATAGTTATTCTCCATACTTTTTCTTGAAGGATAATAACAGTATAAACATTTTACTTTGCATAAACAAAAGTTTTTTGTCATTTTGTGAAAAAAGCGGTTCATGAAACCTGAAAGGTACAATTATTTCAAGTTATTGCCTGGAAGTCGAATTTTGTTGAGATACAATTTGGCGTAACAAAAAACCTCGAGTTCGGAGACTCTGAAATCAGCAGCACGAAGTCGCTTTTTACAGCGGTAGAATGGGGATTTTTCCTTCAAACGAAAATGCAGTAATTTCCATAACCTTCAGAGCATCACATTTCAAACATATAATTTCAATATTATATTTAAAAAAAATGTTTGATCACCTAAAACTGAAAAATAAAAATAGGGATTTGCATTTAAAGGGATTTGTCATGAGTGCACGATATGGTCGAATTCAGCTTTCTCGGAAAGAAAAGGACGTCAAATGTGTTACCATTTTATAAAGACAAGATTGTCTTTATACAATGTTGTTACTTTGCTTTGGAAGACAGAGATAGCTATACTTCGATCTGGTTAGAGTAGAACAAAGGAATAGAAAAAGAAGAGCACAGACTGTCATACTGTCATATTACTGACGAATCGCAAACGGAAATTGTTTGGTTATATTGACAAAAAACACTTGTGTACCACAGAATAGGAGTAAATATTTCATTATTTTACAGCAGAAAAAACGATTCTACTAAACACCGTTGTCACTTCGTGCATGCGTGGCAAATCCCAAACCCCAATTTTGAAACCTGATTTTGAATACTTTCTGAAGTTGATTTGGGAAAATGATGAATGACACCCATAATAATTATTTTCAAATTTACATTTCTAGTAATAACCCAAAATCAGGAAAAACCCCTATTGTTTCCTATCAAGGTGTTGGTTTTTAGCTTTTTGTTAAATTAGTAGTGGTGTTAATTGTGCTGCAGTGGCAGTAATGCATGTGTGTCGTTTATCTACAAATGAAGGTAGATGAACAAGGAGAGGACTTTCTCCGAGAGGGCCAGCGCTAACCTCTACAGACTGGCATGGTTGATTCACAAAGTTCGAGATGCTTGGAACGGGTTATCCCAAGCAAACATCGACCATCTCAATTCGTCGATGCCTAGGTTTGCACAAGAGTGTATTCAGAGCTCGGAAGTTAACAAATTTTTCTGAAAATTTTATTGTTTAGTTCGATATGCAAGGCTACCACATTTCCAAAATATAAAGTTCACGAGGTTATTCTTTCTTGGTGTAACACTTTCTGATTTCACTGAGTAGGTATAATTTATGAATAAATCATACTTGCATGTTTGAAAAAAATCGAATGGATATGAAAAGATCTCTTGGACATATGTGCACATGTCCTTATATTCAGTTTATGAATTTACCGGTATTAACCTTTCTGTTTCGGTCAATGTCGATTTTCCTCTTTCAAGTTAGTGATCGATGAAGAAAGTCCGCTTAAAACTTCCCTGGCAATGTCAGTTTGGTATAGGAATAAATATCTCAAGAAGTATCATGAACCATATGACAAAAAGGACTGGAAAGACAAAACATATCCAACTGCAGTGAATGCATTTTACCAGCAGGGTGATAACACTATGGGTGAGTATTGTTATGATTTTTTCTTGATCGTTAATAAAAAAACATGAAACAAACTCACCGATGAACAAAAATTTCACTTATTCAATAATTTATTATCATAACATATTATATCCTGCACATTTTATCAGATTAACAATCATTTTTCATTTTCAATTCCTCAATTCTGATTTTGGAATCGGACTAACTCGAAGCTCCACTGAACCGACTCCCAAAAAAATCATCGAAATCGTCCCACGAGCAATGACCAAAAAAACATAAAAAAGTTTTCGACGAATTGAAAACCTATTTTTTTATTTTCGATTGAAAAGCATATGGTCGGCTTCCTTATCATGTTCGCATGGCCGCATCCTCACAATACGTAAATGTTCTATCTTCCGTTATTGCATTCAAGAATAACGACCATACAGATTTATGACTCCACCACTGGATATCGCCCCTGATCGCCTTTGAACGCTGCCAGGTAGCAGACAGATCGGGACAAGTTTATGCTGCTCAACTACTTCTGTGAATATCCAAATTGCCATCGCTATCGTGAACGCAATTGCTATCGTGAACGCCATCGTGATCACGTGGCCTCCGCTGCGATGCATTTTGATTTTGACCAAAATACTAAAATAGACGTCACTATTTTGTCTTCTAAAAGACGTGCGAGTTGGGGCCTACAGTTGAGCTGTAAAACTCTGGCATTAATGCTATAATGTTAAGTATAACTTCATCTTCGAACGCTCCTGGGATCTGAGAAATGAACAATAAGTTGAGACTTGTGATGTCTATAATATTGCTTTTGACATAGCCTTTTTACTTTTCGACTCAACAGAGAATGAAGATGTTTATTATAGTCCTACAAGTCTGATACGCTCTATTTTCTAGAAGATAATCGGTGTCTTCACTGTCTCATGATAATTTATCTACTCATGCAGCCTTGGCTATGGGTGTCCTATGTATTCAATTTTATAAACTATGCCGGTTGGCCATGACATTCTGACACATTTAACCGTGTATATTTTGAAAATGTTAGGTTATAGTCATTTTCCTGTCAGATAACTACACAACGTTGTCTTCTCTACATAGAGGTCGTAGTAATTTCGTATATAAAAAATATATATGTATGTATATATATGTATATGTATAAAATAATGAATTGGACAAAATATAATGCGAATTCAATAATTCCAAACACCTCGCGAATGTTGAAGAAACTTTGATATATTTCATGTATATAAACAAAGTTGGAAGATTCAGTTATGCTTCAATAAAACAATCGAGTGTTGAAATTTTACTGAAAAATAATGGATAGAGTAGACCGTTACTTTGTGATATTTCATTCGGAAAAAATAAAAGTACTCGAATAACCCTGCAGTAAAAACGTACAGACAAACCTATAGAATTCCCTACTTTTCGAAATTCTCAAGAAATAAGTCTACAGAAGACATTCGAATACCTTGCTGCACAACTTGAAATACTCCAGTTCGAAAATGTAGTAGTACTACCATTGTATACAATGGTACTACAGAACCTGTGTCATCTTAAAACAACTAACTCTATTTACAAAGTTCTTGGGAATCTATGTGAACGATACACTGGGTTTTCACTCACGTACGTCGAAAATGTGGGATGGCTTGTGATAAATTATCGATTTCAAATTATCAGGGTTACTATCAGAAAAAACAGATTTCAATTCTACATAGCACTTCTTGATACTGTGTATCTGCTCCTTCAAAATTACCTTCGGCATTTTTAGTTTTCAAGCGTGATGATTTTGCTGATATTGAGAGTAGAAATTGGCATTGACATTTAGCAACGTCGCTGAGAATTATTTTGACATTGCCGATATTTCACGTTTCACCTGCGTCAGTTTTGAGTGAAAAAAACTTGATAGACCTGAATCATGGCCAACCGGGATAGTTTATAAAAGTGAATGGAGTATATTTCAGACTAGAATGAAGTTTGAACAATATCATGATCCAGCTAAATAACCTGAGTATCAAAGTAAAAGAGCAATCTTCATTTGAAGAAAATACTGGTGAAGCGCTAGAAAAAGTCATCCGATTTAGTCTACTTCAACCTTTTGTTGCCAAGCTGAGGAGTGGAGGACAAATGCTGCTCTTGGAACAAAACAGGTCAAAGCGATGAGGTGAAGATGGGCCCAAAGGTCGATCGTAAACAATTTAACTTCCGGTAAAAACACCTTGTTCACTCGACCCTTGTAAAGCAGGTTTGGGGCTTAATTAAAAACCCTTTGAAGTCGAATTTTTTTTTATGAAGCTGGAAAGGAGTTTTTCTATTCTTTCTTGTTAGTAGGGATAGTTTTGGTAAAAAAAAATTATCGGTAGCAATTTTAGGACTAAAAACCGCCATTTTGTATGGGACATTTATGTCCCAGTCAGACATTTATAATGGGGCAATAGTAACCCAATAGACATCGATAAAACATTTTATTACAGAAATAATACAAAAAACCCAACAAAAATAAAATAAAAAACAAAAATAAGATACATAAATTGTTATTTCAAATGAAAGGGGGTAAAACACGTTTTACATAACGGTATATTACAACTTTGACAAATAGTCATCGTTCGTTTTTCTTTTCTGAACTGTGTAGAACATCTTTGGCATCTTCTGCGAGTGGGTCCTTCTGTTGGTAAATGATCACCAACGTTGAACATTTTTGCTTTTTTTGCTGACGGGCGGCCCAAAGATACGGCAGATTTTCTTTTTACTGCAGCCTTTTCTCTGCCTAATGATATCAGCCCTTCCGCTACAGTAATCAGAAAAGGCAAAAATCGCGATTTTTCTCTCCTTTGTAAATCATTGAACATGATGTGGGCATTTAGAACAGATGTCAACAGAAGTCTGAAGAAAACTTTCTTCCACCATTTAGCTGACTTTCGATCAAAATCGTAGAGACCAATAATCTGGTCAGCTAAATCTACACCACCCATGTGTTTGTTGTAGAAATCCAGCATTTCTGGGCAAGGTATATCATTTCTTGACCCACCTTTGCCTCTCCTCTTTACAGTAGTCACTTTGTCGTCAAAACAATTACTTATTGCAAGTACATCCTTTGTATCTTGCCACCTTGTGACGATAGTGCCATCATTATTCACCCTAAATTCTGAATCACCGCGTTTCAATTTAGTTGCAAAAAATTTAGGAACATTCTTCCTATGTCTCATCAATGTAGCTACTGCTGGAAATTTCATTGTATCAAGTAGAAAAACGGATGCAAAAAATCTATCAAAACAAAGTGCTACATCTGGTTGTCTAATGGAACTGGTCAATTTTCCTACAACCCTTTCTCCCAAAGTTCCTTCTGAGTTTTCTGAATCTTTGCCCTCATAAATATTGAAATCATAAACATAACCAGTGAAAGAGTCACTACGAACCCATATCTTGATACCTCTTTTGACAGGTTTCATAGGTAGATATTGCTTGAGTGCAGATCTTCCCTTGAATTTTGCCATTGACTCGTCTATACTTTGGAAAGTTGCTTCACTACGAAATTTCGGAAAAGTTGTCTTTAGGCAATGAACCACATCTTCTATATAATATAGCTTTCCAGCATTCGTAGTTTTCACAGGATCACAGAAATACAATTTAGATAATAAAAGTTTACAGCGATCTCTAGAAATAGCTTTCTTGATCGCAGCATTTCCGAGCGATTCGTTCGAGACCAATAGTCGTTGAATGATGGAACTCGATTGTAAGACATTATAAGTGTTACTCCTAATACTTCCATAATTTCATGATAATCGGTCAAAATTCTTTTTTTCTTAGAGTCTTTTTCAAAGCGCTCCAAACGTATATTCGTACAATGTGCGATGTGCATTAGAAGACTTCTTGGAAACACTTTCAAGAATACTTCGACTTCAGTCAAATTTCGATCAAGGCTACAATTCACATGTTGTTTTTCCGGAATTCGGAGACGAGAATTGAAACTTCCATCATTGGTAAACCATTGGTGTTCTTGTGGAACTACATGTTCTTCTACATCTCTACCCAACTGATCTTCATCTGAACTTGAATTTTCAGCTTCATCGGAGGATATGTTCAATTCAGTTTCTTCATTCCCGATGTCTGAAGGTGCATAATCAGTGTCAGATGAGGAACTGGCATGGAAAGGGTCAATCTCCGATTCATTATCGCTGTTTCCCCAATTTTCAGCTATCTCTTCAAGTTCTTTTGCAGAAAGTCGTTTTCGGCTCATCTTGAATGAAAATGTCTGTTGGGAAAAATTCAACCCAAAGTGAATGTCTATTGGGACAAATATGACCCGATAAAATATTGATCATGATTTATGCCATAAACATATAACCAATGTATTGAAAATTGAGTTATTACCTTTATAATGATGTCTCCCTGACAATAGAACTGGCAACTGGCATGGAAAGGGTCAATCTCCGATTCATTATCGCTGTTTCCCCAATTTTCAGCTATCTCTTCAAGTTCTTTTGCAGAAAGTCGTTTTCGGCTCATCTTGAATGAAAATGTCTGTTGGGAAAAATTCAACCCAAAGTGAATGTCTATTGGGACAAATATGACCCGATAAAATATTGATCATGATTTATGCCATAAACATATAACCAATGTATTGAAAATTGAGTTATTACCTTTATAATGATGTCTCCCTGACAATAGAATGCAAAATTGCAAAAAACTACGCCGATAAACACCAAAAACACACAATAAATCACAGCAACCACGTGGAGAAGGTGATAAACAACCGAGTAACTTACTACATATGAGCTCATGCTACGTTGCCACGAATAATTTTCATACCTAGGGCCTCAGAAAGACTGAATTCGAATTATTCTGTACAAACTGGGTTGTATTTTAGCCAGTAGACTCATTAGAAACTTGTATGGAATATATCTGTCCCGATAGTCTCCAAAGGGTTAAGTACTTAAATTGGATGAAATCTATCCAATGGATCCTTAGATATTGGGAACTTCTGCGAAGATGCCAGCGCCCTAACGGTTAAATTTCGAACCTGTCCAAGCTAGTAGTTTTATGTAAATAAACCGAGAACTGTGGTGGAGAACGAATATTTATTAAGCAGAGATTGAATATTCAAAGAAATTATTATAATTTTGTGTAGGATTTCTTGAGAAGGAACTTCTCGTGTGGATCACGATATAAAATCGTGCTTTAAATCGTATCTGGAGGATCTGGACATAAAGTTGTTTCGAAATGAATACATTGAAATTTACCTTTGTGAAAATACACATCTTCAGAGAAATGCAGTGAACAAACTTTCATGTATTTCGTGATCTGATTTCCAATCTTCAATTTCAAAATCTAGGCATTTCTTCTATCATTGAGTTCCCTGCCAAATGATGTTTCCAAATTAACTTTACTTTCCTTTGGCTTTGGAAAAAATGGAAACTTGACGCAGTAGATGATCCTTTCTTCTTTGACCATAAATAACATTGAGTTGAGGCACACAACAATAGTCATTTTGGGAGAATGCCATTTCGAATAAATACAATCGAGAATTTTCATCGGAAAGATAGGCATCGATAGATGAATATTACAAACACTTTCGGTATACCAAAATTTCAACTTGGAGAACCAACACGAAAGCTCGAAAATGAACTCCAAAAGTAAGCAAAATACGTTAGAACAATAGGCATGTCGAAAAACTACTAGCTTGGAAGTGTTCGAATTTCTGTCGCCAGAGGGCGTATCGCTTAGCAGTAGTTGCGAATACCGACTTCATTTCCCTAATATCCTCGAAAACACTGATCGGATCGAATTCTTGCAGAATTTCGCCAGGGCCACATGATAACATAATAACACAATAGTATATTTATGAGCTTCATTGGGTGACAGTTTCAGCAAAGAATTCGAACGAGCACGTATAAGAGTTCCTGACTTTTTGTCGTAGTGATTTTCTAGAATTCTCATTTCGATACGATACGGGAAAATCAATGTAGAAGGTTTAGAATCAACCTCAATATGTTTTGTATCTTTTCAGTTATACCTACCGGAATATTACATCAGCCCTTTTTCAATAATGATAGGCCCAAATACTTGAACTACGGAGGAATCGGGTACATTGTAGGACACGAAATAATACACGGTTTCGATGACCAAGGAAGACAGTTTGATAGGACAGGAAATCTTGTGGATTGGTGGGAACCGGCTTCTAACAAGACATTTCAGGAGAAGGCCGATTGCATTATCAAGCAATACGCCAATTTTACCAATAAGGAATTGAACTTGTCTGTGAGTAGAACCAAAAAGTGATCTGGCCTCAGCTAATTTGGTGCCATTCTATAATAGAAACAGAAATTTTTTCAATCTCCCCGCTATTTCTGCGCATAGACTGCCATCATTGACTATTCGCCATTGAAGCTTACTGCAACAAACTATATTTCCTCACAAACCTTACACAACTTTCAACTTAATCTGAGTTCATTCGTATATGAAAGGAAAGAGAAGAGTTTTTATGAAGGACTAACTTTATTATAGGGCGGTCAGAAAAAAAAATTTGAAACTTTCTACAGCTCTGAATTAGGATCGAATCCAGTATAAATATCGTAAAATAAAGAACTATTGGATCTATTTTATTTTTCAAGCTTTTCAATGACATAGAATACCCTAAAGAAAAAAAATAACAATTTTGCCATATATGTATATACTGGTCAAACATATATAGCCGTATATAGATGACATTGGGAAAATCATTTTTGCCTTATGACATATACCCCGTTTTCGAAGCATAAGTGAGATACAGGGAGTAGTTTAATGTCAACTTTGGGCAATAGGTATTCTGATAACTGTGAAATAACGGTTTTTGGGTCACATCTTAGATTTTTGGTGGTCAATTCAATTGTGGTGTAGAATTCTTGCAAAAAGATTCCAAAATAGCGAAAAACCTACAAAAATGGAATTTTTTGTTTTCAAATTGGATAGCATTATTTCAATGTTCTCGATTCTCTAAGATTTTTCGTGAAAAAATAGCAAACTCAACTATTTTTACATGTTTACAGTGAAAAGAAATCCACCCAAAATTGTTGAAATCTTTCGAGGGTGAACTAACCTTCATTTTTAAAACTGGTGTGAAGACAGGATGAAAAAATATCCATTGGTTTCCATTTTGTAGCCTTCTAACTCGGAGTACTTAAATAATTTTTATTTAAGAAAATGGTGGCCCTACTGAGGCCAAAATTGAGCTAATGAGTCCCCAGAATGACCTGGATAGAAATATGAATTTATCAAAAAAAATAAAAAACTTTGATGGAAATCGAACTCGCTCCACTTACGGACACTTGGGTCAGGTTTCCACTTGAGTATAAATTGGATTTATTCTGATCGTATTAATGTCTGCTGCCAAGCAACGGTAGTTCATCGAATTTGACCTTATTGTCTGAATGTGGAGAGAGTTCGATTCCCACCAAAGTTTTTTTGAAAATGTTTCTTTCTTGATATGTTCATATTTCTATCCAGGTCATTCTGGAGGCTCATAAGCATAATTTTGGCATCCGTAGGACCACAGTTTCTTAAATATAAATTATTCAATTACTCCCAGTGGAATCTTTGGCTATAAAATGAAAACCAATGAATATTTTTTGATTCTGTTTTCACACCGATGTTCAGAATGAAGGTTGAATCAACCTCGAAAAATTTTAAGAATTTTGGGTGAAATTCTTTTCTCACTGTAGACATGTAAAAAAAAGTTGAATTTGAATTTTGGAAAAATTTTTCAACGGAAAATCTTAGAATATCGAATACATAGAAATCGAAAATAAAAAATTTCAACTTTGTACATTTTCCGCCATTTTGAAATGTTCTTTCCCGAATTCTACACCACAATTGAATTGACCACCAAAAAATACTAAGATGTGACCATGAACCGTCATTTCAAAGGTCACGCATAACTCACCACAGTTATCAGAAAATTGCTCAGAATTGACATTAAACGCTTATGCTTTGAAAACGGGGTATATGTCATTAGGCAAAAATGATTTTCCCAAAGTCATCTATATGGTTATATCTTTGACCAGTTTATGGTGAAACAGTATATACAGAATATATTGATATATTCACGTTTAATTTTTTTTGGAGATTCTTGCGTCACCTGTAATTAATTTCAATCATTTCTCTGAATTTTTCTTCCTTACTTCAATAAACGAACAAAAGTTCTGTTTTTAGCTTAATGGCGTCAACACTCAAGGTGAGAACATAGCCGATAACGGTGGGATAAAACTGGCATATGGTGCTTACCAAAAATGGCAACAACGAAATCATCCCGAACTTAACTTACCAGGATTGAAGTATACACCCCAACAATTATTTTGGATTGCTGCAGCTAATATTTGGTGCGCAAAGACCAGACCTGAATATGAAAGTATAAAAATAACCAGTCATTTTCACTCACCGAACTACTATAGAGTTATTGTACCTTTCATGAATTCTGGTTTTTTCGCTAGAGATTTCAGTTGTCCGCTTGGAAGTAGAATGAATCCTAAGCATAAATGCCGCTTATGGTAAAAATAATATTTGTTTGTTGAAGTGTAAGTGACCGTTAAAAATAATGGACTTAAGAAGTGACTTTCGGTTGGATGTTTTATTGTTCTCTATGTATATGTTGAAAATAAGATTAATCCTATGAATAAAACATTTTTTTAAATCGAAGAGTTTGTATTGGAGGTTTTTCATCATCTTCCATCATTTTCATAAGAAACGGATTACAATCTGTCATTTATTATGCGCATATAAAAAAACGAAAAATCCAAAGATAATAATTCTAAAAATTTTCTCGTTTGTCTGATGAAAGAGTCAGATTTGTACTCTGAAACTTCATAGTTCGCTTTGTTTATAGTTTGTACTGTTCCTGTATTGTTCATTAGGAAATCTGTTTTCCAAGAAACTGCCCTTTACAAATAGTTAAATCCTGCAATCCGCAAGGGCGTTTTCCATGAAAAAACAATTTTACTTAATTTTCGATAGTTTTGTTTCAGATATTGGAAGTGAAAAACTAGAAAAAACCTAAAAATGATGCGAAACCCTCCCAAAATAAGCCTTAATCGATACTTAAAAGGATGGTTTCCCCAGTTTGGTCTAAGGATTTAGTAGGAAAACAAATGAAAATACAAACATATAATTTTATGCATGTTTCATATTTGTATTCTGTGATCACATCTAAATAAAAACATAACCTAAAAAGGTGACTTTCCGAGTATGCTCTGCTTGAAATTTTATAAACGAAATGGAATCCATACAAAATCGTGTTTATTTAAATGATTTCCGAAAAAATCATTGTCTGTAATTTGGTAAATGTTCCGTTCACTATGCTGTATCCAAAGAACGGATTATTTAGTCTGTTTCTGATTTTAATTATCAGCGCTCTCATAATCATTTATCAAATTCAGATCCTAAGACTACAGGATAGAATCTTTGACTTAGGTGAGTTTGGTTCAATTTCTGAACTGCTGTTGTCATAGTGTATATTTCCAGAACTGTTACAACAGAAAGATAATTTGTTAGCCTTAAAAAGCCTTGAGGAGAAGATTCCGGAAGAAGATGATATTGTTGTTATTTATAATAGGGTTCCCAAGACTGCGTCTACAAGTTTTGTCGGTGTAGCGTATGATTTATGCAAGAAAAACCACTTCCATGTTCTCCATGTTAATGTCTCAGCTAATAGTCATGTTTTGTCTTTGAATAACCAGCTGAATTTAGCCAAAAATATAACACATTGGAAAGCCATGAAACCAGCCTTGTATCACGGACATTTTGCATATTTTGATTTTCTGAAGTGAGCTCCTTTATATCTTACTTGAAACTGGCATTCAATTGTTTGTTTTTAGGTTTCATGTTCCTAAACCATATTTCATCAATTTGATAAGGAAACCTTTAGATCGATTCATATCATATTATTATTTTGTGAGATACGGTGATAATTATCGACCTTATTTGATAAGAAAGAAACATGGAAATACAATGGTCAGTTGATTTATTTCATTCATAGCTTTGGACTCATCATCTTTCAATTTCAGTCGTTTGATGAATGCGTTGCCAAAAACCTACCAGAATGTGATCCCAACAATTTATGGCTTCAAGTTCCATTTTTTTGCGGACATGCTGCTAATTGTAGGTAAGTTGACTATTCGAAGTAAATCTGGACAAGATCTTTTTTAGGTTTTTTCTGGGTTTTCACTCCCAAACAGAAACATAACTAAAATAAAAATTGGTTTTTTTGGAGAACGGCCTTGCGATTTGCAGAAAAAAAAATTCTCTAAATGAAAAATCGAAAGAAAATAATTCTGAAAATTTTCTTGTTTGTCTGATGAAAGAGTCAGATTTGTACTCTGAAAAGTCACAGTTCCCTTTGTTTATCATTTGTATTGTTCATTAGGCAATCTGTTTTTCCGAGGACCTGTCTTTGAACTGCTTATGAAAGGCAGTTTTAATTTTTATTTAATTTTGTTACTTCTGTTTCAGATATTGGGAGTGAAAACCCAGAAAATCCTAAAAAATGATGCAAAATCCTCCCAAAATAAGTTTTAATTGCTACAGATATTTTTTAATTTCACCTTTTCGTCTTCTTTCAAACAATACCTATATCTAGCAATCAAAAATTTTATTAATAAATTTGGAAGTTAAACTCCAAATACTACCTTCAAATTTTATGAGATATAAAACATTGCGTAATTGTTTATCTCCACTATCAGAGCTTCTTATAAGTTGAGTGCTTTTTCAATTAAATTAGTTCTTCAAAAATCATTTCTACTACAACTGTTGTGAACGACTGTCTCACATTGAATCGTTTCAAGGCTTTTCTGAGAGTAAGTATTCATTTGATTTCACAAAAATTGAATATCATGATCAAAGTATGTAAGTAGTTTTGTAATATATCTCAATACCAAAACATGGGTGTTTTGCCTGAAACTTTTTTTTTTCCTATCAATTTCAGAATGCTTATCTTTATCAAGACTATTGTTTCAGGAAGCCAGGTAATAGGTGGGCACTAGCTGAAGCTAAGAAAAATATTGTCACAAATTATCTTCTTGTTGGTGTCACAGAGGAACTTCAGGATTTCATCTCTATTTTAGAGATAACGCTTCCAAGATTATTCAAGGGAGCACTGGATCACTATTTAAATAGTAATAAATCGCATCTCCGAAAAACTGTTCAGAAGGATATTCCGTCTGAAGAAACTGTGAAAAAAATTAAAGAAAGTCCTGTTTGGCAAATGGAGAATGAACTCTATGAGTTTGCTTTAGAATATTTCCACTTTGTCAAGAAGCATACATTGAAAGATAGAAATCAGAAAGTGTTCTATGAAAAAATAAGGCCAAAAGTATCTTAACAATGGGAGAAGAACCATATTTCATTGAATAAATATACAACAAATATTTTCTCAATTCATCTTTTTGGTATGTGCACAATGTCCAAATTCATGTTATAAAAATAAAATCTGTTTAGAAATCAAAATATTAGGTGTCTTCTATTTACGTTTCGGTAGAGTCTAATTTAATTATTCACGGTTTCAAAAAAGTCTTGATTTCATACGAATAAAAGTTATAAAGTTAACTGTCTAATTTTTCATAACATGAACACTATTGAAGTGTGAAAATCTATTTTCAATCAGTTATTTTATGATCAATCACTGAAGGGGCGAAAGCAAAGGATATTCACCAATGTATTAAGCAATTCTTTCTCTTCAAAATGCTCACTACTGAAATAAATCAACACGTGATTGAAAAATTATATTACAAAAATAAAAAGGAACATGTAGTGTGAATTAAATAACTGGTTCTTATAAACATTCACAGTTGCTAATAAATGCATAACAGGTTTTTTTCTGATTAGGCCATCATTAGAAAATTTCAATCGGAATTAGAGAATGATATTTTTTCAACAATATACATGATGAACCAAGCGTTAATCTGTTTGGGCATTTTGTAAAAGTCTGTATATCTTCAGGTGGTTAATGAAGGATCTCAATAATACCATGATGACAAGATAGTATCAAGATTGCCTAGATATATGTGAAATACAAAACCAATCATTTATGAAAACCCTGAATAAACCTGTACATCTGATGAAGGTTCACAGCCTCAACTTGACAAAGATGAATTTCATCCATTCCTAGTATATTACAGTGACTCAATGAGAGTTAGATAATGAAATTTCCTTCTTTAAATGAAGCCACTAGGGCTATATGGCAGTGATACTCTCACAGTTCTCATTTTATTAAGAAATTTGTTGCATTTCTTTTGAACACATTCTTCATGGAAAGTACTCACTATACCCATAGGGAGTGTATACAGTTTTCAAATTTACTTCCTTGGTTCAGTGCCGTGCCTCATAGTTCTGGAAAAATATGGTTTGAATGGATTATTCGTTTTAATGAAAAAAACAATACTCACTTCTTTGGCAATGGTGTGTAAGTTATCAGACATAACTTTACCAGTTTCTCTGACTAAACTGTGGAATATACCCCTCGTGTTTTGTAACAACTCATAGGGATGACCAAATTCTGAGACACTTCCTGCATTCATAACTAATACTTTATCTGAATCCATAATTGTATGTAATCGATGTGCGATAGTTAAAACTGTGCATTTCGCAAAATTTTTCCTTATTGCTGTTTGAATTAGTGCGTCAGTTTGGGGATCGACATTGGCCGTAGCTTCATCAAGGACCAATATTTTATTATTTCTCACTATTGCTCTTGCTAAACAAACTAGTTGTCTTTGACCAACACTAAAGTTTGATCCTCCCTCTGATATCAATATGTTCAACCCAGCTGGAAAATCAAGCACCACTTTTTTCAATTCTACATTATCTAATGCATCCCATAGTTTTTCATCATCATACTCATCAAAGGGGTCCAAATTTTTTCTCAGAGTCCCAGAAAATAGAACAGGTTCCTGTGGTATAATTGATAACTTTGATCGCATGCTTTCCAAAGTTATTTTTTTGGTATCGATTCCATCGATCAAGATTTGTCCTTCAATATCACTCAACAGAAATAATGCAGATATAAGAGATGATTTTCCGGCTCCAGTTCTTCCAACGATGCCAATTTTTTCCATTGGATTGACCGTGAATTTCAGATTCTTCAAAACGTAAGGTGAGTTGGGAGAATATCTGAGGAATACATCTTGAAATTCTATCTTCCCGTTTAGGGGCCATGTTTCGGGAGACTCAATTTTTTCAGCAGTTGGTTCTTTTTCCACCTCTGTATATTCGACAACTCTTTCTACTGACGTCATCTGATTCTCCAATTCAGACCACTGTCTCATTCCCCACTGGAACATTCCTGTTAATCCTATAGCTTGTGTGATTGCCAGACCAACATTGCCTCCATAGGTTTCTGTAAAGTTAAATAAATTGGTTTTATAAGGCTGACGCACACTTAACTGTAACGGGCCGGACCATGCCACACCGGGGCGGAACGGAATTTTATTCCTTCTATACTGTGTGAATCCGGAGGACACCGTCAGATTAGCAGAAGTTCAGACTATTCCAGACAGTTTTGAGACAATGTCCGATTTATGGTTGGGGTCTCTACTAGGATTATACACGGTTTGTCCGATTCAAACGATTTTAGTTTTATCGATAACTTTGGTATGGCTCATTCGATTTTGATGAAATTTTCAGTGCAGTTTGATATAAATGTGTGGACACTTTATAATTCTACAATTTTCTTCCAAAATTCGTAGTTATTGTGATAAATTCAGATTATTTGTGCAGGTTGAAGAAACACCCTGTGTTTCCAAAACTTCTCTATCTGTTTATGATTCCACCATAATAAGTCGAAACTCAAGCGTTTTTAATTTTTTTGACACATCTCTGGTTTTTCGAGAAAATGGATCTGGAATCTGAAACGGATAGCGAAGTTTTGGAAACGCAACTTGCAGGGTGTTTTTCAAACTGCACAATCAATCTGGAACTATCACAAAAATCTTAGCATATTTCGAGAAAAATTTTGGTATTTTTGAATGTGCTTTTATCGATAATATCATACAATGAGAATTTCTTCGAAATCGAATGAGCCATTTCAAAGTTATTAATAGAAGTAAAATCGGACTAATCACTCTGTAGTCTCAATAGAGATACCCAACCATAAACCAAACATTGTGTTGAGACTCTCTTGACTAGTGCGAACTTGTCCTGAAATCTTATGGTCTCCGAGGTTGTCCTGGGAAAGCACGTACATAGCTTTCTGCCTTGTATTGGCCCGGCCCGTTGCCGCTAAGTGAGGATTGGCCTATATGCGGCCAAGCATTAAAGTGCGCTTTAAATTCCGTGTTTGTGGGTAAGAAGCAACACTTTAACGCCTACCAATGTTGTATATCTTAGTTTTTACGTGTTTTTTCTGTCTAACAGTGTTGTCGATTTACCCATGTATGTAATTTTCAAATTTTCTAACTGGTAGTGGTTTCAAATGATTATGTTGGACTCAAGAATAGAGAATCGGTTTCTGTATTATATTCTGTCCTAACGACCGCCAGCGTAAAACTCGATAACTTTCGCAGCGGAAATCAATCAATACACATGACTGTATATTTCATACACAGAACTGCATAAAGTTCGATTTTCGAGGTAGGTCCAAATCTGCCGGTTGTGTTCGTTTTAATGGGGGTTTTTCCTGAATTTGGGTTATTACTGAAAATGCAAATTTGAACATAATTATTATGGGTTTGATTCATCCTTTTCCCAAATTACCTTCAGAAAGTATTCAAAAGTCAGGTTTCAAAATTGGGGTTTGGGATTTGTCATGCATGCACGAAGTGACAACGTTGTTTAGTACAATTGCTTTTTCTGCTATAGAATAACGAAATATTTATTCCTATTCTGTAGTACACACGTGTTCTTTGTCAATATGACCAAACAATTTCCGTTTGCGATTTGTCAGTAATATGACAGTCTGCTCTTCTTTTTCTATTCCTTGGTCGTTGTCTTCTACTCTAACCAGATCGAAGTATAACTATCTCTGTTTTCCGGAGCAAAGTAACACATTTGACGTCCTTTTCTTTCCGAGAAAGCTGAATTCGACGTTGCCATATCGTGCACTCATGATGAATCCCTTTAAATGCAAATCCCCATTTTTATTTTTCAGTTTTAGGTGATCAAACATTTTTTAAAAAATATTATACTGAAATTATATGTTTGAAATGTGATGTTCTAAGGGTTTTTCATGAAAATAACTGCATTTTCGTTTGAAGGAAAAACCCCCATTGGCCGAATTCGTCCAATAACACAAAAAATAATGATTCGATCTTATAGAAAAATCAGCATTTTCGTGATTTTCGCTAGAACAATAACAAATCTCAAAAATTTTCATCTTGGAAACATACCCCTCAGATTTCGTTTAAATTTTCCAAGGATTTCAAGTCAACGTTTTCAATTGAATTCAGCATAAACCTCGAGTAGGTACATATGATTATGAAAATAAAATATCGAATACCCATTCCTGCACGGAAGGCCCAGGTTCGATCCCTACCTGAGATTCGTGATTTTTTCGTCGATAACCACAACGAGCGAACAAGAACTTGCAGTTGGTTTAAGATTATTGACACAAAAGCGTATGCAACATTTCGTGAAGATTGTCTCTCTATTATTACACTTATGAAAAATGTTATATCCCAGAAATTATATTTATTTATATATTATTTTCGCTGAAATTAAGTTTAATCCTTCATCATGCCGTCCCTCCTTTTGTGTATTTTACACATATTATAAACCTTAGTGATTATGCTTCAAACCTGCGTCACCAATATCGAGTTAGTCCTTTCGGGAGTATTTAATGAAATTTCTACTAATAGTCGATCGCATTAAGGCCAAAAACTCAACAACCACCGCTTCCCTGATATGCCTCCCGATAACTTGTTCATTCTGCCAGAAGTTGAATTACTTCTTTGATAGAAGACATAAAGGAGAATAATTCATCGCGAGTATTCAAGCTGATTCCCGAGAATGGGCTTAAGTACAGCAGTAACACATTTTACCTTGAACCAAATCTTGAGCTCTCGGGGCAAGATTATCTCGTCTGAACAGCATTCCGTCCTGAAATAATATAATTTACCCCGTGACAGCTATTTTATCGATGTTTAACAAGGTACTTTAAACCTCCACTTCTTTGAGGGTATCACGTTTCGTCCTTGCTTAGTCTGGGGAAACTCGTTAGGACATGCGCCATACTAAACTTGGGATTTCATGCCTACGTGAGTGGACACCCGTACCCGTCGAGCGCATCATGAAGGAGTGCGCCAGCCAGCCGAAGAGAACATAATAAACTATTTGGAGGATTTAATGGGTAGGCGTAAGCGCGCAGACTATAAACGTATGTATATTTTGTGATTAATCGACCTTTCACTGATATATTTTGACACTAGTATGTATTCTAAATTTTTCACCATTATTTGGAATAAATATTGATATGAAATGGTGGTTATGTTAGGTTATATTGATATGAAATGATTGTGAGGTTATGTGATAACATACCTGAACCGATAAATAGAACAGTTGCAGTCACGAATCCTACGTACAGAACACACTTCAAATCGAGCCAGAAACCGAAACTCCTAGTGCATCCAAGGAACATGTAATATGCAGAACTGTGCAGATTTTGATGATTGTCGAATTCGATGGTCAATATATCTTGAGCACCAAACGCTCTGATGGTGGTTAACCCTTGAAGTGTTGCTGAAAGGTGTGCAAACACAGGACTTCGAGCTGGAAATAAGTTGATACAATTGATTTCAAGCCGGAAATAGTATTTAATAATTATGTCATAATCACTCCGATGATTAAAGGTTTGAATATTCAATCGAATCTAAATTTCAAATCTCTAAGTTATTCCGTTCAAAAGTTACAATCGTCCTTCTAGGTCCACTCACTCTGCGTGGCGCTGACTTTAAGAATTCAATACTGTTCGGAAAGTAAAAAGTATAGAGAACAGATATTGCATTTTTTCGATAACTCCTCGTCTGAATTCGGAATTGAGTTGTAGTTCAGAGTTTTTGAGCATACTCTATTCTCCTTTGTGAAGTCAGTTGGTAGGCCGTGACAATTTGATACATTCCACTCTGTGTTATTCAGAAATGTTAGGACATAGCGATATTCTGTCAGAGAACTGCGCAGCGTTGTCCGTTCTACTCGGAGGTCGTAGAGTTTACCTATCTAACCCTAATTACAGTCATTGATTGAAATGTCAGAATTGAAAACGGCCTGCTCTTTTTAGTATTATTATTATTTTGAACTTAAATACATTCCACTATTGCCAACCTTGCTCACTTCTAGCTGCAAAATTTTGATAGACCTATTCCAATATATTTTGTGACTGACATTATAAAAGTGAACAGCGCAAAGGAATGGACCTTATTCCGAGTTCGGAATTAACTAATTTCTTGAACTCAGAATGAGTTTGAAGCCGCAATAAAAAATTCTTTCTTGTTAATATTTTCGTTTTGATTATAGCCTCTTACGTCATCATAAAATGTTCTCCTATCCTCACACTGAATTGAATTCGATATAATTGGATATCTTACTTGTTCCTTCCATTCTCTTGATGTTCCTGCTGGTGGCCAAATAAATATATCTGAATAAGTAGAACCAAGCCAAAATAATGAATGTAGGAATCAAAATCCATGGGTTCACAGTAGCGATCACCACAGTAGTTGCTAATACTCCCAATCCAACCTGAAATGATCATTTTTCTATGGTTATAAATATTTACGACAGAGGTTGTATTATAACTTGTTTCAAATTATACATAGGTATGTACCTAGCTAATGTGAAATGTTGTAGGATCGAGAATGTTTAAGATATGTGATTACACAATGATTTGGATGAAATTCGAAAGGACATACAACATGGTACTCGATATACGTTTTCACTTGATCACTTGAAATTGTTTTGAATATTTTTCCAACAAAATCTCAGTAGTTCGGACACATTGGCCATTCTGCCAAACTTTCCTTATCTCACACTGGAAACGAACCTCCACATATGTTTGTAAGACTTCCACAAATTCGTTTTCTGACTTCCTGAAATAAGTACGGATGTACGAAGAAGCGAACTGGTTCACCAAGTTCAACCATATCTTTAATTCTTTAATTGAATGTGGTGGGTGCTGTTAAATGAAAAGCCTGTATACAAAAACTCATAAATTACAACTTTGATATTTTTTACTCAACACTCTAAATTGAGATTGCCCAGGCAAAATGTAGTTTTCAATTGTTTAGACTAAACTTCCACAACTGCGACTTAAATCACTATAGTCGAAAATAATTCCTACAATAGAGGCCAAAAAACACCTAGTTTTATAGAGTCAGACGGTTGGACACTTTCCACTCTGTATAACTGAAACATGTTAGTTTAGGTTCATTTTCCTGTCAGATAACTACGCATAATTTCCACATTAGTAGTTAGTAGTAGTTACGCATAATATTGAATTGAAACAAAGATTAGTTGATGGAAATATGTAGGAATTTAATTATTCGGAACATGACGACATTTCAAGACCGCCAACCTAACTCCGTCCTGGTTACAAAATCTCGATATAATTAATTCAAGTCCTATGACTGACTCCATAAAAGTAGGGTTGCCATCTCTAAAATTTGGAAACCAGGACAAGACGCGTGAAAACCCCGGACTTTCGAGCCTAGAATACAGACATGTTTTTTTGAACATAGTCCGTGTGAAAAAAGCAGTATAAAATGAAACAAATCAGCATTTTATTTATTTTTAGAAATTAAAATTAAATTTAGTCATCTTTTATCATCATTTTGAATGCACCTAGCAAAACAGTATCATACAACAGTTTGTTATGAATTATTTTAATAAACAATTTGTTTTTTATCCTTAAAATAAAACACAAAATATTAATATACCGTTATGAAAACAAAACCTTATTCGAATATTAAACCTAACAAACTTCAATTATGTTTTCGATCGTAAATCTTAGAAGTACATATATCCTTTTAGTATTCAGTCTTCAAGGAAAATCTTCGAAATAAATAATAATTATCTTTAAATTTGTAAACCCGGACTACAAATGAAGACCGGCCCTTACGCTCCCCGGGCGCTCTTTAAACTAGGACAAATCCGGGGAAACCCGGACGGATGGCAACCTTACATAAAAGCGAATGGAGTAAAACGGAAAAAAAATCAAATGAAGTCTGCGATCTCAATAGAGGTGGATGGATATGGTGTGTTCAAAACAAAACGATCATGGACCTGAATTTGTGCAATGGATACTGATCTCACCTGTATTGTGTCTATTATAGCAGCTGGTAACAATTCATCTATGGCACCCATGTCCTTAGAAAACCTGTTAAGGACTCTTCCTGCTGAGTTTTCATTGAAGAAGTGCATTGTCGCATTAACTATTTTGGAGAACATATTATTGTGTAAATTCTTTGATGCTTTCATACAAAGTTTGAAAAATGTAAGAGATCTGACTATAGTAACCAATATTATAGATGCTATTAAAGATGAATAAATTATCACGCAGGTCTGTCTTGTGAATTCTATATTGAAGATTCCTTTTGGATCAGTGAGGGTGGCATTATATAGAGCTTCGTCTAAATAAATATTCATTGTTTCTGTCTTCTTGCGTGTCTGTTCCAAATTCACCCTGAAAATAAGAAAAAACCCTATAGACTGTTCATAAAGTAATAATATTGTGAAATATACACATATAATCCATAATCAAATAGGTACAAAAGTGAAGAACAAGAAGTACCTCGTATTTTATTGTTCTTTGATGTTTCACATGCATATAAAGTGATTTTTAATTCGATGTGTATTGCTACGTTATGTAAAATATCTACTTAAAAACTAAGCTCGAGTAATTTATTTTTTTCATTTCCCGATTATTCTAGCTTTCAAAGGAACCCCTTCGGAAGATTGAGGCTTGTGCTGGCTAGAATATAGGATGTTCTGTGTAGGTTTTTTTGTGTGTCCCTACGCCTCCTAGGCTCAAGACTGTTAATTTTTGATACAATAGTAAAGAAGAACTGATTTATTATTCAATATAGAAGATGTATTTTGAATTTATTCTAATCTGACCTTGAAGGTGACGCCTCTGCGTTTCATTTGGATCATTGAGTAAATACTCAATGATCCAAATGTAGACTCATAGTGTCAAACATTCAAATACCAATATCAGCCATAGACCTTACGACTCTAACGTAATTGACTGCGCTGTATTCTTCAAATCTGCGTAAGACAAGTGGTACTGACCATCATGTTGTACAAAACCTGGTGTGCTCATCTGAAAAATGAGTGACGTCAGCTAGCGGAAAATACAAAGAGTTATATATGATGTGCTTTGAATTAACATGCAAATTCAAGCATAGAATATATAACTCTTTGTATTTTCTGCTAGCTGACGTCACTCATTTTTCAGATGAGCACACCATGTTTCTTACATCATGCTGACCATGATGTAAGTAAAACATGGTGTGCACATCTGTGATCGTATTTACCAATGATGTCACTTTTTTCATTCACATTCAAGGCACAGAATATATATTTCCTTGAATTTGAATGAAAAAAATTACGTCATCATTGGTAAATACGATCGCAGATGAGCAAACCATGTTTTACTTACATCATGGTACTTACTACAGTTGTGGGAGAGATAATGCAAACCTTCCCATCGATTATATAGAAGAAGGTAGATATGACAGATCTATGGTCTACGATGAGGGGTTGGTTCCTTTCATGTCCGTAAAAAGGAAGAAGCTACGTATCTCTCACACCTGTACTGCTTTTCGTCCATAGATTTGAAGGAGAAGCACAACTCATTTTTCTATGTCCATGAAGTGTCTTTTCTTTGAATTTGTGGCCGAAATATGGTGTGGGAAAGTCGTGGCTACTCAAAGCCCATGTGCATGGTACATAAAAGAAAGCGTCTTATGTCTTTCGCAATACTAAAAACATAACCTCCAAATTATATCAAACACATTGGTGTTGATGTAACGGTGTTACGTTTCAAATTCTTGTTCATTTTGGCATCCCAATGATTCCTATTGATTAGAATTCACTTTTTAGAGAACTGGACAATGAATGTAAATTCAGCGTTTCAAATATCTTTCTTCCTTGGATGTCTGGGAATGCATATTGGTTAAGGTGTCTCCAAGGTGTATAATTCATTATACTCACCAATAAGTTATGAAATAATCGGCACCACTCGCACTCAATTGGGCTAAAACGAAGAAAATGATCAGAATCAATCCCATGATATAGCTACTTCCAGCTCTCAAATAAGTCTTATAGACCCTACTAGAAATAGACCCCTTCTTCAAACTTTCACTTTGAACAATGGGCTCATCTTGTATGTCATCTTGATTTTCCATAACACTGAATTTCTTCTTCTTTTTCTTGATGAATTTCTCCTCTTCTTCATCGTCATCTTCTATCGGTATCTCACCTTTAAATAGTTCTGCAAACTCCTTTCCGCTTTCGAGGATATCCTGGAACGTGCCTTCAGCCTCCACTTTGCCATTTTCCATTAAATAAATCCTATCGACGTTGGCTAGATACTGAATTTGATGGGTAACTAGTATAACGGATTTGTATTTCAGATATCCGCAGATACAATTTTCGAATAGTTGTTTTCCAACATGCGTATCAACGGCAGATAAGGGATCATCGAAAATATATATGTCAGCATCTCTGTATATTGCTCTCGCCAAATTTATTCTAGCTCTTTGACCACCACTAAGTGTCACTCCTCGATCACCTACTATACTTTTATCGCCATAAGGGAATAAACTAAGATCTTTTTCTAGAGAGCATACTTTTATTACTTCTTGGTATTTAATCTGATCATAGGTATCGCCAAACAGAATATTTTGTTGAATAGTACCAGCAAATAACCAAGGTTCTTGAGAAGCGTAGGATATATTTCCTACTACTTCCAGTTTTCCGGAACTGATAGGTAATTCTTTTAGGATCATATGAACTAAGCTAGTTTTTCCACTTCCAACGGGTCCAATTATTGCTACCAACTGATTTGACGTTATGCTCAATGTTATATCACTCAAGGTGTCTTCCAGAGCATTGTATGTCCATTTGGCGCAAGCTTTCTCTAAGTGAACACCAGTATCTCGATTTGAATCTTCAGTAGCAGAAATCCATTTTTTTTTGTTTTTACTGTCAGATTTCTTCTTCTTTGTTTTCGATTTTTTCTTTTTAACCCTGAACTCATTAGTGAAATATGTTTCATCATACTTCAGGAAGGTTTGTATCCTTTCGATTGATACGTTTGCCTCTGCAATTGCTGTAACTCCAAGTGGAAACCAAGTTGTAACTGCCTGTTTGAGTATACCGTAAAAAGATGTTATCACAAAGACGTACTCTGCAGTTGGGGAATATCCTGATAGGACGTGTCCTAATACGCAGAGAAATATTGCTGTTCTATTTATGAACATATTGAAGGACATCTGGAGAGCTTTGAGGTAGGATGCATTCCTTATATGATGAATTTCAGAACTGCAAAATGGGAAATAGTAATTAAATTGTGAACAACATTATGCATCAATTTTGATATTTAACTCAAACTTATCAAGAGGTTTAGAAACCTGAACTCGACAAGAAAACTTATGCCCCTCTTTTTGAAGCCCAAAGTTTCTCAGTTACTCAGAAAGAATAGAAATACTTACCTTCTAGCCATTTCGACGAGTTTGACAAAAGCTTTTTCCCAAGCATACATCTTGATTACTTGGATGCCATTGATTATTTCACTCATGAGGCGAACTCTTTCATCGGTTCTGGAAGCAGTTTTAAGTCTACATATTGAGGAAACTTTGCCCATGTACACTGTGAAATGGAAATAATAACATTTAATTTTCGTTCTGTGCAATACTTCGTACTCAAAAACTTCGATATAAACACTAACGTGAAGCCACGAGCCTTTCCAGGGCTAGTATTTATAGACGACAGTTGCCAACTCGGGTGCTGAACCCGTCCAACGCTGCTTGGCTTTCAGATGAAAATAGATCTTCTAATCGTATGATCCTTATGGAAAGTTGCATGATCTCTGATGCCTTGATAGGTGGTTCTGAACATGCATGAACTACATTAACTGCACTGATACTGTTCTGTGTGTTTTGTTGTAAACTTGCACTCTGTTCGTTGCGGAATGTTGGGAGTTGGTGTAGTCACAGATTACGTATGCAGTGTATAGAGTGAGGTTATCTTCTGTGATGGTTAAGCGTGGAGTTAGTTTAGTTCATGCAGGTACAACGAACAAACCGGATATTACAAACAAATACCTTAATTAGATAGATCGGTCTGTTTTTTTGGAAATAGGTATTGCTGAAATGAAATTTTGAATCGTCCACCGCAAATGATTTTAATAGGCACTTCGCAAAGGCAACAGTTTATAGTTCTTGTATCATCTGTGTATAATATACTTACTCTGGAGGGGAATGAAGATAAGTAAGAAAACAATTCCTATTATAGCAGTTGGTCCTAGGAGCACATACAATAAATACGTTATTATTATTGTCTCAAGAGGTGATGACCATAAGTTATGGATATACATGACAGCATTATCGAACCTATTCACGTCATTCGACAGAAGATTGACCATTTGTCCTATTGTGGTTTGAACCAAGGATGTTTTGCTGAGTCGTAGGGATTTCCTGTAAATTACTGAACAACATGCAACCCTCATTTTCATACCAAGATGCTGCAAACCAAAAATATATCCGTGTCCAGCTAGAACCTGAACGAAGGCAACCACTACTATAATTCCAGCATACATATGGGCTTCTTCAGTTGTCACTGAATTTTGGTTAGGAATGTAGTAAGTCATCAGCTTCCCAAGGGCCAAGGGCTGGGCTAGTCTGTAAAATCGAATTCGAAATTAGTTGAAACTTTAAAAGAAGGCAATATACAGGGTGTTTCACTATAAACTTGTCAAACATATATAGCCGTATAGATGACATTGGGAAAGACTTTTTTGCTTTATGACATATACCCCGTTTTCGAAGCATAAGCGAGATACAGGGTGTTTAATGTCAACTTTGAGCAATATTCCGATAACTGTGGTGAGTTATGGGTGACCTTTGAAATAACGGGTTTTGGTCACATCGTAGTATTTATTAGTGCTCAATTCAATTGTATTGTAGAAATCGGGAAAAAATATTTCAAAATGGCGGAAAACCTACAAAGTTGGATTTTTTTGTTTTCGATTGCCAAATTATATAGCATATGATAGCATTATTTCAATGTACTCAATTTTCTAAGATTTTCCTTGAAGAAATTTTTCCAAAATTCAAATTCAACTTTTTTTTTACATGTTTACAGTGAAAAAAAAATTTCACCCAAAATTGTTGAAATCTTTCGAGGTTGTTCTAACCTTCATTCTGAATACTAGTATGAAAACAGAATGAAAAAATATCCATTGGTTTTCGTTTTATAGCCTTCCAAACATTACGCTCGGAGTACTTAAATCATCTTTATTCGAGAAACTGGTGGCCCTACGGAGGCCAAAATTGTGCTAAAGAGTCCTCAGAATGACCAGCATAGAAATATGAATTTATCAAAAAGAAATTTTTTTTCATAAAACTTTGGTAGGAATAGAACTTTTAGCATTCGCAAAATAGAGTCGAATTCGATAAACTACCATTGCTTGGTAACGGACGTCATTATAATCAGAATAAATCCAATTTATAGGCGACCCTAAGTGGAGCGAGTTCGAATCCTATCGAAGTTTTTTGGAAAAGTCATATTTCTATCCGGGTCATTCTGGGGACCCATTAGCACAATTTTTGCCTCCGTAGCGCCACCAGTTTCTCGAATAAAAATTATTTAAGTACTCCGAGCGGAATGTTTGGAAGGCTATAGAACGAAAACCAATGGATATTTTTTCATTCTGTTTTCACACCAGTGTTCAGAATGAAGGTTTGTTCAACCTTGATAGATTTCAACAATTTTGGGTGAACATTTTTTCTGACCTACATTTTTTCAAGGAAAATCTTAGAAAATTGAGTACATTGAAATAATGCTATCCAATTTGGCAATCGAAAACAGAAAAATCCAACTTTGTAGGTTTTCCGCCATTTAGAAATATTTTTTCCTGAATTCTAAATAATTGAATTGACCACCAAAAAAATACTAAGATGTGACAAAAAAACGTTATTTAAAAGGTCAAGCACAACTCACCACAGTTATCGGAATATTGCTCAAAGTTGACATCAAACACCCTGTATCTCGCTTATGCTTCGAAAACGGGGTATATGTCATAAGGCAAAAATGACTTTCCCAATGTCATCTATACGGCTATGCATGTTTGACCAGTTTATGATGAAACACCCTGTATACCGAAGTACTATGAGAAAACCCCCTTTATAAACGTATTACCTCTTCCTGTAAGAAACATTGCTTTCATAAGGAGTTTTGGGAGTAATTTCTTTATAAAGTCAACTCCTTCATAGTGAATAGGAGAGTAATAAGATACGAGATCCTGCAGATTGCGTATCATCTTCAGAACAATCAAAAACCCGATGATGCTTATATGCTGTTTACAAACATAGACCTCGTAATCGAATCGACAAAAATCTACTTATTTGGTAGTTATCAATCAATACAAGAAATGCTTCAAATTTTTAAAATGGAAAAGAAATATTAAGTTCCAAAATGACGAAAAAATTTATCTAGGTCTATGATATAATGTCTTTCTCAACGGACGAAAATGTTGGCACGCTGAAAATTGTGGACTGTAACTATAAATTATGCTCTGTTTGGCAACACCGCCCAAATTGACGGCAATCTTCCTTTGTGTTTTGTTTTGTTTCTACTGACAGAATTGTGAACATATCAACAGTTTTCTACAAGTATCTTCGCTTCCATACATTATTGCTTTTATATCCGGCAAAGGGTTTATCCTTGGGTTTTCATTGATCTGAGGCAATCCCTCGAAAAATTCATCATTTAATATTAATTTCGAAATGGTGTATCCAAGTGATTTTCCAAAAACATTTTTCAGACTAGAACTAGGCAATTCCAAAGAGAACCACCTAATAACCAGTTAAGAAAGGAGATCCAAAGATAAGACTCATCTGCTTAAAGCAAAGAAAGATTTCAAGGATTGAAACATGTGTTTGTATTTTGAAAAGATAAAGTTCTTTGATCCAAAGAGAATCCACATTATAAATTTTTGAATGTTTGTGAATTTCTCGTTTTGTTGCTTTTAGCAATTTTTAGATAAGACAATAAAATTCGCAAGAAAGCAGTTGCATCAAAAGATGCGCTTACCGAAGCTCATCTTCAGATTGTTATCTTTTCTTTAAATCTATCATTTGCACCAAATTCCTCTCAAGGGATAAATTCCTGTAACGTTACATTATATTTGATGAATATTTCCTGAAAATTCAGAACTTACTTCATGAGAACTTCATAAAAGAAGAGTATAATACCATAGCCAAGCAACTCATTTCCAAAAACCTTCCATAGTGCCCTCCATAGGGATGGGTATTTATATTCATCTTCTTCTTCATGCCATGCTTCTTCTAAACGATTTCCCAGTATAGTTGATTCATGATCTTGAAGTGTTTCATAAAGATCATCTTCCTTCAGCTGTTTCCTCAGCCCTTTGTAGAAAATAGGAAACGACCAACTGTAATATCAAAGCACCTAGTTGAATGAATTTTCCGTAATGACATTAACAATAGATAATGGGAATAGGATAGCCTTTCGAGAATGCAACTTCTTAATTACAAGACGTTTCGTCTATATATTCAGACTTCTTCATAGCTAAAATTACACAATGAACTGTCACAGAATTTTCAGCATTTGGTAGAAACTTACCCTTAATTAATTGTTGTAGGCAAAAGATGGAATACAAGTCATCGAACACACAGTGTGTAAATAAAATTGGTCGAATATCTACAGTTAAAATAATAAATAATAAAGAACATCACAATCGAATTACAAAAAGGTACAAAAGAAAACATTATTGTTCCACGACTATCCTCAAATGACAATCAACGTATCTCAATATGAAACGACGATGCATATGTTTATGTTATTCTTTCTTCCAGTCGGTCCCTATTAATCCTATACATATTCAGAAAATTATTATACACTGTGCTCAAATTTTGTGTTTAGTAATCTTCTGAATATGTATAGGATTAAGGGCCGGTATTATAAAACTCAACTGGAAGTTATCTTTAACTTTAACTGACAGTTTTGACAGTTATGTTAGGACATATCTGTCAAAACTGTCAGTTAAAATTAAAAATAACTTCCAGTTAAGTTTTATAATACCGGCCCTAATAGAGACCGACCGAAAGAAAGAATAACATAAACATATGCATCGTCGTTTCATATTGAGATACGTTGATTGTCATTTGAGGATAGTCGTGGAACAATAATGTTTTCTTTTGTACCTTTTTGTAATTCGATTGTGATGTTCTTTATTATTTATTATTGTAACTGTAAATATTCGACCAATTTTATCTACACACTGTGTGTTCGATGACTTGTATTCCATCTTTTGCCTACAACAATTAATTAAGGGTAAGTTTCTACCAAATGCTGAAAATTCTGTAACAGTTCATTGTGTAATTTTAGCTGTGAAGAAGTCTAAATATATAGACGAAACTTCGTGTAATTAAGAAGTTGCATTCTTGAAAGGCTGTCCTATTCCCATTATCCATTGTTAATGTCAGTTGATGAAGGACGTGAATCTATATCATGATTTTCCATAATATTTATCGGAATAAATTCTAGTTATGATAACATTGATCCATGCAGATTCCAATACAAGATGTTTTTAAAGTGAATGTATTTTACTGCCATAACATATTTATGATTGCTAGAAGGACGAACATATTTTGGTAAAATTTTCGCTGTAATGCTCCATTTACCTGAAGAATAACTTCGATATTACACTTGCTTCTTCCCTTGGGTGAATTTTTCTTCTAGCATTTTTGTTATGGACGTTTTCCATTCCTCATCAAAAAAGAATCTCTGAAAAATACAAAAATAACTTAATAATAATGAAATGATATTAAGAAGTTATTGTGTTTACGGTGTGTTCAACACCCGGAAGTGGAAAATAAACTACTCGATATTTGTAGGGCAGGTTAAGACTTCAATTACGAAGGCCAAAATCGCGAATGGCTAAAGTATATCCAATGAATCCTAGTAAAATCTTGTTTTTCCAATATTTCCAAAAAATAAATAAGAAATTGATCTCTAGCACTTGGTGGAAAAATTACAGTTTTTAGGTTGTTCATGCAGAATTTCGTGTAGTACATATTATAAGATCGTAAAAATTTCAAAGTAATGCTGCGTTGGAAAAGCATTTTGTACGAAATATAAAATTTTCGACAACATTTTTCAACTTGATAGTGAAGGAATCTTTGTGGGACGGCATTTTCCAACCTTCTATCAAGCTTGAGGTCAAAGGGGTTATTATCTCTGAAAAATCAACATTCTGAGAAAAAATTTCGAATATTTTTTTATTGTCCTGATTCTAGGATTCTCACGATATTTTGCACGAGTTTGCATTATTCAACTCGATTACTAATTCTCAATTTCATTCTGATAATACAATGATTTGAATTTTGAGACAAAAATCGAAGGATCTGTCTCATTCCAGCTCCTTTCCTCAACATCGAGCGTTTTTCATATATTTTATTTCGATTTTCATTGAATTTAGGAAAACAACCACTTTTCGGATGCACTGTATCAAGTTCTTTCTATACTCCTAAATGAAAATCGTTCAATCTATAGCAGTGCAGAAAACAAATTAACGAAAAACCAATTTTTCAATGACTTTCGACAATTGCAACAAAGAAGGTTACAATTATCATCTTTTCAAAGCTTTCCTCATATCATAAGTGAGTGTTCAATGTGTAATTTCACGATGAATCACAAAGAATATAGATAATTTGACTAATAGTTTGATTGATAATTTGAAGAGTATCTATTTCAATGTTTCATATATTTTGAAGTGACTCACCTCAACAAAATTCTCACAATGCTAACTTGGGTGAATTTCTCAATACCAAGAAAGAAAATATATTTAGCACCACTCTATGAATTCACGAAATAAAAATAGCGAGATGTTTACTCTAGCAGCGTTCACTGTGTTGTGGAACTGGATAAAATGACTCAGTTTATTTTATACCAAATGTAGGTTTACAAAGAAATTAATTATATATCGAGAACTGTCGCAAGTGTTATTCTTTGGAGGAAACAATTTACCTTATTTAATGAAATTGAGAAAGACAGATTTAATTCTGCAAACAAAACGAATCTCGTCTCCAAACAATAAAAATTTCCCTAACATTTTGGTCTAGTGGAAATATTTTGATTGAGGAGTTATGTATGAATATATGGGAGAGGGGGTCAAGTGAGACACCTTAACTTCAACGATGTATAACTTTTTCACTTAAAAGAGTGAAACAACAATTTGTGAATGAAAGACAAGTTCAATCATTTGTTCAGTGAATTGAGCTCGACGAATTGAAAAAATAATAACACAAATTGCAAAATGTTTCACTTGCCCCACGGTATGGGTTAAGTGAGTCACCTAGATGAGGCAAGTGAGTCTCTCTATTTATTATCAACGGCCATTGTCAATCAATGTAATTGTGAGCATCTGGTTCATTATTTGAACATTCGTGCATAAAGGCCATACATCTGATGCACTTAATCCATTCTTCATGGCAAATATCTCCATATGTTTCATTACAGCAAACGCATGATGTGTTTTTCTCTTGCGTCTTTCTTTTTTCCCATCGAAGTCCTTCTGTTTCTCACTTTTCCATCACACAAATTGAACTGCTCCCTCAAAATTCATTTTGGAACAATTTATTGAACCTATGCTACGATGGGGCAAGTGAGTCAGGATTTAGATTCACTCGCCCCAAAATGTATACAAATTTGAAAAAATCAAATGAAGAGAACGGTACGTTGGGTCCATTGGGGAACGCTTCGAGTACTGGTGTTGTAATATATACTCCATTCACTTTTATGAACTACCCCGGTTGGCCATGATTTAGGTCTATCAAGTCTTTTTACTTAAAACTGATGCAGGTTGGCACTCGTGAAATATCGGCAATGTCAAAATAATTCTCAGCGACGTTGCCAAATGCCAATGCCAAAATTATTGGTCGAATTATTAAAATATTTCAAGAGACCGGTTCGGAAGATCAAAAAAGTGGAAAATACAATCGTAGCGGTCGTTCACAAGAAAATATTGACTTGGTTCGTGAAAGCGTTGCTGAAGACCCTGGAATGTCCATTAGACAACGTTCACAACAAGTTGAACTCAGTGGGCCCACAACATGGCGTATTACAAGGATTTTGCACTGAAGACATATAAGGTTCAAATAACACAGGAAATAAAGCCATTAGATCATTTAAAACGTCGTTCATTTGTCAATTTCATCAATGAACAATCAGATGTTGTTTTCTGCGTAAGCACCATAAAAAGTAGAAACCATTTCATTATGGAGAACCATATTGCAAAAATACCCTCGAAAATACACCAATTCTAAATCATTCCTTGATAATGAATAATCACGTATCTTCTGTTTTGATGGTTTCAATTTCTCGAAAACACGAAAATAATATTTATTTAAATCACACAAAATGATCAAATATTGAATCAGTGGTATATATTTGTTTTGGCTCATACACCAATTCTGAATGGAAGATTCTCTTCTACGATTTTCAACGATCTTGAACGATATAACGGATTTTGTGGTTGCTTAATAATTCTTTTGTCAATAATACATCAAAATTCCAATTGATCGTTGTTAATAGACGAAAATAATGTTTTACCAATTTTAACTCGGAACTCAATGCCTTATACTGAAAATCCTTTTTTGCCATAGTTGTATTTTATAGATTGACATCAAATGAGTGCGTACAATAACTTTTCTAAAGTTTTTGATTCCATATGGATCAGAACCGATTTTTGCGCGCATTTTCTTGGGAACGGCGGGCTTGCGTCTTGTCCAACTTTCTGTAATTTTCCATTAGTCATCCGAAAATGGTGTCAAACGATTAGGTTGGACTCACTGATGACGAATCCGGTATCGAAATCGATTCTGCCCGTCCGACCGGTCGACTGTTCGTCCGTAGGCACGATTATTACGGGCTACTGAGAATCCTATCTACCCGAAACTTTCATGGTAGGTTGCATTTCAAAATGCGACGGTAAAGTTCGTTAATGGACAAAATCGGCCAAAGGGTTTTGAAGTTATAGTCACGTTATGAGGTAATTTCCCTGATATTTCGGAGTCAACTGAAGCTATTGTATTGACATTTGAAATTGAAAAATAAATTGGAGTTCAACAACGCGCAACTTTTCGCAAAATCTAGTTGATTTCGTTATATTCAAGGAGAAATTCAGCTCGGGCCTTGAGCTTCATATTTCACAGCGTGTGTCAAATTCCAGTTTGATACTACCATTATTTTTGGAGATAAAAAAAAATATGTAAAATTTCGTGATTTTTTTCACTATCGTTGTTTTTTCCCAATTAACTTAAAACACTAATTGAATCATGATTAAACTTGGTTAAAAGGGTGAACAACTTTATGCAAATTTTTTTTTTCAAATATTCAATACGTATTCTACTATCTTCTGATATCTGATCTTCTCATATTTTCCTCACGAAATTCTTTATGAACGTTTTAACTTTCATTTTTCAATCAAGTACTGGGGTTTCAATTCGAGCTGTATTTTTGGAAATATGGGTAAAATAAAATTTTGAATGGGTATATCATTCACGAATTCGGCCTTTGTAATTGAGGTACAATCTTCTCTACTAATATGGTGATTCTAAGTCGTTTCTCTCGGAAGTAATTGTGTTTACGATGGGCCGTTAGGCGATTGGGCCTTAATTACGAAGGCCAAATTTTTGAATGGGTAAAATCCGCTTTATGATACCAATTCAAAATTTTATTTTCCCAATATTTCCAAAAATACTGATAAGATAGAATCAGGGTTCAGTTTTTGATGGAAAAAATGACAGCTTGAACGATACAGAGTATCGCGAGGATAATTTGATCAGAAGATCACCAAATCTTTCCATCAGGTAGTAAAGGTGCGTTTGGCGGAGTCAATATGTGAAAAGATAACGAATTTGGACATGCGCGCAAAAGCTGCTGATGACTGCTCGTACGAGGTTTTCTAGATTTTTTCAAGAAACTAACCTCAACAAATAGTTCAAATTCTGCAATCCGCGTGGGCGATTCCTATAAATACTAATTCTCATTTGATTTTCAATAATTCTTCTTCACATTTTAGGATTAAAATCCTAGAAAACGAATAAAAAAATCTAGAGAAACACTAACCAGCTTTTACGCGCTTGTTCACATTGCGAAATGGTGACTTAGAAATTTCAGTGAAATTTTGAATGAAATATAAAAATTAAAAAAAAAACTAAATTTTTTTGAATTTTTCCATAGATAATTCTTCTTTTTGACCCTTTTCATCTTCCAAACAAGTTTCATTTCGATCAGATAAATATTTTTCGAGTTATTGAAAAATCAAAATTTCAAATGGCTGTAGCACAAAAACCATTCGGCAGATTTGGCCCATTAACGAACTTAATCGAGATATTCAGGATTTTAACCTCACCTGAAAATTTCAAGACTCTAGGCCCTTTATTTTAAGAGTTACAGCGCACACGGCCGGACGTCCGGCCGAACGGACATAATCAATTTTGACCACGGATTCTTCATCACTGAGCCCAACCTAGTCGTTTGAGACCAATTTCGGCTCATAATTCGAAAATTACAGACATCGTGACGAAATGATAACGCGCTGTTCCACAGAACAAGCACGTAATAAGAGAAGTAGGATTAATGTCACTTATTTTGATGCAACCCACAGAGGTCGCTGGTTAAAGCCAATGGTAGGATCGACACATAATCAATTTTATCTCTGAGAAAGGAACAATACTGCTCAATAAAAAATCATATCAGATGAGTTTTCTATTAAAAATTTTTTTTTGCACTATAGAACAATTCTTCGCTTTTTTCGAAATATTTGCGATCAGAGGTTTATTGCCTTCATTAGAATAATATCGCAATTTGTGCTTCTCGAAATGATAGGTTGACCGAAATGACTTGAGTGTCCTCCCATTACGATTATACTTTTGTCAAACATTATTGATTATTATGCAATGTGAATCTTCTGAATATTTATAGATTATTAATTTTGTGGAAACAAACTTTCATATCCCGTACCAACATTCATAGGAAGGTTTCTATTTCTGTGTGGAGTTTCCGTTTCTGGTTTTTCTTTCGTTTTGAATCACCCTGTATAGGTCTATGTGTTATGTTGTTCATATCTTCAAAACTAAGAAAGACCGCCGAGTTTCGACAGCAGATTTTTGAACGAATTTATAATTCAAGAATAGAAATATAATACTTGTGAGATCCAAAAAATTGGAGATCTTACTCTCCAAAGAATCTCGTAAGATTTCCATTCATTAATTCCGCACATTCAAATCCTTCCAGGATTGAGCTAGCGCATCCACCAAAATAGAACAATATATAAATATGTTCCAAGTGAACAAGGCTATCAATATATTGCGTTTTCTGCGCCTAGCCATAATATTCAGGAGAATTCCACACATGTGCTTTTTAACCAATCAGAACGTGTATTTCTGATCACCATCGCAACGGATGAATTTTAGTGCAAATTTTTTCCTAGTGGGTACCCAACAGCGAATTATACTGGAAATTTTTTTGACGTCAATAATGACAGAATATTTTCTCAATTCGTCTGCTGGTAGTGCGGATGAACTTGCCTTTCTCTTGGTTGGATCTATTTGTAGCTTCTGCGCTTAGCATTTTTTGCAGCTCTTGCGTTGACAAATTCTATGTCAGAGAATGGATTAAATTTGCGATTATATCTTTCGAAAAAATATTCCCGCAACTGCTTAGCTGTAGAGTTCCATAGAACTCTGAAAACAGTCTCATTGAAGTCTTCGGTTTTTTTTTCGGAGGTTGAAGGCATAGTCTTCAAGATGTATAAGCCCCAGTTCTTCCATAGGTATATCCGCTCTGTTGAAATCATACGCTTTTCTGTTCAAAAGTTTATAAACTGCTTCCATACACTTGCCTTCGATTTCCTATAATTCGCGGGTGTCAACTGCTTAATATTCTGGCGAATATTTTCTTTACTTTCTTGACCGAAGCGAGACATATTTCTACCTCGTGCTGTTTTTGACAAATTCGAAACAGAACTAATTTCTAGCTTAGAGTTTCACTGAGTTGCCATGGTAACTAAATAATCAAGTCGACAAAACCTTCTATGTTTTGCAAGTACGTGATGAAGACGAAAATTCATGTTGTTGGAAATAAACACATTTGGTGTGGAATCTTCTTACCGAATACCACACGAGGTCAAATTAAATCCTGAATTTTTTTCTCGCTCCTGAATATTTTTAGGATCTTCAAATCGGGATACTTTTCAAAATATTCATGAGCTCGAAAAAATTGCCGGAAATAATTTGACCTCTAGTGGTATTACTAGTGAGAATTTTTGTCAGTCGACTCTCATCCAGGGCTCTATAGCCTCTATAACATAATTTCGACTTCAATCAAATGTCTGTTATTCTAAAATTTCAGTTGACCATGATCTTAAATGACTTACTTGAACTTACTGATCAAGAATTCTTGGCCAAAGTATATTTTGTCCGGCACACATTAGTAGATGATTTCAGGAATAAATAACTTAGAGACTCCAATTTCATATGATAGTTTTGGGGTGCTCATAAGTTAGCTGAGCTTGTTAATGAGAACAATCCGTCCTATGGGCTCGGACATATCTTATTCAGAATTTTTTCTTGCACTTATCCTATTCCAATACGTCTGCGAGTGTTATTCATTATCTTATGAAGTTGTAGGAGATCATTGGGAATGAAGAAGTGCTATGAAATATAATGAATACTTCTAATTATCACAAATTATTTAGTTATTGAAAAAAATCCTCAAGGGCGCATTTTGACAATTTGCCACATGCGCTTAAATCCTAGATACGGCTCTGCCAGTGAGAATCGTACCTTTAGTTGAGCAGGGGTTAATTTTGTTCTGCTCTTTGCACAGAGTAGGAAATAATGAGCGAAACACTTCAGAAGGTTCCATGTCCGATATATGGGATTCCCCTCTTTCAAGGACGGAATATCCGCTACTCAGGTCAGCTCATCAAAACATAAATACATAAGTCATAAAGTTGATACTCGCCATTCATTGTGGAAATATGTTCTTCAGTTAAAGTTAACGGAATCTTGTGGAAAATTTTATGAGAAAACTATTGTGAGTAAATTAGAGTGTTGGCTCAATGCGTGAGTTTCTAAACTGTATTGATTTTACATATACAAGGTGTCCGGTAAACCTTAAATATTATTTGAATTGATGACAGACTAGCTCATGACCACTCAGAATATCGTAAATTTCACAGGTAAAATTTTCTCCGTTTTCGAGCATTTTGGAAATTCGTGAGAAATCGCTACCTTTCCTCGACGTTTAAGTTACTATGTCTTCAAATTAGAACTGATTCGGAAAATTTTTCACTGAATATTGCTGATGAGTGCATCTTTTTGGATGTATGCAACAATTTTCAAAAATTGATAAAATTCTGCGAAAACTGGGGATGAAATTATGGATTCAAATTTTACCTATTTCTGTTCTCGTAACTTTTACACGATTTTCTGAAAAAAATTATAACCCCTTGAATGCGCACTTTGTCCAGTCTTCAAAATTGTATAAACCATGGTCTAATCTAATTATTCCCGGAGGGGGTTATATTTTCGTTGGAAGAGAATGCGGAGACATTCTGGTCAATCCTCAACTTTCACAGTTTGGACGAAAAAAGTTTCTGTCGTGAATTTATCAACAGTAAAAACACAAGAGCTTTTTTTTTATCGGATAAATTTCTCTTTGCAACGAAACAGTTTTGCCAATCACTAATTTTACGAGAAAAACTGACATGATAAAATCGCGACACCGAAGGTGGAGCGATTTTATCTAATGTCAGTTTTTCCAGCAAATTTAGTGATTGGTAAAACTTTGAGTTGAAGAGAAATTTATCTGATAAAAGAAAAGCTCGAGTGTTTTTTGGCAAGATAAATTAACGACAGAATATATGGATGAAACTTCACCAAAACGATTCATCTTTTGGGTTTTTATATCAACAAAGTTAAATAATTACCAGACCGATTCAAAATGAAAGCACTATATGTTCAAAATTCAAAAATCTGACAGACTAATTGACATATTGAGGAAGAGAAGTTTTTATCCGATAAAAAAGGATGCACCTTTTTTATCGATGTCAAAGTGACAATAACATTTCCAGGTCTATGATATTTAATATTGAAGTTAATTTATCGAAACAAAATGATCAAATAATGAATTATAGTAATAAATTAATTGCTTAGGAATTTCAAGAAAAATAAAAGAATTCAATTTCAAATCTTCTTTCAATCAATAACTTCAAACCAGACTTTCAAGCAATAACTTATGTTTAGAGAAAAACTCGAAATGTTTTCTATCCCTTCTGATGCAGATAACATATTCTTCCAAGGAGGACCTTTCCAATGGTGTTATATCACCTTTACAAAGACTCCCTAATAGCAATTTATACACCGTCTTAGTCGGTTCAGGTCAGTTGTAGTTGTTACTTGAACGTGTTATATCAAGTAGCCCATGTGAAGTTATTCAATTTCAGATTTTTTTTAAGTAAATGACTAAAATGAAATGAGAATCACAGACCATGAATATTTGATATCCTCTCATCTATGTATCAACTTCATTAGAGCTAACTAGTGTAGGCCATATAATTTCATTAGAGATAGATTCGCCTATTTCTAAATGTCAGAGACAGCATTGGAAAAGACCTAGCGGTCAGATTGTCTAATGTTGCAAAATGGCAAATGCATTGCTTATTCAATTCGTATAGTATAGAATTAGAGAAGAATATCAAATAATGCTTGATCATGATGAAGAGGACGACGAACGCACAATTTTAAAAAATATAGAGGCTTGATGAAGGAACAGGGTTCTTATTTGCGAATCAACAGTTTAAAGATCCCTTAGAATGGAATTGGTTTTACAGAGAAGAACGAGCTCCAGTAATAATAAATTAACATAATCACAGGGACAAATATCCGTCGATAAATCAACAAATATTCCCCCTTGATCAGAGCTAATCATCCAATCAACCAAAACACCTACACCGAAGAAGCGGATCCAAGGAGAATGACTACAGATGTTTCACAGTTGTTACTGATCTTCAGGTCAACTTACCTTGGATAAAACCGCAGAGGGTTTAGACGAAATTTAATGATTAGTGATATCCACCTTGCCATCGATAAAAATTTGGTTCTCAGAATCTTGCCTGAGTAGTTACTTGGCCTCTGTAAATTAGGCGTCCTTAGTGGAGAGAATTGTTCATCTATATCATTAAGTATTCAATACACAATGTCTATATTTAAGGCCAGAATATTACAGATGTTAAGCCCTTTGCCTAGGTGTATTAACGGAATTCTGAACATAACTATTCTCGCCGGTTGGCATTTCAGATGTATTTTGCATCTCAAAATGAACTTAGAATGGACAAACGCCAATTGGGCTAATTATATATATTTTCCCACTCGAAAAATTACTTTTGTCCGAACTGTGCTAACGAAAAAAACTAACACGAAATGAAACTTGAACGGAAATTATTTCCTGGGTAATTGATATCAACAAGACTTCGAATTTGCTCCATCAAGAAAGTCCCCTCCATCTGGATGTAATTTGTATTTTTGTATTTTTTCCGACTATCCTAGGCTTCATTGAAACCCCTCAGAAGCTTATAGCTTGTGCGAGTTAAAATACCGGGTGTGTACAGTGTAGGCTTTGTTACTAATTCCTTGCGCCACGTTAGAAACAGCACTGTTAATTGTTTACCCAACAGCGAATGGTTGGACGGTCCCCTGAAAACCGGAAAAGTTATTTCCCTGCCAAGAGTTCGAACCCCAGACCTTACGATCATGGGGCTAGCGCTCTAACCACTGAGCTACCTCCGCTATTAACGAACGACTCAGGAGCAATCCGAGACATCTATTGTCTCTGGTTCCTGGTTGGAAGTGTTTTGTACTGTATGTGTGGTCATTTCTGGACGGAATTAATTTTCATCATATCGCTATTCGAAATGGATTTTTTTTCCGTGACTTGAGTGGTGGCACGAATAGCTCAAATAACTGAGAGTTTTTGTTTACATTCCAATTGATGAATATTCCACCTTATGTTCATGATTATATTGATATTATCCATTAGGTTGTTTTTGAAAAGAATTTCGAACGATTTCGAAAACCTCTGTGGACTATTCAAGAATGCTCAAGATCATAGGCAATGTGCCTGCTCCTAATCAAAAATCAAATAAATCTGAGGTTTTTCCATATTTCACAATATTTCAGAATGTCAGCTCAGATGTCTGTCAAATTTATCATCGTGAGTCATAAGAAATCTCTTAATAAGCTCTTCAAATCCCACAATAACGTTGATGTAATATTTAGATCAAGCATGTTCTACATTATCAGATTTTTCAATGAAAACTACGTGTTCCTATATTCTCCATCTTATTAGTGCAGTGATTATATGAAAATATTTGAGTTTTCATTTGAAGGAGTTGCTGAATAGTGAATTCTATTTTCAGTTCAAGAGATGGAAGTGAAACAGACAGATAAAAAAGAATCAAATCCGAAAGAGACTGCAAACTTTCTGTCGAATTTATTTTTCATGTGAGTTGATTTAGCATAATTTTTCAATAATCATCGAGGCTCCGATCGCAAATTATTTCAAACCCAAAACAGGTATAAATAAGAAATTTCATTCGTACCTATCGGAATAAATCTATCTGAAGAAGCTCTGTAGAATCTAGAACCTAGAAAATTTTCAAATAGTACTGACGTACAGTCAGGAGATTGTGCGCTCTTGTTCACATTTAGAGGAAATACAGCCGCTCATTTCCTAATAACCCTAATCAAAACCGGACAAATTCTTTCCCGGACAAGGACTTGAACCCCTCACCTTACGATCAAGCTTCAAGCTTCAAAAGTAGTTTATTCAGTTTTCAATAAGTACATTCTTATAACTATTTCTAATCATTTTGAATTTGTATTATTTACATTGGCTCCTGCTCAGCTTATCCAAAATTTAACATGACTTTTAGGTCTTGAAGTACAGATTTTGTTACTTACTCAGTTACGTTACTCAAAATTTTTGTATTGTGTCTTGTCGGAAAATTATCAACAAAAACCTACTTTCATTGTTTCCAACTATAGTTGGATTGCTCCAGGTATTTACATATGTGCAGTATTTACAATATTTACAGTTTATGGACCATCGGTTTAGTCGCTATGCTTGTGCACTCTTGATAGGGTGTCAGTTATAACAAATAACAATATAAAAATTAACGATAAGACAATTACAGAATTGTATAGTGTTAGCTATGTGTTCCATAGCTGGTGTGGGGTTTGTCGAATATGGCCAGGTGCTCATATGGTAATGGATGTTTTTTTTGCTCGCTTTTCGAACTTTTTCTGACTTGAGTGATCTTGTTAACTTGATCGCTCACGTAACAACTTTTTTCGTAGAATTTCGATGCTAATCGATCTATGTAATCTTTGATTGGTTCTATGCTCGCAAGTTCATGGAGTTCCGTAAACCTTGCCTTTTCAGTGATTAGTCTGAGCATGTTATTTTGAAAAACCTGCACTGGTCTTAAGAGCCGGGGTTTTAAGTAGTACGAGGCAGGTGCTGAGTATGTTAGGATGGGTCTTATTATTGTTTTTATTTTTTTGATTTAATTAGCTGGTTTTGCACATTAGAGGATATATGCTTCTGCTAGCCGCGTAGGCTTTCGCAAGTGTCTTTTCTATGTTTCCCACTAAGCAATGTAAAGTGTTGGTAATATTACTGAAATTTTAATTTGTAATGTGTAATGTTGGTTATTTCCATTCAGTAAGGTTGTATATATGTTACTGTATTGCATATTTCTGCTGTTCACTGATATTGACAATTGTAACATTGCAAAGGTAATACTGCGGAAACATTCCAGAATAAATTTGCTATAAAGGTGTGTTCTGTAATATTACAATTTTTCTTCAAAATTATATATAGTTTGCCGCTACAAACATTTTCACATCAGTGCAATGTTAGCTAGCTTAACATTGCAAAAGGTAATATTGCAGGTAGTTCTTAGCAATATTAGTTTGTAGTCAAAAGTAAGTTTTATGTCAGGGTTATAATAGTGGAGGTGAATAATGTTTTATATCTTCGGTCTGAATCATTAACCCGCCAGATCACATTAGACCAATTTTTCAGGAGGCTTATAAAACCACCAATAAAATATCATATCATCAGAACTATCAAATAGGTTTCTCATTGAAGTTAAATATGAAAAACACCAAATTTCTGGTGATTGAGATATCAGGGTGATTTTTCGAGAATCCTCAAAAACTGTTCGAATGTATAATATAATAATAAATGATAAAAATATAAAAATAAGATAAAGATGTAAAGTATTACAGCACACGGCGAATGAATAAATATTTTCGATATCTAATGAAACGAAAAAAAAGTAATTAACAGAAAAATATTTTATCAGATACTTCCACAACAGACCAATAAATGAACACTATATTTTTCGGCTTGCGTAAAATATCACATTTTTCACTTTGTTACTCTTTCGTGACGCACCTTCGCGAACTGACACAACGAAATCACAACTTTTTCACATTTCTACTAGAAAATTAGTTAAGATCACCCACGTTGCATCTGAAAGATTGAACTCCATCTGAAAGATACCAGAAATCAATTAGTATAGTATAGAATAATTTTTTCTTATGAAATTCTTGAAATTTCAATTTATTATTATGTAATATCCAATTATGAAGTTGGAAAATCATAAGAAATTAATCACCATGAAAAATAAGAAATTAATCACCATGAAATAGAATTCGTTTGTCATTTAATGAATCAAAGCAATATTCTCTAAGAAGTAATTTCACTCATGTACTTCTGAATACTTTGTGGAATATTGAAAATTCTATAATCATCCATATCCAGCCATGGACGAACATGAGTTCATCCCAATTACAAATATGATCTGTCTCAGACGATACTTAGATTCATTTCATCTAAGGGCTTATTGTTTAGATGTTTGCATTTATGATTCTTTGAAACGCATAATCGAGCTTGAAAAATCGACTTGTCCACTTGTCCAGTACAAAATATATAAAGGTACTCGTACATGAATATATTCTCACTTACCTCAGTATCATAATTAGGTATTCTACGCATTTATGCTGTTGGATGATAAAAAATCCATAGATTCGATCACTTCGAACATCCAGTGAGGAAAGACGGGAACACCATCGTGAGTGGATAATACTGAAAGACACGCCAACAAGTGCAGAAAACGACCATTTATAGGTAATGTTATAACTCTCATCCAGCGTTGGCCAAGTAGATATTACCTTAGAATTTGTAACATTTCAGTAATATGTGTCTTATCTTACTCTTGGAACCACCCTTCAAAGTTTCAGATAAAATATCAATGGTAGATTGCGTTCATGAAGCTACAGCTATATTAGTGAATAAACATTACTCATGTAATATTGTGCACTCATTAGTTAAATTAAATTTGTGTAATGTTTCTCGAGAAACATTCAGTCAATGTTATTATATTTAATCTTCGATATTTCATTGTTGCAGTAGCTTATAAATAATAATGTATAATTTTCTAATCTTACTAAAACTTAAAAACAATTTTCTATAGACAACCTTGTACAGACAAGCTGGAAACTATGTAGCTGCAATGATACGCAATGCAATGTTTCGTGTTTAGTGGGTTATGAAAGTTCAATCGTTGGTCTAATTCGGCCCCCAGATACTTTACTATGCCCTTTGCTGTTATCGGGTGGTTGTTTATTTTTAGCGGGACTGAGACCTTGTTGTCGTTGATTTTTCTGCTAAACACGACCTGTTCGGTTTTTTCTCATTAACAACGATCTTCCTGGATTTGGTAGTATGCAATGAGTTGATTGAAATTATATATTATATTGTAGTAGCTTGTTGGCTACCGCTGAGTGGAACGAATGCGCATAAATGGCGGTGTCGTCCGCGAAAAGCGCCTTTTTGGTGTTGGAAAATCCTGGTAGATCGTGTTTGTACAGGTTAAAGAGTCTGGGTCCGAGGACACTTCCATGCGGCACGCTAGCTTTGATAATTTTTTCTGATGATTTTTTGTTTCCAAGTTTGACAATAAATTTTCTGTTGGTTAGGTAAGAATTTATAAGTTCAATGATGAAGTAGAGTAACTTGAGTTTTATCATTTTGTTTATTAGTCCTCGGATCCAGTTTTTAATCAACTTGTTGTCTATTTCGTCAATTCCGGGGGATTTTTTTTACGGTAAATTTTTGATTTCTATTTCTTTCGGGTTAGTGTGATGTTTTCACGTCTCGTTGGGTTGGCTTTTGTTATTCCTCAAGTACTCTTCAACTGTCTCGATTATATTTTGATCTTCTGAACTGTCGGCTGTACCTATCCCGTGGATTTTTTCATAGGTTTCAGCCAACAATTCAGCTTTTTGTTCGTCCGTATCACACTCGGTGAAGTTGTTTTTTAGAGTCGGGATATCGGTGTGTTTTTTTTCTCATGAACTTCGCCGTCCTCCACAAGGAACCGTCCGTTGGGTTTAATTTTTCCAGTTTTTCGCCCATTTATGGTCATTGTAAATTTCTTCTTTGATATGTTCTGTTAGGAGCTTGCACGTTTCTTCATCAAATCGATCGCGATATCGTTGCCAACGTTTTCTTGTGCTGTTACATAGTTTGATCAATTTTTTTAATTCCTGCGGTAATTCATCGGTGTATGGAATAATGGTTTTAGTTTTTGTCATACGGTTTCTTGCGTGGATAACGTTTTCCGAGAAATCCGATATTATCTTCTCTAATTTTTCCGCTGAGTCTATATTATTATTAATGATAATGGGGGTTTTTCCTGAATTTGGGTTATTACTGCAAATGCAAATTTGAACATAATTATTATGGGTTTCATTCATCATTTTCCCAAATTACCTTCAGAAAGTATTCAAAATCAGATTTCAAAATTGGGGTTCGTTGTCAATATAACCAAACAATTTCTGTTTGCGATTTGTCAGTAATATGTCAGCCTGTGCTCTTCTTTTTCTATTCCTTGGTAGTTGTCTTCTACTCTAACCAGATCGAAGTATAGCTATCTCTGTTTTCCTGAGCAAAGTAACACATTTGACGTCCTTTTATTTCCGAGAAAGCTGAATTCGACGTTGCCATATCGTGCACTCAAGACAAATCCCTTTAAGTGCAAATCCCCATTTTTATTTTTCAGTTTCAAGTGATCAAACATTTTATTAAAAATATAATATTTAAACTATATGTTTGAAATGAGATGTTCCAAATGTTCTCCATGAAAATTACTGCATTTCCGTTCCAAGGAAAAACCCCCATTTTACTGTTCAGAATTCTTCGATATTCTTTCTAATCTGTGGTTGACTGATAGGAGATTTTCTTTGATGAGTTATGCCTGAATATGTTTTTGATTTGGAATGATACTACGTTATGGTTGAGGGAAGGTCAGGTATGGATTCTAGTGCGGTGATGTTGTGGACGGCCCGGGTCAGGACCAGGTCTATTGTTGAGGGGGTGCTATTGTTAGTAGGATAATGGGTAGGCTCCGAGGAATGGTGAACGAGGCAGTCTAGGTTGTTTTCGAGGAATTTGAGAAGTCCGTTTGTGTTTTTGGGAAGGCAGCCCCAGAAATCGTGCCTAGAGTTAAAATCTCCGACAACAATGGTTTTGTCTGAGCTCAGAAGGTTTCGTAGGTCTGTTTCTTCGAATTTGTTGGAGGGACTATTGTATATAGCTATTATTTTCACCTTACGATCATGAGGCAGACTTTCGGAGATGGTGTATGAAAAACGGACGAACTTTAGATTTATAATACTATCAAAATATTTTTTCAGATGGACCCTTCCAGTATTTGCCAAGGGAAACAAACGAGATCTCACAGAAGAAGACTTATACAAACCTTTGAAAGTTCACAGATCAAATCCGTTGGGTGATAGTTTGGAGAGGGAATGGATGAAACAACCCAAACCTAAGCAGAAATCATTACCGAGAGCTCTCTGGAATGTGTTCAAGGCTGAAATCTGCTTTTACGTTCTCATCGACTTCTCTTTGGTATTTGCACCGAAGTATGTACGGAAGGTTCCATTGGTGATTATTTGATAATATTTTCAAAAAAATCTAGTGAAGCACTGACGTGAAGTCAGCAGCTTTTACGCGCTTGTTCACATTGCGAAATGGTGACTTGAAAATTTCAGTGAAATTTCAATGAAATGAAAAAATTAAAAAAAAAAAATTTCAAAAAAAATTTATTTTTTTCGAATTTTTCCAAGGATAATTCTTCTTATTGACACTCTTGAAATTCCAACCAAGTTTCATTTCGATCAGATAAATATTTTTCGAGTTATTGAAAAATCAAAATTTCAAATGGCTGTAGCACAAAAACCATTCGGCAGATTTGGCCCATTAACGAACTCAACCGAGATATTCAGGATCTTAACCTAACCTGAACACTCTAGGTCCTTCCTTTCGAAAGTTATAGCGCACACGGCCGGGCGGACAGAATCGATTTTGACCACGGATTCTTCATCAGTGAGTCCAACCTATTCGTTTCAGACCAATTTCGGCCCAAAATTCGAAAATAACAAGCATCGTGACGAAATGATAACGCGCTGTTCCCAAAAACAAGCGCGTCAAAAGAAGTAGCAACGGAACTGCGAGAACATCAAAATCATTTTACTACGTCTAACAACAATTAATTCCGGTGAATAAAAATCAATTAAGCTATAATCTGATGAAACTATTTCCCAAAAAAGGAATCAGATATTCGAAATTATGGATTCGTACTACTATATAAGAATAGTTTAAAAAATGTGGAACATCTACTCATTAATAATATGAAATATGTATAAGGGAATAAGGAACAATGTGAGTTTTATTGTAAGAACACTTTCATGGATGGATACAAGAAGTCATTTCGAAGCCGAAACAACGGTGAAAACGGAACAGGAGATTGATATTACTAATGGATTTCATTGGATAGTTTGGATCCCCTTTCATAAAAATATGGTTTATAAATTTTGTATGTACCTATTAATGAAAATTCAATTCAAAAGTTATGACTTTTTTTACATACTTGTGACAATATTTCGAAGAAATATTCATAGTTATTATTGTTGAAATTGATATATGAATTTTCACTTTGCTGTTCATGTTCATACGAATTCATCAGACGAATTTCATACCAGACAAATTAATCGTAGTATCTAGTATCCATCGTTCCAAATGATTTCTTGTGGTGTTTTTGGAAACGCAACTCTGGAAGACTTCCTTTTCATGAGCTCAATATTGAGGTAATAAATACCTCTTGTTATGAACAGGTATTCGAAAATATGGGGTTTCAGACTTGTGCACTCAGGGACGAAGGAAACCTTCATATATATTATCGCCATGAAGTGAAAAATCATAATTTAAATTCGTAAAAATTAATTTATTTTCGGAAATTCTTGAAAACAATATATGGTCCAACTCGGAAAATCAGAAAGACGTTCTGATTCAACTAGTTTTGTTATGACAGGTCGATAACTTTCGTAAATATTTCAGATTTTATATGGCAGATTTTCCTATGCCGGCATCTATCGGCGAAAACTGGAGTAGGACAACAAAGCCGTATTTTGACAACATTTGGACCTCATTTCGGATTCGGACCCAAAATATGTCAAAGAGTGTCTGCATCTTATGTATTCTATGCATCTATGTTGTACCTATCAAATGCCTACCACACAGAATATTCTATTAAAATCGTCGAATTTTTGATATATACCAGCCTGAATCATCTTAATCTATTGGTTGCTTGATTTCTTATTCATTTTTCAGGATACTTCAGCCGATTCTTCTGCAGCAGATTTTAAACTACTATGTTCCTGACCAACAGGATATATCTAATAATCAAGCATTTATTTATGTAGTGCTGATAATAGTTATAATATGTATAGGATCTATATCTGGTCATACGTTCGTGATGGGAATGGCTCAACTGGGTAAATATAAAGTTATTTGAAATACATTTTAGCAACTTGAACAAGTTTTTGCTACGCCATTTACAGCTAACTCCGGTCAGCAACAACTCGAGTGTTGTCTAATTTTTGAGTATATCCAGAGATATACTATATTCGCAACCTTGCCTTATTAAGTAGTTCCTATGGTATCTCAATAAAACACTGAAAAGTTTGTTGGCAAAATGGTTACGGTAGCGAAATATATTGTTCAGGTGAAATATTATCATCCATCTTTATTTGAATAAATAGAAAAATATTGGGAGTTTGGATATTTTACTGCCTGTTACTTTGAAAACAATATCAATGTTTCGAGGATGAAAATTTCCTCTTTATCAAGACTGATTAACTAAATTGTACAGACTAATGGCGGGTTTCACAAAGCTCTGATTAACGTGATTGTTCTGATTAAGACAATTCTATGTTCAATTTCAGTTCATTTTAAGCAACACCATAGAATATCAAAGCGTTGATCGGACGATCAAGCTTTGTGAAACCCACGGTAAGTCATGTACGATGTTGCCCTGGTGCTTTACCTGGTTTTTTGATGTCTCTGATTTTATTGACTTACAGCGGGTTTCACAAAGCTCTGATTAACTTGATTGTTCTGATCAAGACAATTCTATGTTTAATTTCAGTTCATTTTTAGCAATACCACAGAATATCAACGCGTTGATCAGAGGATTAAGATTTGTGAAATCCACGGTTAGTCTGTACAATTTAGTTAATCAGTCTTGATTGAAAGGAAATTTTGTCCTCGAAACGTTGGTATTATTTTCAAAGTAACAGAAATATCCAAATACCCAATACTTTTCTATTTATATTGTTCAGGTTTTTTCTAGGTTTTCATTCCCAATATCTGAAAAAGAACTATTAAAAATTTAATAAAGATTATCACTTATATAAAATGCTTTTGCGGGTTGCAAGACACAAACCAAACCAAAATCAATTTCTTTCAATGTTTTGGTAATAGACGACGTCAGTCCAAGTTTCCAACCCACAAATTGCGTCCAAATTTACTATCACTGGGAAAGGGGAATTTCAGAACAAATTCGACATGATAAGGTTCGCGTTATTTATAAATATCCGTAAACGGTGCCTCTGCTCCCAAAACAAGATAATTCCTTCCGAATATAGGTTTTTATTAAGATCATCTCCGATTGGCACGTTTATATAGGATATGTTTCGCAAATGAACTTGGTTATATCGGTTGCCGGGTTTTCGTTCCGTGAATATGAAATATACGGTTGGTTCCTGAAAAAAAGGTAAATTACGGAGTTTGATTGACGAAAAAAACCTTTCTGTCACCAGTACGACAGTCAATATTCTATGATAACATGTATCCATGGCATAGAACAATCTATATTTTCCTTATGATCCATAGACCATACTTAATAATTTTTTTAATGTTGATTGTCCTCTCGTTTATGTTCTACGGATCATAAAGTAAGGGGCGTTCTTTAAATTTGTATTATCCCAATCTATCATGTGATTTCCATTGGTCGAACAAACATGATTTGCTTTTCGGGATCTTTGTATATCTCTACTCTTTAGGCTATTTATGTGTTCTTGCTTTCTGATACCTATCAGCCGTTATGTTTCTCCTGTATATGTCTTTCAGCAAATACAGGGATAACATAACTTAGAATATTTTCGAATGGAGGTTGTAAAATACCATAGAGTCAAGTGGGCGCACTATAACTCCAGTCTTCTTCTTTAAGATCGAAAACCCTTGAAATTTTTTCGTACCTTTTTTAATTTCATGAATTTATTTTCAGCCAATCAGTAAATAAAGAAAAGGTTCGCAATCATGTTCAATTAAATACCTATTTGACCATTTCTTGTCGACCTCAGTAGATACTGCAGATAATTCCTGCTCAATGGAAAAAAAATATTAGGACTTGAAATAAATTGATCACAAAAAAACACTGACATTTTCAATGCTCTTTTAAATATTCTTATTTTTTTTCAGGAATCAAAGTGAGAGTTGCAGTATGTTCTCTGATATACAGAAAAATTCTCAGGTTGAATAGATATTCCATGAATAAAACCTCGACCGGTCAAATTGTGACACTTCTTACGAATGACGTAAGAAGGTTCGACTACATAATGTTGGATGTTGGTCGTTTAGTAACTGTACCTGTAGAGCTGATAGCAGACACGATACTTCTATACCTTCTTCTGGGAAAAACTGCTCTCGCTGGAATTGCATTCGTTATTATTTTCATACCACTACAGAGTAAGATCTCCAACTTATCTTATTTTTCCATCTCAATATTGCCTAATCATGAACTGAATGTGTGTTCGCCAGGTTGTTGGTCACATTAAGCCGGGTCCAGTGTAATCCGAACAGCGAATGTAATAAAATTTGATTTACAACTCGGCGAATAGTGTGAACGGCACTCTAGGTCAGCCTCGAATAATACATTCAAATGTATCATTCGAGCTGGAAAACCGACTCCTGACGGAGCAGAAAGAACGCTGCCTTGAACCATAACAATCCCTGTGATTTATTGCATTCGCTGCTCGCATTAAACTCATCTGGACCCGGCTTTAACAAGCATAAACAACTCTATCGTTAATCATAAGTAATTCGGAATTCATTTCAACTACACAATGTGGAGCCCAGAATATGAATATTCAATCCAAATCACCTAGATAAAAAACCTAGAAAAGCACTGACATGAAGTCGGCAGCTTTTGCGAACATGTTCGTTGCTGAAGCGGTCACCTTTTCACTTATTGAACAAGCCAAATGCACCTCTACTACCTAATGGAAAGATTCGTTGACCATCTTATCATACCCTCTCGAAAGTCAGTATGAACCTACAAGCTGTCATTGTTCAATCATGCACTGGATTCCAGTTTGATCTTATCTGTATCGCATCAGGACTTCATTGGATATCGAAGAATTAACCTCCAAATTTTTTATAGGTACATTTCCGAAACTATTTGGCCGATCTTGTCCACTAACGAACTTAACAGAGATATTCAAGATCCTAACATAACCTTACAATTTCAACTCTAGGTCCTTTCTTTCGACAGTTACAGCGCACACGGCCGGACGGACGTACGGAATCAAAATTGACCACGGATTCTTCATCAGTGAGTCTAACCTAATCGTTTCAGGCAAATTTCAGCTCAAAATTAGAAAATTATTATTAATACATTGTGACGAAACGATAACAAGCTGTTCCCCAGAAAATTTAAGGTTATAGTAATTACATGTCTTATTACTATGTTGTATGTTCTACACAAAAGCCGTGGTCATTACGTATGTAACTAAACTAAACCATGCAATCATGGAAAAAAACGACCCGCCGAATAATAAAGTGAATAGAGTTTACCCATTGTTGAACGAGTGCAAATGAGATTTTTTCGGAATATAAAGTTATGAGTTTTTAGTGTTATTCGTTTCAAATTGTTCAGTCTAATGTTTCACAAGATTAAAAAGCCTATTACACTATCCAATTTCAAGGGCCCGGTATATCGGTTGCCTGAGCTGCCAGGTCGGGTGTCGCTTATTACACTACCCTAGATGCCGGCTTCTTTCCGAATTCATGCTCTCGGTGTTGCTATGATACTGCCCTGCATGCCGGGTGGTGAGGAGCTAAGCAGATCGGGTCCATAAGATCGCCCTAGATCAGGATCCTAATTGCCGGTTCTTCATTACATTACAGGGTCCCTGCCTGCCAGGCTCTATATATTGGGTAGTGTAATAGGCCTTCTAGAAATGGGTGGATCATGAAATATATTAAAAACATTGTTTTCAGTGTATAATGGAAAGTTATCTGCCAAGTATAGATTCAAAATAGCCAAGAAAACTGATGAAAGAATTTTACTCATGAATGAAATCATATCAGGAATTCGAGTCATAAAAATGTATACATGGGAAAAACCTTTCTCGAAACTGGTCGAAATTGCTAGAAGGTATTTTAATTATTTCACTATGTATTTCATTTCTAGATAGTTTTCTAACTCAAAAGAATTTCAAATTTTATAATTTCCAATATGACCAGCTTTAAATTGTTGTGTTGGGAGGTTTATTTGAAGTTTTTTCTTAAGATCGTCGAAAGATTCATTCCCTTAAGAATCAGCTTCTGATCTCGAAACATCCTATCAGTATAATATTGAAGTTAATTTCGAAGGACTGCTTTCAACCAAAAAAAAATTTCAAAATTTAACTTTTTCATTGATTTTCAACGAACTGAGCATGTATTAATATTCAAACAAGCTCATGTCTTTATTATTCAGGTTAGAGATGAAGCAAATACGAGCAGCTGCTTACATCAATGCTATCTTGGACTCCTACGTCATGTACATGAGCAGAACCGCACAATTTTTGTGCCTTTTGTTTTTCGTATTAAACGGCCACGCACCAGTAGCACAATATGTGTTCGTTGTCACCTCGTTCTACAACAACTTGACGAAAACTGTGTCAGTAAATTTTCCCTCTGAGATCACAAAAATAGCTGAGTGTCGAGTTTCCTGTAAAAGAATAGAAGAATTTCTTGAACTTGGCGAAATCGAGAAATTCACACAACCTAACCATTTACCATCGAAGAAACCCGATGATTGCTATAAATCTGATATAATCTTGAAACTGTCTGACGTATCCGCTAGATGGAATGAGAAACAGGCTGAGGATTCTATTTGTAATGTAAATTTAGAAATGAGGAGTACTGATAAATTTGCTATCATCGGAACTGTAGGTAGTGGCAAAAGTAGTTTGATAAATGTAATTTTACGAGAACTTCCAACCAATAAAGGCCATTTGAGTATAAGTGGTTCAATTTCTTATGCAGCTCAAGAGGCATGGCTATTCAAAGGAAGTATTCGACAAAATATCTTATTTGGTGAACCTCTGGATACCAAGAAATATGACGAAGTCATTAGAGTATGTGCTCTAGAAAAGGATTTGAAGTCATTTCCTCACGGTGATTTGAGTGTTGTTGGAGAGAAAGGAGTGATGCTGAGTGGCGGTCAGAAAGCCAGAATAAACCTTGCTAGAGCTATTTACAGAGAAGCTGATTTGTATTTGTTGGATGATCCACTAAGTGCTGTAGATACTTTGGTAGGAAAACAATTGTACGATCAGTGTATCTGTGGCTATCTTTCTGAAAGATGCGTTCTTTTGATCACTCACCAACTGCAGTACCTCAAGACCATGGATCAGATTTTGATAATGGAAAATGGAACCTTGGTTCGTTCTGGTAGTTACCATGAGCTACATAATGGTAACAAATATCTCGATCGATTTCTGAGTCATACTTCGGACGATACCGGAGACGAGAAACATGACTCGTTAAAATCAGATTGTATTGAGCTGAAAAATGAATCAGAGGAAAAGGAAGATGCTCCAAGCGAAATCAAAGAGACCATGAGTACTGGAGCGATGTCTGCTAATATTTATAAGCAATATTTGAAGGCCGGAGGAAAATGGTACATCTACATACCCGTTTTAGCAACGTTTTTCATTACTCAGTACTGTGCTAGTTCAGCTGATTACTTCATAACATTCTGGTGAGAACTCTTTGAATTATTTATCTATTTTCATCGCTTGAAAAAATCTTAAATGATGAAAAAGATTACCTTTCTGCTAAATTACTCAAATATACATGTGTTTACCGACCTACCATTGAATATTGAATCATAATATGCAAATTTTAGAGACTCGATGAATATGTTGAATTATTCACAGAACAATTATAACTCCGGAACCATGAACCAACTAAGACTATTTTTGGTTTTTGTATTCTGGAAATAGGATAGAAATTGTGTGCAGAAAAAGCACAACAAACTCTCATTAGCTTATCTACATTTCAGAGATGAAGGGGTTTCATCACTGGTGTTCAGTATAATATTTTCAGGGTGAATTTGGAGCAGTATAAATCGGATGAAAAAGTGTCAACTCATAACATCACTCAGGATGTGGCAACAATCTCAAATGGGACATTTCTCGGAAAGACCTACGATTTCTACAAGACTATGCTGACTACAGAATTATGCATCTATGTTTACACTTCGTGCATACTTCTTCTGATTGTCATGACACTAGTCAGATCGACTGCATTTTATCAGTATTGTCTTAGTTCATCTACCCATCTTCACAATAATATGTTTCGCACGATAGCCAAAGCACCAATGCGTTTTTTCGACACGAATCCTTCAGGAAGAATTTTGAACAGATTTTCGAAGGACATTGGAGCAATAGATGAGCTCTTGCCGTATCTGTTACTGGATACGATTGGGGTGAGGAAAGAGATATGTTAACAATCATATAAAGTTAAAAGTAGAAGTAAAATATTGGAGCGAGTATTATATTTGGATTGAATAATCCTTCTGCTTAACCATTGATCAGTTTTATTAATCAATATTCTTTCAGATAGGTATACAAGTTATAGGAGTTTCGATAATACTTGCTTCTGTCAATCCTTGGACGCTGATTCCGACATTTGTCATTATGATACTTTTCTACAGTTACAAATGTTACTATATAAAAACAAGTAGAAGCGTCAAACGTATAGAGGGAATAGGTATGTCTCAGTCGATGGTGAACTGGACAAATTATACACAATTTTTTTCAGCTAGGAGTCCAATATATTCTCATTTGGCAGCATCACTTCAGGGTTTGTCCACAATACGAGCATTCGAAAATCAGCAGATATTAACTGAAGAATTCGACAATCATCAAGATTTGCATACTGCAGCTTATTATTTATTTTTGGCCTGTAACAGAGCATTTGGACTCATGCTCGATCTCAATTGCATCGTTTACGTAGCGATAGTAACAGTATCAACCTTCTTCACAGGTAAATTTATTACTCAAATTTAACGGAAATACTTGCAACGAGTACATGGTGTACATGTACACTTTCAAGTTACTGCGTAACTTTAACTCCTATATTACAAACAATACTTTGCCTGGTAAAGATAGGTTCTGTTCTCGTAGTAGGTACTGTTTGATACTCTGCAGGCATGCCATAGACACATACTCCTTAATTACACCAAAGAGGTGCCTCCTAGAAAGGGGGAATTCGTTTCGTTGCTCTCAGATCGTTACCAACTTTCGTTCACAATTTCGAAGGCAGACCATCTCTCTATGGTGCATGAGAGTTGTTTGTAAATGCGAGAAGCCGGAATTCTGATATATCGATGACATTCACAGATATGCCATGTAAAAACTAGACTGAAATAGAATTAGGTAATACTTGATAGGACTATCTTGGTTTACATTAAGGCAATCACAAGGTTGAAATAAATAAGATCAGAGTGAAGCAAAATGGAAAAAAAAATATTTTTCATCTAATACACTATTACTGTTTATGTTTGATTTTTCATCTTATCTTTAACATTTTTTTGTCTCCATATTGCTTAAATAATAGGCTCATCGATTGGAAGAAATTTCATAGTTTCACTTTGTTAACTGACATCTAATGTTGTAAGTCGTGCGTTATGTTAGTGAAGAGATTGGATGATGTAACGATTGCTGCATTTGAATATGTAATTTCATTCAAGCTGTTATTTATCAATCACAATTTTCAAGCTTCATTCGGCGGGAATATTGGTTTGACAATCACGCAAGCCATGAGTTTGACTGGAAGAATGCAATGGGGCGTCAGACAGTGGAGTGAAACTGAAAATCAAATGACGTCTGTGGAAAGAATCCTAGAATATAGCAATTTTGAACCCGAACTTGAGAAACATAAGAATCCGCCGAAGAATTGGCCAGAAAAAGGAACAATCGAATTCAAAAATGTTTCTATGAGATACGCTCCTGGAGATCCCGTAATCCTGAAAAATCTACACTTCCTCATAAGGTCCGAGGAGAAAATAGGAATCGTCGGAAGAACAGGAGCTGGCAAATCGTCAATAACTTCAGCAATCTTCAGATTGACACCTCTTGAAGGAGAAATACTGATTGATGGATTGAACACTGTCGATATGTCCTTGGAAAGTTTGAGGTCGAAAATATCCATCATTCCTCAAGATCCGTTTCTGTTTTCGGGAACGCTGCGTGCAAATTTGGACCCTTTCGATGAATACGACGACGAGATCCTGTGGGATGCATTAAAAGAAGTTGAACTCAAGAATCTCATAGCAGACTGTCCTTCAGGATTGAATTATCAAATTTCAGAGAGTGGCGGTAACTTCAGTGTAGGCCAAAAACAATTGTTATGCCTTGCTAGGGCAATTGTAAGAAAGAACAAAATATTGATTATGGATGAGGCTACTGCGAATGTTGATCCGACAACTGATGAGCTGATTCAAGTCACGATAAAAACAAATTTCAAACAATGTACGGTTTTGACTATAGCTCATCGTTTGCATACCATTATGGATTCTGATAAGGTGTTAGTCATGGATTGCGGCAAACTTGTGGAATTTGACCATCCACATGTATTGTTGGAAGACAAGAGTGGAGTATTCTACAGTTTAGTGGAAGAAACTGGCAAAGAGATCTCTGGAGATTTGAAGGGTCTAGCGAAACAGGTAAAGATTATTACTTCCTTGTTGTGGTGATAAGTTTTCATTTGAATTCTTAGTGTACGGGCAGAGTATAGGCGAGATTGTGAAATAGATTGCGATGAGTCGTCTTCTCGCTGATTAATAAAATTTTAACCTGTTAGGGTTTAACGAATGAAGTATTTCTGGAATATATTCATGCTTAAGACAAATCTGATTCCTTCTAGGTAAACTGTGATCCCTCTCGCGTTGACGTTGCCCAACTTGTCAAAACGAGTTCCTCTACAGCGAGAAGCCGCCTCGCGATATCGTAAGTCTACTTCTCGCTTTCGAAAACCCCGTTTGATAAGTTGGGTAACGTCAACACGAGAGGTTGTCCTAAAGTCATAGTAAAGGTAGAATGAATACGATTGGCCTAGCGATCCCAGAAAGAAGAGGTTCAACTATACCTGCTGTTCACTAATCGAGAGGAATATAGCAATCTCGCGTGCACCCTGGTCGTAATTCCTTCATATGCGAAAGTTTGAAACCATTTACAAAAAGATTGCTAATTTTTTTTAAGGTCCAATTTCCCAAATCGAACATGTTATTTCTATTCTTCAATGTTTTTCCTTCCTGTAATACTTTGTTTCATATTCGTTAAGTAACATTCTTTTGAGAGAGCAAAAATTTTTATTCTAACAATGTTGTTTTTCTTTTTTTTCAGAGTTATGAGAGGAAAAACATCATAACTGACGACAGTGGAATAAAAGACGAGACTGATGACGCTTAAGCTATAAAGCTGATTGTAAGTTTAAGACGAACTACGATTCTCTGTAACAGTATTTATAAGAATATATTTAAACAAATAGTTGAATATCATTTAAGGAATATGTCTTATTGAATCCCTCAGAAGAATAATAGGTGAATGAATGAGCAATAAAGAAAAGTTTTCCCTCTAAATATGATATATTTTTTTTTATCTTGTTAATCTTGCAGCTTGCAGTACTGAAATGCAAAAGGTTTCGTTGTAAAATGTTTTCTGGAATCTTTGAGGTCACAGTAGTTACCTGAATATCCCAATGTAATTGAAGCCCTATCTTCGAAAATATCTGATTCCCATATTCCGTACCATTTTAGTACTACTAGAACCTATTCCCTCATATTATGAAAATACTCCACTCTCTGCTCTCAGGAAGTCAATCGTCTACATTTTCAGTAGACGAATTGAAATTTGCAAGTGCCACAATTTGGAACTTCTGAAAAGATGCCAGCACCCTTACTGTTAAATTTCGAACTTGTCCAAGCTAGTAGAAATTTGTCACCGAATGGAAGTCGACCATTACAGTTTTGTTCATGTACAACTTTCAGCCCCTACGAACCCTTTAATGGAGAAAATAAAATTTTGAGGGGGTTGAAAGTTGTGCATGAACAAAAGTGTAATGGTCGACTTTCATTCGGTGACAAATTTCATCAGGTACCATCGTCTGAAAGTAAATAAGCAATGACAAAGTGCACATACTGAAAACCTGTTTAAACTAACTAATTTTTCGAAAAAAAAATTTTTCTTGAAAATTTCTGCACGCCTGTAAAGAAGATACAAAGACCTGGCCAAAAACCCACTTTCCCTATTCAAAAAATTTAGAGGGTTGATGGGGATGGGACAGGGTGCAACAAAAATCCTTCGAACATGCATATAAATTTGGTAAAAGTTGAAAAAAATTGACCTGTTTCAAGATTTTGTTGCCAAATATTTTTCTTCTGGGAAAATGAATTTGTTTCATAATTTTTACACGCACTGTTTACATACATATATTTTATTTCAATTGAATTTATCATACAATTAAAACTGCATCTTTGCTTCGATTAATCAATAAGAAGAATAAATTCTTGAAAATTTCTGCACGCCTGTGAAGAAGATACAAACCCTTTCCAAAAAAGTACCACATAACCCACTTTCCTTATTCAAAAAATTTAGAGGGTTGATGGGGATGGCACAGGGTGCAACAAAAATCCTTCAGAAATACATATAAATCTGGAAAAAGTGAAACAAAAATTGACCTGCTTCAGGATTTTGGTGCCAAATATTTTTCTTCTGAGAAAATGAATTTGTTCCATAATTTTGACGCGCACTGTATACAAATAGAAAATATTAATGTATTTATATGAATAACTTCATCTATCATAAGCTTTAACAGTATATCTAGTTTTCGTCAGGCCGGACGGACGGACAGAATTGAATTTGAGTACGGATTCTCCTTCAGGGTGTTCAACCCAATCTCTTAAGACAATTTTCGGCTCGAAATTCGAAAATTATAGACATTGTGATGAAACGATAACGCGCTTTTTCCGGGAACAATCGCGTGAAAATGGTTGACAGTCAAAAGTGCTACACCAAAATGTTGCGATGAGTGACTTTTCACTTTAAAAGTTGGGCAAAATGGAAAGTGAAAAGTTCCGAAGATGTTTGGCGCGAATGCCACTTTCTCTGAGATATCTGGAAAATGTATTTCATTCAGATTATTTTGATTCATTTGTTGATAAATTTATTAATGAATATTAATTATTCACCCACAATGAACTAACACATTTTCTTGTTTCTACCACTTATGATGATTTTTTTCAGAGCTAAATATGGCACTACAAAAATTATTTCGTTTCAACTCAATATAAACTGTCGCTTTCGCATATGAAAGCAGTTTTCAAATTTCAACCTCATTAAACACTTCCATGTAGAATTTTCCGGAATCCGGAATCTTTTGAACTGGGGAAGTTGTGAAAAATTGTAGTATTTCTGCCTTTTCTATCATGATTTAGCCCAACGGCCGACCGTAAACACAATAACTTCGGAAAGAAACTACTTAGAACCTTGATATTTGTAGAGTAGGTTTGGACCTTAATTACGAAGGTCGAATTCGTGAAGGCGTGAGATCCGCCTTATGATTCCGTAGATATACCCATTCCAAATTTTATTCTTCCAATATTTTCAAAAATACAGATTAGATCGAATTGAAATTCAGTACATTATCGGAAGAAACCTAGAAAAGCATCAGCTTTTGCGCGCATGTTCAAAGGATATCACCAGAAGTGAACATGCGCACAAAAGCTGCTGACTTCACGTCAGTGCTTTTCTACTATTGATTTTTTCACTCTGAACCATTTCTAAAGGCTTCAGCACTGGTCTAGATGGCAAAGTTGTCGCATAGTTGTGTCGATACCTGCAACAGACTGACCTCAGTTTTGTTGTTGCGATGTGTTACGTGTGAGTTACGCCTTAGACCGTTTAAAGCTACAAAAACACGTTGCTGTTTTCAATCGAATCTGGGGCCATATTCTTGAATCGGGAACGTGATAAAATGGGCGTGTCGACGCTGTTGTCGAGGAAACGCGGTGCATTCATGATGGAACGATAGAGAACGTTCATACCATCGTATTCAAGAATAGGGACCCTGATATACTTACAATGTAAGCTTTTCCGTGCGCTTTCTATTCACGACCAGCAGAAACGACTTGGTGGACTTTTTTGATAAATTTTGGTATAACCTCCTAATTTATGCATCACTGGGCTCTGCATCACTCGTGCTCGACCACCTTTGAAAACGGCAATCCATTTCTCCAACATTTGTCTGGACGAACATAGTCCGGAAAAGATTTATCAAGCTTACTGAGATGAGTTTAGAACCAACAATCCGAGTACTGGCAGATTTTGACATGCATCATTCGAAAGATGACTGATTCGAGATCTATTTGAAATTTTTTTAGTGGCACCACATGTAAATCATCCTGTGGAGTCATTGAAAGACCTGCTATTTCTGTAAATATTTAGTAACTTCAATATCCAATGGATATAGTATGGAATCAGCACCCTAATTCAGTTTTCATAATTGAACTCCAAACCTGGTGTACAACTATCGAGTCTGTTGTTTCTCTCGGTCGTTATTCTGTAGGAGATTGGTGGTGAGGTCGACTTTTGAAACAATAACCTCTTCACACGCGCTTCAAGAATTTCTTCAGATGAAATTTTCATACGCCCAAAAGCTCCCAACTTAACGTCAGTGATTTTTTTTGCAGAGTTCTCTTCTCTCTCCGAAAGTTCCATTAGATTAGTCCTGTAATTAGACCACCCATTTTTCCAACCAACGAACAAAATAACGTTAATTGAACATATAAAATCTATTTATTCATATCATATTATCACACTACATAAGATCTAACATATCAGAGATACTGAAATCACTAAAAAGGTCGTTTTTGAATGCTTCCATTAACATCTTTCTCTCAGTCGATGAAAATTGTTCAACAATTTGTTCCAAGGAATTTAGGGGAACAAAGTCAAAAATGTCTGATATAATGTTTTCATCTTTTTGTCTTCTCAGTATTTGATCCATTCTCCTTTTTAGGCAACGACCATATATTGGAAAAGATTCGTAGTCGGTTTCCAAAGCACTGATGACATTATTGTTCTTCATGTATTCAGAAATTTTCCTCCTGTCACTGTGGACGATGTCGCAAAATGTGAGGTTGCTTCCTTCTATGGACCTTGCCTTGAGTGCGTTCGCCTGCTCAATACAGTTTGCCATGAATTGTTTGAGGGATTGTTGGCGATCAATACAGGATATAGCCTTCTCGCAAACGTGAGATTCATTTACAATTTTCAGAGCGATATGGCTAATAAGCAGCAATTCTTCAGTGCTCCCACCAATACATTGTTGGTTAAGAGAATAGCTGGTGGCTAAATTATAAGCAGAAGGAAATTCACCTAACACTGAGAGCCTCAAGCTTAAAAGATTTGCGTTTGTTCCATTTTCAATCAAGATATTCAAGTCTGCTCCATTTTCGACAAGGTAATCAACCAAAAACCACCTACGCGAAGAAAACGCAGAATGTAATGGCGGATCTCCTTGATTATTTGTTCTGTTTATGCAGGCCCCTTTATTGAGCAGAAGTTCGGCTACTGCCAAGATATCGGTTTCTTCTCCTCCACCCGAGGCAAGATAGTGCAATGGAGTATTTCCGTCATCAGGCTTAGCCAAATTTGGATCAGCACCAGCTTTAAGTAGAAGATGACAAATATAGTCGAATTTGCCAGGATTCCATCGATTCATTATTGAGACCATCAAAGGTGTGTGCTTAGATGAATTATGAATATTAACCTCAGCACCACTTTCTAATAAACTTTTGATACATCTATAAACGGAAATATCGCTACACTGGGAGTTACATATCGAGAAAAGTGGAGTATTTTTCATCCCGTCTGTAGCGTTAACGTCTGCCCTATGCCTCAATAAAAGATCGATCATTTTTCGATTTCCTTTATTTGCAGCGATGTGTAAAGGTGTGTGTTTTAGGGACTTCGTTCCGCACTCAGTTCTTGCACCCAGTTCCAGCAGTTTCGAAGCTACTTCTTCTAGTCCTCGTTTAACTGACAGATGGAGTGCAGTCAGCTCATTTTCATTCAACGGTGCATTGACATCCGGAACGTAAGGAAGACAAGCAGTTATTACTTCAGCGTCTGAAAATATAAATGAAATTTATTCAGAAATATATGAATAGTTTATTGAAGTATCTTGAAATGATTTTCCATTGAAAAACATCAATGCAAAATATTATGTGGAATCTCTACACAGTGGCGTGTCGTGATGTATGAGGTCGGGAGGGCTCAAGTGGTAAAAATCGACGCCGGCGGCGTAAAATTTTTCACCCAAAGACTTATTTTTAACATATTTGTATCTTTTAAAAAAGAGTAGAATAGCACAGAACATGTTTGTCAGGAGAAGATTTTGATTGGAGTCAAGCTCTGCAGTAAGATTTATTAACTGTTTAAATATTCCTTGATTCTTGGAGCATTCTCTTTTATCGAGACCTCTAAGGGCCAAATAAAAAGTGCTACAAAATTTTAGGAAATTGATGATTTTTGTTACAATGTGTCTATTTTTTTCGACCAAAGGTAGTGCAAGAATCGATGTGGTCACGAGTTTCCTCATTTTTTCTGGAAGACGGTGTAACTCACTGATTCTCTTTCTTGCCCAGTTGAGTTCCATTCTTGAGTCAACTTTATAAAATAACAAATACGGAAAACCAGATTATATTTTTATTTCACACTCACATATCCAGTTATTTTTTTTGTGAGTGTCTATTGAAAAACGTCGCAAACAGATTTGTTTTCAGCTTTTCGTTCACAAGTTTGTGATAACTTTATAACTGGCAAGGGCCGGCCGAGTTCCTTAAATTTTAATTAATCGGCTGATTGCAGCTTATATTCTACCAATCAAAATTTAGTTGCTGACTGAATTCATTTTGAATCTTTTCACACAAAGAAACTACCAAAAAGGTAAACATCAACCTGATAAAATAATAAACACGTAAATAGGCAAAAACACGTTAATCGTCCCAACGAACAACAGTAATCAATCCGACTGCACCTGAACTCGAACTGAGGCCGCAGAAATTCCGCGGCCCTGGTGTACTTATAGTTCGGAGTTGATCGGGGTCATTTGACAGCATTCGCTGTGGTTGTTTATTCATATGAGGGTTCCGGCCAGCCTAGCCTTGAGGTCGCGAATTTCATACATTTTCGATATTCCCACAGTAAATGAAGACGTATTCTGCTGGAGGAGAACTGATGGAGCGTTGGAAATAATTGATGTTTGTGTTTTTTGTTGGAATATTGACTAACGGGTAATTGTGTCGTATGACAACATATTTTTCAGGGAGGGCGCGCGGCCCCGCGACCTTATTGAGCAACCGCCACTGTCCCTACATGACTACATATCTTTCGATACTATTTCGTACCAAAAACACTATTCATTGATGGTGAGATCAGAATTACGTTTTTCAACTGGAATATAATATTGAAAAAACCTAGAAAAGCACTGGCGTGAGGTCAGCAGCTTTCACGCGCTTGTTCCGTTGCCAAAGCAGTCATCTATACAAGTATTGACCCTGCCAAATGCAGATTTTTTTTCATATGGTCTTCACGAAATTCTGCATAAACCTCAAGCTATAATTTTCGATCAAGTACTAGATTGCAATTCGATCCAAAATTTTGAATGGGTATAACTTTCTGAAGAGTAATTGGCGAATTCAACCCATTCAAGCATTCAACCTTCTTATTAATAATTGAACTGAAAACCTACCCTAAAAATATATTCCTTATGTCGATTCTTCCTAATGTTAATGTGTTTACGGCCGGCCTAACTGATAGTGAACAAAATAACTTCCGGAAGAATCTACTCAGTAGCTTGATAATTGAAGAGTAAGTTTGTAGTTTAATTACGTATGCCGAATTGGCGAATTAGTAAAAACTATCGAATGATTCCGCAGATAACCCTTTCAAAATTTCAGTTTCCCGAGATTTCCAAAAACATAGATCGAATCTCCCTTCAATGAAAAATGCCACCTTGAAGTTTCAGCCAAAATGGGCCTACAGAACAATGCGCAAAATAACTCCTCTATTAAAAAAAATACAGGAGGATTCTTTAATTTTTTTTGCTCATTGTTCTGCATTGTTTCTATTTGGCTGAAACTTCAAGGTGGTATTTTTCATTGAAGGGCGATTCGATCGATCTTTATGAAATTTATAAAACACAGATAATTCGATTACACAGTAACCTTTGATATGTAACGTTTTGTAAAAGTACAATTTGGAAAGCAATTTTCAAGAATACATATTTTTCAGATAAATATATATTTTGGTATGAACCGTAAAAAGTACAATTAATATAATGTAATGGCAGCTTTGGTTGAAGTATATGTATAGAACAATGCAATATCTACTATCATCTCCCAAAATGAAAATGGTGGATATAGAACAAATAAAGCTCATTAAGGGATAAGGAACAAACTTATTTTCATGAAATTGAAAATGAATGGGGATAGAGCATAAAAGTTTACTGGAATCTTGTTTTTCGAATGATTAATATTTACGATCTTATGGGATATATAAAAGCTAATTTTATAAGGATTTTCATGTGCTCATCTCGATTTTTATCAAAAATGGAGATAGAACAACTCAGCTGACGCTGTATGCCGAAAATGGTGCATTTTAAGGGTGAGTTAATAGAAACTTTTTTTCAAATTGTTGGATGAGCTATCACATTCTGAAGTCCCTCGCATATATTATGATACACCCTTTATAACTGACTCAAACCATAGAGTGGTTGATTAGAATATGTAGGAATTGACAACGTCTTTCGGAATCATTTCGACCTTGACGACGTTTCATGAGTGCCAACCTCTAGAAATCTAGAAAAGCACAGACGTGAAGTCAGCAACTTTTGCGCGCATGTCCAATTCGTTGTCAATGTTTTCACGTATTGGACCAATCAAACGCACCTTAAAAAGATTTGCCGATCTTCTAATCATATTATCCTCAAGAAGTTCTGTATGAAGCTTCAGCTTCAAGCTGTCATTTGAAAATTACGAACTTTTGGACGAAACGGTAGCACACTGTTCCCAGAACATGCGCGCAAAAACTTAATAGATTCCAAAGCCTACCGACTGACTTAAAGCTGCGTTCAGAATCAATTCGCGGGCGAAGTGCGACTTCGCCGCGCGTGCTAAGCATAAGGGTCTCAACGTCACAGACAACAATGTCTCTGTCAACGTTGTCATTCACAATTGATCTCATGCCGGCACGCAAGTTGAAGTCAGCAAAATTTCATGTATGTTTGCAATTCGACTTCGACCTACAATTCGTGCTGACTATCGCACATGCGCATTCCTTCTGTTTTGGAGGGTTTGATGTGTTTTCTTGAAATTTTGCATGTATTTTGCTTATATTTGCAAAAATTATTAACTACTGAATAAAGAGAAAATGGATGAGGACTATGAAACTCTTTAAATCTTCCTATATTAGATCTTATCTAAGAACATAAACCATAGAATTGTCAAAAATCTCGGATTTCATTGTGAATGGTCAATTTCGTGCCGACTTGCGTGCTGAAATTGCACTTCGCCCGCGAATTGATTCTGAATGCAGCTTTATTGAATAAAGTGAATTGAGTAAACCCATTATTTTGAAGCTGAGGATACCGTCCTGAAACCAGCGCTCTAAGAAGAATTCGATAGTCAAAAAGTTAGTTATCTAATATTATATAATAATATCCGAATAATAACCACCAATTTGTGAGATCATTTTCCATCTTTCTTTCTTCCCATGCGGAATAGCACACCAGGCATTTGTATCGCCGAACAGATTCGATTGCGAGATTTGTCATTCAAATTCAGTAAAGTTCTGTTTACACGGGGACGTTTAAAATGTAATCAATAGACGATACTGGCCCACTGGGAAGAACCTTAATATTATGGTATCTTCTTGACGAGAAACTCTCACCATCTTAATGGGCCTTTAAAGTTGAAGTGACTCATAAACTAATAGCTTATTAGCTACCTATTTCCTCGTACACAATTACATGGAATTGTTTAAAAAAAACCATTAAAATTTCAAAATTAAACTTCATCAAGAATTTATTATTGCGGACTCTTGATTCAATTCAGCAACTTTTCCTATTTTATGTTATATCAATATCAATAATGTTCAATCATTAAAATATAGCGCGCCCACCAATGACGTCACAACATAGAGGACAGAATTGATGACAATGCGCAGCCCTCTTATCTGCGAACCCTGGACGCGTTTCATTTTAGGGTTATATAAAATTAAATGAAAATTATTATTAGAAGGATATTGCAACTTTTGAATAGCGCAAACGTTATGTTAATATGGTTACGCTAAATATTACGTTTTGGTTTTAACGGTCGTTCCTAGAGTGGAGATGACGTATTGCTACACGTTTTTGTTACCCTTGCGTTAGTTATCAGTTTGTTTGGTTTGGTTATGTGAGACGTCAGATTTTTGTGTTACAAACTAACGTTGAAACTCCTAAAGTTCAATCATTTGCATTTCTACATTAGTTTTTTGATTCTGGACAAAATGAAAATGAAATCGGAAACTGTATTTCAGCTGCTGCTACTGCAGAAAAAGTAGAACTAGTTATATTGCACAATATAATTGGCATGGGACAAAGTATTCCTAGTTTCAAACCCCTCATGTTGCTTCCAAAAGTATTTGTTAATTCGTGAAAAAGTAACGAATACCTATATACGAAAAAAATTTGCTGTGGTAGTACTAATAAATCTTAATGTCTAATATCTATTATTCTATTGTGTATAAAAAGTAATATAAAATAGATTTAAACAAATCCGAGCAGGGAGTTGAGTGTAATTAACACCTAAAAACATATCAACAAATAGCTTTTCTATGAAAGTTATCGGAGCCGGAAGGGTCCGAAGCTTAACAAATCCTTCCGATAGCGCAACGTAAATTTGACACTGCAATATCTCTGTATTAATAGAAAAGACCCTTGCGGATTGCGGGATTCAAACTATTTGTTAGGGGAAGTTTGTTGGAAGAATGTTGCCTAATGAACGTTTCAGAGTTCAATCAGACTTCTTCGTCAGAAAATTCTCGAAAATTTTTCTTGCATGACTTTCGTATTTAGAGAACTTATTTCAAATTGACATTTGCTAATGTCCCAACAAGCGAGATTCCCATGACATGAGAATTTTTCAATTATACTTCCGTTTTGAGTTATTTTTGTCAAATATGATCCATTTCGATAGAACAATGGGCGAAATTATTCTTTTCGTTCAGCAATATACTTGAGTATCTGGTTACCTGGTTTAGTCATCAGTATCTTATTTGTATGATCCCAATCTACCACGTGATTTCTAGTGGTCGAACGTACATCATTCGTTATTTCGGATATTGGTATGGCTCTATTCTTTAGGTTGTTTTAGTGTACTCGTTTTCTTATATTTAATTGTCGTGATATTTTCCCACAAATATGGAAAAGTTTGAATTTAGCACTAACCGATATTGTTCGCTAGGTAACAATTTCTCAAGAATTTTCTCTCGACAAATAGTTGGAATCACTCAATTCGTATGAGCTTTTTTTATAAATAATTGTTTTATTCGATTTTAAATAATTCTGCTAGAAATTGGGCGCGAAAATCTTAAAAAAACCTAAAATAATGCAAAATCCTCCCGAAATATGCTTTAATCGATAGAAGCCTAGGATAGTCAGAAAATAGTAAAAAAAATTAATATAGGTTAAAAATAAACAATATTACTTAACAAGCTTGCCAACGTACTTTCGCATTAAACGAAGGCCCCCCACTGGTCTAAAGGTTCAATTATTGTGCTATAGAACTAATCCCAACATCAATTGGTAACTTTCAGCAGATATAACACTTACCTTCATAGCTCATAACTTTGCTGAATACTTCAGGCTCTGTCCTCAGCACATGCTCTGGATTTGTCAAAAGTCTTTTCAAAACGTGAATACGATCTTCACTATTCAAATTCCAAGGATATACGAAACTACCTCCTTCGATTACTCTGCTCAATAGGCCATCCATGTTTAATTCTCAAAATTTGAAAAATGTTCAGTACGCAACAGAAATATTCAGTTTCTCGACTACAAACGGTGCGACCCAAAACAACACTGAGCTGGAACTTTGTGATGGCGTGTGACTGCCTTCCAACGAACAAAGGGCACAAAACAAGAATTCTTCTTCAGGTAGTGCAAGAAAACAGATTCCAATCCCTGGAATGCAAAACTTTATTCTAATGAGCTGCAAACTTATTCAAAATACTTTGTGACGGCACATTCCTATGCAGGTACAAAATCCAGCATAGAATATTTGTATTTTACTTCTTCTTTCGAAACAATGTTCTTCAGATAAAAATAACTAAACTCATACAAAACAAATGAATATTATCTGTGAATCATTTTGTCAAGGGCAGTTTCTAAGAAACCTAATGATCCTACCAGAACAATACATACGATAAACAAAAGGAACTGAGACGTTTCAGAGTACAAATCTCAGTCTTTCACCAGAGAAACGAGAACATTTGCAGAACTATTTTCATTCGACTTTTCGAATTGATATTTTAAAGAAACCACAGCAACACATATTCTCTTGGTTTGAAAGATTTTAAATCTACCTCTTTCCTAAGAGCAAACAATACCTCGAATAAAACGGGGTGACCATTGAAGGCCAGAGTTCGTTTTTTTCCAAAAATTTTTTGGGTGCAAATGGTTGAATTGAATTGTAATAATGCGCAATGTTGCCACTTTTTTATATTCGAGAATTTCGGGAAAATAAAAACTGAAATCCAGTGAAAAATGGAAAAAAAAAATGTTAGCATTGCGCACTCTCGTTGAAAAATTAAGTATATCAAAAAAATTTCAAAAACTAATCACTGAAGCCTGCAGAACGACACCCTGTTTTCCCCTAAATTTCACGCATTTCCAATATTTATCACGGTTATTGGCAACGTTAAATTAGGCAGACAGCGAGAAAGAATATTGAACTTGAGATATTAACAAGGTTCAATGAAACTTGCATGTGGCTATGTTGCCGGGCCGCAACTTACCAACACGTGGGAATGTTTGCCGAATATGGTCCAATTCTACTAATACTCCTTTGTTGGAAGCATTTCTAATAAATCGAAGTCCATATACGCATATTCCTAAACAACAAAGTGCCTGGAATTTTTTTTTTCAGTGCATAAGCCTCATAATTTCAATTCTCAGTACCTATACAATCGATAATTTCCACGACTCTATTGAACCGTTCTATTCTTTTATCTGGCTATTATTCGAAAGAAACAAATGGAATATTTATATTCGTCGGAACTGATAGTGTGTAATTCAATTCAATTGATTTAAATGAAAGAGTTACCATTCTTAAATGGTCTCTCATCAACACATATCAGTTTTGTCACTTGAATTATTAATTCACACCCAACTGAAGACGCATTGTGTTTCAATACATGATACATTAAATTGCTTTTGACAATGATCTCCCGAAAGAACAGTACAAATTCACAATTCAATTAAGTTTTTCCTCCTCATTTCAATTCTCGTTTCTTTGTCTTTATTCCGTTTAGTATGATAGAGGACATCTGTCCATGTTGGAAAATGTTATTTAAATTCGCCCCATGACTCTTGTTTCAGATAAACAGTGTGTTCTCTTGAAAACTTAGATATTTCAAAAAGTTCTGACTCTAGAAATATTCAAATGGTTTCAATTATATTTTGAACGTTTACTGACGTGACAGATTTGATTTAGTGAAAGAAAAATTTTGCCGAAATCCCTGGTCTCTTTAAAGAAATGTAATATTTATCGAAAACTCTAAAATATCGATTCCGCAGTACTAGCAGTAAACACTCCTTTCTCTGAGAGTTTCAATTCCATTTTTCCATTATTTCCATTACTATATTAAGACCAATTGACCTTTTACAACGCGATTATTTTACCATGAATTAGATTGTGATGTTTGTAACGTTTTTGTGTGTATGGGTGAACATAGAAATTCTTCTCAGTTAAGTCTAAATTTTGAATAGAGCGGTTGAGAATGAAAGTTTCAGAAATCAAAGTTGTTTTTGAAACATTTCTTTACGACTGCTCAGCTTGAACTGAAATGAATTCCTAATTGACTCAACCATTGTATATTATCTTTATACAATGGTTGAGGCACCCAAACAATTATTGTCATTTCGGGAGGATGTCATTTCGAACTAGTACAACCAAAATTTTAATCGGAAAGAATTGAATCGAACAATCAATATTACAAACACTTCGGTATGCCAAAATTTCCACTCAGAGAACAACACAAAAGCTCGAAAATGATCTCTCAAAGTAAGCAAAAACGTTGGAATAACCAGCCCATCGCAAAACTACTAGCTTGGAAGGGTTCGAATTTCTATCGCTAGAGGGCGTATCGCTTCTCAGTAGATGGGAATGGAAACATCTCTTGGAATTTGTACTGTTCATTTTCCAAATTTTTATGATCGTTATGAGTTAGTTCAGAACAATAATGAGATATCCAGAACTCTGTGCGCTTCATGATAATATCGAACAGAAAACCCGTTCGAGGTGCTATGTATCCATATATTTGAGATGTAGGTTATTTGAGATGTAGGTGGGATGTTCGTTCGAAAGAACGAACCAGGTTTTATTGAATTTCTTCACAATTTTTACTTTTCCAACTGATGAATTTCAATAAAAATGGTTAACAGTGAAAAGTGCTGCACCATAATTTTGCGATGAATTTCTTTCCACTTTCAAAGAGGAGAAATGGAATGTGAAAAGTTCCGAAGTTATTTGGCGCAAATGTCACCTCTCTTTTATTTTGTTTCAAAGTGTTTTTTTTTCATTTTCACCTCAATGATTACTTCCTTGTAGAATTTCCTACAACATCGAGAAGTTCCAAAAAAATTTATTATAAGAATGTGATACTGAATTGAGCTTCGTCATTCTGTATCTCCGAAATCTTTTGAACTGGGGTAAGTTGTGAAAAATCGTAGTATTTCTGCCTTTTCTATCGCGATTTAGTTGTTTTCTGCAAGTAACAGAATCACTTCATATCAAGTTGATGAAGTCATCAATTCAGTGAAATTAATGAACTGTTGAGCGATAAATGTATTAAGTAATAAGGCGATGGTTGCATAAAAAGATTTATTAAAAATATACTTGATTTAAAACTATCTCTTCAATTCGCAGACTTCATGGATACCTGAAAAATAAAAAGATGTTACTATTTATCCCACTGGAATGAACTGCTGACAAGAGAATATTCATTCTTTATCATCATAATTAGAGAATATTCATTCTTTATCATCATAATTATAATCTTAAGATGCGTATGGACATAAAATAAAACTTCGTATATCGTAACTCCGTCGCGTAACAAGTCTGGACGGCATTGCGTAACAGCGTATCACCGTAACATAGTAACATCGGAGTGTCCCGTAGGTTGTCGGTTTTTGAACATCACATCGAAGAAATGATACACTCTGATCACACTATGAGTATAGAAACTACTAGTTTCTATACTGTGCTCTGATGTTGCACCACTTGTGAGCATGTATGGACGGGTGCGGTACGCAGTCGCGATTTGATTTTCGGTTATTCAATTGAAGACTATTATGGAGTGGACTGAAGAACCTACTATTGAGAGAGAAAGTCAACATTCAAAGCAATGGTACGGTATTTGAAGTGGAAAAGCTGTAGTATACAACTTGGTCTGCCAGCACCGTCTTTCTGCGCGTTTTTTAAAATTTTCTTTAAGTAAGTAATGCATGTATATAAATGCTGTTGCAGCAATCTCCATTGCACACAAGCAAACGACAACTCTTCAGCTGTAAAGATAGAACAGCAGAATGCTACGCGACGATGTATTGATACACTACATTTGTTGACACGCCGTATCTTCTATGCGTAACAAACAATTGTTACGCGACCGCGTTACTATACGAAGTTTTGTTCTATGTCTGTACGCACCTTTATATTTGTATGATATGATATCGGGAAAAAGAGGAAAACTCACGTTTTTGGCGATGTTCCTCAAATTCTTAGAAGAAACATTACCAGTAGCTTCTACGAGATCATGAAGAAGTCCAGATTCTTTTTGCAAAAGATTATGTGGATCATCATAATCGGATATACTTCCGTTACTCATAAGTAGAATTTTATCAGAATCCATTATGGTGTGCAGCCTGTGTGCTATTGTCAAAACAGTACAATCGTTAAATTTCGTTCTTATTGTCTTCTGGATTAGGGAATCTGTCTGAGGGTCAACATTAGCTGTCGCTTCATCGAGCACCAGAATTGTATTCCTTCTAATGAGAGCTCTGGCAAGACAAACAAGTTGTCTTTGCCCAACACTGAAATTCGAACCGCCTTCACTGATCTGGGAATTCAGACCGTTACCTAAGTCAGCTATGGCATCTTTCAACTCCACTTGTTCAAGAGCACTCCACAAAATATCATCTGAATATTCATTAAATGGATCAAGATTCTTCCTCATTGTACCTGAAAATAGTACTGGTTCTTGGGGTATTATCGAAATTTTCGTTCTCATTCTATCGAGAGGCATTCTTGTTATGTCCAATCCATCGATGATTATTCCACCTTCCAATTCATACAATTGGAAGAGTGCTGATATTATCGACGATTTTCCAGCACCGGTTCTACCCACAATTCCAATTTTCTGTTTTGGTTCTACAGTAAAGCACAAATTTTTCAAAACAGGGGGATCTTGAGTGTTGTAACGTAGGAAAATATTCTTGAATTCGATCTTGCCTTCAGCGGGCCAATTTTCAGGGATGTTTTGGTTAGCGAGTCGGATCGGTTCTGAATCTATTTTTGTGTATTCTAATATTCTTTCCACTGAGGTCATTTGATTTTCCAGCTCGCTCCATTGTCTCATACCCCATTGGAGGAAAATCAAAAGACCAACGAATTGGTTGAAAATCAATCCAACATCTCCACCATATATATCTGCAATTTGATGAAAGTTGAATTAAAATCGAATTCAGGTATCGAAATTGTATGATACCAGATTTAACTAGTTCATTCTCACGTATACTCCAATCACTTTTATAAAATCAGTCGATAGGTCATTAAAGTTTGACTCATTTTCCTCTGTATAATTAAAAATGTTAGGTAATGGTAATTTTCTGTCATATAACTACGCGGCGTTGTCTGTTCTACACCAAGGTAGTGGTAATTATCTTCTTATCTCAATCCAACCACTGATAAGAATATGTGAGAATTAACAACGTGCCGGCGAATTATTTTGACCCTGAGCAAAACTTCACTAGTGCCAATCTGGGTCAGTTCTAGTTACAGAATGTCGATATACCTATATTCCAACGCCTACTGACTGACTTCATAAGAGTGAATATATTATACATATAGTCCATTCACTTTTATAAGCTATCCCGGTTGGCCATGACATTCTGACATATTTCACTGTGTATATTTTGGAAATGTTAGGTTATAGTCATTTTCCTATCAGATAACTACATAACGTTGTCTTCTCTATAAAGAGGTCGTAGTAAGTATTTTCCGAAATGTGAATTTACTTTGGGAAAATAATGAATTTGAGAAAATATTATGTGAATTCAATAATTCCAGAGACCTGGCGAATCTTGAAGAATATGGTTGGAAGATTCAGTTATGCAATTTTCTTGTACGGAAATTATGAATCTAGTGTTGATATTTTACCGAAGAATAATGGATAGAGTAGTCCGTTACTATGTGATTGTTCATTCGAAAAAACTAAAAGTCGAATAACCCTGCAGTAAAACTTCTAAAAGAACAGACAACCCTATGGAATTCCCTACTTTTCGAAATTCTCAAAGAATAAGTTTACAGAAGACATTCAAATACCTTGTTGCACAACTTGAAATACCCCAGTATGAAATTGTAGTAGTACAACAAAACCTGTTTCGCAATTTTAGTTTCTAAGTGTAATGATTACATTGAGATTGAGACTATTGAGAATAGAAATTCGCATTGGCAACGTCTCTGACAGTTATTTTGACATTGTCGATATTTCACGATTGCCAACCTGCGTCAGTTCCAAGTAAAAAATCTTTATAGACCTGAATCATGGCCAACCAGGATAGTTTATAAAAGTGAATGAAGTATAGAATTAGATAGTATAGCGTTCGAGATTATTTAGATAAACTCTTTTCAAGTTTTGAAAATATTATATAACTCAGAAGTCCTTACTATTTGAAAAGAAGATCAGGATGAAGGTAGAGATGGTCACGAAGGAGACACAAATAACATCTAACCAATATCCAAAACAACGATTTGAAGCAAGAAATAAAAACCAAGCGCAACTGTGTCTATCCTGGATTGCATCGAATTCTTTCTTTAGGAGATTTTGGGCATTGAAAGCCCTAATAGTTGACAATCCACAAACAGACGTATTTGTGTGGCTGTAAACAGGGGATCTAGCTGAAAGAATCAAAGTTGAAAAAAAAACTTTTGAATGAAATAACTATCACTTACTTATGCTTTCAATACGCTTGATATTTCTACTGGTAACAATATAGAACATTCTACAAATATATAAAATGATTATCAAAAAAATACAAGGAATTAGCAGCCAGACTTCGACAAATACTGATATGACAATCGTTCCAGTGAGAGCAACTATTATCTGGAAGAAATAAAAATTATATAATATAATGATTTCAAAAATGGAAATACGAATGAATTCTGTAAGGTACTCTTCTCTTTATAGATTTCAAAAGGAAATAACGAGATTCAAGATAAAATTTACTTAAGAAAAAATTAGAAATTCTCCAAGCTTGAAGCTAAATTGATCAATAATAAGCCATAATTTCCTTTAATAATTAATCAAACCACAAGCTTTATATTATGAATTTCCATGATGAGATTTTTCAATTTTTGGTATATACAGGGTGTAACAGAGTTGATGTTCAATATTCAAAGGGTTAAGAGGAAAAGATCCTACATTCATCGTATACAGTTTCGCTCGAGCGTAGGGAAGTTTCCAAATAAGAAAAAAGAATTGATATCTGTAGAACCAGGGAAATTGAGGAAAATGTTTTAAGTACATTTTTTGTTGGAAATGATCTCTACTATCACCTCCTTGAATATCGTACATCAACTCTGTGACACCCTATCTATTTTCTTAAGTGAAAATTTCCTGAGAAAACGCAGGATTAAGTTGAGCAAAACTTCATCGAAAGAAAGAGCAGTGAATGATAATCTGCAGAGAGAAGTAGCTTTTATTCATTTTGTAGGAACCTCTTTTCGATTTTTTGGTCTACTAAAAAGCAGACAAATGAAATACCAAATAAATAAAATGAAATCTGCTAATTTTCACTGGTTGAGGATTATTTCAAGGTAGGTACAATTGAACCTATACTTACTGCCACCACGTCATATAATATAAAAGGAATATATTCATCCACAATGCCCATGTCCTTAGAGAATCTATTCAAAATTCGTCCAGAAGGATTGCTGTCGAAGAAATTCATTTTTCCTTGAATCAATTTACCAACCACAGTATTATGTAAATTTATAGATGCTTTTGTGAAAAAAGCTACGAAACTCAGGCAATATATCAAAGAAAACGTTATAGTTCCCAAAGTTATTCCTGAATAAGTGTAGATAATATTTGTTCTTGAGATTCCCGTTGAGTCATTCGAAGTTTTCACGTCCTGTTCCATGTTGACCCTGAAAATTGCAATTAAATAAGTTAGAAATGTGTATCGAATGCAAGAGCAAAAATGCATATTCCACTGGTGACACCAGTTTAGTAGAATTGATGTCAGGAAATGTTTCTTTCCGAAAAAAAATCCAAAGATATTTAAATAAAATCAAAAAGTATTAAAAAAAGTTTTTAAATATCGTTTTTCTGGTGTCAAGTAAGCAGAACTCCCAGAAGAAAAAAGTGGCTAAATTAATTTTGACAAGAACGATTGAAGATTTTAACTTGAAGGAAGAACTTTTTTTCAAATAAACTAGAGCGGCAAAATAATTTTCTTTGCGGCTGACTATCGAAAACGGCTTAGAATATGACCCAAAAGAGTTGATCTGCTGACTTCATAAACTGTCAACAGAGCAGAGTATTAAGATGAGAAATGAGAGTTAGTTACCATGTCCTTACGAAAAAATCTCCTCCATATTCGAAACACCTAGTCATTAGCATAAATACCAGCAAAGCGATGATCACTTTCAAACTTCCTCCAGCTCTGATGAACTTAAAATAGGTAGACACCTTTATATTACCCTCCGTCAACCTCTCTTTGGACATCTCTGGCTGCTCATCAATTTCTTCGATACTCTGAAGTACAGAACCTTGCTTAGAAGTTCTTCTTGAAAGAACCCGTTTCTCCTCATCTTCCTCGGCATGACTTTTGAGAAGTTCTCCAAAATTCAATTTGCAGTTCTGCAACTCCTCGAACGTCCCAGTTTTTTCTATGGTGCCATTATTCATGACAATAATCAGATCTGTGCTTTTTAAATACTGTATTTGGTGCGTCACTAATACTCTTAATTTGTCATGTAAAAAAATCTTAATACAGTCTTGGTAAAGGCTTCTCCCTACATTCGCATCAACTGCGGATAAGGGGTCATCTAAAAGGTAAATGTCTGCTTTCCTGTAAATACACCTTGCTAAGTTTATCCTAGCTCTCTGGCCACCACTTAGACCGGTTCCTCTGTCTCCAACAAGTGTTTTGTCACCATAAGGTAAGAGGAGGAAATCTGATTTCAGACAGCATACCCTTACAACGTCAGTGTATCTTTTTTTATCGTAGGGTTCTCCGAAAAGAATGTTTTCTCGGACGCTACCGTAAAAGAGCCAGGGTTCTTGAGAAGCATATGAAATGATTCCTTCGATTTCTGCAGAACCCTTAGCTATTGGGATTTCCTTGAGAATAACGCTAACTAAACTACTTTTTCCACTTCCAACAGGTCCTATCACAGCCACTAGTTGATTAGAGGTCAAATCAATGTTGATATCACACAAGGTATTATCATCTGCAGTCCAGTTTGCAGAGAGATCTTTTAGTATTATTTTTGTGACAGAAGAATTCTTGGTAGATACAGAATTTCCTTCTTCTATTTTATCAGATGAGCTTATTCCCTCACGTCCATTCATCAATTCATATCCATTTGTGATGTTCTTCACCTCCTTTACTTCATCGAGATTCAAAAATTCGTTTATTCTTTTTAAAGAGATATTCACTTCAGCTATGTTAGAACAAGCAAGGGAGAACATGATGGTTACAGTAGGGCGTATGGTGTTGTAGATTGAGGTAATAAGGAATACTTTTTGGGCGGTTATATAATTTCCTAGAAGTACGTAGCCTAGTAGACTTATGAATATAGCTGTACGGGTGAGGAACATTTCGAATGAGTAAAGCATGCCCATCAAAAATGCATGTACTCGGATTGCAGACATTTCTTTCCTGGAATAGAATAATGGCAAGTGAAAAAAATAATAGCATTATATTCACATCAGAAATGAATAATAATAGGTGGATCATTCGATGGGTCGAGTCACTGTAATCTCATGATAAACGATTATACAGTGCGCGTCAAAATTATGGAACAAATTCATTTTCTCAGGAGAAAAATATTTGGCAACAGAATCCTGAAACAGGTCAATTTTGTTTCACTTTTACCAAATTTTTATGCATTTTTGAAGGATTTTTGTTGCACTCTGTGCCATCCCCACCAACCCTCTAAATTTTTTGAATTGGGAAAGTGGGTCATGTGGTACTTTTTTGGCAAGATCATCTCCTTTACAGGCGTGTAGAAGTTTTCAAGAAAAAATTTTTTTATTGAAAAATTAGTTACTTCGAAGAGGTTTTCAGTATGTGCACTTTTTCATGGCTCATTTACTTTGGGACGATGGTACCTGATGAAATTTGTCACCGAATGAAAGTCGGCCATTACAATTTTGTTCATGCAACTTCAACCCCTACGAACCCTTCGATGGAGAAAAGAAATTTTTGCATGAACAAAAATGTTATGGTCGGCTTTCATTCGGTGTCAAATTTCATCAGGTACCATCGTCTCAAAGTAAATGAGCCATGACAAAATGCACATACTGAAAACCTCTTTGAATTAACTAATTTAAAAAAAAAAATTTTTTTTCTTGACAATTTCTGCATGCCTGTAAAGAAGATACAAAGACCTTGTCAAAAAAGTACCACATGACCTACTTTCCCTATTCAAAAAGTGCAGAGGGTTGATGGGGATGGCCTAGGGTACAACAAAAATCCTTCAAAAATGCATATAAATTTGTTAAAAGTGAAACAAAAATTGACCTGTTTCAGGATTTTGTTGCCAAATATTTTTTTCTGAGAAAATGAATTTGTTCCATAATTTTGACGCGAACTGTATAACCAAGAAAATCATCAACTTGTTGACTTGTCTAATAGTGTGAGATTTAAGCTAAATTTTGAAAACAAGGACATATTATTATTATATATTATTATTAAAACAGTGGTAGTGATGTACAACGTTATTTTAATACCTTCTTCAGTAGGGATAAAGTTAATTAAATAATTTCAGTACCGGTTCGATGGAACTGAAGCAATGAGCCAATCGCTTCATTTTCTGATCCATATTGCATTATTTGGCAACTTCAAGAGAACTTACCCATGATTTTCAATAAGAAAATAGAAGAAATAAATTACCTTCTTGCAAAAGCAATGAGTTTTGCGAAAGGTTTCTCCCAGCAGTACATTTTGATAACTTGCATTCCACTGATAAGTTCATTCATTAGTTTTACCCTTTCGTCAGTTCTTAAAGCTGTTTTGTGCCTCAGTCCGGATGTTCGTTTACCCACATAAACTGGAATGAAAACAAATTTTGCTTTTTTTGCTCATTCCTAATAACGTTGAACATATTAAATTACATTATTTGGGGGACCGCTCAGATAGTTTGTGAACTCTCTCAGTGAAAATGTTCAGAAATATAGTCATTCAGCTGAAATATGGAAATATAGGTTGGGTTTTGTAATATACCTTTATATCTCACGCATTTGATTTTTTTGCGCAGTATAATTTTATATTTGACGATCAATAATGATGCGAAAAGAAAATGAAAATTATCTCGAGTAAAAAAAATTTTCTCAAATTCATTATTTTTCCACATTCATAAAAAACTAGCTGGAGTAATATTTTTGAAGAGATGCATGGACAATTACCAATTAATGAGATTTTTTCAGGAATTTCATCAATGCCGCAAAGCAAAGAAATCCGCCATTTACATTTTGTGTTACACAAAATGTAATAATTATAAAGAAGTAAATACAGTAATATGTTGAATTCCTATCGTTCTTCATTTATGATTGCTCTGTCAAATTTATCAGTATTTTTGTGGCTTAAGGTGATACTGTATCAGTTTTAAGTATTCCAAAACTTTTTACAGGTATAACAAGCATTAGGTACATTCATGGAGTAGTTCCCTTTGAATTGTGTATGCTATGAAAAGATAGTATCGAATGACGGTCTTATCGTGTATAATTTCAGTAGCGAAAAAAATCTAACTAATTTTTCCCGATAGCAGGTTGCCTTGAGATAATATTGAAATATTATTTTGAGCGCTCGTTTCTAGAAACAGTCACACTTTATCATTCTGCCAATATGTCTATACACCCCTAATTTTCACACTCAACCCTCAGTTTCAGGGATCATTATGTCTTACTCATTTGATGTCCTTGGCCATAATTTGAATGCAAGATGTTTTCTTGAATCATGAAACTTAGGTTTTGGAATATTTTCTTTGTTCTATGTCCCTCGTAAATCTACCGCCTTCCCTACAGTTCTTAAATTTAGGTTCACATATTATTTCAAAGCTGCTTTGATGAAAGCGATCAATTAAAAGTCGATTTGGCGTGATTGTCGTTGTCATGTTATCCTTGTTCTTCAAAGAAATCCATTTGTGAAACCATGCATCATTATATTTCTACCATAAAAAAGATTTAATGAAATACTTACTCACTTTGTAATGGCACGAATGAAAGTAAGAAAAACACACCGAAAACTGCCGCTATACCGATTTCGCTGTATAGCATATAGAGCCCAACAACAGTTTGAAGGGGTGCTATCACAATGTAATCTATATTATCCATTCCCTGCTCGAATTTGGTAACATCGTTGGACAGTAAATTCACTATTTGTCCAATGGTTGTTTTGGCCATAGCACTCTTATCAAGCCTTAGTGATTTTCTGTATATCATGGTACTGCAACATATTCTCATCTTCATAGAAACTAACATTTTTATCATCATTGCTGGATGATAAGTTATATTAACTATCAGGTAAGTAGAACAGATGATAGCTGCATAGATGCACGCATCATTCTGGGAAATGGTTACCTGGTTTTTCTCGAAATAGGATACCAATTTTCCTATCGCTACAGGAACTACAGTTCTGGAAAAAGATAATGAATACTTAATATTTCCTATCTGAAATTGATTCAAGATCAAAGGACATTTTCAACTATATATACCGAATAAGAAGCAGATGGTAGAAGTTTGAAGTTTCCACTGAAATATTTGAAAAAGAAAAATCTCAAATCATTATAGGCCGATATTCATGATACTTTCATCAAAATTTTTCATATAATATATCGATCTAAGTATATTATGGGAGACTTTTGAATTATTTTTCTGGGATAGTTAAGGTTTTCGCCCCCCATATCAGAAAAAGAACCATCAAAACTTTAATGAAATTATTTTTGATGTTAAGGGCCCGTGCGGTCAAAAATTGGAAGATGTAACTCATTTCAATGTCACTCATGGACTCTAGGTTAAGTCCACTACAGGAACAAAACATGCCGTAATTTTTGTCTGTAAAAATGATAATATATAAGAATATAAATATGAAAACTGACAGAACAAAGCACTGCTTCGTTGAGATTGTATTGCTCAATATCCTAATTCTCAACTGATTCCAAGATATTTGCCATCAAAGTTTCACTGCATTCATTAGAATGTTCCAATTAATTCATCTCGAAATACCAAATTGGCCGAGATGGCTTTGCTTTTATTCCTCTTACAATAATGCTTCTATCAAATATCTTTACTCGTTATATTATTATTTTTTGACCATTTTATGTGAAGGAAAATGTAACATATTTGTATAAGCCCAGTCTGATTTACTAACCAATTAAGATTACACGTTGTACCTACAGTTGCTGGATTTGCTTTTCGATTCAAATCACCCTGTATATGTCGTCCAACATTTTTATAATTTAAGAACCATTATATAACTCAAATAACTGAAGGTAATGTTTACTATATAAATTCCACAGAAGCACCGCGTGATAGCTTCTGCCTCGCAAGTCAGAAGCACATTCAATCAAGTTTTTTTTTGTCTTTTGTAGTAGTAAAGATATTCTAGAAGTGCAGATGAAAACCTAGTCGTAGGACGATATTTTCGAGTGTCCTTCAGAAAACGAGGGAGCAATAGTGTGAGATCAATAAAATTGAAACATGTACGATTAAAATCAAAAAATTTTCAAATGTGAAATGAAATACTTGTGTTCCCGACGATGATTTTCAACTGAAGAGTGTTGTCGGATTATGTCAAGAATATAATTTTCGCGAACATCAGTCTGCGAACGATAAATTTCTCAAAATGTTAAACTGATTTCACGACTATCACAGTTCAAGGAATCACCCTTATGCTTGTCCCAGAAAAATTTTTTCGCCACTGCTCAACTTTTAATTTTACCTTGAAAGCTTGATATTAGATTTTGATGAATTCAGTCTTTGTTAGGTATATCATTGCTTTCCCGAATTGTACACATTATCATAGTGCGAAAGCTTAGAAATCCAACGTGGAATCATATTATGAGTAGTCTTTGTCCTCACATCTATTTTACCTACTAGTTCAGATAACAATTAGAATCGTGTTAGGTTTACTGTCAGAGCAATGTTATTCATGTTGGTACTTTCAGATTGAACCAATAATCTTTCGTATCTTGGTGATGACACAATTCAAAACAGATTAGTTCCTTTTATGGGGTATGCAAGGATAATTTCATTTCAAGGAAAATCATGCAAATAAATAGCAGTTAATACGGTGAAATGATTATATTGCTTATAAGATAGTCCGTGCAGAATGAGCTTTACAAGGTGTTTGGAAAAAAACGCAAATTTTACACTAAGGTTTTATTTTCCCAGCTTTAATGTGCAAATTCTTCAGCGATATTCATTATACACTTTCATCGTCGCGAGTACCACAAGTGAGAAGTTTGACAGTGGAACAAAACAATTTTTAAGGTTGTCCGGTAATATCGGCTGGTAAATATTATAGAGGGATTCAAAGTTTTTCTGAAGAAAATTCTGAAATGCGAGCAGCCGTATCAAGCCTCTTGCATTTCAGAATATTCATTAAGAAAACTGCGGTATTGGCGAAGAATCTCTCAAACCGATTAATTTCATTTCTTATTTCAATTCCTACCTGGCTGGAAAGATTGATACTTTCCAAAATTGAATCATAGAACTAAAACAGGTGGATCATTGGCTCCTACCTTAGTCTAAGGCTCCTTCATTTAGTATTAGATTCTCTACAATTGATGAGATTTCAAGTTGGTTATTTGCATATATCCTCCAATTTGTTTCATCATATACATGCTCATTATCGTTTATAATCACCCTAATTTCAAAGTCTCAGCACAAAAAATTTTGGATTTCTATTGAAATCAGTAACGGATATTCACATGTTGACTAAGATTGTAATACATAAACCATTCAGTTACACAAGAGTTTTTATTGAGATTTCAAATGAATTTTTTCATGGAATTGGTTATTGTGTTGTGAAAAACCAATGATTTATGAATAATATATAAGTTTTATTTAAAATATAAATGAGCTTCATGAAAACAATTTAACTTAAATCCCGTAATCCACTGTCTGGTACTGGAAAACGATGACTTGAAGGTTCATGCAAATTTTGATAGCGTTAGGCAGAGGCAGTATCCAAATATGTGAGAGTTCAATCTCAGAATTCAAACGCACGCGCCAAAACTTCTGGATTCACGTCAGTGCAAAAAAATATTCAAAATGTTTGGCTACATGTGCCTAATAGTTGATAACTGAATAAAACAATAAAGCAGAATGATATGTTGAACACAATTAATATTCAATTGTTATCAATAATTTTATGACTGTACTTACACTAGAAGAAGTTCATCCAATAGTTTGATAACAGCCCCTAAAAATGATTCCATTGCAAATAGTTTGAAAATAGTCTTGTGCAATGCATATTGTTTCGAATGATTATGTTCTTTATTCCAAGTTTCTTCAGCTCTGTTCCCAAGTTTGTTGCTTCTATGTGAATCATATACTTCGAACAGATCTTCTTCTTCGAAGCCTTTTCTGTAGGTCCGGTAGAAAATTGGAAACATATACCTGTAAAGAAATTGCCTTTTATTGCTTCTTGTAGAGCTTAATCTTAGATTCTTTATATTTCAGACAGTTTGTATACCTGCTATTCATAAATGTTAGTAGGATGGATAAAAGAGAATAGTGTCGAAAAACTATGAATCGCATAATCCTTTATTGAATAGATTTCTAATAGAAGTCCTTGGAAGCATAGGGATCTAAAATTCTAATGATACCATTGCTAGCTGACAAATGTACAATGAGAAAATGCAGGTAGAGAAATATCACGTTTCATTCATAACCCATTCCGTTTATTTTCAAAAGGAAATCAATTGTATGGTCCAAATCATTTCAATTGATCTTATAGCGAGACGGCTACAGTAACCCAACTAACCCGAGTATTAGGAAAATATCACGTCCACAAAAATAAAACTTTGTTTGAGATTGAATTACATACTTTAGAGGTTCGGATATTTTTGATGATTTCAGCTGTTTCGAATCAGCTCCTAGAGCTACCAAATAGGGCTTTAAGTATCAAGAAAGTCGACCGGTTTCAGTTGATATTTGATATTTTTTGACCTCGTGAAAATGGACATTAATGAGGTCAACTTCGAAAGGGTTAATTCTGATTCAAAGAAACGATATCGTTCAGCGGAATATTTATTTATTTGTTTGGAGTGAAATTAAATTGAACATCTGAAATTTATTTTTTCTACGTGTCATTCCATAAATTCTATTTACATTTTGCAATTAATTTTGTTTCGTTCCTATTTCGTGTATTTTATTTTTTAGTGTTTTCCTTTACTTCACTTTACAAAAAGTTTATCGTAAATGGCGTTCGGCTTGTGTTTGCTTCATCTATATTCATTTCACTATATGAAGCCTAGATTAGGCCATGACATCATACATAAAGGATCTTGGAATGGAACCGATTAGAGTTCCGTTACATGAAACGGTTTCATTAGTTCGTATCTCTTGAATGATTTCATCAACGTTCAACAAACAAACAGAAAAATTTGAATTTCATACATTTCGATTAACAATTTTCTTTTCGGAAACTATTCATCAGATCCCGAAAAAATTTTGCATTGACCTTGAACCCTACAATTTACAAGGATTCACAAAGTTTCAGTCTCATCTAATGTTAATTTTTGAAAATATTGGAAAAAAATATGTCAGAATTCCGTGATTTTTTCCCCGGTATTATTTTTTCGCAAAAATGATGATCGAATCATAATGAAACTTAATGACTGTTGAAAAAAGCTGATGCAAAACTGTGTGCAAAATAACGTTATGAAGTTTCATTAGAATAATTCGGAACAAATTTTCACAATTTTTTTAAATATTCTATATTTTTCAAATATTCTATATTATTCTCACGAAATTATGCACGAATCTTCAAAGCTGTCATTTTTCAATAGATCCAAACTGTATTTTTGGAAAAATAAAATTTGGAATTCGGAATTCGAAGTTAGGGTCCAAAACACTTCATATGAATATCGAGTGTTTACGATCAGCCGATCGGGCTTCCAGGAATTCCTGATGGGTTATTCGATTTTTTTTAAATCGTTCAAAAACATTCGAGTATGGTCATCTATAGGAAATTTTGATTTTACCTGCCATTATAGGCTTGATATTGCTACTAAATTCAACTTTGTGAAGTGAAATAAGCATTTTAATCAATAAATTCAATATCAGGAATATCTTATTGTATTATGCAGGGTCGTAAGAGCTCCTCAAAATCTTAAGCATTAACTTATTTTCGATGAAAAAAATTGGTGTGCCGTTCACGTGGGAAATAATATTCGAAAGAAAAATCTATGCATAATCAGATATTAGCTACGACGAATTGATGTTTCATGTACAGAGTGTTTCATTAGACCTGGAATTAGAAATCGAAATTTACTAGTCCTGGCCTGTACTATTTCGTTATGGTCGGTATGGTTCATGTAAGTAGTTTGATGGCCTAAGATGACAATACCTGCCACATTTGAAGGGAGAATTTTGAATGGTTCACGAGTTAAACTATCTGAAGGTTCTCCCTGAATAGCCTTAGCCCATAATTTATTGTTGTGTTCTTGCCCTCCAAGGTACCATCTATTCACCACCAAACGCCGTAGGGTCACTCGTGTACCATCCTGTATATGTTTTGCAGGCAAAGTTTTACATGACCGGAGAAGTTGCGCACCAGGTAGGAATAAAGTATCCAATTTCAACAAGAACGGTGAAGTCTCCATACTACGATTAACTCTTTGATATTCACAATATGAATCAATTCAATATATGCTTGTTTGTACCTACTGCATTCGCTTTTACCCCTCACATAATCTAAAAAAATCTGATTAACTTCTTGGCCTCGATAGGAACAGAAAATGTCAGTGTATAATTAGAGTGGTAACATGAAAATCACAACATATAAACAATCAATATCTCTTATGTTCTAGCTAAAATTTCTCCTACCCAGACGACTGAAATATATATTATTTGGATGACTCTTAATGAGGTGCAAAAATTCCATGAAACTCGAAATGAACACAGCGAATATTGTCGCTTCAATATTGTTAATTTAATTATAGGTCAAAATTTTGAATTGATTTTAAATATTATGAAAATTTTAGTTGAAATATCAGTAGCGTTTCTTGCTAGTTCGAGAAATGAATTTTTTATTCTCGAAATAATTGCAACGGTAGTAACCCATCCCTCAGCTATTCAAAACATTCAATATTTTTTTTGTAATAGGTTAACCCAATGATAGCTAACAGTTCACTTTTGGTTTTCGATTTCCTGGATTTTTCTTTTTTGCAAATGACAATTTTTTTTATGATCGTAACCAGTTGCGCTCCTGTTATGAAAGGTGACTCCAACAAGAAATGAGTTGCGTCCTTATATATTTTCAATAAAATTTTATCAAAATAATTTAGCATCTCTACTTTGGCATTCACAACTCAAAAAAACTGATCCTCGCAAATATTCTTTCTTCCAGAAACTTCTTGACGAAAATTCTTGACACTGGATAGAAAAATCAATCAAAATTTCTTCTTAAATAACGGAGGTAAATAATTTCGTCCCTGTGCAAAAACTCCATGAAACTCTAAAATCTAAATGAACAGTTCCCGTATTGTAATTTTCGAAAAATTCTAAAATTCTATCATCGTCAGTTTTTGAAATTCAGTTGATGAGATAATCGAAAATATCTTAGGCGTTTTTGGGTGGTTTGAGAGATAAAAATAATAGGTCCAGGCAATCAAAACATCTGATTATCTGTCACTGTAGTATTCAAAATAATCAATATATTTTTGTTTGCAAACGAATCTAGTTATAACTGAATTAAACCTAATATTTTACTCACATAAAAGTAACACGCTCGAAAAATGAAGCATTTTTGTAGGGGTTTTCTTTTTTTGGTTGTCGATATCCTGCATTATTCATTTTTAGCGACAGAAAAATTGTCACATAATCGGAACAAGGTGCGCGCCAGATGTAACGGGGGTTTGTACAGAACTATTATCTACATGCCACCAACGCACAAACGTTCTCAGAGAACAACGAACCAAACGAACGAAAACGAACACAGGTTTCGGAAGTGAAATAGGAATAGGAATACAAGATTCTGGTTTTATCGCGCGAGCGCGAAACTACTAATGTGCTGTTTCATCGGATTCTGATGAACTATGACGTATGGCAGTACAGATATTATGTAGTTGCCATATTTCGAAAAAAATCCTTGTGCAAGACATAGAACAAGTAAATTCTCTTTATGGTGTAAGATAGCAATTGTGAGAGTGCGTGCAGCGTGCAGGTTCTGACGCATTATGTGATAAACGCTAAATTATTCGCGCGAACAGTCTATTCGTAGCTGAATAATTTCTACTGCAAGATCAAAACCTAGAAAAGCTCTGACGTGAGGTCAGAAGCATTTACGCGCTTGTTCCGTTGCCAAAGCGGTGATGTATACACTTATTGACATCTCCAAACGCAGATCTTCTTTCCATATGGTCCTCACGAAATTCTGCATAAACCTCAAGCTATAATTTTCGATCAAGCACTATTCGAATCAAAATTTTGAATGGGTATAACTATCTAAGGAATAATTGGCGAATTCAACCCATTTAAGCATTCGACTTTCTTAATTAAACTGAAAACTTTCTATACAAACATATTTCCTATGTAGATTCTTCCTAAAGTTAATGTGTAATGTGTAATGTTAATAAATAACTTAAAAAAGTAACTTCCGGAAGAATTTACTCAGATGCTTGATAATTGTAGAGTTTGGAGTTTAATTACGAAGGTCGAATCGGCGAATATGTAAAAACCATCCAATGATTCCGCATATATTTCCGGGAAAATTTGATTTTTCCGATGTTTCCAAAAATATAGATCAAATCGCCCTTCAATGAAACATGACAACTTGAAGTTGCATGCGGAATCTCGTAAGGAATATATAATAAGCAGATCGCCAAATAGCACCTTTATACTTGAAAACAAAATTAAATTTTTTTTATCAATCTAATTGAACGATCATCAAAAAATTCTGCACAAACTTGCTCATCAACATTTTCAAAATACTATCTGATCGCGTTGATTATTTTTGGGATTTTGAGGAAAAAAGCTCAAAATTTCGAATACCTTCTTCGATTTCAAATTGAAATTGGAAACAATTTCATTGAAATCTGATTGATAGTTCCCGAAAAAACATCGTTTTTCAAGAAAAATTGGGAAAACGTTCGTAGAACTATCTACGAAGTTTCAATGATGAGATCACTATGACTATGATCAGAATGATATAGTAGTAATTTGATAATTTGCAAAAAAACAGTACTATTCGACATAGTACTGGAAAGTTCTCTCCAATCTGTTTCTTCCATTCCATACATACGTTTCATTTCATTCTGTTATTATTTTTTAGTAATAAAAGAGCCAACCAATCTCATTACTTCATTTTCAAAAGTTATACTTCTAATAAACAATATTTCTGCTGCCGGTTCTTCAGGCTTCAAAAGACAAGCTTCAATATTAAATACAGTTACTTTCGCTTTATAGCCTTTATACCGTTGTTTTAATGTAATCATTTGAGATTGAATGGCAATTAATCAGATCCAGTACCACGGAATTGCACTAATTTTTCACTAAAAACTCCAAACAAATATTTAATATACTCTTTAGCTATTGTAAAGAAAGCTGATGTTACATACTTAATATACCAACCAAGTTTCATTTCGATCAGATGAATAATTTTCAAGGTATTCAAAAATCAAAATTTCAAATGTACATAACTCAAAAACCATCTGGCACATTTGGCCCATTAACGAACTACACCTAGATATTCTGGAGCCTAACCTAACCTGAGAATTTTAAGACGCTAGGTCCTTTCTCTCGAAAGTTAGAGCGCACACAGACGGCCGGCCGGACGGCTCGCATTCCATTGATTTTGCGTTTAATATGTCCACCGAGCTTGGCCAATGTCGTGAGCTTGTTTGCGTACACCAATTACTTGAGATAGCCCTACAGGAAAAACCGAATAACAGAAGCGTGGGGAGAAGTTGACGGGACCATTTCTCGAAATGATTTGGTCACCAAACACTGTCTCCGACAATTCGATTGTTTCGCCCGCTGTGTGGCAGGTGGTACTATCGCTGGAATCACATATCCTCAATGTCCTTAATCCTCTTCCAACATGTGCCTATACCTATCTCTATATTGACTGTAATATGGCTGCCATTATCACTAACAAATAAATATGGACCTACAACAGAACCAACAGGAAGTCTACACCAAATGGTTAGTAGATGTAATGATTTCTCAGGTGGATTTTCAGTGGACCTGTGGAGCATATTCTACTTATCTACAAAGCTATTAGGCCAACACTGAGTTTTTCACTGAATATGGTTTTTCGATTAGGTGAATTCGGGATATACTTCAATCTCTTCCGCAGGCATCAATTTGAGAGAAGTCCGACGCTTTGAATGGTTCAGAGGCATCAATTCTTGAATTTGCTGAAAATTGTATATGGGTGAAGATTGAGATCATTTCGCGAAATTGGCCTCAATGATGTTTGGAAGAGGCATTTTTGTGAATGGCGCGGAATCGGCTGGTTTAGATTGTTGCGGACAGACTCTCGTACTGCCTCGAACATTTGAACCATTTCTGGCACTTCCTCATCTAATTAGAAAAGATACATTACTTAGATGAAATTTGGATTCAAATTCAAGAACTAATCTACAAATTCTTGTTGAATAAGAACAATTTTGACGATCAAAAATTGGTTGTAGCGATCTTGCAGTTAAAACTCATTATTTCGATAGAAAGTGTTGAATATTTTCAAACGTTGCTTGCTTGACTTAGCCATGTCTGAATATCATAGAGTAATGAACAAAATAATACTAAATTCAAACGAATCAATGGTGTGGGGCGCCTTCAAATTGACTGAACAAAATGGTACGTTTCAACTGGAAAACCCTCAGTATACTAAATAACAGAGGAAATGCAAGAAAAAATCAACAAAACTAAATAATCAACGAAATAAAAAAACAGATCCAATAAACTCATAGTTGAGTTGAGTATATTTCCGAAATTCAGAATTGCCATCAATAATCGATTTTCAGAAGAAACATTCGAAGGTTATGGAACATTTTTGTCCTCGGTAACTTGAATGGGATATGACACATAATTTTAGGTCCCTGGATCAATTTCCTCAAACGTCATTCAAACTTCGAGACTATTCAGTATTTTTTCATTCGTTACTGATACCTACCCGTTGAAACCGTCAAATGAATTAAATATTTCGTGTTCAAACCAAATTTCACTGAACACACAGATAAGCCTCAAATATTGAACACTGAAAGTTTATCTTTTGTACTCATTATAAATATCGTCTGGTCGTTGATTGACCATAATAATTGCATAGGTGACCGTGTGCGATAGGTGTGATAAAGGTGGGCCACTTGTATAGGACTTTTTTAAATGAGCAATTATGATAACTACCATTTACATATTACAAAAAAGCAGCTTCATTTGAATGCCTACACAGAAGGCGATTCAGTTTCCAAAGTTTAGGTGATCGAGAGTTATTGTGTTTACGATCGTCCCCTCACACTATCATTAACACAGTAACTTCCGAAAGAAACACCTTAGAAACTCTTGCATTCTGCAATTCTGTTTTTTTTATAATTTTGTTGTTAGCTTCATGTATTAACACTCTAAGTTGCTCTATATGCTACCATGTGAATGCTTTTTTGGACTGTTTGTATCTAGATTTAAATCTAGATTGCTGACTAAATAAATAAATTTCGAGTGCCAATAAGAGTATGAGAAAGTATAAGAAAGCTAGATGAATGAAACTAAGTGTGTTTCGAGAGTGTGCTCAATTCTTCTTATCCTGATACTTTGACTTTCTTGTGTTATCCTGTCCGAAGTTATTAGGGTTCGAGAATACGACAAAACGCTTCGAAATAGGTGGAATCGGTTGGATAGTTTCGGAGTTAGGCTCATTTGAAATTTTGAGGTTAATTCCTCGATATTCTCATGAAGTATTGACTCGATCCAATTGAAACTTCGTAGAAAGTTTGTTGATCTAATAGTTTGAATTTGAATTTGAACGAGCGCGTAAAAGCTCGTGACCTCACGTCAGTGCTTTTCTAGATTCTTTTATTTTCTCATTTGCCCCACAAAATGTTCATCGGTACTACATGTACCATATTTCAATAAAATACATGGTGTTCCTCAATATTCTAATATTTAAGGGGCCCATTGTTGAGACCATTTTAGGAAAAAAAATTTCAAATGAAAGTATATCATAAATTCACTAACTTAGATAACAGGTTGGTAAAGTTTCCAGAAAAATATGTTTTATAACCACAATAATGCTATTGTAGACAGATTGCTGAACTTTGGTAGTATGGTACATATTTTAACTACATCAATATACATTTTCTGGTGCACAAACAATTTATTTATTTTTATCTTTGAATATTTTTGGTGACTAAAACGGTACGACACTGCTTTTCCTCAACCTAAAAATTATTTTCGAAATTCGTACCTATTCATGTCTGAATATATTTGATTTCATGGTTTTATTCTGTTCGGCGCATGCTTTTCGCTCAAAAACATTATATATGTTGTGACCATACTATTCAATGGTCACAACCTGACAATTTCAATAATTAGACATTGAAAACGGTGAAACGGTTTTTCGATTTTTTAAGCGGAAACCATGTGCCGGACTAAATAAAATCTAGACCCAAATGTGTACAGGAAGTTGAAGACCAATTTTTGAATTAGGAGAAAACAGTGTCTCACCTTTTTTTTCAAGAAATATGTGAATCCCATATAGACGCCACTGAAGAAAATAATAAAGGGTTTTTCAACAAGAACTTTGTTTTTCAAAACAAAATAAAACAAAGAATTTAGTGGAAAATGAATAAAATTTTTATTGTATTACAAAGAGGAAAGTTCGGCAATTATAAATGAAAAATGATATCTGACAAATGTCCACCACGACCACGTTGACAGACGTTGATTCTTTCATCAAAATTTTTAATCACTTTTTGGCAAGATGGAGGGTCTATTTCGTCAATGATATCACGGATTTTGAGTTTTAAGGCTGCAATCGATTCGATTGGCTCCGTATAAACTCTGTCTTTAACATAGCCCCACAAAAAATAATCCAGTGGTGTTAAATCACACGATCTGGCCGGCCACTTAACAGCTGAATTTCGCGAAATTATGTGATCGGGAAATTTGGTTTGCAATAAATTGATCGTTTCATTGGCTGTGTGACATGTGGCACCGTCTTGTTGAAACCACATTTCAGTGACATCCATGTCATCAATAATAGGCCAAAATTCAGTTGTTAACATCTCGCGATAGCGTGATCCATTGACTGTTACCGCATTTCCAGCCTCATCTTCGAAAAAAAACGGCCCAATCACACCTCCAGACCACATAGCACACCACACAGTGACACGTTCAGCATGCAAAGGCTTCTCAATAATTGCTTTATGATTTTCAGAACCCCAAATGCGGCAATTTTGCTTGTTGACGTACCCTGACAAATGAAAATGTGCTTCGTCTGAAAAAATGATTTTTTGAGAAAAACCAGCAGGTTGTTCCTGAATGAACTGAGCGAATCTACGGCGATTTGCATGGTCGGTCAGCTTCAATTCCTGCACCAGTTGAATCTTGTAAGGCTTAAAAGCCAAATCCTTTCGCAAAATTCGCCATGTTGTGCTTTTGGATAACCCCAATTGTTGAGAACGTCGTGAAATTGATAACTTTCGATCTTCTTCAACACTGTGGCTCACGGCAGCGATGTTTTCTGTTGAACGACCCGGTCGAACACGTGTTGGTGTTGGCACATTTTGTACCGAGCCTGTCGACTCAAATTTCGCGACCAAATTCTTGATAGCGGTCTCAGAAGGACGTTTATGTTGTCCGAAAATATCACGAATTTTACGAAATGTAACTTTAACAGAACGACCATTTTCATAGTGGATTTGAATTATTTTAATGAGATTTTCGAGCGAAATTGAATTCATTGTAACAATTGCCAAAGCATATACTGCGAATACGTCAAAAAACTAAATGTCCAAACTGTCATGTGGTGCCAGTGTTACCACATTGAAAAACAAAGTTTTTGTTGAAAAACCCTGTATAATTGATTGTGCATCGGAAAATTTATTTTGACGATGCAGTTAAAACGTGTACCATATTTTATAGATCTATCTGCAACCTGCAATAGCATCATTGTGGTAATAAAATAATTTTTTGCTGGAAACCTTACCACCATATACCTCAATAATTAGCACGTTCACGACATATCTTCATATTGAGTTCTTTTTCGCAACGGTAACCCCTTTAATATAAGCATATCATAAAGGAACACCTTGTGTAATTCGCAGACGTTATCGAATCAAATATTTATTTCTTAAATGATATCGGGTTCGTGTATCAAATGCACGATATAAGCTTGATGCTTCAAAAACGATCGAGACAATCGCGTGGGCAGACTTGGAAGGAGAATGGAAAATTTCCGATCAATATCTTTCTCATCAGAAGGCATGGCAACATCGCAGACAAAGCAAAACGAATCTAGGAAAGTTCAGACGAAGTGGCGCCAAACGCAAAATTATTCACGTAAGATTATTTTGCTGCCAATATTTCAAGGTGAAGATCAGCCTCAGAATGGTTTGGGATGAATAATAATAGAGTACCTAGCAGTTTTTTATTGAATTGAAATAATACTTTCGAAATTTCGAGGTACAAAATGAATCCATGATATTTTGGCCTGAAAAATGTGGGAAAATGAATTGATTGAATGATACTTTCGGAACAGCTTGCATTTATCCTGGAATGTTTTGGGCAACAGAGTGCTATCATTCTATCCAAATGTCTGCAATTTATGAATTTTTTCACATTATGTTTGTCGTAAACTATTTATCATATTTGTTTCCGAGGTTTTTTCGCGCTTGTTCTGGGAACAGCGCGTTATCATTTTGTCATGATGTCTGTAATTTTCGAATTTTTAGCCGAAATTGGTCTCAAACGACTAGGTTGGACTCACTGATGAAGAATCCGTGGTCACAGCTGATTCTGTCCGGCCGGCCCTCCGTGTGTACGATTACTTCCGAAAGAAAGGACCTAGAGTCTTGAAATTCTCAGGTTAGGTTTCGATCCAAAATATCTCGGTCAAGTTCGTTAATGGGCCAAATCTGCTGAATGGTTTTCGTGTTACAGCCATTTGAAATTTTGATTTTTCAATAACTCGAAAAATATTCATCTGATCGAAATCAGACTTGGTTGGTAGATGTACAGTATTGATTTTTCGGAAATTTTAATTCAAATTTCACTGAAATCTCCAAACTGCCAATTCATAACCGAGTACTTTATTTCAGCCCAATCAGATTTCCTTCTTTTCCTGAGGAACAAATGAGTAGAAAAATTCAGGAAATTCATTTTAGAAATTCATATATTTCAAAAAGTATATCTCCGATTCCGTTGAAATTTTACTCTAATATAATCGACAGCGAAAACTCGAAGACTCGGTTTCAGTCTGAACAGATATGTATTCTTTGAATTTTCCGAAAGATAAGATATAAAGGATATTCCTTCGTATCGTCCATTCACGACATCTACTGGTGAATAGTCGAAGCATTTACTGGATCGTACAGTCACATTAAGCGGGATAGCGGCGTGGGTTTACACTCCACATATGCTTCATGAAGTGATTCCTAGGAGCAGTTTATCGGAATCGTCACCACTGAACAACATTATTTCAAATTTCAGCTTGATCGGATATACCCTGATGAAATTTCTAATTTTTGAAGTTGAAGATGGAAGTGAATTTGCTGAAAAAAAATTATTGGTGATTTCTAGAAAACTACCGATTGAATAGTTCTAAAGCTTTTTAAGGCTGTTTCTAATTATGATAATCACATTCTGACTAATACTCCTTTGTTGGAAGCATTTTCAAGAATTCGAAGTCCACATAAGCATGTTCCCAAGCAACAAAATTCATGGAAAATTTTTTTCAATGCGAAAGCACTCTAATTTCTTTTCTCAGTTCATTTGATAATTTTCACGACTCTATTGTATCGTTTTATTCCTTATCTGTCCATTATTCGAAAGAAACCAATGGAATATTTATATTCGTCGGAACTGAGAGTAAGTAATTCAATTCAATTGATTTGAATGAAACAGTTACCATTCTTAAATGATCTCTCATCAACACATATAAATTTTGTCACTTGAATTATCAATTCACACTCAGTTGTGGACGCATTGTGTTTTAATAGAAGATACATAAATTGCTTTGGACATTGATCTGTCGAAAGAAGAGTAAAAATTTCACGAATGAATCCAGTATTTCCTACTATTCCAATTCTCTATTTTTTGTCTTCATTCCGTTATCATAGAGAATATATTATGTCTGAGTTGGAAAATGATATTTTAAATCGCACCACGACTTTTATTTCAGATATACAGGGTGTTCTCTTGAAAATTTTGGACATTTCAAACGATTCTAACTTTAGAAATATTCAACCGGTTTCAGTGATATTTTGAACTTTTAGTGACATTACAGATTTGAGTTAATGAGCAAAAATCTTCGAAATTTCAGGTGTGTACTAGGAAATTCAATGTTTTTCAAAAACTCTAAACATCGGTACTGCATTAATAGAAGTTATTTATTTATTTGTTTCAACAATTGATATCCAGTGTTGTTGTTTCTCTGAACAGGAAGTTCTTGAACTTCTGCAACCATTACCTGGAAAAAAGGACTGTAGACCTGACAAGGTCGGCATTATTAGTTAAAAGGCACTGATCAATTTTGTCTGGTAAATATCCAAATCGCTCCAAATCTAGCTTTATCACTCCAGTATTAAAATCAGGCGAAGTTATGTAATGAATTATTAGCCAGTGACAAACAGCTCTTATATACCAAAAATTCTCGATACGATCACCAAGAATAAGATAACACCCATTCTCTGAAGAATTTTCGTTAATTAACAACAAGGATTTATCAACAAATCTTTTACGTTATATAGATATTATTATATTGAGGAATTTATTTGGGTGTCTTGGCAAAGGGCATTTAATTATTTAACCATTGGTCAAAACATCTATATTTCGATCCTTGTTGGGACCTTCATCAGGATGCTAAAAAAGTTTTTACAATTTCAGAAAAATAGAAGAACAACAGGTATCAAAAAACTCAGCACTACACAACAACAAACTACTTACAATAGACTAGTTAATAAAAGATCGAAAGTAGCCAACAGAGAAACATCCCTCTACGTCGAGGACAGATATTTTCGAAAGCAAAAAATGATTGCGAAGTTATTTAAAATTTTCTACATAAACAATTCTAAAGTGGAAACATCATAAACTCAATCAAAACAATAACAAATATGCTTTTGTACGTCAGTATGTTGATGATCTTTTGCTGACCTGTCCACCGAATAAATGTCAGGAACTTTTGGATGTTTTCAATTCATATGACCGAAACATCCAGTTCACCATCGAGATAGAAAAGGACCGGTGTATTCCCTTTCTTGACACTAGGGTGGTAAGAGCAGATGACAATATCATCAAATTAGATTGGTATCGAAAACCTACTAGCTCAGGAAGGCACATCAACTTTGCTTCCAATCATGAGTGGCACATGAAGCTAAATGTCATCCGTAATTTAAAAAAGAGAGTGATGGAGATCGCACACCCTGACATGCTGCATGGCTCGCTGAGAAGTCTTCTGGATATGCTGTTGGATAATGGATACCCTCGCAGATTATTGAATAGGATGATCTTTGCCACCCCAACACCAACTTCCGCTTCAACAGTCGTCAATAATGACGAGATCTCACAACAGCCCCGTTCGACTGAGAGAGTCAAGTTTGCCTGTATACCATCTATTCCAGGCCTCACTAATAAACTAAGTCACATTTTTAGTGTGATTGAAAACCTTAAGTTGGCTAAATACAGTGTCGATACCAACCGCCCCCTTTTCTCCAGACTGAAGTTCGGAACGCCAACTCTCTCTTCCTCAGACTGCGTTTACCTACTTCCATGTCAGAATTGTTCTGGGGTTTACGTTGGGCAGACGTCACAAATCTTGAAGCGTCGCATAGCCATTCACAAAAGCGATGTGAGACTCCACCCGGAAAGGTGTGCATTGGCTGCTCATGCGTCCAGCACTGGACACATTTTTGACTTCGAACACCCAAGGGTGCTGGCCTCGAATGGGAATTATCACAAAAGAACTTTTCTGGAGATGTGTTTCATTAATGAGAATAAGGCATGCGTCAATAAAAAGTCAGACATAAGGGGTCTCAGCAATATCTATAACTATTTGCTGATTCTGGATGGTGGCTCTGGCTCCAATAATCGTGGGAGTGACTGAAATATGCGCCTTTGGTATGGATTGATGTTTCCGGTTACAACTATGTTGTGTCAGCCTGACTATTTTTCAACATGACTTTCTGTGGTTCCTTTCGTGTTTCTGTGGTTACAACTGTCATTATAATTGTCGTATCATATTTGTTATTGTTTTGATTGAGTTTATGATGTTTCCACTTTAGAATTGTTTATGTAGAAAATTTTAAATAACTTCGCAATCATTTTTTGCTTTCGAAAATATCTGTCCTCGACGTAGAGGGATGTTTCTCTGTTGGCTACTTTCGATCTTTTATTAACTAGTCTATTGTAAGTAGTTTGTTGTTGTGTAGTACTGAGTTTTTTGATACCTGTTGTTCTTCTATTTTTCTGAAATTGTAAAAACTTTTTTAGCATCCTGATGAAGCTCCCAACAAGGATCGAAATATAGATGTTTTGACCAATGGTTAAATAATTAAATGCCCTTTGCCAAGACACCCAAATAAATTCCTCAATATTGAATTTTTCGGCAGATATTATTATATCTGCAATGAAAGACAAATTAAAGATTTATGCGAATTATACTGACTTCTCAAAGGCCTTTGATAGGGTACCTCACTGGCTACTGATCACTCTCAAGGCTCTGGGCATTGGATCACAACTGCTGGATTGGATTTCTGATGGTCTGAAACGAGGAGTACAATACGTTCCAATTTTGGACGTTTGCTCTGGGGGAATTGATGTTAGTTCGGGAGTCCCACAGGATTCACCGATATCACTGCTTTTATTTTTATGTAATCACATCAAAGCTGTCATAATCTACTGTTTTTCTACTATTCGCGGATTATCTAAAGTTCTTTCGTGTTATCAGATCCTTGGAGGATTGTCTGTTATTACAGAGGGATCTGGACAATATTGTTGAATGGTCTTCAAAAAATGATATGGAACTCAATGTTGATGAATGTCAGACTATGAGATTTTATAGAAACAACTCACCTGTATTTTTCGATTATTCGATAAACGGATCCAGTTTAAAAGCGGTTAATGTAATGGGAGATCACGGAATCCTGTTGGACGTTAGTCTGAACTTTATCGACCACAAAGAAAATGTGCCTGGTAGTGCCCTTAGAATGCAGAAGTAAGAGTAAAAACTTCTTCCTCTGAGATAGGATCCATTAATTTTATTATTGCCATTACCATTGTCATTGTATTAAACAATGTCATTGTAAAAAGACCAATTGACTTTATACAACGCCATTATTTTACCATGAATTTGACATTGGACATAAGCTTTCCAATGGAAATGGTAATGTGGTTACGTACTTCCCTTGGAATACATACTTATACAGGGTGACTCGTGAGTGACCTTTCATACGCCAATGGCTGATGGAGGACATCGAGGCGAGTCAAGATCCGCCTCAAAAACATTTTTTGTTCATTGGTTTCGAAGATACAGGCTGGTTTGTATGTTTGGTATAAAACTTTAATAAGTGATATTTCTGAAACGCTTGAAGTTATTTTATGGAATTTGCTAGTAATATTCCTTTGTAATATTTCATTCTGGATGAATTCAAATCCAGGGCCGAGCTGGAAAAATTGTGATCTCATGTTATTTGTTGAAAAACTTCGTTTTCTGACCACTTTTCCGAAAAACTATAATTTGATTCGAACAGCCAGAAAAAAATGTTACAATAATCGCTCTGCAACTTAGACGGCACACCTAAACTGCATCAACAAAAAAATCGAAAAAAAAAAATTTGTAGGAAGGTTTTTTTCATTTTCTACCGGACATTATTCACGAATTAGTATTGGTCAACTGAATTTACTAAAATGCATTTTTTGATTGACACAAAGATCTTGAAAGCAACTAGTAACACTTATTGAAAATTGTATAACAGTAAATACATAACTTGAAAGAAAATATTAGCTACTCAGAGTGGCACGACAAGGGCCTTAATGTGAAAATTGCGAAGGACCGAAAATTTAGATGTGGAGAAATGATTCTTGCCTACCTTGTAAAAGGTAAATCCTTGAGATGTCCTTGGCTGATCTTCGCCTTCGAACTGGTGGTAGACGGAACACACAATCTCGCACAACGAAAGAATTGTATTGTCCTTGAAATTAGAGTCAACTTGAAAAATGTTTATATTATAGAAATTCGTGGTTTTTATACACTAAGAAAGAGCGAGTGGAAAATCTGTATATGTCCATATGCAAATGAACAAGCATTGAGACTGTTTTCGTTCTTGCGTATCTGGCATTCATCAAATCTCCAGCATATGTTTTCACGCGGTACATTCGAATTAAATGATATTCCCTGAATTAGGTCAACTATGAACCAGCATGAATTTACGAATAATAAACGAAAAATAAGAAAGAAAATGAGTTAACTGGTTGCAGTAACATAACCGCCCACCTAAAATAGAATATTTTACACAAGAAAAAAAAAGTTGAACGGAAAAAAAAAATCTACTGGAGTGGTAAAGGGCATAACTTAACCACCGGTCTCTGCAGTATACCTTGAATTGTACGGACACTAGCTACTCGAGCTATTTTATCAGCACCATGGTGCAGCTTTTCGATGCGTCCTAAACGCCAGCGTAACGGAGGAAGCTGATCATCTTTGATAAGTACGAGTGTACCTATTGAGAGACAATCAGTGGTTTTATCGAACCACTTCTTACTTTGTTGTAACGTATTCAAATATTCGAGATGCCATCGTTTCCAAAAATCTTGGTGGATACGCGTCAAAAGCTGCCAACGTGAAAGTTTACCTATACAAAGATGTGATAAGTCCGGTTCAGGTAACGCAGTGAGTGGTGCTAAGGTGAGAAAATGTCCCGGTGTTAACGCCGAAATATCGTTCGGGTCATTATTAAGTGGACAGAGCGGACGCGAGTTGAGAAGAGCTTCTATTTGCGTAAGTACAGTGTAAAATTCCTCATAGGTTAGAATTTGATCACCTATGATTCGAAGCAAATGCGATTTAACGGATTTTATTCCGGATTCCCACAGACCTCCAAAATGTGGACTAGAAGGGGGATTAAAGCTCCATTCTATATGTTCTTCAATCACCGCATTTTGCATATAGCTTGAGAGCACTCGATATGCTCCTTTGAAGTTCGTTCCGCCGTCACTAAATATATGATTGCATCGTCCTCGTCGAGCAATGAATCGACGCAATGCAGCAAGAAAGGCGTCAGACGTGAGATCTGAGACGAGTTCTAAATGTAATGCCTTTGTTGTAAAACATACAAAGAGGCATATGTACGACTTACATGATCTAGAACCGCGAGTTCGAGACATAGTCGTGAGAAATGGCCCACCATAATCTACACCTACACATTGAAAGGGCTTGAGCTGATTCACCCTCAAAGGGGGCAAATTACCCATTAAAGGTTGAGGAGCCTTTGGTTTAACTCTGAAGCAGGTATGACAACGAGAAATAACCTTATTTATCGCTCTTCGAGCGGACAATATCCATACCTGTTGAGTAAGAAGAAATTGTAGAGTCTGGGCTCCTGGATGATGGTAAACTCTATGGAAATGTTCAATTATGAGTTCAGTGAGTCGATGAGAAGACGGAAGTAGAGATGGGTGCTTATGATCATACGAAAGACCAGAAAATGAAAGTCTGCCGCCCACCCTCAGAATACCATCCTCACCAATAAACAGATTCAACTTACGAAGTTCAAACCCACCACATTTCAACAATGATATCAACTCGTCCACCAAAACTTCGGCCTGTTCCAGATCATCACAGCCCGTGACAATATCGTCCACGTAAATATCTCTGAGTAGGATTCTAGATGCATTTGGAAAAGAAGCTCCTTCGTCCTCAGCTAGTTGAGACAAAGTCCTAAGAGCAAGAAAGGGAGCAGGTGCAACTCCGTATGTAACGGTGTTTAATCGATATGCACAGACAGGCTCTGATGGAGAAAACCTCCAAAGAACTCTTTGGTAATCACGATGCGAGGCCTGAATTAAGATTTGACGATACATCTGTTTTATATCGGCAGTGAAAACGAAAGTATGGATACGAAAATTCAACAGAATAACGAAAATGTCCTTCTGTAATTTAGGACCAATCAAGAGAGCATCATTCAAGGACAATTTTCCTGGAAGGTGAGCTGATGCGTCGAAGACTACTCGCAACTTGGTCGACGCACTATCAGGTTTGATGACACAATGGTGAGGGATATAGAATTTATTCTCAGTTTCGACATCTGTGACCACCGACGACATATGATTGCTACTCAAATAATCTCTCATAAAATGACAGTACTCCTGGTACACTTCTGGAGTTTTAATAAGTCTACGTTCGAGCGACAGAAAACGACGCAGAGCTAGAGAATACGTATCACCAAAAGATAAGCATTTGTTACTTTCAAATGGCAATGCAACCGTGTATCGTCCCGAAGCATCTCTCGAATGACATTCAACAAAGAGCCGTTCACAACGCTGATCCTCTGGTGAAGAGGATGTTGTTGTTGGCACCTCTTCAAGTTCCCAGAACTTCTTTAATGTGGTATCAATAGATGAATCACATAAAGACAAATGAAATGAATTCATCGAGCGACTAGGGGAATGAATTTGTCCCATGAAAACCCAACCGAAAACAGTTTCTAGGGCTGTAGGTTCCGAACCGTTGCCTTGGATTCGACCGTCTTTAAGTATGAGTGGGAAAATATCTGCACCAAGAAGGATATCAATGGAATGTGGAGTAGAAAATTCAGGATCTGCTAATCTTTTGTTGGAGATGCATTTCCAATTGGAAAATTGGACGAAAGAGGTCGGCATTTGCGTACAAATTTTTGGAATAACGACAGCGTCAAAAGTAAAAGATGGGTTGACCTGACCTGTAGGGCGAATAGAGCAGACAGTACTACCAGAAGCAGTAGATGAACTTTCTCCTATGTCAGTAATTGAAAGAGCATTCTTTGAAATTCCCAATCCTAACATTTTTACACAAGATTCGGATATGATGTTTATTTGAGAACCGGCGTCTAATAAAACACGAACTTTCTGAAAGTTACCCCAAGCGTCTTGAATGTCCACTTGAGCAGTTGCCAATAAAACTGTGTAGTTAGCAGGCGAAACATTTACTGAGTTTGAATGCGAAAAATAAGAGATTTGACTTTGAGATTGACATGATTCATTCTGAGGTACATCGTCGGATGAACTGCGCATGTGTAATAAAGAATGGTGTTTTTTATTACATGTACGGCATGTTGACTTCGAGGAACAGGTATTTAATTGATGCCCAGAATGAAGGCAGTTGATGCACCAATTCTTATCTTTGACAATTTTGAAACGATCCGAGGCAGTTTTTCCTAAGAACGAAGGACAGCTGTAAATATTATGAGATGACTTGCAATAATTACAACTTATGCCTTTTTTTTCTGTATTATTTTTCGATTGAACTAAAAGAACAGAATTTCGTTTACTTTGAGTATTATTAACTTTTGTAGTTCGAGAATCAGAAAATTGTTGAGATTTTGAAGGAAGAGAAAGAGCAACTGATTCTAGAGCTATACATTGATTAGTCAAGAACGTTTGCAAATTAATAAACGAAGGAATGTCTGTTGAGCATTCCTGTAATTCAAATCGTTTAATGGTGGCTGTGTCTAATCTCTGAATGAGCAAATGAAATAAAACAAAGTCCCACTGATCAGTAGGCAAACCCAAGTTCTTCAACACAGCTAAATTTTCCGAAAATACCTCCAGAATCCGTCTAAGTCCGGACGCTGACTCATTTTGAAGTTTTGAAACATTATAAATTTCATTCCAACAGGTATTAGCTAAGAGCCGTCTATTCTGATATCTATCAGTTAGAGTTTGAAACGCATTTCCATAATTTTGAGCTGTCAAAGGAAACCCTTTGAGCAAATTCAGAGCTTGAGAAGAAAGTGAACTCAATAGATACTGAAATTTTTCTATTTGACTCAAATTAGAATTCTCATGAACTAAACTTTTGAATAAGTCATAAAACGTTGGCCATTCCCTATAATTACCATCAAAAATAGGTAAAGCGATTTTGGGAAGTTTTACGTTTGGCGATTTTGATGTATGAGTAGACTCAGGTTTAACGACAGGAAACAAATTTACGTAGATTGTTTTGACAGTGAAATAATTATCGGTGAACGCAGCTCTAATTGATTTTTCTGAGTTGTAATCTGGTTCATCTGAATTCGCTAAAAGCACTATTATAGCATTATGTATAGTTTGAAATTCACTGTAAATTTCCTCTAGATTTTCGTATCTTAAACGAAATCGTACGTGAAGACTTTCGTCTGTTACCGCAGCCTGAGCTAGAAACAATATTTCCTCGATGTCATCAATAAGAATTTGACGACGAGCTTTATTCTGTTTCACTTTAGAATTCATTGTGAATGAAATGAGTTGTTCTACGATTCAAAGTATACTGCAGTTATAATGTTATTTCGAAAGTTTATTTTGAAAAGTTTTCGAAATGAACGAATAAATAGAAATAATACCAAAGGCAAAATGTTGACACTATGAATGGATAAGTATTCAAACAGGAACAACACCTGACCGAAAAGTCGAGAATAGAGAAAAGAGAAAAGAATCGAAAGTTTACGAAAAGTCAGGTATTGTTATTGTTCGAAAATGAGAGGTTATCTACTGAAAACAGTCTATGGTTAAGAATACGCTGAATGTCAACACACTGCGATTATCAGTTTCTTTTTTTTATGAGCAGAACAATATGGAAGTGAAATGAATTAAATTCAGAGTTGCCTAATTAAAAGAATTTAGAAATAAGGTTCTAATATCAGCTCGATTGGACTGATATGGTTCAAATCCGGCTCGAAGGACCAATATGGCACGACAAGGGCCTTAATGTGAAAATTGCGAAGGACCGAAAATTTAGATGTGGAGAAATGATTCTTGCCTACCTTGTAAAAGGTAAATCCTTGAGATGTCCTTGGCTGATCTTCGCCTTCGAACTGGTGGTAGACGGAACACACAATCTCGCACAACGAAAGAATTGTATTGTTCTTGAAATTAGAGTCAACTTGAAAAATGTTTATATTATAGAAATTCGTGGTTTTTATACACTAAGAAAGAGCGAGTGGAAAATCTGTATATGTCCATATGCAAATGAACAAGCATTGAGACTGTTTTCGTTCTTGCGTATCTGGCATTCATCAAATCTCCAGCATATGTTTTCACGCGGTACATTCGAATTAAATGATATTCCCTGAATTAGGTCAACTATGAACCAGCATGAATTTACGAATAATAAACGAAAAATAAGAAAGAAAATGAGTTAACTGGTTGCAGTAACACAGAGTAAATATTCAAAGTGCCCTCCTCCGACTTCGATGCATTTCCTGCTGCGCATCAAAAGTTCGGTTCGAGATGCTTTCTATCTTGTCGATAAAAATGCGGGAATGTCCCATCCTGCTGTGAAATGAAGTTCTTCATCAAATAACAGGAGATCACAATTTTAAAGCCTGGCCCTGGATTTGAATTTACCCAGAATGGTATATATTCACAAGTTCTGATAGAGGAATATTACTAGCGAATTTAAACACTATAACTTGAAGCGTTTCAGAAATATGGCTCGTCAAAGTTTTATAACAAACATTCGAAAAACCCTGTATCTTCGTATCGAGGAACAGAAAACATTTTTTCCTGGATTTGGCTCGCCTTGAAGGCTTATATCCAACATTGACGAATGTCGGGTCGAAAATGAAAACTTCTTCACAAATTTTTCTTGTTGGAACAGTTTAGGTCTGCCATCCAACTTGAAGAGCGATTATTGCAGCATTTTTCCTTGAATTTTCGAATTCAATATTAGTTTTCGAAAATGCGGTCAGAAAATAAACTGTTTCAATAAATAAAAGTAGATCGCAATTTTTCCAGCCGGTCCTGGATTTGAATTAATCCAGAATTGCATATTGACAAGTTCTAACAGAGGAATATTACTAGCATATTTTTTATTTTTTCCCTAAAAAATGTGGAAAAATAAATGATATTGATTGAAAGATATTTTGAGAAGAACTGGCATTTTTTCTGAAGCTTTTCTTAATTTTTTTCCTCTCGATGTATGAACCACAAGTGATGAAAATGGAAAATTCTTAATTCACAATAAAAGTCAAGTTCGAAATGTGAACCTGATGAAATCATAGCGTGGTGAAACAATTGTTGATATACATTGAACTATGGAATTTTTTAATTCAGAATGAAATTCCATCGGGTGAAGTTTGAATCAATCAAAACAAACTCTACTTATTTACATCATATCACACTACACAAGCCCCAACGTATCATAGATACAGAAATCACTGAAACAATCCTTTTTAAATGCTTCCATCAAAATCTTTCTTTCAGTGGATGAAAATTGATCCATAATTTCATCCAAAGAGGACCGAGGAGCAAAGTCACATATTTCTCATAGAATGTCGAAGGTGCACTCTTCTTCCTCTTGTCTGCTTAGCATTTAATCCAATCTTCTTTTCAAGGAACGCCCGTATATCTGAAATGATATATGGTCAGCGTTCAACGCACGAACGAGATTATTGTTCTTCCTGTATTTGGAAATTGTCGTCCTGTCACAGTGCACGATTTCGCAAAATGTGAGGTTGGTTCCTTCTATGGTCCTGGCCTTTAGCGCATTCACCTCCTCAATACAAGTTTCCATGAAGTTTTTGAGGGATACTTGGCGCTCTATGCATTCCATAGCTCTTTCACAAACGTGAGAACCATTAACAATTTTCAAAGCGAAGTGGCATATCAGTTGCAATTCTTCAGTGCTCCTAGAACTGCATTTTAGTTTTAGGGCAGAGCTGGTGGCTGAATTATAAGCCGTAGGCATAATGTACCCAGTACTCAACATTGAGGATTTGATATATATGAGCATTTGTAAGTTTCCATTTAAGTCCACTCCATTTTCAATAAGAAAATTCAAGTCCCCTACATTTTCAACAAGAAAATTCAAGTCCGCTCCATTTTCGACAAGGAAATCAACCAAAAACCATCTACGCCTCGCAAATGCATAATATAATGGCGTCTCACCTTCATGATTCGCTCTGTTTATACAGGCCCCTTCATTAGGCAGAATTTCGGCTGCTGCCAAAATTTCGGACTCTTCTCTTTGACTCAAGGCAAGATAGTGCAATGCAGTATCCCCGTACCAAGGGTCAGTAAATTGGGATCGGCACCAGCTTTGAACAGGAGATGAAAAATATATTCGAGTTTGTAATTACTGCATCCACGCATTAATGAGTCTGTCAAAGGTGTAAGACAAAACAAATTATGAATATTAATCTCAGAACCACTTTCTAATAAGATTTTGGTACATTTATAATTTTGACTTCCAAACGATCCAAGTAGCGCAAAAAGTGGATTATTTTCCAGCCAGTCTCTTGTGTTGACGCTCGCGCCATTCCTCAGCAAAAGTTCGATCATTTTTGGATTCCCCTTATCTGCAGCGATGTGCTCCGCTCCGCTCTCAGTTCTTGCACCCAGTTCCAGCAGTTTCGAAGGTACTTCTTCTAGTCCTCGTTCAGCTGACAAATTCAGTGCAGTCATTTCTTCTCGATTCAACAGTGCATTTACATTCGAAACGTAAGGAAGGCAAACATTTATGACTTCAGCTTCTGAAAAATAATGAGGAATTTGTGTAAGAATTGTGTAGATTTTTCTTTGAAATACATCAATACAAGATATTTTGAGCATTCCATACAATATATCTCGATACTGTATTGTACAAAAACAGTTTTCAGTATGGCGAAATTAAAATTATGTATATAAACTGGTGTATAATATTAAAAATGAAAAATTTGAAAGATAAATCAATTACGGGGTGTTTCAGAATGTTATTCTAATTCTCCTCGAGGGGGTGATTTCAAGAAGAAAACTTCGAATAAACCTTCGTCCTGAATTCTTTAACGTTTGAGGTACAGGGTGCTACTTCTGAGGAAATATCCTGCTTATATAATATCTTTCTGATAATTTCTATGTAATTTAGAACAAGCCATCAAAAACCAGTTTTAATGTAGAAGTCATTTTGAGTTTCAACCTTCACTATCAGTGAGAGATGTAGACAATATAATTTTGGAAAAATATTATGTAGCCAATGCTTTTCCCTATGGCAGTTTATATGTAATGTATATATTTTTGGGGATACTTGTGTCTGTTCTAATTCTTTTTTGATGTGAAAAATAAGTTTTTTCAATTTCGATAGGTAGAGGAATCTTGCTCTCATAGATTTATTTAGGAAGTATACACGGGAACAGTTAAGGAAATAGAATCCATTACAGTATTATGGGAGGTCGTAGCAAAGGAATTATCCTCAGTATTAAAAGTTAAAATGTAACAGCTTACAAGTTTTCTCGGCATATACAACAATCCCAATCCGATCCAACTCGACGTCGAAAAAGTCAGGTTAACCATTTAAATCGTTGACAGACCGATAGCGACTCTACGCTTGTACGAACTACATACCCAATTCTGAAGCAGTTTGGACTGTAACGTCCAAACTCCTTTCACAGTTCTAGAACAGTTTGGAATGAACCAAAACAAAAAATCGCATGCTTGAACCGTTTCGAACAGTTCTCAACACCAATACAAAGCTCTCAAGCGTTTGGACTCAGAATGGAAAAGTTGTTGTGAATAGGTACAGTCAATTCAGTCTTTGCAATCCAATATTCGGATTTTTTGACAGAAAACAAACTCTGGTTTATCTTCTTATTTTTTTCCGATTTTTTTCCCGACTTGCTTCATCGTAACATATTTGTTCAAAAAGCTTTCAAATTGAATATTAGTTATTTAATTAACCGCTCTGCCCAGACAGTATAATGAAAATCACATCTTAGTTCTTAATTCATACCAGATTTTTCTGATCTAATAGTTGTTCATCTCGACACAATCCACAATTTAATGTCCTCATTCCTCTTCTTATTCGCAAATGTTGAAAATCTAGCAATTTTCAGAGGAAATATAGGTAAATAAATAAGTACAAAAGATTAAAACAATCATATATTTCACAAACAACAAAATAACATCAATAGTGTACAAATTTCACTAAATACAAAAATGTGCCGAAATTTTTGTTGCGAATCTTTCAAATATATGATGTAGGTATCTGTTTCAGAATTATTTTCGGTCTTCTAATATTCTGCATTAGCTATACTGGATTCATAATTCTGTGAAAGAGAAAAGGGTAGTATTCATTTTGATTTACCTGAATATACACAATTTTCCAGATAATAGCGATAGAATATTGCATTATCATTCCCCTGTGTAGAGGAAAAATGGTGCGAGATCGATAAAAAGACTTTTACATCAGCTATAGTAACAAATTTTATTGAGCCATGTCTATTGCATCATATGAAAAATTGTTTAGTCGTTCATTCGAAAATGGGCATTGAATAAAACAGAAAAACTAAGTATTTTAATTGATTGTTTGTTACATATTCGACTATGAAGTTTCAAATTATTTTACTATTCATTTCGATTTAATCCGCGACACTGCTTTGAACATGTTCATTTCAATGAGTCTGGCCAAATAAAAAAATTAAACAACAAAGTACCATTCGTTCATTTAAATCAAAACTTTCAACGATCTCATTGAATTGTTAAGCTGATCGTCTATTAGCTCGATAGCGAAGCGCGGCACGCCGCTGCGCGTTATGGAAATGAGGTCCGTCCACTATAGAGCGGTCGGCCAGTTCGGCGCTCAGTTCTCCGTTGACTGTCAATGTATTTACTAGAGATGGGTTCGTCTATTCACTACCTGTGATTTTGGCTCTGTGACTTGCCTGTCACAGTGAGTCCCAGCTCCGGAGAAATCACAGAATACGAATCCTATCACAGCACATCTCTAGTATTTACGTGTCAAACCCACAGAAAGCCTAACGAATCAAGCCGAATGATATCGAGAATTGCCGATGTCGCATGATTCCGGTATTGGATTCCGTTCGACTCCGACCGCGTAGTGCAACCATTGTATAAAGAGAGATTTTATACAATGGTGCAACCGACCTAATGGAAGGACCTAGCTCATTTTGGTTCAAACTTTCAGCACAGCGCTTACGCTGTAGATGGACTTCCACTTTATTCTATTTTCCGAAAAACCTGTAGAATCTTTGATTCTATTCTGATATTCATGGAGATCTTTAAAATGATACCAGGACGGTAATTCAAAACATTTGTCAATCTCACCTCTCTAGCTATATTTTCCAATTGTTTACTCGTCGTCTCACCAGTTGCTTGTACTAGACCATATAACAATCCTTCCTTCTTTTCCAGAAGCACATGTGGATGATCAAATTCCTCCACTTTACCTGATCTCATGACCAAAATTTTATCTGAATCCATAACAGTATTGAGCCTATGAGCTACAGTTAAAACTGTACAATCAGCAAACTTGTTTCTGATAGTCTTTTGAATGAGTGAATCTGTGTATGGATCAACATTAGCTGTTGCTTCATCTAAAACTAATATTTTATTGTGTCGGATCAAAGCCCTGGCCAAACAGACAAGCTGTCTTTCCCCGACACTGAAATTCGATCCGCTATCTGAAACCAGGGAATTTAGACCTTGGGTCATTTCATCAATGGTTTCTTTCAGTTCCACTTGTTCGAGAGCATTCCAGAGTACCTGAAAGTAAGTAATGTTTAAATTAGGAATTGCTATTTTATTGGAGTTTTCAATTCACTATTCCAACCGCTTATTATCTGAAATAATAACGATATAAAAACTATGGTGAACCAACATTTTATCAAAATTATATTAAAATTGATTTCGTTCCGATATTATATTGCGCGCATGCTCTAAAGAACAGCGGGCTATCGTTCTGCCTATATGTCTGTTGATTTCCTGACAATGATCCTAAACGACTAGATTGTAATCACTGATGAACAATTCGATGTCAAAATCTATTCTGGCCGTCCGTTGCCACGATAACTTGCGAACGAGAAGAGCTAGCGACTTGAAACTTTCAGTGAAGGCTGAGTATCAGATGCGCCGGTTAAGTTCGTTAATGGGCCAAATCGGCAGAACAATATCTCAGGAACTACTTTTGCGATCGAATTGATAATTAGTTGTAGAAAACTAACGCGCGGGGGTTATCGTTAGAATATTAAAATTTTTTGAGGGACTATTCATCGGATTTCGATGAGTTTCTGCTCTGACCTTAAAGTCCATATTTTTCAACAGCGTACCGAATAAAAGATTGATCTGACTTCAATTCCCGAAGATAATAGGGAAAGGAATAAATCAGATTACGTGTTTTTTGCGCGCATGTTGTAGGGAAACAGAGTGCTATCGTTTGTCCAAATGTGTGCAATTTTCGAATTTTCAACCGAAAATGGTCTTGAACGACTAGGTTGGACTCACTGATGATGAATTCATTGTCCAAATCGATTCTGTCCCGGCCGGCCGGCAGTGAACACTATAGAATGGAGTAAGCTAGCGACTTTCAGGGTAGGTCGCGCATTGGAATGCTGCGGTTGAGTTCGTTAATGGGACAAATCGGCCCCACAATTTTTCACAAAATTATGCTGAGGTCAAATTGTGAAAACATTTTCTTTAGAAATTTTTTTTTCGGAAACTGTTCATTGAATCCGGAAAAAGCTTCTGCTATACCTTAAACATCATATTTTACAGCAGTATACCAAATTTCATCTTGATACGACTATAATTCCTGGATATATTGGAAAAAATATGTGAAATTTCGTGTTTTTTTATAGCAAAATCGTAGTTTTTTCCGGAATAATGAAAAAAAAACTCGGAATTGGAATTGCTAATGAGAAGCTTTGTGCAGACTTACATGATGATCGTGTCAACTCGAAAAAAAAAGTTCAAATGCCTTTTTTCAAATATTCAATATTTTGTGATCATCTGACTATATTATTCTCATGAACCTTCCAACTGTCATTTTTCGATAAAGTACTGGATTTCAATTCGATTTGAACTGTATTTGCGAAATATTGGAAAAAAAAAATTTTTAATGGCTGCTGACTTCACGTCATTGCTTTTCTAAGTTTTCTCCCCGATATCGTTGATATTACTCAAATAACTCAATAAATACTGATGCAAATTCTTGGAGCAAAATTTCGTGATTATAAGTCATGTGTAATTAGAATAATTCCATAAAGAAGATTTATCGTACATAAAAAATATCTGTTTTGAAAATATTGGACATTTTTTTTATTCAATTTTTTTCGAAAAAAAATTTTGTTTTCAGGAAAAATTCATCATAGTTGAAAGAAATTCTGATCATACGTTGAGATCCATATTAAGTTTGATGAGATTGTAATTCTTTCCGACTTCGAAAAAAAATATGTCAAATTTCGAGGTTCTTGCGCGCATGTTCTAGGGGAACAGCGTGCTATCGTTTTGTCCAAATGTCTGTAATTTTGGATGATTGAGCCGGAAATGGTCTCAATCGACTAGGTTGTGACTCACTGATGACGAATCCGGTGTCAAAATCGATTCTGTCCGGCCGGCTGGCCGTCCGTCCAGCCGTAGACACGGTAACTGTCGACAAAAGCAAGCTAGCAACTTCAAACTTTTAGGATAGGTTGCGCATCAAAATGCAGCGGTTAAGTTCGTTAATGGGCCAAATCGGTCGAGAAGTTTCGGAGTTATAGGCACTTGAAGTTATTTATTTTTTATTTCCGAAACTACTCGAGCGATTGGATTCAAACTTGGCAGTTAGGTGAAGTATAACGACGCGCAACTTTTGGCCAAATTTCGTCAGGATCATGTTGTCAGTAAATTAAAAAAAAATTTTTTCGAAATTTTTAATTTTTTTCCAAAAAATTTTTTTTTCGGAAACCATTCATCATATCCAAAAAAAAATACCACTCACACTTTGAGCTTTATATTTCACAGCAGTGTTCCGAATTTCAGTTCCATACGATCATAAGTTTTGGAGATATCGGGAAAAAATATGTCAAATTTCGAGGTTTTCTCCTCGATATCGTTGATTTTTTCGGTATAACTCGAGAAATTCTGATTCAGTCCTGATGAAACTTCACAGCTACTTTTGAGATGCTGAAAGACAACTTTTTGCGAAATTTCGTGATAATCGTGTCATCAGTACAATTTGAAAAAAAAATTCTATGATTTTCTTATCATATCATCCTCATAAAATTCTGTAAGAAACTTCGAACTGTTATTTTTCGATGAAGTACTGGATTTCAATTCGATCTGATCCGTATTTTTGGAAATATTGGAAAAATAAAATTTTGATTGGGTATATCTACGGAATCATTGGCTGGATTTTACCCATTCACGAATTCGGCATTCGTAATTAAGGTCCAAACCTTCTCTACAAATATCGAGTTCCTAAGTTGTTTCTCTCGGAAGTTATTGTGTTTACGCAGTCGGCCGTTAGGCTGACCGGAAGAAACGACTTAGAAACTCGATATTTGTAGAGTAGGTTTGGGGCTTAATTACGAAGGTCAAATTCGTGAATGGGTAAAATCCGCCCAATGATTCCGTAGATATACCCATTCAAAATTTTATTTTTCCAATATTTCCAAAAATACAGATTTGATCGAATTGAAATCCAGTAATTTATCAGTGAAAATTTTCAAAAAGCACTACCGTAAAGGCAGCAGCTTTTGCGTGCATGTTCAAATTCTTTGCTGAAGCGGTCATCTACATTGAACATGCGCGCAAAAGTTGCTGCCTTCACGGCAGTGCTTTTTGAAATTTTTTTTTATATCATTGTGTTTTCTGGAATAACTCGAAGAAACCGATTCAATCATAATGAAACTTTGCAGGTAGGTTCAAATGTATACAAGTTCGTGCAAAATTTTGTGATGATCGTGAAATCAGAAACATCCTCGAAAACAAAATTTTCTTCAAATAGGTATTCGGCGATCTTCTGATCATATTATCCTCATGAAATTCTGTCTGAATCTTGAAGCTGTAATTTTTCGATGAAGTTCTGGATTCTCAATCGATCTAATCTATATTTTTGGAAATTTTGGGGAAAAAAAATTGAATATGTATATCTCTGCGGAATCATAGGGTGGATGGATAAAATTCTCCAATGATTCCGTAGATATATCCATTAAAAATTTAAAAAAATTTCAATCTCCAATTCGAGCATGCAAATTCTCCTATTCTCCAAAATAATTGTGTCAAGAAAACAAGAAATATATTACTTCATCAAAATCGTTAGGAGCTCCTACCATATATACAGGGTGACTCTCATCAAAGAAAACACTTTCTCATCAAAGAAAACACTTTTTTCATTTGCCGTTTTTCCAGGTTTTGCTCAGGTAAAAAGTTACAAGCATTTAAACATTTCTCAATGTGCTAATACACTCCTGCGCTCTGTTTGCAAGTTCGCCACAGATACCTCTTACGGTGATTTCTTCTGGAGAATAACTAATCCAAGGTTAGAAATTCAAAGAAACAAGATTGAGAAAACAAATTTACTCACTAAATTCTTATGATTTGGTGCTTTTTGCGATATTATCACAAGGAAAACATTTCACTACACTGAACTTGAAACACTGATCTCCAACTTGATGTTCATGCACTATCCAATTTTATTCTACTATATGATTATACACCATATTCCATCCTCGTCCATTCTCATATTGAAAACTCCATAATTATACGGTTTTTCACGAAATTTATAAATGAATTTTATGAAATCAATCAATTAACCTAAAAATATTGTTCAGACTTATAATAACATATTATTCTATGTCTATGGTATAGTCTGTGGTATGATCACGAACTAGCATATACCTAAATTAGTTCTATGCGGAATGGATAAATATTTATGTGTATTCTTTGGTCTGGATAAACGTGAACCCAGCTTAATTTAGTTCCTCTACAAGAGCATGGGCGGATCCATAAATATAAGGTAATTTTTCGAATTTTTATCCGATTTTATAATATTCAACGTTGAATATCTGCAAAACGGTGTATTTTAGGAGAAATTATAAGGAATTATCAAGTATTTTAAAATGATTGAAGATTCCTATAATGACATAAGATAAACTTTATCTGCATTCTTCATGCTAATTTCGTATAGTTTTATGAATCGACGAGTCTATAACTCGGAAACTGAAGTAGGATGAAAGTGATTACTGTGGAATATGTGTAATAGTTATAGAAAACTTCACACCAATGTTCATCTCATTCGGAGTTACCATATCAAAGCCACAAAAGAGAAACTGATTTTTTTTTGGAAATTTAAACAGCCTGCTTCTTTTTGCTGGAGGTGAATCAGGAAAAATGATAAATGAAAAGAGGGTTTCATTTGATGAGAGGAATCTATGGTTAAAATTAATGTACAACTCAAAGACTCACCCTGTATAAAGGAACTTAAAATGTATCTCACCCGAGATCTCACCTTTTTTAAAAAGAAACTTTAAAATAAGTATCTAAGTTCCTTTCTTTGAAGAGTATCTAGATACCCTAAGTAACTTCGGATACTCTATCAAACAGTAACTTACCTAGTATCTAGATACTTTTTCAAAGTATCTTTGACAACTCAGATCGTAAACTATTCTTTTATCGATAATTGTATGATTATTATCATCAAATTGAATTAAACGGGGCAACGGCTCAGTGGAGAAAGAGGACCTCAAACTGAATGAGGATTTAGGGTTTAAATGCCTCATGAGGATATTGGTTTGAGAGATACAGGGTGATTTATGAAAAAATGCTGAAATTATGAACTCCCATATCTTCGTAAATCTGGTAAATTTTTTACTCACAGGCTTGTAACTAAACTCTTTTTTCATCAGTTCAAAAAAAATTCAAAAAACATTGCAGGCCCGTCTTCGAAAATTTCGATTTACGTGTCAGTAAAAAATATCAATCAGTATGTGATTCAGTGTTTTCGTTCTATCGATAATATAATTTCTTTTTGTGGATATAAAAATTTTGTAATATTCTGTTTTCAACTTATGATGAAAACCATACAAAACTTGTGCCATTCGAACAAAACATATCTTTAGTCAGTTTTTTTCTTTCTTTTCAAATATTTTTATCTCATATACCGACTGATGTTTTTCACCTGTCTTGTAAATTAAAGTTTTTATTACGGGCCTGCAATTTTTCGCTTTTTTGAGCTCATTAAAAATGCGAATAATAACAAGCCAGTCAAATATCAGCGAGAAATTCGTCATATTAACGAGGGTATGGGAGCATTCTTTCATAAATTATGTATACCGAAACCAACAACCTTATGGGACAATTAAACTCCCAATCCTCATTCTGTTTGAGGTCCTCTATCTCCACTGAGCCGTTGTTCATTATGCAACCAGTCACCCTGAAGAAGGATTTTCGTTTTACCTCATCGCTGTATTCTTCAAATGGATCGAGATTTTTCCTCATTGTACCAGAAAACAGCACAGGTTCTTGAGGAATAATCGAAATTTTATTTCTCACTTCTTCTAGTGGTAATTTGGTAGTATCGATACCATCGATCAAAATGCTACCTTCTAAAGGATAAAGTTGAAACAAGGAAGTTATAATAGAAGATTTTCCTGCGCCTGTTCTTCCGACAATTCCTATTTTCTCCTTAGGTTGAACAGTAAAGCATATGTCTTTGAGAACGTAAGGATCAGTTGCATTGTATCTCAAATTAACGTTCTTGAATTCTAATCGACCATCTGAGGGCCACTGCTTCGGTATACTCTCAACAGCTGGTCTTTCAGGTTCGTTTTCAATATATTTGTACTCGATTATTCTTTCAGTCGATGTCATTTGGTTCTCCAATTCACTCCATTGTGTCAAACCCCAATCCAAGTTAAAGAGGAGACCTATATACTCTGTAATTAGTAAGCCAATATCGCCCCCACGAAGATCTGAAATCAATTTATTTTTCATCATTTTTAAGCGCTTGTTTTTCTCAACGTCTGTCAACGATGACAATAGAGAGTATACAATTCTGAAACGATCTTTTTGTTCCAGTATGCTCACCTTCCCCGAATATAACTAGGGTAAATATAGCTAATGTTACGAAACAAACACACAGCAAATTAATCCAAAATCCGAAGCATTGGCTGGACGCTAAAAATAAGAAATTCGCACTGCTGTTTCGATCTTGGAAGAAATCGAATTCATCTGTTAGGATAGCCTCGGCATTGAAAGCTCTTATTGTTGTTATCCCATGGAGTGTTGCTGTTATATGGGAATACATTGGACTCCTTGCTGAAAGAAATAATCCAGATACAGAGGAGTTTAATCGTAAGTAATATCATAAGGGCATCTAATTTTTCCGAAAAAACGCTGCTGAGTTATATTTCAACAAGAAGCATGAGTGCTGGTGGCAACAAAAATCCTAGTCGAAGACGAGGATTTTTGCACCTGCACGAATGCTTCTTGTTAAAAAATATAACTTTGCGATGTGTTTTTTCGATTTTTTTCACAGGAAAAATTAGATGCCTGAATGGTATTTGATAAGACTATATCATGAGTAACAGATTATTCCGCATGCGTTATGTATAGGTATTAATTTGAATACTGAAAAACAGGTACTTAATTTATTTCATCAAAAATACTACAAACTTAATTATTTATGGTACAATCAAAATATAAATTGCAATTTTGGTACACGGTAGGGGTATTGTAATTCTTGGTGACAACAACTGTCAATTTTTGCCGAGGGTAAACTCGAATAAACTGATTCTGATTGGAGGAAATTACGACGAGGGAAATAGTCACCGTAAACTCTTCGTCAGGGAACATAAAATGATTAGTAAAGTCTACTCAAAAAAATTCGACTGATGAAACTTAAACGCTCAATATCGATAATAAATATTGTTATTTTATTATCAGGGACCCAATATATTTTCGCTACGTGATAAATGAATCACAAATTCAAAAACTAAGCAAAGTTAATTGTTTCTTCAGTTATGCTCCGCAATTAGTTTTGAAACTTTCAGGGGGGTTCAAAAATATTGGCGATGTGTTGAAATTAACTATTTGAGTTCACTGTAGATAGAATACTGATAACAAAATAGTTTGTAACTACTCCCTAATCCACTTACACATTCTGAGGCTAACGCACGTTTCTTAAACAACGGTTCCATCCTCCAGAGACATATCGTTACTGTAACAATATGTCTCTGGACGAAGAACGTGGTTTTCGAAACGTGCGTTAGACGCAGAAAGTGTAAGTGGATTAGAGAGTACTTACAAACTGTTTTGTTTGCGATGTGTGTATTCAAGATTCTCTTGATCGATGAAGACGTTTTATCTGGATATATTCAACAGAAATGAATAATATATTCACTTTGTATACTTACTGACTGCCACAATACGTTTGACATTTCTGCTTGTTTTTATGTAGACTGATCGAAAGCCTATAAATATGAATCCTAAAACCACAGATGCTGGTAATATGACCCATTCAACGAGAGATGTAAGGATGATGACGGACACAGAAAGTAATGCGATCTGAGAAAAATAAAAATATTAGAATCTTACGTCGAATACAACTGACTTCAACATGTCAATGAACCAAAAACAGAGTTAATTTCATGGGGGCATTTGGATTTAACATGAACTTCAAGCGAAATTCTTGATGTATTTTTGCTCATTCCATTCGGAAGTTATGTAGTCAGCGCACGGTCGGTCTGTTAACATTTAGGTCTAACGCATACGACTGACAATCGGTGGACGACTTTTTTATCAACGCATTTTTCACGAATTAAGAAATACTTTTGGAAGCAACATATGAGGGGTTTGGAATTAGGAATAGTTTGAACCATGCCAATTATATTGAGCAATATAACTAGTTCCACTTCTTCTGCAATAGCGCCAGCTGAAATTACTGCTTTCGCTTCCTTTTACACTTTGTCCAGAATCAAAAAACTATTGCAGAAAAGCAAATGATTAAACTTCAGGAGGTTAGACGTGAGTTCGTAAAACAAAAATCTGACGTCTCACATAACGCAACCAAACAAACTGATAACTAACGCAACGGTGACAAAAACTGGAAACAATACGTCTACTTGTGCGACGACCGTTAAATCCAAAATGAAATATTTAGCGTTACCGTAATAACAAAACGTTTGCGCTATTTAAAAGTTGCAATATCTTTTTAATAACTTCCGGAAGAAAAAACTCGATATTTGTAGAATACCTTAATTACAAAGACCGAATTCGTGAATGGGTAAAATCCGCCCAATGATTCCGTAGATATACCCATTCAAAATTTTGTTTTCCCAATATTTCCAAAAATCCAGATCAGATCGAATTGAAATCCAGTACTTTATCATCTAGAAAAGCACTGACGTTAACTAAGCAGTTTTTGTTCGCATGTTCAATTTTGGTGATATCCATTGAACATGCGCGCAAAAGCTGCTGAATTCACGTCAGTGCTTTTCTAGGTTTTTTTCTGTTTAGATCTCATTCGTCCATTCTAATTCGCATGAATCGAAACAATGCTAGAAAACCCTTTATAAACAACAAATCTTTAGCCGTCCCCTTATTCTGAATCAATGTAAAGGAACCTATCGCTCATTATCAAGTGCGCAAATTGTCATTGCTCAATATCTGGGCACTCTGCAAATTTTTCTATGTTATATCGTTGGATATTTAATCAATTGAATACTTTATAATTATACAGACTGAATGCAAAACCCCCACATCTTTTGCCCACAACCCGCGACTGCACGGCGGACTATGATTTTGAACGTGTTATATCCTGACGCTGAAAATCGTCGATTTTCAAAGAGGACGTAGAAGCATTTAGGGTGAAATGATTGCGCTCTTGTTACCCAGTACAGGCGCGTGAAACTCGGACACGGTTTATCGGAAATAAAATAAAACATAATTACCGACAGGACATCGAAAATAACATGGGGGATATAGTCATCAACAATACCAATATCCTCGGAAAACCTGTTCAGTATCCTTCCAGAAGGGTTCGAATTGAAGAATGTCATCGTAGCTCTTATTACTCTATCAAAGGTCTTATTATGTAGGTTTATTGCCGATTTAGTTAAAAATGCCATGAAGAACATAGTTTGACCAATAGAAAATATTATAGTTCCTAAAGTAATGCCAGAGTAGGAGTATATTATATTGTTCCTGGAGAAAGGTAGCTCTGTTGTGTTGGTGTGGTTAGAAACAGCGAAGTCTTGCTCCATATTCACCCTGAAAAAAATGTTTTCCCGACTTGTATTGAAATATTCTGGAGCATCTACATATAAAGGGAGAATCTTTAAGTGGTACATTAATTTTAACCATAGATTCCTCTTATCAAATAAAACACTTTTTCCAGTTACCGTTTTTCCAGATTCGGTCCCGGAAAAAAAAACAGTCTTCCTTTTGATATGGTTATTCTGAATGAAATGAATTTTGGTGCGACAATGACACATTCTTCAGGAAACTCTTTTATCCTACTTCAAACAGTTTCCTAGTTGTAGACTCTCCGATCCATATAAAACTATAAGAAACTAGCATGAGGAATGCTGATAAAGTATACCTTGAGTCATTATCAGAATCTTCAATCATTTTAGAGTAGGTACCTATGTACCTGATTATTCTTTCTCCTGAAACGAACTGTTTTCGATAGATTCATCGTCGAATGTTATGGAATCTGATAAAATTCGAGAAATTTCCGTATTTTTTGGAATCCGACCATGAACAAATGAGGGACTTCGATTAAGCTCCACCCACTCTCATCTGGACCACAGAACACACCGAAAAAAAGTGTTTTATTTGATGAAAGGAACCTAGGGTTAATATTTTTTCCAGTCACCCTCCAAATTCTTTTCTTGTCTAGTAAATCGGAATACTCACCAATAAGTGATGAAATAATCACCTCCAAATGTGACAGTATAACCAATAATAAAAGTCGATAGCAAAAATAATATAATAAGTGGATTTCCTCCAGATCTTGCGTATTCATAATAAGTTTTCAGTCTAACTTCTCCATGCACCATTTCTTCTTCATCCTGGAATTGATCTTTAGTTTCCTCTCCTTCCAAACTCGTTGTCACCGATATCTGCCTACTTCGTATTTTTTTCTTATCTTTTTCTGTTTGAGTAGCATCCAATTTTTGCAGGAGTTGTGCGAAATCAAGACCGTTAGTTTGAAGTTCTTCGTAGGTACCTGATCAAGATGACAAATATTCAGTCAAAGCACAATTGGAATTAGTACATGAACATTATTTCATAAAATAAAATACTAGGCAATTCTTCTTACGCGCTATTTTGAACATGTTCCTATTGCGAAATGAAATCAATGAAAAGAGGATGGATTTTCGATAATCGCAACAGGATATATATTTGTTATAGCTCATTATTTGCAACAACAAAAAAGGGAAAACCTGCAAGATTTCCCGTCGCGAAACTATAAGTAATAAATTCACATCATTGTAAGCAGTGTGAGTTCCTGAACAAAAATTATGAAGGCCAACATAGGCGGTCTCTCCTTGTTTGGAAGATATGGGCCCCCAAAGTTCCAAATTGTTGCATTTTCAGATCATTTTTTCCGCCATAAAAATGATCTCTCACTTCTCACATCTAGTTCATGAATCATCTTTGAACCTTCAACCAACGAATAGCGACACTTTCTTTCAAGAATATTCATTATTTAAAGAAAGAAAAGTGAAAATTTTAGACAACCACTTAACCTATATTTCTACGAAATACTTCTCAATGTTGAAGCGGAGCTTGGCAACAGCGTCTTTTCATCGCAGGCCAACGTATTACGACAGAAGAGTAGTTGCTGGCGGGAAATATGAAATGATGGACAGTTGAAGGATATGATTGTAAGGAAAATGCTTCCGTCACTGAAGAAGAGGTGGTTATTCTAACATCAAAACAAAATCATTGAGAATATTTGTTTAGGGTTTCACTCTCAATATTTTCGTTTGAACTTTCTTTCTATCCCTTTCAAAATAGGGAGACCTATCACATATGAAAAAAAATGTACTTTTAAATAAATATCAGGGTGTATTCTCATTCCATTACTATGTGTTTCAAACTTGTAGATTTCATTAGAAACGAATTCTCCTATTGGAAGATTTAGAGTATCGCAGTAAACAGTAAGAACTAAGAACATATTTCTTTTTTCTCGCTAGCAATAATCTGTAATTCACCAATACGCACGATGGCACGATTCCGACTGATGAAATTCGCGCCATTGCCAAACTTCACTTTTAGACTGAGTCGAAATCAGAAGGAATAGAGGTTAAGTGGTTGTCCAGTAATTTGATTGTTTTTTCATTAAACATGGATTATTCTTGAAAAAAGTGTTGCTTATTGTTGGTTGAAGGTTCAATGGTGGTTTGTGAACTATACAGATGAAGTGAGAGGTCGTTTTTATGGTGGAAAAAGGGACCTGAAAAAGACTCATTTTGGAACTTTGGGGGCCCATATCTTCCAAATTAAGGGAGACCGCCTATGTTCGATTTCACATTTTTTATTCAGAAAAACACACTGCGTTCAATGATGTAAATATCTTTTTAATATCTCGGCGACGGGAAATCTTGCGGGCTTACCCAAAAAAGAGTTTCCTATACCGGGTGTCACAGAAATCAGGACCATCTCCAAAAAATCTTCATTTTTAATATATCCGATAGAAATTCACGACATTGATATCTTGGAAAATAAGGATTTATTTGGGGGTGAACCGAATTCCTGCGATACCAGAGGTATAGTCTTCAATCTCGAAAATTATCGAATGGCGCAAATGAAGCAGATAAAGGTTCTAACTTTGGTCGATAATATCTGATAATTCAAAGTGCGCCATTGCAGTATTGCCATAAAATATAGCATGAAAATATCATTAGACAATAGGTGAATTGGAATCATTGACTCACCTGACTGCTGTATCAATCCATCTTCCATAATAAGAATTTTGTCAGCGGTATGAAGGTATTGCAATTGATGTGTCACAAGTATACAAATTTTATCGCTTAAATACTGGTTGATACATTGAAAATATAAATGTTTCCCAACATTAACATCAACGGCTGACAGGGGGTCATCAAGGAGATAAATATCAGCTTTTTTGTAAACGCATCTAGCTAAGCTAATCCTTGCTTTTTGACCTCCACTGAGAATTTTGCCTCTTTCCCCAACAAAAGTTTTGTCACCGTATGGAAACAGTTCGAAATCATGTTCTAAGGCACAAACCTTTACAATAGCATCGTAACGATCTCTATCGTATTTTTCCCCGAAAAGTATGTTTTGCCTGATAGTACCTGAGAACAACCATGGTTCTTGTGAGGCATATGAGACTGTCCCGGTTAAGTCCATGTTTCCTTTCTTAATAGTAAGTTCTTTTAGGAACAAATGAATGATACTGCTCTTCCCACTACCTACAGGTCCAATAATGGCAACCAGTTCATTCGAGGATACTTTCAGATTCAAATTTTCCAAATCACAGTCTTCAGCATCAGCCAACCAGACTGCACTAACATTTTCTAATGTTATTCCAGGTTTCCTATAATTTTCACTGATTTTTTTCGGATCTTTCAGGGTACCATTCGTTGGTATTATCGTCAAATTCAAGGAATTATCATTCTTGTTTGTCTCATACTCTTTATTGTCAAGTAGGTGGATATCATCAGCGGAAACATCTTTGATGAATTCGTCATGACACATGAATGTATTTAATCTTGTAACGGAAACATTCACCTCCGCTATAGTTGAAATACTGATTGAGAATGCGGTGGTGATAATAGTCCTGATACAGTTGTATATGCCAGTTATTGCGAATACTTTTTCAGCACTCACGAAATTTCCTAAAAGGACAAAACTAAGGACACTTATGAATATGGACGTTCTTGTTAGGAACATTTCGAAGGCATATATAAGGCCGATTAAGTACTGGTGAGCTCTTATAGGCTGCATCTCTCTCCTGAAAATGAATACGAACTGTTGGTGTTCAATAAATTCTAGGGTCCCTCAGTCTGGACCTCTTGGACCTCAGAGGGGCCTGTCAACTGAGACGTGTTCAGATCAACGGATTCTTGTTTCACTTTGGTTAATAAAGGCAGTTATAAAACGAGTCAAGGTATTTCAAGTCTCTTGCATTTTTTTGCGCGCATGTTCTGGGATCAGCGTGCTAGCGTTTTGTCCGAATCTCCGTAATTTTCGAATTTTTTCCCGGAATTGGTCTCAGACGACTAGGTTGGATTCAGGGATGACGGATCCGGTGTCAAAATCAATTCTGTTCGGCAGGTCTTCCATAGGAACAATCACGGGAAAACGGAGAATCCTATCGACTTGAAACTTTCAGGGTAGGTTGAATTTTGAAATGCGACGGTTGAATTTTTTTCAAGGGCAGAATTGGCCAAACGGTTTCGAATTTATAGCCATTTGAAATTTTAAGGTTATTTTCGTGATATTTTCGCAACAACCTGAGCGATTGGGTTGATACTTAACAGTTACTTGAAGCTCGAAAACGGGCAAGTTTTGGCAGTTAATAAAATTTGTTTTTTGAAAACTCATCATATTTAAAATAATTTTGCTTGCACTTTATATTTCACAGTAGGGTACCAAATTTCAGTTTGAAGCGATTTTAATTTTTGGCGATTTTGGGAAAATATATTTCAAGTTTCGTGATTTTTTCCTCGGTATCGATTTTTTCTGGTAAAACTCAAAAACTGCAGATTCAATCATGATTTGATTTGGTAACTAATTGGAAAATGCTGATGAACAGCTTTGTGTGGAATTTCGTCAAGATTATGTCATTAGAACAATTTTAAAAAAAAATTCGAATTTTTTTCAAATATTCAATATTCTGCGATCTTATTATCGTCACGAAATTTTGTATGAACTTTCAAGCTGTAATTTTTCTGGATTTCAACTCGATCATCTGTATATCTGGAAACATTGGCAAAATTCAATGGGTATATCTGCGAAATCTGGGTGGATTTTACCCATTTACGGACTTGGCTTCGTAATCAAAAATTCCGTTTATATGCCCATTACAAATTTGATTATTCCAATATTTTCAAAAATACAGATCGTAACGAATTGAGATCTTGCTGTAGAAATGACAAATTGAAGGTTCATGCCATGTCATGATATCGGAATTTGCAAAATACATTCGAATAAGATGATAGCGACTTGGCACCAGCACACGCGACAAACAGGTCGATTCAGTTTGCGTATTGCTATGGACCTTGCTATTCTAGACATATTGCTAATCTTTCTAATTTATAGCAATATGGCCATGATATTACGTATTCTGTTCCAAGTGTTATAGCAATGTTTTTTATGAATTTTGTCTTAGCAATATTGCTATCATGGACTTCCATAATCGGTGATTTTAGAGCTAACAACACTGTATTTTGTGACTTTAGAGCTACAAGGAAGAAGAAAATATCTCTACATAGTTTTAATGATTTCGCATACATAACCTCTATCTAAGGCTTTCATTATTCATGTAAACATCGACATAAAAAATGTTACGAAACAAAAAGAGTCAAAATGACCAATAATAAATTTCCTGGATAGCAATAGAATATTGGTTACAAGAAATCAAATGCAGCAAATTTCATTCACGCGTTAATAATTCGAAATTCCATAAACTTTTCTATTGGCACCTCAAAGGGATTGCTGTTGTTCAGATGATTAGAATAATCATCTCAGCTGTTGTCTACTATGTCTGTATTTTAGTCTAAGAATTTGCCTTGAAATTAGAATATTCTAGAGAACCTTGAACACATTTTTCCATTAGCATATACTTTTTTATTCATCATCAGAAATCAAATGCAGCAATTTCATTCAGGCGTTAGTAATTTTCTGTTGGCAGTTCAAGGAGATGGCTGTTGTTGAGATCATCAGAATAATCATTTCAGCTGTTGCTCACTATGCCGGTATTTTAGTCTGAAAATTTTTCTTAAAAATATATATGGTAGAGAACCTTGAACAAATTTCTATTAGCACATACTTCCCTATCTTCAATATTTTCGAATTATTTGAAGAAATAATACTGAAACAAATGGATCTCTGTAAGATTCCCTTTCCAACCTATCTTGTTATTAAGCATAGCAAGAACTATTTTGAGGTTGCTAAGATAGCAATATTGATAGCAAGATTCTTGCTAAAGTGACAGATTATATTGCTCAAAATCGTTGATCAGAATACCAATATTTCCTATCTTATAATGAAAGCAATATTTTTTTCATAGCAATATCGCTATTTGCAAACAGAATCATTTCAAATGTTTCAGGTATTCAAGGAAAGTGAGTAAGACCTACTTTCTCGCAAACGCTATCAATTTGGCGAATGGTTTTTCCCAGCAGTACATCTTTATTACTTGAATCCCCGTAATTATTTCATTCATTAAACGTACTCTCTCATCTGTTCTTAATGCTGTCCTCAATCTCAAAGTAGATGTCCTCTTTCCAACCCAAACTGAAAAACAAAATAAAACAATATTTAAATATTCGAATGAAATAATAATCATGATATCTTAATATTATGCACCTTTTTACTTCCATTGTATTCAATATATAGGTGACCTTATTTTCATCTTCGTACATTTTAAAGAATTCTTCATCTGAATGCTGCAGATATCAAATTCAGTTTGATATAAATCATTGAGTTACTTCCTTTTGAGGTGTATTGTTATCGACCAATGTAAATATTGTGAGTTAATGAATTCCGGCCAGTGCCGGCTCAAGGTATTTTCGGGCCCGGGGCAGATAAGGCCGACACGCCCACTTGACGGCCTTGATACCTACGGTAAATTCTGCTTTGGTCTAGGCCCTTACGGGCCCTGGGACGTCTGCCCCATGCACCCAGTGAATAAACCGGATAATCCGAACCGCGCTTGTGCTGAAACTTTCTAGAGTCTGAACTCTTGCGAGCAGTTTTAAAGATTGAATATCTAGGTTAAATTTTCAGTCTTAAAAATCCGTCCAATGGGTTAACAGGTAATTATAGTCATCTAAAATTCTGTTTTCTCAATAACACGAGAAAATTCAATAGTTGTGATTCTTGGAAATGTTGGGAGAATGAATTTTCACACAAAATTTCATTTATCTATTTTCAGAGGCCGAAATAAAGATTAAATAGTTGGTCGACAAAAGACTGCTTAAATTTCATGCAAAATTTCAAAGAGTCATGAAATAAGTAGTTTGGGAAAACCCGCAAATTTCTTACGGCGAAAATATTGATTACATATTCGCACCAACCTACGCATTTTTTTCTGCTGAACAAAAAATCTGCAATCGAAACTATGCTGTCCCTTATAGTTTGGAGGACATGGGCCCTCAAAGTTCTAAATCGATACATTTTCTGGTCACTTTTCTGACATGAAAGCGATCATTTGTTTTTTTCAAATAGTCCACAAATTGAGTTTCAATCTATAAGTGGCACTCCTCAAAAATAACTAATATTTGATGGAAAATAATTGAAAATATCCGATAGCCACCCATCCCTCCATATCCAGGTATTCGTCGATGACAGATGAATATTTGTTGGCGGGAAATACTTATCAGTCATATACGTTCACCAGCAATGAAAAGACATTGTTGTCAGACATCACTTCAAGGTTGAGTAATGATCCGTAGAAATAGAGTTTGAATGATTCGAAGATAATGAGTGACCTGAATCCTTAATCCTTAAATACAAATCAATTTTTTTTTCAGACAAGGTATATGTAAGCTATCTACGGTACTTGATTGCGTTCGAAAATAGACGCACTTGAACTGTATACAACTTGAGGAACTCTGTATGTTCGTCTTTATAAAAAGTGTATTCCATAGGATCTGAACTTCATTCATCAGACTACATGAGTATATAATCGATTACACTTTCATAAAAGATACCGAGTGGCCATGACATTCTGACACATTTCTCCGTGTTTATTATGAAAATGTTAGATTATAGTCATTTTCCTGTCAGATAACTATACAACGTTGTCCTCTCTACATAGATGTAGTAATTACGTATTTTTCAAAATATGAATTTACTTTGGACAAATAATGAATTTGAGAAAATATTATGTGGATTGAATGATTCCACAGACCTGGCGAATGTTGAAGAAACTCTTTCTTAACACTGGAAATATTTCACGTATACAACCATGGTTGGATGTATGTTCTTCTTGATAAAAAGTGTATTCCATAGGATCTGAACTTCATTCATCAGACTACATGAGTTTATAGAGAGTAGATATAATCGATTACACTTTTATAATCGATTTCATCGTGTATATTTTGAAAATGTTAGGTTATAGTAATTTTCCTGTCAGATAACTAAACAACGTTGTCCTCTCTACATATAGATGTCGTAGTAATAACGTATTTTTCAAAATATGAATTTACTTTGGGAAAATAATAAATTTGAGAAAATATTATGTGAATTCAATAATTCCACAGACCTGGCGAATGTCGAAGAAACTTTTTTCTCTGTTAACCGTAGAAATATTTCACGTATACAAATATGGTTGGGAGATTCAGTTATGCTTTTTTCTTAACGGAAATCAAGAATCGTGTGTTGAAATTCAACTGAAGAATGTAATAGTCCATTCGAAAAAAATAAAAGTACTCGAATAACCCTGCCGCTAAAGTAACAGGCAAACCTATGGAATTCCCTACATTTCAAAATTCCCAAGAAATAAGTCTACAGAAGACATTTAAATACCTTGTTGCACAACTTGAAATGCCCCACTATGAAAATGTAGTAGAACCATTGTATAGTATACAATGGTAGTACTACAAAACCTGTTTCACCTTAAAACAACTAACTCAATTCACTAAATTGTTAGGAATCTATGTGAACGATACACTGAATTGGGTTTTCACTCATATACGTCGAAAATGTTGGATAGCTTATGATAAATTATGGATTCCAAATTATCAAGGTTACTATCAGAATAAGCCGATTTCAATTCTAAAAAGCACTTCCTAATACTTTGTCTATGCTTCTTCAAAACAACCTTCGGCATTTTTAGTTTCCAATCGTGATGATTATGTTGAGACTGAGAGTAGAAATTGGCATCGGCCTTTGGCAACGTCTCTAGGAATTATTTTGACATTGCCGATATATTTCAGGAGTGCCAACCTGCGTCAGTTTCAAGTGAAAAAACTTGATAGACCTAAATCATGGCTAACCGGGATAGTTTATAAAAGTGAATGGAGTATGTATGGAATACTAATATACTCACTTTGGAGAGGTATGAAGGCTAACAGAAACGCCATCCCAAAAAATGCAGAAACTCGAATTTCTCTATATATTAAGTACAATCCTATACAAGCCTGCAATGGTGCGATCCAGATGTAGTGAGATAGTAAGAAACCTTCATCAAATTTGCTCACGTCGTTCGACAACAAGTTGATTATCTGACCAACAGTTGTTTTCGATAAGGAAGTCCTACTTAAACGTAGAGCTTTTCTGTAGAGTAAAGTACTACATGCTATCCTCATCTTCATACATAGATGAGAAAGTCCCATGAATATAGGATGTGTTGTCACAGTGTCCAGGAAAAATGTGAATGTGATGAATGCGCAGTACATATAAACTTCATTCCTGGACATAGAATGTTGTCCGTTTTGAAAAAATAGTACTACTTTTCCTATACTGATTGGTAATAAGACTCTGAAACAAAAATTTTAATGAATATTCACGGAAAAAAATATAATATATAAAAAGAATCAACATAAATGAATCCATTTCACTGGACAGATCAGTAAATAGTTGAAAAGCAGAACTTGATTTCCGAAGAAGTCTATTATCCGGAACTTTTTTTCGACTCAGATAGCATCTATGCGCGCATGTTCTAAAGAAACAGCTTACTATCATTTTGTCCAAATGTCTGTGATTTTAGAATTTTTTTCGGAGTTCTAGTCATTTGAAATTTTCCTGATATTTCACGAATGTTCAGGATATTTTCAGTGAGTGACAGAATTATATTTCGAGCAACTATTGTATTTGAGTTGATATCACTTGACTAGTGTAAGACTTCGAATATTGTTAGCTATAGATTCTTTTATATTTATGATTATTCATTTGTATACACATATTTTTTTCCATTGATTTATTGTAATAAAGTATCCTCAAACTATATTTCTTTTCACTTCTATTTTCCTAACCTTAATACCCCGTAGTATATGATGTCAGTTCGAGCTAGTTTAAAAATTGAGTGTATATTTCACACTCGAGTTATAAACTTGCTCGAATTCGCAGCCGACATTATGTCGATAAGATCATTATGGTATCATTTGAATTCCCGACAAACCTCTAATGATACAGCATACAAACACCAGAGGCGCTGCTAAAGGCGCAACAGGACTTTTGTAGGTAAGTTTAACATCTAGAGAGATAAGTTCTTCTATACTCCGTACCACTCGTTGCTAATCGAAAGAAACGGCGATGAGGTTATGTTTATATTCGGATTTGAAATTTCTCGATATCTGACAATTCAGTTCATTTCTAGAATTTTTGCTTGAAAACATAGTCGAAATGGCGATCGGATCTCTCACAAATTTTGCAGATGCTCGAGAAAACTCAGAAAAACGATATAAACATATGACAATTGTCATACTCTTCAATTCTTGATAGAGGATCAAGAATTGGCCCGCAGATGGTTACGATCAGTAATTCGTCATATATGAATGTAAAGTTTATCTTATCTGAATTTCTTCCAAAATGAGTTCAGATCAACCTTTCTTTCACCTCACTTATAGTCAATATGATTTTCTTGGGTTCTTTGTCATTTTGACATCCAGATCATAAAAGTGCCTCATACTCATTACGGGCATTGAGTAGCTAAATGCGACACGCAATAACATAATGTGCCGAATGCAGTGAGAATGATTTTTAACGAACATGATCATGATGTTTCATTTGAATGGGAAATTTCTCTCTTTGTTGATTTTGGTTGGCAAATAGGAATAGTTGGAATATAACCAAGTCTCAAGATTAAAATGGCAATGAATGTATTTCAATCTTTCCAGTTCGTCTTTCGGAAAGTAAATAAAATAAATTCTGACTGATGGAAATTACACGAAACATGCAGGGCCGTAGCCACAGTTGATTAGAGATAGGGCACTTGGAATTGAAGGAAGGGCAATGAAACGTTTCATTGTTCTAATGAATTTTTTTGATATTTAGCTTTTCACATTACTAGGTAGGGCAATGGTATTTCAAGGTGAGTCATTGCCCTAACTTGCCGTACCCTCGCTACAGCCCTGGAAACGTGTAAATAGAAAAATGTTGAAAATTTTTCCTTTTGATAACCTAAGTATTTGTTCATCCTCCAGGTAACTAACTCGCAAAGTATATTATATTGGAGATAAAAAATATCGTGTTCATTCTGTATCGATCGCTCCTATCTATATTTGGAATTCTCAGAACTGAGCACAGAGTGATCAATTTTAATATAAAGTAGGTATGAACTAGGTATATTGGATTTCATTTGCTCTTGCTGACTAACTATAAACCATCACCTTCACCTCCCCCTTTAATGTCACATTTTGAACTGAGCAATTACTGATGAAATATATAATAACATCACTATGTAGGTTCGCTGAAGAAATTAACTTTTTCAGACAGGACCAGGCTCTGTGACTTTTTATTCTCCCGTTTTACCACTTATTGATACTATAGATCTACAAACCAAACTTAAATTCGATCAGATATTTCATAATTTTATAGTTATCCTAACCTAACATGAAGTTAGAGTGCAAACGGCCGGACGAACAGAATCAAATTTGACCACGGATTCTTCATCAGTCAGTCTAACCTAGTCAAAATCTAGCAAAATATCAATAACAATTCTTGAAACCAATAACAGGAAGGAAGTACAGTTTTTCAAAAATACTCAATATTTTCTGGATACATTACGAAATTCGAATAAGAATCAAAATGACAGTGCAGTAAGTTTTGAGGTTGCTAATCTATTTCCAAACGTTCCTGTTGATAATTCCCTTCAAATAGTTCGAACAAATTGGAAGGACACAATCATCAACGATTCAAAACTTATAAGCAAACAATACCTCGAATAAAACGGGGTGACTTTTGGAGGCCATAGTTCGATTTTTTCGAAAAAATTTTTTGGTACCTACAGAAAAATTGAATGGGTTGAAAAAAGTTTTATGAATGTGCAATGTTTGCCACTTCTTCATTTTCAAGAATATTCAATTTTTTCTTCTCGGACTGAATTGTGCTAGGTTTGGTTTTCTCTGTACCGTTGGAATTTCCTCTTTATTTCAGTATTTCAGTTTTCAAAACATTCCACAAAATGTATAAATTGGACCACCCAGCGATGTGTGTAAAGTTGGCCCAGCATTTTCAGATTTTCGACAAAAATTCTTATTGTTGAATTTTGATAGGTTAATGCTGCTTTGTGTCGTTGAGATTTTTCTCCTAATTCATACGGTTCTAAAGATATTCCACGAAAGGTATAAAAGAGGGAAATCCTAAATTTCCCGAAGAAGTTGGTTTGAACGGTAGAAATGGATTGTCTTTTCAAATATTCGAAAAAAATATACAAATATTTGAAAACTCAATGGTTTTACACATTCCGATTTTCTCGAATTTCCAGAAAAATCAAAATTTAAGAAAAGAAATGAACTCAGCAATTTCACTTTTTCGCAATGAAAACATATGAAGGAAAAAGTAATATATGTGATCCCATTTCTTTCGTTAGCTCACTTGTACCAGAGAGATTTCTAGAAAAAACTGTGGAAATTAGAAACAATCAGTAGATTCTTTGAAAATCAGTATACATCACAACCTGCTTGAGCTTCTTACCGTTGAAATTATGAAATATGCCGCCATGATATCCAACTACTGCACTAGCCGACGTATCTTGAGTGATTTATAGCATAATACCGACTGGCATACTACGGTAGGTGTGTGCCTCAATAATAGTTGAAGTTGTTGGTATTCCATTTTTCTACTTCACTCAAGTCAATTCTTTTTTGGTACACATCTATACTTGGCGAAGAAATTTATTTGTTTGATTTCTTTGACAATGAATAGCATCAACCACGAATGCAAATAAATCAGAGCCCTGGGAAGATTACCTTCTAGGGAGTACTTCAATGACACAGAAAACACTATCCGGAGAGGTGAAGGAAATAAGTAATAACAAATTCTGAGATTTAATGAACTTGGTGACAGGTGTAAAATATTTAGTAGTAGGTACTGAAAAAAGCTTGATTTGATAGAAATAACTCAATACTGAATGAAATCAAATCAAAAATCCTATTATTTGATCGGAACAACCTGTCATCATGAATTCGGTTTTTAGCAAAATCTTTCTTATTCCCATCGTATGAAGGAAAAATTGAAGGTTTTTTCTGAAAATCTGATAGGTACATATATGGCACAACTATATAAGGCACCTTTCTGCAGAAAAAGTAAAGAGTACTGGGCCAATATTCTTTCTCTATCTTCTGGAAAATTCGCAGGATTTCTCTGGAAATTTCAGCGAAACCAACCACTCATTGTACTATTTTTGGGCGGCCGAATGATTTCGGAGTTATGGCTATTTGATGCTTTGAGGTTATTTCCTGATATTTCAGGAACTACAGGAGCGATTGGATTGAAACTTGGCAGTAAGTTGGAGCATAATGACACGCAATCTCTCGCATAATTCTGGTGCTATCGTGCTATCAGTAAGTTAAAAAAAAATTATTTTCAAAATTTTTTTGGATTTTTTTCTTCTCGAAACTTTCAATCATATTCGAAAAACAATCTAGTCACATCTTGAGCTCTATATTTCACAGCAGTGTACCAAATTTCAATTCGATACGGTAATTATTTTCGGAAATATCAGGGAAAAAACTGTAAAATTTCGTGGTTTTTTCTCCATAGCATTTTTTTTTGAAATAACTCAAAAAATATCCATTTAATCATTAAGAAACTTGGTAGCTTATTTTAAAATGCTGATGGACAACGTTGTGCAAATTTCGTGATGATCGTGTCATTAGAACAATTTTGAAGAAAATAAAATATTCAATATTCTGTGATCTTCAGATCGTAATATCCTCATGAATTTCTGTATGAACCTGTTTTTTTTCGATAAAGAACTGGATCTTTCGATCTAATCTGTATTTTTGGAAATGGTGGGATATCTGCGGAATCATTGGGTGGATTAAACCCATTCACGAATTCGGCCTTCGTAATTAAGGTCTAAACCTACTCTACAAATATCGAGTTTTCAAGTTGTTTCTTTCGGAAATTATTGTGTTCACGGAAAAGACGACTTAGAAACTCGATATTCATAGATTAGGTTTGCGGCTTAATTATACGTTGGTTACAAAAAGTGAACATGCGTGCAAAAGCTGCTGACTTTACGTCAGTGCTTTTTTAGGTTTTTTTTATGTTTTCATTGCGAAAAGGTGAAATTGCTGAGCTTATTTTTTTCCGCAAATTTTATTTCCTGCAAATTTGAGCGGCTTTCAGATAAATTTGAACGGCACACCTCGGAATGTGCAGAACACAATCTATTTCTGCCGTTCAAATCCAGTTTTTCGAAATATTCTGAATTTCCCTATTTTATACATTTCCTGGGATATCTCTAGAACCGTATGGATGAAGAGAAAAATCTTAACATCACAAAGCAGCATGACCTAGCAAAATTCAGCTAAAATTTTTTTCGAAAATCGAAAAGTGCTAGGCCAACTTCAGACACATAGTGTACAAAAGTGTATTCACCTAAGTGGGTCTTCCAACATTGAAAAATTAATTATTAAAATTATTTTTTTTGCTCGAATATCAATTAAACTTCTTGAAATGTGAGATAATTATATTGCAAAAAAATTAAGCCCACGAGGTTCTTGGGTGTAATCATTTATGTTGATTTTCACATGGAAAGAATATTTTGTGTTATGCTCAAATGTGTATTCTAATTTACACGATGTAATTAATATGAAAATAGAGCGTGTAAAGAAATGCCAGCTCATTCAATATTTCAACATTGGATGCTCCGATCAGATAGATTTCATTTTAATCATCCACAATTTCAAGTGGTGTTCATTAAAATGTTGATTCGAAATAAATGAGATCCGTCGAGCAAAAATTGAGTGGTTTGATGTGTCTCCAATGAATTGTTGTGCCGAACAAATAAAGCAATTGGGAGCCGTATACAGCATATTTATTTATTTATTAATCGTTTGATAGAAGCTGTTTACTGAATCCGAAGATTATAGATAATGTTGGTAAAATATGACGATTCATTCGTATATGATCAGGTGGAATGAGATAATATTTGAGTTTATTTTACAAATATTGTTCTGAAATGAATTGTTAGAATTGTGGAAAATTTTCAAGGAATTCCACAAACGAGTAGATATATCATTCATCATAAGGATGGGATGATAGTATGAGATGCCATTCCAGAACGTATCGGATTGAGCAGATGACCAAAGATCAATATCAGGTCCAAAATGGGTGATGAATCGGATGTTAGTAGCAGTTATCAGAAAAATCCCAGAAATAATCTTTTGAAATTATAGGTATTCAAGAAAATCTACAAAATTGGTGATGATTTTTTGAATGATGATTCAATTCACCTGCTTCAAAACAAAAAAATTTCTTATTGACCTAACAATGCACTCAATAGTATTCATTGCTGAATTTCAAACTTTTTCTGTGAAAAGAAAATATAATACGCTTTTGTCTACTGTCTAGTTGGTCGATATATACTTCCCACCGAAGTGAAATTTCAGGAGAATATGAGGAAAATCTGAAAAACGAAAATCTGCAGCAGAATTCGAAAAAACGTAAAATCTAATGATAGCTCCACCAAGCGGTAACAATTTCAAAATAAAAACAATCTTTTCATCAAAATCAATCTAGCCCATCAAAAGTAATTAAAAAAAAACGAACTAAACAACAGAATTTTCAAATCTGGAAAGCGTAGCACTCTTCCAACGTGCTATCTCATGACGATGTTGTAACCATAGGATCGATGAATACTCATAATAGAATAATAATGATAATAATAAAAATAAAAATAATAATAATAATAATGATAAGTCCATAAATCAAAAAATGAATAAAATAGATAAATACTGTGAAAAGGAATAATTTTGTGTAAAACAGTTGAGGATAATGAAGAGAAATTGATTAGATTTGAGCCTAGAATTTTGTTCATTTTTTTTCACACTCATGTTCGTAATTATAATAAGTTTGACTCTTTGAGTTCAACTATGCGTAATGCCCACATACAAGTGTTTTTTCGTGGGAAACATATGTTTGTTTGTTCGTTTTATTCTCCTTGTTGATTAATCAAAGCAAAGATGCAGTTTTAATTGTATGATAAATTCAATTGAAATAAAAATATATCTATACAGTGCGTGTAAAAATTATGCAACAAATTCATTTTCTCAGAAGAAAAATATTTGGCAACAAAATCCTGAAACAGGTCAATTTTGTTTCACTTTTACCAAATTTATATGCATTTTCGAAGGATTTTTGTTGCACCCTGTGCCATCCCCATCAACCCTCTAAATTTTTTGAATAGGGAAAGTGGGTTTTTGGCCAGGTCTTTGTATCTTCTTTACAGGCGTGCAGGAATTTTCAAGAAAAAAAAATGTTTTTGAAAAATTAGTTACTTCAAAGAGGTTTCCAATATATGCACTTTGTCATGGCTCATTTACTTTGAGACGATGGTACCTGATGAAATTTGTCACCGAATGAAAGTCGACCCTTACAGTTTATGCACAACTTCCAACCCCTTTCCACCCCCTCTCGTGAAAAATTAGAATATGTGAAATACTGCGGGAAAATGAGCTATGACAAAGTGCTTATACTGAAAACCTCTTCGAAGTAACTAATTTTTCAAAAAACAATTTTTTTCTTGAAAATTTCAGCACGCCTGTAAAGATGCAAAGTCCTTGCCAAAAAATTACCACATGACCCACTTCCCTACTCAAAAAATTTAGAGGGTTGATGTGGATGGCACAGGATTTAACAAAAATCCTTCAAACATGCACAAAAATTTGGTGAAAGTGACACAAAAATTGACCTGTTTCAGGATTTTGTTGCCAAATATTTTTCTTTCAAGAAAATGAATCTGTTCCATAATTTCGACGCGCACTGTATATTAAATGAACATATATTGGTATGCATCTCACATTTTTTAAATACACATTTGAAACTCCCAACTCGTAAATACATATGTTAGAAAGTCTGAAAACTTGCGTAGAAATATAATATAATAACTTAATTCTTGTTATCTCCTTAGAACATTTTCGTTGTTTCTAATAAAGAATACTTACACTTTTCACTTTCACTCTGAGGAGAGAAGGAATGAAATTTATGAAAATAACAGAAAATGTGGAAAAAAATTACAAATACTCACAACTTAAAGCATTCTGCAATACCCTTAATTATACCATACAGCATAAATTTGAAACCAAAAAGTTTAATCAAGGCTTTATGTAAGGCTGTTTTCTTATTTTTGGGTATTCTGTATTCTTCTTTCCATAGTATTTCTAACTGATCACCAAGATTTCCTGATTTGTGCTCATGTAGTGGCTCGAAGATATCATCCTCGGTCATTTCTTTCTTAGTTGTTCTCTTGAATATTGGGAACATGTATCTGTGGAAAAATTGTAAAGAAACTTGAATAGAAATTGTAGAAAAACTTGAATAGAAATTGTAGAAAAACTTGAATGGAAATTGTAGAAAAACTTGAATAGAATTCTAATTATACAGATAGAAATACAATTTTCATTATGTTGTATTATTCGTTGAACAATAAAAAATAAATTCATTGATGCTCACTCAAGGTGATAGATATATTTCTTCTGTTCAGATCGCACCCTTGTTCTTCATATGACAAGTAGCATAGCTTGCCTTCGAGGGGCCCTGTATGGAAATTCTTTTGGGGGCTTAAAGGATTGGTTGAGCTTTTTTGCTGAAAACTTTCGAGGCCCCGTATCATCGATACAGCGGTAGCTTCACCCCTGATAACAACTTATATTTGAACAGTTCTTCGATTTCTACAAATGAAAAACTCTAGAAAAGCCCAAAACGTTGCCAGAGCGGTCACCTATATTTACCGCAGGTTTATTCCCGATAGAAACTTGGCGATTTTCCCTTCATATGGTACGAAATTCTGCATGAACCTCAAGCTATCAATATTCGCTAGGTACCTACTAGATTTCAATTTGATTCCATCTGTATTTTTGGTAATATCGGAAATAAGAATTTGCATGGGAATTTTGAGGAAATGTGTTCCAAATTTCAAATAGCAACGAAATTGGACAAAGTTTTTTTCCTTTATCTCCGAAAATATATATCGGACGAAATTTCGAATACTGTTGTTATATGTCGATTTCCAACTCTGTGTCAAATTTTATCGAAATCTGATCGAAAGTTGCCGAGAAAAAATAATGGCAGCAAAAATTTTTTGAATAATCGAAAACAAAATTTCAGGAATTTCCTAACCATTAGATTCCACACCGAGATCCGCACGAAACTTTGAGGCAAGTTGCACGTTGGTATACCCTAACTAATACCTTTGTTTGAATCTGTTCTTTTTGAGTTATCGAACAAATATCCCCAAAATTTCCAACTGGTATAACTCCGAAACCGTTTGGCAGATTTTGAATATTGGTAAAATGAATATTTGAATGGGTATTTATTTATTTATTTATTTCACATTGGAATACATACAGGCATTCGCCCAAAAGCAGTATTCACATATATACAAACTATTTCATACAAAAGGAAATTCCTAAATCATACATGCACAAAATAACAAGAACCTACCATCTAAGGCAAAACAACATAAAAACACCAACCCGAAAAAAATGAACAAAAAACAGGCTTACATTAAATCATAAAATTATCGATCTGAGGCCTCAAGGTTGGTCCTGACAGTTTTCTTCAACCTTACCGATGGATCTTGAAAAATATCAACGTTCACACAAAGGGCATTACATGTCGTCATAACTCTATGGAGTGGGGAGTTTTGCGCCGAATTAGTGTTTCTGACGGTGCCATAGAAAGTACCGAAAGATCTCAAACCTACATTTGGAACCCTGAGAGATATAAAATTGTATATTTGAATAATCATTGGGTGGATTTCACCCATTCACGAATTCGGCCTTGAAGCTTTATTATGAATGTCCAATATTTCCAAAAATACAGATTAGATCGAATTGAAAATTTAATGAATATTGTCATTTATAGGAATCACCCCTGCGGATTGCAGTATTCAAACTATTTGTCAAGAACTGTATCTCGAAAAAATGTTCCTAATGAAAAATTTCGGAACAATGCGAACGATTAACCACAGGAAATGTAAGGTTCCAGAGTCCATATCTGACTTTCATAAAACCAAAAAATAAAAAAAATCTTGAAAAGCACTGACGTGAAATCAGCAGCTTTGGCGCGCATGTTCAAGGGATATCACATGTTAACATGCGCACAAAAAGCTGCTGACTTCACGTCAGCTCTTTTCTAGATTTTTTTTTATTGTCTGGTTTAATGGAAGTCAGATATAGACTCTGGAAACTTACAGTTTCTGTGGTTAATCCTTCGCATTGTTCCGAAAATGTTCATTAGGAACATTTTTTCAAGATACAGTTCTTGACGAATAGTTTGAATACTGCAATCCGCAGGGGTGATTTCTATGAATGACAATATTTATTAAATTTTTGGCTATTTCTTTGACACTTGGAGAGTTAAAACTTCAACTAATTCACAATCCCGCCAAATTTCCTTCAATAGATACTTAGAATATAACATGGCTAATTCAATCCTCATTTCTATTCATCGAGTGATTAAATTTCTTATCTCCATCAAATATCACGTAAATTTTAGGGAATTGAGCTATCCCCATCCTATAAACATATAATTACTTTAAACATTTCACTGTATTTTCGAACCTTTTTTCAGCACGAACAGTTATTTATTATCGAGCTGCATTGAATTTTATTGATTTCCGTGAACACCACTACTATGTATACAGTGATCGATCGAATAACATTCTTCAACACAATTCGGCTGGAAATTCGAAAATTACAGACATCGTGACGAAATGATAACGCGTTGTTCCCTAGAACACGCGTGTAAAAAAAGATTTTCAATTTTTTTTATGTAGGTACCACTGACTTTTTATCCCAAAAAATGTAATGATTTTTGGCTCTTGTTCCTTACCAATGCTATCACTATAAAGCCTCAGAAAGTGCCCATAAACATTTTTTTTGTGCGATTGTTCTGAGGAAAAGCGTCATTGTGTTTTCTGTCCAAATGTCTGTAATTTGCAAATTTGGAAAGGAAAATAATCTCAAACAACAAGTCGGACTCATTCATGACGAATACGATGTAGGCGGGAACGGAGGACGGAAAGAGCTAACGACTTGGGTCTTTCAGGATAGTTCGTACATCAGAATGCGACGATAAGGTTCATCGAAGGGACAAAATCAGCTGAGCGGTTTTGGATTCTAAATTGAATTTTCTCGCGCATGTTCTGGGGAACAGCTATCGTTTGGTCCATACTTATGTCTATAATTTTCGAATTTTTTCCCGATGATGGTCTTAAACAACTAGGTTGGCTCACTGATGACGAATGCGATTAAATTGAAACTTGGCAGTTGTTAAGGGCATAATAACTTTAACGAAGTTTCGTTGAGATCGTACTGTCAGTTAATTTTGAAAAAAAATTTTTCGAAATGTCATCGAAAATTTTTTTCAGAAACAATCGATTGTATTGGAAAAAAAATTGCTCATGCTGAGCTCCATTATTCACAGCAGTTTGATACCTTCATAATTCTTGGAGATATTGGGAAACATGGTTCGTTGTTTTTTATCGATATAGTTGTTTTTTCCGGAAAAACTCAGAAGATACTGAATCGATCATAATGAAACTTAGCAATAAGTTCGAAAATGCTGATATGCAAAATTTCGTTATGATCGTATCATTAGAACATTGAAAAAAAAATTACAATGTTTTTTCCAAATATTCAATATTCTGCGATCTTCTGATCATATTATCCTCATTTAATTCTGTGTGAACCTTCAAGCTGTCAATTTTCGATAAAGTAGTGGATTTCAATTTCTACTTACTTACTTCCTTCTTATGCGTATTTTGGAAAAATAATTGGGAAAATAAAATTTTAATTGGGTATATTTGTGGAATCATTGGGTGGTAAACACAATAAGTTTCAGAAGAACTGACTTGAAAAGTCGGTATTTGAAGAGTAGGTTTTGGACTTGATTACGAAGGTCAAATTCGTGAATGGGTAAATTCCGCTTAATGGTTCTGCATACATATCCATTCAAAATTTTATTTTCCTCATATTTCCAAAAACACAGATTGCATCGAATCGAATTCAAGCCTACTTGATTGAAAAATGATAGTTTGAAGACTCAAGCAGAATTTCGTTTCAGGAAGCCACGACTTATGGACTTAATTAACTCCGCAGGGACGTATTTTAGGAAGAAATTAATCTCCCCTTATTATCATTAACGGCGAATCGAGACACCATGTAGGTATATTGCAGCTCAATCAGTTCAAAACGAACGCTTCAAAAATGCTCAACTCCTTTCCGAATTTGATAGCATCAAAACTCTCATTTCGGAAATAAATCAACCAGAAAATCTACATACAATAGAAAACCTTTATTCATTCTTTCTAACAATATTTCAAAAAGCGCACAATGCATAATTGTTCGACCATTGAGTTTTCTCTCATTTCACATCAATACAAATTGAAGGCTGTACACGGATGATGTAAGTTATAATGACAATTAATTTTGTAGGTTAGGTCGCTACTGTTCTGTCAAACGCACGAAACAAGCGTAAATATACGACGAAATGGTAACAAATGGCAACTAAGCTATGAAACGAACTTACAAAAAAAATAGTTGCGAAAAGACGTTGGCATTCTTCACAGGATTTGGTTTTCTTTTCACACTCACTATCGTATTCATTTCGAACTTGGAATATCACAGCTCTGATTTTTGAACAAAGAAGCAACTGTGTCACAGCCGGTTTTTAAGTAATGCACACGTAAAAATGTTAGTTTTAATTTATCCAGATTTCCTGGAAATAAGTAGTGACTGTTTATATCAACAATACTGAAACTGGTTAAGTAAAGGCTATCGCACCTCGTGCAGCATAGAAATTATCGCACGGAGTGTTTCGGTGAAATAACTGGATTGTTTAAATACACGGCGATGTTGTCAGGATGTCTCCATGTAAATCCCTTTATTGTTGCAATGTTACACAAGTTTGTGCCATTCGTTTCGTGGAATATCAAGGGATCAGCTGTGGTTACATGCCATTGTTGCCGCTTTTACCTAGAAGTATGTCTACCTGAATGAGAGTTCGTTAAAAGGATGGTGCAGTTGGCGTATAAGGGCGGGAATCATAAAACTATTTTGAAAGATAACTAGAAGTTAATAAATTAAATCTGGTTCAAGAATGAGAGTTAACTGCTCTCTGCAGTCCAAATGAATTTTATAATACCAACCCTAAAATGTGTACGACCTAACAGCAAACCTGATCTAACTGTGATAAAATCTGGTTCTTTGTTCAAAAATGCTGAAGCACAGATTTTTTCTCATTGTACAATATTTCGTGACGATCGTGTCATAGATCAATTTGAAATAATTTTTTTTTATCCATAATTATTCTTCCAAATTTTTTTTCAGGGGACTTTCCACCAGATTTCGAATATATTCTGCAGATTTTGAACCCTGTCTTTCAAAACAGTGTACCAAATTACAGTTTGATCTGATTGAAATTTTCGAGATATTGAAGGATATGTCATATTTCGTGGATTTTTTCTCGGTATCGTAGTTATTTTCGGAATAACTCAAAAATACTGATCCAATCATGATAAACTTAACTTATTATGAAACTTGACCAGATGAACATTCTGATGCAAAACTTTGTGCAAAATTTCTTGATGACCGTGTCATTCAAATTTCTTGCCAAAGAGGTCATCTCCTCACGTATTGACCCCGTCAAACGAGATTTCATCACCAGATGGAAAGATTTGGCATTTTTTTTTATATGGTCCGCACGAAAATCTGCATAAACCCTCAAGCTATCATTTTCAATCAAATACCTGAGTTCAATTCAATGCAATATGTGTGTTTGGAAATTGTGGAAGAATAATTTTCATTCATTTCAGTCATGCGAAATCATTGAGTGGATTTACCCCTTCACGAATTCTGCCTTCGAGATTATGATCCAAACCTACTTTACAAAGATCAAGCTTCGACGTGGTTGTGAAGTTATTGTTTACGATAGGCCGTCACGACCGGATCGGTATCTTCACTATCTTCTGAATTATTGGGGGAACATTTTGAGATGTCCGAAACAATAGGGCAGCTTTTGCCATGTAGTAGCCTGAAATAATGAATATTTGAAGTTTTAGCTCATTTTCTTCACAGCTATTACCTGTGTTTATGGTTACCTACCTGTATAGATGGTAATAATTTCTGTAGAATAATATTGAAAAATTATTAATACACAATCATCCCACTTTAGTTCTGTATCACATGAATCGATCATTCCTTAATTTGAGTTTTGGTATTTTTCTTCAATGAAAATTAAATTATTCAACAGATTGCATGACGACGATTGATCGGTAGAATTGAGGAATATTAAGTGATATCGGCAACTAAGCTTACAAGGAGTCTTGAATAGATTTCTTTTCGGGTAGTCCATATTTTATTTTCTGCTACCGGTTGTTAGTAGGACTCCTACACCAGAGGTGGCAGTATAGTTGAAATGATTCATCCACAATTAATTTGATCGTTAGTTCAAAATTATAGCAATTTTTTTTTGTTCATTGGTTTCGAAGATACAGGCTGTATTGTATGTTTGGAATAAAATTTTAATAAGTGATATTCCTGATACGCTCGAAGTTATTTTTATGAAATTTGCTAGTAATATTCCTTTGTGAGAGCTTGTCAATATTTCATTCTGGATAAATTCAAACCAGGGCCGTGCTGGAAAAATTGTGATCTTATGTTATTTGTTGAAAAACTTCGTTTTCTGACCCCTTTTTTGAAAAACTATAATTTGATTCGAACAGCCAGAAAAAAATGCTACAATAATCGCTCTGCAATTTGGACGGCACACCTAAACTGTTTCAACAAAAAAATCGAAAAAAAAAAATTCGTAGGAAGGTTTTTTCATTTTCGACCGGACATTATTCACGAATGACTATTGTTTGACTGAATTTACAGAAATTCATATTTTGATTCAAACAAAAATCTTGAAAGCAACTAGTTACACTTATTGAAAATTGTTTAACAGTAAATCCATAACTTGAAAGAAAATATTAGCTACTCAGAGTAAATTTTCAAAGTGCCCTCCTCCGACTTCGATGCATTTCCTGCTGCTCTTCAATAAGTTCGGTTCGAGATGCTTTCTAACTTGTCGATGAAAATGCGGGGATGTCCCATCCTGCTGTGAAATGAAGTTTTCATCAAATAACAGATCACAATTTTAAAGCCCGGCCCTTGCTTTGAATTTACCCAGAATGGCATATTGACAAGTTCTAAAGGAGGAATATTACTAGCGAATTTCAACACTATAACTTGAAGCGTTTCAGAAATATGGCTTGTCAAAGTTTTATACCAAATATTCGAAACACCCTGTATCTTCGTATCGAGGAACAAAAAACATTTTTTTCTTGGATTTTGACTCGCCTTGAAGTCTTATATCCGACATTGACGTATGTCGGGTCGAAAATAAAAACTTCTTCACAAATTTTTCTTGTTGGAACAGTTTAAGTCTGCCATCCAACTTGAAGAGCGATTATTGTAGCATTTTTCCTTGGCTTTTCGAATTCAATAATAGTTTTTCGAAAATGCGGTCAGAAATTAAACTCTTTCAACAAATGAATGTAGATCACAATTTTCCAGCCTGGTCCTGGATTTGAATCAATCCAGAATTGCATATTGACAACTTCGGCGGATCTTGACTCGCCTTGATGTCCTCTATTCGTCATTGGCGTATTTAACTCATGTGACTCATGAATCACCCTGTCTATGTTTTATAATATTACATATTATTATATATTTGATTTTTGAAACATTTATTTACGACTGGTCAACTCAAACTAAACAAAAAACCATGAACAGCCACACAGAAATGAATTTCAAATTGAGGTAACTAGCTGTCTAGATGCAAGCGCAGATGTGTGTTACACAGCACATCTGGGACCCTATTCTTGAATCGGGGAAGGGAGAAAATAGGCGTGCTGACGCTGTTGTTGAGGAAACACGGTGCCTTTTTGATAGGACTATAGAGAACGGTCATACCATCGCATTCAAGAATAAGGTCCCAGGTACATTCCTTCTCTGCGAAAAGAAATATATAATTTTCTCAATTTCAACTTTGAGAATAACCAAAATATAATGACAATCACGTATAGAATCACATAAGAATGGAAAGTTCCCGATTATCATCTTTCTCTTCAGAAGTCATGGCAACATCGCCGACAAAGCAAAAAGAATCCCGGAAAGTTCAGACAAAATGCAGCCAAACGCGGAGTTATTCACGTGTAAATATTTTGCAGCCGATATTTCGAAGTGAGGCTCAACCTCAGAATGGTTTGGGATAAATAATAATTGAGTAGCAGTCTTTTATTAAATTGAAATAATTATTCCAAAATTTTGAGTTAGGTACCAAATTAATTGAAGATTTTTTTCCTAAAAAATGTGGAAAAATAAATGATATTGATTGAGATATTTTGAGAAGAGCTGGCATTTTTTCTGAAACTTTTCTTAATTTTTTTCCTCTCGATGTATCAACCACAAGTGATGAAAATGGAAAATACTTAATTCACAATAAAAGTAAAGTTCGAAATGTGAACCTGATGAAATCACAGCGTGGTGAAACAATTGTTGTTATACATTGAACTATGGAATTTTTTTAATTCAGAATGAAATTCCATCGGGTTTGAATCAATCAAAACAAACTCTATTTATTTACATCATATCACACTACATAAGCCCCAACGTATCATAGACACTGAAATCACTGAACAAACCTTTTTAAATGCTTCAATCAAAATCTTTCTTTCAGTGGATGAAAATTGATCCATCATTTCATCCAAAAAGGTCCGTGGAGCAAAGTCACATATTTCTGATAGAATGTCGAAGGTGCAGTTTTCTTCCTCTTGTCTGCTTAGCATTTGATCCAATCTCCTTTTCAAGGAACGCCCATATATCGGAAATGATTTATGGTCAGCGTTCAACGCACGAACGAGATTATTGTTCTTCCTGTATTTGGAAATTGTCGTCCTGTCACAGTGCACGATGTCGCAAAATGTGAGGTTGGTTCCTTCTATGGTCCTCGCCTTTAGCGCATTCACCTCCTCAATACAAGTTTCCATGAAGTTCTTGAGGGATACTTGGCGTTCTATGCATTCCATAGCCCTTTCACAAACGTGAGAACCTTTAACAATTTTCAAAGCGAAGTGGCTTAGCAGTAGCAATTCTTTAGTGCTCCTAGAACTGCATTTTAGTTTAAGGGCAGAGCTGGTGGCTAAATTATAAGCCGTAGGCATAATGTACCCAGTACTCAACATTGAGGATTTGATATATATGAGCATTTGTAGGTTTCCATTCAAGTCCACTCCATTTTCAATAAGAAAATTCAAGTCCCCTCCATTTTCAACAAGAAAATTCAAGTCCGCTCCATTTTCGACAAGGAAATCAACCAAAAACCATCTGCGCGTCGCAAATGCATAATATAATGGCGTCTCTCCTTTATGATTAGCTGTGTTTATGCAGGCCCCTTCATTAAGCAGAATTTCGGCTGCTGCCAAAATTTCGGACTCTTCTCTTTGACTCAAGGCAAGATAGTGCAATGCAGTATCCCCGTACCAAGGGTCAGCCAAATTGGGATCGGCACCAGCTTTGAACAGGAGACGAAAAATATATTTGAGTTGGTAATTACTGCATCCACGCATTAATGAGTCTGTCAAAGGTGTAAGACAAAATAAATTATGAATATTAACCTCAGAACCACTTTCTAATAAGATTTTGGTACATTTATAATTTTGACTTCCAAACGATCCAAGCAACGCAAGAAGTGGAGTATTTTCCAGCCAGTCTCTTGTGTTGACGCTAGCGCCATGCCTCAGCAAAAGTTCGATCATTTTTGGATTCCCCTTATCTGCAGCGATGTGTAGAGGTGTGTGCTCCGCTCCGCACTCAGTTCTTGCACCCAGTTCCAGCAGTTTCGAAGCTACTTCTTCTAGTCCTCGTTCAGCTGACAAATGCAGTGCAGTCATTTCTTCTCGATTCAACAGTGCATTTAAATTAGAAACGTAGGGAAGGCAAACATTTATTACTTCGGCGTCTGAAAAATAATGAGAAATTTGAGTAGGAATATGCGATAGCTTAGTTAGGAATCTAGAAAAAGATTTTTCTTCGAAATACACCAATACAAGATATTTTGTGCATTCTATACAATATCTCTCGATACTGTATTGTATTATACAAAAACAGTTTTCAGTATGGCGAAATTAAAATTATGTATATAAACTGGTATATAAGAAGAAAAATGAAGAATTTGAGAGATAAATCAAATACGGGGTGTTTCAGAATGTGATTCTAATTCTCTTCGAGGGGATGAATCCCTAGGTGATTTCAAGAAGAAAACTTCGAATAAACCTTTGTCATGAATTCCTTAACGTTTGAGGTACATATGGTTCTACTTTTGAGGAAATATCTTTGTTTTATAATTTCTTTCCGAGAATTTCTATATAATTTAGAACAACCAGTTTTTATATAGAAGTCATTTTGAGTTTCAACCTTCAATATCAGAGGGAGATGTAGACAATATAATTTTGGAAAAATATTATGTAGCCGATGCTTTTTCTTGAAATGGAAATTAATTACCAAATTCTTCTAAGGACAGATTCAATAGCTTGATTTTTCACGTCCAACACGATGTCTTAGCATAATGTTATATATATCTAGAACAACGATGTTTTATGTTGTATGTAATAATTGGCGAATTCCACCCATTTAAGCATTCGACCTTCTTAATTAAACTGAAAACCTACTCTACAAATATATTCCCCATGTCGATTCCTCCCAAAGTTAATGTGTTTAGGGCCAGTCTAACCACTGATAGTGAACCAAATAACTTTCGGAAGAATCTCCTCAGTAGCATGATAATTGTAGAGTAGGTTGGGAGTTTTGTTAAGGGGGCCGAATTGGCGAATTTATAAAAACCATCCAAAGATTCCGCAGATATATCCTTTCAAAATTTCATTTTCCCGATATTTCCAAAAACATAGATCGAATCGCACTTCAAGTTGGAAGCACTGAAGGTGCATCAGGAATATCGTGAGGAATATTTAATAAGAAGATCGCTAAATATCACAATTATACTAGAAAACAAAATTTTGAATTCTCTTTATCAATCTAATTCAACAATCATCAGAAAATTTTGCACGAATTTGCTCTTCAACATTTTCAAAATACTATTGGATTGCGTTGATTATTTTTGAGATATTGAGGAAATAAGCTGGAAATTTCGAATAGCCACGAAATTTGACATTACTCGTTTCCAATATCTTCGGGATGAACATCGGGTCAAACTGAAATTTGAAACGATTTCATTGAAATCTGATCCATAGTTTCCGAGAAAACATTGTTTTTCGAAAACAAATTTGGAAAATATTCGAAAACAAATTTATTTACATTTTTCACCATTCCAACCATAGGGACCTTCAACCTTATATTGAGCGGAGGTATTCTGGAACTATTTACGAAGATTCAATCATGAGATCACTATGATGGCTATGATCAGAATAATATAATAATAATTTGATAATTTGCAACAAATAGTACTATACGAAATAGAACTGAAAAGTTGTCTCCAATTTATGTTTTTTCCATTCCATACATACGTTTCATTTCATTCTGTTATTATTTTTTGGTAATAAGAGAGCCAACCAATCTTAATGCTTCGTTCTCAGAAGTCATACTTCTAATATATGATATTTGTGATGCCGATTTTTCAGGCTTCAAAAGACAAGATTCAGTATTAAATACTGCCACTTTTCCTTTATGCCGTTTTAAATGTGAATCAGTTGAGATTGAATAGCAGTTAATCAGATCCATTATTACGAAATTTCACTAAATTATAGATGATATAATATAAAATAGATTACATATAGATTATTGATATTTTTACAGATTCCATTCTTAAATGTAAGGCCATTCCTATTGACCGCAGCTTTTAACAGTTGTTGGGAATACATTGAAAAAATTCTTGAATTGCATATTCTTATCCAGTACTTAATGAAAAAATCTATGAAAGCACTGACGTGGGGTCAGCAGCATTTTCGCGCTTGTTCACATTCGAAGCCATTTTCTCAAGACATTTCTGCAGTATTGGTAATATTGGGAAAATAAAAATTCGAATGGATAAACCTTTGAAATCATTGAGAGGATTTCAAGTTTTCACGAATTCGACCTTCTTATAATTAACCCCCATAACTGCTATGAAAATATCGAGTCTCTTATCCGCACTAATATCCTTTAATCGATATAAAATATATAAATAAGCGAAATTAGTTAACAAGCTATGGCCTAAAAGCTCACCCCGATCTATTTATATGAACCCTGGTTCGACTTAAGTTTAATTTGAAGTTAGACAGCTTCAAAGGCAAAAAATCTGAAATAGGTGAGTACAATTTTTTCTAAGAACCTAACTGATTATTGACTCATTGGAACATAATTTGGTAACTTTCACTGACCTTCATTCGTCATTACTTTGCTGAATACCTCAGGCTCTGTCCGCAGCACATGCTCTGGATTTAACAAAAGTCTGCTCAAAACTTCAATGCGATCGTTGCCATTTACTCTCCAAGGATCAACATTACTACCGTTGGTTATTCTGCTTGATAGATCCTCCATGTTTAATTTTCAAACTTTGAAAAATTTCCAATAAGCAATGAATTGACAGAAATATTCAAACTACACTGAACTGGCACTTGTTGATGTAAGACTGCCTCTCAACTATCCAATGGGCACAAAACAGTATAAATAGGTACTGTCCTTCAGGTACTTAGGGCAAGATAACAAATACCAATTCCTGGAATACAACTATACTCAAGGTCTGTATTTTAATGAACTGCAAACTTGTACAAAGAAACAATAGGTAGGTACATTTCATTGCAGGTACCAAATTCAGCACAGACAGAATGGAATATTCGTAGTTTTTCTCTTTTTTCGAAACAATGGTCTTCAGATATGAAAATGACTAAACTGGTACCAAATAAATGAATATTATCTGTGAAACTTGAAAAAATCTTGAGTTGCCAATTTCGTTCAGCTGAAACAGCATCAAAAATCACGATATATACCCAAATATTTGTCAAACCTTTGAAATTATCGGAAGGTTTGAAGCGTGAGTATGTAGTTAAAGTTCGTTAATGAGCAAGATCGGCCAAATGATTTCGGAAATATGCCTCTTTAAAATTTTGGGGTTAGGTCATCGACATCTCAAAAATCTTTTCCTTCGAAATATTGAAATATATATGTAAAATTTCGTTGTAAATTTTGAGATTCGAACTTCGTTACGAGTTATAAAATACCGACACACAACATAATGCAAAATTTCGTGTGAAAAGTATTGGTGAAAATCAGTATTATACCAAATTTTTCTGAAAAATCAGTTTTTCTCGGGACTATATTCAACAAATTGGAAGGAAATTTGGCAGATACGTTGAAGTCAAAATGTAACTTTATAGTACTTCCTCAAGATTCATGATGTATTATCATGAATTTTAGCGAATACCTCGAGATTGTCAATTCCAGCTTATGAGGTAAGACATTTTTGATATGGAATAGGTCACTTGCATGTAACACGAATTATCATATTTTGCGTTTCTCATTTTATTTTAATACAAAATCATAATGTTTGCTATCACGCACTCTAACAATCCGTGAATTTAGAATAATTCTTCATTAAAAAAGTTGACATCGGGACTCAAGATCCAAGTGGGTGAAACGTGGTAGATCGCCTCCTACGTCACTCGTTATTTCACGATTCTCCCGATCGATGCAGCCCACGCTCTCTATTGGCTTGCTAGAGAGAAAGGTACACGAGAATAGTGAGAGAATGGATTCAAACCGGTGCGTCGCCACTGAGAATAGAATTAATATTCTATCCTCTCTGTGCGTCTAGGAAGGATAGAAGTTTAAAATATCCTTTTCTCGTTGGAATTTGAAATTGAAGTTTTTCAGTATTCTTACGGATAGAAAATTCGATTCCAACGATAAACAAATATACTCCATTCACTTTCAGTCTCCCATTTAGCCATGATTTAGGTCCATTAAGTTTTTGTAACTAACACCGAGGCAGGTTGGCACTCCTGAAATATCAACAATGTCAAAATACTTCGGCAAGACATTGCCAATTCCTACTCTCTTTCAACTTTCAAGAACAACAATTCATATTAGGATTATTATGCTAGTTACAAAAAAATTATTATAAACGTTTGAAAGTTTTTCATAAGTTTACCTGAAACCATATCTTCATTATAAAGATGAAAAACCCAAACAACAGTATGCCTCTTACACGGAAACAGACAGAAGAATTGAAATCTGTAGTAAACGTGACAATAAAACAAACGCAGATGGATCCGGATTTCATAAAAACAATCGTCGATAACGTATCAAATGGGATTTTGAATGAAGTGAATGAGAACAACTGCGTGATCTCATGAGAGAGCACGAATCTAATATGGTCAAATTGAAGGTGTCGGAAAATGTATGCGGTCAAAATGAGAAACTTGCGTAAAACTGATCAGATCGAACAGGACAGCAGCAAATGCAATCTTCGCATTTTAAACTTTCCAGAATCCAAGAATACTGAGCAATCAGCCATTAATATCTTGAATTCCTCAAATGAACTTGCATCTGGGACGGAATGACTTTTCAGAGTGCTTCAGAGAAGGAAGGCAAATTGGGGCTAAGCATAGGGGAATATTTCTAAAGCTAAATGGCTTACTCATAAAACATATAGCAATAAGAAGGTGCGCATATGGTACTGGCGCTGTCGTAATAGAGGATGTTGAATCCTCTATTACGACATATTATTGAAAGTTGATTTCAATAGCTGTGTTTTAGTTCTGAAATTCAGAACGGTCGTAAGTCAGTTCTAGTTCTGCGCATTGACGATTTGCTGTCGAACTATCCTTGACAAATAATTCAATTCTGCAATCCGCAAAGGCGTCTTCCATAAAAAAACAAATTTTATTCAATTTTTAATGGTTTTGTTTCAGATATCCCCAATGCAAACCTAGAAAAAACCTACAAAATTATCCTGAAAACAGTTCTAAAACCGATGAAACCAAAACACGAAATAAGTTCGGGTTCTCATCGGAAACGTAAAGGAAGACTTCCGTTTGTGTTCAATGGAAGAAGAGAGAAATGTAAATCATGTCTTGTCTGCAGTGACACTCCAAAAAATGCGAAACTCCCTGTCGCAGTTTACATGTAATGTATATATTTTTGGGGATACTTGTGTCTGTTCCAATTCTTTTTCGGTGTGAAATATAAGTTTTTTCAATTTCGATAGGTAGAGGAATCTTGCTCTGATAGATTTATTTAAGAAGTATACATCCCGCGCGGGAACAGTTCAGGAAATAGAATCCATTACAGTATTATGGAAGGTCGTAGCAAAGGAATTATCCTCAGTATAAAAAGTTAAAATTTAACAGCTAACAAGTTTTCTCGGCAAATACAACAATCCCAATCCGATCCAACTCGACGTCGAAAAAGACAGGTTAACTATTTAAATCGTTGACAGACCGATAGCGACTCTACGCTTGTGCGAACTACCCAGTTCTGAAGCAGTTCGGACTGTAACGTCCAAACTCCTTTCACAGTTCTCGAACAGTTCGGAATGAACCAAAACACAAAATCGCATGCTTGAACCGTTTCGAACAGTTCTCAACTCGGCACCAATACAAAGCTCTCAAGCGTTTGGACTCAGAATGGAAAAGTTGTTGTGAATAGGTACAGTCAATTCAGGAAAGTCTTTGCAATACAATATTCGGATTTTTTGACAGAAAACAAACTTTGGTTTATCTTCATATTTTTTTCCGATTGTTTTCACGAATTGCTTCATCGTAACATATTTGTTCAATAAGCTTTCAAATTGAATATAAGTTATTTAATTAACCGCTCTGCAATCCACAATTTAATGTCCTCCTTCCACTTCTTGTTCGCAAATGTTAAAAATATAGCAATTTTCAGAGGAGATATAGGTAAATAAATACATACAAAAGATTAAAACAATCATATATTTCACAAACAACAAAATAACATCAATAGTGTACAAATTTCACTGAATACAAAAATAGATCACTATTAAAATTTAAGTTACATGTGCCGAATTTTCGGACTTCTAATAATCTGCATTAGCCATTCTGGATTCATAATTCTGTGAAAGAGAAAAGGGTAGTAGTCATTTTGATTTGCCTGAATATACACAGTTCTCCAGATAATAGCGATAGAATATTGCATCATCATTCCCCTGTGTAGAGGAAAAATGGTGCGAGGTCGATAAAAAGATATGTAGGTGAACTTTGAGTCAAACCTTTTTTGAAAAATACGCCATTTACATCAAATTTTATTGAGCCATGTCTTTTGCATCATATGAAAAATTGTTTAACCGTTTATTCGAAAATGGGCATTGAATGAAACAGAAAAACTAATAATTTTAATCGATGTTTTGTTACTATTCATTTCGATTTAGTCCGCGACATTGCTTTGAACATATGCATTTCAGTGGGACTAGGCAAATAAAAAATTTAAACAAAAAAGTAGCATTCGTACATTTAAATCAAAACTCTCAATGATCGTGCAGAGCTTTCTCACCGACCAAATGGACGAGCAGCTTTACTCGGAAACTATGAAAAATCTCACTACATTGCAGATTCTGGCAACCCTAGGGTTGCTCAAGCTCTGAACTTTCACTTGATTCAATTTTTCGAAAAGCCTGTAGAATATAACTTTCAGTTTCATCCATGATTGGTTAATCGAATAAAATTCTATCGGGCAAGTGGACAATTTTTAATGATTTTGATTCTTCACATACATACATTCACCTACGTTTCGGCACCGTTCGTGCCTTTATCAAGGCTCGTTTGTTGTTCAAGAAATCGAAGAAAAATAATGAAAACTAGTAGGATGTAACATGAGATGACGAAATATTAATATGATATTATATGTTGAATCATTATCAATATTTCGTCATCTCATGTTACATTCTACTAGTTTTCCTGATTTTTCTTCGATTTCTTGAACAACAAAGGAGCCTTGATAAAGGCACGAATGGTGCCGAAACGTAGGTGAATATTTGTATGTGAAGAATCAAAATCAATGAATGTTGCCCACTTGCCTTATAGACTATTATTCGATTAACCTGTAGAATCTTTGATTCCACTCTTTATCTTTAAAATGATATCAATCCGGTAATTCAAAAATTTGTCAATCTTACCTCTCTAGCTATATTTTCCAATTGTTTGCTCGTCGTCTCACCAGTTGCTTGTACTAAACCATACAACAATCCTTCCTTCTTTTCCAGAAGCACATGTGGATGATCAAATTCCTCTACTTTACCTGATCTCATGACCAAAATTTTATCTGAATCCATAACAGTATTAAGCCTATGAGCTACAGTTAAAACTGTACAATCAGCAAACTTGTTTCTGATAGTCTTCTGAATGAGTGAATCTGTGTATGGATCAACATTAGCTGTTGCTTCATCTAAAACTAATATTTTATTGTGTCGGATCAAAGCCCTGGCCAAACAGACAAGCTGTCTTTCCCCGACACTGAAGTTCGATCCGCTATCTGAAACCAGGGAATTTAGACCTTGGGTCATTTCATCAATAGTTTCTTTCAGTTCCACTTGTTCAAGAGCATTCCAGAGTACCTGAAAGTAAGCAGTGTTTCAATATAGAGTTGCTATTCTGCCTATTTGTCTGTTGGTTTTTTGACAATGATCTTAAACGACTAGATTGTAATCACTAATGAAGAATTCGATGTCAAAATAAATTATATCCGGCCGGCCGCCCATTGTCACGATAACTCGCCAATGAGAAGAGCTAGCGACTTGAAACTTTCAGTGTAGGTTGCGTATCAGAATGCGCCGGTTAAGTTAGTTAATGGGCCAAATCGGCAGAACAATATCAGGAACCACTTTTGCGATCGAATTGATAATCAGTTGTAGAAAACTAAAGCGCAACTGAGCGCAAATTTTTGATGGGGTTATTGTTAGAAAATTGAAATTTTTTCAGGAACTGTTCATCGAATTTCAGATTGATCTGAAAGGAATAAATCAAATTACGTATTTTTTGCGCGCATGTTCTATAGGGAAACAGCGTGCTATCGTTTTGTCCAAATGTGTGTAATTTTCAGCCGAAATTGGAATTAAACGACTAGGTTAAGTTTGTTAATGGGACAAATCGGTCGCGAAACTTTTCACAAAATTCTGCTGCTTCCGGAATAACTCAAAAAGTACTCGGAATTGGAATTGCTAATGAGAAGTTTTGTGTGTGAATTTCGTGATGATCGTGTCTACTCGAAAAAAAAAATTCAAATGTCTTTTTGTTTCAAATATTCAATATTTTGTGATCTTCTGATCATATTATTCTCATGAAATTCTGTATGAACCTTCGAACTGTCATTTTTCTATAAAGTACCGGATTTCAATTAGATCTAATCTGTATTTTTAGAAATATTGGAAAAGTAAAATTTTGGATGGCTGTTGACTTCACATCATTTCTTTTCTAGGCTTTTTCCTCGATATCGTTAATATTATTCAAATAACTCAATAAATACTGATGCAAATTCTTTGAGCAAAATTTTGTGATAAGTCACGTGTAATTAGAATAATAAAATGAAGAATCATGATTGAAAAATTTCATTCTGAGTTCTAAAGAATTTATTATCCTAGATAAAAATATTCAATATTTTGGAAATATTGGAAAATTTTTTTTGTTTCTTTTCGAAAAAATTTTTTTTTTGGGAAAAATTTATCATAGTTGGAAGAAGTTCTGATCATCCCTAGAGCTCCATATTCAGTTTGATACGATTGTAATTCTTGCCAATATTTGAAAAAAAATATGTAAAATTTCGAGGTTTTTTCGATATCATTATTTTTTCCGAAATAACTCGAAAGAACCGATTCAATCATAATGAAATTCTGCAGGTTGTTCTAAAATGCTGTTATACAAGTTTGTTCAAAATTTCGTGATGATTGTATAATCAGAAACAGAAACTCATCTTTCTTAAAAAGGAACTTACAAATACGTATCTAAGTTCCTTTTTTTGAAGAATATCTAGATACCAGAAATAAATTCGGATACTCTATCAAAAAATAACTCATCTAGTATCTAGATACTTTTTCAGAGCATCTTTGACAACTCAGATCGTAAACTATTCTTTCATCGATCGTTGTATGATTATCATCATCAAACTAAATTCAATATAAATATACAGGGTGACTGGTGACGTAAGGGGCAACGGCTCAGTGGAGATAGGGGACCTCAAACTGAATGAAGTTTTGGGGTCCCATAAGGATATTGGTTAGAGAGATACAGGGTGATTTATGAAAAATGCTGAAATTATGACCTCCCATATCTTTTTTTTTATTTTTGCTCACAGGCTTGTTACTATGCGCATTTTTCATCAGGTTAAGAAAAAAATTCGAAAAAATTACAGGCCCGTCTTCGAAAATCTCAATTTACGTGTCAGTAGAAAAATATAAATCGGTATGTTCCTTTCGTGGATATAAAATTTTTTGTAATATTCTGTTTTCAACTTATCATGAAAACCATACAAAATTTGTGCCATTCAAACAAAACATATCTTTACTCAGTTTTTTCTGCTCTTTCCGAATTTCTATTCAAATAATTTTTATCTCATATACCGAGTGATATTTTTCACCTGTCTCGTAAATTAAAATTTTTATTACGGGCCTGCAATTTTTCGATTTTTTGAGCTCATTAAAAATGCGAATAATAACAAGCCAGTCAAATATCAGCGAAAAATTCGTCATATTAACGAGGATATGGGAGCATTCTTTCATAAATTATGTATCCCGAAACCAACATCCTTATGGGACAATTAAACTCCCAATCCTCATTCAGTTTGAGGTACTCTATCTCCACTGAGCCGTTGTCCCTTATGTTCATTACTGAAGAAGGATTTTCATTTTACCTCATCGCTGTATTCTTCAAATGGATCGAGATTTTTCCTCATTGTACCAGAAAACAGCACAGGTTCTTGAGGAATAATCGAAATTTTATTTCTCACTTCTTCTAGTGGTAATTTGGTAGTATCGATACCATCGATGAATATGCTACCTTCCAAAGGATAAAGTTGGAACAGGGAAGTTATAATAGAAGATTTTCCTGCGCCTGTTCTTCCGACAATTCCTATTTTCTCCTTAGGTTGAACAGTAAAGCATATGTCTTTGAGAACGTAAGGATCACTTTCATTGTATTTCAAATTAACGTTCTTGAATTCTAATCGACCTTCTGAGGGCCACTGCTTCGGTATACCCTTAACAGCTGGTCTCTCAGGTTCGTTTTCTATATATTTGTACTCGATTATTCTTTCAGTCGATGTCATTTGGTTCTCCAATTCACTCCATTGTCTCATACCCCAATCCAAGCTAGTGAGGAGACCTATATACTCTGTAATGAGTAAGCCAATATCGCCCCCACGAAGATCTGAAATCAATTTATTTTTCATCATTTTTAAGCGCTTGTTTTCATCAACGTTTATCAACGATGACTATAGAGAGTATACAATTCTGAAACGATCTTTTGGTTCCAGTATGCTCACCTTCCCCGAATATAACTAGGGTAAATATAGCTAATGTAATGAAACAAACACACAGCAAATTTATCCAAAATCCGAAGCATTGACTGGATGCTAAAAATAAGAAATTCGCACTGCTGTTTCGATCTTGGAAGAAATCGAATTCGTCTGTTAGGATAGCCTCGGCATTGAAAGCTCTTATTGTTGTAATCCCATGGAGTGTTGCTGTTATATGGGAATACATAGGACTCCTTGCTGAAAGAAAAAAATTGAGATATAGAGGAGTTTAATCACCGTAGACTCTTCGTCAGGGAACATGAAATGATTAAAATACACTCGAAAAAAAATCGATTGATGAAACTAAAACGCTCCATATCTATAAGAAATATTCTAATTTTATTGGAGATATATCCATTATTATCAGGGAACCGAAACAACATTTCCGCTACGTGATAAATGAATCACAAATTCAAAAACTTAGCAAAGTTAATAGTTTCTTTAGTTATGCTCAACAATTCGTTTTAAAATTTTCAGAGGGGTCCAAGAATTTTGGCGATGTGTGTATTCAAGATTCTCTAGCCGAATGAAGACGTTTTTACCTTAATAAAGATAAGGTGAATTCAAACATGCCCTTTGTTTCGCCAATGTTGGGGAATTCAGCAGAATTCGTTTTTTACACGTAAGGTGGCGCATTTTGAAAATTACGACCGATCGTCAAGGCAACTGTCTGTCACAACTGAATTTACATCAGACAAGATATAAGGTAAAAAACATCCGAATGAATGAATTTCTACCATATTATGTTTTAACTCTCATTGGGATATAATGGGTTTGTTTTTGTTCCGATTTCAGAACTGTTCGGGACGGTTCGAGTACCTGCGATTTTCTGACTCAAAATCGGAATTGCGCATACTCGAACCGTCCCGATCAGTCTTGAATTGGTTCTGAAGTCGTAACCAAAACAAAGCTTTTCTAAGAATGCAGTATGCATTGTAATTCTTGGCTAATATGCACTATCATTCGATGTTATCCTATATTGTAGCAAGCGAGCAATGAAATTATTAGATAAGCAATGTGAAACTATTCTACAGAATCTACTCATACATCTATATCATTTGATAGCTTATTCAAATATATTAATATTTTCCAGATTGTGCACATATACAAAGGAATCTGGTAAAGCGGCGGAAAGTTTATGGAAGTTGATACAGAACAAGCATCATCCTTACTTTAAGTCAGACAGAGACCTATCAAGAGTAGAAGTTTCAGAGAAAATGAAAACTCATTGAATATGCCATATTATTAAACCAGTTCAATTTGAGTTCTATTCCATTTAGATGCATGCGATTTCCAATTGGAAAACAGATGTTTTATTCAATAGTTAATTTTATTTCTTCAGATTTGAAAACTGAGGTTTTCTAGTACGTAGCATATATTACTAAATTTCAGTTTTAAGTAAAGGAGAATTGTTACACAATTAATGTATATTCAATAAAGAACCAAGAAAAATACAACACATTGTGAAAATAATATGCTTGATTGGGGGTTGATGACTGATCCTCGATTAGTTAAAATGATTGAAAGACAATTGTGAAAAGAATTATATGCTGCTAAGTTTCATGAAGATTATACCTTCTATAAATATGATCCTCTCTCCATTTGAACACTTATTTCCATTTATATCTCCAATCAAAATAACAAGAGGGACCCTTTCAAAAGTATCTGAGGATCAACACAATTCTTCGAAGCTAGCACGAAAAGATTTCACGCACTCATCAATAACTAAATAATAATCTGAGAAAACATAAATAAATTCAAAATGACAATTGCCGAATTCCCATTAATAGTGTCATGCGCTCTGATTGGTCGATTGGTGGCGTTTATGTCAGTGGCGAGAGTATGAAGTACAACCGGTTTCCCCAGTTTGGTCTAAAGATTCAGTAGGAAAACAAATGAAAATAAGAGCACCATTGTTCTGTGCATCCTAGATATATTCAACAGAAATGAATTATATATCTCCTATACTTACTGACTGCCACAATACGTTTGACGTTTCTGCTTGTTTTTATGTAGACAGATCTGAAGCCCATAAATATGAGTCCTAAAACAACAGATGCTGGTAACATGACCCATTCAACGAGAGATGCAAGGATGATGACGGACACAGAAAGCAATGCGATCTGAAAAAAATAAAAAATACTAGGATCTTACATCGAAATCAACTGACTTCAACAATTCAATGAACCGAAAAAAGTTTTCAACTTTTCGCAACAATCACGTACATTAAAATTTTGCTATAACTATAAATTTTCAAAAAAAAAATAAATTTCATGGGGGCATTAGAATTTAACATGAACTTCAATCGAAATTCTTGATGTATTTTTGCCCATTCCATTCGAAAGTTATGTAGTCAGCGGACGGTCAGTCTGTTAACATTTAGGTCTAACGCATACGACTGACAATCGGTGGACGACTATTTTGTCAACGCATTTTTCACGAATTAAGAAATACTTTTGAAAGCAACATGAGAGGTTTGAAATTAGGAATCGTTAGAACCATGCCAATTATGTTGTGCAATATAACTCGTTCCACTTCTTCTGCAATAGCACCAGCTGAAATTACCGCTTCCGATTAGTTTTTCAGTTCGTCCAGAATCAAGAAACTAATGCAGAAATGCAAATTATTAAACTTTAGGAGGTTGAACGTGAGTTTGTAACACAAAAATCTGACGTCTCACATAACCTAACCAAACAAACTGAAAACTAACGCAACGGTAACAAAAACGTGTAGCAATACGTCTGATTTTGGAACGACCGTTAAAACCAAAAGTAATATTTAGCGTAACCGTAATAAAATAACGTTCGCGCTTTTCAAAAGTTGCAATATCCCTCTAATAATTTACTGAAGAAAGAACTTAAGACTCGATATTTGTCTTTGAATAAAGAATAACAGGAGGGAGCATAACGCTTTTCTACTTCGTATAAAAGTGGGACACCGGCGCCTATATTGAACCTCCAAGTATGACTCATGTTAGTTAGTTTCTTCAGACTAAGAAGTCTCGGAACAAGTCGTTCTCTCTTCAAAGTGAAAGGAAAGTCGGCCATATGCAACATCCATCCCGGGCCCACTTTGTGAGGCATTAGGCTCCTTCCTTATGCTCTTTATTCAGAGATATTTGTAGAGTATCTTGATTACGAAGAACGAATACGTGAACGGGTAAAATCCGCCCAATGATTCCGCAGATATACCCATTCAAAATTTTATTCTCCAAATATTTCCGAAAAAGCAGATTACATCGAATTGAAATCCAGTACTTTATTGAAAAAACCTAGAAAAGCACTGACATGAAGTCAAAAGCTTTCGCACGCATGTTCAATGGATATCACAAAAAGTGAACATGCCAGCAAAAGCTGCTGAGTTCACGACAGTGCTTTTCTACATTTTTGCTATTTAGATATCATTCGTTTTTTCTAATCAGATCAATCGTTACAATGATGGAAATCCCATTATAAACAAAAAAATTTCAGCAGTCCACTTATTATGAATCAATGTAATCGAGCCTAACGCTCATTATCTTAAAAGGGCGAAAATTTTCATTGCTCAATATCTGGGTACTCAGCAAATATTTCTATGTTATATCATTGGGTATTCAATTACTTGAATACTCTTTGGTTATACTGAGTGAATGCAGAACACTCACATCTCTTGTCCACGGCCCGCCACTGCACGGCGGACTATGATTTTGAACGTGTTATATATAGTGCGCGTCAAAATTATGGAACAAATTCCTTTTCTCAGAGGTAAAATATTTGGCAACAAAATCCTGAAACAGGTCAATTTTTGTTTCATTTTTACCAAATTTATATCCATTTTTGAAGGATTTTTGTTGTGCCTTGTGCCATCCCCATCAACCCTCTAAATTTGGGTTTATCATTTGACAAAATTAAATAATAAAACCTTAGTGATCTCGATCTACCAACAAAACCCCCCCTGAAAATTTTTTGATTAGGGAAAGTGGGTCATGTGGTACTTTTTCGGAAAGGTCTTTGTATCTTCTTTACAGGCGTGCAGAAAAATTTTTTTTTTTGAAAAATTAGTAAGTCTCAAGAGGTTTTCAGTATGTGCACTTTGTCATGGCTCATTTACTTTGAGACGATGGTACCTGATGAAATTTGTCACCCAATGAAAGTCGACCATTACAGTTTTGTTCATGCACAACTCTCAACACCTTTCAACACCCTCACGTGAAAAATAAGAATGTGTGAAACACTGCGCTTCAGTTATGATCTTTTGAGTAGGTATGTTATTAGTATGTTTCTACTGAAGTTGAAACTTTTCGATAAAATGTTTCAATTCAAAGAAAGATTTCTGACAACGCAATGTCATCAATGTGTAACCAGGTAAAACCATGTAGAGATTTGAAATAATAAAACGGTGGTCATTTTGAACACTTAATTCAACTTATCTTGTAATGATTCTCCGGGTGGTACTTCAATGCCGAAATAAATTTCCAATGTCACCCCATTTTTTTCTTCATTAAAGGGTTCGTAGGGATTGAAAGTTGTGCATGAACAAAACTGTCATGGTTGACTTTCATTCGGTGACAAATTTTATCAGGTACCATCGCCTCAAAGTAAATGAGCCATGACCAAGCGCACATACTGAAAACCTCTTTGAAGTAACTAATTTTTCAAAAAAAAATTTTTCTTCTTGAAATTTCTGCACGCCTGTAAATAAGATACAAAGACCTTGCCAAAAAAGTACCACATGACCCACTTTACCTATTCAAACAATTTAGAGGGTTGATGGGGATGGCACAGGGTGCCACAAAAATCCTTCAAAAATGCATAAAAATTTGGTAAAAGTGAAACAAAAATTGACCTGTTTCAGGATCTTGTTGCCAAATATTTTTCTTCTGAGAAGATGAATTTGTTCCATAATTTTGACGCGCACTGTATATCATGATGTTGAAAATCGTCGATTTTCAAGAAGCATTTAGCATTTAGGGTGAAATGATTGCGCTCTTGTTACCACGTACAAGCGCATGAAACTTGGAAACGGGTTATCTTAAATAAAATAAAACATAATTACCGACAGGACATCGAAAATAATGTGGGGGATATAGTCATCAACAATACCAATATCCTCGGAAAACCTGTTTAGTATCCTTCCAGAAGGGTTCGAATTGAAGAATGTCATCGTAGCTCTTATTAATCTATCAAAGGTCTTATTATGTAGGTTTATTGCCGATTTAGTTAAAAATGCCATGAAGAACATAGTTTGACCAATAGAAAATATTATAGTTCCTAAAGTAATGCCAGAGTAGGAGTAAATTATATTGTTCCTGGAGAAAGGTAGCTCTGTTGTGTTGGTGTGGTTAGAAACAGCGAAGTCTTGCTCCATATTCACCCTGAAAAAAATGTTGTCACGACTTGTATTGAAATATTCTGGAGCCTCTACATATACAGGGAGAGTCTGTAAGTGTGACATTAATTTTAACCATAGACTCCTCTTATCGAATAAAACACTTCCATATACATTTTTTTCAGATTCGGTCCCGGAAAAAAACAGTCTTCCTTTTGAAGCTTTTGATATAGTTAGTCTGAATGAAATGAATTTTGGTGCGACAATGGCACATATTTTTCAGGAAACTCTTTTATCCAACTTCAAACAGTTTCCTAGTTGTAGACTCTCCGATCCATATAAAACTAAAAGAAATTAGCATGAGGAATGCTGATAAAGTATACCTTAAGTCATTATCAGAATCTTCAATCCTTTTAGAAATTATTCTTTCTCCTGAAACGCACTGTTTTCGATAGAATCATCGTCGAATGTTATGGAATCTGATAAAATTCGAGAAATTTCCGTATTTTTTGGAATCCGACCATGAAAAAATGAGGGACTTCGATTAAGCTCCACCCACGTTCATCTGAACCACAGAACACACCGAAAAAAGTGTTTTATTTGATGAAAGGAACCTAGGGTTAATATTTTTTTCTAGTCACCCTCCAAATTCTTTTCTAGTCTAGTAAATCGGAATACTCACCAATAAGTGATGAAATAATCACCTCCAAATGTGACAGTATAACCAATAATGAAAGTCGATAGCAAAAATAATATAATCAGTGGATTTCCCCCAGATCTTGCGTATTCATAATAAGTTTTCAGTCTAATTTTTCCATGCACCATTTCTTCTTCGTCCTGGAATTGATCTTTAGTTTCCTCCCCTTCCAAACTCGTTGTCACTGATTTCTGCCTACTTCGTATTTTTTTCTTATCTTTTTCTGTTTGATTAGCGTCCGATTTTTGCAGGAGTTGTGCGAAATCAAGACCGTTAGTTTGAAGTTCTTCGTAGGAACCTGATCAAGATGACAAATATTCAGGCAATGCAAAATTGGATATAGTATATAAATATAATTTCATCAAATAGAATATCAGGCAATTCTTCTAACGCGCTTGTTTGAACATGATACTATTGCGAGTTGAAATCAATGAAAAAGGGATAGATTTTCGATAATCACAACAGGATATTTATTTGTTATGGCTCATTATTTGCAAGAACAAGAAAGAGTTTCATATACCGGGTGTCGGAGGAATCAGGACCATCCCGAATAGAAATTCTCGACATTGATATCTTGGAAAATGAAGATTTATTTGGGGGTGAACCCAATTTCTGTGACACCAGGTATACTCCTTGAGCTCGAAAATTATTGAATTGCGCAAATGAAGCAGATAAAGGTTCTAACTTTTGTTGCTGATATCAGATAATCAAAAGTGAGGGTTTACTGGATTGCTATACAGGGTGATTCCGGAGGAGACCTTCAGATTTTGGGATGAGTTTACACTAGTCAAGACAGTCTCGGAACACTGTTTGGTTTATAGTTGGGGGTCTCTGTTGAGAATATACAGGGTGATTTGTCCGATTCGACCGATTTTACTTTTATTGATAACTTTGGTATGGCTTATTCGATTTCAATGAAACTTTCAGCGTAGTACAATAGTGTTTCAAATTTTTTGCCAAAATAAGCGGTTGTTATTGTAATAAATCCAGATTAATTGTGCAGGTTGAAAAAACACCCTGTACATAGCGTTTCCTAAACTACGTTATCTGTTTACGATTGAACTATAATAGGTCATTATTTGAGAGTTTCTGATTTTTTTGGCACACTTCAAGTTTTCCTAGAAAATTTTTTCGAAAAATAATAATGTCGAAATTTCGCTCCAATCAATTCAACTTTCATTGATAACTTTGGTATGGCTCATCCAATTTTGATGAAATTTGCAGTGTAGAACAATCTGGATGAGTACATTCAATAATCGCAACAATCTCTCAAAACACAGTGTTGTAATTGTGATAATTTTGGAATTTCAGATTAATTGTACACTTGAGAAAAAAACAGCCTGTACATTGCTTTTCCAAAACTTTCTTATTCGTTGCAGATTCTACAATAATATGTCATCATCCAAAGGTTTTTACTTTTTTTGGCACACCTACGGTTTTCCCAGAAAACATTTTTGAAGAAGAGCATTATCGAAATTTGGCACACCAGCAGTGAGAGTATTCCGCACTAGGTAGGAAAGCTGTATCGTCCAAGAATGCAAAGTTGTTCGTCACTCCTAAAATATTCTTTTCAAATTCGAAATATATTCTGAATTGAATGACTTCATACAAAATATTAGCAATTAAATATGAATTTGGAATTTGAAAAGAATATTTCAGAACTTGAGAACTGCTTTGCGTCCTTGGACGATACAATACAACTTTCGGTATGACTTATTCGATTTTAATGAAATTTTCAGCGAAGTACAATATTGATGAGCACATTCCTTAATTTCGAAATTTTTTCCAAAATAAGCGGTTCTTATTGTGATAATTCCAGATTAATTGTGCAGGTTGAAAAAACACCCTGTACATCGCGTTTCGAATGAGCCATACCAAAGTTATCAATGAAAGTAAAATCGGTCGAATCGGACAAATCACCCTGTATATTGTCAATAGAGACCCACAACCAAAAACCAAACATTGTTTCGGAAGTGTCTCGACTAGTGTAAACTTATCCTAAAATCTGACGGTCTCCTCCGGAATCACCCTGTATAATAGCATGAAGATATCATTAGACAATAGGCGTATTGAAATTATTGACTCACCTGACTGCTGTATTAATCCATCTTCCATAATAAGAATTTTGTCAGCGGTATGAAGGTATTGCAATTGATGTGTCACAAGTATACAAATTTTATCGCTTAAATACTGGTTGATACATTGAAAATATAAATGTTTCCCAACATTAACATCAACGGCTGACAGGGGGTCATCAAGGAGATAAATATCAGCTTTTTTATAGACACATCTAGCTAAGTTAATCCTTGCTTTTTGTCCTCCACTGAGAATTTTGCCTCTTTCACCAACAAAAGTTTTGTCACCGTATGGAAACAGTTCGAAATCATGTTCTAAGGCACAAACCTTTACAATAGCATCGTAACGATCTCTATCGTATTTTTCCCCGAAAAGTATGTTTTGCCTGATAGTACCTGAGAACAACCATGGTTCTTGTGAGGCATATGAGACTGTCCCGTTTAAGTCCATGTTTCCTTTCTTGATAGTAAGTTCTTTAAGGAACAAATGAATGATACTGCTCTTCCCACTACCTACAGGTCCAATAATGGCAACCAGTTCATTCGAGGATACTTTCAGATTCAAATTTTCCAAATCACAGTCTTCAGCATCAGCCAACCAGACTGCACTAACATTTTCCAAAGTTATTCCAGGTTTCCTATAATTTTCATTGATTTTTTTCAGATCTTTCAGGGTACCATTCGTTGGTATTATCGTCAAATTCAAGGAATTATCATTCTTGTTTGTCTCATACTCTTTATTTTCAAGTAGTTGAATATCATCAGTAGAAACATCTTTGATGAATTCGTCATGACACATGAATGTATTTAATCTTGTAACGGAAACATTCACCTCCGCTATAGTTGAAATACTGATTGAGAATAAGGTGGTGATAAGAGGCCTGATAACGTTGTATATGCCAGTTATTGCGAATACTTTTTCTGCACTAACGAAATTTCCTAAGAGGACGAAACTAAGGACACTTATGAATATGGACGTTCTTGTTATGAACATTTCGAAGGCATATATAAGGCCGATTAAGTACTGGTGAGCTCTTATAGGCTGCATCTCTCTCCTGAAAAAGAATACGAACTGTTGGTCTTCGATGAATTACAGGGTTCCCCTCAGTCTGGACCTTTTGGACCTCAGAGGGGCTTGTCAACTGAGACGTGTTCTGACTGATTTTTGTATCACTTTAGTTAATAAACGCAGTTACAAAACGAATCAAGGTATTTCAAGTCTATTGTATTTTTTTGCGCGCATGTACTGGGGAACAGCGTGCTACCGTTTTGTTTGTATGTTATTTCCGAAATTTTTTCCCGGAATGGGAAACTAGGTTCGATTCAAGGGTGGCGAATCCGGTGTCGAAGTCGATTCTGTTCGGCAGGTTATCCATAGGCACGATCACGGGAAAACGGAGAATCCTAACGACTTGAAACTTTCAGGGTAGGTTGAATTTCGAATTGCGACGGTTGAATTTGTTCAAGGGACACAATTGGCCAAACGGTTTCGAATTCATAAGGTTTGTTCGTTGTACCTGCATGAACTACACTAACTACACCAACTCCACTGACTTCCAATTCTCAGTGCAGCTCAGTGTAGTCACAGATAACTGAATGAGTGGACTTAGTGTAGTTCAATCATAGACATATTAAACTCTCTGGACACGGCGTACGAATTCATTTCTGAAGAGTCGAATGGGGATAATGAACCAAGTGAGAGGTCCGAGAGAGAGATGGAACTGGATGGGGCAGACCATAGACAAGATACACGATTAAAATAACATGCGACTAGTGACAGGGACATGAAGGAGATCGGCCAATCAGAGAAAACACGGAATGGCGGTAATTTTGAACTTCACAACGTGAATGATGACTGTTCTATATGGTGTGTCTTTGGTTCTGTGCAGTATTTTATCTCGAACTGATATTCCTCATTGATTTTGATCATCAGAGTGTAGCTTTCGAGTAATGATGGAAAAACAGATGATCAGCCGGCATTAACTCCGAAATCTTAAGGGAGCATGATATATGTATAATGATTAACGAAACTTCGTACCAGTATTATAAAAATCATTTTGACCCCTAGAAGCAGTCCCATTTTTCAACCACAATCAAAATAGTTCTTCGGGGATTTAGTTCGTTAACGAACATAAAACCAAGACCGCAGACCTGCCAGGCGGACGGACAGAATCCAGTTTGATCACAAATTTTTCATCAGTAAGAAAATTTTTTGCTCAAAAAATACTGACATTGTAACGGAAGGATATCGCGCTCTTCTTTCCAACAAAAAGCGCGCAAAAAATGAACAAATTCACAGTTATTCAGGCAAGGTAAACCCACCTATGGTATTTCACATTTTCCCCTTTTTTATATCTCCTCGTACAATTAATGGCACAACAAGAATTCACCATTATTCGTTTGCCAGTGAATCCGGTTTGAAATGAAAAGTCTCAAACTCTATTCAAAAACTTACGAAAACACAAAAAACGAAAACAACACGAAAAGTATATCTTACATACAGTCTTTATACTACAATTGGAAATGAAATAATACAAAATCTGCTTTGAAATACTTTGGAAAAAACAAATGTGACTTTCAAAACTTTCGAAAAAATTTATTTCAAACATAGATTCATAATTATAGTCTATGGCTTCAAACTGATCTGTCTTATTTTTGCCGTATTCTATGATGGTTTGGCCCGCCCTAGTTCCCTCTCTGTCGGCCCGCTTCCTCTCTCTTTAAGCCATGTCCATATAGTTTTATAGGTCTATGAGTTCAATCTGTTCTATGATTTTCACAGAATACAAACATATGAAAGATGATTTTACGCAAACCCAAGATGAGAGAATTCTATGCTTCTTTTGTTTTCGCTACCACTTCTAGGTGATGTAGATTTGTTGTAAAGTATTTCTAAAGTCGTCACGGACAAAAATTGTATTTCAAATAGCGATATGAAAATTAATTTCGTCCAAAAATAACCACACATAGAGAACAAAACACGTCCAACCAGGAACCAGAGACAACCACAGATGTCTTTGATTATGAATTATATTTACGCATAACCATCACAGAAGATAACCTCACTCTATGCACTGCACGTTATCTGTGACTACACTTACTCGCAACATTTCCGCAACGAACAGAGTGCAAGTTTAAAACGAATCACACCGAACAGAATCAGTGGAGTAAGTGTAATTAGTGTAGTTCATGTAGGTACAACCTCATGTCATTTAAAATTTTGAGGATATTTTTACGTGATATTTAAGCAACAACCTTAGCGGTTGGATTGATACAGGACAGTTAGTTGAAGCCTAACATTTGGCAAGTTTTTGCAGTTAGTAAAATTTGTTTTTTATATTTGAAAGAGTTTTGCTTGAACTTTATATTTCACAGCAGGGTACCAAATTTCAGTTTGAAACGATTATAATTTTTGGAGATTTTGGAAAAAAGTATGTCAAGTTTCGTGGTTTTTTTTCCTCGGTATGGATTTTTTCTGGTATAACTCATAAACTGCAGATTCAATCATGATGTAATTTGGTAACTAATTGTAAAATGCTGATGAACTACTTCGTGCGAAATTTCATCAAGATTATGTCATGAGAACAATTTTCAAAAAAAACCAAATTTTTTTTAAATATTCACTATTCTGCCATCCTTTCATCATATTATCCCCACAAAATTTTGTATGAACTTTCAAGCTGTAATTTTTCAGTCAAGTTCTGGATAAAAATTCGATCATTATATCAGGAAACATTGGCAAAATGAAATTTTGAAGGATATATCTGCGAAATCTGGGTGGATTTCACCCATTTACGAACTTGGCCTTCGTAATCGAAGAATCCGTTGATACGCCCATTTAAAATTTAATTATTCCAATATTTTCAAAAATAAAAATGGTAGCGAATTGAGATCTTGTACTTGTTGCAGATATGACATCTTGAAGGTGAAGTTGGGCGTTGGGCGGGTTCAATACCTGAAATGGTGACCGCTTTCCCAAAGAACATGCGCGCCAAAGCAGCACACTCAATTTCAGTGCTTTCTAGATTTTTATTCTTTTTTGTACTGAATAGTTATTTGAATGTTGGTTGTGGTCTTTAATTAGGAAAATGTTAAGAAACCCTGATTCATTCGAAATGAACCGATATAATTCTTGAATATATAATTTTGGCACCTCGTTTGAGATTATTTGATATCGGAATTTGCAAAACACATCTCATAAGGTGATAGCACCAGCACACGAGACAATCAGGTCGATTCTGTTTGCGTATTGCTATGAACCTAGCTATTCTAGTCATATTGCTATGTTTCTAATTTATAGCAATATGGCCATGGTATTAAGTATTCTGTTATAGCAATGTTTGATATGAATTTTGTCATAACAATATTGCTATCATGGACTTCCATAATCGGTGATTTAAGAGCTGACAACACTGTGTTTTGTTACTTCGGAGCTACAAGGAAGAAGAAAATATCCCTACTTCGTGAGGTTTTAATGATTTCGTATACATAACCTCTATGAACTGCCACGGTGGTGCAGTGGGTTGATAGCCTGCTTGTAAAACCGGAGGTACTGGGTTCGAATCCCGGCGAGGTTATGGATGTTGTGTTAAGTTTGTGGTGTAGGTTAATGTTTGTGTGTCTATAAATAAAAATTCTCTAGTTGGTATGAATCTGAATGAATGTCAATGTATAAATGTAAAATTGAAAACTTGTCTAAATGGCCATAGTAGCCGAGGACACTTAAAGGAGTGAATGAATGAATGAATAACCTCTATCTACGGTTTTCATTATTCATGTAAACATCGACATAAAAAATGTTACGAAACGAAAAGAGTCAAATTGACCAATAATAAATTTCCTGGATACCAATAGAATATTGGTTACCAGAAATCAAATGCAGCAAATTTTATTCGTTAATGATTCGAAATTCGATGAATTTTTCTGTTGGCAATTCAAAGGGATGGCTGTTGTTGAGATCATTAGAATAATCATCTTAGCTGTTGCTCACTATGCCGGTATTTTAGTCTAAGATTTTCTCTTGAGATTGCTAAGAAAGCAATATTGATAGCAAGATTCTTGTTGAAGTGACAGATTATATTGCTCAAAATCGTTGATCAGAATACCAATATTTCCAATCTTATTATGATAGCAATATCTTTTTCATAGCAATATCGCTATTTGCAAACAGAATCGTTTCAAATGTTTCAGGTATTCAAGGAAAGTGAGCAAGACCTACTTTCTCGCAAACGCTATCAATTTGGCGAATGGTTTTTCCCAGCAGTACATCTTTATTACTTGAATCCCCGTAATTATTTCATTCATTAAACGTACTCTCTCATCTGTTCTCAACGCTGTCCTCAATCTCAAAGTAGATGTCCTCTTTCCAACCCAAACTGAAAAACAAAATGAAACGATATTCAGATATTCTAATGAAATAATGATCATAATATCCTAATATTATGCACTCATTTTTACTTCCATTGTATTCAATATGTAGGTGACCTTATTTTCATCTTCGTATATATCCCACAATTCGTTATTATGCATTTTTTAAAGAACTCAAGATTCTTTATCTGAATGCTGCAGATATCAATTTCAATTTGACTTAAATCATTGAGTCACTTCCTTATGAAGTGTATTGTTATCGACCAATGTAAATATTGTGAGTTAATGAATTCCGGCCAGTGCCGGCTTAAGATATTTCCGGGCCCGGAGCGGATAAGGCCGATACGCCCTCTTGGCGGCCTTGATACCTACGGGAAATTCTGCTTGGGTCTAGGCCCTTACGAGCCCCAGGACGTCAGCCCCATGCACCCAGTGTATAAACCGGATAATCTGAACCGCCGCCTGTGCTGAAACTTTCTAGAGTCTGAACTCGTCGGAGCAGTTTTAAAGATTGAATATCTAGGTTAAATTTTCATTTTTAAAATCCGTCCAATGGGTTAACAGGTAGGTATAGCCATCTAAAATTTTGTTTTTTCAATAACACGAGAAAATTCAATAGTTGTGATTCTTGGAAAAGTTGGGAAAATGAATTTTCACACAAAATTTCATTTATATATTTTCAAAGGCCGAAATAAAGATTAAATAGTTGGTCGACAAAAGACTGTTTGAATTTCATGCAAAATTTCTAAGAGTCATAAAATAAGAAGTTTGGGGAAACCCGCAAATTTCCTATGGCGAAAATATTGATTACATATTCTCACCAACTTACGCATTTTTCTCTGCTGAACAAAAAATCTGCAATCGAAACTATGCTGTCCCTTATAGTTTTGAGGACATGGGTCCCAAAAGATCCAAATCGATGCATTTTCTGGTCACTTTTCTCACATGAAAGCGATCATTTGTTTTTCTCAAAAAGTCCACAAATTGAGTTTCAATCTATAAGTGGCACTCTTCAAAAATAACTAATATTTGATGGAAAATAATTGAAAATATCCGATAGCCACCCATTCGTCCATATCTACGGATTTCCACCGACCCCAAAAGTGAATTTTGACATAGCCGCAATTGAATCGGTCGGAATTTCAGGTATTCGTCGATGACAGATGAATATTTGTTGGCGGGAAATACTTATCAGTCATATACGTTTACCAGCTATGAATAGACATTGTTGAAAGACTTCACTTCAAGGTTGAGTAATGATCCGTAGAAATAGAGTTTGAATGGTTCGAAGATAATAAGTGACCCGAATCCTTAATCTTTAAATACAAATCAATTTTTTTTCAGACAAAGTATCACAAAATAAACCAGACAGTTCCCCGGATATGTAAGCTATCTACGGGACTTGTCTGCGTTCGAAAATAGACGCATTTGAACTGTAGACAACTTGAGGGACTCTGTATGTTCTTCTTGATAAAAAGTGTATTCCATAGGATCTGAACTTCATTCATCAGACTACATGAGTTTATAGAGAGTAGATACAATCGATTACACTTTTATAAACGATCCCGGGTGGCCATGACATTCTGACACATTTCACTGTATATATTTTGAAAATGTAAGATTATAGTCATTTTCCTGTCAGATAACTAAACAACGTTGTCCTCTCTACATAGATGTCGTAGTTATTACGTATTTTTCAAAATATGAATTTACTTTGGGAGAATAATGAATTTAAGAAAATATTAAATGAATTCAATAACTCCACAGACCTGGCGAATGTTGAAGAAACTCTTTCTCTGTTAACACTGGAAATATTTCACGTATACAACCATGGTTGGAAGATTCAGTTATGCTATTTTCCTAACGGAAATCAAGAATAGTGTGTTGAAATTTTACTGAAAAATAAAGTATAGAGTAGACCGTTACTTTGTAATAGTTCGTTCGAAAAAAAATAAAAGTACTCGAATAACCCTGGTGTAAAACAGACAAACCTATGGAATTCCCTACATTTCGAAATTCCCAAGAAATAAGACATTTAAATACCTTGTTACACAACTTGAAATGCTCCACTATGAAAATGTAGTAGTACCATTGTATAGTATACAATGGTAGTACTACAAAACCTGTTTCACCTTAAAAGAACTATCTCAATTCACTAAGTTGTTGGAAATCTATGTGAACGATACACTGACTTGGGTTTTCACTCACATAAGCCGAAAATGTTGGATAGTTTATGATAAATTATTGATTCCAAATTATCAGGGTTACTATCAGAATAATCAGATTTCAATTCTAAAAAGCACTTCCTGATACTCTGTCTCTGCTTCTTCAAAACTACTTTCGGCATTTTTAGTTTCCAGTTGTGATGATTATGTTGAGATTGAGAGTAGAAATTGGCATCTGCCTTTGGCAACGTCTCTAGGAATTATTTTGACATTGCCGATATTTCACGAGTGCCAACCTGCGTCAGTTTCAAGTAAGAAAACTTGATAGACCTAAATCATGGCCAACCGGGATAGTTTATAAAAGTGAATGGAGTATGTATGGAATTCTAATATACTCACTTTGGAGAGGTATGAAGGCTAACAGAAACGCCATCCCAAAAAATGCAGATACTTGAATTTCTCTATATATTAAGTACAATCCTATACAAGCCTGCATTGGTGCGATCCAGATGAAGTGAAACAGTACGAAACCTTCATCAAATTTGCTCACGTCGTTAGACAACAAGTTGATTATCTGACCAACAGTTGTTTTCGATAAGGAAGTCCTACTTAAACGTAGAGCTTTTCTGTAGAGTAAAGTACTACATGCTATCCTCATCTTCATACATAGATGAGAGAGTCCCATGAATGTAGGATGTGTTGTTACTGTGTCCAGGAAAAATGTGAATGTGATGAATGCGGAGTACATATAAACTTCATTCCTGGACATAGAATGTTGTCCGTTTTGAAAAAATAGTACTACTTTTCCTATACTGATTGGTAATAAGACTCTGAAACAAAAACGTTTAATGAATGCTCAAGAAAAAAAATATATGAAAAGAATCAACATAAATGAATCCATTTCACAGGAAATTTTTTTTTCGGAGTTATAGTCATTTGAAATTTTGGGTTTTGGGGTTTTCCCTGATATTTCACGAAGGTTAAGGATATTTCCAGTGAGTGACTGGATTATATTTTGAGCAACTATTGTATTTGAGTTGATATCAGTTGACTAGTGTATGCCTTTGAATATTGTTAGCTATAGATTTCTCTTATATTTATAATTATTCATTTGTATACACATATTTTTTCCATTGATTTATTGTAATAAAGTATCCTCAAACTATATTTTTTTTCACTTCTATTTTCCTAACCTTAATACCCCGTAGTATATGATGTCAGTTCGAGCAAGTTTGAAAATTGAGTGTATATTTAACACTCGAGTTATAAACTTGCTCGAATTCGCAGCCGACATTATGTCGATAAGTTCATTATGGTATTATTTGAATTCCCGACAAACCTCTAATGATAGAGCATGCAAACACCAGAGGCGCTACTAAAGGCGAAACCGGCCTTTTGGAGGTAAGTTTGACATAGACTAAAGAGATTAGTTCATCTATACTCCGTACCACTCGTTGGTAAGTAGAAAGAAACGGTGATGAGGTTATGTTTATGTTCGGATTTGAAATATCGAATCGATATCTGGCATTCAGTTCATTCCTTGAAAACATAGTCGAAACTCAGAAAACCGACATAAACATATGACAACTGTCATACTCTTCAATTCTTGATAGAGATTCAAGAATTGGCCCCCAGATGGTTACGATCAGTAATTCGTCATATATGGATGTAAAGTTTATCTTATCTGAATCTTCTTCCAAACTGAGCTCAGATCTACCTTTCTTTCACCTTACTTATAGTCAATATGATTTTCTTGAGTTTTTTGTCATTTTGACATTCAGATCATAAAAATGCCTGATACTTATTACAGGCATCAAGTAGCTGAATGCTACACGCAATAACATAATGTGCCGAATGCAGTGAGAATGATTTTTCACCAACATTTTCCCTTCTTCTAGCTCATGTTTCATTTGAATGGAAAATTTCTCTACTTATTGATTTCGGTTGGAAAATACGAATATTTGGAATATCACCAAGTCTCAAGTTTAAAAAGCCAATGAATGTATTTTAATCTTTCCGGTCTTTCAGAAAGTAAATAAAATAATTCCCGACTGGTGGAAATTACACGATACGTGCAGGGCCGTAGCTTCAGTTGGTTAGAGGTAGGACCCTTGGAATTGAAGGTGGGACAATGAAACTTCTCATTGATCAAATGAATTTTTTAAATATTTAGCTTTTCACATTACAAGGTAGGGCAATGGTGTTTCAAGGTGAGGCATTGCCCCTACTTGCCGTACCCTCGCTACGGCCCTGGAAACGTGTAAATATATATAAAAATGTTGAAAATTCGTTTTCCTTTTGATAACCTAAGTATTTGTTTATCCTTCAGAAAAAGCTCCAGGTAACTTAGTTGCAGAGTATTTTATACTGGGAATAAAAAATATCGTGTTCATTCTGTATCGATCGCTCCTATCTATATTTGGAATTCTCAGAACTGAGCACACAGTGATCAATTTTCATATTAAGTAGGTATGACCTAGGCATATTGGACTTCATTTGCTGTTGCTGACTAACTATAAACCACCAACCCCCCTCTTTAATGTATCTGAACTGAGCAATTACTGATGAAATATATAACATCACTATGTAGGTTCGCTGAGGAAATGAACTTTTTCAGACAGGACTAGGCTCTCTGACTCTCCCATTACCACTCATTGATACTAAAGATCTACAAAACAAACTTAAATTCGATCGGATATTTCATAATTCTTGAGTTATCGAATAAATGAAACTTCAGAAGGCAGGAGCACAAAAACGGTCCCATTAAAGAACTCAACCGAGATATTCAGAATTGAAACCTAACATGAAGTTAGAGCGCAAACGGCCGGACGAACAGAATCAAATTTGACCACGGATTCTTCATCAGTGAGTCTTACCTTGTCAAAATCTAGCAAAATATCAATAACAATTCTTGAAACCAATAACAGGAAGGAAAGACAGTTTTCCAAAAATACTCAACATTTTCTGGATAAATTACGAAATTCGAATATGAACCAGAGTGATATTTCAGTAAATTTTTAATTTTGGGAGCAAATGGTTGAAAAAAATTGTAAGAATGCGAAATTTTGCCACTTTTTCATATTCAAGAATTTCCGGGAAAATAAAAATTGAAATGCAGTGAAAAATATAAAAATAACTAACATTGCGCATTGACATTGAAGAATTAAGTACATCCCAAAAAAAATTTTCAAAAAATAATCACTGAAGCCTGCAGAACGACACCCCGTTTTCTCCTAAATTTCAGGCGTTTCCAATATTTCTCGCGGTTATTGGCAACATCGAATTAGGCAGACAGCGAGAAGGTATATTGATCTTGAGATATTAACGAGGTTCAATGAAACTTGGATGTGGCTGTGTTGCCGAGCCGTAATTCTCCAACACGTGGTAGTGTTTGCTCTTAATAGCGATGATATTATGGAAATGTTAGACAATTGTTTGAATTCAAAATATTTTCAACTGGGAGTTTTTTTTTTATCGACAACATTTCGGAATGGCAATGGGTTCCCCGCTTTCACCTACCATGAGTAATATATTTATGGCAAACTTTGAAGAAAAATTTGTAGAAACATATTCACACGCAGTTTTGTCGGATTTTCCGGCAAATCGTGAAATTGAAATAAAAGTTTGTCCAGCACATTCATTTTTTGTGATGAAAATATATCATATATGCTTAAAATAGTCCAGCATGCAAGCTCACTTGTGCCGTTGAAATTTCCACGAAAATCCTACTAATATTCCGAAAAAAAAGATTCGGAAAGCATTCAGTACGATATTTTCAATTTTTTTTTCTCGGACTGAATTGTGCTAGGTTTGGTCTTCTTTGTGCCGTTGGAATTTCCTCTTTATTTCAGATGGTTTCCAAGATATTCCACAAAATGTATAAATTGGACCACCCAGATGTGTGTTAAGTTGGCCCAGCAATTTTTTTTGTTGAATTTTGCTAGGTTCTTGCTGCTTTGTGTCGTTGAGATTTTTCACCTAATCCATACGGTTCTAAAGATATTCCACGAAATGTATAAAAGAGGGAAATCCTAAATTTTCCGAAGAAGTTGGTTTGAACGGTAGAAATGGATTGTGTTTTCAAATATTTGAAAAAAAAATATAAAAATATTTGAAAACTCAATGGATTTACACATTCCGATTTTCTCGAATTTCCAGAAAAATCAAAATTTAAGAAAAAAAATAAACTCAGCAATTTCACTTTTTCGCAATGAAAACATATGAAGGAAAAAGTAATATATGTGATCCCATTTGTTTCGTTAGCTCACTTGTACCAGAGAGATTTCTAGAAAAAACTGTGGAAATTAGAAACAATCAGTAGATTCTTTGGAAAACAGTATACATGACAACATGCTTGAGCTTCTTACCGTTGAAATTATGAAATATGCTGCCATGATATCCAACTACTTCACTAGCCGACGAATCTTGAGTGATTTATAGCATAATACCAACTGGCATACAGTGCCGGATCTAGGGCGTGGCGAGGGAGTCATTTGCCACTGGCGCCAACCAACTAGGGGCGCAAAATTATGATTTTTTTTTCTTGAAATTATGTTTTTTCACTTCAAATTCCATTCATATTTTAGAGCGGTGCTATAGTGCATGCACCTGTTGTACAATATGCGGCGACAAGTAGTTACCAATAAATTAACAGATGATAAATTTACACTTGTCGGTCGCCCTACGATTCCCGATCGCGTCCAGATGTTTTTTATTCGAACACTGAAGACCTTAATTAGCATCAAGTTCAGAGGGAGTTTAATGGTTCCAGCTAGCGCTCCGTCTAGGGTCGGTTTCTTGACGGCAGGACAAAAAGATTCAGACCGTCCACATTATTCGCCGAATCGTTCATCACACCGGCTTTGATAAGGGTAATGTATTTCGAAGACGTTTACGACAGATAGGCTTGATGAAATCACCCCAGTCTTATTAATACTCCTTTTTTTCTCGCATGTGGGGTACAACCATGCTGCGACGCAGTTGATGGCATCAATAAGACAAATAGATACCAGGAACTTATCATTATATTTTATATTATGTGCAATACAGCAAATAACGTGATCGTGCAAGCGGGCCGGGAAATTATTCGTGCTGGATAAAGTTTAAAAATTTCAATCAGGTATGTTTGAATAATTCAATCTTAAGTTGAGGATTTTTGCGCGCTCGGTCAAATTATATTCTGTCCGTGCACACGAGAGTCAATCATTTTCGAAAGATATAAAGAGACTGCAAAATTCATAACGTTATGTTTGGGTTGGGAATCTGTCGGCGATATTATCGTTCGAATTTTATTTACGAGATCCCAAATTATACCGATTCAATTAAAATTGCGTTGTACCATAATTACACGAGTTTTCATATGTATAAGAAGAAGTTAGAAAAAAAAATCAAAATGTTGAGGAGAATACGATAAATTTATCGTATCTCTAGAATTTTATTAATCAGCTTCTTAGCTATGGGTACTACAGAAATAGGATCAAATGTCGATCAAATGAATAGTATGATTCTTGAGTTTCACTGAAACATGAAACCTTTTTCTGTCCTTCTGACATTTGTCGAGCAATGAGAGCATTCAGATATGAATATAAACGAGCGCGCAAAACATTCCGATTCGACGTGCATGCATTTTCAGAATATTATATAATTTTAGGTTGGTATAACCAACTGAAATGCCGCCCAAGAAACTATCAGGATCGCAATCTCGGAAGATCAGGGATAAAAAATTATTAGACCTAAAAAAAATACTAGTATTATCTCAAGGTACTTTAAGAACGATGCGGGTATTGTGTCGACAAAAAGTGGTTCCAATAGCGAAGCCCATCATGTAGCGGAATTTCCTTCTACTTCTTCAAGTACCGAGCCTATCGTAAGAAAGTATTCCATTTCGCATAATTCGGATAAGGAAAATTCTTAAAGGTTAAACCTGAACCAATTGATTTTAATGACCCTACATCATGGCGAATTACAAAAAGTAATATTGAAATGTTCGTTATGACCTTTGTTGGCATGTGTGTTCTCTAATGTATTTCAGTTTTTCATTTACACTTTCATTTATTGTTTTTTTGAAGCTCTGAATGCTTATATATTATTTTCGCTTCCTTTTTGTTTTCTTCATACCCTCATTATCGTATATTAATACGTTTGTGAGTTCTCTTCACTACCTTATATGATACATGGGAGATTATTGTAATTTCTATACACATATTGTTTGATATACTTAATAATCTAATGCTCGTCATGCAGTCATTTTTAAAAAAAATTGAAAAGGGCACATTTCGATAACTTGTCACGGGCACTGAAATCCTAGATCCGGCTCTGCTAGCACTACGATAGGTGTGTGCCTCAATAATAGTTAAAGTTGTTTGTATTCCATTTTTCTACTTCACTCAAGTCAATTTTTTTTTTTGGTACACATCTATACTTGATGAAGAAATTTATTTGTTTGATTTTTTTGACACGAATAGCATCAATCACGAGTAATAACAGTAAAAACAAATTCTGAGATTTAATTAACTTAGTGACAGGTGCAAAATATTTTGTAGTAGGTACTGAAAAAAGCTTGATTTGATAGAAATAACTCAATACTGAATGAAATCAAATCGAAAATCCTATTATTTGATCGGAACAACCTGTCATGATGAATTCGGTTTTTAGCAAAATCTTTCTTATTCCCATCGTATGAAGGAAAAATTGAAGGTTTTTTCTGAAAATCTGATAGGTACATATATGGCACAACTATATGAGGCACCTTTCTGCAGAAAAAGTAGAAAGAGGTGGGCCAACTTTCTTCCCTTGTCTTATGGAAAATTAGCAGGATTTCTGTGGAAATTTCAGCGAAACCAATCACGTATAGCACTATTTTTGCGCGGCCGAATGGTTTCGGAGTTATAGCCGTTTGAAGCTTTGAGGTTATTTCCTGATATTTCAGGAAATACTGGAGCGATTGAATTGAAACTTGGCAGTAAGTTGGAGCGTAATGACACGCAAAAAATTATCCTTCAAATTTTTTTTTCTCGAAACTTTTCATCATATTCGAAAAACACTTTGCTCACACCTTGAGCTCTATATTTCACAGCAGTGTACCAAATTTCAATTCGATAAGGTTATTATTTTCGGAGGTATTGGGGAAAAACATGTAAAATTTTTCTTGATAACGTTGTTTTTTCGAAATATCTTAAAAAATACTAATTCAATCATGATGACACTTGGCAGCTTCTTTGAAGAATCTGATGGACAACGTTGTGCAAAATTTCGTAATGATCGTATCATTAGAACAATTCGAAAAAAAAAAAATTTTTTTATCAAATATTCAACATTTTGCGATCTTCTGATCATATTATCTCCATGAAATTCTCAACGAACCTTTCAAATATCATTTTTCGATGAAATACTGGATTTCAATTTGATCTAATCTGAGGAATCATTGGGTGGATTTCATCCATTCAGGAATTCGGGCTTCGCAATGAAGGTCCAAACCTACCCACAAATATCGAGTTTCTAAGTTGTTTCTTTCGGAATTTATTGTGCTTACAGAAGAAACGACTTAGAAACTCGATATTTGCAGAGTAGGTTTGGGGCTTGATTACGTTGGTCACCTAAAGTGAACATGCGCGCAAACGCTGCTGACTTCACGTCAGTGCATTTCTAGGTTTTTATATGTTTTCATTGCAAGAAGGTGAAATTGCAGAGCTAATTTTTTTAAGCAATTTTGATTGCCTGGAAATTTGAGTGACTTTCAGATAAATTCGAACGGTACACCTTGGAATGTGCAGAAAACAAGCTATTTCTGCCGTTCAAATCTAGTTTTTCGAAATATTTTATATATATTTTATATTTTTCCGGGTATATCTCTAGAACCGTATGGATGAAGAGAAAAATCTTAACATCACAGAGCAGCATGAACCTAGCAAAATTCAGCAAAAAAAATTTTTCGAAATAAATCGTAAAGAACTGGGCCAACTTTACACACATAGTGTACGAAAGTGTATTCACCTGCGGGGTCTTACAACTTTAAAAAATTAATGATTAAAGTTGTTTTTTTTTGCTCGAATATCAATAAAACTCCTTGAATTGTGAGATAATCATATTGCAAAAAAATTGAGCTCAAGAGGTTATTCTTCTTGGGTGTAATCAGTTATGTTGATTTTCACATCAAAAGAATATTTTGTGTTATGCTTATATGTGGACTAATTTACACCATGTAATTAATATGAAAATTGAGCGTGTAAAGAAATGCCAGCTCATTCAACATCTCAACATTGGATGCTCCGATCAGATAGATTTCATTTTAATCATCCACAATTTCAAGTGGTGTTCATTAAAATGTTGATTCGGAATAAATGAGATCCGCCGCGCAAACATTGTGTTATTTGATATGTCTTCAATGAATTGTTGTGCCGAACAAATAAAGCAATTGGGAGCCGTATACAGCATATGTATTTATTTATTAATCGTTTGATAGAAGCTGTTTAATGAATCCGAAGATTATAGATAATGTTGGTAAAATATGACGATTCATTCGTATATGATCAGGTGGAATGAGATAATATTTGAGTTTATTTTACAAATAATTTTCTGAAATGAATTGTAAGAATTGTGGAAAATTTTCAAGGAATTCCATAAACGAGTTGGTATATCATTTATATTATATCAAAAGGGTGTGATGATAGTATGGGTGGCCATTCCAGGACGTATCGGTTTGAACAGATGACCAAAAATCAATATCAGGTCCAAAATGGGTGATGAATCAGATGTTAGCAGTTATCAGAAAATCGGAAAATCTCAGAAATAATCTTTTGAAGTTATAGGTATTCAAGAAAATCTACAAAATTGATGATGAATTTTGGAGTGCTGATTACAAATCTTCACACTTCCATTCACCTCCTTCAAAAAAAGATATTTCTTGTTTGCCTAACAATGCACCCAATTTGTTGGTTTGTTACATCCATGTTTGATAATGTCAAGAATTTATTTCGGGAATGGACTAATATATGATGTTCTCTAAATATTTATTAGTCCACATTCCCGGAATAAATTCTTGACAATGCACTCAATATTATTCGTTGCGTTATTTCAAACTTTTTCTGTACGAAGAGAATATAGCTACGCTATTGTAGAAAACTATTGTCTCGTTGGTTGATATATTTACTTTGAAGGTCAAACCAATTCTCCCCTCGGAGTGAGTTTTAAGGAGAGTGTGGGGAAAATCTGAAAAACGCAAATCTGCAGGAGAATTTAAAAAAACGTAAAATCTGATGATATAGTTCCACCTAGCGGTAACAATTTCAAAATACGAAATTCTTTTCATCAAAATCGGTAAAGCCAATTACGAGGAATTCAGAAATAAACAGTCTTAACAAACGAATTTTCATAACTGGAAACCAAATAGCAAATAAAAAAAAACATCGAAATCATATAACGCATAAATAAAAAAATAAGTAGAACAGATAAATATTGTGGATAGGAATAATTTTGTCTAAAACAATTAAGGATAATGAAGAGGAATTGATTAGATTTGAGCCTAAAATTTCTGTTTATTTTTTTTCACACGCATGTTCGTAATTATAATAAATTTGACTCTTTGAGTTCAATTCTGCGTACTGCCTACATACAAGTAATTTATTGTGGGAAACAAATGTTTGTTTGTTCGTTTTATTCTTCATATTAATTAATCAAAGCAAAGATGCAGTTTTAATTGTATGATAAATTCAATTAAAATAAAAATATATGTATACAATGCGCGTCAAAATTATATGGAACAAATTCATTTTCTCAGAAGAGAAATATTTAGCAACAAAATCCTGAAACAGGTCAAGTTTCGTTTCACTTTTACCAAATTTTTATGCATGTTTGAAGGATTTTTGTTTCACCCTGTGCCATCTCCATCAACCCTACAAATTTTTTGAATAGGGAAAGTGGGTCATGTGGTACTTTTTGGCCAGGTATCTTCTTTATAGACGTGCCGAAATTTTCGAGAAAAATATTTTTTTTCTGAAAAATTAGTTACTTCAAAGGGGTTTTCAGTATGTGCCCTTTGTCATGGCTCATTTACTTTGAGACGATGGTACCTGATGAAATTTGTCACCGAAAGAAAGTCGACTATTACAGTTTTCTGTACTTCTGACCCCTTTCCACCCTCCTCACGTGAAAAATTAGAATGAAACACTGGGTGAAAATAAGCCATGCCAAAGTGCACATACTGAAAACCTCTTTGAAGTAACTAATTTTCCAAAAAAAAAATTTTTTTCTTGAAAATTTCTGCACGCCTGTAAAGAAGATGCAAAGCCTTGCCAAAAAAGTACCACATGACCCACTTACCCTGTTCAAAAAATTTAGAGGGTTGATGGGGATGGCACAGGGTGCAACAAAAATTCTTCAAACATGCATAAAATTTGGTAAAAGTGAAACAAAAATTGACCTGTTTCAGGATTTTGTTGCCAAATATTTATCTTCTAAGAAAATGAATTTGTTCCATAATTTTGACGCGCACTGTATATTAAATAAACATATATTGTATGCATCTCACTTTTTATAAATACACATTTGAAACTCCCAACTCGTAAATATGTATGTTAAATACTTGCGTAGGAATATAATAAAATAACTTAATTCGTGTTATCTCCTTAGAACCTTTTCGTTGTTACTAATAAAGAATACTTACACCTTCCACTTTCATTCTGAGGAGAGTAGGAATGAAATTTATGAAAATAACAGAAAATGTGAAAAAAAATACAAATACTCACACCATAAAGCATTCTTCAATACCCTTAATTATACCATACAGCATAAATTTGAAACCAAAAAGTTTAATCAAGGCTTTATGTAAGGCTGTTTTCCTATTTTTGGGTATTCTGTATTCTTCTTTCCATAGTTTTTCTAACTGATCACCAAGATTTCCTGATTTGTGCTCATGTAGTGGCTCGAAGATATCATCCTCGGTCATTTCTTTCTTAGTTGTTCTCTTGAATATTGGGAACATGTATCTGTGGAAAAATTGTAGAAAAACTTGAATAGAAATTGTAGAAAAACTTTAATAGAAATTGTAGAAAAACTTGAATAGAATTCTAATTATACAGATAGAAATACAATTTTCATTATGTTGTATTATTGCTTGAACAATAAAAAATAAATTCATTGATGCTCACTCAAGGTGATAGATATATATCTTGTGTTCAGACGCACTCTTGTTCTTCATATGACAAGTAGCATAGCTTGCCTTCGAGGGGCCCTGTATGGAAATTCTTTTGGGGGCTTAAAGGATGGGTTAAGCTTTTTTGCTGAAAACTTTCGAGGCCCCGTATCATCGATACAGCGGTAGCTTCACCCCTGATAACAACTTATATTTGAACAGTTCTTCGATTTCTACAAATGAAAAACTCTAGAAAAGCCCAAAACCAATATTTACCGCAGGTTTATTCCCGATAGAAACTTGGCGATTTTATTTTCATATGGTACGAAGTTCTGCATGAACCTCAAGCTATCATTTTTCGCTAGGTACCTACTAGATTTCAATTTGATTCCATCTGTATTTTTGGTAATATCGGAAATAAGACTTTGCATGGGAATATTGAGGAAATATGTTCTGAATTTCAAATAGCAACGAAATTTGACAAAGTTTTTTCCCTTTATCTCCGAAAGTATATATCGGACGATATTTGGAATACTGTTGTTATATGTCGACTTCCAGCTCTGTGCTAAATTTTATAGAAATCTGATCCAAAGTTGCCGAGAAAAAATAATGGCAGCTAAAATTTTTTGAATAATCGAAAAAATAAATTTCAGGAATTTCCCAACTATTAGATCCACACCGAGATCCGCACGAAACTTTGAGGCGAGTTGCACGTTGGTATACACTAACGAATACCTCTGTTTGAATCTGTTCTTTTTGAGTTATCGAAAAAATATCCCAAAAATTTCCAACTGGCATATCTCCGAAATCGTTTGGCAGATTTTGAATTTTGGTAAAATGAATATTTGAATGGGTATATCTGAGTAATCATTGGGTGGATTCCACCCATTCACGAATTCGGCCTTGAAGCTTAATTATAAATGTCGAATTTCGAGAATGGGTGAAATCCTTCCAATGATTCCGCAGATATACCCATTCAAAATTTTATTTTCCAATGTTTCCAAAAATACAGATTAGATCGAATTGAAAATTTAATGAATATTGTCATTTATAGGAATCACCCCTGCGGATTTTAGTATTCAAACTATTTGTCAAGAACTGTATCTCGAAAAAATGTTCCTACTGAACAATTTCGGAACAATGCGAACGATTTACCACAGGAAATGTAAGGTTCCAGAGTCCATATCTGACTTTCATTAAACCAGACAATAAAAAAAAATCTAGAAAAGCACTGACGTGAAATCAGCAGCTTTGGCGCGCATTTTCAAGGGATATCACATGTTAACATGCGCACGAAAAGCTGCTGACTTCACGTCAGTTCTTTTCTGAATTTTTTTTTTATCTTCTGGTTTAATGGAAGTCAGATATGGACTCAGGACCTAACAGTTCCTGTGGTTAATCCTTCGCATTGTTCCGAAATTGTTCATTAGGAACATTTTTTCAAGATACAGTTCTTGACAAATAGTTTGAACACTGCAATCCGCAGGGGTGATTCCTATGAATGACAATATTTATTAAATTTTTTGGTTATTTCTTTGATACTGGGAGAGTTAAAACTTCAACTAATTCATAATCCCGCCAAATTTCCTTCAATAGATATTAAGAATATAACGAGGCCAATTCAATCCTTATTTCTATTCATCGAGTGATTAAATTTCTTATCTCCATCAAATATCACGTAAATTTTAGGGAATTGACCTATCACCATCCTATAAACATATAATTACTTTAAACATTTCACTGTATTTTTGAACCATTTTTCAGCACGAACAGTTATTTATTATCGAGCTGCATTGAATTTTATTGATTTCCAAGAACACCACTACAGTGAACGATCGAATGACATTCTTCAACAGAATTACTTCCCACAATTATGGCGTTATCATGGTTTTTCTTTGGAAACCCGATATGAGGTTTTCCATTGTCCTTGCCAAGCAATTAGATGATGAACAACAGAACATTACGTGAAGGAAATTGAAACATTACATAATTAAATATTTGCTAAGCCAGTGTTTGTGCTGCTCGAATCTAAATAATACTAATCCCATTATACACTGTTCGACATTCGACCACACGTACCTGTTTCGAATTATATTGGTTTCTTTATCAGTGGCAGTGTATTTTCAACAGATCTAGGTACATGTAATTCACACAAATGAAGGGGATTCCGGATTGGTGACGTAATAGTTTTCACGAACACCGTGGTCGAAGAATAGAAAAAAATTAATGTACCTAGGTTCTGAAATTCAGCCATAAGGAGTTAGAGCACATTCATCATTACCTCGAAAAAACTTTATTTTCAATAGTTATTTGTCAGAATTTCGCACAAAGGAAGAAAATTCAGTATTCCTAGCAACACCGGAGATACAAGAAAGGGGGGATGGCTTCAAAAAAATCTAGAAGAGCACTGCCGTGAAGGCAGCAGCTTTTGTGCGCATGTTCAATGTAGATGAACGCTTCGGCAACGAATTTGAACATGCGCGCAGAAGCTGCTGCTTTCACGGCAGTGCTTTTCTGATTTTTTTTTCGATGAATTACTGGATTTCAATTCGATCTTATCCGGCCTAACGGCCGGACCGTAAACACAATAACTTCCGAAAGAAACGACTTAGAAACTCGATATTTGTAGAGTAGGTTTGGGGCTTAATTACGAAGGTCGAATTCGTGAATGGGTAAAATCCGCCCAATGATCCCGTAGATACCTATTCAAAATTTTATTTGTCCAATATTTCCAAAAATACAGATTAGATAGAACTGAATTCCAGTACTTCATCGGAAAACAACAGTTCGAAGGTTCATACAGAATTCAATGAGGATAATATGATAGGAAGATCACAGAATATTGAATATGTATTTGAAAAAAAAATTGAAATTTGTTCTAATGACACGGTTATCACAAAATTCTGTACAAAGTTGTGTTTCAGCATCTTCAAACTAGGTGCGAAGTTGATGATTGAATCAGTATTTCTTGAGTTATACCGAAAAAAATCTAGAAAAGCACTGACGTGAAGTCAGCAGCTTTTACGCGCTTGTTCACATTGCGAAATGGTGACTTGGAAATTTCAGTGAAATTTCAATGAAATATAAAAATTTAAAAAAAAAAATTTTTTTTCGAATTTTCTTATTGACACTGTTCATCTTCCAAACAAGTTTCATTTCAATCAAATAAATATTTTTTGAGTTATTGAAAAATCAAAATTTCAAATGGCTGTAGCACAAAAACCATTCGGTAGATTTGCCCCATTAACGATCTTAACCGAGATATTCAGGATCTTAACTTAACCTGAAAATTTCAAGACTCTAGGTCCTTCCTTTCGAAAGTTACAGCGCACACGGCCGGACGGACAGAATCAATTTTGACCACGGATTCTTCATCAGTCCAACCTAGTAGTTTGAGACCAATTTCGGCTCAAAATTCTAGAAGTACAGACATCGTGACTAAATGATAACGCGCTGTTCCCTAGAACAAGCGCGTAAAAACAACTATATCGGGAAGAAAACCACGAAATTTCATATATTTTTTTACAATATCTCCGAAACCAATAAACGTATCGAACTGAAATTTGGTTCATTGGAGTGGAATATGGAGCTAAAAGTTTCAGCTCAATTTTTCTCAAATGTGATGGACAGTTAACGAAAAAACAAATTTTTCCGAAAAAAAATTTGGTTGAATTTTTGGATTTACTGATGGTATTATCCCAACAAAATTTCGCGAGAAGTTGCGCGTTGCTGTTCTCCAACTAACTGCCAAGTTTCGATCCAATCATTTCGGTAGTTTCCGAATTATCGCCAAAATAACGTCAAAATTTCAAAAGGCTCCAACTTCGAAACCGTTAGGCCGATTTTGCCCATTAACGAAGTTAACCGTCGAATTTTGAAATGCAACCTACCCTGAAAATTTCAGGTCGATAATATTCTCCGTACGACCGTAATCATGCACTCGGACGGCCGGACAGAATCCTATCCGTTTGAGACCATTTTCGGCTCAAAATTCGAAAATTACAGACATTTGGGCAAAACGATAGCATGCTGTCCTCTTGAAACATGCGCGCAAAAATGCCACTTTTTCCTGAAGATTGATTAAATTCTCAATAAAAAAAAGGATTTTCCAATTTTTTGTATGATGTAGGTACCACTGACTTTTCATCCCAAAAAATGTAATGACTTCGGACTCTTGTTCCGTACCAATGCTATCCCTATAAAGCCTCAGAAAGTGCTCCAAAATATTTTTTTTGTGTGAATGTTCTGAAGAAAAGCGTCATTGTTTTTTTTGCTCAAATGTCTGTAATTTGGAAATTTTGAGAGGAAAATTAACTCAAATAACTAGCGCACTCATTCATGACGAATCCGATGTTGAAATCGATTATGTGCGCCAAGCAGGCGGGAACGGAAAGAGCTAGCGACTTGAGTCTTTCAGGATAGGTCGTACATCAGAATGCGACAATAAGGTTCATTAAAGGGACAAAATCAGCCGAGCGGTTTAGGATTCAAAATTGAATTTTTTCGCGCATGTTCTGGGGAACAGCTATCGTTTGGTCCATACTTATTTCTATAATTTTTTCCCGATGATGGTCTCAAATAACTTGGTTGGCTCACTGATGACGAATGCGTCGTCAAAATCGATTCTGCCCGGCTGGCCATCCGATCGTCCAACGACACGATAACGGTCGAACCGAGCAAGTAAGCTACTCGAAACTTTCAGGGTAGGTCGCTAAGCGGAATGCGGTTGTGTTCATTAATGGACCAAATCGGCGAAATTGGTTTTAGTTGTAGTCATATGAACTTTCGAGATTATTTTCTTGATATTTCAGGAACTATACTACAGCGATGAAATTGAAACTTGGCAGTTGTTTAGGACATAATAACTTTAACGAAATTTCGTTGAGATCGTACTGTCAGTTAATTTTGAAAAAAATTCTTCAAAACGTAATCGAATTTTTTTTTCAGAAACAATCGATTGTATTAGAAAAAAAAATTGCTCATACTGAGCTCCATTATTCACAGCAGTGTAATAAATTTCAGTTTGATACCTTCACGATTCTTGGAGATATTGGAAAATATGGTTCGTTGTTTTTTATCGATATAGTTGTTTTTTCCGGAAAAACTCAGAAGATACTGATTCGATCATAATGAAACTTAGCAACAAGTTCGAAAATGCTGATATGCAAAATTTCGTCATGATCGTATCATTAGAACTTAAAAAAAAATTACAATTTTTTTTCCAAATATTCAATATTCTGCGATCTTCTGATCATATTATCTTCATTTAATTCTGTGTGAACGTTCAAGCTGTCAATTTACGAGAAAGAAGTGGATTTCAATTAAATCTTCTGCGTATTTTTGAAAACATTGGGAAAATATATTTTTGATTGGGTATATTTGCGGAATTATTGGGTGGTAAACACGATAAGTTCCAGAAGAAACGTCTTAAAACTTGGTATTTGAAGAGTAGGTTTTGGACTTGATTACGAAGGTCAAATTCGTGAATGGGTAAAATCAGCTTAATGGTTCTGCATACATACCCATTCAAAATTTTATTTTCATATTTCCAAAAACACAGATTGCATCGAATCGAATTCAAGCCTACTTGATTGAAAAATGATAGCTTGAAGACTCAGGCAGAATTTCGTTTCAGGAAGCCACGACTTATGGACTTAATTAACTCCGCAGGGATGTATTTTAGGAAGAAATTAATCCCCCCTTATTATCATTAACGGCGAATCGAGACACCATGTAGGTATATTGCACCTCAATCAGTTCAAAACGAACGCTTCAAAAATGCTCAACTCTTTCCCGAATTTGATAGCATCAAAACTCTTATTTCGGAAATAAATCAGCCAGAAAATCTACATACAATAGAAAACCTTTATTCATTCTTTCTAACAATATTATAAAAAGCGCACAATGCATAATTGTTCGACCATTGGGTTTTCTCTCATTTCACATCAATACAAATTGAAGGCTGTACACGGATGATGTAAGTTATAATGACAATTAATTTTGTAGGTTAGGTCGCTACTGTTCTGTCAAACGCACGAAACAAGCGTAAATATACGACGAAATGGTAACAAATGGCAACTAAGCTATGAAACGAACTTACAAAAAAAATAGTTGCGAAAAGACGTTGGCATTCTTCACAGGATTTGGTTTTCTTTTCACACTCACTATCGTATTCATTTCGAACTTGGAATATCACAGCTCTGATCTTTGAACAAAGAAGCAACTGTGTCACAGCCGGTTTTTAAGTAACTCGTAAAAATGTTAGTTTTAATTTATCCAGATTTCCTGGAAATAAGTAGTGACTGTTTATATCAACAATACTGAAACTGGTTAAGTAAAGGCTATCGCACCTCGTGCAGCATAGAAAGTATCGCACGGAGTGTTTCGGTGAAATAACTGGATTCTTTAAATACACGGCGCTGTTGTCAGGATGTCTCCATGTAAATCCCTTTATTGTTGCAATGTTACACAAGTTTGTCCCATTCGTTTCGTGGAATATCAAGGGATCAGCTGTAGTTATCTGCCATTGTTGCCGCTTTTACCTAGAAGTATGCCTACCTGAAGTCAGAATGAGAGTTCGTAAAAGGGATGGTGCAGTCAGCGTTTGAAGGGTGTATGCCTTCCAGCAAAACTAATCCTATTATGATGAAATTTGGTACTTGGTTAAAAATGCTGATCCGCAGGTTTTTTCTAATTGTACAATATTTCGTGACGATCGTGTCATAGATCAATATGAAAGAATTTTGTTTTTCGTAATTTTTCTTCCAATTTTTTTTCAGGAAATGTTCATCAGATTTTAAAAATATTCTGCAGAGATTTTGAACCCTATCTTTCAAAATAGTGAACCAAATTACAGTTTGATCTGATTCGAATTTTTGGAGATATTGGAGAAAAATATGTCATATTTCGTGGATTTTCCTCGGTATCATTGTTATTTGCGGAATAACTCAAAAATACTCATTAAATCATGATAAACTCAACTAATGATGAAACTTAACTAGATGAACAATTCTGATGCACAACTTTGCGCAAAATTTCTTGATGATCATGTCATTCAAATTGGTTGCCAAAGCGGTCATCTCTTCACTTATTGACCCCGAACTCGCCTTCACCATAGCGGGTAGAAAGATTTAGCGATTTTTTTTGGTCCGCATGAGAATCTGAATGAACCTTTAAGCTATTATTATACCTGAGTTCAATCGATGCAGTATATGTGTGTTTGGAAATTGAGCAAGAATAATTTTCTTAGGTATATCTGTGGAATCATTGGGTGGATTTTACCCATTCAAGAATTCTGCCTTCGAGAATCCAAACCAACTTTACAAAGATCCAGCTCCGACGTGTTTGTGAAGTTATTGTGTTTACGATAGGCCGTCACGTACAGATGATCGGTATCTTCACTATCTTCTGAATTATTGGGGGAACATTTTGAGATGTCCGAAACTATAGGGCAGCTTTTGCCATGTGGTAGCCTGAAATAATGAATATTTCAAGTTCTAGCTCATTTGCTTCACAGTTATTACCTGTGTTTATGGTTACCTGCCTGTACAAATGGATATAATTTCTGTAGAATAATATTGAAAAATTATTAATAAACAATTATCCTACTTTACTTCTGTATCACATGAATCGATCATTCCTTAATTCGAGTTTTGATATTTTTCTTCAATGAAAATTAAATTACTAAACGGATTGCATGACAACGATTGATCGGTAGGATTGAGGAATATTAAGTAATGGCGGCAACCAAGCTTACAAGGAGTCTGGAATAGATTTCTTTTCGGGTAGTCCATATTTGCTGCTACCGGTTGTTAGTAGGACTTTTACACCAGAGGTGGCGGGCTAGTTGAGGTGATTCATCCACAATTAATTTGATTGTTCGTTTCAAATGATATCATTGTTTGAACAACTGTTATATCTATTCGAAGTTGAATGAAAACACCCAATAGAATTTTTAACTATCAACAACAGCATTTATTTCGGAACTAATAATAATATAATTTCATAAGAACTGATACACTTTAGATGAATCTTTCAGATCCAGACATTCCAAATGGTTTTACTCTTATGTATTTCGCTCCATACCTCTCTTCATAATTCTGGAACAAACAGAAATGTCTTATACTCTAGGAATTAGAATCGTTATGGATTAAACTTTCTTGTAATCTGCATCACTGTATCCATATATGATGAAGATAATATAGGAATCTTGAAAGTGGTATGTTGGATGCGCATAATAATTCAACATTCAAATAAAGACTGAATGCGATGGAAAAATTAGATATACAGATCATACAAAGTGACAGGAAGATATTGCAGTGTTGCAGAGTTATCACTAGTCGAAAATTTGATTGTATAAATTTCGAGAGATCCTCATATATACGGGTCTTTGATTCATCATACTGAGTCTAGAGGTCTTTCCTCATGTGTGTTTTTGTGAGACACATTGGAGTGCAGGGTCCACATGCTGATAATGGTTGGTTCACTCATAAACTCAGGCTCATGAGTGAAAATATGATTCTTGTGGACTCGATATATCGGTATCATCGCCGAATTCACATGGGCTCAGTAACGGAATACGGCTCAAATATAGACAAGCAATCAAGAAAGCGAAATATGATAAGATAAGACCTCCGACAAAACATCTATACTTTTTCAACTTCAAATTGCGACCTAACAAAATCAAATTGGGAATAAACATATTCAGATTGGTACTTAACAAAATCAAATTGAGATTAACCCTCCGTCCATCGCGCGGCGTCTGTCAGACGCCACTCAAACTTTTGGTGGCTTTATCTCCCCTCTGCTTAAGAGACTAATCATGCGCAGTCGTGTAGCTGGTTGTTACTTAGTTGTGATTTGTGATCATACACCAGTCTGCGCGGCAGTTTTTGTTTAGAAGCTGAGAAGTTATATACGTTTGTTTTCATGCCGAGTCTCTCAGAGGCCGCGCGAGCTTTGGTGTAACATTATAGGTGAAATAATTTTCTATGAATAAGGTGAGTTAAAGTGGAAAAAACAGCATTATTGTTTGATCAAGTGTTCACTTATTTTAAAGATGGACCGAAAAATTAAATGTGATCCATTTTAGGAAGCAGATGCAGAGTACTTGCGTCATCATGCTTGGTAATCTGGAGACGAACAATCAGAAGCCCATGATTCCAGCGAAGAAGAATCAGACGACATAGAAGAGCATCTGCAAGTTGGAGAATCCAATGCCGAAGAGCGGGATGAATCTGAATCAAGTTTATATGAGGAGCCATTGACTGAAGATCACGTTTATGGAAAAAACAAAACGACAAAATGGCTACTGAATGTACCTCGTTCTAATGTAAGGCATCGATCACCTTATATTGTTAGCCATTTGCCTGGCGTGAAAGGATGTGCAAAAACCAAGAAATCTGCTTTGGAATGTTGGTCTGTATTATTTCATGAACATATGTTAGACATAATCGTCAATAACACAAATAGATTCATTATCAATAGAAAAGAAATGTATGTCAGGGACAGAGATTGTAAAATCACAGACTCGACAGAAATCAAAGCTGTTATTGGTCTGTTATATATGGCTGGATATCACAGAAATAGTAGGTTGAATACAGAAGATCTATGGGCTACTGATGGATCCGGAATCGAAGTTTTCCGGTTGACCATGTCAAGAACAAGATTTCATTTTCTCCTGCGGAGTGTTAGATTTGATGATAAAGCGACTCGGAACGAGAGGAAAGCCAAAGATAATAAACTAGCACCAATAAGAGATTTTTTCGAAGTGTTTGTCGCCAATTGTCGAAAAAATTATTCCGTAGGGGAGTACGTGACTATCGACGAAATGTTACTGTCATTCAGAGGAAAGTGTCTTTTTCGTCAATACATTCCTAGTAAACCTTCTAAATATGGCATTAAAGTCTTATCTCTTATTGACTCGAAGATGTTTTATACACTAAATTTAGAAGTTTACTAAGGAATGCAACCAGACGGTCCTTATAAGGTCGACAACAAAAGCGCTTCTGTCGTGAAAAGGTTATGTGCACCAATATATGGTAGTGGACGGAATGTCACCGCAGATAATTGGTTCACGAGCTATGAACTAGTTTGTGATCTTCTCAAATATCACAAACTTACATATGTGGGGACAGTGAGGAAAAATAAACGCGAGCTTCCTCCCAGTTTTGTGACAGTTCGTGGCCGAGAGGAATTTACATCGAAATTCGGTTTTCGAAAGAACATGACACTAGTGTCTTATACTCCAAAAAAAGGAAAAAATGTAGTGTTGCACTATGATGCAGTAATAGACACTGCCACCAAAGAGCTGAGGAAACCCTAAATCATAACTTTTTATAATGAAACGAAATCGGGAGTTGATGTCGTTGATAAATTACGTGTTACATATTCTACATCAAGGAATACAAACCTTGGCCTATGGTACCATTTTATATGATACTTGATGTTGCAGCCATAAATGCTCATATCATATACAAAGGAAATAAAAACCAAGGATTAGAAACGAGGAGGCATTTCATAAAATCACTTGCCCTTGAATTAACGAAAGGGCACATACAAAATCGATCAAAAATATCTTCCCTGCCCAAAGAGCTCAAAAAACGCATTTTCGAAGTTGTACAAGATGAACCAGGACCCAGTTGCAGTGTTGAAGCTCCTCAGTTGAAAAAACGGAAGGAAACTGAGGCGGAGCCTTCCAGCAATGCAAGAAAAAGATGCCACATTTGTGAACGAAAGAAAAATAGCATGACCAAATATAAATGTAACATTTGTAATGAAAATATTTGCTTAGAGCATGCTGATTATATTTGCAAGAATAAACCCTAATTTATGGCATTGATTCATTATTAATTCAACTATATTCAAGAACTATCCACCTAGAAATCAGAGAAACAAAAATCGTTTTCATTCTAACCACTACAATTGTGAAAAAACTTTTCATACTTTTTAGTGATTAAGTTAATTCTCTCATCGGATTTATCATGTTTTTCTGCTTGAAAATTCTACAGAGGAGAGAAAAAGAGAATGCTTCTCTCAGATGCCACGCGAGCAATGACGTTAGGAAATTTGGCGCGATCAGCGAAGGACACATTCTAATTGGAAATAATCAATTTCATATTGGTACAACATTCGTTCCTGAGTCAATTGGAGTTTTATGAGCTTCTTCAGTATGAACTATTCTCCAGCTATCTCTTTGGCATTTTCCTTTTATTTTTTGCCCATCTTTGGGCGGTGGATTTCTTGATACTCAAGAATTTGCAAGTCCTTTCCAATCGCCGTTTTCTTCACGGACTGCAATTCTCTGCTTTTCAATTGATTCCGAGTCTTCCTTTTCAATAAGAGATATAATTTGGAATGAAACTATGGTTTGCACCTATCAAATACCCTCCTCCGACATAGAAGTGTTAATTTTATAAAGTAATCAAAAAATGAAATTCAAAGAAAAATACAAAAAAAAGAGCAACGAATTTTGTACCCATATGAAAATGCTTATTCCCCATTGGAGATATATATATTTCAAATTGGTCAACATGTGAAAATTATTACTCCCCATTTGAAATATATATTTCAAATTGGTGATAATCAGTTTCATATGGGTACAACATTTGTTGCTCTTTGAATCGGATTTTTTGATTATCTCATAAAATTAACACTTTAATGTCGAAGGAGAATGTTGAATGAAGGCAAGCCAATATTTCAATTCGAAAATATTGAAAAAGGAGATTCGGAATCAATTAAGAAGCAAAGATTTGCAGGCCATGAGGAAAACGGCGATTGGAAAGGACCTGCGATTCTTTGGCTATCAAGAAGTGAACCACCCTAAGGTGGGCAAAAAAACAAAAGGAAAATGCCAACGAAATAGCAGGAGTATATGAAGTTCAAACTGAAGAAGCTTATTAAACTCCAATTCACACAAAAACGAATGTTGTACCAATATGAAATTGATTATTCCCAATTTGGATGTGTTTAGTCTCAATTTGAAGTTGAAAAGGTATAGAGTAGCCTGGGGCATAATCAATAACCATTCCAATAGAAGATTTTGAAATTCAGCAATTAATAGCAATTCATCATGAAAGCAAGAGCAAAATAATACCTACATTTCTCGCAATCTGTTCCAAGCTTCGGAACGTATTTTCTCCGGATGCCTTGAGGAGGCGATACAAAAATCCCTCAGGATTCCTCAGCAGCACAAAGGGATGATCGAATTCCTCAACTTTTCCCCTTCTCATAACAAGGATCTTATCTGAATCCATAACAGTATGCAGGCGATGTGCCACTGTCAGCAGGGTGCAATCTTCAAATCTTGTCCTGATAGTTTTCTGGATAAGAGCATCGGTATACGGATCTACATTAGCCGTAGCTTCATCCATTATGATGATTTTATTCTGCTGTATGAGAGCTCTTGCTAGGCACACTAATTGTCGTTGACCTGCACTCAAATTGTGCCCACCCTCACTTATCATAAGATCAAGACCTGAAAAGGAAGCAGCTCAGTGTTGATGTTCACAAAACATTATGTGTGCCCTTTTAAGGATACATGATATCAGGGTCCCTATTCTTGAATAGGGTGTTTTTGTGTTTTTGTGTGTCGTCCTAACGGCCAACCGTTAACACAATAACTTCCGGAAGAAACAATTTAGAAACTCGAAATTCGTAGAGTTGGTTTGGACCTCAATTACAAAGACCAAATTCGTGAATGGGTGAAATCCATTCAATGATTCCGCAGATATACACATTAAATATTTCATTTACCCAATATTTCCAAAAATACAGATTGTGTCCAATTGATATCCAGTTCTTCAACGAATAATGATCGATAGTTCGAAAGGTTCATACAGAATGTGATGAGGAAAATATGATGAGAAAATCACAGAATATTCAATATTTGAAAAATAAATTGAATTTTTTAAAATCGTTCTAAAGGCACGATAATCACGAAATATTGCTCACAGTTTTCTTCAGCATTTTCGAACTAGATGCCAAGTTTTATCATGATTGAATCAGTATTTCTTGGGTTATACCGAAAAAAACCAAAGATATCGAAAAAACACCACATATTTTTTCCCGATATCACCGAAAATATTATTCGTATCGAATTGAAATTTGTTACACTGCTGTAAACTAGAGAGCTTTAAGTATGAGCGAGTTTTTTTTTTAATATGATCCATATTTTTTCTCGACAAAACGTGTCACCAAATAATATAGGCACTCAAAAATTTTGAGCCTTCTTTACTATAAACCCTACGTTGATTTTGTTGACGTCCTGATCATGGTTCAAGGTGATCTATAACACGAGGCAAAAATTAATTTTGACTTCGAACTTAAGGAACAATCAAGAATCTGAATGTCTATTATGCAAATCCCAAAATTTTTGTGAAAACTTTTTAATGCTCTTTGTTCCATTCTGGACAGAACTAAGGGAAACTTAGAGCTTCTACGTGACTTATCACTGTAAGTCTTAATCCCTAATTCTCAATTCACATTGGAATTGTTGATTGAGTTGATCTTTTGTTTAGGTGCCAATTAAATATGAGAACTTTTCAGAGTTAATTCTTTGGTATTTTAACCCAAGCACACATTATCCGTTTCCATCAACACAGAAGCACTCAAATAGGAGAAAAATTTTCAAATTGAACAATTGAAAGGGTAATTCCGACGCTCAACTCGAATATCCTCGAGCACCCGATGAGGGTGTTTGTGGTTTTCTACCAGTCCTACACTATTTTTACTTATATTCCAACGGTGATAATTCAAACATTATTCAGTCACTCAACAAAAATTTGAGACTCACCTTTATTATCATCGGATAGAGTTTCTTTCAGCTCCACTTGCTCCAAAGCTCTCCAAAGAAAGTCATCACTATATTTACCAAGGGGATCCAGATTTTTTCTCATAGTTCCAGAAAACAAGAAAGGCTCTTGTGGTATGATCGAAATTTTTCGACGACTCACGTTGAGGGGAATTTTAGTGATGTTGATTTCATCGATCAGAATATCCCCATCAAGATCATAGAGTTGAAAAAGTGCAGAAATCACTGAAGATTTCCCGGCTCCAGTCCTTCCTACAATACCTACTTTTTCTCCTGAATCCACCAAAAAAGAGATATTTCTTAGGATCATGTCATCGGTTTCGTCATATCTCAGACATATGTCTTTGAATTCTACGCGACCCTTATTTGGCCAGTTTTTCGGCAAATCGGGCTTGTTAGGCCTCTTAGGCTCTGTTTCGATTCTGGTATACTCAAGAAGTCTTTCCACAGACACCATCTGGTTCTCCAATTCACTCCATTGCCGCATACCCCATTGAAGTGATCCTATAAGGCCTATGTATTGTGTGATCACCAGTCCGATGTTACCTCCATTCATCCCTGTAAAAGTTTGACCTGTTATTTTGGATTTTGAAATACCGATTGATATGAATAATGATCCAAAAGACCAGTTTTTTGTGAATTATTTTAGAGAAATTTACAAAAGCTTTTTGTTAGCAGTACTTTAATAATATACAGGGTGATTCCGGAGGAGACCGTCAGGTTTTAGGATAAGCTTACACTAGTCGAGACAGTCTCGAAACAATGTTTGGTTTATGGTTTGGGGTCTCTATTGAGAATATACAGGGTGATTTGTCCGATTCGACCGATTTTACTTTTATTGATAACTTTGGTATGGCTCATTCGATTTTAATGAAATTTTCAGCGTAGTACAATAGTGTTTCAAATTACAATATATACAATATTGATAGGCACATTCATTAATTAATTGTGCGGGTTGAAAAAACAACCTGTACATCACGTTTCCAAAACTACGTCATCTGTTTACGATTCTACTATAATGAGTTATCATTTGAGAGTTTCTAATTTTTTTGGCACACTTCGAGTTTTCCGAGAAAATTTCATCAAAAAGAGAAAATGTTTAAATCTCGCTTCAATCGAATATACTTTCATTAATAACTTTGGTATGGCTTATCCAATTTTGATGAAATTTGCAGTGTAGAACAATCTGAATTAGTACATTCAATAATTGCAACATTTTCTCAAAATACGGGGTGGTAATTGTAATAATTTCAGAATTTCAGATTAATTGTGCAGTTGAAAAAAAAAACACCCTGTATATTGATTTTCCAAAACTTCCTTATTCGTTTCAGATTCTACAATAACATATCATTATTCAGAGGTTTTTAATTTATTGAAATTAAATTAACTCCTGAATGTATCCCTAATCGTTAATCAGGTGGTAATGATGCAACCTCTTACTCCCTATCTATTTATTTCAACTTTACAATTGAAATAGCTATTTACAAACACAAATTTAGGTACAGTGAATCTGAGATCCGGGATTCGAAGAAGCACTTATCTTAAAAGTAAGGATCCGGTGGTATGATCCTTCAAAATACAGGTATTATGCAGGTAGTCCAGTTTCAAGAGATTCCATCCAGAATAAAGTCCAGAATTAAGATATTCCAGTAATAATTAGCCTCGGAATAAAGGTATTCCAGTCATAATCAGCTCCAGTATTAAGATAATCCAGTAATGATTGCCTCTAGTACTAAGATGATCCAGTTAAACCTTGGGTCCGGTAGTAGGATATTCAAATGGGCATTAGTCCCAGTAAAAAGATAATCCAGCAGTCGATAGCTCGGTGAAAAGATGGTTCAGTGGACGATAGCCCCGGTACGAAGATGATGCAGTGAGCGGTGCCCCGGTACAAAGATGCTTCAGTGGGCGATAGCCCTGGTACAAAGACGCCTTTTGAATAGACGTCTTATAAGAAACAATAAAACTTCAAAATTCCACGATGTTAATGGATTACGAAGTTCGTTTATTCGTTAAACTCTAGCAAGGTGTTGAATCTTCAACTTCTTACGCACCAAAAAGAAAGAACTTTCCATCGGCTAGACCGAATTGGAAGGGTCGCGCATGCGAAACACACACTTAACCGTCAAAGCGACGAGAGTTCTTTAGCGACCGATCATATAATTTCAGTAAGGCGTTTTTTCTTGCGATCGGAATTGAAATTATTAGTATGACGTATTTTCGCGATGGAAACTGAAATCGACAGTGGAGCGTTTTGTAACGTTACAGGCACACCACAGATTTTCCGAAAAAAAATGTTTGAAGAACAGAATAATCGAAATTTGGCGCAAAAGCAGTGATTATATTCCAAGGATGCAAAGCAGTTCTTAAGGTCTAAAATATTCTCTCCAAATTCCAAGTTTATATTTAATTGCTCATATTCGGTAGGAAATCGTTCAATTCAGAATATATTTCAAATTTGAAAAGAATATTTTTGAAGTGACGAACAGCTTTGTATCCTTAGACAACACAGCTTTCCTACCTAGTGCGGAATACTCTCACTGCTTGTGAGCCAAATTTCAATTAGGCTCTTCTTCAAAAATGTTTTCTAGGAAAACCGGAGGTGTGCCGAAGAATTTGAAAACCTCTGAAAAATGACATATTATTGTAGGATCTAAAACGAATAAGAAAGTTTTGGAAAAGCAATGTACAGGGTGTTTTATTTTCAACTGCACAATTAATCTGAAATTCTGAAATTCTCATAATTACAACCCTGTATTTTGAGATATTAGTGCAATTATTGAATGTACTCGTTCAGATTGTTCTACACTGCAAATTTCATCAAAATTGAATGAGGCATACCAAAGTTATTAATGAAAGGATATTCGATTGGAGCGAAATTTCGACATTGTCTTTTTTTTTTTTAAATTCTCGTAAAACTAGAAGTGTACCAAAAAAAACCAAAACTCTCAAATAATGACTCATTAGAGTAGAATCGTAAACAGATAGCGTAGTTTAGGAAACGCGATGTACAGGGCGTTTTTTCAACCTGCACAATTAATCTGGAATTGTCGAAATAAAAATCACTTATTCTGGAAAATTTTTGGAATTAATTAATCTGCTCATCAGTATTGTAGCTCGCTGAAAATTTCATTGAAATCGAATAAGCCATACCAAAGTTATAAATAAAAGTAAAATCGGTCAAATCGTACAAATCACCCTGTATATTTGCAATAGAGACCCCCAACCATAAACCAAACATTGTTTCGAGTCTGTCGTCACTAGTGTAAACTTATTCCAAAATCTGACGGTCTCCTCCGGAATCATCCTGTATATCAATATCCACTGAATCCTAAACCATAGTTAATCACAGAAAACGTGCAGATCGTCATCCGCAATCAGGGCAGAATAGGGCAAGGTTTTCGAAGTGCAAATAAATTTAAAATTAGTAATTAGATTCTCACAATTAGGCCTCATTTCACGAGTATTTCCTCATTAATCAAATTAGTTGAGAAATTGGTCGACTTCCGAATGAAATATTTTCATGAGAAAGTGAAGAAAATAGTGGTGATTTCAGTGCGATGAAATAAGATTTGATCCTTTGTGTGTAAACGGAAACAGGTTTTGGAAATCAAAGTTTTCTCCCTTATTTGTTTCATGAATATGAATGTGGCAATTTGAGAAGTTACCACTCTCAATCTCTCGGTCCGCATGCGAAATTAGAAGAAATTCAGAAAGAGGTAAACTTTTGTGTTCGTAGGTGGACATTTCATGTTTGGGTCGAATCAATGGGTACCAACCCTGTGAGCTTGTACTTCCGAAAATTAAAAAAAAAGGTTTCAATAGTTGCGAAAGCAACAGTAGCAATGAAACATGAAATAAAGAAACTAACTAACTAACTAGTCCACTAATAGGCCCAATAAAAGTATTTCCTAGAAGACCAGCGCATACTACGTGTGGAAAAAATAGAAATTCCAGATGCCATGCGGAACGGTTTTCCACAATAATCACGAATTCTTTGCATTCTTTCGTTATTCTCTTCACCTCTTCTGAATAATAAGTCGAAGAAGTACCAACGAAAAAGGCCAAGTGAATGGAAATTTTGAAAATATCATCGAATTACATCTAAAACAGAGTGTCTCTCAACACCTCTTCTCATTAAGGATCCAAGGTCATTTGTCGGTCATCACGCTTGCAGGTTTGATACAAATTGATTGGAATCAACCGTATGACATTTGCTACAAACCAAAGTTCATTTCTTTTTTCTATATTAAGGGTGGTTCTCTTTCAAATTGACACTCTGTATATCGCTCGAAATTCTTGTGTGAATGAATACAACTTGGCAGTGGTGTTATATTTCACATACATCAGGCATCGATCCATGTTTTCATTGATTTTTATACCATGGCCTTACGTTTTGAGGCTCAGAATTTCCAATTATTCGTGCCAATAAATCATTGGCCTCATCAGGGTCCATTGATTTCCACATTAAGTTTCATTTCAGTAAAACCATTTTAATGTGGATGCTATTTATACGATTGGCCTACGATTGGTTCAACCCTCACAGGAACAAGCTATAGCTATAACATATCGTTTACTTATACATAAAACTAACTTAGCCCACTTGATTTGCTTACCTGAACTCAAAAGTAGCATGAAGTATATTGATATCGCCACGAAAGTGAAGCAGAAGATATCCAACCAAAATCCAAAACATCTACTCGACGCTAGAAATAAGAACCAAGAGCTGCTGTGGATATCTTGCAAACGATCGAACTCTTCAATCAGATTCTCTTCCATATTGAAACATCTAATTGTTGGCAAACCCTCCAATGAGCTTGTCATGTGTCCCAAAATCGGGCTTCTAGCTGAACAAACGTATCGAATTCATACGAACATTGTGAAAATATTGCCTTCATAGACATACCTACCGATTCCAGCCTTTTGACACCTCTACTTGTTCTTATATAAAATCTTCTGAAGAAGTAGATACCTGTGAATAACACAAGCAGCGGTATGATCAAATATGGTTCTACGATGGTGGAAAGGAGGAATATACCAAAGACAAAACACCCAATCTGCAAGTAGATGAAAACATTCATTTTTCATTTCAAACATTAAGTTATATCTGCCCACAAAGTCACAAAGATTATCATAAAGGTATGCAGCATAACAATGAATGTTGACTTGAATCTCTGAAAGCTTGGTGTTTGAGTCAATTGATAGCATCCATTCGTGGGCTTGTTGTTTTGGGTTCATTTGATTCAGTAAGACTCACTGATGATAGATTGGTGGTTCAACTTGCTGCAATACCATAGGGCAACTATTAGGACAACAGAGTAACTCTCCCATAGGTGTCAGAGAACTGCGTCATTGCAGAAGAAGTGAATGCCGATGAACTGGCAGAAAGGGTCCCTATAGTGACACCTGCTGGATTAGAAAGTTTCTGTGGGTTCGGAAAAACAACTACAACATAGCGGTCCAACAACGGAGCTAAATAGCAGAAAAGCTTCGGGGAAATAGTCCAGTATTTCCAAAGGCAAAAAGATTCGTGCAATTCACAACATTCTATATAGCTGTTGCAGATGCCACGGGAAGAGGTTCGTGCAATGGTTTGGACTGCTGCAGGGCACTGTCACTACAAATACTTCTTGTACAGGAATATGTCGAGTTTGAAAGTACTTCTATTCCATAGTTTGAGAAAAATATAGCTAGAAAGTATATTCGAAGGAAGTTTGGCAACACTCACCAAAATAACTTCCAAAAGAACAATCGGTATGTGCTCATCCACAAGCGCTAAATCTTTAGCAAACCTATTCAAGATTTTTCCCACCGAGTTCTTACTGAAGAAACTCATCGTAGCTTGCATGAGTCGATCAAATATCATTTCATGTAATTTGCGTGATGCGTTAACGAAAAAACTTGCGTAGTATAGGCAGAACCACATCGCAGTTACAGCAGTACATCCAAGCAAAATGGCATATATGGATATGATTTTCGTCCTTTCAATAGTTTTTGGGAAAGCTATTCGAGGCTGAACAACTTTGACTTGCTCCAAATTCACCCTGGAAAAAATGTACACACCTTCAGGATATTCTTTGATTATGTCGAGTTTCATTACACAATCGTGAAATTCTATGCTTCCAAAATAAACAAGAGGACCAAACTTCATCACTACCTGAGCTGGTTATACCACTATCAAAAGCATCTCCAATGATAAGGTATTGCCCAGTTTTCCGGAACTATATCAAACCCCATTAGATGGTAGCGTTGAAGACAAAATTTCACTAGTGCCATCTGAGTACAATCTAATGAACTCTAATCCTATTGGATTCAGAAAATTATGACTGATATGCATCAGGTTCATCCATTTGACATTTCGGGGAGCTGAGACTGCGGCTCGGCAGATTGATATAAACCCATCACGACTCGGAAACGATGTGATCGTGCCACAAGACGCCAACGTCTAATATTGATAGGATAGAGAGGAATCGCGGAGCTCTGTCATCTCGGTTAACCTCCTTTTTTGTTTATATGCCTGATGTTATCATCTGATGGAAATAAAATGAGAAACTACCAATCCAGATACATTTTTCATTAAAAAATTATTTTGGAAATTTTGTACAGAAACAAGAATGTTTCGACTGTAAAAAACTCATAACAACATTTCCGAAAAGAACTACTCTAAAACTATTCAAAAATGAAAGGAATCGATAGAAAATATTCTATATAGAATGTGACCATAACCTGATACTATCTGAAAACTTACCAGTAAGCCACGAAATAATCTCCACCGAACGCTGTCACATGACTTATGATAATCAGAAATATAAGAATTGCTATGAAAAAATAATTCCCTCCAGCTCTTAGATAGCTCCAATAGGTACTCAGATCAACTATTCCTTGTATAACCTTTTCTTTCTCGATATGTGGTAAGTCTACACTCTTTCTCTCTTCTCCTTTTTCTATATTTTTACTTTCCTTCCCTTCGATCTCAGCCTGTATACTTTCCAACATTTTCGCGAAATCTAACCCGCTTTCTTGCAATTCTTCGAATGTTCCACTCGCTTCTATACTCCCGTCTTTCATTATTATGATTTTGTCGGCAGTTTTCAAATACTGCAGTTGATGAGTGACAAGGATGCAAATCTTGTCTCTAAGAAATGTTTCGATGCATTTTTGGTATAAATGTCTGCCTATCCTCGAGTCCACAGCAGATAAGGGATCATCCAAAATATATATATCTGCTTTTCTATATATGCATCTCGCTAAATTCACCCTGGCTTTTTGTCCACCGCTCAAAGATTTTCCTCTTTCTCCAACGAGAGATGCATCGCCATGGGGAAAATTGTCGAAATCATTCAATAGCGCACAGACGTGAGTCACAGATCCATATCTTGAGGCGTCATACGTTTCTCCGAAAAGAATATTCTGTTGTATGCTGCCAGAGAAAAACCACGGTTCTTGGGATGCATACGAAATTCTTCCTTGAATGTCGACTTCGCCACTTGTAACAATCATTTCTCGTAAGAGAACGTTTAGGAGGCTTGACTTACCACTGCCTACTGGACCAATTATGGCAACTAGCTCACCCGAACATATATCAAAGTTCAAATTTTTCAGGGTGACCTCGTCTGAAGTATCTAACCATTTAGCAGATACTCCTCTGACAACCACTCTTGGTTGTATTGGAAGTGAGACCTGATTCGATTCCAAGTCTCTGGGGTCTATATTTCTCAGATTGTTCGAAGTGAAACCTGGTGGATCTACAACGTAGTCTTCATTTCTGAGAAACTTCTCAATCCTCTTCAAAGCCACGTTGACACTAAAAAGGGCTGCCATACTCATGGCGAAGACAATAGTGACCGCTGGTTTGATAACGTTGTAGATAGCAGTGACAACAAAAATTTTTTGCGGTGCCAGTCTGTTGCCAATTAGAACATAAACTACCAAACTTATGAAAACTGATGCTCTTGTTATGAAGAACTCTAGAGAATAGAGCAATCCAATGAGGTAACTGTGACTTCGTATAGCACCCATTTCCTGCCTGAAAGAAAGTGTTGAAATATTTAGTACCGGTGCTGATGACACTAATACATTCAGGGCTGCGTCTTACAAAGGCATCTTTCATTTTATATGTTAAAAAATATGGTAAAACGTTCTGGTAATATGTACTATTTATTCAATATCGATTTCAATGTGAGTTCCTTCTGAATTGAAACACTCACTTAGTTTTTGCGCGCATGTTCTAGGGGAACAGCGTGCTATCGTTTTGTCCAAATGTCTGTAATTTTCGATGATTGAGCCGAAAATGGTCTCAAACGACTACATTGGACTCACTGATGACGAATCCGGTGTCAAAATCGATTCTGTCCGGCCACCCGTGGACACGTTAACTGTCGAACGAAGTAAGTTGGCGACTTGAAACTTTCAGGGTAGGTCGCGCATTGGAATATCTCGGTTAAGATGGTTAATGGGTCAAATCGGTCGAACAATTCCGGAGTTATAGCTACTTGAAATTTTGAAGTTATTTATTTTTTATTTCAGAAACTACTAGAGCGATTGGATTCAAACTTGGCAGTTAGGTGGAGTATAACGACGTTAAACTTTGAGTCGAATTTTGTCGAGATCATACTGTCGGTAAATTTAAAAAAATTTTTTTTTCAAAATTTTTTTCCAAAAACATTTTGTTTTCGGAAACCATTTACCATATCCAAAGAAAAATCCACTCGGATTTGGAGTTTTATATTTCACAGCAGTGTACCAAATTTCAGTTCGATACGATCATAAGTTTCGGGGATATTGGGAAAAAATATGTCAAGTTTCCAGGTTTTTTTCTTGATATCGTTGTTTTTTTCGGTATATCTCAAGAAATCCTGATTCAATCCTGATAAAACTTCGCAGCTAGTTTGGAGATGCTGGAAGACAACTTTATGCGAAATTTCGTGATGATCGTGTCATTCGAACAATTTGAAAAAAAAATTCTTATCATATCATCCTCATCAAATTCTGTATGAACCTTCGAACTGTAATTTTTCGATGAAGTACTGGATTTCAATTCGATCTGATCTGTATTCTTAGAACGGCCGACTGCGTAAACACAACAACTTCTGAAAGAAACAACTTAGAAACTCGATATTTCTAGAGAAGGTTTGTACCTTGATTACAAAGGCCGAATTCGTGAATGGGTAAAATCCGCCCAATGATTCCGTAGATTTACCCATTCAAAATTTTAGTCCAATATTTCCAAAAATACAGATTAGATCGAATTGAAATCCAGTAATTCTTTGAAAAAAATCCAGAAAAGCCATGCCGTGAAGCAGCTTTTGCGCGCATGTTCATATTCGTTGTCGAAGCGGTCATCTACATTGAACATGCGTGCAAAAGCTGCTACCTTCACGGCAGTGCTTTCCTAGATCTTTAGCCTTATCGTGGTGTAAAATTCATGAATTTTCTTCCCAGTAATCTGATCCTTCAGACTGATCCGGCAGAGTTGAATAAAATACAGTGTCACATTGAAAAAGAAACGGAAATATTTTCTTGTAGGAGAGTCAATGTTTTGGAAAATAACTCAAATCTTTCAATTTTGTTCTTAAGGGGGGGGGGGCATTTTCTAATATAAAATCCATCATCTTATCATTTCATCCCTCTGCGCGGATAGCACAACCCTTGAATTTGAACCATGAAGATGGGTTGTGCGATATGTTGATGAAAAGGTCTTCTCTTTCTGAAGATGCAAATTGAATATTTTTTGAGATTTGATTATTTTTTCACATAATAATCGACTTTGAAAATAATATATCACACAATTCTGCTGAAACATAGGATTGTTACCAATTCAAAAGAGACAAGTATTAATCTGTTCAGAATAACGAGATAAGTGTCCTGACTAGTTTGATCTAACAAATGCTGACTTCCCCACATAAACAAATGTATTGGCGTCTGAATTTGAGATTGCAGAACCACGGTGGCCAGTTTGACAACATGACATAGTCAGATAGAAGCTGAGTTTTCTGATGTTCGCTTGTATATCCAATAGATTTAAACCCGATTTTACAATTTATTCAGCCTTTTTGCGCGCATGTTCTAGGGAAACAGCGTGCTATCGTTTTGTCCAAATGTCTGTAATTTTGGATGATTGAGCCGAAAATGATCTCAATCGACTAGGTTGGACTCGCTGATGACGAATCCGGTGTCAAAATCGATTATGTCCGGCCGGCCGGCCGTAGACACGATAACTGTCGACAGAAGCAAGCTAGCAACTTGAAACTTTCAGGATAAGTTGCGCATCAAAATGCCGCGGTTAAGTTCGTTAGTGGGCAAAATCGGTCGAATAGTTTCGGAGTTATAGGCACTTGAAGTTTTGAAGTTATTTATTTTTTATTTCGGAAACTACTTGAGCGATTCGATTCAAACTTGGCAGTTAGGTGGAATATAATAACGCGCAACTTTGAGGCCAAATTTCGTCAGGATCATATTGTCAGTAAATTTGACAAAAAATTTTTTTCGAAATTTTTTTCCAAAAAATTTTTTTTTCGGAAAACATTCATCATATCGAAAAAAAATCCACTCACACTTTGAGCTTCATATTTCACAGGAGTGTACTAAATTTCAGTTCGATACGATCATAAGTTTTGGAGATATCGGGAAAAAATATGTCAAATTTCTAGGTTTTCTTCTCGATATCGTTGATTCTTTCGGTATAACTCGAGAAATACTGATTCAGTCCTGATAAAACTTCACAGCTAGTTTTGAGATGCTGAAAGACAACTTTATGCGAAATTTCGTGATAATCGTGTCATTAGAACAATTTGAAAAAAAAAATTTCTATGATTTTCTTATCATATCATCCTCATTAAATTCTGTATTAAACTTCGAACTGTTATTTTTCGATGAAGTTTTGGATTTCAATTCGATTTGATCTGTATTTTTGGAAATATTGGAAAAATAAAATTTTGATTGGGTATATCTACGGAATCATTGGGTGGATTTCACCCATTCACGAATTCGACCTTCGTAATTAAGGTCCAAACCTTCTCTACAAATATCGAGTTTCTAAGTTGTTTCTTTCGGAAGTTATTGTGTTTACGCAGTCGGCCGTTAGGCTGACCATAAACACAATACCTTCCGGAAGAAACGACTTAGAAACTCGATATTTGTAGAGTTGGTTTGGGGCTTAATTACGAAGGTCGAATTCGTGAATGGGGAAAATCCGCCCAATGATTCCAAAGATATGCCCATTCATAATGTTATTTTTCCAATATTCCCAAAAATACAGATTTGATCGAATTGAAATCCAGTAATTTATCAGTAAAAATTTCAAAAAGCACTGCCGTGAAGGCAGCAGCTTTTGCGTGCATGTTCAAATTCGTTGCTGAAGCGGTCATCTACATTGAACATGCGCGCAAAAGTTGCTGCCTTCACGGCAGTCCTTTTTGAAATTTTTTGTGAATAAATTGAATACATTCACTGGAACTAATTCAACTGGTACCGTAAGCCTTCTTCGTTATGGGTTAACCAATAAATTCTTCCAACACTCATAAGATTGTTCTTGAAGATTCTTTAATGAACCTTGTTTATCTTCGATTCTATCGGCAGAAGCACTTTGTGTGGAGAACATTCATCACTAGATATTTCTTTGTTGAGTCTCCTTTGTTGCAATCAGTCAGTTCTAGGTACTACTAGATCATTCATTTTGTTCCTTTATCAACACAGTTCAACACAGATTTCTGGATTCCCCTTGAACGACTTTCTACGCTTGGATTAGGGGCCTCTTAACACTTCTTCATGAATGTGTTCTAATATTTCATCAGCAATTCGTACTCACCTCTATAAAAATGCATGAAACAGATTCTCATAAATCTTGTGTGTTGGTTTCAGACCCGACTACCTTGAAGGAACTTCATTTCACACAAACTCGAATGTTTCACTGGGCTGTGAGAACCCATCGGAAGGTTCATTTGAGTGTGCTTTTTTCCAGTAAAAACACTTGAAAAATAACACAAATGCCAAGAAAAATGCATAACCTTTCTCTATTTTCTTGTCATTTATATCGAGTTACTCTGTTAGTCACCTAGGGGAGGAGCGCTCACTAATAAATATGCTGAAATTTCCGCCTCACCTTCTGGAGCATTTCGGGGTTAATTCAGACACATTAGCCTACAATTCGCTGGGGCGATTAGTCCAGAAAGGCGCATAATGTGGCATGAAAGTTTGGGCAGGCACTTATGGTGACCAAATCGTGGGTTCCTCATTGTTAGAAGACAATTTGACAGGTGGACGATAACATCAAATACTGCAAAAATTAATTCACCCTATACTTTGTGACATCGTTGAGAATATAAATCGATTTTCGCATCAAAGTCTGTTTTTAGAGCAAGATGGAGCTTCGCCTCGATATGCCTCTGGTGTAACAATTCACAGGTATGAGTTTCTTCTACCAGTGGATTGTTCGGATGAGTCCTTTAGTATGGCCAGCTAGATTCCCAGACATGCACCGCAGGATTTTTTTTCGTGGGGACACTTAAAATAGAAAATTCACACCACAGAATGCGCCTCTCTGGGGGAATTACGGCAGCGAATTTTTTAACGATGTTACAGAATTTCCTCCGAAATACTCCACAATATTATTATAGAATGATAAAATTCCGAAACATTTAAACTATCATGTTAAGAAGAAAATGAGTAACAAATCTCAAGACCTAAATTCAGTATTCAAATTGAATTAAGCGATTTTCCAACTAGAAATTTTAGATTATTTTACTCAAAAATATCTCTGCTTCCCTTTCAATGTGGCATCCATGTTATAAATTTCGGAGCATTTCAACCATTAGAAACCCCGAGACTGTTTCTCATATTCTCGTTAATAATTTACCTTCTAGCGTTTTTCACATATGTTGAGAAAGGCTTTTCCCAGCAGTACATTTTGATAGCTTGAACACCGGTTAAGAGTTCATGCATCAGTCTGACTCTCTCGTCTGTTCTTTGGGCTATTTTCATTCGTTTGGCAGATGTCATATTTCCAAGGAGCACTGGAATAAAGGTTGAAAAGTAAACCAAACATCAGTTTGATTCAATCTTGTGTTTAGAAGACAGCAATATGTATGATCTCGTCATTTTTTTCTGGTGTTCTTTTCGAAATTAGTCGCAAAATACTAATCCGATCATGATGGAACTTGTAACTTGAATCATTTTGTATGTTTTTGGGTTTTTACTCCCAATATCTGAAACAGAACTGCTGAAAATTGAATAAATTGTTTTCCCATGGAAAATGACCTTGCAGATTGCAGGATTGGACTATTGGCCAAGGGCAGTTTATAGGAAAAAAGGTTGCACTATGCAGAGCCGGATCTAGGATTTCAGCGCCCGTGGCAAGTTATCGAAATGCGCCCTTTCCAAATTTTTTTTCAATGACTACATACTTTTCATGAATTATGATTATATTCTTTTGAGAACGAACATTAAATTCTTAGGTATATCAAACAATATGTGTATAGAAATTACTATAATCTCCCATGTATCTTATAATAAGGAAGAGAACTCACTAACGTATTAATATATGATAATGAGGGTATGGAGAAAATAAAAAGGAAGCAAATAGAATAATTTATTCTCAAAATAATACATAAGCATTCAAAGCTTCAAAAAAACAATAAATGAAAGTGTAAATGAATTACGATAGGCTCGGTACTTGAAGAAGTAGAAGGAAATTCCGCTACATGATGGGCTTCGCTAGTGGAACCACTTTTTGCCGACAAAATACCCGCATCGTTCAGTATTTTTTTCAGGTCTAATAATTTTTTATCCCTGATCTTCCGAGATTGCGATCCTGATAGTTTCTTGGGCGGCATTTCAGTTGGTTATATCAACCTAAAATTATATAAGATTCTGAAAATGCATGGACGTCGAATCGGAATGTTTTGCGCGCTCGTTTATATTCATATCTGAATTGTCTCAATGCTCGACAAATGTCAGGAAGACAGAAAAAGGGTTCATGTTTCAGTGAAACTCAAGAATCATACTATTCATTTGATCGACATTTATTCCTCTTTCTGTAGTACCCATACCTAAAAAGCTGTATAATAAAACATTAGAGATACGATCAATTTGTCGTATTCTTCTCAACATTATGATGTTTTCAACTTCTTCTTATACATATGAAAACTCGTGTAATTATGGTACAACGCAATTTGAATTGAATTGGTATAATTTGGGATCTCGCAAATGAAATTCGAACGATAATATCGTATTAATTTTACAGGCTCTGAGTTATATCATTTCGAAAATGATTGACTCTCGTGTGCATGGACAGAATATAATTTGACCGAGCGCGCAAAAATCCTCAACTCAAAATTGAATTATTCAAACATACCTGATTGAAATTAATAAACTTTTTCCAGCACGATCACATCATTTGCGTTATTGCACATAAAATAAAATATAATGATAAGTTTCTGGTTCCTATTTTTCCTATTGATGCCATCAACTGCGCCGCTTCATGGAAGTACCCCACATGAGAGAAAAAAAGTAGTATTGATAAGACTGTGATTTAATCAAGCCTATCGGTCGTTAACTTCTTCGAAATACATTACCCGGTGTGATAAACGATTTGGCGAATAATGTGGACGGTCTGAATCTCTTTGTCATGCCGTCAAGAAACCGACCCTAGACGAAGCGCTACCACCGCTAACTCGAACCATTCAACTCCCTCTGAACGTGCCGCTAATAAGGTCTTCAGTGTTCGAATAACAAACATCTGGACGCGATCGGGAATCGTAGGGCGACCGACAAATGTAAATTTATCATCTGTTAATTTATTGGTAACTACTTGTTTCCGCATATTGTACAACAGGTGCATGCATTATAGCACCGCTCTAAAATATGAATGGTTTTTGAAGTGAAAAAACATAATTTCAAGAAAAAAAAAATCATAATTTTGCGCCCCTAGTTGATAGGCACCCGTGGCAAATGCCTCCCTCGCCACACCCTAGATCCGGCTCTGGCACTATGAACAAAGCGAACTGTAACGTTTCAGTGAACAATCAGACTCCTTCACAGACGAACGAGCAAATTCACCGAATTATTTTCTTTTTGTGAGCCTTTTGTTGGATTGATATTTTTAAGAAATCACAGCAATTCGAATTCCCTTGGTTTGCAAGTTGCTTAATTCCACCAAATTTTTTTTCAGTGAATTCAGCCAAATATGGTCCATTTCTTCAGAACAATGAGCAAAATTACACTCTCCATTCAACCAAATGCAGGAGAACTCTTTTATTTTTCTTTTCAGATTATCTGGTTTCGACATTAGTACCTATTCTTGGATTGTGCCAACCTATCATGGGATTCCCAATGGTCCAACATACGTGGTTCGCTATTTGGGATCTTTGTATGTCTCCATTACTCAGGTTGTTTTTGTGTCTCCATTTTCTGATATTTAACGGACGGTATGTTTCTACTATACAGGGTGAGTCTTCAAGTCGTACATTAATTTTAACAATAGATTCCTGGGAACGGAAAAACATTTTTTTCATTCACCATTTTTCTAGATTTGGCTCTGGTAAAATGTTATAAGCATTTTAATATTTCTCAATGTGCTAATACACTCCAGCATATTGTTTGCAAGTTCGACACATATATCGCTTACGGTGATTTGTTTAGCAGAATAATCAATCCATTGCTTGAAATTCGAAGAAATATGATTGGGAAAACTAATTTACTCACTTAATACTGATTATTTGGTAGTTTTTGGAGTATATCACTACACTTGACAAATGAAACACTGTTTCAATCTTGTAGTATTCCAATTTCCATTGAATTCATAAATGAATCATAAGAAATCAGTCTAACTAAACTAGAAAACTTTAATTGTACTCTAGAATTCTATGGAGACATGGACAATGTCTGTGGTCCGGTCACGAAATAGCATAGACCTCATATTTGGTCTATGTAAAATAGATAAATATTTCTGTGTATTCTATGTTTCGGGTAAAGGTGAGCGTAGCGTTATTCAGAGTCTTCATTAGCTCAGGGGCGAATCCAACAAAATAAGGAAATTTCTCGAATCTTATCATATGATTTTATAACATTCCACGTTGAATATCACGGAAACGTAATATATTAAAAATTTCTCAAAGATCTCCTGTTGCAATACACATTCTTTAGTCTAAATGAATTTATGGAATGTAGCTTTTAATACTTTGTACCTACCTGTTCATGTGTTCACTTGTGTTACAGCATATTTTATGTATTCTGTGTGTTCTACTGACCTTTCCAATATCGTGTAAATGATCTCAATGGAATAAAAATATTATCATTATTATAACCAGAAAACTGTTCGAAGTTCGACGATATTTATTACTGAAGAATACGAGTCATAGTAATAGGAAAACTTCTAACCAAAATTCATTACATTCGGAGGAACCAAGCTACAAAAGCAAGATTTATTTGTAAATTTCATCAGCCTGTATCTTTTTACCTGGGCTGAATCAGGAGAAATGGGAAACAGAAAAAGTGTTTCATTTGGTGAGAGGAATCTAGGGTTTGAATTAATGTACAACTTGAAGACTCACCCTGTATATGTCTTTGCACAAATACAGGAAATACTATGAACACAAATTTAGATTTCTATGGTTTCTTGAAAATGGCAATTTGACAAAAGTTTCACGAAACGAAAAATCGAAGGAAAAATAATTCTTCAAATTTTGTCGCTTATCTGATGAAGGAGTCAGACTGGCACTCTGAAACGTTACTGTTCGCTTTGTTGATAGTTTGTATTGTTCTGGTATTGTTCATTAGGAAACCTTTTCTCCGAGAAAGTGCACTCGACAAATAGTTTAATCGTGCAATCTGCAAGGGCATTTTCCATGAAAACAATTTTATTTAATTTGAATAGTTCTGTTTCAGATATTGGGAGTGAAATCCTAGACAAAAACTACAATTCTGAGGCTCTAAGATATTTCCATGCAAACTTATGGTATTTGCGAAGATCAAGTCAAAATTCGGTACTAGATATACGATTCCTATGGGCACTCATTCAACATCAATTCCATGACTAATACGCAGAAGTACTCATCTAACGAAAATAAAATTCTAGAAAAGCACTGACTTGAAGTCAGCAGTTAAGCAGCTTTAGCGCGCATGTTCAAATTCGTTTCCAAATTAGTCTTATTTTACTGTACTGACCGTGCCAAACGCATCCTTACTTCCCGATGGAAAGATTTGGTAATCTTCTCATCGAATAATCCTAACAAAATTCTGCATGAACCTTCAAGCTTTGATTTTCCAATCAAGCACTGGATTTCAATTCGATACAATCTGTATTTTTGGAAATATTGGGAAAATCAACTTCTGAAGGGGTCCTATATCTATGGAATCATTCGGTGGCTTTCACCCATCCACGATTTCGACCTTCGAATGGAAATCCAGTACTTGATTGAAAAATCACAGCATGAAGGTTCATACAGAATTTTGAAAAAAAAATTGAATGTTTTTTTACAAATTGTTCTAATGACCACAAAATTCTGCTTAAAGTTGTTCATCAGCATTTTCAAACTAGTTGCCGAGTTACATCATGACTGAATTAGTATTTTTGAGTAATTCCAGAAAAAAAAACGATACCGAGTAAAATATCATAAAATTTGTCATATTTTTCTCCAATATCTCCAAAACTTATTATCGTATCGAACCGAAATTTTGTACACTGCTGTGAAATATTCTATATGAGCAATTTTTTTTTCAAGATGAAGCATTATATCCGAAAATTTTTTTTGAGAATAGTGTGAATTTTTTTTCAATTGCAAGTACGTAGGTACTATCCCACCGAAACTTGGCCCAAAGTTGTGCGCCGTTATGCTTCAACTCTCTATTGAGAATATACAGAGTGATTTGTACGATTCGACCGATTTTACTTTTATTGATAACTTTGGTATGGCTTATTCGATTTTAATGAGATTTTCAGTGGAGTACAATATTGATGAGCAAATTCATAAATTTTCAATTTTTTTTTCAAAATAAGCGGTTATTATTGTGATAATTCCAGATTAATTGTGCAAGTTGTAAAAACACCCTGTACATTGCGTTTCCTAAAACCACGCTATCTATTTACGATTCTACTATAATTAGTCATTATTTCGGAGTTTTTAATTTTTTTGGCACACTTCTAGTTTTTCGAGAAAATTTTTTGAAAAAAAGACAATGTCGAAATTTTGCTCCAATCGATTCTACTTTTATTAATAACGTTGGTATGGCTCATCTAATCTTGATGAAATTTGCAGTGTAGAACAATCTGAATAAGTACATTCAATAATTGCAACAATCTCTCAAAATACAGGGTTGTCATTGTGATAATTTCAGAATAATTGTGTGTTGGAAAAAAAAACACCCTGTACATTGCTTTTCCAGAACTTTCTTATTCATTTCAGATTCTACAATAGTATGTCATTTTTCAGAGGTTTTTAATTTCTTTGGCACACCTCCGGTTTTCCTAGAAAACATTTTTGAAGAAGAGCATAATCGAAATTTGGCTCACAATCAGTGAGAGTATTCCGCACTAGGCAGGAGAGCTGTATTGTCCAAGGATGCAAAGTTATTCGTCACTTCTAAAATATTCTTCTCAAATTCGAAATATATTCTGAATTGAATGATTTCATACAGAATATGAGCAATTAAATATGAATTTGGAATTTGAAAAGAATATTTCAGAACTTAAGAACCGCTCTGCATACTTGGAATATATAGCTTTACTACCTAGTGCGGAATATTCTCACTGATTTTGCGGTAAATTTCCATTATGCTCTTCTTCAAACATTTTTTCTCGGAAAACCGGTGGTGTGCCAAAGAAATTAAAAACCTCTGAATAATTACATATTATTGTAGAATCTGAAACGAATGAGAAAGTTTTGGAAAAGCAATGTACAGGGTGTTTTTTTCTCAATTCTTCACAATTAATCTGAAATTCTGAAACTATCACAATTACAACCCTGTATTTCGAGAGATTGTTCCAATTATTGGATGTACTCATTTGTACTGTTCTACACTGCAAATTTCATCAAAATTGGATGAGCCATACCAAAGTTATTAATAAAAGTAGAATCGATTGTAGCGAAATTTCGGCATTGTCTTTTTTTGATAATATTTTCTCGAAAAACTCGAAGTGTGCCAAAAAAATTAGAAACTCGCAAATAATGACTCATTATGGTAGAATCTTAAACAGATAGCGTTGTTTTGGAAACGCGATGTACAGGGTGTTTTTTCAACCTGCACAATTGATTACCCTACACCATTATATGGTAATTGGGTTTTTTGATAATATATATAAATATATTATCACAATAACAACCGCTTATTTTGAAAAAAAATTTATGAATTTGCTCATCAATATTGTACTTCACTGAGAATTTCATTAAAATCGAATAAGCCATACCAAAATTATCAATAAAAGTAAAATCGGTCGAATCGGACAAATCACCCTGTATATTCCCAATAGAGACCCTCAACCATAAACCAAACATTGTTTTGAGACTGCTTTTACTAGTGTGAACTTAACCTTAAATCTGACGGTCTCCTCCGGAATCACCCTGTATATGAAAACATCTAACGAGGCTATAAGACTTGATAGATTTTGAACTAATTAACGCATTGGCATTCACAGTAAGAGCTGATGACTTCACATCAGTACTTTTCTAGAATTTTCCTTATACTCACCTTGCACTGGTATAAAAACGAACAGAAAAATGATTCCCCAGACAGCGCTCAAATTGATCTGCCTGTAGAGTAGGTAGAGGGCCACGAATGTGAGTATCGGAGCTATCCAAACAAAGTGAGAGAGGAAGAATCCCTGTTCGAATTTTCCAACGTCACTAGACAACATTGTTATGATGTTACCGACTGTTGTTCTTTCTATCGAACTCTTGCTCAACTTCAGGGCTTTTCTGTACATGAGCGACGAACAGGCTATCCTCATTTTCATCGAAATATGTAGCAGATGGAATGTCGCGAAATGGGAAAAAATAGCATTTACGTATAGAGTAACTATAACAGCTGAGGAGTAGATGTAGAGCTCCCTCGTTGAAACTGTCGTTTGATTTTTCTCGAAGTACGTAACGATCTTTTCTATAGACATTGGCATCACCAGACTGAAAAAGGAAATAAAATCAAACTGCTTTTCTAGAGCTCACTGGCGTATCTAGCCTCAGTTTTCAGGGGGGGCCGTGGCCCCTGGTATATATATATATTTATATATTTATTGGCAATATATATATATATATATTTATCCAATAGACGCATCTAGTCCCGATATATCATACAGGCTACCTAAGACCCACATGATCCAAATGACTTTGACGAGTATATAAAGTGGAAATGAGTTGTTTTAAAATATAACTCACTAGGCAGCCTGAGGGGGGAAAGAATTTCTTTAAGACAAAAAAGTTGTATAGTAGATAACGTTTCCCAAACCCGAACCACTTCGCCCCCAATCCGATCCCTCATATACCACGCAAACATATCCAGCCAACGTTCGAAATCCCAGCGCTGTTGCCAGATTTTCGGGACCAATAGCGTCGATTGTGGTGTATGAACGGGTTTAAGAAAGAAGGTCAACTTGTTGAATCGTCGAATTTGTATAAGTTATGCTATGAAGAGATCCTAATGTCTACTCGAAACAAATTGATGATGAAAATTGAATCGAATGCGAATGAGATACTTCGGTCAAGTATCTCGATTTATTGTGATATCAAGATCAAATACTTTGTAAAATAGTGAAATATTTATTATTTTCTGAAGGTGTTCCAATCCTTATCAAATATTCGTATCCACTATGGTTATAATATTATTACTACTTGTGTTCATTTTTTCATGAGGAGATGCTTTTAGCCATCGAAGTCCCATAGATAGTAAAAAAAAATTTCTTGAAATTTTTCTGATGACACGATGCTCACGAAACTCTACACACAGTTGTTCATCATTATTTTCGAACAGGCTACCAAGTTTTGTCATGATGGAATCAAAATTTTATTAGTTATTCCGGAAAAAACAACGATACCGAGAAAACAAAACACGAATTGAATTGAATTTTTATAACAATTAAAAGCAATAACAAAATTTCGCAAATAGTTGCGCGTCTTTATGTTCTAATTGATCGCCATCCTTCAATCCAATCGTTTGGGCAGTTCCTGAAATATCAGGGAAATAACCTCAAAAAAAATAAATCCGAAACTACCATTTTAAAACCAACAAAAATTACTGGCTGCATATTTATACAGTAAATAGAATCATTTAGTCTGGTTGATAAAAAATTAAGAGGTCAGAAGTTGAAACTTTAACGACGGAACAGACTATATGTTGAAATAAAATTCAATTTTAATTAGTAAGTACCGAACAAATACATATTGAGAAATAATTTTGTTTTAATATGTCGTTTTTTCCGTATTTCTAGTTTCAACTGTTGACTTCTCAAACTTTTATTAACCTGAAATGATTTTATTAACTATGTGACTGCGAAAGTAGTAATTATTGTTGGTTTGAAAGTGGTAGTACAGCCAAACTTACGAAACATCTCACCCTGCATTGCATGAAGATTCCAATAAAAATTGAAGTTGTAAGACCATTATTCCTCTTCTATGTCAGAAACTTCATATGAATTACACATATAGTTTAGAGGAATTCTCAAAATCTGTTTCTTTCATCATTGATATTAAAATAGAAAATAAGATATTTTTATGTCAGGTTAATTCACATTTGGTGATCTTCTAATTATATCATCATCACGAAATTCGGCATGAACCTTCGTGCTGTCATTTTTCCATCAAGTACTGGATTCTAATCTGATCTAATTTGTGTTGTTGGTGACATTCCGAAAATAAAATTCTGAATGGGTTATCCGCGGAAATATTAAATAGATTTTATTCATTCAACAATTCGTTCTCACGGCCGATCGTGAGCGGAAAAAACCAACTTAAAACTCGATATTTGTAGAGTAGTTTATACCTCAATAACGAAAGCTGAATTGGTTAAAAGGTTAAATCTACTCAATGATTCTGGAGATATATCGAATTTTATTTTTCCGATGTTTCCAAAAATTCACATTGGATTGAATCGATATCCAGTATTTTATTGAAAAATGATGATTGAGGGTTCGTACAGAATTTCGTGAGGATATGATCCGAAGATCGCAAAATATAGAATATACGAAATATAAATTTCAATTTTTGTTTCGAATTGTTCTTATGACATGATCATCGCGAAATTTTCCAAAGATCATCGCGAAAATTTCCGAAAGTTCCACAGTTATAAACATGTACTGAAATTCCACCAAATTCCGAATTTTCTCGAGGTTGAGACATCTTAAATATTGATTCACGAAATAACTACGGCACTACACTCTCATAAGTTTTCCTGACTGTGGTTTGTGAATCAGAGAGCTGAATGACTTATCAAATTTCCAAGATTTTTATGAGAATTTCATAATAAATATATTTAACTCTTTCAGCCCTTCACTATTAGGTAGTTGATCACGATTAAAAAGAATTTTTTATCTCTAAGTTTCAATTCCAACAACAACCTACTCTCAACCTACTGGTTTGGGTATTGGGAGGAAAAAAAAACTCTAACGAATAATGAGAATATATTTATTCCAGAGTCAATAATTTCTTTCAAGGAAAATGCATATCCTTAACGCTATGTTTAAAATCCCGGTATAGGTCACAGATTTCATCTCGGTATATTTGATGGCGTCACCTACATGCCGCACTAAGTGCCAGGATCTTGGCGAATCTCGATAAAAAATCGTTAGCGGTTTCTATTCATCAAAGTGAAACCTAACCTTATTTTTTACGCTGTGTCTAGACTCCCGGTAACCGTGATGAATTTTCTACATTGACTTTTGATGATGCTCCAGGTACCGAGATCTAAGTCAAGTTCAATGTTTCGAATGTGTTTGTTTGGTCATTTGGATAATTTAAAATTATGTTAATTTATACGGCCAGTTTATTTAAATCGAATTTAGTGATTTACTTCGAGTCAATACATAAATATACAGTTTGGGATGTAACACTAATGAAATAGGTATCTTTCATCTCAATTTTCTAAGAGTTTGGCATAGACCTTGAGGTTACTATTACGCAGCACAGTTTCAGTTTCATCGACTTATTTTCAGGGATACCAGGAAAAATATATGTCAAAATTCGAACCTATTTCTTCGGTATCATTTGATTTCCGGAATGACTCGAAATGATGATCCGGTCATAATGAAACTTGGTAGCTTATTGGCGGAAGCTGAGGCCTAAATTTGTGCCAAATTTCTTGATGATCGTTCCATTAAAATAATCGACACAAAAAATTTCAGAATTTTGTGATCTTCAAATCTCATGGTCCTCACGAAGTTCTGCCTGAACCTTGAAGCTGTAATTTTTCAATCAAGTACCGAGGTACAGAATTTTTTTCCCATGTGTCTTGTTGATAATCTTTTAAGATAAAATTTCGAATTGAAATATCTGCGGAATCCTTGGGTGAAGGTGAGCAATTCGCAAATTCGGCCTTCGTTATCAAACTATAAACCTGCTCTACAAGTATCAAGTCTTTTTTGGGTAGTGGTCGAATTCACGATCGGCAGTAAGATCAACTGAAAACCCAATACTTTTCAAAAGAAACGACCCAGAGACTCGATATTTATAGAGAAGGTTTGGGGCTTGATTCTGAAGGCTCAATTCGTGAATGGAAAAGATCCGCCCAAAACATTTGAAAATATCCCCAATCAAATTTGTTCCATAAATACAGATCTGATTGAATTGAAATCTAGTATATTATTAAAACGATAACCTGAAGCAACGAAATTGAACAAGCACTTAAAAGCTCCTGAACCTGAAGTTCAGAATTTTTTTTCTGCTGGCTGTAATCAATCAAGCGTCCCTTTTCCAGAACTTTTTTGTCTTGTACAATTCCAAATTCTCCTCAACTTCCTCAAAATTTTTGAATGTTCTTCAGTTTTTTCATGTTTGAAAACTCGGGAAAATATTTCACTTTGACACATCAACGAAACAATTTAATAGTAAGGTCAGGTTTCACTTTGATGAACAGAAACCGCCCAAGACTACATTTTTTACTGGGATTTGCTTGGATCCCGGTAACTTGTGCGTCATATGGGTGACGTCATCAACTATGCAATGATAAAATGTGTAACCGGTACCGGGATTTTAAAGACAGCGTTCGAAATATGCTTTTGTTATTGACTCTGGAATTTATGCGAAAAAAATCAACCATTAATTCCAACTTGTATAGCATGCTTCAGAAATATACCACCAAACTCTAGTAGAATTTTCAGTCAACACCAAGAGAATTTTGTTTAATCATTGTTTCAAGTCTATAGAAGGCTGTATTCTCACTCAATCGTGACAGAATTAATTTTGACACCGGATTCGTCATCAGGGGGTCCAACTCAGTCGTTTGAGACCAATTCCGGCTCAACGTTAAAAAATAACAGACATTTGGACAAAACGATGGCACGCTATTTTCCAGAACATGCTCGCAAAACTAGTTGGAAAATGCACCGCTATTATTTGCATTTATTTGTATAATTCTGTTACTAGGGAATATTTTTTGTCACGAAAAGTGCAATTTATTTTATTCCCCATGCTGAATTGACATCCAATGAAACCATACTGTATACTTCATTCTCTTACGGTTTGAATAGACTAGATTTTTAACATTCACAAAACTCGAGAAAAAAACATTAAAATAAAGAAATGTTCGCTCTGTACAAGTTCAAATCATGTGCCAATAGTGAACGTTTTCAAACTGTATCATCCAAATTCGGATCTATGAAATATTGAATCGATAAAAATCACGAACATGAAAACTTTCCAAGCCAAATATGAGTCATGGCAAAAACATTTTTATCGTATCCTTCACCGGGCTTACATAAGTTTTGACAAAGTGTCGATTTTCGGTGTGTATGTCGAGAGGATGCAATATCAAATATTCGAGTTCCATGTAATGAATTTAAAATCAACGTTTCTCATGGCGACGGCATGCTATAGCGGGATCATATAAGCTGTTTTTTCGGCTTGCATATTATGTGGAAAAGCTGAAATATCCAATTCGAAGGTTCAGAATCAGAATAACTCGTGACGATGACTCGCTATACCGAAGAACACTTCTGTGGACTTCTACAATCCCGCTGATGCTTGCAGCTGGCCGTCGTCATGGGGTATGTTTATTAGGAATTTTTATTACTATGTTTAAGTACCATTGATGGTTGTAAACAAGTCATAAAAATTTCGTTCTAACTGCGATCCAACTACCAAAAAGGAAACGGCTAAAACAGTTCAATAAGGGTGCGTTTTTATTTTAATCAGTTGAAGCGATGAATTCCATCGAGCGATGAAAAAACGATTGACGAGACATCATCAAATCTCTCGAAAGGTTCCTAAACATAGGGTGGAATTACAGACAGAAATCAGTGAATTCCCGATGAATTTCGTTATTGGATTTGAATTTTAATGAACGGTTTTTCTGGTATAATTACTGATAACGAATACTTTATATCATAATGTTCAGAAATCAATAATTTCATTTGTTTTGCAGATATCCTATCATTCTGTGATAGTTATTTGCTGTATTTTCTATTTATTCTTATCAGAAATCATTATTATGGATGCGGAATTATTTCCGTTGTGCAAAATATGTTAGAAACTTGATGATAATTCTGCTAGTGATGAGGAATTCGTAATTTTTGAATTGGAAACGAAAAATAATGAAAGACATGTAAATGCTTGTAATCGTATTGGGGAAAATGTACCTAGGTATCTTATTTTTATAGCTAATTTTTTCAAATCATCTGCACATCTGAACCATACATTTTTCTACTTTACACACTTAACAATATTCGATAAATCCACGAAAACTCCCGGTCAAAACATTGAAGTAAGGTTAGAATGATCCATCAGTTCGATCGACTTCCGAGTAAGATTGATCCGATTAGTAATCAGAAATTGATCGATTAAACTACGTTGAAAAAAACGCCCTGCTGAAATTCTTCGGGATTTCTCTGATGAAAATGTGAACTCCGTGGTGCATTTACGATTAATCGATTGGATATCTCGATTAAAATATAAAAACACACCATATTTTCATCATGAAATTTCTATACAGATCTTGAAAATTAAATATTCCATTCATCATCACGATTCACAAACCGGAAAGTCATGAAAAGCTACTCCAGTCCAGTGCCGTCATCATGTTCATTTCGTGAATCAATATTTAAGAGGTCAAGAACATGAGACAATTTGTAACTTAGTGGTATGCTCTGTGAACGCAGATTTTCAAGGAATCAATTTTATGTCTACATCTTCCTGTTTTCCGTTTATTTTCGAAATTAGGACAAAGGGGCAGTCAACTTACGACGGGGATTACTACTGTCAAGAACAATGAAGGATCATTAAAAAATATAATTATATTTGATTCAGCATGAAGAGGTAGATTTAATATTTTCTTTTTCTCTGAAAATAGGTATTGACTCTAAAATGTATGCAAGACAAATGATCCGAATTCAAATACTTGCATAGGAAAATTCAGAAATAGATCGCCAAACTCCAGATGTGGAATGATGGCTGGAAGTAAATAAAATAATTAACTAAAACTATATTAGTTTTCAATTCCCAACTCTCCCAAAAATTAACCCTCCCGAGGCACGAAAAATTTTTGTCGATTTCAATTTGTTCCTCCGAAACCAATGATCGAACAGAAACAAAATAAAGAAGAAAAATCTAGAACCTGCTAGAATCTGCTGACGTGAAGTCAGCAGCTTCTACGTGCTTGTTCACATTGCGAAATGGTGAAATTTTAATGAAATATAAAAATTTTCAAAAAAAAACAATAATTTTTTTTTCGAAATTTTCCATGGATAATTCTTCTCATTGACCAGTGTCAATGAGAAGAATTATCCATGGAAAATCAGTTCATCTTCCAACCAAGTTTCATTTCGATCAGATAAATATTTTTCGAGTTATTGAAAAATCAAAATTTCAAATGGCTGTAGCACAGAAACCATTTGGCAGATTTGGCCCATTAACGAACTCAACTGAGATATTCAGGATCTTAACCTTAACTGAAAATTTCAGGACTCTAGGTCTTTCCTTGCGAGGGTTACAGCGCACACGGCCGGTCGGACGGACAGAATCAATTTTGACCACGGACTTCATCAGTGAGTCCAACCTAGTCGTTCGAGACCAGTTCCGGCTCAAAATTTTAAAATTACTCATTTGTTAGAGTCTCTACTGCATCCATAAGAGGATGAAAATTGAAATGTTCAATACTCGAAAAGAACACTCATTTAAAGAACATAACACAATATGTACCCGCATTGTGCTTCTATTAAAACAGGCTCATTTTACTATTAAGTCGTACCGATAATTCCTTCGCGGCCATCACGTGAAAGTATCACATACCCACGCTGCTCTTTCTGGCTTGTACAATGGATGCCAAGAAATAAGTGACACCACGTGAAGCAAAATTCTTGGATTCAGGTTTTAAAAACTAATATAGTTTGAACACATTTGGACACTGACTTATTCATCTTGAGGAATTACCTGAAAACTTCTCGATTAGAAATTTTTGACTGGAAAGGAACAAGCTGCAGTCTTAACCAACTCTACAAATATCGAAGTTTTTCTCGGGAGTTATTGTGTTAACTTGATGAATGAAGGGTAGGTTTCGAGTTCAATTATGAATGCCGAATTTGCGAATTGGTGAAATCCACTCAATGGTCCCGAACATACATATTTAATCTGGCCAATATTTCCAAGAATACAGATAAAATCGTATAAAAATCTAGTACTTCAATTAGGAATGAACACTTGATGGTCCCTGCGGAATTTCATGAGGCACATATCATTAGCCGATCAGCAGATATAATTCTGATTTTTTTGATCGATCCAATCGAACGATCATCACGAAATTTCGCAACAATTTGCTCATCAGCATTTTCCAACTATTAAGATGTTCATCATGTCCAGCTCAGTATTTTTTGAAGTATTTCAGAAATGACAACGATACCTAGTTGATAACTATACAATTTGAAATATTTTTTTCCAATATCTCCAAAGATTAAAACACGAGTTCAAGGTCTGTGTCGAATATCATCAAAATGCAATAAATTGTTTTCGCAGAAAAACCTCGAATAAAACTTGGAAAATTTTCGAAAGGAAATTATTTTTTGATTTTGAGTCCGTAACACACTCACGAAATTTAAAGAATTGTTGCGCATCCCTAATACATGAATATCTACGAAATTTAAATCTGATCGCGTTAGTTCCGTATGAAATGTTGGGGAAATAACATTGAATTTTCAAATATCCACGAAGTTTGGCATACATATTTCTTTACCAATATCTCCTGGATTTGGTATCAGATAGAACTGAAATTTGAAGTGCTTCGGTTGGATATTGATTTTGAGGTTTGTGCCAAATTTCATTGAAATCTGTTAAGTAGAAACAATTTTTGTCAAGAATTTTGGGAATTTTTGAAAATACTTTTTTTTCACAACAATCCAGAAGACATATTCTTAAGCTAGACATGAAGTTTCAATTTGATCACGTCATTTCTTCTCGAGATATTGGGAAAATAACCGCAAAATTTCGAATTTCTACATATTTATTCTTCCAAGAAAGTCCTGAACCGGTCGAAATACTTATTTATCATAAACTCTCTTCTCTTTGTATCGTTCGATCACTCCAGATACGATATGTGGTCATGTGACAAAAAAATCCGTCGTATCTCGGAAGATATTACTGAAAGGCTATTGTGTAGCAATAGCTCTGTAACATTCCTTTGTTTCTGATTATTAAACTCCATCAAGAGAATATTATCCTTTCACACTTTCTCATAGCTGTCTCCCAAAATATTCAACCTTCCAATGGTGAATCAAATATGCTTAGTGATGACCTTTTATTGTCTATATCTTTCTTTGCAAACGGAGAATATCACCAAACTCCTAATGTTCTAAGAATTCGATACCTTAATTATTGATTCATGAAGGAACGAGCCTAATTTGAAATATTCAATTTTGAAACTCTGTATGAAAGATTTTCCATGTGTTATTGACCCTTTGCCGAACTACAATACCAAAAAGCAACTTCCTATTTTACTGGTCGAAAAGATGAAATATCTAATTCAGAGTATCTGTATGGAATCATATCATATGTTTCGAGCACAACGCCCTTTACCGGGCGTCTGAGTTTGGATTTTTACTGTGTAGCTCGAAAATATAAAACATCTCGCTGTACAGTGTTGCCAAGTTCAGGGACTCGAAACGTTGATTAATCATACGAATTTTATACAGCTAGTTGATTCCCGCAGAAGCGCCCTCGCACTGGCCAAACCCTGAAACTTTCTGTGTATAATATGATGTATCACCGATTTTTTACACCCGGCTGAAATTTCGTTTATAGCATCCCCTGACCCCCCAGACCTCAAAAACATGGTCAGACGCTAAGAGACCCGGGACCGGGTCTGAACACGTCACTTTTGGACTGGAAAGGCGGTCAAGTGTATAGATTCGGGTCTGTATGTGCGGTCGAATAAAGCTATATATATATATATATATATATATATATATATATATGTATGTCTATACAGAGTGTAACAGCCAAATGGAATAAATTCGATAACGAATAAATGAGGGCGTGTTGGGAAAAACGCTCGGACACGTCGATTTGTAATTTTAAGTGCGCATATTTTTCAAAAAAATAATATTATATAGCGTGTTCCATGTGACCGTGGCCAATACCAACTTTCTTATTTCAAATGCAACCCCCTGTATATTATTTATTTTTTGGATTCTTCAGAGAATTCTAGACACAATTCATGCACAATGTCCTATACCTATCTTTAACTATTTCGGAAATATCAAGTGTTTTCTGATTCAGTGCAAAAATCAACGTTTTAAATAAAAACTATTTTATTTCACAAATTCGGTACATTACACTTAAAACCTAATAAGTAATAGTGATTATTTCTTAATAATTAAAAAAAAAACAAAAAAAAAACAAAAAAAAAACATTAATGTCGATGTAGGAAATGTTCAAAATGCTCGCCGCGAACGTCTTGGCAACATGCTAATCTGGTGTAGAATTGTCTTCTAACGTTACTCAACATTTCCGAAAACACTTAATATTTCCGAAAAAGTTGAAGATAGGTATAGGACATTGTACATGAATTATGTCTAGAATTTTCTGAAGAATTCAAAAAATGAATAATATACGGGTTACATTGAAAATAAGAAAGTTGGTATTGGCCACGGTTGCATGGAACACCCTATATAATTTTATTTTCTTGAAAACTATGCGCATTTAAAATTACAAATCGATGTGTCCGAATGTTTTTCCTAACACCCCCTCATTTATTCGTTATCGAATTTATTCCATTTGGCTGTTACACTCTGTATAATTTAATATTGATAATTTTTAAATTTCTGATAGAAATTTCTTTTTTGGCGTGAAATTGCTAAAAAAATGGAAAATGGCGCACTGCTGGAACATAGATATCTTCAAGGTATTTCAATGAAAGAATGTTGTTTTCAGGATTCCGCGAGAAGTAACAATGATTCTTCTTTCACAATAGTCAGAATTGAAAATCATAAAAGGTCACAAAAGCGTTGTTGAAGTTGGAAATTTAAAAAAAGTGAAAACTCAATTTTTTCAAATTAGAATCCCATTTTTGTAGAGCCATAATGGAATCTACGTTGAAAAATAATATAGGTGTGGAAACAAAACTAGTGCCCCAAAATTCATATTTTCTGAGATATTCGTAAAAAACAATCTACGCGATCACATGTCGAATTTAATTCTTTTCAAAAAAAAAAAAAAAAATACTACCTCGAAGAGAATGGAGGACATACTAAACATTTATTTCAGATTGTACCCATAGAAATACTTGATTTCCAGTTTGTTTCTATATTTGAGAATATGTATATTAGAAATGTTATCGCGACTGCATATCTCAGAAAATATGAATTTAAGGGCATTGGTGTTATTTCCACACCTACATTATTTTTCAACGTAGATTTCTTTATGGCTATAAAAAAGTGGGGTTCTCATTTGAAAAACTTGATTTTTCACAATTTCGAAATTCCAACTTCAACAACGCTTTTGTGACCTCCTATATTATGATTTTCAATTCTGACTATTGTGAAAGGAGCACTATTGTTACTTTTGCGGAATTCTAAAAACGACATTTTTCCAATGAAAAACCTTGAAGATATCCATGTTTCAGCAGAGCGCCATTTTCAATTTCTTTTCGCAATTTCACGTTAAAAAAGAAATTTCTGTCAGAAATTCAAAAATTTGACATTCAAACGAGTCAGAATTCAGTAAGGAATCTATTATCATCATAAAATTTGGGGCTTCCCATTTGGAAAACGAAAGTTGTTGTCCCTACCGGTGAAACCGGAAGTCTCACGAATCCAAAAAAATTTACAGGGAGTCATCTTTCTAGTCAAAGCTGAAGTCTGAAATTGCAAACGTCAATTTCAATTCCTTCACAAAAATATTCTAACGAACGGTATTCGTGGGACACCCGGTATATGATGAACCTATTAACATAGCGATTCATATTGAAAGCACTAATTATAATTATCTACAATACATTTTTCTACGTTGTTGACTGAAGCAATCTAAAACACTTTCCAGGTCCACATCAACATCCTTTTCAATGAACAATAAAGCCAAATCTGGATGTCTCTCTTGATTCATAGTCGTCCTCATCCAATTAAAAATTCTCCTCGTGGCAGAAAAAGACCTCTCGCATTTCGCACTTGAAATAGGCAAAATAGTTGCAGCTCTAAAAAGCTGATATAAGTTTGGGGGAGCCAGAGGTATATCAGGGGGGGCCTGCCCCCCCCTGGCTTTCCTCTAAATACGCCAGTGCTAGAGCTCCAAAGGTTATGAACAGCACATTTGCGCGCATGTTCTAGGAGTCAGCGTGCTATAGTTCTACCCAAATGTCTGTTATTTTCGAGTATTGAGCCGGAAATGGTGTGAAGCTAGGTTGAACTTACTGATGACAAATCCGATGTCAAAATCGACTATGTCCGGCTCAACATGCATGAAATATATCAGTCGTGGACATTTTCCTACTATTACCCAATAAAATTTTGGATCAAAAACGCGGTCCTAGAATTGTCAAATATTGTCATAACAAAACTGTGTAGCTACTCTCTAATCCACTTATACTTTCTGCATCTAACGCACGTTTCGAAAACCAAGTTTCCTTAGTTAAAGACATATCGTTATTAACTACAGTTACAAGTGTACATGTTGAACGAGTGAGAGGATAGTCTACAGGACCAATGGAAAAGGGTTGTTAAAGGCCATAAGGGTAGGGCTGGGCTATCAAGGGTGAGTCAGGTGAATATTTGGAATAATGGGGGGAGATAATGGTTTAGCAATCTGTCTCCTCTCACTCCTTCAACATGTACACTTGTAACTGTAGTTGGTATCGATATGTCTTTGACAAAGGAAACTTTGTTTCCGAAACGTGCGTTAGACGCAGAAAGTGTTTGTGAGTAATGACACACTGTTTTGTTATCAGTATTCTGCCCACAGTGAACTCAAATAGTTATAAAAATTGTCCTACTTAACTCCGTTAACGATGATGGCGCTAAGGTCGCTTTGTCAAGACCATACAATTAATTTCAGTGAATAAAATGAATTGAGATATAATCTTATTGATCTGATGAAAATATTTCCTAAAAAATTAATCAGATATTTGAAATTATGGATTCTTACTAATACACTGGGTGTTTCACCATAAACTGTCCAAACATATTTAGCCGTATAGGTGACATTGGGAAAGTCATTTTTACCTCATGACATATACCCCGTTTTCGAAGCATAAGCGAGATACAGGGTGTTTAATGTCAACTTTGAGCAATATTCTGATAACTGTGGTGATTTATACGTGACCTTTGAAATAACGTTTTTTGGTTACATCTTAGTATTTTTCAGTGGTCATTTCAATTTTTCTATAGAATTCTGGGAAAAATATTTTAAAATGGCGGAAAACCTACAAAGTTGGAATTTTGTGTTTTCGATTGCCAAATTATTTGAATGTACTCAATTTTCTAAGATTTTCCGTGGAAAAATTTTTACAAAATTCAAACTCAACTTTTGTTTACGCCTAGAGTGAAAAAAAATGTTTATCCAAAATTGCTGAAATCTTTCGAGGTTGAACTCACCTTCATTCTGAATGATGGGGTGAAAACAATAAAAAATATCATTGGTTATCATTTTATAGCCCCCAAAAGACTCCGCTCGGAGTACTCAATAATTTTTATTTGAGAAATTGGTGGCCCTACGCATGCCACAATTAACTCATAGGCCACCAGAGTGACCTGGATAGAAATCTGAATTTATCAAGAAAAAAAAAATTTCTTAAAAACTTTGGTAGCAATCGAACTATCTCCGCATTCGGAAATTGAAGTCAAATTCGATGAACTACCGTTGCTTGGTAACCGACGTCATTATAATCAGAATAAATCCAATTGTCCGTAAGTGGAGCGAGTTCGAATCCCATCAAAGTTTTATTGAAAAAACAATTTTTTCGTCGATAATTTCATATTTCTATCCAGGTTATTCTGGGGGCCCATTAGCACCATTTTAGCCTCCGTAGGGCCACTAGTTTCTTAAATAAAAATTATTTAAGTACTCCGAGCGGAATCTTTGGAAGGCTTTAAATTGAAAACCAATGAATATTTTTTCATTCTGTTTCCACACCAATGTACAGAATGAGGGTAAGTTCAACCTCAAAAGATTTCAACAATTTTGGGTAAAATTTTTTCACTGTAGACATGTGAAATAGAAGTTGAGTTTGAATTTTGGAAAAATTGAGTACATTGAAATAATGCTATCCAATTTGGCAATCGAAAACAAAAATTCCAACTTTGTAGCTTTTCCGCCATTTTGAAGTATTTTTTCCAGAATTCTACACAACAATTGAATTGACCACTAAAAAATACTAAGACGTGATCACAAAACGTTATTTCAAAGGTCACGTATAAATCACCACAGTTATCAGAATATTGCTCAAAGTTGACACTAAACACCCTGTATCTCGCTTATGCTTCGAAAACGGGGTATATGTCATGAGGTAAAAATGACTTTCCTAATGTCATCTATACGGCTTTATATGTTTGACCAGTTTATGGTGAAACACCCTGCATAATAGGATTTTAACAAATGTGGAACATCTACTCATTAATTTAATAATATGAAATATTCATAAGGGAATACCGAGGTATAATGTAAAAAGACTTCCACGGATGGATCCAAGAAGTCATTTCGAAGCCAAAACAACGGTGAAAACGGAACGGGAAATTGATATTTCCTATTCAACTCAAAAGTTATGAATTTTGTTACATACTTATGAAGATATCTCGAGGAAATGTTCAGGTTTATTATTATTGAAATTGAATTATGAATTTTCCTTTTGCTGTCCCTGTTCATACGAATTTATCAGACGAATTGCAAACCAGAAAAGTTGATTGTAGTATTTATCGCTCCAAATGATTTTTTGGGTTATTTCTGAAAACGCAACTCTGGAGACTTCCTTTCCTCGAACTAACTATTGAGATAATAAATACCTCTTGTAATAAAGGTATTCGAAACTATCAAGTCTCAGACTTGTGTATTCGGAGACGGAGGAAACTTTTATATATATTATCGCCATTCTGACTGATTGGAATGAATAATCATAATTTAGATTTGTCAAAATGAGTTTATTTTCGGAAATTCTTGAAAATAATATGGCTTAGCTCGGAAAATCAGAATGAAGTTCTGATTTGACTAGTTTCGATATAAAAGGTCGGTAACTTCCATAAATATTTCAGATTTTATGTGGCAGATTTTCGCACCTATCAGCGAAAACTGAAGTAGGACAACAAAGTCGTATTTTGACAACATTTGGACCTCATTTCGGACCCAAAATATGTCAAAGAGTGCCCGCACCAAATGTTTTCTATGCATCCATGTTCGGCCAGTTGAGAACACGATAACTATCGAAAAGAAGCTAACGACTTGAAATTGAAAATCTCAGTGTGAGTCGCGCATCAGACGTTTGAGTTCGTGACAAAATCAGCCAAAAAAAAATTTCAGTTTTCTAGGTTATTTTTGATCCACTCTCATACTCACACTAAGGCAAGTTCTTCTAGTAGTTTGAAAATGCCTAAGAGCATATATCTCGTTCCAAACATTCTATACAATGCTCTGTGAAGTGCATATTTTTTATGTCTTTTCATCTCTTCGTTCCAATAAATTTCCAGCTTTTTACCAAGCATACTGGACTTATGTTCAGCTAACACCTCAAAAGTATCCTCTTCAGTTAAGTCATGATGAGCTGCTACACCCATTATTTTGAACATGTAACTGAATGAAAATATCCTGTTATTCCATAGAAGTGAATTTTGAGTGGATTTGAACTTACAAATATGTTACCTTCGAAAGGAAGTTAGCCCTAACCAATGGATTATCTCTTTTTCTTAATGAATTGTTATTGTTCATTTTACTCCTTTGATAATGAAGTAGACGCAGCATTAGAAACTACCACCAGAATAAGACTTAAGTTTCATTGATACAATTTTTTTTATGAATTTCATTGAATGTGACATCTTCTGTCAATACTTGTCACTTAATTCCTGCCGCAGAGATTTGGAGAAAGGAAGTCTAGTATTTTTGAATGAACAGGAGTGCTATTACACTTAAAACTGGAAAGTTTCGAATGTGAAAGGCAACACTCCCTCAACTGATTCAGTTTGGTGTTCTTTCATACAAATACCTATTGTTGCGCGCATGTTTTGGGGAACGGCGTGCTATCGTTTTGTCCAAATGTATGCAATTTTCGATTTTTTTGCCGAAAGTCCAGCTAACTGTAGTTAATTGTGGTTATAGATAACAGAATGAGTGGTGTGAGTGTAGTTCAATCTGTTCAATGACCATCAGAAAATAAAATATTTACTCCATTCACCTTTATAAACTATCCTGGATGGTCATGATTTAGGTCTATTAAGTTTTTTTACTCAAAACACACGCAGGTTGGCACTCTTGAAACATCGGCAATGTCGAAATAATTCTCAGCGACGTTGCCAAATGCCAATGCCAATTTCTACTCTCAATCTCAACATAATCATCACGCTTGGAAACTTAAAATGCCGAAGGTACTTTTAAAGAAGCAGAGACAAAGTATCAGGAAGTCCAATATGTAGAATTGAAATCTACCTTTTCTGCTAGTAACCTTCATAATTCATCACAAGCTATCCAACATTTTCGACGTGTGTGAGTAAAAACCCAGTGTATCGTTCACATAGATTCCCAAGAACTTTGTGAATTGAGTTGGTTTTCTTGAGGTGACACAGGTTTTGTACTTAGTACTACTACATTTTCATACTGGAGTATCTCAAGTTGTGCAAGAAGGTATTTATTTGAATGTCTTATGTGGACTTATTTCTGGAGAATTTCGAGAAGTACGGAATTCCATAGGTTTGTCTGTTGTCTGTTCGTTAAAAAGTTTCACTGCAGGGTTATTCGAGTACTTTTATTTTTTTTCTAATAAACTATCACGAAGTAACGGACTACTCTATCCATTATTTTTCAATAAAATATCAACACCCGATTCATGATTTCCGTACAAGAAAAAAGTATAACTGAATCTTTCAACCATGTTCATATACGTGAAATATTTACAGTGTTAACAGAGAAAAAAGTTTCTGCAACAGGTCTTTGGAATTATGGAATTCACATAATATTTTCTCGAATTCTTTAGTTTCCCGAAGTGAATTCACATTCTGAAAAATACCTAATTACTACGACCTCTATGTAAAGAGGACAACGTTATGTAGTAATCTGATAGGAAAATGACTATAACCTAACATTTTCAAAATATACACGGTGAAATGTGTCAGAATGTCATGGCCAACCGGGATAGTTTGTTAAAGTGAATGGACTATATGATAGATGCTTTTACGCAAATACATGATTTTCACATCATGCGCAAGAATATATCAGGTGTCGACACTTTCTTTCTAAAACTCACTGCAATTTTGGGTCCAAAACGCGGTACAAGAATTGTCAAATATTGTCGTATTTCTCTCTGTAAACTATGATGGCGCTGTTTCAAGTCCAAACAATTAATTCCGCTGAATAAAAATGAATTGAGCTATAATCTATTAGATCTGATGAAACTATTTCCCAAAATATGAATTGGAAATACCAATTACGCAAAGTCTATAACATCCACCCGACAAAATAATGAACACGTAAGAACGCAAAAAGAACTGAATTTCGCAAGAATTTCGCGGCCCTGGTGTAATTATAGTTCAGAGTTGATAAGGGTTATTCGACAGCATTCGCTGTGGTTGTTTGTTCCTATATTAGGGTTTCGGCCAGCTTGATGTGAGGCCACGACTTTAGCGCGCCCGTGATACATTTTCGATATTCCCACGGTAAATAAAGACGTATTCTGTTGGGGGCGGATTGATGGATCGTTAAAAAGAATGGATGTTTGTGTTTTTTTGTTGGAATATCAACTAACAGTTGCTGTTTTCCAATGAAATATAAATTATTTTAAAAAGAATTATTTGTGTCGTACGTTGTACAAAAATATTTTTTAAGGAAAGGGGCGCGGCCCTGCAGCCTTCTTGAGCAATCGCCACTGACACCAGGCAGACAATACTACACTTAGGGTTGAATGAAGACATTTCATACGTACGAGAAATATACACTAATGAAGTAATTGAGTTTTGATGAGAGTATTGTCCATTTTCAGAGTGGGTTTTATACATAAGAAAATGTAAACAATATTTTGTGCAACAGTCTTTTACTTCTTTCGCTGTTTCCAATATGGTAAGTGATGGCATCGAAAATCAATAAAAATAAATTTCTCCTGATCAAAGTGTAGATTTTAAACCCTCAGCTATTTCATCCCATCATATTATTATTATTCAGTGCTATCAGGTGAAAAATATTGAATTATTCATCGATAATGAGGGAAACATTAGAACCCAATCTGGGTTTTACTGGGTATCGGATTGAATTGACACTTTTCTATACAGCGCAACAAGAAAAATTGTTTTTTATATTTGAGTTATCGTTTTTTGTCGATATTCTATGTATCAAAAAAATCGTCAGAATTTTGTTGATTATTTCATGAAAAAATGTTTTATGAACCGATTCGCACTAACTCGAAACGACTGGACTTCAGTATATCGAAAAAAAAACCCTAAAGCACTGACTTGAAGTCGGCATCTTTTACGCGCATATTCGGTATGTGAAGAGATGGGCCCTTTGGCAACGAATTTGAACATGCGCGCAAAAGCTGCTGACCTCACGTCACTGCTTTTTGCGCGCATGTTCTAGGGGAACAGCGTGCTATCGTTTTGTCCAAATGTCTGTAATTTTGGATGATTGAGCCGAAAATGGTCTCAATCGACTAGGTTGGACTCACTGATGACGAATCCGGTGTCAAAATTGATTCTGTCCGGCCAGCCGGCCGGCCGGCCGTCCGTAGACACGATAACTGTCGACAGAAGCAAGCTAGCTACTTGAAACTTTCAGGATAGGTTACGCATCAGAATGCCGCGGTTAAGTTCGTTAATGGGCCAAATCGGTCGAATAGTTTCGGAGTTATAGGCACTTGAAGTTTTGAAGTTATTTATTTTTTATTTCAGAAACTACCCAAGCGATTGGATTCAAACTTGGCAGTTTGGTGGAGTATAACGACGCGCAACTTTGAGCCAAATTTCGTCAAGATCATATCGTCAGTAAATTTAAAAAAAAATTTTTTTCGAAATTTTTTTACAAAAACATTTTTTTTTCGGAAACCATTCATCATATCCAGAAAAAATCATACTCACACTTTGACCTTCTAATTTCACAGCAGTGTACTAAATTTCAGTTCGATACGATCATAAGTTTTGGAGATATCGGGAAAAAATATGTCAAATTTCGAGGTTTTCTTCTCGATATCGTTGATTTTTTCGGTATTACTCGAGAAATACTGATTCAGTCCTGATTAAACTTCACAGCTAGTTTTAAGATGCTGAAGGACAACTTCATGCAAAATTTCGTGATAATCGTGTTGTTAGAACAATTTGAAAAAAAAAAATTTCTATGATTTTCTCATCATATCATCCTCATTAAATTCTGTATGAAACTTGGAACTGTTATTTTCGATGAAGTACTGGATTTCAATTCGATCTGATCTGTATTTTTGGAAATATTGGAAAAATAAAATTTTGATTGGGTATATCTACGGAATCATTGGGTGGATTTTACCCATTCACGAATTCGGCCTTCGTAATTAAGGTCCAAACCTTCTCTACAAATATCGAGTTTCTAAGTTGTTTCTTTCGGAAGTTATTGTGTTTACGCAGTTGGCCGTTAGGCAAGTCTAATCTCTCTAGTAGTTTCTTGAATGTTAGGGAAATAAGCTCGAAATTTCAATTGGCTATAACTTCGAAACAGTTAGGCCGATTTGGCTCATTAACGAACTCAACTGCGGATTTCTGATGAGCAACCTAACCTGTATGTTTCGAATCGATAGCTTGCTCCGTTCGAGAGTTATTGTGTCCACTGCCGGCCTAAAGAGCAATATCGAAAATGACATCATCGATGAACGGAGTGAACTGCAACTTTTCAGATTCTTTACCTGCCATCTCCATTATTTATAATAGTCCTAGAATTTGCAGAAATATATTCTTGAAATAATCCCGTTTTGCAAAGAATAGGAACGTAGAGTAAAATAGTTCGGTAAATTTCCGCTTTATTGTCTGATGAAGGAGACGAATTTAGTTTCTTGAACGTTACGGTTCATTTCGAACATCGTTCACATTGATCCAATATTGTTAATTAGGCAACATTTTTCAAATAACTGGCCTTGACGAATAGTTTGTATTCCGCCATTTAAAGGGGGGGTTATAATTTTTATTTAATTTCCAATAGGTTTTTTCCAGATCTTTGGGAGACAAAAAATTAAAAATATTCGTTGATTGATTTATCCGAAAATCGGGTTCATTTTCACGACTGGTTATTTTTTGTTTTGATCAGTGTATAACGTTCCGTTGAGCCATCGATAATAATTTCTCATACGATATTCCTATACATCAATAAATATCTACTTATTTCAATGAAGACTCTACTGAGCTTATTAAACAGAGATTTTTCTTTGCTCCTGAACACTTCTGACATTATTTTGTTTTCGCTCGATGACCATGAATGTATCCAAGTTAAGGAAGCCATTCACTAGCATCTATGATAGTGTCGATGTAATGACTCTTTGGAATATAACTCTGGGAATTGCTTGTTTCACCAGTAAAAAGAGGAGTGATGGTGGTGTGGTCCATTTTTATGATCGAGGAGATCATACATTTCCTGCGAGTAAGTGTCTTTGGGATGAGTACCATGGCAAGTTTGATCGGAAAGTTGGAATATTTTTGAAACCTACAAAAGCACTGACGTGAGGTCAGGAGCTTCTACGCGCTAGTTCACATTGGAAGCCATTTGCACAAAACATTTGGCATGACGCTTCATGCCGTCATTTTTCAACCAAGTGCAAAATTTCGGTTCGACCGCATCTGCATTATTGGTAAGACGGGGAAAATAAAATTTCGGATGAATATATCTTCGAAATCATTGGGGGGGATTTCAAGTTTTCTCGAATTCGAACTTCTCTAAGTCGTTTTTTTTGGACGTGATTGTAGCTGCCAAATTGAAATTTGAAAAACTTTTGAGGAAGACTAACTTCAAGGTTTGTGCCGAGTTTCATCAAAATCTGGTCTATGAATTCAGGAAAAAATATAATGATATAAAGATTGGGATAGTTTCAGTACAACTATTTTTCCAAAATTTTTGACGATCGGAGACGTACATAACTTTCAGTTAAGGTGATAGTTAATATTCCTCAAATACTTACGAAGTTTCGATGTGATGACTTCTTTACTTCTTGAGATATCGAGGAAGTTACCTCAAAATTTCAAATAACGAAATTTTTCATATTACCGTATAACAAAACCATAGACTAAGTCTACCAAGGTAGCACCGTCAAGTAGTGCTGGTTTGATGGTCTTGACTGACTGTTAAATTTAAACCCTGGATCTCGGAGGTTTAAAGGAAGACTAATGATCAACTTTGAAATCTAACCCCACTCTCGAGTGTTTTCGAACAAGTTTGACATTTTTCTGAACGTAAGGTCCAGTTTGTTTACATTTATTTTGGTTTACATTGGTCATTGGTGGGGAACTCGTATGAGTTAATGGATTTGATGATAAAATCCTGATAATCTGTTATTGAATTTCAGTTGATATTCATTAAAAATCATATGAAGAGAAAATTAGGCATTCATTCTTAACTGTTGAAGTCTGAAGAATAAACATCAGTATTCATTACAAGCAAAAGAAAAAATGGTTTGCTCATTTATTCCCAAGGGCTAAAAGCAGAATGAAATCAAAGATATAATTGGAATGAAAAAACGCAGTTTCTTCAAGATTCTTCAGTACAATTTTATTCCGACTTTATCAGCAGTAGTACAGCTTATTGCAACAAATCGCGTTAAATCTCAACTATCGCTTTCATTTTGTAATGTTTCTGCTTGTTTTATGTATGAAAAAAAATCAGTTATCTCTCACGTGAGTTATTGAATGTGAACAACCTCAGACAACTTACAATCCCTCGGGATTGAAATCTGTTGCCCTCGGTAATTAACATCCTCATAACTCCCTTGATACATAAATAACCATTTTATTCATCCCTATTCTCATTTGTCTTATCAGTACACGTCGACACATATCAATCTTTATAAAATGATCAGAGTCTGTTTTACTGCGCTGCTGTACTGAATACTGGAAAGCAGTGGCTCGCAAACCACTGCGGCTCGACTTGGCCTCACGTCGCGCTCAAAGTTGCCTCGCTGTGTCTACTTTTTCGCAAGCTGCTCATGAGCAGCTCTACTCCCGTGTCTGTTCGCGACTTATGTGCCGCGGCGTGCAGTGTCGCGCATCGCCACCGACCAGTGTCTCCATTGTCACCGTAATTACGGTAGACTCACCGTAATTTATGCGAAGTTGCCCTAAATCTACCGTCTACCGTAGAAAGGCAATTAATTACGGTGACATATTCTACCGTAATTTCAATTTTGCCGATTTCCTAGAAAATGCTATAGAGGAAAACACGAATTCACGTCATTTCGTAGTATGAATTAGAAATTTAAAACCGCCAATTACTGAATGCCAATTTCATTCATGAAATATTTCAGCCCATTTCAATGAATGTTCAATATTTTTTTTTTTTTTTTTTTTTTTTTTATTTTCATTTATTTATTCATTGATGATACATATATACAATATAGTTACAATAGAAAATTTCAACAAAACAATAATTTTCATTTGAAGCACCTAGATGAGAAACATCTGTATGTGCTGTTTGTCCCAATAACTCTAATTTTTGACATCATGTATACTCCAATATAGATACAATACAGTTACAGACAAAAAATCACACACGGGCAGAGAGAAGAAAAGGTAAGTAAAGTTGATGCACATCTCCGATCAGCCAAAATACTTCATAAATTGTGAATAATTTTCAAAGATTTCTTTTTTGATCATAAACTTGAAACGTTTCAAATTGGTTAAATTTCTAACTTCTGTTGGTAGTAAGTTATATAGTTTGGGACCGAAATAGTTAAGGTATCTCAAGTTCAGACCATTTGCATTCAAAGGTAATTTGATGTGTTGGTTGTATTTGGATCTTGTCTCGTATAAATGATCCACGAAATTCTTTAAATCATAGTGAGTGTGCATATATGAGCAAACGGTCCGAATATAGATTGACCGAACAGTAACAATGTGTTCATCAAACAGCCAAACTGAAGGATACAACCTATTCTTCCTATAAATGATCTTCAGTATATACTTCTGAACTATATTCAACTTGTATAGGCTATTATTATAGAGACCCCCCCATACCAATATTCCATACGCCAGTATTGACTCCACAAGAGCCTTATACACAACAAGAAGAGTATTCTTATTCAGAAATTCTCGTAACAAATAAAACGTATGCACCAAACTACGAATTTTGTTCGATACATAGTCGATATGAGGTTGCCACTTTAGAAATTTATCTATCACAATTCCAAGGTATTTTATGGACGACGCTTCCTCTATGCTACAATTTTCAAGGGGGATGGATTCATATTGCGGTCTACTTGCATTATTGAGTGAGAATGCTATATACTTTGTTTTCGATGAATTTAAAGTAAGTTTGTAATTCTGAAGCCATAATTGAATTTCTTTCAGGTTCTCTATCGTTTTACATTTCACACTCTCCCAAGAATCTCCAGAAACAACAAGGGCTGTATCGTCGGCATAAGATACAGTCATTCCATCTAATCTCAACTTCAACAATGAATTTACGTATACTATGAAAAGTATCGGACCCAAAACCGTTCCCTGCGGTATTCCAATTTTCATATTCAGTCTGTCACTCAACGTCTTGTCCAATCTGACCATCTGTATTCTGTCCGTCAAATAACTTTTGAACAATTCTAGAGCCATTCCCCTTATTCCATTTCGCTCCAGCACATTCAGTAACTTCTCATGAGGCACAGAATCGAAAGCCTTAGCCAAATCCAAAAACACAGCAATACATTTCCTATTTGAATTTAAGTTGTTTACAATTTCAGTTATCAACCTTTGCATTGCATCAGCAGTGGAGGATCCCTCAACAAATCCAAATTGATTTTTCGACAAAATATTATTATTTTTCAAGAATTCAACCAATCTGACTTTGATACATTTTTCCATTAACTTCGTGAAATTGCTTATAAGGCTCACAGGTCGATAATTACTTATGGATGTTTTCGTGCCAGTTTTGTGAACGGGTATTACCACCGATGTTTTGAATTCAGATGGTATTTTTCCAGTTTCAATAATGAGATTCAATATATGTAATAACGGTTCGATAACTTCTAAATGTGTTTCTTTAATTGTATTAGCTTGTATACCATCATAGCCTGGTGAACTATTATTTTTTAGTTCTGAAATATAGATTATAAGTTCATTCCTAGTTATAGGCTTTAGGTATATAGAATTAACAGAATGTGACCTTTCATGATATTTCACCCGTAAAGGTGAAATTGCTTTTTCCATTTCCAAACCAACGTTTATATAATGGTTATTACAAAAATTTGCTGCCTCCAATAAATTCCTGAAATTATTGCCGTCCGAATTTTTCATATCATGAAATGTACTACTGTTTCGATCATTTTCATAAGTTGCGTCTTTAATTATCTTATAGAGTTTTTTCATGTTGTTTTTATTATTCTCAATTTGATTTTTATAATATTCATTCTTTTGCTTGTGAATGAGCTTGTTCAACATATTCCTGTATTTTTTGTATTCTTTTTCTAATTGATCACTAAAAGCTATATTTAATTTTTTCTTCATTTTGTCTCTAATTTTTATTGATGTTACTAAACCATTAGTAATCCATTCTTTGATTTTTTTATGTTTCCTATAATTTCCATTGAAAGATTCCGTTGCATCATTCAACAATTTCTGGTAGGAGTTTAAAAAAATTGTTGTTGCTGTTTCAGGATTATTTTCCCTCAAAACAATACTCCAATCATATTTTTTCAAAAGATCTTTAAAAGCAGGTATGTTCAGTCGAAACTTAGTATTTACCTCCCGCGTCACCGTTACACTTGGATTTTGCGCCGCCTTGATCAACAACATTACGGGACTATGGTCTGTTATATCCTGCTCTAATATATATGAGTTGAAAATTAATTTTTTGGTTCTAAATTTTTGTCTAACAAATAAGTGATCCAGGCAAGTCCCTGACTGGGGTCTCGTTGTCCTACGAATAAACGACTGAAAACCGAGGAAACTCATCATATTCAAGTAATTAGCGACATCATTATCAGATTTGTTCAAAATATCTATGTTGATATCGCCCACAAAAATGTCAACATCGGAAGGTGTCAAGTTTTCTAGGTAGGTGTATACATCCGCAACAAAATCGTTCCTAGAGATGGGTGGCGGTTTGTATACTGCTGTTAAACCATAATTTGTGCCATTAATCTTAAATCTCATTCTACTTAGTGTAATCTTAGAGTTTGATGTTCGAACAACCGAAAAATCAACTGACAAATATTCCTTAACTAGTATAACAGTTCCGTCGTTCTTATTGAAGTTAGCTTCATTATAAAAGAACTGATAGTTCGGAATATTATAGTTTTTTATGGAGTCAATCTTGAATGTTTCAGTTAGTACAATGATGTCTACATGATGTAACTTATATGTTTCTAAAAAAGTAATAAGATTGTCAATATTTTTACCTAAACTTCTTATATTGAAATGAACCAAGCTTAAAACATATTTTTCGTTACTTGCAAAAATTTCCAACCTGTTGACATCCACGAATTCACCCCTTGTGTCCTCTTCGCCAATCGTATCCAATATATCGTCCTGAGTATTTACAACCATTCATTTACGAATTATAATCCGTTTTGTTCTTCAAAAGGTCAATGTGGTATCTGACAGTAGGGCATTCAGGGCCGAAAGCTGTGTGGTCCGTGTTGAGCTCTAGACCATATTTCTCATTGGCGACCCTACAGTTAACGCAAGCCCTTCGTCTCTCACATCCAAGCGAATTATGACTTCCTGCACAATTTCCACATACTTCAGACTTTGCACATTTAGTGCTCTTATGCTAAAAACCCTGGCAATTGTAGCAACGTGAAACTGTAAGGTCCTCATACACCGGTAGTCTCTCCCAATCCAAGTAGACCCTTCCGTAATTCAGCATCTTGCAGAACAATTTTCCCGAACATTCAGCATAAATTGTGGATTTCTGTTTATTCTTTGATTTTCTAATGTATGTTAGCTTCAGATGATCAAGTTTATCTATCCATTTATTTTGACTTCGAATCTTTGTTTCTAAATTCTCAGTAGAGTCATTTCCAGTATATCCAATGATCTTTATTTTCGGTTTATTCTTTTTGGGAACTTCTATTTCATACTTCGACAAAAGTTTTCTTTCAGCTTCTTCCTTAAATTTTTCTAAATCCTGCTTAGTGTCACATTTAACCACTACATTTCCTCGTTTGGTTTCCCTCAAATTTCTAATTCCCATGCTCAAATCCGCTGGATCTATTGACGCCTGCACATCCTGTTTACTCCGCTGTGAGCTCTGTGGAACTCTGGGTTTAATGAGAATTGTCGGTGGGCTCTCCTTGATGGTAACTTTACTGTCTTTGTTGCCCTGCAAAACAGTTGAATAGGGTTGTCTCCCTGAGGATGATTCCAATTCCGATCTTAGCGTCTCTATATCGTGTTTCATTTCCTCCATCATTTTTACCATAAAAGGCATCCTGGCTATTAACTTCTTGCATTCCTCACATATTAACAACAATACCCTCTTTTGTAAGGGCATGCATTTCGCCTCGGACTGCGTTATATTTACGCATTTCTTGTGAATCCTCCTTAAACATGAATCACACTTATGATAATCTTCCAAGCAATCCTGTTTACACTTTCCACATTTTTCATCCTCGCAGAACATATTTACTTGTTTTTGTTCCATTGATATATCTCACCAGGTAATACAACATACGGAGCACAACGAATATTGGCTGCATTAGTTGATGGAATTAACTATATCATCTTATTTCCGGATACTAAAGTAGATTTTCAATGTTTTGAAAAAATCCACTGCATAGGAAATCAACGAAAGAATATGTCGGGCAAATCCCAAAACTTTCCATAGGCTGTACAACCGATAATTCGAATCTATAAGGAGCGATAAATCAAGCGTGTCTGACTCGATCGATTACATACGAACATATCTATATATAATTCAATATTTTCGGAATTATCCTAAGATTTCTCGCAATTCTTGTATCACTTGGTGAATTGATAGATTGGCTGTCCTCAGAAATTTTGTATATTCATTTCATTATTATAAGAATCAGGACATATATTTCTCTCCTTATTCCCTATTCTCGTACAAGAAACCCTCAAATTTCTAGTATTTCAAAAATATCAGTTATATCTTGGTCGAAAGAGAGATCGACTTTGTCACAGTTATTCGCAGTATTAGGGAAAACCCCACAGATCTTTGGCATTTTTGCATACCTACCTGATATTTTTGAAGGGCTCGTGTTGGACATATATTTATTATATCTCTTGGAGGTAAATAAGGTGATAAGCATCCAACCAGGTACACTCAATTTTGGTTCTAATCTAATGACTCTCCTTGTGAGGGTGTCATAAAACTGATATCAATGACAGTGATAACTGCGAAAATATCGTCGATCGATATCGAACTTGAATCAATTTGGATCGGATCTCCGTTAGGAATTGAATATAACGAGATTAAAGGGATAATGTTTTGATTGAAAAGCTGATATTTCGGCCCAATATAAGATGTTTCTGAATTGGGAATACAAACGAAAATTTGGGAAACAATACCCAAAATATCATAAGTGAAACTGCAAAAACATTTTCGCTAAAGGATACAAGCTTTCTTTTTTGACCAAATAATGATTGAAAAATGGTCACCGTATTTCTACCGTATATATCATTTTCGGTTTTCTCGAATCTACCGTAATATACCATAATTTGAAAGTGGCAACGCCGTAATTCCGGCCAGAGATGTTGGAGACACTGCCACCGACCTTATGGACGGTCAGCTTGAGAGCTCTGATAACTTTGCACCATTGAAGTGCTATGAGCTTTTGTAAATTTTCGCAACCCAATTTACATGAAATGTGGGATTACTATCACAACTTTACTAACGAATGAATGATCAGTATATCGAAAGAAGGGAGAACAAGTTCAATCTGGGCAATAATTCATCAGAATTCTATTCCAACCAATCTACCAAAAAATAATTCGATTGAATTCTTTCAGTTGCGAGTGCTGTTACATTATCTGCGACATCCATGATATTCTTCTTCGAGTATTATCCCATGGATACAACGGTTGATGACATTGTTTTCAAGTGCGTATATCTTTTTCTCTGTCTCGGGGCCAACTTAGCGAGGTATTTATTTCTCAAAAGAATAGACGAGTTTTTGAATGCCTTTCGTCTCATGCACGAAATTGATGAAGAACTGAAGAGGCGAAGAATATCCGTGGATTATGAAGAAGCAAGAAAAATTGTGAAGGTGGCAATGTTGGCTACTCTTGGTTCAGTATCTGTATTGTACTTCTTATATACCGATAGAAATATCAGTGATGATATTAGAATATATCATTTCATCAACTTTGCTTTCGGACCTGCGTTGAGCATCGGGTCATTATGCCTCCAAACTTTTTATCAACTGATTATAGCCGAAACAATTCGATGCAGACTAGAGAAATTGATAGATCATTTAGGTGAGTACCTTTTTTTATAGGTTCCAATCCAGATATCGAGTTGAAAGAATTATTTTGTTCTGAGGCCAAGGAATCGGTTATTAGGTTCATTGATACAATCATTGAAAATACAGATTTCTCTGTAATACCTTGCTCGTTTTTTTTGAAGATAAATAAAATATAGATGGTGCACTGAATTTGTCTGGGTATTTTGACATTTAAGAAGTGTGATGTATGACATTTATAAAAATGGCTTTGTACACGATACAACAACGCGTTCAAATTGTTGAATTATTTTGTGAAAATCAGAGTTTTGTGGAAAGTGTTCTCAGAAAATTACGTGAATTTTATGGTTTACATAATCGCCCTTCTCACAAGCACTATTGGTCGAATGGGGTTTTTCCTGAATTTGGGTTATTATTGCAAATGCGAATTTGATCATAATTATTATGGGTTTGATTAATCATTTTCCCAAATAACCTAAGGAAAGCATTCAAAATAAGATTTCAAAATTGGTATTTGGGATTCGCCAGGCATGCACGAAGTGACAACGGTGTTTAGTAGAATAGCTTTTTCTGCTCTAGAACAATGAAATAACGAATTATACAAATCCCCATCAGAGAATGTTACTTAGGCACTATATGACATACACAGAGTGAATCTTCAAGTTGTACATCAATTTCAGCCATAGATCCTTCTCATCAAATGACACACTTTTTTCCCTGTAATTCTTCACACTGTTCTATAAATACGCAGTTTTATACTTTTCAACATGAAATTTCATTTCAGTGAAACTACAAAGAACTCAAAATAGCAAAATAGTTGAGCAGGAACTTCTTATGATATCGGTTATTCATTTCAAACTTTGCCAGGTATGGAATTGTATTTTGAATGCTACTGGACTACCAACCATTTTCATGCATTGGATATTTTACATGTATTGTTTGTATCCATTGTCTTACTTAGACTACATCCTCCCTCGAATGAAGTATGAAGCGGCACCAGTATGGATTTTGATGTTTGTAATGATATATCTCATTCTCAACATATTCGAGAAAATGAAAGAAAAGGTGAGAACCATTTGAACCATATTTCAATTTTAAAAGTAATTTCTTACATCTATTTATGTATCCTAAGGGTACGTATAGAGTGGAGCAGAGAGCAACTGGTGAAGAGCGCAGCGGAAAAATCAAACTGTTCTATAAAGTCAGGCACACAGAAGCGATGGACCAAACTCTTCGGTTATAGTTACGGTTATCCACGTTGACAGATAACCCTATACCCATATGTCAGTTTGAATAATCGCAACTATAACCAGAGCTTTTGGTATATCGCTAGAGTGGAGTGTATCCCGAAGAAAGAACAAATCGTCCAGCAAAGAGCAACCGAAACCAAACATGTTTGTTTTCTACGCTAGCACGTTCCCATAAACCCACCGGTGTCTTCTTCAATATAGTTGAATATTTTGTTTTCTTGATAAATTTTCTCTTTTCTTCTCGGAAAAATAATGTGGATTGATTTCTAAGCGTAGAATTGAAAAGGAAATCGTGGTACTGAAACGACTAGGGGTACAATTAAATGCGGTTTTCAATTTAATCGCATCCCTTAATTCGGCTGGATTCCACATGGATACCTCTCGATTGATTGATGAATTAAATGAAGGTATTCCACCACGATTTCTGAGGATCGAATACCTTATTTTGAGTGACGAGTTTTCTGATGAAAGGAAGGTAGTCGGTTCTATTTCGCCCCAAAGTTTCTAAGTGTGGAAACAATCTGAACGAATGCTTGCTTAAGTCTTTGCTCCTTACTCTGTTATCGCTATTGATTCTAAATGTAGCTTAAGAATTTCCTGTTGCCAGTCGCACAGTCGCACTCCAAGCTTGAGGTGCGTAAGATCATATAGGTCTAAAATAAAGAAGATTCCTCGTAAATCGAAATGTCTAGCGTAAAAAGAAAAATTCAAATCATAAAATGCTATTTTGATGATCATTCAATTCAAGAGATAATAAATTCATTTATTGTTGCCTTTGAAGATAAGTCATACGTTCAAGTTCAAAATAATTTAAAAAGTCGAGGAATGTGGATGCTTGTTAACATGCAGTAATTGTAAGATTGATAAAACACCAAATACCATCAGTGAAAATCGTCTGAAAAAGTAGTAGATGTGTGTGTTGCTGTTGAAACCAGTGCATCTTGTTCGATATGAGCGATAGAAGTGTTTGGAATATTTTGAAAAGGCATGGTTACCGATGTTATACGGTCAAAACGAATCAAAAAATTTTTCCAGAGCACCACATCAAAAGAATGGAATTTTGTGAAATGATGATGAAAAAAGAGAATGAAAATTGCTTATTTCCCAGCAATATCTTATTCACCTATGAGTCATTGTTTTCCTTGAATAGAAACATAACCCATCAGTAGTAAGATATTGGTCTAGGGAGAATAAGCATCTAAGTATTCCTGTGCGTACCCAGTATCCCCCAAAAACTTAATGTTGGGATAGGAATACTGTGGAATTACATCATCGGGTCATTTTTCATCGATGGTAACCTAAACGCTGCCAAATATCTGGGGCTTTTAAGAGTATCGAATTATTCCGACAGTTCGACAGCTACAAATTAATTTTGATGAAGTCTGGTTTTAACGGGATGGCTGTCCAAGTCATACAGGAGAGTATTTAGCGAGAGTAGCAATATCTGAAGACGACTTTTTCGGATCGTGTCATTTCAACAAATGGCCCCCAGATCACCAGATTCATCTCCGAATGATTTCTCTGGGGATATCTGAAAACTTTGTCGAATTTGCTCAAAAATAAAGAATTATCTCTTTATAATAGATTTGACTTCTGTTTAGCACAAGCTGGATTATTTGAATATTCAATTTAAATTTATCGACCTTCACTATCGCATTTTTTAGAATTTCTTTTCCACTTTCTTACGTTCATAGAATTTATTTTACTTTCAAGCCAGGTTTGGCAAAGACGAACTGATTTTCACAGATGAAATGGTCATTCATTGTGGAAAATAAATTCCTCTCCTCTACTTCAATGGAATAAAATTATTCTATTTATTTTCAACCGATATGGTCTAACACAGCTCACGTCTGGAGTGAGACAGGCATACTGGCAAAAGTGGCAAACTTCCCACTATCCCACAAAAGAACAGTCGTTTATTCGATTAATAGCATCGCGCTTAGGTTTCAGTTGTTCAACAGGCGGACAATATTCTCAACTGATCTAGAGATTAACGTAGAGTTTCGCATTGTGCCGAGTGTCTTGGCCAGATCATATACAGGGTGTCAATTTGAAAACTTCACACCCCTATTATCTTGAAACGGGTTAGGTTTTTATGAACTCGCTAGGACACGTCAATTTTATTATCGAGGGGATACAATTTTTATGTAAAAATCACTTTTCCTCTTTCAACCCTCTGGAAAATCTTAAATAGCTATGGGGATTGAGTGATACGTCATTTGAAAGAACTTTCTATTTTCTACAATTTGGCACCATTTTTTTTAAATTTGAGTGCTGCGTTGCCAAGTTAGGGTTATTTGAAAATTGTTAATTACTTATTACTAGATATTTTTCCTATGAGTGTTTTAATTACGTTAAAGCCAAGATTTGTATTGGAATATGTTTCTTTAGGTTTTAAGAAAACAATAAATCATTTTACTAACCTTTTGACTCACTGTATTTTCACTGACCATAAAGAGAACAGGCTTATTCTTTTTCTTTTATTTTCGTTTGCAATGGAATTCGTCCCAATACAGTTTGATGATATGATAAGAAATTTAAAATATTATTCAGTGAGCTTTTCTACCAGTCAATATCTTCTTGTATAATAATAAATTCTTCTTGAGCATCATCCTCGCTCACCATAAATAAAAATCATTTCAATTCTTTGCCTAACCGTGTATACCATAATTACTAACAATAACACACAAATTGTTCCAATAAATTTAAACTGATTTAAATACCTTGTGATATTGACTGGTAGGAAAGTTCGCTAAATAATATTTTAAATTTTGGACCACTGTAGTGAGACTAATTTCATTGCCAACGAAAACAAAAGAAAAAGAAAAAAAATGGAATGTTCATCTTTCACGATCAAAAAAAATTACTGGATCGATACTACTACCTAAAAAATATGTTCCAATAAAAGTCGTAGCTTTAACGTGATTAAAACACGCACAGAAATAATGTCTTATAATGAGTAATTTACTATCTTTAAATGAACTTTACTTGGCAACGCAGCACTCAAATTTTAAAAAATTGGTGCCAAAATGTAGAGAATACGAGTTCTTTCAAATGACGTATTACTCAACCTCTATTGCGATTTTAGATTTTCGAGAGGGAGGTTCTGGAGGGTAGGGGGTTGAAAGAGGCAAAGTGATTTCTACATACAAATTGTTCCCCTTCGATAATGAAATTGACGTGTCCTAGCGATTTTATAAAAACCTAACCCATTGCGAGATAGAAGGGGTTGGAAGTTTTCAAACTTACACCCTGTATGAAGATCTATTATATTCAATGGCTTGGATATCATTTATCAAAGTGAATGCAATTTCAGGGTCAGGAACTAAAGAGAGCTTTGGTGGAATTCAACTTACTCAAAGGAAAATCGAGCCCCATCATCCACAGACTGGTGAGAGAATATTCACTTTTTGGGGCCTCATGTTTTCTAAACGATGTCATACAAAAATTATTTCAGAAAAATGTCTCCATATTTTGGCTTAATCTTATTAATTCTGCCTGGATAGTTCAATATGCATAGCTCATGAAAGATCGCAAATGAGTTCTATAAATTCATTGTTAAAACAATTATAAAATTTTTTGGATACATAGGTTCACATGATACCTTTGGCTAATTCGACTAATTTAATTGCTACAGTTATATTCAATGATATAATTTGGATATTAGGTATAGACTGATTTGCTTGGTTTCATTATGTAGTGATGAATATGAAATTGTTTATTGGAAGGACCAATTATGAAAATTTTATGACGTTAATTATTTCAGAGCACAACGCTTTTATTGCAAATGGAGCACGTCGATATAACACTAATTTTTGGAGGATTTTTCGTTGTTGATCTAGAATCGCTTCTTTCTGTGAGTAAATGTAAATTTTATTTTACAATTTTACGTTGAGTAGCAGCAATATTATTTTTTCAATTTAAAAAATGGACATTACATTTGGATCATTATAGATTTATTGTATTTCGTATATCCAGAAATTTATTGAACGCTTAAATCTACCTCAGTTTTCATTTGATAATTTTCATCCATAATTTCATCGAATTTTCAACACATACATCACATCACATTTCAGATAATCATAAATTATTTATAACTATAACTTTTTCCGTATATTTTGATAGGAGTTATACCGGACAAATCATTTAAATAATAAGTGGATATCAGAATTTAGATAAAAATCAATGAAGCAAACAAGCAAAATTTTCAGTTTTAACACTACATATAGATATTTTTGAGTTGAGCAGACGGTAGTGAGATTTTTCATTGAAAATTTTCCTATTCGGTTTCACTCTACTACACAACACAAAATGATTTTCTGCATCATCACGAAACATTGTTTCCCTGCACAGTTTTACTTATGCAGTTTCTTTCATGTTGATTTAATAGGTTTTTTCCGTAACAGACGGAAACATATTCATACATTTCTTCTCTGTGCGTGAGTAGGGTGAAATATGAGCAGTTAATCCAGATCAATAATGATATACAGGGTGAGTCTTTGACCTTGCAGAATATTTTAACAGAAGATTGCTGAAGCTGAAAGAAACACATTTGTCCCCTACCATTTTTTTCGATTCGGCCTAGATAAAAAGATATAGGCATTATAAATTTTCATAATAGGCTAGCCGCCCCTGGAAACCTGAACACTGAAGTTTTTTCCAAGCCTAAGATATACCATTCAAATCTTCGAAATAAGCAACTCTGTTATGAAAACAAGCGTCAACTTACTTTTTACATTCCAGTTGGTGAAAAAAGTTGTATTTATAGTACAATAAACAAGTTAGGTATTCCAAATTTCTTGGGCGATAAAAGTTTAATGTTCTTCTCTTGGTTTCATTTTCGATAATGGGGAATTCATCTAGCTATCACTCATATCAGCTTTGAGATTCATCTTCAATTTATAATTATTAATTTTCTTTGTTTATTTCATTTTCTCCAAGAATTATCAGATTCAGACATAACCCATTCAAACATTCATTTTCATAAATAAATAAAACAGATGTACCTCATTTATCTATGAACGTACACACGTTGCCAGATTGACGAACAGAAAGAAAGAACTCTTCGAAATCAAACAACACACAATATGCTAATTCTATGTATATACTTGTAAAGTCTAGGATTCTGAACTGAACTATAAATCTGTGACTCCGTGGTTGTAAGGTTATGTTATGGTGGTTTTCTTCCACCATGGGTTGTTATGTTATGAAAGCGCATTTGAAGAATAACTCAAAATAAATACTATCAAAGTTCTGTACATAATTTCAAGAAATATGGGTCAGCAGAAAGATTGCATTCAAATCAGTAAGAATCCCCATTATCATGGAAAAGTGAGAAGTTATTCAATTACTACTAGACAAATTATCTCGAAATTGAAAAGGAAGCTTCTTGAATGGATAGTGGTGTGGAAATTTGCTTGAACATTAGGAGTATTTAAATTGTAGAAGTTGAGGTGAGCTTATCCATATTACTCCACTCTGGAACTAACAGCCAATTTACAATGGACATAACTTAACCGTAAATCATACATCATACATAAAATGTAAGAATTAAACAACAGAAATCATATGGAATAAGAATAGAACTGCATTCGACTTATGGTCAAAGTCGAAAGCAAAGTTGAACCTATTGTGAAGATTTTGGTACTTATGAATTTTATAGTTTCCTCTTTGATTTTTACGCACGAGTTGCGGGATTCTTACGGTTACGTACATTGTGAATTGGCCAAAGTCGGCTACTCCGCTTACAAATCATTCCAAATAAAAAATGCTAGGATTCCATTCTCAACTTTTAGACGTGGCAACGCGGAAAAATTGAAGTCTGTGAATTTTTTGAACAGACTTGCATTCAGCCAAATTACCCAATTCTCGGAATTTCACAGATATTATTTTTGAATTTCAGATTACTCGAAAACTAATTAAAAAAAATTAAGAATACTTTTACTTTCCAAAATGGTTAAAAATTCGTTGGAAAGCATTCAAATTATTTTTAAAAGTTGGATTCTTTGAATTTCTGGTATTTTTATGAAATGTTATGGTCATATCAAAGAAACTGGAAGATGTGGATGAAATTTTGTAATCCAGGAACATTCATCGTATCAATAAAAAACTATATTCCAAAAATCATCTCATTTGATGAGATCGTTCTGAGATATAATCGAAAATTAAATTTTTTTATGGATTTTCAACAGTCTGTATCTTACGAACCAAGCCGAATCGGAAAAAATGGTAAGGAAAAAAAGTGTTTCTTTTGACTTCAGGAATCTTCTGTTAAAATATTCTGCAAGGTCAAATACTCACCCTGTATACATTCGATAAACATAATATCCATTTAAAGCCTATCCCTGTAAATATATCACGACCAAGAATACAAAAACTAATGCTCGATTTGGTTTTGTTTCAGGGGATCAAGAGCTGTTCTGTTTACATAATGTTTTTCTTACAAATGAACAATGAGAATATGTTTTGAAAGGAAAGATAATTCGTTTGATAGTGGTGTTTCATATTTATAATAACTCGCGATTGTTCTGTGAAGTGCTTTTTTATCTAGTAGAAATTCTGAATAAACGATTTGACCTTGAACAATTTTATTTGATTCCCAAAACATGACAATATGGTCTTGCAAGGACACAATTATAGTTCTCGAAATTCAGGACTGAGGAAAAGATTCGAGTGAATTTTTCTCAAAAACTGCAATCGAACTTGGTGAAAAATTTTATTTTAAGGTTTCCCACATCCAACAATAAGTGCAGAATTGAGTAATAATTGAATAATAGAGTGTGGTGTGAATTGAAATTTGCAAGCACGTATTTTCATAATAATCAGTGAAATCCAATAAAAATTATCACCACAAGATAATTCCATCATCAATTATTGAAAATCTTGTCCAATTATTATCAAGTTATATCTATTCTTCAAGTCTTCTGTATGTTGCTCATTTGAAAAGTGAACATCGTCAAAAGTGATACTTTCTTTATTTCCTGCAAAATAATTATTTTGGATTATATATGAAACACATAATTTAATTATTTGTCATGTTTTCTCGAGATTTTCACTTTCGATATCTGAGGAGGAACTATCCAAAATTAAATGAAATATGATATTTATAGAACACGCACTTGCTGTTTGCCAGATTCAAGCTATTCGTCAAGGGCAGTTTTTAGACAAAATTTACTTAATGAACAATATCGGAACAATGCAAACGATCGACAAAGTTAACTGAAATTTTCAACGTCAATATCTAACTCCTTCCTTTGACAATCAAGAGAAAATTTAATCCGCCTCTTTTTCTCTTTATTGACTGATGAAGGAGTTAAAAATTGACTTCGAAACGTTACAGGTCACTTTGTTGATCGTTTGCATTGTTTTGATATTGGCCACATTTTGTCCGAAAACTGTCCTTGACAAATAGCTTTGTATCACGCAATCCACAAGAGAGATTTATAGGAATAATGATTTTATTTAATTCAGTAGTTCTTCTTCTAATACTGAGAAATGAAATCTACCCAGCAAACACTAAAACGCAGCAAGAGTACAAAAACTGTACAGCGTTGCTGCACTTGAAGTGCAGCGATGGTGGTGCAGTAACTGTATCGAAACGGACCGTATATGTCCCGCGAAATTGCATCGAAACTGTACAGCTCAAACTGCATTCGAAGCCACTATAAAGCAGTTGTGGAGGAGCTATGCCTCGTTGTAATGCAGTTTGTACGTAGTAATAATGCTCTAACTGTGCTACTTCGATATGAAGTTTCTAAGCAGCAACAATGCAGCAGAAGCTCGGCTGTATAACGAGACTCACAGGAATAAGACTCACTGCCGAAAACATAATTATTTTTAAAGAGATTGAATTGAAACTTTGCACATTGATACTTAATTACTAACCATCGACAGATGTGAAAAAAGAGGGTCTACGACTTCCAGTTTATTCGGAAATTGCCGAATAATTTTGATTTTCTTATATGATGTGATGTATATATTTTTGCATATTCGACATCTATGCTTTACGGTAGAAAAAATTCTGCAATTTTTTCTGTATCTAGATATTGATTACTTTACAAAAAAAATATTCAAATTATTCAATTTTTCACGACATTTCACCGAAAATTCAGCATGGAATTCAAATATATAAAAATATACACAACATTCTTTGGAAAAATCGTTCGGCCATTGCCGGTTGAAGCGAAAACAATAAAATTTTCTATTTACCCCTCAGTCGATGAGTCAATGCGATTACTTGAAAAATATAGGTTTTTCAGAGGTGAGAGGTGAGCCTGATTCCTGAAACATACTGGCTGTTTTAGGAGTTGAGTTAACCTAGTTCAGGTTAAGCATATTACGGAATGTGGTTCATAGCGAATTCAACTAAATAAAAGAAATATTGCACTAGGAACATGACTTAATAGAAAAAACTAGAATTTACAGAAATACCGGCGATATCAAACATTATAAATATAATATATTATTGGGTGACTCTCTCTCGTTCCTTTCTAATTCCTCTAAAATGAGTACATATTTCTCAATCATACCGTGATGGTTGTTTCAATATCGGTTAGTGAATCATTTTTGCTCCCTTTGTTTTTGCGTACAGCAACTTAAAGTGAAGAAAAATGAGTTAATAAACAAAAAAGTTTCACCTTGTGTGACTAAAATCTAAAATTCCTTCATTGATGTTATTACTTCGAAATTCTGTTTCTTAGTTGGCCCTATACATTTCAGGTAGAGACCCAGATGTTTTCTACTATTGTCCATTCATTCCAGTTCCGAAAGAAACGGCATCATCTAAACTGACTTAGCCACACACCTAATTTGCCTCATTTCGTTTTTTCGGGAATTTATCATGTAGATACACTTGTTTTTCGCACTTGCAACATAGTCAACTTGACACAAACAGTCAGTTCAAATAGCTTGAATCAAAAACGACACAAAGAACAAATTTCCGTTACAAAACAGCATGGCCGACGACGACGATTGACAACGGCTCAACCGGCATAGTAGGTGTGTGGTATAGCATCAAAGACAGAGACAACGTTGTCTCATACAGCATTTCAATTTTGTTGTACAAAAGCTGTACAGCAGCTTTATTTAAAAGACTGCATTTTTAGGAAAGCAGTATCGCCAATGCAGAGATTGTGCAGTTTCAATACAACATTTTATGTACTGCATTCCGGTGGCACTTGTAATGCAGTAACTGCACAATTGCTGTATTTTGTGTTTGTTGTGTAGTAAATATCTGAAGATAATGCAATATCTTCCTAAAATATCCTTCAATCCATTTATCATTATCATTGTTATATATTTCAATCGCATACATTTGTTGATATGTATATAAAGTGGGGATTTATTTTCACTTACAGCCATCATATATTCCGTATCACATGTGAAATATTCACTAAATATAAGGTTTATTTTTACGTGTTCCATCTGTAGAAGGAGCGTTGTACACTGAAAATCATATTTGACGATCAACCAATTTGCCTCTCTAATGAGTGTTCAAACCTTAGTCAAACGTTCAAACCAAATTTCGAAAAAAATCCGAACTCGTGTCGAAAAATCGTTCCAACACTTTGTCTACTCACCATTTTATCGAGGCCATCTATTGAAAATCCTTTCTCCAGGTTGAAATTAATTAAATTATCCTTCAGTCTATCGCTCTGAAATTTTATTCAGAAAATAGAATCTAGATTATCTCCCTGTATAGAAAAAATCAGCCACATGACTGCAGAAAACAGCTGGATTTTGTTCACTACTTCATAAAAGGAGTTGAACTAAGTTCTCTGAAACGACTTCAGGTAAAAATAAAGAGGTTACAACAAGGCTGGATTTGTTTTACGTAGCGTACCAACCCGAGGGCCCACAGCCCCCATGGGCACGGGATTGGGATACGCCCAATAAGCGCACAGAACACGCGAAGTGCTCTGCTACCAGTAATCAGTATGGTTTCAGATCTGGATTAACCCGCAAGATTTCCCGTCGCCAAGCTAGAAGAAAGATATTGACATCATTGTAGGCAGTGTGATTTCCTGAATGGAGGCCAACATAGGCGGTCTCTCTTCGTTTGGAAGATATGGGCCCCAAAAGTTCCAAATTGTTGCATTTTCAGATCCTTTTTTTCCACCGTGAAAATGATCTCCCACTTCTCAAATATAGTTCATAAATCATCTTTGAACCTTCAACCAACGAATAGCGACACTTTCTTTCAAGAATATTCATTATTTAATGGAAGAAAATGGAAAATATTAGATAACCACTTAACCTATATTTTTACGAAATACTTCTCAATGTTAAAGCGGAGCTTGGCAACAGCGTCTTTTCATCGCTGGCCAACGTATTATGACAGAAGTGTAGTTGCTGGCGGGAAAAATGAATTGATGGACAGTTGAAGGATATGATTGTAAGGAACATTTTTCTGTCACTGAAGAAAAGGTGGTTATTCTTACATCAAAACAAAATCATTGAGAATATTTGTTTAAGGATTCACTCTCAATATTTTCGTTTGAACTTTCTTTCTATCCCCTTCAAAATAGGTTGTTATCTATAGTCGAATTTCGTTTTTTGTTGTGTCTTCGAGATGGTCCAGTTTAGAATGACATTCAGGGTATTCCAATAAAATGAGTTATATAATAATCTCGATTACATTGGAAAACTGGGAAGGATGCGATCTATCACATATGAAAAGATATGTACGCCGAAGTATATATCAGGGTGTATTCTCATTCCATTACTATGTGTTTCAACCTTGTAGATTTCACTAAAAACGAAATCTCCTGTTGGAAGATTTAGAGTATCGCAGTAAGAACTAAGAACATATTTCATTTTTCTCGCCAGCAATAATCTGTCATTCACGAACACGCACGATGAAATTCGCGCCAATGACAAACTTCACTTTAAGACTGAGTCGAAATCAGAAGGAAAAGAGGTCATGTGGTTGTCCAGTATTTTCATTGCTTTTTCATTAAATATTGATTATTCTTGAGGGAAAGTGTTGCTTATCGTTGGTTGAAGGTTCAAAGGTGGTTTGTGAACTATACAGATGAATGAGAGATTGTTTTTATGGTGGAAAAAAGTACCTGAAAACGACTCATTTTGGAACTTTAGGGACCCTTATCTTCCAAATTAAGGGGGACCGCATATTTTCGACTTCACATTTTTTGTTCAGAAAAACACACTGCGTACAATGATTGAAATATATTTTTAATATCTCGGCGATGGGAAATTTAGCGGGTTTACCCAGATCTCGAGTCGTACACCCTCACTGGCAGGAGGAGACCCTATCCAAGTCTCTACTAGCTTTGCAGGAGTACTCGAGTTGTAGACGCAACTCACACGCCGAAGAGGGATGCCCCTTTCTAGCCCAGCTTGCCGACTAGCAACCACGGGCACTACGAATCCTATCCTAAAAGGCCAGACAGGCACACCCTTTCCAGGCGAACCCAGAGATGCACACCTGCGGGCAAGCCCTCCCGTAGTACCAATCATAGCGTCATTGGCCAGACATGCTCCGGGAATGTTTTCTCTAGCATATTTAGGATTTTGAAACTTGCTGAAGCAGGTTTGAGTTACCTGTGCGGGTTCACCAAGCCCATCGACAGTCGCGTGGAATGGATTTCAAACACCCAGGAATCCGGATGGTGTCGGTAAGACCCAGCACACCACCTTTCAAAACCAGGTGAACTCATTTTTCTGCCATAAACTGCCGCCCTACACTACTTATCGTCCCTCTCGGTTTTAAATAAATCAAAAGCTTTCCAACCTCCGATATCCGAGCCGAGACATACACCCAAATGAGCCAATACAACTAAGCCCTCCTCCTAGCTACCGCCAATTCCTGAGGGACAAACCCTTCAACGAGTCTATAATTGAGGTTCTCTTCCCGAAGACTGTAACGTTACAAAACGCTCCACTGTCGATTTCAGTTTCCATCGCGAAAATACGCTATACTAATAATTTCAATTCCAATCGCAAGAAAACGCTTTACTGCAATTCTAAGATCAATCGCTAAAGAACACTCTTCGTGTTGACGGTTGAGTGTGTGTTTCGCATGCTCGACCCTTCGAACTCAGTCCAGCTGATGGAAAATTCTTCCTTTTTTGATGCGGCGTAGCTGAAGCTTCAACACTTTGCTAGAGTTTAGCGAATTAACGTATCTCGTAATCCATCAACATCGTGGAATTTTGAAGTTTTATTGTTTCTTAAAAATTGTCTATTCAAAAGGCGGTAAGTAGTACGTATATCCCGATCAATATTTTTTGCTTTTATGAATGCCAAATTGTGATTTCTGATTTATTTCATTCCATGCAGGTTACACAGGTCAACATGTTTCTTTGTAAAATATCGTGCATTTGATTTCTTGTCTCATTCTTATTATCGTATAACGTGCTCTTATTCCTGAGGTCTAGATATTTCATCTCATATTTATTACCTTGTAAATTATTTCAATAACGTCTAGAGTCACTGGGAATGAGATCACGTGTTACAAGCACTATCGTATAGTGGACTTTCTTTTTACCGGGGTTGACGCTCACTGGATTATCTTTGTACCGGGGCTAACGTCCATTGGAATATCTTACTACCGGACCCAGAGTTTTACTGGATTATCTTATGCCCGTACGCATAGTCCAATCTAGAACTCCTACCTGAGAAATTCTTCGCTGAGACAAGCTAAAGTATTGACTCATGCTTAGCAAAGGTCTTATCCATTAAACCAACCTTCGGCAATTCTAGGCGAAGTTCATGGATAGCGGTAAAATCTAGAATGTTTTCACGTTTTCATGTTTGTCGCACTCGATTTTGCTATTATATGACAGTATCACTTCAAGGTGTTAAAGAAGCCGCCCCATGAAACGAACCGTAATTCTGTTATATAAAATGCCGTCAGAGTGTATTATTTATGGCATCTGTGTTGCTTCCGAAAAAGGGGGATTTCTACTAGCATGATGGTCATTAAGAACAGGGCCACTATTTATTGAGTTCTGCAATTACTATGATGAATTCGTTAAAAATCATTTTCATTTCCCTAGAGCAGTCTCTATTTATCAAAAATCAGTATAGCAGTTTCATTAAATGCTTTCGTATCTTCGGACACTTTTGGATGAATTGAATTTTCAACTGGTACGTTCTCTGAAATTATCGTACAAAACGATATTATCGTACATACATAGTACAGAACAACAATATTATAAAACAAACAGCAACGCTGGGTTGTGAATTGTCACAGAAAACGAATAATCTTCGCTATTTTATGAGTATGTCTTTCTTGAGCACGCCTCAAGGTAGGTCGTTCATAGACTTGAGCAAGCAAGCCACCAAGCACTGGCGAAGTAGTGCTCGGCTGTCAAGTAACCAATATGGGATGGACGCATCGACTTAGGACGTTCTCAAGAACGGAGTATCGACTATGCGTACGGGCATTAGTACCGAATACAATTATTACGATTATCTTTGTACTGGAGCTGATTATGGCTGGAATATCTTTGTGCCGGAGCTAATTATTACTGGAATATCTTAACTCTGGACCTCGCTCTGGATGGAATCTCCAAGAACTTGACGACCTGAGTAATAATATCTGCATTTTGGAGGAGCACACCTAACCTTAAGATAGGTGCTTCTTCGAGTCTCGGATCTCAGATTGACTCTACCTAAATTTGTGTTTGTAAATAGCAATTTCAATTGTAAAGTTGAAATGAATAGATAGGGAGTATACGTTCAGGAGTTAATTGGATTTTAAGACCTCCCGAGAGAAACAACCCATCTACTCATAACACTCGTTGGATCCAACTAGCCACATCTGCCGCTCCCACCGAGGCCCCTTTTGTACAGGAACTCGTTCATACTCCCGTGACCAGTGATGAGATAACCCAAACACAGACTACGGGAAAAACCATTCGTTATCCTCGACAAAGTCAACACTAGGAATAAACCGAAAGCGACCCTGTCTTTACTGCTCTCGCACCACCCTACCTGCCATGCCTGCCTCAGCGCTCTCTTCAACTCAGCTGCACCTTGCATGGGACTAGAATCCCTTTCACCAGCAAATTTCCTATTGAACCCATTCAGAGCTTTCTCCCTCTTGAGCTTATAGCTAGATTGAAATCTCGTAAACCTTTATGGATCAACGATTTTCTTTACACCAATAAAAGTGACAAAGAAGTTTGGCGTTCGGAATGGAATTCGTGTAATGTTTTTAACAAAGGTTTGATCAGCGATCCTTCAGAAAAAGTTCATGGTTTCAATCTTCCTAGGAAAATTTGGTGCATTTTGAATCGACTTATAACCGGTCATGGTCGCTGTAATAGTTTCCTCTTCAAATGGAATTCGGTCGAAAGTTCAAGGTGCGAGTGCGGAGAAGAAGAGGAAACAATAGAACATTTAGTTAATACTTGTCCAATATATAAATTTGACGATGGTTTCGAGGCAAATCATTCGGTGTCTGATTCTTTTTTGAGATGGATTGCGAACTTCAAATTAATTTAATGAGTACTGAATCATTTACTAGTTCATATTAGTTTTTTCGTCTCCTTTTTTTGTTTTCAGGTATGATTCCAAGATTTCAACCTGCATCGCATAGGAAGGAGGAAATTTTGTCGATGAAAATGAAGCCCTTCAATAAAAAACAACAATTTCATTATACTTATACGGCGAGACAGAGTTTTTCCTGAGGTTTTTATCTGTGCTCTTGTATCATACGTAAAAATGTATGGTACCCCGTTTACATTTCCTCTGCTAATACTGTTATGACACAAATTGTTTGATATAGAAAAAAAATGTACTGCTAATCTCAAAAGAATATATATATATATATATAGCTCATTCCTATTTCAACAGCCAATAAGTCCCATGGCAATACACCCATCAATACATCAATCGCTTCAATGGCTACCGTGCGACATACCCTCAAACATGCTGACATTACCACCCTCTGGCATCTCTTTATGCTATTCCTTGCATGCTCATTCACCATCTCCTTGTACCAAACTTCTGCCCCTTATATGGCTCATACTCTAAACATGCCGTCATATACCACGTCCATCGCTTATCTGTTGAGTCCCCAGTCTTTCCTCCAGATACGCCCCATGCAACCCGCTAGTCTAACTAGCTTCGCTCTTACATCCGAGAAGTCCTCGTGGAATCTAAGACCCTCCTCTACCCTTACTCCCGAGTATTTCACACTACTTGCGTACTTCGTGCCTTTTCCATTCAATTTTACGTAAGGTGGCCTATTAGAGGCCAACCTCCCTTTCAGCATCATGCAAACAGTCTTTTGCGACCCACTCGCTCGAAAGCGTCATACATCCCGTCCCCTTCTGCTCAAGCTGAAGGCGACTTTTGCCTTTCAATGAAGAGATTAATATAAATTTTGAAATTATCAGACAACTATTTTACCAGCCGTTCTATAGAATTTTATTACATAACCAGACAAATTTGGCATCGCAACGCCAAAGTAGGGAAAAATCTATATAGAGGGTTTTGCAATAGGGACAATATGATTTTGAAATGAAATAGAATAGAAATGGTTTCAGATATCATCACAATTATATTATTTTAATGTTCAATATATGGCATTTATGTTTTGAATAGCACGTCGTTCAAATGTCCGCCTCGGCTTCGTGTATACACAAGTGTATTCGACGAATCCAATTTTCGACGACTTTGTGCAATAAATCTGGCGTTATATCACGAATGCAGCGTTCAATGTTCAATATCAACGCATCAAGTGTTTATGTCCTGTTTGCATAAGCCTTCGATTATAAATAACTCCATAAGAAGTAATCTAGAGGTGTCAAACCGCAGCTTCTTGAAGTCCAGGCAACAGTTGTATTCCTTGAAATTATTTTATATTTTCTTGCAGTACGGTGAAAGTTTCATGAGTGACATGTATGTAATGAAGCTCCGTCTTGCTGAAATCTTCAAAATTAGGCGCATCCAAATTGGGTCACAAAAAGTTTGTCAACATGTTTTGGTTTCGTTCACCATTCACTGTAACTGAATCTTCAATTACATTTTGGAAAAACAATAGTCCAACGATCTACAGGGGATGCGAAGAGTTCTTGTGAATCTGTTGTGGATTGTTTTCACACCAAAAACGGCCATTTTGCTTCTTAACATATGGTTTGAACCAAAAATGAGCTTCATCAGAATAGATAATGTTTTTCACAGAATTGCTATCCCTTTTGAGTCGTTTTAAACTCCAAGCAGCAAACTCGCGTAGCTTAAGTGCTTGGGTGAGAATAATCTTGCACGGGTGACAATTTTTTTTGCAAAATTTGTCAAGTTGATGTGTTTTTAAGTGTTTACTCTTGAACTCGATGAGGAATCAATAATGTTGGATCTTGCGCAACACTAGCTCTTACGGGAGCAATATTCTCAACTTTTCTGGCATCTCGGCGTCTCACTGGAGTTTTCGAATCATGAAGAGTAGATTTGAATACAAAATGTCTCAACAACGAGACGAATGGCAAGCACAGAAGGGCGATTATCTCGACCATAGTTTTTGCGAAGTGTGCGAAAAGTGTTTACAAAGGAACTCCTTCTCGGTTAAATTTTTGGAAAATAACTGAACGCTCTGGAAGCGAGTATTGAGTCTTAATGAATTTATAGAGCTAACTTAACATACATGACAACTGATTAACATAAATGACAACTATTGTCAGCTACAACTTAATTACTATAGTTACTGCATTGCTACAAAATCATTTCATTCTTATTGAAAAACCCTTCATATTTAAATTCTGCGAAAATAAAGTTGAAATTCAATGAATCATAGATTTTTTATTCTTTCTGATTCTACTCACCGAATTTCGCAAATCCTGTAAGTAATGAAGGAGCTTATACATAAAAAAATATGTGAATAAGCTTAGTGGAACACTTTCTTCTTTCATTCGGGGTAGAATAAAATTCGTCCATATTAGCATTGGAGCAGTTGAGGCTATTATGAATATTACGACAAAACTCCATACACCAGTTCCAAGTGATGATTTTCCAGAATTCCATGCTAGACACAATTTCAGATGAAGCTCAGATATCATAAGAAGTTCCTGCATCAATATTTTCTTGTTCTCAATTTGCTTTAGTTTTACTGAAATTAACACAGAAATCATTGACCCGTTTTAACGTTTCATGACTGCAACATTTAATGGGTTCTAATAATGATAATGAAATAATTTGAATCTAGATGTGGAAGTGTTTTCATATGAGCCATGCATTGGATGTTCGAATGAGAGCTCATCTTCCATCCACGTGCTGAATTCCGACCCAATAGGTCTCTGGCATGTAACACGAATTATCATATTTTATGTTTTTCTCATTCTATATCGACACAAAATCATAATGTATGCTATCACATACTTCCACAATTCGCGAATTTTGAATAATTCGGTATTAAAAATGGCCAAACCGGGATTCCAGGTCGAAGCGGAAGAAACGTGTCAGATCGCCTCAACGTCACTTTTGGTTTATTATTTGATGAAATCAAATAATAAACCTTAGTGATCGACAAACAAAAAAAAAATTTGAACCCCCCCTGAAAATTTTACAGTTCACGTTTTGGAGTATGTAGATTTGAATGAACGAATAAAAAAAAAATCCGTCCGTCCGCCGTCCGCCGTCCGTTGTCCAGAGCTTTTCTCGGAAAGTACTGAACCGAAATCCGTGAAACTTGGTAGAAAAATCATGTCTCTCTCGGGATTGATCCTCCAAGCTTTTCAGCAGGATTGGTGTACCCTAAGGGCTTAAAACTGGGGGTTGGAGGGAAAAAAAATTATTTCTCAGAAACTTACCACCAAATTTTTGTGAAATTCTCAACGTTGATTACTGTTGCATAACTCAACCTAAACAATTTTACCCGGATGATATCCGACCAGTAGTCTCTGAGTTATGAAGAAAAATGCTGCAAATTTCCAATAATTCCGAGAATGAATCATCGCATTCGGTTCTAAGATTGGAATTCAGTGAAATAATCGGTTAACTTTTCATCCAGAATCATATATCTGAATGTAGATGAAAAGATTGTTACCAAATTTTCAACATATATTGAGAAATTTCGAACGGATTCGTTAATTATTTTATAAACACAATGTGCAAATGCCCTATCGATGTTCTCGACAATTTCATAATCGTTAGTAGTTCAAATTAAATATTTTTGGGGTTTCTCTCCTAATATCTGAAACATAACTACAAAAACTCGGATAACAATTATTATTTATAGATATCACCCTGCGAATTACGGGATGAAACATTAAATTTCTTCATGGAGCTCAATTATATCTTAAATAAAACTTATATATTATTCATAAATCATTGGTTTTTCACAACCCGAAAACTGATTCCATGAAAAAATTCATTTGAAACATTGAAATCTCAATAAATACTCTTGTGTAACTGAATAACCCATTCACATGCAGAACGCGAATTAAGAAGCGTTATTTAAAATAATGAATATTTCCAAAATATTCGGTCGATCGGAGGTTTCCATCAATTTTGGATTGCTTAGTACAATTATCGTCAACATGTGGATATCGGCTACTGGTTTCAATCGAAATCCAATATTTTTCGTACTGAGACTTTGAAATAGGGGTGAATATAAAAGATAATGAGCATGTATATGATAAAACAAATTGGAGGATATATGCAAACAAATCAATTAACAAACCGGAAATCTCATCAATTGTCGAGAATTGTTCGAATTGAAGGTTTTTACATTAAACAGACATTGGGATTTGACACCCTCTTAGTTGAGTGTATCTGACAACTATACGGAACGAAATTTCTCTTTTAGAATTATTCAGTCGAATTCAACCTTGAGAGGTTCACGATATATTTGATTTTTACAGAAAAGTTATTGAAAATAACTTTAGGTCTTCAGTTTGTGTATTGGATATTTTGTGAATCAAGTGAACTCTTATCGGATATATGCACTGTGGAAAAATTTTTTTCAGATAAGTTGCACAGGACGGGTGAGTTTTTTTTCATTTCATTGATATTTTTCAGAACAAAGTTGAATCCTAGTAGGAATCACATCCACACATTTAATATTAGCGGAAAATCTAGAATTTTGTTTTACGTATTTGTTGTTAATTTGAGAGTTTAAGTTAATTTTCCCGAAAGTTTCTCAAGAAATACTAACCCGATCAAATTGAAACATCATAACTAACTAGTTATGATGTTTCAATTTCACAACTGTGAAATATCGACGCTCAATTTAATGCATGATTTCGTGAGAATTGTATTGGAAAAAAATTGAATTTTTTCTAAACATTTTTTTCGGAAGCTATTCATTAAAGTTCAATATAATTTGGTACAGGTCTTAGTTAACATTTTGAAACCATTTTCATTTGCAGAGATATCGGCGGAAAATTTTGAGGTTATTTCCCTTATATGTCAAAAGGCGCAAACGCTTTCTGATTTGAATTTCATTTCTATTTGTGTAATACCGACACGCAATTTAATAAGTAATATCGTGAAGATCGTACTGGCAAAATATTAGTAAAAAATATTTTTCGGAAATTTAACTTAACTTTAACGAAAGAAACAACATAGTGACTTGACCTTTGTAAAGTAGTTTTTTAAGAAACTCAACACCAAGATAATTTTCTCTTCAACTCCAATATTTCATAGGAAATGTGATTTGGAATGAAAAATATTTAAGATTTTTATGAATAACATCCTCTAGGCTTAGTTATAAAGTGATTCTTTCAATTTTCGTTATATGTTGATACCTTAGTGAATAGGTTTATCTACCATATTGTTCATTCAATAGGATTTTGCGGGTGTTGTACCTATTGATTTCTAACGACTCTAGGAGTTATGTAGGTACTTTTGGTTTCGACGTGGATAATTTTGTAGTTACTATTGAATTTAAATATTTCACATGAATTTCTTCATGGAATTGATTTTCGTTTGGTGAAAAACCAATGAGTTATAAATAATATATACGATTGATTTGAGATATGAATGGTATTGGGTTATTAAACTGAGAAAATAATAAACCCTTGTGTGAAATTTGCAGCGTTTTTATTGTACGATTCACCGATCGATACAGCCCGACGCTGTCTATTGGCTTGCTAGAGAGAAAAGTACACGAGGAGAGGGAGAGAGTGGATATATCCCCATACGTAACGGAAACCGCGAAGTTTCGTCTGTTTAAACAACCGCATGCGGTGCCAAATTTAAAAGAGCATTCTCTCGTTATGAATTGAAATTTTTGATGGCGGTTAAAGTTTTTTTTTTTAAATTTAGAATATTTGATTACGATGATAAAAAAATTTTTTGCAAGAGACCTATTGTGTTGAGGATATTTGGGATAGGACAGGAGAATAGCGAAGATGTGGTTGGACAGAGGAAACATGAAAATTTTGACTTCAGAAAATATCGTGAGGAAATTAGGCGCCTTTTAAAAAAAAACTGTGAATTCATCGAAAATGTGAGCTACGGTGGAAAATGTAAAATTATAATTCAGAATACTGCACCGCTGTTCTACCAATATACAGTGCGCTTCAAAATTATGGAACAAATTCATTTTCTCAGAAAAAAAATATTTGGCAACAAAATCCTGAAACAGGTCAATTTTTGTTTCACTTTTACCAAATTTATATGCATTTTTGAAGAAGTTTTGTTGCATCCGTGCCACCCCCATCAACCCTCTAAATTTTTTGAATATGGAAAGTAGGTCATGTGGTACTTTTTTGGCAAGGTCTTTGTATCTTCTCCACAGGCATGCAGAAGTTTTCAAGAAAAATAATTATTTTTTTTTTGAAAAATTTGTTAGTTTAAAGAGGTTTCCAGTATGTGCACTTTGTCATGGCTCATTTACTTCAGACGATAGTACCTGATGGAATTTGTCATCGAATGAAAGTCGACTATTACAGTTTTGTTCATGCACAATTTTCTACCACTTTCAACCCTCTCAAGTGAAAAGTTAGAATGTGTGAAATACTGCGCTTCAGTGGAACAAAATTGACCTGTTTCAGGATTTTGTTGCCAAATATTTTTCTTCTGAGAAAATGAATTTGTTCCATGATATTGACGCGCACTGTATATTGCGCACAACCGCCAATATCTTGTACGAAAGGGTACATATATTTATGAATGCATTTATTAATTCCTGAGTCTTTTTTGTTTCTTCAGAAGTGTTGAGGCAAAATCTTACAAAAAAGCTAGAAAAGCACTGACGTGAAGTCAGCAGCTTTTACGCGCTTGTTCAGTTTCACGAACTCGGCTGCCATAATTGATCTTTTTACGTTTAGCTTAACCACTGTTCGTAAACACAATAAGTACCGAGAGAATCTGCTTAGAGACTTAATAATTGTAAAGAAGGTTTGGGGTTCAATTACGAACGCCAAATACTTTAAATCCATCCTGTGATCCCGCAGATATACATACTCTTGCAATAATAGAGAAAAGGATATATAGGTATTTTTTTGACTTATTTCGGAAATAATTAACAATGATAGTGATGAAATGAATAAATCTCGAAAGTTGTGCGTTACCATTACTATTAAGGAAGTTTAATTTTGACAACCTCACTTCATTTTGAGAAATTGAGGAAATCATCTCAAAATTTGTAATTGCCAAGAAATTTTACATATTTCTCTGCAGATAAATATTCGCTTCAACTGAAATTTGAAGCACTATTGTTATATTTTGACTTCAAGGTCTGTGCCAATTTTCATTGGATTCTGATGATTTTTTTCGGAAAAGAAATTTCAATTTTTTTTATTGTCTCAACATACCTTTTCGTACTATTCACGTCCGTTTTTCGTCCTGTGTCATCATGTGTTAAAATAATAATAATAAACCAGAAATTTACTCACTCAAATATGCACTCAAAATTTCGAGCCTCTCCTCAATGACCACTGCTAATACAATAATGTAGACGCAACAGAAAGTAAAAGCGCCAAAATTGGAGGCACCACCAAGCATCGTGTGTGTAAAATGATATAGTCTATCTTCATCAAGAACATATTTCTGATGATAAATGAAATAAGAAGAAATCACAAAGACGAGTGAACCGATAACATGAACTGTTGTAACCAAAGTTCTACATTTTGCATAGTCCACTGGAATATTTTTCTTTCTCAATATGTCATCTATTTCTGAAATAAGGCTGAAAGCCCGCAAAAATATTTCTGTTTTCGAGCTCAATCTGAGCCTGCTTATGATTCCAGCCACACATATAAATGTAAATAATCCTTTGTAAATAATATTGTCCACAGTGGTATCCATAACGAAGAATGTGCCGATAAACATCATCAAATGTCCAACGGCGGAAAGAGCACTGATAACTGAAAATGAGAACTGAATTGTTACCACTTCAAAATAACCTTGAGAACATGGGTGAAATAAGAATTATTTCTTTCAAACCCTAGGTATCGTTTCGCAAATTTATGTTGATGAATGAACATAAATACAAGGATAAATATTCATCAATACATCAACAAATATTTCACTTTGATATACACGGTGATTCCGGAGGAGACCGTCAAATTTTAGGATACGTTTACACTAGTCAAGACAGTCTCGAAACAATGTTTGGTTTATGGTTGGGAGTATATATTGAGAATATACAGGGTGGTTTGTCAGTTTCGACAGATTTTACTTTTTTTGAAAACTTCGGTATGGCTCATTTTAATGAAATTTTCAGCGAAGTACAATATCGATGAGCACATCCATTAATTTGGATTTTTTTTCAAAATAAGCGGTTGTTGTGATAATTCCAGATTAATTATGCAGGTTCAGAAAATACCCTGTACATCGCGTTTCCAAAACTACGCTATCTGTTTACGATTATACTATAATAAGTCATTATTAGAGAGTTTCTAATTTTTTTTGGCACACTTCTCGTTTTCCGAGAAAATTTCATCAAAAAGAGACAATGTCAAAGTTTCGCTCCAATCGATTCTACTTTTATAAATAATTTTGGTATGGTTCATCCAATTTTGATAACATTTGCAGTGTAGAACAACCTTGAATGAGTACATTCAATAGTTGCAACAATCTCTCAAAATACAGGGTTGTAATTGTGATAATATCAGAATTTCAGATTAATTCTGCAGTTGAAAAAAAAACACCGTGTACATTACTTTTCCAAAACTTTCTTATTCGTTACAGATTCTACAATGATATGTCATTATTCAGAGGTTTTTAATTTCTTCGGCACACCTCCGGTTTTCCCAGAAAAGATTTTTGAAGAAGAGCATAATCGAAATTGGGCGCAAAAGCAGTGAGAATATTCTGCACTAGGTGGTAAAGCTGTATATTCGAAGGATTCAAAGCAGTTCTCAGCTTCTAAAATATTCTTTTCAAATTCCAAAGTCATATTTAGTTGCTCATATCCTGTATGAAATCATTCAATTCAGAATATTCCTTCATATGCATATAAACCAAACAAATCTACACACATGAAAACAAATATTGAACATAGATCTTTAAGAATTAACGGGTTTAAATGGGGATTGGCATTTTATGGAAAATTTTGAATTTGAAAGAACTATTTTTCGTTATCGTTTATCTAATTGAACATTTTACATCCTGACAAAGATAGGAATTGGTTTCACGGAGAAGAAAGAGCTCCAGTAATAATAAATAACATAATCACAAGGACGAATATCCGTCGATAAATCAACAAATATTTCCCCTTGATCAGAGCTAATCATCCAATCAACCAAAACACCTACACCGAAGAAGCGGATCCAAGTAGAATGACTACAGCCATTGTTTAAGGAGAAAATGCTACTTGGATCCAAGTTAAGTTGACCTGACGTTCAATAACAATTGTGAAACAGCTGTAGTCATTCTACTTGGATCCGCTTCTTCGGTGTAGGTGTTTTGGTTGATTGGATGATTAGCTCTGATCAAGAGGAAATATTTGTTGATTGATCGACGGATATTCGTCCTTGTGATTATGTTATTTTACATACTTTTTGAAACCGTTGATGAGAACATTATTGAACGAAATCACATAACGTCACTAGCTGTTTCATAGAAATAATCCATTTATTGAAAAGCGGAGGTGTACAAAAAATCAAATTAAGTAGTTTTCTGAATGGAATGATTTTAGACAGAAAATGAGCAATTGAAAATAAATTTGGAATTTGAATAGAATAATTTAGAAGTAACGAACAACTTCGGATCCTTGGACAATACAGCTTCCTTCCTAGTGCAGAATACCTACTCTCACTGCTTGTGAGCCAAATTTCTATTATGCCTTTCTTCAAAAATGTTTTCTAGAAAAACCGGAGGGGTGCCGGAGAAATTAAAAACCTCTCTATAATGACATATTATGGTCGAATCTGAAAGGAATAAAAGTTTTGGAAAAGCAATGTACCAGGTTTTTTCAACTGCACAATTAATCTGAAATTCTGACATAATCACAATTACAATTGAGAGATTATTGCAAGTATGGAATGTTCTCATTCAGATTGTTGTACACTGCAAATTTCATCGAAATTGGATGAGCCATTCTAAAGTTATTAATGAAAGTAGAAGCGATTGGAGCGAAATTTCGACATTGTCCCCAGTTACTACGTTTTTCTGTTATATACGAGGGAGAACAAAAAGTATGAAAAGTAAGCTCTTTTTCGGAACACCCTGTGGAGGGAATCATTGACAAACGAGAATGTTTATAAACACTCAGACGTTGTCACATCTTTCCTGAACCTTACCATTTTCTATTCGTTGCGATATCTCAACTTTGAGAGAAATTACAGTACTTCAAGTGCGTACACGCTGAGAAAGTTAGGGAAACGGACAAAATCTCTATAAAGTTTGAAGTTTTATTTCTCTTAAGCCCTTCGGCCCATTTTATCCACTTCTATTTTAATTGTAGGATGATTCCTTAAGAACATAACTGTTCTGATGCCGTCCTCAGTTACTCAGTTTTTCTGTTACATACGGGGGTAAACAAAAAGTGTAAGGAGTAGTTTCTTATTTGAAACACCATATGTGAAGTGAATCGTTGACAGACGAGAATGTTTACGTATACTCAGATGATTCCTCATATTTATTGAACAATTTCGCCGTCAAGTCGTTGCGATATCCTAATTTGGAGAGAAATTACAGCATTTTATATGGTACAGTTAGTTTTACCTATCTTTGAATATTTTTTTTCGTTGAATGCGTATCGATATATTGAAAACATTCTTCAGGAGCATGTCGTACCATTCGCTCCTTTCATCGGAGCAGAATTTCTGCGCATGCGCGATAATGCTCGACCACATGTGGCTCATTGTGTAACCCACTATCTGAATGACGTTGACATGAATGCATTGGATGGATCAGCATGTTCTACAGACCTCAATCTCATTGAGCATGTTCGGGATATTATGTTAGGTACACGGTTGAGAAATAGAGCACCTACAGTGGAAAATCGATCGCAATTGACAGCTGGGATGATCTTCCTCAACAGATTATCGATAATATTATTCTGAGGGTAAGAACTCGGTTCACTGCGGTTATGAGAGTACGTGGAGGACACACTAGATATAATAATAATATATTTTCACGCCAGTATATAAAAAGAAAATGAAGTCACTGAGGACTCTACTTGAACAGTATGTTCCCAAGTAATCATGCTATAATACGAAAAAAAGTTTCCCAAAATCGACCGAATGGTTCAAGAGAAAAAGAACTACAAACTTCGTTGACTAAATTGTGCCGGTGCGTATATTTCGTGGCATGTCTTCCCACAAATACCATTGCGTGACGGAAAAGATGCTGTGGTTAAGTGATCGATTCCTGCTACCGACCGACCACTGTGTTGTGGATGGGATGTGGTACGTATGAGCCTTAGGCTGGTCGTCCACTGCACGCGATTTCGAGAGGCGCGATAGGAGCGTAAATGAACGAACTTGCGCGACAGATCCAAATGAATGGAATTCTAGGTACACTCGTCGGCTGGCAGCGACTTCATACGGGCGTTCTCGAGAGAATTCTAGCGGCGCAATCGTAACCCGATCAGTTTGGATCTGCCGCGTCTATACGCTCGGAAAGAGGAGCTATCCGTCGGCAAGTGGAATGTATGGTTTGTGAACGGAATATTTGTTGAAGCTCGTTGTTTATTGTCGGTGAATTTTAAATGGATCAGATTGAAAGGTTAATGAATGTTGTCTTTTTTATTACATTAAACTCACACCCAGAAGTTCTGTAGGTGTAGTAGCCTACCTGAAATTGGACTATTTGGCAATAATCGGCTGTATAGCATTCCAAATATGATTAATCCAGCGCGTTTCGCCATTATCTCGGTTTTTATGGCTCTTATTATCTCAAAATCTATTATCAATTTGTATTTTAGTCTATGACCAATTTTATTCCGAACATTTTTGTATATTCTCAAGTGTTTTTCGTCCATACGTACTGTAATGATTCAACAACGTTCCAATCAATATGCAGAATGATCCTTTCGATCACGAAAGAAACATAGTTTTTTCTTCATCAAACGCTTCGGATTTTTACTAGGGGCCTGTTCTCTGAAAGACGGATGCAAAATTTCAAGAAGTTCTGAATATTTGTGTCACCATCATTTCTTTCGATGTTTGCAGTTTTTAGAGTTTCGAAGTCACGTTCTAGATACATTAATAACATATTTGTCTTCTGAAGGTGACTTTTCAAAAATAAAACTCAATTCAGCTTTAATTTCGAAGTTCCACATCCTTTGTTTCCGAAGTACCCAGGTCATCAACATTCACACTTCAACTTCCATTGCAGTTTTATAAATGAGTATACGATAATAATCTGTTTGGCGGTCTTCTGGCAACTCAGTTTAACTACGCCGCCTACATCTGTGAAGTTTTGAAGGTTTTTCCGATTCATTATCAAGATGGTGATTTTTTTCCGATAATTTCGTTTATTCTAAATTTGAATCTACCTTAGCTCAAAAATTTTCCCCATTCCGTAGCAAACATACGCCTGATCAAGTAGGATTTATCCAAGAAATTAATTATCAATTCTAAATCCATCCCGAATCACAATTTTTTCAATGAACACGGAAATCCGAAGTACAAATCCCCTGCTACGCGAGAACAAGAACGAACCGAAACCTCGCGAACTATCATCCAGTGGACGACCCTGAAGCCTGGGACCGCTCGGGTCGTAAAAGCTCATCGGCGCTCGTAAAACGCATAGCTCATAAAAGCCCCAAATCGCTTCCAGTGGACGGCCAGGCTCAGGACGCCTTAAGTCCTCCTAGAATGCAAAGAAGGTCCTCTGAGCGTTACTTATAAGTTTTTTTGGATTGAGCTATATATAAGGTCTATGGTGTATCGTTTTTACGCGCTTGTTCTTGGAATTTTGAGCCAAAAATGATGTTGAACGATAAGGTTGGACACCGGAGCAGAATCCTTGGTCAAATTCCTATCCTATGCTCTAACTTTCGAAGAAAAGGACCTAACGACCTGAAATTGTCAGATTAGGTTTGTAGTCTGAATATATCGGTTAACTTTGTTAATAGATGAAATCGGCCCAATTGAAATTTTGAGCTTAGTTCTTCAATATCTCAAGAAGTATACTGATGCGATCTATGTCAAACTTCGGAATTAGTTGGCACAGAATAACGCGCAACTTCATGCAGAATTTTGTTGTGATACATTCGTGAGGCAATTGATGGAATTTGTTTTTTGAAAATTCTCCTGATATTTTCTGAATAATTCACCATTATTTGAATTCGTCAAAATGAATTTCGGAAATTTTTTAAAATGCTGTGTGGTCTTACTTGAGAAATCAAACTAAAAAAGCTCTGATTCGACTAGTTTCGACATGACATGTCAGTACATTTCGTAAATATTTCAAATTTCACATGACCGATTTCCCGAAGCCGTCATCTATCGGCGAAAACTGGAGTAGAACAATATCGATGTATTTTGACAATATTATGATCAGTTTTCGGACCCTAAATAAGTTAAAGAGTATTCGTAACATACATCTATGGGAGATCCATGGTGAAATAACAAAATAACAGAATTATTATTTTTTTGGAGAGATGAGTAATGAGAAAAAGATATCAGAAACTGATGGAAATGGTAGAATTAAAATTAATTTGATGAAAGTTGAAGAAAGATATCAGAGAAAAATATCTCTAATAAACTGCGAAACCGAGATGAAACTGAGAACAGAAGATTGAACAAAAGGAAGAGTTGCTTTGGAGTAAGGAAGAAAGTAAATTTTTGTGAAAAGATTTGATGTAGATGAAGGCCACTGTGAAGAAATAAATATCATTCTTGTCATTTTATATGTAAAAATTGATCATTGCAATTCAATATTTAGAACCCCAATTGTCTGAATTCATTTATTTAAATTTCTTTGTGATTTTGTTAATTTGTTTGATTCTTGTGTATTCAAATAAACTTTCTGTTATAAATCTTTTATTCCTGGAAAAACATTGTGAGTGTAGTCGAAAAAATGGTCACAGTAATCATTCTCAACAATTTATAGTCTTACCTATCGGAAGTATCCGGTCTCCCTTGTCGGCAAAATGAACTTTAACACCATCGTTTCGTTGGTCACTGGTAAAAGATGCTAGGCCATAAATTGTATTCCAAAATTTCATTTCTGGGAATATATCGAAAATACTTTCGAATGGTTTCGTGCGTCTCCTCATATTTCTTTGCTTGAAATATTTTCGTAATCCGACAATGTAATTATTGTGGTTTACTAATCGGGGAATACCATTAAATGTATATATCGGTAATTAATGTTGTAAATACTGCTCAACTCATTCGAGTTCTGTTAGTCCTGGGGAACGTTTTGCCCAAATATCTGAAATTTTCAACATTTGAATCGAACATGGCTTCAAACAATGAGGTCTAGTCGGCCGTTACTAGTTAAAGCATTGAGAATATTGTTCTCTACTATTTCGACTATTTCAAAATCGACACAGTAAGCGATCGATCAAGGCTCTGGGCGAGTTTTTTAATTCACCAAAATGGTGTGGTTGTGGTGGAGTGTGGTGGACATAGAACATAAATGGTGGATGTTGGACTAGATAATTTAACATTACGTCATTCAAACAACAATAAAAAAACGATTTGGTGGATCCATCACTCTTCCACCACACCAATTTGGTGAATTAAAAAACTCGGCCTCTTGCACCATATTGCAACTTGACAAATTGTTCTTTTTTTGTTTTTCACCAAAGAAGAGAGAGATAGGGGTTAATCGATAAATAATGTCTTTGGTATCATCTGAATTGATCTTTACGAATGGGTTTTCTGTCACTAGAATTGATTGATGGCCTTTACTAGTCTTTAGTTTATCTAATCGAATAAGAAAAACCATAGAATTACGATTTTTTAAACTTTTTAAAAGTTTGATGGCGAGAGGTGTCCGCGAAGCGGCACCTCGAGCCACAAAGAGAGGGAACTCGCCGAAGGCGATTTCCCGATTTGAAAGAAGAAAGAACGTTTTTTCCGTCGATATCTCATTCGTTCGCTCCGAAATTTCCAAGATACCGAAGAAAATTCCTAAGCTTATTTCTCGGAAAAATTCTGACAGACCATCGAGTCCGATCTGTGTTCACATACGGGTCTGACAGCCTGGGTCAGTGCTGTCAGATTGAAATTGAATAAAATTGACCGAAAAACGCCGAAATATTGGCAAATATTGTATGAAATGGCAGAAACTAAGCACGGGGATTTGATTTCAAGCAGAAGAATGAAGCGATTGGTGATATTTTCGAAGGAAATTACATGAATCTATCCGATGACCGAGAGCTCCTTATACGGAATTTTAACATGAAATTCAACGAAATCGACGGAAATATGGATATATCCCATATCCCATATATTAAAATGGTTCGATTAAATATTGGTACTCATTCCTTTTGAGTATTTCACCAGCAACTTTTTTTTCGAAATTTCAGCATAATTTATGCCGGCTCAGAACTATCTTTCTTACTGGAATCCTACCGTTGTGTACGAGCTAGGTTACTATTTCTGGTGATTTTTTGAAGATTAAAAAACCTTTTTATTCATTTCCCCTTTCAACGATATTCATTTCCGTTTCTCCAGCAAATGTATGTTAAAAATAGATAATTCCGAAGTAACCTTGAAATTTCAATAGAGGTCACAGAGCGTTTTTTTGCGAAAGTATAGAGGATTTTTTTGCGAGTGCCCACATAAAAGGCGAATCTGAACGAAAGGTAGATCTGGGCGCAATGTAGATCCACATCTCAACTAGTCTCCGATTAACGGGAGAAATAGCGACCCGATAAAATTTTAACTATTTCAACTATAACACGAACCAAGTACTGTACAACTCAATCGGATGTATAAAATATTTGAAATTATGCATATATCTTGTTGCAACGCTTGGTTAGCCGCTCCTACTTTAGATTCTTCCTTATATATAAGATCAGTAGGTATATAACAAATGTGGAACATCTAATGATCTACAATATGAAGATTGTATATGGAAAAAGGCAATATACCTGCAGGTTGAGTCTTTAAGTTGTACATTAATTTCAACCATAGATTCCTCTCATCGAACGAAACACTTCTTCCATGTATCATCTTTTCAGATTTGGCCCCGGTAAAATGATACGGGCTGTTGAAATTTCCGAAAAAAATCAGTCTTTCTTTTGTAGCTTGGACATGGTTACTCCTAATAAAATGAATTTTGGTATGAAGGCTTCAGTACCAATGACACATATTCTACAGTGATCACTTTCGGTCTACTCCAAACGGTTTTCTGGTTATAGACTCCCCGATTCATAAAACTATGAGAAATTAGCATGAAGAATGCAGATTGGGTTCATTCAAGTCATTATAAGAGTCTTCGATCATTTCAGAATACTTTATTATTCCCTACGATTTCTCCTCGAACGAACCGTTTTTGAGATATTCAACGTTGAATGTTATAAAATCTGATAAAACTTCGAGAATTTTCCCAATTTCTATGCATCCGCCTCTGAGCTGGTAAAGGCCGGGAATCAAGTTCGGTTCATGTTTATCCGGACCACAGAATATACGAAAATATTTATCTATTTCGCATAGGTCTATACTATTCTGTGATCAGACCAAGACATAAAGGCTATGTATACATGTCTATGGACCAGACTTTCTATAGAATTCAATTAATGTGCTCAGATTAGTAGAGTTTTTCTTACGATTGTATCGCGAAAAGCACCAAATTATAGGAATTAAGTGAGTTAATGAGTTTTCTCGATCACATTCCTTTGAGTTGCAAGCAAAGGATTGGTGTTTTTTCAACACAAATCGCCGTAAAAGATATCTGTGTTGAACTTGCAGAGTGTAGATTTTCCAATTAGGCCCTAAGATTTATTTAAATTCCTCGTCACAAATATTTTTGTGTGATCAGTATACATAAAACCATCATTAATCTATAAAATTATAAAACCCTAATTTGAATAATGGCCTGTTAATAATCAAGAAATCTAATGATTCGGTTTGGCGGAATAATTGTTCTTCCTTCGAACCATAATATATTCCAGGTATACGGACATATATGAATAAGAAAGACTCTTGAGAGTTATCCTGTATGCGTTATTAGTCAGCTACTTTTCCAAATTGACTGACCATCATTATAAAGATCGATAGAGAACCCGTGGAACATTGGGTGGTATAAATAAAATCGAAATAAACGCTAATGTTACACATTTGAGGATATACTTCAAAGTATTCACTCTATCACGAATCACAAAGCTTCTATTCGGTTCCGGTAGTAGTAGCTTCAGTTCGAAGTATTTACACTGCTTTTAGTATTATGCGTATTATACAGAGTGTAACAGCCAAATGGAATAAATTCGATAACGAATAAATGGGAGGGTGTTATTAAAAACGCTTGGACACGTCGATTTGTTTGTTATTTTAAATGCGCATAGTCTTCAAGAAAATAAAATTATGTAGGGTGTTCCATGCGACCGTGGCCAATACCAACTTTCTTATTTCAAATGTAACCCCCTGTACATTATTTATTTTTTGGATTCTTCAGAAAATTCTAGACAAAATTCATGTACAATGTTGAGTAACGTTAGAAGACAATTCTACACCAGATAAGCATGTTGCCAAGACGTTCGCGGCGATCATTTTGAACATTTCCTACATTGACATTAATGTTTTTGTGTTGTTTTTTTATTATTAAGAAATAATCAGTATTACTTATTAGGTTTCAAGTGTAATGTACCGAATTTGTGAAATGAAATAATTTTTATTTAAAACGTTGATTTTTGCACTAATTCTGAAAACACTTAATATTTCCGAAATAGTTAAAGATAGGTATAGGACATTGTGCATGAATTGAGTCTAGAATTCTCTGAAGAATCCAAAAAATAAATAATATACAGGGGGTTGCAATTGAAATAAGAAAGTTTGTATTGGCCAAGGTCACATGGAACACCCTAAACAATATTATTTTTTTGAAAAATATGCGCATTTAAAATTACAAATCGACGTGTCCGAGCGTTTTTCCGAACACGCCCTCATTTATTCGTTATCGAATTTATTCCATTTGGCTGTTACACTCTGTATGTATATACAGTGAGCGTCAAAATTATGGAACAAATTCATTTTCTCAGAAGAAAAATATTTGGCAACAAAATCCTGACAGTTCAATTTTTTGTTTCACTTGTACCAAATTCATATGCATTTTTCAAGGTTTTTATTTGCACCCTGTGCCATCCCCATCAACCCTCCAAATTTTTTGAATAGGGAAAGTAGGTCATGTGGTACTTTTTGGGCAAGGTCTTTGTATCTTCTTCACAGGCGTGCAGAAATTTTCAAGAAAAACATTTTTTTTTAAAATAAGTTAGTTCGAAGAGGTTTTCACTTTGTCATGGCTCATTTACTTTGTGACGATGGTACCTGATGAAATTTGTCACCGAATGAAAGTCGACCATTTCAGTTTTGTTCATGCACAACTTTCAACCCCTTTCATCTCCCTCGCGTGAAACAAATTTTTTTCCTCCATTAACGGGTTCGTAGGGTTTGAAAGTTGTGAATGAAAAAAACTGTAATGGTCAACTTTCATTCGGTGACAAATTAAATCAGGTACCATAGTCTCAAAATAAATGAGCCATGACAAAGTACACATACTGAAAACCTCTTTGAACTAACTAATTTTTCAAAAAAAAAATTTTTCTCTTAAAAATTTCTGCACGCCTGTGAAGAAGATACAGAGACCTGGCCAAAAAAGTACCACATGACCTACTTTCCTTTTCAAAAAATTTGGACGGTTGACGGATGATTCACAGGGTGCAACAAAAATCCTTCAAAAATGCATAAAAATTTGGTACAAGTGAAACAAAAATTGATCTGTTTCAGGATTTTATTGCAAAATATTATTCTTCTGAGAAAATGAATTTTTTCCATAATTTGGACGCGCACTGTATACATTGTACATGTGTAGCATCTATATCACTCCTTCAGCGCAGGAGTAGATTATGACAGGATAATTAGATTGTCTGTTCCAGCCTGGATAATAATTGTAACTGAATCCGTGGTTCTGTGTCATCAAACGAAGCAACACTCTAGGAAGAAGAGTTCCACCCGGTAGATATACAATAAGCCTTTGTGATAATGCTGGATCACAAGATAATTCTGGAAAATAATTACACCAGCCTGCAAAAGACAGAGACCTCAAAAAGTTAACAAAAATTTATAACACGAATACGAAAAAACACTAAGATACTTATTATCGAGTTTCAATAACATGATCAATAACATCGAAAGCAGAATAAAGAAAATAAAGAATTTGAAAACAACATATTAATAAGAGATTTGAGTGAAAAGATCAAGAAAAAACTTTGGAAAGCACTGCCGAGAAGGAACAGCCTTCGCGCGCATGTTCAATGGAGATGACCGCTTTGGCAACGAATTTGAACATGCGCGCAAAAGCTGCTGCCTTCACGCCAGTGCTTTTCTAGGTTTTTTTGATAAAGTACTGGATTTTAATTCGATCTAATCTGTATTTTTGAAAATATTGAGAAAATAAAATTTTGAATGGGTATATTTTCGGAATCATTGGGCGGATTTTACCCATTCGTGAATTCGACCTTCGTAATTGAGCCCTTAATCTTCTCTATAAATATCGAGTTTCTAAGTCGTTTCTTCCGGAAGTTATTGTGTTTACGGTCGACCTACCGGCTCACTCATTTCATTGGAGCTCAAAGAGGGTGCTAGATGTAGCCAAGTTCATGAACAAAATAGGCAGTATGTTTTTCATTTGTAAATATTTGTGATTTCATTTTCACCGCATTTATTAGAATATTGAAATTTATACAGCTTAAAATAGTAAGGCAGAATGGCTTTTGCTTTTTTCATAAATAAGGCTTCATTCGAATATTATTACAGGTATATTAATCAATTATTGAGCAATTTTCGTAGAGAAAAATGTGACACCTTGTATCTTGTTAACTAGCAATATATTCATAAGCAAAATTTGGGTTAATCATCATAAAATTACGTATAGAAGATGCAGATACTAGATTTGCTTTTTGAATAACCCTGTATATAATATTCAGGACTTTTTTGGGAACCACTTATTTACACCTGTATAATAAGTGGACATTCATTATATTTGAGTAGCATTCTGAAGCTCGAAACTTCGGTTTTTTTGAGATTTTGGCGGAATGTTTCATCAATGATAGTATTCGTGAGGGGAGTAATGGGATTACAAAGGCCTTTTATTATTCTAAATTTTATTGTCAGAAAGATTTGGTCCTAGAATGAGAGTTCATATTTTCATAATATTCAGCTACAATATTTCTCTACTTCTGGTCTTATAAACTGTTATCCACAGGACCATTTCATATCTCTTCAGGTGAACAGGTGACTCTGTCCAGTGATTTTAAATATACCTTCATAAAATAACTAAAATACAATAAATTAGTCTTATACTAGGATTAATTTAAACTAAAATTAGTATATCACAACATCGACATATTTTGGCTCGTGTCATAACAAGGGCGGTTGCTTGAATTTCTCAACCTCGGTTCATTGTTAAACTTGGATATCAGTGCGAAACTATGAATACAAGAGCTGGATTCCAATATAATATTTAAGCTTTGGAAATATGTAAATTATTAGCAGTTATGATGAAAGGTTGAGGATTTATGCAACCTTGAGTGCACTTTAATTTCATTTATTTTATTTTTCAAAATTATTTCAACTCATCCTTCATCACAAATTTTCGTTCGAAATCATAACTATATCGGATGATATTTAAAGGTTTAGGTTCTGTAGAAGGAGTTATATGTTCTTTCGAGTATACAATACAAGAAGAATAAGTAAGGAAATTAAAAATACAAATACTAGTTCCGATGTCATTCTGACAGGTCAACAAGCTGGTTCCTGCAGATATCTTTTAATGGAACTTTTCACTTCTTTCAACCCTGTTATATGCCTCTCGAAAACAGGCTTACAACTTGTTGTGTCTCTCAGTGACTTGAAAATCCTAATCAAACTGCATCCTTCAATCAATTCAAATATTTTTCAGAAACTTGTAAATTATTAGCAATTATAAGTTGATCTATTGCTGAATGATAAAAATCGTAATTGTCCAAAAAAAATCATACACTGAAATGACGTTATCTTACTTCTAGGCAGAATACTAACATGGATATTTTGTTTAATCTCAGTTATTTAAACGATAGCTCCCATAGACTTTGGCATCCATTTGTTAATTTGAGAATAGAACCAAGTTTGATTTTGTTTTGTTATTATTATTCACGATGAATATATAGCTGCGTACAGACACGCGAGCTGAGCGAGTTTCGAGGCAATTTGATTGGGCTGCCTCGCAATTGTGTACGGTGTTTTGAGCGGCTCGTGAGCCATTTCAACAGCGCAAGGCTGCCTCGCAACTGCCTCCAAAGCCGCTCTGCTCTCGTGTCTGTACGCGGCTTATTATTAACACAAATCTGTTTACTTGAAAGTGGCAAAGGACTAAGGAAACATAAAATAATTCATCCAACTGAATGAATCGTTATGGAATCAGCTGCAGGTATCAACTTCTGAATTTTCTATTACTCATGAAGTTACAGTTCCTGCTAGCTTTGTTGTTACCAAAATTTCTAAAACTTTTTGCCTCAGAAAGGTCTAGGATCGTAAGGTGTAGCATTGAAGCCTACATATCTATTATTTTTCCTATGTTTGAAACCTTCTGGACCAGCATTATAGTAAATAACCCTTCTTATACCAAATGGATCAATATATCCAAAACTACCAGACTTCCTGTCAGGTCCCACGTTTTGCTCTTCGTGATAAGCTCTGGGTATGTAATATCTGAATCCATCATTTGTGACGGAGATTCCATCATAATAAGGATATTGGGGATCGTATCCGTTTCCTATATTGTTATAGGTTGGATTGAAGGACTGTCCCCTAGTGTCTATTGGGTAAGTAGGTCCATTCTGATGAATGTAAGGATTCACAAAATCTTCTGGATAGTGTTCGTATTGGGGACTTCCAGAGTATTCTATTGAATTTGTGTTGATGGGAGTTTGTGGTATATATTTTCTTGGAGGTGGGGTAATTGAAATGTATTGAGGTGTTGATGATGGCGAGTAAATAGAGGAGGGGTTTGTTGAAGGAGTTGAAGAGGGCAGATAGATGGTAGAAGGATTTGGTGAAGGTGTAGAAGGGGGTGAATAAATAGGTGATGGATTAGGCGAAGGTTGATGAGGAGGAGACAAATTATTATCAGGAGTAGAAGTAACATAGAGTGCAGGAGGTGGAGTTGAACTTGGCAAATAGACTTGAGACGGTGACGGACTAGATGGAGGTATATAAGTAGTACTAGAAACTGGAGGAATATATGATGAAGATGGGGCATAATTCGAAGGTGTGGATACAGGTGAAGAATTAGGTAAAGCAAAAGGTCTTGGTGTTGAAGTTGGGAAGTAGTTTTCTGACGGAAATTCATAACCCTTCTGAAAGGTGTATACAGGTGAATAAGTTATTGAATCAAGTGATGTTGGCGATAGAGTAGATGAGGGTATAGAGTTCAAGGAGACTTCTACAGACGGAGACGCTGTTGAAACACTTATAACTGGTCTTGGAGTAACAGCAACGTAACCTCTATTAGAAATAGATGAAGGGACGTTGTATGCTACAGGAGGAATGTAGGCGTTCGAGATCTTCTTTGTAGCCTTAACAGCATCTCCAACATTCACGTTTCTACCCACATAGACATTTTTGTTTTTGACGATCCTATATCCTTGGTTATCAGCAATGTAGTCCCTCTGGCGAAGGTAACCGTTGTCGTCGATCCAAGCGTAACTTCCAATGACTGTGCCATCTTCTAGACGTTTCTCCTTTCGGTATTGACCATTCTGAGTTTGGTACTTGAAGTAACGCTCTGGACCTTCATCGGTCTGGATGTGGAATTGATTTTTTGTTGGGTCGTTCCAGGGGCTTGAAAAAACAGTCCTGCTTGAAATCAGTACACTCGCCACCTGAAAATTTTGAAGGAAACTCGTAAATACAGTTTTGCATTTGGGCTAAAGATATATTCTTTATGAATGTATCAAATTCAGAGTTCATTGTTGAAAGCTATGTAATAATAACTCCGTGAACTTTATTTGTTTATATCATTTTTCGTTGCTCTGGAAAGCTACTTATCAAGGTTTCTTGTTATGCTCCTAATATGTATGTATAAGAGGTGTTTGTAAATGAATGTAATATCAGAATGGATGACCACTTTGGCTATTAATTTGAATGAGCACGCAAAAGCTCAGGATTTCAGTACTTTACTAGTTTTTTTCGGAGCTTCCTGTGAGTTTTTAGAACAAATCAGATTAGGATTACATTACTCCGTTCGAAGTGTGTGAGAAACACTCAGACAAAGGTATTTGAATTATACAGGGTTGGGATAAAGTATGGAACAAAGTAAATACCTTTTGAACGAAAACAACAATGTTCATGAAATTTTGCAGGTACGTGCAATGGCACAGAATGCATCTGCTGTACAATTTTTGTTAATAATATACTTCCGGTTCAACCGGAAATCTCCTGAGTTTTTTTAATTTATATGAGACCTCCTGTATATTTTTGCAGATATCGAAAAAGCTTGGGATTTCGAATGCGCACATACCAAGTTTGTAGAAAAAAATCTATAAAAGCGAGCACGTCAACTTGTTTTGAGTTTTTTACATTACCAATTAAAACGTTCAGATGAACAAATTGATGTTATGTGTACGCATATTAAGTAATAAACGAGTACGAAAGTTATATTAACTTTTATCGATTGACTAATCATCACAAGAAAATATAATTATATTTTTTTCTTTATACAACGTAGATTTTTATTCTTAAATTTGTCTCATTAGCATCGTATTGAAAATATGGGAATAATTAGTACTCAACTTTTTAAGATGCATTCAACATAAATAATTTCCAATTAGTGGCAAATTTTGGAAAAAATGGTGGACCGTTACTTTGATTGCATTTAAAGTGATATTGGTAATGTTAATTCTCAAGGTTTTCTTGTCAAGTGCGCTTACATAAACCGATTTCATTTTATATGTAACGTTATACTATGGGAGATTTTCGAAAGTATAGATATTCCCGGAATAGAAAAGGAATGAGAATATTATACCTATTCTGTAACAAGTAAGAAGTATAATCACTTTATATATCATCGCGGAATGTACAAGAATTAATGTTATGTAGAATATCTGAGTCCAATCTGCCCTAAAGTTTCCGTCGACTTTTCTTTTTTATTTTTGTCAGTGACGTTATTCGCGCCGAATCTGAATGCAACCTTTTACGAAAACATAATTATATTTAAAGCAACCTCCTTGAATGAAGGCATGTTCAATTCTTATTATCAGTTTCATTTACCAATCTTCAATTATAATGCAATGAACAGTATAACTCAGTAGCAGTTCATGAAAACCAGTAAACTTATTTCTGTTCGCCCTAAAAGGATACAAGTTCACAGAGTTACACAACAAATATGGATTAGCACTTTTACTTCTCGATGTCACATATATGGAGTTGTTCGGAGAAAGCAAGAAAATAATTTCGCACAGTATTATTATGAACTGAAAGAATTTGTTTCTTTTATGAGAGTGACTTCAACAATATACAATGTTCTATGGTTTTATTATGGATATTAATATCAAGAATTGGTTCGAAGCGAGGTGAATGGATTGAATGTGCACTAGCCAGTTCTGAAGACATTTTGTTTTTTCTTTCTTTTATTACATTTTGGAATTATGAACAAATGATTTCATTCGTTGAAATTATGCTATATTCATTATACAGAGAGATGTTTGAACTTGTCCTCAGCTCAGCTATCTGATAGTTCTTATATGATATACAAATATATAAGCACATGTATACAGTTGGACTATAGCCTGAAATATAATTAATATTTTCAACCGATAAAATTCAAAAGTCTTCCCATATTTTGGCGATAAAATGGATTATTTATCTCGAGCCCCTTGGCTGCAACCCTTATTATAAATTTCTGTTTTTCAAATGTAAAAAAATAAATATCATATGTGGGCTACTAAGAATGCTTATGTTAAATGTAATCTTACCATAACCGAAGTTTTGTATTTAGTTATGTAGTTATTAGGAAATGACTAATTAAAACCGTTAGGTATGCTGAGCTTGATTCTGAATAAGTTTAATTTTCTTATCTACAAAGAGGAAAAGCAAGCGAAATAACATATTGCAGCGGAAGATTGAGCTTAGTCCATTCTATTTTCATGCTAATTCAGAATTGAACTCAGCATACCGATATGTTTTCATGAGCTCACATATGACTTTTATTCACATTTGAAAAAACAAAAGATGGGAAGGGTTGCAACAAAGGGTTGACTGAAAATATTCCATTTTATCTTATCCCTAAAAAAAGTACAAAACTGAGAATCAATAATAACCGGTTTCGTTCTGATATATTGTTTGAATTTAATTCCAGATTATGGCCAACATATCTTTAAAAATTCAATTATTCTAGTGACATTTGACAAGTAATTTCATTTTTGCAAATAGTCAGTTTGTACAAGGGTTGTATGAAAATGTGTGTATTGGAGAAATGAAATGCGAGTGACCTAAAACTTGACTCTGAAATCAATTTGCAGGTTCTGGAGGAATTGCATGAAAAACACCCTAGCTGGGGGATCTGACTATATCTCGTTAACTGAATTTTATTTTTTTACTTCAATATTTAGAGAGCAAAAGCAGATTGACTCAATGATGTCTTTACATCTCACTTGAAATATTGAATACCCGTTTTGTTCTTTTCTTCAAAACGAATATTTTCAGTATCGATTGAAGCTTATTTCGGAAGGATTTTCCTTTACTGTTTAGGTCTTGTTTAGATATTGAGAGTGAAAGCCCAGATATTTTCCTCGTAGAAAACACATCTTACCAATGGATTTTTTCACGTGTGGACAATTTAATTAATCTATTATAACAGAAGTCTCAGGATATCTCACTAGGATATATCATAAAACACGGACAATAACAGTTTTAGACTACATAATAATAGTTATTATGTTGGTTTTTTCAATCCACCCACATCTGATATTGATGGCGGTTGTGAACACGTCCATATTTGGTTTGGGTATGCCCACGTAACCCAGATTCCTGAACCGGCCATATATTGTTACGTAGGTACCACGTAAAAGGAAACACCGTTTCATTTTAAGTCGAATTCGAAGAAATTTGGTTGGACGAAGCAATCATTTCATATTTGCAGAAGTAACTCAATTAGCTCTTGATCCAAACTGAGTATAAATTTTTTTATTGGCCAAGAATTTCTAACAAGTGAAGAAAGCAGAGGCTCATAATGAACTAGATTATGTGGTCAGTTTTCAAAATTGTCGTGAAATGCTGATTTGTGCCCAGAAGAAGGTCAACATGAGATATTTGTGTTCAATCTGGGCACGAAACTGCTGCTGAATAGTTGGGGTAAATAAAGTGAACTAACTATTCAATTCGTTTAGAGAAGTTTACTAGGGTAAAAAAATTTGGCTGGGAAATAATCGAACCTCAAGCTTTCCGTTGTTGAAATAAGGCAGAACAAAAGTTAGTTAGGCCTAACGGCCGACTGCGTAAACACAATAACTTCCGAAAGAAACATCTTAGAAACTCGATATTTGTATAGAAGGTTTGGACCTTAATTACGAAAGCCGAATTCGTGAATGGGTAAAATCCACTCAATGATTCCGCAGATATACCCATTCAAAATTTTGTTTTCCCAAGTTTTCCAAAAATACAGATCAGATCGAATTGAAATCCAGTACTTCATAGGAAATTACAGTTTGAAGGTTCATACAGAATTGAATGAGGATGATATGATAAGAAAATCACAGAATTTTTTTTTTCAAATTGTTCTGATAACACGATCATCACGAAATTTTGCCTAAAGTTGTTTTTCAGCATCTTAAAACTAGCTGAGAAGTTTTATCAGGATTGAATTAGTATTTCTTGAGTTATACCGAAAAAATCAACGATATCGAGAAGAAAACCTGGAACTGAATTATTTTTTCCCCATATCTCTAGAACTTATGATCGTACCGAACTGCAATTTGGTACACTGCTGTGAAATATGAAGCTTGAAGTGTGAGTGAAATTTTTTTTTGGTATCATAAATGGTTTCCGAAAAAAATTTTTTTCGAAAAAAATTTTGAAAAAAACATTTTTTTAAATTTACTGACAATTTGATCCTGACAAAATTTGGCTCAAAGTTGCGCGTTGTTATACTCCACCTAATTGCCAAGTTTGAATCCAATCGCTCGAGTAGTTTCTGAAATAAAAAATGGATAACTTCAAAATTTCAAGTGGCTATAACTCCGAAACTATTCGACCGATTTGGCCTATTAGCGAACTCAACCGCGGCATTCCAACGCGCGACCTACCCTAAAAGTTTCAAGTTGCTAGCTCACTTCGTTCGACAGTTATCGTGTCCACGGCCGGCTGAATTCGTCATCAGTGAGACCAATCTAGGCGTTTGAGACCATTTTCGGCTCAATCATCGAGAATTACAGACATTAGGACGAAACGATAGCACGCTGTTCCCCTAGAACATGCGCGCAAAAAAAACATGATTCAAAATTAAATTGAGTGTGCGATCATTTATACATATTCTATTCATTTTGAAGATTACATTAGAAATAGTCTGATGAGCAGGTTGTTTCCAGATTCAGTAATAATTGTCTTTTGAATATCCTTTCGTCATTTATCGCTTGTATTGTTCGGAGCAACTTGTTGAAAGCTGATATTCCTGAATATAAGCATCATTTCTCAAACTTTGATAATCGATGTTTTGGGAAGTTATAATTCAAATTTTTCCTGCTTTGTGATTTAAGATCGCTGATAGAACTCTTGTTCTTGAACAAAAATACAATAGTTTCATACAAATAGAGCCCTGTTAGTGTAAGGATGTTGTTTTCTCGGTATAGTGATTCCTATATAATTCTATATTTTTCAAATTTAATATGGTTCTTAGAGTACGTATTTGCACTATGAATAGATCGTTGGCTTCCCCTCTATTTCCCCAGAAAATTATTCCAAATCTAACTCTAGACTGAAAACTCAAGGAGTATACAGTTTTAAGTATGTTCCGGTCGGTGTAAGGTTTCAATACACGCAAAGTATAGAGTAGAAAATTCGACCTTTTTCTCAGATCCCCAACATGTAGTTTCCACTGAAGATTTTCCACCCTTTATATCTCCATGCAAAATCAGGAAAAATTTTAAAAAAGTTAAGTTTGGTTCATAGTTCGAGATTTTATTCAGTTGGTTGCAATCAATTCGTTCCAACCCTATGAGCGTGATGACAGCAGTTGAGAGAAATCTTTTTTGAAAGGTTATTCGACTGCCTCTTCGAGTATGCCATACACTTCACTTTTTCTTGTTAGTACTATCAAAAATAGAACGAAGAGTAAAATAGTTTCCATAGCAAAAGATGCAATGAAACATGAAAATTTTGGTGATGAAAGCTTCCATAGTGTGCTTGATTATTAATTGAATATAGGTAGTAATGAAAACACACTAAGTATGTATATTTACTCTTTGGCGATCGATTTCGGTTTATTTAAACCATCATCAGGCCAGCTGAAAAGTACATAGTTCATTCTATCATAAATTCCAGTTATTGTTATGGTAAGATTATGTGTGAGTGTGTATTCTTAATCTACTCACCGTACATAGAGGTGTGTCAATGTATACATATAAATCACAAAACAAAACAAAAGAGGATTGAATCATATACTATCTAAAAACAGTTTATTTTTTGAAAATTTGGAGAAGTTAATCTTATGTAGGGAACAAGACGTTGAAAGTCAGGTGGTGTTGGCAGATGTCATATTGTTTACATGTCATGGGATGTGTTCGGTTCGGGTAATTTATTAGTTTTATGAGACTGTTGTCTCGTAGATTGCAGTCTGACAATTCATTCAATAGAAATTGATTATCTTCGTTTTTTGTAATTTCTAATTGTTCAAGTAAAGTTAGCTTATAAAAATTATTTCCCTTGTGTAGTATTCTTAAATTGTCGAAATTCGTGTTATGTTTATAATTTTCTAGATGACATCCCCCCGAAGAAACCAACCCAAATCAGCCCTAGGATGTCATCTAGAAAATTATAAACATAAGACTAATTTCGACAATTTAAGAATACTACACAAGGGAAATAATTTTTATAAGCTAACTTTACTTGAACAATTAGAAATTACAAAAAACAAAGATAATCAATTTCTATTGAATGAATTGTCAGACTTCAATCTACGAGACAACAGTCTCATAAAACTAATAAATTTCCCGAACACATCCCATGACATGTAAACAATATGACATCTGCCAACACCAACTGACTTTCAACATCTTGTTCCCTACATAAGATTTACTTCTTCAAATTTCGAAAAATAAACTGTTTTTAGATAGTATATGATTCAATCCTGTTTTGTTTTCTTTTGTGATTTATATGTATACATTGACACACCTCTATGTACGGTGAGTAGATTAAGAACACACACTCACACATAATCTTACCATAACAATAACTGGAATTTATGAATGACTATGTACTTTTCAGCTGGCCTGATGATGGTTTAAATAAACCGAAATCGATCGCCAAAGAGTAAATATATATATACTTAGTGTGTTTTCATTACTACCTATATACAATTGAAACATAAAAAATATGATAATTCATTTTCCACTGATAGGTCAGTTATCAGCATTTCCTAGAATACGAGTGAGATGTCTCTCAACCTTCCTTTCCCTTACAGATTTCATTGGTTGTCGTCATCACACTCACAGAGTTGATACAAATACCGTATAAATGTAGCTCTAGGAACAAAATTCTACCTTTTTACGCGCTGGTTCTGGGGAACAGCGCGTTATCATTTTGTCACGATGTCTGTTATTTTCGAATTTAGAGCCGAAATTGGTCTCAAACGACTAGGTTGGACTCACTGATGGAGAATCCGTGGTCAAAATTGATTCTGTCCGTCTGCCTGACCGTGTGCGCTGTAACTGGAATGGAAGGACCTAGAGTCCTGAAATTTTCAGGTTAGGTTAAGATCCTGAATATCTTGATTAAGTCCGTTAATGGGCCAAATCTGCCGAAGGGTTTTTGTGCTTCAGCCATTTGAACTTTTGATTTTTCAATAACTCGAAAAATATTTATCTGATCGAAATAAAACTTGGTTGGAATATGAACAGTGTCAATAAGAAGAATTATCCATGAAAAAATTCTAAAAAAAAATTTTTTTTTTGGAGAATTTTTTTTTTATTTTTCATTTCATTGAAATTTCACTGAAATTTCCAAGTCATCATTTCGCAATGTGAACAAGCGCGTAAAAGCTGCTGACTTCACGTCAGTGCTTCTCTAGATTTTTTGTATTTTTTCTGATTCGCCGAGATATTAAGGATGTTAGTTTCAAATTGTTAAGTGTTAACACGGAATCAAAGAGTGGCTTTAACCCCTTCAAGAATTCGTCCTTCGTAATTAGCTCATAACCAACTCTACACAATCGAGTCTGGAAGTTATTTTTCTGGAACTTATTGTTGCCAATCGTAAACATAATAACTTGCGACAAAATCACCAAGTACCTATGGAAAGTTCAATTATGTTACTCATCACTTTTATTGGTCATAAACTTCCAGTAGAGACGCCACACGGAATTTCTAATCCTTGTTAGTTCTACAAACAACTACATTGTGGTATTGTTTTGATTGATCGGTCAAACAAAGGAAGCTCCCTTCACGATGATTCATGATCATCTGGTGACCATTGTTAATTGCTGAATAATCTTCTATTTTTGTGATATATGTCATTCATTGTCGACAATTTTCACGTACGACCTCGAAATGTCTAAATATGTGCCGAACTTCATTCCTTTCCCGTGAAAAAAACACACCCAGAATATTGATCGAACCTACTCGCCTGGTGCCATGCAGTTCCTCCATCTGACATTGACATTGATTTCGGCAATTAACATCATTCGCTTTAATTATCGTTTGTTTATCGGTGGTTCCGGATCCGAAGGAGTATGTTTCTATTGTGTACGAACACGTCGTGACATTGGTGAATTTGGGATTTGCATTTGTTAAATTTGGTATTTTTCACGTATTTTCATCGGTATTTTTGTTGGAATAAGGCATTTTATCGTTTTGCAAAATATCTCTTATTTTCGGATTTTGAGCTGATGAAAATCTTGAAAGACTAGGTTGGACTCACTGATAACGAATTCTAGGTCAAATTCATCACTGTCCAGCCGTCCGCATGTACTATAAATTTCTAAGGAAATAGCTAGAGTTTTGAAACATTCAGGTTTTGTTTGAAGTTAGAAATTTTGAAGTAAGTTCCTTGATATATCAAGAAAAACTTAGGTGATGATATTTGAACTGTGAAGTTAGTTGCCGAATGCCGATGCACAACTTTAGGCAAAATTTTGTGAACATCATACAGGAAGAAAATTTCGAAATTATCTTCGGAGATATCGAAAAAAAAATATGGCAAATTCCTCAGATGTTCCTAGGTATCGTTATTATTTCCAATATTCCTCGGAAAATACTGATTCGATTGAAAAATTTACTAACTGGCTGGCAAATGCTGACTCGCAATTTCAGTTCTGCTAATATCCTGTGGGTCCTTCACGTGATCTCATCTGAACGCAACCGCTTTCCCATGCTTAGAATAATATTATTGATAAATCTATTGAAGCAGATCATCCCAAATTGCGATTAGAGCAGCTGCCAATTGCGCCAGATTTTCCAGTACGTGCAGGAACTCTGTTCCTCAGCTTTTTACTTAACATGTCCCAAACATGCTCAACTGAATTGAGGTCTGGAGAATGTGCTGGCTAATCCATTGTATTTATGTCAACGTCATTCAGAAAGTCGCTTGCACAATGGGCCACGTGAGGGCGAGCATTGCATGAGCAAGAAGTCGCCTCCGATGAAAGGAGCGCATAGGACGACATGCCCTTGCAGAATTTTTTCAATATATCCACGCGCATGCACATTCAACGCAAACAAATTCCACCGCTGATCATTAAAAAAAACATTCGAAGATGGGTTTAATAAAGTGCTGTAATTTCTCTCAAAATTAAGATATCGAACGAATGAAATGTGCTCAAATCGGTTTAAGGGTTCAAGAGAAAATTAAATACAAATTTCATCGAGATTGAATTCGTTTCTCTTATTCAACCTATGTGAATACATATCAAGTGCGGTGTTTTCTCTCAAAATTAATATATCACAAAGAATGGTAAATTGAAATATTCCAAAAAGCATCTGGTGTTAATAAAATTACTCGCTTGTCAACGATTCACTCCACAGGTTGTTCTAAACAAGCGCTTGCTTTTCACACTTTTTGTCAACCCCTGTATATTATAGAAAAAGGAAGGTACTAAGGACCTCATCTGAACAGTTAAGTTCCCAAGGAATCAAGCTAAAATGGGCAAAAAAATTTCCTAAAATGGACCGACGAGAGTTTTTGTTCATTCATTTCCCCCTTACAGTATAGTTTTCAAGAGGAATTGACATCCCTTTATGCCTTCATATCTCAGAAAAATAAAAAATCAATATTTGTATAGTAGGTTTTAGGGGTTTGGCGAATTCGTGAATTGTCATAATCCGCCCAATTATTCCACAGATATACCCACGCAATATGTTATTCACTCAATATTTACAAAAATGGATCGATTTTATTACAGTATACGATTGCTAAATGACATCTTGAAGGCTCATGAAGAATTTCGTGAGGATAGTATGATTGGATGATCGTCTAATATTTGGCGGTGTCAATACGTCAAAAGATGATCACTTGGGTAACGAGTTTGAACATGCGAAAGCTCAAGACTTCACGTCAGTTATTTTCTTCAATTTTTTATAGAATCAATGAAGTCCTGAATTTCTCATGATCTCATTTGAAACTGGCCCGGAACTCAAGCATGATCGAATCAAAGAATAGTTTGACCTATAACGATATAAGGTAAAAGCAGCCAAGCCTAGTTCTAACTCTGTTAAACACGTATTAGTGAGCAAATCATTATTTATTGATCTGCCTTGCCGAGATCTGGTCGTGAAAATTCTGCTCTACCAAATATTAATTATAGAGAATTATGAAGTGAAAGGCTTTTGAAAAATGGAGGGAACATATCCGTGACTTACGTCAGACTTTATATTCGAAACAGGTCATACTTGATCTGAATGTTACTTGATATTGATGTCAAAGTCATGAAAAGTCTGATAAAAAGGTTAGTGGTTAAAATTATCAAACCAATCTCAATCTTCATTCAATCTCGTTTCATTAGTCTAAATGGAAAGGCTTTTGTTCTGAAGCTCGTCTCAGATATAAAACTGCAAAGACACAAATATGCCTGTTTGCTTATCAGTATGAGAGTTTGGGAATGGGTACAATTTTCTAGCAATTTAATTACAGGCAATAAAGAAATACGTAGAGAAATGTGTTTTATACTGACATTATAAGAAATTAACAAAATTTGATATTTTCATGATTCCCAAAAATTGCTGGAAATTGAGGCCATTTCCGAAATGAAATGAGTTTTTCGTCAAATAATTCCGTAACACTCATTGCAAACACCATATTTTGAGTTATGGCACGTTATGATTTTATCCAAACGTCTAAACTTTTCGAAATTCATGTCAAAATACGGTCTTGAGCGACTGTGTTGGAATCACTTCTGGAAAATCCTAGCTCCAATTAAATTATGTCCAGTGGGCAGTCGTCACGATGTTTCGAACGGAACAAACATATCAACTTGAAACTTTTAGGGTAGATTGCTTCTCTGAATGCGACGGTTGAGCTAGATAATGGGCAAAATCCACCTCGAAATTTCGCAGTTATACTGATTCGCGTTTTTGAGATTATTTCCATGATATCTCAAGAATTAGTAATGTGATCCATTCTAAACTTGGTCACTGCTTGAAAAATGCCTTCGCATAACATTTCGTTGTATGGTAAGAAGAATTAAGGGTTAGGACTTCAATAACAACAACTTTTTAAAACAAAGTCGACGTTTCGTCGATATATTTCGACTTTCTCAAGACTCCATATTCTCGGCCTATGAAGTTATTGAAGTCCTAACCCTGTGATATCCACCCCTAATAATTATGTAAGGACGTAAAACACAAACTATTTATTTCTGTTCGTATTCTTCAGATTTCAATGTTTTGTGGGAACGTGTGTCCTGTGAAATCAAACACGCAATAAAGAAAAGGGATTAGCCTGTTTATTTTACTGTCGAGTGTTACAACAAAAGTGAATTCGAAAGGCAATAAAATTCTTTTTGTTGGAAGGCACAGGCTAACAATTCTTGTCGTAAATCTCCTTGAGTGTTGACTGGTAGTTCTTCGCTGACGCCGGGACGGGGTCGGTAATGTCGGGAGCGCTTTCGTCGTCGGGGGTGGTAAAAAGCCAGATGTTGGTCAGGAATGCAGCGTATAGAATATCTTCTTAGCGGTGACGTAAATGCAGATGGAGTGGAGTCGAGTGATTTTTGAGAGCGGAGCGAAATATATTTATACGATTTTTCGGAGATTTGAATTTCGTGTTTCTACTCCGCCGTTTTTTCCGTTTTTCTTGAAGTGGATGAATTCGCTACAGTCTCTTCAAAGCTTGAGGCTGATTTTTACCAACACTTTACCAAATTCCGGCTCGATCAGATATCTGGTTTCTTAAATGTTAAGGAAGTAATATGAGAAAATAAGGAATGGTGCATGGAGAAATAAGAGCTCCTCGAAGTTTTCTGTACACGAAGGTAAGGGTTCGGATGATGCTCCTGAGATGGCGCAGTATTATTTTCACACTATAGACAAGTCATCCAACAGAGAGGTAATAAGTATGTAGAACCCTCTCTAGTGTTTTTGAGGCGAGACAGTCTGATGAGTAACACCGTGAAACTGAAGTAACTGAATTTCTTGGACAACGCTTCTTCAGTGTTGGGGCAGATCAAGGTGGAATATTTGTTGATATATATTGTCGTCTTTGTGTCATGTTATTTTATATTCTGTGAAATCAAGTGTATATTCCCTCGGAAACTAATGATCAACTGATCCGATTAGTTGAAGAATGCTGAAACGAAATTTCTAACTGATCCAGTCATTAGAACATTTTTTTTCCAATATTTTATATTTCAAGAATATCTAGATAGAATTGAGACCGGCTGGTTAATTTCTCAATACGCTGTCATTTTCTGATAAAGATAGAGATAGAATTCGATTCGATCCGAACTGTATTTTTGGAAATTCTGGGGAAATGAATTTTTAATTTGCGGAAATCTGTGGAATCATTGAGTGGATTTTACCTATCCACGAATCCGGCATCTGTAATTGAGGTTCAAACCCATTCTGTAAATATCGAGTTTCGAGGTTGTTTCTTCAGGATTTCAAAGTGTTGACGAAATAAAATAAAATAGATGCAGTATTTTCAATTGCACACACAATTCAAGTTCACTGTGATGCAATCGTTGAAGCCAAATTATCATCTGATATTTCAAATCACGCATGAAAAAAAATCAACGTTCAAGAAATTCTTACGGTAATCATTCCATGAAAGAATATAGCTTCGAGTCCCTGTTCGTAATCACTTTCCCTTCGATACCAGACATATTATATTCTTGCTCTACAATCGGTGGATAAATCGTGCAACTTTCTTTCCGATTAATTGGCATGACATTAGTGTTGTCACTGTAACTTTATATTCATCGAGATTCTTAAAACCAGGAAATACTGATACCTGTAGATTGAATCATATCGCGTATCGATGGTAGGTGAGATCTTGTAAGTTTCGTTAAAGTTCCTATCAACCCTTTCTTTTCCAAATGGAATATAAAATAAACTAAATGTTCGAGATAATTGGAAATATTCATTTTCATGTAGTTTGGATTAACGAGATTCAGAGGCGGATCTAGGGCGTGACGAGGAAGGCATTTGCCACAGGCGCAAACTAACTAGGGGAGCATAATTATGAAATTTCTTGGAAATTGTGACTTTTTCAAGTTGAAGCTTTATGAATATTTCAGAGCGATATTTTTTTCAAATATAAACAGTTATCAAAAAAAAAATGCCTGCAAGAAATTTTAAGAATTTTTTTCATTCAATTACAGTACGATCTCAACAGAATTCTGCAAAAATCTGCGCGTTGGTGTACTCCAACTAACTTCCAATTCGATCGTTCCAATAGTTCCCGAATCATCACGGAAATAACCTAAAAACTTGAAGGTTTCAAAAATACCCAACTCCGACACCTTTCGACCTATTTCGCCCATAAATGATCATTGCATTCGTTGCATTTCAAAATACAACCTACCCTGAAAGTTTCAGGTCGATAGGACTCTTCGTACGAAGGTAATCGTGCATACAGACGGCTGGCCGGCCGAATATCGACCGTTGTGGCCCCGCATCAGGACCGTAACGGGCTGGCCGGAAGTTTACGTGCACCCATCTGATGCAGGGTACTTCGAACCTTAATTACGGCACCGCAACGGCGCCGTAGCTTGAAGAACCGGATGAATACTAACTGACAAAGAACCTGCAACACCCAGAAAGAGCTGTTCAAATTTTCAATTTTTTTTGGTGAAACAAAAAAAGTATCTATAGCAAGGAGTGAATGATTAAAATTTGTACTAGTTTTTTGAAAATTTTTTGAATTTTACAACAAACCAGCTGTTCGAGAAGATCCAAAGTCGATGTTTGGTTGTTGTAGAAATGCCTAGAGCACGTGTACGCGGAATTTATCGCCTGCTAAGTGAATTTATAAGAGGTAGAATTATTGGTCTACGGCAGGCGGGGTTGTCATTTCGAGAAAGCACTAACCGTACTGACAGCAATTCAACTACTGTGGTCAAGCGTGGTTTGATAATGCCCAATACCCAAAGTCGAAGAAGAGTAGGCACTGGACGTCGAAAGGGCACAAATGAATTTCAAGATCGACGTCTTAGACTTATGGCCATTAGTGACCGATTTGCGACAACTCCATCTTTGGCTGATAAGTGATTAGGAGGACAAGGTCATCCTGTAACTGTCTGAACGGTTAACCGCCTATAGGGTTTTTCGGACTGCAGCATTATCGACCCCATCTTGCGTTACCTCTTACGGTTGACCGTCGCCGGCAACAATTACAGTGGTGCAGAGAACGACAACGTTGGAATATGGAATGGCATCAGGTCGTCTTTTCTGATGAATCTCGATTCTCCTTGGGTGCACATGATGGCCGAAGAAGGGTTAGAAGACGTCGGGGAGAAAGACTTGACACCCATTTTGATGTTGGGCGTCATGTGCATCTTTTGCCATGGTTGCCCAGATAACCCGATCTTTCGCCCATAGACCATGTTTGGGATATCATGGGTAGAAGACTTGGAAATTTACCCCAGCCCCCACGCACTTTGGCGGCTCTGAGTTATGAAGAACAGGTAGCTTGGCATAGTATCCGTCAAGAAGAAATAGACCATCTTTTTGCATCAAGGCCAAGACTTTTTGGGGAGTGTATAGATAACCGCGGTGGACAAACACATTATTATCAAATTTAATAAAAAAACGCGGCAAATTTTACACAAGGGTTTATTATTTTCCTAGTTAAGTAACCCAGTACCATTGATATCTTGAATAAAACTTACACAGCGTGCCAAAAAAGTAAAATTACTCGTCAATAATGAGTGTACGAAGAACTATTAAGGAATATCCTCGCACCCGTAGATTTTTGATTTCAAAACCAATTTATCCTATGCTTTTTGGAATTTGATATTTCTCAGTTCACTACTTCATTTCTTCAACTGGAAATATATGGATTGTGATACATCAAATGAAAGGTAATTTGATCACCTATTCAGCGATGTGGCTTGAAGTAGAATTCCTTGTGCCGTTTCTCATTGAAAAATCAGGAAATAATTTAGAATTTTCAGTTAGGAGGGTACTGTAATCAGACCATTATTCTTTTATTAATTGAAAATGACAATAATAATAATAATAATATATTTATTCAATCAAAAGCTTATTGAAATACAATAAGGTTGGTTTCGTAAAAACAGAATAAAGAACTCAAAACAATTCACTTTTACAAAAATAAAAAAATTCACTCTAAGGATATGGTTCACAGTCAACAATTGCATTATACAAAGTAATTTTGCAAACTTTCAGATTGGATGTCCTCCTAAACCCTTGGGGTAGAGCATTAAATAGCCTTAGGCTAATGTACAAGCGCGACTTTTCTATTAAGGTTGAAGAGTGACGTGGGTACAAGTAAGTGTATCTGTGCGCCTAGTGTTGTTACAGTTTGAATATTGTTGGAAGTATCTTCATGAAAACGAGTAACTTCAGTATAATTCTCAAAATGAGTCTTTGCCTCAGAAACACTTACCTTATTACTGAGGGAAATTCTCAAACACATGGATTTGTGATTTAAATTGAATTAATATTTAACTTTCATTTTCGTTCACATAACTGAATTGGTCATCGAATGACCTTTTATGCGATATATCACATGCAATATTTTCCCGAAAAACAACTGTTGATGTTTAAGGGTATAAACCCTCAACTCTAAAACTATATGCATTTTCCCAAACTTCGAAAATAGAAATCGGCGGGTAGGAGGATATTTTTCAATATCTATTATTTTAAGAATAAGAATCTGACAGCAATCACAAATTGTTAATTTTCTAATGAAAAAATTGCTTGACAAATTCTTTTTCAGTCACACCACTCAATATGCAATGGAATGTACTTCCATTTGATATATCACAATCCATAAATTACTTTTTGAAAAAAACAGTATGGGGGTGTGGAGCGTAAAGGGTGGGAGATTTCGAATTCAAAAAAGCATTGGGAGACCTGCTTTCGGAATTACAAATCCCTGGATCCGTGGATTTCCCTTAATAATAATTGTTAAAACAATAATGGTCTGATTGCAGTACTCTCCAATCAGAAATTGTGAAGTTATTCGTGATTTTTTATTGAAAAACGGCACGACAAATTCTTTTTTTAGTCAAATCGCTAAGTAGGTAATCAAATTACCATTCATTTGATGTATCACAACCCATATATTCCAATTTGAAAAAATTAAGTAGGGGGGTGCGGGGGGGTGAGAAATATCAAATTCAAAGAAACGCAGGATAAATTGCCTTCAGAATTCAAAATCAACGGATGCGAGGATTTTCCTTAATAATTCTTCGTTCAAAAATTATTGACGAGTTCGGTAGTTAGTTTCTGAAAAATAATTTTTTTCCCTCCAACACCCAATTTTGAGCCCTAAGGGTACACTGATCCTGCTGAAAAGCTTGGAGGATCAATGCCGAGTGACACACGATTTTTCTACCAAGTTTAGCGGACGGCGGACGGCGGAAGGCGGACGGCGGAAGGCGGACGGTCGGCGGACGGACGGATTTTTTTTTATTCGTTTATTCAAATCTACATACTCCAAAAGGTAAACTGTGAAATTTTCAGGGGAGGTTGAATTTTTTTTTTGTTGGTTGATCACTAAGGTTTATTATTTGATTTTATCAAATAATAAACCAAAATTGTGAATCCTTCGTTTTTTTCCAAAATCATTTACTCCTTGCTATAATATCTATGTTTTACCAAAAAAAAATTTTTAAACAGCTCCTTCTGGGCTTTGAAGTTTCTTTGTCAGTTAGTATATATATACTGGAAATTAGACGGATAAACGCATCAACACAAACTGAGTTTTCGACGGCGATGAGCTGTTAAAAATAATCCATGGCTCTTGAAAGAACTAACTACTCCGTGATAATATCATGACCTTTAATCGATGTCCAATTTTATTCATCAAAATAAACACTTACACTCTTGGCAACAAACTCAAACTCGCCCGCAATATTTAATGACTGTCAGTGCTTTTCTGGAATTTTTCGATTATTTTCCAATACTTTCAAATTGTTGCCCAGAATTAGTCTTTATGGAGGTAAAATTTTCTGAGTTATGAAATTTCCTTCAGTTGAATACTAGGAAAAAACCGACAACCTCTCATACTAAGTGAAATGCATTGACACAATATACCATTCAAATTATATCATTATTCACAACAATTCACGCTATTCGGTCGACAAAACGGAAGAAATTATTCGACCATAAAATTCCACTTCATTGTTTACATTAATTATTCGAATTATGCAATTTATTTTATCTCGGTCGTTATCCTGAATGAGCTGAGGTGTTACAGTGGAACAAGTCCGTTCTTAGTAGGTCATAAATGAAGAGTGAGAGTGATTCTCAATCGCCCTAGGACAAACGAGATCACTAACATGTATGATAGATCATGGCGATCGTAGCAGATTACTATTTAGAAAAGAAATTCTTTCAAGTTCTCCGACTTTGTTACATCCGCTGCTTATGGGCATCGAATATTATTCGAGAGATCTGTGCTTGTCTGGAAAGATATGGAAATTTGGTTGCGAGCGAATTTGGGTTGATTCTTCGGTAAAATTTGAGGTTAATTGGTTCGAACCAGAAACTGATCAGTTTCTGCGGATTTTTCCATTTTTTGCGCGCATGTTCTAGGGGAACAGCGTGTCTGTAATTTTCGAATTTGGAGCCGAAGTGGTCTCAAATGACTAGGTTGGACACACTGATGACGAATCCGGTGTCGAAATCGATTCTGTCCGGCTGGCCGTACGCATGATAACGGGCGTACGGAGAATTATATCGACTTGAAAATTTAAGGGTTGGTTTCATTTCAAAATACGAAGGTTAAGTTCTTTAGGAGGCAAAATCGGTCGAATGGTTTCGGATTTAAAGTCATTTGAAATTTTGAGATTAATTTCCTGATATTTCAGGAACTAATCATATGATTGGATTGGAACTTGACAGTTAGTTAGAGCATAACAGCACACAATTTCTCACGAAATTTCTTTGGGATCACACTGTCAATAAATTTCGAAAATAATTTTTTTTTTCGAAAACTATTTATTGAATCGAAAAAAAACCTCTGCTTGTACTTTGAAAATCATATTTTACAGCAGTGTACCAAGTTTCATTTCGATACAACCATAATTTCTGGAGATATTCGGAAAAAATATATAAAATTTCAGAAAATACTGATTTAATCGGAATGAATCTTGGCAGCTTGTTTGGAAATGCTAACAGTCAATTATGTGCAAAATTTTGTAATGATTCTACCATTAGAACAATTTGAATAAATTCAATTCAAAGAATTTGGCCTTCGTAATTAAGGTCCAAACCTACTCTACAAATATCGAGTTTCTAAGTTGTTTCTTTCGGCAGTTATGGTATTCCCGGTCAGCCGTAAGACCTAATTAACTTCCCAACACTTATTTAAAAAAAAAAATTTGTTTTGTGTTTTTTTTGCAAATTCTTTTGCATTTTTTTTTGGACCCTGAGTTTTGGCGCCACTAAATGGTGGCGCCCGTGTGCATTTCACACTTTGCACATATGGTAGCGGGGGCCCTGAATATTAATAGCATTAAGGATAACATGCATGGAAAATACAAGTATTATATAGTTTATTTAACAGTCGTTTAAAAGCGATAACTTACCGGGAGAAAAAACCACGTGTGTAGGAAGTATTCATTTTTAATTTATTCCAGACGATTTAAATGCACATTTACAGTTTTACAAAAAATGTTGTTTGTATTTCGTGTATAAAACTCGTGTTTCCATGGCACATTCCAGAGAATTTACACTCTCATGTGCCATCAAAAAAACGCTGCAAATTTCACACAAGGGTTTATTATTTTCTCCGTTAACTTACCCAATACCATTGATATCTTGAAGACTCGTCAATAATTATTGTATACGAAGAATTATTGAGAAAAATCCTCGCACCTATCGATTTTTCATTTCAAAAGCAAATTATCCATTGCTTTTTTGAATTTGCTATTTCTCACCCCCATACGCCACCAGTACTTTATTTTTTCAAATGGGAATCTATGAGTTGTGATACATCAAATGAATGGAAATTTGATTGCCCATTTAGCGTTGTGGCTTAAGGTAGAATTGGTTGTGCCGTTTTCATTAAAAAAATAGGAAATGATTTACTGTTTTTGATTGGGGGGTACTGTAATCAGACCATTATTTTTTTATTAATTATTATTGAAGGAAATCCTCGAACCCATGGATTTGTAATTCAAATTAAATTAATAATTAAATTTCATTTTCGTTCCCGAAACTTGTGGCGATTTCTTTATACCTCAGGAAGTACTGGTCGGAAAACATCCGGGTGAAAAATTTTAGGTTGAGTTATGCAATAGTAATCAACATTGACAGTTTCAAGAATAGTGGGTAGTAAGTTTTCGAAAAAGGATTTTTTTCCCGCAACCCCCAATTTTGAGCCCTTAGGTTACACCGATTCTGCTGAAAAACTTGGAGGATCTATCTCGAGCGACACTCGATTTTTCTACCAAGTTTCACGGATTTCGGATCCCCCTGAAAATTTCACCGTTTACGTTTTGGAGTATGTAGATTTGAATAAACGAATAAAAAAAAATCCGTCCGTCCGCCGTCCACCATCCGCTGTCCGCCGTCCGTTGTCCGGGGCTTTTTTCTGGAAGTACTGAACGGAAATACTTGAAACTTGGTAGAAAAATCATGTGTCACTCGGGGTTGATCCTCCAAGCTTTTCAGCAGGATCGGTGTACCCTAAGAGCTCTAAATGGGGGTTGGGGGAAAAAAATATTTCTCAAAAACTTATCACCTAATTTTCATGAAATTTTAAACTTTGATTACTGTTGCATAACTAAACCTAAAAAATTTACCCGGGTGATTTCCGACAAACGGTCCCTGAGTTATAAAGAAAAACGCTGCAAATTTCCAATAATGTCGAAAATGAATTAAAGCATTTGGTTCTAAGTTGTTTAAGTTATCAATGGTATATTGGGTTATTTAACTAAGAAAATAATAAACCTTTGTTTAAAATTTGCAATGTTTTTTTTATTCATTTATACAAATCTATATACTTCAAAATGTAAACTGTGAAATTTTCAGGGGGATTTTTTTTTTGGTCTATCACTAAGGTTTATTATTTGATTTCATCAAATAATAAACCAAAAACACTCAGTCTACGCACTTAATATTAAATAACTATTTCGCAAACTGGTCGATGAAGTTTCGGACTATCACTTGTGATTGCCCTGCTAAATGTTCATTAGCGATGTTGCCGTATGTGGAAAATATATTCCAGAATTCTGTCGAAACAAAAAAATGGGCCCAAACATCCAATTAGCATCAAACAGGATAACTTTCTCGTCTTAAATGGAAATAATGCAATGTAAGTACATGATCTTCGCCATGCCGCACATTTGAACTTAATTGGTATTCTGAAAAAGAGTAGAGAATGACATTATGTATAAACGACCTACGTGTTTCATACCTGAGCACGATCGAATTCCTTTAGAGTAGACGTATATTGTTACCTTAAACTACAATGAAGATGGATGTAGCACAGAAAGATTTGTTTCACATTGGATTGTAGTATTTCACCATTTTTTGTCATTTGACACGACAATCCGAATGTGGAAAACAGGTTAGTAAACCAATTTTTTTGGGTCAATATATTGCTGTATTCAGAATGAACCTGAAAAAGCTATTAAAAATACTGCTTTCGATGTCAAGAGCCTTTTTGATAACATGAAGTGCTAAAGTTGGTTTCTGACTATTATAAGTCATTTCCATCTTGAAATTCTAAGTGTCAAGGTTAAGGTACGTATATGTTGTTTCGCAGGATCAAACTATTTGTCAAGGGCAGTTTTTTGCAAAACAGATTGCCTAATGAACAATACAGGAACAATACAAACGATAAAGAAAGAGAACTGTGACGTTTCAGAGTACAAATCTGAATCTTTCATCAGACAAGTGAGAAAATTTCAAGAATTAATATTAAAAATGAAGAACCGGGTGTTTTTTCGTCGTAACGGTAATGCACAAAGTGTAGAATTGCAATCCAAATGTGAGTTTAATAATATGTTCATTTCTGAGCCAATTTAATTTACATTTGGGTGAGACAGCCAGAGTCCTCGCTTGTTATTTAAAAAAGAGCCTTGTAGTTTTCAAGCTCCTTTCCTACTTTTTTGTGAAACTCAAGTTGGACTAATCAGATTTCGCATAACTGTTTCCGTTTATGGGATACAGGGCGATTTTGGAAATTGATACTTTTCGGACCCCTCCTTTATCTCTGAAGTTATTAGAAATAATGCTCAGCTAAAAACAACGTCTGATACAAAATTCTGCGTAGAATCAAGTGGCATACTCACTTTTTTCCCGGGTTATGGTTTTGAAGATACGATACAAACCTATATTTTTTTCGATGGAACACCCTGTATCTTATAACTTCGTTGAATTTGTTATTTTTCCCCTTCAAAATGATGTATAATACGATATATATATAGGAAGGATGTTCAGAAATGCTTAAAAACACATAAACATCCTTGTTGTTATTATAGCTACTATGTATTGGGAGTTTTATCAAATAGGCATTGGAGAGAAAAAAAATTTGATCTATCTTGTCATCGCTATGAATTATTATCGGGTTTCATCGTGTTTGAATGAAAACGTATCCTACATCATTTTGAAAAAAATGAAATATAATAATAAATTCAACGAAGTTATAAAATATAGGATGTTCCATCGAAAAAAATATAGGTTTGTGTCGTATCTTCAAAACCATACCCCGGAAAAAAAATTAAGTAACCCACTGGATTCCTCGCCGAATTCTGTGTCAGACGTAGTTTTTACCTAAGCATTATTTCTAATAACTCTGGAGATGAAGGAGGGGTCCGAAAAGTATCAATTTCTAAAGTCGCCCTGTATCTCATAAACGGAAACAGTTATGCGAAATCTGCTTAGGCCAACTTGAGTTTCACAAAGAAGTAGGAGAGGAAGGTGAAAACCGCAAGGCTCTATCTTAAATAACAAGCGAAAAACCTGGCTGTTTTACCCAAAATGGGATGCACTGTACAAGTTCCAGAAATATATTCATTTTGTGTGAAGATATATTTAATTTTCATTTCGATATATTCATTTCCTACGAATCTAGTTGGAAGTTGCGAATATCAACTCTAGAAAAGCATTGACCTGAAGTCAGTAGCTTTTGAATGCATGTTCTAATGAGTTGCCAAAGCGGTCATTTTTTCATGTGTTGACTCTGCCAACCACAGTTGCACTTCCAGATAGAAACATTTGGCGCTCTTCTCATCATATTATCGACACAAAATTCTGGATGAACATTCCAACTGTCATTTTTCAATCAAGTACTACATTTCAATTCGATTCAATCTGTAGTTTCGGAAATTTACTCGAACATTTTATTCTCCCAATATTTTGAAATGTACACATTGCAATGAATTGAAATCAAATTCTTTGATGGAACTTTCATCACGAAATTTTGAACAAAACTGTACAACAGTATTCTTCAACAAGTATCTAATTTTCGTTATGATCCAATAAGTATTTTTTGAGGTACTCCGGAAGTGATAACGATACCACGAAATTTGGCATTTCTCACAATATCTCCGAAAATTGACATCAGCTCGAACTAAAATTTGGTACACCGTCGCGAAAGATTCACCCCAAGGTCTGTGCAAAATTTCAGCTGACGATTTTTTTCTAAGAAATTCATAAACTATCGCGTTGGTAGAAGCATTGTATAAAGATCCATATGCAATGGTAAAACTCTTGAGAGCAAACAATACCTCGAATATAATAGGGTGATTTTTCGAGGCCTGGTCAATTTTTTTCAAAAATTTTTTTGAGTGCAAATGGTTGAGAAAAACAGTAAGAATGCGCAATGATGCCATTTTTTTATATTCACGGATTTTCGGGAAAATAAAACTGAAATGGAGTGAAAAATAACATTGGGCATAGTCACAAAAGAATCTCAAAAAAAAATTCAAAAAATAATTACTGGAGCCTGCAGAACGACACCCCGTTTTCCCCTATTAACGTTGAAATTTCTTCGAATTCTGATATTTCTCTCGGCTATTGGCAACGTTGAAGCATTCAGACCGAGGGCAGGTACCTAACCTTGAGATATTACCGAGGTTTAATGAAACTTGAATGTGGCTGTGTTGCCGAAATGGGCGAAGCCGTAATTTACTAGCACGTGGTAGCGTTTGCTATTAAATCTAAAAGACAAAGTTACCTTACATCCTTGCCATCGCTTTTAAGGTTCTTTTTTGATTCATAACAACGACGTATTCTGAAAATAATACTTTATCCAATGCGTAGATCATCACTTCTCATCGTTACTGTGGAATGAAGAATGTTCTTAACAAGCTATTCAGGATGTTGCGAATCAGTAGTAGACGAGTTCCGAAAGTGTATTGCGCTATGTACGTGAATACCTATCAATCTCTTCTACCTATTGTATTCCGAATTGCAACTCATTCCGAATTCCGGTCTGCAATTGTAGGCTTGTACCCAATTACCGGAGACCTCTTGTAAACAGACATAAATATTTTCTTCATGGGAACTAAGGTGGACTCACTTTCTTTGGTTCCGATCGATAAAGGACATAAATAACTTGGTAAAAAAACAATTCAAACGTGATAGAACAAACGAAACAAATTTAAACGGGTGCCTTCAAGAGCTTCGATGGGTCTGATGTCTTCCATTGAAAAACATTTTAAAAATCCATAATAATTCGAAAATCGGACAAACTGCCATGAAGAAGTGTAGATTGACATTATTTACGTGAAACAGGAACCCCAACCTAATTTTCAGCCAATCAAAGACGATCTTAACAAATACTTTTATCTGGATACAATTGTCTGCGGTCTGAGGAGCCTATGTTCCCGGATATTTATAAATAACGCGAACCTCATCATGACGAATTTGTTGTGAAATTTCCCTTTCCTAGTGCTAGTAAATTTGCCGAAATTTTTGGGTTGGCAACTTGGACGGAAGTCGTTCATTGAAACCAAATGTAGGTATTTATTAGGATCATCTCTAATGGGGCCTTTTGTGCGAGGGAGATTATGGTATTTGGGGAATCGGAGATTCACCTTATTGGTCGAGAAATTCACCCTATTGGTCGACGACGGTCACGTGACCGTGGTCGGCCAATAGGGAAGAATCTCCGATTACCCAAATACCCGAATCTCCCTCGCACAAAAGGCCCCTTCATTTGCTGAAAATTAGGTTGGGGTTCCTGATTTCACGTCAATAATGTCAAGTTGATATGGAATATGTTCCGTAAATCAACTTGGTTATTTCGGTTGCTGGATTTCCATTTCATAAATATGAAATGTTTTGCTGGTTCATGAAAATAGTTTATTACGGAATTTCATTCATAAAAAGTCGATCGATTTTCTGTCATCAGAAAGTCAGTTGATTTTCTATGGTAACATATCTATAACATGGATGCATAAAATATATCAGGTGTCGACACTTTCCTACTATTACCCACTAAAATTTTGGGTCCAAAACGCGGTCTTAGAATTGTCAAATCTTGGGCTACTTGGCTCTGTAAACGATGAGGGCGCTCACGTCGCTTTGGTAAGTGCATGCATTTACTTCCGCTGAATAAAAATGAATAGAGCCACAATCTCATGAAACTATTTGCCAAAAAATGAATCAGATATTTGAAATTATGGATTCTCACTAATACATACGAGGAGTTTAACAAATGTGGAACATTTACTCATTAATGATATGAAATATGTGTAAGGGAATAAGGAGCAATATGAGGTTTATTGTGAGAACACTTTCATGGATGGATACAAGAAGTTATTTCGAAGCCAAAACAACGGTGAAAAGGAAACGGGAGATTGATATTACTAATGGATTCAGTTGGATTCTGTATGTACCTATTAATACATATTCAATTCAAAAGTTATCAATTATGTTAAATAGCTACTAATGCAAATATTTGGAGGAAATGTTCATGTTTATTATTATTGATATGCAATGCAGGTATTCAAAAATATCAAATTTCAGACTTGTGTATTCAGAGACGAAAAATATTAGCGCCATTCTGACTGAATGAAATGAATAATCATAATTTAAATTCGTCAAAATGAATTTATTATTGGAAATTCTTGAAAATAATGTATAGTCCAACTCAGAAAGAAGTTCTGATTTGACTAGTTTTAAAACGACAGGTCGGTAACTTCCGTATATATTTCAGATTTTATATGGCAGATTTTCCTATGCCGGCATCTATCGGCGAAAACTGAAGTAGGCCGGCAAAGTCGTGTTTTGACAACGTTTGGACCTCATTTCGGACCCAAAATATGTCAAAGAGTGTCCGCACCTAATGTATTCTATGCATCTATTTTATAACATAAGACAACAAGATTTATCATAGAATAACAGTATTAATTTTATGATTCATAGACCATAGCAGAGACAACAATCAACAATGAAAATTACTAACTATGTTCTATAGATCATTAACAAGATGCATAGAATATATCAGGTGTCGACGCTTTCCTACTATTACCCACTAAAATTTTGAGTCCAAAGTGCGGTCCAAAAAATGTCAAATATTCTCCTACTTGGCTTTGTAAATCATGATGGCGCTGAGGTGGCTTTGTCAAGTCCAAGATGCATAGAATATATCAGGTGTCGACAGCTCCCTTTTATTACCCACCAAAATTTTGGGTCCAAAACGTGGTCCTAGAATTGTCTAATATTGTCCTATTTCTCTCTGTAAACGATGATGGCGCTAAGGGCGCTGTTTCGAGTCCATCCAATTAATTCCGCTGAATAAAAATGAATTCAGCTATAATCTATTGGATCTGATGAAACTATTTCCAAAAATAGGAATATTTGAAATGATGGATTCTTACTAATATATGAGAAGCGTGTAACAAATATGTGGAACAACTACTCGTTAATAATATGAAATATGTATAAGGGAACAAGGAGCAGTGTAGGGTTTATTGTGATGGCAGATTTTCCTATGCCGGCATCTATCGGCGAAAACTGAAGTAGGACAACAAAGCCGTATTTTAACAAAATATGCCAAAGACTGTCCGCACCATGTATTCTATGCATCATAAAGTAAGAAATATAGATTAATCTATGCTGTGGATATGTTGCCGCAGAAAATCGACTGTCGTTCTGGTGACAGATAATCGATCGCTTTTTCATCTTTAAATAGTGAATGAACTTTTAAGTCAATGTTGCAAGTTCACCTACTCTTAATTCTCAAGTTTTTCACTCTAATCGGATTCTTGAAAACCAATGATAAGTGTAGCAAGATGTAGGCGATCTGGAGGTGTCGACAAAGACGTCCCATGGTCTCTCGACCTTGTAGTCTTAACTCGCAAGGGGTTTGTGACTCACGACGTTTTGAATTACGCCAAGAAAAATTTACCAATCTAGCCTTGATCTTGTTGTAATGAATAACATACAGGCTACAAAAGGAGCTCACCGAGTGCTCTTGATTTCAAGAAGATACGAACTTGAGGTATTTTGTCGTGCAGTCTTCGAGCTATTGAAGACTGGTTCACAAGTAAGAAACTTGTTCGTTCTCTTCAGTAACTGTACAGACTTGTAAGGAAGTCTAGGAAAAATTTCTGAAATTTTATACTCGCCTAAGAAAGACAAGTAGTTCAATAACTCTGTAGAGGAAGGCTCCTTAATTTTTTCAAATAACTCATATTTCCCAAGTAATAATATGTCGACCGTCGGGTCTCGTTCTTGATCTCTGATACATCCTATCTGATTTCGAAAGGAAGACTGAGTTTTTTAATTCATCAAATTGGTGTGGTGGAAGAGTGATGGATCCACCAAATCGTTTTTTTATTGTTGTTTGAATGACGTAAATGTCAAATTATCTAGTCCAATATCTACCATTTATGTTCTATATCCACCACACTCCACCACAACCACACCAGTTTGGTGAATTAAAAAACGTGCCCGAAGTATTAGCGGGGGTTATATTGGATGACATGGATCGATGACGGAAAACAAGGTTTTCCAAAAAATCTTATGCCAATAACTTCTCGAATTCAGATGATGAGGTAATTGATATATTTGAACTGCAGTCAAAAGAACAGTGGTAGCTGCACAAAATAGCTGCTCGTAAGCCGAAAATTCGAACAAAATTCAACCGATATTTCCATATTTCAAACCTACGAACTTCTGTTCGAAGAAATATGTTGTTTCCGTCGCATTCTGAGTAATTTTTGAACCATTTCGAAAATTTATCTCATAGCTAAGTTGACTATCTCAATATTAACTTCAACTTTATCGTTAGAAATGGATGAAGCGGCCATTTCGTCAACGAAATATCATTAATCTCAACAGTTCATTGGGATCGACGCACATCATCTAAGTATAAATCATCTCTATACTTTTTTTCAATAAGCATGTGTAATGGTCATAAAACATTGAGATCAAAGTAGTATTGAAAATGCGTTTTTATTAGTTTATCATTTGGAAAAATAATTCACTTAAAATTTGAAATGTTGTCCAAATTTTTCATTCCTAGACAATGCAGGATATGTTAACTTATCTTTATCACATTGGGGTCCTGTGGTAGGAACCTGGACCGCTGATCGTAAAATCAGGGGTTCAAGCCCTTTGCCAGGAAAGATTTTTTCAGTTTAGCTGGGAACCGCATCCAACCATTACCTGTTGGTAAACAATCATCAGGTCTGCGCCTGATATTGCATGAGGAAACAGTAACAGAGCCTACACCGAATTAACACGGTTTCCCAACTAGCACAAGCATCTAGTTTCGGAGAGGTTTCCTAGAGAATCAAATATCATTTTATATCATAGCTGAGCTGAACCTCGAAAAAGTTGCGTTCAAAAAAAATTATCCATTTTTGAGAGGGATTACTGCGAAAGTATACAGGTAAACAGATACCCCTCTTAGAAGCTCACCCAAGTTGAATTATTGATTTGCAGAAAGTTTCGTTATCTTCAAAATTTATAAGCATTCGATATATCGGAGAATTTCGGTGTAAGCCTTGAAATAATACGAATTGCAAAATGGCGAAAGCGTTACCAAATGGGGGGAACCGAATACAATAATTTTTCAGGTTTTTTCTAGGTTTTCACTCGATATATCTGAGAAAAAAACGAATAGTATGAATCCCGTATTCCACAAGGTCTTTTCCGATCGAAAATAATTTTCATTTAATTTTTGATAGTTCTTTTTCACATGTCCCCCAGACGATATTTGAATGGAAACAAAACTGACATTAGATTCCTCAACAATAAACCCAGTGTAAACGAAGAGGGCATGATTTTTCAGTTTTCAGCAAAAAACGAAATTGGGAATATCTGTTACCTTTCAGCTTTCAAATGATTTGTATTTTAAGAGCACGGGGTGTGTTTTCATGAAATCTTAAATATTATCATAAAAGTATTTCGATGGTTATGTCAGTTTCATTTTACATTTGTTATTTGATCACAAATTCGAGACTCAATTTGATGATTTCTACGAAGAGATATACTTCATTGGAAAAAATACTACGCTATCCATGAGATGCGTCTTTGTTACGGTGTAAATGAAGCTTTCGTTTCGAAGTTTCTGGAGAAAATATTAATCTAGTTCGGTGAAATACATCTCTCTCCATTTTTCAACTTCGACATTGTTCATTTTCATTTGGAAAATTGCAAAAACCCCAACTATAATCCTTGCAGAGGACTCTTCGAACTAATTTTCTCACCACCAGGGAACACTCCACATATTCAGAACATAAAATAGTGATTTTTGTATCGAAATTCTCATCCGTGATAACCATAAATGAAAAAGATTGTCAGAAATGTGTCCATATCTTTTTAATTTATAAAATAGTGATTCTGTACCAGCAGCTGTACATTGAATTATTTCGCCATCACCAACAATCGGTTTACTATGACATCTGTGAAAATTCCTCATAATCGAAAAAAGCAGATATTTCCGCTGATTTAGTAATATCCCTCTAGAACTAGTTAGATAAGAATCGGGTACCAACCAGTATTGCAGCGAGGTAAACCATGGTCACTGAATTTCACAGCACTTCACGCGGTGCACTCTTAAACTGTACCGTGATCGTGATCGCCGGTTTCATAAGATAACTGAGTCAACCAAACCGCGGGACCGCCCAGACTTAGGTCCACTAGACTACTTACACTTTACGCACATGCAAATACGTAACACGTCGAAGACTTTGAACGCTGTGGGAGAATAAATTCGCGACTGAGATACGGGGGAACGGACATGCTATAGAGACCTGGGTATCGTGAACTACCTAGGTACTGAACACCTCGAGAAATCTGATTAAAGTACCCGTGATGTTAGGAATGCATTGTTGCTGTTTCTTCTTTGAATGAGACGTATTAGGAACAATTATGAAGCAATGTGGAATCATTTATTGGCCGGGATTATATATGAATGTTTTGTATTCATGATGAATTATTCATTGAATACTTGTATACAAATTGATTTTCTTACAATAATTTTTCTCGAAGATCTTCGATGCATCTGGACGTTGAATTTCATTATTACAATGCTTGCACCCTGAATATATCATTGCATCTTACGGTTTGTATTGAAAATATACCCAAAAAACAACACTATACCTATTAATTAAATACTCGGGAAAATTTCAAATATCTTCCATTTGTAAGAATTCTCAACTGAATCTACTCAAGAAGCTATTCTTCAGATTCAGTTGGGAATTTATATACCGTAGAGCGATGTTACTTTGCGCAGATTCTGAACAATTTTGAAAATTGTACTTTTAATTCTGAAGACTTATGCTATCTTCTCTTTGTAGCTTCAACTCGTATGTATGTGTCGCCGATTTCCGATATTTTTGAACACTAATCGAAAGTTTTGAATATACGACACTCTTATATTTTTTATTGTGCCGAAAGCGTGGCAAAGTAGCCTTCAAATTGGTGTAACTTTGCTTTCGCTTAAAAAATGAGGGTTAAACCAAATCATAACGGATTCCAATGTTACTATACCAAATGAGAATATTAAAAAATATTACAATCAACCAACTGTCTTCTGTTCGTGACATATGAAAGACAAAAACAGAAAAATACTATTAAATAATGGAATGTGAAAACAAACATAAATTCTTATATAATATAAGCTGAACAGCCATTCTCATTACATATAAAGTAACCTGCATTTTCAGAAAGAAATATCGATTCTCCCAATGTATCATTTTGTAGGTTTTTTTGGGGGGTTTCACTTCATATATCTGAAACAGCACTATTAAAAATTAAATCAAAATTATTTTTGATGAAGAACGCCCTTACTGCTGAATTGAACTGTTTTTCAAGTGCAATTTGTAGGAAAAAAGGTTGTCTAATGAACAATACCGGAACAATACAAACGATGAACAAAGCGAACTGTGACGTTTCAGGGTACAAATCTGACTCTTTCATCAGACAAACAGAAAAATTTGATAAATTATTTTCTTTCGATTTTTCTTTGTTTCAAAAAACCACAGCAACACAGATTCATTTGCATTGAAAGTTTTCAAATTCCACTTCTTTTTTAAGTTATTCCAGCCAAAAGGAGGTAGAAACTTTCAAGCAAAGTGAATCTGTGTTGCTCTTGTTTCCTTATCGAACTCAACAATTCTAGGGAAAATCTTTTCCATAGACATGGACTATGTCTTTGTTCAGGTCACGAAATAGCATGAAACAAATGTTTGGTCTATGTGAAATTGATAGATATTCATGTGTATTCTGTGTTCCGCGAAACGTAAACGGAGCTCAATTCACGGCCTTAACTGGCTCAGGGGCGGATCCACCAAAATATGGAAATTTCTCGAATTTTTGTCAAATTTTATAACATTCAACGTTGAATATCTGGGAAACGGTTCATTTCAGGATAATCAGTAGAGAATAGTTAAATATTTTAAAATGATTGAGGATTTTTGTACTGACTTAAGATGAACTTTATCTGCAAATCATGCAAAATTTTTTTATGAATCGGGAGCTTATAATTAAAAAACCGTTTAGAGAAAGATGAAATTAATTACTGTAGAATAAGTGTCATGGTTATAGAAAACACCACACCAAATTCATTTCATTTGGAGAAACCATGTCATAGCTTTAAAAGAAAGACTGAGTTTCCTGTGAATTTCATCAGCCTGTATCTTTCCAACGCAGCCGAATTAAGAAAAGTGGTAAATGAAAAAAGATTTTTTGTGAGAGGAATCTAGGGTTAAAATTAATGTACAACCTGAAGACTGGCCCTGTATATAACGATCTTAGGCAAATGTTAGTAACAGAAGATTGAATAGAAAATGTTGATATAATATTGCATTTTATTTTTTCATATTTTCATCAGGAAGCCTCATACTACAAGAAACGAGAAATATGCAACAATTTCATTTTGGGTAAATTTTTTTATACACGCAGCATATGAAATAGTTAACGTTAATGGTTTTCTGTAGTTGCCTTTGCAGCAAATTGATACAAAGATGATAAGAGCTAAAAATCTTTATTAGAGATTTTTGTATTTCACATTCCCGGATTTCATTTATTGAAGAGAAAAATTGAAGAACCATTCTGCTCATCTAGAACCTATAGCCGTGCAGCAATAAAAACTGAAAGACATAAGATTCACATCAGCACATTTGATTCGAATTTTCCCCAGAAATACCCGTATGCATTCAATGCAATAAGAGAATGACATGAAAATTATATTAACTTGTTTGATTGCGTCGTTACATCATAACAAGTAAGAAAGTGAAGTTAACTGTTGGGAAAGGCCAACATAAGCACAAACACCCATCATAAATACCTACTTTTTTATTTGAATCCACTCAAAACTTCAAAATATCATTCGACATTATTTATGAGGTAATTATTTTGATATCAACATGACATCGTATTCATCTTCAGTTTTAATTTCCATAGATCCCATCATAAAACTATTCATTTTTTTAATGTTGTTCTGTTCGTCCCTTGAATACTGGAATATCATCCAATAAAAGAATATCAACTCCAGTTAGCAGTAATAATCATGAAATGTCAGCAGTCATCCGGATTTTGCGCCAATGTTTCAGGGAACAGCGTGTTACCGTTTGGTCCAAAAGTCTGTAATTCTCTAATTTATTGCCGAAAACGACCTCAAACGACTAGGTTGCGTATCAGAATTCGATGGATAACTTCGTTAATAGGCTAAATCGGCCAAAGCTACGCATTTATATTCATTTAAATTTTTGAGGTTATTTCCTCAATATCTCAGGAACTACATAAGCTATCGGATTAATACTTGGTGGTAAGTTGAAACACACTGACTGGTAACTGGTCGCTGAATTTTGCTGGGATCGGATGGTAAATTGGAAAAAAAAATTTTCGAGATTTTTCGGGAGAAAATTTTTTTTCTATAACTATTCATTGGATTCGGACGAAATTTCAAACGGACGTTCAAATATATATTTCATGAGAGTAAAATTTCAATCTGACTCTATTTTATTTTCGGAAATACTGGGAAAAAATATTTCACCAATCGTTGTTTTTTCCGAGATAAATCAAAAAATACTGATCCAAACAAATTTTCGTGATGATGGTCGAGTTCTTGAATGGGTAAAATTCGCCCAATGATTCCGCAGATATAGGTACCCATTCAAAACCATCTTCAGAGGTCGAAAACTTCACATCCACAGCGTCAAAACTTCATTTTGTGTTGACAAGAATACTGTACATGAAACCGCATGTGTCCATTCTGTTTGTGCATAACCCCTGTATCATGATCCCAATGCAGTTTTCTAGGTGGAAGGGCGTGGTTAATAGCAAGAGTCAAAGGTCTCTGAGGAGCAAGGTTACCCATATTTAGTGTGCTCACAAGTAAACTCTTTATTCATTGTTTTCACGAGTAACGTAGTCCATTGTTCTCCATGAGAACTAACTCTTAACCAATGTCAACAAGACTTGGAGTAACACTTATAAATAAATTAAGGAATTTACTTTCTTCGCTTCGTGATCTTTACCTGGCTGTGATTTATTCATGAGTGATAATTTAATGATTACAATAAATTATAAGTATTCTCAATGACTTTTTGCGCGCATGTTCTGGGAACAGCGTGCTATCGTTATGTCCAAATGTCTGTAATGGATGGCCGTCCGTATGCACGATTACGGGTGTATGGAAAATCATATCGACCTGAAACTTTCTGGGTGGGTTGCATTTCAAAATGTGACGGTTCAGTTCGTTAAGAAAAGAGCCTTTTGAAGTTTTTAGGTAATTCCCGTGATAATTCGGGAACTACTGGAACGATTGAATCGAAACTTGGCAGTTGGTTGTAGTATAACCTGAGAAACTTTCCGCGAAATTTTGTTGGGATCATAGTAATAAATTAAAAAAAAAAATTTTTCCAAAAAAATTTTTTCCAAACAAATTTTTTTTCGGAAACTCTTCAGCATATTTGTAAAAAATGTGGAGTGACTTTGAGCTTCATATTTCACAGCAGTGTACAAAATTTCAGTTCGAAACGATCATAATATCTGAAAATATTCGAGAAAAATATGTCAAATTTTGTAGCTTCTTCCTCGGTATCGTTCTTTTTTGCGCGCATGTTCCGGAGTAACGCGAAAAAACCTAGGAAAGCACTGATGTGAAGTCAGCAGCTTCGGCGCACTTGCTCAAAGGATAACACCAAAGGGGAATATGCCCGCAAAAGCTGCTGAATTCACGTCATTGCTTTTCTAGGTTTTTCATTATTAACTGATTGATACTCGAGAGATCCACCACATGCAGAGTGTTAATTTTGAACGAGGACTGATATTTAGGCATGATGAACGTACATAAGCGAACGAAATGTTCGAATTGAATCAATTTTGAGTGTGAATTTTGAGCTGAAAATATTCTCGAAAGATTTGATTAGATTATTCTATAGGATTTTCGATAAATTTAGGAATTTTGAATTCACAAGATAGTGTTAGAGTGCAAATGCACTGGCCGAGTTCGTTAATGGGCCACGTCCATTCAATGGTTTTGGAGTTATACCCTTCAGAATTGTGGTTGGTTCGATAACTCACAACATACCAATCCGATCCGGTTGAAACTTAGTGAGTACGTAGTTATACTAAGGAGAAAATTTCGTGAGGATTGCTCCACTGCAATTCTTTCATAAAATTGTATATCCCTGCAGAAACCATGTGTTGGATTCTGTTATTGTCGTACGAGTACGACGTCGAAAGTCTAGTTCAAGTTCAGAATACATAAAATCGCATGAAACAGTTTAGTAGATGAACACACTATAATTCCGACGTGTCAATGTCAATTTGTTCACTATCGGGTACAAATCAAAAGTCAGCACGTTAGTTTTACATCAGACCACGATATTCAGGTTCTGTTAATCTGCTCACTAGTTTTCATGAGGAATAACAATATTTCAAATAGATTGACCTACACTCACAGACAATTAACTTTAAGCTACCTTTTGTGCGAGGGAGATTCGGGAATTTGGGTAATTGGAGATTTTTCCCAATTGGCTGACAAAGATCACGTGATCGTCGTCAGCCAATAAGGTGAATCTCTCGACCAATAGGGTGAATCTCCAATTCCCCAAATACCCGACTCTCCCTAGCACAAAAGGCCCCTTAAGGGCTGTATTTATAGTTTCTCCTGGAGGCTTCCTCACTGAAGGCCGCCTTGAATTTCATTACATAGAGAAGCAAATTCAAGGCGGCCTTCAGTAAGAAAGCCTCAAGGAGCTACTCTAAATACGGCCCTTAAGGGGCCTTTTGTGCGAGGGAGATTCGGGTATTTGGTGAATCGGAGATTCACCCTATTGGCCGAGAGATTCACTCTATTGGTCGACGACGGTCACGTGATCGTCGTCGGCCATAATAGGGAAGAATCTCCGGTTACCCAAATACCCGAATCTCCCTCGCACAAAAGGCCCCTTTATGTAGAAATAGAGTGGTCCTTCAAAATTTTACCATATTACAAAATCAAAGACACCAGTGAAAATATGTCCAATTATATTAAACACACATTCAATTTTTATTATGAATGTATCCACTGGTGAAAGTTAAAACAACATGCATATTTGTTATTCCGAAAAAAAAATTCATACAAATATGTTTCATGGCAGGTGCACTTTATCCAAGGAAGATTTATTTTTCCGCCTTATTTGCATTGATCAGAGCTATAAACTCAGGCTTCAAACTTGCTGCTCCAACGTACAATCCATTTATATCTTTCTTCTGAACGAAAGCTTTCGCAGCACTAGGTGATAATGGTCCACCGATCTGAATTCTCACGTCAGCAGAAGTACGTGGATCTATGCTCTTGCCAATCCAATCTCTCATAGCACGTGCCATCTCTTCTGCTTCTTCTGGAGTAAGGGATTTACCAGTTCCCACAGTCCATAAGGGCTCGTAGGCGAATACCAAATTTTTCCACCTGGATTTTGGTATGAATTTCATTAGTGTTTCTAATTGTGTGAGTACCGCTTGAATATGTTCGTTGTTCTCCCTTTCAGCAGCGGTTTCGCCAATGCAAATGATCACTTTCAGGTCCTTATCCAAAGCAAATGCTGCCTTTTCTCCTATCAGTTCATAGTCTTCATGAAAGTATAGTCTCCTTTCGGATGCGCCTAGAACCACCCATTTTATGCCGATATCCAGAAGCATATCTGCTGATATTTCCCCTGTATAAGCTCCATTGCTTTCCTTATAGATATTTTGTGCAGCCACTTGTACAAATTTCGGTTTTCTTTGTTGGAAAAAATCTAGATACGGTGATGGAATGGCTATTATCACATCATTACCTTGAAGGACTTGGCCACATCTCAATACTTTTATCATTTCCTCGGCTAATTTCTTATCCCCATTCATTTTCCAGTTTCCAGTTATGATGAAATTTTTATCAGATGTTGAGCATTGAATTTTGAGTTTCTGAGCACGTGCTCGGCAATCCTCTGCGCATGATTTTGTGGCCATTTCCTCTTGTTTGATGGTGAAGTATGAATATGTTACATATGATGAAACTGCACTAGTGCATAGTATTTTCGCGATAACTGAGAATTTTGGAAATTTCATCGTATCATTATGGGATCAAACTTAGAATTGACATAATTGACAATAGAAGTCAATTGGTATTCGACCTTTCAATGTTCCACCTAACCCATATTTTTTGTCTCGATGTTGCTCGACAGTAGGTTCTATGTTTCAAAAATTTTATATTTCATAGACATATGAGGTTTCCAGAAAATTTGACCAATCACTGCCATTTGAGTAACTCGGATGCGTTTACCGATCAGTTTCTAATCCCCTTGAGAGAACGGGACCACGAAATTACCTTACAAAGTTCTTCACCTTAGGGTTCATAGATCGGTGGGATGCGCAATCAGTGGGATCTAGACCAGACCCCTCAAACGAAAGAGGTTAAATGTTATAAAATCTGATAAAATTCGGGAAATTTACCTATTTTCGAGGATTCACCCTTGAGCTAGTAACTGCCATAAGTTACGTCTATTATTTAAGTAAAACATGGTGTGCTCATCTGCAAACGATGATGTGTGAAACTACATGCAAATTCAAAGCAAAGAATATATATTTCCTTGTATTTTCAATTCGCTGACGGCACTTTTTTTGCAGATGAGCACACCATGTTTTTTACATCATGGTTCCATGTAGTAGTACGCATCTATCGTACTTCAACTTCTTCTATCTACTCTACTTATCGCAATCACTGTGTTTTTCACAGATTTGAAGCAGATGCGCAATTCATATCTTCATATCTATGGTTCACATCCACTGAGCAGTACGTAGTTTCTGAGATAAAAATTTCTTCAAATTCTTTCTTCATTCGTGCGATACGATTCTCATCAGTTGAGGATGAGTTAGCGGGTTGACATTTTACTTCTATCAAGTTTCAAGTCGATCGGATCAGTATTTTTCTGCATATCCGAAATCGATGGCCGTATTTTGTGCATTAACAAACATACCCGAACTATAAGAAGAGATAGACGAAAAGACAGAATTGAAATTCCTCACTTGACCAAACTAAATCGTTTGAGTTCATTTTCGACTGAGATTGTGAACTTACAGACATTCGAGCAAAGTGATAAAGCTCAAGCTTGAATAATAATGCTTGCGTAGATAACGGCAGTAAGGAACATCATACAGGGTGTTTCATTATAAACTGGTCAAACATATATAGCCGTATAGATGACATTGGGAGAGTCATTTTTACCTTATGACATATAACCCGTTTTCGAAGCATAAGCGAGATACAAGGTGTGTAATGTCAACTTTGAGCAATATTCTGATAACTGTGGTGAGTTATGCGTGGCCTTTCAAATAAAGGTTTCTGATCACATCTCTTTTTGGTGGTGAATTCCATTGTGAGGTAGAATTCTTGGAAAAAGATTCCAACATGGTGGAAAACCTACAAAGTTGAAATTTTTTGTTTTCCATTGCCAAATTGGATAGCATTATTTCAATGTACTCAATTTTCTTAAATTTGCTGAAATTGTTGAAAACTTTCGAGGTTAAACTTTTCTTCATTCTGGACCCTGGTGTGAAAACAGAATGAAAAAATATCCATTGGTTTTCGTTTTATAGCCTTCCAAACATTCCGCTCCGGAGTACTCAAACAATTTTTATTCGAGAAACTGGTGGCCCTACGGAGGCAAAAACTGTGCTAATTGGCCCTCAGAATGACCCGGATGGGAATATGAATTTATCAAAACAAAAAATTTCTTTCAAAAAAACTTCGATAGGATTCGAACTCGCTCCACTTAGGGTCGCGTATAAATTGGATTTATTCTGATTATAATGACGTCCGTTGCCAAGCAACGGTCGTTCATCGAATTTGACCCTATTTTCCGAATGCGAAGAGAGTTCGATTCCTACCAAACTTTTTTTGAAAAAAATTTTTCTTTCGATTAATCCATAATTCTATGCGGTTCATTCTGGGGACCCAATAGAACAATTTTAGCCTCCGTAGGGCCACCAGCTTTTCGAATAAAAATTATTTAAGTACTCCGAGCGGAATGTTTTGAAGGCTATAAAATGAAAACTAATGGATATTTTTTTTTATTCTGTTTTCACACCAGTATTCAGAATGAAGAAAAGTTCAACCTCGAAGGATTTCAACAATTCTGGGTGAAAATTGTTTTACGCTGTAGACATGTAATAAAAGTCGAGTTTGAATTTTGGAAAAATTTTTCACGGAAAATCTTAGAAAATTGAGTACATTGAAATAATGCTGTCCAATTTGGCAATCGAAAACAGAAAATTCCAACTTTGTAGGTTTTCCACCATTTTTCTTGAATTCTACACAATTGAATTGACCACCCAAAAATACTAAGATGAGACCAAAAAAAGTTATTTAAAGGGTCACGCATAACTCACTACAGTTATCGGAATATTGCTCAAAGTTGATATTAAACACCCTGTATCTAGATTATGCTTCGAAAACGGGGTATATGTCGTAAGGCAAAAATGACTTTCCCAATATCATCTATACGGCTATATATGTTTGACCAGTTTATGGTGAAACACCCTGTATAAGTCGGTCAAAAACAGTAGAAAAATAGGTTGATGGTAAATGAACTGTAGAGGTTGAACAATTATAACAATTTTTAATCTCAAGGTAAGCCTCAACATCTCATTCTGATTATATGAAACATGTGTTCACTTAATAACTAGCTCATTAAAATGAAGGATTTTTTGAAGAACACTAACAAATATGTGAATGCTGATTGTAATTCATCATTATTTTAGCTCCCATTATTCACTTATAGAAGAAAGTTCCCTATTGTTGTGAATCCAAAACTCAAGGTTGCTCACTTGTAGCACCGTTCCGTCACTTCATCAAGGAAATTTGCAAGACAAAATAAATGGTTAGTACAATGCTCATATGATGTTGGTTGTTAACAGCTAATGCGGAGTTTTCACCTCAGTATTAATATTAAAACTTAAAGTTACGCAAGTTCCTTTATGGGGGAAGCTTTGTTCACTGAGACTGGTAACGGCAGAGTTGTGGCTAGATGTTGAAAAAAATTAACATGATTATATTTAGGATCTTGATTTCTTTTGCTTGCATATTACTATTTATTGTGCCAGACATTAAAAAAGATACTAATGAAAAAATCTGCTGGAAACAAACTACTGAATGCATTCTAACGAATATCTACTTTTCCAGGGAAAAAAGGAGCAAATTGGCAGGTTCTTGAACTAATTAAGGCATACATAAATTGTGGATTTCGAAAGCTACAGTCAGATTGATCTGAAAAATTAAATTTTTCTTCTTCATGTAGCTACCACTTTTGTGACATCCCATGCAACATAGTTTCTGCACGCATGTTCTAGGGGAACAGCGTATTATAGTTTCGTCCAAATATCTGTAATTTTAAAATTTTGAGCCGAAAATGGTCTCAAATGACTAGGTTGTACTCACTGACGACGAATCCGGTGTCAAAATCGATTCTGTCCAGCCGGCCTTACGCATGATTACGGTCCTACGGAGAATTCTATCTACTTGAAAATTTTAGGGTTGGTTGCATTTCAAAATGCGAATGTTGAGTTCCTTAATGGGCAGAATCGGTCGAATGGTTTTTGAAGTCTTGAGGATATCTCCCTGATATTTCGGGAACTACTGAAGCGATTGAATTGAAACTTGGCAGTTAGTTGAAACATGAAAATTCGCTGATGGACAACTTTATGCCAAATTTCCTGATTATCGTGTCATCAGAACAATCTGAAAAAAAATTGCAAATTTTTTTTCTTCAAACATTCAATATTCTGTGACCTTTTGATCATATAATCCTCATTTTTCGATGGATTACTGGATTTTAATTCGATATTATCTGCAATTTTGGAAATCTTGGGACAACTAAATTTTGAATGGGTTCATCTGCGGAATCATTGGGTGAATTTTATCCATTCACGAATTCGGCCTTTTCAATTGAAGTTCAAGCCTATTCTACGAATATCGTGGTTATTGTGTTATTGTGTTCACGATCGGCCGTTAAGCCATTCGGTAAAGTAGGTTCGGGGCTTTATTACGAAGATCGAATTCGTGAATGGGTAAAATCCACCCAATGATTCCGTAGAGATACCCATTCAAGATTTTATTTTCCAATATTCCCAGAAATACAGATTAGATCGAAATAAATCCAGTATTTCATATAAAAATAACAGTTTGTATGATCATGCAGAATTGAATGGGGATTATATGATCAGAAGGTCTCAGAATATTGAATATTTGAAAAAACAAAATTTTAAATTTTAGTTTCAAATTGTTCTAATGATACGATCATCATGAATTTTTGTACAGAGTTGTCCATCAGCATTGTCAAACTAGTAATCAAGTTTTATTATGATTGACTAACCATATTTTGAGTTTTTCCAAAAAAACAAAATTGCACAGAACGGATCAAAAATTTACTCCTTTAATTCACTTAATCTTTCGAAAATCAACGAGTCGCTACTGAATATGCCCTTACTATAATTAAAAGTCATCATAGTAAACCCTTGAAACCTAACACCAAAATGAAAACTCTCAAGGAACTTTTGTGAGGGATTTTGCAACTAGAGATGAATATTTTTTCAACAAAATTTCTGACATGCCTTGACCTCGATTGATAATAATTATGACTCATTTGCCTAGACCTTTCAACGTCGAAGGAGAAATTAAATCCCTATAATGATAGTAATTGATTCAATTTTTTTCTGAGAGATCTTATATTACATTAATTCAATAGTGAGATTTTATACTAATGAAATTGATCCCTAGGTGCTATGGATTGTATTTTTCGGTCATTAATAATGAGTGATGAGAGTTAGTTTGATTTATTGATCACTGTTGGTGGAGAAATTGAAAGTTATTCTTTTATCCTGATATGGCCTACGAGCGAAAGTCTTTGATTTCCTTCTTCGTGATTCATACCATTTCAGTTGAGTTTAAACCCATTCGTTACCCATTGAAACTCATTCCACACTCTGGAAATTGATCAGGCAATTTGAAAAAAGAATCATCATTCAAATATTTATTTTGTATACAATTGCAATAAAGAATATTTATGCAGTGCGCGTCAAAATTATGGAAATTCATTTTCTCAGAAGAAAAATATTTGGCTACAAAATCCTGAAGCAGGTCAATTTTTGTTTCACTTCTACCAAATTTATATGTATTTTTGAAGGATTTTCGTTGCACCCGGGGCCATCCCCATCAAAACTCTAAATTTTTGAATAGGGAAAATGGGTGATGTGGTACTTTTGTGGCAAGGTCTTTGTATCTTCTATACAGGCGTGCAGAAATTTTCAAAAAAAAATTGTTTTTTCTCGAAAATTTCTGCACGCCTGTTAACAAGATACAAAAACCTTGCCAAAAAAGTACCACATGACCCACTTTCCCTATTCAAAAAAAATTTAGAGGGTTGATGAAATCCTTCAAAAATGTATAAAAATTTAGTAAAGTTAAACGAAAATTGATTTTGTTGCTCAATATTTTTCTTCTGAGAAAATGAATTTGTTCCATAATTTTGACGGGCACTGTATATGGAGGTATATACTTTTTGAGAATGAGCAGTACATCTTTTTGTATATCAAACAATAGTTATCACAGTATTTGCAGAGGAAATGTAAACAGGATACCATACATTTAAACTTATGATACAAGAGCATAGATAAAAATCTCAGGAAAAACTCTGTCTCCTCGTATAAGTGTTAGTAAAATAGATGTACATGTAATAGATGTGGGACCATAAGATCTACACCTTTACAGTGGTTACCAGTTCTCTCAAATATTGTACCGCCCCATATTCGTAGACAGGTTGCAGTGATAAAGTCTTGGGATAAATATCATTCCTTTCCGAATGTATTCCCAATCATGTCTTATATTCCGGATTCTAAAATTGCTATATTGAAATCTCGTGAACCTTTATGGATTAACGATTTTCTTTACACCAATAAAAGTGACAAAGAAGTTTGGCGTTCGGAATGGAATTCGTGTAATGTTTTCAACAAAGGTTTGATCAGCGATCCTTCAGGAAAAATTTCATGGTTTCAATCTTCCTAGGAAAATTTGGAGCATCTTGAATCGACTAAGAACCCGTCATGGTCGCTGTAATAGTTTCCTCTTCAAAGGGAATTCGGTCGAAAGTCCAAGGTGCGAGTGCGGAGAAGAAGAGGAAACAATAGAACATTTAGTTAATAGTTGTCCAATATATAAATTCGACGATGGTCTCGAGGCAATTAATTCAGTGTCTGATTCTTTTTTGAGATGGATCGTGAACTTCAAATTAATTTAATTAGTACTAAATTATTTACTAGTTCATATTAGTTTTTTCGTCTCCTTTTTTGTTTTCAGGTGTGATTCCAAGATTTCAACCCGTATCCTATAGGAAAAAATTTTATCGATGAAAAAGAAGCCCTTCAATAAAAAACAACAATTTCATTACACTTAAACGGGGTGACAGAGTTTCTTCCTGAGGTTTTTTTCTGTGCTCTTGTATCATACGTAAAAATGTATGGTACGTTTACATTTCCTCTGCTAATACTGTTATGACACGAATTGTTTGATATAAAAAATGTACTGCTCATCTCAAAAGAATATATATATAGTGGAGTAAAATAAGAGTTTGTCATTGAAGGGCTTCTTCTTCATAAACGAAACAAAATTTCTTCTTTCATTTCGACGCAGATTGATATCTCGACTTCACACTAGAAAAAAAAAGAAGACGATAAAAGCAGTATGAATACGTCAGCTCATCCTTGAACCACAATCCAATTTCACAACACTTTTTATCTGTGCTCTTGTATCACACGGAAAAATGTATGGTACCCCCTTTACATTTCCTCTTCTAACACTGTTTATACCAAAATATGTAATGTCTTCAATAACGGCTGAAAATATAAAATTCCGTCCGTTTGACCTACAGAGAATATAATTCATTTATTTCAAGAGCTCATTATTTTTCTATGAATCATCCCCAAGGTTCGAACTCTACATACAAATCGACTATTGTTTTCCATTTTTCGGTAGTAAAAACACTTCATTACAAAATCTGCGCTCGTTTTCCTCCACATGTGTAGGTCTTAACTCAAGGAGACCTTATAGGAACTCGGGATACATTTCATTTTAATATGCAAATGATTGTTGTCAGCGATTAAGATATTTCGTAATAATGATTGTTAGTAGGTACGATGAAAAACTACCGTAGGTGTGGCGTCTGCTAGACTCCAGGCCAATTACAAAACAAGGGATATTTTCGATATGAGCTGTATTTGGATCGCTCTGAACTCAAATGAAGATGATATAATGAAGATGATTGGCTAACATTAGATCTTGAAAATAACAGTGATAAATTTTCCTCGAAATCTTCTTGAGTAATTGTATGTGTAGGATCGAAAAGTATTACAACATATCTTTGCTATTGATTTGTAGAAACAATGCTAATTCCAGTTCCAGTTCTGTTTTTTCTTTTCCAATGAAATCTGAAATCTCATATTCCATGTACATGAAAGTCATGGGGAAATGAACTATATCTAGAAGACATAATTTTCATATTCACTCAGTTAATAATCAATATTGAGGTTGAATCATAAAATTCAGTAGAAAATTCGTTTAGCTATAATTTTTGAATGTATTGTTACATATTCATATTTTTCATCTACAAATAAACAGCAATAATACTCTCCAAATTGGACTAAATCAGAACTTGCCATTTCCCAGAAATAAAAATGGCAGTCAATTTAATAGTGTAATCGGGGTTGAACAGAAAATAAAAACCTAGAAAAGCACTGCCGTGAAGGCAGCAGCTTTTGCGCGCGTGTTCATTGGAGATGTCCGCTTTGGCTGCGAATTTGAACATGCGCGCAAAAGCTGCTGCCTTTACGGCAGTGCTTTTCTAGATATTTCTCGATAAAGAACTGGATCTGAATTCGGTTTTATCTGTATTTTTGAAAATATTGGGAAAATAAAAATTTGAATGGGTATTTCTACGGAATCAATGGGCGACTTTTACCCATTCACAGGTACGTCGTTTCTTCTGGAAATTATTGTGTTTAAAAAAATTCATTAAAAATTTCATTTTCCCAACATTTCCAAAAATTCAAATTAGATCGAATTGAAATCCAGTACTTCATCGGGAAATGACAGGTTCATACAGAATTTAATGAGGATAATATGATAAGAGGATCATAGCATATTGAATATTTGAATTTTTTTTCAAATTGTTTTAAATACACGATCATCACGAAATTTTGCACAAGCTTGTCCTTCAGCATCTTCAAAGTAGCTACGGAGGTTCATCATGATTGAATCAGTATTTCCTGAGTTATACCGAAAAACAACAACCCAATATCTCCGAAACTACTAGCCGTATCGAATTGAAATTTGTTACACTAATGTAAAATATGAAGCTCAAGGTATGGGCGAAATTGTTTCTGACTACAGTCAATAGTTTCTGTGAATTTCTTTCGAAAAAATTTTGAATTTTTTTTTTTGAATTGAGTGACCATACGATCTCAACGAAAATTTTCTCAAAGTTGCGCGTCGTTATGCTAATTAACTACCAAGTTTCAATCCAATCGCTCCAGTACTTCCTGAAATATGAGGAAAACAACCTCGAAATTTCAAATGGCTATAACTCCGAAACCATTAGGCCGATTTGGCTCATCAACAAACTCAACTGCGGCATTCCAATGCGTGAACTATTCTACAAATTTCAATTTTGCTGGTTTGCTCCTTTCGATAGTTATCTTGTCCACGGCCTGACAAAATCGATTTTTACACTGTATTCGTCATCAGTGAGTCCAACCTAGTCGTTTGAGATCATTTTCGGCTCAAAATTCGAAAATCACAGACATTTGGACAAAATGATAGCACGCTGTTTCCCTTGAACATGCGCGCAAAAAACGAAAACCAATAAGAACAAATCCGGAAAAACATCATGGAAAATGAAAATATTATACAAAATTTGGAACCTGATTTCTTCCAGTATTTTTTGATGAAAAATAGACGATAATAAGTGAACATCCCTTGAATTATCTTCACTGAATGCTCTGTTGATAGGGTTATTGAAACTATAATGAGTTGGACAGAATCTAGAAATATCTCCATTATACCATTTTGAATTGTTTTCTCTCGAAATCAATAAGCTGTATAATCAACGAATTAAATTATTCATGCAAAACTTTCCTTCTACTAGTATCGAATATTTGGGAAATTACGATTTTCGATTCAGAATTTTCAATACCTAATTTCCATGTAAGGATCTTGTATTCGACATTTGAATATTGGATTTCATTTCGAAAGATACAATCGGTTCTAGAATGAAGAGAATCATTAGGTTTTCCGAATAATTATAATTTTCTTACCGAAAATCTCACTTGGAATTCAGGCATTCAGAAATCTTAATTGAAATCAACAGATGACACACAGCATGATCCCAATCTTCCGGTGAAAATTAAAAAATTCAAGCAGAATTTGTGAGAAATCATCGAGAGATAGAAATGAATGGGTGTCAATTTTTTCAGAAAGTCCAGAAGTATACCATTTTCATTTTTCAATTTTGCATTTTGTCCTCGAGTTTTCTGAGGAAAATATCGAGTATATTTTTGGTCTCCTTGATGGTTGGAGCAGCTTAGGCGTTTCAAAAAAAAAACTTCACGAAAATGATATGTGAAATGAATTTTTGACATCCAAAGAGTGTCGGTGTGCTCTTGGATTTTTTATTCTCTGAGAGTAGCATTCGATTGGTTGAGAATCGCATAATATACCATGTGAGAATGATAGGAAGAGAGAGAAAATTTATGAAAAACTAATTGTATAAATAACCGAAAGCAAAAATACTTAGTTATACATCCCAAATGAAATTCTATGTATATCATACATACATTGATGTGTATGAACATTTTCTCATGATTCACCTAATAGCTTCCATTTGATTTCTCTTCCGTTTTTCAATCATTTGGAACATCCCGAAATTGAATGATCAACTCAAATTGAATTCTTGATTTCATTTTTATTTCATTATAATTACACTGACTTCACTCAATTTTCTCTCGATACATTGCATACAGCACTAATAGCTCATGACTGATGACCTCAGTTATGTATTCAAAGTTATGACATAATGAGAGCAGCATAAATGTGATTAATATTAATTCAAAGAAGGAATTTTTATTCAAGGAAATATATGGTCAACCGGATAGCCTATAATTTGCATGTGAATATTTGCTAAATGATTGACAAAAGCATATCATGGGAAATGAAAAAAGAGCAGACATTCGGTATAAGTTCAGTAAAATGTTGGGGTACAAAATATACGCTGACTCTGTAAACAATCGAAGAAATACAACCCCTGTTCTCCCAGGGCCGTAGCGGTTATACGGCAAGGTAGGGCAATGCCCTACCTTAAAACCCCATTGCTCTACCTTGAGAAGCAAAAGCTAAATATCTAAAAAATTTATTAGATCAATGGAAAGTTTCATTGCCCCACCTTTAAGCTCTAAGTCAACTGTAGCTACGGCCCTGTTCTCCTTGCATGTTTGAGTAAAAACATATTCGTTTTGCTTGGCCACTTATTAGAAAAATGATAGTAACAAGTCTGAGATGATGTATGGATTAAAGTAAAATGATGCATAATACATCTGATGGCCCTTTCCTCAATAATTCACTTCCAGTTCAACCGAAAATACCTCCGATCTTTTTTTTTTGAACAAGACACTGTATATTTTTGAAAGATCTCATTATCTGCAATCTTTGAGGAAAAATCGGTGAAAACGAAAAACTGGAGCACATCTCGAGGTAACAATCAGATTGATTCCGACAGCAGAACATTAGTTACACAAGAAGTTCTAGAAAAGCATGAAATTCATGTAATTTTCATGAACCTTCCGGCTATTATTTTTCATTCAGGTAGATTTCAATTCGATCCAATCTGTATTTTGGAAATATTGAGGAAATTAATCTTTGGGACTTATCATAGGCCGTATTTCACCCGCTTCAAATTCTATTTTTCTGATATTTCCGAAAATATAGATTGGATCGAATTGGAATCCAGCACTTGATTGAAAAATGGCAACTTGGAAGTTCATGCAGAATTTCGTGAGGAATACATGTTTAGAACGTAATGGAGTATGAAATATTTGAGAAGTACTTTTAGCGTTGTTCTAATGGGACGATCATGACAAAATTTCGAAAATTGTGTGTACCGACATCTTTCAAATTGTTACTTAGTTTCATCATGATTGGAATTCATTGAGTAATTCTGGAAAAAACAACGATAGCGATGAAAGAACCACTAATTTTGACATATTTTTTCCTAATATCTCCGGGAATGAAATCAGAAATACTTTTCACTACATTGTTCTAAATTGCAGGGTTAAGGGTCGGTGCAATATTTCGTTGAAATCTGATAAATTTTTTGGAAAAAATCTCAAAAATATTGTTTTCGAACATACCTACCATACTATCTGTACAAAATTTTATTGCTAAAGTGCGTTGGTATATGCTCTATGCTCCAACTAATTCCCAAGTTTTAATATTATCGCTCTAGTAGTTCCTGAGATATTGAGGGAATATCCTCAAAATGCAGAAACCTCTAGGAGGATTCGATTCATTAACGAACCCAATCTGTTCTCTAGACATAATATCAGATGAATAGTTGGTATCGTTTAAGAACTATTCACACTTGGTTACATATTTTATTCTATCCTGTATATTATTCTCTCTGATAAATTGAAATTGCTATTGAGAAAAAAAAAGTTTTTTATTTCATTACCCTGAATTGTTTGGTCCTGGGATAACGAAACAACCTAGAAAAAAATTCTGAATTGGGTTGAAGCCAACATGAATAGGAGTAAATCCGGGTTCGTACCATATTTCAATAATATATCATTGAACCCATTAACTTGTGTGCTGACTATAAAAGCAAAATGGTGGGTAGATAACTTGAACCTCAAGAAAACAATTATGTCTATTTTACCGCTACTATGTCGCCTACTTTAGCAACATCTCCAAGAATACCTGACTATGGTCAGTCACCGCAAACCTTAATTTTTTTTAAGAACAACCTTAGGTACAAAAAACCTAATAGGTGGAATATGTCGATGGATTTGATTTTACTCTCCTGATCTTGAGAGCCCACTTTAATCGAAAAAAAAACAAGGAAATATGTAGGTACTTGGATGAATTAATGAACAATTGTTCCACTGGTTTCAGGTGGGTTTTAATTTATGAGTTCAGGAATTAAATATACATAAATTTCATTAATGGCTGTTGTTTCTGAAAAAATTACAACGAGGATATCTTCTCAGGGAGAACTCTAACAGGGTTTATCATAATTCCCTTGTGAAAATCGAAATTTTAATGATATTTCACGAAAGTGAGATAAGAAACATCTTTTTGATTAGAAAAATGCGACGTGTACGATATAGGAATCCATTTTCTCCTGTTGTTTGATGATATAACTGTGATTCATTCCAGTTAAGACCTAGTTTCATTCATTTGACGCTGTTAAAGAGCCAAATATTTTTTTTTTACATTATTCGAACACCAGTTTTCGACTCAACCACTGATTTGGTCAATTTAAGGTCTCATCTGAGTATTCCTATATAATTCTGAAAGTTTGATATACCTACGAGAATTTGTGCAATCAATAAAGGATCAGAAACTCAGTCAGGAATATTCTGACATGGTGAGGAATTATTGCTTTGATATTAATTTATTTGTAAAATATAAGGATTTCAGAAAATAATTGTGCAAAACGAAAATTCCGAGCAAAACATTCCGAATAAATTTTAAATTATGTACCTTCGGAAGTTTCAGTAAATACTTACCGATTTGCACTGTTCCCCAGAACAAGGGCATGTGAATATGAGGTTCCTTCAATAGATCCTGAGAAAATCTTTTCGACAAGGTACAGTTTGACCTAGGTACATTCTCCTCTCATGAATAAAGATAATTTAAGTACCATCCTATACATAATATGGCACCACTTACAAAAGGAATGTATAGATTTTTACACTGTGAACATGTTACCTTCAGATTAGGTAAATTTAATTCCAGTATTTTCAGAATGAACTGTGTAGTTGCCGGAATATTCGGACTATAAGTTCAACCATAGCACTGTATACAATGATCATAGTATACCTAATGGATGAAGATGAACCTATAACCATATACTTCATGCGTTGGCAATTTGGATACATAGGCAACCAAAAAATCGTTCGAACGTTTTACACATTGCTGCCTCTTCTCCGTTAGCGGACATTATGAATATCATAAAAATCGAAGATGTGAGGAAATGAATCACACTATTTTTGAAGGGTTTTCACTCCGTTGTCTATACAAATAAGGCATAATACATAGAACACAATATTGTTCTGAAAAATACTATAGCTGGATATCGTTGAAAAATGAAAGCCATTCTTTGAAAGATCTTTCGTAATGACGTCATCAGTTCGATATTCGCTAAAATGGATTCTTTCAAAACCAGAAACGTCAACTCCGATGACAGATTTTAGTCATTTTAGGGCAATGAACTCTATATTATATACTTGGAAGGGACCCGTTTTGAGCGACAAGTGAAGCCAATTCGTTGCTTATGCAACCCGCGAAATGGACGGGTATCTATCTCTTTCTTCCTCATTGCAGTAAAGGGAACTCTGTCGCATTTATTCTGAATATTTTTAATTTTTCGTTTCAAATTAGGAGAACCTGAATTTTTTCTGACTAATTCGTGAATAAGGCAAGATTGAAGAAGATCGCACATGTTCAAGTGAAATTTCAACTTAGTGAGCGGTTTTTCTTGGGAACAGCGCTTTATTATCCTCCGTAAATTTGCGTTTTTTTGCAGAAAATGGTTCCAAGCGACCAGGTTGGACTCACTGATGAAGAGTTCAATGTCAAATTGAATTCTATTCAGCCTCCCGTTGCCACGATAACTTACTACCGAGAAAAGCTATAGCGACTTAAAAAATTCAAAATAAGTTCGTTAATGGGCAAAATTTACCTAACAATTTCGAAGTTATATCCATTTCAAATATATTATTTTATTTCCTCTATATCTCAAGAAGTACTGATGCGATCAGATTGAAACTTGCTAAATGATTGCATGAAGAATCGTTAAAAAAATATTTCTTTCGGAAACTATCAATGAGATTTCAATGAAACTTGGCGCAGACCTTGAAGTCGAATCTGAACAGCAATGTTCGAAATTTCAGCTCGATTCGACACATATTTCCAAAAATATCGGTAAAAAGTATGTCATATTTCGCATTGGCAATGAATTTTAACCAGCGCATTAAATTTTCCTGACTTCAAGTCAGTGCTTTTCGAGAAGTATTTTCCTATGTTCCTATTATTTAAATTTATTGTTATAATGATGAAACTATCGTCAATCGTCAATGCACAGCTCACACCAACATAATTCTTCACGTTTTGAACCACACGCGGTGAAGGCAGAGAAAGTAATGGCATATCAGAGAAAAATAGATATTCATTTTAAAAAATATTGCACTTTCTAAACGATGTAATACCCAAACTACCTGAATTTCCAAGTAAAACCAAATTCAACCGTTCAACACCATTTACTTCAATGGGTGTGACAGGAAGAGGTTACCGTAATTAGCACTATCTTTGTTTCGTTGCCCCTTGTTACGCTTTAGGCTGGTCGTCCACTGCAAGCGATTTCGAGAGGCGCGATAGGAGCGTACACGAACGAATTTGCGCGACAGATCCAAATGAATGGAATTCTAGGTACCCTCGTCGACTGGCAGCGACTTCATACGGGCGACTTCGAGAGAATTCGAGCGGCGCAATCGTATCCAGATCACTTTGGATCTGCCGCTTCTATACGCTCGAAAAGAGGAGCTAGCCGTCGGATAGTGGAATGTATAGTTTGTGAACGGAATATTTGTTGAAGCTCGTTGTTTATTGTTGGTGAATTTTGGATGGATCAGATTGAAAGGTTAATGAATGTTGTCTTTTTTCTTACATTAAACTCACATCCAGAAGTTCTGTACGTGTATAGTAGCCTACCTGAAGTTGGACTCTTTGGCAATAATCGGCTGTATAGCATTCCAAATATAATTAATCCAGATTGTTTCGCCATTATCTCGGGTTTTATAGCTCTTATTATCTCAATATCTATTATCAATTTGTTTTATAGTCTCCGACCAATTTTATTCCGAACATTTTTCTATATGCTCAATTGTTTTTGGCCCATACGTACTGTAATGATTCAACTACGTTTCAATCAATCTCATATGCAGAACGATCTTTTCGATCACAAAATAAACATAGTTTTTTCTTTATAAAATGCTACGGATTTTTACTAGTGACCTGTTTTCTAAAATACACATGCACTTCTGCAAAATTTTAAGAATTTCTGAATATCTGTGTCACCATCATTTCTTTCGATGTTTGCAATTTTTAAAGTTTTGAAGTCACGTTCTAGATACATTAATAACATATTCACTTCTGAAGCTGACTTTTCACAGATAAAATTCAAATCAGCCATAATTTCGAAGTTCCACATCCTTTGTTTTCGAAGTACCCAGGTCATCAACATTCACACTTCAACTTCCATTCCAGTATTATAAATGAGTATACGATAATAATCATTCATTATCAAGATGGTGAATTGTTTCCGATAATTTCATTTTTTTTAAATTTGAATCTACCTTAGCTCAAAAATTTTCCCCATTCCGTAGCTAACATATGCCTGATCAAGTGAGATTTATCATTGAAATGAATTATTAATCTTAACATTAAAACAAATAAAACACTTGACTTCGTTCACAATTTTCAATTCAAAATATTTTGTTGACATGCATGTTTCGGGTTTTACTCCATTATCAAAACTGAAACGAAAATACATGGGACTACACAAATATACATCAATGAATTATTAATTCTAAATCCATCCCGTATTACAATTTCTTCAATAAACACGGAAATCTGAAGTAAAAATCCTCTGCTACGCAAGAACAAGAACGAACCGAAACCTCGCGAACTATCTGCCAGTGGACGACCCCGAAGCCTGAGACCGCTTCGGTCGTAAAAGCTCCTCGGCGCTCGTAAAACGCGTAGCTCATAAAAGCCCCAAATCGCTTCCAGTGGACGGCCAGGCTTAAGCTTAGTTGAAGAAGGGTCGGGTCCTTTCCAGGTAGTAATATAGAGTTCTATGTTTTAGGGTTAATATTTGTGACACTTCCATAGAAGAATTCCACAGACTACATACTGTATGTAGTCTGTGAAGAATTCCCTACCGAAATATGTAGGTATATGAATATCGTCTTTTGAGAAGAGCTTTCTTATACAATCTCCATACTATCGAATGTATGTTGTGTTATCTACTTAGTAATAAGAGATCCATCTTAACACTGTGCTATGATAGACAATTCATCTGTGAGGGGATGGATCATTCCGATATACAAAGAATGAGGAAACGTTTTAAAATACCTACCCAAAAATATGAGTATCAAAATGGCCTGATAACCTAGAAATGACCACAGTTAGCTAGTGTGAACCATATAGCTCTGAATCTATCGGAGTAAATAAAATGTAATCAACAAATAATGGGATGAATGAAATTTAATTCCTGAGTTTCATGATCAGATATTTTTTTAACGAAAATTGCAATCCATGAAGCCTACATACACTAAGTTAAAATCTAAAAAGGCAGCTTTTGTGCGCATATGTTCAAATTCGTTGCCAAAGCGGTCATATTTTCACGCATTGATCCAGTCAAAAGCACCTTTTCTACCTGATGGAAAGGTTTGGTGACCTTCTGATCAAATATTCGTTCAAATTCTGCGTGAAGCTTCAAGCTGTCATTTTTTAAATTAAGCACTAGATTTCAATTCGATCCAATCTATATTTTCGGAAATATTGGCTTGAAGGTTCATGCATAATTTCGAGGGGATAATATTATTAGGTCACCAAACATTGCCATCAATGTGTCATCATGTGTTTTTGGTGGGGTCAATACGTGAAAAGGTGATCGCATTCTCCTTACGAAATTCTTTATGAACCTTCAGGCTGTCATTTTTTCAATCAAGCACAGGATTTCAATTCGATCAAATCTGTATTTTCTGAAATATTTGGAAAAAAAGAAATTTTATTTTAAGGTATTTCCAAAAATACAGATTTGATCGAATCGAAATCCAGTGCTTGCTTGAAGAAATGACAGCCTGAAGGTTCATACAGAATTTCGTAAGGAGAATGCGATCACCTTTTCACGTATTGACCCCACCAAAAACACCTTTACTACTTGATGGCAACGTTTGGTGTCCTTCTAATAATATTATCCTCTGTAAATTATGCATGAACGTTTAAGCCAATATTTGCAAAATATAGATTGGTTCGAATTGAAATCCAGTACTTGATTGAAAATGACAGCTTGATGGTTTATACAAGATTTCGTGAGTAGAATATGATGAGAATATCGCAGAATATTGAATATTTGAGAAAAAAAAAATGAATTTTTCTCCAATTGTTCTAATGATACGATCATCACGAAACTTCACACATAGTTGTTGAGCATTTTTAAGCCAGTCATACCAAGTTTCATCATTAGGTATTGAATCAGTATGTTTTGAGTTATTCCCGAAAAAACAAAGATACCGAAGAATAAACAAGGAAATGTTCCATATTTATTCGCAATATCTCCGAAAACAATGATTGTATCAAACTGAAATTTGATACTACACAACTATGTGAAATTTGGAGCTCAAGGTATGAGCAAATTTTTTTTTTGAATATTATCAAATATTCTGAAAAAATATTTTGAAAATATTTTTTTTTTGATTAACTGATAGTACGAGAGAGTTGCGCGTCGTTTCGCTTCAAGTAACTTCCACATTTCAATCTAATCACTTCTGTACTTCCTGAAATATCAGGGAAATAACATCAAAATTTCAAATGGTTGTAACTTCGAAATCATTTTGCCTATTAACAAACTTACCCGTTGCATTCTAGAATGCAACTCACCCTGAATGTTTCAAGTCGTTAGGATCTTCAGTTCGCTCGTAATCGTGCATAAGGATGGCCAGACGGATAGAATAGATTTCGACAGTGGATTCGTCATAAGTGAGTCCAACCATTGTATAAATATATATCAACATGTACATTTATATCACATTTCAAAAATCCCACGGTATTATTTTAAAAGAAAAAGTGTGACCAAACAATATTGAGGAACGAAAGTTTCAAATTGAAAATTTATCACCAAAAATTCTCAATTCTGAGTTATCCCTGAATAAAAAACATTCGTTTGATGATGTATGACGTCATACTATCGAATGCTAATTGAATTCTGATTGATGTTAGATATGTCGATTCGAAATATTTATTTTGACACTGGATATGGAGGACTCACCTTATGCAAATGTATATAAGTCATCTCTGCCGATCGTAGGATCAAATAGGAATTTTTTTGAGGATTACCTTTAGGATATTTGTGATCAACTGAGAGTTCATAGATATTTACCAAAGATATCTTGATAAATATTCATATTGAATACCAACCAGTCTACGATGGTCGATGGTTCATATCTACAGGGTGTTTCATTGGTAAATGAACATACGGTAACCTAAGCTAGAGCTACCCTAGGCGAGTCCAAAAAACCTATATATGATAGGTCTAATTAATTCCATAACCGAGATACAGGGTGGTTCATGTTTTCACTGATAATTTCAATTTCTCATAACTTTTGAACCACCCAGTATATTCGGTTGATTTTTGGAACATATGTTCACATGTCGATCGATTCATATTTGAATTACCAAAAAATTCCAGATCTGTATCTGAAAAATATTGGAGTTCTTGCAAGCTGAGATTCAACAGCCTGTATATTGAAATTTTGGGATTTAATTGAGATATTCGAAAAGAGCAGAAAATGCTCAATGAGGTTCAGTAGATTCCATCGTCCCGCATGTTATTTACCTCATAGAATACTTCAGTGAAAGATTCAATTGAATATTTGAATTCCAATAAATTCTTAGCCAATTAGTTCATTGTAATTAAATCGAGAAATTTTTTCTTGAAATGATTGAATTTTTGTCCAAGGTTTAAGGTATTATTTGTCTGTGTTCGTCATATAAAATCTATATCATCATAATGCCTCATAAATTTTCGAATCAAGAATATGCTGATATATTTTTCGTGTATGGTTATTGTGTCGGGAATGGAAGAGCAGCTGTACGGGAATATCAATCGATATTCCCGAATAAATGATTACCATATCATAGAACTTTATCTACAGTTTTCAATTATGATCGCGAAAATGGCCGGTTTCCTACATCGAAAGTGAATAACACACAAGAAAGGCGACACCTTGACATCGAAAAAGACATCCTTGATATGGTAGGGACACATCCAGAAGTTATAGCACTAGAAGAATACAAATATTCAATCATTTCGAGAAAAAAATTCTCAATTTAATTACAATGAACTAATTTGCTAAGAATTTATTGGAATTCAAATATTCAATTGAATCTTTCCCTTAAGTTTTCTATGAGCAAAATAAGGTGCGGGAAGATGGAATCTACTAAACCCCATTGAAAATTTTCTGCTCTTTTCGAATATCTCAATCAAATTCCAAAATTTCAATATACAGGGTGTTGAATCTCAGCCTGCAAGAACTCCAATATTTTCCAGATACGGACCTGGAATTTTTTGGGAATTTGAATATAAATCCATCGACCTGCGAAAGTTACCAATTATCAACCGAATATTTCCCAAGTTGATTACAATGAACTCATTTTCTAAGAATTTATTGGAATTCAAATATTCAATTGAATATTTCCCTTGAGTTTTCTAGGGGCAAAATAACGTGCGAGAAGATGGAATCTACTGAACCCCATTGAAAATTTTCTGCTCTTTTCGAATATCTCAATCAAATTCCAAAATTTCAATATACAGTGTGTTGAATCTCAGCTTGCAAGAACTCCAATATTTTTCAGATACAGACCTGGAATTTTTTGGTAATTCAAATATGAATCGATCGACATGTGAAACTCGAATATATATTCCAAATATCAACCGAATATACTGGGTGGTTCAAAAGTTATGAGAAATTGTATCTCGGTTATGGTATTGATTAGACCTATCATATATAGGTTTTTTGGACTCGCCTAGAGTAGCTCTAGCTCAGGTTACCGTATGTTCATTCACCAATGAACCACCCTGTATATAAAACTATTTATTTTGATGAGAGAAAATGTTGATATGCGCAGAGTGGTCAACTGCGCTTGTATTGACCCCGCTAAGGGCACCTTTACTTCTCGATAAAAATATTGGGCTATCTTCTTTCCATATCTTCCTCACGAAATTCTGCAAGTTATCATTTTCGTGCGTATGTACGAGGGAAACAGAGACCTATCATTTTGTCCAAATATTTGTAATTTTCGAATTATTTCGCGAAAATGGTCTCAAACGTCTAATTCGGACTAATTGATGACGAACCCGGTGTCAAAATCACCTTGGTAAAGCTAGCAGAACCACACAAAAATTTTTTGATAATTTTGTACCCTTGTTCCAGATTTTACAAAACATGGTTTCTGCTAGCTTGACATCAAGCCAGCAGAACACATGGAGTAATAAAAATGCTATTGAAGAATAAAATTTGTTATAATAAAGCACTAATTAAACACTAATTAAGACCCCTATTTCAAAATTTTCACCCTTCTGTAGACTGAGGAGAGCTGGTTTCTGCTAGCTTGACGTCAAGCCAGCAGAATACATCGAGTAATAGATATGCTATTGCAGAAATAAATATGTCATAATAAAGCTCTAATCAAACACTAATTTAGACCCCTCTATTTTCAAATTTCTCGTTTCGGAGATAAACAGGGGTGAATAGAAATTTCATCTGGTAATAAGTAATAAGGTATAATAATAGTAATATATATATATAAGAATATTTACAAATAAATTCATTCCGCCTAATTCGCAACTTACTTCGCACTTGTAGAATACGTTTTCTTCATTAAACACTTATTAGATACCTTATTTTTGCGCGCATGTTCTAGGCTAGGGAAACAGCGTGCTAGCGTTTTGTCCAAATGTCTGTAATTTTCGATGATTGAGCCGAAAATGGTCTCAAACGACTAGATTGGACTCACTGATGACGAATCCGGTGTCAAAATCGATTCTGTCCTGCCGGCCGGCCGGCCGTAGACACGATAACTGTCGAACGAAGTGAGCTAGCAACTTGAAACTTTCAGGGAAGGTCGCGCATTGGATTGCCGCGGTTGAGTTCGTGAAGGGGCCAAATTGGTCGAATAGTTTCGGAGTTATAGCCACTTGAAATTTTGAAATTTATTTTTTTATTTCAGAAACCACTTGAGCGATTGGATTCAAATTTGGCAATTAGGTGGAGAATAACGACGCGCAACTTCAAGCCAAATTTTGTCAGGATCATACTGTCAGTAAATTTTAAAAAAAGCTAGTTTGAAGATGCCGAAAGACAACTTTTTGCAAAATTTCGTGATGATCGTGTCATTAGAACAATTTGGAAAAAAAATTTCTGTGATATTCTCATCATATCATCCCCATTAAATTCTGAAGGAACCTTCGAACTGTAATTTTTCGATGAAGTACTGGATTTCAATTCGATCTGATCTGTATTTTTAGAAATATTGGGAAAATAAAAATTTTGAATGGGTATATCTGCGGAATCATTGGGTGGATTTTACCGATTCACGAATTCGGCCTTCGTAATTAAGGTCCAAACCTTCTCTACAAATATCGAGTTTCTAAGTTGTTTCTTTCGGAAGTTATTGTGTTTATGCAGTCGTCCGTTAGGCCAATCATAAACACAATAACTTCCGGAAGAAACGACTTGAAACTCGATATTTGTAGAGTAGGTTTGGGGCTTAATTACGAAGATCGAATTCGTGAATGGGTACAGTCCGCCCTATGATTCCGTAGATTTCAAGATTTCATTTTGACTGTGTTTTTGGCAATATTGGATAAATATTTTTTGAAGGCTATATCATTTGGCCTTCATAGTTAATAACTATACAAATATCAAGTTTCTAAGTTGTTTCTTTCGAAAATTGTGTTTAAGAACGCCTGAGAGGACCACCGCGTAGTATTGTGAATCCGGCTGTTGAGGTTCATTCAGAATTTCGTGAGGATAATATGGTTAGAAGGTCACCAAACCTCTCCATCAGAAAATGAAGCTGCATTTGGGGGGATAAGTACATGAAAATATGAACGCTTCGGCAATGAATTTGAACATGCAAGCAAAAGCTGCTGACTTCCCGTAGGCACGTTTCCCAAATTTTTTTTCGAAATATATTTTTATTTTTCTGGAATCCATCGAATAGAAAATGATAAGATCAATCTATTGCTGAGTAATATGAACAACTCGTTTACAGACTGGAGAGTACAACAACGTAAAACACTCAGATATTATGCGGGGAATAGTATGCCTTCATAATTGCGTAGGTTGTTATTATTACGAACATTAGAGATTCTACCCATTTGATTTTTATCTGTACTTAAATATCTGACCTTTGTCTGATCATACTCATCCTTCTTTAAGGAAGTGTTTCTTCTTCTTTGGAATTAAAGGCTGATTGTCCATCACAGATTGTTTCACCTTGCAGAATTTCATTCACTTCAACTCTGCTGGACGTAAGATATATTCCTAATAATAATTGATTTCATTGTTTACTTCTGGTCAATGATTATTGACTTCAGCCCTGAAGAATTCGTTGGTCATGCTAGTCAATGTTGCTTCTTTGTTTCTGCTGAAAACATAAGGAAGCATACCATTTCAAAAATATTGCACTGAAAATTTCCAAGAATTCTTCCTCATTCTGCTCACAAATTATCTCAATTTTTTGCTTCGCTTCTTTCACCCATGATATTAGGTACGTGGTATTTTGTTTTCGTGATTGTGTGCCAAAAACGATCTGATTCATCGCCATTTATCTGGTAATCTAACTTTCGAACAGATTGAGTTAGAGACTTAAAATTTTTAGAGTTGACTTCGATTTCAAGTATGCAAAATATTGCATGAACCTTGAAGCCGTCATTTCGCAATTAAGTTCTATACAGGGTGTCCCAAGAGCAACTGTAAGTAAGTAGTCACATACTCTTACCAGATATAGAGTAGGACTTGGTAAATACGGATTTTGAGTTTTTAAATAAATATCTGGCTTTCCACAGAAATCTACAGGGTGATTATTCAAATCCCTGAGAATATATCAACCATCATTACAGCATACTCATCGACGGAAATGATTGAAACTTGAAATGTTGTTGATACTTGTGGAAAAAAGAGAGCAAAGCATTAGTTGATTTGGAAATCCAGGACCGGACTTATTAATTCTCATTTATTGTGTTCAGGGCGAAAATATCAACTTGTTTATCGAATTTAAAATTTTGGTTTTACTTTTCAAAAAGATTATGAATGCAGCTTCAATACGTGGAACCGTTCAAAATTGTCAGACGCATAATTGTTTTTAGAATTTTCGAAATTTAACCAAGTTTTTTCGGAAATACTCGGACATTGAAATTTTGAATATATATCAGTAAATTTAGGGAATCCGCTTAATCAAAGTGCTCTGTTTTCAAGCTCCGAACTTTGTTTCAAAATGTGTACGTGGCATCATATGATATTTCAAGTTTTTCTACAATTCTACAGGCTGATATTTAGTCAGAAGCAATGCTATCCTTTTTCTGATGAATTTTGCGACACTGGTTCGTTTCATTCCATGCAGTTTTCACGTATCCTACTTCTGAACAACTCCACCATGAACACTATAGACTGAAGAGAATTTTGATTTTGCCGAGTACGGTACTGAATTGTTCAATTTTATTCTTCTCGAAATCGCAGACGCGAAACAAATTTTTCATTTTCTTTGAACTATCAGTGACGTTCTTCAAAAAAGTTCCAAAGGGAGGCAGTTGACATCACCCAAAAAAATTATTAACGACCGTATCTCATCGAATACTGTTGCGAAAATGATTGAAAAAAATATCTTCTTTGTTGGAATTGAGACATTATTTCTTCTCAATGAACAGCAATGACATGTAATCCATCAGCACCTAAACAGGTATTAATTACTTCTACCACAAATAATGAATGTCGAATATTAATGATGTCTAGGTATGTTCCTAAATTATCTGCTATGAAAAAATGTGTACCTTTCATTGTTTACTGCCGAGGAGATCAGATTTCCTGCAATTTATGGCCTTCAGGAGCTCACTGAAAGCTGAGCTTTCCTCAACTTCCAACATTCGGAAGTGATTAGTCTTCAATCATTCAATGAATGACCATCGATTTTTCAATAAGAAATCGTGTAATACTATTTCTATTTATACAATCAATGATAATTGATGGTTCATACATATTCTTTGGGTCACCAAGGTGGGGATCGGGTGGAATATCTATGAACATCGTTTCATACAAGAGATAACTGAAGAACTTTAGCCACATAAGTTTGGCAATCCAGGCAATACAGTCATAAATGTGAAGTCGTCTCTTGAAACAATAGATCATCGATTGTGGGTGGGTGATCAGCAATGGAGCACAAGGTGAGTGTTTTTACGTTTGTTGATTGTTCATGCAATGAATCGCAAAAATGACTCCGCTTAATTGTTTGATCAATTCATTTAATATGCGAAAATACTTCATTCTTATCATCCCAAATTCGAAGTTATCGCACGATAATATGAAGAAAGAATTCAGGCCAAACCTAATGTGTAATTCTGGTACTGCTACAGTATAAAGCTTCCATTCTAAGGGTTGGTTTCAAAGAAATATTTTGATGAATATTAAGCATTTCACTCATGGAATAGATAGAATAATTATTGTCAGATCAAGATTTAAAAACCACGAATATTTAAAAAACTTTCTCCTAGTCTCAAAATTCGAACTCAGAAATTCATAACAGACATGCATTCAAATTTTGTTTCAACGAGGAACCTTTTGGAATCAATGGTTCATTTTCCAACCTCTTTCTTGCTGTATTTTCCAATTCTCTTCAGTGCCGAAGAATGCAGCATTTGTTCTTCACCACTAGAAAGTGACAATTCTGCCGAAATGTCTGTAATTCCTCCATTTTCAGCCGAAAATGAGCTCGAATAGTTTGGCTCGACCCCCTGACAAATGTTTATGATATGAATTTGATTCGTACGGTACCTAGTTCATAAAGAATGAGCTTCAAAAAAAACTAAGGAACTTTACAGGGAAAATTTCAAGTATGAATACGAAAAAATTCCCAAAGTTTTCGAATATTTTTTAGAAATTTTGTATCCCTGAGATCCTCACGAAATTTTGCATCAAGTCGTGCTTTGGTATTCTTCAACTTAGTTCATAGTTTGACTATGATCGCGTTCGATCTTCTTGAGATATTTATGAAAATGCTCCAAAAATGAATATCGGATGAAACTGAATTGTGAAGCACTGTTTTCAAATATTGGCAACAAGGTATATCCCAAGTTCCAACTGATCGCGTCAAAAGCTACTGAGATAGTGAGGACATATTCTCAAAATTTCGAATATCAAGGAAATTTGGCATAATTTTTCCTGATATCTCCGGAAATAAACATCAGATCGTACCTAAATTTATTAAAATGTTGTGAAATACTTATTTCCAGATGAGGTTCATTGAAATATGGCCAATTAATTGGGAAACAAAATTTTCTCGTAAAAAATGTGGAAAATTTTCGATAAACAATTTTTGCAAGATTTTTTAATAAGCGCAAGAAACTTTGCGGTAAGTTGCGCGTTGATATTCCTTAAATAATTTCAAAGCTTCGATGTTATCGCATCTGTACTTCTCGAGAAAATGAGGAACTAACCTCAAAATTTCAAACAACAACGAAATTTGAAAGTTAATATCGTATCGACTCGAAAATCGAAACATTATTGTTGATTACTGATTCTAAGGTTTTTTTTTTCGAAAAATAGAGCACATACAGACGGCTGGCTGACCGGCCATCCAGATGGACGGACAGAATTTAATTCGGCCACAGATTCTCCTGCAGGGAGTCCAAATTAATCGTTCAGGAGTATTTTCGGCTCAAAATTCGAAAACGATATAACGCGCTGTTCCCCAGAACAAGGATCCAATCAGCTTGAAGTTCTGAAATCCCTTGGAAATAAGTTTATAAACAGTGCAAAATTCCATTAGCCTAATTTGTTATGAGCTAAGGTTATTTTCATGAACAACCATAATCCTAAGCAGATACAATTCCTGAGTTTGCAAATTTTTATTGCGTGTAATTTATTGGATCATTTTTATTGCCGATTATAACAGTTTCACCAAGAGATCACCAATAACGCCTGAATAAATTTCGGAATTGGTTTATTATGTCTATTTTATGATTATAGTAGATTATGACACAATTTCATCTTCTTTCAATGAAATGTGGTTCATGGTCTTAGTAGGTCCCCAGTTTTTGGTTCAATTATTATTTCTCTTGTTTTTATCATCGGTGTCCTAGATGAAAATTTTACTTAATGTTTACTCCAACTCAATTCTGATGAAAATATTTTCAATTAGTTATTCCTTCTATGTCGAATCCAACTACAGCATGTTACTTAAGGTCGGATATATCTGTGAATTGACATATTCGTTCTGTCACATTGAGAAGCTACCTTCAACATTTTTATTCCAATAAAACATTCCATTCTTATTTTTCAACAAATTATTCCAATAAAACATTCCATTCTTATTTTTCAACAAATTATGATTTATATTTCTGAGGCATTTCTTGAGATGAATAATTAAATAATCCGTGAAGAAGTATTGTCAATATTAACTCAAGAATTTGTCAAAAAGCATGCTAGGAAATTAAAGAAGAGAGCATCTTCAACATCCAAAATGATTCTGTTCGTATAATTATTTTCATTCTCAACAATCCAAAATGAGGTTTATCTATTTGGAAAATGTCAAGTGGCTTAGGTTCTAGTTTCCATAGATTATCGCCACCAAGCCCAGGGTGCACTCATTCCAAAAAACAAGATCTTTCGAAATCCGAAAAAATTGACAATTGACATCATTTCAACTGCATTTTTCACCGTAGCATTCATAGCCAAATTTTCATAATTTTGATAATATTCGCTCCACTTGTTTCAATTCTTCATTTCCCCTTGCATATTATAACCAATATAATCATGGGTAAGCAGAGAAGACAATTCATCAGTATCTATGGAAAGTTGGTGAAAAATTCTTTTTATATTTGTTGATTATAAAAGTTTAACTTCCGGACATCAGTTGTCAAGTTCTAAGGATTCGAATACTTGTGACATTAAAATTCGAGTTCCCGATGATGGATTCAGAGACGAGTACCGGATCTGGTACTCACAAGGCTACTCAATCTCAACAAATAGATGTTCCCCATAACTCTCTAACGCAACGTGATCTTAGAAAGGAATCACACAAACTGTTGTTTGAATTATAATTAGTTATCCTCGTGAATCCTTGAATTTAATATTTATTTATTTTTTTCATACTGAACGAAACTTGCGAACAAGAAACAAGAAATAAATCTGCGTGCAGTGAGAATGCAAAATGATCCGAACTATAAATATTCGATTGAGTGTGGGTGGTTTTCATCATTTTTCGGTTGATTGGTTCCATCAAATTTCATAGCTTTTTAATTGAATATTTCAAAGAATATGATTTGTTATACTTGAAATAGAATTAATTATCATATTGATGGGAATGTTGAAGCATTATTTGTCTGATTTCATTTTCCATACAGGTCTCATTCTTCAGAAAAAAGTACTCGAATAAAACGTGAAGTTCTTTCCGAAAATTCTCTAATCGTCGAACATCTAAACTTGCTATTAGTTACATTTTGGTCGCTACAAATACAATATGAGTGTTCTCAATTTTGCCAAATATATAGATTATTTATCCTCCATTCACTGATGAATATTAAGTCACACGTTTTACGCGCTTGTTCTGGGGAACAGCGCGTTACCGTTTCATCATAATGTCTGTAATTTTCGAATTTTGAGCTAAAATTAGTCTCCAGGGACTAGGTTGGACTCACTTACGAAGAATATGTGTTCAAATTTGATTATGTGCGCTGTAACTCTCGAGAGAAAGAACCTAGAGTCTTGAAATTCTGAGGTTAGGTTAAGATCCTGAATATTTCGGTTAAATTCTTTAATGGGCCAAATCTGCCGAATGGTATTTGTGCAATTTTGATTTGTGAATAATTCGAAAAATATGCATCTGATCGAAATGAAACTTGGTCGCTATATCAACAATATCAATGAGAAATATTATGCATAGAAAAATTTGAAAATTTTTTTTTTTTTTTGAAAATTAACTGCTATTCAATCTCGAATGATTCACATCAAAACCGGTATAAAGAAAAGGTCGTAGTATTTGATATTGAATCTTGAATCTTTTGAAGCTTGAAAAAACGGCATCAGAATTATCATTTATTAGACGTATAACTTTTGAAAGTGAAGAAGTAAGATTGGTTGGCTCTTTTATTACCAAAAGATAATAACAGAATGAAATGAAACGTATGTATGGAATGGCAGAAAAATGGGTTGGAGAGAACTTTTCAGTACCATTTTGACTATTTGACATTTTTTTGAAACACAATTTTTTTTTCGGAAACTATCAATAAGATTTCAATGAAATTGTTTCAAATTTCTGTTTGACTCGATGTTCATCTCAGAAGATATTGGAAACGAATAATGCCAAATTTCGTGGTCATTTGAAATTATGAGCTTTTTTCCAAAATATCCCAAAAATAATCAACGCGATGAGATTGTATTTTGGTAATGTTCATGAGCAAATTTGTGTGGAATTTTTTGATGATCGTTCAATTAGATTGATAAAAAAAATAATATTTTGTTTTCGAGTACATGTATTTAAATGTGATCTTTGGCGATTTACTGATTATATATTCCTCACGAGATTCTACATGTAACTTCAAGTTCTCATTTTTCGTTGAAGGACGATTCGATCTATGTTTTTGAAAATATCGGGAAAATGAAATTTCGAAAGGGTATATCTGCGGAATCATTGGATGGTTTTTACAAATTCGCCAATTCTACCTTCGTAATTAAACTCCAAACTCACTCTACAATTATCAAGTTACTCGCAGTGGTTAGGCTGGCTGTAAACACATTTACTTTAGGAAGAAAATAGGAAGTATATTTGTAGAGTAGCATTTCAGTTTAATTAGGAAGGTCGAATGCTTGAATGGATTTAATTCGCCAATTATTCCTTTGATAGTTATACCCATTCAAAATTCTGGATCAAATCGCAATCTAGTATTTGACCGAAAATTATAGCTTGAAGATTAAAAATGCTGATGACCAACTCTGTGCAATATTTGGTGATGATCGTTTCATAAGAACGATTTCCTAATCATATGTTCCCAACAAAATTCTGTATGAACCTTCAAGCTGTTATTTTTCAATCAAGTACTGGATTTCAATTCGATCTCATCTGATCTTTGGAAATATTGGGAAAATAAAATTTATAGTAGGTTAATATGCAGAATATTTGGGTAGATATTACCCATTCAAGAATTTGGCCTTCGTAATTGAATTCCAACCATATCGAGTTTCTAAGTTGTTTTTCTTGGAAGTTATTGTGTTCACGATCGGTCGTTGGGCGTGATATAAGGAAAAGTCTGGATTATAATGCTGCATTAAAAAAATTGGCAGACATGAAAATAAAGAGTAAAAGTGTACTGGAGTAGTTTTTCGGCATTTCATATCATTTTAGTTTGCAATAATGTTCTTTTTTGAATGTTTTTTGTAGAAAGGAATATGGTTCTGTAATTTTTACCTGATATATACCCCTGCTAAGTTGCTTACATTTCTGCTGATTTCAAATCATTTGTTATATTTGAATTGATGCCAATAAATAAGATCAGTAAACGTTATATTTATGTTGAGAAAAGCTTATTCTAATTAAAATAGTTGTGAAAGAAATTGAAAAAGTGGATGGAGGACCCGGAAAGATCCCATCCACAATGAAACAATCTGATTCAGGATACTATTAACTCCTGAATTTTCTCGTATCTTAGGTCCTTCCTAAACTGTAGATATATGTAGACCTTGAAATCCGTCGCTACTATATCCATCGAGATGCATAAATCCATCAATCTCTCAGGGTTCTCGGCACTTGACGTAGGTTTTACGAATCCACAAATTGAACCGTTACATCGAAGATACTATAGCAATTTTAACTGATTGTAACCATTATCGATGCTTGTGAATTGTGGAGTTCTCATTGTAACCTTCACCTTCTCAGATGAATAACCTTTTGTTTTCAGTTTTTTACTGTAGTGTTACTGGCCATTCTCTTAAGCGATACTACAAACGGAAGAACTAAAGATCCTGATGAAGACCGAGCCTATGAGTTTGGATTCACTATTGAAGGCATGCAACATAGGCATGAAAAAAAAGGTATATCGATTTTCAATAATAGATAAATTGAATGTGGATGAATAATGCAATGAAATAACTACTGTTATTCTATTCATCTAAATGCACAATTTGAAAAGGAATTCATTCGTAATTCAGTGGAAAAAGATTAGACATAGAAAATCTGCTTAACAAAAGCATGTTTAATTTATATTTTGTGCATAAATATTTATGAATGATTGTACTCTCTTTACAGAAATATAGAAAAAACTCCTACACAAGAATAATTAAAAAGGCAATAATGCAGTATGTACAGAACTGTCAAAGATACTTTGAAGAAGGATCTAGATAGTAGATGAGTTCCTTTCTGATAGAGTTTATTTAGGGTATCTAGATACTTTTCCAAAAAAGGAACTCAGATACGTATCTTAAATTTCCTCTTTAAGAAAGATAAGATACTTTTTAAGTTCCTTAACATATAAAGTTGGACTTTCTCAACGTTTTAAATGAAGTAATGTATTTCTTGTTTTCTTGACTTAATCAATTTAGATAAAAGGAGAATTTGTATGATCAAATTTTATTGACGCCAGAATTTGAGATTGTAATTTTAACGTAAGACAGCCTAAAAGCAACCTACTCAAAATACAACAACCTCAAATGAATAAGGAATTCATTCGTAATTCAGTGGAAAAAGATTAGACATAGAAAATCTGCTTAACAAAAGCATGTTCAATTTATATTTTGTGCATAAATATTTATGAATGCTTGTTCTCTCTTTACAGAAATATAGAAAAAACTCCAAAACAAGAATGATTGAAAAGACAATAATGCAGTATGTACAGAACTGTCAAAGATACTTTGAAGAAGGATCAAGATAGTAGATGAGTTCCTTTCTGATAGAGTTTATTTAGGGTATCTAGATACTTTTCAAAAAAAGGAACTCAGATACGTATCTTAAATTTCCTCTTTAAGAAAGATAAGATACTTTTTAAGTTCCTTAACATATAAAGTTGGACTTTCTCAACGTTTTAAATGAAGTAATGTATTTCTTGTTTTCTTGACTTAATCAATTTAGATAAAAGGAGAATTTGTATGATCAAATTTTATTGACGCCAGAATTTGAGATTGTAATTTTAACGTAAGGCAGCCTAAAAGCAACCTACTCAAAATACAACAACCTCAAATGAATAAGGAATTCATTCGTAATTCAGTGGAAAAAGATTAGACATAGAAAATCTGCTTAACAAAAGCATGTTTAATTTATATTTTGTGCATAAATATTTATGAATGCTTGTTCTCTCTTTACAGAAATATAGAAAAAATTCCTACACAAGAATGATTGAAAAGACATTAATGCAGTATGTACAGAACTGTCAAAGATACTTTGAAGAAGGATATAGATAGTAGATGAGTTCCTTTCTGATAGAGTTTATTTAGGGTATCTAGATACTTTTCAAAAAAAGGAACTCAGATACGTATCTTAAATTTACTCTTTAAAAAAGATAAGATACTTTTTAAGTTCCTTTACATATAAAGTTGGACTTTCTCAACGTTTTAAATGAAGTAATGTATTTCTTGTTTTCTTGACTTAATCAATTTAGATAAAAGGAGAATTTGTATGATCAAATTTTATTGACACCAGAATTTGAGATTGTAATTTTAACGTAAGACAGCCTAGAAGCAACCTACTCAAAATACAACAACCTCAAATGAATAACGAATTCATTCGTAATTCAGTGGAAAAAGATTAGACATAGAAAATCTGCTCAACAAAAGCATGTTTAATTTATATTTTGTGCATAAATATTTATGAATGCTTGTTCTCTCTTTACAGAAATATAGAAAAAACTCCTACACAAGAATGATTGAAAAGACAATAATGCAGTATGTACAGAACTGTCAAAAGATACTTTGAAGAAGGATCTAGATAGTAGATGGGTTCCTTTCTGATAGAGTTTATTTAGGGTATCTAGATACTTTTCAAAAAAAAAGGAACTCAGAGACGTATCTTAAATTTACTCTTTAAAAAAGATAAGATACTTTTTAAGTTCCTTTACATATAAAGTTGGACTTTCTCAACGTTTTAAATGAAGTAATGTATTTCTTGTTTTCTTGACTTAATCAATTTAGATAAAAGGAGAATTTGTATGATCAAATTTTATTGACGCCAGAATTTGAGATTGTAATTTTAACGTAAGACCTCCGAGAAGCAACCTACTCAAAATACAACAACCTCAAATGAATAACGAATGATTTATGGAGTAATAGATAGTAGTTTATTTACTCATTCAAAAAAAATGATGTTTTCTAATTCTCACCGTTCGAAGGAAGAGTGGAAAGTTTTTTCCGGAAATCTGACTGGCACAAGTCGGTATAAATGTAGCACAACTTTATGAAACAATTTTTGACACATGAAAAGAAAGTTACTTGGCTAACTTTTTTTCAAAATCTTTTTTTCGAGGAATAGGTAGGAACTTCGCGAACAATCGAACGCACAAATCATTTAACGTGTATTCGAAGTTTTTGCATATATATTTTCACCACGAAAAAGCGGTGGGCTAACTTCAGCTTCACTTTCGTGATTTGTCGGGAAACCCGACAAAATAAAAATACTTACACAAGTCAGCACGAATGTAACGTACATTTTCCACTCTATTTTGAGGAAAAAATTCTTCATTTATGATTTCCCAGAAAATTGGAGGGACTTTTAGAAAAATTCGAACGGCAACTATTTCAGCCGTTGAACCCCAATTTTTCGAACAGAGGATGGTCTATTTTAGACATTGTGAAGAATATCTTGAACAGAAATGAAAATAATTTCAACGGCACAAAGCAGCACAAACCAAGAACAATTAACCACAAAAAAATGTTTTCGGAAACCGTGAAACGCTGGGCCAACTACAGACACATTCTTCTGAAGGAACTTTTTTTCAAGTTACAAGATAGAGTTTCTTTTGAGAGGTACTGAGCTACTAGTTACTTTTCGCCAAAAAAAAAGTAACTAAGATACAGTAACTTAGATACTTTCAAGTATCTACTTTTTTCTTACAGCTCTGAGTGTGTAGAACAATTATTTTCAGACAATTTTGACCTATTCATTCATAACTTTTCAGATTTAAATTCTGGATTTTTTCTTCATTGAGGGTAGAATAACTTCGACAAATTGCATTCATTCGATTCCAATCACCTATGGAACATTTCTCTATCCGCATTGTACTTGGAGTTTGCCTTTTCCAGATTTTGTATTGAATTTTTTTTATGGATTATCATTTTAATTTTAATCTGGAACTAGCTGACTATGATTGGTGGTTGAACATCGTACGATATTTTCTTTGCGTTTCATGAAACGACGGGATTTATGGTTTTCCTTCAATATGCGTTATAATGCGCTGTCCATTTTTCAGATGTGAATGGTATAATCCAAGGAGAGTTTGGATTCATTACTGCTGATGGAGTTTATCATGTAACTGTGTACGCAACTGATGAGAATGGCAATTTTAGAATACTGAGTATGAAGAATATCAAAGTTAGTCCACGTGAGTATTTCACACTTCCTTATTTAGGTACTACACAAAATTATATATTTGATGATTAATGCAAACTTCAAATATCTCATAAATAACTTTTAATTGAATATGAATCGAAAATACTCAAATATCTAAGATATGGAAATAAAATATGAGTAGGGCTGATATGTTTGGACAATATCACCAGTAATGCTTAACATTTGCTGTTTTCTCGAAATTTTCTTCTATCTTCTCAGCCTAAAGCTATAATATAGAAGAATTCGGAAATATTAGGGAAGAATAACAAAATATGAAATATAAAGTTTTTGCACAACTGATTGATAGCAACATAAGACCAGGTTTTCGACATTAAACACAATTGTTTGCACTTATGGATGGAAATAATAGCTTTACATCTACGTTACTCAGATGGAATAACAACAAAATGAATTCAGAATTGGTGAAGTAATTCTGTAGTTGAATTGGATCGATTCGGTTATTTGAGAGTATTTGCATATCTGGGAACTAATTGGCGGATGCGCTTCCGTGTAGGCAAAATTCAGTAGTTTACTGACCAACATTGCATCAACAGGATCATCATGAATTGAGGAATAATTGAAGAACTTCGTTGAATTCCCCCTGTAATTGAGAAAGCTATGATTCATTTTCATAAGAACAAGTGAGAAACTTAGGTATTGAGATTGATTCTCACTATATACGTCCCGTAACCTTTCAGTATCCCTTCCGTTTGATTCAAGTCAAAACTTAGTAGGCCAAAATGTCCTGTTGACGGAACGAAAATGGAACGTATGGTGAGAATCAACCTTTACAATGACAGCACCTAATGGAAAACTATAACTGAAAATATCCAAGGACGAAGGATCCTTCTTAAGCAGATTATGATTGGAAATTGAATCATTATGTGAAATATTTCTAACCGAAGATCAGAAGCAACAGATTTATTGAAGCCATTTTGCTGTTCGTAGAGTTAAATCATGCATGGTAAAGGACCTTACGCTTATTTATTCGAATACGTTGTTTGGAAAATCAGAATGGAATTCAGCCATTTTTCCTATGTTTGATCCTCACTATACTTTCCGTAACGTTCCCGCGTCCCTTCTATATGTGCGCCCCAAAAAATTTAGCGGGCAAAAAGGGCATGGAGACAAAATGTAACCAGGACAGTAAGTGTAGATACATCAACTCATTTACACCTTCGCATATTTTACAAACGGTAAGGAACGTATAGCGAGAATCAATCTTTGTGGTCAAATGTTACAAATTGGCGAATGCGTATCTCGAAAATTCTTCAAGAATTAATTTTCTTCGAACAGCTATATGTTTCAGTGGAATAAAGTAAATGGCTTCCATCACAATTATTTTTCATCAGAGAGAACCGCGTAGATACATAAATTAAATTTTTCGGGTATTATTTATACAAAAACCCAACAGATTTTGTATCGAGTTGAACCATTCAAATATACAAACAAATTAGTTCAATGCGTCCATTTGGGACAGCAGAAAGAAATTCAGCTTTGAGAATGTTTCTGAGATAGCATTTATATAATGTTTTTGTTAATTGTGTCTCAGAAACATACCCGAAGTCGAGAATGAAAACAATGTTCAAATCTTTAACTTTTTCCGAAAATTCATCACAACAAATAAAGACATTTCTGAGAAACTCTGACATCAACATCGCTTTCAAAATCATAAACTCTTTGGGTAGAATCTTGAAAACCTATAAACCTTTTATGTGTTCCATGCCCTAATAGACAGAGGTCAAACTGAAAGATCATTCAATACCAGAATAAAAGAACATAGAAGTTCCTGTTTGAAAAATAAATTAAACTACACGTACGCAGAACATTTAATGAGAGAAAAACACGAATTTCACGAAAATTTTCAAGATTTTACATATCTAGAACAAAAGGCATCAGTTCAATTTATTGGAGGCACTAGAGATGAACCGTTTGAGAAATTCAGGGACTTTATTAAACAGACAGAATAGAATAGATAGAACTGTCAACTTCATCTATTTGGCTAGGAGCCTGGTGGGTTTTTCCATGATTGACTCGTTGGAAACATTTCTTTCCCTGTATCGGTTAACATAGAATTGTAACACTCTTTTTGAGACAGTTTGAAAACAGAATGATGAGTAACTCTTCTCGAGAACAAGCAAACAGTTCAAGTCAGAAACCGATTAACAATTTCAATTTACAGTTAATTTCAACAGGTCAGTTGGCAAACTCCACATATCACACATAAAGTTGAAAGTATTATGAAATATCCAGGAACAAATATCTTCGAACAACTCTCAGAAATATCAAGAGAACGGTTTTATTCCGTAATTCTGTTGATGAGAAAAGAAATATTTCGTTCATTTGTCAAATAGAGATATAGTCATCCACTCAGTTCCATTTCCTTCCTCACTTATCGAAATGAGCTGAAAATACTTACTCCCTCCAAACTGAAACATTTTGCTCTTTGTTGCAGCTCTTGATGGCTCACCAGATTATGGTTCTTCGAAATACTCTTCCATTCCAAAAGGACCCCAGTCACAACAATCTCAGTCACCACAGGCTCCATCGCTACAACCAGTGCAGGTTCAGAAAAGAACGGATGTCTCAACTACTCGGGCACCTAACAAAGCATTCACTACACAGCCTACTTTGAAACCTGCTTGTGCCGGCTGTGGATATGTAACGACAAGCAAGAGGCCACCACTGACTAATGGTCAAGTGGGTGGGTATCAAGGTGGTATTTCAGCAGGACAACCTTCAGGTGGTGTTTCTTCCTTTGGTTCAAGCAATGGACCCAATACTGGGGGATTTGGAGTTCCTGGTAGTCCTCCATTTTCTAAACCAGGATACGCAAATGGAGTTCAAAATAATGTCCAGTCTTTAAGCGATGGTTTGGTTGCTCCTGGTATTGGAAACTCCGCACAAAGCCAAGGCATTGGAAACTCAGCACAAAGCCAAAGCACTGGAAATACAGCATCAAGCCAAGGCACTGGGAACAATGCTGTATCAAATCTTCAAACTCCACAAGCTCCCAACAATGAAATACCATCATCAATTTCTGGTAGCTCAAGTCCACAAGTACCTTCCACTATTCCTTCCTACTCTGACTCTTTCGGAAATCTTCCAAATACTCAGAACGAAATCCTCGGAGGGGCAAAACCAAACCAACACTCCTCGCAAATTACCTACAGAAATCCGGATCCACCAGTCAAAGTTACTAATGGGGTAATCAAAGTACCAGGAAATCCTGATATTGAAATAAAGGATAAATACCCAGGTATGGTTGACGGTCTTCCTGCTGGCATAATGGAGAAAGATATAACAGATATTCTTTATCGGTTCAACTGGACTGTTGGATTCCAAGGTCACTATGAGACTGGATATAAGAATGGTGCCAAGGTTGGTGGATATTTTGTTAATGGTAGCGATGGTATCAGTAGAGTGGTCACTTATGTCGCTGATGAGTTTGGATATAGACCAAAAGTGAGGATAATAAATATTGGATTGGATTCACCAGATACACCTAAAGATGATAAAACTTTCGAACTCAAGAGTTTCGAGTTCGTATGGTATCCTGTTAAATGAGGAGTTAATCAAATACCGATATGATATATATTTTGAGAGTACTTGATACTATGTAATGGGTACGTCTTTTTGGAAATATGTAAATGAATGTGAATATTTATTGATATTAAACTATTGAAATCATTTTTGAACATAGGTACTGCTTCTTCTGCTCGTGAGCCAGATATGATTCCCTGTTTTGAAATGGTAACTGTACCTTGCTACTATTATTTATATCTTCTGGAGTTAATTCTTTCATCCGAAAATAATCCATAGATAATGATATTCTGAAAACGCACCGCATTTAATTTTTCAATTAATTTCTACATATCGCTGAAAGAAACAAATATGATGAATATGTAGCAAGCCTGTTTGAATTGATCGTAATTATATATAGAATATATCTCCGACTCAAAGTGGAAACTGAAATAAATTGAATGATTATCTGTTGTGTCTGTTGAAACAATGGTAGAATGGTTAATTTTTTGCATAATGGTTGCTGCAAATCCAGTTCGTTTCTACGACTAGTATATAACAGAATTCATGAAATGATTGCAAACTAGAGGAACTGAAATACTTATTGAAAATTTCGCCGACTTTACATTGTATATTATATCTTTGACGACCAATATGATTTAAGTTGCTACCAATCAAAAATGAAATGATTTGCAGAGACCATTTTCCCAGCTCTATCTAGGAAGAGAAGAACGAGTTTAAATCTCCAAGGTGCACAATTCTTGAACTATGTTTATGAAGTCCATTCTTCAGTCGTTAGATGGAGTTATGTTGTATGAGGTATACTTCTATGACTTCGAATTTTGTTGGTGTTAAATCGATTAATTTGACTCCATGTGTTTCTGACATTATTATTCCTTGCAATAAGTGATGGAGCTAGACTGAAATATCAGAAAGATATGACAACTATAAAATCTTGATTAATACACAAAGATTTATTTAGTTCTCCGGGGTTCAGATCCGTAAGAACTACGAAACGATGCAAATTTTACACAAGGATTTATCATTTTTTCAGTTAAATAACCCAATACCATTGATATTTTAAATAAAACTCATATATTATTCATAACTCGTTGGTTTTTCACAACACCACAGTTTTTCTTTTTAACTCAGGGAACACTGATCGGAAATCATCCGGGTGAAAATTTTTAGGTTGAGTTACGCAACTGTAATCAACGTTCGGATGTTCATGGAAATTCGGTGGTAAGTTTTCGAGAAATAATTTTTTGTCCGTTTTACACCCAGTTTTGAGCCCTCTTGTGTACACCGAGCTTGCTGAAAAGCTTGAAGGTTCAATTTCGAGCGACACACGATTTTTCTACCAAGTTTCACGGATTTCGGTACAGAACTTTCAGAGGAAAGACCAGGATTACTGTTGTCGGACGGCGGACGGACGATTTTTTTTATTAGTTCATTCAAATCTACATACTTCAAAATATAAAGTGTGAATTTTTTATTTGATTTTGTCAAATAATAAACCAAAATTGAAGGAAATATGTTGCTTCATTGGCGCTTGGAATGGCTTGAGGTGGAAATCATCAATGAATAATTTCGCGAAATACAACTTACGTAAACAACAAAGCTACGGAAGGTGAGGTATACAACCAACAGCAAAGAAGTTCATAGTAGTTATACTACTAACAAACAGGGATAGTTTTTTTTTTAAATCCCTGATACATGAGATATATATCTCACCCTGTTTGTAGTTTCAAAGGTGTATAGGTTTCACCTGATATATTTTTAGAAAATAAATGAGGTTTGAAATTTTGAACTCAAATAAATTATATTGAATGATTGACGACTGAAGAGGATTCGAAATAAATAGTATTTTTTTGAAGAATATAGCTGTTTCCGAAAAGTGTACCGAACGAAAGTATTTTGTGTTTTCGCAGCTGATATTGCATTGTCAATGGACAATATTTCATCCCCTCAGTTCAGTGGTAGTGTTTCCAGTATTGGGCACCTAATGTAATTTTTTTAGTGCGATGAAACATCAGCACCTCCTCCATTTTGCATCCGGAGCAAACTTTTCCTGCGTAGAGTATGGATCAGGAGAATGTCGAAATATTTTTGTTTCCTCATTGTTATTAAATATTCGTACAAACTCACAAATCGAGCAGAAGCTTTGTAGTACGAAATATTATTTATGTTGAGATGCTGCAGTATATCGATACCCATGCTACATGCGAGTCGAAGAATATGAACATCAGCACCTCCTCCATTTTGCATCCTGAGCAAACTTTTTCTGCGTAGAGTATGGATCAGGAGAATGTCAAAATATTTTTGTTTCCTCATTGTTATTAAATATTCGTACAAACTCACAAATCGAGCAGAAGCTTTGTAGTACAAAATATTATTTATGTTGAGATGATGCATTACATCGATACCCATGCTACATACGAGTCGAAGAATATAAACATAATTTACTCGCTGTAATATTCAATCAAGGACTATATTATTTTGCAACGTAAAGAAGGAACATTCAATTTTGAAGTTTTTTTCCTATTGTTCTGTTGTTATCATGTTTCGAGCAAAAATAAAGGTTGTTGAGGTAACTGAATCATCTCACTGGAACGATTGAGCTGAAAACATAACACACACTTTAGGCGATTTTCATGCGATGCTGAAAGAAAGTACGATATTTCGAATTTCGACAGAACCTATGCCTAGGTGAAATGGATTCTATAAAATATTACAACAGATTGCAACTGTATATTCAAGTATGTATCACGACAAGACACTTCTGTCTTCTTTCGATAGATGGCAGCAGATGTAGAGTATATTAACTGCTCCGAAGTTCGATCTACACTTACAGAATCCTTCGTAACGAACTCTATGGACAGAAGCATTGAGTTTTCAACTAGTAGTACCAATGGTAGAAGTTATCTATATCAACTCCACTTCTAGTGTCTCAAGTTTGAATACTTACTCGTATATTTCGGAATGTTTCTTTGATTATTAATTTTTTAACTTCTATTGCGTTTATATTCCATAATTGCAAACATATACTATATTAGAATGGCAGTATTGGAGCTTAATTATAAAGGCCGAATTCTTGAGAGTATAGAATCCACTCAATGATTCCGTGAGTATATCCGTTTGAAAGTCATTTTTCCAATATTTCCAAATATACTGATTGATTATTGAAATTAAGTGGGTCATTCGGGTTCATGCAAAATAACGGGAGAAAATGGCTATGCATATTTGAATAAGTGAGTGGGACCTCCAGGTCTGAATTCAGGTTAGTGCTTTTCTACAATTTTTTGTCTTCTCTAAGAAGTTGAATTTATTAAGCTTGATTCACTTTCAACTGCACATATCAATAATCAATTCATTGAAGGATAGATAAAATTCCGAACATCTACCGTACTAAATATATGCCATATAAGTTTTGTGACGAACTGATTTAAAGTTCATGAATACATGAAGGTACTCATGAATGTTTTTTTTTCACAGCGGATATCGAATTTATGTATGTTCATTATCATGGAATGAATTTAGGAGCTGTTCCAGAACTAAATACAAAAATGCATTAAATGATCCAAACATTAGAACACAGAATTTAGTAATTACAACTTAAACTACCATTTCAAGCAACATCATGGTCCAGAAATTCATGACAACCAAATGCAATATATTATTATTACTTTCTCATCATTTCTTTTGGACGCAATGATCTCCGAAGGTCCGAAGTGTTCTCAGATTTATTATTTATCGATATCGTGACAAATCACACCCATTTATGCTGAAAACCTCAATAGCGAATGATTCACGAGGAATTCTTCAGGAATTCATTCCTAAATTGTGTCACTTGGAATGTGATTTGAATGATTCAAATTGACTTAATATGTAATATGAGCATGGGTAGTGCTCATTTAACCAGGTACGTTCTTGTTCTTCTAAGCGGTAGACGAGGTATTCTACAGGACTTGTGAATTTTCCTGGAGCTTTTGAGCTTGATTTGAAGGAAGCGTTCAATCACTTTGGTAAGATTTTTTAGGTTTTGCATTGACTCCAAGTATATCTTCTTAGGATTCCTCGGGATGATATTATTTATTATACGGTTGAACTCACTGAAGAAGAATCATTGGTCAAATTTGATTTTGTTCAGCCGGCCTGCCTTAACTTTCGAAAGAAACGACCTACGGTCTTGAAATTTTCATCAGGTTAGGTTTTTATCTTGAATATTGAAATTGAATCTTGTTTTTGTGTTACAGCCATTTGAAATTTTGATTTTTCAATAACTCGAAAAATATTTATCTGATCGAAATGAAACTTGGTTGGAAGATGAACAGTATCCATAAAAAAATGATGCATGGAAAAATAAAAAAAAAAAAATTTTTTTCTTGAAAATTTTCATATTTCATTTGAATTTCACTGAAATTTCCAAGACGCCATTTCGAAATGTGAACAAGCGTGTAAAAGCTGCTGACTTCACGATAGTGCTTTTCTAGGTTTTTTCAAGTATGTACTACATACAAGACTCTAGCGGTCGCCCTGCCATGGGTGAACACATGCGCGTTAACTGACCTAACCAAGTGCCTTAACAACTCAGAACACGAAATTCAAGGCACAATCCTGAATTAAATTTCCGTTTCTGATTCAAACTGGCACTGCCCTAAATTAAACTAACCTAACCTAACCAGACAACAAAATTAAACTTAACCATACTCTATTTTATGGACGGTGTTCGTTTGATCGCATGTAACGCGCATGTGTTTGCCCATGGCAGGGCAACCGCTAGAATTTAGTTGCACTACATAGAGCCGGATCTAGGGCGTGGCGAGGGAGGCATTTGCCACGGGCGCCAACCAACTAGGGGAGCAAAATTATGATTTATTTTCTTGAAATGATGTTTTTTCACTTCAAATTCCATTCATATCTTAGAACGGTGCTATAGTGCCTGCACCTGTTGTACAATATGCGGCGACAAGTAGTTACCCATAAATTAACAGACGATAAATTTCACTTGTCGGTCGCCCTACGATTCCCGATCGCGTCCAGATGTTTGTTATTCGAATACTGAAGACCTCAATTAGCGGCAAGTTCAGAGGGAGTTTAATGGTTCGATCTAGCGGCGGTAGCGGCGGTCGGTTTCCTGACGGCATGACAAAGAGATTCAGACTGTCCACATTATTCGCCGAATCCTTCATCACTCCGGCTTTGATAAGGGTAATGTATTTCGAAGAAGTTTACGACCGATAAGCTTGATGAACTCACCCCAGTCTTATCAATACTACTTTTTTTCTCGCATGTGGGGTACTTCCATGCAGCGGCGCAGTTGATTGCATCAATAAGAAAAATAGGAACCAGGAACTCATCATTATATTTTATATTATGTGCAATATCGCAACTAACGTGATCATGCAAGCGAGCCGGGAAATTATTCGTGCTGGAAAAAGTTAAAAAATTTCAATCAGGTATGTTTGAATAATTCAAATTTGAGTTGAGGATTTTTGGGCGCTCGGTCGAATTATATTCTGTCCGTGCACACGAGAGTCAATTATTTTCCAAAGATATAACTTAGAGACTGCAAAATTTATAAGGTTATGTTTGGGTTGGGAATATGTCGGCGATATTATCGTTCGAATTTCATTTGCGAGATCCTAATGTATACCGATTCAATTAAAATTGGGTTATACCATAATTACACGAGTTTTCATATGCATAAGAAGAAGTTACAGAAAAAATCAAAATGTTGAGAAGAATACGATAAGTTTATCGTATCTCTAGTATTTAATTCATCAGCTTCTTAGCTATGGGTACTACTGAAAGAGGATCAAATGTCGATCAAATGAATAGTATGATTCTTGAGTTTCACTGAAACATGAAACCTTTTTCTGTCCTCCTGACATTTGTCGAGCATTGAGACAATATCTCAAGTTACTTTAAGAACGATGCGGGTATTGTGTCGATAAAAAGTGGTCTCTAGAAAAGCCCATCATGTAGAGGAATTTCCTTCTACTTCTTCGAGTACCGAGCATATCGTAAGAAAGAATTCCATTTCGGATAATTCGGACAAGGAAAACTCTTTTGACGAGGAATCAGGACTTACTGAGGTTAAACCTGAACCAGTTGATTTTAATGACCCTACATCATGGCGAATTACAAAAAGTGATATTAAAATGTTCGTTATGACCTTTGTTGGCACGTGTGTTCTCTAATGTAATTCAGTTTTTCATTTACACTTTCATTTATTGTTTATTCGAAGCTTTGAATGCTTATATATTATTTTGAGACTAAATTATTCTATTCGCTTCCTTTTTGTTTTCTTCATTCCCTCATCGTATATTAATACGTTTGTGAGTTCTCTTCACTACCTCATAAGATACATGGGATGAGATTATAGTAATTTCTATACATATATTGTTCGATTTACCTAAGAATCTGATGCTCGTTCTCAAAAGAATATAATAATGGTATAATATCTTAGGAATAGAATAAATACTATCATTTTTTTTGGGAATTTTGATCAGCACACAAGATTAATCTTAGGCTGACTGAATTCCTTGAATTTTGCAGAGTGGTATAACACGTAGTTCTGTATTTATTGAATGTATTTCAAATATTCAGTTGAGACTGCCTGTGAATGGAAATGTTTGATTTATATACTTAGCTAATAAAATTTGAATTGATTTGATTTGATTCATGAAAAGTGTGTAGTCATTGAAAAAAAAATGTGAAAAGGGCGCATTTTGATAACTTGCCACGGGCGCTGAAATCCTAGATCCGGCTCTGGACTACTACATAGCCTATCTGGATAATTTCAACCAACGTGAAAATGCTGGTCACATAAAGTAAATTCAGGAACTATAAATTAATTAGTAAAACAACAAACGTTATTTTCTAGCGATATTTCCATCGTTATCTACCTTTAATTAGGTGTGATAATAAATTACATAAAAAATTTCACTCCTACTTCAATCTTGTATTCATGAAATTGGTTCTATGTTGATGTATGTGTGATTATATATTTCTGTGGGAGATCGTTAATCGAGTACCCATAAAAATCTGCAATGAAATTAAGTTTCGCTATACCCACACATTGAATCTATATGTTCCTTTCTTAAGCACTGAATTATAATTTATGAAACCACAAAGCTCTTAGCAAGCAGATGCAATGACCGTCTGTGCAGGTCAATGTGTGAATGGATGCCCATTATATGTCGACTCTGACAATCGTAATTTCACAGGCAAATTTGATATGTGAGTACCTTTGGTATATAGCATTATATATTCTTCGTAATAAGACGATTCTTGAAATCGAATCATGAATATATGATGTAAGTCCATTAATATCATCGATTCGGTTATACAACAATATGTTGGTGCAATTCTGCGGTGAAGATCACAGGAATTCGGTACTTCTCAGGCATTGATTGATTCGTGAAAGTATCGCTGATTCATTCTGTAGATATTCCGTGAGAAAATGGATTTCATTGTTTTTTGTCCTGTATCAAAATTTCGTCCAGATTTCACTTTGTAAATACAAGCAACGCAACGGTGTTATTGAGACCAAAATCCGATATCCAAGGCTGCCACACCCTATTTTCTCAATAATATTTTTACGCGCATGTTTTAAGTAACTACGTGCTATCGTAATCCCAGATGTCGGTAAATTTCGAATTCTCCTCGAAAATGGTCTCAAACGATTAGGTTGGACCTACTGGTCCAAGAATTCAATGCCAATGGGTTGCGTATTGGAACGCACCTGATGATGTGTCAAATTTTGTGGGTATCGTTATTCTTTCCGGAATAACTAAAAAAAAATACTGATCCGATCATAATTAAACTGGGTATCTCATTGGAAAAAGTTTAAGCACAATTATTTGAAAATATTCCAAATCTATTTTCGTCCACAAATTTGAACACTCTTCACTTGACATCAGTAGCTTTCGCAGAATTCTTTTCGTGCGCACGTTCTATAGGGACATCGTTTGGTCCAAATGTCTGTAATTTTCTATTTTTTTCCTGAAAATGGTCTCAAACGACTAAGATGGACTCACTGATGACGAATCCGATGTCAAAATCGAGTCTGGCCATATGCACAATTACGGGCGCATGGAGATATCATCGACTTGAAGCTTTCAGGGTGGATTGCATCTCAAAATGCGACGGTTAAGCTCGCTAACGGGCAAAATTGGACGGATGATTTCGGAGTTAGAGCCATTTGAAATTTTGAGGTTATTACCGGATATTTCAGGAATTACTTGAGTGATTATATTTAAACTTGGCAGTTAGTTGGAGCATAACGACACGCAACCTTTCGCAGAATTTTGTTGTGATCGTACAGTCAGTATATTGAAAAAACATATTTTTCAATGTTATTTTGAGAATTTTTTTTTCGAAACCATTCATCAAATTCGAAAAACAATTTGCTCGCACTTTGAGCTCTATATTCTACAGCAGTGTAGCGAATTTCAATTCGATACGGTTATTTTTTTCGGAGATATGAAAATATGTAAAATCTGGTTATTTTTTTCTCGATATTGTTGTCGAAAAAATTTGAAATATTTTTTCTCCAAACATTCAATATTCTGTGATCTCTGATCATATTATCCTCATGAAATTCTGTATGAACCTAAGGAGTGTCGTTTTCCAATAAAGTACAAGATTTCAATTCGATCTTATCTGTAGTTTTGTACTTGGAAGCTCGATATTCACAGGATAAGTTTGAGGCATTAGGAAGGTCGAATTCGTGAATGGGTTGAATCCGTCCAATGATTCCGTAGATATAATAATAATGAAGGGTTTTCCAATAAGAGGTGTTATTTTGAATAGCCCGCTATTTCGGTAGATGTCACTGTTGAAGCTGTCATTTTCTGACATTTGACAAAGAGAAACTACGTCATTAATAAAAATGGAACGATACACGCTTCAACAACGCATTGAAATCATTAAAATTCACTATAAAGATGGTGAAAATTTGGCAGAGACGGTTCGTAAAACTCGAAAATTTTTGGGTCGTCGTGAAGCACCTTGTCAGACCGCAATAGAGAAATTGGTGGAAAAATTCGAGCTGTTGGGACAAGTTAGTGATGTGAATAATAAAACCCGTGCACGTCGCTCAACAACAGCCGAGAATATTGCTACTGTAGCCGAAAGTGTTGAAGAAAACCCAGGTTTGTCCATTCCTCTTCGTTCTTTGGAATTAGGCATTCCACAAACGACATTACACCGTATTTTGCATAAAGATTTGGGTCTTAAGGCTTATTAAGTTCAGTTAACACAAGAACTCAAGCCGACCGATCATCCACAACGTCGTGACTTTTCTGATTGGGTCGTTGAAATGCATGAAAATGATGAATTCCATCCAAAAATCATCTTGTGTGATGAGGCCCATTTCCACCTCGGTGGCTTCGTCAACAAGCAAAATTGTCGCATCTGGGGCTCGGAAAACCCGAGAGTTATGGTTGAAAAGCCTCTCTATCCTCAACGTGTGACTGTTTGGTGCGGTTTATGGTCCGGCGGAATCATTGGACTTTACTTTTTGGAAAATGAGGCTGGAGCAACAGTTACGGTGAATGGATTGCGCTATCGAGAAATGATTAATGATTTGTTATGACCGGAATGGGATGGTATTGATCTGGGCAACGTTTACTTTCAACAAGACGGCGCTACGTGCCACACAAGCAACGAAACCATTGATCTTTTGCGGGAAAAGTTTCCGGACCGTGTTATCTCTCGAAGAGGTGATCATAATTGGCCACCGAGATCTTATGATTTAACACCTTGCGACATCTTCCTTTGGGGCCACGTGAAAGAGGAGGTCTACGCTAATAGCCCAGCGTTGATTCAAGACCTCAAGGATGGAATTCGTGAGGCTATCGAGGACATAGGGCAGCCACTTTGCGATTTGGTTATGGAAAATTTCATTAAAAGGATATGGTCCTGTAAGCGTGGTCGTGGTGGTCATTTCCCTGATGTTGTTTTCCACTATTAACGGCATAGCTTCTTCTTTATAATGAAATAAACATCCGATCATTTATATTGAAAAATGGCATTTTTCTTTGAATATCAAAATAACACCTTTTATTGGAAAACCCTTTAATACTTCATTGCCATAACAATGTGATACATTTATTGATTACATAGTGCAAAAGGTGGGCATATCGCGAAGCGATGTCTTCCTGCCGACAAAATATACTGATATACATACCCATCCGAAATTTTATTTTCCCAATAATCCTAAAAATATAGATTGCGACTCGAATTTCTGATAGTTCCCTTCTATTGCGCAGATGTTCTGGGTAAAAGCGTGCTATCGTTTCATTTAAGTGTCTGTGATTTTCGAATTTTGTTCGCCCGAAAATGGTCTCAAATGACTTGGTTAAAGTCAATGATGACGACTACGGTGTCGAAATCGATTCGTAAGCACCGTTAGAGGCGTACTTAAAATCCTATCGACTTAAAACTTTCAGAAAAGGTTAAGTTTGTTGATCGACTCAATTTGCAGGTCGGTTTTGGAGTCATAGCCATTTGAAATTGTGGGGTTATTGACCTGATATTTCAGGAGCCTCGAGATGGATTGAATTGAAATTAGTTGAAGAATATCGACGAGCCATTTTTTTTTCCAAAATATTCTGTGACGAGAAATAAATTTGACAGTTCATCTCTGTTGATAGGTAACAAAATATAACTTTTCACGAAATTAATTTTTTCCTCGGGAAAAAAGTGAGTCCTTTTTCCCAGATATATATACATATAGATAAAGGAAGATATTTGATTTAAGAATATTTTATTGAACATATGTTACATTTTCTTCATATCAAAAGTACAATTATTAAATGCGCATTGCGTGAATGACATGTTCCTTGAACTATTCGGTACAACAGACGAATTTTCTCGGAATCAGACATTTTTTAACTTTATATTATTTAAAATAAATACTAAACAATTACTGAGTTCGCAATTTTTGAATCAAATCACAAAATTGAATCGACAGATATTTGATTACTTTGAAGTTTTCCTTAGCAACGCAGGTCTAATTGTCGCTATAACTACAACAGCCTACTAGTTTAAAACCTCAAATTTCATATCGATAACATTGTGACTTTGATATATTGTAATATTATGTTCTCTCACTATTAAATTGTCGTTTTTCCTTTCACAGAAAAAAATAGTGTATTATACACAGGAATAATATTAGATTTTAGCTCTCGGTTTTTTGTCTCCCTCTGCTTCGCGTCGGGAGACAACATAACCTCGAGCTGAAATCTAAAACTTTTTTCCCTTGTGAAATAAATAGTTATTTACGGAAACCGTTGCTCATATTTGAAGGAAATTCTGCTTATACCTTGAAATTCACAATTTACGGCAGTCTACTAAATATAACGAATTTTGGGTTTTTTTTGGTATCTTTTTTCCGGAATAACTCGAAATAAACTCAAGCAATCATGTCGAAACTTGATAAATAGGTCGAAAAGACTAATGAACAACTGTGGCAGAATTTTGTGATGATTACGTCAAGAGAAGAATTTGAAAAGGAACATTACATCTTTTTTCAAATATTCAACATTCTGCTATCTTCTGATCATATTTTCTCCATGAAATTCTGTATCAACCTCCAGGCTGTATTGATTATAACAAATATCCAGTTTCTAAGTTGTTTCTGAAATTATTGACACATTTGCGTGAATCTGAACAATAGGATCTTTATGCGAAACAACAACTCGAATCCTTGTCATAATTCTGAGATCCATAGGCATATTTCTGAGTTTCATCATCTGTTTCGACCGGGTAAGAAGTGGAAGGTAACAACAAAGGTCTAAATTGTAATGACAGCCAGCAAGAAGGATCCTTCAATTTACGTGCCTCACAAGTTCTTAGCCGGCATTTGATTCTAATTGGTCGTGAGATAATGAAATCCTTAATATCGCTAATATCGAACTCTTCATCTTTCCATCCACCAAGAGCTTGTCCTAAACAAATTCCTGCAGGCCATTTCATATCAATTATTCGAAGAAGATAGGCTACGGTAATGGTTCAGATAGTCATTTCGCTAAAATACCATCTTCCTATAAGTCAAGGACACGCACGAATGGTAAGGTATAATAGTATATCATGATATTTAACTGTACTCAAATTATATCGATGGTTTTATGCTATCCTTTTATCTATCGATTGCTCATTATTATACTGTAACTGGTGAATATCATTTGTATATTGAATGTTACAGGAACTCTGATGTTTGTAGATTCAATCTTCACATGTTCCTGTCACGGTAGACCATTGTCTACCGTGACAGGACTTCAGGAATGCTTGAATAAGAATGGGGGTTACTGCAAATGCAAATTTGAACATAATTATTATGGATTTGATTCATCATTTTTCCAAATTACCTTCAGAAAGTGTTCAAAATCAGATATCAAAATTGGGGTTTGGGATTTGCCACGCATGCACGAAATGACAACGGTGTTTAGTAGAATAGCTTTTTCTGCTATAGAATAATGAAATATTTATTCCTATTCTGTGGTACACACGTATTCTTTGTCAATATAACCAAACAATTTCCGTTTGCGATTTGTCAGTAATATGACAGTATGACAGTCTGTGCTCTTTTTTTTCTATTCCTTGGTCATTGTCTTCTTCTGTAACCAGATCGAATTATAGCTATCCTTGTTTTCCTAAGCAAAGTAACACATTTGACGTCCTTTTCTTTCCGAGAAAGCTAAATTCGACGTTGCCATATCGTGCACTCATGACAAATCCCTTTAAATGCAAATCCCCTTTTTTACTTTTCAGTTTTAGGTGATCCAACATTTTTTAAAAAAATGTAATATTGAAATTATATGTTTGAAATGTGATGTTCTGAAGGTTTTTCATGGAAATTACTGCATTTTCGTTCAAAAGAAAAAAACCCCATTCAAGCTCATACCTAATTCACTGGATTCATAAGGGATAGGGAGAAGTGAGAAAATGTCGAACCCCAGCAATAAATTATTATGGTGCTACCGCTACACTATAACAATCTTGGAAGCAACATTTTGAAAGGTTTATCTTTCTAACTGCCCGCCATATATGTATGCTCTAACTAATTTCTTGTGCTTCAAATTTCAGGGTTAGGTTTTTAGCCTGAATATCATGTTGACTTCGCGAATGAGCAAAATCAACTGAACGGTTTCGAAGTTATGACAATTTCAAATTTTGCGGTTAGTTACTCGAAATATCAGGAAGTATTGTTATTGTTGTTCGTTGGGAAATGCCAACGCCCAGCATAGTGCAATATTTTGTGAGTATCTTATCGGTATGAATCAGAAAAAAGTTCCGAACTCTTGTAACGAAAAAAATTTTTTTTGGGACTTTCCGATAGGTACCCATTGAATTTTTTAAAGACTTTGAAATCAATATTCAACAACAGTGTTGCAAATTTCGGTTCGATCTGATATACATTTTCGGAGATGATGGAGTACATCTATGTCGAAATCATTGTTACTTAAAATTTCGAGGTGTTGAGGTCCAATCATTCGATGTTGTGTAAACAATTAATAGTACAGGTCATAACGCGGAGTAAGGAATTAGTAAAAAGGCCTACTCAGAACACACTAGGGACCCTATTCTTGAATATGATGGTATGATGGTTCTCTATCGTTTTATCAAAAATGCACCGCGTTTCCCTGACAACAGCGTCGCCACGCCTATTTTCTCACATCCCCGATTCAAGAATAGGGACCCTGGTCTCCTAATTCACTCAATATCAAATCGAGTTTTTTGGTATTTTTTGTAAATATGGGAACATAGCATTTGGAATCGGTATCTACGAAAGCATTGGGTGGATTTTCCTAGGTCGCAAATTCTGCCTTCGTTATTGAAATCCAAAGCCAATCTACAATTGTTGAGTCTCTATAAGAAGGATCTTTTCAGAGTTAAGGTGTTTACAATCGTAGGTTGGGCTGTAAACACAATAACTCTGAAACAAACGACTTAAAATTTCAATAAGGTTGAAGGTTGAGTTCGTGGATGGGTGAAATCTGCCAAATAATTCCGCGGACCTACCCATTCGAGTTTATGATTTCCCAACATCTCCAAGAATACAGATCCGATGGAATTGAAAACAAGTACTTGATTGAAAAATGATAGCTTGAAGATTGGTGCAGAGTTTTCAGGAAAATAAGCTGTGTTTGGGGGGATCAATAAGTTAATGATAGCTCTGGCAACGAATTCGAACAAGCGTTTCGTTCCTTCGTTATCTATAAAGAAGAATTCATGATTCATCAATATTAAATATTTGAGATTACACTTCGAAGAAGAAGGTCAAGTTTCAGATCGAGTACGATTTAATTTTGAATTCTGTTTTTCATGAGCTCGACGAATTATAATGAGAAAATTTAGGAAAGCACTGACATGAAGTTAGCAGGTTTCACGCGCTTGTTCACATTGCGAAATGGTGACTTGGAAATTTCAGTGAAATTTTAATGAAATATAAAAATTTTCGAGAAAAAATTTTTTTTTCCAATTTTTCCATGGATTATTTTTCAATGACACTGTTAATCTTCCAACCAAGGTTCATTTCGATCAGATAAATATTTCACGAGTTATTGAAAAATCAAAATTTCAAATGGCTGTAGCACAAAAAGCATTTTGTATATTTGGCCCATTGACGAACTTAACCGAGATATTCAGGATCTTAACCTAACCTGAAAATTTCAAGACTCTAGGTCCTTCCTTTCGAAAGTTACAGCGCACACGGCCGGCCGGACAAGCGGACGGACAGAATCAATTTTGACCACGGATTCTTCATCAGTGAGTCCAACCTAGTCGTTTAAGACAATTTCGGCTCAAAATTCGAAAATTCAGACGTCGCAGTTCCCCTGAACAAGCGCGTAAAAATGAAAAAATTTATAACAGTTCAATTTTTCCTAATAACTGCAAAATTATAGGAAATGGGTTCGGTACCTATACTTTTTTTTCTGTTCGGTTTCAATGCGGATTTATTGGTATTATATTGATTATTAATTATGTATTAGACCCTTCAATTCAGAATTTATAAAATCTTCTCTAAGTGTTCTCTCATTGGGCATATAATGTGATACCACTATTCTGAATCAATCAATTCGAGGAGCCAATTTTAGTGGAACCCGAAAATTTTGAAGTGGAAGACTGAATACCAACAATGAGCTTTCTGGGGAAAAATGTACCGGAGAATAAACAAACTTTCTGATTAATCGTTTTCATTCCATTGACGATAGATCTCTGAAAGAAACGACTAAGATATTCGAAAATTGTGTAGTAGGTTCGGGGCCTTATATCGAAGGTCAAATTCGTGAATCTGTGAAATCTCTTTGATATATCCATTTGAAATTCAATTGTTGCATTATCTCCTTTAATACAAATAATGTTCCCGGGTTTCAATAGGGTTATAGGTACGCATTTTCAAATTTCTCTCCTTACCACTTCCATATCCCAAGCTGAAAAAGCTTTGTAAAAAATCCGAAGAATGAGTCATGTGCAACACTTGCAAAATTTCGCGAAGAAGTTGTATCCTTGAGGTCATTCGATTTCAAGAACTATATTATGTGTTAATCTCAATTCCTCAATGATGATTCCCCTTGTTTGAATTCCATTATATCTATCGTAACAGAACAGATCAACTTAACATATTCGATGAACCATTGCACTATCATCATAAAATGTCATTGAATTTATTCATCAAACGTGTTGCGGTCCTTTCATGAACTTTTTCCACTGAAATTTATAGGAACATGCAATGAAAAAAATAATTTTTATAGATGTCAAGGCTTCTTACCTATCGCCTATTAATTCACCATTCGCTCATTATCCTACTGAATATGTTCATCTCTTATGCAAGTACCGAAGAAGAAATCCCATATCTGAGGTTAACTGTTGAAGATGATCACCATTGGAATGTAGAAATAATGCGAATAGCTGGGATGGTCCAAATCGCTTACAGAATACGAGATTCTCATAAAAATGGGAGTATTAAATTTTTCCTATCAACTGCTATTGTTTACTTTAGGTCCATCTTCTTCCTTGGATATTCTACATGCTTCCTGACCTATTGTTAGTCAAGGCAGAATCTTTTCGGTATAGTTTAGAGTCAGAGGTGTATTCCTAAGATATTTCTTTAATACCATATGTAAATCGTTGCATACCACGAAGGTTTTGTCATAGATTTCATTGATGAAACCATTCAATGAAAACTAAGACAAAACCTTCATGACCACAATTCACATATGATATTAAATAAATATGTAAGGCATACACTTCTGACTAAACTATACTGAAGAGATTCTGCCTTGACCTAAAATAGGTCAGGAAGCATGTTAAGTCTCCAAGGAAGAAAGTGAAAAAGTGAACCTAAAATAAACAATAGCAGTTGACAGGAACAATTTAATACGCTCATTTTTATGAGAATCTCGTATTCTGTAAGAGATTTGGACCATCCCAGCGATGTTTCGAACAACTGGTTTTTTGTCAGTTCATGTGTCGTTCGAGTTATTTGCAGATGTCATATAAAAGATATACGATAAGTGCCCCCTGGAATAAAATATAATAATGACTCAGACTATTTTAAGATATCCTGATTCTGGGCGCATACTATAGGGAACAGCGTGCTATTATTTCAACCAAATGTCTGTTTTTCTAATTTTTTCGCGGAAATGGTATTAAACCACTTGGTTGGACTCACTGATGAAGAATCGAATGTCGAAAACGTTTCTGTCAGACGACTGTTCGTTTCCACTATAACTTATGAACGAAAAGAGTTAGCGACTTAAAAGTTTAAGGGTAGGTTGGGTATCGAATATGCTAGGTGAATTCGTTAATATGTCATGTCAGCCCAACGTTTTAGAGTTTTAATCAATAGGATTTTTAAATTTATTTCCTTTACCTCAGGTACTAGTTATATTTTGTGATCGGATTGAAACTTGGTTATTAGTTGGAGAAAATGCAAAACTACTAGAAATATTTTGTTGGGATTGTATCGATAGTAAATTTTTTTGTTGGAAATTATCCAACAGATTCCAAAAGGACTTCGCACAAACCTTGAAGTCAATACATTACAGCATTGTCTCAAATTTCAATTCCATCCGATTTAAATTTCAGTGGACATTGGGGAAAGTATATGTGAAATTTTGTGATTTCTTCCTCGGTGTCATTAGTATTTCTGCAAATCCTCAAAAAATATTGATGACGGTCAGCCTAACGGCCGACTGCGTAAACACAATAACTTCTGAAAGAATCAACTTAGAAACTCGATATTTGTAGAGAAGGTTTGGACCTTAATAACGAAGGCCGAATTCGTGAATGGGTAAAATCCACCCAATGATTCCGTATCAATCAAAATTTTATTTTTCCAATATTTCCAAAAATACAGATCAGATCGAATTGAAATCCAGTACTTCATCGAAAAATAACAGTTCGAAGTTTCATACAGAATTTAATGAGGATGATATGATAAGGAAATTATAGAAAATTTTTATTTCAAATTGTTCTAATGACACGATTATCACGAAATTTCGCAAAACGTTGTCTCTCAGCATTTCGAAACTAGTTGTGAAGTTTTATCAGCACCGAATCAGTATTTCTCGAGTTATACCGAAATCAACGATATCGAGAAGAAAACCTCGAAATTTGACATATTTTTTCCCGATATCTCCAAAACTTATGATCGTATCGAACTGAAATTTGGTACACTGCTGTGAAATATGAAGCTCAAAGTGTAAGTGAAAATTTCTTTTGGATATGATGAATGATTTCCGAAAAAAAAATTTTTTTTTTTTTTTATTTACTGACATCATGATCCTGACGAAATTTGGCTCAAAGTTGCGCGTCGTTATACTTCACCTAACTGCCAGGTTTGAATCCAATCGCTCAGGTAGTTTCTGAAATAAAAAATAAATAACTTCGAAACTTCAAGTGCCTATAACTCCGAAACTATTCGACCGATTTGGCCCATTTTCGAACCTAACTGCGACATTCTGATGCGCAACCTATCCTGAAAGTTTCAAGTTGCTAGCTTGATTCTGTCGACAGTTATCGTGTCTACGGCCGGTCGGACGGAATCGATTTTGACACCGGATTCGTCATCAGTGAGTCCAACCTAGTTGATTGAGACCATTTTCGGCTCAATCATCCAAAATTATAGACGTTTGGACAAAATGATAGCACGCTGTTCCCCTAGCAGATGCGCGCAAAAAGATAGACGACTTGTTAAATAGCTTCAAAATCTATACATACGTACTACACAAGAAATCTAAATCAACTCAAACTAAGCAGATTTGCGTATCAGTCACATTAGAAATATGCAGATTTTCATTAACGAATTATTTTATGGTTCGCAGAATTTCAAAGTTATTTTTCAGGCTGTTAATGTTCCATTTTCTTTTCCTTAATTTGGGAATATTTTCTTCTATTACCTTTACTTGTCCCATACATATTATTGTGATTGAGGACCAATAAAATCATTATTATTTGTATTTTTATTATTATTATTATTATTATTGTTATACTTATTATTATTATTATTATTATTTTTATTATTATTATTATTATCATCATTATTATCATTATAGAGCTACCTTTAACAGCATTTTTTCCTTCAGAAGAATGAAGTGAAAAACTACTTCAAAGTTGGAGGTTTTCTCATCACTGAAGGCAAAAGCACAAGAGATACACAGTAGTTCTCAGGTGACCATTGTGACAAACCCAGAGAGTTAAATTTAAAAAAAACCTAGGAAAGTCAGAGCTGTTCAAAGGATTAACGAATTGGAACATGCACGCAAAAGCTGCTGTTTCATCATGTAAAATTTGAAGCTTGGGCAGAGTTTTTTCGGCATACGCTGAACATTTTTCGAGAAAAAAATTTTGTTTAAAAAAAAATTGGAGATTTTTTTTTAAATTTACCGAAAGGACGATCTCAATATGAACCGTTCCGATGAATGCCATCTAGTTCCTGTTAATTTAATTGGCTTTCTTCATACATTCTTATAGCTTTCAAAACAGAGAAATGAAAGTATCAGGTAGTTTGCAGACGTTGACTTTGAAAGAAAATTTTGGACCATTAAATTCATCGTTTTCGATCAGAAAAGAAGAACTTCATTGATTTTCTTGTATCCATCATATGAAACGAAAAATAGAGCTACGTTTTGGCATATTTTCAGTTATATTAACAGCCTAACTGAAGATTTCATCATGTAACTCGTTCAAAATATGACCGAGTTATCACTATCATTCATTATAGTGAACCAATTTGCATTTAATGAAAAGAGAAATGGTGTAAAGATGGAAACTGTAATAAATAGAAGAAGAAATTATTTCCATGCCAATTTTTTACGGATCCTCACATGAAAAACAGAGAGAATCAAATAAAGCACTTTTCACATATCTTTGGAGTAATGCTCCACTACAGAATCGAACCGAGCAATCTAGAATGAATCAAACAGATGTTGTTTACAATTTATTTATCAAAGTATGTACAACATATATAAACAGAAGTCAATTCAATAAATGAATTGCGGAATGGCTGATTATATATCTATTTGATGAATTTCTTCATATTTCAACATGAGTAGGTCCCTATGGTCATACTAGCAGTTTCAGTAGTTGCTCTTCACCAGAAGGAACATCAGTTTTTTTTGGGATGAGATATGATGATTTGAGCTATAAATCGCTGAGTGGTATGAATGAGTTGTCATTTGTGTCATAATTCGATATTCTTATCCGTTGAAACTTCCAGTATTCGAGCCTGATCAGATCTTACTTTGGAATGTGGTCACCTTGTGGTTGGAAACCATTTTCGTCAGCAATGTATATGACGGTATAGGTTTTGCCATCAGCCCCTACGTAAGAGTATTGTCCCCTGACTTGGATGGATTCGTTCTCCGTTCCAGCGTTAGCGAGGGATCCTTGTTCTTGTTGACTGATACCGTTGCTTGTTTCATAGCTAGAATTAATCGTAAATTGTAAATTGATTTAATATTACATTCAATGAAGTATATAATTGCCCTATTTACACACATGCGAAACGGACGCAAAGTTTTTATTCTGCGTGAGATGAAATTGCTCGAAAATATCATCCGGCTCGATGAACCAATGAATAAAGTTTTGAAGCTATCACCATACCCTTTTAAGCGTTTTTAAAAGTAATTTCGAGCAGTTCGAATATTTTGTACTCTACTCGGAATTAAGTTTTAGAATAAATGAAAGAAATAAAACACATCGAACCAATCTCAGATAAAATTTTTATGTCTCCAAAGGAATTCCTTATTGAGTCTCATTGAGGTGAAATGCTACTTTTTAAGAAAACGAGATGTAAGACATCCGGTCTTATAAGATTTGTTTTATAGTCGATTGAACCAACATGAACGATACGTCAAGTGAAAAAAAATGTGGAATTTACAAACAAAACATAAATTTTAATGGATTCTATGTTATTATCCGAAAACGTGATTCCAAATTATGCTAAACAAAAAGGGGAATTCACTATTATATAATCTCATAATGACATGTTTACTGAACGAATTCATAATAATAATTTGAAGTTTAAGAGGGGTATTATCAATTATAGAGTCGGTAAAATTTGAATACTCAGATAGGAACTTAACGAGGAAATAATTGATTTATGATAGATTCGTCGTGTGGAAAATGGTTGATTAGTCGTATAATTAGCTAGCTGTACGATTTGAACACGGAATCGTGAGGTTAATTTCACACGGAGGCACGTGGAAATTTTGAAGTATATGAAGTGATTTCTATATACTCTGAAAGTAATTGAATGCGTGTTACAGCGTGATCTAGTTTTCATTACGAATAGAAATTATTACGGAATTTTTCTGGACATTTTCTGTTATATCCAGATGTGTGTTGATTAGTGGAAAAATTCTGCACAAAAGACAGAGTGATTTGTCACATTTTATTTGGGGATGAAAATTGGTTTTGGAATGAAATATCGAATCGAAGGAGTTTAGTTGAACGAATATATTGAAATCTTTGTCATCCATGAAGGAATCATCAAAAAACTGACGATATTGTATGGGAATAAATATAAAGATGAATCAATCTCGAAAATAATTAGCAATTAAAAGCAATTAAAAAATTATCAATTCAGAAATAAAAAGGTTGCGATACTATGAAAAATAGAAATAGAGTGCAAGTGGGCAGAGGTCTTCAGCTGGCATCTTTGCTTTCAAGGCAGGTCACACCAATATCATTCTTCGTCAAGTTAATACAGTTAATACAATTATTCAAGGGTTATCTTTTTGAAGCTGTATATATTTTAAACCGGAAATGGAACATTCACAAGTGGTGAAGAATACTCTTTATGAAAGCATGTTTCATTTATTTTCATTTACTGTAAGCGTGTTCTTCCGAGTTTTTCCACTGAAATGAATTTTTTTTCGATTTTCTCGTTTCTAAAAAATTCCTAATAGAAAAATCATGTGAAAATCCGTTGAAGTAACCCTTTCTTTTCCAGTGCTATCCTCAAACTCAAAGAATCAGATGAGTCATTACGAAGGGCGATTACAATGATTTAAGAAACACGATTGTTCATATTTGTCACAAACCTCTCTGCTTTGTAAGTACTGATCACCGAAAATGCTTGGTTTTGTGATAAAAAACAATTATCCCATTAATTGGTGTCAACAAACTTTTGAATGTAATTTTACGCAAATCGAATAACATCGAATTTCAGGAGAAACAGGCTGTGATTTTTCGCTTCAAGAAGGTATTGTATCCGTTTCACTACGATTTTTTCAAACATTGAATCCAATCTATTTGTAATGATTTTTGCAATTGGAACATGAATGCATGTCTTGGAGAATTTTACTGTGTCTTTTCCTCATTTTTGTGTGTTTGTTACTGTTTGTTATTTCCAAAATTTGAGCTGAATATGGTTTCAAATAATTCGGTTGGATTCAGCGATTGAGAAAATCGTAGGGAATCGAATATAATTGTTTGAAACTCCATTCGGCTCATAATTTAGAAATAATAGACAGTAATAATCACACAAAATGAAAAATAGACACACCAAAATTCTCCAAGATGCCAAAATGTTCCGAAGGCAAAACTCATTACAAATGAACTACGATCATGCAGCAAACGTATAATTTTGTTCTAGTCATGTTAATTATTCAGAAGAGTGAAATTTATTTTCACAGATCCAGTGGTCATGTCCAATCTGCAGGTACTAGTATTTCCAATTTTTTCTTCATTTGACAAATTGATCGGACAATTCTGCACGTTTTTGTTTATTAATATGATGTTCTATCAAATATTAGTGAAGCCATGCTATTGTTGGAATATTTGCGCTTATCAATGTGAATTCCATCCAGCATTGCATTTGGTGAAAAGTTGGCAAAATCTTAGATTACCCTAATGAGAATAGAATAAAAGTTGATAACAATGAGTTATGGCAGATATATTGGGTAAGCAAATTTACCAACAATATTGTAGTAGACAAATCATTTAAAAAAAATCGATTCAATTGGAACTATCGTTTTTTTCTTGAAAAATTTGAGTGTCATTAAAGAATTGTAGAATTCGTTCTAGTAAATATCAGTTTTCTTGAGATTCCAAAGTACCGCATTTTTTCAGTTAATTTATGATCGATGAAGAACGAAAATGAGGATCATTATTTGGATGAAAACTTACACAAAGTCATAGCCGTCAATACCAATATTGTTTGAATCGTATCGGGTCACTACAGCATCCCTGTCAGCTTGATTCTGTGGGGCAGCATAAGCCAAAGCCATGACGGCGAAGAGAGCTACGATCTGCAAACAGGAAATACATTTTAATCATAAGAAACAAAATTAAATTTTATTGTTTTTTTTGTTATGCGGAACCGAAATGAATCAGATAAAGTTTTGAAGGTTCTAAATGTTTTATTGACTTTATTTTTATTCAGTACTCAAAAGTTTTTTTATATTATCTGGAACAATTTTTTTGCGTTTGAGAGGCGTTGGAGTGTTTGAATTCCGTAAAAGTTGGTGTTATTCCATAAAATATCCAAAATGACACTTGATATCGATTCACAACACTAATCACTGTTTTTCTGACCGTAAGGAAAATAAAAAATCTTGTTTCCTCACCATTTTCATGTTGAAAGTGGTGTGTTTGAGATGTTACGATGTGTACTGAAGATGAGCATCCATTGTATCCTTTTATATCTAATCGTTCCTGCAATTTTTAGGTATTACACTCTGCACTATCTCCTCGAGGCATGTCTTTGCTGACATTTCCACTACCCAAGTACCCATCTTGGATATTTCGGTATATGGTTAGATTCAGTTGTTCACGCTGTGCATACTCTTGAATTTCGTTATTTGTGGTCGTAACGATTGATCTTTAAGGTTTAGAAGGATTTTGTACATTTAATGATAATTTTGTTGATGACGACATCATGAACTTCATCGAAATAGCTTGGTCGTATCGCTGGATTTCGAGCGTTATCAGAGATACTTGAATTTTGTTGGATTTACTGATAAATTCTCAGCGAAGGTGTAATGAGAAAAATCGGTCCAATATTTTCCGAGACATTTTTCTTTCTCTAGTAATCGAGAAACTAAGGAACCGATGGAAGTGACGATTAGCTTAAGAGTACCGATGCGCAAATCCATGCGATTATCTTGTTTGGATCGCAGAAAAATTATACTCAAAGAAAGCACTAACCTCCAGTTTTCAGATTTTGAGCGCATTTTCAAATTCATATTTAATTGTTCTGCTGGCACGAAAAAAGAGTGCATTTACACGAAATTTCACATTTGTTTTTTCCGATATCTCCGAATATTGAATTTGTATGAAATTTCCTGATGAATACTTTCGGAAAAAAATGTTTTTCAAAAACATTTGGACAATTTTGGTTTTTTTCCAGGTTCACTAATGATTAAGAATAAAGAGATAATGAAGGGAAAATTTGTAAAATTATTTTCCTCTTATTGTCTGATGCTGATAAAGGATTGAGATTTTGACTCTCAAACAGTTCAGTTCACTTGGTTCATCGCTTTCAATATTTCGATATTGTTCATTTAGATGAATTCACAAGGGTCGTCCGTAAACACAATAACTTCCGGAAGAAACAACTTAGAAACTCGATATTTGTAGAGTAGGTTTGGACCTTAATTACGAAGGCCGAATGCGTGAATACGTTAATCCACCCAATGATTCAGCAGGTATAACCATTCAAAATTTTATTTTCCCAATATTTCCAAGAAAACAGCTTTGATCGAATTTAAATCCATTACTTTATCGAAAATTTGTAGTTCGAAGATTCATACAAAATTTAATGGGGATAATATGATGAGAAGATCATGGAATATTGAATATTCGAAAACAAAAATTTGATTTTTTTTCAAATTGTTCTAATGATCCGATTATCACGAAATTCCTTCAGCATCTTCCTACTAGCTGCAAAGTTCCATCATGATTGAATCAGTATTTCTTGACCTAAACCGAAAAAAACAACGATATCGAGAAGAAAACCACGAAATTTTACATATTTTTTCAGAAAATCTCTAAAACTAATAGCCGTATCGAATTAAAATTTGGTACACTGCTGTGGAATATGAAGCTTGTATCCAAATACGATCAATATTTTCTGAAAAAAAAATTTTTTTGGTAAAATATTTCGAAGAAATATTTTTTTTCGAATAAAGTGACCATACGATCCCAACAGAATTCTGCTCAAAGTTGCACGTCGTTATGCTTCAACTAACTGCCAAGCTTCAATCTAATCGCTCCAATAGTTCCTGAAATATCAGGGTGCCTCAAAACTTCAAATGTATATAACTCCGAAACCATTCGACCGATTTGTCCCATTACCGGTGCATTCCCATGCGCGACCTAATCTGAAAGTTTCGAGTCACCAGTTGGCTCCGTTCGACAGTTATCGTGTCGTCGGCCGGCCGGACAGAATCGATGTTGACACCAGATTCGTCATCATTGAGTCCAACCTAGTCGTTTGAGACCATTTTCGGCTCAAAATTCGAAAATTACAGTCATTTGGACAAAACGATAGAACGCTGTTCCCTTAGAACATGCGCGCAAAAATTTTAAATTCGATATGTTCATCCAGAACAAGTTGGATGTGGATTAGTGAGTGCGGTCCTGGAATAACAGAACCATTAATATCTTGCTCTGTTCTTCTCAACATATTTCATGATCATTTTGAGTTCTCTTGAATTCCGACGATAAGTAAGGCTGCAATGATAGTAAAGGTCTTGCCATACATTTTCAGAATCACCCTGTTCAGTCTGGAAAAGCTAGAAATTACCTTTCAACTGCCAATGCGTACTCACTAGGTCCTAGTCTACTTCTTGTGTGAAAGTGTGGAGTGAGTTCCGGGACACCCTGTATAATAGCAAAAATATGAAATTCTCAATTCTAGCATTGAGTAGAATCGACATAATTATATGGAATACATTACATCATTGATTTGAGCACACACAAGCAGATACAGATTGTTAATATGACGGTTTCAATAGTGGGGGTGGATGTACCGGGTGATTAATTAAGGGTGGCGACCGGCAGAATCTCGAAAACCGTTTATCCTTTTTCTTCTGGAAAAAATTCTCATGAAAAAACCTATAAAAGTATTGCCGTGAAGGCAGCAGCTTTTGCGCGCATGTTCAATGGAGATGACTGCTTTGGCAACGGATTTGAACAAGCGCGCAAAAACTGCTGCCTTCACGGAAGTGTTTTTCTAGGTTTTTTCGATGGAGTACTGGAATTGAATTCGATGTAATCTGTATTTTTGGAAATATTGGGAAAATAAAATTTTGAATAGGTATATCTACGGAATCATTGGATGGATTTTGCCCATTCATTAATTCGACCTTAGTAATTAAGCCCCAAACCTTCTCTACAAATATCGAGTTTCCAAGTCGTTTCTTCCGGAAATTATTGTGTTTACGGTCGACCGTTAGGCGGTCCGAAACTGTTGACCGATTGGCCCATTAATGAACCGCGGCATTCGAATGCGCGACCTCCCTGAAAGTTTTAATTCGTTATGTCACTCTGTTCGACAGTTTTCGTATCCACGGCCGGTCGGACAGAATCGAGTTTGACACTGGATTGGACTTCAACTTAGTCCTTTGGGACCATTTTCGGCTCAATCATCGAAAATTACAGGCATTTGGACAAAACGATAGCACGCTGTTCCCCTAGAACATGCTCGCAAAAATTACTGAATATATTTTCAAGTTCGTAGTTCGAAATACACTTGTGAAATATAATTTCAAGTTTTTACGGAACTAACAATGGTAAAGAATAATACAATAAGAAACTACTTTTTCTGTGAAAAAACTTTTGCTTGAGATTTTTTCTATATTTTCTTATTATCATTGGATTATTGGAATCTGATTAACTGGCCCCACCTTAATCTGACGCGCTCGAGTATATCCAGAAATTTCCTTCCTATGAACTACCTAATCATGAGATAAGGAAAAGAATGTTCAACACTGAGACATCGGAAATGACGCCATCATTTTGCAGAAGTGAATCATTTAAGATTTCACGTTTGTTGGAAGAATTTATTCGCTATTCTCCTCGCGTAGAGATCATCATACCTGAATTGAATGACCAGGGTTCATTGCAAAACTCATATGTGGCTGAAGATGATAAACTCACACATGGTTTCGCAATATAAACCTTTCGAAGGCATATTTCAAACAGAAATAAACAATGGCAACTTTGATGATTGGATGGTTAATAGTTTCTCTTGTCTGTTTTCTGTCGAAAAATGTAAGGTTCATGGTTATTCCGGAACCATTCATAACTTCGAATGTAAATGATTCTTGGCAGCTCCCACAAAATCATAAATGATTTAGATAGTGAATGGTTATGATGAAAGTTGAAATTTTCACAGAATCAGGCAGTAACAGCTTCAGGTTCATTTGATTCCATGGATATTCAACACTCTGCAACTTGAAACATTAAGATAACATTCTGTAATATAAACATAGCAAGCCTTTATCCGTATTCGTTTTTGGTCACTATAGTTTCATTTATATACTATACCTTACAGGCTGAACTAATTAATGCAACTCTATGACTCCTGGTTTAAACGGAAGTAGACGATACTTTATTTTCTCTTATGAACTGATGTTTTTGCATATTCGAGTTTTACGTAGAATTTTATAAATTAGTCAGAACAAAAATGGAACTAAGAAAAAAAAATTCAATCAAAAATTTTTTTTACTGCTTGATATGTTAATTTTTTGCACTTATAATAAATAATTAACATTTTTCTACACAAAACCCACCACTTCCACAGAAGTTAAAAGTATATTCTTTAAGTCCCATTCGGGGGCGAGGCCGTCTACTTTAACTCCAATTATACTGGGCCCAGATCCATAAAAATTCGCACGCATATCAGAGATCGAATCGCCCTTCAATGAAAAATGTTACCTTGAAGTTTCAGCCAAATAGGGTATACAGAACAATGAGCAAAAAAATTAAGGAGTCCTCCTGCATGTTGTTAAATGGAGAGAGTTATTTTGCTCATTGTTCTGTAGACCCTAGTTGGCTGAAACTTAAAGGTAGCATTTTTCATTGAAGGGCGATTCGATATATGTTTTTGGAAATATCGGGAAAATTCTGAAAGGGTATATCTGCGGAATCATTTGATAGTTTTTACTAATTCGCCATACGTAATTAAACTACAAACTTACTCTTCAATTATCAAGCTACTGAGTAGATTCTTCCAGAAGTTATTTTGTTCACTATCAGTGTTCAGGCTGGCCATAAACACATTAACTTTTGGAAGAATGGACATTAGGGAATCTATTTGTAGCGTAGGTTTTCAGTTCAATTGAGAAGGTCGTATACTTAAATGGGTTGAACTCGCCAATTCTTCTTTAGATAGTTAAACATTCAAAATTTTGGATCGAATTGCAATCTAGTACTTGATCGAAAATTATAGCTTGAGGTTCATGCAGAATTTCGTGACGACGATAAGAGAAAAATCTGATGCGTTTAGCAGGGTCAATACTTGTTTAGATGACCGCTTTGGTAACGAAACAAGCCCGTGAAAGCTCCCGACCTCATCTCCGTGCTTTTCTAGGTTTTTTCACAATATATCAGTCGGCAACCTCTGAAATTATTTCTCTATCCAATTACCGTATGTTCGGAAAGTACGAGTACCTTGACGCAGTGTATAATTGAAATTATAGCAAAAGCTTAGCTTATGACGAATAAACGAGAGTTTGACAAAAATTCGCTAAAATCATATTTTTTTATCACTTCCATAAAAACGAGTCTAAAGTCTGTATGCATTCATTTGGAAATTGAACGGAATATCTGCACATTTTCTGCTGGAATATTAATTAATATAGTTGTCGGTTACATTCACATATTTCATTGCTTCAGATTTCAGGAAGCTATAAATAAAGAATGTTCATTTTGATAATGATTGCTTCAAAAGTAATCTAGAGTACATCCATAGACGTATCAAGAGGATTAGGATAATAGGTCTATGAGTACATCAGAAAATGTCCAAGTTTACTCTTCCGTCTTAATCATCCCTTGCAGTAATATTTTAATATCCAAGTAGCGGCGGTAACTCAGTGGTTAGAGCGCAAGCCCCATGATCGTAAGGTCTGGGGTTCAAGCCCTTGGCCGGGAAATATCTTTTCCGGATTTTAGGGGACCGTCCAACCATTCGCTGTTGGGTAAACAATTAACGGTGCTGTTCCTAACGTGGCGCAAGGAATTAGTAACAAAGCCTACACAGAACACACCCGGTATCCTAACTCGCACAAGCTTTAAGCTTCTAAGGGGTTTCGTTGAAGCCTAGGATATTCGGAAAAAATACAAAAAAAAGTAATTTCACATTTCATTACTGTAAAATAATATAATATTTCGTCCCATAACTCTTAACGTAAAATTACACCTGTTCTTATATACATCGAAAGAAATTACCCAACGACATCTCGGGAGAGGAGACCTGAATTATCAATAAAGTTATTATTTCTTTGGAACCTCAGATCCATTGATGTTTAATCGCAGAAATATATTATATTGAATAATAATAAGGGCCGTATTTATAGTTGCTCCTTGAGGCTTCCTTACGGAAGGCCGCCTTGAATTTGATTTTCTATGCAAACAAATACAAGTTTGTTTGCATAGAAAAGCGAATTCAAGGCGGCCTTCAGTAAGGAAGCCTCAAGGAGCAACTATAAATACGGCTCTAAGACAGTCATATACTTCTGAACAACAAAATAAATAGTTCACAACTCATCCAGCATCAGAAGATCGAATGTTTTACCTTTTCGTTTACAATAGTAGATCGGCTTGGTTCATCCTATGCTCCCTTGAACCTTTTATGGGTTTAGGTATCAAGATGAAATATATCACTCTTTATGTAATCAAATTATAGGTATCTTGCCAGGAAAAATATTGCAGTAGTTGGTATACCTATTCCAAATGTGAATACATTGCAGTGACACATTTTCAGCAGTAATTTCCCTAGGACATTGATCATAGACGAGATGAACTTATGACCATAGATTGCTCGTTCCATGGTTATAACCCCCAGCCTTTAGGCTTCGGGCTGCTTCCAAGCAACTGGCATCAGAAATGGCCGTGGGATAATCGGCGTAAAAATTTTTGAAAGTTGTCAAACTCAATCGTGTCGTCATAGGGAATTATAATTGTACTGAATGCAATTATTAGTGCAATTTTGACATGATTGGGTGAAATGGTTCCATACGACATAGAATGACAAAATTTGATCGGTTGCTAGAACAGTCAAAATATTTTCAGATAAATCAACCTAGAATTAATTTTGCATCATATCAATCCTGTTTCATTAACATGAAATGATACTATATTTTATCTCATAACCATTCAGTTGAAATCATACTTGTGGTTGTATGAATCGAAAGAAATTACTTAATCTCATCTCTGGAGAGGAGATCTGGTAGTAATATTAACAAAGATATTATTTCTTCGGAACCTGACATTAATTACAGAAATACAGATTGAATAATAAACAAGACAGTCATATTTTCTATTATACAACAATATAAATCCTTTCCAACTCATCAAGCATTCAAATGTCGACGATTTTACATTTGACTTCATTATTAGATAGATATCGATTCTGATGGTTGTATAGAATGTGGTCGCTTCTTTGTTCCTTTTGAAGCTTGTTCTATGGGATTAATTATCAAGATGAATTAGATCACATATCGACGGTCCTAGCGCAAAACCGCGAACGTGGAAAAAATTCAGTTTTGTGTTAAAATTCCTTTGACATATCGACGAGGATGAGCGCACATGGTCATAGGTTTTATTAGTTAACTATGCAGTCTGATTTTGAAATCCAATATAGACCTTGTTTTTTCTAATTCAGGAATCTGCACATTCGTGGTGTCGTTTTAGGATCGACGATATTATAAACTCAGCTTAAACGTTTCTTGCCAGGAAAAATATGGAAAAAGTTTGTGGGTAGCCCAAGATACGAAAACAAACGAACGAAATCGGAATGATAAGACTGACATGTTGGTCAAATGATTTATTTTGAAACATGAAATGCTGAAAAAACTATTTCAAAAATCCTAATAATTTCAGGAATAAATATCAAATTCCCAAGAGTTTACTTGATGAAGGTTATTCGTAAAATCATTGTTATAACATCATCTTATGTCTTCGTATATTTCATGGTTTACTTTAATTTCAAAAGAACCACATCTTGAATGACAACATAAGCATTATATGCCAGTTGATATAATTATTAATTTCTTCCTTCCACACGTAGTACGTTCGGGGGCAATAATTAAGTACATCGAATGATGATATCGTAAAAGTATCACCGACAAATCAGTGTTATTTAATGTAATAATATTTTCATGAAGTAAAATTTAATTCGAAATAGAAGAGAGGTGCTTGGTCACCCAGATATTTTCTGAACTGGTACAAATGAACGAATTCAAACCATTCTTCTTCACTTATTCCTATAAAATAAACCTTCCTCAGCGAAGCTACGATGTTCTTAGGGGTTTCTTTCTTCCAGAAAGCATCAACTAGTATGAAATTCTAAAACTTCGTGTATTTTGGTATCTAGTTGTCAGATATCGTCCATTTTCTCTAATGAATTAAACAATATTGGCTATTTCGACTCTTTCCTAACTTTATTTCGCAACTTCGCGGACGTTTGGAAGGATGATCCCCTCTTTCTCATGGCTAAAAATATATATAGGGAATCACAAGTACATTATTACCTACCTAGTTCACAATTCAAAAGTTAAAGTCATTCATTAAAAATGGTTTAAAAGATGAAATAGTGAAATTACGTCTACACGTGGTACAATCTTAACATAAAAACCCACCCATATTAAAATAGGGCTATATTTAAAACTAGATCTGTGGTCACATGGATCATAGACAAGAATGCGAACAATACATACTTCCAACTGTCACATAGATGAAATATGGGAAATCAAACAGAATACAACTGTACACACTTAAAGAAATATATCTAGAAACCTATAACAATGTTGATTGTAAAAGGTAGTACGGCCCTGCACATCCTCTCTATGATTAACTGTTCTATTTTTTTTTATGAAGATCATCTCACTAATATTTTTCACATATCTATTCTTTTCATAGCTCAAAATATCAACCTTATCTAAGTTGAACTTGTGTCCAGTATTTGAGACAATAAAGCTGTTTTATTGTTATAAGTAAGATTGTTGCAATCATTTCAATCTTGTTTAATTCTTTCCTTGAGCTTTTGTTTTGTCTGTCCAGTATGATGAACTGTCAAATTAAAAGAGGATATCAGGTTGATTAAAATTGATCGTAATGAATTAGGTGTTTTGTCTTTCAACATTGTAAAAATATCTCCTCTCTCAATGTTATAGTGTGCACAGCAACAAATGAATTCTTTAAAAAAATTTACATACGAGAACTTATAATATTTCAGATTCATCTCGGTAACATCCTTTTAAACTGAATTATTTATTTGACTTATAACGTTTCATATACTGTCGACAAAGTATTTGGGATAGTTATTCTTATACAGGATTTCTTTGATTATATTTTTTTTCCATGATACTTTATATTACTCAACTTGGTGGCTCTAAATGTTGAATTCTTAAAAACATTGACTTTTGTTTTAAACTGTTTTTTCTGAAAAAGGTTATACATCTACCAGGATTGTATGGTTCGATGTACCAGTCAAAGGTTAGATTGATATTTTAACTAAACCGAGTATGTCCAAAAATGGGAGTCGACATCAGTTGGTTTCAACATCCAAGGTGAATTTAATTTTGCTATCGAATGAGTTGAAAACATCTTATATGCATAACAAACCTTTGGATGAAATGAAATAGATCATGTTCCTAGATCAAGCCAAACCATAACTTGACTGCAAAATATCGAACCAATTACTTGAGGTAGATTCGCTGATCCATCTACAGACTTCCTCTTGGGATTATTTTTCGAAACAGCTGTATAGAACCTAATTAACCTCTCAGCAATCATCTTGTAACCTTTTTATTACAGACGAGTAATTATCACACAATAAATTGATATGCTGAAATCTCAGCTGAAAACTTCACGTAGCAGTTCCACAGTCCAAACAAGATTACCTATATTCAGTCATAATGCGGACGAATCATCTGCAAGAACATTAGAACGCCAGCAGAAAGCGACCTTGCCGACGGCTATAATAATTGGTTGTCTTGAAAAATTCTTTAATATCAAGAGAAGGTTCACGCAAATATTCACGGAGGAATCTTCAAAGGTTCCCATAAAAGGAATGTGACCAGATCCGGCTTTCAAAATTCACGGGAATGAGTGTTGTTACGCAAAATATACACTATTTCATGTTAAAGATTTATTGGCTTATTGTGACGGTGGAATATTTTTCCTCATTAGAATATTCGTCTGGTGAAACCTTCTCCTCCGACAGAAAATAATCCGTTCCTCTATGTGGGGGTTTAAAGCTTTGTTCAGAATCTTGGCTACAGACAAAGAAGTCTCGCCATCCAAAAAATCCAAAAAATGAAACGGAAGATATCGATTCAGCCAATCAACGTCCAACTCCCGCTATTCTTTCGCCTAAATGTCAGCAGAGCATGGATTTTGTTACTTTTCCTGAGGAGACTGTTGCTAAGTATCTCAGTAATCTCAAGACCTTTTCATCTCCTGGAGTAGACAACCTGAGCCCAGTAATTCTGAAACGATGCAGCACAACTCTTGCTTATCCATTGTCCATCCTTATGGAAAAATCGTTCTCAACAAAATCATTGCCGATGGATTGGCTTTCTGCACGTGTTACTCCGGTATACAAGAAGGGTGATAAACTTGATGCCCGGAATTATCGCCCAATTTCTCTGACTTCATCCGTTGTTAAGGTTATGGAGAAAATTATCTTCGATCAACTATTAGAATTTCTCCTAACCAATAAAATATTGCCGAAACAACAGCACGGTTTTATTCCTGGGCGTTCAACGATAACCTGCCTACTCAAGTGCTTGAATGACTGGACTAAAGCATTAGATAAAAATTTACCAATAGATGTCGTATATCTTGACTTTGCCAAGGCGTTCGATAGAGTACCCATTCGCCGGCTTCTGTACAAGCTGGAGCATTTCGGAGTGCGGGGCGGATTGCTTGAGTGGATCCAAAGTTATTTGAGTGGTAGAAAATTCTTCGTTGGCACTGGTGAGAAAAGATCTCGAACTATTAATGTCACTAGCGGAGTTCCCCAGGGATCAGTTCTGGGTCCGCTGCTATTTTTGGTATACATATCCGATCTGCCTGCGCTCCTCAATTCTGAGGTATCCTTATTCGCTGACGATGCTAAGCTCTACAACTATGCCCATACCAACGCTTTTTCGCTCCAGGAGGATTTGACTACTTTGTTCTCTTGGTGCTGTGACTGGTTGATTGAGCTCAATTTATCGAAGTGTAAGGTTCTTCACTTAGGAAAAAATAATCCAAGAACAACTTACCATATTGATGGCATCCCCCTCACCACTACAAGGAGTCAACTGGATTTAGGTGTTGTGGTTACAGAGGACCTCTCATGGTCGGAGCATATTTTGTATGTTTCTTCTAGGGCCAGAAGAATGCTTGGGTTGCTTGAACACACCTTTCGTTTTTGTGACCCCTCTGTATGTTCTGAACTTTACAAGACCCATGTAAGACCCATTTTGGAATATGCGGGCCCTGTCTGGTGTCCGAATCTGGTATGGCAGCGAGATTTATTGGAGTCCATACAAAGACGCGCCACTAGGATACCATATGGAAGAGTGCGACCAACATATGAACAGCGCTTGGCACTTTTTAATCTTCCCCTCGTTCAGACTCGAAGGGATCGTGGTGACTTGATCGTTGCCTTTCGAGCTTTGACTCAGAGATTTGGAATCGACATGGGTGATATGTTTGACCTTGCTACTACCAGCCAACTTAGAGGGCACAGATTCAAGTTGACACGGGAAAGATTCAAATGTACCCCACGCCAATCTTTCATCACCAATAGGATATTCCATAATTGGAACAGTCTTCCGGATACGATTGTTGGCGCCTCTAGTGTCAACTCCTTCAAGAACAATTTGGACTCTTGGTGGCGAACCGGTGTGTGTTGATGGCCGGGTTTGTGTTTTTGGTGATTTTTTTTTACTAGTTTATTTTGTTTTGAATTCTTTATTAACATTAGTTCCACACTCTGTAGTTTTTCATTTGAAATTTGTATATGAGTTGAGAAAACTCTTGTCTGATGTATAATAATAATAATAATAAATAATATAATAATAATAATAAAGTGCTTCTGTAATTTCAACTTGGAGAAAATCGACTCCGGTTGACAAATGACAAATGAATGAAATGTTCACAAAGAGATCACATTCATTAAGGAGGTAATATCAGTTGAATAATGCCAATTTCGATTCAACTAACGTGAAATGAAACTATTCGTCCCTAACGTTTTCAGATGAATCATCATGGAGGAAATAATTCTCTAGAGATCATTTTAAGTCATATTTCAAAGGGTTTTATTTATAGTCGAATTAAAATCTTTTTAGAAATCAAGATTTTAGTTGAAGGAAATTAGAATAAAAGGAAATTTTAGTCAAAAGACCCATACATAAACAATATGTTGTTGCAAGATGAGCAACTAACATTTCTAATCGATATTAATAAAGTTGCAATCAACTTATCAGGTAGATCATTATTATTTTCACCTAGAACTTGTTTTAAAAGATTAATTTAAAACAGATTAATTCATGTAATAATATATATTTAATATCATGTTTTAATGAAGATATTAAATATATGTCAGAAGGTAGGTATTGGGTAGATGTGTGAATTCAAATTTGGCACGAACCTTTACATCGTCCATATTTTGGTACTCACCGTAAGAGGCTGAATTCGTCAATAGTTCTTGAGCTATTGCGATGGCGTTGAAATTCCAATTAAGAACGGAATTTGGCATATTCTTCTTCTTAAATCTCCGAGAGTAAATATCGGAACGAATTGAAATTTGAAACATTAACGTTAAATACCGATTTGAAGGTTTGCGACATTTCGTTGGAATCTAGTCAATATTTTTGGAGAAAAACATTTTTTCAACAGAAATTAAAAAAATTTTTCGAATAAATATTTTCTTTTGATTTTGTGCCATTTCAATTCACACGAAACTCGCAATGAGTTGCGCGTTGGTATTTCAAAACTATATACAAAGTTTTGATCTGATCGAATCAGTACTTCATGAAATATAGAGGAGTTAACCTTAAAGTTTCGAACGGGTTTAACTCCGAAATTATTCGACCAATTTTACACATTCTCTCAACCGAGATATTTGAACTTCAAACCGAACAACAATTTAGAATCGCTTGGTCGAAATTTAGAGCACAAACGGACGGACTGACAGAATTGAATTTGACCAAGAATTCTTCTTCAGGGTGTTCAACCCAGTCTTTTTTCCGGCTCTAAATTCGAAAACAACAGACATTGTAACGAAACGATAACGAACTGTTCCCTAGAGCAAGCGTCTGAAAAGATGCATAAATACCCAGTCTTGAGGGCGTGAAGCTGCATGCCATATGTCGTGTGAAATTGGCTTCAAATTCGAGCTAGTGCGTAGAAGCTCCTTCACGGTCAGTGCTTCTCCAAAATTCTTATGCAGTTTCAGTGGTTTATTTTATGACAAGAAAATCAAATAATTCATATGTCATTTTCGTTACATTAGAGGCTTTTGATTGAATACCTAATATGCGATTAATAGAGTATATAGCTGCAGCTTTCGCAAATAAAAATGGGCTACCATATCAATTCAAGAATACAAGAACACTACAAATGGCTTTAGGATGCTGGTTCATAGGCAAAAACCCAATTCTCATATTTCCTAATTTTGTTCAAGAATTCGAAGGATCACTGGAAATGTTGATACCAATAATTTGTGTTGCCATCTTCGTTTCAATTCCATTAACATTCTACACCCTGGGAATATCTCAGTACTCGAAGAAAGGATGGTACAAATTATGGGATGCTGTTCCTGCATGGCGAGGAATTGGTATTGCAGGAATTATTTGTCTATTTATATCGTCTCTGTATAGTGCCTTCTATTGTACATATTTCCTTTATTACACTGTGCGCAGTTTCGACGCCGAGACTCCATGGTTGCATTGTGCGGATCAAGATTTCAAAAAAGAGGGCTGCTATACATTCAAAGATAATCGGTCGATACGATTGGACTGCATCAATATGTACAGTGAAGAACACTGTTCGAAAATTGTATGGAAAAATAGCGCATTATATTTTTTGGACAACAGCCTAAAATTGAAGCAACGAGGGTCTGGATTTCATTTCAACACCGAACTTATTCCTTATAAAATTGGAGTGACAATTATGATGTATATACTCTTGAGGAACAGTTCAGCCAGTTTGTCAATATTTGCACCGTTCCTTCTGATATTTCCAACATGTTTACACGGCGCACTCCTGATCAGATCTCTGCTACATCCAGGGGCATTGAGAGCTTTGGAGTTTCTTTGTCACTTCAAATGGTACAATTTCCTCAATTTGAAGTTTTGGTGTGAGATTGGTACGGTTAGTTTATATAGCACCGGATTCGCTTATGGTTGTCTGTCAAATTTTGGTATGCAATATGACTTTAGATATCCTATCAATATTGATGCTGTTTTCATCAACTTGGCCAGTGTCACTTACTCTATCTTGTATACTTTATGCATATATAATATGTGTGGAGTTATAAGTTATGAGCTGAATGTACCAATAGATGCCATTATAGGAGTTGATCGTCACAATGCAAATTTTATTCAAGCTCCCCTTAGTTTCAAGCATTTTTCGTTGACCAAATTCTGGACATTCCTTTTCTTCTTTTCGAATTTCCTCTTGACACTCAGGATTCTAGCCACCCAAAGTGAAATGCTCCTCTCTGCGCTGTACGAATTGAAACCAACGCTGAAGATTTACACCATCCCATGTGCTTTAGTGTTCAGCTTGACGCATACATTGTTGGAACTTATAACTAATTTTAGAGAAGGTCGCCACCTGATTGCTCGATTAGAAGAACTTATAACATATTATATATTCCCGGTTTTAGCTTTCTATTTGTACATTTTCATAGAATTTTTTTACGGGGTAACTCATTTTGTTGATGATATGCATTTTATGTTAGGCTTCAGACCTTCAACTATCTGGAAGCTGAGTTGGTACCTAGGAAGTTTAATAACTTTTGCTTTGATAATATACTGTTGGTATTTATTTGAGTACGAAGGTCCTATGGTTTCATATTATTTTTACACTATCCTGAGTGTTTTCATTTGTCTACTTCCCATGTTATATTTCATAATGTTCGTATTGATTAAACGTAAGAAGAAAGTACCATGGTCGGAAATTTTCAAATCTGCCAAAGACTGGGGACCAAGAGATGAAGTATTGCGAAAGAGCAGAGATATGTTTTCCGCCCATGATATGACTAAGGAATATCTTTATCGTCAACAGAGACTGAAATTCAAAACAACTACTACATCTACGTCGAAAGTTAATGCTTCATTAAGTGTGAACATATGAACCTTATTTATTATAATATTATACATTCTGTTTCTTGTATTTCATTTGGAATTTCCTGTTGTATTGTACATTCTCAGGAAATTCTTTGTTAATAAAGGGTTTTTCAACAAGAACTTCGTTTTTTAAAACAAAATAAAACAAAGAATTTAGTGGAAAATGAATAAAATTTTTATTGTATTACAAAGAGAAAAGTTCGGCAATTATGAATGAAAAATGATATCTGACAAATGTCCACCACGACCCCGCTGACAGACGTTGATTCTTTCATCAAAATTTTTAATCACTTTTTGGCAAGATGGAGGTTCTATTTCGTTAATGACATCACGGATTTTGAGTTTTAAGGCTGCAATCGATTCGATTGGCTCCGTATAAACTCTGTCTTTAACATAGCCCCACAAAAAATAATCCAGTGGTGTTAAATCACACGATCTGGCCGGCCACTTAACAGATGAATTTCGCGAAATTATGCGATCGGGAAATTTGGTTTGCAATAAATTGATCGTTTCATTGGCTGTGTGATATGTGGCACCGTCTTGTTGAAACCACATTTCAGTGACATCCATGTCATCAATAATAGGCCAAAATTCAGTTGTTAACATCTCGCGATAGCGTGATCCATTGACTGTTACCGAATTTCCAGATCATCTTCGAAAAAAAACGGCCCAATCACACCTCCAGACCACATAGCACACCACACAGTGACACGTTGAGCATGCAACCCGGTCGAACACGTGTTGGTGTTGGCACATTTTGTACCGAGCCTGTCGACTCAACTTTCGCGACCAAATTCTTGATAGCGGTCTCAGAAGGACGTTTATGTTGTCCGAAAATATCACGAATTTTACGAAATGTAACTTTAACAGAACGACCATGTTCATAGTGGATTTGAATTATTTTAATGCGATTTTCGAGCGAAATTGTATTCATTGTAACAATTGCCAAAGCATATACTGCGAATACGTCAAAAAACTAAATGTCAAAACTGTCATGTGGTGCCGGTGTTACCACATTGAAAAACAAAGTTCTTGTTGAAAAACCCTTTATATACTTACAAGTTGTTGGTAATTTGCTCTCAACTATTTATGTTTTTTTTATATCTTCAACATTTTTTTCTACTGAATATATATGTCTTTACTTAACTCTCAGCTACTGTCTGGTTATAGGGTCTGTTCGTTGTAGCTGCATTGAAATGTTATTGTACACTAAATTCAATAACTTCCCCTTCTCAGTGCTGATGAGTGTGATTGAGTCTAGTCACAGATAATAGAATGTGTGTAATCAGTGCAGTTCAATCTTTTTCTATGATTCTGGCAAATCCAAGAAATTCTATGCTTCTTTTGTTTCCACTAAAGCTACATTTTGTGCGAGGAAAATTCCGGTATTTGGGATATCGGAGATTCTTCCCTATTTGCCGAGGACGATCACTTGATCGTCTTCAGCAAATAGGGTTAATTTCTTGGCCAATAGGGTGAATCTTCGATTCCCCAAATAGCCAAATCTCCCTCGCTCCTTTGTGCGAGGGCGATTCGGAGATTCGGGTAATCGGAGATTCACCCTATTCGCCGAGAGATTCACTCTATTGGCCAACGACGATCACGTGATCGTTATCGCCAATAGGAAAGAATCTCTGATGAATCAAATCTCCTAATCTCTCGCACAAAAGGTAGCTTAACATTTCGAAGTCGTATTCATATAATAAGTTATTACTATGGTGATTTTTCAGAAAGATTTTCTGAAGTTTTCACAGAAAAATAATCTGATCGTTCAGATAAAACAAATTAACGTAGGAAAAACTGGACAATTTCAAGTCAGTGATTGCTACCTAGATTTCATAATAAGACCATGATGTAAAAACATGGTGTGCTCATCGGCAAAAAAAGTGACGTCAGCAAGATTAAAATACAAGGAAATATATATTCTGTGATTTAAATTTGCATATAGTTTTATACGTCATCATTCATAAAAAGTTTCACAGAAAAGCAGACGTCACACCCATGATGTAAAAACATGGTGTGCTCATCTGAAAAAAATGACGTCAGCAAGATTAAAATACAAGGAAATATATAATCTGTGCTTTGTATTTGAATGAAAAAAGTGACGTCATCATTGGTAAATACGATCACAGATGAGCACACCATTTACTTACAACATGATGTAAAAATATGGTATGCTCATCTGAAAAATAAGTGACGTCAGCTAGCAGAAAATACAAATAGTTGTATATTTTGTGCTTTGAATTTGCATGTTAATTCAAAGCACAGAATATAGAACTCTTTGTATTTTCTGCTAGCTGACGTCACCCATTTTTCAGATGAGCATACCATGTTTTTTACATCATGACTTACATCATGAATAAGACCAAAGACAACAACAGAATATATTTCTTTGATCATGATTTATGTTTACACATAACCATCATAGAGAAGTTAACCTCACTCTATGCACTGCCCTCGTAAGCTGTGACTACACTAACTTCCAACATTTCTGCAACGAACAGAGTATAAGGTTGTAACAGAACACAGCGAACGGTATCAGTTCTACACTATCTATGGATTTATATTTTTATGGAGGCACAATCAAAACTAAATCATGACAAATTTCTCCAATACCACTCAATTGGTTGAGGTCTACAGAATAAAAATACTGCCACACTAAGAAGTGTCCTTATTTTTCTGGAAGTATCGTAATTTCACATCTTATAAAGCGGATCTATATTTTTAAATCTGACTCAATATATTGTGCAAATGATGCAGTCCACCAATTCCCATTAAAATTCATTTTTGGCTTTGACATGGTAATGAAAACAGACGAAAATGTTTAGAAATGGAATTCCAAGATATATAGGCCGTTCGGTTTATCGATACATATTTTGAAGTAGAAGTGAGAATAAGATACTAGGCGAATATTAATGAAGTTATGAAACCCGTCATACCTGACTCAATATATTGATGATGGTATGGTTGGTTGCGTTGATTATATACATTGCTTCAGAAATATCCACATTTAAATGTGAACAAGTTGTTGGTACAGTATATTCTAATGCATTTGGTGGTTTTCATATTATAACATCTCCGGTGATTTATTTTTTCGCCACGCTTGTTCTAGTGAACAACAGCGTTATCGTTTTGAACCGAAAGTTTATCTCTCGATAACTCAGGAATAGATTTTAATGAACCCTCAAAACCTTCCAGAAATACCAAATAAATTATAAATGAAATAATTTATGAAAAATGCATGAAACTATTCTGGAAGTAAGATTTCGAATAGATGTATATCTATCTATCTTTTTTGGAACGAAATAACGATAATATATACCTTCTTCATTCACTTTTCACAGTCGGTAGGCCATGTAGGTTTGTCATATTCCACCGTGGATAGTTTGAAATTGTTATAGTTATAGTGGATTTGCCGTCAGATGCAAACGTGACTTTGTCCCCTCTATATAAAGGTGGTAGTAATAATGTATGTTACTGACTGGAAACACGAAGTCCTTGATGAAAATGTGTAAAAATTGGCAACTTCTTGCAGACTCTCGATAATATGTCAGAAACGCTATCCTCATTCAGTTGTAGTAACAAAAACCTGATATATCTTTTCCAAGGCCAACCCAATGACCCAATGACAATGATAAAAGTGAAAAGATTATAAATTAAATTTTTTTCGTGTGAATAAGAGCAGAGTTATTCCGTTAGTCCACTGATAAAACTGTTATTACTAAAAGATAAAACTTGGAGATTTCCAACACTAGTTTTGTGAGGGGAGTCTGAAAGAACTTATCTAGTCATTTTCTGACCTGAAATCTTTCTACTATTTTGGAATTATATACAAGGTATTTCATCATAAACTGGTCAAACATATATATAGCGGGTTTCACAAAGCTCTGATTAACGTGATTGTTCTGATTAAGACAATTCTATGCTCAATTTCAGTTCATTTTTAGCAACACCATAGAATATCAAAGCGTTGATCGGACGATCGAGCTTTGTGAAACCAACCGTTAGCCGTATAGCGAGTATAAATTGTATTTATTCTGATTATAATGATGTTCGTTACCATGACAATCGAATTTGACCCTATTATCCGAATGCGCAGAGAGTTCGATTCCCACCAAAGCTTTTTGGAGAATTTTTTTTTCTTGGTAAACTGGTCATTCTGGAGGCTTATTAGCATAATTTTGGCATCCGTAGGGCCACCAGTTTCTTGAATAAAAATTATTGAAGTACTCCGAGAGGAATCTTCGGAAGGCTATAAAATGAAAACCAAAGGAGATTTTTTCATTCTGTTTTCACACCGGTGTTCAGAATGACGGTCAGTTCAACCTCGAAAGATTTCAACAATTTTGGGTAATTTTTTTTTTCACTGTAGACATGTAAAAAAAAGTTGAGTTTGAATTTTGCCGTTCTGTAAATATGAAATATTCGGTTGTTTCCTGAAAAAAAGGTTAATTACGGAATTTGATTGATGAAAAAGCAATATTTCTGTCACTAGAAAATAGATATATTAAGTCTATGCAACAGAACGACAATCTATGTTTTATGGTAACATCATAGACCTATAAATATGGACATGGCTTAAAGAGAGAGGAAGCGGGCCGACAAAGAGGGAACTAGGGCGGGCCAAACCATCAGATCAGTTTGAAGCCATAGACTATAATAATGAATCTGTTTGAAATAAATTTTTTTCGAAAGTCACATTTGTTTTTTCCAAAGTATTTCAAAGCAGATTTTGATTTATAGTATAAGGACTGTATGTAAGATATAATTTTCGTGTTGTTTTCGTTTTTTGTGTTTTCGTAAGTTTTTGAATAGAAACCTGATTCACTGTCAAACGAATAATGGTGAATTCTTGTTGTGCCATTAATTGTATGAGGAGATATAAAAAAGGGGAAAACGTGAAATTCCATAAGTGAGTTTACCTTGCATGAATAACTGTGAATTTGTTCATTTTTTGCGCGCTTTTTGTTGGAAAGAAGAGCGCGATATCCTTCCGTTACAATATCAGTATTTTTTGAGCAAAAAATGTTCTTACTGATGAAAAATTTTTGATCAAACTGGATTCTGTCCGTCCGCCTGGCAGGTCTGCGGTCTTGGTTTTATGTTCGTTAACGAACTAAATCCCCGAAGAACTATTTTGATTGTGGTTGAAAAATGGGACTCAACTGCTTCTAGGGGTCAAAATAATTTTTATAATACTGGTCCGAAGTTTCGTTAATCATTATACATATATCATACTCCCTTAAGATTTCGGAGTTACGGCCGGCTGATCATCTGTTTTTCCATAATTACTCGAAAGCTACACTCTGATGATCAAAATCAATGAGGAATATCAGTTCGAGATAAAATACTGCACAGAACCAAAGACACACCATATAGAACAGTCATCGTTCACGTTGTGAAGTTCAAAATTACCGCCATTCCGTGTTTTCTCTGATTGGCCGATTTCCTTCATGTCCCTGTCACTAGTCACATGTTATTTTAATCGTGTATCTTGTCTATGGTCTGCCCGCTCCAGTTCCATCTCTCTCTCGGACCTCTCACTTGGTTCATTATCCCCATTCGACTCTTCAGAAATGGATTCGTACGCCGTGTCCAGAGAGTTTAATATGTCTATGGGTAACATCCATAGCATAGAACAATCTTTATTTACCTTATGTTCCATAGACCATACATAGTAATTTTTCCATTGTTGATTGTTGTCACTTCTGTGTTCCATGGATCATAAAGTAAATAAAGATTGTTCTTTGCTATGGATATGTTACCATAGAACATTGACTGTCGTTCTGGTGGCAGAAAGAACGTTTTTTCATCAATCAAATTCCGTAATTACCCTTTTTTCAGGAACCAACCGAATAATTCATATTTATGGAACGGAAAACTGGCAACCGAAATAACCAAGTAGATTTGCGGAACATATCCTATACAAATTTGACACTATTAACATGAAATCAGGAATCTCAACTTAAATTTCAGCCAATCAGAGATGATCTTCACAAAACCCTATATTTGGAACGAATTATGTTGTTTGAGGAGCCGAGTCATCTTTTACTGATATTTTTAAATAACGCGAACCTTATCATGTCGAATTTGTCCTGAAATTCTCGTTTCCCAGTAATAGTAAATTTGTGAAGAAAATTGTGGGTTGGCAACTTTGGCCGACGTCGTCTATTCAAAAATTATGTTTTTTCGGAAACTGAAGTGTGGAGGAAATAGAACAACAAGATATTTTAGGTGACAAATATTTAATGTTTACTTATTCAATTATTCATTCAAATATTACTTCCTGCTACAGGGTCAATAAATAAATTTCATTTTGTTAACGTTAACCAATTCCACTTTACTTGATTCGTCCCGATTGTTAATATTTTCTGTTGTATGGGAATCTTGATTTTGGTGCGATCTTTTTATTAACTTTCTGGTATGGAAAGGTGTACTGATTACGAGATAGTTTCTTTGGTGGTCCAGTTGGTTTTGGTTGTCCTATTACCACAACTTTATCAGACCTGGATGCTGAAGTGGAAACTTGAGGTACAAAGCCATTTTCGTCAGCATGATAGGCGACTTGGTAGAATTTTCCATCATCGCCAGTATATGAATAGTAACCTTCAACATCCATGATTTCATCTGGTTCGTTAGTATCAGCATCAGTCACAACTTTGATATGGCCAGTCTCTTGTCTAGTGATGCCATTCGAGGTGGTATATCTAGAAGAAAATTATTTTATTCGAAAGTAATGAATTTAATCGATAATAAATCGGGACAACGAAGGATCACATTACAACGTCAGTTTTATACCCCATTCTGCTCATTAAAATTTTATGTCCTTTATTTTAGAATTTCTTCTCAAAAACTACTAGTTTGTACTCACTGATGACAAATCCGATGTCAGACTCAAAAAGTTACTTGCATGTATTTTTTCATCATCGAAATCAAACATTCTAGATGTAAGACTACTGGAAAACATTCACCGCCCTCAAAACTTTCAATTTTTCTGTAACTGCCCCGAACGGTTTACCGCCGTATAAGGTCTTTTATTGGACTGCAGCATCATCCACCCCATCTTATGTTACCTCTTTAGGTTGAGCATCTCCAACAACGATTACAGTGGTACAGAGAACGACAACATTGGAATGTGGAATGGCATCAGGTCGTCTTTTCTGATGAATCTCGATTCTCCTTGGGTGCACATGATGGCCGAAAAAGGGTAAGATGACGTCGTGCTATTGCACATGCAAGTAGGTCACCTTTAGTCTCTATTCGAGGTAACATGAAAACGTTGCTTTATCTTCAAGGAATAGTTGAGCCATATGTTCTCCCTTAACTTAACCGGCTCGAGAATCCAATATTTCAGCAAAATAATGCTCGACTTCATATTGCCAGAGTTAGTTTAACATTTATGAAGCGATCCATGCGAATAATTTTCCATGGCCGCCCAGATCCCCTGATCTTTCGCTCAAAGAGCATGTTTGGCAAATCATGGGTACGAGGCTTGGAAATTTACCCCAGCCCCTACGGACTTTGGCGGCTCTGAGACACGAAGTACAGGTAGCTTGGGATAGTATCCCTTAAGAAGAAATAGACCATCTTTTTGTATCGATACCAAGAAGTGTCGCGGAGTGTATAGATAACCACAGTGGGCGCACACATTATTAACAAATTTAATAAAAAAAATAGTAAACCCTTCGTTTTTTCTCCAAATTTTCTCAGAAGAAAAATATCTGCCAACAAAATCTTGAAACAGGTCAATTTTTGTTTTACTTTTACCAAATTTTTATGTATTTTTGAAGGATTTTTGTTGCACCCTGTACCATCCCCATCAACCCTCCAAATTTTTTGAATAGAGAAAGTGAATCATGTGGTACTTTTTTGGCAAGGTTTTTGTATCTTCTTGAAGTGAAAATAAGAAAAAACTATCGAATGATTATATACCTCGAGGAAACCAGTTGAACACTTCATACGCATATAACAGTTAATCAATCTCTTTGTTCCATTCCAACTAGAAATTACAGTAGATAATAAATCGAAAATTAATCACTCACTCAAATGTGTAGCCATCGTCCAATACCTTATAATCGTATGTTATTATTTGGCTATTGGCTTCTTCTTTTAGGTTTGGCAAATAAACAGCCAGAACAGCAGTTGACAAGACGGAAAGAAGAGCGAACTGTAACGAAAAGATAAATATATCATTTGCAACTATTTTTGTTTTTCTGCCCTTATCACTAATTCAAATGTCTATGTTTACAGATTATTCAGGCAAAAAATATGTCCTTGAAATACTTAAAAAATATTAATCCAATATGGTTGTATACTGCAAAATTTTGAGAGAACAGAAATCTAGAAAAACCTTGAAAGCTCTCGAGAATGATTGGCAGCCACATGCAGCTGAAAATTTCACTTAGGTCATGGATAGCGATAAAGAAAGATCTACGCTTTCAGTAAAAGAAGTGCAAAATTAGCAAAATTCGTATAGACCATTCATATTTTTTTGAACAATTATTCAACATTCAGAAAATTGAATTTATATTTTGTTATTAGAATTTGGATATGAATGTGAACGCTGTTGTTTTTAACCACAACTCAGTATTTTTTTCGACTTCATAAACTCACCCTGAACATTTTCGACTATTCCAAGAGACTGAATACTCTGATGGAAAACTTCGAATTGATAACCTTTGCTTTCGAATGAGTTCTTTTATATTCAACAAAAATTCAATCATTGGATACCTCCCCAATCCAAAAATATTGACATTTCGATAAATGGCAAACTCATTCATATTTGTGATACAATTAATTGATACATACGGATAATGAAATGGATTTGGTTGAGAAATCTCCGAAAATTAATGGGATTTAGAAATGGTTTTCATTTTTACAAACGGATGATGCAAAATATAAGTTGCCATTAAGTTATAATGTTGACTGGTTGTTTGATACCGCCACAGGCTTCGAGATACAAAAGGAGGAAACAATGCAACGTCTATTGATTACCTGTCATGCCGACACCTGCTGGTAATAATAGGATATTTTTCAATTGAAAGAAAAATTGCATATTTGGGTTTGGCTGAACAGGGTATCAGTTTCATAATAAAGAAATCAGTCACTTATTTGACGCGGTTCAGTACGAATGTTGATGGCGTGTCTTGCAGTGCAAAAAAGTGTTTATTTAGAGTTAGTTCAGATTTACAGTGATTATTGTTATTTTGAGTTGTTTTCTATAACTTTCCAACTTCAAATTGGTACCTAACAAAATCAAATTGGGAATAACATATTCAAATTGGTACTAAACAAAATCAAATTGGGTCTAAACACATTCAAATGGAGAATAATCAATTTCATATTGGTGCAACATTATTTCCTGAGTGAATTGGAGTTTTATGATCTTTTTCAGTGTGAACTATGCTCCTGCCATTTCTTTGGCATTTTCCTTTTATTTTTCGCCAACCTTTGGGCGGTTGATTTCTTGGTACTCAAAAATTCGCAAGTCCTTTCCAATCTCCGTTTTCTTTCAATGAATGCAATTCGCTGCTTTTCAATTGATTCCGACTCTTCCTTCTCAATGAGGTATATCATTTCGAATTCAACTCTCTTTGGACTCATTAAATACTCTCCTTCGACATTAAAGTGTTAACTTTATAAAGTATTAAAAATTCAATTCAATGAGCAACGAATATTGTACCCATATGAAAATGTTTATTTCCAATTGGAAATATATACAGGGTGTTTCATCATAAACTGGTCAAACATATATAGCCGTATAGATGACATTGGGAAAGTCATTTTTGCCTTATGACATAAACCCCGTTTTCGAAGTGAGATACAGGGTGTTCAATGTCAACTTTGAGCAATATTCTGATAACTGTGATGATTTATGCGTGACCTTTGAAGTAACGGTTTTCGTTCACATCTCAGTATTTTTTGGTGGTATCTTTAGTTGTGGTGTAGAATTCTGGAGAAAATAGTTCAAAATTGCGGAAAACCTACAAAGTTGGAATTTTTCGTTTTCGATTGACAAATTGGATAGTATTATTTCAATGTACTCAGTTTTCTAAGATTTTCAGTGAAAAAATTTTTCCGAAATTCAAACTCAACTTTTTTTTTGAAAAAAACTTCCACCCAGAATTGATGAAATCTTTCTAGCTTGAACAAACCTTCTTTCTGAACACTGGTGTGAAAACAGAATGAAAAAATATTCATTGGTTTACATTTTATAGCCTTACGAAGATTCCGCTCGGAGTACTAAAATGATTTTTTTTCAAGAAACTGGTGGCCCTACGGAGGCAAATTGTGCTAATGAACCCCAGAATGACCTGGATAGAAAAATGAACTTATAAAAAAAAATTTTTTCAGAAAAACTTTGATGGGAATCGAACTCGCTCCACTTACGGACAATAGTCCGAGTATGAATTGGATGTATTCTCATTATAATGATGTCCGTTACCAAGCAACGGTAGTTTATCGAATTTGATCCTATTTTCCGAATGCGGAGAGAGTTCGGTTTCCACCGAAGTTATTTAGAAAATATTTTTTTCTTCATAAATTCATATTTCTATCAAGGTCATTCTGAAGGCCTATTAGCATAAATTTGACATCCGTGGGGCCACCAGTTTCTTGAAAAAAAATTATTGAAGTACTCCGATCGGAATTTGCGGAAGGCTTCAAAATTAAATCTAATGGATATTTTTTCATTCTGTTTTCACATCGGTGTTCAGAATGAAGGTCACTTTAGTTAGGTTAGTTTTCAACAAATTTGGGGGAAATATGTTTTTCACTGTAGACATGTAAAAAAAGTTGAGTTTGAATTTTGGAAAAAAATTTTTTTCGAAAATCTTAGATAATTGAGTACATTAAAATAATGCTATCCAATTTAGCAATCGAAAACAAAAAATTTCAACTTTTTAGGTTTTCCGCCATTTTGAAATATGTTTTTCAGAATTGTACACAACAATTGAATTGACCACCAAAAAATACTGAGATGTTACCCAAAACCGTTATTTCGAAGGCCACCACAGTTAACAGAATATTGCTCAAAGTTTACATCAAACACCCCATTATCTCGCTTATGCTTCGAAAATATATGTATATGTCATAAGGCAGAAATGACTTTCCCAATGTCATCTATACGGCTATATATGTTTGACCAGTTTATGATAAAACACCCTGTATATTTCGAGTTGGTAAACATGTGAAATTGAATACACCCAATTTGAAATAATTTCCAATAAGGAATAATCATTTTCATATGGGTACAATATTCGTTGCTCTTCTAGTTGAATTTTTTGATTACCTTACAAAATTAACTCTTCAATGTCGAAGAAGTGTATTGAATGACGGCAACCAGATTTTAATTCGAAAATATTCAAAAAGGAGGTTCGAAATCAACTCAAAAGCAGAGATTTGCAGTCCATGAAGAAAACGGCGATTGGAAAGGACTTGCGAATCTCTGGGTATCAAGAAGTCAACCGCCCTTATAGCTGGGCAAAAAAAAACAAAAAGAAAATGCCGACGAAATAGCAGGAGTATATATAGTTCAAACTGAAGAAGCTTATAAAACTCCAATTCACAGAAGAACGAATGTTGTACCAATATGCAATTGATAATTCCCAATTTGAATGTGTTTAGCCCCATTTTGATCTTGTTTAATACCAATTTGAATATGTTAACTCCCAATTTGAATGTGTTTAGTCTCAATTTGAAGTTGAAAAAGTATAGATTTTCACTTTCAATATCTGAGAAAGAACTATTAAAAATTAAATAAAATTGTTGCTTGTAACACGCTCCCTTGCGGATTGCAGGATTGGAACAATTTGTCAAGGGCAGTTGCAAGGAAAAAAGTTGCCTGATGGACAATATTGAATCAATATAGACTACCAACAGAAATGTTTCAGAGTTTGAATCGGACTCCCCCATTAAATAAACGAGAAGATATGCAGCATTATTTTTTCGAATTAGTTTTTGTTTTTTGAGAATTTTGTCCAAGAAACTACCTCTGATAAATGGTTTAATTCCTGTAATCCGCAAGGGCACTTTCTCTCCAATTTTAAAAAATATAATAATAGTGAATAGTTCTCAGAGATTCAAGGATGAACGAAATTATTCAGATATGAATTAATAATAACATTACTATGACATCGAAAATTCTCATTAATAAAACACCATTTCATGAGAAATTTATTTTGATGCTAGATTTTTTCGATAGTATCACATCTTTTTTTTGGGGTTTCAATCCCAATATCTGAAACAGAACTAATTAAAAACAAAATAGAATTGTTTCTACGGAAAACGCCCTGCGGATTAAAGGATTGAACTCTTATTTGTCGAGGGTAGTTTCTTGGACAACAGATTGCCTAATGAACAATACATGAATGATATAAAGGACAATCAAAGCGAACTGTGAGTACAAATCTGACTCTTTCATCAAACAAACTAGAACAATTTTAGAATTATTTTTCAGTTCTGAGACGAAAAATCGGAATGAATTCATTCTGAAAATTTTCCCCCTTGTCTGATGATGAAAGGGTTAGATTTGTACTCACAGTTCTCTTTGTTTATCGTTTATATTATAACTATATTGTTCATTAGGCAATCTTTTCCAAGAAACTGCTCCTGACAAATATTTCAATCCTGCAATCAACAAGGGAGTTTTACATGAAAAAATCAATTTTGATTTAATTTTCAACTAGTTCTTTTTCAGATATTGAGAGTGAAAACCCAGAAAAAACCTAGAAAAGGGTGAAAAATCCAAAATAAGCTTTAATCGATAACAATACATCTATTCTATTATTTACAGAAGAATAAATTCATGAATATGACTTGACATAGTACTGACTTTGACTAGATGAACGCTGTCATCTATCCAGATATAAACCCCTTCAAATGTAGCTTTATATCTTAAAAAATCACTTATGCAGTCTTCTCATCATAAGGTCCTCACAAAATTTTGCATGGACCAACAATCCGCCATTTTCAAACTGTCTCAAATGAACTGAAAAATTTTTGATATGAAAGAATAGTATAAGGTAAAATAATTCCAGTAATATTTTCTATAAGGATGTGCTATTATGATGAGTCATTCTTTTATGTAATACAACATTTGATATATTTCTCATAAAAGTGAATGAATTACCAATAAGAGTTGACCTTTGTTAATATACACCGTCTGATCAATTCAGTTTTCGCGCGTTTGTTCAAGAAACGAAATCGTGAATACCTTATCGATTTAACAATATTTTGTGAGGATTTCCGATTATTTTTCAGCGCCTTTTGGGTTTTAGCTCCCATTATCTGAAAAAGAACTCTCAAAAATTGAAAGCCATCATTATTGATAGCAATAGTTCTTGCGGATTGCGGCATTCAAAATATTTTTCAGGGGCAGTGTCTTGGAAACGTCATTTTGGTACTCCTATCTTTGACCTTTTAGAACCTGAGTTTCCGCTTTGGATGCCGAAAATGAAATGTTTGCAGAAGTGAAACTTTCTATTGGAAACCTACTAGCTAACATTGTATGGAATTGGAGAAATAATCATAGGATTATCTCCTTGAAGAGAAATGATGTGAAGAAGAAGAGAAGATATGCACTTTTCAAAATATTGTTAAATATTAACGATGCATAGATTATGTAATCATTGCAATAAGTTATCGATGATGTATACTTGCTTTATGTCCCATTTGTTGGTGTTGTTCCAAGACATGTCTCATTTCAGGATTATCAAGGACTTCATTATCCCAACTGCCAGTATTCAACTACTTATAAATAGTAATAAGAAATCATTGTGCACATTTCGAAGTGAGTGATGGTAAGCAGCACGTTCTTTTCCGAAAGATGAATAAGTTTACCTGGCAGGTGAGAAATTGTTTTCATATATCATGCCAATAATGATCAAAAAAATGGCGAATTATTCCTGTGCAATAGAGGAACCATCTAGTGAGGGTTTCTTTTTATTCGAAGACAAAATAAATATTTATGGTTAGGCAAGATTTAACATAACTGAAAATTTATTCTAAACAGCTGTATCTCATATATATATTCAAGTTAGCAGGGATGAGCCTGATGAAGTAATGAAAATCTTTTAAAACAGAATAATGAGTTCTGATAAGTAGGTACACTGGGGATACCTATACAGTTAATAACCTATGTTTATATGAAATCAATGAAAAATCTGTATATTCTGGATTTTACCTATGGATTTTTCGGAAAATATTCAGAAAATATAAATATTACTTGTGAGATTCAAACATGAATCTGATAAAAATCTACGTGAATCCACTCAAGGGGTTTTTTCAGTTTCGTTCGTACTCAATTCGATTCACGTGATATCACTTTGCGAGTTTTTAAACAAAGTAAATGAAGACAGCATTAAAAATTCAAACAAGCACCTACGTGAAGTAGGAGCTTTTACGCGCTTGTTTAGATTCACGAGTTCGGCTGCCATAATCAATCTCTTCACCTCTAACCTAACTGCTGATCGTAAATACAATTATTACCTAAAGTATTTGCTTATAGAGACTTCATAATGGGGGTTTTTCCTGAATTTGGGTTATTACTGCAAATACAAATTTGAATATAATTATTATAGGTTTGATTCATCATTTTCCCAAATTACCTTCAGAAAGTATTCAAAATCAGATTTCAAAATTGGGGTTTGGGATATGCCAGGCATGCACGAAGTGACAAAGGTGTTTAGTAGAATAGCTTTTTCTGCTATAGAATAATGAAATATTTATTCCTATTCTCTGGTACACGTGTTTTTTGTCAATATAACCAAACAATTTCCGTTTGCGATTTGTCAGTAATATGACAAAATGGCAGTCTGTGCTCTCCTTTTTCTATTCCTCGGTCGTTGTCTTCTACTCTGACCAGATCGAAGTATAGCTATCTCTGTTTTCCTAAGCAAAGTAACACATTTGACTTCCTCTTCTTTCCGAAAAAGCTGAATTCGACGTTGCCATATCGTGCACTCAAGGCAAATCCCTTTAAATGCAACTCCCCATTTTAATTTTTCAGTTTTAGGTGATCAAACATTTTTTTAAAAATATAATATTTAAATTAAATGTTCGAAATGTGATGTTCCAAAGGTTTTTCATGAAAATTACTGCATTTTCGTTTGAAGGAAAAACCCCCATTGTAGAGCAGGTTCGGAGTTGAATAACGAATGCCGAATTCTTGAAATCCACTATTGTTAAATTTTGACTACAGAGTTTGTGTCAATTTTTATTGAATTCTGATGAAAATTTTTCAGAAAAATATTTTCCAAAGAAAATTTTCTAAATTTTTTTTCACTGAATTGAAACCATGTTTGGCTCAAAACTTGAAAATTACAGACACTTGGTAAAAGGATAACGCTCTTGTTCTGAACAAGCGCCTAATGAAAGAAAATAACTCATTGCTCAATATATGATTTATAAAATAGAATGATAAACTTGGAACATTGTTGTTAATTGTTGACTTCAAGGTATGCGCCAAATGTCATCCGGATCTGATTAGAGGTCTCTGTAAAAAAAAAATTCTACAAACATTTGGAAATTCTCGGTAAACATTTGTTTGAGAATTTTTTAACCGTTAATTCACCTCAGAATTCTGCACAAGGTTGTGCGTTGGTATTCTTCAACTTATTGCGAAGCACCAATCTGATCGCATCAATTAATTTCGGAACAAACCTCCAAATTTCAAATTGTTATGACTCCGAAACGTTTCGGCCAATTTTAACCATTAACGAAATCAACCAAGATTTTCAGGCTGAGACATAAACTGAAAATTTCAAGAATCTAGGTCTTTCCTAAGAAAGTTAAAACACACGTGGTTGCCGGGACGTAATGAATTTTACCACGGATTCTCCTTCAGGAAGCCCAACCTAATCAGATTCAGATCAATTTCGGTTTAAAGCTCGAGAACATTGTGATGAAACGATAACGCGCTGTTGCCAAGAACAAGCCTGTAAAAATGAAGTAGGATCAGTTCAGATTAAAACCAGATCGAGCGCATGAAAAAAGGAAATACAGTAGAACCCCCTTAATCCGCCCTCGGGTGGTCCGTCGTTCCGGTTAATCCGACCTTGCTTATTCACTCGAGCTAGTACCATCTTGCCAAAAACTCCCGTCCCATAGAACCGTTGGTTACTGTTTGGTTTCGTTCCAGATAGGGCTGTCTTATCTCTACTGTGCAGTTCTACGCTCTTTAGGCCTATAAATACTGTTCAAATATCACCCCAACAAACACAACATACAGCAATTGTACAGTTTCTGCATCACAAGTGCCACCGGAATGCAGTACATACAATGCAGTCTTTTAAATACAGCTGCTGTACAGCTTTTGTGCAACAAAATCGAAATGCTGTATGAGACAACGCTGTCTCTGTCTTTGTTGCTAGTTTTCGTTCTAATAGTCAGCCATCGTTGTCTGTGCCGATAGCACGTATGTTAGAGAAGCGTTGTCGATTGTCGTCGTCGGCCATGCTGTTTTGTAACGGAAATTTGTTTGTTGTGTAGTAAATTCGTTTTTGGTTCTGAGTGAATCGCGCTATTTGAACTGACTGTTTGTTTCGAGTTGATTGGGTGCAAGTGTGAAAAACTGATATTTCGACATGATCAATTCCCAAAAAACGAAATAAGGCTGATCTGAGTGGCTAAGATAAATATTTAGATGATGCCGATTCTTTTGGAACTGGAATAAATAGACAATAGAAGAAAACATCTGAGTCTCTACCTGAACTGGACAGGGTCAACAGAAAACAGAATTTCGAAGTACATAAACATCAATGAAGGAATTTTAGGTATTATATTCACACAACGTAAACCTTTTTTTGTGTATTAACTCATTTTTCTCCACTTCAAGTTGCTGTACGAAAGAACAAAGAGAGCAAAAATGATTCACCAACCGATATTGAAACAACCATCATGGTATGATTGGGAAATATGTATCTACTTATTTTAGAGGACTTAAAAAGGAACGAGAGAGAGTCACCCAATAATATATTATGTCATGTATAATATTTGATATGGCCTGTATTTGTGTAAATTCAAGTTTTTTCCATTAAAGTCATATTCCTAGTGCAATATTTTTTTTATTAAGTTGAATTTGCTATGAATCACTTTACGTTATATGCTCAATATGAACTAGGTTAACCCGATTCCTAAGACAACCAGTATGTTTCAGGAATCCGGCTTACCTCCGAAAAACCTATATTTTTCAAGTAATCGCATTGAAATTCTGGACTTACTACAGATTGTGTCTTTTGGTCTAACCAGAAATGGCCGTACGATGTTTCAGATAATGTTGAGTACGTTGTTATATTTTTGAATTCCATGTTGAACTTTTGGTGAAATGTGAAAATAAATATTTTTCTGTTGAGTAATCAATATCTAGATACAGAAAGAATTGCAGAAATTTTTCTACCGTAAGGAATAGAATTCGAATATGCAAAAATATATATACATCACTTCATATAAGAAAATCAAAATTTAGTAGACTCTCTTTTTCACATCTTTCGAAGGTGAATAATTTAGTATCAATGAGCAATTCAATCTCTTGAAAAATAATTATTTTTTCGGGAGTGAGTCTTATTCCTGTGAGTCTCGTTATACAGCCGAGCTTCTGCTGCATTATTGCCGCTTAGAAACTTCATATCGAAGTAGCACAGTTGGTGCATTATTTCTATGTGCAAACTGCATTACAAAGTGGCATAGCTCCTGCACCACTGCTGTATAGTGGCTGTAATTCGCAGTTTGAGCTGTACAGTTTCGATGCAATTCCGCGGGACATATACGGTCCGTTTTAGTGTTTGCTGGGACTTTCTTCACTGTGAAGCAAAGCTCCATATGTTAAATGTCATAATTATTGACTTTTTGGGTAATCCGACCTATTTTGCATTCCGATCATACCCCTAGGATTAGAGATTACTGCAGATAATAAGTCAAATTTCCTTGTAATTTCCGTTCTTATTCCCTCAACAAATACCGTTAAGGCAAACAATTTGAACATGCGCGCAGAAAAAGCTAAATTCACGTCAGTGCTTCTCTAGAATCTGATGCATTTTCCAGATTTTCCTGAGTGTGATCACATCTGCAGCAGTACAAAGCATTCCTATTAACACTGACGCCGAAGCAACTATTCTCAATTATGACTATCAGCTGAGGCAGGATGGATATTCCTTCATGTAAGTTTAATAGATATAAAGGTATCTGACGAAAGAAGATAGGAATAATTTGCCCATTCAAGACTTCTTCATCATGTGGGCGCAAGAGAAACTTCCTCTCGAAATAAATCGGGCTTAAAAGCAGACGATCGATGAAATTGTCTATGATAACTTAATAAATCACCTAGAAGTATTATGTAATTATCTGATATCTATTTCAGCTTGAAATTCTACAGATTTTTGAACAAGATTATAGCTTCATAGGGTTCGCGCCCAGGAATTGAAAACTACATGTTTTTGCTGCTACATATTTTGTGAAAGTTGTTCCTAACAACTTTAGTTTCAGTTTTAGGTTTTTTATGGGTTTTCACTCCCAATAGGTGAAACAAAACTATTGAAAAATTTATTAAAAATTGTTTTTTTCATGAAAAACGCCCTTGCGGATTGCAGTATCAAACTATTTATCAAGGGCAGTTTCTTGCAAAACAGATTGCCTAATGAACAGTACAGGAAAAATACAAACGATAAAGAAAGCAAACTGTGACGTTTCAGATTACAGATCTGACTCTTTCATCTGGCAAAGCAGAAAATTTCAAGAATTAGAAGAGTCTCATGGGTTTCTGCATCTGCACATGAAAGTGAGGCTGTTTTCTTTGTGTGATAGTTCCTTTGTATAATTCTTGCAATTTTCTGAAACAAACGATCGAAAAAGCCCCATGAAGTTCGTCTAATTCTTGAAATTTTCTGCTTTTTTTGATGAAAAAAAAGAGTCAGATTTGTACTCTGAAACGTCAAAGTTTGCTTTCTTTATCGTTTGTATTGTTCATTAGGCAATCTGTCCTTGACAAATAGTTTGATACTGCAATCCGTAAGGGCGTGTTTCATGAAAAAAAACAATTTCTATTTAATTTTTAATAATTCTGTTCAGATATTGGGAGTGAAAACCCATAAAAAACCTAAAAATGCTTCGAAATCCTCCCAAAATAAGCTTCAATCGAAACTTCAGTTTCATCCTCTGGTTCAACAGTATTTTAAGTTGATGATCTTCAGGTCAAATGGATGTGGCTTCCGAAGTAAAAACACAGCGAATACAGTGACATCTTTAATTTGCAGAAAACATTCTTCATTACGTAGTTGAATTGAATTGTGTGCTTCTATACGGCCGTGAAAATTTTCATTTTTGCAAAAGGCAACCTAGGGACTCCAAAGTCGTGAGTACGGTTCAAAACGGTCGAAAGAATATTGGATATTGACTGTTTTCATTTCTGGAATCATTTCCAAGGAAATCATTCATATGAAATGAAACTGTGAAGCATCAGATTATTCGCAAAAAAAATAAGAAATGAATAAACTGTAGCCGCTTTATATTACATGAATTTGACCTGTTCCTCCTGGATTTCTATTCATTCCTTGTATTTTCAAACCACCAGATAGTTCTGGAATACTGAAACCTATTATCTCCAAACAAATTGAACTGGAATAATTAATTTCATCCAAACTGCGTGATTTTACTCTTTTTTTGTTCGTAAATGGGCAGAAAATTCCCAATACAATTGGACCATTTGTTCGTCGCACTCATTCGAAAAAATTGATCTAGTCAACTAAGACATTTTCAGTAACAAAACAGTATGTAACTACTCTCTAATCCAGTTACACCTTCTGCGTCTAACGCACGTTTCGGAAACCTTTTCCTTTTCCTTTGTCAAAGACATATCGTTACTAACTACATTGCCAGCGCACCTGTTGCACTAGTGAGAGGATGGTATACAGGACCAATGGGAAAGGGTTGTTAAGGCCCTTAGTGTAGTGCTGGGCTATTAAGGGTGAGTCAGGTAAATATTTGGAATAATGGGTTACTAATGCGGTGAGATCATTGTTTAGCAATCTGTCATTTCTCCTGAACATATGTATACCTTCAAGAGTGTTTAGGTAAATTTTGCTCGAGCTTTTTAATAGCTTTACGGATTTTTCTGAAATTAAATGACCGGTTGTTAAAACGTGATTCGCGACTGCCGATTTGTCAGGATGGTTGTTACGGATATGGCTCATGTGTTCCTTGAATCTCGTGTTGATGTTCCTCGCTGTTTGTCCGATGTAAGATTTGTCGCACTCTAGACATTATATTTCGTATATGTCCGATTTTAGTTCATCCAGAATTTTATCAAACGTATTTCCCAAAAGTGGTGTGGTTTTCGTGGCGGTTGTGAAAGCTAATTCAATATTTACTTTTTTGAAAATGTTAATAAGTTTCTTGTAGGTTTCAGGGTGATACGTAAATGCCCTGAAACCGTTATCTTCTCCCGTTTCTTTCATTAAAGTAATGTCTCTGAAAAATTGTTTATTTTTATGTTTGGTAATCAATTTTCGTACTAAGTGTTTATTGTAACCGTTGTGTTCAGCAATTTCAAAAAATTTTGCTTTGTTCTTTGTTGAAAATAATTTCACAGAGCGGTATCCTGAATAAACGATCAATCAAAAACCTGACTCACCCTTGATAGCCCAGCACTACACTAACGACCTTAACAACCCTTTTCCATTGGTCCCGTATACCATCCTCTCACTAGTGCAACAGGTGCGCTTGCAATGTAGTTAGTAACGATATGTCTTTGACAAAGGAAACTTGGTTTCCGGAACGTGCGTTAGACGCAGAAAGTGTAAGTGGATTAGAGAGTGGTTACACACTGTTTTGTTATCAGTATTCTATCCACAGTGAACTCAAATAGTTATATTTTTATACATTTTCAGTAGTTGACTGTAAAAAAAGTAAACAAAGGTTTTTGTACATTTGTCTTGAATTATGTAATACGGAGAACTAATATTTTCAATAGGGAAGCCAAGTTATCAAGACACAACATCCAGGGAATAATGTAAATAGGCCTATAAACATGTACCTATGTAATGGATACTGACTCTGTGCAAGTTCTCGAATTTCTCATGAAATTTAAAAAACTAATACATCAACAGACAAATAAATACATGGGAAATATTTTGATGCAAATTACATTATTTTCACAATCTATTTCATCTACCTCATGTTTGCATTATTTCGTCACTTATTCAGGAAATTGTAGGGCTGGAATCTTCATTTTAATGCAAGGCTGTACTTTCCAGATATTCTACTAGTAATGGAATCATGCGGAATGAAAGAGCATCACTGATCAGGGACTCAACCAATCAAAATTCTGAAGATTTCGTTTTAAGAGTCAGTGGATCATATACATATACTGGTGAAGGTAATAGAATATATAGGGTGAATTACGTTTCTGATGAAAATGGATACAGAATTGAAAAAATACCGAAATTCGGTACTAAAGCAGAGAAAATCTCTGAAGAAGCTCAAGGAATTTCGTCAGCTGCTCTAGCATCTCTAAGTGGCAACTGATGAGCAAGTCAGTTTATCAATCAATGAAAACAAGTTTGCATTTTCGGATTTTCCTCACGGTTGTTCGGAAATACAACTCGGGTCAGTGATTTGACAATACAAACCTGTTACCACTGAGTATCAAGGAACATCATTTTCACATTGTCTTCAAATATAAGTTCGATATTGAAATAAATGTTTGAATATGTCCATTCATGTAAGATAAGAAATTAAAAGATACACATTGGTTTTTAATATTGTAACTCTTGAAAATAATTTCTACCTCTTAAATTTGATCAGAATTCGTGTTCAATTTTTCAACATTTTCTGCAAATTCACCACCAGCAATGGAATCACATACCAAGAATCTGGAATTTTGATAGAATATCCCAAGAAAAAAGATGATAAAAATCAAATTCTTCGAGTCACTGGATATCATTCGTACAAAAATAAGGATAAAAAACTTTGTACGGTGTAATATATAGCTGATAAAATGGATACATAATAAAGAAACGGTGGGGTAGTATACAATCATCTCAATCTAGTGAAGGAATTTTAGTTTCTTACAACGAAGCATCATATCAATATTCTTACGTTCCTAAATCAGAAGAAGACCAGGAAATAACTTCTGCTACTCTAGCTTCTCTCGGTGCAAATTGCTGAGCAAGATAATAGTCTGATGATCCGTAAGGACAGTGAAACTGCAGTTACTGTCCTGCTTAGGTCCGCTTCTTCGATGTAGATATTTTGGTTGATTGAATGACTAGCTCAGATCAAGGTGTAATATATGTTGGATTATCGACAGATATTCGTCCTTGTAATATTTTATTATTCTACTATATGGATCTATTCTTCACTATCTTTTTTCGATGTTGAAAAACGTTACCGAGTGGTTCCACGTCTTGACGGTCGTTGTTCGAACTGCAAATCCGCAGATGCAGCGACCCGATGAGGCAAAAGGATGAACGTCATTCATATCGATCAAAGTATTCTGCATTCGAAGGTAGGGTTCGTACGATGCTCCCGATAGATGGCGAACTGTATGTCGTTAATACTGTAGTTTGCCGTCTAAAAAGTTTTAAGTATCATGAGTCCTATTACAGCGGTTGCCTAAGGTAAGTCAGACTGAGAATCGGTAAAGACCGAGAAACTACAGTAACTGTTTTCTTTAGGCTCGCTTCTTCGATGTAGATGTTTTGGTTGATTGGATGGCTAGCTCAGATCAAGGTGGAATGTTTGTTGAATCATCGACTGGTATTCATCCTTGTGATATTTTAAGATAATAGTAAATTCAGAGAAGATAAAATAAATAATCTTCTCAAGTATTCCGGAAATGCTACCAATGTGATGAGTTGATGATTGTCTTTTTTTACCTGAGCAAAATGAATTGAAATATGATAATATATATTTGTATATAAAGTCGCTGACCCCAGAATAAAATGAAGAAATCATACTTTTGGTATTTCAAATCATTCGAATTCTTTTACTCTTAGAATACAGAAAAAACTTGGTGATTCGATCAAATTCCTCATAAATATACAGCACCAGTAACTGAATCTTCAGTTTAATACAAGATTTAGAAGAAAAAGATAGATATTATCCTTGTACAAATGAGGAAAACAAACAGTATGCAGTATTCTATGTACTTGATGAAAATGGATTCAGAATAAGGAAACGGTGGTATACAACTCCAACCTGGTGAAGGAATTTCAGTATCTCACGGCGGAGCCTTTCCGATCTTTTTATGAGCCAAAATCAGAAAAAGACAAGGGAATATTTTCTGCTGCTCTAGCTTCTCTTAAAGAAATTAATTTGAAGGAGACAGATAAACATATTTCGATTATTCTCAAGTATTCCGTATCTTTTACAGAAAAGTCATTACTGTCCCTATATATGACTTTATATTATTTTTTAGGTTTTTATGGTTTTTCACTCCCAATCTCCGTAACAGAACTATTAAAATTTAAATAGAAATTGGTTTTTTCTTCATGAAATACGCCCTTGCGGATTGCAGTATTGAACTATTTGTCGAGGGCAGTTTCTTGCAGAACAGATTGCCTAATGAACAATACAGGAACAAGACAAACGATAAAGAAAACGAAATGTGTTGTTTCAGAGTACAAAGCTGACTCTTTCATCACACAAAGCAGACCTCACAGTTCGTTTTCTTTATCCTTTGTATTGTTCCTGTATTGTTCATTAGGCAATCTTTTCTGCAAGAAACAGCCCTTGACAAATAGTTTAATACTGCAATCCGCAAGGGCGTTTTTCATGAAAAAAAAAATTCTATTTAATTTTTTATAGTTCTGTTTCAGATATTGGGAGTGAAAACGCATTAAAACCTATAAAATAATGCAAAATCCTCCCAAAATAAGCTTCAACCGATACTTATGACTTCATGTGTTGAGAAATATGCATTAGAATTTAATAGACGACTTCGACCCAAGTTGCCAACCCACAATTTTCCTCACAAATTTACTATCACTGGGGAACGGGAATTTCAGGACAAATTCGACATGATAAGGTTCGCGTTATTTATGAATTGCCATAAAAGATGCCTCGGCTCCTAAAACAAGATAATTCCTTCCAAATATAGGTTTTTGTTAGGCCGCAATTTAAGTTGGGATTCCTAATTTCATGTTAATAGTGTCAAGTTTATAAAGGATATGATCCGCAAACCAACTTGGTTATTTCGGTTGCCAGTTTTCCGTTCTGTGAATATGAAATATTCGGTTGGTTCCTGAAAAAAAGGTTAATTACCGAATTTGATTGATGAAAAAGCAATATTTTGGCCACCAGAACCTAGACAAGTTAAGTGTATGCACCAGAACGACAATCAATGTTTTATGTTAACATATCCACAACATAGAACAATCTTTATTCACCTTATGATCCATAGACCATACCTAGTAAATTTTCCATTGTTGATTGTTGTCTCTTTCTATGTTCTATGGATCATAAAGTAAACAAAGATTGTTCTAACTGCCACGGTGTTGCAGTGGGTTGATAGCCTGCTTGTAAAACCGGAGGTACTGGGTTCGATTCCCGGCGAGGTTATGGATGTTGTGTTGAGTTTGTGGTGTAGGTAAATGTTTGTGTGTCTATAAATAAAAAGTCTCTAGTTGGTATGAATCTTAATGAATGTCAATGTATAAATGTAAAATTGACAGTTTGTCTAAATGGCCATAGTAGCCGAGGACACTTAAAGGAGTGAATGAATGATTGAAAAGATTGTTCTATGCTATGGATATGTTACCACAGAATATTGACTGTCGTTCTGGTGATCGAAAGAACGTTTTTTCAACAATCAAATTGCGTAATTAACCTTTTTTCAAGGAACCAACCGAATATTTCATATTTATGGAATGAAAAGTCGGAACCGAAATAACCAAGTTGATTTGCGGAACATATCCTATATACATTTGACACTGTCAACATGAAATCAGGAATCCCAACTTAAATTTCAGCCAATCCGAGATGATCTCAACAAAAACCTATATTTGGAAGGAATTATCTTGTTTGAGGAGCCGAAGCATCTTTTACGGATATTGATAAATAACGCGAACCTTATCATGTCGAATTTGTCCTGAAATTCCCGTTCCCCAGTAATAGTAAATTTGTGAAGAAAATTGTGGGTTGGCAACTCGGGCTGAAGTCGTCTATAAAGCTACCTTTAAGCTACCTTTTGTGCTATGGAGATTCGTGTATTTGGGTATTTGGAGATTCTTCCCTATTGGTGAATCTCTCCGCCAATAGGATGAATCTCCGATTACCCAAATACCCGAATCTCCCTCGCACAAAAGGCCCCTTCCTATATTTGTATAGGTTTTATATACCTGAACTCATAGAATTGAATGAACGAGTAATTATTCCTTTAATTTCACATCTTATAATCACAAGAGAAAATGTATGAAAGGATTCAATTCTTCTGAATTTCTTGTAGATATAGCACTAGTAACGGAATCACCCGTCAAGAAACTGGAGTATTAATAGGAGATCTAAAAGGAAAAGATAATGAGAATCATGTGCTTCGAGTCAATGGATATTATTCGTACATCGATGAGGATGACAAACTCTATAAAGTTTACTATACAGCAGACGAAAATGGATACAGAATCCAGGATAGAGGCGGTATTCAACCTCAATCTGGTGAGGGTATAACCTACGGCTATGAAAAAGCATCACCCAAACCTAGTTATGCTCCTAAGTCGGGAATTTCTTCTGCTGCTCTAGCTTCCCTAGGCGGAAATTGATGGGCAACAGAACTGAAAATTCACGAGGTACTGGTTCAAATAATCCGATTGTCCAGAGCCAATATCACGAAATATACAGAGACTATTTCCACGACGATATAAAACATAATATGGTCTTATATACATTTGCCTTCAACTGAGAACTGTGCAAAATGCATTGCAATACATGTACTTGAATATAAATAAAATGCAAGTTCTTAAAGTGTACATTAATCCTCAATTCCTCTCATCAAATAAAATACTTTTTTCATTTATCATTTCTTCAGATTCATGTGAAAAGATACAGTTTGTTGAAATATCCATTCTTTTGTGGCTTTGACACGGTTACACCGAATGGCCATATTCATGCTGCTAAATGATTTTGCATAAAGAATACAGATAACAATTATCTTGAGTCATAGGGAAACTTATTTAGAATATATCAATATTTCTACTTTTTCCATGGAAACATCGTTTTCGATATATCCAACGTTGAATGTTGAAAAATCTGATTAAAATTCGAGAAATTTCCCTTTATTTTGTGGATCCACCCCTGAGATAGTGAAAAGCGCGAGTAACGGTTGATTCTCACTATACGTTCCGTAAACTTCCAGTGTCCCTTTCCGTTTGATTTAAGTCAAAATTAAGTAGGCAAAAATGTCATGTTGACGGAACGTAAACGGAACGTGTAGTGTGCATACATCAATTCATTTACACGTTATAATATTTTACGGGAAGGATATTGGAAGGTTACGGAACGTATAGTGAGAATCAACCTTAAAGCTACCTTTTGTGCTAGGGAGATTCGAGTATTTGGGTAATCGGAGATTCTTTCCTATTGGCCGAAGACGATCACGTGATCGTCGTCAGCCAATGGGGTGAATCTCTCGACCAATAGGATGAATCCCCGATTACCTAACTACCCGAATCTCCTTCGCACAAAAGGCCCCTTAAAGCTCCCCTTAAGCCACCTTTTTTGCGAAGGAGATTCGAGTATTTGGGTAATTGGAGATTCTTCCCTATTGGCTGGCGACGATTATGTTACCGTCGTCGACCAATAGGGTGAATCGCTCGGCCAATAGGGTGATTACCCAAATACCCAAACTGCCCTTGTACAAAATGTGCAATGGAGTGTGCGATGGAGATTTGGGTATTTGGGGAATCGCAGATTCACGCTATTGGCTGAGACATTCACCATATTGGTCGACGACGGTCACGTGATCGTCGTCTGCCAATAGGAAGGAATCTCCGATTACCCAAATACCCGAATCTTCCCCGCACAAAAGGTAGCTTTAAGTTTAAATGGAACACAGAATACACTAAAATATTTTTCCATTCCGTGGTCAGACTCAGAGAAAGAAACGATGTCTCCATGTCTATGGATCAAGACTTTTCACAGAATTCATAGAGTTCAACTAAAGGGGCGTTCGTTTTTCACATCAAACTGCTCAGATTGCTCCTGAGTCGTTCGTTCATTACATCCAGATGTAGGAGACCACAGATGTCAACCGATCGCCAAACAAAATCAGAGCGAGTCGATGACGATATTTTTCGTCGGTATAATAGACAAGATCGGAGTTTTTTAATGGAGTAAATTCGACAACTTGTTGATATCAATTACCCAGAAATAATTTTCGTTCGTTAGTTCGGACAAAAGTAATTTTCTGAGTAGGAATATATATATAATTAGCTTAATTGACCATTGTCCATTGTTAGTTGATTTTTAAAAAAAACATCAGAAATGCCAACTGGCGAGAATAATTATGTTCAAAATTCCGTTACCACACCTAGGCAAAAGGCTCAACATCTGAAATATTTAGGTCTTTATAATAAATCAACAATTCTATCCACGGAGGACGCCTTATTTACAGAGGCCAAGTAACTTTATAATACTCAGACAAGATTCTGAGAACCAAATTTGTATTGATAGCAAGGTCGATATCAATTATCATTGAATTCCGTCTACTTGTATATGAATAAATAATGATTTGAATAATTATCGGTGAATTCATATAACTGTGAAACATTTTAAGGAATCTTCAAACTGTTGATTTGCAAATAAGGGCCCTGTTTCTTCAGCAAGCCCCTGAATTTTTTTCAGAACTGTTCATTCATCGTCCTCTTCAACATGATCGATCATTATTTGATATTCTTCTCTAATCAGCTCTAATGAAGCAGATAATAAAATATATGATTAAAAATTGATACACAAATGAGAGGATATCAAATATTTATGGTCTGTGATTCTCATTTCGTCTGGCTCGTTCGTTTACTTCGGAACATATCTGATAAATCCATAAGATCTGTGGTCACGTGGCCAAAAAATCTGTGGCCTCTCGGATGCAATGAACGAACGCAGCATAAGGTGCTCACGATAAGTGAGTGATGTCATGTAATTAATTTACAAATTTGATGAAAACAACGAACAATATGGAATTTTCGATGTTAAAGGGGACAACGATGAAAATGTGCACATTCTTATAGTTGAAACTATTAGATATTGCGTGAATATCCACTAGAATATAAGTGATTCAATGGTCAAGTGTAGTGAAATCCTTCATTTACAATAATACCGCAGAAAGCATCGAATTATAAGAATCCAATGAGTAAATGAGTTTTCTCATCATGCTTCTTTGAATTTCAAGCTATGGATTGGTTATATTATATTCTGTTGAACAGATCACTGTTTTTAGCTATACATATACAGGGTGATTCATTAAGGTTGGCCACCGGCCGTATCTCGGAAACCGTTTATCCTATGACTTCCGGAAAAAAAATCTAATGACAAACTCGGGCCCTAGAAAATGATTAAAAATAATTTCAAGTTCGTAGTTCCCCACTAGAGGGCGCAATCTATCACTTGTAAAATATAATCTCATTTTTTACCAAATATTCTCCAGGTAACAGTGGTAAAGAATAATAAAATAAGAATCTACTCTTTCTATTCAACAATTTTTGTTTCAGTAATTTTTCAATATTTCCTATTTTTTAGTGATGGGATGGATAAACTCTTCTTCACGAAAAAAACATTCTTACTCCTGTATGGGTGAACCGATTTTCACGTGATTAGATTTCATTTGAAGGTCATCGAAAGCAGATCACAGAAACGTATGACAACAATATACCGGGTGATCCAATTAAAAACTACAGACTGTTTTATGTCACTTCGCCCTATTTGTGCGTTTTACTAGAAAATTTCGAATGCAATGCCATGATTCTAACCGAGTGAGAATAAGCCAAGCATCATCACCTACTGACTTTTTAAAATCACAGACAGATATAATTGGTCATTTCGGAGTTATTGACATTTTTGTAAATTTTGATAAGTATTGATCAACCCTGTGAAATGCCGGAGGAATTGAGTTATTTCATCTCTAAACAATTAGATAAAAGTAAAAAAACTCATCAAAACAACGAAACAAGCTGATTTAGTACCAGTAAGCTTTGGCGATACTGTTCATTTTCGGTATCTATAGCTGTAAAAGTTTTTTAGGACGATTGCAAACCACTATTTTATGATGCCCCATTATTCAAACGAAGAAGCATATGATATGCTTGATGTTCATTTTGAATGTTTAGAAAATGCAGTAGCTGAAAGGGAATACCCGATACGATATCCTGAAAGACGTCGTCATTCCAAAAGGGTATTCAAAAGATTGACACGAAGAGTGCGAGAAACTGGTAAGGTTCAATATTTCGGAAGAAAAAATAGGAAACGTAGAAGCCGTAATGAGGATAATATCTTAAAAGTTTTGGCTTATTAACAAGACAAAGGTGCTTGAAATTTTGACGGAAGATCTTCCAATTCTTTCAGAAACTATTGCCATTCAAAGCTGGTTAGATATGTGGTATCACCAAGATGGTTGCCCGGCGCATTATGCTGCTAATTTTAGAGAATATTCATATAACGTCTTCTCAAAGAGGTATATTGGACGAGGGAGTATTTTTCCATGGCCAGAAAGATCACCCGACCTCACAGTATTAGATTTTATTTTTGGGGGAGAATAAAGAGTTAGTAAGTAGTTAGTTAGTTTTCCGAACAACCCCCACTACAAGTTGAGGATATTCAAAATAGATTTCGACAGGCAGCTTCTTCTCATACTGAAATTGTGGCCAGTGTCAACTCGACGAAAGAAAGACTAAATTTATGTGTAGAAAATAATGGTAGACATTATAAATATTTGAATTGATTAGGAGTAAGTGTTGTTTTTCTGTTCAAATATTTTCGTTGTTGCTAATTTTTGTTTTATTTTATCGCATCATTGTTATTTCATGTGGTTTGAGTATTTTGCTGCGTTGTTATGACGCGTAAAGTCACTTCCTTGTTTATTCAAGCTCACAGAAAGGATCAACATTGATCAAAATTTACAGAAATGTCAATAACTCCGAAACGACCGATGATATCTATCTGCGATTTTAAAAAGTCAGTAGGTGATAATGCTTGGCTTATTCTTACTCGGTTAGAATCGTAGCATTGCATTTGAAATTTTCCAGTAAAACGCACAAATAGGGCGAAGTGACATAAAACAGTCTGTAGTTTTTAATTGGATCACCCGGTATATTGTTGTCATACGTTTCTGTGATCTGCTTTCGATGGCCTTCGAATGAAATCTATTTACGTGAAAATCGGTTCACCCATACAGGAGTAAGAATGTTTTTTTCGTGAAGAAAAGTTTATCCATCCCATCACTAAAAAATAGGAAATATAGAAAAATTACTGAAACAAAAGTTGTTGAATAGAAAGTGTATTATCTAATTTTATTATTCTTTACCACTGTTAGCTGGAGAATATTTCGTACAAAATGAGATTATATTTTACAAGTGATAGATTGCGCCCTCTAGTGGGGAACTACGAACTTGAAAATATTTTTAATCATTTTCTAGGGGCCGAGTTTGTCATTAGATTTTTTTTCTGGAAGTCATAGGATAGACGGTTTCCGAGATACGGCCGGTGGCCACCCTTAATGAATCACCCTGTACAAGGAGTATTCCAAACTAGGAAACTATGTAAATAAGGTAGGCCAATGAGAAATATGTCTTCTTAGATGCTTAGGTTGGTTGGTTGGTATTCCTTTATTTGTCCTCGGTTACTGCCATACCTACCAGGTCTTGGATACTCCAATACTCAGCCGGATTAAATCACACTTTTTAGGTACAATCAATACATAATTTGGGCGAACACTGGTAAACTTTCACAAAACACGATGAAATCTTTGACTTTACCTCAATATTTTCAGGCTCTTTCAAAACTGGTGGAATTCGAAAATGGGACGCATGGAAAGTATACCACGCCGTGACGACCATTTTCGAACTCCTTAGATGCTTAGATTTTATGCGTTGCCAATTGTGCATAGAACCCACATTTTGAGTCGAATGAAATATCTCGTATCTTTGATTCTTTATTCCACAAATTGAAAATAATAATTTAGCTTATTTCGTTCCAATGTCATGAAAATTTGTCAAATTCCAAATTCGTTTGTGTATTGGAACAATCGATGTTTCATATCTTTATTATTTTCATAAATAAGATAAACCTGTTGCTACTTCATGACTTCTATAGCAATCAATCAAACTCACAAATATTATGCAACGATGGTCATAAAAACTATTCAGCTTCACTATACCTATAGAATCAAACGAAATCTCTTTTAATCTCGAAATGTTTTACACAATCTGAATATCACGTTAATTTGTGAGTCCAATTTGCCATCAAATCTTATTCATCAAGGCCTACCTTATTATATGAAATGCCGGTTGCCATTGAATGGTTCTTCTTCACCTGTATATTTTGTTGTGAGTGGTGAAAGAAACAATACGAATTCGAGGATGAAGCGTCTGTTGAAGGTAAGGTTATGTTCATCCTAAGCAGAAATCATGATATTAGCGAAATAAGGTTTTTTTGGCAGAATATAATATATATAATATCAGCATGGAGGGTATTATTCATCAAAATTCTGATATAACCAAGTCACTATACAGGGCCTTACGTACGTCAATGGCGAATAGAGGACTTCAAAGCGAGTCAAGATCCAGCAAAAAAATTTTTTTTGTTCATTAGTTACGAATATACAGGGTGTTTTATATGTTTAGTATAAAACTTTGATAAGCAATATTTCTAAAAAGCTTGAAGTTGTTTTGTTGAAATTGGCTAGTAATATTTCCCTGTTAGAACTTATCAATAAGCCATTCTGGGTAAATTTAAATCCAGTTTTTCATTGAAAAAGTAAATTTTCTGATCGCTTTTTCGAAAAACTATTATTGGGTTCGAAAAGTCGAGGAAAATACTACAATAATTGCTCTTCAATTTGGATGGCACACGGCACACCTGAACTATTTCAACAAGAAAAAACTGGTACAGTAAAATTTATGAGAACATAAACTATCAGAAAAAAAATGACGACTGGATTCACTAAAATTCATTTTTTGATTGAAAAAAAAATCTTGGAAGCAACAAGTAACATTTTTTAATGAATATCGTCTTTCGAGTTGAATTTACTGTTATACAACATTCAATAAGTGTTACTTATTACTTCCAAGATGTTACTTTCAACCAAAGAATGCATTTAAGTGAATTCAGTCGAACAATATTTATTTGTTTAGGTTTTGACCGGTTGAAAATGAAAACAAATTTTTCTTTGTCATTTTTTTGTTGAAATAGTTTAGTTATGCCATTCGAATTGAATGAAGAGCGATTATTGTAGTATTTTTTTTGGTAAGTAATAGTTTGGAATATGGTCTTAAATCAATTTCATATGAATGGATAAAAAAAAAACCTAAACAATGGGTATGTATTCAATATGGAACGACTTGTGAGATAATTTAGATATTGTAGACATTTCCACAGATATAAAATATGTTACGTCTTCATGGATGAGAAAATTTTTTCCTAACAAGTGTGAAATTTTTTTCATGAAATTTCTATCCAACTTCAATAATGAAAGGAACGAAATGTTTGTGTCACTATACTGTGGAGAAATTCGGAAAACAATTATGTCCTATCTCCTGATATAAAAGGCTCGTAGAAGTTCAGCTGCAAGGTCATTTAAAAATATATATTATTTACGAAGATTATAAAATGTGAAGAAGGAAAAACATTCATTCTTCAAATTTAAAGACTTCTGCTCAATATAGATCCGGAGTAATTCACCTGAAATTTAAAAGGACAATTGGAGGCTATCGAAGTTGATAGAATCTGAAATCCTGGAAAAATTTGAATTCCCATCAAAATAAGCAATTTTGGGCCAGATTTTACCAACAAAAGTGAAAAAAACTTTTTTCATTCATTCGAAATTCATATTCTGGGCGAGAAATACTTTTTCAATGACCATGATAGAGGATGAAAAGGGCGTACAGAAATAATTTTCATCTTTCGAACTGTCCTTTTTTTGTGTGTGAGCACTTATAGCTAAGCTATCTTTGAGGACAGTTGAATCTCTTCTTATTGAAACTGGAAATTGTTCGTGAAAATTTCGCAATAATTGGATATCAAATCCCTATGATTCGTCCAAAAAGATGGGATATGTTTGCGGGTGACGTGAATACTGAAACTGGCCAAGAATTTTTGACTGAATCATCTCAAAACTAAGATCTAGGAGATTGAACATTCTGCTTTTGAAATTTCCATACAAACCTCAACCGCGGAAATATAATCCGACAAAAAATTCGGAGATATATTTTGAGAGGAGTATAATTATGCCGAACGCACGTAAATGTTCATCGAATGATCAGAGATTAAAAATCAAGGTGATCTGTTCAACAAATTTGGTTGACCTCATGATCTGTAATTTGTAAATAAATTACAAGAAATTATTAAATTCGCAATCAAATCAAAATTCCTAGTCTTATTTCTTCAGTATGAGAAATTTCAGATTTGTGTCATTCTGATGATCATCGCTGCCATATGGGGGGCTCCAGTGGATAATGATGCTCAAGCAACTGTAACCAATTACGAGTATAGACTCACAGAAGATGGATATATTTTTGTGTAAGTATATTTCCACATAATTCATTGACAAAACCAAAGAATTACAGATTTCTCGCTGTGAGAAGTCGCTTCAAATGAAGTGCCAATTTGCATAATCAATTAAAATTCTTTTAACTACCAAAATTCTTTCTTGCTGTACATATCCGGAAATGTGTCTACTTATAAAGGGTATAGTATGTCCAAGATACTAGTAGCTTCAACTTTTTAGGGTAGTTTTTCTGGTCCTTTGCATACACACAAAAAATCCATATTGCGGGCATTCTCCTCATACTCTCAAAGTTACAGCGTTTTCAAAACGCATGTGAAATTCAGCTTGTTGAAAATCCAAATAATGAGTCCGCAGCATCACAAAGGCATCATGTTGTATTGATGGATGTCCCATCAAGAATCATTAATCACTACATTTGGAATGAAGAATACACAGATGAAGTTTCGTTGTAATTTTTCAGTAGTTCCTGAAAATATTCCAACCCCTAGATCCCTTAGTTAAGTGTTTTATTATTTTTTTCTACCTAATTTTTGAGTAATTCACAAGATAGTCTTTGGATGGTTACTTTAAGTTCAATGAGCTTAATGTTATTGTACTCTACGTCGTTCGTAGGATGTGTGGGAGTTTTGAGAAAACTGGAAATTTACAGTGCGACGTTCGTTTCGCAGCGATAAGCCGGCAGAACTTAGGAGGGTCCGTAATAGATGCATAGAATATATCAGGTATCGATACTTTCCTACTATTACCCACTAAAATTTTGGGACCGAAACGCTGTCCTAGAATTGTCAGATCTTGGGCTACTTGGCTCTGTAAGCGATGATGACGCTTACGTCGCTTTGGCAAGTGCATACATTTAATTCCGCTGAATAAAAATGAATTGAGCTATTATCTGATGAAACTATTTACCAAAAAATGAATCAGATATTTGAAATTATGGATTCTCACTAATACATAAGAGGAGTTTAACAAATGTGGAACATCTACTCATTGATAATATGAAATATAGGAATTGGTTTCTCGGAGAAGAACAGAGCTCCAGCAATAATATGTAACATAATCACGACGGATATTCGTCCTTGTGATTATGTTAAATATGAAATATGTGTAAGGGAATAAGGAGCAATATGAGGTTTTCTGTGAGAACACTTTCATGAATGGATATAAGAAATTATTTCGAAGCCACAACAACGGTGAAAACCAAACGGGAAATTGATATTACAAATGAATTCTATATAGTTTGGATCTCCTTTAAATTTTGTATGTACCTATTAATACATATTCAATTCAAAAGTTATATATGAATTATGTTGAATACCTACTTATGCAAATATTTGAAGGAAATGTTCATGTTTATTATTATTGAAAATGACATATGAATTTTCACTTTGCTGTTCATGTTCATACGAATTTATCATTCTGGTGATTGTGAATGTCAAGACAAAGCAATGAAAATGCGTAAAAGCGTCAATGCCTTCCAAACCATCACAATGTATTCATATCCAGAATAGGCTTCGATAATACAAAATATCTTGTTCTGACCACCTTCCGACATCTGTCTGTCATGAAAATCAGACAATTGGGAGCTCAATTATCGGGTTGATAGTTTCTTGAATGAATCTAGAACATTCAGTTCTGTTTCGAGGTTGTATTTCTTGTATCAAACATTTCAATTTTTAATTTCTCATTCTGGAAATCTCGAGATACCCAAAGAGAACTCAACATACCCTTTTTAAATACTTAGTGAGCTTGCACATCGTTATAAATAGGAGACATTTTTGGATTCACAGAAGTCAGTTTCAGCTGAAAATAGATCTTTGTAAAGTCCAGTCCAATCTGAAATACTTACTTAAAATCTGTGGGATCCTCAGTTATATTTTTTGGAATCTTAACTCAAAATAATTATTGTGTCAACCAATTTCAGATCGCATTGATATTTCTGAAGTATTCTAGAATTCTTTCAACAATACGATATTTAAAATTATCTCACATTTTCAGATATTCAACAAGTAACGGAATCACAAGGAAAGAAAAAGGAGAGTACATTAAAGTTCCAAATGACGATGAAAATATGATTTTACGTGTAATTGGTTCATACTCCTATACAGACGAAAAAGGAGAAATACATGAGGTGAACTACGGAGCTGATGAAAATGGTTCTTCATTCGGTAAAACTGTAGGGGCTGCTGTTTCTGTAGCCGCTGTTCCTGAATCTGCTGCTCCTGCTTTCTTTCCCATTACAACCGTTGGAAAAGACGAAAAGCTGAGTCCATATGAACCAAAAGGGATTTCATCAGCTGCGTTAGCTTCTTTGAGTGGATAACAATGAATATTGACAAGTCTTTCAGCAATGAATGATTATTGATTTGAATATTGGATCCTGATATTTTATGCTGGAGTATTGTTTTCATACTCTTTGAACTAAAATATGACCAACTGCCTCTAGATTGGAATTAATGAAATAAAATTATTATTTGGATCGATCTCGTCAAGACCATAAGTTATTTACGTCTACTTCTTCGAAGAGGACTTCATAATGCACCGATAATATTCTTGAATTCAATATAGGAACCCTTATGTTATCTTATTGACAATGTAGTTCTAAAGCAACAAAATTATATCAAGGTGAATTATATATGATATTTTACTCGAAAATTCAATTCAATGATGGACCTTCCATACGGGGTGATTAGAGAGGAGACCGCCAGACTTTCGGATTTCACACGAGTCAAGACAATGTTCGGTTCAAGGTCAGAGAGGCTTATATTGACAATCCACAGTGTGATTTGTCCGCTTTGATCGATTAATATTCATTACTGTGATATGAATATTTCAACATCGATGGAATTTTCTGTGCAGTACAATATGAACGACTACATTCAATACATACTTCCAAAACTTTTTTCGAAATACCGGGTTCGTATTGTAATAACTTCAGTAGTTTCTTCAAATTCGAAATTCATATATAACTGATCATATTCTGAAAATGAAAAATGTACATATTCGCTCTATGTACTCCCAGCATTATGGATTTCAACTCCATTTTGCTTTGAACGTGAGAAATCACCTGAAATTTAATTATTGGAACAGATGCATTGATCGTGGAGCCCCTCTACCTCGACCACGAATATCGCCTGATTTGAACTCAATAGATTATGTGTTGATTGAGAGGCTGTCGAAATGAGGGCTAGTCAACTTAGAACACCAAACTTTATTCTCTGGTCAACGTTTCATCTGCATTTTCAGATTTCATCAGGACTGAAAGGAAGACAAAACTCCAAAAAGAAATTAACATCAATCATGTCGTGTGGGAACATAGAGTAGGAATTAGTAGTGAAGAATGTATAAATGAGAAAATTTTCGAGGAATGCTATACTTTGAAGCAAGTCCGAATGTCATCAGAAGGTTGTTAGAAAATTTAATATAATTTCTCTATTGATCCTTGGTTTCGCCTTTCACATGTAACGTATGTTTTCATTTTTGCTGATTTTTTGGGCTAGCGTGCATATGAAGTAATTTTTTTAATTATGTGATTTCATTCAGAATATGGGCAATTGAATGTGAATTTGGCATCAACTTAACGATACTTCCTTACTACTTAGCTCAGAACATTCTTTCTGCTGTGATGAGAAATTTCACTATTGTTCATTGAAAAAATCACGGATAGCCGGAGTTTTGCCAAAAACTAAAACACACCTAAATAAGGATTAACCATTGAAGAATCTGGAGAGGAAAGCAGATTTTTGCAGACTCAATGTACAGGGTGTTTTCAAAACCTACACAAGTAATTATCAAAATAACAACCATGTATTTTGAGCAAATGGTTAGAATTATTTAATGTACTAATTTATGTCTTAAATATTACACTGAAAATTCCATCAAAATTGACAGATCGCCCTGTAGAGTCTCAGTAGACCTAACCATAAACCAAACATTTTTTCGAAACTGTCTTGACTCATGTGAACTCATCCTAAAATTTGCAGAAACCACCCCGTATTTGCGTTTAAGCTTTCCTTCGGAAAGTCGTTGCTTCTTCTGAATAAATCATCCCTTCGTGTATATAATTTATTCGAGATATATAGGACTGTCTCGAGAAATACACGAACTGAATGGAAAAAGTATGGGAAATAGGGACAGAATCTCATGTAGTTTATGTATATTCATATTCATATTTGAAAATTTAACTGAGCAGATTTAATATCTTGCATAGAACATTATAAGAAACAATTGTTTTCCTCATTTGCCCCCGAGAGATGCAAGTGCTGCTGAACTTATTCCTACAGGAATATCTTCATTCAGCGGTATAGTTGTTGTTTCTACAGGCTCCAGAATAACTTCCGGATTCGTAACTTGTGTTAAAGGGATATTTCTGGAAAGAGAAAATATACATAATAAGTACTTTAACGAAAAAGTTATTTTAATTATATGCATGCCTGAAAAAATAATCCATTATTATACTAAGAAGTCACTGAATCTAAGATTGATTGATTTCTGAATCTTAAATTTATTTGAAGAAAGCTTTGTGTCGTCATAAACATGGTTTATAGTAAACATATTCTCTTTTGGGATTTTTATTTCGAAGATGAGAAATGAAGAATAACGAAGTATGTGAATATATTTAAAACCTATTTAATGTTCATTCAAAGGATTTCATTTTGTTATTCGATATTCCATAATATTGTACCATGGGCCAAAAGTATAAATAGAAACTCCCCCTGAATTTTTCAGTACCTACGCGTTTTGTGCTACAAAAAAAATTATACAATCCAATTCGCATCCACTTTTTTGTAACTTGAATACCAGAGCCATTTTATAAAGAATCTAGAAAAGCAATGACGTGAAGTCAGCAGCTTTTGCGCGAATGTTCAAATTCGTTGTCGCAGCTGTCACGTATTGATCTTGCCAAACGCACCTCAACATTCTGATGGAAAGAATTAATCTTCTAATCATATTATCCTCACGAAATTCTGCATGAAATTACAAGCTGTCTTGTTCAATAAAGCACTAGATTTCAGTTCGTTGCAATCAGTATGTTTGGAAATATTGGGAATATTAAATTTTATTGGGTACATCTACGGAATCATTTGGTGGATGTTACCCATTCACTAATTTGGCCCTCGTTATTAAGGTCCAAACCTAATCTTCGAATATCGAGTTTTTAAGTTGTTTCTTTCGGTGTGTTTACGATGGGCCGTTTATTTGTCAAATATTTCCAAAAATACAGTTAAAAACGAAATAAATTCCAGCATTTGAGAAAAAAAATGGATATTTTTTCGAACTTTTCTTATGACAAGATGATTCCGAAATTCTATGTCTATTGATCATCCATTTCAGTACTAATCCCGCCCAACGCTGCTTGACACCCAGATAACCTCAATCCATCTTACAATCCTCATGATTTCCTTCTTGCCTGTATTTTACAAACAAAAATTTTTGGAAATATTGTAAGAATGAAGTTTCGCATAGGTATTCATTGAACAGATTGAACTCGTTCACCGATTGGAACTTTAATATCAATCTTGAAACTTAATCTATACGAATATTGAGATTTTTAGTCGTTCCTTATCGCACAGTTGGATTGAATGGCTGAATACACTCAGTAATCTCTTTTTTCACGGTAGTTACGAAACATCTATCTGATCCAGCTAGAATCTAATAATCTATTCAAGACGAGCGGTGAGTAGATGGATGCGAAATTATAAAAAAAATTTTCGCACAGTTCCGGAAAAAGAAACTCGATACATAATTTTTTCTAATATTATTTTTTATTTTACTAGAATACTTCCCGCAATTCTATATATTATTTCATGTTCGTACTATACTACTTGTTATCAAATGTGGATTCAAACGAAAAGGTTCTTTCGAGTTATTGATAAAAGCGAGATTCAGATGGCTATATACAGTGCGCGTCAAAACTATGGAACATATTCATTTTCTCAGAAGGAAAATATTGTGCAACAAAATCCTGAAACAGCTCAATTTTTGTTTCACTTTTACCAAATTTTTAAGCATTTTTGAAGGATATTTGTTGCACCCTGTGCCATCCCCATCAACCCTCTAAATTTTATGAATAGAGAAAGTGGGAACTTTTTCGGCAAGGTCTTTGTATCTTCCTTACAGGCGTGCCCAAATTTTCAAGGAATTTTTTTTTTCGAAAAATTAATTAGTTCAAAGAGGTTTTCAGTATGTGCACCTTGTCATAGCTCATTTACTTTGAGACGATGGTACCTGATGAAATTTGTCACCGAATGAAAGTCGACCATTACAGTTTTGTTCATGATCAACTTTCAACCCCTACGAACCCTTAAATAGAGGAAAAATGGAGTAACATTGGGAATAGTAAATGAGCCATGACAAAGTGCACATACTGAAAACCTCTTTGAACTAACTAATTAAAAACAAATTTTTTTCCTGAAAATTTCTGCACGTCTGTGAAGAAGATACAGAGACCTTGCCAAAAAAAGTACCACATGACCTACTTTCCCTATTCAACAAATTTAGGGTGTTGATGGGGATGGCACAGGGTGCAACAAAAATCCTTCAAAAATTGCCAAATATTTTTCTTCTGAGAAATGAATTTGTTTTTGACGCGCACTATATATTATAACTTTGGTAAGATATTATCATTTAAGAACCTTAAAGGTGCACTCGGATCCTGAATCTTCACTGAAAGTTCTTGTGACTATTTTTGACTTAGATTTCGAAAACTGCATCACTCACTTGAGAAACATGAACACTTTCATGGGGTGAACTTAAGCTATAAATCAATCGCTTGATTGAAGCAATGAGTTCTCAAATACTTTCAAAAACTAAATACCTATTAAAATTAAAATATTATAATGATTGTTTTATTTGATGAACAAAATAATAAATGAAGTATAAAATGAAAAGTAGTGGTTTTAGTTTCGCGTTAGGCCATTGAGTTTTCAAATTGCATTGTATTGTATTTGACAACTCAATAACTAGGCTAAGAATTGCAATTGAGCAATATTGAAGAAATTATCTGTGAATAAATTGAATAGAATCCAATGAAATTATTTACTTACTGTGTTATGTCTTTGCTTGGTTGCCTTTCATCTATACCTATGGTTGCAGACAGTACGTAAGAGATGGTTGAGATCAACAAAAGTGTGGCCACTGCAAATTTGAACATGTTGAGTGTGCTGGAGCAGATGAGACTGAAGAACACTGTCGAGATGCCTTGCTAAGTAAACTTGTATGAGCTTATGAAGTGTTTTTCTATGAAAATTGGCAAAATGGTACAGGACTGCACTGGGACAACATTTTTGAATGCATTTCAAGATGTATCCGGTATATCCTTCAAAAATCCTGAATATCCCTTTTAACGCGCTTGTTCTAAGGAACAGCGCGTTATCACTTCGCCGGAATGTCTTTTATTATCGAATTTTGAGCCGAAAATGGTCTTGAACGACTGAGTTGGACTCACTGATGAAGAATCCGTGGTAGTCGAATTCCATTCGGTCCCGCAGTCCGACCGTATGAGCTCTTACTTATGAAGAAAACGACCCAGCGAATGGTTAGGTTTGGAGTCTGAATAATGGACAAAATCGGCGAAACGGCTCCTGAGGTGTTCGAATTTCTCTTTCGAAGTTACTTACCCCAATATCTGACGAAATGCCTAAGCGATCGGATTAAAGCGCAATTTGGACCAAAATTGATTGGAGATCTCATCGTTGGAAACAGAAACAAAAATTCATTTCAGAATTTCCCGAATTTTGGTTGAAAAAAATAGTTTTTTTCTCAAACTATCAATCAGCTATCGATATAATTCAGCACAGAACTTGTTCGGAATATGTTACAAAAGTGTTTCGAAACCTAATTCGATTCAATATCTCTTTTCTAAAAATCAGAAAAAATTGACAAAATTCGTTCTCAGTATGGAATTTCCGCATATCCCAAGCAATAGGAATCGACGTTATCACATTAAATCTCCGTAGCTAGTTGTGGAATACCAGCATGCAACTTGACATTCAGTGAATTTCATGTGGTCATGTTTTTCAGAAATACTGGGGAAAAAGTATGACTTTTTCGTTAATAGTTGAAATTGTTAGGGGATTTGCTCGATAATTCAAGAAGAGCTAATCCTATCAGATTCAAAATCTTATGAGAAATGTATGTCCATTTTCTTGCTTATTTCAATCCTATTCGTATTGGTGGAAATATTAGGAAAATGAAACTTTGTTTAGGTATATCTGTGAAATCGTGGGGTGTATTTCACCAATAAGCGCATTTGGTCTTTGCAAATAAACTCCAAATCTACTCTACAATTACCAAGCCTCTAAGAAGATTCTTCCAGAAGAGAACCACTATCAGTGGTTAGGCCGGCCGTAAACATAATAACTTCCGGAAGAAACTACTCGGTGACTCCATACTTGTAGAGTAGGTTTGATGCTTGATAAGAGAGGTCAAATTTATAAATAGGTTCTGGGGATATACTGATTCAAATCATATTTTTCCATTATTTTCGAAAATAAGGATCCGATCGAATTGAATTTTAGTACTTAAACAATTAATAATCATTTCATTCGAATTAAAGAGGTAATTCTAAACAAAAACTTACGTGAGGTGAAAATAGCTTTTGCGTTCCTATTCGAATTAGTTTGCGGAGCGGTGCCATTCCAGGCACTAACAACACACAACACTGCTTGAGTCTCAGATGAAACATTTTTCCCATCTTCGAATGTATGATCGGTATGAAATTCGCATAATGGGGTTCTTTAAAATCCGATGCCATTTCCTCACGAAATTTTCCTGAAGTTTCAAGTCATTTTACAGCGAAGTTCTAGATTTAAACGTTATGAGATCTGTATTTTTGAGTATTGGGATAATAATATTGATCATATTTGTAGTATATTTGGCGGATTTATCCCATTCTCGAGTGCGAATTTCATAACTCAGCTTCCAACCCACTCAATTAAAATAAATTTCTTGATATTTTTTCGGTCAATATTTTGTTAACTCACCTTCAAGAGAATATAGTCGACATAATGATTTATAAGCTTCAGTTCGATTGAAATATTCATGAAATTTTCTTGAGACGCTCCTGTAAGGAAGATGTGACTGAACTTCAGTTATTCTTGTTTCTTCGACAGTTGTTTAAAAAAATCTTGAAAATGCTATTTGTAGAACCAGTTTCGATAGCGAGCTGCATAATCCACTTCTTGGTTGTTTTGTGAATCTGTGAATTCCATGAATTTCCAGAAATTTTTCAAACTGCAGAGTTATTGGAAAAATCTTTTGGTAATTTTGTATCAATAATGAAACAGGACGATTTTGAAGACAAAAGAGTAAACTTCCCCTCAAAAAATATTTCGCGTGTGAATTTTTATATCAAATTAGTTATAACTTATATCTATAATATCTTAAAATTTGCATGAAGAGTGAGAAATTAATGTTGAATTACGCAATGTTCACAATTCTACCAGAATAAAAGACATGAATTGCTTCTTGTGCGAAAGAAAATTGTCGATAATATTATAAATCTTTCATGCTTGTTACTTATTACTATCTCTCTATCCAATACACCTCGTTATTAATTCTGGAAGTGACTTCTAACTGTCGCTGTATATAAAATTTCTTGAAGTGGTTTAAGATTTCGTCAATGACGATTTTGAGTAATGAATTCAATATGCATACAGACTTGATATTTTCGTCGATGACAATTTCTTTTTTTGAATTAAAGTGTTCTCAGGGAACTTGTCTTAGATACGGGATGTCAAAAAACACATCCAATAAGAAGGAACATATTGATTCAACTTGATTATACTCCACTGATGAACTACAATATCAACCAATAATTGGAATCAACAAAGTCAACATAAAGCTCCAAACCAATCGGAAAATTTCTTGAGAATCTCCTGGCTACCTGATATAAAGATCTGAATTTCTTTTCGATATTTGACTTCACGATATTTTGCCCAAGTCTTAACCTTAGACTCAGGTCTAAACACATTTATTTTGCAGCCAAGTTTCGATTTTATCAAAGCTGCACTCTGCACTTTAGAATGTATACATATCTCCTGAATTATTCAAGTATCTTAAAAGTTTCACAGTAGTAATGCACATATCGAGTGCCAAGGTCGTTTTGCTAAAAATTATTTTTACGGTCAGTCTAACGGCCGATCTCGATATATGGGCAAAATGCGCTCTTGGTTCCTGGAACAAGAACAAAAATGCCCAATATTTTTTGATAATAAATTGATCGACTTTCATCAGTTCATCGACATATTATCATTAAAAACAAAGTATACCTTGTGATGATACTAGGACTTATGAGTATAGGTCCTCGTGAGCGTATGATTTCCTCTGAAAAATGCTGGTGGTACGAAGTCTGGTGAAATTGGAAACCACAACAGCTTCGATTTCTATCCATGAAAATTGTTGTTGCAATTTGGATTGTCGAAATACCCCATGTGTGTTATCTTTTGAGCTGGAATTAGCTACAGTTGAATATTCTGTACAGTTTCAAAGGGATAATACGAAAGGTCATTCGAAATAGGGTACTCGTCCTGTAGTTTTTTGATAGGTGTGAAATACGACACAACATCTTCAAGAACATAAACTTTGAATAATTCGAATTTTTAAGATTTCTCTACTAAGGGCATAACAGAATTATTGAATTCATGAGAAAACTTGGCATTGGAACATCATTTGGCTATGAAGGAGTTCAAAGTAATGATTAACATTAACAGTTCATGACCTTGTAGAAGAAAACATAAATCAGTGAAAATAGGGAGAAAACAAAAATATAAAGGTTTCAAAATCATTTATGTAAAATATAGTCTCTCAATTATATATCAAAAATTCAACAGTATGTAAAAAAATATATCATCTCATATAAAATATATCTTAAATGTAATAATCTAATATTTAATATCTCTAATTAGCTTGTTTTAGTTTTCCCTGTTCTTCGAATAGCAGGATATTCTGTCGTCACAAAATCTCTGACAATTTTCCTCGTCTTCGTTCTAGAACCAAATGCTTTCGATTCAGGAATAGACACACTCAAACTATCTTCTAAGCTGAAATATTCGTTATCTAAGGGTCTTCCCTCGTATATTATCCTTGGGTGTATTTCATTATTTGAAATATTTTTGAATTTTCTTTCGGATATAATATCAGACAAAGTGGGCATAGTACCGACGAAATTCGTGTTTTTCGACATTTTCCTTCTTTGTTGCAATATATTTCTATTATTTTCTGCATCAACTGTATAGCCCTCGATATCACCCTTAACTTCTGGCGATGACGAAGAAGTAGGAATGTATTCTCGAGTTATCAATGGTACTGAGAAAAATTCCGGCTTTTTAGCGGTGGACGAAGCTACTACGTCACCCCTATTTGGTGGTGTTAATGTTGATGTTGGAATATATTGTTGGGTTATTTTTGGTATCATTTTCTCTGGTATATCAATTGGATTGAAGCCTTTCGAACTTTTTGATTGACGACCATTTTTATTGAAGTAATAGGTTGGTTTGGAGGTTGATAAATATCTGGTAGGAATTGTTGATGATCCAATAGAAGTATATTGGAATTTGGGTGGTCTTTGAGTGGTCAGAAATTTGATCGGACTTACGTAGTTAGCCTTAGAATTTTTTACAGTATGTTTCGGTTCAGAAGTAGTGTAGTATCTGCTCGGAACTGTAGAGGTACCAATAGGTCTATATTCAAATTTGGGCGGCCTTTGTGTGGTCAGAAGCTTGATCGTATTCACGAGATCTGGCATAGAGCTTTCGGTAGTATATTTAGTTTTCTTCAGTCGCATGAACATGAATGGTGGTTTAGATGTAGTGTAGTATCTACTGGAGACTGTAGACGTTCCAATAGTACGGTACTCGAATTTTGTTGGCCTCTGTGTGGTTTGGATTCTGGTTGGACTTACAGTAGTTTGTTTTGGCTTTTCAGCCTCTATATTTTTTAGTTGATCCTCGTTGTACCTTATGTCGATTTTAGATGGCCATGGTACGAATGGAGGAACTTCGAAGTGGTCTCCTTCAGGATGAAAACCATTATCGTCAGCTCTGTATTTGACAGTGTAGGTTTTGCCATCAGCTCCTTGGTATTGATAGGAACCACGCAGGAAAATCGATTCGAATTCGGTGCCTTCATGAAGAAGTTCTGCTATTTCTTCGCGTTCATAGCCATCACTTGTTGAAAATCTGGAAAATTATATTCCTCGATTTTATGATACGATATTTCAAATAGATTGATTATCAGAATTGACTTCACAAAAAAGTTCGAATTGTTTTCAGAGTATTGAACAATGTACTTCAAGATTAGATATTTCTGACGAACCGGTCCTAGAACTATGTGAAAATGATTTCAACTAGTTTGTTCTGGGGCATCATTTTGTCCAAGTGTCTGTTTTCTTTGAATTTCGGGCCAGAAATCCAAGGATTAGGTTGGAGCCCCTGAAGTAGAATTCGCTATCGAATTCGATTCTGACCGGTCAAACGTGTGTTTTCTAATATCTGAAGAAAAATAATTGCAGTCTTCAAATTTTCAGGTGGAATGATTATCCCGGTAAATTTATTATTAAATTTTGAGGTTAGTTCCTCAATATCTAAAGAAGTTTTAATGAAATAGGATGAAATAAGCTTGAAGCTTCGTAATAAGTTAACGAATACCAACGTGCAACTCGATGCAAAATTCTGTGAAGATGTTCCCGGAGACGTTTCCAATTTTTGTAGGAAACTTTTTCTTTGATACTCTTGATCAAATTTCAATGAAATTTGAAATATATTTTAGAAATAATTTCATATTTTCCGACATTCAACGTAGGAGATATTAGAAACACATGTACAATTTCATTGATGTTCAAAATTTTGAGGTTTTTTCCCCAATTTCTCAAGGAGAACCCTTGATAATATTTATAGAATGAGGCGCAACTTTTACCAGACTTTGCTGAGGATTTAACAGGTAAAGACGGCTGAAAATATTTAACATCGAATTTTTTGGGAAATCATTTTTTTGCTGGATAATAATAATCAGATTTCATTGAAGTTTGACCCGAAGCCAATATTCAAAATCGGTTCCTTAAATTCAGTTTGATCCGAAATTAATTATGATGCGAACAGATTTGAAGTTCGTAGCTAGTTGAAGAATACCGATGCAGTTTCCTGTGAAATTCCGTGAGAATTGTACAGGCAGATAATTTTGGAAACAAATTTTTGGAAAAGTTTTCCAATTTTTTTTTTAACTTTCTAAAATTGGAACCTTTTCTTCGAATTGAGTTGGGGTTATAAGATTTCAGTTCGACAGGATATTTGTCTTCGGAGATAAACTAACATGTCCAATTTTTCGGTTATTTTATTTGGATCGGGCTAAATCTCAAAATAACTCAGAAAATACGTATGATCATAGTGAAATTGTAAACATGCCGATGCGCAAATTCATGCGAAATTTAATGATGTTAGTTTCATTAGGAAGAATTTAGACGAAAAAGAAATAACATATTTTTTTCCAAATATTTCATATTTTGCGATCTACTACTCATGTAGTACTCATAAAATTTTACGGAGACTTTCAAGCTGTCATCTTTCACTGAAGTCTACTTTTTTTCGATCCGAAATGTATTCTTGGAATTATTGGGATAATAAAATTTTGAACGGGAATATCTCTGTTCACTGTCAGTGGCAAAGCACAATAACGAGAGAAACGACTCAGATACTAGATATTTAGTAGTTTTGGGAGGAAGGTTGAATTCGTGAATATGTATTATTTGCTGAATGATTCCGTAGATATAACCATTCAAAATTTCATTTTTCCCTTATTTCAAAACAAAATACAGGTAGGGAATTTGAACGAATGCGAAAAAGTTCCTGACCTTACGTACGTCAGTGTTCTGCTTGAATTTTTTATTGTTGGTGGGAACTCCAGAAAATGAAATGATTCAGTCGGCAGTTCTGTATCCTTTCTTCTCTAACGACTTCGAGCGCGAGGGTAATCAACAATTTGAGGAAATCAACGACATAGAAACCGAAAAAAAAGTGTTTAATCGACAGTGAGATATCGGCTTCATAAGGCTCTAGCTACGAATTTCAAAAAACGCCAAAAACATTATAATCTAAGGAAAAATAATTAAAAGAATTACAATTCAATGAAAATTAAAATCAATGAAGAGTTTCACGCGACCTCGTAGTGGAAATCGAAAGGCAGCGAAAGAAACTTTTAATTTTGAAATATATAGACATACCTACATTGGAACTTAATGCAAAACGGATATGAAATTGAACGAACAATGCATGAAAATACCATGAGTGTGGATACTTGCCTGAAATTATATGGACCTTTCGTATCCTTATGGAAATTGTATCCCAAAATTTTCTCTGCGGAATTTTCAACACTGCCTATGAACAACACCACACAATAAGCTAACTGAATTGAAAGGTAAGTCTTCATGGTAAAACTATTTCACAAACACTTGAGGGAGGATTAGAATTCCCATTTATAAAACTGCAAGTCCCACCTTGAATTGAATCCGAACAAAAGGATTGAGCTCATTTCAATAATTCATAGAAAAAAATCGAAATAATATTATCGATTTCGGCATTCTTGCAAAATCGAAATACATTTATAACTTATATTTATTGACGACTCGAGTAAAGAAGGATCCTGTGCTTTAATCAAATTCCAGATGTTGAAACTTATCGTAATTTTTTCGAGGTGTTTATTATAGCTCGATAATTTAAAGCTATTACAGCAACTTGATCGAATTAATATTTTCATCAATTCAATCAGAGAATTGGTAATCAATTGGAATTGATTTATAATAAAAGGTGCGAGTTTAATATTCAGAAATTTACCTATTTAACTGTGATTTATTAATCTATCAAACAGTGTGATTAGTGTGGTATTTTGTTACAGTAATTCGGAATGCATCGAAGAACTTTATTATTGAATTTTTTGAAGATTCTTGGGGAATTTATCTACCCAAGTCTAAAAACTGTGTTAATATTCAAGAATTTCTGAAATTTTCATGATGAAAATATATATATATATATATATATAATATCTTAACTGCCATAACACATAATATGGAAAATGTACGTGATCCTCAAGCCATTATTTTGCAATAAAGTACTAGATGTCAATTCGATCGAACTGAGATTTGAAGAGTTCCTGATAGAAAAAAAAATTTTCAATTGAAATCGGAAAATGTTTCAAGATGAATAATTTTTTCAATTTTCTACCTGTAAGATCCTCACAAAATGTCGCATAAATTAGGGCATCGGAATCGCTCCACTTACTGCATATTTCAAATCTAATAACGTTTGTTCTCCTGGAGATAGTCACGATAGTCAGATATTCATCTCCTGAATTAAAAATCGGATCAATCTGGACAATTGTTTTGTTGCGCGCATGTTCTAGGAGAATAGCGTGTTATCGTCTTATCCAAATGTCTGTGATTTTCGAATTTTGAGCCGAAAATGGTCTCAAACGAATAGGGTTGGACTCACTGATGACGAATCCGGCGTCAAAATCGATTCTTTCCGGCCGCCCTGCTGGCGTGTATGCACGATTATCCTATCGACTTGAAACTTCCAGGGTGAGTTCACAGCCGTCTTTGATGCCGTCTTTCTAGAGACGGCTGTGGTGAGGTACGCATCCGAATGCCGCGGTTGAGTTCGTTAATGGGCCAAATCGGCCAAATAGTTTCGGAGTTATGGCAATTTGAAATTTTGAGGTTCTTTCCCTCATATTTCAGAAACTACAGAAGCGATTGGATTGAAACTTGACAGTTAGTTGGAACATAACGACGCGCAGCCTTGAGCGAAATTTCGTTGAAATCTTATGGTCACTCAATTTCAATAAAAATTTGTTTCAAAATTTTTTTCGAAAAAAACATTTTTTTCTGAAACTATCGTTCATATTCGAGAAAAATTCCAGTTCCTATACCTTGAGCTTCACATTTCACAGCAGTGTACCAAATTTCAGTTCGATACGGCTATCAGTTTTTGAGACATTGGAAAAAATGTTGAATTTCGTGGTTTTCTTCTCGGTATCGTTGTTTTTTTCGGTATAACTCAAGAAATACTGATTCGGTCGTGATGAAACTTTGCACCTATTTCAAAGATGCTGAAGGATAACATTGTGCAAAATGTCGTGATGATCGTGTCATTTTACAACGATTTGAAAAAAAATTTCAATTTTTTCTTCCAAATATTCAATATTCTGTGATGTTCTTGTCATATTATTCTCATTGAATTCTGTATGAACCTTCAAACTGTAATTTTTCGATAAGGTACTGAATTTCAATTCGATATAACCTGAATTTTTGGAAATATTGGGAAAATAAAATTTTGAATGGGTATATTTGTGGTGTCATTGGGTGGATTCTACCCATTCACGAATTCGGTCTTCATAATTAAGGTTCAAACCTTCCCCACAAATATCGAGTTTTTAAGTTGGTTCTTTCGGAAGTTATTGTCACGGCCGACCGTGAACACAGTAACTTCCGGAGGAAACGACTTGGAAAGTCGAGATTTGTAGAGAAGATTTGGGGCATAATTACGAAGGTCGAATTCGTGCATGGGAAAAACCCGCCGAATGATTCCGTAGATATACCGATTCAAAATTTTATTTCCTCAATATTTTCAAAAATACAGATTTGATCAAATTGAAATCCAGTAATTTATCAGTAAAAATTTCAAAAAGTACTGCCGTGAAGGCAGCAGCTTTTGCGTGCATGTTCAAATTCGTTGTTGAAGCGGTCATCTACATTGAACATGCGCGCAAAAGTTGCTGCCTTCACGGCAGTACTTTTTGAAATTTTTTGCCTTGGCCACCATGCAAAAACAAAGAAGGATAAAGGAATACCATTGACGGCATTATAATTTTCTCGAAATAAGATTATCGCAGTACTTTATCGAAAAAACCTTGAAGAGCACTGCCGTGAAGGCAGCTTTTGCGCGGATGTCCAAATTCGATGCCAAAGCGGTCAACTCCATTGAACGTGCGCGCAAAAGCTGCTGCCTGAATGACAGTGCTTTTCTATCTAGGTTTTTTTAATTCCGAAAATGAATATCGGATCAAAATTAAATTTGATACACTGTTTTAAATATAGACTTCAAAGTGAAGAATTGTTGAGATCTGATAGACTCCGACGAAAAATATTTTTCAACAAAAATTTTGGAATAATTTTGTAAATTTCTTACAACCATTTCCGCACCAACTTTTGCCTTATGTTGCGAGTAAATATTTCAACTACCACGTTGCAATGTGGTCGTATCAGTTCTTCTCGAGATATCAAGGAACTATCAACCAAATTTTATAACTCAACCTACAGCACTTCAGCAGATTTTGCACACTTACAAACATAACCGAGATATTTAGGCTCTAAACGAAACTTTAAAATTCCAAGACTCTAGTTCGTTTCCTAAAAAAGTTAGTGCGCACACAGTCGAACAGATAGAATTAAATTTGACAACTTATTCTTTTTCAGGGAATCCAACCAAATCCTTCAAAACCATTGTCGTGTCTAAGTTCGACAAAATCAGACATTTGGGCAACACGAAATCGCGCTGTGCGCCTGAACACGTAAGTAAATCACAGCGAGGAGGTTTTAATCGCATGACTTTGAATGATTGGAAAATCTTAAAAAAAAAATTCTGTTACATTCTGAGATTGAATGTAAGAGCCTGTTGAACAGTGACAGATTGCGTGAATTCAGCTCAAGCACAATAATAATGTTCGAAGGACTAATGTGGATAGCGTAGAAAACACTGATTTGGTTTGTCGAATGGAAAATTTGAAAAAATGTCGTAATTTTTACAGATTTCAACGAAATGATTTCGTTTCAACGTATAATATCTGATCAGCGAGTTTGGCATTCTCCGGTGATTGTTTTGCATCGGTGCATTACCATTATTAGATGAGCATTGTTACATAACAATTCAATTCTGTATATCAATACTTCCTGCTTCGTGCGGGTGAATATATTCGAAGATAAGTTGCTCGGAACCTGTCTGTCGCAGGAAAAATCAAAACATTCGAAAACGACTCTATCAGAAGATTTTTGCTGACACATTTGAATTCATATGTGTATAATGTTACATCATACTGGCAACTGATTTTACTGCGTTCGCATGACCTTTTAAATTTATGCATTTATCATGAATAATATCAATGAACTATATAGAATTCTAAGCCCTTTTCCCTCTTCTCAAGTTAAAAAAGTTGTGGAAGTCCCGATTTTCAACAACTTCTGAAATAATTAAGTGAAAACTGACATAAATCGTTGTTTGCAAATTTGTATAATTTTCCTTCATATCCTTATAATTATTCTGTCAACTTATACATTTACTGTTTCAATGGACAGATTAAAAGTGTCAATCGACAAAATTATGCGCCATCGAGAACATCAGCTCTCATCATATGAACTACGGATAATAAGACATTTCAACAGAGGTTTCGAATATTTGTAGTAATTATGGCCGTCCTCAAGTGAATAATGAGTTTTATCGAGTATAGAAGAGGTGCATTTCTATGATAAATTGGATCCTCTAAATGAGAGCCACTATATTTTTGTTAGATTTCATTTGATATTGAAGAAGAGTGAAGACATCCTAAGAAAAAATATGTAAATATTATTTGTATTAGCTGTAGGGTACACTTGTAAGCTCAAGACGACTTGAGTCTTGCTACTGCTCATGAAACAGCTCATTCCATTGAATTTCAATTCAATATAATATTCAACCATCCTTTCATTACCTTCATACCTGAGTGGTCATCATTGTTGTGAAATTGGGTAAATACTACATTAAATATAATAGTTTCTCATGAGTTTCATGTACGAACTGAAGTCATGAAAATAATGTTAGAATTCTTCTATATAAAATTGCAGATATTTTTGTTTCGTGAGCCGAACTATATTGCAATATGATAATACTTATAATTCGAAACTAGTTGCTTCTTGAGTGTTCAAATTTTTCGATCCAATATTTCATCCATCAGAAGTGAAAAAGATAAAACGCAAAAGTTCCATTTGAAATATTTTTTAGTGAGCACTAGATTCTATTCATACTGTTTTATTCTGAAATGTTATATTTTTTCTAGTCGATTGCTTCTTACAGTATATATTTGTTTAACGGTGATCATTCCTAAATGGAAGCCAGATTTCAACATGCTTTCATATTGTATAGACAAAAATCACACTCAGACTGGTTCGAATTCAAATGAAGTGAATACTTCAGTAAACGTTTTATACGTTTTTAGGAACTTCCTAAATCTTGTATATTTGTTCTAGAGAGAACGGGAAAGAAGTACCAGTAACGTTTTTCGAAAATTTAGATCGTTTTTGAAATTGAAATCGATGTCGTCAATTTTTGTGCATGTGTGTACATGCATCTTACTACTATATGAAGAATTGACAAGAACCAGCAAGAGTTTCTTTTGATATTATTTTTGATTTGTAGGTTATTAACATGAGTGACATGGGTAGTGTCTTCAATTATATTGGAAATTTATGGTTTCTGCAAGTAAGAATTAATTGCATAACGTTCTCTCACAAAAAAGCATGGTGAGATCGATATTTCATTGGGATATTAATCCGAATTCTCAAAGAATTTCTGAAATTTCATGCACAAATGATAAGGTTAGTAAGAATCAAACATATACATATATGAAAAATTCATTTAGTTGATTCATTTAACCCGAAGGTGAGGGTCAAAAAATTCATCTCTTTAGGTTAATGTTTTCCTTGAGTTAGAATTGAATTCACACAGTGTCCCAAAGAAAAATATTTCCACATAAACTTTCAATTAGAATTTTCGAAGAACTTGCAAGATTTCCAATGAGGGCATTTCTTCTCCGTATTATATGGTCAATAAAGACCATGTTGTCGAAAGTAAATTCAATCGAACATCGATTTATCGTGGAAATGATAATTCCGAATGAACAATATTCAATTTAATCGTATATATTTGTTTGCTTACTCACGACAAATTAATGCAATTCGCTATAATTATATTATTGTCATAAATCTCGTGAAATATAGGTATCATTCATATTCCCCATGCTGTTAATTTTTTTTCTTTGAACATAACATGAAACAATGTAGGTACTCCGAAATCTGTCCCATTGTAACCCTATCAGCGAAAAGATTCTCACCTGAAAATTAATACTGAATCATTTGAAATAATAAAGAGAATAAATTCCAATTTATCAGCGGTTATTCATTGAATATTTCTTTAGGATATCTCTAAGACTTTGTTAATAATGAGTTCATAAAACCAAGAACAATGTGTAAATTCTTCCGCGAATAGCTATATGCCCTGAAGACAAATCTATCTGCGTATACTCTCGACGGTGATTCTTTGTTTTTAGTGGTTAAGTCAATTATCCCTAATCAGAACTTTAAAGATTCGATACGGAGATGTGGGGACCAAAAGATGTTCATATATATAAAGGTTGTCACACTCTCGACAGAATTTATATGCAGTTGCTGAATTATCTAGTGAACATGAGATTGGTGAGTTAGAAACGTTTTAAGTACCTGTTCTTACTCGTGTTGTTTCCATGAAATGGAACATCTATCGTGATGATTATTCGTTACTTTCATTTACATTCGTTCCTAGATCTCGTGTGTCTGTTATTATGTTTGAAATTTATTCGGTGCGACTTCACACTTTGAATAACGCGGTGTTGAATATTATGTGATTAGTTCCGGTTAATACTTTAGTTTTTCGTTATACGTTTTGTTGTTGGGAACTGCCCAGTCAATGAGTAATTAAAATACTGTAGTACCGAAGTTTTTTGTGTACATCTGCGAAAAATTTTATAAATTGAATGGAAGCAATCAAACTCTCATTATGCGAAGTACTTATTTTCAATGATGTACCAGAAAACTGCAATTCCTTGATTTCTTGGTGTAGTATGACAGTCTTTTCGAATACAGCTTTGGTTGAATATTATTTTATACAGGATGTTCGGTAAACATGTGGCAAAATTTTAAAGGGAGTTTTTTTGAACCATTTCAAGGATGTTTCAATTTTTGATGATTTTTGAAAAAATGATTCGTTTCAAAGATACTGGGTAAAAAAAATTGTAATAGCTACTACATTGGATTATCGAAAAGCACATAGAAAGTTGCTTAATCTACTATGAGTGTTCGAAATGACTTGCACCAGCTTGGATGTAGAGTGCGCGTCAAAATTATGGAACAAATTCATTTCCTCGGAAGAAAAATATTTGGCCATAAAATCCTGAAACAGGTCAGTTTTTGTTTCAATTTTACCAAATTTATATGCATTTTTGAAGGGTTTTTGTTGCACCCTCTGCCATACCCATCAACCCTCTAAATTTTTTGAACAGGAAAAGTATGGCATGTGGTACTTTTTTGGCAAGGTCTTTAAATCTTCTTCACAGGCGTGCATAAATTTCAGGAATTTTTTTTTTTCTGAAATATTAGTTAAATCAAAGAGGTTTGTGGTATGTGCACTTTGTCATGGCTCAATTACTTTGACACGATGGTTCCTGATGAAATTTGTCACCGAATGAGAGTCGACCGTTTTAGTTTTATTCATGCACAACTTTCAACCCCTACGAACCCTTTTAATGGAGAAAAAAAAGTTTTTTCACGTGAGGGGTTTGAAAGGGGTTGAAAGTTGTGCATGAACAAAACTGTAATGGTCGACTTTCATTCGGTGACAAATTTCATCAGGTACCATCGTCTCAAAGTAAATGAGCCATGACAAAGTGCACATACTGGAAACCTCATTGAACTAACTCATTTTTCAAAGAAAGACATTTTTTCTTGAAAATTTCCGCACGCCTATAAAGATACAAAGACCTTGCCAAAAAAGCACCACATGACCTACTTTCCCCATTCGAAAAATTTAAAGGGTTGATGGGGATGGCACAGGGTGCAACAAAAATCCTTCAAAAATGCATATAAATTTGGTAAAAGTCAATCAAAAATTGACCTGTTTCAGGATTTTGTTGCCGGATATTTTTCTTCTGAGAAAACGAATTTGTTCCATAATTTTGACGCGCACTGTATACTAGCACGGTTTATTCTCTCTTTGCTTTTTCAAACACAACAGGTTTGTTCTAAATTGAGTTGAAATCCAGCAATCATCCAATTTCGCGAGTCATCCAAATTTTCTACTGGAGTAGCTTAAACTAATGACTTCCGAAAACCCCACAAGAAATAATCTAGGGGGTTTAAGTCCGCGATCGTGCAGGCCACCCCGGCAATCACGTGATCTTCGTATGTTGATGCTATTTCTTGTTGGGTTATCTAAATTCATCAGTTTACGCTCCAGCAGAAAATTCGGATGACTTGCGAAATTGAATAATTGCTAGATGTAACTCCATGGTGTGTTTAAAAGAGTTCGGCAATTACTGATGATTAAAATGCATACATGTTTTCAAGCTGGCGGACGTTATTTTGAACACTGATTGTGGATTGAGCAACTTAACATGTGTTTTTTGATAATAAAAAGTTGGAGCTGTTGCAAATATTTTTTCACCCTGTATCTTTTCAAAAACCTTCAAAGCGACTAAATGTCGTTTCAATAGTTCACAAGAATACCCTTTTAATTTTTACCGTATGGTTGCTAAAAACCCGGTATACCTCATGAATTCAATTGATCATCAATAAAAATTTTTACAAACATTTCAAATTGAAAGTATGGATGCTTCCAATTTTTTCAAATTAGATTCAGACGTTCGCTGAAGATTTATTTGGTCAACGGAAGAAAATGTATATAGTTATAATGACTCTGGTACGTAGAAAGATAAACATCCTCTACAATCCTGCTCCGGTAATAAAAAAAATACGACTGCTTCCCCTAGCGGCAAATCGTAAACACAAATATCTTCCGAAATCCAATCGAAATGAAAACTAGTACTTGGTCGAAAAATGAAACTATATCTACGGAATCTAAATAGACTCAACAAAACATATATTTTTTCTGAAGTATGCCTTATATAAAATCCAACTGAGGTGGAAACTGATGAGAATGATAAACAATAAATGAATTTAATTGAAATGTCATTCGACAAGTCAAAAACTACCAAATTATTCATGGGTAGAATATGATTCATTTCGATTAAAAATATTAAATACACATTGCATAGTCGTAAACTGATTTGTGAAGGTCGTCCAATTCAACGAAAACTCCAAAATATGATAATTCTCTTCTGGGTGGTTCATTCGGTACGTTCTTCTTGCAGATGGCTATCACCTTGACATTTTTATTACTTACAATGAATGATAAAGCGAAAATAAGACACGTAAAATATTTGACCACAAATTATATTCGAACATTAATTAATTGACCTATAGAGGGTCAAGTTCGTATCGTTCACATAAAGGATCTACAGAAAATATTTGATGAGTGCTCAATAGATTTTAGAAGATCTTTGATGAATATTTACTGAAAAATTGGACGACTGTCATCTGAAGAAGATGTAAGAGTCTGAATCCTAGAGAATATGTATTCAGAATTCGATCTTTCTCTTTTTAAAATAAAAATATTACTTCTGTTTACGAAATAATGCGCTTTCTTGTGTGGCACGAATAGTTTGTTCAGTGATACAAGAACTAATTTTTGCTCATCTTTTCATCGACCTTTATGTGTTGATGCGATATTTCACCTTCAAAAATACTACTCCTCATCTGAATCTGATTGTGTTTTTACCCTGGGGCTCCAGGAAATGAACCCTACTTTGAAATTAACTACCATGAATTATTCATAAGTAGTTTCCTAGCAAAAGAAACTCGATCAGGAAATACCAACCTACCACACTGATAGCCTTTGATGTTATAGGTGGGGGTAGGATTCTTTAATAACATTATATTTAGCAACGATTAGGGAATTCCTTTGACGAAATTATAGAATCAAAACGTGAATCGCTTCGGTCAGTTTTTACTGCCGAAGTATATAAATTCTGTCAGGTCAGTCTTATGTGCTTTAACCTTCGAGGTGACATAGCCAGAGTCCCAGAATTTTTTTTAGTAGCTTCGATGCCTTAATACCTCGAACGACGTTAATGGCCAAAATCGACCGAAGTTATACTTATTTTGAATGTTGGCAATATTTCCTCAATATCTCAAGAAGTACCGATGAGCTCAGATTGAAACTTCCAACTGAATAGAAAAATACGAACACGCAACTTTACGTGGAATGTCGTTCGGATCATACCGTAAGAAATTCAAAATAAATAGTTCTAAAATTTTTTCGAATTTTTCCCCGGAACCTGCCATCATATTTCTTTGAAATTTTGGCATAGACCATGAATCGATATTTTAACACAGAGTACGGAGTTACACCTGGTTCTGGTATCTACTTTCACAAATTCCAGGAAATAATATGTAAAATTCTGCTCTGGCAGCGAATTTAAAGAATTGCTTAAAAGCTTCTGTTCTCACCTAACCGATTTCCTAAAATATTTTTCTTGTGTCTGTTCACTCAATTATCTGATGAGTTTATATATTAGCCTATGAATGCATCAATTCACGTCAAACATCGCAAAATATAAAACAAATAGTATTGAAATATTTTTCGGTGTCTCATGTGATACGAGAAAATGAATGTTTTAAAATGAAGTTTGTTCCGTATTTTAAGTTTTAACTTTTAATCTCTCAATCTTTTATTAAGGGCCAATTGCACCGTTTTCGTCTTAAGCTACAGTTAGTTAAGCAACGATAAACTTATTAAACTCTGCTTTAAATATTCGGCTTGCACCGAGGCTGAATGTAACTAGATTAAAATTAATCTACAAATCTGGTTACTTTCTCATGAATTGGTACTTGTGACTAGCTTCATGTTGTTTATTTTAACCCTAATTGGAGAAATATTTTAATTCAAAAGATGAAACCCATTATTATGGGTTACTACCACCATATTTCCATAAGTTATGAAAAATCAAGATGCATCTATTGAAAAACCCAACGAAAAAATATATATGACAGACTTTATAGCTTCCATAAAAATATTGCATGTAATGTTCCTGACTTGTTTATTATCATTACGATTATAGGGATCTCTTACCACATACCTGTGCTCTTACTTCTGCATCAGGCTTTAAACCTTATTCAAATTTATAGTCATATACTCAAGTAAACTCATATTTTGTAATATCTCAAGATTTAAGTTTCTGCATGGAATTACAATCCTGGCGTTTGTAAGATGAATAAATGAATAGTATTGATTTATCCGAAACAACTTTCCGATTAGGAACGGCCCACCTAAGAGTAGACTTTCTATTAAATTATTATAAGTATATTATGAATTGAGTTAATTTTTGGTCGAAGATAATGAAAACTCTGATGTGGATCCGCAGACTAAAAAGTATTCTATTTAAATATTGAAGTATCATGGATGGATTGACAAAGGTGTACGTTTGAAGATTGTCTAACACGAGGATGCAATTTCTTTCACATTAATTCGTTTGTAGTTATATTTTGAGTCCAATTAATATATAATAGAGGATAATGATAGCACAGAGACAGCACCTGCACAATAATGAAGTAGTACATGATAGCTTTCCACGTAATATATCACTGAATGAAATAGTACTGAAGAATCTTCATGCAACTATGTTTTCTCATTCCAAATATGTCTTCGATTTCATTCTGCTATTCGCTCTTGGAAATAAATGAGCATATCATTGTAACTTTTTCATTTCAAATAGTTGAAGGCTTATAGAAATACCATTAAGTTTACGAACTCAATGGAAATACTGGTGTTAATTATTCATGCTTTAAAACATACGAATCAATGCCTACTGATGCCAGTTTCTCCCTATATCATTTTTCATAAATATCATCTGAAAATCAACCACTTTTAATCAAAATTTGATCATCAACTCGTAGGAGTTCTCCATCAATGTCCAATGTAAACAAAAAAAAACGTAAACAAACTGGAGGTTACGTCCAGAAAAATGTCAAACTTGTACGAAATCGCTCGAAAATAGGGTTAGATTCCGAAGCTTACCATTAATCCTTCTTTTAAACCCCCAAATTCGTAGGCTTAAATATAACAATCTGTTAAGGCCTTTTAACGAGGATTACGTGACGGTGCAAGATAATTTTGTACCAAAACCTTGCTTATGGACCTAATCTATGGTTTTGTAATACGGTGCAATTGGCCCTAACCTGACTGAATGATTTTATTTACTCTATGACTAAGGAACCAGCAATTATTGTTGGTTTGAAAATGGTAGTATAGCCAAACTACCGAAAAATGTCACCCTGATTTGCCCGAAACTCGAAGTTTCAGGACTATTATTCTCTTCTATGTGTTACACTTCAAGCATGGATTTTACGAAATCATGATTGATAGTCTCCGAGAAAAAAAATCTAAACAAAATGTAGAAAATTATAGATTTTTTTTTCTGATTTCCTAATAATTAGATCCATACGAAATGATGCACTGAGTTGCTCGTTGGTAATTTAGGACCAAATACGAAGTTCAAATCTGATCGAATGTTAACGACCAATGAAGTGAACTGTAACATTTTAGAGTCTATATCTGACCTCATCCGACAATAAAAAAAAATACCTGAAAAAAGATAACGCGGCTCAAAATATCCTCTTATCGATATTCATGAACCAATATCGTTAATAATTTCCTATGATTGAGATTCATATGAAAAATACATCAAGGTGGACAAGAATATAATTACACAGACGTGAAAACATTCATAGTAGCTTACTTTGAAATTAAAATTCTGAATTCACATTCAGGAGTTTCATCGGGTATGTTCAAGTTTGTAGCAAGAGTGGTAATTTTACCTCTTATTGATGCCGTCTGATGCGTAATCTTCCTGATCAACTCAATTATGGATTATCATTCAATTCATGATCCTCATGAAATTGCTCATGAACCTTCAAATCATCAATTCAAATCCTGCATTTCTTTTCGATCGAATTCATATTTTTGAAAATATTGGGAAAATTTCGATCAAACAAATATCGATTGTCTTATTCGTTTCCCACGGGAATTAATGTGGCTAATCCTTCATTTTTGCGCGCATGTTCTACGGGAACCGCGTGCTATCATTTTGCCCAAATGTCTGTAATTTTTGATGATTGAGCCGAAAATGGTCTCAATCGACTAGGTTAGACTCACTGATGACGAATCCGGGGTCAAAATCGATTCTGTCCAGCCGGCCGGCCGGCTGGCCGGCCGTAGACACAATAACTGTCGACAGAAGCAAGCTAGCAACTTGAAACTTTCAGGATAGGTTGCGCATCAGGATGCCGCGATTGAAATCGTTAATGGGCCAAATCGGTCAAATAGTTTCCGAGTTATAGGCACTTGAAATTTCGAAGTTATTTATTTTTTATTTCAGTAACTACTCGAACGATTAGATTCAAACTTGGCAGTTGGGTGAAGTATAACGATGCGTAACTTCGAGCCAAATTTCGTCAGGATCATATTGTCAGTAAATTAAAAAAATAAAAATTTTTCGAAATTTTTCTCCAAAAAATTTTTTTTTCCGGAAACCATTTATCATACCAAAAAAAAATTCCACTTACACTTTGAGCTTCCTATTTCACAGCAGTGTGCCAAATTTCAGTTCGATACGATCATAAGTTTTGGAGATATCGGGAAAAAATATGTCAAATTTCGAGGTTTTCTTCTCGATATCGTTGATTTTTTCGGTATAACACGAGAAATACTGATTCAGTCCTGATAAAACTTCACAGCTAGTTAGAGATGCTGAAAGACAACTTTATGCGAAATTTCGTGATAATCGTGTCATAAGAACAATATGAAAAAAAAACTTCTATGATTTTCTTATCATATCATCCTCATTAAATTCTGTATGAAACTTCGAACTGTTATTTTTCGATGAAGTACTGGATTTCAATTCGATCAAATCTGTATTTTTGGAAATATTGGAAAAATAAGATTTTGAATGGGTATATCTACGCAATCATTGTGCGGATTTTACCCATTCACGAATTCGGCCTTCGTAATTAAGGTCCAAACCTTCTCTACAAATATCGAATTTCTAAGTTGTTTCTTTCGGAAGTTATTGTGTTTACGCAGTCGGCCGTTAGGCTGACCGGAAAAAACGACTTAGAAACTCGATATTTGTAGAGTAGGTTTGGGGCTTAATTACGAAGGTCGAATTCGTGAATGGGTAAAATCCGCACAATGATTCCGTAGATATACCCATTCAAAATCTTATTTTTCCAATATTTCCAAAAATACAGATTTGATCGAATTGAAATCCAGTAATTCATCAGTAAAAAATTTTAAAAAGCACTGCCGTGAAGGCAGCAACTTTTGCGTGCATGTTCAAATTCGTTGCTGAAGCGGTCATCTACATTGAACATGCGCGCAAAAGTTGCTGCCTTCACGGCCGTGCTTTTTGAAATTTTTTGAAATTTTCAATTATTGATAGGTCAAATAACTCCTTCACTATTGATCACAATCAATTGTCGTTCTGGAAGTTACAACAATCACAACAGTGAGAGCATAATTGATGAAATATCATTAGTGCATAATATAAAGACTACAAATAAGATCTTCAGTAAATAATTCGTTGAGCTAATTCGACGAAATCAAACTTTTTCCAGTGAAAGCTACGATGTTGTATTCAGTTTTTTCAATGTCCTCTGATTTATAATGAATAAGAATTAAAAACCTTCAGTGTTTCTGAATTCACAAGACTGTCCTGTGGCACGAAGTGTCCTCTATCGAAGTTAGCTGGGTCTAGAATTGATGTTTTTCGAATTTAAGAATTATTCTGTTTTAATCTTTATTGCAAAATATATTGAGGGATATGTTTGGCATCTGTAACGTCAACAATATTTGGTTTTATTATCGACAACATTTTTAGTCGAAACTGGCCCTTTACGATTAGGTTGGACACCCTGGCAAAGAATCCGTGGTCAAATTTGATTCTATATCCATCTGTCCGTCCATCCGTTTGTGCTCCAACTTTCGAAGGAAAGGGTCTAGCGATCTGAAATTCTTTAATTATAGGTTTGAGGTCCGAATATCCTGGTCGGGTTCCCTAATGGGCCAAATCGGCCGAACGGTCCGCATTTTTGTCATTAGAAATTTTGGTTTTTTTTTCTCAAAAATAAATGATAAGATCAGTTCGGTATTTCGGAGTTTGTAAACTATAAACGTGCCACATTGCGCTGCCTTTTTTACGAGCTTGTTCTAGGGAATAGCGCGTTATTTTATTTCATCTCGATTCCCACCCAATACACGATACGAATATCTGTATCGTGCCCAGTTGGTGTCTGAATTTAAGATTGCAGCGCTACGGTGGCCAGTTTAAGAACCTTAGGTAGAGGGATAAGAGCTAGATCTTCAAGTGTTTGCTAGTATATTTGATTGATTAAAATTTGATTTTACAATTTGTTCAAAGATTTTTTCAGTTAACAGAAGTGATTCTGTGTATACATATTTCATTTTATGAAAGAGTTATGTATCATCTATTCTAAATCAGAGTAGCAATGCTACAATTAGTGTTAGAAGTATTTTAGTATCAACTTATTTCAAACTATTTGGAGTATCTTGAAGGCACAGAAGCTAGAAGTAAGTATTCAGGAAGATGCATGTGATAATTATGTGGCATGTTATTTGCAAAAATAATAAACTTTATATACCTTTTTACCTACCCAACTTGATTATTGATCAAATGCCTCCTCAGATCTACTGCTTTAAAAGTCGAAAAACAGATAGTATTGTAAAACATAATTTTTAGAATAATAGACAAATACTAATAACGTTATACTATTTATATAGGGAAGGACTAAATTTACACGATATATTGTGAATAAAATGAATACATACACATTAAAGTAATGCTACTTGTACCGTAAGCCTTATTCATTATGGATTGACAAATAAATTCTTTCAACACTCATATGATTGGTCTTGAAAAAGCTGTAATAAATTAGCCTTGTACAACTTTGATTTCATCGGCAGAAGCCCATTGAGCGGAGAGTATTCATCACCAGGTATCTCCCTGTCGAGACTCTTGTTTTTATCGGTCAGTTCTATCACTAAAGCATTTACGTTGTTCCTTAATGATCAGTTCAACAGGCAGATTTCTGGAAGCCATAGCATTCCTCTTCAGTAACTTTCTCAGCTTGGATTAGGGGCCTAGAAAAAATTGTTCTCATGAATGTGACCTAATATTTCATGAGCAATTCGTGCTTACCTCTATAAAAATGATCATCATCGGTAAAATGCAGGTAACAGACTCTCATAAATCTTGTTTGCTGGTTTATCAATTATACTTACAAGTTGCCAAGGTTTTTATCGATTCTTCAACACTTTCAGGTCCGACTCGTTAAAGGAGGTTTCTTTCACCCAAACTCGAAATTTTTTACCGGGTTGTGGAAATCATGGGAAGGAACATTTGAGTTTGCTTTTTCCCAGTAGAAACACTTGTAAAATCTCACAAACGCCAAGAAAAATGCATACACTTTCTCACTTTCTTGACATTTCTTTCAACTTGTCAATGACAATGTATGTACCTCGAGTTACTCTGATGGCGCTTATCTTCATTCGCCAATAGAGTGCACGGTTTTGAATTCGAATCTCTTACTTCCAGCGATTGGAGAGCCCTCGTGTCTAATTCCATTCAAGCTTGTTAATTAGAACTCTCACATGCCCATTGCCTCTCTGAATATTTTATTGATGTTCGACAGGTCATAACAATCAGTGCTAACTTTTCTTGTGTTCAAAATGAGAGGTCCTTATAATACGAGGTTGAAATAGATAAGCGATAAGCAACGAAAACTGTATATTAATTCTGTCCTCAGAAATTGTTCATTGTGTTATTCCACAAACTATGTACTAATTTCATGAGAAATGACACCTATGAGGAGTTGAGAAATTTACTACACTTAATTCATCATTCTATCGAAAACACTAATTCGAATAGAAATATCTATGTCATGTATGATGGGAAACCAAGATAATTTGTGGTGTTATATAACATGAAATATTATTGATGGATAGCCTAGTGGTTTATTGTTTGGCTGTAAATGGCGTGTTGCTGATGTTCTATAAAACGCGGAAACATTTGTATCCAATATCCAAGTATAATTGAAGACGGCCTTAATGAAGCCTACAAAATTGTGTCACAAGAATGACGAAGTATCGACAACTTATATGTGCCAAGTGTTGGAATCATTAGCTAAGATGAAACTGAATGTCCTTTTGACATCAATATAGTTCTCATATATAGATTGCCAGTCCTTCAAGAGAAAACATTACCTCGAATGTAACTGGGTTACTTTTGGAGGCCAGATTTTGTTTTTTTCAAAATTTTTTTGGTGCAAAAGGTTTGAAAAAATCGTAAAAATGCGCAATGTTGCCATTTTTTATATTCAAGAATTTTTGGGAAAACAAAACTGACATGGAGTGAAAAATGGGAAAATAGCTCACATTGCGCTTTCTCGCAAAAAAATAAGTACATACCCAAAAAAAAATTTCAAAAAATACTCACTGACATCTGCAGAAGGACAGCCCCCCCCCCGTTTTCTCCTATAAACGTCGAAATTTCTCCGAATTCTAAGATTTCACGCGGCTATTGGCAACGTTAAAACATTCGCGATTCAAGTGCCTGGCCTTGAGAAATTAACGAGGTTCAATGAAACTTGAATGTGGCTGTGTTGGCTAGTTTAATTCAACACCACGTGGTATTGTTTGCTCTTAAGTTAAATAGTATAGTGCAATCATACTTCTGTCTATGAATATGAATGATGATGATTCTCCACAAAGTTTCTTAACTCAGGTAACTTCTAACGAAAATATATTTTCTCTAGAGTATTCTTCGACAAACTGACAACAATGTGTCCACTTAGTTAATAATAATAATAATAATAATAATAATAATAATTTATTACGAGAACAAGTTCTATTGTCATGTCGTAGTCTAATGTTTTTTCTTTGTCGTACTATAGGCCTCGAGCATTCACAGAACTTCCGTGTTAGAGATTTTACATAGAAATAAACAATTTGTATACAATTCTTTAATTTCGAGTCTGAACCTACATTCCGATTCAATCTTAGAAGCTTGAAAATGAAAAATCTATTTCATTTCTTACTGGAATCAGTATTTTTAATTCTGAAAAATTTCCTTCAACAGTAAAAGGAATAAGAAACATCGAAAACAATTTCGAGCACAGACTGCGATTTAGTTTTTGGTGTTCGTATCTTTTCGTTGGAAAAATGATTCTTCGGTTCAGTTACTGTAAACATAGTAGAACATCAAGTCTTTTTGTGCCGTGGTAGTTTAAGATATACACATCCAGTTTTTTTCATGGAAATTGGTCGAGAAGCAGGATTGACTCTTGTTGAAATATTCATATTTGCACTTTCTCATTTATATGTAACAGATATATGCTATACAGGTTTAATCATCAGAAACTCTATATACGATTTGAGAACATCAAACTCATAACTTTTTTTGAGTTCGTTGGTTGCGCAAAGCGTGATGAAAACAAAACATTCTCGCAGTGACTTGGTATTACTACTGAGATCTTCAATTAGTGGTTGGAGTGTTCTCATCATTCATTCTGTGAACACATCCAAATAAACCCTTCGTGAATTTTGTTGGCAGAACGTGCTACTAGCAAATTTGCAGTATTTAGGTTGATTCTCACTATACGTTCCGTAACCTTCCAGTATCCTTTCCGTAAAATATTATAACGTGTAAATAAATTGATGTATGTATGCACACTATACGTTCCGTTTACGTTCCGTCAACATGACATTTTTGCCTACTCATTTTTGACTTGAATCATACTGAAGGGATATCGGAAGGTTACGGAAAGTATAGTGAGAATCAACCTCTATATTTAATTTTGTTTATTGCCATGTTCATCTTAATAGGTCGAAAAGTGAGATTAATCTCATATTTCAATTTTCAGGTAATCCTCCTAGTTACAGTTGTCGGTCTCGTTACCTGTAGACCCCAAGATTTCAAGCAGAATTTCCAATTAGCAAATCCAATTTATATCACCAAATATATTTATGATCTCCTTCCAGACCAGAGCTATTTTTACTCGTGAGTATAATTTTGCTTATTACTAGGATGATGATACCTAAGGATATCATCCCGTATTCGTTTCAAAAATATGTACAGAGTGATTGTACATATTCGGTGGATAATAAAACAACTGATATTTCTTTCATTAATTTATCAACAAAATATAAATCAAGTGATCAAAATTGCCCTCGTGTATACACTCAACCGATATCTTCTTATTAAGTTATCGAGGGTTCTCCTTAGTATTGTATATATTATTATATATTGGGTTGAGTCAAGCAAGAAAAGATTTTAATGAGAAGAAGATTTGAAAATGCTTTTTTATTTTTCTGAAAACTCCCAAGCAATAGATTGATTATTATTAATCATTATATCATCACGTTATTCCGGAAAATTCGCAACAGAAGCCTATTTCCTTAAAATTCTGAAAGTTGAGTATAGAACAGAATATCTCCTCATTCTCTTGCAACGGCGGAAATATCACCCCTTCCAGAAATAATCAGAGTATGTTTCATACAATTTTGGAGTGTGGACAAGGTGCGCATATTTTTGTAGTAAATGTTCACATTCACGTGGAAATAAGTTTTTTCAGAAAATCAGGTCAAAGTTACGAAAATAATGATAGGTAGAATTGAAATATGTCATTTCATCTCCATTTTTCGCAGAATTATATCAATTTTTGAAAATTGTTTCATGCATCCGAGAGGCAGCAGTCATCAGCAATGCTCAGTTAAAAAAATCAAGAAAAGCACTGACGTGAAGTCTGCAGCTTTTACGCGCTTGTTCACATTGCGAAATGGTGACTTGGAAATTTCAGTGAAATTTCAATGAAATATGAAAATTTTCAAAAAGAAAAAAATTTTTTTTCGAATTTTTCCATGGATAATTCTTTTTATTGATACTGTTCATCTTCCAACCAAGTTTCATTTCGATCAGATATATATTTTTCGAGTTATTGAAAAATCTAAATTTCAAATGGCTGTAGCACAAAAACCATTCGGCAGATTTGGCCCATTAGCGAACTCAACCGAGATATTCAGGATCTTAACGTAACCTGAAAATTTCAAGACTCTAGGTCGTTCCTTTTGAAAGTTACAGCGCACACGGCCGGCCGGACGGACAGAATCAATTTTGCCCACGGATTCTCCATCAGTGAGTCAAACCTAGTCGTTTGAGACCAATTTAGGCTCAAAATTCGAAAATTACAGACATCGTGACGAAATGATAACGCGGTGTTTTCCAGAACAAGCGCGTAAAAATATTACGAATCAGTACCGATTTAGCGATATCCTGTCCAAAACATCGAGAAGAGGTGGCGTTTTTTCACGAAAATTTTACACACAACTTTTTGATATTCTGAGTCGTCATGACCTAGTCTATCACATGTACAAATATTGTTTAAGGTCTACCAGACACCCTGTATATTTGAAATCAGAAGAAAAAGCTCAACTGGTTAGGAAAATGAAATGAAGACTGTTCCCTCAAAGAAGAACGAGTTCACATAAGATTTTTAGCATTACGATGCCTCCTTGCATTTTTCAGTACTAAATTCTGAATGCTCATAAAAAATCATCCATATTCGCGTATTAAAACCATTTCACAAGACCAATATAAACTGGGATAGCCATTGAGTAAAATATAAACACCTTGTACGCACAATAGACGAACAAAAGTGACAGAAAAACATTTTCCACTCTTTGTTTGGGTGTATTCAAGATTTATATTCTTTCAGCAATCAGCTCTGTATGAGTTGACAGCAATATGAAAGTATTTACTTAAGGTTCTCCAATTTTTCAGATATGAGCAAAATGATGAGCAGAAAAAGTATGAACGAGGTTCTATAAGACAAGGCCCGACTCCTGAGGAAGACATCAACACTGTAGAAGGTTCCTATTCCTACGTGGGACCCGATGGTCAAAATTATAATGTGACGTACACAGCTGATGAAAATGGTTTCCAGCCAGCAGGTGAACATATTCCTCCTTCGGCTGGAGTGAAACCTAAACTGGGAATATCGTCGGCAGCACTGGCTTCATTGTCTGGATAATCGAATCTCTTGTGAATGATGTATAGTGTAAAATATTGAGCAAACTTGTAAATATAATCTAATTACTGTTACTTAGTTATCCATGAAATTCTTCAACAACAAATCGATGCGTTTGCAAGAAGTTTTTTCGATAACTATGAACTTCAACAAGAAATTTCTATTCAAAAGTGTTTTCTGAATATTCTTTCAATAACTTGGTTTCTCAACTGTTGAATCTCGCATAGTGGTAAATTAAAAGTGTCGTATGAGAATCTACCAAACCTCAGAAAATATTATATTTCACCGAATTGAATACCAGATTAATCCAAAATTTCTTCTCATTTCAAACGATCAACCTCTTGCCGTCAAGCATTTATAAATGAAAATGGCAGCATTATCAACATGAAAAAGTGAACTTATTTATGAAACATCTGTATACTTCGTTGTATAAAGAATTATTTGGAAAATACATACTTATGAATAACTTACAAATCACCGCAAATGTTATCAGATATTTCACCAATTCAAAAATTTTCCCGGATAAGTGGGATTAGAAAAAGTTCAATAGTACCTCGATGGGGCTTTTGTCCGCTATATGCCGCCTGGATTTCTCTGTCTTTTGAACTCGCCGGAGAATATTCAAAGGGGGCTTATTGCCTCACTCTTTCAAAACAAATGAAATTTATTATGCAGCGAACTTTTTAATCAAGTTTTTTCCTTTACTTCATTCAAAAATTATAATTATAGAGCTTTATTTGATTCCAAACAACTCAAAGAACAACTAACGGAGAACTTCACACATCACACCTTGGGTTCGTTCAATAAAACGAACCCCGGCCTGACAGCCGGACCGTAAACACAATAACTTCCGCAAGAAACAACTTAGAAACTCGATATTTGAAGAGTAGGTTTGGGGCTTAATAACGAAGGCCGAATTCGTGAATAGGTGAAATCCACCCAATGAGTCCGCAGATATAGCCATTAAAAATTTTATTTCCCAAATATTTCCGAAAATACAGATTAAATCGAATTGAAATCGTGTACTTTATCCAAAAATGACAGTTTGAAGGTTTACACAGAATTTAAGGAGTATAATATGATGAGAAGATCACAGTATATTGAATATTTGAAAAAAACATTTGAATTTATTCTTTCAAATCGTTCTAATAACACGATCATCACGAAATTCTGCACAATATTATTTTTCAGCATCTTCGAACTAGCTGCAAAGTTTCATCACGATCGAATTACTATTTCTTGAGTTATACCGAAACACCAAGGATCGAATTTGAAGAATAGTTTCAGAAAAAAAAAATTTTGGTGAAATTTTTTTTTTTAATTGAGTGACCATAAGATTTCAACGAAATTCTGCTCGAACTTGGTCGTCCGTATGCTCCAACTAACTGCCAAATTTCAATCCAATTGCTCCAGCTGCTTCTGAAATATGAGGAAATAACCTCAAAATTTCAAATTGCTATAACTCCAAAACTATTTGGCCAACTTGGCCTTATTTTGACCCCGGATTTGTCATCAGTGAGTCCTACCTAGTCGTTTAAGACCATTTTCGGCTCAATCATCGAAAATTACAGACATTTAGACAAATGATAGCACGCTGTTCCCCTAGACAAGCGCGCAAAAAAATCAATTTTTTTTGAAATATTCGAGATTTTCTGATTTTCGAACCTACTGAATTTCAATTCGATCTTATTTGTATTTTTGGAAGTATTGGTAAAATAGAAACAACTTAGAAACTCGATATATGTAGAGTAGGTTTGGACCAAAATTATAAAGGCCGAATTCGTGAATGGTTAAAATCCCCCTAATGATTCCGTAAATCCATTAAAAATTTCCTGATATTTCCGAAAATACAGATAAAATCCAATTGAAATTGAGTACTCTGTCAAGTGTGACAACTTATAGGTTTATACATAATTTCGAGAGGATAAGAAGATTACCAATTCTTTTCATCAGGTTACGTGAGAATATGACCGCTTTGTCAACGATTCGAACATGCGTGCAAAAGCTGCTGACTTCACATCAGTGCTTTTCTAGATAAGCACCTACTCAAAATATCGAACCATTTCATCAAAGGTCAGTTAAATGAGAATCAATATTCCAGTTAAATATCAATGATTCGATAATCCACTTGCTTACTGATTAAACTCATTATGATCAACATAAATTATTATTTATTTGCAACTTGGATTTCATTTTACATGAATACCCCGAGTCATCTTACAATAATTGAAGCAGAAAGTTCACGATCTCTATGAACTCGAGAATCGTGAAATGGGTTAATCTGCTCTCACCTACTTATTGCTCGATTATATAATTTTGTATTAACATTTACCTTGCGTGATCCACTAATATCGATTGAACAGTCATTCTTGTTTAAATATATTCTTAAAGCTCCAATACAAGTTACGTTGTTGAATTCACATAAATATTTCGGAATGAGTTTTTACTTCCTCAATATGCCCAAAGCTCTACAGATCTGGGTATCAGATATCGGAAAACTCATAGAACAATTCAAATGTTCCTCAATTGGTAATACACTACAACGTTTTGTGTGTTGCATATACAAGTTTGATCAAGGCGAAATTATCAATCAGAACAGATTCACGAATTCCAATTTCTTTATTTTTCTTTATTAGGAGGTTTTCATATCAAAATAAAATAATTACTATGAAACAAAACAGGAAATACATTATAGCTATTCCAAATTGCTCCAAGAAAATAAATATCTTTCTTAATGCTTAATCAGTTTTCGGTATATGATCTCCACTTGCACGGTATCCATTTTCATCAGCAATGTAATTGATCGTGTATGTATTTCCATCTGTACCAACAAAGGTATAGGATCCTTGTACAACCATGCTTTCATCTTTTCCACCCGGATTTTTGAGTTCTGCTCTTTCTTCTCTATGGGAACCATCGCTCGTCTTGAAACTGCAGATAAAATTGCTATGAGAACAATATTTTTTTATATGACAGTAAATTTCAAATGTTCCACCTAATATGCGGTTAAATTCAAGTGTTGGTTCTGTTATTCATAGAAAACTTCCAGTTTATCTATAATGAAATGAAACTTTTGAAGAAATGATAATCGAATGATCCATATCAATGAAGTGAAACTAAGTAAGTATTTAAAAGACCTAGCGGCTAACCGTAAACACAATAACTTCCGAAAGAATCAATTTAGAAACTCGATATTTGTTGAAAAGGGTTGGACCTCAATTACGAAGGCCGATTTCGAGAATGGGTAAACTCCACCCAATGATTCCGAAGATATACCTATTCAAAATTTTATTTCCCAATATTTCCAAAAATACAGTTCAGACCAAATTGAAATCCAGTACTCCATCGAAAAATGACAGTTCGGATGCTCATTCAAAATTTAATGAGGATAATATGATAAGAAGATCACAGAATATTGAATATTCAAACGAAAAAATAATTTGAATTTTTTTTTGAATTATTCTAATGATACGATCATCACGAAATTTTGCACAAGGTTTTCTCTTGGCATCTCCAAACTAGCTGCAAAGTGTAATCATGATTGAATCAGTATTTTTTGAGTTATACCGAAAAAAACAACAATATCGAGAAGAAAACCACGAAATTTGACATATTTTTTCCCAATATCTCCAAAAATTATGATCGTATCGAACTGAAATTTGGTACACTGCTGTGAAATATGAAGTTCAAGGTATGACTGTAATTGTTCTCGAAAATGAAAAATAGTATCAAAAAATAAATAATTTTCTTCAAAAATTTTTTTTCGAATTAAGTAACTGTACGATTTCAACTAAAATGAAATTTCTGCTAAAAGTTCCGCGTCGTTATGCTTCAAGTAACTGCCAAGTTTCAATCTTACTCTCCAATAGTTTCTGAAATATGAGCGAAATAACCTCAAAATTTCAAAGGGCTATAACTCCGAAACTATTTGGCCGATTTGGCCCATTAACGAAATTAACCGCAGCATTCCGGTGCGCGAACTACCCTGCAAGTTTCGAAGTGCTAGCTGGCTCTGTTCGACAGTTATCGTGTTCACGTCTGTCCCCTAGAACATGCGCGCAGAAACGGTGAAGCGCAAATCTATGGAGAGGTTATTATTATTTTTCTTTTCATGTTTCATCAGACAATAAAGACAAGATTTATGGTATTATTTTCTTTCATTAATTTCGTATTTCAAAACTTCTGTACAATTCACTGCTCGCTTAGATCATTCCGATATTGTTCGGACATAATTTTTCCGAGAAACTAGCCTCAACTAATAGTTTTAATCCCGCTATCCACAAGAACAGTTTCTTTAAATGATATTCAATTAATGTAATTTAATTTTCAATAGTTCTTTTTACGCGCTTGTTCTGGAGAACAGCGCGTTATCATTTCGTCACGATGTCTGTAAGTTTCGAATTTTGAGCCGGAAATGGTCTCAAATGACTAGGTTGGACTCACTGATGAAGAATCCGTGGTCAAAATTGATTCTGTCCGTCCGGCCGTCCGTGTGTTCAGTAACTTTCGAAAGGAAGGACCTAGAGTCTTGAAATTTTCAGGTTAGGTTAAGATCCTGAAAATCTCGGCTAAGTTCATTAATGGGCTAAATCTGCCAAATGGTTTTTGTGCTACAGCCATTTGAAATTTTGATAACTCGAAAAATATTTATCTGGTCGAAATGAAACTTGGTTGGAATATGAACAGTGTCAATGAGAAGAATTATCCATGGAAAAATTGGAAAAAAATTTTTTTTTTTTAAATTTTTTTAAAAATTTTTTATATTTCATTGAAATTTCCAAGTCATCATTTCGCTATGCGAACAAGCGCGTAAAAGCTGCTGACTTCACGTCAGTGCTTTTCTAGATTTTTCATGAATTGCGAGTGAAAATCTGAGGAAGCGTATAGAATAATGTCAAACCCTCTCAAAATATCCTTGAGTCGATATGTGTAGAAGTTCTTAGAGATCGTGTCAGTTTTTCCTCAAAATTTTTCATTTAAGAGCAAACAATACCTCGAACATAACAGTCTTCTGGAGGCCAGAGTTCGTTTTTTTCAAAAAACTTTTTGGTGGAAATGATTGAAAAAAATTGTGAGAATGCGCAACGTTGCCACTATTGATGATAAAGAATTTTCAGGAGAATAAAAACTGAAATGGATGAAAGATGAAAAAATAACTAACATTGCGCATTCTCACAAAAGAATTAAGTAGATCCCAAAAAGAACATTTTCAAAGAATATTCACTGAAGCCTGCAGAGCGACACCCCGTTTTCTCCTATGAACGCCGAAATTTCTCCGAATTCTAATATTTCGCGCGGCTATTGGCAAAGTTGAAGCATGTAGACCGCGTCCAGGTGCCTGACCTTGAGATATTAACGAGGTTTGATTACACTTGAATGTGGCTGTGTTGCCTAGTCTTAAATCAGCACCACGTGGTATGTTTGCTCGTAAGCTTCGAACCACCACATCTGAAATGCACATAAATAGTTCTGTCTGTTTTGTTATGTCCGAAAGCCGTATCAAATGAATTTTCGAATTTGGAGAATATTTGTTGTTGTGCTCAAAACTATATTTGCTGTTTTTTCTAGGCATTCTCACAGTTGAACTAAAGTCACCAAAGCTTGGTAGTATGTATAGTAGGAATAATTTTTTTAAACTATACTCACGCAAAATTGTAAGTTCCCTCTCCTATATTATTCTCGTGTTCCAAAATTGTAGCTTTTCCATAATTGTCATAATTTTGAGATTTGGCACACCAACCTTTAACTGCTAAAAAAACAACACACAGAAACACCTAGAACAGAAAACACATTGAAAACCTGGATATGATTTGATCGTTGCCACTCACTATTTTCATATTGATCGAAATATTGCTGGTCTTATTCACACAAAAACTTCTTTCTTATGACTGACTCTACAACCACATCATTGCCTTTATATGGCTGTAAAATTTATCTCACTCAATATCTGCTATATACGCTGTCCATTGTTTTATATTATGGATTCCTTAAAAATGATGAAGATTTCTATGATAAATCTTTAAGATGGTTATCTTTGGGTGTCGAATTCAAGAGAACAATTCTGAGCTATTGCGTTGCTTGTCCAACACCTTCGATTGTCCCATTTTTTACGTTGATGGAGATTAGTATCTGCTTCTGTTAGCAAATAGAACATATTTTCATCATTCAGATGAATGAAGTATCAGGTTGTAATCACTACGGTGGGAAATATTTTATTGGCTGCAAATATCTCATACTAAATGGGACTCACTGATAATTCTCTGAAGATATCAGTAAGAGTGGCAAATGATAAAGGGCATTTTTTTAGAGGTATAGAACTTTAAGTTGGCAACACTGTTTCAACTGGCGGCCATTTTGTCAGCTGTTAAGTGATTTAGCATTTCAACATGAATAGACGACGCCTGAACAACGCTTCCAAATTGTGCAAATTCATTTAGAAAATAATGGTTCTGTTCGAAATACGTATCGCGCTCTACGTCCATTTTACGGTCAACATAATCGTCCATCAGAGCAATTAATTCGACTAACTATGGACCGTTTTCGCATCACGTTTACTCTAACTGATAAAACGCATCCACAGAGACGTCGTACAGTGAGAACAGAAGATGCCATTTCTGCTGCATAGCGTAGCGTAGAGTAAGACCCGAATCAGTCTATCCGCCATAGTGCACAGGAATTGGAAGTGTGTCCAACCCCTTTATGGACGGTTTTTCGTTGCTCAATTGAACAACCATGACGTGCAGCAGTTGTGGTTTCAACAAGACGGCGCAGCATGACACACAGCTGGTGCCACAACTGATGCACTGAAGAAAACGTTTGATAACCGCATAATTTCACGTTCCGGACCCGTGAATTGGCCTCCAAGATCGTGCTATTTAACGCCGCTAGACTATTTTCTGTGGGGATACGTGAAGTCGCTAGTCTACGCCGATAAGCCCGAAACAATCTACCACTCGAGGACAACATTGGCCGCGTTATTGCCGATATACGACCACAAATGTTGGGAAAAGTGATTGAAAATTGGACCTCCAGATTAGATTACGTCCGAGCCAGGCATGGCGGTCATATGCCAGAAATCATATTTGAATTATAATGACAAAATATTTTCTTTTGAATAAGGTCAATTTCATGTCAACTTCAAAACCTCATCGGAAAAAGTACCAATTTTTAATTTTCGAATTATTTGCTCTCATTTTAGTTCCATTTCTGGACTTTCTGAGGGATCTCATCTTTGACCGCTATTTTTCTTGTTTTGAGTTATTACAATTTCATTATGTTTTAAATATTGCAATTTCATTATTGAAATAAAACGGTACATCAAGATTAGGTCATTGCTTGACTGCTACAATTTGCAGTCGGATTTTGATTGAATGGTGAATAATTGTATCGAAAATGGCTTCTTTCTGAATTCTTCAAATTGCGAGGTATTGTTTGCTCTTAAGAGGAAACAATAACACGTGGGAGTAAATTATAGCTAGGCAACACAGCCACACTTAAATGTCATCAAACCTCGCTTATATCTCAAGGTCAGGCCGCTGAACCCGGTCTACATGCTTTAACATTGCCTATAGGCGCGTGAAATATTAGAATTCGGAGAAATTTCGACGGTTTATAGGAGAAAATGAGGTGTCTTTCTGGAGGCTTCAGTTCAGAGTATTTTTTGAAAATTTTTTCGTCGGGATGTACTTATTTCTTTTGCGAAAATGCGCAATCTTATTTATTTTTCCATGTTTCACTCCATTTCAGTTTTATTTTCCCGAAAGTTCTGGAATATAAAAAGTGGCAACATTGCCTATTCCTACGATTTTTTTCAACCATTTGCACCAAAAAGTTTTTTTGAAAACAACGAACTCTAGCCTCCAGAAGTCACCCCGTTATATTCAAGGTATTGTTTGCCCTTAATTGAGTTACTACAGAAAAAAGAAGGATACTGAGGAAAAACAACGAATTTCGACATTTCTTCCCGATTTCTCCGAAAATTGGAACCATACCAAACTGAAATTTGGTACATTGCCATGAATTATGGAGTTCAAGGCATGAGCAGAATTTTTTTTTCGAATATTATAAATACTGGAAAAAATTTTCCAAGAAGTTTCGCGTCTTTATGCTTCAACTAACTCTCAATATCTTCAATCTGATCACTCCAGTAGTTAGTTAGAAATCAGGTAAATAAGGTCAAACTTCAAATGGCTAACCATTTGCCGATTTTGCTCATAAATGAATTTTGGGAAAATCAACATACTTTGAAAGTTTGAAATCGATAGGATCATCCGTACGCTCGTAATTGTGCCTGTTGCTTCTGCAACGTGGGAGTCTGAATTCTTTGGTTCCCAGGAATATGCCCGAAATTCAATATTTTTGGTTTGAATCAACTGACACCGGCTTCAAGAGTATTTATCTGAAGCCAACAATAAAGTATAATTTTGCATGACAGAAAACACTCAGCTAAAATTCAAGCTCTTAGCATTCCAGCAATCGGAGCTTGATGGGTGGTATACTTCGGTTATTCGAAAAATCAGGCACCACATGTGACAGTTTATAGAATTTATCATCCTAGACTATTTAGGGAAATTTCCTTCGCACATTTGTGCTCCCTCTTTCACACCAGCCATTCCGAGGTGTTTTATCGGGTTTTAGAAGGGCGTCGCTTAATTCAAAAAACCAATCAAAATTTATATTCTCCCTCTACAATGTGAAGAAGGGAATTTTCTTAATTTGGGTTTAGTTAGTTTTTAGACACTTCTCATTTGAAAGTCGCTTCGACCTTGCTATCGAATAAGATATAGAAGGAAGATTCTATTGTACAAATCACTTGTATACCATTTCGGTCTTGTTATCTAATACAGATACAAGAAAATACATTTTTGTTACTTGTTAAAAGTGCGATTTTAATACACCTCGACACCATTTTCGGCTCATCAGTGCAACGATATTAAACAACTGGTCAATAAGTTCTTCAATTATCTGCTTATTTTAGAAGCATCAACATTTCTGATAAAGATCAGAAAATATTCGTCGGTAGTGCCTTCATTTTGATAATGACAGAATTAATCAAGTGCGATTAATTCGTCCACACGGGGTCTCTACTATTGAAACCGCCAAACACCCCCCAAACACCTGAATAAACCAATTCAGGTCAAAACAGTGCCTACGGCCGGCTAGACGGATATAATCAGTTTTGATACTGGATTCGTCATCAGTGAGTCCAACCTAGTCATGTGAAATCATTTTCGGCAAAAAATTTAAAAATTACAGACATTTGGACGACATTATAGCAATCTGTTCCCTTGAACATGCGCGTAAAAGGTATGTTATATTGTTCAATAATAATATGAAAGAATATTCAAAATTCTGAAAAGTGATCTGCTTTGATGTAACAGTTGGTCCCGTAGCCTTAAGAACTCAACAGCAGCATCGTCGTATACGAGGTTCAGCAACCTTTACTCCTGAGAAACAATGAAGTCGGCTGTCTGGTAGTGAAAACCCACTATCCTAATTTCACCGGTACCGGCACGAATAAATTCAAAGAAAGTGAAAGTGCAAGTATAAGTCGGTAAAGGTCATCAGACAGTGATACGCTCATCTTGTACTTAATTGCAAACAACGCCTTTTTTCTGGGAGATTGGGAAAATTCGCTTGCTCAGATTCGGATGAAATCACGGCAAAATTGTGATCGTGGGAAAAATGTTGTTGAGAAACGTAGTAATAGAGATTTTGAAGAGTCTGAATCAAGGGCAAACAGTAAGATTGAGAATACATGATTTTTGAGAGAGGGCACTAAATTCCGAGTAAAATGTTCATTTCGGAGCTTTGCAAATTCACAGATCACTTCCAGGAGCATAATAAGTATAATATATGACTGTGATAACACAGAAACACCTGTACTTTAATCTGGAATGTTCCACAGAACAAAAGCGCCATTATTGTACTCAACTATTTGTGTTTTACCAGTTTAGTGCTGAATATGGTTTTTGCGAGCATGTTCTAGGGGAACAGCGTGCTATCACAGACCAACAAGACAAATCACTTCATCGTTTGCGGGAATCGCATCTCTACGACCTTGAGAAATATAACAGACATAACCACACTTTCTTCTTCCTCGAAACAGCTGTCAAATTGAATACTTGATTTTGGAATATCTGAAATCGAAATGTAAAAACGGATTTGTCGGGATTCAGGAATCACAAAATCAAAATCAGACTAAGATTTTTCGATGAAACCATTTGAAAAGCAAATTTCCAATACCAAAGCGCGTGTTTTGTCACATCTAAAACTCCTGTAGAAGAACTCGGTTGGAGTAAATGAAAATTTTGGAAAAATGTTATGGAAAACTCGTTTACCTTAATCAGAGAATCTTTCTTTGTAGCTTCACATCAAATGAGATTCATTTCAATATAAAATCAAACTATGAATAGACCATCTTTGTTCGATTCCAATCCTAGTGTTTGTGCAATCATATACAATTTTATTAGACATCCCATCGTTTTAATTGAATAATGGAGGTTGTAATGCTTTTACTTCAGTTGCGATTCCTTTATATTATATAAAATGAACATTATGAATGAGTCCACCTAAGTTCGATTCCAATTCTTGTCGTATAATTAAAACATATAATGAGGGCTGTCATCATAAAATAGAACCTCAAAGATGACTAAACAATTGAATTGGTTGTAAGAAACTGTTTGGATTATATTCTAAAATGGAACAGTTACGAAATTATTCATCAATTAATAGGATGAAAAATTCATTTCAGTTTGTTTACATGTTTATAACCTCTTCAAGCGAGTCCGAAAGCGGCGAGAGTGACGTAATCCTATTCCTGCAATCTGATTGGCACCCCAAAGCACCCCAAACGCCTACTAAAATTCTGATTAGCTCGATTCAGGGTCATATCTGCGTTGACATAGATTTCCTAAGTAAATGAGGCGAGTGGTTTATCTGGTTGATCTGTGGTGCTATCGTTTTGTCCAAATGTCTGTCTGTAATTCTCGATGATTGAGCCGGAAATGGTCTCAAACGACTAGATTGGACTCACTGTTGACGAATCCGGTGCCAAAATCGATTCTGTTCGGCCGGCCGTGGACAAGTTAACTATCGAACGGAGTGAGCTAGCAACTTGAAAATTTCAGTTAAACTTGTTAATGGGCCAAATCGGTCGAATAGTTTCGAAGTTATAGCCACTTGAAATTTTGAAGTTATTTATTTTTATTTCAGAAACTACTCGAGCGATTGAATTCAAACTTGGCAATAAGATTGAGAATAACAACGCGCAGCTTTGAGCCAAATTTTGTCAGGATCATACTGTCAGAAAATTGAAAAAAACATTTTTTCAAAATTTTTTTCCAAAAATTTTTTTTTTCGAAAACCGTTTATCATATCCAGAAAAAAATTTCACTCGGACTTTCAGCTTCATATTTCACAGCAGTGTACCAATTTCAGTTCGATACGATCATAAGTTTTGGACTTTTCAGGAAAAAATGTCAAATTTCGAGGTTTTTTTTTCGATATCTTTGCTTTTTTCGGGATAACTCAAAAAATACTAATTCAATACTGATAAAACTTCGCAGCTAGTTTGAAGATGCTGAAAGACAACTTAATGCAGAATTTCGTGATGACCGTGTCATTAGAACGAGTTGAAAAAAACATTTCTGTGATTTTCTTATCATATCATCCTCATTAAATTCTGTATGAACCTTCGAACTGTAATTTTCCGATGAAGTACTGGATTTCAATTCGATCTGATCTGAATGGGTCAAATCCGCCCAATGATTCCGTAGATATACCCATAAAAAAAATTATTTTTTCAATATTTCCAAAAATACAGATTAGATCGAATTGAAATCCAGTAATTTATCGAAAAAAATCCAGAAAAGCACTGCCGTGAAGGCAGCAGCTTTCGCGAGCAAGTTCAAATTCGTTGCCGAAGCGGTCATCTACATTGAACATGCGCGCAAATGCTGCTGCCTTCACGACAGTGCTTTTCTAGATTTTTAATGTTTAAATAAGATCAGCTCTTTGATTCATTGAAAATACACACTGATTTTGACAATTCAATGAATGAAGTAAACTGACTGAAAAAATCAGTCAGATATTCTTTGAATTTTTCTTATGAAACTGAGCCCCTTATTCAATTTATTTTACAAAGAAATAGTCTATAGATAGCAGTGAAAATTTTTAAAATTGGAGTTGGCATTCTAGCTATAAAATATATTTCTATATTTCTTTTTCTTGAAGCTCCTGGATTATATCATCCTCTCATAAAAATGAGCTGAAAAAAGCGGTGGTCCTCAACATCTTTTTAAAAGCCCCTCTCAATTTTTTGAACCTTCATATAATTCATATCCATGTTGCTCGAGTGCAAGTAAATATTTTAAATATTTAGAGGGAGTCACCGATGATGTATCTTAAACTTCAAATTAACTGAATCAATCTAGTTCCTTAACGTTCCACTTTTTAGTTTGTAAAATATTAACTAGAGTTAAACTTGTGATGCCCCAAGTTCAAGTGAACTGCATTTAAATAAATATCTTAATGACGGGATATTTGTCTGAATAAATATCCACCTTGATCACAATTATATGTTTTGAAATAAATAAATATTTTCATTTATTGAAAGTGCACATAAACCACAATTATGTTTCTTTAAATTTAACGACACTGAATCAATTTTGTAAATTCTGCCAGTTTTCTTATATTTTTTGTATTACAATCTTTTAAATTCACTCAGTCGAAATAATAGGGTGCAATTTTTCAATTTTTCTCATTTCTTGGAACAAGAGAGTTATCGTTTTTCGGCAATAGTATTTTCACATTCTAAGGCGATAACGATAAGGTTGGAATCACTTATTAAAAATTCGTGAATTCTGTCATTCTGCCTAGCTATCTATTAAAATTCCTACTTATGAAGGAAGAGAAATACCTAGAGATTTTGAATTTTTGGTATAGGTTTGAGTGATGATCCGGTAATTTCCATTGAGTAAAAATCCTTGTTTTGATGGACATCTAAATTTTCTGACTGAATATTTCACCTATCTGATCGAATCGGAAGTTGGAAATACTGAACGTTGTAGAAAACGAACACGGTCACTTTTTATTTCTTATTTGATTCTTATATCTAGGAGACGCTTCGTCGAAAGCTGGAATTCAACAACCAAGTACTAGATTTCAACGCAATCGAATCTGATAGTATTCTCAAAAGAACCTGTTGGAAAATAGAATTTGGAATCATTTCAGATTTCTTTGAATCTTTAAGGAGGATGCTATTCCAACATAAATACGAACATCGTGGTTGAGCTCAAAATCTACTCCACAATTACTGAGTTGATTTTTACGGAAGTAAAAATTGAGTAAATATCTCTGAATAATATAATCAAGATATGCGGATTTTTTATAAATTTAAAATAAGAAAGTTTTGAAACCGAAGCAGCTTCAATTCAACAATATAATGATTGCAAAAATTTTGATAGGAGATAATTATTATTCTCATCATTTCAAATATTGTAGGATACTTGGGCTCAATACTTCCCTTTTTTTCAAGAACGCATTTGAAGAACAATTATACAACAATAATAGTAAATAACGTTCGCAAAGCAGAAAATATATTTTATTTAATGAGAGATGATACTAAGGCCATCGGAGAGAACTTCATACTTAAAACAGAACTTTTGGGAATATTTTCAAGAATATCGTACCAAAATTAGTTACTGCTGAATGTGAAAGCTTGCCGTTAATGTGACATATGCGATGAGCCACCTGAATCATTATTGTCTCAAGAAGGGCCCAGTTATATCTTGAAAATTTTGGCTTGATTTCCTGAGTTCAATTATTGGTCATTCAACACACTGCATCAAAAAATTTACTACATGCCAACAAATATCAGGCTTGCCGTTATCCGAATTGGGATTTTCATGGGAATCAAATAGAAAAATCACAGCATTCGTTGATAAATGACTAGAAAACCCACAGTATTTTCTTATAAAAATATAATAAATTCATCAGTCAGTAGGCATGAACAACAATAACACTTAAAAATAAGAAATACTGAACATAACAATAACGCAAATATGTACATAAATATCCGTCGTGTTATCGAGAACAAGGACATTCTTCTGGAAGGAAAAAGAGAAAGTATTACATCAGTATCCGGCTTGATGATATTGAACTCTATATTCTTGCTGAGGATAGTATTGTTGCTTTTGTTGTTCTTCTTCATGTTGATGTTGTTGTTGTGGTTGTTCCCTAAGCTGTTTCTGGATCTGCTCCTGTATCAGTTTTTGATATTCTTCCTGAGATATCTGATGCTGTGGGGCTTCATATTCCACTGCCTGCTCTGGTTGTTGATACTGATACTCTTCCTCAGCTTCTTTCTGATGCGCAGGTTGAATGACCTGAACTCGATGTTCTTGTTCACGATGTTGTTCTTGTTGTTGCTCCTGTTGTTGTACCTCTTGGGCGTTCTTTTTCAATGACTTCAAAATCTCGTCAGGAATAGGTGGTGGAGTTGGAAGATGTGCTCCTTGTGGACGGAAACCTTTCTCGTCGGCAATATAGGTGAGGGAAATTGGTTTTCCGTGCTCATCATGGTAGGTTATGGTACCTTGTTGTACCAACACTTCGTGTTTTTCATCGCCCTTGTTTTTGATATATCCTGATTCTTCTGCATGAATACCATTGCCAGTGTCGTAGCTGCAAAAATATGAAATATCCGTAAGTATTGGAGGTTACGAAAAAACAGGTTGGAACGCTTGGTCATGCTTTGATATTAGTGAATATTTCGTCTTGAAATCCAAACAAAAGTATTAAGAAAACGTTGGCATGAGTTCATGAGTTTTCACTATCAAATTCGTAGCCCAAAAGATCACCGCACCAGATATCGACCATCCCAACGCAGCTTAACTTTTTGTTTCAACGATTTTACAATCTTCTAATAAAATGGTTCTAACCAAAGCATCTTACCTATGGCCATAAAAAAAATTCAGCTTTAACCTGGAAGCCATTATTTTATCACCAATGACAAGATATCAATTTAATGTTCACATATGTGCTAGTTGAGATTTCATATACAGGGTGAGTCTTTGACCTTGCAGAATATTTTAACAGAAGATTCCTGAAGCCAAAAGAAACACTTTTTCCCTTACCATTTTTTCCGATTCGGCTTGGTTCGTAAGATACAGACTTTTGAAAATACATAAAAAAATTTAATTTTCGATTATATCTCGCGAACGATCTCACCGAATGAGATGATTTTTGGAATATAGTTTTTTATTGATACGATGAATGTTCCTGGATTACAAAATTTCATCCACATCCTCGAGTTTCTTTAATATGACCATAACATTTCATAAAAATACCAGAAGTTCAAAGAATCAAACTTTAAAAAATAATTTGAATGCTATTCGACGAATTTTTGACCATTTTGGAAAGTAAAAGTAATTCTTTTTTTTTTTCGTATGATGCGCCGTTTTCGAGTAATATGAAATTCAAAAATAACAAATATCTGTGAAATTCCGAGAATTGGGTACTTTGGCTGATTGCAACTCTGTTCAAAAAATTCACAGAATTCAATTTTTCCGCGTTGCCACGTCTAAAAGTTGAGAATGGAATCATAGATTTATAGTTCAGTACAGAATCATAGACTTCACAAGTGTATACATAGAGTAAGCATATTGTGTGTTGTTTGATTTCGAAGAGTTCTTTCTTTCTGTTCGTCAATTTGGCAACGTTTGTACGTTCATAGATAAATTAGGTACATCTGTTTTATTTATTTATGAAAATGATAGTTTGAATGGGTTATGTCTGAATCTGATAATTCTTGGAGAAAATGAAATAAACAAAGAAAATTAATAATTACAAATTGAAGATGAATCTCAAAGCTAATATGAGTGATAGCTAGATGAATTCCTCATTATCGAAAATGAAACCAAGAGAAGAATATTCAACTTTCATCGCCCACGAAATTTGGAATACCTAACTTGTTTATTGCACTATAAATACAACGTTTTTCACCAACTGGAATGTAAAAAGTAAGTTGACGCTTGTTTTCATAACAGAGTTGCTTATTTCGAAGATTTGAATGGTATATCTTAGGCTTTGAAAAACTTCAGAGTTCAGGTTTCCAGGGGCGGCTAGCCTATTATGATAATTTATAATGCCTATATCTTTTTATCTAGGCCGAATCGGAAAAAATGATAGAGGACAAATGTGTTTCTTTCAGCTTCAAGAATCTTCTGTTAAAATATTCTGCAAGGTCAAAGACTCACCCTGTATATTAACGAAGTTTCAATTCGATTTAATCATTTGTTGAGTTGGGGGGAAATAATATTTCATATGATTATAACTTCGAAGCGGTTTTGCGAATTATGCCTAAAAATAAAATAAATCGGTGCACTTGGACCATAAAACCTGATGCAAATCTAAAAAAAATTTCGATGGAAGTATGGGCAGAAACGAGTTCGGCAACGGACTATTCATAAGGGAGTGGAACCTACACTTCTGGGAATCTTTTCTGTTCTAAATTTGAAATGACAGCAAAAATACATGCAAACGAATGCAGTGGATTTTTCACTGAATTTTATTTCTCCTTATTGAAGGCGTCCGTACATGAGTTTGGATTCAGCATGGAAACATAGATCCATAAAAGTTGGAAACGAAAAAATATCGTTTCTACTAAATGTCTGTAATTTTGTAATTTTTTCGTGAAAATAGTCTTAAATGGATGAATTAGAATCGCTGCCACGATAACCTGAGTACAGAAAAAACTCGCGACTAGAAGCGTAGTTTGTGCATCAGAATGCACCAGCAAGGTTAGTTAAGGGGCCGAAACGTCCAAACGGTCCAAACATTTGAATTTTTGAAGTTATTTCCTCGATATCCCAGGAACAATTTACGCGATCTGATTGAAACTCAGTACAAAGTAGTAGGACTACTAATATATATATATATATATAGTTTTGTTGGTATTGTATATCGTTAGTGAATTCAACAAAAAAGTTTTTCGAAAGTTTTCCCGATTTTTCTGAAAGGAATGGACCATATTTCAACGAAATTTCAGAAATACTTTGGAGTCAGTATTTTACAACAGTGTACCCAATTTCAGTTCGATCCGAACATTATTTTCGTAGATATTGGGAAAAAAGTTCGTGTTTTTTTTTCTCGGTACCTACCTATAATACTTCTGCGATTACACAAAAATATTGCTCAGATTCTAATGAATCTGGGTGACCAGTTGGTAACTGCAGATGCACACTCATATGCAAAATTTCGGGATAAAAAATTTAAAATTTTTTTTCGCCCATGAACATGAACATGCGTGCAAAAGCTGCTGATTTTATACGTCCTCGCTTTTGTGAAGTTTTTCACTTCAGTCCCTAATTTCCCTACTGAATAAATTGATTCGACCGAAAAGCTCGAAGGACTATGAAGGTTGATTCTCACGATACGTTCCATAACCTTCCAGTATCCCTTCCGTAAGATTTACGTCAAAATTTAGTAGGCAAAAATTCCATGTTGACGGAACGTATAGTGTGCATACATCAATTCATTCACACGTTTTAATATTTTACGGGAAGGATACTCGTAGGTTACGGAACGTATAGTGAGAATCAACTTTTAGTGAGAGATAAAATCTCAAGAAAATGACAGAAAAAAAAATTCGTTTTATAAATCCCAATTCGGTATTTTTATCTTGCTTGGTATATTCTTTAATATTACAATATTGAAAGAATTTGCTATACAATAACCTGCAAAGTTCACGGACATATTAGTCTTCATTTTAAATTTTAGTTTCCACTATAGTTCCATATAAAAGGAAGAAGCTCAAATCGAGGTCAAATTTTGTAGGATAATAAATTGACATTCGAAAATTCAAGTGATGGCATCCTTGAATTATATTTGTACAGGAAGTTTGGATTGTTTTGAAACATTCGATGGTAAAAGTAGTTGTAGAAATAAATTGCATCTAATCTGTCGACACTAATTGAAACCAAATACGTATTATACATATTTGTCGATTGAATTGGAAGAAAGCGACATATATCTCCTAAACTTCGCCAATTTTATTACAACTCATCCGTTGCTTTCACAGCAACATCTGTTGAATGGAGGTTCTTTCAGAGAAGCACGTTTCATTGACACAGAAAGTGAAAACGAATATTTTGCTGGTTTCTTGATATCAAGTTGGTCTACTGAAAAAGTCAGTTTCGGATTCGATGATTTTCATTCCACTATATGAGTTCAGATTAACTGATTCAAGTTAGAATTTATCGATAAATAGGTACACCAAGAAATTCAGATAGATAACAATTTCACCGGAAAAAGAAAAATCTTTATTTAAACAATCGTAGGTCCTTCCCTTGAGTGTCTCACTTGAAACCACAAAATATGGATTAATTTACACAGAAAAACTTGTATGAAACCAGCAAATGAATTCAATTACGTTATCTTTGTGCGGCTTCAACTAGCATTAAAAATCGTTCTCCTATCAAAGTAAAAGCTTGCTCTGAAGGTCACATCAGTGCTTACATCAGAGTCCAAATTCGCTTATAACCTATGGGGTGCTCCGAAGATAGAAACATTAAAGATAGAGCACCCTTTGGCCCCAGGGGTACTCGAGTCAGTGAAGGACTATTTCGTACTTTTCGAGAAATGATTCTTTTTAGCATTTTCGTGAAATATGTATTCGAAGATTCCAAAACAAAGTATATTGTATGAAATTCAGCTTAAACCTTTTCCAACGCTCGCAAATTCCATCAGCCATTTACTCAATGAATATCATTCAACTACTGAGTACTTTAAAACTCAACAAAACGAAGTGAACCTAACTAAAGGCATTCTTTAAAAAGTGCCCGAATGAGACATAAAAAAATATTTCCGAAATCTTATCACGACATTCTGACATTGTACTACAATATCTCTTATTGGTATCCAACCTTTTGTATTGTTTCATATTCTCTTCGGGCTGTCTCAACCCTTACCATGAATCCTGTAGATTTCAGATTTCTCCGAACACTCCATAGATGATATATGATTATTCCGAGCAGAAATGTTGACATTACGAAAATTTTGTGAGGTCGAATAATGAAAAAAATGAGAATTATTTTCGAGCTTCATTATTAGACGAAACTTCTCCTTAAAAATTCATTGTTTTCCCCATTTCAACTGAAATGGTATCAGATTATCTCATTGTTGGTTCTGTGTCTTTAAGACAAACTACTCACTTATCTTGAGAGAAATTAAGAATATATCTCAATAATTCACGATGATTGCGAAAACTCAAAAAAAGATACAGCATACAGAATCCTTTGGTGGACTCTATCGATCTCTGGACTTCTACTTAGCAATTTCTTTGGAACATCCCGTTTAACTAAAGAAAAGACATTCTGTATATTTTGAAAAGCATTAAGTAAACGGCTCATACTTCAGACGGCAAGAGTGACGAAATACTCCTTCGCACTGAGAAAACTTATTTTAGTGACTGGTCTCATGGGGTGATTCCGAAAGAAAACCGTCAGATTTCAGGGTAAGTTTACACTTATTTTATTTAGTCGAGACAGATTCGAAACAATGTTTGGTTTAAAGTTTGGGGTCTCTGTTGGGACTCTACCGGGTGATTTGTCTGATTCGACCGATTTTACTTTTATTAATAACTTTGATGTGAATCATACGATTTCGATGAAATTTTTACCGTAGCACAATATCAATAAGCAGATTTTGCAAAATACGCGGTTGTTATTGTTGCAGTTTCAGATTGGTTGTGCAGGTTGAAAATACACCCTGTGAACGCAATGTACATGGTTTTTTTCGACCTGCACGATTCATTTCACATTATCACAATAACGTACCCGCATTTTGGGAAAATGTTGGAAATATGGAATGAACTCATTCATATTGCACTACACTGAAAATTTCATCGAAACTGAATGAGCCATACCAAATTTATCAAAAAAAGTATAATCGGTGGGAGTGAAATTTGGGAATTTTCCTTTTTTGAAATTTTTTTCGGAAAAATGGTTTTGTGCCAATAGAATTAGGTACACCTGAATAATGTCTCGTAATGATGAAATCTGAAATGGATAGTGAAGTTTTGAAAACGCAATGTACCGTGTATTTCTTCAACCTGCCCAACCAATCTGAAATCATCAGAATAACAAGCACGTATTTTGAAAAAGTTTTAAGAATTTTTGAATTTGCCCATTCATATTGTGCTACGTTGAAAATTTCTTCAAAATCGGATAAGCCACACCAAAGTTATTAATCAAAGTAAAATCGGTCGAATCAGATAAATCACCCTGTAAAGTCTCAATAGGAACCCCCAACCATGAAACAAACAGTGTTTTGAAGCTGTTTTGATTAGTGTAAACTCATCCTAAAATCTGAGGGTCTCCTCCAGAATTCCCCTGTATAATTTACCTGTATTGGTATCCTTCTTTGCTCTGTTCAAAGCTTTGTTTCAAGATGGGTATTGGTGCCTTCTTGTGTAGTGCCTCTGTCTTATCATCCTCCGCAATCAATTGTCTGTATGAATATTGAGGAATTGATGCAGCTTCGATCACTATGACCAGGCAAAGACCCATCTGAAAATAAATTGTATTGTATTGTTGCTGATTCTCCTAGGTTCCGCTGTGGAACCCCTCAGAAGCTAATGCTTGTGCGAGTTAGGAGATCAGGTGTGTTCTGTGTAGGCTTTGTTACTAATTCCTTGCGCCACGTTAGGAATAGCACTGTTAATTGTTTACCCAATGGTTGGACGGTACCCTGAAAACCTGAAAAATTTTTTTCCGACCAAGGGCTTGAACCCCAGACCTTACGAACATGAGGCAAGCGCTCTAACCACTGAGGTACCGCCGCTTATTATTATGAAATCCAGAAAATCATTTTAAATTCATAAGTGTACTTCAATGACAAAATCGAATTACTTTGAGATGATTTATGATGTTGCAAATTGAAATCATAATGAAATGGTGTTCTGATGGCTCCTATGGAATTATTGTTACTCAATTGATGTTCAGCATAGTGCTCCAACATTCAGCTTATCAATGTTATACTTTATACACACAATCGTGCATGCAATTTGTTACAACATATGATCGAATATGAAATCGCATTATTAGGACGCTTAATCTAAATGATGTTACAAAATATGAATATATGCATTTGTGAAATTTAGAGGTAAACTAGTGTTCGATATATAACTCAATGTTATAAACGAGATATTTTCGGGTTGAATTCACATCGTTGTATAAGTAACATTTTTCTGACAGTTAATTCGTGTTTCAGTTGATGAAAACAAATATTTTTCATCCATGATCCTATAAGAAAATTTGAGAATGATCACAATTGAAAATAACTTTCTGATTATAAGATTTCTCCTAAAATTATCGCTGAATTCGATCGATTCATTTTGTTGGTTCAGGATGATAGGTGATTTCTTCATGGCGTCAAATAAAATAATTTAGTCGAATGTTCCTTTCATAATGCCTCACTCGAGAAAATTCCAACAAAATTCTGTTTCACAGCTACTACAACAGAATATTTTCAAAGGAAATCATATAGTACGCCACTATTTCCATGACAAAAATACTTTTATAATTCTCATTCACTTCATGTTGCACCGGTGGAAGCATATTTTTCGTGTGACGGAATAAAAAAAAATTCTTTTTAAAAATTTCTGAAACGAAATGCTCCACTTTTCATATTTTTCAAACAAATTTTTGTATCATGAATTATTAGCCAAGAATGTTTATGTGGGGCATCGTTTGTTCCATCAAAAATATCTTGGTTTTTGCTCATCAGAAAAAGTTTGAAAAATATTGAGATCAATACGAGCTAAAATTCTTCAAAGCATCTTTTATTATCTCAGATAGATATATAATTATGACAATTTCAGAATTTTTCGATTAGTTTCCTGTAAATCAATTTGGGAATTTTAACTCATAGGTTTTTTTCTTAAACTGAAAATTAACGTCCCAAATATTTCACCCTACATCTGAAACATTCTGTATATACGGAGCTGCAACAACAATGATATATATTCAAATTTAACTCATTTTCGAACTGATGAATAGTTTTTGTCTTGTTTTTTCGGAAGGGGGGAACCAAGGGGCTTGAAATTTTCAGCCAAGGTGTGAACCCTGAAATCGGACCAACAGTTTCTGCGTGAGTCTTATTTGAAATTTGGAGATCATTTCATGGATATCTGGGGGAGTCCCAGAGTGAACAGATTGGAACTTTGTCATTAGTTGAAAATTATCAACGCAAAATGGTGTTGAAAATTTCTGCGGATTGTAAATTGAAAAATAAGAAAAAAAAAATATTTCCAAAATTTTCTGAATTTCCAATGGAAAAAGATTATTCTGACAACAATCCATCATATTCCATTGAAATTTGGCACAGAACTCGAAGTCATAATGCGTAAAAGCTCCTCGCCTTAAGTCAGTGATTGTCTTGAATATTTTGTCTTTTATTGTTTGATGATTTAATTAGTGGTTGCCTGATAAAAGTGATCTTTCTTGGGCATATTATTGCCCTCAACTAATGGTCCAAATATGTTACTCCGTTTTAAAAATCTGGGAAAGCACTGCCGTGAAGGCAGCAGCTTTTGCGCGCATGTTCGATGTAGATGACTGCTTCGGCAACGAATTTGAACATTCCAACAAGAGCTGCTGCCTTCACGGCAGTGCTTTTTTAGATTTTTTTTCGATAAATTACTGGATTTCAATTCGATCTAATCTGTATTTTTGGAAAATTTTGAATGGGTATATCTACGGAATCATTGGGCGGATTTCACCAATTCACGAATTTTACCTTCGTAATCAAGCCACAAACCTACTCTATTGGTCGGACCGTAAACACAATTACTTCCGAAAGAAACAACTAAGAAACTCAATATTTGTAGGGAGAGTTTGGACCTTAATTACAAAGGCCGAATTCGTGAACGGGTAAAATCCACCCAATGATTTCGCAGATATACCCATTCAAAATTTATTCTCCCAATATTTCCAGAAATACAGATTAGATCGAATTGAACTCTAGTTCTTCATCGAAAAATGACAGTTTGAAGGTTTATACAAAATTTAATGAAGATAATATGATGAGTAGGTCACAGAATATTGAAAATTCAAAAAAAAGTTTGAAATTTTCTTTTTCGAATTGTTCTGATGACATGATCATCATGAAATTTTGCACAAAGTTATCCTTCAGCATCTTTAACTAGCTGCAGGTTTCATCACGATTGAATCAGTATTTTTTGAGTTAAACCGAAATAAACAACGATATCGATATTTTTTTCGGAAAAAAATTTGAAAAATTTTTTTTTTTGATTTCAGTGACTACAATATTCCAACGAAATTCCGCTCAAAGTTGCGCGTCGTTATGTTCCAACTAACTGCCAAGTTTCAATTCAATCGCTTCAGTAGTTTCTGAAATATGAGGAAATTAACCTCAAAATTTCAAATGGCTTTAACTCCGAAACTATCTGGCAGATTCAGCCCATTAACGAAATCAACCATTGTAATTTTAAATGCAACCCTTCGTGAAATTTTCAAGTTGATACAGTCCTCCGTACGCCCGTTATCGTGGTGAAGGCAGTTCGGATGGCCGGCCGGACAGAATCGATTTTGACACCGGATTCGTCATCAGTCTCACCTAGTCGTTTAAGACCATTTTCGGCCGAATCATCTAATATTACAGACATTAGGACAAAACGATAGCACGCTGTTCCCCTAGAACATGCGCGCAAAAATTAGGATGGGTCTACCACATAAAATTTTGGAAATAGAAATCGGATATTCAATGACAAAAATTTTTTTCGTTTTTTTCTCGAATATGTATTCTTCTATATTTTCAGTAGTATATTATGAACGTTTAAACAACGTTCTTATGAGACTTTTGTTAATACACAAAAAATAATAAGGGATGGTTGAATATCCTGACAGAATGAAGTTGTAACCGCACATTTTTCCTTTCAGGAAAACTACAAGGTGTTGTTAATTCGGATGCAGAACACGGATACTGCGTAGTCGGTACCGCCCTATCCTGAATTTCACCGAAAAAATTATTTGAATTTTCAATTGATTTTCCGGGAACTAATGTTCTTATATCATCGGCCTTCAATTGGTACACATTTTTAATTTCACTCAACCAAGAACACTTTCCGCATTCACAAGAACACAACACAGCCAGATGATGATATATTTGCAGGAAGTACAAATTTCTACACTTACATAAAATTTAGACAAATCCATTCTTGATGTTATTTGCACAAAGCTCGAACTCAATATGACTGACTGAGGAAAATTTTTCTCCTTTTATACAGAGAGAAGAAAGAAAGATATCGTATGTAGTTTCTCGCATTTTTAACAATGAACCATATGGTCAGTTACCATAAGATTCTCCTCCAGCCGGCATGCTTTTCTCTTCCTTTAATTATGAACCAATTCAGCTTAAAAACTAATGAATTTTGATAGTGATTTGAAATATTTCCTTTCGTTAATGAATATTAAACAGAGGATTAGGTGTAGCTCAGAGAAATTTTTTCACCATAAACAATGCATTCGAGATAATTATTCGGTCCAATTAGATTAGATTTATCTCCTAATTGATGATGATGTAATATGAATGGTCTGGCAAAATCCGTAAAATTTCAATTTTGTGCATTTAAACATAGCGTACTTCACAATGGTGTTTTTTGCGAAGTTTCATCAGAAAACGCTCTCGGACTTATTACAAATGATTTCGTTCTCTTTGTGCAGCTAATTCAATTCCCAGTATAGTGCGTGTTTGAAAGATCCTGATGCTTTCGTTGTTAATTTCTTATAATTTAACAATTCCCACAAATGATTTTCGAGTTGATTGAAAACTATAATAAAATAATACATTGAAGGATCAGGATTCAGCTAAATTTGTAATACAGTTTCTCTGTAGAGTTCACAAAAAATATTTTTTTTTCATTAGAATGATTTCAAGAACTTCATGTATTTTACAACTATTTAACGAATTTTCGGCAGAAAAATCCAGATGACCCCACCTCTGAAAACATCGGATATATTCTGAGTATGAATAAATAAACCAACAATTCTACAATACTGGTGTTTTTTTCACGTATTCAATTATATTTTTTAATGATCAGTAAACATAGCATTTCAAAAAGAACAACGTTGCCAACAAAATTTTCAGTTTGTTGCATACTCCTACATAAATTCGTTTCTCGCTTATTTTGTTGTTATATTGTTAAGCTGTTTCAACGCTTCAGTATTAAATTTCTTGATGTTAAGTTCTATTTGACGATTAAAGGTTGATTCTCACCATTCGTTCCGTAACCTTTCAGTTTCCTTCCCGTAAAATATTAAAAAGTGTAAATGAATTGATGTATGCACACTATACGTTCCGTCTAAATGACATTTTTGCCTACTAAATTTTGACGTAAATCATACGGAAGGGTTACTGGAAGGTTACGGAACGTGTAGTGAGAATCAACCTTAATTCGTCCCTTGTTTGAGGGCTTTGGAGCTGTAGTAAGTCGACTATGTTTTTAAGTTGGTCACTTCTGTTTCATGTTTTCTCCATAATTTTCATGTTAGCCTTCCTCAAATCCGAAAATATGCTCCAAATGTTTCAAGACTTGTTTGTTTTCTTCATTTATGAAATAAATATGATTTTACGTATAAACTACGTGATAAACATAATGCTGGGAAGTATCGGATATCATCAAATAATAATGGTCCAAGAATAATTATTAATCATTTAACTCTTAAGAGGTGATAATTCAGAATAAAATGTAAGAAATCGATTATACTAACCTGAATTTCAGTTTGTACTCACCCAATCCAAAATTTTAAGTTCCATTTTCAACCGTTTTTTCGAATATCGATTCAATAAAGTTTTGGGACGATGTTTTTCTGAGGTTTTCGCTTCCAATATGTGACTAGTAATATGAAATTCGAATAAAATTATTATTTATTGAAAATACCTTTGCGGATTGCGGGATTCAAACTATTTTTCGAGGGCATTGTTTATAAAACATGTTTCCTTATGAACAATTACGAAAAAATGTACAGGATCCACTTAGTGATCTGTTACTAGCAGAGTCTGTATCTGATTTCTTCATAAGGCGAATAAAAAAAATAAGCAAGAATCAATTTCACTTTCGAAAATGATTCTCGCAAATGTTCTCTTAGTTTTCTTATAAAAGTCAGATTGAGAATCTGAAACGTTACAGTTTACTTCGTTGATCTTTTATATTATTCCGTTTTGGTTCATCATGGAACTGCCCTTTACAGAAAGTTAGAATCCCGCAATCTGCAAGCGCGTTTTCTATGAATTATAATTTATTTGATTTTAATACTTCTTTTTCAGGATATTGGGGGACAAACCTAGGAAAAACCTGAAAAATAAGTTTTTTCGAGTTATAAAAAACTTTTTCAGATGCTCTCTCGAAATGTTATACTCTTGATAAAACAAACCATTTCTCTCATGATGTAGCAACATGGATTTTCAATCCAATGCTACTTCCAAATGGAAACAAATCTACGCATAACCAACCCACATGGATGGACACTCACACATTAATAGTACCTGTATAACACTTTACTTTAATGATCGAAGATGTCGAAAAATCAGCCTTCTGCTTCATTCTCAGAAGGCGGTATTTCGAGCAATAATGAACACGGTTGATATTCAAGAAACAACTTCTCGTGCTATTGGAACGCAGTAGATATTGGAATATACGTGAATTTGAAATTGTGAGAAATATACCATTTATTTGGATGAAACGTAATTCTTTACATACAAATGAGGTTCTTAGTGTGTCTGTAGGTCTAAAGCATTCACTGAATCGAACGTTGGCTCCAAGCATGCTAATTTGGATTTCACTTAAAGGAAATGAAAACAGGTTTGTATCTCCTTCGTTGGAATATCATGAAGATTGTCGTTCTTCGGATCTCATCAATGTTCTCAGAAAAACAGTTTTGCTCTGAATATATCTTTTTTTTTGTTCACTAAATTAGGTAGGTTTCTAATACTGAGATTATATGATTTCTCCTAAGTAATTTCAAAAGTCTTCAGAACAGGAATTAACAGTACCATTGAGGGTTGTAACATTGAAATAATTATGATTTTTGTCAGAATTATCATCTATAAAATGGAACTGAATTTGGAATCCCACATCTGAAGCTCCAGCATTTGGCCATCGCTGCAATTCTGGAGATTTCATTCTTATTTTTCTACATACATTTATACAATGAAGTTTGAATCACCCGAAAATTTAAAAAGTTTCTAAACCGGAACTTGCTTTGTATAATAAAAGATCCTCAACTCCAGTAAATACAACTATGGCTATTATTATCTTCACTTTTACCCAGTGCACCATATCTACACCTTCAATTTGATCACATCACAACTTCAAATTACATAATTAACAATAATTAAAACGCAATGAATGAAGATTATGTGTTTATTATAAAAATCCTCGGTATTGAACTACCGAGAAAATTACAGGATCACAGCATTGAGATATTGCTATTTACAGAGAGTCTTCCAGTTTACTTCCTTAGAATCTTTGTGGTTTTCCAACGAATCCTTGGTTGTCTTCTTCAGGATGAGCTGCGTTGTATTCCAAAGATCTGAGGATGGCATCTGGGATTGGTGGAGAGGTGGGAAGATGGTCACCTTGAGGCTGGAATCCATTTTCGTTGGCGATGTAGCTCAAGACAATTGGAGTTCCATCATCGGCGGTGTATCTTATTTGACCTTGGACTTCGTTGACTGGCTCTTGACTTTCTGGGATCTGTTTCAAGTGACCAACTTCTTCTTGGGCGATTCCGTTAGCGGTTTCAAATCTGTAATAGATTAACCCATCAATATAATATACAAATGTGGGATATTCTTATTTCGTGTTGCTCATGATATTAGCGTCAAACAGAATAATGAAGCTTACCCAAATTTGTATGATCCATCAGCTTGAACACCTTCATTTTCCAATCTGACAATAGGAATGGGTTCATTCTGTTTGTATTGGACAACAGGGCCTGCAGGGAGAGCTGAGGCTACAGCGAGGAAAGCGGCGGCTACCAACTGGAAAAATAAAAATTAATATGAAACATTAATGTGAAACATGCCAATCAAGTCCATAATTAATGTCAATATGTTCATTATCAATGCTGATATGTTAATTTTCAATATAAAATGGTCATTATCTTGCACTTCACAATGAAGTATCTTCCAATCAGGTCTCGCTTGGCGTTGAAGTGAATTAATAGGTTTTCAGTAGTAACACCCCTAGGGCCTTGATAATACCGAGATAACTTAGTCATAGCGAATCCTTAAGCAGCACGCTTGAAGGATTCTCTATGACAAAATCTTGAAGATTTATCAAGGTCCGAGGGGTATTCGATAAGATAATTTTCCCTTTGTAGATTCAAAAAATTGATTGTCATTCTGACGTTTAATTTAAACTTGATGATCCTCTTTGTCGAAAACATCAAACTGAAAACATCACATGTAGGGTATTATCGCTGTAATCCATAGGTGATTGGATGAAATTTGAAACATGACTCAAAATTAAGTAATTTGATGGGTTACTATAGTGAGTAAAAAATGATCAATCCAATGTTACACATCGAAAATATTTTTGTTTCGAATCATTGCATGAACATTTGATGAAACAAAATTCAAAAGTTCAAATATCTGCATCGAATTTAGCATCATAAAGATCCATAAACTTCAGACTACTCACGAATTCAGGTTGCAAGTTTGCAAGAATTTTAGTTAATTCGATTATCCGATAAAAATTATCAGTTAGCATTAATTGAAATTATTTCAGTTTTTTTAATTATCAGAAAAGAATTAGCTGAAATATAAAAATTTTCAATTATCAAGTTATTTTGATAATGATGACATTGATTTTTAATTGGCCTAATTAAACTTCAGACTACTCACGACTTCAAGTTGCAAGTTTGCAAGAATTTTAATTAATTCGATTTTCCGATAAAAATTATCAGTTAGCATTAATTGAAATAATTTCGATTTTTTTAATTTTCATAAAATTGTTGCGGCAGAAGATGAAAATCTGAAATATAAAACTTCTCAATTATCAAGTGATTTTGAATATGATGACATTAATTTTGAATTGGCCCGTTATAACTCGCCTCAAAACTATTTATATTTTTAGATAGAATTTTAGTTGATTCGATTTTTCGATAGAAAACCATCAAGTTAACATTAATTGAAATTATTCAAATTTTCTTCAATTGTCGTAAGAATTGTGTCGAAAGAAGATGAAAAGAATCATCTGAAATATAAAAATTCCAATCAGCTGATTTTGATAACGAAGATATTAATTTTCAATTGTCCCTACAAAAGTCGCTTCAAAACTACAAAAGAATAGAAGGCACATGTAATAGCTAAAATCATAGCTGATCCAAATACAAACAAACCGGTTGAAGTAAATAATTGTATAAGAAAGTCGAAAATAATTGAACGATGGACCAAGCCCCGAAATCCATATATCCTTCTGAACCGATGCCGATTAAATAACTTCACACCTTTGTTTCATAACAACCCAATACCGTTCTCTAAACCATAAACTTCAATAGACAAAACTATTAAATTCAACTCGTGAACTCTACTTACAAGTTTCATCTTGATACGGTTGACGAATTGAGATACACTGATCGAAAAGTGGTCTTATTGGTATATATAGTCGGGACACTTCCCTACTTTTTCGTGTATAAAAAATTTCAAGGTGCCCATCTTCTGAAGATTCCCGCCGATTACATACGAATTTTGTTTATGAGAGGATCAAAGTTAGAATTGGCGTTGTGAAATAGGGCAACTCCTCAGCAGATTTGCTTTCTGTTGTTTGCATTTGGTGCAATAGAAGTGAGATTTGGTGAATGAGATGGCCATTGCATAATTGGAGAATGCATTTCGCTATTGTTTGGGTCTGTCTGTGGGTTTGAACTTGAGATGAGACATTTGAAGATTTGCTTATTGGCTAATGAATTACTACCTATTGAATTACGTCGATTACATGAGATGGTTATGAAAGTAGAAAGGGTTTAATTGCCTTTGTCGTATATGATGAAGTTGTAAACGGATCAGTCTCGTAACTATAATATGAGTGAATGAGAAGCCAGGATAGAGTTAAGAAGTGGAATGTGAATTCATTCATTTTTGGAATTGATATATCATTCGGTTTTTCCAATAATATTAATTTGTTTCACTACGGGAGATTTCATGAAATTTATGTCTAATAGTCTCTATACGCATTCACGATTCTTACGCATCAAGTAAAATATACTCTTATTCACATGTTAATTTTTTTCTACATATTCATCTAAGAATTCTTCAGGTGGAAACAATATAACACCGTTCCTAACTTTCGACTGAAAGTTTTAGGACTTGGCAAATGAAAGCAATTAATTCTTAATTACTATCAATATTAAGGAACCCGAACATTCATCCATCCAATCTCCTTGATTCGACATAATTAATTCTTTTACGCATTGTAACTGGTCTTTTATGCATTGTAGCTGCATCTTTCACTGCTATCTGGTGGCTAGTGGTGCAAAGTTATAGTTGAAAATTTCGAAAAAGCCAATATGTGAAATCAGAAAATTTGACACGGTTTTATGAATCAATATTTTGATCGCATCCAACGCCACTTGACTTTCTTATAAAAATTTATTCCATTGACTTGAATCATACGATCCTCACGAAATTTATTCGTGTCGTTATTTAACAACTATCCATTCACTTGTTCCAATTAACCAGGAAAACATCCGTACATTCAGACCGAAAACAGATTACATTTCTGTTGATCCCTTCTTTCAAAAAAAGGTGAACATTTAAACAATAATACTTTATCAGTGTGAATGATGAAAGTTAACTTTTTGAGTAATATTGCCGCCTACATTCCAGAAATTACAGATATATCATGAGTGAAGTTTGATATCGATGCACCATTCCTGATACTATTTTTTTATATCTTCGAATTTGTGTTCAGAAGACTCACTTGAATATATAAAATCAAAAATCTAATCCTCATTAGCAGGGTGCCAAAATTTTAATATTCAGCTTTTGTTTCTTTCTCTGGAGAGAAGATTATTTTCAATAATATGTTAGAATGAGACATCTGGTCTATGCCTGTATTTAAACGGCAAAATCCAAAAAAATCACTCGAAAGTATAGTCAACACCCGACTTCCAATCTATGAAAAAAAAATCAAGTAATTATCACTTCGTAACCTAACTACTACAAGTGCACATTATAATTATTAAGTATTAGACAATAAATTGACTTAATTGTCTTTTAATTGCGAGTTTTATGCTCTCAAATCGATCTCAATGGCTTATAAATTGCAAATGCTGAGAATACTAGGCAGAATCTGGGATTTACTAAAAAAATTTTACATGGTGCAGCAATGAACCTATTATCCTGATATAAAGGTTGAAGCATTCCTATAATTACATAGTAAAAAATGCTAGTAGGTTAGACATTAACATTTCTTACTGAATGGGAATAACAAATTAGAAATATTTTGATCCATTGGCCGTGATGATTGAAACATTGATCATTTCAGATGCGACTGGAAATCTTCCGATGAAGGTGATTATTATTGTCGAATCTCTTCAGAAAATATTCATGTATTCCACATAATGAAGAACAAAAAATCTGGAAAAGCACTGACGTGAGGTCTGGAGCTTGTTCTGTTGCCGAAGCAGTGATCTATACACGTACTGACCCCGCTAAACGCATATATTCCTTTTATATGATCCTCACGAAATTCTACATGAACCTCAACCTCAAGCTTCTTGATTAAACTGAAAACCTACTTTACAAATATATGTCTATGTCGATTCTTCCTTGAGTTGATGTATTTTCGGCCGGCCCAACCATTGATAGTGAACAAAATACCTTCCGGAAGAATCTACTTAGGCGCTTGATAATTATAGATTAAGTTTGGAGTTTAATACGAAGGACGAATTGGCGGGTTGGTGAAAACTATTGAATGATTCAGCAGATATACTCTATCAAAATTTCAGTTTCCTGATATTTCGAAAAACATAGATCGAATAGCCCTCCAAAAAAAAAGCCACCTTGAAGTTTCAGCCAAATAGGGTCTATAGAACAATGAGCAAAATGACTCTCTCCATTTAACAAAATGCAGGAGGAGTCTTTGCTCTTTATTCTGTAGACCCTATTTGACTGAAACTTCAAGGAGGCATTTTTCATTGAAGGGCGATTCGATCTATGTTTTTGGAACTATCGGGAAACTGAAATTTTTAAAGGATATATCTGCAGAACCATTAGATTTTTACTAATTCGCCAATTCGGCCTTCGTACTTGAACTACAAACTTACTCTACAATTATCAAGCTAATGAGTAGATTCTTCCGGAAGTTATTTTGGTCACTAGCAGTGGTTAGGGTGCGATAAATACATTAACTTAAGGAAGAATCGACATAGTGAATATATTTGTAGAGTAGGTTTTCAGTTTAATTAAGAAGTTCGAATGCTTAAATAGGTTGAATTCCCCAATTATTCTTCAGATAGTAACACCCATTCAAAATTTTGGATCGAATTTCAATCTAGTTCTTGATCAAAGTTTATAGCTTGAGGTTCGTGCAGAATTTCGTGAGGACCATATGAAAACTCTGCGTCTCAGGGTCGATACTTGTATAGATGACCGCTTTGGCAACGAAACGAGCGCGTTAAAGCGCCTGACCTCACGTCAGTGCTTTTATAGGGCTGTTTCCAATATCTACCTAGACGAATATCCGATCAAGCTGAAATTTGAAACACTGTTGTTAAGTAGTGGCGTACCGATAAATTGCTCATGCGCTACGGGAAAGTACCGATAAAACTTCCAGGGAATCACCTCATGAGGTGTAGAGTGTGAACAGATGTCGCTGTCTCGAAAATGGTCACTGTAGGATCCAGTGAATGCTTCGACTATTCACCAGTAGATGCCGTGAAAGGTGGACGCAAAGAAATATTTTGAACTAATTATTAGAAAAATCAGAAGAATACATATCTGATTGGACTGAAATAGAGTCTCTGAGTGTTTGGTGTCGATTAGAATGAAATTCAAACGTAATCGGAGATATGCTTTTTGAAATACATGAATTTCTGAAATAAATTCTCTGAATTCTTTTTAGACTTGTTTCTCAGAAAAATCAGGAAATCTGAAAAAGTACTCCGTTATGAAGTTGCGGTTTGGAGATTTCAGTGAAATTTAAATGAAATATGAAAATTTTCAAGAAAAATTTCAAATTTTTCTATGGAGAATTCTTCGCCCATTGGTCTTTAGAAATGGAACCTATTCTGCTGAATTTAACAAAAAGAAGAAATTCCGCGAATTTTTTCGTTTGTTTGATGAAGGAGTCAGATTTAAACTCTCAAAAGTAACAGTTCCCTCTGTTGATTTTTTGCATGCTCCGGTACAATTAATTAGACAAGCTTTTTGCTAGGTACTATCCTCTACAAGAAGTTTAATCCTGCTATACGAAACAGCGTTAATTCTCAATATTTCTGTTTCACATATTGAGAGTGGAAACCCAGAAAAGACCTCGAAAATGATGCAAAATCTGCTAAAAAAATCACTCTCCGTAGAATTAGCTTATTGTGTCCTTCAAATATTCCTCAAATTTATTCACCAAACGGAACCAGACCTCAAGGAAGATGATGGTGCCTTAAAAATTTAATTATCTGAATAAATATAATTAATAAATTTATCAAATGTCGAATCCTTTCAAGATACTCAAATTAATTACGAAATTATTCTGATTGATTCACAAAACGCTCTTGTATTGCACTAAGAGGATTAAAAGTTTATCCGTGACGTGAACGAAATTGCAAATTAACATAATTTGGCTGTATTCGCACCCAAATCCTTGAGCATCTTAATGTTGAGCTGTTGGAGATGCGAAGCGAGTGGTCAGTCGAAATGTTATTTATTATTATGGGTTCATAATTAGGATCCTCTTCAGATAGTATCGTGTTGGTTCTGAATATTTTAAACACTATTATGCTAGATATTATCTCATTTCGACTAGACAGTGAGAAGTCACAAAGGAAATTGTGAGAGGAATTTCAAATCGTCAGGTTCATCTGAAACAATCAGAGAATTTTTTCATACGATCTGTTCGTATACACAATAACACCTTAAAGAAACAACTTAGACACTCGATATTTGGGAAGCATGCAGGTTGGGACTAGGGATGTGCAAAGCGTCTTTTTACGTGCGTGTTTTGGGAAACAGCGCGTTATCGTTTAGTCACGATGTCTGTAATTTTCAGAATTTTCAGCCGAAAATTCGTGGTCAAATTCAACTATGCTCGTACGGCCGGCCGTCCATCCATATGTGCTCGGATCTTCGAAAGAAAGGACCAAGCGATTTGAAATTGTGAGATTGGGTTCGAAGTCTGAATATATCGGTTGAGTTCATGAGTGGAATCGGTTGAATAATTTCGGAGGTAGGCCGATTTGAAATTGGAGGTTGATTCCCTGGTATCTCATGAAAAGAGTTTTTTTCGATATTTCAGAAAATATGATAACGATCGAACGAAATTTGAAATTGTACATTGCAATATCGGTTTGTACGTAAGTAAATGCGAAATATGTCAAATGTGTCAAATGAAAAATACGTTTTTTTTTAAATATTTCTTATGACACGATCGTCACGATTTTTTTTTCAACAAGAAAGGATCAACATTTTTTTCGTTATTTCAATAATATTAACGAGACCAACGAAAAAATACCGGAATTTGATATATTTTTTCCAATATCACCGTATATTAGTATTGTATCTGACTGAAATTGAGTACACTGAAGAGTAGTTCTCAAAACAAAAATTTTTCAAGAAATTGTTTATTCGATTCCCTAACGATATGACCCCAGCAATATTTTGCAACCAGGTATTCCTAAAATGAGAACCAAGCTGCAGTGCTTCAATTCGATCACATTAGTCGTTTCTAAGATATTGAGGAAATAAGCTCAAAAACTCAAATGCTTAAAACTCTAAAACCATTTAGCCGATTTTGTACATTAGCTAACTTGCTGGTGGGATCCTACCTTAAAGATCCAAAGTTTTCGTGGCAACGGAGGCGCAGCTGGATATAATAGATTTCGACATCTTCATCAGTGAGTACAACCTAGTCGTTTGAAGGCACTCATCCGAAACGATCCGGACCTCGACGGAACGGAAATTTATTTGTCTACTTGCTCGGAGTAGTTCCTTAACGGTGAATTATGCGCTGTCCCATTCAATTGAATATAAAGAACGAAATTCTGTTCCGTCTCGATGTGCTGTGGCCAGGCCCGTTACCAATAGATGTGCGTTGGCCTTTAGAACATTTTAGGAGAAAAAATTGGAAATTCATAGACATCTGGTCAGAAAGATAGCACAATGTTCTTTAGAACATGCGCAAAAAGGGTTTTTAAAAGTTCTTTAATCTGAAAAAATTCGGTTGAATCCCATCGATCTTCTTTTTGCGCGCATGTTCTAGGGGAACAGCATGCTATCGTTTTGTCCAAATGTCTGTAATTTCGGATGATTGAGCCGAAAATGGTCTCAATCGACTAGGTTGGACTCACTGATGACGAATCCGGTGTCAAAATCGATTATGTCCGGCGGTAGACACGCTAACTGCGACAGAAGCAGGATCAGATCTTCAGTGAATTTAAAAAAAAAATTTTTTTCAAATATTTTTCCAAAAAATTTTTTTTTTCGGAAACCATTTATCATATCCGAAAAAAAAGTTCACTAACACTTTGAACTTCATATTTCACAGCAGTGTACCAAATTTCAGTTCGATACGATCATAAGTTTCGGAGATATCCGGAAAAAATGTGTCAAATTTCGAGGTTTTCTTCTCGATATCGTTTATTTTTTCGGTATAACTCGAGAAATACTGATTCAGTCCTGATGAAACTTCACAGCTTGTTTTGAGATGCTGAAAGACAACTTCATGCGAAATTTCGTGATAATCGTGTCATCAGAACAATTTGAAAAAAAAATTTCTATGATTTTTCTTATCATATCATCCTCATCAAATTCTGTATGAAACTTCGAACTGATATTTTTCGATGAAGTACTGGATTTCAATTCGATCTGATCTGTATTTTCGGAAATATCGAAAAAATTAAATTTTGATTGGGTATATCTACGGAATCATTGGGTGGATTTTACCCATTCACGAATTCGGCCTTCGTAATTAAGCCCCAAACCTTCTCTACAAATATCGAGTTTCTAAGTCGTTTCTTCCGGAAGTTATTGTGTTTACGGTCAGCCTAACGGCCGACTGCGTAACCACAATAACTTCCGAAAGAAACAACTTAGGAACTCGATATTTGTAGAGAAGGTTTGGACCTAAATTACGAAGGTCGAATTCGTGAATGGGTAAAATCCGCCCAATGATTCCGTAGATATACCCATTCAAAATTTTATTTTTCCAATATTTCCAAAAATACAGATTTGATCGAATTGAAATCCAGTAATTTATCAGTAAAAATTTCAAAAAGCACTGCCGTGAAGGCATCAACTTTTGCGTGCATGTTCAAATTCGTTGCTGAAGCGGTCATCTACATTGAACATGCGCGCAAAAGTTGCTGCCTTCACGGCAGTGCTTTTTGAAATTTTTGAGCAAATAAATTGGGGACATTAAACAGCCTGAATTATAATCAAATTAATCGATCTCTTAACTGCAAACATGACTTGTTACAATTTCTTCAATAGTAACGGAATTGGAATCAACTATAAAAGCCTGAAATTACGTCAGAGTATAGTATTTAGATGACATTCTTTGCATTCTCTGCTTCATCTGCAGAAAGTCTTGCGGAAGCTCATATCACAAACGTAATGAAGTGAAATTCATTCCACATATAAGATGTATATCAGATGAATGGGCGAATTAAAAAAATGTTATTCCATTGACGAGAATGCCAACTATTCCACCAGAGACATCGGTTGAATAGGAAGAGGAATAGATCCTGGATAAATCTGAGAGCTATTGAATTGAATCGGCGAAATGAATGTTTGTGCCATGATAAAAGGATCCATTTTTGTTACGACTTTTTTATACTTTTTTGATGTGCCTTACGAGTATATTTTATTTTTTGGATTTCCGTTTTCATCCAACACAATAAAGCGACGACATTGTTTTATTTTTTTTTTTTTCATTTCTTTGAACTTATGATTCAAAAAATGGATGAAATTTTATTTATGCGCTTGTTCGAATTTTTCATGCTGCATTTTTTCCAACTGTATACTAGATTTCGATTCGGTACGATCTATATTTTCGAAACTATGGCGTGAACGAAACATTGCATACCTTCGTAATCAAGCCCCAAACCTACAATACAAATATCTCGTTTTTAAGACGTATCTTATTTCGGAAGTTATTGAGATGAATACAGATGAGATCGAATCAAAATTCAATAGGTACTTGATCGAAAGCTTGAGATTTCATACCGAATTTCATGAATATTATATAATCAAAAGATCACAGAATCAAGAATATTTGAAAATAAAAAATCCAAAAATTTTTTTTTTCTAATTGTTTCAATTACACGAAATTCTGCCGAAATTTATTCATTAGCATTTTCAGATTATCTACAGAGTTTCTTCATAATTGCATCAGTAATTCTTTGGATATTCCTGAAAAAAAATACCGAGGGAAAACCACCAAATTTGATTTTTTTTTCCAATATCTACAAAAATTATAATCCTGTCAGTTTCTGCAATTTGATATACTGCTGCAAAACACAGAGTTCGTGATCTGAGCGAATTTCCCTTCAAATTGGAGGAACTGTCTTCGAAAAAAAAATTCCAAAAAAAAATTCTGAAAAAACTATTTTCAAAATTTACCAACTAAAGGTTCTCGACGAAATTTTGCAAAAAGTTGCACGTCGTTATTCTTCAACTAAGTGCCAAGTTTCAACACAATCGTTCACGTAGTTCCTGAAATATCAATAAGCAGATTCTGCCAATAGTCAATAGAGTTCTGCGTTTTTCCGTAATTTAAATAAAAAGTGACGTCCAGTTGCAGGACAGACTCGATTTTGACACTGGATTCGTCACCAGTGAGTCGAAACTAGACGTTTAAGACTATTTTCAGGAAAGAATTCAGTCATTTAGACGAAACAATAGAACTTCCGTTTCTCAGAACATACGCGAAAAACAAAAAAAGGGAAATCTGTCAAATTTTTTTTTATAGCGTCTGGATTCACCAAAATTCTCAGCATCGAAAATTCATTGAATAAAATTCGGAATGAAATCTTTTTTTGCGTGCTTTCCTTCCAATTTTTCTTTGAAGTAATTGAAGGAATAACATATGAAGTATCCTAAAACAGTTTCACTGCACAGAATATTTATTTATACTTGATTAATCCTTTCCAATTGAATTTCATTAGAATTTGTTATAAATTATTATTAGATAACTAACATTTTTCAGAAATTTATTTATCTAATTAACTCATATCACAAGCACACTTACATAAAGTTGATAACTTTTCCACGCATGCTCGAATTTGTGAGGGAAAAAACAGACCAAGCACGCAAAATCATGCACGATGTAAAGTGAAGAAGCCTGTCAAAATACGATATCGAAGTTTTATTTCTTTAAAGATTTTTCGTTTAAAATCATCACGTGAGAGAATATTAATTAATGAATTCTTCGGAATAAATTCTAATTTTATATGCTTTTGTCACACTTTTTTTTTGAAGACATTTGAGGAAAAACATATGAAGTATCCTAACAGTTTCACCATACGCGATATTTATTTATGATATATCATTTCCAATTGAATTTCATTAGAATTTGCTATAAATTATCATTGGATTCTCAACATTCCTTCAGGATTTGTACCTTATTAACTTATATCAAATTTCAGTTTTTATGGATCGTTTGATGGTTGTTAGAAGAAGAACAACTCTATTAATAGTTTTATGGGAAATTTCTCTGAATAACAACCTTCGAATGCGATGGTGACCTGTAGTGCGAAACTGAAAGTGCGCCAGGGTTATTGTTCCATTCCCATTCACGAATTCTCCGAAGTATCTCATAATTCAGTTCCTGGAGAGAATTTATATTTATTAGTTAGGGATACATGATATTTTTATCGATTTCTATTTTTCTACACGAATAATACGGTTTTACATAGTTTACGAAGCACTTTGTGAAGTATCTAGAAAATAAAGTTTTATCTTGCGCAGGCAGTGCCGGATCTAGGGCGAGGCGAAGCCATAAACTCTATATTACATACCTGGAAGGGACCCGACTTGAGCGAAAAGTGAGGGCAACCCGTTGCTTATGCAACCTGCGATGTGGCATCTATCTCTTTCTTCCTCATTATATATAAGTAGGGGCGGGGCATAAATTCGACATTTTTTTCTTAATAATATGATTTTTTTACATCAAGCTTTATGCATATTTCAGAGCGGTGCTGTGTGAATCTTTTGTATAATGAAGTAACCGAAAAAAATTCCAGATTGTTATTGTCGGCAGCCCTATGATTCCTGATCCACTATCTGGAATCCGCTCAATGCTCATAAATTACGTAAGCATTCACGTCCGGGGCTGAGGGGCTACGTTAACCCACCCTTGTCTGAATTCTTATTTTAACTCGCGTCTGAAATAATTCCATGCAGCGGGAAATGCATTACAGTTTATATTGCATCGATTAAAAAATGGGAACCTATTCTGTATTATGTGCAATATGGTTATCCAAGTTGGCCCGGAAATTTTTCTTACCGAAAAAGATATTTCAAATTTCAATATGTATTATTATCTTATCGAATTGATATCTGGACAACTGTACCAGCCAGTTTTATGCGCCTAGGTATAATATTTATCTTGACTCAGAACAACGGCGAATTTTGACAAATTGCCACGGGCACTAAGATCCTAGATCCGAACATGTGCACAGGCCTAAAGAATCGCTGTGACGTCACGTCAAGAGTAAACAAGTTTTAACCTGAATGTTAACTTTATTTCCTTTACTATTTTTTGTTCGATTGTTTTTTCATAAAGTCGTCAATATTCCAAATTAGCTAATCACTGCGTGATACTCAAAGCAAAAATTTTGATAGAAACTCTATTATATTATCTTATATTGAGTTGTATAGCTGATAACAACGAAATGGGACATTTCTTTTTCAGTATTACCGGAAAAAATATCGGATCAAGCTGAAATTTGGCACACTGTTCTTGAATATTGACTTGAACTATTGTGTCAACTTCAATAGCAATCTGATGAAGAGCGTCCGAAAAATTCTCCATTTCTATCGCTCGTGCTACTCCCCAAGTGGAATCTTGCGCGCAATCCTCGAGTTTTCATTCATTGAAGATGAAATGTTCTTTTCTTTGTGTATCATGTTTAGAGTATCGTCAGTTATACCGAATTTATTAATCAATTTTCTCGTACTCAAAACGGATTAAAAATAATAGTTTCTGCAAATTATGAATAAATATTTTGTATTACGGTCGAATTTATTGAATTATAATAATCAACTAACATAAAAACGGGGGGAATTCAAACAAAAGACCTGCGTTCCGTTGAATAGGTCATTAGTAGACATCGGATTATATGCATTTGCATATTTCCATATGCAAATGCATATAACGCGATATTCTAGGCATTATTGCATATTTTGGTACTTTTCTGTCGAAAGTGCATATTTCAATAGTGAGACGTAATCCTTGTGCATAGATCAACCGGAAAACGTTGAACGGTTGCGGAGCTATAGAAAGATTGTATACCAGAAATCTTTTTTTGTTTAAATCCACGGAAAGTTTAGAAAATCAAACAGGAAGATGTCCTTACTAATTTACTGTCAGAAATGATCTATGACAAATTCAAAAGCACGAAGCACGCAGCAATTAAGAAGATAGGAGTATATGTCAACGCCACAAGGAAACCTTGTCTACAAAGATACATTCAGAAATGGCGCAAAATTCTAGTTTCGTCTCTTTACGTTAATGGTCGTAGAAGAATCGTTTTCGGCCTATAAATTGATATTAATAGACAGACGTAACAAGTGTTCTTTAGTATACCTGAAAAACCTAGAAAAGCACTGACGTGATGTCAGCAGCTTCTGGGCGCTTGTTCACGTTGCGAAATGGCGACTTAGGAATTTCAGTGAAAATTAAATTAAATTTGAAAATACAGAGAGAAAAATTAATTCAAATTCTTCCAAGGACAATTCTTCTCATTGGCACTATTGTTCCAAGTTTCATTTCAACTAGATGAATATTTTTCGAGTTATTGAAAAATCAAAATTTCAAATGGCTGTTACACAAAAATCATTTGGCAGATTTGGCCCATTAACGAACTCAACCGAGATATTTAGGATCAAAACATAACCGGACAGAATCCAATTCGACCACGGATTATTTATCTGTGTCCAACCTAGTCCTTTGAGGCCGATTTCAGCTCAAAACTAGAAAATTACATCATGTGAAAGTAAATATCCTTAAACTCCACAAAATGCTTAAAAATCTTCACCCTGGGGAAATCTATGGCAGTCGAAAATTACAGACATTGTGACGTAACGATAACGCGCTGTGCCCTAGAACAAGCTCGTATAAAATGTCTCATTTTGTAGTCACAAAATTATAAATGATTGATGACTGAGAATTGAACGGAGACATTATGGAAATTGATATTTTTATAGTGCATATTATGTGCATATTCCACCCTTTTTTAGTGCATATTTGCATGCATATTTTGCCAGTTTGTTAATGCTTATAATCCGATGTCAAGTCATCAGTATCCATAGTCCCATTCATGAGGTTTCCACGGTATGATAGCCTGATGAAAGGAAACAACTTTGAGACTGCAGTAACTGTACTACGTGGACATCGCTTCTTCGGTGTAGAAGTTTTGATTGATTGGATGATTAGTTCTGATCAAGGTGGAATATTTGTTGAGTTATCCACAGATATGTGTTTATGTTAGTTTATCATTACCGGAGCTTTTCTCCTACAGGAATCAGTTCCTATCAATAATGAAAATTTTTCATAAATGATTAACTTGATCTGCACAATAGCGCAGACTTCACTCTCAATTGATGAAGGTGAAGGAAGCTCATTATTGGCCGTTAGGCAAAGGAAATAACTGTCACGATCTTCATACTTCTCACCTTTATCTATTTGTTAAATCAGAGAAATGCAATTAACTTATGAAATTGAGTTTGTATTCCTGTTGTCGATTACTATTGGAATCATTACTGCTAATGCTACATAGACAAGAAATAATGAAATTTGTGAGGATTGTGTATTTAGAATTAGAAGTTGAAAACAAACGATAATGAAAGAGTTGTTCTTTATTTCATTCATCCTGGAAATAACTGAACTCCTATGTAAAAAATTCTGCGGAAGTAGGTGTATGGAAAGTTGTTCGTCTTCAGAATTATCGTTTTTTTCGAGTTGAATACAGAAATTATAATTTTGAAACACGAATATTCATGGTGAACACGCTTAATTTCAACGAAACTTATGCTGATGAGGAAGGATTTCAAGGTAGTCATAAGCTCCTGATCAAATAGTTATATAATAACAACTTCAATATTCCACAGGGCGACTCTTCAAGAAATACATCGATTCCAAACCAAAATTCTTTGAACCAATAAAACACATTTTTATTAACCATTTCTCCAGGTTCGACATGGGAAAAACGATACAAGCTTTTCACATTTCCCAAAAAATCAGTTTTTCCTTTTAGCATTGAAATGCTTTTTCCGAATGGGATTACTGTCCGTTTGAATTTTTTCTGAGTATGGCACATTTTTGCGCGCATGTTCTGGGTAACAGCGTGCTATCGTTTCGTCCAAATGTCTATAATTTTCGAATTCTTTCCCGAAAATGGTCTCAAACGACTAGGCTGGACTCACTGATGACGAATCCGACTCGACAACTGTCGAAAAAGCAAGCTAGCGACTTGAAACTTTCTGATTAGGTCATTGGAATGCGGCGGTTGAGTTCGTTAATGGGACAGATCGGTGAAATGGTTTCGGAGATTTGGTCATTTGAAATTTTGAGATTGATTTCCTGATATTTCAGGAACTACTCATGCGATCGAATTGAAACTTGACAGTTAGTTGGATCATAACAACGCACAACTTTCCACGAAATTCCCTTGAGATCACACTGTCAGTAAATTCTGAAAAAAAAATTTTTCGAAAAAATTTTTTTTTTCGGAAATTATTCATTGAATTCGAAATAACTTCTGGTCATACCTTTGAAATCATATTTTACAGCAGTGTACTCAATTTAATTTCAATACAACCATAATTTGAAAACCGATCTTGTATTGAATTTAGCACCAATTCTTCTGATTTTTTCTGAAAGTCCATGTACATAAGGAATCACTTTCCTTCACTGAATTTGAAAAAGTTCTATTCATAAATTCTTGCGGATATCCGTTTAATTCAAGAAACTATTTGATGTAATTTTATTCACATTGGCGAATCTCATGGGTTAATGAGATTTTATCAGCTCTGTCATGAAGGGTTTTTAATTATACCTATTTTCACACTGGGTTGATGATTGGAATAAAAATTCAGATATCTATTTGTATGTGTATCTTTTCTAAAGACACTTGATTCGAAATAATCCTGATACTTTTCATCTGAAACATCCAAAAATGAAGGTTTTAATTTTTAATAGTTCTGTTTCAGCTTTTGCGAGTGAAAACCCAGAGGAAACACAAAAAAATTATTTCCATGATTTGAATCCTTTAAATTCGGAAGGTTATAAATTACAGATACAATAATGCCACGCAAAAGATCTTACATCTGCGTAAAATCAACGTTAATTTCGTTGGACCAAAAATGGATGAATCCTTCACCGCTAATAAATTAAAAAATATCCATAAATTTCAATCAATTTCATTCCAAGAAGTAGTTATGATCTCTTGGTCGCATAATACGAATTCCTGAAGATAGCTTATGCTAATTAACGACTCATGAGTCGGAGATAATCTACGCCAATGACTGTGATGATAAGAGTCATTGCTGTAGGTAAGGAAACTTACGGAACCTTGACATATTGATGGTTAAACTAATTATTCCGATGCGCTCCTTTATAATATATGCAGCAGTTAACTGATGGACGAATTTTTAAACTGTTTTCGATTTATCATGATCGAAAAAATTGCGATGTTATACAGGATGTCCCGCCTGGAAACTCGATACATATTTCTAGCATCACGCTACTGAAACTTCGCATGTGAGCATATATATATTTCTCCATTTTTACGCGTTTGTTCTGAGGAACAACGGATTATCGTTTCGTCACAATGTCTGTAATTGGTCTCAAACGACTAGGTTCGACTCACTGATGAAGAATCCTTGGTCAAATTTTATTCTGTCCTTCTGATCGTCCAGCCGTGTGCGCTCTAATATTTGAAGGAAAGTATACCAAGAGTCTTGAAATTTTTGGGTTGAGTTTGGAACCGGAATATCCCGGTTAAGTTCCATAGTAGGCATAATCGGCCAAATAGTTTCGGAGTTATACCTATATAAAATTTTGAGGTTGATTCCTCGATATCTCATGAGTAGATAGGCTAGGGGAGTTCGAATTAAATACTAGCCCAAACACACTACTTTCATGAAGCACTGATTCGATCGGATTAAAACGTTGTGATTAGTTCTTGAATACCAACGCGCAACTTAATGCAAAATTTCGTATGGATCTGATAGTTCGGAAATTTCAAACAAATGTTTATTCCAAACTTTTTTTTTCTCGAAAAGTGTTGATCAGATTTCAATGGAATTTGGCACAGACCTGAAAATCAGTATTCAACAAAAACGTTCAAAATTTCAATCTGATACGAAATTTCCTTCCGGAGGTATATGAAAAAAAAATTTTAAAATTGGGTGTTGTTAGAAATTTTGAGCTTATCTTCTCAATAGTTCAAGAAGTACAGACGCGATCACATAGGAACTTCGTAATCATTTGAAGAATGTCAACGCGCAACTTGTTGCGAAATTTCGTGCGAATCCAATTGTTAGAATATTTCGAAAATCGTTTTTCGTAAATTATCCACATCTTCATCGAAGAAAATATTTTTTTCTGAATTCATGAACCAGATCTCGTTGAAATTCGGCACAGACCTTGAAATTGGTATTTCACTGCAGTTTTCTAAATTTCCATATATATGATCTGATGATTTTCAGAGACATAAGGAAAAAATCATGTCAAATTTCGTTGTTATTTCAAATGTTGCGAATATTTCCCAAATATCTCGATAACTATTGACGCGATCAGACTGAAACTTGGAATTTACCTTGAAGTCAATATCTAAAAACAGTGCTTTGAATTTCAATTCGAGCCGATATTCATTCTTGGAGATATTGAAAGATTGAGGATATTTCCTCAATATTTCGAGATCACAGACGTGATCGAATCGAGATTCTGCAATTGAGAAATGATGTCGTGAAGGTTCATGCAAAATGTCTTGAGGAAATGGCTTCGGATATGAACAAGCACGTAAAAGCTGCTGACCTCACGTCAGTCTAGGTGGCACGTCTAGGTTTTTTTGTTATCTCGAACGAATTTGATGTGTACTTGTTCCGAAACACCCCTACATTAATTGAGTAATTTTTCAATTATTATTGGTTTTTATCAGAAACTCAGAGATGGAAACTTGCGAATGGCCCCAAAACAATAACCGAAATTATTGAAACTAGTTTTTGAGCTTAATTGGGTAATCTTCGAACTAACCTCAGGTTTTCCAAGTCGCTTATAGAAGTGTAAAGAATAACCATAAAAGAACTGCGACTTGAAAAATTATCGAAAATAAATTAGGTATTATCATTGAGTAATTGAACAACAATACTCAATGATATTATTTAATTCATTCATACTGGATACAGCGCCATAAGCGTCATTTCCTCTTCCAGAATTTGCTAGGGTTCATTCAAAAATTATAATAAGCAACTTCTAAGCGTCTGTTCGAATTTGTTGTGAGAGCGGACACCGATTTTGGAATAATAAAATTTTTGAATGAGTACTTATACCTACGGAATCATTGATCGAATTTTACCAATTCTCCAACTCGACCTTTTGAATCAAGCCTCGAACTTATTTTACAAATATCAACTCTCTTAGTCGTCTTCTTGGGAAGTTTTTGTCTTTACTGCCGGCCTTACCATCCACAGATCGTAAAAACAGTAATCACTCAGAAAAGATTGTAAAGTATGTAAATGTGTCATCATTTCAACTGAAAGAACTTCTTTATTTCGGGTAATTAAAGGAGCACACATGTGAATGTTTTTCGAAAATTATCCTTTATGGTTGGACACCCTGTATACAAACTTATCTATATAATTTCGCAATGATCATGAAGCATTAATTTGTTCACGAAATATTCTGCGTAATTATACCTGGAATTCGAAAGGTTAAAATGTATTTGACTTGTGAATCCGCTTAATTATATATTTAACGATTTTTGTAGCGCCGATAAACGCGTGAAGTCTGAAGTCCGAGTAATTGTTGCAGGTAAAGATTAAAAGATGAGAAGTTTCCTTGAAATTATGATAGTTACGCTCACCAGTGAAATGCAGAAATCTTATTGTGGATTCATGTTTGATTTAATCAACTTTTATCATTTAAGGCAACCCAGGTACCCGAAAATATAATTTTGTTTCGTTGTTATCAGGAAGTGATTGCATCTTATTCCTCATTAATTCCGGAAAATATATATCGATTTAATTTTTTCCAAATAATACATTTTCGCGATAAGTTCATTTCTTTACTTTGGTTGTTAAAGAATAAATGGAATTCGAGATGAATTTTGGAAAAAATTGAAAAATAATTGGAAAAATATGGAACAATTGAATAGGAAAATTTGAATTTTTTTCCGCAATAATCATTTCCTGAAATGAAATTTCAGATAACCTTGAAATTTTCAGGGTAACCAGATCCAAAACTAACAATTTCAATCTGGTTTTTGGCAGAAAAAATTCAATCGACATCAGGATTATGTGAACCCCTACTTCTCCCCTTAATTTGAATAATAAAATATCTGATAAAAGTTGAGAATCTTTTTTTTTGCGATTCTTCTGGAAAAAAACAGGAAATTCTTTGTCATTCATATCATAAGATTTTTGATATCTAGGGTCACTTTTTTTTATTGAAGCACAAAATGTGGTGTAAAACCTGATTATTGCGATGAGGTGTTCATTCATGAATGTGTTTCGTGAATAATTTCATCAAAATATGCAAGCGTGAAGATTGAAAATGCCAGTGAGGTCCAGCAGAGTAGCATCATGCCTTTGAAATGAACCGAAAGTGAGAGCTTAGAAATTAATTTGCTCAGAACTAATTGAAGAATTGTCAAAACTATAAGAGGACGAAATAAAATCTGCAGTCTCTACATACAATACTTCAAATTGAAAAAAAAAAAAATTTCAAAAAGCACTGCCGTGAAGGCAGCAACTTTTGCGCGCATGTTCAATGTAGATGAACGCTTCAGCAACGAATTTGAACATGCACGCAAAAGCTGCTGCCTTCACGGCAGTGCTTTTTGAAATTTTTACTGATGAATTACTGGATTTCAATTCGATCAAATCTGTATTTTTGGAAATATTGAAAAAATAAAATTTTGAATGGGTATATCTACGGAATCATTGGGCGGTTTTTACCCATTCACGAATTCGACCTTTGTAATTAAGCCCCAAACCTACTCTACAAATATCGGGTTTCTAAGTCGTTTCTTCCGGAAGTTATTGTGTTTACGGTCAGCCTAACGGCCGACTGCGTAAGCACAATAACTTCCGAAAGAAACAACTTAGGAACTCGATATTTGCAGAGAAGGTTTGGACCTAAATTACGAAGGCCGAATTCGTGAATGGGTGAAATCCACCCAATGATTCCGTAGATATACCCAATCAAAATTTTATTTTTTCAATATTTCCAAAAATACAGATCAGATCGAATGATATGATAAGAAAATCATAGAAATTTGTTTTTTCAAATTGTTCTAATGACACGATTATCACGAAATTTGCATGAAGTTGTCTTTCAGCATCTTAAAACTAGCTGTAAAGTTTTATCAGGACTGAATCAGTATTTCTCGAGTTATACCGAAAAAATAAACGATATCGAGAAGAAAACCTCGAAATTTGACATATTTTTTCCCGATATCTCCGAAACTTATGATCTTATCGAACTGAAATTTGGTACACTGCTGTGAAATATGAAGCTCAAAGTGTGAGTGGACTTGTTTTTCGGATATGATGAATGGTTTCCGAAAAAAAAAATTTTTTGGAAAAAAATTTCGAAAAAAATTTTTTTTTTGATTTACTGACAATATGATCCTGACGAAATTTAACTCAAAGTTGCGCGTCGTTTTACTCCACCGAACTGCCAAGTTTGAATCCAATCTCTCGAGTAGTTTCTGAAATAAAAAATAAATAACTTCAAAACTTCAACTACCTATAACTCCGAAACTATTCGACCGATTTGGCTCATTAACGAACATAACCGCGGCATTTTGATGCGCAACCTATCCTGAAAGTTTCAAGTTGCTAGCTTGCTTCTGTCGACAGTTAGCGTGTCTACGGTCGGCCGGCCGGACAGAATCGATTTTGACACCGGATTCGTCATCAGTGAGTCCAACCTAGCCGATTGAGACCATTTTCGGCTCAATCATCCAAAATTACACACATTGGGACAAAACGATAGCACGCTGTTCCCCCAGAACATGCACGCAATTAGGCATGTATTCAAGGGTGTGGCACATGATGATCATTTCAGTGACGATTTTTTTGGACTTTTCATTTCCACAAAACTGGAGTGATTGCTTTCGAATGGGACCTCCATTCGACTCAATATATTATTTAATAATTTGTCCAAACATATACAATATGGTGGATGCGTTGAGCTTTGGTACTAAACAGGTTCTCAAAAAGAAAAGAGGTCGACTTTTCAGATTAAGAATATATTTCAATTCAGACCACCCTCATAATAGATGCTTGAAGGCAGGATTATTCCTGATCAGCTCCTTTGAGTTCAAATTTGTGTGAATGAACAATTCATCGCATCCGCCATATGTACTCCGAAAAATTTTCTCGTTTACGACATTCGCGGGTTAAAATTCACTACACACCAAATCCAGCCATATCTTGAATTTTGTCAGTGGGAAGGTTTGAAGGTATTGAAAGATAATACAATATTCATTCACAGCTGCAGAATTTATTTGAAAAAGACATAACAAAATTATATACACAAAAAGTCATTATCACACTGATTCAAAATCGATTCAACGGACAGGGGCGAAAGGACTATTCTTAAAGACAGGTTTTTGGTTACTGGCGGCAAATCTTTGCTTTTCTTCTTGTTGAGGATGGGCTGCGATGTATTCCAGAGCCCTCTGGATAGCAATTGGGATTGGAGGTGGAGTTGGAAGGTGGCTACCTTGTGGCTGGAAACCATTTTCGTCAGCAGTGTAAGTAAGTTGGATTGGGGTTCCGTCTTCAGCAGTCCATTTCACTGATCCTTGGACTTGAATGGCTTCGTTTTCAGTACCTGCATTTTTAAGTTGACCTTGCTCTTCAGCAGCTATGCCATTAGCAGTTTCGAAACTGAAATCAAATATGAAATCTATGAATTCGATAAATCTCTCCATTTAAGTGTGTGTGGTTCAATCTGCAATCTGAGAAGATAGAATGAAGTTTATGTTAGTTCTCAGGTGCTCTAGAGGTATAACTCCTAATAGCTGAAGAAATATAAAAAATTAAATGAATATGGTTAATTAAAGATCAAGAAAGTGAATTGTTACGTTTTGGGGTATAGATCAGACGGAAGAGAAAATTTGCAGAATTATTTCCTTCCGATATTTTCAGAAAAACCAAAAGGAACATAGATTCACTTGATATGGAAATTTCTAAAATCTACTTAATTTCCTAGTGAATTCAGCCAAATATGTTCTTTTCTAGAACAAGTGGTGAAATTATCTTCCCAATTTAGCAAAATACTGGAGGACTCTTCAAGATTTTTTTCAGATCATCTGGTTCCGACATCAGAATTTCTGTATCATCCTTATTGATCGTGTGACTTCCAATGGGCGAACATACATTAAATGGTTTGCTATTAAGGACCATTATATGTCTTTTGTCTATTCTCGCTTTCTGATATATGACTTTCCACAAAAACAGGGATATATATGATTTAATCCTTTAGTCTACTATCTAGAAAATTTTAATGAAGAAAAAACACTCACCCCCATTGGTATGCTCCTTCGGGGCCAACACCCTCATTGACGTATTTAACTATTTGAATTGGTTCTTTGGTGACCAATTGGTCAGCGTAACACGTAGCACAAAGCGCAGCAACAATAACGAAAATCTGAAATATCAAATATGAGTTTGTTTGTTAAAGAGGAATAGAAGTATTAATTTTTTTTTCTGATTGTCACAGAAATTGTGCATTACTTTTTGGTTTCTATCCAATGTTCCTCAATATTCCAGTCTATTTAGACGTTATTTAATTATTTCGAATCGGAAAATCGCATATTCACTTCTCCAGACAATAAAAATATTTTCCGATTATATCACCGACGCATCCGCCATATTGCACCCAAACAATTATTTTTTTTGCCATGACTCTTGTAGCAAGTAAGATTAGAACGAGACTGAAGAATTTTTGGATCTCTATCGATTCTCACAACTCATACAGCATTCGAGCTATAGAGAAGTCTTGAAATTCCATCATTCAATTGTTTCCCGAATGACATTTCAGCAAAAGATTCCATGAAAATTAATGAAAATTTTGTTCAGAAATATACTGCATTAGTTGGGCGTCAATGGAATATTTCACTTTTGGAATCTAGCAGTTTTTTTTGCCAGCTTCTGAACTCTCCGTAGGCAAATCTCTACAATCTTCGAAATGATATTGGGAATTATTCGAACTTCTCGTTTTCATCTAGGAATACAATGTCAATATTTCTGGAAGTATTGGTCCACTTGAATTATTCGTACATTTTCCGAGTTCCTGAATGAAAGCTGTTTATTATGACAATTTCTTTCCGCATCTCAGCATGATCCTTAAGTTCCAGTACCACAGATTGCTCAGTATTTTTTTTTAGCTCTTGTTTGTTTTTTCTTCCTGAAGTGATACGGTTCGGAAACTTTAAGCAATGCACCAACTATTTATCATATTAACTTTAATATGTTTCGATAATTTCTTGAGAGATCACTGCACTTTAAAGATAAACGTGTTCAACTTGTCACTTGAATTTCAATTATTGATCAAATCAGTGGTACCTACCGATTTCATTGTAGATTCTAATTCAGGATTCTTACTAACCCTAACACATCACCAATCAATATTTATACCGAAAACGTTCTCCCCTCCGTCATTTTTATTGTCTTCATTCTCTGAAAGATGATACTACAACCAGAATTATTCAAATCGTCATCATCCATTCAACTTACGTACCAAGAAATTACGCCCGTCTGCATTCTCATCTATCACTATTTCTTCATTTACATAAAAGAGTTCGAAGTGTGAGTTTCGGCAAGGCAACATTTTATTGTTGTGTGAATATAAACTTAGAACATATCAATTGTTCAATCAAGGCTGTATCAAGATTATTCAAGTGGAAAAAATAATTTCTCTCAGATAATTCAATAGTTTCTTCAGTTCTATTGGGAGCTAAATTCACCGAATGTAATCAATTATCTGGTATACATAAGTGTAGAATTGTCACAATTTTGCCGAGATATTATTTGTTGCAAAGGGGTGAATATTGTGTAATATTCCGGTACGTATTGATTGAAAGAATCGACACGATTATTGATTATTGCCAGCTCAATGTAAACAAATCACATGTCACTTAATTTCGATTATTATGATTTCAGTGCGACTTAAGCCTGACTTGACTGACTATAGTCACTAATAAAAGCTTTAACCATCTTATATGATCAATTTTGAACATTTTGGGAATCTTTTTTGCAAATAATTTAAACATATGCTCTATTATGAGAGTTCTGGAATATGATCCATTTTCGCAGTATGTATTCTCAGTACCGGTTGGGCCACTTTAGACACATCTGAAGGGGAATTGCTATTTCTATTCAAGTTAGACGAAAACTGATGAACGAAGTCTGAGAGTCAATTTTCATGAAATAATCATTGGTGAAAACTGCGATTCCATAGCTATCACCGTATCATAGTTACCGGAAGTTTTTATAAAATGTTCATTTTAGAAATATGGTTGTAACATTTTTTCTGTTGCAAACTTTTTATTTCTGTAGAAATATTCTCGTAGCAACTTCTCACGTAGAATTCAATTGTGTTGATTGAGTTTTCTGCAAACTGATATTTCATGAGATATCATAATGAAAATTTTTTTTCAAATTGGACGCCCCGTATATTTTTACATATTTTTATGGAGGTTTAAATTAAATATTATATGGATTCATCTTCGATATATTGAATTTCCAAATGTTAGCACTGAGATAAAAAGGCTCAGGACTTTGTGACGGTGGAAATAAAATAATGCGAATATTGATTGTTGACTGTCAAACCCAGACAGCACAAACACGTTCTAAGAACGTTCATAGAAGGTATCGCCAGAATGTTTATATATTCTTAGAACATTCTCACCAGTGGCATGTCATATTCTGAGAACGTTCAATGAGCTATGAGATGAGAGAGGAACTCTGATTCTATAGAGGTGCTATGAACGTTCCTCAGAATATTCCAGAACGTTCTGAGCACATTCTAGAGTATATTCCAGGGAGCTTCCCACAAAATATCCTATTAATATTCTTTCAAATATTCTATGGAGGTTTTCATTTAGTTTATAAAATGTTCTTAGAATGTTCATTAAACATCTATACCACAATTATAACTTGTTTCCATTTCATCCTTAGTGAATGAAAGTTGTAGAAATTGGACAAAATTTATTTTTTTTCACAATATTCATAATACAATTTACTGATTGTTTTATAGCACATTTGGGATCAAAATGAATTTTATATCATTTTCCACAATTTTTCATTCACTAAGATTGATATGGAAATAAGTAATTGTTGTGGAATTTTTATTTTCAAAGAAAAACTGAGTTTCTCTTCATATAATATCAATATCCAATTATGAATATACACTAATAAAAGTCAACAAAATTATCTGTATTCTATAATATATTGATGAAGTACCTCAGACTAAACTCTCTACATAACAAAATATGACATTACTTCAAAACTATAAATACGAAATTATCTTCTTATAGCAGAAGGAATATAAATACAACAGGAAAATTTCCCATTATCACAAAGTATTACGATATTTCGTACACCTATATTTTAATAACAGGGTGAACTAAACACACTTGATTGACCTGTATTTTAAATGTGAATCGATATCTGAACTCATACTCATTGACTTGACTATTTTTGGATAACGACTGAAAACGTAATAATTATACCATGAAATTTGTACTCAAAACAATAATTCAATTACCTTGGTTCTATACTGGAATAACTTAAAGCTATAGGACTCAAATTTTATAATCATTCACCCAAATATTTCACAAGATCTTGAAGGTATCCAAACATCCCCATAGTACTTCCTCGGAATGGTCTACATTTGTTTCTATGATAGAAAAATATTGTTAATAATCTTATCTTGTCGTGAAATTCTGATGAAAAGTATAATAAGCTTTTGGGCCAGTAGATGCATCACAGTCATAGTCAAGCATAAGAATTGTTAAACCTGTTAATTTCGAAGAGTGCATCTATGCAGCATGGTCATCAGCATAATGAATCAGAACTACCTTTAGACATGAACCAAGGTGTTGTTCAAGACCGTGATATATAAATTGACCCTTTGATAGGGCATTTTCAGTAAAAAAATAAATTTGTCCTTTCATCGGGATTTCCTGGAATCGAATACAATAAACACTCACCAACTCATCTAATGCAGGTCTCGTTGGAAATGCTGATCAGATAATTTTGTTTACATAAATGCTGTTCTTTCAAACTGATCTCAATCTAATCTTTCATAGTTATGATATCCACCAAATATTTGCTCGAAGTGACAAGAAACCTCCTATGTCCAAAGAAATACCTTTGGCACACCATGTTCAATATACAACCAACCTCACAATACAACAGCTTCAGATTTATCATTTGATAACCAATTTTTATCTGCAAATAAATTACATTGAAATGTGGGTATACAAACATGTGCAATTGAATAGAGGATTATGGGTAGTAATAACCATATATCCCCTTATTAATTTTATAAATTCTCAGGATTTCTCTCTGTTCATCTCAAAGTAGGTAGGGGTCCCATCAATAAGGTGATATAGGAAAAAAAATCTTGATTCACTTATTGCTGGAAAATCTTCATGTTAATATATATGTTATCATTTATTCACGAGTCATCGGTTCAAATGGATATATTTAAGGTTGTTAATGTGTAACTAAAATAGTAAATCAGAAAAAATAGTGGTGTCTATACCAAAATAATAATAGTACTTACCACGTTACCGTTCCTGTACATCAACGAAACATATGTTCAAATGCTCTTCCCCTGGCAATAATATAAGATTTCAATTCAAAACATCATCCATATCATATTAATTACAGGGACAGCAATTAACAATTAATTATTCATTTTTATTCTTGACTTGTCAAAATGGAAATATGAATGAAAGGGTAGTAGGTTGACGAATGACAAATCGGTGTTTGGACTCAACTCTAAATATTTATCCAGTTTATAATTTATTATAACACGTTCTAAGAACGTTCATAAAAGCTTCTCGCTAGAATGTTCGAATTACTCCTAAAAATATACTACAATGTACTATGAATATTCTTCAAGAATATTCTGAAGATGTTCGAAACATCATATGATATGAATATCTTTTTCGAATATGGTGAGAACGTTTTTTAAAGGATGTTCCTGTAATATTATATATATTCTACGAAGATTCGTAGAACATTCTGTTCGAATATTCTAAAGTGCGAACTTTAGGACCTAGATATCACATTCTATGAATGTTAGTTGCTGTCTGGGAAGTTCTATTCAAACAGTTAACAGTTTGAATAAAAACCGTAGTCTTTTAAAAACCATAAAAATTGGAACTTTATTTGAAAATAACAGGAAACGAATAATTTATCAAATGAGGTGTTCGAACCAAAAGGAGTACCTAGAGACGCGCAATTCTTCTCTAATTACGAGACGATGTTCTAGGACTGATTCCAGCTACTCCTAAAATGATGACTTCCTTCAAATATGTATTCTGAAGATACTTTTTCAACTCCACCTTCTTTAATAAGTTGTGACGTGATCGTGCGAAAATAAATCTGAAGGGATGTCTTCTTTCTGGATATTTTTCACGATACAAATCAATAGATGTCTCTGAATTTTTTTCATCGAACACACTTACATGTAGGTACTAGTTCTTATAATCTTCGTTTTTCATTGCAGCAAGTTGAACAGCGAATTCAATGTTTCGATAAACGTTTGATAACTCACAAAGCTATGATTTCATTCACCAACGCCAAAGTTCTACAAAACTAAAAAACAAAAAAAAATTTTGTTATATCAGTTTCAAGCTCTATCGAAATATGTGAAAATGTGCGGGGTATCCCATTTGGAAAAAATATTTTCATAGTGATATCTCATGAAATATTAGTTTGCAGAAAACTAGTTTAATGTCATTGAATACGTCAGAAGTCACTACGAGAATATTTCTGAATAAATAAAACATTTCAATATTAACGTGAAATCCTCTACTGAATATCAACGCAATCTACGGAAGCAATTTTTTCTCGTTTTCGGACAAAAAGATACCTACACAGTTCCGCCTAATAATTCGCCTACTAATTCCGAAACTTTAAATTGATGGTATCAGTACTCCTCAGAAAGTGAAGAACTCACCTCAAAATTTTAAATAGTGTTGTATCCGAAATGGTTCGGCCAATTTTGCCCATTAACGAACTCTACCGAAATGGTAGACATCAAGGCAAAACGATAATGCTCTTTTTCTCAGAAAAATCTGGTCAAAAGAACAAGCTAGGAGATCTGAAAAAGTCACAACGAAAAGATCGATAAACACCATGATAGCCCGATTCCATAAAAACTAGGGTACGATTGTTTTTATGCAATTTGATTTTACTACCTACAAGCAGGTCCCATACAAAATCGCTGTAAATTTTACGCAAGGGTTCATTATTTTCTTAGTTAAATAACCCAATACCATTGATATCTTTAATAAAACTTACATATTATTTATAACTCATTGGTTTTTCACAACACAAAAACCAATTTCATAAAAAATTAATGTGAAACATTGAAATCTCAATAAATACTCTTATATAATTTGATAACATTTCCACCTGAAGAACGCTAATTGAATAGCATGATTTAAAATAATATTTTGAATTAGAATGGACGCTCCACAGTCGTTTCACCACTATAAACCTGCGGAATATTTGTTTGTGTCTACGCTATACCCCTTGCCTAGGTCACGACCCGGCACAGATTCCATTCAGAACAGGTGGATCATCGGCTCCTACCTCAGTCTAAGGCTCCTACCCTAAGTATAATATTCTAGACAATTGATTAGATTTCTGGTTTGTTATTGATTTGTTTGCATATATATTCCAATTTGTTTTATTATATAAATGCTCATATTTTATATTCATCCTTATTTCAAACTCTCAGTACGAAAAATATTGGATTTCGATTGAAACCAGTAACGGATATCCACATGTTGACTATAATTGTACTACGCAAACCAAAATTAATGAGAACCTCCGATCAGCCGATATTTTTGGAAATCTTCATTACTTTTAATTACGCTACTTAAATCGCGTTCTGCACGTAAAACTGGTATTCAGTTATTTCAATGTTTCAAATGAATGTTTTCATGGAATTGGTTTTTTGTGTTGTGAAAAACCAATGATTTATGAATAACATACAAATTTTATTTAAGGTATGAATGAGCTTCATGAAGAAATTTAGTTATGTTTCAGATATTGGGGGAGAAAACCCAAAAATATTCAATTTGAAGTTCTTACGATTATGATATTGTTAAGAATATCGATGGGGAATTCGCACATTGTGTTCATAAAATAATGCATGAAAAGTTAACCGATTATACCATTGAATTCCAACCTTAAAACCGAATACAACGATTCCTTTTCGGGATTATTGTAAAGAATAATTACTTTATAACTCGGGGACCTCTGGCCGCAAATCATCCGGGTGAGAATTTTTAGGTTGAGTTATGCAACAGTTTTAAGGCCTCAGGGTGCACCGATCTTGCAGAAAAGTTTCACGTATTTCCTTTCAGTGCTTTCAGAGAAAAGCCCTCCGGAGTACGGACGGCGGACGGTGGTGGGCGGACGCACGAATTTTTTTACCACTTTATTCAAATCTACATACTGGAAATGGAAACTGTGAAATTTTCAGGGGGGGTAATATTTTTTTAGTCGATCACTAAGGTTAATTATTTAATTTTATCAAATAATAAACCAAAAATTAACTCATTTTGGATGTAGACAAATATGTAAAAATAGAAATTTGAGTAAAATATATAGGAAATGAAGTGTGTTGAGGCTTTGGCGAAGAAAAATTATGGATATTCGATGAGGATTTTTGGAATTTCAGCCACAAATGGGTCTACAATGTTAAGGTTCCTTCAAAATAGTACATATTGACTCGTGAAAAATTCTAGCGGTTATCACTTCCAGAAGTAAACGAAGATTGCCAATTTCTTTTTCCTTGTGCCAATTCGGAATACTTCGTTGAATCAAATATGTCCTGCCACACGTTGCATATCGAAGTGAATATATTACAAGATAGATCGAGAATATATCAGAAGTAAATACATCAAATACAAATCCAGAATCATCCAATTTTTTCACAATAGTGAAAATAATTTCGATCAAATGATTGACCAAAGCAAAGCAAAGATCTGAGACATCATGACCCTTTTTACGCGCTTGTTGTATTACATTGTGCCACTAATACACCAATGTTTTCGTTAAACTTCTGCCGCCGATTACTAAACTTTATATTGTGAGATGTTCCTTCCGCTCACGAAATTTTATATGCAATGCAAAATTGAATGGAGAAGATGTAGCATTGTTAATAAATTAAAGAAAAGATGATATTTGAAATGCCTGTAAATATGGGAGGAAAATTGAGTTTGCTAAAAATAGAATTCCGATATTCCTTTGAGCGAACTTTTTCGATATTTTTTCAACAATATGTGTAATTAGGAAAATCTGTTCATCAACAAATGATATGAAAATAAAAAAATATTTAAAAATGTTCATCAGAAACATTTATTATCAAAATACAAAACAACATTATATACAAAAAAATATACCAATACTATTTGGAATGATTGATCTCAGTATTTCCTTTGGAGAGGCCTGAAACTAGCTAAGGGGCTCTGCCTGAAGACAGGTTCTTGGTTACTGGCAGCACCTCTTTGTTTCTCTTCTGGTTCCGGGTTGGCTGCGATCCATTCCAAAGCTTTCTGGATCGCTGGTGGGATTGGTGGGGGAGTTGGGAGATGGTCTCCTTGGGGTTGGAATCCATTCTCATCAGCAATGTAGGTTAGTTGGATTGGAGTTCCATCATCTGATGTCCATTTGGCTGATCCCTGGACTTGAAGAGCTTCATTTTCGGAACCGGCGTTCTTGAGTTGACCTTGTTCTTCAGCAACTATTCCATTGCCAGTTTCGAAGCTAAAATATAACCAATGAATAAGAAAAATGTTTGGCTCTGGAAGAATTTCTAAAGTTGATAGCAATGCTTATTTATTTCTAGAAAAACAGTTATCGAAAGCTTTCATGAATGTGATTTATACTTTTGAATTTAATTTTAGTTATTTTATTAAGTCTAAAGGATCAACTTCATCTTTCTGAGTTGACCCTGACCTTCGGGAACTATTCCTGTATCAGTTTCGAACCTGGAATATAACCAATAGGTGAGAAACAATATTGGTTCTAGAGGACCGTTCAAAGGTGATTGCACTGCTTATTTTCCTATAGGAAATCAGTTAGCGAAAGCTTTCCAGAACTCATTTAACAATTTAAAAGTTATTTGCAGGTATTTAATCTGAATAATGAGCATCATCCTTCAAGATGTAAATTTTGATGCAAAAAGTAGAACACATCAAGATGGAACTTGGCCCTAAATAGTTTCAATGAGAGATCTTCTCAAAAAGTCATTAGTCCGAGCATACAAGCAATAAAAATTATAAATTGCTTCTCCTGGACCTTCCACGAGAGATTTCTTCTCGAATTCATCTTCCAGAGATATGATATTGAGAGCTCCTTCGTAATATTTCAATGATTAAGAATTGAAATTCGGTAAACCTATCTGCAAACTTCATATCTTCCTAAGTCTTCTAACAATCTCTTATAGCTTTCAGCCTAAACGATTATTTCTAATCGAAATGATTTAGGATAATTGCTTCACATAGAAAAAAAAACCCGGGAAATGAGTTCAAATGTAATTTGGTTAAACGTTGCCTCAAGGGAAGTCATCACTGAGGTAGTATCAGATGAAGAACATTTAATGAAAAAGTTTTATTCTGTGTAATTTGAAGAATATCTGAAATAATTTATGAGGTTGCAAACAGGAAACGGCCTTTTCTGCAAAAACTCACCTCCATTGGTAAGATCCGTCTGGACCAACTCCTTCATTGTCGTATCTTACGATTGGAATAGGTTCTTTGGTTGCAGCTTGCTGGGCGTATGAAGAAGCACAAAGTGCGGCAAGAATGACGAAAATCTGTAATTTAAGAATGATTATAGTTATGTATCAGTCAGAGTAATGAGGAATATAATATGTAAAGGTTCTTGAAATACTAAGCATATTTTTATGAAAAAGAGTAGAACATAAATGAAGTGGTCCACCAGCTACCACCAGTAGCTTGAGAAAAGTACAACCTACATTGCTGATAATCAAAAAAACTCTTTCATGTTCGGCCATTTGAATATATTGGGTAAATAAATGGTTATTTTGGGATATTCGGTTGAGCTTCATAGTTGAGAATTGTTGAAATAACTCAGAGATTTTCTGTGGCGCAAACTAAAAAGATTGGATGGCAATATTTTTTTTCGTAAAAGTGATTTTTCATCGGAACCAATTTTGAAGCATATTTCCCCCTCAAGTAAGCGGAAAAAATGTATTTATGATTTAAGAACAATAAAAACAATGTGACCGTGCAAATCTATATGAGTGTTGTCATATTCTTCTATGGTTTCTGGTTTCAAGCTCTTTAAAACATAGGATTAAGTCGAACCAAAATCATTCTGATTCTGTTAGATTATATCCGAAAAAAAATACAAACTGCCTCCCAAATATCCTATCTAATTGTGAGACCAATTGTTGAGTTGAATTTAAAAAATTTGGGATATAAATATCATTCTCATTTCTGGAAGATTCAATTAAGTATTGATAAATAACAAAAACTATTCTATCCAAAGATACATTCATAACTTCTGTATTAGCATTATTTATGTTTTCAGATATTCGAAACCTTATTTATATTTTCCTGCGAATCTTTAAAAACTATTCAGTGGATCAAATCTATATTCGACTTCTTTAATCTATTTTCGTTGATTGGTTTGGATTTAGCAAGTGATCTCAAATCATTTTTTGTTTTAAATATTGATTTTTCCTATTTTGAATTAAGACTCAATTTTACTAATTTTTTTTCGAATTACATATGTACAAAAAGAATCACATTCAATAAATATGGATATTTTTGATGGTTTGTGGTGCAAAAAGAAATATTCTGGTGAATTTCTATGTATTATCTGATGAAGAAGTCATACGTTTCAGTCCCACTGATTATCGTTTGCAGTATTTCCTCAATGAGAGTAAGGCTACATTTTCTCAGGAAACTGTCCTTGACAACTGACTTGAATCTCGCAGTCCCCAAGAGCGGTTTCAAAAATATTAATTTTATTCAATTTTTAATGGTAGTTTTCAGAGGTTAGGAGCGAGAATATGAAAGAACTCTACAAAATAATATTGCAAGTTGATCAGAAGAAATTTTAACCGTTCGCGAACCAGGTACTCTTTTCGAATCAACCCCGCAATAAAATGATTCTAAGCGTAGGTATATACACGGACTTCATACATTCCGAAACAGTGTTCATTATTTGATCCAATCTCACTTGCGAATCAGGTTTCAACTTCACAAAATACTGACATTAAACATGTTAACATCGCTCTGATATAATGTCGCAAAATTATCCTGAAATTTTTAAAAGAACGAGTATTCAAAAATCAGAATTTATCGTTTTTCGTATTTCTTTATATCCCAGGCATAATGACGCTGAATCAGTTTCATGCATTCTAATTTTCATAATTATTTATGCCGCCCAAAATAATTTTTTTCACACTTCACTTCGAAATACGCCGACACACAATTCAGCATTGCACATCCACTGAATGAAACAAATCCGTTGATTGAAACACTGGTTGCTACCTACCGATTTCATGTTTAATCACAATCAAACTCTTTACTAACCCTAAGAAATCACCAAACATCATTTATACCAAAAGATTCTCCCCTCTGCCATCTTTATTGTTGGGATCATCTGTTTACCTACTATTGTTAAGAGGCTTCAACTCTTGATTACATACAGTACATGAGTATATGAACTTTAGAACAAATTGTGAAATGGGCAATGTTATTTGGCGACCTATTGACTTTTATTTTAGTTTATTCGAAGAAACAGAGGTGTAGGGAGTTTGAAGACGAACCACCATCATTTCTGGCGAAGAACCGTAATTATTCATTGTCACTTTGCCTACAGTGTGGTACTATCGAAACAGTTACTTGTGACTCCGATCAGAAGTGAAATGATTACAATTTATACAGTATTTATTCGTGTGAAAAGTGTGAAATACTATAAATGCTATGAGGAGTTGAATAATACTCTACATTGGAATGATGTTTAAAGTTCCATCGAATATTGGTTTGGAAATCCACTACTATAGAGTTATAACCGGAAGATTGTTGAATAAAATTAACTAACTTTTCTGTTGGAAATTTCGTTTTGAATCCACCCATGGACTAAGAAATTTCGATTATATCTTCGTGATCTCTTGATGCCTCTCCATAAATTGAACTATTTGCCATTAATTTGAATTGAAATTTTCCAGTAGAACAACATAGCATTCATTGAATTCAGAGTAGAGTGGTAGTGATTTTGTGCCTGACTAAATATTCTCAGAAAATACTCTGAAAATTGGAAACCGCATTTTTTAGTGTATTGCATGAAAAAATTTTTTTTATGCAGAAATAATAAATTCCACGTTTCGCAGGACAACTGCGAAAAATTTTAATCGGCAAAGTGATGGATGACTCGTTTATCACCTAACTAATCTTACATGACACTTCTGATTTTTTGTGGAATTGCGATAAGCGAACCTGTGTAAAATGGGACCACTCCTGTAAAATTTCATCCGTTTTTCAATATTTCATGGAATTATAGAAGGTTTCATTTTCTTCGTGTCCCACTTTATCACTCTAGGAGTACATTTGAAGATTTAGACTATTATGTGCATGAATCAAAAAGTATGGCCTATTAAGGCTTTATCACCCCATGTCGGCACAACATATACCCCAGTTTGAGTTTTTCTTCGAACCTACACCAAAGTTATTTATTTCGTAATCGATACAAATGACAAGATCTTGTGAATTCCATTCAATTATACTTTTTTGTGTTGAAAGTGTGATCTGTTTTATAAGTACCCTCGTTACACGCATCTGAAAGTTAAATATCATCTTTTTGTGTTCAAAGGATTAAACAGGACCGGAGTCAGAGGGAAAAACTCAATCCTTTCAAATTCACCTTTAATCATTAGTACGAATAAGTACGTACAGTGTTGTGGAATATAGAGTTATAAGAGTGAGAAAATCATTTTTCCTTCAAATCTGATGAATAGTTTCCGAAAAATGACTATAACTCTTGAACTGTTTGGCCAATTGGGCTCATAAAGGAACTTCATAATTGGATTCTGAAATGCGTCGATTGTATTGTCCGTACCCAAGTTATCGTGCCTACGGATAGTCGGTCGGCCGGATAAACTCAATTTTGAAATCAAATTAGTCATCAGTTAGTCCAACCTAGTGGTTTGAGACCACTTTCGATGAAAAATTCGAAAATTACATACATTTGAACAGAACAATAGATCAGTACAATCAGACAAAAATTAAATAATTTCATTCCAAGGGTATGGGGTAAAGAAGTTATATTAATTAAACATCAAAATTTTCCAACTTGATTTCCGGACAGCTTAAATATATAAAAATGTAAAAACGTTCAAAAATAAAATAAAGAAGATCAATAACTTGATAAATCAAATTTAACAATGTAGTTTTATAAAGCTCTCCCATAACCATCAATTTAGAACAGGATAAATCATGATTGGAAATAAATAAATATAGGTTTTGCTAGATTTTTGACATCGTACGGACCGATCGTGTCGGGAGCTTGCCCGATCATTCATTGGTTTCTTCATTTTTTCTTGTTTTTCTTCATTATAGAACATATTTTCAGGAGATTATTTTGTTTTAAATATCACATACATATTATAATATTATTATATATTTCTGGAATGAATTCGTTTTTTCACCGAAATGAACTTTATTATTATAATTATTTTATCTTAATAATTATAATTTTTTTAATATTATGTTTAAAAATAACCTGTCTAAACTCTCATAAAGAACAATACTTCTCAAAGTAAGTAAATTACAACACGAGATAAAGAAGCTCAATATTTCGAAAGATTAACTTGAAGAAAATAAGCTAACTAGAAACAGACAAATTCACATAATGTATGATTCACTATCAACTACAGGTACAGAAATATTCGAGCTCTCATTGTATATCCAACGTTATAGGAATATCTATTAGTAGCGGCATAAAATCACATAGAAAACAATTATCCTTGAGGATGTCTTCATCACACTTAAGCAGAATTCAGTTCATTATCATTACATACGAATGGAAGCTGCAATCACATTAAGAAAGATATATCTATAAAAATGAAGAATACAACTTTTAGTTTTCGCCATAAGTAGAGATTTCCACACCACGACAAATAACTACCTATTGATCGTTTCATGAAATTTAATATCTCCAGAGAAATCTTCGCACTCTGACTCCATCTCTGAGTACACCAACGTATCATGCAAATTTTTATTGGGGAAATATCATAGCTCTTTTTCTCTACGGATGGTCTTTGTGAATATACCAAACCGCAGCGAGGCAATTTTACGAGTGATAAACGTCTCTTTAATACGATTCTGTGCCGTAGATATGCAATCACAACACATGAATTATTACCTAATTTGACATTTATTTCAGGTCAGATAGTTTCGATTGCGGAGATAGTACAGAATTATATTTCAGCCAAATCCTTGTTTACGGAATGATTGGTTGGATTTTACCCATTCACGAATTCGAACTTCGTACAAACCTACTCTACGAATATCGAAACTCCAAGTCGTTTCTTTCGAAAGTTGATGTGTTTTGGGTCTTACTAACGTCTGATCAAAAACTTCCGACAGGAACAACTTAGACAATCGATATTTGTGAAGAGTTTTGGACCCTAATGACTAAGGCCAAATTTGTACACAGGTGAAAACCACCAAATGATTCCTGAGATATACCCATCCAAAATTTCATCATCCCAATAATTCAAAAAAAAAAGAATAACTTCGAATGTAAATGTAGTACTCGATTGATGAATTACAGTTCGAAGAAACATGAAGAATTTTGTGGGGATAATATAATCGGAAGATCGCCGAATGTAGAATATTTGAAGAAAATTGAACTATGTTTTTCAAGTTGCTCTGATGACACGATCATCATTTTATTTCGCAGGAAGTTGTTCATCAGCTAGTTACTAAGTTTCATCATGTTTGGATCAGTCTTCTTTGAGTCAATGAAATACCGGGGAGAAGACCACGAAATTGGACATATTTTTTTCAATATTTTCAAAAATTATAACCGGATAAAACTAGGGTTTTATACCATGCTGTGTCTCTTAATGACCTTTACCATACATATTTTCAAACGCAACGAAGTCTTTTTTGTCTGAAACTGTTGAGTTGATTCTCGGTTCTCACGTAATCGTGCTTACGACCGGCCGAAGAGAATCGATTGCGACACCGGATTCGTTATCAGTGAATCCAACCTAGTCGTTTGAGACTAATTCCGGACAAAACTCGTAAGTAACACACATTCAGATGATTAAACGATAGTAAGCCGTTCCCTTCAATATAGGCGCAAAAAGATAGCCTATCTCTTATGGCAAAAAATTCGTAGTTTGTTGTTCAGGACCATTTTTTTTGGCTTGCCCTGTAAAGTGATTATTCTATCAATTGCAATTTTTCTATTTTCTCTTTTTCGTGAATTGCATAGTATAATTTTTCCCAATATCGCCACAACCTGTAATAGCTTCAAACTGAAATTCGACGCACGATTGTGAAATATGAAGTTCATGAGTTGGGCGGAAGTCAAAACATTTTCGAAAAAAAAAATTTTCGAATTTTTATATTTACTGACTCCACGAAATCAACAAAATTTCGCAAAAAGTTGCTCGTTGTTATACTCCAGCTAACTGCCTAACTTGAATCTGATCGTTTAAGTAGTTTTCGAAATATCAGGGAAATAACCTCGTAACTTCAACTGCCTATAACTCCGAAGACGTTTGACTAATTTTTCTCATTAACGAACTTAACTGCCGCATTTTGCAACAAAACCTTTCTTGAAAGTTTCAAGTCGATATTATTCTCCGTACGCCCGTTATCGTGCCTATGTTCCGACGGCCGGCCAGACAGAATCGATTTTGACACCGGATTCCTCATCGATAAGTCCAACCCAATTGTTTGAGTCCAATTTCGGACCAAATTCGAAAGAAAGACACATTTAGATGCAACGATAGCTCGCTGTTCTCTAGAATATGCGCGCAAAAGGAAAGCCTATGTCTTAGGGTGAAGAAGTCGTAGTTCGTAGTTTTTTTTGGATATGATAAATCGTTCCCGAAAAAAAAACCTTTTCGGAAAAATTTTTTTTTTTATCTACTGACACCACGAAATCAACAAAATTTTGCGGAGAATACTCCAACTAACTGCCATACTTCAATTCGATCCCTCAAGTGGTTTTCGGAAAATCCGGGAGATAACCTCGAAATTTCAAATGACTGTATTTCCGAAAATTTTCGATCGATTTTTCCGATTAACAAACTCAACTGTCACATTTTGAAATACAACCTAGTTTGAAAGTTTCAGGTCGATAGGATTCACCGTACGCTTGTAATCGTGCCTATGGACGGATGGCCAGCCGGCCGGACAGAATCGATATCGATACCAGATTCGCCATCAGTGAGTCCAACCTAGTAGTTTGAGACCAATTTCGGACAAAATTTGAAAGTGACACACATTCAGATAAAACGACAGAAGGCCGTTCCCGAGAATGACGTGCAAGAAGATTCTGCTCGCTCTGTAAAGGGATTAATTTATAAGAACATTTTTGAAAATCTTTTTGTTTTGAAAACTGTTCGTATGTGAACTATTATTCTTTCGATTTTGATACCATGGACATGAAAATCACATTCAACTAATAGGATTGCTCAGCATGGTTTGAATTTTAGCTTCAACTATTCATCTATGAAAAAACTATACAGTTTTGTGAAATAGATAAAACCTAAGCATATAGAAAAAAGCTGTTGATATTTCAAGTGACAGCTTCTCTCATTTTGTATAATTATCCCCCATCAGAAACCAAGAAACTTCCGCATCACTCGAGAATTTCAATCGAAGAAACGTAATTATTTTCGACTGCAACAATGTAACTTTATCCTTCATACATTCAATATTTGTTAACAAATATTTATCCTTTTACATAGAAACAGAATGAAGAAGTATTGGATGCAGCTTGTGGAGGTGATTCAAGTTCTTTTACCATCCTTACTCAACAATTCCAAGCGAACATCAGGGCTAAACAATGATTCGAATAACTGCATTGGCGAAACTTTCAAGGTTATTCGCAGATATATTATTACATAAACTAATATGATTTATTCGATATTCATCTCCATCATCGATGAAATATTGGATAACTTCCAATTAGCAGGTATGTAGCCACATCAGACCGAAGTGTTCCTGCCGAATTTGCTTGTTAGAGCTGAGATTATGTAACTGGACTCATTATTTTATCACTTTGAATAGATAGATTGATTGAGCTCTAGTGCGAAAGGTTAATGAACTGAAATTGAAGAAGTGTCAGCTTCTGACATTTCTAAGTTATCCTATTTAGTATATCTTTCGAATGATTATCTTCGAATGTGCGGTAATGGGTCATTTTTACGCGCTCTTGTCTTGAGGAACAGCATGTCTTTGTTAACACGATATCTCTAGAACGGAATGAGCTAGCAACATGAAACACCCAGGGTGTGTCGTTCATCGAAATATGACAGCTAGAATCATTTAAAGGGTGAATCACACAAACCGTTTCGGAGTTATACGCATTTGAAATTTTGATTTCCTATAGTTTTAATATGTCTAGAAGTTCTGATCCGATCAGATTGAAACTGGGTATTTATAAGAAGAATACCAACGCAGAATTCCGTCAGGGTAATTATTGGAAAAATTCTTTTCGGACCTACCAGGAATTCACAGCCTCCTCTGCTTGTTTCTCGAGCTGCTACTTCAGCTGCTACCGTAGTTTTGGCAATTTTGAGAAAATAAGAATTTAAATGGATATATCTAAGCAATCATTTTGCTTATATTACCAATTCACGAGTTCGAGTCTCGAAGCATGTCTTTCGGAAGAAATTGTGCTAACGGTTCATTGTGAACCGATAAAGAATCTAAATAATTGAGTTTGAAGTTTGATTACGAAGGCCAAATTCACGAATTGATAAAAATCCGCCTAATGATTCCGCAGATATACCCAATCCACATTTTATTTCCTCAATATTTCCAAAACTACAAATCGAATCGAATTGAATCCGGTTCTGCATTGAAAGATTGCAGCTAGAAGGTTCACGTGCATGAGGATCATAAAATTAGAAGACTGAAATATAAATTATGAGAAAACAAAATCTGCAATTTTTTCAATTGTTTCAATAGAACAATCATAGAAAAATTTTGTACGAATTCAGACATCAGTATGTGCCAACTGGTCAACAATTTTCTCTGTCGATGAGACTTTCAAAGTTATTTCGGAAATAACAATGATACCGAGGAAATAAGAGCGAAATTTTGCATATGTTAAATTATAACTTCAAGAGCTGTACCAAATTCAAGAGCCAGATAAATAGTTTCATGCAGAACATTTTTTTCAAACAAAAATCTGAAAATTTCTAGAGAATTTTTCATTCCAGATACGATCTTCACAAAATTTTTCAAGATGGTATTTTACTAACGAATTTCGATTTCAGATAGCGCCAATTCTCCACAAGATATCGATAGAAAATTCCGAAAATTTCAGATAGCGACGAAATCTGACAATTTTTTTTTCAATATCTTCGAAAATAAATATCGGATGAAACAGAAAGAAGAACTGTTCTTGGAAATTGACTCATTGGCAACAAGTTGCACATCAGTTATTCATCTTCAACTAATTTCGGAACTTCAATCTTATAGCATCAGTAATTTATTCTTGAGATATTGAGAAAATATCCTCAAAATTTAACATTCATATAACTTCGTAATCGTTCCACTGATTATGCCCATTAACGAACTCAACTGAGATACTGATGAGACTCTAAACTAAACCTGATAATTTTTTACTAACTATAGTAACCAATCAAATTACTTAGCGGCGGTAGCTCAGTGGTTAGAGCGCAAGCCCCATGATGGCCATGATCGTAAGGTCTGGGGTTCAAGCCCTTGGCCGGGAAATAACTTTTCCGGTTTTTAGGGGAACGTCCAACCATTCGCTGTTGGGTAATCAATTAACAGTGCTGTTCCTAACGTGGCGCAAAGAATTAGTAACAAGGCCTACACAGAATACACCCGGTATCCTAACTGGCACAAGCTTTAAGCTTCTGAGGGTTTCGTTGAAGCCTAGGATTGATAAATCCTCAAAATTTTGTCATAGAGAATCCTTTAAGCATGTTGCTTAAGGATCTATTATCAAACAACACGCTTTCAGCATTCTATATGACAAAATTATCTCGGACAAAATTAAATTTGACAACGGATTCTCCTACAGGGAATCCAACCTTATCATTCAAGACCATTTTCGTTGAAAATTCTAAATTCACATTCATTCGGGCCAAACAGTAACTTGCTATTCCCCAGAACAAGCTCGTAAAAATGAGATCTACAACCATTGTATAAAAACAACACAAAAAGTTTCTAGTTCCGATATTTATTTATAGATGTGAGTAGGCTTGGAGCTTGATTTCGAAGCAGAATTCATGCGAATGGGTAAAATCCTCCTAATGTTTCGTAGACATTCTTATTCAAATTGTTATTTTCTCAATATTTCCTTAAGTGCACAGATCGGATAGAATTGAAATCTAGTATTGGATTGAAAAATGATAGCCTGAAGGTACATGAAGAATTTTGTGTGAAATAGATGAAAAGAATATCAACAAATCTTTCCATCAGTAAGTAGAAATCTTGAAAATTTCAAAAATTTGGAATTTGGTTTGAACCTCGAAATTAATATTCGACAACAGTGTCAGCTTGTTCCGATACATATTTTCGGTGTATTGGACAAAAATTATTCCTATTGAACAAGCGCCTGAAAGCTCCTCACGGAATTTCGCATAATTTTACGCATTTGCCGTTTGATTATGATAAGATCAGTTTTTTTTAGTATATTTCGGAAATAAACAACAATACCGAGGAATATGAATAATTTTTTTCATTATCTCTGAAAATAGGTTAACACCAAATTTCAATGAAATCATTGAAATTTTCAAGATTTTTTTCACATATTCAAAATGATCGAAAAATACCGATGCCACGATGTCGTATCCATTCTAATAAATATCATGTTACAAAGTTTCATTTATACGTGAAAGACTTCAATGAAAAATTCACCATGTGAACTATTCCGGATTAATAATTTCAAGAAATATTGGACCGAAAAGCAATTCAGAGCGATTGTTGTTATAACAAAGATGGATGGAAGATCAGAGAATTATCCGTCTGACTTGAACGAAGATAAGATCTTTCCACAATGACTTAACTTAGGTAACATAAGTGGACCGAAGTACCAAAACACTTCCGAATCAGCTTACTCAGCGGATTGGACGCATGATATTTCTAATGGGGCTTATTGAGGAAATATCTATTAGAAAATTTGCAGTTTCGATCTGTAAATTGAGAATTAGTATTATTTCTGTTTGATATGGAAAGAACAAGCCATTTAGAATATAAGACACCCTCTTACTGTATTTATTTTTGACACATTTTTGATCGGTAAATTAATTATTTCGGAAAGACGAAGTAAAGAAATTATAAAAGAAAATCGATAAAATCACTATAAAGTTGAACACGAATACTTGAAAATTTTAACGAATATATTTTGAGAAATATATTCCAAGGAATTTGTTTAAACAATTGCTTGCTCGAATGTACCCACTATCCGTGCAGAACATATCCTCAAGCCATCCCTGGAATTTCTAATGCTTTTCATATGAATTTATGACGAGGGCTCCTCTGTACGGGCTCTTATTTCAGAGATTTCAAATATTTTCGCTAGATGTCATTTGAAAAAGTACGAAATCGTTTTTCCATAGGGTTGTCCTACCATGTTGTGTTTTTACATTATACAATGCTACAAGCTACAACTATATCTTCTTGCAGCCTATGGGCATGAATATTAAATTAAGCCAATTGCTGTGAAGTGCATTGATCTGGTTCAGATTAACTCAGTCACTAAACTATTCTCCAATTCGATTATATACCGTTCTCACAACATGAGATCGTGACTGTACATAAAATACAACATGTAAGTATTGATACCTTATATCATTCCGGTATTCAATTATTTCAGCTAACGCATTTCGGGTTCCTTGAACAATGGATGTTACGTGCTAAATGCCACCCACATTAGCACTCAACTTAAATGATCCTTTGGAAGCTGATTCAAAGCATATTGAGTAATTTGTGTTGTCGATAAATTGGAAGCAGTTGGGTAACGTGACAATTTGGTTACGAAATTTGAATTTTGTTACAATTTTAGCTTGAATGTTTCTTGAAACATTTTGGAGCAATCAAAATGCACATGTGCTCTAGGGAACAGCGTGCAATCGTTTTTCCCGAAAATGATCTCGAACGACTAGATTGGATTCACTGATTGCGCATCTGGTGCAAAATCAATTATGGTCAGCCGTCCGGCCGAGGAAACCATAACTGTCAAACGGAGCAAGCTAGCGACTTGAAACTTTCAGGGTAGGTCAGACATAAGTATGCTGCGGTTGAGTTCGTTAATGGCGAGGATCGGCCTAACTGTTTTGGAGTATTTTGAAACTACTGTAACGATTGAAGCTTGGCGGTTGGTTGAAATACACGAATATCTCCGAAAACTATGGGCCTGTGGAAATGAAATTTGGATACTGCTTTGGAATATAGACCTCAATGTATGAGCAGAATTTTCTTCTGCGATATGGTGGATAGTTTCCGAAAAAAAAATTTTCTCAGAAAATGTTGAAAAAAATTTACTGACGGTCCCAATAAAATTTTGCGAGAAATTGTGTGTTTTTCTTAGAAAATGTTGAAAAAAATTTACTGACGGTGCGATCCCAATAAAATTGTGTGTGTACACAATTTCTCGCAAAATTTTTTTTAAACATTTTCTGAGAACATTTTTTTTTCGGAAACTACCCACCATATCGCAGAAGAAAATTCTGCTCGTACATTGAGGTCTATATTCCAAAGCAGTGTCGAAATAATTTCAGTTCCACAGGCCCATAGTTTTCGGAGATATTCGTGTTTTTTTTCGTGGTACCTTTGTTTCTTCCAGAAAAACTCAAAAAATACTAATTCAATCATGATGAAACTTGCTTACTAGTTTGGAAATGCCGATGGACCACTTCGTGCAGTTTAATTTTTTTTCAAAGACTCAATACTCTGCGACCTTCTGATCCTACTACCGTCACTTAATTTAATATGAACCTTCCGGCAGTCATTCTTCAATCAAGTACATTATTTCAATTCGACCTCTTCTATATTTTTGGAAATATATTGGGAAAATATATTTTTTAATGAGTATAACTGCTGAATCATTGGGTGGATTTCGCCCATTACCAAATTAAAATTTTGTGATTAGGGTCCAAACCTACTCTAAAAATATCGAGTTTCCAAGTTGTTTCTTTTGGAAGTTATTGTGTTTACGATCGACCGTTAGGAACACTGGATATTTGTAGAGTAGTTTTAGGGCTTAATTATGTGGCCGAATTTGTGAACGGGTAAGATCCGCCCCATTATTTCGGAGATATGACCATTCGAAATTTCATTCTGGTTTCTTTTTTACATGAAAGTAACTTGAGGAAGCAAGTGCATACCTAGCTTTCAATTCAAAATCAACGATAATCACGGTATTTTTGATTTTATCACAAAATCATCATATCGCCGTTTTCTCACTTTCTAGGAATGAGTTTTCTATTGCAACGAATTCTTCATAGAAATTCTTTTATTCTATTTTTCAAAATTAATAAATACCTGAAATACGCCGTAGATTTTAACTGAGGGAATCTAGTTAAGGAAAAGAACACCGTTTGTATTTTCTGCTAGCTGACGTCACTTACTTTTCAGATGAGCACACCATGTTTTTTACATCATGGCTGGAATTTGAGTTGGGGTTCCTGATCTCCTGACGATAGGGTCAAGTATACATAGAATATGTTCTGCAAATCAACTTGGTTATTTAGGTTGTCGGTTTTCGGCTCGGTAAATATGATATATTCGGTTGGTTCCTGAAAAAAAGTTTATTACGGAATTTCATTGATCGAAAGGCAATATTTCTGTCACCAAAACGAAAGTCTATTTTCTATGGTAACATATCCATGGCATGGAACAATCTATGGTTTCCATCATAGATCTATAAAACTATATGGACATGGCTTAAAGAGAGAGGAAGCGGGCCGACAAAGATGGAACTAGGGCAGGCCAAACCATCATAGAATACGGCAAAAATAAGACAGATCAGTTTGAAGCCATAGACTGCAATTATAAGTTTATGTTTGAAATACATTTTTTTCAAAAGTTTTGCAAGTCGAAGTATTTCAAAGCAAATTTTGTGTTATTCCATTCCGAATTAGAATATAAAGACTGTATAGAAGATATAATTCCCATTTTTTTGTGTTTTCGTGAGCCTTTTGAATATAATTTGATTTCCTTCATTTCAAACCGGGTTCATTGGGAATAATGGTAAATTTGTGTTGTGCCAATAATTGTACGAGGAGATAATGAAAGTAAAATACAATAATTTGGAAAGGGAGTTAAAAAATCAAATGAATGTATAATTGCTATGAATCCGAGCGCAGAAATTAATTTCGCACAGGTTTCTTCACTATTTAGTGCATTCTAATCGTTTATTGAGACCATCTAACGCACAAAATTCAAAAGATGCGTTCACGCGAGCTGAGCGACTTTCGAGGCAATTTGAATCGGCTTCCTCGCAAGTTTGGACGGTGTTGAGTGGCTCGCGTACTGTTCAAAACACCGTATATACTTGTGAGGCAGCTCAAAGCTCAATTAAATTGCTCCGGAAGCCGCTCAGCTCGCGTGTCTGTACTCTGATAAGAAAAAAATCATTTGGAGCTGGGTATACCGTCCTGAAACAAGCGACCCAGAAGAATTCATAATATATTGTTATTGATTAATCATTTCGAATATTAATATCGGAGTAATTCATCCCCAATTTTCAAAGCTTCAATGTAATCTAATATACCAAGAAGAAGTCATTTCCCCGGAGATTCCCTAAGTAAATGCTTGATTTTATCTCTAGATAGGCGTCATATTGTGCAAGTGAGATCATCCTTCATCTTACTCTCCATGCGCTATAGAATAACGGATATTGGTATCGTGTATCTTGTCTATGGTCTGCCCGATCCAGGTCTATCTCTCTCTCGGACCTCTCACTTGCTTCATTATCCCCATTCGACTCTTTGGAAATGAATTCGTACACCGTGTCCAGAGAATTTAATATGTCTATGGTTTCCATATAATCCATAGACCATAGTTAGATATTTTTTTATTTTTGATTGTTAATTCTGATTTGTTCTATGGATCATAAAGTAATGAATAAAGATTGTTCTATGCTATGGATATGTCACCATAGAACATCGACTGTCGTTGAGGTGACAGAAAGATCGCTTTTACTGCAATCAAATTCTGTAATCAAACCTTTTTTCAGGAACCAACCGAATATTTTATATGTTCAAAACGAAAAATCGGCAACCGAAATAACCGAGTGTATTTGCCGAACATATCCTATGTAAACTTGACACTATTGATAAGAGATCAGGAATCCCAACTCAAATTCCAGCCAATCGGAGATGATCTTAACAAAAACCTATATTCCGACGGAATTATCTTGTTTGAGGAGCCGATGCGTTTACGGATATTTATAAATAACGCGAACCTTATCATGTCTAATTTGTTGTGAAATTCCCCTTTCCCATTGATAGTAAATATGGACGAAATTTGTGGGTTGGCAACTTGGGCCGAAGTCGTCTATTGACGCCTATAAATTCAATTGCTGGTGTTTTCGGAAAATATTGTAATGGCATACTAGCATTCCTAGCAATTTTGCAACAATTCCACCTTTTTCATTATTCACCTCAATTCAATATTCCCTATATTTTGTACCTCGAACAACTACTACATATATCAAAAAATATGGAGACTAATTTTTCATTAACATTTGAACATGCAGTTAAAGATTCTGGTTTGTCACGGAATGACATTTGAGAAAAAACCTTCATTCTAAAGTCATTCGCCAAAGTAGTATAGTGAGCATTTGGTTTTTCATCAAGAGAAATCGGATTGCACATTGAGTCGCAACTTGGACCAAAATTTATGCAAATACAAATATCCCAACCAAATTGTATGAGCTAAGAATGTTTATCAAAAATTCGTCACTTGCTCATCACCAAGAATAACTGCAATGGCATCGATCAGTCGCCTCAAGCGAGGTAACTCATTTTGTCGCAATTCTCAGAGTATATGTGAAACAAGGACAAACATTCGAAAATATTCTTCAGCTACATGTGTGATTATCATAAATAGGTAAGGTTTTGGAGGTAAATAATAAAGTTCAAACAAATTATTGATTGCCGCAATACGTAAATCTCCGCTAAGAGTGAAATATAAAGGTGTCCGTCCTCATTAAAAATTCTTAAAACCTCAAACTTGAATCTATGATTATCTTTCGGGGAATAAACACGAGTAGAAATAACGAACAAGTCTTGCTCCGTATGTTAATTTAATCAAGAGCTTCTGCAGTTGCTCATTGATCATATCCAAGGATTCAGCAGGTATCAAATGGCATTATGATTTGAAATTATAAATGGAATCACGCAGCATTAGCGTGTTTCTACTTAATGGTTCTACAAATTTTAATGTTTTCTCACATATACGTTGACTGTAGGGGATAATTTGGAAAAATTAGAGAGATATTGCAATGTCAAATTTTGTGACGTTATTACAACAAACTTTATTTTTGACATCTAAGCATGCGCAGATTCAGTTTCAGAATAACGCGACATTAATAGCGTTAGCGTCAAACGTTATTCACGGAAAATTGCGAGCCGCAATTTACGTTGCGCTATTCTACATCGGGAGGATTCGTTAAGCTTTGGGTCTTTTCGGCTCCTATAACTGTCATAGACAAGCTGTTTGTTTATATGTTTTTTGGTGTTAATGACACAACTTCCTCGGATATTTTGAATCTATTTTATAATACCTTTTGCACACAACTGATATTAGACATTAAGATTCATTAGTGCTAACTCAGCAATTTTTTTCGTATATAGGTATTTGTTACGTTTTTACGAATTAAGAAATACTTTTGGAGGCAACATGAGGGGTTTGAAATTAGGAATAGTGTGAACCGTGCTGATTATATTGTGCAATATAACTAGTTCCCCTTCTTCTGCATAAGCACCAGCTGAAATAACAGCTTCCGATTTCATTTCCATTTTGTCCAGAATCAAAAAACTAATGCTGAAATGCAAATGATCAAACTTAAGGAGTTTAAATGTGAGTTTGTAACACAAAAATATGACGTTTCATATAACCTAACCAAATAACTGATAACTAACCAAACCGTTACAAGAACGTGTAGCAATAAGTCTACTTTTGGAGCGACAGTTAAAACCAAAACGTTATATTTAGCGTAACCGTAATAACATAACGTTTGCGCTATTCAAAAGTTGAAATATCTTTCTAATTAAAAAAGCGAGAATGCACCCCGAAAAGAACATGAATCACGCATATGTATACAGAACTCTATAATGGGCAAGCTCGGAAAACTGTTTCTGATATTTGTTCATTTAAAATTTTGAGCTTATTTTCCTGATATTTCAGGAACTACTCAGCGATCATGGGCTGATACAACTTGGCAATTAGTTGAAGCCTACTGACGTGCTATTTCTTGCAGAATTTTGTTCAGATCATACTGTTAGTAAATTGAAAATAAATATGTTTCTGAAACTATCCATCATATTCGTAAAAACTCCGCTCAGACCTTAAAAATTATATTCCACAACAATGTGTCAAATATAAGTTTCATACGATTAGAATTTCTGGAGATAAATGTAAAATTTCGTGTTTTTTCCAACAATATCTTCGATTTTTCCGGAATACCTAAAAAAATACTGATTCATTCATGATTAATCTTAGTAACAAGTTCAAAACTGCTGATGATCAACTTCGTAGTTTCGTGATGATAGTGTCATTAGAGCACTGAAAAAAATTTCGAATTGTTTCTTCAATCTATTCAATATTATGCGATCTTTTCGTCCTATTAACCTCATGAAATTCCGTATGAACGTTTCAGCTATCATCTTTCAATCAAGTACTGGACTTCAATGGGGATTTTTTCTTTAAACGAAAATGCAGCAATTTTCATGAAAAACCTTTAGAACATCACATTTCAAACATATTATTTCAATATTATATTTTTTTTAAAATGTTTGATCACCTAAAATTGAAAAATAAAAATGGGGATTTGCATTTAAAGGGATTTGTCTTGAGTACACGATATGGCAACATCGAATTCAGCTTTCTCGGAAAGTAAAGGATGTCAAATGTGTTACTCTGCTTGGGAAAACAGAGATATTTATACTTCGATCTGGTTAGAGTAGAATACAACGATCAAGGAATAGAAAAAGAAGAGCACAGACTGTCATAATACTGACAAATCGCAAACGGAAATTGTTTGGTTATATTGACAAATAACACCTGTCTGTGTACCACAAAATAGGAATGAATATTTCATTATTCTATAGCAGTAAAAGCTATTCTACTAAACACCGTTGTCACTTCGTGCATGCCTGGCAAATCCCAAACCCCAATTTTGAAATCTGATTTTGAATACTTTCTGAAGGTAATTTGGGAAAATGATGAATCAAACTCATAATAATTATGTTCAAATTTGCATTTGCAGTGAAACCCGAATTCAGGAAATACCCAAATTAGATTTTATCTGTATTTTTGGAAATAAAATGGCAAAATCAAATTTTGAATGGGTATATTTGCAGAAACATTGGGTCGATTTCACCCATTCACGAATGCAGTTTTCGTAATTGTGGTTCAAGCCTACTCTACAGGCATCGAGTTTCTTAGTTGTTTCTTTCGGAAGTTATTGTGGTTACGATAGACCGTGCGGACGATACCTAGAACGTTATCAGATTTATAATATCTGATCCCAATGAAATTTCGAACTAACCATCAAGTGGACGTTTCACACTGGTGTACCAGATTTCAGCATGGTATACGTAATTGGGGAAACATTGGGAAAATAATATTTGGAATGGCAGCTTCTCTGAGTGGATTCCTCCCATTAATGGACCTGAAATTAAATATTTAGTTCCAAACCTACTTTACAAACTTCGACCTTATTTTGTTATTGTGTACAATATTAAAACGACTCAAATCTGCAATATCGTTAGGATAATCGCCAAATTTTGCATCAACCTCAATCCTGAACGCGGCGCAGTTATATTTTAACCACGAATTCCATTCGATGGGATCTGAATTTTTTGAAATATTGAGTAAATTAAAAGTCGAATGGATAATATAATCGGAATCGTGGGGTAGATTCTCCCCATTCATGAACTCTGCCCTTGTAATTAATGTCTTAACTTTCTCTAAACATATCAAGTTCTGAGGATGCTCATTTCGAAAGCTTTTTTGTTTGCGATAGACCAAAGCTCCAAAGCAAAATGTATTCCCGAACTGAATCCGAGGATATTTTTTAGGAATTTCTTGATGATTATCGGGAAGAAAATCATGAAACTCAGCAAAATCTATTTATATAAGGAAATGGTTTTCCAGACATTTCAGCTTTATTTATCCGTCCGAAGAGAATCAAATTGAAGATAAAATTTTGAAGTGAGTAAAAGAATATGCGTGAATCTAGAACTTGTTTTGCTGTTGGAAGAGCATTATTTCTAAATAAAGTATTGGTTTGATTGTTTTGAAAATTTCCCAGACATTTCAGCTTTATTTATCCATCCGAAGAGAATCAAATTGAAGATAAAATTTTGAAGTGAGTAAAAGAATATGCGTGAATCTAGAACTTGTTTTGCTGTTGGAAGAGCATTATTTCTAAAGTATTGGTTTGATTGTTTTGAAAATTTCATGGATATTGAATATTCTTAAGTGATATTTGGATTGAGTTATATCGGGAATTGGAGCATTTCGATAAAACAAAAAATTGTTGTTTGAAATTCGTTAGGATTCATCACGAAAACATACGTATAAGGAGCTATCAATATTTTTTTGGTATCGTGAAATTAAATTAACTCCTGAATGTATCCCTAATCGTTAATCTGGTGGTAATGATGCAACCTCTTACTCCCTATCTATTTATTTCAACTTTACAATTAAAATTGCTATTTACAAACACAAATTTAGGTACAGTGAATCTGAGATCCGGGATTCGAAGAAGCACTTACCTTAAAAGTAAGGATCCGGTGGTATGATCCTCCAAAATACAGGTATTATGCTGGTAGTCCAGTTTCAAGAGATTCCATCCAGAATAAAGCCCAGAATTAATATATTCCAGTAATAATTAGCTTCGGAATAAAGATAATCCAGTAATGATTGCCTCTAGTACTAAGATGATCCAGTTAAACCTTGGGTCCGGTAGTGGGATATTCAAATGGGCATTAGTCCCAGTAAAAAGATAATCCAGTAGTCGGTAGCTCGGTGAAAAGATGGTTCAGTGGGCGATAGCCCCGTTATAAAGATGATTCAGTGCGTGACAGCCCCGGTACAAAGACGCCTTTTGAATAGACGTCTTATAAGAAACAATAAAACTTCAAAATTCCATGATGTTAATGGATTACGAAGTTCGTTTATTCGTTAAACTCTAGCAAGGTGTTGAATCTTCAACTTCTTACGCACCAAAAGAAAGAATTTTCCATCGCCTGGACCGAGTTGAAAGGGTCGCGCAAGCGAAACACACTCAACCGTCAAAGCGAAGAGCGTTTTTTAGCGACCGATCATATAATTTCAGTAAGGCGTTTTTGCTTGCGATTGGAATTGAAATTATTAGTATGACGTATTTTCGCGATGGAAACTGAAATCGACAGTGGAGCGTTTTGTAACGTTACAATCGTTATTCACAAATGGGTTGATGTTCAACAGAATTTCAAGATATTAACATTTTTTACATTGTCGATTAGTAAAATCATCTAAGTGGATATAATGCCTCAAATTTAAAGAATAGTGAGGATTCAGATAAGTATCTGAGATTCAAGTACCAAGATCAAACTTGTAGAAGGAAATTATCGATCATTACATTGAAACTATTCTTCAAAAATCACATTTTCCATCTTTTTTTCTTATCACGGATTCATTGTTGCAGGAAGGATCTTCATTGACCTTCACGAAGAATTGATTTACTGTTCAGAAATAAAACCTTACAATCTCCCTCAAAGAATATAATTAATATGCACAATCAAACCGCATACAAGACATGATCACACGAAGAGATCGACTCGGAAGATACAAGTAAGGAATTTTTTCTTGATAAAAACCTGAGAGAAAGGATTGATTCATTTTTACCTTCACAAAATCAATGGATCTGAATGAATAAACTGGTTTCTAATCATACCTCGACTTCACTGATGCCATACATGTTTTTCTCATACGGACATAAATAAAGCGAGTGGAAATAATGAATAATTTCAAACGCTATATAGTATTTTTGCCTTGGAACATAATTTAAATTTCCACATATATTGTTTTCGTGGAATATCTTTGAAGTTAAGGGCTGTTCTTTTCAGTCATATTGTGAACGTTTGAAGAACACTCCTTCAGACGGTTTATTCCTACTTCACTCTCAAGGTTATTATTGATAAAGTTCTCGTTAAGAGGTTAGATCAGATCTGAGGAGGTTTAAATGTATATAATTCATAAAAACTTCTTGTGAAACCGTTCAATATCTGAATTAACACTGGGTTGAATATATAAAATTTTTTATTCGATGGACCTCGAAGAAAAATATATGGAGTAAAAGTCGAAACAACTTTATGTTAATCAGTGTTTTTTATTTTTCAGGCTTTTCCTCGGTTTTAACTCCCAATGTCTGCAAAAAAATTGTCAATAATTAAATAAAATTGTTTTTCTTATGAAAATTCCCCTTGCAGATAGCAGGATGGAACTATTTGTCAAGGTCAAATTGTTCAATCGTGCAATTTCTTTTTGGTAAATAGAGGAAATCAACTCGAAATTTGAAATTTCCAAGAAATTCGACATATTATTTTCCCCTTACTCAGCAAATAAATATTCGGTTGGACTGAAATCTGAAGCGTTATAATAATATTTTGACTTCAAGGTCAATGCCAATTTTCATCAAATTCTGATGAATATTTTTGGGAAAAAACATTTTTGAAGAGAAAAATTTTGGATTTTTTTTAACGATAAAGAATATTTTGAGCTCGAAACTTGAAAATAACAGACACTGGGTGAAACGATTACGCTTTTTTCAATGAAACTTTTTAATTATTTTCTAAAAAAAGGTCCACACGAAAGCTGCATTTAGTTGCGAGTTTGTATTTTACAACTAATTACAAAATTTAAATCTGACGCATCAGTACTTCTTGAGATATTGAGGAAATACGAAATTTGAAATATTTTTTCCCTCCGGAAAAAAAATAAAGGATCGGATTAGAATTTGAATAACTATCGAGAAATGTTGATTTCAAGGTATGTACCGAATGTCGTTCCACTTTGATCAATATTATCTGAGAAAAAAAATTTGTCAACAAAAGTTTGGAATACAATACTTTTTAGAAATTTGGTGATGACTAGATCCATACGAAATTTTACACTGAGGTGCGCTTTGATATTTTCCAACTCAGTAGAGAGCTTCAATGTGATCGCATCAGTACTTCTTGAGATATTGAGGAAATGACATTGAAATTTCGAAAATCAACGAAGTTTGACATATTATTTTCCTTATATCTCCGAAAATAAATAAAGGATCGGATTTGAATCTGAAATATTTTTGTTTAATATTTACTTAAACTTCTGTGCCAAATTTCATTGCAATCTGATCAGAAGTCTCCGAGAAAAATTTTTTTAACAAAAATTCCTTGAATTCTTTAATACGAATTCTGTACAAATTTTCTAAGAACTGAATGAATTCAAAATATCGTAACAAGTTTCGCGTTCAATATCTCCAATTAGTAACAAAGTTTCAATCAGTACTTTTTAAGATATCGAGGAACTAACTTCAAAATTTCAAAGGAGCACAAATCTGAAATCGTTCGGTTGATTTTGCCTACTAACCAATTTAACCGAGATATTCAGGCTCCAAACCTAACCTATAAATTTCAAGTCACTATTTGCTTTCCTTCGAAAGTTAGGGCACATACGGCCGGACGGACGGACATAATTCAATTTGACCAAGGACTCTTCATCAGTGAGTCCAATCTCGGAAAAACAGACATTGTGACGAAACGATAACGCGCCGTCTCAGAACAAGCGCGTGAAAACAGTCCCATCCCGCGTCAAGGAAATTCCAGATAATTTTATTTTAGCATCAATTCATCAACACTATGAAATCAAGAAATCCTGAAGGATGGAATGAATTATCAAACATTATAATTTATTCGGAAAAGGAAATACTGTAATTAAGATTTCCTGGACTTTTGTAACTAAGTCATCAATACTTCGGGTTCATCTAGGTAGAAAGCTGATCGATTCTTATTAGAATGCAACGAAATGGAGAATGCGCGGTCAAGATATTCATTCCGATTTCTTCGGAATTCCTTTTCATAAAATGGTTATTCCAATCCAGTGATCCCATCTGTAATATATTAAATTATATATATTGTTTTGATTCAAAAAGGTTTTTTTCATTTAGAAAGATGTTGAAATTGGGCTGAAAAGGAATTACTTTCCGAAGTATTACAATTGTTATAGGATATTTTAACACTAACTGGTTGAGCATTATATCAGGTGCATATTTTTAAGATATAATTTTCGAAAGAAATATTGAAAATATTGGTTCACACGCCATTAATCCTGAAAGATAATGAAATATTAACAAAAATTGAAATAATGTTATCTTGATTAAAATTATTTTGAATCAAACACCAGAATACTTTGCTAGTATACCCAATTCACTGAAAGGATCAATCTACTCAGAGTGTGAATATTCACCATATTTCTAATTTTATAGACACATTGCAAAAATATTAGTTATTCACATTCAATTTCGACATGATAGCATGCTAAAGTAAAGATTACATTAAGTGAACACAACCTTATGGTACTAAAATAAAAATGTATATATATTCTGCACAATTTTGTTTTTATGAGAAAAACAATGCACTTTTTCATAAATCGATTGATTTATATTTTTTTTGTCTCCTGCATTCGATTATTCATCTGGAGTCATCTGATCATCATTCATATTTTTTGAAATCGAGAAAACCAATTTCACGAAGCAAAAATTTGTGTTTAGCATAATTAATCCGAATGATCAATCCTGCACTCTGCTTTCATTCTACATCATAAACTACAATGAGGACATATTTCCAAAGTACTGAAAATAAAAGAACTGAAATCCTAGGGACTGAATTACTGTTGATTCAAGCTGTCCAAACTAATAAATTAGAATTGAGAGAGCACAAGAAGCATAACTAAATGTGATATGCTGAAGTCCTTGGAATTCTGATAAAATTTTACAAACCCCATGTAATAGACGAACCCTCTGTAACGTTCAGGAGAAATATCACTATATACGATTTTCTTCAATTGAAATTATTCATTTGTTTAATGTTATTCATTGGTTTATTATAAGCACGATATAATGGAGGGGACCGATACTACTAGAAAAAATGGTGTATTGAATGAAAACATGTCTCATATAAAATTCATATAATATTCTATAATAATAAAATTACAATAATTGTCTACCTATCTAAAAACACACTCAATGTCATATATAGTAATCGTCAGTCTAAGGAAGTGTGTAAATACATAATGCTGAGGATACATCAAAAGAAGTGCATAAAAGAAGATTAAGCAACTTTCCTGACATTTCGTGCAAATATTTTGAATGGAGACTTATTTATATACAATGAACTAAAGGATGCGTTCAATTTGCGTCATACAATCAAATGACTTCGAACTGAATGATGATATTGGCGTGGATGAATTAAGGGTAATTGCTGAAATTTTGTTGAAGATTGCTCATCAAGCTTAATCACTTTAGCTATTGGAATCACAGTTTGTATTCGGTATGGAGTTCACTGCTGCCTATATTGTCCGTTTTCCACGTATTGTTTTTCTCTTTGGGACTGGGGATTTTCACGAGCTTCTCTTTCAGCAGCTTCCTGAAGAAAAAAAATAAGTGATGGAAAAATAACATTTACCGAATTATTCATGATTATGTTTTTCAGGTACACTGGAGTTGAAGTGAATGTTTTGACCCACTTTCAACATGTTTATTTTCTTATATTTTTCAATGTGTTATTTTCACATATAGTCAGAATTCACAAATAAAATTGGGACCAGATTATTTCCCTCCACTGATTTTAAAGAAGCAACAGATAATATGTGAAAGAAACGGATTTTTATATTGAAATACATCAACATAAGATAACCCGCTTCTGCAATGACAGTGCCACTATACAAGTTGGGGCAAACTGTACATATTTTTGATTCTGTGGAATAGATGAGAACTGATGTAATGATGCCAGCTTCAACTCCATGAAAACCCAATGCGAAGTGGAAATCCTTAACTTCGAAAACGTTACAGAGTATTTGTCGTTTTGAAAATGTTCATGCACCATATTTGTTATAAATAGTTTCTTCAAATAACTTTACCACGGGCTTCAAATCATACAAGCCTATTTTGTCTACACCTTGAATATCGCTGTATACTTTCCGAATGACGCACTCTAACTTTTCATTATTTTCCGATTCATTTTGAAATTCTAATTTCGAATCATGAAATTATTTATTTCAATCGATCTATAATATCTTCATCTGAAGCTAACTTATTCAATGTGTCCATAGAGCGTTCGAATTCGTCCATCTTATCAATTTTTTCGTATTTCATGTGCTTTCGAATACGCTCGAGTTTAAAGTGTATGACAAACATGATGAATTTTTACAAAAGGTAAAAATTACAGCACATTTTTCAATATAAATCTTCTATATTTCTGAAATAAAAAAATATAAAGAGTGTTTCAAATTGCCCGTTTTTTTTTCAATCAATGAAATATAGATGGCGCACTGAATTCGTCTGGGTATTTTGACATTTGAGAAATTTGGTCAGGTGGTGTAATTGGACCTTACTTCTTTGAAAATGCTGCTGGTGAACCTATAACTGTCAAAGGTGATCGATACCGTCATGATAATCGGATTTTTGGGGGCTGAATAAAAGAATATTGATCTAGGATGGCGCTACACCTCACTTTGCAAATGACACAATTGATTTATTGAGACAAAAATTTACTGGACGCATAATCTCCAGGAACGGTGATGTCAATTGGCCACCAAGATCATGCGATTTGACACCGATGGACTATTTTCTTTGTGGTTATGTGAAAGATCAGGTCTATAAGAATATTCTACAATCGATTCCTGAACTAAGCGATGAAATATTTCGTGTCATTTGTGAGTGTCAAAATGTCATTGAAAATTTCAACAAAAGAGTGGACGTCTGTAGAGCTGCAAGAGTAGGCCATTTGACAGATATTATTCTTCGTATGTGAATCATAACTGATACTTCAATAACCAATAAAAAGTTTTTGAAATTAATAGCAAATTATGTGTTTTATTTATTCTTAAAAAAACGCGCAACTTGAAACACTAGGTCGCTATGCTGTTTTCATAATTTTCTCTTTCATGAAAATTGAGTTTAAGAATCGTACACACTTGTCCCTTTTTTTAGGTTATGAATAATCATAATTTACCCCATGTGCAGGAGCATTCGTAAAAAAGGGATTATTCAATGAAAATCAGAGAATGAGTTTGGAAATAATCTGTTTTTTTTGCGAGTTGATTCATGGCTGTAACACACGATTAGAACCTTTCATTAGGTTTTTAACGGCGCTTGTAGGTTTTCTTTGTCTGCGGAGCATTTCGCCCTGCATAAATATAAATTATCGCGTAAAAACCATTGTGTATCCTTCAAACCACCGGATGAGCATACTCAATGTATTACTAGCATTATAAAAGTGAATATTTATCTTTTCTTACCTGTTGAGCCCTAATTCCCTCATAAATAAGATCCAACCCCTTTTGTACCTCAGGGCTCACAGGAGGTGGAGTAGGCAAATGATCACCAGAAGGGTGGAATCCAGTTTCATCAGCTATGTAGTGTACGGTTATGTTTTGTCCTTCTGGAGAAGTGTAACTATAAGATCCTTGCTGGACCTGAGCATTGAGATTCTGGCCTTCGGAATCTGGATCGGGTCCCAAATCCTTCAAGTATCCTTCCTCCTCAGCGAAAATATCATTACCGGTTTCCCATCTGTGAAATGAATATAGTTTGAAATCTTGCCAGCAGTGTGCTAATTGCTGCTGATTGTAAATTACGCAATTCTTGATAGTTACTGAGTGATTATGGATTTAAATATTGAAAATATTCGAATTTCATCTGCTATTTCATTGAATTGAATAACACAGGTTTCCCAAAATTTGTTGAGTGTTGTTGGATAAATTCACATTACCAAAAATATGAAATGAATTGGAAAAAAATTATATCTTCATATACAGATTTTTAGTTACATTTATTGGGATTCTTTTGGGGACAATTTTGTTTAAGTTGAAGAATAGACGCCCAATAGAAGATTATTATTAAACGAGCATATAATGACTGCTATTATTCACAGAGGTGAAGTTTGTGACACGCAAATCACCCATGTTAATAAAAGCAATTATTTGTGAGTTTAATACTTTTCTTTGTATTAGTAAAATTAGTAAAATTGGTATAGTTCTGCATTTTCAAGAACCTACAATAGAGTCGTCAGAATGGTCAACTTCATTCTCTGTGATTGCAAGAAATTGTCAAGCTCAGGAAAAACGTCCGAACTCTCATTTGATCCATGCACGAAGTGTATAATATTCATTATACATGCCTATTATCTACGGGCTTGATTAATGACTGTCATTTTTCTTCAACATGAGCCATCGAAATATGTATATATTATTCAATGGTCGTGGAGAAGGATTATCTTCTCTAGTGTTACAAAATAGCGAATTCGTCTTATTGAAATTTCAGTGCAAAAACTTAGTTCAAGACATTCGACACCAGGGCTAATTTCCTGCGTTTCTAAATGGTGAAGGAGCCGGGAGCGATCCCTTACTGTGTTGATTTTGTGAATTTTTAAACATACTCAGAATCATCGTAAAATCGCATTTTCAGGTGACTTGTTAGCTCTATTTCACAAAATCCTCCCAAATAAATCACAATGTCGATTTTTTTTTCGAGTTAGAGCTCGCCACCATTAACACAGTATATAATTAGTACCTATAGTATAGAATAGAATAAACATTTTTGCTCACTTACTACTGAATTGCTCAACTAAAAAGTGATGACTGTTTGAAGATAAGGTTGATAATTCGTTTTTGGGTACTTGAAGATTTTGCCTAGAAGTTTGGTAAAATTTAAGGAATCCGAACAAAAATGTAACTATAGCTTCGAACGAGTATCTTGTCCATTTGAAAATTCAGATTGATTTTTTCCTTAGCTCAGAATTATGATTCGCAAAATTATGCCTTCAGTCAACATTCAATGGCTTTGAGCTTTTTTCTTTAATGTTCACTTCGCTCTTGAACGTGATTTTATTACGTTTTCAGTTGACCGCCCTATATAATAATATAATGACGAGAAAATTCGAATTGGAAGAATAAATTATAAAGCACTACTCATATGGAACTCTAGCGAATGTGGCTTATAAGGAAAGATATGTACCTACTTACAAATCAAGACAGTCATTAAAAAGTACAGATTTTTCTGCGATACCTCTACATAATACCTTTCGATATTGATATCTAACGATATACTTTATTGTCTTCAACGTACTACGTATTAATGATGAATTTAATTATTATATCAACTGACATAAGAAGATTGAAATGAAAAACTTGAGAAAACGGTAACATAATAAATCATAATACAAAAATGATACTAGGCACAGTGTTTCATCTTCCAATTTTCGATTTAAAATGCCCAATAACATCTATTCTATATTACTTTTCAAAATCTTACCACGTGTTTCCACTAACACTTGGCACTTAACAAACGGACTCAGAAAATTTGTAACTCCAAGCTTGTCAAAATCAAGGTTTTTATTGAAGCATATCAGAGGATGAATATTTATTTGTATGACATAATAAAAAATAAAGTGGCTGATGGAAATATTTTTTACAAGGTACTTACGATGCTTTGTAGCTGCCATCCGTTCCTTGTTCTTTATCGAACCTGATGATTGGGATGAAGGTAGTCGACCTAATTCTTTCATTTGGTACAGATTTCACTTGGGAATGATATTGCTGCCTGTCGATATTTTCATTCTCATATTGCTGGGGATTCTCTTCATTTTCGTACTGATTAATTTGTTGTTGTCTTTGTGTTTGGAATGGTTGAGGTGAACGTCTAGCTTGATGGTTTTGCCCCCAAGCAAGCGATAGAGTCACGCCCAAAATAATCTGGAAATACAGTTCCAGTGACAAATCAGATCAAACTAAGATGCAATATTAGGTTCAAAAATAGCTTGAAGATGAAGTATTCAGATTGTTACTACACACTCTGGAATCAGTTCTGAATCAGGTGGAGTGTGCACATATGGATAATAGCGTCCCAACAAAGTTTTAATTGATTCTGGAATTGCGATCCAAGAGTTCCAAGGTGAAATGAATTGTTGTAAGGGTTTTAGAACGGTGAATTCAGTTCTTGGTTTCAGGCAAGAACCGAGAGGGACGAATATTGAAACGGTCTGGCATAGACGGGCGCCACTTTCGGGTGTTGGAAGAAAGCTATTGTTTCCACGTTGTTGTTGTATTTCGAAGAATACATATCCGATCGTACTATAATCTTGGACCTGGTTCTAGATTGACGACTAGAAATTTCCGAAATTTCACTAATGATAACAAAGGTTCAATGATATTTGAAATTGTTTCATGACTTTCAGTGTATGGGGAGTCTCCCGGAAATCGCATGAATTTGAAAGGGCTCCTATTTCAGAAATACCCTATCGATTTCAATTATATTTTGTGAGATAGGTGTGATCACGGATTTGAATTGGTAAACATTTCTTGCCGACAATTCTAGGTTGGGAACCAGAGTTTTACTCTTTATTTAAGATTCGAAATTCAACACATGAGTCATTGGGACTAATTCTAGATTTACAATATAATTAATAAGTTCAGCATTCAGCACTTTATCAAATTAATTAGCGTCCTTGAATTACTTACTGAGGCGCCTCTTTTTCCATAAATTCAAGGAAACTTTGATATTGATTTATTTCGATTGATTAAGAAGCAGGCACTAAAATGACATCGAATTTATCCTCCAGAAATGATCTAAAGCACGATTTATATCGTGATATAAACGAAAAGTTCCTGATCAGGAAATCTGAAAATTATAATTCTTTCTTCAAATATTTTAACTCTTAATAAACATTCGTTCTCCACAACACTGCTACGCCTTGCTTACAAAAAACGCTGCAAATTTTACACAGGAGTTTATTATTCTTTCAGTTAAATATCCCAATACCATTTATATCATAAATGAAACTTATACAGCGTGCCAAAAATGCCGTAACTCGCAAAAATTTCTTGTACGAAAAATTATTAAGGAATGTCCTCGCACCCGTCGATTTTTGATATCAAAACCAATTTATCCTGTGCTTTTTTTAATTTAATGGTTCCCACCCCACTACTTAATTTTTTCAAAAGAAAATATATGGATTGTGATACATCAAATGAAAGGTACTTTGATTACCCATTCAGCGATGTGGCTCAAAGTAGAATTGGTTGTGCAGTTTTTTTATTGAAATATTAGGAAATAATTTACAATTTGTTATTGGAGAGTACTGTAATCAGACCATTATTCTGTGATTAATTATTATTAAGGAAAATCCTCGAACCTGTAGATTTGTAATTCAAATTTAATTGATAATAAAATTTCATTTTCGTTCACATCACTAAATTGGTCATCGAATGAGCTTTGATGCGATATATCACATGCAATATTTTTCCAAAAAAGAAAAAAACTGTTGAGGTTAAGGGTATAAACCCTAAAGTTCGAAACTGCATGCATTTCTCAAACTTCGAAAATAGGAATCGGCAGGTAGGAGCTTATTTTCCAATATTTTTTATTTCAAGAATAAGATCCTGACACCAATCACAAATTGTTGGATTTGTAATAGAAAAATAGCTTAAAATTTTTTTTTTCAGTAACACCGCTCATTATGCAATCAAATGTCCTTTCCTTTAATATGTCACAATCCATATATTACTATTTGAAAAAATCAGTTTAGGGGTGTGGACCGTAAAGGGGGAAAGATTACAAATTCAAAAAAGCATAGGGAGACCTGCTTCCGAAATTACAAATCCATGGATTCGTGGATTTCCTCTGATAATAATTAGAAAAAGAATAATGGTCTGATTGAAGACCTCTCCAATCACAAATTGCAACTTATTGCCAAATTTTTCATCAGAAAAACGGCACAAATTTTTTTTTTCAATCATACCGCTGAGTGGGTCATTAAATTACCTTTCATTCGATGTATCACAACCTATATATTCATTTGAAAAATGAAGTAGTGGGGTGCGGGGCGTAAGGGGTGAGAAATATGAAATTCAAAAAACCAAGGATAGATTGTCTTCGAAATTCAAAATCGACGGGTGCGAAGATTTTCCTCAATAATTCTTCGTTCAAAAATTACTGACCAGTTACGTTCCTTTTTTGGCATACTCTGTATATTATTCATAAATCATTGGTTTTTCACTCCAAAATTTGCAGCGTTTGCCTCTATACCTCAGAATTCACCGGTCAGAGTTATGCAACAGTAATCTACATTGAAGATTTCATGAAAATTCTGTGTAAAGATTTCGAAAAATAATTTTTTTCCTCCAACCCCCAATTTCGAGCTCTTAGGGTATACCGATCCTGCTGAAAAGTTTGCAGGATCAATGTCGAGCGACACACGATTTTTCTACCAAGTTTTACGGATTTCGGTTCAGTACTTTGAGACAAAAGCCCCGGACAACGGACGGCGGGCGGCCGGATTTTTTTTTTAGTTCGTTCGGATCTACATACTTCAAAATGTAAACTGTGAAATTTTCAGGGGGGTAATTTTAATTTTTTTTTCTGGTCGATCACTAAGGTTTAGTATTCGATTTTATCAAATAATAAATCAATACTACTAGCTTGGACAGGTTACAAATTCAACCGTTAGGGTGCAGAAGTTCCCAATACGTACCATCATCCTACTTTTTATCAATCGTAATCAGATGCGACCATCTGCAACCTGTGCGAGGATACACCGACGTAAATCGCATCGACCGTAATTCAGTTACGCAACAATTGGAAAATGAAGATGAACACTCCTCAATTTGAGAAGATGAATATGAGGCCGCACTCCCTCTGCGGTTACGTAAAAGGACGACAAACTGGTTAACAATCGAAGGAAAGGAGTACAGCGATTACATCGTTCACGGTCACTCTGCCGGTTTCACGAAGTTAGTAATTTCTAGAGATGATACTGCAAATTTAGAAGAAAGCTTTACAGATCTTTGGACCAAAACATTCAGGCATGGTTGTAAATAAGACTCTTCTTCAGCCTCTAGACAATTATGATGATTTGTTTGGTTTATTTTCTGATTGAAACACCACAATCTGCCACAACCAGTGTCCAAAAACCTAAAATAACACTGACGTGAAGTGAGCAGCTTTTGCGCGCATGTTCAAAACAAGATGACCCCTCTATCAACGAATTTAAACATGCCTGCAAAAACACCTGATTCCACGTCAGTGCTTTTCTATTAACTTTTTTAGGGTGCGAAATGAACCTAATACTTTGTCAGTTTAAGCCACCTGAAATTTTCTCAATAACTCGAAAAAAACCACAGAGTTAGAGGGTTGTGAATTCGATACGGAAAATTGTGTGTGAGGTTCATTTTTCTGGTTGAATTTTGAGTCACAAAAACAATCTTAGAGCCGTTATATACCTAAAATATAGAGAATTTCAGTTTGATCGTATTTTGTTTCATGGAAATATTGGCGATGGGAAACTTCGAATGCGGATATGTTAATGTCCATAAAACAAGGGTTTGTGACTCCGCTGGGTGTCACTGGCATGTTCCTGTCCTCCTAGCATGCTAGAATATTTCATCGAGGAATCATCCTAAGGACTTTTCTTAGTCACTCATTCAATTATTAAAGAGGGGTTAATGAAAATATCACTGTTTTTTCAGAATTTATAAAATTCCATGACTTTGGTCACAGAATTGTCACAGAATAATTTATGTACGGAACAACAAGGAACTCCAGAAAACACACATCTATGATCTCTGGCTGCCATGATGTTTTTTCAGAAATTTTGCCATGAGTATTCTTTCAAGAAATAAATTAGGGTTAACATGAGTCCCTACCTGAATCAATGAGTTAGTTACAATATATGCAGCAAAATATCTTTTCTTTACTTATTCAAAGAACCATGCAATTCAGGAAAAAAAAATTCAATATATAAAAATATTCAATACCAACTTTTATATGAGCCATTTTTTACTGCTTAGGTACTGGTATTCAAATAGCTACAAATTTTCTCAGTGCATGAATACCCGGTGTTTCAGTTCCCTCATATCAGTTCGAAATCTTGATGAAAGCGAGAAGTTAAATGAACTAATTCAATCTCACATTCCTCATCTCTTCATAATAATATTTTTCGGTATGAAGAAACTTTTATATCTACTGAGTTCAATAAACGGAATATCCAACTCATCCTAGCGCAATCAAACTCAATCGCACAGTGAATACACTTCAATAGTTCATTTATAAACCTAATCACAAATCACCGAACGAAAAAATCAGAAGTTCACACGAAGGTCGAATCTTCAGCGCATCGGAGAGTGAAAGGACGCAAACTTACTTACCAAATGTCTCATTTTGTTGAGCACTTTGGAACTAATGGTCCCCAAGCAGATCTATATCATATTTATACCTTCCACTCTTCTTCTGAGGATTACCACTCCAATTATCGACTTATGGCATAACAATTATGTTAAATGTTTCTTTAAAGTCGGTGAGAGCTTTGTGTGAAGAAGTCTCGAATTATGTCGAATTCTGTCGTACTTCGACAGAATTGGTCAAAAAGTACGTTTTTATAACTTTTCTAGCAATTAGAGTGAAGTAAAATGTGTGTATAGGAGTTTTGTAAGTATTTCGGTAAAGTAGTAACAGCTGAGATCCGAAGTTCAGGGAGGGAAATAAACAGGCGAAACTTTTTGACATTTCTTTCAAACGAGCATCTTCACTCCACTCAAAAATTATTGACATCCCAGCATGTTGGCAATAGCGCTTTCAGTTATATTTCGTTTCACAGATTACATGTTGGTATTGAAAAAAAAACACTGTCGGGAAAAACTCTTAGTTTTGTTTTAATTGATTTTGATAAATCCTATTGCGAAAATAATTACATAGATTTTGAACACTCATCGATAAGTTCTGGGTTTAAATTTTTTTAGTCTTGTGCTTTTAATAATAGCTGGAAATACGAATTTCTTGGTTACATTTACATATATTTATTATGTCTATGAAATAGCTTAAAACTTTTCAACATATTTTGTATGCAGAAATAAAGCAGCTTCTTCACGTTCGAAGTCTACTTAAATTTTAAGATTTCTTGAATGGAGTATAATTGCTCATTTTCCGAAATTTCCCCATTGTGGTTTTCTTGAGTAAGTACATATAATTATTTTTTCCTATTGGACTCAAAAATCTCATCTAATCGAGTTTTTCAGATGGAATTTATCATCATAATGTGTTTTGTCGGTAGTTCATGTGAACGCTGATGAATAACTTCTTCATATAACCACTTCCAATTGAACAATAGTGTTGTTTCAAAAAATTTAAATCTTTTGTTGGTAAAATTTCAGTAAAATTAACTTTCTCACCCACCTCGTACTGTTAGAAGGCTACATTGAGGTTATTTGAATTAATGCCCAAGAAAACTTACAGTGTGCTCCACCTATTAAGACAATTCATCAGTTTTATACCGGGGCAACCGTAAGAAGGACAAAACTGTGTTTGCAAATATTATATTATTATTTTATTATTATATTTATTTTAAATTATTATATTTATTATCGATTTTATAGGTTTGTTTTGGTTGCGAAATTCAGTCTTAGGATAGTTCTAGAACTGCGTAGAATCGATGCTCCGTTGAAGCCCGATTCTGAACTATCCTAGAACAGTTCTGAAGGCGATGAAACCAAAACACGAATAAAGTTCGGGCTCTCATCAGGATTGTAGAGGAAGAAAAACTTCCGTTTGAGTTGGCAGAAAAGAGGGATGTCTTATATATTGCCTTTGGTTTGATTAAAAATATGCGAGAGTCCTTGTCGCACTATGTAGATAATATATATATGAATATTTTTGGGGGTACTTCCGTCCACTTATTTTTTTTGTGAAAATCGTAATCCTGAACTTTCTTCATTACTTAAATTATATTTCAAAAAGAACCAACGAATTATTGATTGATATAATAATGAAATCAATGAAATGAATCTTTTTTTGTAAAAATCGTTTTTCTGAACTCCCTTCATTACTTCAATTGTATTTCAAAATGAACCAAAAAATTATTGATTGATTTAATAATGAATTTAATGATGAAAGTATTTCAGATATGTGTTTTTCAGAAAGAAAATTTTTCGAAACATTATTTTTATTGAATAAAGGAAGAGGACTCTTGCATTCATAGATTTATTCAAGAAATAGACATTCCAAGTGTGAACAATGGAAATAAAATCCATTAGATTATCCTGGGAGGTCGTAGCGAAGGAGTTATCCTCAATAACAAAAATTTATATTTAACAGTTAATCATTTCCTCAAAAAATACAACAATCAATTCAAAAACCAAATCAACACGACGTCGAAACAGTCAGGTTAACCATTTAAATCGTTGACAGCCACTCTAAGCACTCTTCACTTGTGCGAACTACCAAATTCTGAAGCAGTTCGGACTCTTACGTTCGAACTCCTCTCACAGTTCTTAAACAGTTCGGAATCGATTCTGAAAATAACCAAAACAGAATTACTTAAATCCTGAACCGGTTCTGAAACGAACCAAAACACAAAATCGCAATCGCGCATGCGGAACCGTTCCAGAAAAGTTCTGAACTCGGAACCAAAACAAACCTTTTATGTTTATTAGTTGCAGCAATATATTTACATTTTGTAGCGATATATTTACGCCGAAGGCATACAATTTCCATAAAAAAGTTTTCAGCAGTTTGGATTGAAATCGGAGTTTAATACGATAATCCCTACATATTCAAGAATCAAATATATATCGTAACTTCGATTAGCAAACTGCCGGAATCTTTTCTGGTGTATTCGACGAGCCATTCCTTGACGATGTGATTAAGATCGAATCAACGAATATTATGGAATTCACGTTTTATCTATTCGAAACTACTACTAATATGTTTGAAGGAAGTGAAAAGATTCGAACGAATAATAAATATATTGCTACAACCAAACAATTAACGATCTGAAGAAAGAATATTTCAAAACGAAAAACTCCAAAACCCTATGGTATGTCTCAATTCGAGATCGGCCTCTTTCTTCACTTAATACAATATCAAATAGAAGCTAACAAATGACGAAAATTTATCAAGTTTCAATATCCATATAGCACTGTATGTTCACAACTTGGGCATGCATATATTATACAAAGTGTTTCTAACCTAAGGATAACATATGAGGAGATTCATTACTTTGCATTCAAATTGTGATTACTCTGATTGAGATATGAGACTGAAAGTATTTATATCTATTTCAAAATAATTATTTCCGAGAACATTTCCGAACACACTGTACCCATTTTGTGTCGCATTTGTTTCTCAGTCGTAAAACATTCAATTTTGTTTTCATATACGGCTAAAGATCTGACAAAAAAAAACACTTATTATTCGCAATCTAATTCATTGCATCAGATGTTCCCACACACGAACAAAACTCAATTTCTCTTGAATCGGGTGTGACACTGTTGCCTTAAATTATAAGGCGGTTCTTTCTTTAAAACGAATCTCGTACAACATACTGTTTAATGTCACGCAATTATTTCAAGGTGAAATATAGAGTAGTTTAGATACAATAATCTCATCTCCACTTTCTCTGCAATATCTCGAATATGCATCATAAAATATACCTGAAGTATATTTAATAAGTGACTTTTTCAATTATCAATTTTTCAGGATATATTTGCCATTCTTTGATTCCATAAGATCCATATCTCGAATCTTGTCCTTGCTGTTGATTACTTGAAGAAATGGCGATACATCTTTGCGATGCGGAATATTATTTGAACTTCGATGAAGAAAAGTACATGAAGAAATGAATTAACATAAAAGATGTATCAGTGAAATGATAAACACTTCTATAAATAATACAATAAATGTAAGAACTGATATTCAAAAATTAAGTACAATTTAAAACAATCTATTGGCGAATGAAGATAGGCGCTACTCCCTCTGGTGGCTATTAGAGTAACCCGAGGTACAGACATTATCATTAGCAAGTTAAAAGAAATGTTAAGAAAATCAGGAAGTTTATGCATTTGTCTTGGCGTTTGTGTGATTTTACAAGTTTCTACTGAGAAAAAGCAAACTCAAATGTACCGTTTCCATAGATTTCCACAGCCCGGTGAAAAATTTAGAGTTTGGGTGAAAGGAACTTCCTTTAACAAGTAGGGCCCGAAAGTGTAGAAGAATCTATAAAAACCTTGGCAACTTGTAACTCAAAATTGGTAAACCAACAAACAAGATTTATGAGAGTCTGTTACCTGCATTTTACCGATGATGATCATTTTTTAGAGGTAAGCAGGAATTGCTCATGAAATATTAGATCTCATTCATGAAGACAATAGTACAGGGCTTATTTTTTACAGCTTTTTCAAGACCAATCATATGAATGTTGTATGAATTTATTGCTCAATCCATAATGAATAAGGCTTACGGTAAAAGTGGCATTAGTTTTATGTGAATGTATTCATTTTATTCACAATATATTGTGTGAAATTAGTCCTTCCCTATAAAAATAGTAAAGTTATGAGTATTTGTCTATTATTCCAACAAGTATGTTTTACAATACTATCTGTATTTCAACTTTTTGAGCAGTGGAACTGAAGTGGCATTCGATCAATAATCAAGTTGGGTAGAAAAAAGGTTGAAAGTTTATTAGCTTTGCAAATAACATGCCATTTGGATCTGAAAATAAATAATATTAAAATACTGTCTAACCTCGGAGATATCCCCGTAGTTTTAGAGTAGCTACACTGAATTAGATTGAAGGATGATACATACCTACTTTATAAGAATGGAATATGTACTCCCAGTAATACTCTCGTCAACTATGAAAGTCCTTGAATAAATCGTGAAATCAAAAATTATCAAACCAAACAATGACAAGCAGTGCAAAATCGAATATCAAAACAAAATCTATGTCTGTACCTAAGGTTCTAAAACTGGCCACCGTGGCGCTGCAATCTTAAATTCAGACGCCAATTGAGAAAAAAAATTATTTGTATCATCAGGGTATTCCATCCGAATATATTCATTTACTCAAGAGTTATCATAAGAAAGCAAAACACTAGCAGGCAGTATCATATTGACTAAACAACAAAAAACATCGTAGTCGAATTTATCATCGTTACTATACATAGATAAAACACGCAAAGAATTGATGCAGAACCAACCTTCTGAGTTCCAATGAAATTAAACATTTGTGGTCACAGTCTTGTACACCTGACAAAATTGGTAAGAGCCAGTTTGGAAGGAACCCATGAAACCTAATAAATCAAAATTATAACAAAAAAAAATGAACAATTTTAGTAACCAGACATTAATCCGACCTGAATGAAAGTCCCTTCCTGTTTTACTGTTCTGGTTTTATGTATCGTCCAAGTAGATTTATATAAGAGCCTTTTAATATATGGAAATTTGAGATTATCCTGTTTTACAAATAAAGAATAAAAGAGCCACTTTCATGTCGAAAAAAACTAAAATTTTCGGAAACGATAAGGTATGTTTGAATACCAGCCCGAATCATTCATAATGCTCCAGTGGAAATTTCAAAACTGGACTTATGCTGACTGGCCTTTGAATGGCACAAATTATCTTGCAGTCCTGAAGAAGATGCTACAAAAGGATCGAAACGTCGAAAGTTTGAAGGAAATTTTTGATTCAACCTAGAGTATTGATGCCAATACTCCTTTTTCCCAGTATTCAATAAATTTCTAAATGACTTTACCATTTCCATAGGATTAACTGAGAAACTAGATGTTTCTGTCTACAATATAATAAACAATATAATAAAATGATTGAAGATTTTTACAATGACTCAAGATAAAGTTCATCTGTATTCCTCATGTTAATTTCGTATGGGTTTATGGTTAAATAGGATAACGTTTTGTTTAGGATAAGAGTGAACATGTATCATAATTAATTGTATTCGAAATGTCCATTTCAAAGATACAAAAAAAACATGATTTTTCATGGAAATTTCAACAGCCTGTATCTTTCCACCAGGACCGGATTAAACAGAAATGGTAAATGAAAAAAGTATTTTTTTTGAGGAAAGGGATCTATGAATGAAATTAATGAACAACTGGAAGCCTCGCCGTGTAATACTGTAATCAAACAATTTGAATTTTGTAGGAATATTTTTCCATTCCTCAACTCTCAATGGAAATCTATCTGATCCAGTCAATCGAATCTTTCTTCGAGATACATGAGTTTCCATGGGCATGGCCAAGTAGAATCATACTGATGATGGTAGCTGATACACTAATAAATGCACAGCAAGTGGAAGCAAAGAAAATATAATTTGTATTTATTTTTTTGCAGACTCAGGTGAGCAATATTTTTCAGGTATCTTCTGGATTTTTACTTCCAATGTCTGAAATAAAACAATTGGAAATTGGATGAAATTGTTATTTATAGAAAACGCCCAGGTGTATTGCAGGATTGAACCTATTTGTCAAGGGCAGTTTCTAGGAAAAATGTTTTCTCATGGACTCGTGAACTCTTTAAGTCTGGTTCAGATGAGTGTAATCTGAATAGCGAATGCAATAAAATTGATAAACAATTCGGCGAATAGTGTGGACGGAACTCGAGCTCGGTCTCGAATAATACATTCCAATGCAGCGTTCGAGTTGAAAACCGAGTCCTGACAGAGCGGAGAGAGCGCTGCCTCGAACCTTAAAACTCCTTGTAATTTATTGCATTCGCTGTTCGCATTTGTGTTGGAAAAACCGAACACAACTAGACCCTTAGGAAGACCACCGAAGAGATGGGCTGACTCCTGGACTTCATCGTCACAGGACATCGAATAAAAAGTTGGAGAAAACAGGACATTGTCCTAGCAAAAGGAAGAAGAAGAAGAAGAAGCTGTTCGCATTACACTCATCTAGATCCGGTTTTGATATGACTCCTTCATCAGCCAAACGAGGAAATTTCCAGAATTATTTTCTTTCCATTATTTCCGTTTTTTGAGACCTTTATCGAAATTGGCATTTTATTAATCCTTCCAAAATGAAGTTTTATCGATATCAGATCGTGCATCTTAAGGACGGAACGAAATTGGTAATCAATAAGCTTGTGCACATGAATTATTCAAAAATTTTACCAAAAATATAAATCTATTCCATTAAAATATAACAAATTAATTGTATCAATATGATTCCTAACTTGAAGGTACAGTATGCGTGCATTCGACATGACTAAGTTATTCGTAATAAATATCAATAATGGGCTAATATTTTTCAGACTCATTGTTCTTCGGCAGATCCTTCGATTTCTTCTTGGGAGGAGACATCTCTACTAACAACATTTCCTTGATCATACTGTTGAGGGGTGTTGTTGATTTGTTCAAGTGATCGAATAATGTTTTCTTGGGTGGTTGGAGGTGTAGGAATGTGACTTCCTTGTGGCTGATATCCATTTTCATCCGCAATGTATCTGGAATTGAGGTAGGTATAAATAAATATTATTGTAAAGTAACTATTAGAAATCATAAGCGTTATCCATATTCGTAAAACAGCATTGAATATCAGCTCTTGTGCATCAATCCTTAGGTATCTCCTTAAGAGCAAACAATAACTCGAATATAACGGGGTAATTTTTGAAGGCCACAGTTCGTTTTTTTCAAAAATTTTTTTTGTTGCAAATGGTTGAAGAAGTAGAAATAATGCGTAATGTTGCTACTTTTTATATTCAAGAATTTTAGGGAAAATAAATCTGAATTGGAGTAAAAAAAATAACTAACATTGCGCATGGCATGAAATTGAGTTCATCCCAAAAATAAAATTCAAAAAATACAAACTGAAGCCTGCAGAACCACAAACCGATTTCTCCTTTTAAAATATTTCACGCGGCTATTGGCAAAGTTAAAGCATGTATACCGCGTACAGGTGCCTGGCCTTGAAATATTAACGAGGTTTAATGAAACTTTAATATGGCTGTGTTGCCTAGTCGTAATTAACACTACGTGGTATTGTTTGCTCTAAAGAGCCTGCACTACCTCGAAAATAACAATGTGACTTTTGAAGGTCGTTTCTTCCGGAAGTTATTGTGTTAACGGTCTGCCTAACGGCCGACTGCGTAAACACAATAACTTCCGAAAGAAACAACTCGATATTTGTAGAGAAGGTTTGGACCTTAATTACGAAGGCCGAATTCGTGAATGGGTAAAATCCACCCAATGATTCCGTAGATATACCCAATCAAAATTTTATTTTTCCAATATTTCGAAAAATACAGATCAGATCGAATTGAAATCCAGTACTTCATCGAAAAATAACAGTTCGAAGTTTCATACAGAATTTAATGAGGATGATATGATAAGAAAATCATAGATATTTTTTTTTCGAATTGTTCTTATGTCATGATTATCACGAAATTTCGCATAAAGTTGTCTTTCAGCATCTCAAAACTAGCTGTGAAGTTTTATCAGGACTGAATCAGTATTTCTCGAGTTATACCGAAAAAATCAACGATATCGAGAAGAAAACCTCGAAATTTGACATATTTTTTCCCGATTTCCAAATTTTATGAATGTATCGAACTGAAATATGGTACACTACTGTGAAATATGGAGCTCAAAGTGTGAGTGGTATTGTTTTTGAATATAATGAATGGTTTCCGGAAAAAAAAATTTTTTGGAAAAAAATTTCGAAAAAATTTTTTTTTTATTTACTGACAATATGATCCTGACGAAATTTGGCCCAAAGTTGCGCGTCGTTATACTCCACCTAACTGCCAAGTTTGAATCTAATCGCTCAAGTATCCTGAAAGTTTCAAGTTGCTAGCTTGCTTCTGTCAACAGTTATTGTGTCTACGGCCAGACGGACGGCCAGCCGGCCGGACAGAATCGATTTTGACACCGGATTCGTCATCAGTGAGTCCAACCTCGTCGATTGAGACCATTTTTGGCTCAATCATCCAAAATTACAGACATTTGGACAAAATGATAGCACGCTGTTCCCCTAGAACATGCGCGCAAAAACAACAATACGGAGGAAAAAACCACGGAATTTGAGAAATGTTTTTCCAATATCTCCGAAAATTGAAATCGTATCAAACCGAAATTCAGTACACTGCTGCAAAATATAGGGTTGAAACTCTGAACATTTTTTTTTAAATTTTGAATCTGGAAAACATCATTCAAAAATTTCAAAATTTTCTCAAGAAATTATGCTTGTTTCGAAAACTGTTATAAAACTCGACTGAAATCAATATCAGTTTTTAAGTCAATATTCAACAATAGTGTTTTGAATTTAAGTTGCATTATATATGCATTCCGGGAAAATTTAAAAAAAAATGCTGGCTGCTTTTGAGTGGATTTTCCCCACTGATGAATTCGATCGTCATCATCAAGCTCCAAACGTGCTTCACAAATTTTTATCAGCGATTAAGATTTCAAATCGATAAAAATAAGATTTTTAGGAATATGGACAGAATAACATTTCGAATGCATATAACGGCCGAATCATTGTGTGAATTTTACCTATTCACGAATTCGGCTACCTTGCTTTTATCATGAATAAGATCGGCTTTCTAGCCGTTCCTAAATTCAATCAATATCGAAATGCAAAACTGAAAGAAGTGTCATCCACAATTCTCAAAGACTTACTGAACTTGTATTGTCTCTCCGTTTGGTGCTACATAGGAGTACCCTCCCATCAAAACCTGAATAGGTCCATTTTCAGCTTCCTGGTTGTCAGCAGAAGTTGGTACATTGTCGGATTTCTTCAGAAATCCGTTTTGTTGTACACGAGTTCCGTCACTTGTTTCGAAACTGAAATATATTTGAATTATAACCAGTTATATAATTCTCATAATCTGAAATCGATAAATGGAGACGTTTCAATTTTATTATAACGGCTGATCACATCAATTCACGATGATTCAGTTGAAGGTTAATAGGTGGGTGAATCAGGAAAAGAAGAATATTTCAGAACCACACCTATGATGAATACATTTTAAATTCTTACTTTTACTGCATTATTTTTCGTACTTATTCAACGGAGTATAAGAATATGCAAGTACTACTTGAAATTGCGTATGGAATTATTCGTCATTTTGTTGAGAAGAAAACATAATCAAAAATCGATATAAGTGCAGCTCTTCAAATCCCAGTTCTATGTGGAAAAATATTGTCCGTGGTTTCAGAAAAGCAAAACCCGGGGTTGTAGGTTTCAAAAAGAAGTCGATGAATTATTCTGTCGAATGAAGGAAATCTAATCATGTGAACCCGACCAGCAAATCTGACATGTCAGAAAACTTTCATTCAAATAATTCATTCAAATTCTAGCTTTTTTTTTCTGTCAGCAACATTTTTAAGTATCGATTGAAGCTTATTTAGTATTTTGCATTACTTTTTAATTTCATATAGTTTCACTCCCAATATGTGAAACAGAACTATTGAAAATTAAATAAAAATTGTTTTTTTCATGAAAAACGCCCTTGCGGATTGCAGTATCAACTATTTGTCAAGGGCAGTTCCTTGCAGAGAAGATTACCTAATGAACAAGACAGGAACAATACAAACTATAAAGTAAACGAACTGTGACGTTTCAGAGTACAAATCTGACTCTTTCATCAGACAAAATAATTATTAAAATTTGCTATTTTGTCTGATGAAAGAGTCGGATTTGTACTCTGAAACGTCCCAGTTTTTTTTCTTTATCGTTTGATTTGTTCCTGTGTTGTTCATTAGGCAACTTTTTCTGCAAGAAACTGCCTTTGACGAATAGTTGATACTGCAATCTGCAAGGGGGTTTTTCATGAAAAAAACAATTTTGTTTGATTTTTAATAGTTCTGTTTCCGATATTGGGGTTTAAAACCCATAAAAACCAAAAAAACAAAGCAACATTTTTCTCTGCACTGAACACTATATCGAAAATTTTCATCAACTCCGAACGAGCAATATCTTTTTGTGTTGCCGAGTACTCACAGTAAATATATCCATATTTTCCTACTGAACATTGAAATCCGATTTTTTAGAAATAGTTTTTCTTAAGTATCACTCGAAACTGTTTTAAATCTCACCTGAAGCTAAAACTACCATCTTCATTCACTTGCTCAGTCTTATTGATAATTGTTACATTCGATGATGGTTGAACAGGATATTGTTGTTGGGCTTGTTGTTGACTGTATTGCCCAGCATTTTGAGGCCTTCCGAGGACAGAAACCAAGACAGTGGACAAAATCAACTGAAAAAGAATGAATCGAAAAATTCACCAAAAATTTGTATTGATCTATAATCGGAGTATAATCATGGCTATTTATGTAAAATATTTTTTTATTTTAAAATTTCGAGCCGGGAATGGTCTCGAACGACTAGGTTGGACTCACTGATGACGAATTCGGTGTCAAAATCGATTCTGTCCTGCCAGCCCGCCGGCAGTTCGCATGATTACGGGCGTACATTCTATGAAGTTGAAAATTTCAGGGTTGGTTGCATTTCAAATTGCAAAGGTAAGTTAGTTAACATTGGAAGTTTTGAGATTATTTCCCTGATATTCTGAGAACTGCTGAAGTGATCGAATTGAAACTCACTGGTTTGGTAGGAGCAGAAGGTACAACTTTTTGCAGAATTTTGTTGAGATTGTGCTGTCAGTGAATTTTCAAAAAATTTGTTCTCAAGATATTTTTCGAAAAAAATTTTTTTCTGGTTAACTGTTCATAACATTACACGAAAATGTTGATCATAGCTTGAACTATAAATTTCACGGCAGTGTACCAAATTTCAGTTTCATACGTTCGTGAGTTTTGAAGATATTGTGAAAAAATATGTCAAATTCCGTGTTTTTTTTTTCGATATCCTTGTTTTTTTTCAGAATAATTCAAAAAATACCTATTCAATCATGAGCGAACTTGGCAGCTAGTTTGAAAATGCTGATGGATAACTTTGTGCGAAATTTTGTGATGATGCTGCCGTTAGAACAATTTGAAAAAAAATTTCAATTTGTTTTTTCAAATATTCAATACTAACTAACAGAAAAAGTCAAGAGTATGACATTTTTGGAAAGAAACTCGAATTAAACACTTTCCATTTAAGATTTGAGGGTTGGCTGTCATCAGGCTTACAGTGTTGATACGATTGACTAAAACCTTTTTTTTTGAGAAATCTCTGTTATCCGAATTTAATACTTTCATATTTACACGGTAGAGTGGCGCAATGAAATTGCTTTTTAATTTGTTTATAAATACAGAGTAGTCAACTAGAAACATTCTGGAAGAAAACCGAAATCTTTTCAAGCGCCATCGCTATCATCATAGAATTTTTTTATGAATACCATTTGATTCTATGGAAATTATTGGAATTCGCATCATTCTTCAAGAAGCAACCGAAAATATCCAGAAAAGAACAATCGCAAATTATCATGAAATTTCCAAATCCATATGTTATTGTCTTTTTTTCAACCTGGCCTCCACATATATTTAGTAGTAAGAAATAGCCCTCAATTATGGAACGAATTTCATTTCACAAATGTGAAATAATTATTTTTTTAGAAAAGATTCATCTCGTGAAGCAATCCTTTGGCTTATCACGAATGATAAAAATGACTTACCCCTAGAAACATTTCGGTAGATTTGTAGTTAAAAATTTTCAAACGGTAACGTTGGTGTTCGAAGATGTTTTGTGTACTGAGGAAGATAATACTGCCTTAAATTTATATATGCACCTTCTCAATAGAACACATACGCTGGAGTGGTTGATTGTATTTACATAATTATCATTCCCTCCAATGTGCTAACAAATTCAGCCTCATTCATAAAATTATAATCACCAAATCTCTTTATCTAAACATTGCAATAGCGTACTTTTATATTTGTTGAAATTTTGACATTTTGCAATCTAAGTTATGCGCCTCGATTTCTCATCCAAGAAGTGCAATAAAACAATTGTGAGGGTCCTTTATTCTACCAGGAAGAAACTCAAATTTATGGTCCAATCACTATTTATTGAACCACTCGATCTTATTGGTAAACGTCGTCTTACTATTCATAAATATGCACTGCTAAGAGCGTCAAATTTTTTTCAAAGAATTCGTGCAAAAAGATGTGCATCGAAAAAAACTTTTTCCGATAGTCTGACTCACTTATCCTTGACTTTATAAGTACTATACTTTCTGACTTGAGTATATATTTCTTTCCCATTAATTCTACCAAATAAGTTTTCAAATATTACATTTTATCTGTCATCTTATATAATCCATAATACTCATAACGAATTTCAGAACCGCTGATAACATACTGAAAGGTATTATGCTCTAGATTAAAGTTTCATTATCATATCATGCGGGCTCATTCTAGGGAACATCGCGTTATCATTTCGTCACGATGTCTGTAATTTAGGATTTTTTGAGCCGAAAATGGACTTAAACGATTGGGTTGAACTCCCTGAAGAATAATCCGTGGTCAAATTTGATTCTGTCCGTCCGTTCGTCCCTCCGTCCGTATGTGCTCTAACTTTCGAAAGAAAAGACTAGGTGCCTTGAAATTGTCAGATTCGGTTTGAAGTCCAACTGTCTCAGCTATGTTCTGACTCGATCAAGTTGAAACTTCGTGGACAGTTTTGGAATACTAACGCGCAACTCAGACAAAATTTGTGTAAATCCAGAAAATTCTCAGAAATTTTATCAAAAAATTTTCGAAATTTTTGATGGAAATTTTTTTTTCCCTGAAAATGTTGATTAGATTTCAATGAAATTTGGAACAAACCTTAAACTCAGTATTTAACAACAATGTTCCAAATTTCAATTTTGTTGTTATTTGGAATTTTAACGTTATTTCTGCAATATCTCAAGAAGTACAAATACAACCAGAGTGAAACTCGGTTCTCAGGTGGAGATTACCAAGACGCCACTAGGTGCAAAATTTCGTGTTGATCTAATAGTTGTTAGAATTTGAACAAGCGCGTAAAATCTCATGACCTCACATCAGTGCTTTACTAGATTTTTTAATATATGTTTCAGAACGAATAACCAATTCCTATAAAAACCTTTCATAGTTTGTCATACATATTTGGCTCACAACAAAAAATGGTTCTCTGTAGTACAAGGTAAGGGTACGTTAGATGGTTCAGAGATGTCGCTAATCACATTTTTTCTCAAAACCATCATCGAATAAGTATCTAGAGCCCATTCGGCATTCAATGAGATGAATCGTTCTGATGATCGGTAAAACCGTGAAAGAGATGTGAACAAATTCCTTGTGAAATGCTCCTTCGGTTAGAGGCTTCGGTTGATTTATCCACAAGTATTCGTCCTTGAGGTCATAACAGTTTCTCAGTTTATCCAAAATATATTCATGAAAATATTTTCAGGGCTGAATCATAGGTAATGTGTTCGAACCAACTTGATCTCGAAGTAAAGGTTTTTGTGGGAATAGAAATCAACCAGGATTCGTTCTAAAATTTGTTTCAGTTCTTTTCGGAACTCGATTTCAAATTATGATTTCATCTGCCTGTTCTACGACTTCGAAACGCTCAAGAGTTTAGCAATTTTCGGTTGCTGCAAGGAGAAACAATTTTTAGGCCTTAACTTTTATTTCTCATTTTACAATTAGTTCTGAACATTATAGGCATTAGCGGGATAGTTGAATGCTGTATTTCCTGGGAAAGCTTGAACTGGCACTACATTCACTTTTTGGTCGGCTACAGGGAAAGACCTGGCTACTGGATTGTACACCTCAGATGGTCTTGGTGCTTCACGTACGTAACTTCCGTATTGAGCTGAGGACTCAACACCAGCACTCTTGGGAATATCGTCACTGAAAGCATGGAAGCCGGTTCCATCAGCAAGATAGTCTACTTTAATGCTTTTTCCTTCGGGGGAGACATATTCATAAGATCCACGAACAACTTCTTCAGAATTTTTTTCATCGTATACTTTCAAGGTACCTTCTTCCTGAACTTTGGTTCCATCACCGGAGACAAATCTGAGGAAAATTGAATGAAATCAGTTTGATGGTAAAAAGGTTTCTTATTTTTGTGGAACGGAATATGGAAAAAATTCAATTGGACCATCAGTTTTTGATCTGTGGGACTTTCAAATTTCTCGACATTTTTGTCACAATCGCTATTGAATCACATTCGCGAAAATCTTTAATTCATTTAATTAATCTTTTAACTTGCTTTGAATCCAATCGATTGAGGGAATTTTACACTCAAAATCAGTGAAAAATTGCATAGATTCAAATGAAAACAAAACTATTTTCGAAGCAGTAGGCAAAAATGAGAATATTGCATTTTCAAAATAAAACAAAATTCAAAGTTGAATATATTGGAATGTATTGTATTATGATTTGATTGGCAATTATTTCGCCCAAATGTATGTAATTTTTTATTGTTTTGCCAAAATGATCTTAACGATTTGAATGAAAAAAGCAACATCAAATTATATTATATGTGACCTAGCGACTTAGAACTTGTCGAGTGATTTGCGCATCAAGTTGCGCAATGGTTAAGTTCGTTAATAGGCAAAATCGTTCAAACGGCTATATTAATGTGAAATTTTAGGGTTATTTTCCCAATATTTCATGCCGATGAGTATGTTCGTGAAATATATTTTGAGATTATCAGGCTGGAAATGAAAATCATCTGATTTTATAAAATCTCACACAAATCTTGAAGTCAATAACAGCTATAGTGTACCTAATTAAAATCCGATCTGATATTTGTTTTCAGAAATATTAGAAAAAAATCCGCTTCAACAACGAACTCAAACAAGCTAGTGAAAGCTCCATACTTCATATCAATGATTTTCTAGATTTTTCAAGTGAAAATTGGATTTTCATTCATTTATGCTCAAACGTTCCTTAAACCTTCTACAGGAAACGATTCGTGATTCATTGAATTTCCCGATTGGCATGACGGTTTTCAATATACATTTCCTTTATATCCTTTATATCAATGATGTTCAAATTCAATGAATATACTGATGTCAAAACGAAGTCGGTCAAATTTTCCACCACTACTCAACCGATTTCCAAACTTTTTATGGAGTTCATTCTCTTGAAGCCTGATTTAATATTTCCAGCTTTTACGAATACGAAATTCCGCAAATTTTGTTGATAATCTTATTCACTCATCCAAGTTTGAATCTCAAAACACACCTTAGATGAACTGAAAATGTTGAGCACTGTAAACAAATGACAGATGTATAAATGACATTTTGAAGCGTACTTTCGAAGCGCTCAATCCAAAGGATTAATTTTCTATGCCGTAATTTTCTAGGTGAACCTCTACTCACAAGTGATAATAAAAGTTGAGAAATTTTTTACAAATGTAAAGTGGTACGTTCAGATTGCAATTTTTTCTTGGCTGAAAAATGCGGCTGGAAATTCAAATGATATCTTGTATGGATTCGATTAAGCGCGTGAAAGCTTTCGACTACGAGTCACTATGTATATCAACCGATTATATTCTCCTGATGATTTTGTTTGGATTTATAGAAAGTGGTTATGTGTATATTGTTGTTAAAATTTTTTCGGATATCAAATTTTTCAACCCCCCCAAATCATTATATTTTGTTTGTAGGAATAAACCACGGACAAACTTTAGTTCCATGGGAATTCCGAAAGTTTCATACGGAAAATTCATTGATTATGGGAAAATTTTGCTGAGCGCTTCTTCGAAAATTCAGAGATCAATTTTGCATAACCTAAAATCGAATATGACAGAGCTACAATTTTTTTGTTCAGAATAATTGAAGATAACATTTTTTCACGTTGGCACAGACCAAAGAGGATTTTTTTTTCACACCACTGATTTATTTCTACTTTGTGTAGTGCATTTTTAATCTAGCTCTAGCGTTGCGAATATTACAGCTCTTTGAAATATTCGAATTTTTCGGACAACGACATGTTTCTTCAAAACGAAGCATTTAATCAACTTTTGAAATATAGGTCACGGATCACACGGATGTGCATCCCATTTTCGATGAGACAGCCAGGTTTCTCGCTTGTTATTTAAGATAGAGCCTTGCGGTTTTCACGTTCCTGTTCTACTTTTTTGTGAAGCTCAAGTTGGCCTAATCAGATTTCGCATAATTGTTTCCGTTCATGAGATACAGGGCGATTTTGGAAATTGATACTTTTCGGACCCCTCCTTTATATCCGAAGTTATTAGTAATAATGCTCAGCTAAAAACTACGTCTGATACAGAATTCTGCGTAGAATCCAGCGGTGTACTCAATTTTTTTTCCGGGGTATGGTTTTGAAGATACGACACAAACCTATATTTTTTTCAATGGAACACCCTGTATCTCATTACTTCGTTGAATTTGTAATTTTTCCCCTTCAGAATGATGTGTAATACTATATAGGTAGGATGATCAGAAATGCTGAAAAACACTAAAACATCACATAATGATGATTTTTGGTTAGTGGGATATGGATTTCCCAAATAAAAGAAGAATCAATTGGATAAGTTTCATTTGTGATTTTGATTTATAGGAGATGAGTAAGCAAACAAAGATAATACACTCATCACTAACACAAAAAACAAAACGTAGATACCTACCTAATAGCAACAAATAAATAATACAAAAATTCATGATACAAATTGAATACAGAAGAAATACACAATGAAAAAACCATACCCCGGAAAAAAATTGAGTACACCACTGGATTCTACGCAGAATTTTGTATCAGACGTAGTTTTCAGCTGAGCATTATTTTTAATAACTTCGGAGATAAAGGAGGGGTCCGAAAAGTATCAATTTTCCAAATCACCCTGTATCTCATAAACGGAAACAGTTATGCGAAATCTGATTAGGCCAACTTGAGTTTCACAAAAAATTTCAAAAAGCACTGCCGTGTAGGCAGCAACTTTTGCGCGCATGTTCAATGTAGATGACCGCTTCAGCAACGAATTTGAACGTGCGCGCGTACCAAATTTCAGTTCGATACGATCATAAGTTCTGGAGATATCGGGAAAAAATATGTCAAATTTCGAGGTTTTCTTCTCGATATCGTTGATTTTTTCGGTATTACTCGAGAAATACTGATTCAGTCCTGATTAAACTTCACAGCTAGTTTCAAGATGCTGAAAGACAACTTTATGCAAAATTTCGTGATAATCGTGTTATTAGAACAATTTGAAAAAAAAAAATTATATGATTTTCTCATCATATCATCCTCATTAAATTCTGTATGAAACTTCGAACTGTTATTTTCGATAAAGTACTGAATTTCAATTCGATCTGATCTGTATTTTTGGAAACATTGGAAAAATAAAATTTTGATTGGGTATATCTACGGAATCATTGGGCGGATTTTACCCATTCACGAATTCGACCTTCGTAATTAAGCCCCAAACCTACTCTACAAATATCGAGTTTCTAAGTCGTTTCTTCCGGAAGTTATTGTGTTTACGGTCAGCCTAACGGTCGACTGCGTAAACACAATAACTTCCGAAAGAAACAACTTAGAAACTCGATATTTGTAGAGAAGGTTTGGACCTTAATTACGAAGGCCGAATTCGTGAATGGGTAAAATCCACCCAATGATTCCGTAGATATACCCAATCAAAATTTTATTTTTCCAATATTTCCAAAAATACAGACCAGATCGAATTGAAATCCAGTACTTCATCGAAAATAACAGTTCGAAGTTTCATACAGAATTTAATGAGGATGATATGATGAAAAAATCATATAAATTTTTTTTTTCAAATTGTTCTAATAACCCGATTATCACGAAATTTTGCACAAAGTTGTCTTTCAGCATCTTAAAACTAGCTGTGAAGTTTAATCAGGACTGAATCAGTATTTCTCGAGTAATACCAAAAAAATCAACGATATCGAGAAGAAAACCTCGAAATTTGACATATTTTTTCCCGATATCTCCAAAACTTATGATCGTATCGAGCTGAAATTTAGTACACTGCTGTGAAATTAGAAGGTCAAAGTGTGAGTATAATTTTTTTTGGATATGATGAATGGTTCCCGAAAAAAAAATTTTTTTGTAAAAAAATTTCGAAAAAAATATTTTTTTAAATTTATTGACAATATGATCTTGACGAAATTTGGCTCAAAGTTGCGCGTCGTTATACTCCACCAAACTGCCAAATTTGAATCCAATCGCTCAAGTAGTTTCTGAAATAAAAAATAAATAACTTCAAAACTTCAAATGCCTATAAATCCGAAACTATTCGATCGATTTGGCCCATTAACGAACTCAACCGCGGCATTCCAATGCGCGACCTACCCTGAAAGTTTCAAGTCGCTAGCTCGCTTCGTTCGACAGTTATCGTGTCTACGCCCGGCCAACCGGCCGGCCGGCTGGCCGGCCGGACAGAATCGATTTTGACACCGGATTCGTCATCAGTGAGTCCAACCTAGTCGATTGAGACCATTTTCGGCTCAATCATCCAAAATTACAGACATTTGGACAAAACGATAGCACGCTGTTCCCCTAGAACATGCGCGCAAAAAGTAGGACAGGAACGTGAAAACCAAAAGGCTCTATCGCAAATAACAAGCGAGAAACCTGGCTGTCACCGAAAATGGGATGCACTGTACAATTAAATTTTCGGCAGTTGTTGACACAAAGTAAATTTTCAGAATACTCACCCAAAGTGGAAGTTTCCATCACCATTATTGTCGAATTCCTCTGAAACAATTGGTGTGATTTGAACCGGATGGTGTGCACGAGGTTGGTCAAGTACTTGAACATTTGGTTGATCTACAGGTAGACCGAAAACGGCGCACACACATGCGATGAAAACGAAAGACCTGAACATTTTGCTGTGAGTTTGGATAATTCTTGCGAAATGTGTAGAAGATTTCCGAAATCTTGCTTATATAACCCAGAAGTCCAGTAACCTAAATCATGAGACACTACTACCTGCTTGATAAGTGTTACTTTGAACTATACCCCAAATCATCTCATTTGCATAACTGAAGGAGCAAAGGCCTTCGGAAGGTTCAACAATTTTTTATGTTAAAAAATTGAAAGTATACTGACATGATATATACTCTGGAGGAGAAGAAGATGATCCTGTTTCTGAATACTAATCTTGTTTATTTAAATGAGCCACCTGGATTTGTCTACATATTAACATCTGTTTCGTATAATATGTAAATTTTCATATTCGTAATAAAGAAAAAAACTCATTCGATGGCTATTTTCGTATCATAGGATATATGGCGAAGGAATCTGACATTTTAATGTTGTCACATTCGATTTCGATGGGATTCGAAAAATTTGTCTGAATTTATCTGATTCCCATTGGATACTTGAGCCTCTTGTCAAAAGTAAAGTGAATCATTTTCATTGAAGTAGATAGTGCAAATTTCAGTAGACAAAAACTTGATATAATCTGGTTTTTTCTGTTTGTGGAAATTTTTTCCTCCTAATTTTACATGAATGCAGAATGTAGTCATTTTATCTCATTAGATTCACTGCGAATCATTTTAAAAATTTTATGGTTCGTGAAATCATCAATAATTTCTACAAACCTGCAAAATAGTTTATATTGTACCTCAGCAATCAAACTCAAATCACTATGTACCCCTACGTTACTTATGTAAATTTTTCTTTCTGGACAATTTCTATGAAAAATATCATCAAGGGTTAAATAAACCCTCCTAAAAAAAATCTGATGTCATGTCAGATTCATTTCAAATTAATGTATAGAATATGGGTGCGTTCTTATTCTCATCGGACTGATTAATCGGTGTATCTCCCTTTCTCTCTTCTTTTGATCTCCACCAAAGAAGGGAAAGATATAGGTTAATCGATTGATCATTTCGATGAAAATGAAAACGCACCCTATCTCCAAGCAGGGCTGGGCAAAATACATGCTTGGCTTAGTTGAAATACAAATTACAAAATACTTTCTCGTAGGTATTTGAAATACAAAATACAGAATACTGTCAAGTCGGGTATTTGAAATATAAAATACTAAATACAGTTTTTTGACTATTTGTATTTGAAATACAAAATACAAATTACAAAATACATTAAGGTGATAAGTAAAATGTGAAAAGAGGACAACTAATTCAGCTCAGCCATTTTATCGCTAAATAGAGAATTTCCTTTCAGAAACACAAGATTTTTTAATGCAGTATCAGACAAACAGCCTCTTGTTGGGAAATGAATAAAACCTGCTTAAGAAAACAATTTTTCTACAGGCCCTGATGAGCACAAACTTGGGTCATATTGTATGAACACATTTTTATATAAGGATAATGTTCAAGGATGGTAAGCTCTCTGCTCTTATCGTTTATGGAAACTGACTAACTCTAACTACTTGTTGAAATGACCATTGCGCAGGACCTTTCTTTCCTTTCCATTTGCCGAAAACATGATTGCTAGCAAAAAAACTAGATGAGGCAGATAAACGTTGCGCCATCTGAAGGGAGATTCAGAGACTATTTTCTGTGGAGCGCTCAGCTCTAAATGTATTTGTTCGAAAGTATTTCGGAGACAAAAGTATCGAAATACAAAATATAATACTTCAGCGTCAGGTATTTGAAATACCAATTACAAAATACATTTTCAAGAAGTAATTGAAATACAAATACAAAATACGTATTTGTATTTCAAATACGGATTTCAATTACAAGTAATTGAAATACTGCCCAGCCCTGTCTCCAAGTAATCCATGTCCACACACTTTCAACTTAGGAATAACATTCCTGTTTCATTTCACTATTACTCGTTAAAAACTATCTAAGATACAGTGCGTACACGTTTTATCAAAATATCCATCCACTGTAGAAGGTTATGACATCAATTACAAGAATCAACGCAATAATGGGTTGTATCTCTGTATGTGGAACATGAGTATAATCATATTCAAGGGAATAAAATATTTATTTCCAATACTCATTTCTATTTCAGATTTTTGGGGAGAAACCCCATTCTGATTTTGTGAAACTTTGTGAGCTCCTTCCATGGAATTCCCTTGTATTTTTTATTTTTCCGACTGTCCTAGGCTTCAACGAAACCCCTCAGAAGCTCAAAGCTTGTGCGAGTTGGGATACCAGGTGTTTTCTGTGTAGGCTTTGTTACTAACTCCTTGCACCACGTTTAGAACAGCACTGTTAATTGTTTACCCAATAGCGAATGGTTGGACGGTCCCCTGAAAACCGAAAAAGTTATTTCCCGGCCAAGGGCTTGAACCCCAGACCTTACGATCGTGACGCATGAGCTCTAACCACTGAGCTACCGCCGCTATCCTTCAATCAATACATTGAATTTTTTCCTAACGAATCGGAAATTATTATTCATATTTGCCCTGCTTTATTTTTATTACAAATTTCATTCTACAATTCATCATTTTCGAGGTTTTCAATCGTTGTTTTTTTTACACTCAGAGCAAGGCTCACACCTGATTGTGATTAAGAATCTGTTTGACACCAGTTTTTTTCACAGTGGTCTGAAGTTAATTTACTTAATCTGAGCTAATCATTGAAAACCATTTTCGGCTGAAAATATAAACATTGAAAACATCTGAGAGAAGCTATAAAGCTCTTGTTTTCTAGAGTAAGCGCGAGAATATAGCTTTTTTTCTCCCTCAAATCCTGTTTTTTTTCAATATCTTCGACACCTTAATGAGACTCACAATATTGTTAGCTCAGATTGGAAATACCTACAAAATATTAATACCTATTACCCCAAATATGTTTTATCATGACCAATTCCAAAACATATTTCATCAACCAATTTTGAAGCAACTTAAGCGAAAAAATCTAGCAGTGGAGTTATCAACATCAAATTTTGTTCGGGGCACTTTTTGCTCGCATGTTCTAGGGGAACAGCGTACTATCGTTTCGTCCAAATGTCTGTAATTTTCGATGATTGAGCCGAAAATGGTCTATAACGCTTAGGTTGGACTCACTGATGACGAATCCGGTGTCAAAATCGATTCTGTCCGGCCGGCCGGTCGTGGACACGATAACTGTCGAACGGAGCCAGTTAGCGACTTGAAACTTGTGGGATAGTTCGCGCATCCGAATGCCGCAGTTAAGTTCGTTAATGGGCCAAATCGGCCGACTAGTTTTGGAGTTACAGCAATTTGAAATTTTGAGGTTATTTCCCTCATATTTCAGAAACGACCGAAGCGATTGGATTGAAACTTGGAGGTTAGTTGGAGCATAACGACGCGCAACTTTGAGCAAAATTTCGTTGAAATCTCATGGTCACTGAATTAAAAAAAAAATTTTTCAAAATTTTCTCTGAAAAATATTTTTTTTTCCGAAACCATATTTCATATTCGAACACAATTCCAGTCATACCTTGCGCTCCAAATTTCACAGTAGTGTACCAAATTTCAGTTCGATATGGAGCAATGTAGAATTTCGTGGTTTTCCTCTCGCTATCGTTGTTTCTTCGGTATAACTCAAGAAATACTGATTCAATCGTGATGAAACTTTGCAGCTTGTTCGAAGATGCTTAAGGATAATATTGTGCAAAATTTCGTGATGATCGTGTCATAAGAACAGTTCGAAAAAATTCCAATTTTTTTTTTCAAATATTCGATATTCTGTGATCTTCTCATCATATCATATTATCCTCATTAAATTCTGTATAAACCTTCAAACTGTAATTTTTCGATGAAGTACTGTATATACTGTACGATCTAATTTTTTTTTTTTGGAAATATTGGAAAAATAAATTTTGAATGGGTAGATCCGCGGAATTTTTGGGTAGATATTTTACCTATTCACGAATTCGGCCTTCGTCATTAAGGTCCAAACCTTCTCTACAAATATCGAGTTTCCAAGTTGTTTCTTTTGGAAGTTATTGTGTTTATGATCCGGCCGTTAGGCCGACCGTAAACACAATAACTTCCGGAAGAAACGACTTTAAGACTCGGTATTTGTAGAGTAGGTTTGGGGCTTGATTACGAAGGTCGAATTCGTGTATGGGTAAAATCCGCCCAATGATTCCGTAGATATACCATTCAAAATTTTATTTTTCCAATATTTCCAAAAATACAGATCAGATCGAATTGAAATCCTATAATTCATCAAAAAAATCTAGAAAAGCACTGCCGTGAAGGCAGCAGCTTTTGTTGGAATGTTCAAATTCGTTGCCGAAGCGGTCATCTACATCGAACATGCGCGCAAAAGCTACTGCCTTCACGGCAGTGCTTTTCTAGATTTTCATATGTAAATGACGTGAATATCTTCATCACGTTCGGATATGTAACTTTTAGGAACTCTCCAAAAATGTTCTCTACGAAACAGATAATGAGATGCTCGAGATATTTATTAAGTACATAAATACAAATGTTACACAAATGTCCATAATCATGCAAACCATCATTCACTTTTCATGTCAATAATTGGAGAATCTTATCACAGAGAAAAGGATAAAAGGGTAACATAGAACTGGGTCCTATCATTGACATCAAAAGATTCATCACGTTTGTCAAATACAAATCCGGGATGTATCAAATAGGGAACCATTTCTTCCGATTCATCGAAGAAATATGAAGAAAGTTAAAAATATATACACACTAGATAACTGAATGAAACAAAATGATCAGATAACGTTTCCATTATTCTAGCTTGTCTTAAACAAAATGTCATGAGTCCTGTTGAATGTGATGAGGTGTTCATTATTGCTAATCTTATTTTCTTCGTCGTCCTGCTCTTTCTGTTGTCGATGGCTGCGAAGCAATCCAGTCCAGAGCTTTTTGAATATTGGGAGGAATTGGAGGGGGTGTTGGAAGATGCGCACCCTGGGGTTGGAATCCACCTTCATCGTCAGCAACATAAACGAGTGATATTTGGTTTCCTTCTTTATCGGTGTAAGAATAGGATCCTTGTGCAACTACAGCGTCCTCGCCATCTGGTCCACCTTTTCCTTTCTTTAATGTTCCCGTCTCTTGAGCTTTTATTCCGTTTTCTGTTTCATAACTGCAAAGTGAAAAAATGGTGAGTACTGGAGGATATGAATAAGCACGCACATATTACACGTGATTACAAATTTGACGTGAACCTTGGAGTAGGTGTTAGTAGGACTCATTTGCTGTCGTTCGAGCCATATTCCTTAGTTTTGGAGATATATGAGTTCTTGTGATTTCATCGGTTAATTTGAACTCACGAATTTCTTGACTTAGCTATGCCATAATCAGTTTGAAATCTTAACATCTTTCTTCTTCATCCCATGAAGAAGTTTTAGTTAAAATACATTCACTAGTTTTGTTTGAGCAGATGTTTTCAAGAGCGAACTTTTAAATATCTGGCATGAGAAATAATGCATATGTAATCAAAAGGAATCGAGATCTCAATTTTATACCACATTAATTGAACAGAAGTGAATCGGAACCAACCGAAACTTTGAAGAGAATTGAGGTGAAAAACCGTTTAAAAATCACTCGAAATTATTTTTTTTTCGGTTAACAATAAATATGGTTCGAACGACAACGAATGAGTCATACTAAGACCTCGTCCAAAAGTTCAGCTCAAACGTGGAATAACCCTGTGAACAGGATGTTTCATTGGTAAATGAACGTTGCCTGACGAGCCCAAAAAACCTATATATGGTAGATCTTATCAATTCCATGAAGAAGTGTTTCTTCTGGTACTTCGTGATGGTATCGAAGAAATTGTCTTGATTTTGATTAGAGTATCCGAAATTAACAACAACCAACAATTAAATAAATTAAGAAATACGAAACATGAATCACCGAAGGACTATCTAAGTAACACCGTAGTGTTGAATTTTAATTCTCGCCAATCTCAAAATATTTCTATCAGTTATTTTGATCATATCTAGATTATTATGTGTTTCATCGTAGGCGGCTTCGCTATCTTTGCATCCTATTCCCTCATTTTCTGCTCAGACGAATACAGTAAACATTTTGAATATGATCTAATTGAATAATCGACAGGATTTAAATCCAGTAATCTATAAATGGTCCAGGTAAGCGGTCTATCTCTGCCTATCAACATATCTGAAAAGTTCTGATAGACAAATTTCCAGACTGCAGCTCTCAGATAAGGTGGACCACTACCATGCTAAAAACCCATTTCTGCAATGTCCAGTCCTTCGATTATTACAGGAAGAATCTTTTGGATGGGATCCAAAACATCCGTAGGCAGCTTGGGCGGGATATGAGGCATATGAGGAATTCATGCGTAGGTTCTTCAGCCTATATATGCATGGTCTGAAACTTTTTTGGTTATAACTCTAGAAATATGTTTATAGGCAGAAGTGCCCTGCATAGATGAACCTCTAGATTTCCAGATCTGAATACTATGAATTATTTGATTCGGGTACATTTAAATGTTTATTTGTAGTCGTCTGAGATCGTGAGTGAGGAGATAGGACATATATGAAGTAAAGGTATCGAAGCCGCCTACTATAAAGCACGTTATTATCCAGTCATGATTGAAACAACCGTCAGTAATATTTTGAGATGGGCAAGAATTAGAATTCAACAAAACGCTGCTTCCTACTTCTGTACTTCGAAATATCATAAAATACTAATTTCAAATTAGAAAAGAAGAAATTTTCTCAATCCCATCACGAAGTACGATTTTTCTGAGAAAGTAGTGAAATTCCATAATCGAATTAAATCTTTCCGTGAAATTTTCTCTGAGCAAGTTGACGTGCGGTATGAAAGAATGAACTGATTTCAACTGAAAATTGTCTACTTTTCCCAATTATTGCACTCTGCTTCTGATATTTTAATATACACGGTGTTGAATCTCGACTTCACACAAGTCCTATATTTCTCTGATACGGACCTGGAATTTTTCAATTATTTGAATTTGTATCGATTGACCTGTATGAGTGAATCATACAGTGTCATAATCAATACATTATACTGGGCATTTCCAAAGTAATGAGCCATTGAAAATATTGGTGGATACAGGCAACACCCTGTATCTTGGTTACGGATTTCATTAGATCTATAATAGAAAGGTTCTTTGAACTCGTCTGGAAGCTGCATCTCAGGTAACCACATATTCATTAACCAATGAAACACACTGTATATTTTGCGTGACTACAAATATTTTCTATTTTTCTGGTTGAGAGTTTCAAATGTATGAAAATGTGAGATCCATCAATTTATTTTTCCGATCCAACATCTTCTAGATATGCGCGCTGAAAGCAAACAGATTCTAGAATTTTGGATCAAAGTCAAAGTTTAGTACGATAATCACTAAAATATTTGACGAATAACGCTTTATATTCACGAAGCAAATGCAAAGCTTGATTATCCATATTTTGAGGTGCCTCAACATTCAATAAATATATTGTCACAACTAGGAAATATACTATCATTAATGGTAGCCTTCATTAGGTTGACTCATTCGAATTTATTATAGTAAATATAAATAAAATAATATACACTTTTTCCCCAAACGGTGCCTCATGAGCACTATGTCGACTTTCAAAATTATTCCATTTTATTTGTATGTGGATAAAATTGTCTTTTAATTTGGTTTCTGATTTTTCATGGAAGAAATAATTTTATACCATTGCCGCATTATCCTGGAACAAACTCACTGAAAGAGCTGTTTTTCGTTTATTTTAGTGTGAAAAATAATGATAATATTTGGCAGATGGCCTCCTCAAGAGATTTCGGTAGCATTATAATTCGTTATTATCATTCAACTCGATATAGAATGTGTCAGTTTGAAACGTTCCTACCCTCAATATCTTGGCCACCATGCAAAATCATGAAATACAAAAAGATGTGAACTTTGGTTCATAGGGTGTAATTGTATGCGGTTGGTTCCAATCAATTTGTATCAAGCCTTTGAGCATGATGACAGCAGGGCTGGACAGTATTTCAATTACTTGTAATTGAAATACGTATTTGAAATACAAATACGAATTTTGTATTTGTATTTCAATTACTTCTTGAAAACGTATTTTGTAATTGGTATTTCAAATACCTGACGCTGAAGTATTTTGTATTTCGATACTTTTGTCCTCGAAAAACTTCCGAACAAATAAATTTAGCGCTAAGCGATCTACATAAAATAGTCCATGAAACTCCCTTCAGATGGCGCGACGTTCAACTGCTTCATCTAGTTCTTTTGCTAGCAATCATATTTTCGGCAAATGAAAGGAAGAATTTCATCATGGAGTTAGAGTTACTTAACTTCTAAAAACCATAGAAGCAAAGAGCTTATCCATGAACATTATGCTAACATGAAAAATCTAGAAAAGCACTGACGTGAAGTTAGCAGCTTTTACGTGCTTGTTCACATTGCGAAATGGTGACTTGGAAATTTCAATGAAATAGGAAAGAATAAATAATTTTTCTTCGAATTTTCTCATGGATAATTCTTCTTATTGACACTGCTCATATTCCAACCAAGTTTCATTCCGATCAGATGAATATTTTTCGAGTTATTGAAAAATAAAAATTTCAAATGGCTGTAGCACAAGAACCATTCGGCAGATTTGGCCCATTAACGAACTTTACCGAGATATTTGGGATCTTAACCTAACCTGAAAATTTCAAGACTCTATAGGTTCTTCCTATCGAAAGTTACAGCGCACACGGCCGGACGGACAGAATCAATTCCGACTACGGATTCTTCATCAGTGAGTCCACCAGTCGTTTGAGACCAATTTCGGCTCAAAATTCGAAAATTACAGACAACGTGCTGAAATGATAACGCGCTGTTTCCCAGAACAAGCGCGTAAAAATGTGTTCATACAATATAACACAAGTTTCTGCCCATCAGGACCTGTAGAAAGATTGTTTTCTTTGGCAGGTTTTATTCATTCCCCAACAAGAGGCTGTTTGTCTGATACCACATTCAAAAGTCTGGTGTTTCTGAAAGGAAATTCTTTATTTAGCGATAAAATAGCTGAGCTGAATTAGTTGTACTCTTTTCACATTTTACGTAACACCTGAATGTATTTTGTAATTTGTATTTCAAATACAAATAGTTGAAATACTGTATTTTGTATTTTATATTTCAAATACCCGACTTGAAAGTATTTTGTATTTTGTATTTCAAATACCTGAGAGAAAGTATTTTGTAATTTGTATTTCAATTAAGCCAAGCATGTATTTTGCCCAGCCCTGGATGACAGCAACCCCTTAATCTTAAATAGGAAGGAGAATCGAGTGATATCTTGTTTCAAGAGTATTTCTTTTTCCTTTTCAAGATTGCCAGACACCGGACCTTTTTCATCAGTACTCCAAAAAAATAAAAGAAGAAATAGGTAAGATAGCAAAAGCTGTGATGAACCATAAATGCCATTTCTTTACTTATAGGTTTAATAACAGCATTTCCTAGAATATCATCTTATCCCACTTGTGAAAAAAAACGAAACTTCTGATGCCAGGATAGAAAAAGGATTACTGAATGTTTTGTTGCATTAAGTTGTTAACTTGACTTCTTCAGAATGATTCATGAAAGAAGTGCTCACAAGAACGTCCAATAGCACCATCAAATTACCCCCAAAACAAGATTTTAATTTTCCTTTCCATCCAAAATTGTTGCTGTTATAATACTCATGGGGTTTACAAAGATTGATTTGAACCAACCGTATAAAATGTACCTGACGAAGCAAAGAGTAACTCTTTTTACAGTTTTTCGGATTCAGCATGGGCGCCGAGATATTCTGAGTGCTACCTTTCCAAATTCTGTTCTCAAGAAAGATACTGTAGTTATCATCTATGCAATGATGTCTAATTGTTTTCATACTGAAATCCTTGAGTTTTCAGGTAAGAAGATCGGCTGATTTCATTTTGTGTGGTCACTTACCTCCATTCGTAGCCACCTTCAGGAGATATTTCATTCGTTTGACTTATTATTTTTATTTCTTTATCTGGACCTTGAGGCCTCCCATATACGACTACTGCCATCAGGGTAAACAAATATACCTGAAAAAAAAAAAACAAATAAATTTTCTTTAGTCTCGAAGAGCTTTGATAATAATTTTTCAGGTTTTTTTTGAGTTTTCACTTCCAATATCTAAAACAAAACTATAAGAAATTGAATAAATTAGTTTGTCATGAAAAACGCCCATGTGGATTGCAGATTAAATTTTTTGTTCAAGGCAGTTTCTTGGAAAACAGATTGCGTAATGAGCCACACACATATACACGATGAACAAAGCGAACTGTGACGTTCCAGAGTACAAATCTGACTCTTTCATCAGACAAAAGAGAAAATTGTAATAACTATTTTCTTGCGATTTTTTCGTTTTGAGTTGAGACGTGGCTGGAATAATATGCAATATTGGGACATTCTTCATGGTAACGGCATAGTTAAGTCCTTTGGATAGCATCAATTTCTCGTTCTCGTTCAAATTTATTGAGGATGAATTGATAACCTTTTTATCAATGAAGTTATTATAAGTGTGGGAATTCTTGGATTGATTTAGTTGTTTTTGATCAACTAGTGCATTGAATTTTTTCAAATTGATTTCTTTTTTTTTTTAATCCACAATAAAAAAAATTTTATTTAATTTTTAAAAGTTCCCAAAATAAGCTTCAATCGATACTTAATTTTGATATTGAACCTGAAGTTCTCCATTTGGGATCTCTTCAGTTCACTTAAGGAAGAGCATTGCAGCTTCAAAATTGATTTTGAGAGTGAGATTTGTACATGTTTTCTGAATTTTATTCACATTGATTTATTGGAATATTGCTGCAGTTTTCAGTGGTAGTACCCTTAGGGCCTTGATAATACCGAGATAATTTTGTCATAGAGAAAGCTGAAAGCGTGTTGCTTGAAAATAGCCCTCGGCCTTCGGCGTCGGGCTATTATCCTCAATCAACACGCTTGAAGGATTCTCTATGACAAAACATCGAGGATTCATCAAGGCTCGATGGGTATTCGATACGATAATTTCTGACTTTGTAGATTTCAAAAAATTAATTGTCATTCTGACGTTTAATTCAAACTTGATGATCCCCTCTGTCGGAAACACCAAACTAGAAACAACACATGTAGGATATTATCGCTGTAATCCATAGGTGATTTGATAAAATTTGTCACATGACTCAAAATTAAGTAGTTTGATTGGTTACTTTAGTTAGTTAAAAATTATCCCCTCAATCGATAATATATTGGTCACATTCTCACAGCTAAGGGTATCATCACTTGGTTATATTTTCATATGAATTTTCATAACACTTCAGCAAAAGTTTGAATTATATACCAGGAAAGGAAACCTACTTTTCTTTGGACACTTATCATTTCCATCAACGAATTGTATATCATAGATGCTTTTTATGTTTTTATCCGTTCACTGGTTTGTTTGGCTATCATTGAAAATGAATTAATATGCACCAGATCTAAACGATATGCTGAATATAAAAAACTTTTCACCTCAATCGAACAATATTATGCCTGAAGACAGCCCTGGATTTGTCATTGGGCAGTATAGGTCGAGGCGTTTGACGACAGCGTCTTAAGGTCGAAAGATTTTCTTTAGCTCTTCTCTACATATATGAAAAATTATTATTTTAGAGAGGTACATAGGGCGACGGAATTAAAGTGGTCTTCAATCATCAAAAAATATAAATACAGCACAGTCTGAAGATGAGACAAATACGGCTCAATAACCATCACCCAAGCATTCACCAAAGAGCTTGCAAAATGTTGTTCGTCCAATATGTTTTCGAAAAATCAATGTTTCCTGGTGTTAAGAATTCATTTCAGAATCCTGATGTGTTTCTTTAAGAATCCCATAATAAACGGTGAGAAATTCGAAAAAACGCTTTCGAAAATGGATAGTTGATAGAATAGTTGAATGAATTGCACTAGTTTTTATAAAATAAAATAAGTTAAGCTGAGGTTGTATATGTATTATTTCTGCGTATACACTCAACTTCATAGATCAGTGAATGGGAAATCGGAGAAATTCTAAGATATACACAAAAACCTTTGAATGTTGAATTCCGTGTATGATTCCACTGCCAAAAAAGTACCAGGAATCAATGAGAAAGTTCAGGAAATTTGGATGGTTTTCTGAATTTATCGGACACGACCATTCCGGAATTTCGCACATAATTGCGAATCAGGTTTTACCAACTAGTTATTAAGACCCATCTTGATCAAATTTTGTTCAGTTATTCCTGGAATAACCAGGGAAAAACAGGATATTTGACATATTCTCTTCCTTTTTTGAAATTATGAACGCTGTTGTACAATAGTGACATCTAGGCCTTTGCGAAATTTGTTGAAATTTGTTGAAAAGTTCCTGAAAAAAACTTCAACAAAAACACGGAAAACAATCTATTATCGCATTGACTAAATATAATAATTAAATGGAGTATATGATAGATTCATATATGAGCAGAAATATAGTAGATATGCAAATTGAAATATAGTATCATATAATATAATTTAAATTTCAGTTGTTTCTTCGTTTGAAGAAAGTGAAACATAATTATAGTGAAAAGAAATGGATTTAATGCTTGTTTCGGAGAAACAGTAAACCTACTTGAAATAAATATCAGTTTCAAATCAATTCAACAATCCAAATGAGTATGACTTCAAAACCGTCCGGCCCATTAAGGATTTCAATCGGCAAATCCGGATACGTCACCCCGAATTAACCCCAAGTAGCAAGCTCTTTCTATTCCGGCCCAACAGCATTAATTTCGACATCGACTATTTCATTAGTGACTCAAACCTAGCTTTCCAGATTTTCATTCGAGTAGTGATTTATCTCCTTTTGTAATATTTATTTTTTACCCATGAAAAATATACACGCATTTGCAGCTTTGTTATTATGCAAGTACACGAAATCCGTAGGTGTTATTGTCATATTAGTCAAGTACAAACTGAAGATTTTCCCATATAATTCCTGAGTAAATTGATAGCCTTCAAATAAAAGTCGAAGATTTATTAACGATGATACTAAACACTTAGATGTTTTCAAAATTGAGAACAGGTTTTTTTCCGATAATTGAAAAATAGGCCCCAAGGTTTATTTTTCATTATTCGGTACGATGTTTATGCATTATTCGAAAAATTTATCTTGTTTTCAATAGACCTCATTCACTATAGCTGTGGGCAAGGAGTTATCATATCAATTATATAATTTCAATTTTCATGACCAACGTATTGATGGTGCTAATAACCATTATCATGAAGTAAGTTAATTATTCTATGAACACGTTCGGAAGCTAATAGTATGTTTATCTCTCTTCTTGTGAAAACATCTGAAGTTGAATTCCTATCAAGTGTAACCTTCAGAGAAGACATAATGAACAGTGTGAAGTCCCTGAACGTCGCAAATGTAGCTGATTTTCATAATCAAAAATTGAACTGATAATTCTCTGTTTTTGAAAAGAATTGATGTGAACAAATTTCAAAATGATTTTTGATGTGTAATCGAAAAGAAAATTAAATTATTTCAACAACAGAAATTCATAGACAGGATTGTCCTGCAATATCAAATGTTGTGAAGGCATGTTACCTTATTTGAGTCGTTGCACACTTGTGACTTTTTCCAATATCATCCCATATATTTGGAGAATAATGAATGATTACCAGTGTTTTGGGTTTCTTCAAATTTTAATTCATTGTTGCTGGAAACTGTATATGCTTGCTTTTGACGTGTCATCTCTTGACGATGTTAGATGTATCGAGTTAGTGAATATATTGAATATAACATTTTTCAATATTTAAATCTACTTACTCGTTTATATATTGTGTTTTGTAAACAATGAATATATAGAACTGCAACTAATGAATATCATCTGCATATAAACTTTCCCAAATGGTGCCTTATACGTGAGCCTCTGTGCAGTGTCAGTCTATGTCTTGGATTAAGAAGTGAATTTAAACACTATTTTCTAGAATGGCAATTCTTCTTTTCGAATTATCAGTCTTGTTGTGTACACACCAAATATCGAATGTCATAATTTCTTTTAATTCGAAAAGAATTAAATCCCGTTTGGGAGGTTATCAGTTAGATAATAGAATACATTTTGAACATTTACTGTATTTGAGTTGATATTAGATGAATCAATTGACTTAGGTATGGTGCCGAATATTGTATATTATTCGCCTCCTTAAACAGATCAATTGGGCTAAGACCCAATGAATTGGCTTGTGTTGCAAAATGGCGAAGGAGCCTCGCATTCTTTCAGTTCAAATTGAATAAAAATATGATATTTGGTGGGAACGTGTAGTGTGATATCCTCCAATTATTGTCATAAGGAGTAGGAATTTCATTGAAAACATTATCGATGGAGTCATATCTCGAATTCGATGTTTATCATTTTCTCACATCATGAAAAACGCAATATAAAATAATAACCATTTCCAACGGAAGAACTATCTCTGTTTCACTGAATTTATTTCAAGTTGGATATTCAAGAGTAGGAGTAGATACTGCGACATATCGAAGCTGCTGAAGTTCCTTTCGAAATCAATTACAAAATTCAAATAGAGCTTTAGAAATTTGCGGGAAAATCAAGGTTTTTAAAAGTTAGATGTTCACGCAAGCTATTATCTTTTCGATGAACAATACATGAATTCTATTCAAATTTCACTCAAACGATATCTTCAGAAATTTCTTCGAAGTCAATTCCTGTCACAACATAAAAATCTCCCATCCTTAAAATCTCATATTCTAACCATCTATGTATGATTACTTAAGAGTCTAGTACAGAAGTAACGAAATATGAAATAAAATTCTTTCAACGGTCATTAAACAAACGCACAAAAATGTTCTAACGACATGACTCTTATTTTCTCTTACGGTGATCAGTTCAAGTTGAAATGAAGAGATTTCATGAGAATCAGAGGCCTGAACTATAAGCTGTTGGATAAAAGAACGCCGCTCCTGAAGTGGTGTAGGGAAACAGCACTGCTTCTGAGAAATTTCATCTAAACCTGGGATTATTGGTAAGAATAGAAATACTATTGACTTACTGTAAGTCGTTGGTTAACGAGTAATATATATTTCTTTGAAACTGAGGAAGTATTATTTGATTTGGGACCAACAGAAGTATTATTGAGAGTTTCTTTACCCAAAATCGAGAAAATGAAATTATTCGTTGCTATTCCCATGATGAACTTTCATCTCTGAAGTTTTTAACAAAAATGTATCTAACTAGTATAAGATGAAATCATTTTCATAACCTCGATAATGGCAGAAATTATGACGGTAACTGTTCTGAAGAAACCTCAATATTTGAAAAAAAATGATTATATAGTTCGCTGATTTTCAACGGCATCATTTCAAGGATAAAAACTTAAACAAGAGCGGAGATCACTATCTAAAAATTCGAATATACTTTTCGAAAAGTTCAAAAAGTTATGGTTAATCTTGATTGACTCTGAAATTCATTATCTGAATTGAAATTAAAATTCCATTTATAGCAATTGTGAGTTAATAGACGACTTCGGCCCAAGTTGCCAACCTACAATTTTCTTCACAAATTGACTATCACTGGGGAACGAGAATTTCAGGACGAATTCGACATGATAAGGTTCGCGTTATTTATAAATATCCGTAAAAGATGTCTCGGCTCCCCAAACAAGATAATTCCCTCCAAATATAGGATTTTGTTGAGATCATCTCTGATTGGCTGAAATTCACGTTGGGATTCCTGATTTCGTGTAAATAGTGTCAAATTTATATAGGATATGTTCCGCAAATCAACTTGATTATTTCGGTTGCCGTTTTTCCATCTCGTAAATATGAAATATTCGGTTGGTTCCTGAAAAACAGGAATTTGATTGATGAAAAAACGTTCTTTCTGTCACCAGAACGATAGTCAATGTTCCATGGTAGTTTAGCCACAGCATAGAACAATCTTTATTTACTTTATGATCCATAGAACATAGAAGAGACAGCAATCAACAATGGAAAAATGACTAGGTATGGTCTATGGATCGTAAGGTTAATAAAGATTGTTCTATGCTATAGATATGTTACCATAAAACATTGATTGTCGTTCTGGTGCATAGACTTAATATGTCTATGTTCTGGTGACAGAAAGATTGCTTTTTCATCAATCAAATTCCGTAATGAACCTTTTTTTTCAGGAACCAACCGAATATTTCATATTTACAGAACGGAAAACCGACAACCGAAGACACCAAGTTGATTTGCGGAACATATCCTATTTAAACTTGACTCTATATTAACATGAAATCAGGAATCCCAACTTAAATTTCAGCCTAACAAAAACCTATATTTGGAAGGAATTATCTTGTTTGAAGAGCCAATGCATCTTTTACGGATATTTATAAATAACGCGAACCTTATCATGTCGAATTTGTCCTGAAATTCTCGTTCCCCAGTGATAGTGAATTTGTGAAGAAAATTGTGGGTTGGCAACTTGTCCGAAGTCGTCTATTGACAATACCTTGCTCCTCGAAGGTTTATTCTCACTATACGTTGCGTAAACTGCAAGTATGCGTTCCGTATTATAGATTCAATAGAATAATTGATGTGTGCCCACTATCCTCCCAAGTGACGATCCGTCTCCATGCCATGTTTGCCACAAAATATTTACGGAACGGATACTGGAAGATTACGGAACGAATAGTGAGAATCAACTCTGACAGATTTTATAGAATTTCAATAGTTGTTCCACAGAATCAAATTTCCAGTCTTTGAATAAATTTTGTGAATGGAATATACAATTCTGATCTCAAGTGATTATATTTCCGATGAAAAAGCTTCGGTCAAAAACCATTTCGTCTGTCAGTAAAGATATAACTGAAAAACCATCATAAGCAAATATGACTTGAAATTTTCAGAATTGTCGGAGTCTGAAGGTTGAATTGAAGAATGGTTGAAATCCGACCGATTTTTCTGGAGATATAGTGCCTGAAATATTCTACTCAAGAATTAAAAAATCTAGAAAAGCGCTGACGTGCGAGGTCAGGAGCTTTTACGCGCTTCTTCAAATTGTAACAATTAGATCAACACGGCATTTTGAAGCTAGTTGCGTGTTGGTAATCTCCACCTGATCAGGAAGTTTTAATCTGATTGCATTTGTACTTCTTTGGATATTACGGATATAACGTTAAAATTCCGAATAAAAACGAAATCTGGCACATTTTTTTATCTCCGAAAGGAAATATCGGATACAATTGAAATTTGGAACATTGTTGTAAAATACTAAATCTAAGATTTATGCCAAATTCCATTGAAATCTAATACTTATTTTCAGAGGAAGAAAATTTTCATCACAAATTTCGAAAAGTTTTGAATAATTTTTTTTTAATTTCCCGACAACTGAATCAACACGAAATTTTGCTCTGAGTTGTGCGTTCGTATTCAAAAACTGCCCGCGAAGGTTCAATTTGAGCCAGTCAATACTTCATGAGATATTGGGGAATTAACCTCAAAATTTCAAATAGGCATAACTCCGAAACTATCCAATCAATTCCACTCATTAACAAACTCAACCGAGATATTTGGTCTTCAAACCTAATCTGACAATTTCAAGTCGCTAATTTTTTCCTCCAAAAGTTGAAGCACATACGACCAAAGGGACGGCCGTACAGACGGATAGAAATAAATTTGACCACGGATTCTTCTTCAGAGATTTCAACCCAATCGTTCAAGACCATTTTTGGTTCAGAATTGAAAAATTACAGACCTCTTTACGAAATGAAAAATGATGATGTTCCTTAAAACAAGCGTGTTAAAACTATGATCCACCAAAGTGAATCTAAGCAATTGGATAATAAGAAATTAAAATTTTGGAGGGCATCAAGGGCATAAATGATGACGGTACCTGTTCTGAAGAAACCTCAATATTTAAAAAAAAATGAATATATAGTTTGCTGATTTTCAACGGCATCATTTCAAGGATAAAAATGTAAACGAGAGCGGAGATCACTATGTAAAAATTCGAATATACTATTTCGAAAAGTTCAAAAAGGTATGATTAATCTTTATTGACTTTGAAATTCATTATCTGAATTGAAATGAAAATTCCATTTATAGCAACTGTGAGTCAATTGACAATACGTAGCTCCTTGAAGATTTATTCTCACTATACGTTCCGTAAACTTCAGGTATGCGTTCCGTGAAATTGATGCAATAGAATAATTGATGTGTGCCCACTATCTTTCTTAGTGACGACCCGTCTCCGTGCCATTTTTGCCTGCTAAATATTTACGGAACGGATACTGGGAGGTAACGGAACGAATGATGAGAATCAACCCTGACAGATTCTATTGAATTTTCGAATTTCAATCGTTGTTCCACAGAATCAAATTTCCAGTCTTTAAAAGAATTTTGTGAATGGGATATATAATTTTGACAAAAATTATCTCGAATGATTATATTCGTGATGGAGAATCTTCGGTCAAAATCAATCCCGTCTGTCAGTCTAGATATAACTGAAAAAACCTCAACCCCCATAAGCAAATATAACTTGAAATTTGCAGAATATTCGGGGTCAGAGTGTTGAGTCAGTAAATGGTGGAAATCCAATTGTTCCGAAGATATAATGCCTGAAATATTGTCTAAATAATTAAAAAAACTCTGATCTAATCAAAGTGAATCTAAGCAATTAGTTATCAAGCAATTCAAATTTTCGCGATGATGAACTGAATTATTCATTAAAAATTATGGAACCAAACCCTATATTGATTGATTCGTCTTCTAATTCGTTGATTTGTATTCGTGCACTTATTTCTATGATTATATCAAAATACGTTCCATAAAAATAAGTCCTAAGGATCGTGTGAGATTCTTTATTAAGCACTTGTTCTGGGGAACAGCGCGTTATCATTTCGTCACGATTTCTGTAATTTTCGAATTTCGATCAGGAAATGGTCTTGAAATGGTTGGGTTGATTTCTCTGAAGAAGAATTCGTGGTCAAATTCAATTCTGCCCGTCCGTCTGTATGTACTGTTACTTTCGAAGGTGAAGACTTAGAGACTTGAAATTGTCAGAATAGGTTTGAAGTCCAAATATCTCAGTTGAGTTCGTTAATGGATGGAATGGGTTGGATAGTTTCGGAGTTAGGCCCATTTGAAATTTTGAGGTGAATTCCTCGATATCTCATGAAGTAGTGACTCGATCAAACTGAAACTCCCTGGACAGTGGAAATACCAACGCGCAACTGAGAAAAAAATCACGTACGTGTTAGAAAATTTTAAAAACATTTTATTTGAAAATTTTCAAAATTTTTCATGAAAAATCTTTTTTCTCTGAAAAGATAGATTAGATTTCAATGAAATTTGGCAAAAACTTCAGGGTCAGTATTAAACAACAATGTTCGAAATCTCAACTCGTTCCGATATTTACTTCCGTAGATATAAGGAAAAAAACGTGCCAAATTTCGTTGTTATTTACAATTTTAACGTTATTTCCTTAATATCTCAAGAAGTACAAATGCAATCAGATTGAAATTCTGTAATCGGGTGGAGACTACAAACGCGCAACTAGGTGCAAAATTTCGTGTTGATTTAATAGTTAGAATTTGAACAATCGCGTAAAAGCTCCTGACGTCACGTCAGTGCTTTTCTAGATTTTCATATCAAAGGTTGACGAAGAAGTAGTGCATAGTGGATTACGATTATGATGAAAATATTTATATTATATATATTTTGTTGCTTCTGCATTCCAGAAAATATTTGTTCAAAACAAGTTAACAGAATCGCAAAGCAAACAAAACTGAAAATTTCGAATTTGTGGCCGGAATTGTCGAACTGATCCATATGATGACTTACCCTAAATCCTCTCATGATTAAGTTCACTATTAACAACAAACAACACCACCGTTGATAATGATTTCTTCTATTTATACTTCAGTATTTATCGAAGATGTACAGAATCATTATTCGTCCCCCTACACCTCCGTAAAGTCGCGCTTATTTCATCATTGTATCTCGAAGATGCAACCAGATATCATTACATCAAATTACAAACTTACAACAGGTTCACTTATTGTACTGGACGAGTGTAATAACAATACGCAGTATATTGTGGATTTTTATGCATTTTATGAATGTCTAATGCTTTGTGAGAAGAGACCATCAAGACAGTGGTGTATCTTGGTTGAATGCATTTTTCTACGCAAGAATATTGGCGAATTTTTTGTGGTGGTTTGAAAGAGGATGTGAAGGGTTTTCCAATAAGAGGTGTTATTTTGAATAGCCCGCTATTTCGGTAGATGTCACTTTTGAAGCTGTCATTTTTTGACATTTGAAAAGTAGAAATTACGCCATTAAAAAAAATGGAACGATACGCGCTTCAACAACGCATTGAAATTATTCAAATTCACTATAAAAATGGTGAAAATTTGGCAGAGACGGTTCGTTAAACTCGAACATTTTTGGGTCGTCGTGAAGCACCTTGTCGGACCGCAATATGAAATTGGTGGAAAAATTCGAGCTGTTGGGACAAATTAGTGATGTGAAGAATTGAAGCCGTGAACAGCCGAGAATATTGCTGCTGTAGTCGAAAGTGTTAAAGAAAACCCAGGTTTGTCCATTCCTCGTCGTTATTTGGAATTAGGCATTCCATAAACGTCATTACACCGTATTTTGCATGAAGATTTGGGTCTTAAGGCTTATGAAGTTCAATTAACACAAGAACTCAAGCCGGCCGATCATCAACAACATCGTGACTTTGCTGATTGGGTCGTTGAAATGCATGAAAATGATCCGGGATTCTATCGAAAAATCATCTCGAGTGATGAGGCCCATTTTCACCTCGTTGGCTTCGTCAACAAGCAAAATTGTCGCATCTTGGGCTTCGAAAACCCGAGAGTTATTGTTGAAAAACCTCTCTATCCTCAACGTGTGACTGTTTGGTGCGGTTTATGGTCCGGTGGAGTCATTGGACCTTACTTTTTCGAAAATGAGGCTGGAATAACAGTTACGGTGCATGGATTGCGCTATCGAGGGACGATTAATGATTTGTTATGGCCGGAATCGGATGGTATTGATCTGAACAACGATTTCTGTCAACAAGACGGCGCCACGTGCCACACAAGCAACGAAACCATTGATCTTCTGCGGGAAAAGTTTCCGGACCGTGTTATCTCTCGAAGAGGTGATCACAATTGGCCACCGAGATCTTATGGTTTAACACCTTGCGACTTCTTCCTTTGGGGCCACGTGAAAAAGAAGTTTTACGCTAATATCCCAGCGTCGATTCAAGACCTCAAAGATGGAATTCGTGAGGCTATCGAGGACATAGGGCAGCCACTTTGCGATTTGGTTATGGAAAATTCCATTAAAAGGATTTGGTCCTGTAAGCGTGGTCGTGGTGGTCATTTGCCTGATGTTATTTTCCACTGTTAACGGCATAGCTTCTTCTTTATAATGAAATAAACATCCAATCATTTATATTGAAAAATGGAATTTTTCTTTGAATATCAAAATAACACCTATTATTGGAAAACCCTTTATATTGGCTGTGGTGTATGATTGTGAATATCTAGTCAATAAACACCAGTATCAAGTAGAGCACATATGACCAAATTTTCGAAAATATGAAACAAAATGACTTTCAAAGATGGATTTGCTCAGCCTTGAGATGCGTAGGAAAATGAACGACATGTGTATTTTATATAAGATCTTAAATAACGTCCTTTCAGTTCCTTCAATACTTCAATCTGTGTCTTACAAGATCCCTAAGAAAAGATCAAGATCAAGGGGGATGTTTACTGTGCCGTTCCGTAGGTTGAATGTTACTAAAAACTCTCTAATTTGCCGGATTTTCACAACATTTAATTCAGAGTTTTCTGAGATTTCTCAGTTGATATCTGATTCATGTATGTTTTTCCAGTCTTTTGTTTGTTTTACTTGATACTCTTGGTTCAGATTTTGTTTTTCTGTTTGGTTACTGTTTATATTGATTTTTATGGTTGTATGATACCCTTAATTTCATTGTAATATGTGAGTACTGTGTTGGCTGTTAGTTTTCCTATGTTCTTCAATAAATAAATAAATGAATAAATGAATGACAAATTCCATTTCTACGCCAACACTGATCGATACAGTGGCAGTTTTTCAGTAGAACAGTGCGTTATCGTTTGGCCCAAATGTCTGTGATTTTCGATTTCTGAGCAAAATATGGCCTTGAACCACTAAGTTGGACTCCTTGATGAAGAATCAGTTATCATATTTTTTTATCAAGCAGTACGATAGTCCTGCTTTCCAGCCGTCGGTATGTGCTCACAACCTAAGATCTTGAAATTTTCAGATTTGGTTTGATGCTCAAATATATGTATGTGTTGAATTCGTAAACGACACAAATCGGATGGACGTTTCGGAGTTATATCAATTTCAGATTTCGAGGGAAGTTCCTCGACAACTCAAAAATAACGCTCAACTCATTGCAAAATTTTGTGTGTATCTAATATTTGAAAAATTCTTAAAAAATATTGAGTCGAAAATTTCACAAATTTCTGTTGAATTTTTTTCAGAGAAGATTGATCAGATTCCAATAAAATTTGCGCAATCCTTGATATTTGTTTTCCTCAATATCACAAGATTTATTATAACACGATGAGATTGAATCTTCTTAACTAGTTGTGAAATAGGAAGGAGCAATTTGAGGAATTTTGTGGGGTATTCCAATGGCGAAAATGTGATAAAAATGTTTTCCAAAATTTTACAAATACTAATCAAATTTCAGCAAAATTTGGCTCAAACTCTTTAGTCGGCATTCGAATGGGGTGCTTCGAACTTCAGTTCAATTCGATATGCATTTCGGAGATGCATATATTAAAAGAAATATGTCAAATCTCATGACCATTTGAAATGTTGAGAATATTTCCTTGATATCTTGAGACAAACTTCCGCGATCATATTCGAACTGTAAATGTTTCGATTCCTATCCTGAGGTGATAAAATTAAATATCATAGTATATATTAAGTTAAAAAATCATGAATATCAATATCCAAGTATTTATTTCTTTGCGGTTTGTAAAAAAATTTAAACCAATTATTGAAGCACAATTCCAAACAATTGCAATTCGGTTGATGTATTCACTTGGAGGAATACCATTGTGTGGAAATTGGAATGAATCCTCATTATTTATGACGTAGATATAATCAGCTCATCTAAGAAACCCGTACAAACTATAAATACTGTCGATTTCATGTTTTTATCGGGTTCACTCTCCGAACGTTTTATGTAGGTGAGAGCAATAAGAAAACAAAAGATTAGCCATTATGTTTTTCATGCACTGCCAGTGATTTAAATCACTCATCACCAAAAGTTTTATACTATATAATCAAAGATGTCGTGAATAGGGGAGGGCAAGATTGAAACCGAAATAGAAAAATTGGAACAACATGTTCACTTTTCTGATAGGCTGTTGATAGATGGAGCTCACGAATGTAATAGAGTTATTTTTCTAGATTCTGAGTACCTTGAGAAAATTCTCAAAACCGACACAGTAAGCTATCGGTTCCGGCCCCTTCGCCATTTCGCAATTCTAAAAAAATCGCTCTCTACCAATGTTTTCTACTAGATTTTTTGCACTGCCACCACAATCGTTATGTTCTTTAGTTTACTCTATTAAAATTTCAGTGAAGCTGAACAAATATGTTAGTTGCGGATGATATAAGCGTTCAACAGAGTGTCTCCATCTGCTAGCTTATCATTGACGAATATGCTCAGCCTTTAGTTTCATCAGAAATCTCGTTTCTATTCGAAGGAAAAAAGATATTATATTCCCTGACCTCGGGAAAATTTGATCATCTTTGAACTTAAATAATGAATAAATCAATGAATGGTTGAAAATAAAAACAAATTATGCTAGTGAAATAGAAAACACTCATTATTTTCGGAAACCTAGTCAGATTATTGCACATTTGAACTAATAATGCTCAAAGTTGAACGATTTCTTATAATTAACGTCGTCAACCTCTTGATTCATTATGGTTACAGGAGGGTTGAAATACAATAAAATTTTAAGTTATGATTATTTATTGAGTTGAAAGTTTAGAAACTAGACAACGGTTTGGAATGCCTTTACAAAAAGGCATACAAAGTTTCAGACAATCGATTACTTATTTTTTATGGAAAACTCCAATGAGAATGCCAATTTTGCCCATTTCGAAAACTGAATATACAATTTTTCGAACCTCCTTAAAACTTCGTTATCTGGAAGTAATCTATAAAGCATTATAAATATCGAATCTCAATTCAATTCTGAAAAAGTTATGATGGTAGCGCCGCTGATCATTGAATGTTATATTGTTCAGTGGCAATTCATTATTAATGTTGTGATTATGATAATATTTGAAGGGATCATTTGAATCTTTAGATTGTTGTGATTTGTAGGCGCGAGAAGATGCAAGAAAAATTGAATAATGTCAACCGATCGTTGATCGCTTCAGGATAGACGTGGCCCTGTGCTTCTTTGTGCATGTCTGCGCATCGTGAAAGATTTCATCAATTATTTGAATCTGCATGAATATAATTCATTCATATCCCACATTGAAGTGGATCTAATGAAGTGAGCAAAATAATTTTCTATTCAAATTTGAGAAACTACTAGCATTAACAGAAAACTGGAAAAGATGGTCTCAAAAACACTTTTACCATTTAACCAAAGTTGTACCTATTCATACGTACATAACTTGATTATCTGGTGAAACGATTTTGCTAACTTTCGATTATTGGGTCCTCACAAAATTTTGCACGCTTCATTATGATATGATTCTATATTTTAGTTCAATCAATCAGTATTTTCGGAAACAGCCAGAGAATGGAATTTTGAATCGATATTTAAACTGAATCATTGGGCATATATCACCCATTCGGAAGTTTTATCATTTTTATCATTACTTTTATCATTAATCCCCAAATCTGCACTGTGCATATCTCGTTATAATCAAATATATCTGTAGAGTAGAATTGGACCTCAATAACTATACAGGGATCGAGTTCGTAAATAGGTAAAATTCACCCAAGATTCCGCAGATAAACCTATTCAAAATTTTATTTTCCAAAAAATAATAATAATAATAATAATTGTGCCTTTATTGAAACAGAAGAAAAAAAATACATATATAATTCAAACATTTGGGGCGGAGTCTAGCTTCAGCTACTCCACTCAACCCCAAAAACAAAAGAAATACTAATCTAAAGAAAAAAGAACATATAAACGGGTAATAAAACTTCAAGTAATTAAATGAATTGAAACAAGCAAATAAACTATGACCAAAATTAAAAACATATAGAAACAATTTTCAGTCTATGACTGGTTCATAAACAGCTTGAGCAATGAGCCCAAAGAAATCCCCTCACACCCTATCAAGAACTCATTGTGTAAATTCACTGCATTGAAGGTAAAAGAGCGCCGAAACACAGCTGAAACAAATCTTGGTAACATAAGCCTTTGCCCGTGCCTTATAGCTACACGATGAACATCACGACGGTGTACCAGCTTGGCTCTCAAATATGGAGGACTGCCAGTACTCAAAATCCGATGCACAACAGTCGTCATGTGAAACCGGAAAATATTTTCGACCCTAAGCCACTCTAATCTTTTCATCCCATCACTGATTCCCCTATCATACTTTCTCATACCCAAAATGTATCGGCAGCAAGAATTCGGCAATTTCTGCAACCTGTATCTCTCGACCTAGTCGAGAAAAGGATAAAAAATTGTTAAACCGTAGCTCAGTTTGGACAGCACAAGGGTTTCACAGAGATACTTACGTGAGTGAAAGTCCAAAAAATTTCTATGACGATACAAATGGCGCAGTGCCAGAAAAGAATGCCTCGACAGCAGAGAGACATGCTCCCTGAATCTTAGCCGGCAATCGAAAAGGATCCCAAAGTTTCTGCAGCAGAAAGAAGATGGAATTTTCTCGCCACCCATCTCAATTTCAACATCAGTTTGAAAAGTTCTTGGGAAGAAGAGTATATAGAAACACTTTTTCACGTTTATTTTCAGGTTGTTTTTTTCAAAATAGTCCAACATTCTGGACAAATCCTCATTAAGCTGTTCGACTGCTTGAGAAATAGCGGACTGATGAAAAGAGAGGCGAACCTGTGTATCATCGCAATAAAAATAGAGGAGACAAACCTAACCACCCTATACATTTCCGCTATATATATAAGGAATAGCAAAGGACCAAGAATGGAACCCTGGGGCACACCTGACGTTATTAGGCAGTACTCAGAAAATGTATCACGCAATTTAACGCACTGATATCTGCCAAAGATATAAGACCTGAAAAATCTCAGAGCAGATTCATCAAAACTGAAATAACTTAACTTAGCACAGAGTAACTCATGGTCCTGGGTATCAAACGCCTTTGCAAAATCTAATAGGGTAAGAATGGTCGCATGGCCCTCATCCAAAGAACGCAGAATGTCATCTGTTACATTTAAGAGAAGAGTGGTAGTGCTGTAACCTTTTCTGAAACCCGACTACTGAGTAGAAATGATTCCGCCGACGGTGACGTAATCATAAATCTGAGCGAACAATACTCTCTCAAGAACCTTGGACATGGCTGGTAATATACTTATCGGTCGAAAATATTTACAGAAACATTGATTGGATTATTTTTTAGGTTTTTTATGATTTTTCACTCCCAATATCTGAAACAGAACTACCAAAAATTAAATGAAAAGAGTTTTTCCATGAAAAACCTCCTGGAGGATTGCAGTATCAAACTATTTGTCAAGGGCAGTTTCTTGCAAAACAGATTGCCTAATGAACAATACAGGAACAATACAAAAGATAAAGAAAGCGAGCTGTGACGTTTCGGAGTACAAATCTGACTCTTTCATCAGACATTTGTCAATTTGACAAAAATCTCAAATCTGTTTTGTCAAATTTGTATTCTGAAACGTCTCAGTTCGCTTTTGTTGTCATTTGTATTGCTCCTGTGTTGTTCATTAGGCAATCTGTTTTGCAAGAAACTGCCCTTGACAAATAGTTTGATACTGCAATCCGCATGGGCGTTTTTCATGAAAAAAATAATTTTATTTAATTTTAAAAGTTCTCTTTCAGATATTGGGAGTGAAAATCCAAAAAAAAACCTAAACAATGATGCGAAATCCTCCCAAATGAGCTTTAATCGATACTGATTGGATTGAATGGCAATCTATGGTACTTGATTGAAAAATGAGAGCTAGAAGGTCCATGCAGAATTTCATGTGAACTATATGAGAAGAGTTTTGTCCAGTTTTTCTATCCGGAAGTACAGTAAAAAAATACGTGCACAGATGGCCGCTTTGGCATCGAATTTGAACATGCGCGTAAAAGCTCCCTCTTCACGTCTCTACTGATCTTGAATTTTTTCTTGCTTCGATCATACTCATTTGATTAAAATTTCTCACTCATTGGAAATTTCAGTTATCTCATAATGTGAAATCTTCGTTTTTTTTTATTTAAACTGGATGAAAATTCATCTTCATGTTGAAGAAAGTAAAACACTTTGTTTCCGCTGAAATGCATATATTCACATTATTGCATTATATATTATGGCAGTGGTATTTTTCCTTTATTGTACCATAAAAGATACATATCTTACTGAACGACCATACAGATCTGAACCGTTTCCCATAGCTGAATGTTGTGAAATAAATTTCTGGAATTTCCATAAAAACACCTGTATTTGTCACGATTTCTTTTCAGTTTGTCTTCGAAAAGGAAGATTTTGTAAAAGTAGTTAGTTACCGTATTTACCTGATTGAATCATAATGCAAGTGACCATAAACACAATAACTACCAAAAGAAACAACTTAGAAACTCGATATTTGTAGAGAAGGTTTGGACCTTGATTACGAAGGCCGAATCCGTGAATGGGTTAAATCCACCCAATGATATATTGCAGATATACCAATTCAAAATTTATTTTCCCAATATTTCCAGAAATACAGATTAGATCGAATTGAACTTCAGTACTCCATCGAAAAATGACAGTTTGAAGGTTTATACAGAATTTATTGAGGATGATATGATGAGAAGATCAGAGAATATTGAATATTTGAGAAAAAAAATTTGAAATTTTTTTTTTCGAATTGTTTTAATGACACGATCATCATGAAATTCTGGACAATGTTATCCTTTAGCATCTCTGAACTAGCCGCAAAGTTTCATCACGATTAAATCAGCATGTCTTGAGTTTTACCGAAAACAAAACAACGATATCGAGAAGAAAACCACGAAATTGTACATATTTTTTTCCCATGTCTCCAAAACTAATAGCCGTATCGAACTGAAATTTGATACACTGCTGTGGAATATGGAGCTCAAGGCATGACTGGAATTGTTTTCGAATATGAATCATGCTTTCAGAAAAAAAAAATTTCGGAAAAAATTTTGAAGAAAGATTCTTTTAAAATTCAGTGACCATAAGATTTCAACGGTATTTTTCCCAAAGATCCGCGTCGTTATATTCCAACTAACCGCCAATTTTCAATCCAATCGCTTCAGTCTTTTCTGAAATATGAGGAAATCAACTTCAAAATTTCAAATGGCTATAACTCCGAAACTATTTGGCCGATTTGGCCCATTAACGAACTTAACCTTCGTATTTTGAAATGCAACCCTTCCTGGAATTTTCAAGTCCTCCGTATGCCCGTTATCGTGGTAACGGCCGGCCGGACAGAATCAATTTTGACACCGGATGCGTCATCAGTGAGTCCAACCTAGTCGTTTAAGACCATTTTTGACCAATCATCCAAAATTACAGACATTTGAACAAAACGATAGCACGCTGTTTACCTAGAACATGCGAGCAAAAAGATTTATGGTTGACTTTTAGGCATGTTACAATGAATATAATTTATCGCAAAAACAAAGATCCAGAGTACATTTTACTTGAAGTGTAACAACAACGTGACCAGAATCAGTACGAAATTTCAAAAAGTGAAATTTACGACTTCATTTCGCATTGTACTGTCATATCAAAGTATAAATAACTCTCAGATAATAATACCAACAGGGGAAGAATCGAAGTTATGACATTCATATCCTATAAAACGCCACAAATGACTTTAAGGGCATCGCAAGATGGTTATCGATACATTGTGCAATTTGCCAACTTTTGTTTAAATGATACACGAATCGAAAGTAATTGAAATGTGAAGGATAAATAATGCATCTCTGCAAATTACAGAGTGCAGTTGATGGAAAAATAAATCTGTTTTCCGAGGAACAATCATTATAATGCAATGAGCAGTTAAAAATATCTGCTCGCCGTGATCAACATTAAGAACATCCGAAATAATTTCGTTTCAGCGGCGATTCAACCAGGAAAACGTGGGTTCAAGTTCATTCGATAAAGAATATCTCGAACTCATTGAAAGAATTCTAGTCTTTTTATAAGTTTACAATGGATTTCATCAAGTTAAGGTCAATACAATACGAAGATGATTTCGTGTTTGATTAAAACCTACCATCAGTCCACGACAAACCTGAGTCGATAGTTAAATCAAACTTTGTGAAAAATTTTCTCCATTAATGTGGAAATTACGAGATTCAGTGCACCAATGGTTTACTCTATGAAGCAGTGGTTCCCAACCAGTGGTCCGTGGACCACCAGTGGTCCGCAGAAGCCTTGATATGGTCCGCGAAATGATTTCAAATTTAGCGGGCGGTGAGCCAGTCGTCATTGTGTTTTCATTTTGCCTACATAGTGGTCCCTGCTAACAAGAAAGATACAAAAGTGGTCCTTGACCAAAAAAAGGTTGGGAACCCCTGCTATAAAGTATGATTTGAGATCCAGAGTCTACTTTTTACGTGCTTGTTCTGGGGAACATCGTGTTATCGTTTCGTCACAATGTCTTTAATTTTCGAATTATGAGCCGAAAATGTTCTTAAACGATTAGTTTGGACTCCCTCAAAAAAGTCCAAGATCAAATTCAATTCTCTCCGTCTGATCGTCCGTCCGGCTTTCCGGCTGTCCGGTCATCTGTATGTGCTCTAACACTTGGAGGAGACGATTAGCGACTTGAAATTCTTAAATTCATTCCGGAGTTCAAATATCTCGGCTGAGGTAGAAAATAGGTGAATTCAGCCGAACGGTTTCAGTGTTACACTCATTCAAAATTTTGAGGTTAATGCTCCTATACCTCAGAAAGTACTCATGCGAGCAGTTTGAAGAAGTAGTTGATGAATACCAACGCGTTTCGAATGAAATTTGGTTCAGGGCTTGGAATCAAAATTCAACAATATTTTTCCAATTTTCGGATCCTATATTTGTTAATTTTCAGAGATGGCAAATTTCGTGGGCGTTTGAAATTGATATCTCTAGAAGAAGTGCTATCAAAATTGAACTCCATTGTTAATTGAAGAATAAGGACACATACATAACTTCATGCAGAATTCCGTGAGGATTAGGGGAGAGTCGGGTAATTGTGCGCACCTTAGCCAAAATTGAAATAATTTCGAAATGACAGAAGATTGGACTTCTAGATTTGCAGTCAAGATTCTTCAAAGTCTTGGCTATAACAATTTCTTGTACATTTCGAATGAAAATACACATTATGGTTTTAAAATATGAAATACGAAAAAAGTACACTGCGCATAATTACCCGAAGTATGCGGCTAATGGTGCGCATAGGTAGGATAATTGTGCGCATTGAAAAGGGAAACGAACAACACAATTTATTGAACGTAAATAGATATTCCTTTATCTAATCGGGCAAAAATACATTAAATTAAACTAAACTCTAACGATATATTAAAAATATAATAGAATGAAAATAATTAAAAAGTTCATTACGTGTCACAAAAATCGCAAATATATCCCTCGGGGCTATCTACTCCTGTGCATAGGGCATGAGCCCATTTTTGACAAACCGAACATTTGAACCACATCTCGTTTTTTATACTGCCCTCCCCGCAAATAACGCATCGCTCATTTTCATCCGTTTCAAGATCGTCCAACTCGTCATCGTTATACAGCTCTCTCTCTGATATATCTTCAGATTCACTGCTCTCTTCGAACACTTTTCTTTTTGTACTACTCTTCTGACTTGCATTAGGCCCTTTTATAATATTTTTTCCTTTTTCACATTGTTCTTGTTTTTCTTTTAATATTCTCTGTCTCAATGTCTTTTTCGCTGCGGTGGTTTCCAAATTTTCTCTGTTTGGTGTATCTGTTAATATTTCATACGTCTGTTTTTTGTGACTTTGTCCTTTAGCTACATTCGGTTTTGGAAGGGGACTCAACTGTTCTAAAATAGCAGATGTACTAGGACCAGGATCATCGCTATTCTCGGTTCTGTATAGGAAGTTTAAATTTTTTTCCTCAGTAAGGTTACGATTTGGATTGTCGAGTTGAAGAGAAGCTAGTATAGAGTTGGCGTGTGAACAGGAAGTAGAAGGTAAGCCGTCCTCATCAATCACAATTGGGAGGTGGTGAGTGGCTGGAAGAAAATCCTCATCGGTGAACTTATCTGGTTCATAAGGCCATATCCCACATGTTCTGAATCCTGATTGGGCCTTATCCATTGTAGCAACATGAGTATAGGCTTTGTTAAATATTGCAGCTAAGTCGTATTGTGTGATTTTTGTGGCCGATGTAAGGTGATAGTCGCATTGCCTATTAAACGCTGATTTTAATGGACCATAAAAACTTACGTCCAATGGTTGGAGCCTATGGGAAGTATGAGGGGGTATCGTGAGAAGATTAATGCCATATTCCTTACAAAAGTCAAAAATTGGTAAGGAAATATGGCTGGAATGATTGTCCAGGAGCAATAATACAGGTTCGTCCTTTGATGATTTAACGGTTTTTTTGAAGTGTTGTAGCCACTTATGAAAAAGCTCTTCATTGCTCCAGCCACTTTTTGAACAAGAATAAATTGCATTAGGAGGTCCATTGTTGGTTAATGTATTTGTCATTCTAATGCGGGGAAATACAAAGATTGGTGGCACGTAGCAAGTTCCAGAAGCATTGAAACAGCAGATAACAGTAACTGTTTTTCCTCTTTCACCAGATGTCTTAGCGCCAAATTGTTTAACCCCCTTGGGACCGAGTCTCTTGCATGGCTTTTGTACCGTAGAAATACCAGTTCCATCTACGTTAAATATTGCATCCTCTTTAAACTTGAATTTGTCGTACAGTTTTTTGAGGTTTTGGAAGAAGGTGGAAACCTCACGTTTGTTAAAAGCTGAGATTCGGGCGATACTAGTAGGTTCCGGTTTTCTTAGCGTTATCTCTGGGTTCCTCCTGAGAAATCCATAATACCAGTCTTTTCCGGCCATTTTAAATTCAATCTTAAAGTTGTGCTTTATGTGGTTGACCTCGGCAAAAGAAAAGGCTAATTTTCTGAGTTGAACTTTAGTCATTCCATGAAAAAGTTTTGCCAACTTGAGAACGTGGTCTTTTAATGCCATTTCTTGTTCGGGTGAAAAAACACAGTGTTTTTCAATATGTGGTCCAACAACATCAAGTCCATCGTCATATGCTCTTTTTCTTTTTCGTATTGAAGACTCTGGGATATTGAACATTTTACCAGCCTGTCTTATTGATCCTCCATTTTCAACAAATTTTATTGCCCGAATCATGGTTTCTCGATCCCATAGCGCCTTTCTAGTTTTACGTTGGTATTTGGGCATCTGCAAGAATGCAAAATATCATAAGCGATTATTTAAAACGCAATGTTAACAATGCTTAAAACATATCGGTTAATTGTGCGCACTTGAGGCTAATCGTGCGCACTGCGCCCAATTAACCGAAATTAGTAGTTTCACTTTCAAATTTTATAAAACAATAAAAAGAACCTTTCCTGCCTAAACTACATATATCAGTATCAAGTAGATCAATTGAGCAATGTATTGATGCAAACGGTTTTTAAAAAATGTAAAAATTGAAATACTTACGGCTTATTTTTTCCGAGACACATACTAGTACAACACATACGTAAACAATGAAGCGGTCATGTTGGATAAATGAGGGCAGCGACCAACCTTTCTCGTATGTGATAGAATATAGTTTTGTCAAGAGATGGAGCCTGAATCACGCTTTCGAAATTATATTACCCGATTGTGGAAATAAAGGTATGCGCACGATTAGACGCTGCGCACAATTACCCGACTCTCCCCTATACGGGTAGAAAATTTTTAAAAAATGTTTCTCAAAAATTTTCAGATCTTGTTGAAATTAATTATTCTTTAGCCTGCAATAAAGTTCATAGAACTTAAGATTACTATTTAGCAACAGTATTTTGAATTTCATTCTGATCGGATATTTATCTTCGGAGATATTGGGAAAAAAGTGAGAAATTTCCTTGCGAACTTTTTAGCAAATGCGGATGCGCAAAGTTGTGCAGAATTTCTAGATGGTCATTCCACTCAAATAATTCACGAAAATATTCTCCTAATCTTGAACACATCACCAAAACCAATTCATGTGAAGCACTGAAATCTCAATAAATACTCTTGTATAACTGAATAACATTTCCACATGCAGAACGCTAATTGAGTAGCATAATTTGAAATAATATTTTGAATGAGAAGAGATATTCCATAGTAATTTCACCTGATTAAAAATCTTACTCTTTTCAACACCACCGAAGTGGTATCCGGGTGAAAGTTTTTAGGTTGATTTATGCAACAGTAATCACCGTTGATAGTTTCATGAAAATTCGTTGAAAAGTTTCGAGAAATAATTTGTTTCCCTTCTACCCCAAGTTTTGAGCCCTTAGGGTGCACCGATCCTACTGAAAAGCTTGGAGAATGAATCTCGAGCGACACACGATTTTTCTACCAAGTTTCACGGATTTCGTTTCAGTACTTTCAGAGAAAAGCCCCGAACAACGGACGGCGGACGGACGGATTATTATTTATTAGTTCATTCAAATCTACATACTTCAAAATGTAAACAGTTAAATTTTCAGGGAGGTGTAATTTTGATCACTAAGGTTTATTATTTCATTATATCAAATAATAAACCAGAACTCTGTCTCCTCGGATAAGGGTAGGAATTTTTTTGAAGAACATGGACGGCATCTTTTTCATTGGAAAATTTTATAATCATCTTGAATTAATTTTGACAAAATATCTTCACATTTATCTGAAACAAAAAGAGGGACAGAAAACCAGCAGGAAGCAGTTAATAATATTACCTACATTTGCTGTCTGACCGGGAGGGTCTTTTGACCAGGTCCGGTATTCCTAGTGATGATATTTCAGGTCCTGAGATAAACGCAGAACGCTACAGCCCCTTATATAGGGGAATCATATCCAATAGTTCAATAATTGCTTATTTCACACAAGAAATCTAATAAAATATCGGGAATAAATTATAGGAATGGAATCCTTCTGAATTCAGAAATGCTATCAAATACCTCGAATATTTCAACATAATCGATAGAAGTATGATTCCTCATCAACTTCGACATAATTATATCATTAGTATTCTCCAAGACCTGAAACATAAAACTTTGGTTCGTTTCGATGTTTTATCCTCTTATATGGGTATTTCTATCATGAAAGGATAGATAGATAGCTTCATGATCTGCACACGATCTTATGGGCATTTGTATTATCGACACGTTCAATAGTTAATAGGAATTACAAGAATCTCTTGATCCATTAGCTGTTTTTTCTTGGCTGCTTGGCCTTGAATTTTCAAGAAGATGGATGTTCTTTTCTTCATATCTTTCCACAGCATCAGCATTGTCTTCTATTTCACAATCCATCGTTCTTTAAAAATGCATTAAATGAATTCCTAGATGGACGCGTATTACATATATTAGCTTCGCCGAGAGGAGTTACCGATATCTATATGAATGAAATTATAGGATGATCTTGAAAAGTGTCTTTTGCTGAAAATATTAACCGTCATGAATCAATAAATTGTCTTCCACAAACTAAGCTGAAGGAAATATGGCATATCAAAAAATATCCGAAAAATTATTTTTTGGAAGAAATTGGGCTTTCTGCCAACTGCAGCAATGAGGTTACTGACCGACAATAATAGACGCAATGTTTGCTGAAAACTAATACAAAGTGGTTTCTTTCAGGTAAACCCCGGGTCAAAAATAAAAGTTCGCCATTTGGGGAAACCATCTGAACAAATAAAGAAAGGAACTTCTAAACAAGAATGATATCAATATATTCTTCGAAGCCAATAGCTTTCTGAGTAAGATTTTGAAGAACTCTAAAACCAAAGTTATTATGTGGTGCCTGCCCAAACGCATATCGGATAAAAAGGTCGTTCTTTAAGTATTATAGAATCAAAAAACCTAGGAGAGTACTGCCGTGAAGGCAGCAGCTTTTGCGCGTATGTTCAATGCAGAAGACCGCTTCGAGAACAAATCTGAACATGCGTTGATGCCTTTACGGCAGTGCTTTTCTAGGTTTTTTTTGATAAAGTACTGGATTTCAATTCGATCTAATCTGTATTTCTGAAAATATTGAGAAAATTTAATTTTGAATGGGTACATCTACGGAATCATTGGGCGGATTCTACCCATTCACGAATTCGACCTTCGTAATTGAGCCCCAAATCTTTCCTTCAAATATCGAGTTTCTGAGTCGTTTCTTCCGAAAGTTATTGTGTTTACGGTTGGCCTAACGGCTCCCCAATATTTCCGAAAATTCAGATAAGATGGAATCGAAATCCAGAAATTCATCGAAAAATGACAGTTTCAAGGTTCATACAGAATACAATGAGGATAATATGATGAGAAGATCACAGAATATTGAATATTGGAAAAAAAAGTTCTTATTTTTTTTTTCAAATTGTTCTAACAACAAGATCATCACGAAATTTTGCAAAATGTGGTCTTTTAATATCTTCGAACTAGCTGCGAAGTTTCATCATGATTGATTCTGTAATTCTTTAGTTATAGGTACCGAAAAAAACAACGATATCGAGAAGAAAACTACGAAATTCTACATATTTTTTTCCAATATCTCCAAAACTAACAGCCGTATCGAATTGAAATTTGATACACTGTTGTAAAATATGAAGTTCAAGGTATAACTGAAATTTTTCTCAAATATGAAAAATAGTTTCAGAAAAAACAATTTTTTCGAGAAAAGTTTTGAAAAATTTTTTTTTCAGATTGAGTGACCATACGAATTCAACGAAATTTGCGCGTTCTTATGCTTCAACTAACTGCCAAGTTTCAATCCAATCCCCCCAGTAGTTTCTGGAATATGAGGAAAATAACCTCAAAGTTTCAAATGGCTTTAACTCCGAAACTATCTGGCTGAGTTGTCCAATTAACGGACTCAACTACGGCATTCGGATGCGCAAACTATCCTGCAAGTTTCGAGTTGCTAGCTGGCTCCGTTCGACAGTTATCGTGTCCACGGCCGGACAGAATCAATTTTGACAACGGATTCGTCATCAGTGAGTCCAACCTAGTCGTTTGATACCATTTTCAGCTCAATCATCGAAAATTACAGACATTTGGACAAAACGATAGCACGCCGTTCCCCTAAAACATGCGTTCAAAAACGTATCAGATATTTTCTAAATATCAAGCTAGACTCCACGTATTCAAAATAACTGATGATAGAAAAGCACGATTTAGACGAACACTTCAAGGCTTCACAAAGGGAAAATAAAGGCCAGAAGCTGCGCTCATCAAAAGGTTTAGAAATGAATCGGTTGAGGAATACTGTAAATTTGCTCAATGACAGGTCTCTGTTATTCAGTTCACCCCTATTAGGTTTGCTCTCCTGAAGGACCAATTATTTTTTCGAAGAAAGTAATATCTGTAATATTATTTCGGTCCACCTTGTATTTTCACCAGAAACGAGTACCTAGTTTTATTTATCAACTGTAGTCCTCTAGGCGTCCAGTGGGTTTTTCCAAAAATTTCAGAAGCTTAATCTATCCGGACCCCAGATATTTCCTCAAATACGGTTCGAAACCAATCTTGAACCAGTTGTCTAATAGCATGTGAAAAAGCTACAACAGGGCGGAAAGCGTCTTGTTTTAACTCAAAATAGAAGGAAATCAATACATATTATTGGGATGATAAACATGAAATTCCAAGAAATGTTGGTAATTGATTAGATTTCAAAAAATAAGTTCGATTCACGACAAGCAGAATACAAATTTATTAGAGGATATATCCTTGAAAAAAAATCCCCGAAATGTTAGATTCTGATTTCAGTTCACAGTTCATATCTCATTATTTTGGGAACGTGCTGGTCAAGAACTTGTAAGTGCTTTTTCAGATTTATGGCCAGTGCAGTCAGATTTGAGTACTTCATTCATTCCAATAGACGACTTCGGCCCAAGTTGCTAACCCACAATTTTCTGCACAAATTTACTATCACTGGGGCACGGGAATTTCAGGACAAATTCGAAATGATAAGGTTCGCGTTATTTATAAATATCCGTAAAAGATGGCTCGGCTCTTCAAACAAGATAATTCCTTCCAAATATAGGGTTTTGTTAAGATCATCTCTGATTTGCTGAAATTTAAGTTGGGAATCCTGATTTCATGGTAATAGTGTCAAATTTATATAGGAAATGTTCCGCAAATCAAGTTGGTTATTTCGGTTGCCGGTTTTTCATTCTGTAAATATGAAATATTCGGTTGGTTCCTGAAAAAAAGGTTAATTACGGAATTTGATCGATGAAAAAACATTCTTTCTGTCACAAGAATGACAGTCAATGTTCTATGGTAACATACCCATAGAACAATCTTTATTTATTGTATGATCCAGAAAACATAGAAGAGACAACAATCAACAATGGAGAAATTACTAGGTATAGTCCATGGATCATAAATGAATAAAGATTGTTCTATGCTATGGATATGTGACCATAAAATATCGATTGTCGTTGTGGTGCATAGACTTAATATGTCTGTGTTCTGGTGACTGGAAGATTGCTTTTTCATCGATCAAATTCAGTATTTAACCTTTTTTTCAGAAACCAACCGAATATTTCATATTTACAGAACGGAAAACCGGCAACTGAAACAAAAAAGTTGATTTGTGGAACATATCCTTTATAAACTCGACATTATCAACATGGAATCAGGAATCCCAACTAAAATTTCAGACTAAAAAAAACTTATATTTGGAAGGAATTATCATGTTTGAGGAGCCGAGTCATCTTTTACGGCTATTTATAAATAACGCGAACCTTATCATGTCGAATTTGTCCCGAAATTCCCGTGTCCCAGTGATAGTAAATTTGTGAAGAAAATTGTGGGTTGGCAACTTGGGCCGAAGTCGTCTATTGAATATTCGTGAATTTTAGGGGAAAAGTTTCTGTCGTCATATTAAAGGAATCATTATGCGGATTTTACCCATTCACGTACTCGGTTTCCGTCATGAATCTCTTATCCTGCTATACAAATATCGAGGCCTTATGTTGATTCTTCGGAAGTTATTATTGTTACGGTCGCATTAAGGGGGTGACAATCTCAAGTCTCTAGATATGCTTCTTCATAAATTGTCACCGCTGGAAAGACGGGAGGGCCGAAGTATTTTAACCAAGAATTATTCCACAATGAGTTCAACCAAGTCGTTTCAGTCCATTTCCGGTTCTAAATCAAATTATCTCGAGAAATTTTAGCCAACCGAAATTTTTCGTTAACTAGAACGGGCGCCTGAAAGATGTTGAGAATTTCTGTTTGAGAATGTTTTGCGTTCAGTAAGAAGGTATGTTTAATAACACACCGAACAGAATGTTGACAATCTTTTCCTTGAGTTTTTTTTTGTTTCTGCATTGAAATGTGTGAAATCAACAATTCAATATTCTGTTTACTGAATCCATTCCTCGATCATAAAATGAATTGATTCTTTGCGGAAGTTGAGTTCAGATAAATCAATTCCAAATTGAAACTGGTGTTGCAAGATAGGAGCTTGTTTATTTCGAAGTTTGCATTATTATCATTCTGTATCAGAGGAATAAGATTCCAGTTTCATTCACAGATGCATTTGATGGTCAAGCAAGAAACAACTCCAAGTCAATGTCATACCACTTTGAATTTCAAGATAATCAATTTAGCCCTTCCAACTGAATGAATTATAATATGTTAATGTATCCGTGAAGAGTACTGTTTTCAGATTAGAGAATGTGCAATCTATCTATCGATAGATTGCCCATGCATAGCAATTTATAATTTATAACCTCCAAATTTTAAATCGCTATAAATCCGAAAACATTCGGCTGATTTTGCCCGTTAACGAACTCAAACGTCTCATTTTGGAATGAAACCTACCCTGAAAGTTTCAAGTCGATGGGATCCTTCGTGCTCCCGTAATTGTGCACACGGGCCGCCAGACAGAATCGACTCTGACATGGATTCGTCCTCATTGAGTGCTTCCCAGTCGTTTAGGATAATTTTCGGTTCAATTACAGTCTGGAAAAAACGATAGCACACTGTTCACTCAGAACATGCGCTCAAAAAGATATAAACCGTAATTCGAATTCAGATCAATTGCCAATACGGTAGCTATAGCTAGACATTCTACTACCTGAAACGGGGTGGAGTGGTTAATAACGATTGAGAACCAATAAATTCGGTACACAATATTTAATCACGTCATTGTAATTGATTACAATATTTGGGAAATTACTAATTCAAGATTATTGCATGGAATATTCTATGTGCACCGCGTTGCGTAACTTTTTTTTAGGTTTTTGATTCTCATTGGGGGGAGTAATTACCATCAACCACCAACCCCCACTCCCCTCCCCCCAGTAAATCCGCCCTTGGAATTTTGCCTAAGCCACGAACAGCTCAATCAAATACACATTGCGTATCTGTAACTTCAAATAAACTCAGTATATCAAGAAAAGTTCACCCATTGAAAGTATGTTCGCATAGGTCGATTACTATGAAGCTTTGGAAGGTTTGCGAGGTAACTTCAACCACTTTGCGAAAGTGTCACGTTTCGTCCAGGCTTAGTTTGGGGAAACTCGTCAGGGTATGCACCTAACTAAGCCGTTTACATGCCTACGTGAGTGGACACAAGGGAGTGTACCAGATCGTTGGGGATAAGCGTACTTCGGAAATCTTGAGAGGATCTACCAGGGACAGCGTGCACGCTAGCGCCCCCCGTACGTGGACCGATGATGTGGCCAAGCGTTACAGGGCAGGTAACGTAGGATACTTAAGACGCAAGGGTTGGTACTGCGCGCGCGACTTAAGTAAGAGCTGAGAGAGGGCGCTCGCTACAACTATTTCAGACGGCTCTGTTTTTATGTTATACCCTTCCCCTAAACTTGAGATATAACGTCGTCGATAATTTCTCCAATTGACATCCTATCATTTTGGTTTATTATTTGATAAAATCGAATAATAAACGTTAGTGATTGCCCAAAAAAAAACCCCCTGAAAATTTCACACGCCGTCCGCCGTCCGTTGTCCGGGTGTTTTCTCGGTAAATACTGAACCGAAATCCGTGAAACTTGGTAGAAAAATCGTTCGTCGCTTGAGATTGTTCCTCCAAGATTTTCAAAATTAGGAGTTGAAGGGAAAAAGAAATTATTTCTCGAAAACTAACCACCGAATTTTCATGAAACTCTCATCGTTGATTACTGTTGCATAGCTTAACTTAAAAATGTTTACCCGGATGATTTCCGAACAGTGATTACTGAGGTATAAAGAAAAACGCTGCAAATTTTCCATAATCCCGAAAATAAATCATCGCATTCGGTTCTTAGATTGGAATTCAGTGGAATAATCGGTTAATTTTTCATCCAGAATCATATATCTGAAAGTAGATGAAAAAATTGATTACCAAATTTTCAACACATATCGAGAAATTTCTAACGGATTCGTTTATTGTTTTACTAATACAATGTGCAAATGCCCCATATATGTTCCTGACAATTTCATAATCGTTAGTAATTCAAATTGAATATTTTTGGGTTTTCTTTCCTAATATCTGAAACATGACTACTGAAACTCGGAAAACAATTATCATTTATATTAATAGATATCACCCTGCGAATTACGGGATTTAATATTAAATTTCTTCATGAAGCTCAATTATATGTTGAATAAACTTATGTATTAGTCATAAATCATTGGTTCACAACACAAAAACTAATTCCATGAAAAAATTCATTTGAAACATTGAAATCTCAATAAATACTAATGTATAACTGAATAATACTTTTACATGCAGAACGCGAATTAAGTAGAGTAATTTAAAATAATGCACATTTCCAAAAAATTCGGTTGATCGGAGGTTTCCATCAGATTTGGTTTCTGTAGTACAATTATCATCAACATGTGGATATCCGTTACAGGTTTCAATGAAAATCCAATATTTTTCGTACTGAGAGTCTGAAATAGGCGTCAATATAAAAGATAATGAAAATGTATGTGATAAAACAAATTGGAGGATATATGCAAAAAAATCAATAACAAATAGGAAATCTCATCAACTGTCGAGAATCTAATACTAAGGGTAGGAGCCTTAGCTCATTCATATTTTTCAGAACAAAAATGAATCCTAGTAGAAATCACATCTACACATTTGATATTGGCGGAAAATCTTGAATTTTGTTTTACGTATTGGAGTTAGTTTGAAAGATTGAGCTTATTTCCTCAGTATCAAGAAATATCAGAGCAATCAGATAAAAACATCATGACTAGTTGCGAAATATCGACGCTCCATTGAATGCAAAATTTCGTGAGACCTGTAATGAAAAAAATGTTATTTTTTTTAAAACATTTTCTCTCAAGAACATATTCATCAAAGTTCAATAAAATTTGAAACATTTGAAAAGAGTATTTTAAATTTCAGTTTGACCGATATTTATTTGCGGAGATATTGGCAAAAAATTTCGTGGCCATTTTAAATTTTGAGGTTATTTACCTAATATGTCAAAAAGGGCAAACGCTATCTGATTCGAACTCGTAGAATAATGACACACAATTTAATGAGTATGGAAAAGAGTAAGATTTTTAAAGAGGTGAAACGACTGTGGAACGTCTCTTCTCATTCCGAATATTATTTTAAATTATGCTACTCATTTATTCACAATTATGTTGTGAAAAACCAATGAGTTATGCATAATCATAAATTTCATTTAAGATATCAATGGTAACGGGTTATTTAACTGAGAAAATAATAAACCCTTGGGTAAAATTTGCAGCGTTTCTGAAAAGGTAGGAGTTCGATTTACAGAAAAGAACTGATTGAGAGCTCATTCGCCATTCTGCAACAATAGACAACCGTGGTCTTGCCTCAATCGATCTTTCGAAAAATGTATATCTATCACTAACAATGTCAGATTGCTAGCACTAGACAAATGATATCAACTCATATCCGATGAACGCTCGAAATGTTTTCCTTAATATCCTCAACCTTGATCCGATTTCTTCGTTCTTAATTAAATAAAATTTGATAGTTGGTACGCATGTGTATCTCGACACACTCTTAAAGAACTGTCATAAAAAGGCTCCCTGTCATTTGAATGGAAGTCTATGTAATCAAATCTCAAATTCGAGACACGCTGTATAACATCTCTTATCAAATAAGAAAAAAACACAACTCGAAATAATAATCCACCTGTCCGAGCATATTTCTTTTTTTATTTACTGCATGTATTCCAAGCGGGAGACTCGCACTGTATAGTTTTGAATTGCAGTTCTTAATGGCATATTGATTATTCACCAATACGACCTTGCCAGTTATTCCCAATTCTCTGGATCACTAATTTCAAAGGTTCAAAAGTGTTTGAGACCGGCGAGACCGGCAGAATTTAATTCACAACGAAGTCTTCATCTTTGGGTCAAACCTATTCGCTTTGAACTATTTCCTACCAATGACTCATAAACTACAGATATTATAACTGATAAACTTCTTAAAAAAATTTTCAAGATACTTAGAATTCTGCGAAATCTTTCATGAACGCTCACAACCGTCGCTACCATCACAAGTACGTCATTTGCATTTCTCGAGGTCCGTATAGGTCACAACCTTTCAATATTCTGCGACAGAATTAATGAGTTGTCCATGTTTCCCACTCAAACTCAACTCACTTGACATAACACGCAGATTTTCGCTCCTCCCAGTTAATGGTTTATTGACATTTTAAACCTATTTGAATAATAAGCAAATTCCTTTGTTGTTTTCTATAGTTTTCAGGAATATGCGGCATATGTTAATATTATTCCCCTTGCTGGTTTTCGCTCTATCGATAGTAAAAGTGATGATACTCTATGCTATTATCAGATTCTACTGGTTTGGAATGGTTACCATCTAGTGAAAGCAACTGGATGTAAGGTTAAGGTCGATCTCGTATGGAGAATTCATATATAACTGGTTTCCCATCATAGATTAGTCATAGAATAAAAATAGATAAGATATGTTCGTCTCCGGTCAAATTCTTGAGGACAGTACCTGATAATTATCACTGATTATGCATACAAAATGGTAGGGAATGACTCCTCTAGTCAAAATATTCTTTCGGGGATATTCTGACGGCTTAATTTTAGAATATAGTACACAATTCAATCGTATGTTTATGCAAAAAAAAACTGAATAAAAATATAGAACTCAGCCTGATGCGTTGTACACTTGTAGACTCTTTCTTCCTACTTTATGCAAGATGACGGATTTTGATCGTTTTTGAGTGAATGTTCGGGAATACATGCTATTGTTTCACCCCAATGTCTGTAATATTCGAGGTTTGGGAAGAAAATAGTCTTGAAGGAGGTTGATCTCACTGATGATGAATCTAATGTCAAAATCGATTCCGTTTGGCTTAGGACATGATAATTTGACAACGGAAAGAGCTAGCGACTTGAAACCTTCAGGGTAGGTCTGTTGAGTTTGGATTTTTGGGTTAAAGTGATTTAAATCTGGATTATTAGTTGAAGAGTAACAACGCGCAATAGCTTGCGAAATTGTGTCGGGACCGGATCATGTGGTAAATTTAACAACAAAATTCTCACAGGCCTTGAATTCAATATTTCACAATAGAAAATCGAATTCAACTTTGACTCATGATTTTAATTCTTGTTGATATTTCTGAGAAAAAATATGGCAAATTTTGTATTTTTATCTTATTCCTCGTATATCGTTTTCATTTCCGGAAGTATTCAAAAACTACCAATCTCATCATGATGAAACTTGGCGACTAGTTGACAAATGATGAAACAGCATTTTATGCCAAATTTGGTTATGATCGTGGACTCAGAAAATGATATTTTTTTAAGAGTATAACTGAAAATATGATATGACATCACTTATATTCGTGGAAACAATTTTGGACATGCGCACAAAAATAGATTTTCTGTACTTCTCTTGATATTGTTTCGATGATTCGCAGAATTATATTGACCAAAAAACAAAGAAACACGGCAACTTATAGAGCCTTCGTTAATAACCAATATAGAACATTTAACGAGAAGAAATCCAAAAAATTTAGGAAAGCACTGACGTGAGGTCAGGAGCTTTTACACGCTTGTTTAAATTCTTTCCGAAAGGAGTCATCACCTGCTTATTGATCCCTCCAAACGCAGTTCTACTACAAATTCTCAAGTCGATAGAATCTTCAGTACGCCAGTAATCGTGCGGTGAAGTCCGGCCAGACAGAATCAATTTTTGACACTGGATTCGTCATCAGTGAATCCCACCTAGTAGTTTGAGACCATTTTCGGTTCAAAATTTGAAAATGACAGACATTTGGACAAAACGATAGCACGATATTCTCCTAGAACATGCTCGCATAAACCACTGAATTTTTCATTTTTTTTCCCAATATCTCCGAAAATAATAACCGTATCAAATTTGAATTTGGCACACCGTGGTGAAATATAGAGCCCAAGGTGCGAGCAAATTATTTCCAGAATACGATGAATATTCTCCAAAAAAAAAGTCATCCCAAAAAATTTTTAAATATAATTTTTTCAGAATTTGCTGGCAGCACGATTTCAACGAAAATTTGCGAGAGGTTGCATGTCATTATGGTTCAAATAATTGCCAAGTTTCAATCCAATCGCTCTTGCAGTTCCTGGAATATTAGGAAATAACTTCCAAATTTCAAACGGCTATAACTCCTATAAACCATTTAGTCGATTTTGTCCGTTAACGAACTCGACGGTCGCATTTCGAACTGCAACCACCCTAAAAGTTTCAAGTCGATAGGATCGTCCGTACGCCCGTAATCGTGCATACAACCGGACAAGCGGCTGGCCAGACAGAATCGATTTTGACAATGGATTCGTCATCAGTGAGTCTAAGCTAGTCGTTTGAGACCATTTTCGGGGAAAAAAATCGAAAATTACAGACATTTGTACTAAACGATAGCACTCTCTGTTCCCCTGGAACATGCGCGTAAAATCCCAAAAGGCGCCTCGTTCTAGCAATAACAAAGAAACCCGGATAACTAATGCCAGCGCCAGCCTGTATATCCACCTAACAATCGATAGCATACACTTCCCTCAGATTATATCTTAAAGCTTCTGTTATTGAATTCCAGCAAGAAAAGCTATCCTCGACGTATGAATTCGATCAACATCAACTAATTCATGAATAAATATGAACTTTCAAGATTAAACTAATCGAATCGTTTCTGTTCGCCTTATCTCAGCAAATATAGAAGCAAATATTTCCCAACTGGAGGCGACAAAAATAAGAATACATTCGAAGGTGTTCCAGCAATTTGCACATCTCTTATGTTGTCACCTATAAATTGATTGCTTATGATATTTTATTTCGTAATCGAAACTTGTATAAGTTTGGAATGAGTGAAACTCATTTTGAATGTCAGGATGATGTATCAACTCATTTCCATAGAAATTTCCAATGATTCTTGGGAGCTTTTGGAGATTGTGAACTCACGGTACATTCCAACTTAATTCTTCATCAACCTTTACGCGTGGTTCCGCCCAAACATTGGTCAAATTTGAATGCACTTGGCCGAAATATGGGTGAAATGTAAGATATTCAATGTCTTTATGTGGAGAGAAATCATCTTCACCGCGATTAAAGGTGAAATAAGACGTATGGTAACCAAATGACATGCGGTCATGCATTCAAGTATTGGCATCGAACAACGCTTGACTGATGAAAAATATTAAGGTACTTCTGATCTTATTATCCACACAATGTTTTTTACAAGCCGTTATATTATACAGGGTCCTGCAACAGTAGCGTGGTTTTTTACATCTCTGTTCGGGAAGCAGATAGTTAGAAGGTTATTTTCCTATACTGATACCTGAATAAAAAATTTTTCTGTCAGATCTCTGATTTTTATAATGTAAAGCTCTATTTTACATCACTTTCTCAGTTTTTACATGGAAAATAAAAGACACAGAATCTATATTTTCACTTTTGAAGTATTAATAGTTTTCGAGATACTCTGCCTGCATTGCCTTTTCCCTTTCGGAATATTTTTTATTAAATTGTGCCAAAGGATATTATTCTTGGTCAAATATTGTACTGTATTGGTTACGCTTGCAGATAGTGTATCTGAAATCGGTCAGTGATATACAGAATATCAAAAACATATTGTAACATATTGTGAATTAAGATTTGCAGAATCTTCCAGATTTGGAATAAAAAACAAATGAACTCAACCGTAAATAATAGTAGACGAAACTTCAACAGCCATTCCTGACCCTCCCCTGGAGTCTTTGTAAAGTTTCAAACCTCAAAGATACCAATAAAGTCTTCTCTCACAATGTTCGAGCCCCAACAGGGCGATTCTGGTACTGAAGAACTTTCGGTAACTTTCAGGATTCTAGGAGCAGTAAACTATCATCAGTGATGCCTGTAGTCAAGCAAGCAATTATTTATTCCTGTGAAATGACTTTGTCACTTTCCACCCAACCAACAATGGGGGTTTTTCCTTCAAGCGAAAATTCAGTAATTTTCATGAAAAACCTTTAGGACTTCACATTTCAAACATATCATTTCAATATTATATTTTTAAAAAAATGTTTGATCACCTAACACTGAAAAATAAAAATGGGGATTTGCATTTAAAGGGATTTGTCTAGAGTGCACGATATGGCAAAGTCGAATTCAGCTTTCTCGGAAAGAAAAGGATGTCAAATGTGTTGCTTTGCTCAGGAAAACAGAGATAGCTATACTTCGATCTGATTAGAGTAGAAGATAACGACCAAGAAATAGAAAAAGAAGAGCACAGACTGTCATACTGTCATATTACTGACAAATCGCAAATGGAAATTGTTTGGTTATATTAACAAAGAACACGTGTGTACCACAGAATAGGAATAAATATTTCATTATTCTATAGTAGAAAAGGCTATTCTACTGAACACCGTTGTCACTTCGTGCATGCCTGGCAAATCCCAAACCCCAATTTTGGTATCTGATTTTGAATACTTTCTGAGGGTAATTCGGAAAATGATGAATCAAACTCATAATAATTATGTTCAAATTTGCATTTGCAGTAATAACCCAAATTCAGGAAAAACCCCCATTGAGACACTAGTCGTAATGTGCCATAATTGAATCATTCCTGGCATCAAAGTGGTACTCCTACTAAAGGATCGAGCACCATGTCGCATATTCAAAACATAGCTCTGAGCTTGGAGTATATTTTATCGAAGTTTAGTCACACAATATTTCTCCGTTCTTTCCGTACAAGTTTGGGTAATAGAATTGGAAATTATCGAGGAAAAGACACTTTTGAGGTGAAATTTGAACGTCGTATATTTACAAGATATATCTACACACATTAGTGAAATAAAAATGGAAATAATTTGATTTTTTACTGGTATTTGATGATAGGCCTGTATCCATTTTCGTCAGCTGTGTATTCTACGATCTGAACACGTCCATCCTGAAGAGGATATTTGTAGCTTCCAATAACAGTGTGGGCACCTTCTTCATTGCTGATTTGACGCCATTGTCCTTGTTCTTGAGCAGCGATTCCGTTTTCGGTTTCATAACTGGAAAAAAACGAATATTCATTTCAAAAACCTTAAAACCGATTTATTCGCCTTATATATATATATATACTTGATTGTCCAAAATTACAGAAGAGGCATTTACTGTTTTCATTTGTTTCAATTAACGAATATTCTCAGTGTGTTCATCGTTTTGCATTAAGAAATTTAACACATTTACATGAAATAATAAGCGTGAATGAGAACAACACCTCATATCTTAGAAAAATTGAAATATTAAAATAAAAAAATGAAATCACCACCTCCTTCATCATAGGTAACATAAAAAAATATCCTACAAATCTCATGATATTTATGAATATTAAACACAACTTCTCAAAATGAATCAAACTCACAACCAATGACAGAACGACCGACAGACAGAAACAGAACTGAACAAAAAGCCATACAATTCCTCCAAATACCTACAGTTGGAGCTGATTGAACAGAATTTCAATGAATTAGTAGTGCTTCGTGAAAAGGAGGAACATTTTATACTCATTTAAAAATGTTCCGAGCTTCACTTTAAGTCTACTGCGCTATTAGGTATTTGTTATAGCCCTAAACTAGCAGCTTCTGCAACCCTTTATACATTTCGACGTTATATCAGTATTAATTGGAAGCAATCGTGAAAAAACTTTAGAACTCTTGTCGTGAAATGTATAAGGAGAATCGAAAAACTTTTGACGGCTAGTCTAGTATGCAAATACAATCAGGTAAGCACTCACAAATTTAACAGACAAAAAAATGTGAAATAGGTCATGAAATGAACATCGCATCCACCAAAAAATTCAATTTCATTGAATTTTGTTTAATTAGTTCACTTCTTTTTATTTCAGGAGTTGTTAAGATATAGAGCTGTAGTATTTCCCTACTATTTAAGAATTTTGGAGGATTGTATCCAGCAATAATGAAAACTTAATATATCATACATATAAAATGAAGACGTGTTGGTCAGGTTGATATTGATGATTCAAGATCTAATGTTGAAGTATTAATATTATTCTAGTATTTCGGCAATTTTTCGGAATCGAACGCAAAATACAATATCAATAAGAAAAAATACTAATTTCACGGATCTTTGTCTTCGAGTGGTTCATGGAGATATAGATTTTCGAATCTCGAATAAATAGTTTACCTATATTAGTATTTGTCAGGAATCGGTTTATATATCAGGTCTGTTTTTAGGTTTTGCCACCCAATATCTGGAACGATTGAAAAATAAATAATATTTATTTATTAAATTTTGACAGCTCACTGTACTGAAACGGACAGAATCAATTTTGACCACGGAATCTTCATCAGTGAGTCCAACCTAGTCGTTTGAGACCTTTTTCGGCTCAAAATTCGAAAATTACAGACATCGTGACGAAATGATAACGCGCTGTTCCCCAGAACAAGAGCGTAAAAAGCACATTTTTACAATGAACAAACGGATTTATTTCGAGGTTTTCAACTTTTAACGCTCTTTTCTGATTTATATTCGGTGAATTTGCACGTTTCTGCTTGTTGACTATATTTTTCAGTAGGAAAAATTTATCTCAAGTAATACTCACGCGAAAGCGTATCCGGTACCATCAGGGGAAGCATCTTGTTGTTGGGACAGGATTCTTGCAGTGGCCTCTACATTGGAGTGGTGGATAGCCTGAATGGGTTGTCTGTAGTAGGGGTTGATTCCAGAAAGAAGAGGTTGGATAGTTGGGTTGATGACTACCTGGCGAGTTTTGATTGGTGATTCCGCGCCATATACTACGGCTACGATAGCGACGAAAACGGCCTGCAAATGGAAAATGTTAAAAAATGAACTGTAATAAAATATTGGGCAGAACAAGAATAGCTCGACCGCGACCGTACGCGTACAATAAAAGGATCAATGAAAAAGGACTTTTTTTAGGTAGTACACTTAAAAAAAACAATTTTGTTACCTAGAAACATGAAACTTTAGGGTAAATCTCTTTTTCAAAATGCTCATCCCATTGATTGTTATACTCTTCGGGTTTCAGATGGCCGAATTATTCTGTCCAACATTTTTTCGAAACTTCTTTGTGTGCGCAGTACTTGGTGTACCCACGTAGGTCAGGAAGACACTCGGTTAGATAGTCAAAAAACTATTTATAATATTTTGTTCTTTAAAATAAATTGATTTCAAGTTGAGAGGGATTGAGTCCAATGAAAGAAATACTTTCTAAATCTCAATTGATATAAATATATTAATTTTTCGTTAAAAAGAAATATCGTAGAATTGCTTCGATCATAATTGGATCGCGAGGGATGAATTGATTCAAAACTATCTATCCCGATCCAACGTTGTATTATGTCTTATGTTAAAGTTATGAAAAATATTGGTTTTCTTCGATTGAATACGCATTGAAAACATTGCAGATTTTTCATCCGGAATTCACCGATCTTGCCATATACCTGGAACATTTTCAAATCTTATTTAGCAATTCAGATGTAATGCTCAAAAGCAAATAGGTCCCTGGCAGGTATTTTATTAATAGAATCAATTATTATTCCATGAGATTACTAAGAAATTTGAATCGTCGTCAAAAATTTGGATTTTCAACGCGAAATCTTCGCGCCGTTCAGATCCTAGAATCTGTAATGCTGTGACGTGTGACGTAGAAGGCGACACCACGTTTCACTCAATTCAAATTTGCGTCTCGATTTCACCATTTTAATACGGAAATATTCAAAATGCGCGAATTGGGATAGCATTCATTATGATATCGTATATTGCGGAATAAATGCCAGAAACCCATTCATCCCAATGAAAAATACAGGGTGGCACAACGTAATCGCTTTTCTTCACTTGTACCAACACCAACAAATACATAAGTTTTTTCTTTATTCTAAATGAAAAATGTATGAAAAGATTCTGCGTATATATTTTTTATATTGGAAACAAATATAGTACTCAAATATTATCGAAGATCTCGGTTCCTCTTGAATAAACATGAAAAAATTAATGGAAGTTATTCGATAGTATGCAAGCTAAGATCTAATCAATACGTTTCTTCATCGTGTACTGCAAAATTTTGACTATAAACTCTGAATATGAATACCCTCAGAAGAATTCTTGTATTCCGCATAGTAAATTTTAGATATCTCCAATGCCATGAAAATTTCGAATATGAAAACAAACTGAGTTGGAGTTATGGTTGAGCTCAGATTATTTGATGGAAATATATAAATTTTTCAAGTTTTTGGATTCGTGTAATTCAAGTTAGTCCCTTCAAAAGATAAATTCGGGTCAATGAAATTCAAATTATATTCCAAACACCCGGTATGTAGTGGTGATGAAAATATTATTTGACACAAATTAGCGCATATCCAAACACAATAAAAGTGCGTTTTACACAATAGTTACGCCAATGATATCACTTCATTCTATCTCCACCAAAAAATTTTTGTGATTTTCGAAAAATCTCATGTCTTTCAAGTAGAAGGTTTTTCGGTTTCTCAGGGTTTTTCATATCTCAAAAAATACACCAAATGTTTCGGAACCAACTGTTCATCATATTCCTCCCAAATAGTTTACACTGCATTGGCAAAAATATCTCTGTAAAGAGTAAGGGTATTCTAGGTATAGATGACCTAAGTTCTATTTATTAGAGCGAAGAATCGCAAATACTTGCGATCCCCAGGTGGGTATATTGAAAATTTTGAATTTTTAATTTAAGTTTATATTGATCATTCGGATATCATAATTTTATATAATTGTTTTTAAAACTGTATAGGTACTTGAATAATGAAGAAAAATTTTTTTTTGAACATGATTTCAATGATGAATTTTCATTCGAAAATTAAAAACATGAAAATGACTCCAGTGAAAAAAAAATTAATTCGCACATGTTCATCTGATACCGAATAAATCAATTGAAATTACTTCGTAACGATCTAATAACCTGGTTGGACTCACCAATTTGAACATCTTTACTGATTCTTGTTGCTCACAACTCTGTCCAAGATTTGGAACTCACACCTTTTTATACCATTTCTATGTTAAATTTGGAAGATCATGTTTGTAACCTTAAATCGGATCCTCTTCAGTTTTGATATCGAGAACCTGTTCTAGAATACTTCAAAAATCTAATTCGGTAACAATCAGCAGATGAGTTATGGTGTCTGTAACAAATGCAAGGTTGTAGAAATCATAAAAATTCAAATTTCCAGCCATCATACGCAGTTTTGGGAGATATTGCATTAGGCTGAATGAATAACGAATTGGTTTCACCGATTGAGTTTTAGGCAATTCTAATGGCCATCGATGATGATAGAATAGATCCGTTTTGTAACCGATACAATTCAACACTTCATCAAGTGGATATCTGAATTATATTCAATTATTGTCGTCTTAATTATTTCATGATAATTAAGGGTGCCTCAAATTGTGCGATTTCGCTTGAGAATAAATAAAATACATAATTTGCATTCATTTTCAAAAACATTATTGGTAATAGAAGTATCAGTTATGACATTTATATACGAAAAATAATATCTGTCAAATGGCCTCCGCTTGCAGCTTTACAGACGTCCACTCTTTTGTTAAAATTTTCAATGACATTTTGACATAATTGAGGCTCTATCTCACTAATGACACGAATAATTTCATCCTTTGGTTCAGGAATCGATTGTGGGATATTCTTATAGACCTGGCCTTTCACATTACCACAAAGAAAATAGTCTATCGGTGTCAAATCGCATGATCTTGCTGGCCAATTAGCATTAGCGTTTCTGGAGATTATTCGTCCAGGAAATTTTTGTCTCAATTAATCAATTGTGTCATTTGCAAAGTGAGGTGTAGCACCATCCTGTTGAAACCAAATGCCCTCTAGATCAATATTCATTAATTCAGGCCACAAAAATTCGATTACCATCCGACGATATCGATCATCATTGACAGTTACAACTTCACCAGCAGCATTTTTAAAGAAGTGAGATCCAAATACACAACCTGGCCATGATGCACACCAAACAGTGACTTGTTTAGGGTGCATAGGTTTCTCATGATTAATTCTTAGATTTTCCTCACCCCAAATACGACAATTTTGTTCATTATCAAAGCCACCAAGTTGAAAATGTGCCTCATTGGAAAACATGATGTTTTGAGAAAAATCAGTTGGTTCTTCATTATAAAATTGACGAATGAACGACGTTTTAAATGATCTAATGGCTTTAGTTCCTGTGTTATTCGAACCGTATATGCCTTCAGAGCTAAATCCTTGTGTAAAATACGCCATGTTGTGTTCCCACTAAGTCCAACTTGATGTGAACGTCGTCTAATGGACATTCCAGGGTTTTCAGCAACACTTTCACGAACCAAATCAATATTTTTTTGTGAACGACCTCTACGACTGTATTTTTGGATCTTCCACCGAACCGATCTCTTGAAATTTTTTGATAATTCGACCAATAGTGTTTTGAGATGGACGATTAGGTAAACCATAACATTCACGTAATTTTCTAAAAACACTTTTCACAAAACGCTGATTTTCATAAAATAATTCAACCAATTGAACGCGCTGTTGTACCATGTACGAAGCCATTTTTTTAATTGTCATACATCACTTTTTTTAAATGTCAAAATACTCTGACGAATTCAGTGCGCCATCTATATTTTAATTATTCTTAAAAAAACCGCGCAATTCGAACCACCCTCTAGATTTATCATTTTCAATACAGCCATTCTTAAGAATGAAATTGATATCCGAAGAGAAGATATTCCACATTTTTCCACGGATCTTAAGGTGAATTAGCAAAATGATTCTGAATTGCATGATGTTTATTTTCTGACCTTTTTGTGCGTTTGTTCCAGGGGACACAGAGCTATCCTTTCAAATGATGGGGGCATAATTAATGAAAATTCAATAACTCATTGAACTGATTGTCTGGGACCAAAATATTGCATTAGTTTTTCCATTTCTGCATAGGGTGATGAATACCAGCTGAATTTTCATTTGAAGTTTGTCTTTGTTCTGACCATATGGTCGAAGAGATATATACTTCCATTGAGTATTAATAATAATAATTGAGTGTTTAAACCTCGATGGTACTACACATTATTTCACAAACTTGGCTCCCCTTTTAAGAAAGATAAATCTTTCTCCTACATTAAAAAGAGGGAGAGATGTAAGATCTGTCTCTGTTCCTCTCTTGTGGTGACCACTTTGCATCCAAAGACTTGAAGGGCCAGCGCAGTCCATGTCTCTAAATTTTTGGTTCTGACTCTAACGACGATGGGAGCGCCATTTGAAATGATCTGGGAAATATTTCGGCTCATCTTTGAAAAATCTAAGGATGCTACGAACTGAAAATCTCGCAAGTTAGGCTGAAAATTTTATGAGTGTAAGTGAAACCACCATTGCTTTTTAGATATCTAAAATGTATCCATATGAGCTCGATGACATTGACAGTTTGAGTTCACAATATTTGGCGGGTAGACTGATATATTATCTAGCTCTACACCATATAATCTCTCTCTCCTTCGGTCTTTTTCTGACTAGTTACACTGCGCTGTCGCATTTTTCGCATATCTGAAATATATTAACGATGAGGATATAGAACCAACTCAAAATGCAAAAAAAATCAAAGTAAGCCATGTTTCACCTTGGTAGTGATCCGTAACGTTGTATCATAAGAAGGGGCTCACTTAAAATATCGTGTGACTTATGAAGTCACTCGTGCGCCCACATACTATTAGTAATATAAATCACAAATTTTCATATTTTATATTTAAGAGGTTGATTGTTACCACTTTGGAAGAAAATGTTCCCAGGTAAAAAACTCAGGGGGACCCCTTCAGAACAAAAATGATTCAAATGAAATACCATTGTCTCCAAATCATGAATTTATATACCTACACGAAATTGGTATCTTGAAAACTGGAAAGATTTATTTAACATAATCAATGTGGAATCCACAAGTATCATTTTTCTAACAATCCGAATTCGAGACCAAAAGTGGCTGATTAGTTTTATGGAAGAAATGTTAGGCACCCCGAAATCCTTAAATTATAAAACATTATCTTATCATAATAAAAATAAAATCCGTAACTGGGTAGGCTGCGAAATATGTAACTGATGGTGTTTCTGGAATTTTGGCGTTGCTTAGGCATGGCATAATAGAAGAATTAAATAGACAATTAATCGAAGAAATGAATACTTAAGATTTTATGAACGTCGTGTGTTAAAATTATATTTTTTGCGCGCATGTTCTAGGGGAACAGCGTGCTATCGTTTTGTCCAAATGTCTGTAATTTTGGATGATTGAGCCGAAAATGGTCTCAATTGACTAGGTTGGACTCACTGATGACGAATCCGGTGTCAAAATCAATTCTGTCCGGCCGGCCGGCCGGCCGTAGACACGCTAACTGTCGACAGAAGCAAGCTAGCAACTTGAAACTTTCAGGATAGGTTGCGCATCAGAATGCCGCGGTTAAGTTCGTTAATGGGCCAAATCTGTGGAATAGTTTCGGAGTTATAGGCAGTTGAAGTTTTGAAGTTATTTATTTTTTATTTCAGACTACTCGGGAGATTAGATTCAAACTTGGCAGTTGGGTGGAGTATAACGACGCGCAACTTTAAGCCAAATTTCGTCAGGATCAGATTTTCAGTGAATTTTAAAAAAATTTTTTTTCGAAATTTGTTTCCAAAAAATTTTTTTTTCCGGAAACCATTCATCATATTCGAAAAAAAAGGCCACTCACACTTTGAACTTCATATTTCACAGCAGTGTACCAAATTTCAGTTCGATACGATCATAAGTTTCGGAGATATCCGGAAAAAATGTGTCAAATTTCGAGGTTTTCTTCTCTTTATCGTTTATTTTTTCGGTATAACTCGAGAAATACTGATTCAGTCCTGATGAAATTTCACAGCTAGTTTTGAGATGCTGAAAGACAACTTCATGCGAAATTTCGTGATAATCGTGTCATCAGAACAATTTGAAAAAAAAAATTTCTATGATTTTTCTTATCATATCATCCTTATCAAATTCTGTATGAAACTTCGAACTGTTATTTTTCGATGAAGTACTGGATTTCAATTCGATCTGATCTGTATTTTTGGAAATATTGAAAAATTTAAATTTTGATTGGGTATATCTACGGAATCATTGGGTGGATTTTACCCATTCACGAATTCGGCCTTCGTAATTTAGGTCCAAACCTTCTCTACAAATATCGAGTTCATAAGTTGTTTCTTTCGGAAGTTATTGTGTTTACGCAGTCGGCCGTTAGGCTGACCGTAAACACAATAACTTCCGGAAGAAACGACTTAGAAACTCGATATTTGTAGAAAAGGTTTGGGGCTTAATTACGAAGGTCGAATTCGTGAATGGGTAAAATGCGCCCAATGATTCCGTAGATATACCCATTCAAAATTTTATTTTTTCAATATTTCCAAAAATACAGATTTGATCGAATTGAAATCCAGTAATTTATCAGTGAAAATTTCAAAAAGTACTGCCGTGAAGGCAGCAGCTTTTGCGTGCATGTTCAAATTCGTTGCTGAAGCGGTCATCTACATTGAACATGCGCGCAAAAGTTGCTGCCTTCACGGCAGTGCTTTTTGAAATTTTTTCTATTATTTTCTGATTTCTTTGAAAATTTAATCAATAAATGAATGTAACTTAGCAGTGATCATTTTTTTCCTTTCAATATTTTATTTCTGATGTCATTTACGGCACCGAAGTGGACAATTATTTTTTTCCTCAGAGACTATATATCAGATTTCACCGGAATTGAATACCAACCTAGAAGTCACTACATTGTTCCAAATTTCAATTTGATCCGAAATTTATTTCGTAGGGAAGGAAACAAATATTTCAAATTTCATGGCTTCATTTGAAATTTTGAGGATATTTCCTGAATATCTCAAGATTAACGAAGAAGTGTAGATAGTTGTATGATATTGATGCGCAACATGATGCAAAATTTACTGGGGATCACAGATGTAGAAAATTCAAAAATTAATTTCTTTCTATTAGGAAGTAAAGCTTTGATTGGCTGGATCCATTCATGAATCGGTCACCTCTTTGACAACGAATTCAAGCAATCCCCCAAAAGCTCCAGACGTTACGTCAGTGCTTTCTAGAATGTTAGTGATCTCAGGTTACCTAATATACTTCCCCTGAATTCGTCATCAGTATCCCGACCTAATTAGACCAACGTGAAAATCTGACAGAGACAATTTTTTTTTTGTCGAGACGAAATATCTCGAAGCTCCATATCTGTGGTGAAATCCGCAAATTTCGGTCTCCTTGAGACATCATAGTTCTTATGAACATCCAGTCTACCTATTGGGAACTTCTGCGAAGATGCCCAGCGCCCTAACGGTTAAATTGGGAACCTGTCCAAGCTAGTAGTTTTATTCAAACGAACCGTAAAAATGTGGTGGAGAAGGAATATTTATTAAGAAGAGCTAGAATAATTATTATAATTTTGTGTAAGATTTCTCGAAAAGAGACTTTTCGTTTGGATCACGATATAAAATAGTTCCTGGAGGATAATGTAGATGTTATTTTAGTGTCTCTTGCTTGGTGGATCAAAATAAACCGATATCTAAGTTTACTTGAATTTCTGGAAAAATAGGCACCTAAATAATTAATTCAAGGACCCTTACTAATGTGAAGAAGTTCTGAATGCAGGCCATATTATGTGGTAAATCTAGAATCAGTCTAAATGATATGACTTGATCTCTTTGTTTACAAACGAGTGAATCAATAAAAAGAAAAGACAGCTTTTCTGCTTTAGTACCTTCGCATCGTATTTCGAAAGAAAAGGGAACAGACATACACTCATTTTCATATCACAGTAGCTCAAGATACACATACAAAATGAAAAATATCACAGCTGGTGCAACCTACCTATATAGAAATGAAAAATATTGATGTATTTATATGAATAACTTCAGCTATTATCAACTATAACAGTATATCTAGTTTTTGTCCGGTTTTCAACCATAACACTCTCTTTGAATATGATTTTGTGTACCGTGTGGAGTAGATAGCTGCAGAAGTGCAGGCTAGTTCCTCTGCAGAAACAGCATTTTTCATCAAAATTCTCTTATTTTCATTTACACCTAAAAATACCTGGACATGAAGTTGATTTGAAATGAATACATTGTAATTTGCCTTTATGAAAATTAATATCCTCAGAGAAATGCAGTGAACATACTTTCATGTATTTCGTGACCTGTTTTCCAATCTTCAAGTTCAAAATCCAAGCCTTTTTTATATCATTGAGTTCCCTATCAAATGCTGTTTCCGAATTAACTTTACTCTCATTTGGCTTTGGATGAAATGAAAACTTGAGACAGTAGATGATCCTTTCTTCTTCGACCATGAATAACATTGAGTTTGACTATTGTTGTGTGCCTCACAACCATAGTCATTTCGGGGGATGCCATTTCGAATTAATACAATCGAAAATTTTATTCGGAAAGAAAGGAATCGATTGATGAATATTACAAACACTTTCGGTATACCATAATTTCAACTCGGAGAACAACACAAAAGCTCTAAAATTAAGTCTAAAAGTAAGCAAATTACGTTAGAATAACTGGCACGTCGAAAAAAAACTACTAGCTTGGAAGTGTTCGAATTTCTATCGCCAGAGGGCGTATCGCTTAGCAGTAGTTGCGAATTGATGTCAACTGAAATTGAGCATGGTTTCACTACGAATCTTCGGAAATGTCGTGGTGACAAGAGTCAACGGTGCCCATTGCGGCATATATGTATACACAAACACATCAAATGAAAATTTCAGTTACACGAATTTATTCATTTTAAACATAGGAAAATTCACATGAGTCGAAAAATAATTCTAGAACTAGTGTCTGTTGTTCGATGATTTTCTTTAAGATTTCAACCTTCTTGATACACCTTGTGATTCAAGCGACTTGAGGATAGCTTCAGGAATTGGTGGAGGAGTTGGTAAATGAGCTCCTTCCGGCTGGAATCCGTTCTCATCAGCTCTGTATGTCACGGAATAAACCACATTATCAGGTCCTGTGTATGTGAAAAATCCTCTAGCTTGCATTGCTTCGTTTTGACTTCCTTTATTGGCAACTTTACCAGATTCGGCAGCAGATATTCCATTTTCAGTTTCATACCTGAAAATTATCAATATACAAGGTGTTCTCATGATATTTGAAAGATCAAATCTTATTTCCTTGAATGAGTAGATTTTACGAAAAGGGTAGTATACAACCTCTCTAGAGTCTTGAAAAAATCAGATATAAGAAGATGTTCGAAAGCTGTTCATGAATAAATTTGAAATTGTCCTGTATTAGATCAAGTAATTACTTCGGTTTTCCCAAAAATTTCCTCACGTATTACCGCAAATGAAGAACTGCACAGTGATTTGGTTGAGTGTGTTTCTTCTTGTCCAGTTTGGTTCTAATTGCGAATAGAAAGTATTCTACTTTATGTTGTACCGAGTAATAAACGATTGCTTTTCTTCATTTTAAACAATTGATCTATGATCTATGATTAAACACCCTGATTTACGATGAAGGTTGAATAATGAATACGAGAATTGATGAAAACAATTTTCGAAATTTTAAACATTTCCCATGAATTTTCTTTTTTTATGAACCTCTTGTCTTTGCTATTAACTCCTTTTAATCGAGCAGAGCACATTCATCCACTCATTTCTGTAATTTTTGGTGTTGTTATTATGGCAAAGCAATATCGCCTTCAGGTATAAACTTCCAGGGTAAGCTGCCTCATTTTAAAGTTAAAAACAGCGAAAATGATTGTTTTTGGAAGCACATACAAAAACTACAGCCAACCCCATTTCTTGGTTGAACGCGAATATTCTTTACTTCATACTGTACTGTAATGTGCCATTTCCCGGACTCATTTAAGTTCAGAAAATAATACATTACATCACTAGGCCGGTAGAGTAATATTTGTTACTGTAAGCAACCGGTTCAAAGCATACTACATTATCACCCCATATTGATGGATGGTTTTACATCATGTACTGACACATTACTGACACCTTCAAACTATCTGAAAAATTTGAAGAAAATATTGAGTAGTATGAAATAAAGCGTTACTATTTGATTATTGTTTTTTCTAACGATGTTCTAAAAACTCCCCTTGAAAAGTAGTTCAATCCTCCAGTCCGCAAGGGTGTTTTGTATAAAAACAATTTTATTTTTTCAATAGATAAATAAATAAATAAATGACGTCTTTATTACACAGAAAATCTGAATCAGATTCAGAAAACACCTGAAAAATAATGCGAAATCCTCCCAAAACAAGATTTAATCGATTCCATTTGTGAACTCAACTATGCAAGATTTACATCGGAATCAGATATGAAACATATCTGCAAAAATATTATTGTCTCAATATCGTAATTGAGTGGTGATGGTTTCTTCCTCCCATAAATATTTCACCCATTTTATAAGGGTGGTAAAAATGAAATATGCTAAAATTTTCAGTTATCAAATGTTGTTAATATGAAATTATTTATTTACACTAGATCACTCATAATTAGGAATGTGCAATATTTTACAACTCCCATGAAGAAATGATGTGTTCGGTAACATTGAGACTCCATAAAAAGTTGTGTTTTTGAAGTAGGGAGATTTAATTAATTTAGAAGATTAGCCTATGAAATTCATTAGTTTATTGGATTGCTCTCGAACCGTTATTATATAGAACGTGATGAGATTTATCCTTTCTAAAAACTAATCGTAAAAGTTTAGGAAAACTTCTGCGTATAATGAATTAAAAACGATGACACATACTCTTGAGCATGACACATTGAAGGTTAAGGGACGTAAGCAATTTCAATCTGCTATCAGGTAACAGTAACACTTCAAACTCGCACTAGCTTTAAGCTTCTGAGGAATTTCTCAAATTCTAGTATAATAGGAAAATACACCAATTGATTCATTGGGCCGATTATTCGCATTCACAAATTTGACCTTCCTAATTGAGTTCCAAACCTACTCTTGAAACATCGAGTTTCTAAATTGTTTATTCCCGAAGTTATTGTGCTTACGATCGGCGTGGTCCAGATGAGTGTAATCCGAATAGCGAATGCAATAAAACCCGGCGCAAGCCGACCATTAATATAATAACTTCCAGAAGAAACGACTGAGAAACCCGATATTTGTATAATAGGTTTGGGGCTTAATTCTGAAGGTAGAATTCGTGAAAGGGTAAAATCTGCCTGATGATTCTGTAAATACACCAATTCGAAATTCTATTGTCCCGATATTTCCAAAGCTACAGATTGGATCGAATTGAAATCTTTTTCTCACTTACTACTACAAATTTTCATGTGGACCATATCTGAGAAGAAGATCACCAAACTTCTCTTTGTCAACGAATTTGAACCTTCGTGGAAAAACTACAGACTTAACTTCAGTGCTTTTTTAGAATTATTTTCGACAAGAATCAAATTTTCATACACTTTGCGCACAATGATTTCCTTCAACTGTTTTCACGAAAAACTGTTCTGAATTAACTGAAATTTCTAGTAGGTACTCAGTAGTCCATGCAGTACGAATTGATTAATTATCATAATATTGCGATGTTACTAGTATGGGTTATTACCTAAAGTACAGAGGTTCCAGAAAATCTGCAGGTATTTTGAGAGTTCATTATTGATTACACTGATTACGAGTGTTTGTACTCTCATTAAGAGCAAACAGTACCTCGAACATAACGGGGTGACTTTTGGAAGACAGAGTTCGTTATTTAAAAAAAAAATTTTTGTACAAATGGTTGAAAAAAATCGTAGGAATCCCATGTTACCACTTTATCATATTCAAGAATTTTCGGAAAAATAAAACTGAAATGGAGTGAAAAATGGAAAAATAACTAACATTGCGCAGTCTCGCTAAAGAACTATGTATGTACATCCCAAAAAAAATTTCCATAAACTTTTCACTGAAGCCTACCGAAATACACCCCGTTCTCTTCCATAAGCGTCGAAATTTCTCCGAATTCTAATATTTCACGAGCCTATAGGCAACGTTTAAGCATGTAGACCGGATCCAGCGGCCTGACCTTGAGATATGAGCGAGGTTTGATGACATTTCAATGTGGCTGTGTTGCCTAGCTGTAATTTACTACCGCGTGATATTGTTTCCTCTGAAGGACAGAATGTCATGAAAATATTTCTATCCATAAAGTCCCAAAAATGTTTGGGATCATTAGGCCTAGTATTTTTTACCACTTGAAAATTTCTTTCTACAATGACATTTCAAATTAAAGGTTGAGGAACGAGAGTACTTACTGAACATGTTTCCTTGAATCGTTTTATGAAATAATATTACTTACTCCCAGCTATATCCATCTTGACTGACATCACCGCTCTGTTTAAGAATTCTCCATCTGCCATCAGGTGAGTTTCCAAATCTATCATTATAGTTCACAACAGGGCTACTTCCTGGATTGGCGAAAAATGTCAACCTTATAGGATTATAAATGGGTATTTTTTTCTTGGGTTGAATCTTGTTTGCTCTTTGAATTCTCACTTCTCGACCTTTGTCTATGTCATTCGTAGATGGATATCGGCCATTGAAGGAACCATCGTGGCCATATTTTCCTGAAAACATGTCAATGCATGAGAAGATATGAATATTATGTAGTATTCTATAGACAGACTCAAGTTTTTTAGGAATAATCAAACATGGATCAAGTAAAGCATAAGATAAAAAATTTCAAAGAGCACTGCCGTGAAGGCAGCAACTTTTGCGAGCATGTTCAATGTACGCACGCAAAAGCTGCTGCCTTCACGGCAATGCTTTTTGAAATTTTTACTGATAAATTACTGGATTTCAATTCGATCAAATCTGTATTTTTGGAAATATAGGAAAAATAAAATTTTGAATGGGTATATCTACGGAATCATTGGGCGGATTTTACCCATTCACGAATTCGACCTTCGTAATTAAGCCCCTAACCTACTCTACAAATATCGAGTTTCTAAGTCGTTTCTTCCGGAAGTTATTGTGTTTACGCAGTCAGCCGTTAGGCTGACCGTAAACCCAATCAAATTTTTTTTTCAATATTTCCAAAAATACAGATCAGATCGAATTTTTTTTTTGAATTTACCGACAATATGATCCTGACGAAATTTGGCTCAAAGTTGCGCGTCGTTATACTTCACCCAACTGCCAAGTTTGAATCCAATCTCGAAAGTAGTTTTTGAAATAAAAAATAAATAACTTCAAAACTTCAACTGCCTATAACTCCGAAACTACTCGACCGATTTGGCCCATTAACGAACTTAACCGCGGCATTCTGATGCGCAACCTATCCTGAAAGTTTAAAGTTGCTAGATTGCTTCTGTCGACAGTTATTGTGTCTACGGCCGGCCAGCCGGCCGGCCGGACAGAATCGATTTTGACACCGGATTCGTCATCAGTGAGTCCAACCTAGTCGATTGAGACCATTTTCGGCTCAATCATCCAAAATTACAGACATTTGGACAAAACGATAGCACGCTGTTCCCCTAGAACATGCGCGCAAAAAGCTAGAAAAGCACTGACTTGAGGTCAAGAGCTTTCACGCGCTTGTCTCGTTGCCAAAGCGGTCATCAATACAAGTATTGACCCTGCCAAAGGAATTTTTTTTTATATGGTCCTCACGAAATTCTGCCAAAACCTCAAGCTATAATTTTCGATCAAGTACTAGATTGCAATTCGATCCAAAATTTTGAATTGTTAAAGCAATATAAAGAATAATTGGCGAATTCAACCCATTCAAGCATTCGACCTTCTTAATTTAACTGAAAACCTACTCTACAAATATATTCTATGTCGATTGTTCCTAAAGTTAATGTGTTTACGGTCGGCCTAACCACTGATAATGAACAAAATAACTTCCGGAAGAATCTATTCAGTAGCTTGATAATTGTAGAGTAAGTTTGGAGTTTAATTATGAATGCCGAATTGGCGAATTAGTAAAAACTATCGAATGATTCCGCAGATGAACCCTTTCAAAATTTGAGTTTCCCGATATTTCCATAATCATAGATGCAATCGCCTTTCAATGAAAAATACCACCTTGAAGTTTCAGCCAAATAGGGTCTACAGAACAATGAACAAAAAAAATTAAAGAATCCTTCTGCATTTTGTTGAATGGAACAGTTATTTTGCTCAGTGTTCTGTAGGCCCATTTTGGCTGAAACTTCAAGGTGGTATTTTTCATTGAAGTGCGTTTCGATCCATGTTTTTGGAAATATCGGGAAACTTAAATTTTGAAAGGCTTTATCTGCGGAATCGTTCGAAAGTTTTTACTAATTCGCCAATTCGGCATTCGTAATAAAACACCAAACTTACTTTACAATTATCAAGCTACTAAGTAGATTCTTCCGGAAGTTATTTTGTTCATTATCAGTGGTTAGGCCGACCGAAAACACATCAACTTTAGGAAGAATCGACAAAGGGAATATATTCATTTGTAGATAGGATAATCAAATTTCAAACATCATTCAAAAACAATAAGACATGTGTGTCCCAAGAACATTCTATGATGAAAAACTCCGCATTCACATTTGTCAAACTAACATACTCAAATACACAGACAAATCAACGAATATTCCACCCCGATCTAAGCTAATTATCCAATCTACCAAAGCATCTACAACAAAGAATCTTTGTTCAAGGAATTCGTGTACTGCAGTTTCACGGTGTTTTTGAGAACATCAGAACAACTCACCCTATTGAATACCGAAAGGGTTCCAGGTATTTAACGATTTTTGGATTACACTTTTGTGAATTCAATAGCGTCACCTCAACTTTGTGACGATGTCAAATGGGTGAACGTCATGCACATATCTCAAAGTTGCCTGTGCTCGAAGGTTGGAGCTCGTAAAGGGGTGGCGCTAGTAAATTTTATTTACAAAAATATCATCCAACAAATATCAAGTATTTGGAACCCATTCGGCATTCAACATTGTGAGTCGTTCTGATAAACGTTAAAACCGTGGAATTGCTCTAGACGAATCCAGGAGGAACATTCGTTATTCATCTATAAGTGTTCCACGTTGTATTCATTTTAGTTTACTTTATACGAATCCAGAAAGAATATTCGTTTATTTATCTAAAAGTGTTCGAAATTGTTTTTATTTTAGTCATTAAACTGGAGTTCTTTCATCTTCGTGGACCATTCCATTTGATTAACATATGAGTGAATGAAATAGAGATTAACATATGTCTTGAAGATCCTAGGCTAAAATCTTCAGAACATATGTTCATAAGTATTTACTCGCAGTAATCTGAAGCAGTCTATCAGGTGTGAAAATAGTCACAGTAGTCGCACCAAACAGGATGCTTTTTTCCAGTAATTAAATTTGTGTGCTTGAATGTCAACTTCGTATCACCGATTCCATTTCCTCGTAACGTTTATGATCTATAATTCGCGGCCATTAAAATATTATTTGCCAAGGAGAATCAAAATGATCTCTTTATCACAATCTGAATAGAAAACTGTAGCTAGAATCACTTTTCAAATGCCATTCGCATGAAATACCGATCATTATTTCGTGATGGCTTTGACTCCAGATGAGAGAATAGTTGATATTTGAATATTGCAATTTTAAAAATAGAAGAAGGTGTGAAAGAGCGGTCATTATCTCTTCACTTGGTACAATTGATTATTATCTCCAGTGATATCTACTGAAATAGATGTAAAATGTATTATATTGTCAATAATATGATAATTGAATAAGTTGGGTGCAATCTTGATGACAGGACGAATAACGAACTATCCTTGTATGAAGTATGAGCATTCTCTAGATTGCAGAATAATGAATTTGAAATTGTGTGAATGCTCGAGGTTCATTGCATTTTTCGGAATATTGTTAGAATTAAATTCGAGATAGAAAATGTCTGAAACAAATGGAGGAATTTACCCATTCGAGCTTAGAATCTACTCATGTTTAGCGATAGAGGAATGTCATTAGGTTTGACCACGATTTCTCTATCAGTATCTGATGTAATTATTTTAAATGCATTTGGAAGTGATTTTTGTGTAGCATCACAAGTGATGGAAAGTAAATAAGGAATAATACTTCACAATGAAGGCATTCCACGATTCCACTGCTAAGTTTCTTGTTTCAAAAAAAAATTTAAAACTCGTCCGACCTTCATTGAAAGAACTAAGGATACTTACTGCTTCCGCACGCTGGCCATATAGAAATGGCAGTTTAAAACTTACACCAAATAGAAGTACGTATGCTATTTACAGGTTACTCAAACTGAAACTTGGTAAATACGCATCATACGATATTAGATATTAGAATAAAATGAAAATATGATGTCGGATTCCATCCACTATGGCTAATTTTTACTTTCGTACTGTATGTAAGGACGTTTTGCATACTTCCAACTAAAATATTTTCATTAAAATGTAAAAATGGAAAACAATTATTTTGAATAGAATTTGATTTTTCATTTTTCATTCCATGGATATTCCATTTTCAAAAATCACAAATTTTGAAATGGATCATTTTACATAACTCTCATGGGTCGAAATCAAACCATAAGAGATGCCTCCAAATTATAAAGAATTGAGGAAATATCGACTAAAGTTTATTTTGGGAGGATTTCGCATCATTTTTTGTTTTTTTTTGGGTGTTCACTTCCAATGTCTGAAACAGAACTTTGTATTAAAATTAAATGAAAATTACGTTTTCATGGAAAACGCCCTTGACGATTGCAGAATTCTGGAAAACAAATTGCCTAATGAACAATGCATTAACAATACAAGCGATAAACAAAGCGAACTGTAAGGTTTCAAAGTACAAATCTGACTCATCCATCAGACGAAGGAGAAAATTTTTACACTTTTTCTCTAATCAAAGCAAAACTGACCTTATTTTTGATTTTTTGGCTTCCATCATTTTCAAAAGGTATTTTAATTCTAAGAAATTTTGGAAATACTTCATTATTATTTTAAATTAAATTTTAGGTAATGTCTTTGCAACCCAAAATATTTCTACTCAATTTGGGTTCTAAGTCCGAAAAGCATCATTATCAATTTTAATAGTTCTGTTTCAAATATGTGAAATCCCAGAAAAAAAACAAAAAATAATGCGAAATCGTCCCAAAATGAGCTTCAATCGATCCTTAAAAGAAAGGTATGGCCATTTATCTATCTATTGTTCCAGAAAATTCGCACAACTATGTAGGAAACTATCACACACAGAAAACAGCCTCACTTTTATGTGCAGATGCAGATATAATAAATTAATTTCAAAGTTTCTCAGAAGTTAACTACCTTTCGAAAGGAGTGGAAGCTAAAAAATCGAGAATAAGTTCAGTTTTGCTATGATTAGAAGTAATTCATCATTTCACCATAGATGACTCCGCATATATTTTTCATTATGTGAATATTTCATAAAAGAATTAATTTGAAAAATCTAGAAAAGCACTGACGTGAAGTCAGCAGCTTTTACGCGCTTGTTCACATCGCGAAATGATGACTTGGAAATTTCAGTGAAATTTCAATGAAATATAGAAATTTCCAAAGAAAATTTTTTTTTTTTTAATTTTTCCATAGATAATTCTTCTTATTGACACTGTTAATCTTCCAACCAAGTTTCATTTCGATCAGATGAAAATTTTTCGAGTTATTGAAAAATCTAAATTTCAAATGGCTGTAGCACAAAAAACATTCGGCAGATTTGGCCCATTAACGAACTTAACCGAGATATTCAGGATCTTAACCTAACCTGGAAATTTCAACACTCTAGGTCCTTTCTTTCGAAAGTTACAGCGCACACGGCCGGACGGACAGAATCAATTTTGACCACGGATTTTTCATCAGTGAGTCCAACCTAGTCGTTTGAGACCAATTTCGGCTCAAAATTCGAAAATTACAGACATCGTGACGAAATGATAACGCGCGAGAAAATTAAATGCACTTGTTGATCAAAAACGACAAAATCAATCCAAGAATTTCCACACTAATAATAACTTCATTGATACAACGGTTATCAATTTATCTTAAAGAAATTTCAATGAAAACAAGAAATTAGAACTATCCAAAGGACTTAATTATGCCGTTACTGTCTTAACTCGAAACGAAAAATCGAAAAAAAATAATCCTAAAAATGTTCTTCTTTGTCTGATGAAAAACTCTGAAACGTCACAGTTCGCATTGTTTATCGTTCATGTTGTTCATTAAGCTATCTGTTTTCCAAGAATCTGCCTTGACAAAATAATTCAATACTGCAATCTGCAGGGGCGTTTTCCATGAAATAATAATTTTATCAAATTTTTAATACTTCTGTTTCAGATATTGGGAAGTGAAAACCCAGAAAAAACAAGAAAAAATAATTAAGGAATTCTAGCACGTTATCAAGAATTTTGAAGGAATGTGGGACCGCATTCGAAGGTCGAAATTGGAATAAGCTGTAAATTCAAAATTACGACGATCAGATGCAATAACTCTTGGCATACGTTAATATTGGTTTGGTCCGGTTGATTACATGGGATGAAAAATTTATAGAGAAGGGCGAAGTTCATTGGAAGAATTTAAAATTATAGGATTAATGATTTATACTACAAATGATGGAAATCTTTATTTTGAAATCAATCATCCAATTATCGTTAAACGAAACAAAATCTATGAGTTTTCTATTGGAAAGGAATTTCATTGTATCAGGTGAATTTGAGAAGTATGTGTGATTTTCTGACAGCATATTCTTATGGAATCATCCACAATATTTCTGAAGTATTTTAGAACTGAATTTAAGGAAGCATTTGGGCAATAAAGGTAGTGACAAAATTTTAGAGAAGCACTGAAGTGAAGTGTTTTTGAAAACATTGGAAAAATGATATTTAGAATGGGAACCCTCATGAACGGAATACTCCAGCTCTCAGTACTCACCAAATTGATCACCAGAATATCTTCCTGTACCATCGTCACGATAATTTCCACTATAATCCGAGATATATCTTCCTGAATCATCCGGAATATATTGCCCTGAGTTATCTTCTCTGTAGGAACCATCGTCGTCGTTTTCGATCAGAACTGCATCCGACAAGTAAAAAGCGAAGATACAGACAATCTGAAAACAGGATAAGTCTTCGAAAACACTTAAATATGATGAAAAATTCTAGGAAAGCTCTGACGTGAAGTCAGTTGATTTTGTGCAAATTCGAAGGCTAAAATAGTATTTTATTCAACGATTATATAATGACTGCTATTATTCACGAGGGTGAAGTTTGAGACACGAACCGCAGGCGAGTGTCGCAATCACCCAAGTGAATAATAGCAAATATACGAGAGTTAAATACTATATTTTGTCCACGACTTCATTGGTAAAATAAACAAAATAATTCTGCATTTTGAAGCACCTACAATACAGTTGTGAGAATGCTGAACTTCATTCTCAGTGATTGCTGGAAACTGTCAAGCTAATTGGAAATGTCAAAAGTTTCACTTGATCTATGCATGGAGTGAATAATGTTCAATATACACACCTATTATCCACGACTTGATTAATGACTGTCATTTTCCTTCAACAAGAGCCATCGAAATATATACAGGGTATTTCTGAATTGACAGCAGCTTACTTTATTTTTCTTTATTAAATAAGAACCTTTCTATGATTTTATGGGATAAAAATCTGAGCAGTATTTCATTTATTCATGATCAAACTAACAACTTCATGATGAAAAGTCAAGATATAAAAAGTTGCAGATTGTTTCTGTCTTTTCAAAACTATCTTTTAAATAGGAAAATATTGGCTCATCAGAAAGTTCTGATGTAGAATATTATAGGGGTTGTTTTTTTCAGCCCCTTGTGATTTCACTCAAGGGTGACAAAAACACTGAAATACTGCCATTTTATTAGCACCATCTGCCAAATTTCATTCTCCTTTATTTTACTCAATTGGATATATCAAATAAAACAATTTTTTTACCTAATTTTAAAGGGCTGTAACTTGGTGGGAAAAGGGTGTTGCACAAAAAGTTATATGAAAGATCCCCTTAATTTTTGCTAAAGAATCACTCATTAAAATCTTTCGCATCAATTCAGAAACACTCGGTTTATTATTCAATGGTCGTGGAGGAAAAAGGTTTTTTCTAATTTTTAACTAATAACCAGGTTTCATTTTGATCGGATCAGTATTTTTGAGGATTTTCAAGAGATATCAACGATACTAAACAAAATCCACTAAATTTCGCATATATTTTTGGAGATCTCCGGAAGTTAGAATCAGATTAAACGTGAATTCTGTAAACTGTTGTTGAAAATGGAAAACGAAACCTTTGCAATATTTCATCAAAATAAAAGAAAAAAATTCTCTACAGATCCCAAAAAAATTTTGCAAAAAGTTGCTCGTCGGCATTCCACAACTAATTACCAAGATTCATTCCGATCGAAAAAAAATTTCCTGAGATATTGTCGAAATAACTCTCAAAACCAAAATAAGTGAAACTCTGAAACAATTTGGCCGATTTGGCCCATTAACGTACTTAGCTTGTGCATTTCGATGCGCAACGGAACGTGAAAGTTTTAAGTTTCAAGATGCCTTCACGGTAGTTCTTTTCTAGGTTTTATTCGATAAAGTACTGGATTTCAATTCGATCCAATCTGTATTTTTGGAAATATTGAGAAAATTTAAATGGGTATATCTACGGAATCATTGGGCGGATTTCACCCATTCCGAATTCAACCTTCGTAATTGAGCCCCAAACCTACTCTACAAATATGGAGTGTCTTAGTCGTTTCTTCCGGAAGTTTTTATGTTTACGGTCGGTCTAACACAGTAACTTCGGAAAGAAACAATTTAGCAACTCGATATTTGTGGAGAAGGTTTGGACCTTAATGACGAAGGCCGAATTCGTGGGTAAAATCCACCCAATCATTCCGCAGATATACCCATTCAAAATTTATTTTTCCAATATTTCCAAAAATACAGATAGACTCGAATTCAAATTCAGTACTTCATCAAGAAATGACAGTTCGAAAGTGCATTGGTACACAGTTTAGTGAGAATAATATGATGAGAAGATCACAGAATATTTGAAAAAGAAAATTTAATTTTTTTTCAAAATGTTCTGATGACACGATCATCACAAAATTTCGAACAAACTGGTCTTCCAGCATCTTCAAACTAGCTACGAGGTTTCATCATGATTGAGTCAGTAGTTCTTGAGTTATACCGATAAAAACAACGATTTCGGGAAGAAAACCACTAAATTTCACATATTTCTTCCCAATATCTCCAAAACCAATAGCCGTTACGAATTTAAATTTGGTACACTGCTGTGGAATATGGAGGTCAAAGTATACGCTGAATTGTTTTCCAAATGTGATAAACAGTTCGCGAAAAAAAAAAATTTTTGAAAAGAATGTTTTCTCGAAACTTACTGATAGTATGATTTCTCAAAATCACACCAAAAGTTGCGCGTTGCTAGACTCCAACTAATTGCTAAGTTTCGATTCAATCTTTCCAGTTGTTCCCGAATTATCGCCAAGATAACGTCAAAACTTCAAAAGGCTCTAACTCCGAAATCGTCTGGCCGATTTTTACCCCTTAAGGGAACTTAGCCGTTGCATTTTGAAATGCAACCTAGCCTGAAAGTTTCAGTTCGATAGGATTCTACGTACGACCGTAATCGTGTCTACGGACGGCCGGCCGGACAGAATCGTTTTTGACACCGGATTCGTCATCAGTGAGTTCAATCTAGTCTAGTTAGAGACCATTTTCGGAAAATTCGAGAATTTCAGATATTTGGACAAAACGATAGCACGCTCTTCCCCAGAACATTTGCAGGTATCTCATAAGCCCTGACACCCACAAATTTACACTCACGCTCTACTGTAAATTACTTCCGAAGGATTCTATTCTTTGAGGACTGTATCTTCGTCAAATGAGCAAATTAATTTATTTTTCTCCCAAGTTGTCGAAACTAACGAATTTGAGGTAGAAATTAAATATTTATGTATTTTCCAAGTTTTGTTGAAAGAATGTAGGACCGCATTCGAAGGTCGCAATTTGAATATGCTGTGAATTCAAAATTACGACGATCAGATGCAATAACTCTTGGCATACGTTAATATTGGTTTGGTTCGGTTGATTACATATGGGATTAAAAATTTATGGAGGATGGTTAAGTTCATTGGAAGAATTCAAAATTATAGGGTGAATGATTTATACTACAAATGATGGAAATCTTTATTTTGACATCAATCATCCAATTATCGTTAAATTGAAAAAATTCTATGAGCTTCCTACCGGAGAGGAATTTCGTTGAACAGGTGAATTTGAGAAGTATGTGTGATTTTCTGACAGCATGAAGTATTTTTAGAACTGAATTTTAGGGAACATTTGGGTAATAAAGGTAGTGAGAAAATTCTAGCGAAGCACTGAAGTAAAGTCTTTTTGAAAACATTGGAAAAATGATGTTTAGAATGGGAACCCTTATGAACGGAATGAATTTCACCTGTTCACCAATACGACCTTCGTAATTTAACCGAAAACCTGAGTTCTTATAGTTATAGTGTTTAAGACCGGCCTAACCGCCCATAGTAAATAAAATTACTCCCGAAAGAATCTATTCAGAAACTTGATAATTGTAGAGTAGGTTTCAAGTTCAATCACGAGGGCCGACTTCGATACAAATCCAATCGAAATAAAATCCAGTACAATAAAAGATGACAGTTTGAAGGTTTGTGCGACATTTCCTGAGTACCACGGGATTACTCGAACGCCAAATATAAAACATTTGAAAAAACAATTTTGAAAATTTTTTTAAATGATCTAATCGAACGATGATCACGAAATTTTGCAGAAATTTACTCATTCGCATTTTCCAACTAGTTATACCAAGTTTCAGCATGATCAGATCAATATTTTTCGAAGTATTTCGGAAATAACAACGATAACTAGGAAAGACAGCAAGAAATATGACATATTTGTTCCCTACATTTCCAAAGATTAATATAAGATCAAACTGAAATTTAAATGCTATTGCCAAATATTGACTTCAAGGTATCTGCCAAATATCATTTATATTTGCGAATAGTTTCCATTAAAAATTTTCTTGAAATCTGGAATCATCGAATTGTCGACAAGACAATTTTATATTTTCAAAACTGAACAGCTCATTCGGGTGCTCTAGATAAAATGAGATTCGTACTCAGTAATTCATTCATTGTATTCTAAACGTGTGTCAATATAGAGAGTCATTCGGACGAAAATGTGTTTATTATACATACGTAATTAGTTTATGAGTTTATGAATATTTCATTACTTAAATTATGAATTTTCAATAGATTTCCTTCGAATTGACATCATCGTCGTGTGTACCGTACCGATAATTATGGAAGTAATTTGAATCAAATTGGGTATTCAAGTACTATTGAGACCTAGAGCTATCAAGATACCCACCAATCTTTTTCGATTTTTCCTCACGGTGAAGTACGTTTTTTCGAGTATTAACGGACAACTTCTAAATCATCATTTTGGAAACAATGCATATAGTCTCGTGATCTACCCTGAGATTTGAGGATGAAATATCTTCATTAATCAATAACAGATGTACTAGGTCATTTAAGTCTTGATGTATTGAATTTGTCCTGAATAAAATTTCCATAAATTTAACTATTATTGGAAAATAACAAGAAAATACAAACTTTTACTATAAAACCTAGAAAAGCAATGACGTGAGGTCAGGAGCTTTTATGCGCTTCCAATCTGTATTCTCGAAAATATTGGGAAAATAACATTCTACCTTCGAGATCGAAGTGTCGAATGTCTGAATCGTTTATTTTTGCAATTATTGTGTTTGTGGCCGGTCTAACCGCTGATAGTCAACAATAGTTTCGATCTGATCGCGTCGATACTTATCGGTATTTGCGAAATAACCTCGAAATTTAAATTACCACTTGAAGTTGATATATTTTCTTCCAATATCTCCAAAAATTAACATCGAATCGAATTGAAATTAGTAATACTGTTGTTGAATACTCAATATTTTCAGAGTCTGTGCCTAATTTCATCGAACTCTGATCAAGTCTCCAAAATAACAACTTATTCCGACAACACTTTGAAAAATTTTCGAAAATCAATTTTGTTTAAATTTCCAACAACTGGATCCTCACGAAATGTTGCACTGAGTTGCCAGTTTCATTCTTCAAGTAATTACGAAGCTTTAATCTGATCGCATCCTTATGAACCTTCAATCTGATAGTATTACTTAAGGTATAGGCAAACCAACCTCGAAAAAAATTTTTTTTTTGTCCAACACGCATGTATCGCCTGAAGGAAATCAAATTGGTCATTTCTATCAATCATTTTGCATTATTCTCAGTCAAAATAATTTTGATTTCAAGAATACGCAAAAGAATACATAATATTCTTCCAGAAATAAATTATCCTCATCCTTCACAGGCGCAATATTAAAACACCTTCAGCATCAAGAAATATCTACAGATGCTCCTCTGAGCAAAATTTGACTCTACCTTGTGAAAGATCTCATAGAAATATCAGAAATTACGATAAAAGAATGATTCGTTTCCCCAAACTTTACTACCTGTTGCAAAAAATTTAAGAGTTCCAGAATAAAGGTAACTTCGTAGTTTTCTTCTTGAGATCACATCTCATTCTGAAGCAGTCTATATGTAAAATTGTCGGATTTTCATAATTTTCTGGTTATACATTCCTAATGAAATTATCCATCAGTCTTCGTGTCAGTACTTGAAGCCTAACGCACAATTCAATCAGAGTGATATTCTTCGAGATACATATTGAAAAAACGAAATTACAAATACCCACTGGAAATCTATTCTGGGTGCTCCGCGCACATCGTATACTCAAGCGATTTTTCAATTTTCGCAAGTTTTGCAGGAATAAACACGTGAACAAACATGTGAGAAAATTCAATTGGTTCAATCATTATATGAAGAATACAATTCAGATTTAAAAAATCTAGAAAAGCACTGCCGTGAAGGCAGCAGCTTTTACGCGCATATGCAATGTAGATGACCACTTCGGCAACTAATTTGAACTTGCGCGCGAAAGCTGCTGCCTTCACGGCAGTGCGTTTCTAGATTTTTCTTCGATAAGTTACTGGATTTCAATTCGATCTAATCTGTATTTTTGGAAATATTGGAAAAATTCGGAAGTTATTGTTTTTACGCAGTCAGCCGTTAGGCCGACCACAAACACAATAACTTCCGGAAGAAACGACTTAGAAACTCGATATTTGTCGAATTCGTGAATGGGTAAATTCCGCCCAATGATTCGGTAGATATACCCATTCAAAATTTTATTTTCTCAATATTTCCAAAAATACAGATCAGATCAAATTGAAATCCTGTACTTCATCGAATAATTACAGTTCGAAGGTTCATACAGAATTTAATGAGGATGATATCACAGACATTTTTTTTCCAAATGGTTCTAATGACACGATCATCACGAAGTTGTCTTTCAGCATCTTCAAACTAGCTGCGAAGTTTTATCAGGATTGAATCAGTATTTCTCGAGTTATACCGAAAACAGCAACGATATCGAGAAAAAAACCTCGAAATTTGATATATTTTTTCCTGATATCTACAAAACTTATGATCGTATCGAACTGAAATTTAGTACACTGCTGTGAAATATGAAGCTCAAAGTCTGAATGGAATTTTTTTCTGAATATGATAAATGGTTTCCAAAAAAAAAAAAATTTGGGAAAAAAGTTTTCAAAAAAATTTTTTTTTTCAATTTACTGACAGTATGATCCTGACAAAATTTGGCTCGAATTTGCGCGTCGTTATACTCCACCTAATTGCCAAGTTTGAATTCAATCGCATAAGTAATTTCTGAAATAAAAAATAAATAACTTCAAAATTTCAAGTGGCCATAACTCCGAAACTATTTAACCGATTTGGCCCATTAAAGAACATAACTGCGGCATTCAAAAGCGCGACCTGCGCTGAAAATTACTAGCTCACTCTCTTCGACAGTTATTGTTTCCACGGCTGGCCGGACAGAATCGATTTTGACACCGGATTCGTCATGAGTCAGTCCAATCTAGTCGTTTGAGACTATTTTCGGCTCAATCATCGAAAATTACAGACATTTGGACAAAACGATAGCACGCTGTTCCCCTAGAACATGCGCGCAAAAATGAAATAGGTTCAATCATATAAAAAATAATTCGTACACTGCTGTTAGTGAACCCGCAGCTGCCAATAATCGGTATGAGATGTCCCCTTCGTAACTAATCTAGCCACAATGCCTAGAGTGGACAGTTGGTAATCCAGGCATATTCAGGAGAAATTGAGTTACAATGATTTTTCAAGATTATTTTATTGATACGATCGACACGAAACTTTGCGAAAATCTGTATGTCGATACTGGGCAACAAGGAGTTAAGTTACAATCTGATCAGATAAATAATTCTTGAGTTATTTGAAAGTAAAATTTCATATTGCTATAACACTGAAACTATCAGTCGGATTCAGTTCAGTATTGAACTTAGCCGGGATATTCGGGATCGAAACCTAACCTGGAAATTTCAAGACTGTAGGTCCTTTCTCTCGAAAGTTAGAGCACACACGAACGGACTGAATCATATTTGACCATAGATTCTTCATGAGTGAAAGCAACGTAGTCGTTTGAGATCAATGTCAGCTCAAACTTCGAAAATTACAGACATTGCGACGAAACAATAGCGCGCTGTTCCCCAGAACAGGTGCGTAAAAATGCGCGAAGCAAATTATAAATGAAAATTTGGTATCAATTATTGTCGACCATTTTATCATATGAGTGAAGGATTTAAATTTCTCCAGGTGGAACATAAACATAAATTACTCCATTTACAACCAATACAATTTTCAATAAGTAGTTACTAAGTAAAAAAATTGATTTCATTGTGTAAAATTCAGTAGGTTATTATCTATTAAACGAAAATTACTGAGTGGAACACTGTAAATCTCTCAATATGAATACATTATCATGAAGATTACAATGCTCCTACGCCGGTGTACCATCACCATTATGAAAAGGTACTTACCAGCACTCTCATTTTGATCTTATTACAACTATGGTTCAATAACAACTGACAAGTGCACTCCTCATTCTTTCATCTTTTATATGGTATTCAAGACAAAATTGGCATGTTTTAGGGATGCAAGTATCAAATTGGTGTTTGTTAAAGGAGTGTTTTAGATTGAGATCTCTAGTTGATGTAGTTTGTAAAAGATCATAAATGATATTTATGAAGGATGTTGCCAATAATTTGAAGGTCGTTTACATGTGATTGTTCTATTCTGAATTCAGATCGGAGATGATCAGACTAATTGAAATAACGATTGTGATTCGGCTTCCAGTTTGGAAATATTCACTACTCTGAGATACCGAAATTTGTGATGAATAGATTTCACCATTATTTGTCTCACACAACCAATATTCTGAACATCGAGCAAGAAGAAAGATGTAAATCATGTAAATATGGATGGCGATAAGATAAACAATACAACTTCTGTTTCGGAACATGAAGTATACAGAGTATTTAGTAAGAGCATTCCATGAGATGACGATTCTTCAAATTATTCGAAAATAATTTTCCTCATTCACTTTTCTGATGAAGAATTGGAGTTTACTCTATGGAATAAGTTCGTGATGCTATCCTTTGAAACAATCAGTGTTTGTATCCAGTAGTAACAGGGCCTAATCTCTCTATGATTCTATAGTTCGTTTCAGAATGATTGACATCTCGGGTGGCTGTGGAAACTCGAAATTATGTTGGTCAGTCAGTCAGTAACATTTATCTTGCAGGATTCATGTTGGTATTGAGAATAATACTGACTTGACTTATGACTTTTTCAAGTTGGAGTTAACTTACTGAAAATATTTGGAATTTATTTCTGATTGTTTATGTTCTTGATTCAATCGACAAATAAATCTTGGATTTTAGTATTTCTTAAACCTTACCGAGTTTTTCAGGGATTCATCAGATATTTCTGCTAGTATTAATCGAGTTTCGCTAGTTTTTCAGGTAATCAATCATTACGATTCAAGGTGTGTTCTGATTAATGAATAAGTCTTAAAATTTTGAAGAAAAAAGAAGGAGGCAAGTCAGTACAGCCAGGAGTTATCAGTGGAAGGAAACCTATTCCACATGATTGTGATTACCAACAAAGAGACGTTAAACGACGTAATTTTTTCTAAAATCAGAAGCAATGAATATATCAGTTTGGATATAATTTTTATATTATTCTTTTCCTTCCTAAATTCTTAGGAAAAAATAGCAGAGGGGTAGAACTTTGATGAATTTCTAATAGTCATAAAGAATACAAAGATTGCCGAAGAGTAAAATCTTCATTGAGGAGAAACTTCGAGTGATCTTTGATTACCTAAGTTTTCATTATTTAATATCTCGAAATTGGAGTTTTTCGAAAGCCTGAATGATTTTATTTTGAAGCATTCCACGCTATTTTCATCATCAATCCCGAATTTCCATGATTGATCTGCAGTGAAATAATGTGGCTGTGTATTTTCAGTCGTCAGTTTAGTTGTGTGCCTTTTGTCAATTGAAACTAAGTTTGAAAAATTGTCAATGCAACAATGATGAAAATAATATACTGCCGCTGTACATGTTTAGAGCATCAGAGTATTATAAATATTCTCAACAATTTCAAATCAAATTTGCCTTGAAAATAATTTGATAGGTTATATTTGTTTATTTCAATGTATGATCAACACACAGAAATTTTTAGTTACCTTTTGTAACTAGAAATAAAGCCGCGGCTAGATTTTCATGGCCTGCTCTGATGTCAATAATTTTGAAATGAACTTTAGTCAAATTTGGTTCAAGTTCGTAGGAACGATACTGAATAATCAAAAAATGTTTATAATGAAGATAAGTGCAGGAAACTGGTTTTTTCACGTTGTGTCCGAAGCAAATCACAAAAACAAAGGGTGGTTATAATTAGTTCAACGTCGACGGGAGGGAGTTGCCAAGAATAAGAATATTTATGATAACTGGTTTGAATTTTCAGAATGCCTAATAGCTTTGTTTTGGTTCCGACATCAGAACTGTTCGGGACGGTTTATGTATGCGCTTTTGCGAAATAATTATTTCCAGAAGGGTGGAAAATAATCTACCATGTCTGAGATATGATGCCGATTCAAGCCACAGATAACTCTATTAACTGTGATCCAAGCTGACAAAATGGAAGGTTTGTCTTGGTCACATAGTATAACAATGACTGTTATCTGTGGTCTTGTTTCAGAGTTAAGAGCTGATCAGGACGGTTCGAGTATGCGCGTTTGCGATTTTTTAGACAAGATCGTCCAGAACAGTTTTCAACTCGAAACCAAGATAAACCCTTTATTTCGTAAGTTTGAATCGGCATCATATCAAAGACATAGAAGATTATTTTTCACCCCTCTGTAAGTATGTAAATATTTCCAGGGTTTTCAGGATGATGAATCTGTAGGTTTTTTGCGATTTGGAAACAGAGAGTTGATTTTAGTATATATATTCATACCATCATATTTATACAATGTTTATACTAATGTGTTTCCGATCCTATTCGTTGAAGTCTCGACAACTCTGTTATATTATATTGAGAGCAAACAGTACCTCAAATATAACGGGGTGACTTTTCGAGGCCAGAGTTCGTTTCTTAAAAGGCTAAGTACATTACAAAAAAAAATTTTCAAAAAATAATTACTGAAGCCTGCAGAACGACATACGTTTTTCTCCTATAAACGTTTAAATTTCTCGCATTCTAATACTTCTCTGCTATTGGCACCGTTGAAGCATACATACCGTGGTCAGGTGTGTGACCTTGAGATTTTAATATTTAGAGGACAAACGTTCGGTTCAGAAGTGTTATTCCTTATGACATTTCCACCAGAATTATGAAATATTCTTCAGATCTTGAGTGTATTTGGGTGCTGATCAGAACTCTCGTTTGAATGTATTACAATAATATGTGCTGCTCAGGCCTACATATTATATTCCGGTTTCAATTGAATTTCAACACATGAACAATATTTTGAAATTATAACTCATTGCTCATCCCATGGATATACCAACAAATACTACAAGGATAAAAACATATCGGTTCATTGGTGAGGGTTTAGAAGTTATGATTTCAATTTTTATAATTCAGTTGATAGAAAAGTTCTAGTACTTATGCTGATATAATGGTCAGATGCTACCAGAAGAATTTCATTCCTGGGACAAAACTTTCGTCCGGATCATTCTCATCAACATTGAAAGGAAAACTTTGAAATGAATGCATAATTGTTAGACATCCTATCTTTCTGATCTAAAACATCTTAACAGCCAGTCAAGTTGAGATCCCAAATCTCTAGCTCCATGAATTTGATGAACCACGATCATCATTCTTTTTATTCGTCACGAGTTTTGATTGATTTTTTTACTGTTTTTCTGCAGGTAGCGGAGCAGTAAATACCAACCATGTGCCTTGGATATTATCCGGAAAAGTTCCTTGGGAAATGATAATATTTCTACGAAGAATATTGAATGAAACGTCACCTGGTAGGAGGTAAATCTTTCAAATGAAGTTGAGGAATTAATTGAAATTATCATTTTCGTTTTTCTCAGGCTTTAAAATATACCTGCATGAGGGTGACTTGGAAACTGGTGATTTTGAAAACCCGACTAAAACTCAAGTTTATTCGGCTAATTGCTATCAAAACATTCACAGGGAAAAAGAAAAATCCAATGATTTCGTACCCTCATGCCTCGTTCAAAAACTTGCAATAATGGTATAATGCTATTCAAAACTTGAGGTCTACCAATAACTAGGTACTGGCTTTCCAATTATTTTTTTTTATTTATGGCAACGACTTCTGCTGCTTTTACTCACATGCTATATATCTTGGTGATTTGGTTAAATTTAGTAGGCATGTATTTTTGTCCACAAATGGTCTTAAACGTCTAGATTCACTCATGAAGTATTCGATGTCACATCAATTTTTCCACACAAAAGGGCACTCTAACTGCCGAACGGAACGATAAAGCGACATAAAACTTTTAAGATAGTTCGCACATCAAAATGCGACAGCTAAGTTTGTTAATGGGCCAAATCGGCCAAAAGATTTCGGAGTTATACTCATTTGAATCTCGCAATTCATTTCTCAAATAACTAAGGAACTACCTGTGCCATCGGATTGAAACTCGGTTAATAGATGTAAAACACCAACGTTCATCTGTAAGAGAATTTTGCATATTCAGTAAATTAAAAAAAAAATCGAAAATTTTCAAACTTTTGTTGAAATGTTTTTTTCAAGTTAATCATCGGATTTGAGTGAATATTTTATAACAGAGTACAGAATTTTAGTTTGACCCAATTTTAAAATTTGCAGATATTCCTGTTTTTTGTCGTTTCGAATTATTATCCTGTCGCAGAAACACTTTCTTCTTCCAAGATACGGTACTGCATAGATAACCTTCTTACGAAATGAAGATCACCATAACAAAACTACATACCGTGTAAAAGGTTAGTCATTCACTGCCTACTCAGTAACACCTATTTTCAAGACCTTTTGAACTTAAAACTATAACTGCGATTAACATTTCAACTTGTTGGTAATCCAAAAATCCAGCATCTCCGACTCGAAAAATACGAGATTTGAATTTCTCTCATGCCAATAAACCCGCCCAGGGAGCAATTTTCCCAGAATATTTGTGAATTTAGAATTGGAAATGGATTCAACTCTCTCATTTATATTCATGAATATTTAGTTAGATTGAAACATCTTAAATATTTCCATGGCAAGGTTAGTGAAGAGGATGTTTAGTTTTAATTTAAAGAATAATCAAATCATGAATAAGATGAGACTGTTCCGAACTTTTCGCTAGAAAATGGGTCATTTCTAACGCATACGCATTACGTGCAAAGTATATGGCATAGGAAAAATAAAGAAAGAAAAATTCTCATCCGGAGGATCATCATTTTAAGTGAGATTTCATATAATATTGAATTATTATTGCGGGCATGTTATAAGGAAAAGCGTGCTATTATTTCGTCCAAATGCCTGTGATTCTGGAGTTTTTTCCCGAAAACATCTTGAATGACTAGGTTGGACCTACTGATGACGAATAATATGTCAAAATCGATTATTGGCGAATGGAACAAGCTAGCATCTTGAAACTTCGAGGGTAGGTCGCGCATCATCCGTATGCACGGTAACGGCCTAACGGGCGTACGAGAATCCTATCTACCTGACACTTTCAGGGTAGGTTGCATTTCAAAATACGACGGTTGAGTTCGTTGATTGGCCAAATCGCCAACAAGGTTTCGGAGTAATAATCATTTGAATTTTTGGGGTTATTTCCTCAATAATTTAGGAACTTGAGCGATCGGATTAAAACTTGGCACTTGGTTGTAGCAATCCAACGAAAAACTATTTTCCTTAGATGGTATCTTATGAATAGGTATTAAATTCGAAAAAAAAATCCAAATTTTTCCTTGAAAAAAAATGTATTTGTGAAATATTCATCAGAATTTATTTCACTCAGACCTTGATCAGTATATTTCCGGAGTAACTCCAAAAACAATGATAAAATCTTAAACAAATTAGTAATTGGTTGAAAAATATCGATGCACCCTTCTTCTACTCATATTATCCACTCGAAATGGGGGTTTTTCCTGAATTTGGGTTATTAGGTACTGCAAATGCAAATTTGAACATAATTATTATGGATTTGGTTCATCATTTTCCCAAATTACCTTCAAAAAGTATTCAAAATCAGATTTCAAAATTGGGATTTGGGATTCGCCAGGCATGCACGAAGTGACAACGGTGTTTAGTAGAATAGCTTTATCTGCTATAGAATAATGAAATATTCATTCCTATTCTGTGGTACACACGTCTTCTTTGTCAATATAACCAAACAATTTTCAGTAATATGACAGTATGACAGTCTGTGCTCTTCTTTTTCCTTGTCCTTGTCTTCTACTCTAACCAGATCGAAGTAAAGCTATCTCTGTGTTCCTAAGCAAAGTAACACATTTGACGTCCTTTTCTTTCCGAGAAAGCTGAATTCGACGTAGCCATATCGTGCACTCAGGACAAATCCCTTTAAATGCAAATCCCCATTTTTATTTTTCAGTTTTAGGTGATCGGACATTTTTTTAGAAATATAATATTTAAATTATATGTTTGAAATGTGATGTTCTAAAGGTTTTTCATGAAAATTACAGCATTTTAGTCTAAAGGAAAAACCCCCATTCCGCTTGTACCTTCAGAGCCGTAATTTTTCAATCAAGTACTGGATATTTCAATTCTATCCATTCGGAATTTTCGGACATATTGGGATAATAAAATTTTGAATGGGGGTGGACGGCCGGCGGACGGCCGACAGACGGAATTTTTTTATCCGTCCATTCGATTAGGAGAGGTTGTGGCAAGTAAGACACCTTTAGGTTAGGATAGGTTAGGTTAGGTTAGGTTATTTTGGGAGGATTGTGCATAATTTTTTAGATTTTTTCTGGGTGCTCACTCCAAATATCTGAAACAGAACCATCAAAAAATAAATAAGATTGTTTTTCATGGAAAATGCCCATGCGGGTTGCAGGCTAGAAGTATTTGTCAAGGGTAGTTTCTCGGAAAACAGATTGCCTAATGAACAAAATATGAATGATATAAACGATCAAGAAAGCGACCTGTGACGTTTGTACAAATCTGACTCTGTGCGATTCCGTTAAAATTCTATTGAAGTGTACGAGCCACCGTGTCATAACCGATTACAAATGTTAGCATGATCAGATGAGTATATTCGGAGTTGTGATGTAAATAAAACCTTTTCAAAAGTTCATCAATTTGCGATATATGTAAATTTATGAGAAACCGTGTGTTTAGGCTACGTGGGTGAATCGGATAACGTGTTTGACTCTATTGCATCTTGCGTAGTAGCTGCGGGCAGCTGCAGGTTCGATTTCTGCAATGGATTATATAGAAAGATAGTTTCTTTTTACGCGCTTGTTCTGGGGAACAGCGCGTTATCATTTCGTCACAATGTCTGTAATTTTCGAATTTTGAACCGAAATTGGTCTCAAACGACTAGGTTAGACTCCCTGATGTAGAATCCGTGGTCAAAATTGATTCTGTCCGTCCGACCGAGTGCGCTGTAACTTTCGAAAGGAAAGACCTAGAGTCTCGAAATTTTCAGGTTAGGTTGAGATCCTGAATGTCTCGGTTGAGTTCGTAAATGGGCCAAATCTGCCTAATGGTTTTTGTGCTACAACCATTTGAAATTTTGATTCTTCAATAACTCGAAAAATATTTATCTGATCGAAATGAAACTTAGTTGAAAGATGAACAGTATCAATAAGAAGAATTATCCATTGAAAATTTTGAGAAAAATTATTTTTCATTTCTCGAACATTTTTATATTTCATTGAAATTTCACTGAAATTCCCAGGTCACCATTTCGCAATGTGTACAAGCGCGTAAAAGCTGCTGACTTCACGTCAGTGCTTTTCTATATTCTTTCTTTTATGTGAATTGAACCTATTTCATCTTATACGCGATTGTTCTTGGCAACAGCGCGTTATTGTTTCATCACCATGTCTGTAATTATCGAATTTCAAACCGAAATTGTTCGAAAACGATAAGGTTGAATTCATTAACGAGCGAAATTGGGCGAAAGGCTTCGGAGTCATAACTATTCGAAATTTCGAGGTTTGTTCCGAGATTGACTAATAGAATCAGATTGGAGCTTCGTTATGAGTAGAAGAATACCAATGCGGAACCTTGTGCAAAATTTCGAGATTTTCTCACCGTTAGAAAATTTTCAAACAAATATTTTTCGGAAAATTTCCAAGTATTTGTTGAAAAGTTTTTCTCTAGAGACTACGAATCATATCCGGAGGACATATGAAGGTGAGCATTCTAACTAGTTCGGAACATTCTAAGCCATATATATTATTGTACACAAACTTCACGTCTCTCTCCAACCGCCGATCAGCAAGGTTGACCAATTGCAAATCCATCATAATTCGGCCCTCGTGACTAACGTTGTCTTGGTATAACTCCCAATTGGTATACCCAAGAAAACTGATTCTGAACGTTTTCTAATTGATTAGTATAAATATTGTGGTAGGGATCAACATAATCACAAGGACGAATATCTGTTGATTAATCAACATACATTCCACCTTGATCAGAGCTAATCATCCAAGGAGAATGGTTACATCTGTTTCACAGTTTTTACTGATCGTCAGACCATCTCACCTTGGATGCAGAATAGGAATCCAGATACTTAAAACCTGTCAGATGGAATACTGCGGTATGACAACGTACAGTGCGCCATCTCCTACTACAGTTGCTCTGTTGGTAGGGGGAAGGTGTACGAGATGGTCCACTTGAGGGACATTATCCTCTACAATAACTTACCTAAAACATATTTCACATAAGTTTTATGTAAACCTTAACCTTACCTTAGATTAATTCCATGTTACTCCGATTTTTTTTTCACAAAAAGTTTGTGGTGACCACTGACACCATAACGATTGACTATTGACAGGAGGGGTATTTGGGGCTATGTTTTACTAATAAAAACTATATGATGGCATTGATAGTTTCTCCGCAATAAAGGAGGATCATCTGGTACACCTTTCCCCTATAGTACAAGATAAGTATATAGTAAGGGCTTCGGTTTTGTTGGAGTTTGCGATGGAATTTGAAAACCTAATGCAAAGAACTAAAATAAATGTGAAATGTGAGTCAAACCGAAAAAATATCATAAATGCACAATTTACTTACCTAATCGAACTCGATATTCGTAAGTAATATCATAAGGGCATCTAATATTTCCGAAAAAAATCGAAAAAACACGTTGCTAAGTAATATTTAAACAAGAAGCATGAGAGCTGCTGGCAACAAAAATCCGAGTCGAAGAAGAGGGTTTTTGCACCTGCACGAATGCTTTTTGTTTAAAAATATTACTCTGCAATGTGTTTTTTCGATTTTTTACACAGGAAAAATAAGATGCTCGAATGGTATTTGACAAGACTATTTCATGAGTAACAAGTTTTGCCGCGAGACTCGAATAAACTGCTGACAGCTCCTGCCAAACAGTTTTTCCACCTAGAAATCATTTGTAATTCAAAATTTCGCGTTTCTGATTGGTGGAAATTACGACGAGGTAAATAGTCACTTCAATAATTAACACACATTATCTTTTCGAATACCTGACACAAAAAGGGTCCCAACCGGCTTATCGAGTTTGTGAGTCAAGAAGGCAACAAATCACTCCTTACCGGGCCTTATTCTGAGGTCTCTTTGTCAAAAGCATAGAAAAAAAAATATTTCTATCCTTTATGTTCTTCTCACTAACCATGGATAGGCATTGAATTAGTTTTTATAGTTGATTTCTCACAATTATAACAGAATGATATTTTGACTAAGAATTATTGAATAGTAAATTGAAACAATATATAACAAGTTTTTTGCAATCTATGATCGAAAAGTTCCAAATTTCGTTTCTGTTTCCATAATTTTCGATGAAAAAACTCATTTGCTCAATTTTTGGTTATTTTGGGTTTTATCCCTTGAGAAAATATAATAAATTAAAAACCAACAAATATTCAATAATTACATTACTTCTGGTATTGTAAACAATAATCATTGTGGGAGAATGAATAAATCGGGTCCGGTCCTGCCTGTCATTCCTATTACCAGAGGATAGTCGACAAAATTACAGATTTCTGGGAGAAAAATTATCCACAGAAGCAACCCATCTTACAAAGCATGTTGCAGTTCGGCAAGTAGTTACTAGGCACCGCCACCTTATGGCCAATTCTTTGGCTTCATTTCTCTGAACGGAGTTTTCTCTCTTTGTGTTTAATACTCAATGATATAAGTAAGTCTTGAACAAGATAGGTTTCCCGTAACAGTATACCAAGATGATGGGAAACTGTTGAATTACAGATTGGATCGAAATTAAATCTAGTGCTTCATGCAGAATTTCGTGAGGATAAAATGATTAAAAGATCACCAAATTTTTTCACTAGGAAGTAAGGATGCCTTTGACGGAATAACTACGTGAAAATATGACCGCTTTTTCCTCCTTGAGCTATCAATAGGGCTCATATTATTTGATAAATCTGTTGATAAATCCAAAACGGATACGATTTTTCGAGAAAACTGTTTAGAATGCCTAAGTTGGAATTCACCTATGTTTATTCACGCCACTACGAAAATATGTGCAGTTTGTCCAGTCTCAGGAGTGGAATTGAATCATCTGTAATTATGTTCGAAAGGAGGAAAATTTCCATTGAATATAATTTTTGACAAATTTTGGTCTTAAATGAACGTTAATGATTCAACCGAAAATAATAATCTGTTTGAAAACATCGAGATGATTTAGTGGAAATATCATGAAAAATATAGTTACGTTTTCACTGATCGAGATTTTATATTTAATTGGTATCAAAGCAATGGAATCATAAAAATGAACTTTAACATTATCTGAGAACTATATCAATACCAAAAGAACTGAAGTTATCAGTCTTTTGCAATAAATTCACAAATTCAGGTAAAAAAAACACTCAGGGTTCACTTTATCCACATCGTATGCAAACCTACATTTTTCATACTTCCAGAGAACTTGTATAAGGTTGCTTGGATTTATTCGAAGAAGCAACACTTATAATTATGTGTGTCTAAACCATCGATAAAGAGAAGCCATCTTCATACACAATCGTCCAAACACAAATCAAACCAGCGTGCCTCTCATTTTATTTCACTTACACACATTACAGAAAGAAGTCTTCTTTTTGTAATTTTGCTATACCCTTTGCAAATCTCTTATGGTTAAGAACCATTGTGATTAGACTACCACAAAAACAGTAGGAAACTACTTATGTCAAGGTATGAGTACTCAACAGATGTCGCTGGTGATGGCATCTTCATCGATGCAGTTTGCTTTTCAACATTTCAAGCTCCTTGTTCTCTTCACCTGTAGAATCTCAAGGTGCCGCCACATAACAGATGTTTTCAGTGACGCGATACATTGTACCCCATTGTATAAAGTTATAAAATAGTGAATATATAAAATTTGTATTGGTTGCATCTCTGGAATAACTAACTACCCAACAGATTTTTTAGCTTTTAACCACTTTTGCAAACTTCAAGTTCTCGAATCATTTATATTGACAGTTTTTCAGCATGATTGAATCTCATAATCATTGTACAATGTCACAATATAGGAGATTTTTTCATCGATAGAACAAATGCAACTGGACATTCAGATTAAAAGTTCATCTTGACGATCCTAGCTTCACAACATATATCTCGAAGGATAGACATTCGATAAAAATTTGTAAGAAAACATTAAAATAGATCACTTTATTCAAACTTCCTTATTATCCATAACAAATTTGAATACAGGATGGAGTAAAATTCCACTATTCACCTGACTCGTCCTGTCATCCTCCTAACGAAGCCATAAGATAAGAGGATATTTTGACTTTTCTGGGAGAACGACCTTTTTGGCTATAAAAGAGAGAATTAATAAATAAATTAACTGTTCATAACGAGTTCAAATGGTAGGATTATCATTGATATTCTCCCGAATTGTCCACTGGTTGCATTCTGGAATAGCTTCATATATATATCACCCATTATATTGTTCAGATATTGAATTTATTCAACTATTTTTTTATTTTTTTTCCATTCATAAATTCATATATTTTTCATGAATAATTAAGATGATTTATTCAGCACATGTATCACAAACTGATATGAGGATGTACAAACAGATTTCATAAGTTTTTTCGTATGTAAAATCAAAAAGTAAAGATTCCTTAGAAGGAAGGCGCATTATTGGAATTCAAAATAAAATATTGTTAAAAAAATTGATATTTCTGTAAAACCTTCACATAATATCTTTCGATATTTATATCTTACAATATACGATTACGACTTGAATGACAAATTTAATTATTATATCAAATATATAATTTTTATATGAGAGATAATGTGTTTGGACGACGAAGGAATTTTTTGACCTTTTGAGAATTTTAATTAACAATTGGGATATCTGATGAGGATACAGTTGTGAGGAACTAGGTAAGTTGTCCAGGTATATAATTTTTAAGAAGCGGACATTGAAGATAAGGATTTCTTCTGAAATGAATTTGAAATGACTTAGCTTCCATAACCTGGACTTTAACGTGAGTTTTCTTGTGTCTGTTTTGTATGTTACACCTTATATCTGTGTTTGCAGATTCCTGAAGAAGCTAATAAAACAAGCGAAAGCTTGAAGGATTTGAAAAGAGTTTTCTGATTGCCCTTGACCCGACTGTGGGCCCGATAATTCAATTTTATATCAATTTGATAATATATAATTATTGTATCAAAAAAATTCGGGAAAGAGATAACATAATAAAATGCAATACAAAAATACTTAAAAATATTTATTATCGTACCGTTTTTTACTCTAATCATTTATAAGCCAGTTGATATATCTATCTATATCCGGTTTCATAGCGTGCTACGCCTTCCGGTTCCCAATCTCCAGCCCCTCCTATCTTCCCAGTCCCCTGGATTTAGATTTCGCTCAGACATGGCCTTTTTTATTCCATCGAACCATGTTTTTTTGGGTCTTCCTCTCTTTCTTCTTTCTGGGGGCGTCCATTCAAGCAAAATTTTTGGCAGACTGGATTTCATCGATAATTGTTCGGTCAACATGCATAATTTCCCTGATCCTCTCGTTCCTAATCCTCTCCATTCTCTATTTCCCTGCAGATCGTCGCCAGAAGTCCATCGCAAGAGCCAAAAGTCGACGCTCCATAACCTTTGTCATCTGCCATGTTTCGCATCCGTACAGACTACGGTTTTAAAGATGGAATTATATATTTGATGTTTTTTTTCATTGGATATACTTTTGGACCACAATAAGGAGTTCAGACACCCAAGGACTCTTCTTCCTTTCAGAATTCTCTGTTCGATCTCTGTTTCAGTTCTGCCGGTGCTGTCGATTTTTGTTCCCAGGTAGGTATATTCACTGCATGTTCCTATGTCCTCGTTGTCCTCTAATTGTAATTTTTCTGCTTCCTGTCCAAAACATAAATACTTGGTTTTCATTTTATTACAGGTCAATCCCCACTTATCGTATTCGGCCAGGAGTCTTGTCGTCATAAACTCCAGATCTTCCCTGTCCTGTGCTATTACCACCTGGTCGTCGGCAAAATGGAGGGTGTATAGGGTCTTCTCCTCATTTAATTATATTCCCATTCCACTGCAGGATTTTCTCCATTTTCGAAGTACTTCGTTAAGATTTTTACTCCAATCATTTATATGCCAGTTGATATAATAAACAAATTTGACATTCAAAAGTTGTTGAAGACAATAAAAGTATATCGTGAGGTATAAATTTCGAAAGATATAATGCAAAGATATTACTGAAAGATCTGTATTTACGTGCATGTTATAATATTGTTTTAACAACCTTTCTCCAGTAGAATTATTCGAATATAATATTCGAAATAGTTAGGTGAAATCAGATCCGAAATCTGACATTTAAGAACTTTTTCCGATGAGTGAAGCTCTCGGGAACTTTTTGGTGCTCTTTCAAGTTTGAATATTTTGACCAATACCATTATGAATCTTTGAGCTGTTCAGACAAATAAATTTACAAAACAAAAAAAGCAGTCAATTGATACTATACAGATAAATTAATGGAGGAAAGTGAACACAAAAATGCTTTAAAAGTATTTGAACTCGCCAAATGAACACCTTTACCTGGAATATACAATGGACAACAATCGTATCAAGTAGATTTACTCACATGCATCCATGAATATATAAAGAACTATCAGCTGAGAAAGGTTTCGAAATCAAAGTCCCTACGTTCATTATGGGCAGACCTGATGATTCACACAGAATCATGCAAAAAAGAACTAGTAAGAATCCAAAATCGTTCATTACTCCATTTCTTACTCGAACCAAATACGATAATCGGAGTTCACAAAAATCGAGATTCTACCTACGCGAATCTACAATCGGTATCGATATATACAGGCTGAATTCTTTGATAAGTACAAATCGAACACTGAATTCTCTCCACTAGTGAATATTAGGTAGGCATGAATCGTTCATGATTTCACGTCTCAGCCAATGATAAAAGATTTTTTCATAAGGATGAGACATCAAATAATGTAGACATAGCTTATTTCGATATGCTGACATTGGGTTGATTTTTGTAACTTTTTCTAGATGGTAAGAACATGAAATTCCTTCCACACCACCGTGCATTGTAAAGACAAAAAAACCTAGAAAATCACTGACGTGAACGTGGAGTCCCCAGCTATTACGCGCTTGTTCACATTGCGAAATGGCGACTTGGAAATCTTAATGAAATTCAAATTAAATTTTTTTTTCAAAATCTTCCATCGATAGTTCTTCTTATTGATACTGTCTACCTTCTAAGCAAGTTTCATTTCGACCAGATAAATGTCTCTCGAGTTATTGGAAAATCCAAATTTAAAATGGCTGTAACACAAAAACCATTCGGAAAATTGGGCTCATTAACAAACTTAACCGAGATAATTAGGGTCAAAACCTAACCTGAAAATTTCAAGACTCTAGGTCTTTCCTTTCGGAAGTTACAGCACACACGGTCGTGACGAAATGATAACGCGCTGTTCCCTAGAACAAGCGCGTAAAATACATAGGTTTGTTCGTTGTACCTACATGAACTACACTAATTACACTAACTCCACTGATTCTGTTCGGTGTGTTTTTTTGTAAAATTGCACTCTGTTCGTTGCGGAAATATTGGCAGTCAGTGTATATATTTGTATTCTGTGGTCAGTGTAGTCACAGACTACGTGTGCAGTGCATAGAGTGAGGTTATCTTCTGTGATGGTTAAGCGTGAATATAATTCATAATCATAGACATCTGTGGTTGTCTCTGGATCCTGGTTGGACGAGTTTTGTTTTCTATGTGTGGTTATTTTTGGAAGAAATTAATTTTCATCATATCGTTATTTGAAATAGAATTTTTGTCCGTGACGACTTTGGAAGAACTTTACGACAAATTTACATCACCTCGAAATGGTAGCGAAAACAAAAGAATCATAGAATTCTGTTATCTTGGTATTGCGTAAAATCATCTATTATATATTTATATTCTGTGAGAATCATAGAAAAGATTGAACTACACTATGTCCACTGATTCAGTTATCGTCAGCTGCTCTGAGAATTGAAAGTCAGTGGAGTTGGTGTAGTTAGTGTAGTTCATGCAGGTTCAACGAACAAACCTTATATGAATCACCCAACTAAGCAGTATGTAAAATTGAAATAAGTGTAACAGAAACAGATACATTATTAAAACGATTCACGAGCAAACCAGAATTGACAATATTGGTTCGCACGTCTGATCGTTCTGATAATTTTCATGTTACACCTAGATTTAAAAAAAATGCTCATTCAGGTGAGTCATCTATATTGTTCGCCTTCGCGATAAAAAGTTGTGTCAAAGACATGTAGTGTTGAGGCAGTCTCGAAGAAATTTCAACGAATCGTCGACATAATCAAATAAGATTTGTCACCATTATTTGGTGTCTCATTCCAAAAATTAACCATTTGAGTTCACTGTGAATAGAAAGAATAGTGACAACAAAACAGTGTGTGACTGTAATCCACTAACACTTTATGCGTCTAAGGCACGTTTCGGAGACCACGTTTCCTTCGTCAAGGGACATATTGTTGCTAACTACAGGTACAAATGCTGAACGATTGGGGAGGGTGGTATAAAGGACCGATAGGGAAAGGGTTGTTAAAAGGCCTTTGGGGTAGTTCTAGGGCCATCAAGGTGAGTCAGGTAAATATTTGGAATAATGGGTTATTCATGGGGGTAAGATCATTGTTTGGCAATTCATCTCTTCTTTTGACTATGTATATACCTTCAAGCGTATTCGAGTAAAATCCAAAACTTACATATTTTGGACCAAGAAAGCTCAAATTATTTCCAAAACGGATATGAAAAACACTTGCATAAAGTCATTCAAAAATTTAAATTTGTTTTAATACCAAAGATAAAACAATGAATTCCATAATGCAGCAGTTTATAAATTGAGTTGTCATTTATGCAATAGCATCTGTATAAGTCAAACAGGAGAACCTTTGTAAAAGGTTCAAAGAGCAACTAGGCCTCCTTCAAATATCGGAAATATATCTATAATTTCGTCAGCCATTTCTTCGAACCAAAACATACCTTTCCTGGCCTGAATAACCTCGAAACTCTCCATCTTGTATGCAAGGATTTGGATATTTCGGAATCGTTGTAATCAAGTAGGTACCTAAATAACCCGGCAGTAAAACTCCTAAACGAACGAACTGACCTACTTTTCGAAATTCTCAAGAAATTGGTTTGCAGAACAAATTTAAGATTTAAATAATCAGCTACGCAAAAACCAGAATGAACAGAAAGGTTGTTAACTGTCTGCCAGACAGTCTGTGGTATAACTTCTGTATTCTGTGGTATCGCGGCATCACGCTTGAAAGCCCCAACTCGCTTTTACTGAACGCTTGAAGTACTACCACCATTGTATAACCTCTTCATACAATGCTATCACTTCACCGAATGTTTTTAAATACTTCATCCCAAAGGAAATAAGATTCCGGCATCCCCTTATTTCAATAAAATATTCTTCCAAGCATCTTCTGGGATTATATTTATTGCTATAAATCACATTCTTTATAAAAATCATAAATATTTACAGTAACATCATTGGAACATAAACTTAATCTGTATATAAATGTCGTATGAGAGTAGCAAAGGTCAGTATAATTCACCTAGTGATCATGAATGTTTGAGGAAACCCAAATAACAGAATTCTCTGAAAATTCTCTCAACCAAATCTTCCTGGTCTGGGAGCACCTCCTTCTTCCTCCTCGGGATGGGCAGCGTTCCACTCCAAAGACCTCAAAATGGCGGCTGGGATTGGTGGTGGAGTTGGAAGATGGGCTCCCTGAGGTTGGAATCCATTTTCGTTGGCGATATACTGAAGTTGAATTGGAGTGCCGTCATCAGCGGTATATGAGAATCCGCCTGTAGCTTCAAGAATTGGATCTGGGGAACCTGATTTCAAGGCACCACGTTCTTCAGCCTGGATACCATTTTCAGTTTCATAACTGAAAGTTTATATTATAAGTCAAAGGAAATGAGATACAAGAGCTCCAGTTCAATTATGAACTAACATAAACACAAGGATGAATACTTGTCGATAAATCAACAAATATTCTACCTTGATCTGAGCTAATTACCCAGAGTCACTATACCCAGGAAACATCGTCCAACGCATTCGCGTACTGCAGTTTCACGGTTTTATCCATCATCGGAACGACTCACCTTGTTGAATGCTGAAAGGGTTCTAGATACTTAATACTTGTTAGATAATGTCAAGTATCTCCTCGTTGTCGAGGATACCGTACGAAATGCAAAATCGCAGATACAGCTCTACGTAATGACAAGTAGATGAAGGTGTGCACATCGTTCATAGATTTCTTCACTCGAATGATAGGATTAGGTAGGTGCTCCTAAGATGAAGCCAGTGCAATTTAATTCACAGAAGCATCATCTAGAGGGTTTTAAGTATCTGGAACCCTTTCGGCATTCAACAAGGTGAGTGGTCCAGATTATAGGAAAAATAGTGAAACGCAGTGGACGAATTTGTTTGGGAAATACTTCTGCGGTGAAGAGGCTTACGTTGGTTGATTGGGTGATAAGCTTAGATTAAGGTGGAATGTTTGTTCATTTATCGACAGGAATTAGTTCTTGTGTTTATTTCATTTTATTATTAATATTCGATGGAATTTTTCACAGTATGAGATTGATCATTTTAAAACAGCCTTATTCTAGGAAACAATAAAGATATCATTCTCTCTTGATATCTATGGTTTTCGACTATGCTGGTGAATAATAACCAGTCATATTTAACTATGTCCTTTAATACTTGAGATTATCAGTAGTAATACCTCTAGGGCCTTGATAATACCGTGATAATTTTGTCATAGAGAATGCTGAAAGCGTGTTGCGTGCGTGTCTAGTAGTAGTATAGTGGAAGCAGTAGTTGATACAAGAACTTCCTGAACAAACGACTCGTTATGTGTAAATCAGGTTAAGGGTGTGTAAATCAAGTTAAGGGTTCGAAGAAGCAGGGTGACTTCGTAAGGGGCTGGGATCTGCCAAATGATTCCGTATAGGTTTACCTATTCTTACAATCATTTACATGATTTTTTTAAGAATACAGGTTGGATTCACTTGAAATCTAGTACTCGGATAAAATTGGGAACTTGAAGTTTTATTGAAATTTCGTAGTACCATTAGCTTTGAAGAAAGCAGAATCTTTTCAATCAAGAAGTGAAGCTATGTTGAGCGGTGTCAATACATGGATGGGTGACCGCTCTGAATGAAATTTTGAACAAATGCATATAACATCCCCACTACTCGTCGGTGATTTTCTCGAATTAAAACTAAAAACGAGCGTCTCAAATTGGAAATTTGTGTTTTCGATACAGGAGAAAATCTTGCCGGAACAACAAATTAAAATGTTACGAATTTGATCGCAGGACACAGAAATTCGGCAGTTAACTCTTTACCGATTAAATGGCAAAACTATTATATTTCACCGATTTTGTATGCACTTTCTCACTGATACGCACATGTTGTCAGTTCACCGTAATTCTCATGTATCCCTGTTAGCGCTCATATACGAAACTCTATTTTTAATGAGAAATTGTAAAAATATATCCTTTGTGAGATAATTTCAAACCGGTTGAAAAACAATTATGCTGAACTTGTAGAATGGAGCATCATGACAAGAGAAAATATAAGACGATATTCAAACTCCGCGTCATTATAAAGGACAATAATTGTGTTAACTCAGCGAGAATTACAACAATCCTTATTATTGGGATTTTTAAGTGTCCATTCATGGATACTTTCTTGACAGTATGTATGACAAAATAAAGTGGTGTTTCAAATTGCGCGTTTTTTTTTAATAAATAAAATACAGATGGCGCACTGAATTCATCTCGGTATTTTGACATTTAAGAAGTGTGATGTATGCCATTTATAAAAATGGCTTCGTACACGATACAACAACGCGTTCGAATTATTGAGTTATTTGATGATAATCAGCGTTCTGTGAAAAGTATTTTAGAAAATTACGTAAATTTTATGGTTTACATAATCGTCCATCTCTAAGCACCATTGGTCGACTTATTAAAAAATTTCAAGAGACCGGTTCGGTGGAAGATCAAAAAAGTGAAAAATACACTCGTAGCTGTCGTTCACAAAATATTGATTTGGTTCGCTAAAGTCTTGCTGAAGACCCTGGAATGTCCATTAGATGACGTTCACAACAAGTTGGACTTAGTGGGTCCACAACATGGCGTATTTTACACAAGGATTTAGCTCTGAAGGCATATAAGGTTCGAATAACACAGGAACTAAAGCCATTAGATCATTTAAAACGTCGTTCATTTGTCAATTTCATCAATGAACAACCAGCTGATTTTTCTCGAAAAACCATGTTTTCCGATGAGGCACCTTTCCAACTTGGTGGCTTTGTTAATGAACAAAATTGTCAAATCTGGGGTGAGGCAAATCCAAGAATCATTCATGAGAAACCTATGCATCCTAAACGAGTCACTGTTTAGTGTGCATCACTGTTTAGTGTGCATGTGGTTAGGTGGTGTTACCGTTGGATGATAATCAAATTTTTCTGGCCTGAGTTAATGAATATTGATCTAGAAGACATTTGGTTTCAACAGGATGGCGCTACACCTCACTTTGAAGATGACACAATTGATTTATTGAGACAAAAATTTCCTGGACGAATAATCTCCAGAATCGGTGATGTCAATTGGCCGGTGATTTGACACCGATGGACTATTTTTTTCGGGGTTAAAGGATGAAATTAGTCATTAGTAAGATAGAGCCTGAATTATGTCAAAATGTCATTGAAAATTTTATCAAAAGAGTGGACGTCTATAGAGCTGCAAGAGGAGGCCATTTGACAGGTATTATTTTTCGTACATAAATGTTATAAGTGATACTTCAATTACAAATAAAAAGTTTCTGGAAATGAATGCAAATTATGTGTTTTATTTATTCTTAAAAAAATGCGCAATTTGTAACACCCTTATATAAGTTATAGTAACATCAAACTTCAATATTAAGGTATGATGATTTACGTTTAGAAACGATTGTTTACTCATTCATTATATATGAAAAAATTCGTGATTTCATGTAAACTTGAAACATTCATAATTGTATTTCACAATGAAGATGCCGCTCTTTATCTGGGCATGTTCCTGGATTTTATGGGAAGTTAATAACTGGCATGAAATTAAATATAGCAATTCGCGGTAAACGATTGTGGTAACATTATGATTGAATCCGCCTTTTATTTCTAGTAATATGTCGTCATTGAATATGAACCAATAATGAGCACCGCATATTCTTCTTTTCATGAGTTATGTTTGGTTCGTGACTCAGTGACACCTTATAACAGAGCATTATGAAATTATATGGGGAATTAAAAAAATCGCGCTCAGCTAGAAAGAGAACTAGATAGTTATAGTTTACAGACTGAAGAAATAAAATTAACTAGTGTAAAGAAATAAAACTAACTAGTGCATTTCAGAAATTATACTCATGGGGGTAAAATGATTCACGCATCACTTAAGTAACAAAAAAGAAAAATTTGTTTTCAGATTAGTAAATATTATCCTATTCATGACTTGTTTTTGGATTTATGTTGGTTCTTTCAACGTTCTATATGTCACCCAAAAATCAGAAGGACACAGGCATTCCTGAGTTCACCTTTCCCATTTATTCTTTGCAGAAGTCAATTTCTTTTAATTTTTTTCACATATTCTAGGGAACAACGAGCTATCTATTTTTCAAAGTGTCTGTTATTTTCGATTGTTCTCTCGATATCTTGAAAATTCCGCAAGCCACAAAATTTGAATTTGGTAGTTAGTTGAAACATACCAACGCGCAACTTCCTGTTCAATATTGTTGTAAAATTATGATTAGAATATCGAAAATTTTTTTTAGAATTTTTCGAAAAACAACTTTCTTCAGAAGTTATTCATCAGATTTGGATGCAATTTAGCACGGACCTTGAATTCCATATATTTCACTACAGCGTATCAGATTTCAGTTCGATACGATGTTTATTTTCGGAGATTTTGGAAAAAATGACAAATTTCGTGGTTTTTTCCTCGGTATCGTTGTTATTTTCTGAAAACTCGAAAAATACTGATTCAGTTATGAAGATGAAGTGAAAATAGTGCCATCAAAATATTCATAGCAAATTTTTTCAGGAGCTGTTCCATCATATTCCGAATGAATTTTGCACATATTTCAGTTTGAACCGACTTTAATTTTCGTAAATATTGGTAATGTGAATACTTTGAAAACCGTGATGCAAAGTATCGTTCAAAATTTCTTGTTATTCGTGACCTTTCAATTCCTAGCCAAATAGGTAATCTTTTTAAGTAATGACCCTACCAAACGGACCTTCATCCGGAGATCCGGATATGTTTCTTCCGGAAGGAACGGCGTAGAAACTCGATGTTTGTAGAACAGGTTTTGATCTTAATTACGAAAGCCGAATTCCTAAATAGGTAAAACCCGTCCAAATATTCCGCAGATATACTCATTCAAAATATTTTCTACCCAATATTTTCAAATATACAGATTGGATCCAACTGAAGTAGTAATTGATCGAAAAATGATAGCTTGAAAGTTGATGTAAAAGTTCATGAGGCCCATATAAAAATAAAACGCCAAATATTTCTATCTGGAAGATGACCGCTTTGATAATAAACTTGGATATACCCGCGAAAGCAGGTGATTTAATTCAATGCTTTCATAGAATTTTTTACAGGTACATATTTGAAAATCCTCAAGTAAGGAGGAAACTACCACGTCGAAGATAATAATGAACTTATACATGAGAATGACCTGGAATCGGGAAATAGAATTCTAAATGAGCTTCTACGTTGAAAAATAATGCAAATAGTTCATACATGGTGTTCCAACAAAAATTTGACCCCCCTCCCCTCAGGAAAACGAAGAATTTTCGAAGATTGTAACAAAAACATGTCAAATTCTGTTTGGAGGGTGGCGAATTTCCATCATGAATTCGTTCCGACCCCGCCCCCATGAAGATGTCATTAAACCCAAACATATTTTTTTTAATGGGGAAGAGATGTCGAGTGTTGGTCAGTTTGAAATTCATTTATGTTCTGTACATAACCCAGTTAAAATTTTCAAAATCAGTTCAATATACACTAAATTGGAATGACTGTCAAAGGGTGAGATTAAACAGACAGTTGAACTGCGCAGAATCAAAAACCTAAGAATATCGAAGAATCCAAGAACAGTTTTCAAGTTCTGTTTCAGCGAGAATTCCTATGATAATATTATTCCTAGAAAACCACCTAAGAGTGGCAACAATCCCCAAGTTCTGGGGGAAGTCAAATTTTCGAATTTTCGTTGGAACACCCTGTATAATGGTTGAACCATTGAGCCTCCATAGCGATTGATGCCTTTGGAACTTAGCTTAATACCAATGAGATATCTGAGTTATTTTTGAGTATTGAAAATAGATACCGAATTAGGGGACAACCTGTAGATGATTTGTATTACTATTTTCTTTCTCAAATCATTAACTTACCTCCATTGATAAGATCCATCAGCGTTTACGTCTTGTTGTTGCCTCAAAATAGCAATAACTCTTCCAGGTTGAATTGGTCCAGGAATAGGTCTTGGAACAGGTCTCGGCCGATACTGAGCTAACTGAGGTAACGCAGTAGCGCACAAAATAAATGCTGCGAAGGTTATCTGTGGAAAGAAAGGCCATCGTCATTCTTAAATAAATTTTTCTTTGCAATTTATAATATTTTTTTCCTGATTCTATTGATGAAAGGACATTGTGGATCAATGTGAATCTAGCATTACAATGATGGGTCATCCAAACATCATCTATCATTTGCTGCAATCGGTAATGAACCTTCGGATTCAGTCCGTACTCTGTATGATCAACAAATTTGAAAAAGTGGATATTTAAAGTATTCTGATTTCGATCCCAGAAGTTTTCTTTCTCGATCAGCATAGTATTTTAGCAACAAAAATGTTATAAAATCGTCACATGAACATTAGTTCATATGAACGGTATAGACCGCATCAAACGGTAGTTAAAATGCACCGGTAATTCGAGAGAACTTCTAATTTCCAAATAGCGTTACGAACAAAATCAGAATGATATTGCAACACCATTCGATTCAATACAGAATCCAGACACTGAATTTTTAATATGTTATCTTCGAAACCAATTGGTGGAATTTGTCGATTCAGAAACTTGACATCCCTAATTAACCTCAAAACCTTGACTTAAACTTTGGAGACTTTTCTTCAAAGTTATCGTGTTTACAGTCCATGGAGGTAAACGAAGGGGAGGGAGCATATCCTATATTTCCTTTGTACCAAAAGTGTCGTACAGTTTTGAGAACGTTCTGTGGATTTTCCCATACCAATATATGGCCGACAACTACAAAGTAAATATTTGTATTCTGTGGTGTACAGCAAATGAGACAAAAAAGTTCAAAGTCGGCCATATTGGTATGGGCAAATCCACAGAAGGTTCTCAAAACTGTACTACACTTTCCAACAGTCATGTCCCCTCCACTCTTTTCCTACCTCTATGTTACAGTCGGATTTTCATTTGGTGTAGACACGATAATTTGTTTAAAGAATATCTTGGAATCTTGAGTCAATTCTTTCAAATTAATGCAGTAAGTGAAGTATTCGAAGATAATGAGAATATCTGCAAATATTGAAAGATGATCGAAACGATGGATGCTTTTTTCGAAATTTTAAAATTTTTGGAGTTTCACTTGATTTTTTTGATGCTGCAATAAATATGGAAATACAGCTTTCTTGAAACAATAAGGATAGTGATTTCCATAGTCAGATGATTTTACATGTAGATGAATTGAAGAATATTTTGTGCGGTGCTTTCATTTTTCTGGGATTTTCATTCTCCCGATGAATTAATTGAAATAATACATCATTATTTTAGATCTCAAAAAACGAAAATCCTGTGAAATTTTCTGGATAATCAAAGTATTTCACCAGGAATATTTTTGTCCATCGGCTTTAGGTAATTAGAAAAATCTGATGAAAAATATCGAATATAAAATTTCACCACCAATTCAAGAGATAAATTGAACACAATAAGAAAAAAGTCCACCATTCGGTATTCCGGCGAACAAAAACAAAAAAAAACACTCATTGCGTTCTACACGTTTTTGAAACCGAGAAAGATCTCCTTTTCTTGCATTCCTGCAAGTGCCAATTGAAACTGCATTGCAATTAATCACAGTCATAATCTCACTCACCAGTAACTGCATGGTGAATTCAAAACTGCACTTTCAAACTGTGTAGGAGAGATGAATCAACAACCAATTTATACCTAACCATCTACAAATGTTCAAACATATATATCTATATTCTACCCTCCCCACAAATCGTTTTGTCTTAGTTCATCTAAACTGAGAGCATCTCCATTTTTTCAATATTCAGATCCCCACCTGAAATTATTCTAACCGTTTACACTGTTTGAAATTTATGGAATTTGCAATTATTATTGCAGAACGAGATGGGCTAGTCGCTTTATTGGAACGTTTCTTGATATTTGGCGTAATTGATTCATAGCATTCATAGATTGCTCTTCCTCGACCTCCAATTGGGATAATGGGTCCCCTAAAGGAATCACTATTCAATATCAAAAGAATAGATATAAAACTTTGTCGAAACAACACTCATTAATAAAAATGTGGGTGAAGATTTCGAAGAACTGATTAATTGCTTTAAGATTATAACACTAAAATATCATCGAACTGTGTCGGATTATGCAGAATGATTTATTATTGAATAAATTCAATAACATCATCTCCATTCTCTTCATTTGAATTTTCTCAAGTCCACCCTTTTCATGTTTTGGTAGATCGACGTGAAATAATTTCGACATTGCTGATTGTAATGAATTCATGGAAAATCGGAATTTTTCTGTATTGCCGCTGTTTTTAATCAAAACATGAATATCTTGACAGTTAACTTAATATGCTATTTGTCTCCTGATCCAAGCAATTCCTATTATTTTATTTCACTTCGATAAATATTTTTTAATTGTACTAATGAAATTGAAATCTATTATACTTCAGAAGTCCATAAGCGAATTATACGACTTTCTTCTTAATCAACCCCCAAATATAAATATCCATTCAAAATTTCATTATTTCAGTGCTTTTTAAGTTGAAATAACCAAGAAATTCGACACATTTTTTCCCAATATCATCGAAGATGAACATCGAATCAAACTGAAACACTGTTGTAAAATACTGACTCGAGGTTTTTGCCCATTTTTGAAATCTGAAGAATAGATTCCAGTAAAAAAATTTCACAATTCTTTTCTACAAATTTCTTCCTCTACTATTCTCACCAAATTTTGCATTAAGTCGTTGGTATTCCTCAACTAACTACGAGTACATAGTTCAAATCTGATCGCGTCTGTTGTTCTGTAGATATCGAGGAAATAATCTCAATCCTTCAATATCTCCGAAATAAATATCGGCTAGAACTAAACTTTGAAGCACTGTTCTTAGATATTGACTTCAAGGTATATTCCAAGTTTCAGTCTGATCGCGTCTATAGTTACCGAGATATTCTCAATATTTCAAAGAACAACGAAATTTGAAATGTTATTTTTCCTATTATCTCCGGAACTAAACATCAGATCATATTAGGCGGTTTCGAAAACTTAATCGGATTAACACGGGTAACTTATCCGGGTCACTCAAATGACAGATAGAGCGTTCAACATCTGTCATTTGAGTGATCCGGGTAAGTTACCCGTGTTAATCCGATCAAGTTTCCGAAACCGCCTATTGACGTTATAAAAACTGTTATGAAATACTTCAAGGTCTATGCAGAATTTGAATGAAATCTGGTTATTGAATTCAGAAAAAAATATTTTTTTTTCGATAAATATGTGGATCATTTTTGAAGAACAATTTTCTTCAAAATGTTTTAACTATTGGATTGGCTCGAAACTTTGAGGTTACTTGCACGTTGAGATTCTTCAACTAATTACAAAGTTTCGATGTGATCGCGTCTGTACTTTTTGAGAAATAATAGGGAAATAACCTCAAAATTCAGAAAAACAACGAAATTTGACGTATTTATTTTCAATATCTCCGAAAGTAAACAACTTATCGAATTCAAATTTGAAACATTGTTGTTGAATACTGATGTTGAGGTACGTGCCAAATTTCATAGAAAACTGATCAACACTTTCCGAGAAAAAAAAACTTTTCAACAAAATTTTTAGAAATTTTCGGATCCATACGAAATTTTCCACTAAGTTGCGAGTTGGCATTCAATAACTTATTACAGAATTTTAATTCGATCCAATCAGTACTTCATGAGATATCGAGGAATTGACCTCAAAATTTCATATAGATATAACTCCGAAACTGTTGGACCGATTTTGGATTTTCAGGCTCCAAACCTAACCCGAAAATTCCAAGACTCTAGGTACTTTTCTCCGAGAGTTAGAGCGCACACGACGGGACGGACAGAATCTAATTGGACCACGGAGTCTTCAACAGTGGGTCCAACCTAGTCGTTCAAGACTAATTTCGGCTCAAAATTCGAAAATTACAGACATCGTGACGAAATAATTACCCAGAACAAGCGCGTAAAAAGTAATCGAGAAGTGATAAGTCTTACGATCGAGGCGGCCAGTTAAGAGGAACTATTCTGGAAAAAGAATGGCGAAGTACTCTTTGAACTTCGGGACCAGAGTCATTTTTTCCAAAGTGAAGTTCCAAAAGTCAGAAGTGTTGTTCTAGCGTTAAACAATTGATGATAATTTGCCAAACCTTACTGAACAAAAATGTAAACACAATTTGTAATTCTCAACTGTCAAATCATAGACAACAACCATCGAAACTACTCTAGCAGCCAGAAAAGCACCCATCATAAAGTCACTGATATTTTTAAATATACTTCTTCACAAGAATCAGCAGTTGAAATATTTTTACTGAATACACACATTCGAAAGAAATGATCTCTTCGATCAAACTAAGTGGAAAAATTTCTCGGTTATATTTACCAAGATCTGCAGAAGAGTTAGAAGAAGAGTGATGAAAAAGAACCACTCATAGAGAATATTGTTCACAATTTTTTAAGAATTTTGTAAAATGTTTTCTCAAGTTAGGGTATTGGCGTCTGAATTTAACATTGCAGCGCCACCGTGGCCAGTTTTAGAACCTTACATACAGACATAGATTTTGTTTTGATAGTCGATTTTGTACTGTTTGTTAGTGTTTGGTTTGATAATTTTTGATTTCACGATTTATTCAAAGACTTTTTAGACTTTTATAGTTGACGAGAGTATTACTGGGAGTACATATTCCATTCTTATGAAGTAGGTATGTATCATCAATCTAATTGAGTGTAGCAACTCTAATATTACAGGGATATCTCCAAGGTTAGACAGTATTTTAATATTATTTATTTTCAGATCCAAATGGCAAGATTGACTTTGGCGGATTTCTTAGGCTGTCTTGAAAAATGGAAAACATACTTTTTGGAATAATAGACGAATACTCATAACTTTACTATTTTTATAGGGAAGGACTAGATACTCAATATATTGTGAATGAAATGAATACATTCACATGAAACTAATGCTACTTGTACCGTAAGCCTGATTCATTATGGATTGACAAATAAATTTTCCAACACTCATATGATTGGTCTTGAAAATGCTGTAATGAATAAGCCTTGTTTTCATCGGCAGAAGCACTTTGAGCGAAGAGTATTCATCACCAGATATTTCCTTGTTGAGACTCTTTTTTTTCAATAGTCAGTTCGATCATTAGAACATTTACGTTGTTCATTAATGATCAGTTCAACAGGCAGATTTCTGGAAGGCATAGCATTCCTCTTAAGTAAATTTCTCTGCTTGGATTGTGAGCCTGGAAAAAATTTGTCTTTATGAATGTGATCCTTTCAATTCGTGCAATTCGTGCTTACCTCTATAAAAATGATCATCATCGGTAAAATGCAGGTAACAGACTCTCATAAATCTTGTTTGTTGGTTTTTACCGATTCTTCAACACTTTCAGGCCCGACTTGTTAAAGAAAGTTTTTTTCACCCTAACTCCAAATTATTTACCGGGCTGTAGAAATCTATGGGAAGGGACATTTGAGTTTGCTTTTCTTGAGTAGAAGCACTTGTAAAATCACACAAACGCCAATAAAAATGCAGAAACTTTTCTTTTAACTTGTCAATGATAATGTCTGTACCTCGGGTTACTCGGATAGCCGCCAGAGGGAGTAGCGCTTATCTTCATTCGCCAATCGATGCGAAATATAATTAAATTAAAAGGTGGAATTTCGGCATGAAACTTTTCCTTTTGTTGTATTCGATCAGTTTGCATTTAACACCGGTTGAAGATGAGCTATATGAGATATTCAGATGTGACCAGAGATAAAAGAATTATTGTTTGTTAATTGAATTTAATGTCATCTCATGCTGTTTGAATTACATCGTTCCGGAGTTATAACCATTCTTCAGCCTCAAGCTATTCATATCAAATCATCTTCAGTTCGCATGGTTGCATGAAATCAATAAGTACCCATGACTGGAAGCAGGAGTATGAGATATTTAGAATGATTCATTATCATTCATTCATATTGTAGGTCCACATTTTTGCGCGCATGTACTATGGGAACAGCATGCTATCGTTTTGTCCAAATGTCTGTAATTCTCGATAATTGAGCCGAAAATGGTCTCAAACGACTAGGTGGGACTCACTGATGACGAATCCAGTGTCTAAATCGATTCTGTCTGTCTGTCCGGCCGTGAAAACGATAACTGTCGAACGGAGTGAGTTAGCGACTTGAAACTTTCAGGGTAGGTCGCGCATAGGAATGCCGCGGTTAAGTTTGTTTATGGGCCGAATCGGTCGAACAGTTTCGGAGGTACAGCCATTTGAAGTTTTGAAGTTATTTATTTTTTTTTCAGAAACTTCCAGAGCGCTTGTATTGAAATTTTGCAGTTAGGTGGATTTTAAAATTCGTTTTTTCGAAAACCGTTTATCATATTTGAAAACAAATTCCACTCAGACATTGAGTATTATATTTCACAGCAGAGTTCCAAGTTTCAGTTCAATACAATCATCAATCATCAAGTTTCGGAGATATTGGGAAGAAATATCTAAAATTTCGTGGTTTTCTTCTCGATATAGTTGTTTTTTCGGTCTAACTCAAGAAATACTGATTCAATTATGATTGAACTTTGCAGCTAGATTGAAGTTGCTGCAAGACAACTTTGTTCAAAATTTCAGGATGATAGTGTCTTTCAATTTGAAAAAAAAATTCCAAATTTTTTTCAAATATTTAATATTCTGTGATCTCCTTATCATATTATCCTCATAAAATTCTGTAAGAACCTTTGAACTGAAATTTTCCGATGAAATACTGGATTTGAATTCGATCCGATCTGTATTTTTTGGAAATATTGGGAAAATAAAATTTTGACTGGGTATATCTGCGGAATAATTGGGTGGATTTTACTCATTCACGAATTCGGCCTTCGTAATTAAGGTCCAAACCTTCTCTATAAATATCGAGTTGTTTCTTTCGGAAGTTATTGTGTTTACGGTAGGTCGTTTCCCGGTTATATTTTGACACTGATATGCTTGTTTCAATGAACTGGAAAAATTTTCTTCCATAATTCAAGTGATATTTGGAGATCGATAATGAACAGGCCATAAAAGATGACAGAAGGAAGAAAAGCTACAGGCTTCGACCTCCGGGTAAAAGCGTATTATTTCCGGGACCTTGAACTTTAACGATTGCTATAACGACGGTCTTAAGTCTTCTCTTAATTGAGGTTAATGTAATTTTACAAAATCCTAGAAATCATTATCGAGGATAGAACCTAAAAGGTAACTATTTCTTCTTACGAACCGTTTTCATGAAATAGAAAATGAGTCTATTCCCAACCGAAATTGTCTATTATTAATTCTGAGATTACTATCAATTTTCGCAATAACAAGAGAAGTCACGTCCGTATTTTGGGGGTCAATTTTTTCATAAGAATACCAATAAAACTATAAATCTCAACGATGTGACCAGCTTTGAACCTTGATAATTTTATCTCTGTCTTTATTCAGAATTCAAATAAACGCTTAAATTCAAATAACAAAGAGATGTGATGTCATAGCTCTGGCATCCATGAGTCTTGAAAGAGTTCCTGTTGAATATCAAAAAATCTAGAAAAGCACTGCCGTGAAGGCAGCAGCTTTTGTGCGCATCTTCAATGTAGATGACCGCTTCAGCAACGAATTTGAACATTCACGCAAAAGCTGCTGTCTTCATGGCAGTGCTTTATTAGCCTAACGGTCGGACCGTAAACAAAATAACTTCCGAAAGAAACAACTTAGAAACTCGATATTTGTAGGTTTGGACCTTAATTACGAAGGCCGAATTCGTGAATGTGTGAAATCCGCCCAATGATTCTGCAGATATACCCATTAAAAATTTCAATTTCCCGATATTTCGAAAAATACAGATTAGATCGAATTGAAATCCAGTACTTTACATAAAAATAACAGTTTGAAGGTTGATACAGAATTCAATGAGAATATTTTAATTTTCTTTTAAAATCGTTCTAATGACACGATCATCACCAAATTTTGTACAATATTGTCCTTAAGCATCCTTGAACTAGCTGCAAAGTTTCATCAAGATTGAATCAGTATTTCTCGAGTTATACCGAAAAAAACAACGATATCGAGTAGAAAACCACGAAATTCTACATATTTTTTCCCAATATCACCGAAACTAATAGCTGTATCGAACTGAAATTTGGTACACTGCTGTGGAATATAAAGTTCAAGGTTTGACTGGAATTGTTCTTGAATATGAACGATAGTTTCAGAAAAAAAAATTTTGAAAAAAATTTTTTTTGAATTGAGTGACCATAAGATTTCAACGAATTTCCGCTCAAAGTTGCGCGTTGGTATGCTCCAACTAACTGCCAAGCTTAAATCCAATCGCTCCAGTATTTTCTGAAATATGAGGGAAATAACCTCAAAATTTCAAATTGCTATAACTACGAAACTATTCGGCCGATTCAGCCCATAAACGAACTCAACCGCGGCATTTGGATGCGCAACCTACCTTGTAAGTTTCAGGTCGATAGAATTCTCCGTACGACCGTAATCGTGCATTCGGAGGGCCGGCCGGCCAGACAGAATCGATTTTGACGCCGGATTCGTAATCAGTGAGTCCAACCTATTCGTTCGAGACCATTTCGGCTCAAAATTCGGCAAATACAGACATTTGGACAAAACGATAGCACGCTGTTCCCCTGGAACATGGGCGCAAAAATAGATTCAGATAATGGAGAAGTTACACAAATTGGCGAATGCGCTTGCGGATCTATCTAGATCTTTTAGATTCAAGCATTAATAATCACAATAGTGAATTCATCTCATTTTAATTGATGAATTCTTTAAAGGCTAACAGTACCGTCGACTGATATATTACGGCTGTAGTAGGCTAATAAGCCTACTTATTCAAAAGGTACCTTCAATTTAAAAATTCAATATCTGGAACATTACTCCAGAAAAATATCAAATACTTAATTTTTGAAATGTGAAAATATACGGGGTGCCCTGTTTGAAAAAATATGTTCATACGTTCATAGCGATATCTCATAAAATATCAGTTTTCAAAAATTCGAGAATGTTCTCACAGAAATAGAAAATTTTCAACAGGAGAAAAGTTAGAGCAAATTCTCTAAAATGAACATTTCCAAAAAACACCCGATGAAAGATATGAAGTTGCAGTTTTCTCCAGTGAGTTCCTCATGAAAATTGGCCCTCAGGCACCGATACTAGTTCTAGTCTACCTAGTACAGAAATAGGACTTCCCCTTCAAAATTGTCCAATTTGGCCCAGCCTGTACAATAAGATTTTCATGCAGGTACAATGAACAATCCTTATATTTCAAACAACCATATCAGTATCTGTATTCTTCTCTCTTTCCGTGATAGTGATTTTCGACTATTCGACTTGATTCGCTCAAAATCGAGATGTTTCCTCTACGTCGATCAGAAGAGGTGCATCCCATAGGAATCCTTTCAGCGAAGAGTTTCATCAAACCTTTTCTCGCAAAATAATGTAAAGTATAACTACATCCAAAAAATACACTTGAGAGAAATGTAGTTCTCGAAATCCATCAAGGATTGAGAAATATTCTTTGCAACTATTGGAATATCGCATACATAATTGCGTTCATTCATAGGAGAATAAGTAAATGTATACAAAAAGAAACAATTCACGCAATTCCATGAGGTTTAAATTGTACGGGATGCATTTGAAAAGCTGAGCAATTTCATTACATTAGTTTATTAAGAAATTTGCAAGATCCTCGTTTTATGCAAAACGAACAAACATTAAATGTTAACAGATCATATATAACACATCTTTATGAAGACGAAACACTACTAATAAAATTCAACTATGCCTATTAATGAGAAGATGCTGAATAAGGATTCGAAATGGAAGCCTTGAACCATTATTAAATGTCAGTTGAAATTTATTGAGATTCCAATCCTTTCAATATCATTTCTTCTGAATTAATTCTGCAATTCTTGAGGAGGAATTTGAAGTAGATTTCAAAAATGGAAAATTTTGAGCAAGCAAACATTGCACTTTGAACTGATAAAACTGGAATCAGGGTAATAATTATCAATTAAATTGAATTTGTGACCATCAGATACGTGAGGGACACGGCCCGTCCAATGCATAGATATAGAACGTTCGCTTCTACTTTATATTCTTGCCAAATTCGTTACACCAAAACGAAATTTTGCATGCACCCTAAAATTGTCATTTTGCAACCCATGTACACAATTGACTTGGATAATTTAATATTTTTTCAAATATTGGAAAAATAATATTCCGGATGGCTCAATCTATAGATCTTTCTGGAAAATGAAATAAATAAGATAGTTGAATCCCAAAGTTATTTCATGGGGGATTATTCTCACCATTATAATTTTTATGATCTTTGGAAAATCGTTAAGATTGTAACAAAAGAAGTTCTTCGTGAACCATGCAATTCAGGAGTGATCTCAAACTCGAGTCTCATCAGACCCATTATGAAAGATATCATTTCATGTAATGAACCCCCTGAGACAAGATGATTAAATATTTTATATGCATCTATCTCTGAAACATTAACAGAATGATGCCTTTGGAATATTCAATTTTTTCAAAAAAACTATTTCTGCAATTTTGAAATAATTAATCAGAAGAAAGGATCAAGCACAAGGATTTGATGCTCGCATTCTATATTGGATTCTTGCCTTTCATAAATGTTGCTATATACTTAACGAGATATAAGTTATGCCTTTTTCACAAAAATTATAATTTATGAATATTGATAGAAATACATTTCACAACAATCAATAATGTCACGATAATATTTTATAGAAACTTATATGCAATTAAAAGAAACGAAAGCCATCTGGACTAACTTAGGTATTTCAAGTTGCATAGGGTGCAATTTTCTAGGAAACTTTGACCTCATGCAAATTTCCCCAAAACGGTTGGGAATTATAATATTCAGCTTTTCAGCTGGAAAATATTTTGTCACAAATCGGTATATTCTTAAATTTTTCTAATAGCTTGAGATTCGATTTTCACCGTGAAAAAAAATTTGCCCCGATTTTTTCACGTAATTGATGGCTAAACTAGCGCTTTGTATGATCTATATTGGAGTGAGTGACATATTCCGATTTCTGTTCTACAGAATTGTCGGATATCATAGTAACATAATAATAATATCGAATAAATAAATAAATAAATGAAGATTTATGTACTAAGTGGTTCCCGACTATACACTGTGTTTCAGCTCGGTCGGATTTTTTTTTGTAGTATTGAGAAATCAAAATTCAAGATGTCTATAGCACCTAAGTTATTAGGCGGATTCCGAAATTTTTACCTTAAGCCTACCGAACCTTCTATGATAACATCCAAACCGAAAACTTACTCTATTTGCGTTAATCATGAAATTTTAAAGATATCCATATCTGAAGTAGTTATCCAATTATTTTCCTTATTTCTGTAGAGATTCCTGCGAATATTCATCAAATATAACGTAACAGTTCACGCTAGGGTTTGAGTCATATGTAATGTTCGCCTCTTTGTTCTATATTTTTTCATTTCTTGCAATAAAGCCAGCTGATAAATTATTCATTCAATTTTGCATTTCGCTTCTAGAAATGACATTATCTTGGTGTTTGAATAACTGGGATCTGCTTGTGTTGCCACATTATCTCCGTGAAATCAAAGGAAATACCTTCTCGTATTTCATATTCTGTCTGTACTTCAGATTTAATCGTCTGAACAATACCTGAAACTCATTCGAATATCTTGCTTATCCATTAAGATACGTTTTTGCATGTTTTAACATTTGCCTTATTTGGCTATCGACATTTAATATATTATGCTTCTTGCTTTTCTCACATAACCCTTCTCTGTTCTAATTGTTCATTATACTCGCACCGACAGTCAAAACAAGACAAAGTGTTCGGTGGGTGACACCAGAATTGTTTCAGTTGATGGCAAGAGAGATAGGTAAATGTCTTGTGAGCGAATACAAATTGTGATTGCTGGGTAATTAATCTGACTGGAGCTCAGCAATTAGTGGTGATTAGTTGTTTGGTTTCGGTTTTATCCTAATAGACGACTTCGGCCCAAGTTGCCAACCCACAATTTTCTTCACAAATTCACTATCAATGGGGAACGGGAATTTCAGGACCAATCCGACATGATAAGGTTCGCGTTATTCATAAATATCCGTAAAAGATGCCTTGGCTCCTCAAACGAGATAATTCCTTTCAAATATAGGGTTTCGTTAAGATCATCTCTGATTGGCTGAAATTTGAGTTGGGATTCCTGATTTCATGTTAATAGTGTCAAATTTATATAGGATATGTTCCGCAAATCGACATAGTTATTTCGGTTGCCAGTTTTCCATTCCGTAAATATGAAATATTCGGTTGGTTCCTGAAAAAAAGGTTTATTACGCAATTTGATTGATGAAAAAACGTTCTTTCTATCACCAGAACGACAGTCAATGTTCTATGGTAACATATCCATAGCATAGAACAATCTTTATATACTTTATGTTCCACAGAACATAGATGAGACAACAATCAACAATGGAAAAATTACTAGGTATGGTCTATGGATCATAAGGTGAATAAAGATTGTTCTATGCTAATGGATATGTTACCATAAAATATTGATTGTCGTTCTGGTGTATAGACTTAATATGTCTATGTCCTGGTGGCAGAAAGATTGCTTTTCCATCAATCAAATTCCGTAATTAACCTTATTCTTCAGGAACCAACCGAATATTTCATATTTACAGAATGGAAAACCGGCAACCGAAATAATCAAGTTGATTTGCGGAACAAATCCTTTATAAATTTGGCACTATTAACATGAAATCATGAATCCCAACTTGAATTTCATGATGAATGAGTGAAATTCACAGACATATTGAAAAAAGATATCTAATTAGTGTGAAACTAACATTCGATCGATAATATCTTCGTGCCAATTCGACTGATTTCCATAAACGATCTCAGCACACCGCTAGCCTACCCCATAAAGTGGTAGTCTCTAAGTTATGTCCTTCGAAAATTATCAACTATCGTGTTCGCGGGCAAATGACAAAATATAATTTGACGAAGAATTCTTGAACAGTAACAGTCGTTCAAGACCAACTGAAATTTCAAGCTTGCAGATTTTTGTTCTAAGTCTGAATGATATGATAGCGCCCTGGATGAGCGTTGAGCGCGTGAAAATTCTCATGAATATAATGAGTAGGCGCAAGAAATTGGCTTGTATAGTTGCTTAGAGATTTATTCAATAATTTCAATAAACCTGATTAAAATTTGAAAAAAAACTCCTCTGAGACACGAATAATTTTCAGGCCCGCTTAGACTATAAGCGTTTTGCACATATTATATAATAAGTTCCTTTTTTTAATCGATGCAATATAAACTGTGATGCACTTTCAGCTGCTTATAATTATCCCAGATGTGAGAAAAAAATTATTCAAGCTAGGTTGGGTCCGTCTAGCCCCTCGGTCGCAGTTCTAAACGTCTTCGTAATTCATGATCGTAGGGCAGCCGACAAGTGTAAAAACTGATACCTAAGGTTTTGTCGCCTCACGTTCTCCAACAGGTTCATGCAACACATAATGCTCTGACATATGTATGAAACTTGAAGTGAGAAAGTAATCATTTTCAATAGAAACTTCATAATTTTGCGCCCCTGGTTAGCTTGCGCAAATGCCTCTTTCGCCACGCCCTAGATCCGGCTCTGCAAGTCCATGCAATATCTTTTACATCCATTATATGCATGTATCTCATTTCAACCCATTTTGGCATTTGAACAAGTTGAGAAAAAATTATACGCAGAAATATACAGTGCGCGTCAAAATTATGGAACAAATTCATTTTCTCAGAAGAAAAATACTTGACAACAAAATCCTGAAAACGGTCAATTTCTTTTTTCACTTTTACCGAATTTATATGCTTTTTTGTTGCACCCTGTGCCATTCCCATCAACCCTCTAAATTTTTTGAATAGGGAAAGTAGGTCATGTGGTACATTTTTGGCAAGGTCTTTGTATCTTCTTTACAGGCGTGCAGTAATTTTCAAGAAATTTTTTAAATTAGTTACGGTACTTCAAAGAGTTTTTCAGTATGTGCACTTTGTCATTGTCTCATTTACTTTTAGACGATAGTACCTGATGAAATTTGTCACCGAATGAAAGTTGACCATTAGAGTTTTGTTCATGCACAACTTTCAACCCCTTTCAATCCCCCCGCGTGAATTTTTTTTTTCTCTATTGAAGGGTTCGTAGGGGTTGAAAGTTGTGCATGAACAAAACTGTAATGGTCGACTTTCATTCGGTGACAAATTTCATCAGTTACCATCGTCTCAAAGTTAATGAGCCATGACAAAGTGCACATACTGAAACCCTCTTCGAAGTAATTAATTTTTCAAAAAAAAAAATTTTCTTGAAAATTTCTGCACGCCTGTAAAGCAAATGCAAAGACCTTGCCAAAAAAGTACCACATGACCCACTTTCCCTATTCAAAAAATCTAGAGGGTTGATGGGGATGGCACAGGGTGCAACAAAAATCTTTCGAGAATCCATATAAATTTGGTAAAATTGAAATAAAATTTGACTTGTTTCAGGATTTGTAGCCAAATATTTTTTTTCTGGAAAAATAAATTTGTTCCATAATTTTGACGCGCACTGTATAAACTGGAGTAAAGAACAATCAGAATCTGAAAACTAGGTTTCTTCGACATCAGATGATTAGTAGACAAGAACCCATGAGGTCAGACTAATTTCAAACAACAATGACCTTTAACATGTAATCGATTCATCCGCTTCTCGGTTAAATATAAATGTTAATACCATGAACCCACAATGTTTCGTAGAAAGAGGTAGTTGAGAAATAAAATATTTCAATATTGGCGGAGTCTTGGGTGTAGCGCTCACGAAGAAGTTTCGATTCCTGAAGATCATCCGGTATTGAATGTCCACGCAATGTTCATCTCATTTCAAAAGCAGTGGTGGTTCGTACAACGAGGTGAAGGGGGCTTCTTTGACATTTTTGAAGTACTCAATTTGAATGGTCTACGGAATCGATTTTTCAATTACTTCAACTACCTATAGATGTCACCAGTTTCCAAAATATGATGAATAGAACGTTACAAGAAGTGGCACAAATTCATCATGCTGGTGTAGACGAACAGCCGAGTGGAAGATCTATCAGAAAAGTATCAACATTTTCAATATTCATCGCATTTGAAATGGAAACACACGTATAAAGTTATAAAAACTCCTTTTTTCAACTGAATTCCTAAGTAGATGTTTTTTTATTGTCGTCTCTACTTCTTGAGTTTATTTACAACATAGTCCTCAAATTATTGCTCCAAATTCAAATATTGCAAATATTTGTACTCTTCGTGTATCACTACGAAACCGAACAGTGTCGTTGGTCCTATTTTATCAATATCACGTTTGTATTTGCATAGGGATCCATGCAGAGTGAGGGTCGTAGCTAGAGATAACTTTGAGGTAGGGCAATGGAGATTGAAAGTAGGGCAGTAAAAATTTTCATCGATCTAATGAAGTTCACGAATATTTTTTTCGCGTTTTGAAGGTAGGTACCTTGCTGTACACTAACGACGGCCCTGCGCAGAGTGCAATCATAGACACGATATACTACAAGAGAGAATTATCAAAAGGCGAATATAGACCTGAATCCATTAAAAGATTCTGCAACGAAAACGTTAGCGTTGTATTCGAGCTATCGAAGATACTCGTCAACTTCTAGTACATGTATGGAGTTATTATTCTTCAGATTCCTGATGTGAAGGTAAATGTTAAAAATTTAAGTAAAAGTCAACAGTACCAAAATTTTTTGTTTGTTTGTTCCAAATATAAAATGTTTTTACCTTTTTCGTGTGCGGTGTGAACATTTTAGGTGGTAGTGATAGTTTATTCATCCCATAAACGTACAGTCAATAAAGGAACAATAAGGAATTACCATAATGATGAGGGGCCGAGATGAAGACATCAAGATCCAGATGAAAAAATCAGAAAAGAGTTCGTAAAAATGGCAACAGTGAATTTAAGTGTAGGTCAGAGAGATCTTTAGTTTAATATTGGCCACCCTGAAATCTTCCGTCAATGCGCATGATTATATGTCAACTTAAGAACACTTCACTGAAGTCAGGCCCCTATTTTTGTATCGATATAACTTCCTAACAGCTTTTGTATCATTAAACATATAATAACGACTTGAAGACTTTATTCATGATCGCAAAAGCTAGATGGAACTAGGTGTAGCAAATTCATCCTCATCATGATAATCACAACATCGTAAAAATCGTAAAAATATACATATTTTGCTCCAATCTCAAAAATCAATTTTTCAAATACATCGTTCTTATCGACGCCATAAAGTCATCCTGAACCCAGCGACGCTAATTGATCACCGCCGAGTAGCTGCCAAACACAACAAAGATTGAATATCTTCGAATATCATTTGGTATTTTGACTGTTGATAGCAAATTGTACCAGGTTGACCCCATCATTTATTGTTTGTTTAATTTGGCAGAATTCCACCAACACCAGGCTTTGCATGTGTAATTTCAGATCTGTGTTTTTGGAAATATTGGGAAAATAAAAATTACAATGGATATATTCAAAAAAACTATGGATAGATTTTACCAATTCATATCTCATCTTGATAATTAAGCTCAAAACCCATTTTTTAAATAAATTCCAGAAGATATTGTGCTCATATGATCGACCCAACTGCTAATCGCTAATACTTTTATTCAAGAAATTGGATTGAACCAGTTCAAGCAATGAATAGATCCAAATTTTTAATCGATTATGAATCAGAAATAGTGAATATACAGATGAAATTGCCAACTGTATAAAATTACAATAATGAACTTGACTATCCGAAATAATTTATAAATACAGTATAGCAACACCAACTTCATTTCATTAAATCACCTTGTTTATTATCACCGACGATAATTAAGTATTGAAGATTGGTAATTGGTATATGATATTTAGTGCTTATTATGGCAAACAATTACACATAATGCTCAGGGTTCATTACATTGTATTGAATAACATAACATAACTTTGAAAATTCCTGTATTCTTCATTGCTCATTTCTACAGGTGATCCTAAATAAGTGTATCAACGGTCAATTGTAGATTTCTCATGAAAAAACATTTTTTTTCTGTTCCATTTTTCCTTCGAGTCTTCGTTTCAGGGATACAGGGTGTCGAAAATTTATAATTTAATTTATAGTTTTCTGCTTATATCTCAAAAACCGTTCGAACTACAGAATTGAGATTTTGTACACACATTGTCACTATAATAATAGCTACTTTCTTGCACTTAACTCGCTTTCATTCGACGTGTCGGAGATATAGGACTTGCACAAATGTCCCCCAACTGTTACACCACTGAACAAATTTGAATTTGCAAAGCAAATTCTGATGCGCCAATGTACTTTACGTGAAAAAGGTGTTCTTAGTTCCTTGCCCTAAAGTGAACCGTTTTCGAGTAAACTGGCATTTTATGATCAATAATGATTTGCTAACGCATTGTCAATTTCTTGTAATTGGAAAAATTAGTAGTGATAATTGACAAGTTTATCAATTTCAAAAAATTTAACAACTAAGTTTTTAAGTTTAAATTGCAATGTTATTTTTCATTATTTTCAGCGACCATAGTTGACAAGATTACACGAATTTCTCGAAATCACGCCCGTTGGCTGGAATGCACGAATTACAATAACGTTTGGATCATGTTCCTAGAATGTTGTTCACAATCTGAGGCGTATTTTGAATTGGCTCTGCTACGGCTTCAACTCTAGCGGTCAACTCTTCTACGGTGTTAACAGGAGTTTCATAGATAATGGTCTGCATGTGACCCCATAAAAAATAATCATGGTAACTGTGTTAATTCTCATACTGCTTTAATTCAATTTCTGATCATAAACTGCCAGTTTTCCCGAAAACGGTTCACTTTACAGCAATGAAGTTTTTTATGTAGAGCACATTGGCGCATTAGAATTTGCTGTAAAAATGCAAATTTGTTCAGTGGTGTAAAAGTTGGGGGGCTAAACTTTTGTGCAAATTCAATATCTCCGCCTCTGGAACGTCTAATGAAACCGAGTGAAGTGCAAGAAAGTAGCTATTTTTAGTGACAATGTGTGTACAAAAACTTCACTATTTAATTCAAAGGGTTTATGAGATATTAGCAAAAAACTGAAAAAATGTAAATTTCGACACCCTGTATCTCTGAAACGAAGACCCGGAGAAAAGATTGGAAGAGAAAAAAATGTTAGTTTTTCATGAAAAGTCTACAGTTGACCGTTAGTACACTTATTAAGGAACACCCTGTATACCTACTAAAAATTTGATATCTGGTAAATTCATTTGATTTTAAAGATGTTAGTTATTATTCGGAAACATTTCACTATTCCGAGAATAATGCATTTAATTCAACCGTTTGTTTCATAGATTTATTCAGAAAAATATGAAAAATATAATATTTTATTCGTCAATATATATAAATATACATTCGAAAAAAATTATCTTTTATCAGCATTATATATAGCAGTGCCATTTTATTTCACTCATTACTTAATGAACAGCATCCTTTGCGTACTCCTCCATTACTCTGGTACGATTAACTATCAAGTGCAACAAAAGATAACATATGCAATAGTAAAACTGATCCTATTTACAAGCTATCAGAAATATATAAATACTTACACATCCCAACCTTTTACTTTTTCTCTCTTACATCCTCAAGATCATCACTTAACAATCAATTTGAACATCAATAATTATTCAATAAAAATTAAAACAACGTCGTGCTGCTCTGTCATTATAATGAGTGTATTTAATCGATATTCATCAGAATCATGAAATATTCTAGCGAAGCACTGATGTGAGGTCAGGAGCCTCGAATATATCGGGGAAACATTTGGCTACCACAATTCATTTATTTTGAGGATTTTTGCGTGCAAATAGTTTGAAAAACTAGTCAGAATGCGCAATGTTGCCATTATTTTATTTTCAGGAATTTCGGAAAAATAAAAACTGAAACAGAGTGGAAAATGAAAAAAATTCACACAAAAGAATTAAATACATTCCAGAAAAAATTTTCAAAAAATAAGCACTTTGCAAATCGCCATCACGTTTTTTCTTACTACCGTCGAGATTTATAGAATTTTACGCATTCGAATATCTCTCGCTGCTATATTGACATCGTTTCAGCATGCAGACCGTAGGCGGGTACCTGACCTTGAGATGTTGGGGGTTTTATGAACCTTGAATGTGGCTGTGTTGCCGAAATCCACGAAGCCGCAATTTGCCTGACCATTTCTGAAGAGAGCCATGAATCCACCTTACTTGATGACGCGTTACTGTTTGCTCTTAAAATAGAAGCTATAGCGATAGCTCATCCACATTTCAAACCCGACCAACGCAGTTTAAATTCGTTATAAAACAATTCTGAGATCTTCTCTAATGACATGATCCTCACAATACTCTGCCTGAACCAATAAACCGTAATTTTTCAACAGGCTTCGGGATTTCAATTCAATCGGTTATGTGTATATTTGGAAATATTGGGTGAGTACAATTTTGAACACGTTTACCTACGGAATTATTGGGTGAATTTCACCTTTTCACGGATTCGTAGTTGAGCTCCAAATCTTCTCTACTAACACGGAATCTGTGGATCGTTTCTTTCCGAAGTTATTACTTCTATGGGTAACCTAACAGTCAGTCATAAACAAAATGACTTTCGAAAAAAGGAATTAACCGTCAGCTTCGCAAGAATTTTGATGATCGATCAACTCGTTAATTACAGTTCAATTTCGATGATTGTGTTTGAAATGAACTGAAATCGAGCACAGAATTTACTATGGATTGGTAATTAAGGTGTGTAGAACAATGGTGACTTTATTTTCATTTGTTTCCCTACTAAATCATCAGAACAAACTGGGAAAACTAATTTTAATTCATACTTTCGCCACCGACACAAACGCCACCAATCGACCCATCAGAGCGCATGACACTATTAATGGTAATTCGGCAATGATCATTTTGAATTTATTTATCTTTTCTCAGATTATTATTTAGTTAAACAATTATTAACATTTTTGTGTTAGGTCCGAAGAATTGTGTAGATCCTCAGATACTTTTAAATGGGTCTCCTTGTTGTATTTGGTTTTGACAGTGCAGATGTAAGGGGAAATTAGTATTCAAATGAAGAAAGAATCCTATTTATAGGAGGTGTAAACCTCAGGATACTCAGAAGCATATCATTGCTTTCATAATTGTCTTTCAATCATTTTCACTGATCGAGGATCAGGTTATCAAGCTCCAATTTAGCATATTATTTTTACCATTGAATGTGTTGTATTTTTCTCGGTTTTTTATTGAATGTACATGAAGAGTTTAACAATTTCCATTTACTTGAAATTGAAATTTACCAATATATGCTACTATCAGGTGCTATCAGAAAACCTCAGTTTTCAAATCAAATGATATAGATGTATCAGTAGATTCTATAAAATAATTTCACATTGCTTGCCTAATAATTCCACTTGCTTTAATATATAGGAAAACATCTATAGTGTATTAGCCAAAAATTATAGTGTATATAGTAATATACAAAACATAATAATATATGGTAGAAATTCATTCATCCAAATACTTTTTTTATCTTATATATATATATATATTCTTTTGAGATGAGCATTTACATTTTTTTATATCAAACAATTTGTGTCATAACAGTATTAGCTGAGGAAATGTCAACGGGGTACCATACATTTTTACGTATGATACAAGAGCACAGATAAAAACCTCAGGAAAAACTCTGTCTCTCCGTATTAGTGTAATGAAATTGTTGTTTTTTATTGAAGGGCTTCTTTTTCATTGACAAAATTTCCTCCTTCCTATGCGATGCAGATCGAAATCTTGAAAACATACCTGAAAACAAAAAAGGAGACGAAAGAACTAATATGAACTAGTAAATGATTTAGTACTCATTAAATTAATTTGAAGTTCGCAATCCATCTCAAAAAAGAATCAGACACCGAATGAATTGCCTCGAAACCATCGTCAAATTTATATATTGGACAAGTATTTACTAAATGTTCTATTGTTTCCTCTTCTTCTCCGCACTCGCACCTTGGACTTTCGACCGAATTCCATTTGAAGAGGAAACTATTACAGCGACCATGACCGGTTCTAAGTCGATTCAAAATGCACCAAATTTTCCTAGGAAGATTGAAACCATGAACTTTTTCTGAAGGATCGCTGATCAAACCTTTGTTAAAAACATTACACGAATTCCATTCCGAACGCCAAATTTCTTTGTCACTTTTATTGGTGTAAAGAAAATCGTTGATCCATAAAGGTTTACGAGATTTCAATCTAGCAATTTTAGAATCCGGAATATAAGACATGATTGGGAATAAATTCGGAAAGGAACGATATTTATCCCAAGACTTTATCACTGCAACCTGTCTACGAATATGGGGCGGTACAATATTTGAGAGAACTGGTAACCACTGTAAAGGAGTAGATCTTATGGTCCCACTAATAATTCTCATAGCAACATTAAGCTGTACATCTATTTTACTCACATGAGCGCTATTAAACCAAACGGAACAACAATATTCATCAGCAGAAAAAACCAAAGCTAAGGCTGCGGTACGGAGAGTTGTAGGGTCAGCCCCCATATCTTATATCTTGTCTGATGTCAATAGACGACGTCGGCCCAAGTTGCCAACCCACAATTTTCTTCACAAATTTACTATCACTAAGGTACGGGAATTTCAGGACAAATTCGACATGATAAGGTTCGCGTTATTTATAAATATCCGTAAAAGATGCCTCGGCTCCTCATACAAGATAATTCCTTCCAAATATAGGTTTTTGTTAGGCTGAAATTCAAGTTGGGATTCCTGATTTCATGTTAATAGTGTCAAGTTTATGGAAGATATGTTCCGCAAGTCAACTTGGTTATTTCGGTTGCCGGTTTTCCGTACTGTAAATATGAAATATGCGGTTGGTTCCTGAAAAAAGGTTAATTACGGAATTTGATTGATGAAAAAGCAATCTTTCTTTCACCGGAACATAGGGATATTAAGCCTATGCACCAGAACGGCAATCAATGTCTTATGGTAACATATCCATAGCATAGAATATTTTAATTCACCTCATGATCCATAAACCATTCCTAGTAGTTGATTGTTGTCGCTTCTATGTTCTATGGATCATAAAGTAAATAAAGATTTTTCTATGCTATGGATATGTTACCATAGAACATTGACTGTCGTTCTAATGACAGAAAGAACATTTTTTCATCAATCAAATTCCGTAATTTACCTTTTTTCAGGAAGCAACCGAATATTTCATACTTACGGAATGGAAAACTGGCAACCGAAATAACCAAGTTGATTTGCGGAACATATCCTATATAAATTTGACACCTTTAACATGAAATCAGGATTCCCAACTTAAATTTCAGCCAATCAGAGATGATCTTAACAAAACCCTATATTTGGAAGGAATTATCTTGTTTGAAGGGTCGAGGCATCATTTACGGATATTTATAAATAACGCGAACCTCATCATGTCGAATTTGTCCTGAAATTCTCGTTCCACAGTGAAAGTAAATTTGTAAGGAAAATTGTGGGTTGGCAACTTGAGCCGAAGTCGTATATTCAGTTCTGACTGACAGTTGCCTTGACGACCGGTCGTAATTTCCAAGTAGCGCCACCTTCAGTAGAAAAAACGAATTCTAGCGAATTCCCAAACATTGGCGAAACAAAAGCGCATTTTTGAATTCACCTTATCTTCATCGCTTCATCGAGCAATCAAAGTTTTCCGAAACCAGCCGTAAGAGACTCGATATTCGTAGATCACTATTTCATGAAATATTGGGGAAATATGCCCAACATTTAAAATTGGTATGTTTCATTCCGAAACGTACGTTAGCGAAAATCTTAAGAATCCAAACCTACTCTGAAAATCTCAAAAGTGTTTTCTGTTCCTGTAGAAACACTGATTTCATGTAGATTAAGGTTTTCTGTGATGCGAGTCATTAAGATCCATCGTTATAAATGGTTATTATCGAATTCCTAAATGAGGAACATACTAACATGATTCAGTATTATAGTTTTCATCTACTTGTCAAGTAGATTCGTGATAACTCTTCATTATTCAGTACATTATTCTATCACGATCATAAATATCACAGAGATGTACGTGTTATCCGTTAGGCTACAACTGAACTATAAGCGAAGGACATCCCATTTCTTATTCGCTTGATCAAAGGAACTGATAATAATCCTTATGCACTGGTCAGCTTTCGAGTCCTTTCAAGTGCATTGAGATATGGGAAAAATGCAAATAATTATGCGATCAATATGATGAATATATCTACTCAGAATTAGATATTCATGTAAGAAATATGATAATTTGTTTCTGCATTATAAAGGGGGTTCTTTAGAGGTATAGAACTTTGAAATGGAATGAAACAAGGATGAATTTTCAAAATTGACATGTAATTTACTTTATACGAAAAATAATCTTTTGCCATTATTGGCGTCTGAATTTAAGATTGCAGCGCTACGGTGGCCAGTTTTAGAACCTTACATACAGACATAGATTTTGTTTTGATAGTCGATTTTGTACTGTTTGTTAATGTTTGGTTTGATAATTTTTGATTTCACGGTTTATTCAAAAACCCTTTAGACTTTTATAGTTGACGAGAGTATTACTGGGAGTACATATTCCATTCTTATAAAGTAGGTATGTATCATCCTTCAATCTAATTGAGTGTAGCCACTCTAAAATTACGGGGATATCTACAAGGTTATTCAGTATTTTAATATCATTTATTTTCAGATCCAAATGGCAAGATTGACTTTGGTGGATTTCTTAGGCTGTCTTGAAAGTTGAGAAACAGATATAGTATTGTAACATACTTTTTGGAATAATAGACAAATACTCATAACTTTACTATTTTTATAGGGAAGGACTAAATACTCAATATATTGTGAAAAAAATTAATACATTCACACGAAACTAATGCTACTTGTACCGTAAGCCTTATTAATTATGGATTGAGAAATAAATTTTCCAACACTCATATGATTGGTCTTGAAAAAACTGTAATAAAAAAGCCTTTCACAACTTTGCTTTCATCGGCAGAAGCACTTTGAGCGAAGAGTATTCATCACCAGATATTTCCTTGTTGAGACTCTTTTTTTGCAATAGTCAATTCTATCACTAGAACATTTACGTTGTTCCTCAATGATCAGTTCAACAGGCAGATTTCTGGAAGGCATAGCATTCCTCTTAAGTAAATTTCTCTGCTTGGATTATGGGCCTGGAAAAAATTGTCTTCATGAATGTGATCTAATAATTCATGAGCAATTCGTGCTTACCTCTATAAAAATGATCATCATCGGTAAAATGCAGGTAACAGACTCTCATAAATCTTGTTTGTTGGATTTTATCGATTCTTCAACACTTTCAGGCCCGACTTGTTAAAGGAAGTTTTTTCACCCTAACTCCAAATTTTTTACCGGGCTGTGGAAATCTATGGGAAGGGACATTTGAGTTTGCTTGTCCTCAGTAGAAGCACTTGTAAAATCACACAAACGCCAAGAAAAATGCATAAACTTTGTCATTTTCTAAACATTTCTTTTAACTTGTCAATGATAATGTCTGTACCTCGGGTTACTCTGATAGCCACCAGAGGGAGTAGCGCTTATCTTCATTCGCCAATAGTTTAAATATACTTTCTAGCATATGACCGTCATTTCTGGCTCGGACGTAAATTAATCTAGAGTTCCAATTTTCAATAACTTTTTCCAACATTTGTGGCCGTATATCGGCAATCACGAGGCGAATGTTGTCCCCCAAGTGCTCGATCGTTTCGGGCTTATCGGCGTAGACCAACGACTTCACATATCCGCACAGAAAATACTCTAGCGGCGTTAAATCGCACGATCTTGGAAGCCAATTCACTGGCGCGGAACGTGAAATTATGCGGTTATCAAACGTTTCCTTCAGTAAAGCAATCGTGGCACGAGCTGTGTGACATGCTGCACCGTCTTGTTGAAACCACAGCTGCTATACATCATAGTTGTTCAATTGAAGAACGAAAAAGTCAGTAATCGTGGCTCTACGTAGGTCACAATCGTCTGTAACGTTCTGATTCGGATCTTCCTCTACGCTACGCTCTACAGCGGCAATGGCTTCTTCAGTTCTCACTGTACAACTTCTCTGTGAATGCGTATTATCAGTTAGAGTAAACGTCATGCAAAAATGGTCCATAGATATTCGAATTAATTGCTCTGATGGACGATTATGTAGACCGTAAAATGGATGTAGAGCGCGATACGTATTTCGAACAGGACCATTATTTTCAAAATAAATTTTCACGATTTGGAAGCCACGCTTTAGTACATGAGCCTTGTATTGATGCTACACATCACAGCATCTTCACTACTTGTTGGGACCAAAAAAGAATTTGGAGGTGAAATCTTCTCTTGGATTGGTAAGATTGATAGTATAATTATATATATAGTATAAATATCGTTCAAAGGATATTTTCGAAGGATGTTCATTATTTTACAGTTTTTTTCCAACTTTTTGGTCCCAATATCTGAAAAAGATATATGTAATAAAAGTTTTATTTATAGAAATCGACTTTGCGGATTACGGAATTCAAACTATTTGTCAACGTCAGTTTCCTGAAGAAATGTTGGCTAATGAACAATTTCGGAGCAATTTTAACGATCCACGAAGTAAACTTTAACGTCCCTACTCATTTATCAGGCAATAAAGCAAAAATTTGCAGAATTTCGAAAAAATAATTTTTTGATATTTTGAGTGAAACAATCCTCACGAAATATCACATTATTTTACAATCGGTATTCCACAACTAATTACAAAGTTTCAATCTAATTGCAACAGTATTTTTCGAGATATTGAGAAAACAATCTCAAGACTTCGAAGTAACATGAAATCTTAAAAAGTTTTTCCCAGTGTCTCAAATAAAAAATATTGTATCGAATTGAAATTTGCAACACTGATGTTAAATATTGACTTCAAGGCATGTGTCCAATTTCATCGCAATCTGATGAATACTCTCCGTAAATTTTTTTTCAACAAAAATATGGAATATTTTCGAACAAACTTTTTTTTGATTTGACGAGTAGATCCTCATAAAATTTTGTTTAAAGTTGCGCGTTGGTATTCTGTAAATTAGTTCGAAGTTTTGAAATGATCCACTCAATCACACACATAGATCTGTTACTCATCACTACTTCTTGAGATATTGAGGAAAAGCCAGGCAGAATTGAATTTTACCATGTTTTTTTCTCCAGGAAGTCTAACCCAATCGTTTAAGCCCTTTTTTGCTCAAAATTCTAAAATTGTAGACATTTGGAAAAGGTTCAAACTAATTTCAGAACCAGTGTGCAAAAAAGAGTTCCATGTAACTCAATCATATCATATAGCGCATTTATTCTCCAATGCCATTTAGTCGATGCCAATTATTTCCCATTCGAAATGCACTGACGTACCATAACATTGTTTCGGAGAGACCTACTTATATATTTTCTTTCAAACGACTTGATTCCTATTCATACTTCATAAGCCTTACTTATTAGTCTACTGACATTCAATTATCAAAATTTCCAACAGTCCAGCTTCGAGCCAATTCATGTCTTTGTATAATGACACCATCCTTTCTGAAGATCCTCTATTCAAAAGAAATAGTCTTAGATTATCGATTGCAGCCTGAAACCATACTGACGTTACCTAATTTTTGAACACCTCCATAGCATTTTATTGAAATATAAAAGAGAGAGTAAAGTTGGAACTTTATTATATAACTCACCCAATAAATTATCAAATACGACCACTTGCCGCTTGGTGCTGGAGCCTTCAGTGACTGATATTGACATTTCAATGGTTGATAATTTTAATCCATAAACTTTCAACTTGAATATTTGATGTTATCTTACTACTTAGCTCTGGTAATTGAATCAGGGGTCACTATTTTGGTTAAAGATATAATTATTCCATAAATGCGAATTCACATTTGTTCACGAAAGTGGTTTTATTAATTTTTGCGCGCATGTTCTAGGGGAACAGCGTGCTATCGTTTTGTCCAAATGTCTGTAATTTTGGATGATTGAGCCGAAAATGGTCTCAATCGACTAGGTTGGACAAGCTAGCAACTTGAAACTTTCAGGATAGGTTGCGCATCAGAATGCCGCGGTTAAGTTCGTTAATGGGCCGAATCGGTCGAATAGTTTCGGAGTTATAGGCACTTGAAATTTTGAAGTTATTTATTTTTTATTTCAGAAACTACTAGAGCGATTGGATTCAAACTTAGCAGTTAAGTGAAGTATAACAACGCGCAACTTTGAGCCAAATTTCATCAGGATCATATTGTCAGTAAATTTAAAAAAATTTTTTCGCCATTTTTTTCCAAAAAATTTTTTTTCGGAAAACATTCATCATATAAAAAAAATCCACTCACATTTTAAGCTTCATATTTTACAGCAGTGTACCAAATTTCAGTTCGATACGATTATAAGTTTTGGAGATATCGAGAAAAAATATGTCAAATTTCGAGGTTTTCTTCTCGGTATCGTTGATTCTTTCGGTATAACTCTAGAAATACTGATTCAGTCCTGATAAAACTTCACAGCTAGTTTTGAGATGCTGAAAGACAACTTTATGCGAAATTTCGTGATAATCGTGTCATTAGAACAATTTGAAAAAAAAAATGTCTATGCTTTTCTTATCATATCATCCTCATTAAATTCTGTATGAAACTGTATTTTTGGAAATATTGAAAAAATAAAATTTTGATTGAGTATATCTACGGAATCATTGGGTGGATTTTACCCATTCACGAATTCGGCCTTCGATATTAAGGTCCAAACCTTCTCTACAAATATCGAGTTTCTAAGTTGTTTCTTTCGGAAGTTATTGTGTTTACGCAGTCGGCCGTTAGGCAGTCAAAAATTTCAAAAAGCACTGCCGTGAAGGCAGCAGCTTTTGCGTGCATGTTCAAATTCGTTGCTGAAGCGGTCATCTACATTGAACATGCGCGCAAAAGTTGCTGCCTTCATGACAGTGCTTTTTGAAATTTTTATTTCAACATGATGAGCATACTACAGGGTTTCTGATACTTTGTATGAAAAAATGATTTTTTATGCGCATATCTCGAGAACAGCACACTATAGTTTTGTCCAATTGTCTGCAATTTTCAAATTTGAAACCGAAAATGGTCACAAACGACTAGATTGGACTCGCTGATGACGAATCCGGTGTGAAAGTTTCGAGATTATTTCCCCAAGATCTCAGGAACCATTCGAGAGATTGGATTGAAACTTGATATTTAGTTGACTTATACTGACTGGCAAGTACCTCGTTATTTTTTTCCGGATATCTTCGTTTATTCCAAAATAACTCAAAAAATACTAATCCAATCATGATGAAACTCGGTAGCTAGTTGAAAAATGCTGAAGTTTTTTCCGGAAACTATTCATCCCATTTCTGAGAGAAATCGCAGACCCTGAACTCTATATTTCATAGCAGCGTATCTAATTTCAGAAAAAAAATATTTCAAATTTCATGTTTTTTCCTAGGTATCGCTGGAATTTCCGGAACCACTCTGAAAATACTGATGAAACTTGTAAATATGTTTTTCGAAAACTATCTAACAGATTTCGAATAAATTCCGTACAGACCTTGAACCCCATATTTCATAACATTGTACTGAATTTCAGTTCGATACGATTTTTTTTTCGAGATGTTAGAAAAAATATGTCAAATTTCCTGGGTTCTTACCTGGTAACGTCGTTTCCGAAAAATATATATGGATCATCGAATCATAATCAAACTCGGTAACTAATTGAAAAATGCGAGTGCACAGTATGTGCAAAAATTTGGTGAATATCGAGTTTTGTATCTTGCCTTTAAATTGAAGTAGCACTCACCTTCACATATGTTTCATTTTTTTGTAGATTCTTTATGATTTTGAAAACATAATTATCACTCACACTAATATTTCAGAAATTTATATTTACCACGCACAAGTGCCTGGCACTTTTGTGGTCATCTTTGTGTTTATTAAATTCACGGATTATTTGTGATTATCTGTCGTTATAATATTTTGTTGTCCTTTGATTATCTTAATAAACATCATTATTATTATTATTATTATTATTCAAATTAGTTGCCAAATCGGTTATCTTTCCACCTACTGGCCCCACCAAACGCACCTTCAACTCCTGATGGAAAGATTTGGCGATCTTATTTTCATATGGTCCTTATGATTGATTTTTCAATCAAGTACTAGAGTTCAATAGACGACTTCGGCCCAAGTTGCCAACCCACAATTTTCTTCACGAATTTACTATCACTGGGGAACGAGAATTTTAGGACAAATTCGACATAAGGTTCGCGTTATTTATAACTATCTGTAAAAGATGCCTCGGCTCTTCAAACAAGATAATTCCTTCCAAACAAAGGTTTTTGTTAGGCTGAGATTTAAGTTGGGATTCCTGATTTCATGTTAATAGTGTCAAGTTTATAAAGGATATGTTTAGCAAATCAACTTGGTTATCTCGGTTGCTGGTTTTCCGTTCTGTAAATATGAAATGTTCGGTTGGTTCCTGAAGAAAAAGGCTAATTACAGAATTTGATGGATGAAAAGCAATCTTTCTGTCACCAGAACATAGACATATTTAGTCTATGCACCAGAAGGAAAATCAATATTTTATGGTAAAGTATCCATAGCATAGAACAATCTATATTTAACTTATGAGCCATAGACCAAACCTAGTAATTTTTCCATTGTTGATTGTTGTCTCTTCTATGTTCTATGGATCATAAAGTAAATAAAGATTGTTCTATGCTATGGATATGTTACCATAGAATATTGACTGTCGTTCTGGTGACAGAAAGAACGTTTTTTCGTCAATCAAATTCCGTAATTAACCTTTTTTGAGGAACCAACCGAATATTTCATATTCACGGAATGGAAAACTGGCAACCGAAATAACCATGTTGATTTGCGGAACATATCCTATATAAATTTGACACTATTAACATGAAATCAGGAATTCCAACTTAAATTTCAGCCAATCGGAGATGATCTCAACAAAACCCCACATTTGAAAGGAATTATCTTGTTTGAGGAGCCGAGGCATCTTTTACTGATATTTCTAAATAACGCGAACCTTATCATGTCAAATTTGTCCTGAAATTCCCGTTCCCCAGTGATAGTAAATTTGTGAAGAAAATTGTGGGTTGCCAACTTGGGCCGAAGTCATCTATTCGATTCAAATGTACTTTTCCACTATATCCCGGGTGTGGCAGCAACCTTGAACATGCGCTCATAGTCTGCTGTCCCCACTTTGTCATTACTTTTCTATGATATTTCCGAGTTGATGTTCATAAACTCCTCCCAAAATATCATTTAATTAGTTAAGACATCACTAGTGGTTTTACTTCTGTCAAAACGCCCCCAACAAAAAGAGGATTATAAACACCTACATCATGAGAACATTTTTACATCTCGTCCCTGTACGTAAACCATGGTTGAATCAACATGTTACATCACGAAAGTATAGCTTACCGAACTGGAAAAGCCATAGAATGATCACGAATTGGATATTTACATTATTGAGACAAATTTTAAGTCGAATGCAGTATAAGCGAATCACTCCGATGATTACTATCTAATTCTTGAGATGATGAACGTCATCGTTTATCATCATTTAAATTTTTCAAGTGATTATACATAGACACATATGGTCACTTCATTACTGGCTCCAAGCTTCCAATTACTGAATATTCAGGATTTCTAACACCTTCAAGGCATAACTATTCTGTTTTAAGGGTAATCGTTTCGTTTCATAACATGTGTTAGCGAAGATAAGAAAAACGCTTCAAACTTTTGACAGTCTTCTTATTCCGTAAATATAATTTGATGTGAGATCTGATAGAACCTGGGTTTGCGATATTCCTTTCGAGAATTATTTTCGTCCTACATATTGAGTACTTTCATAATAATATAAAAGTTTGTTCCTACATCCCCTACTAGTTGATCTGAACTGAATAGTAGAATATTGTGTGAATCGCGCCAGGCGTAGTCAAACTGATTCCAAAATTGCCCTGTTTCAACTTTGGATGGATTAATTGCAAGTGAAGGTCATAGATTTTCGGACTGATCGATCGGGATTGTAGTGCAAAAAACTAGTTAACATATCGACAACAGAGCCAATAGTTTCAAAATGGTGCATGAACCGGGATCGATCACTCACTGTATCGATTCTGAAATTTTTTTAAGATGGTCGAAATCATCGAAATATCACCTTCTTAATTTTACTTATTAGCTCTGTCTGTCGAGTTCCCCCCAAGAAACTCAAATTGTCGTCCGAATTTTTCTATTCCGAGTTCAAGCTCGCCCTGACTTACATCTTATTCACTTGGTATAGTATAGAAATAGATCTAGCGCACCGATTCCAAAATCATATAAACGGTAAATATTTCTAAGCAAGAACTGAGGCAAACGAATTGATTCGGCCAACTGTTTTATGTCATTTAAGTCTTGAAATTTCTGAGGTGTTCTTACAGCAATTCAGTCAGAAAAGAAAGAAGGTGTGATGCTGATGACAGTATCGTTTCATGCACCAGCATGTTTGACAAACTTTCTGGTAGTTTCATGTTTTATATCGATCTTGTTTGTTTGTGACCACATGTAAGATTCTGACATAAATATAGAATAGATGCTATCGATAATTCTAAATCGGAAGGAAGAAGATGAATCATTCTGCCTAGAATAATTTTTTTATTATATTTTTTGTTAGCTTTAATTTTTAATTTTGACATTCAAGAAGCAGTATGTTTGAGCATTATAAAGAATATCGTAAGATATCAATATCGAAAAATTTTCGCGGAAATAAAAACTGAAATAGAGTAAAAAATGAAAACATAGCTTACATTGCGCATCCTCACAGAAGAATGAAGAACATCCGCAAAAAAAATTCAAAAAATAATTACTAATGCCTACAGGAAAACACTTCCTTTTCTCTACTTAGCGTCGAAATTTTTCCGAATTCCTATATTTCTGGCGGCTATTGGCAACGTTAAAGCATGCAGACCGTTACCAGGTGCATTAATGAGTTTTAATGAGAAGTAATTTTCTAGCACGTGATAGTGTTTCCTCTTAAGGTCCTCCAAAAGCAGAAACCGAGTAAACAGCTTGAAAAATGAATGATTCAAATTCGAAAATGCCATTGGGTATCATATAACAAGTTCGAGTGATGAAGCAGAATTTCTACTCGAATTGGTCAATGATGTCACAGCTTTTCTTGTATCATCAGTACCTACCTATTCTGCATTTCACCATCCCATATTTTGAACGCATACGTTTAGGCAGAAAATAAATTGTTTCGAAGAGAAATTATAATTGTAACAAGCAAATATGAAATTCTTGTTATGAACTAAGTTGAAAACAGACAGTACAGATACATCCTGAACGGTGGAAAGCCTATGTTTAGGAACAAACTTATATTGCTAGGTGATGCCATAAAAAGATGAAGAAGAATAAAATACAGAAACTAGGCTTGAGCCAAAAGAAAACAAATAGAACTGAATGATGGAGATAATCGAGTTGTCTGAATGGCCTCAAATATATTAGACATACTAGGGAGAAGAAGAAAAATCCCATAACATAGGCGTATTCCAAGTGCTTTATCACTTCCAGCCACACCTTTGAGCTCAAGATATATTTCTTCGCAACAAAATTGACTTCTAAATGCACATTAAATTTGTGTCAATTGTGCTAAGTTTTTTTTTTCGAATGTGATGAAAATCCTGCAGATTGAAAGAATCTAGAACTCTGTTGACATTTTATGATGAATATTTTGAAAAAGTAATCTTTAGTAATCATAGATGATTTTCACAATCAATTATCTTCATTTCCTAATGAATGACTCATGGGATTCCCCTACACGCTAGATCCATGGTTAACTCATACCCATGGAGGAGTGTTCCTCCTAGAGCAATATTATTTCATGTTTCTTGTTTGTTTCAGGTACGTAAGTGAACCGCAATTGCCTTATATGACTTGAATAATTCTAGTAGGATCTATTACATCCCGACCTTTTACCTTTTGTGAATTCGTCTTATTAGATATTATTCACAGTAATTACAGCCCTAAACTTACCTAACCTTGGAATGGAAAAGAATTTTTCTTTCCGAAAAAGATTTGCGAAGAAAGTTCTTTTACTCTTTTTTCAATTTTGATTGATTTCAATTTTTTACTTTTTGACCAAGTGTGCCTCTGTCCCCTTCACTGGAAATAAATGGAGTGAAGTACAAAAATCTAGAAAAGCACTGACGTGAGGTCAGGAGGGTTTTACGCACTTTCGATTCCAACTATTATATCAACACGAAAATTAGCACCTAGTTGCGTGTTGGCACTCTTCATCTGTTTACGAAGTTTCAATCTGATTGCATCAGTATTTCTTGAGATATTGCAGAAATAACGTTAAAATTCCAAATAACAACGAAATTTGGCCTATTTTTTTTTCCTCATACCCCCGTGAATATCGAATCGATTTGAAATTTGAAATATTGTTGTTGAGTACTGACTCTAATGTTTGCCCCAAATTCCATTGAAATCTAATCAATATTTTCAGAGAAAAAAAATTTTTCATCAAAAATTTTTAAAATTTTCGGATACATTTTTTTCAAATTTTTCAACTACTGGATCTACAGGAAAGTTTGCTCCAAGTTGCGCGTTGGTATTCCAAAACTGTCCACGAAGTTTCTATTTGAACAAGTCAATACTTCATGAGATATCGAGGAATTAACCTCAAAATTTCAATTGGGCCTAACTCCGAAACTATCCAACCGATTCCACCCATTAAGGAACTCAACCGAGATATTTGGACTCCAAACCTAATTTGACAAGTTGCTAAGTCTTTTCCTTCGAATGTTAGATCCCATACGGACGGCCGGCCAGACGGACAGAATTGAATTTGACCACGGATTCTTCTTCAGGGAGTTCAACCCAATCTTTTAAAACCATTTTCGGCTCAAAATTCGGAAATTACAGACATCGTGACGAACTGATAACGCGCTGTTCCCTAGAACAAGCAAACTATTTTCATTCATAAGCGAGGTTCACAAGTTTCTCTATGGAAGCTTTTAATGGTGCAATATTTTAACCAACATCAGTCTTGTTATTTTGGATTTAGCTCAGTTATGATGATGATTTTCAGGTATCCCTACCTTTTCCGAAGTATAATAAAAAAATTCTAGGAAAACACTGGCGTGAGGTCAGGAGCCTTTGCACCCTTGTTCGAATTCGTTGTCAAAGATTTAATCTTTTCACGTATATTGCCAAATTTCATCTAAATCTGATTAGTAGATATTCTAAAGAAAATTTCAGCGAGAAAATTTCAAAAATTTCTCACCAATATATCCTCACGCAATTTAGCGTTATATTCATTGCGCGACAGTATTCCACAACTAGATACAAAGTTGTATTTCGATTGCTCAAGTATTTCTTGAGATATTGAGAAGATCATCTTAATTTTTCTAATTGACAGCGGAATTTGAAACATTATTTCCATATAACCAAAAATTTTCCGAAAAAAAATTCCTTTAAATTTCTCATCGAGGAAATCTCCATTGAATTCTATCTAACTAATTTCAAAAATATTTACGGACATAATTCCGAAATGGTTTGGCCGATTTCATCCAATAACGAACTCAACCGAGATATTTGGACCCCAAACCTATCCGGAAAATTTCAAATTGCTGATCGTTTCCTTCGAAAGTCGGAGTACAATTTGGTTTAAAATATATTCACTTGGTTCTCAACTTTATTCTAACCCAACATATGTTTTTGCTATCTCAAACTATACATGAGTTTTTGAGTGCTCCTCCATAGTCAATACAGATAAAAATTATCGCTAAAAACAAGCTAGTTTGATACAATCGTGGTATATTCCTTTTTCCTCATTGCGGAAAGAATTGACATATTCTTCGATTTGAATTATTTCATTTCAAATGAATTCATGGTTTTTTGCGTAACTGATAAATAATCTCATAAGAATATATTGGAATTGAATGAAAGATAAACGTTTATCACTCGGTCTATACGAAACTGCCTTATCGTGACTCAAAATAAATCTATAATAGAGCAGAAACAATACCACACCTGGATGAGGAATGGGTAATAATTCTTCTTCATTGTCAGGAAAATTTTAAAGATCAAAACCACATTCTTGAGTTTAATTAAATGATAATCTCCATGGCACATTTCTAAAGGCGGCAATATGCAAATATAATGTGATACGATTAATTATAAGTATCATCCTTGATTCACTTAAATACGTAGTTATTAATTATTTATTCAAAAAAAGAATTGCAAGCAGCAGCAGAATAATCTGAATATCCTCAAAAAACTCGTAGACTATTCGATTGATTCGATGATTTTCAAGTATATGTCCTGCCCCCTAGGCAATGGAGAATAGCTGAATGACTCGAATATGTAAATAGACAAAGACTCTCAAAACTGTTTCGTATAGTCCGATACAATTCAAGAAATTGAAGGAACTTGGACACAATTCGTTTCCAAAGTGGTCTACTTTTCATGTATTGGCCATGCCAAATCAGCTTTACTTACTGATAAAGAGATTCGGCGATTTTCTGTCATATTTTTTTTTTTTTTTTAATTCATACACCTACATAAATGTAATGTATAAAGTTTCGTCATCAAAAAATATACATGACACGTCATTCATCTGACTATACATCGAAATGTACAAATATTCAAAAAAAATATATAAATCTCGACATAGATGCAAAAATTTCACTACAATAAAATCAATAAAACAAACATTCAACTGTAAATGACAAATAACTATAGAAAGAGACAAACGATGTTAAAAATTCATTGAATAAAAATCCTCTATGCAATAAACCGTCTTCCCGAGTAGAATTCTTTTCATTTCCTAGAAAGCTTATTATAAAGCTTCAAGCATGTATTTCAAGTATTTCAATCGAGTAGGTACTGGATTTAAATTCGAAACATTTTGAATTGGTTCTCAGTTATCATAAGGCCCAAACCTACTCTACAAATATCGTGTTTCTGAGTTGCTTCTTTCGGAAGTTATTGTGTTTCGTTCGTCCTCAAGACCATATACTAATTCAAAATTTTTTTCCTCTAAATTGCCAAAAATACACATTGGATCGAATTGAAATCCAGTACACGATGGAAATATGGCAGCTTGAAGGTTCCTCTGGAATTTCTTGAGAACAATATAGAATATTTGAAATTCTTTCATCATGATACCATACCTGACGAAAAAAAAATTTTTCGAGAAAAATGTTTCTGAACATTTTCTGAAAAAACATCGAACCAGAATAGCTATTTCAGCTTCATGACAGTTCTATTTCCTGAAGATTTTCATTCTTAATATTTCAAATGAAAACCATACGAAAATTGTGAAAATATTTTAGTTCAACAACTTTTTCTACACTCCTATTTCAATTTTATTCATTTCCTCCATAATTTTCCAGACACACTGTACATGCATTTTACAATTTAAAACGTCGTATAACGTTACAAATTTCGACATAATATTGTGTCTTCATCGAACTGTTAGAAATCTTATTTCCTTCATAGACCCGGCCGTGCATCGGAATATGTCACGCTAACAATAATACGATATTTCATATCCTTTTCATTATCGATACCTATCTGGAAGAAATACGACAGAAGATCAAAAGATGCCAATCTTTCCGAATTACGAACTAAAGTTTTATATCGATTGAATGATATTTTAGGGTCGAGAAGTTATAGATTATGCCCAAAAATTAACAACCAAGAAAGTACCTATATAATAAAATTCAGAATTTTCATATTGAACACAAAATCATTTTCAAAAGAATTAATTTTGAGTATCATCACATCCAACCGCTCAATATATCGATTAAAAGTATTTGTAAAGTGCTCTACTGAAGGTGAGTAATTTGTATGGGGTAATTTCTAATTTATGATGACTTTGACATTGCCATATCAACTATATGTCCAAACATACCTTGTTAGGGTTATTAATTTTACCCGACTTGAGAAAATCAGAGATATTCTCGTGAAATTCATCAGTTATAAAAAGCGCCATTTTTACTGATTTTTTTGATGTCACGGGTACTCCGTATGTACTCAAATTTTCTCGGAGAAATAATTTTACACAACTGCTTCTTCCAAAATTAATTTAAATTATTGGAATCCTCGTTCAATTTCGAATTAGAAATCTGTCCTGTTACCGTTCAAAGAACGGTTAATGGGAAAAAGAATTAAGATATTCGCTATTTTGGTCATGAACGCGTTCATATCTATAAGCTTTAGCCACAAGATGTTCACCCGTTCAAACCATAGATGGATAAATGGTTTGAACTTTAAAATGATATATTTCATTTTTACGCGCATGTTCTTGGGAACCGGGTGCTATGGTTTTGACTGAATTTCTGTAATTTTCGAATTAATTTCCGAAAACGATAAGGTTGGAATTTTTTCTGGAAACTATCGATCAGACTACAATATAGTTTCGCAAATGCCAATTTTTGGATATATTGGGAAAAAATTAGTCAAATTTCGTGTTTTTTTCTCGGTTTCGTTGATATTCCCAGATTGACTCAAAAAAAAACGGATCTGATCATCATGAAAATTGCTCACTTGTCGTCGAATGCTAGTGCACAATTTTTCTGTACAACTGTACGTGGAACGATAATTCGGTCTTTTTCAAGTCTGATCAGAAAATATTTTTTTTCTGTGCAATAATGGCCCTTCAATATTTTCCTCGAGAACATGCAATATGATGTTGGTTTGAGACTGATGAAAATAAAATCTCTAAATAAAAATATAGAGGAGTTTATAATTTTTTTTTCATAGAGTGTTTTAAACCTTTTTGTATGATTGAATCAAATTGAACAACCCATGTATTTCTGTAACGGAGCATGTATTGGATTCCAATTCGATTGGATATCTACTTCTGGAAATACTGGCGAATTTTACCCATTCACTAATTCAAACTTCGTTATTGAGCCATTTCCCACAAATATTTATCTAGGCATTCAAGTATTTCTTAATAGACTCAATATCTTACGAAAGTGGCAAGTTTTAGAAAAAATCTGTTTAAGTTATATTTTTGGCTACGATTTCAAACAAAAGCGTAAAACTGCTAATTTCTCGTCAGAGATGTCTAGAATTTTTCTGAATCTGGTAGAAATAATCATTTTATTTTAAAAATTGATAGATTCTTTTTTGTCGCAATTTCAACTCTTCCATAGTAATCTCTCACCTTCATTAATGCAAAATAAGAGATTTCACGGTTAATAATAATGCACGGTATAATTTTATAAAACACGATTGAAGATTATTATTCCATGGTCAGTAAGATCTTCGATTCTTTAAACATCGGCCATTAGGAATAAACTCGAGGTATTTTGCTTTTAAAGTTATTTTAAATGTTGTGTAGTATTCGATAGCCAAAAGGATGATTCATGAGGAAAATGGATATAATAAATATAACGGGGTGGCTTTTTGAGGCCAGGGTTCGTTTTTTCAAGAAATTTTTTGGGTGCCAATGGTTGAAAAAAAAATATTTTTATATTCAAGAATTATCCGGAAAATAAAACTGAATAAACTTATATTTCTCGCGGCTATTGGCAACCTTAAAGCATGCAGACCGTGCGCAGGTGCCTGACCTTGGGATATTAACGAGGTTTAATGAAACTTGAATGTGGATGTGTTGTCGAAATTCGCAAAGCCGTAATTTACGAGCACAAGGAAGAATTGGGTCTTAAATGTGAAATTCTCAAATAAAATTTTGATTTCAGCGGTTATTTGACAAGCAGATTTTTGGGATCTATATTTAGTCATTTCTAGTTTTATACTGCGCTCTATTGAATCAAAAAAGAAAAAACTCGAATTGATTTACTGGGTAAAAAATAGCGTTGTGCAATATCTATTGGCGCAAATCTTCTAGAAAACTACGTGCTATTAATTCACCCAATTGTCTGTATATTCAGATTATTTTCTAGAAGATGGTCTAGAACGACCAGGACGGTCTACCCAATGAAGAATCGATTCTGTGGTCGGTCCGCCGTTCAGTTTAGATTTTAATTTTCAGAGTTTTTGGAGAAAAAATATGTCAAATTTCGTGTTTTTTCAGCATCTTTGTTTCTTCCAAATAACTCAAAAAAAATCTTATTCTATCAGAATGAAACCTGGTAATCAGTTGGCAAATCCTCATGCAAAAGATGGTACGGAATTTTGTGATTATAGTGGCATAAGAACAAGTAAAAATTAAAAATATTTTCGTCACAAATTTGATCATGTACGAAAAAATTGCAGACTTTGCGTCAGTGCATTGCTAGTTTTTAGGATACTCAAATATTTCACTCTTAAATTAGAACCAAATTTGGGCATCTGACTGATATTATGATTTTAATTCTGTTCATCAGTAATAATTCGAAAATCCAAAGTGAATTCACTGGAATGTATGACATCGCAGTGCAAGCCTATTATTTTCGAACAGATTATCTAGTTTCGCATAGAATCATCATTGAATAATTTTGGGTATGGGTTAGCAAGAAGCGCTGGGGAAGAATTGCATAAGAAATAGGCGAAGCTTTGGTTTGAAGGAGGCTTCATTCAGAGACTCTCCTATAAATAATTGCCGAGTGAATGTCTGTACCGTAATCACTGAATACAGTCGCGATAGCAACATTCGCAAAAAGAAATAATGAGACTATTGGTGAGTACCTACGTGTTATATACATATGTACTTTTAAAATGTTGTATGTAATAGTTTCTCTTATTAACACTTCAGAATTTCTCAGAACTATCTTCGCGGAAAAATCTGACTACAATTTTCACTTTCAAAGTTTCGTTATTTGAATTTGGAAAAAATAAGTTTTGTAATTTCTCAACAGAAACTTCCTGATAATTCGAACTTATTTTTATCATCGGATAGTATGTATTGTTTTTCTTTTGATTTCTAAAACAATAAAGTGGAAGTAAAATATCCCAAAATTTCCAATTTTGCTCTAAATTTCCACTTTATACTCTAAATTCTATAATTTAACACATAAATTACATTTTGATAATTGTGTATAAAGATATCATAAGTTGATGTAATGGTGATTGTTTAGTTGGATACTACTGATAAGGTTCAGCCTTGAAAACGAAACTGATTATTGTTCATTGAATCAAAATCTCTCAAAACTATCCCCGCGAAAAAATCTGACTACAATTTTCAATTTCAAAGTTTTGTTATTTGAACTTCCAGAAAAAAATTCACTGGAAATTTGGAAAAAATAAGTTTTGTATTTTTTCAACGAAAACTTCATGATAATTCGAACTTATTCTTATCATCGAATAATATTTATTGATTTTTTTGTTTTCTAAAACAATAAAGTGGAAGTAAAATATCCCAAAATTTACAATTTTGCTCTAAATGTTCACTTTATACACTAAATTCTATAATTAAACACAAAAATTACATTTTAATAATTGTGTATAAAGATATCACAAGTTGATATAATGGTAATGGATTTTATTAGATACAACTGATAAGGCTCAGCCTTCAAAACGAAACACATCATTGTTTATTGAATTTGATATTTTAACGTTGTCATTAATTTCATTTTGTTCACTATGTGCCAATTGATACGATTTCAATTTTGTCAATCCTGAAAAGGTGATTTTGAGGAAATAACTTATACGTTGAAAGACATTAGATATTTTTGAAGTAATAATATGTAATAATTGGTATTACAGATTTTTGGCTATTTTATTCTTTACGTGCTTGGGAAAGTTCTACATTGCTGATTATTTTCGATAATTCATTCGATTCTGGAGTCGTTAGATATTCTCAGCTGTCAGGTCGACCGTTAACACTATAACTTCGGAAAAATCCACTTATAAACTTGGTACTTATTGAGTAGTTTTGAGGCTTAGTACGAGGATCGAATTCAGGAATGGGTGAAATCTACGTAATAATTCTGTAGATATGTCCATTCGAAAGCCTTCACGGCAGTGCTTTTCTAGGTTTTTTTTCGATAAAGAACTGGATTTCAATTCGATATAATCTGTATTTTTGGTAATATTGAGAAAATAAAATTTTTAATAGGTATATCTACGGAATCATTGGGTGGATTTTACCCATTCACGAATTCCGCCTTCGTTATTGAGGTCCAAACCTTCTCTAAAAATATCAAGTTTATAAGTTTTTTTTTTGGTTTCTTAACGGTCGGTCATTAGGCAGATATACCCATTCAAAATTTTATTTCCCCAATATTTCCAAAAATACAGATTGGGTCGAATTGAAATCCAGGACTTCATCGAAAAATGACAATTCCAAAGTTCATAAAAATTTAATGGGGATAATATGTCAAGAAGCATCTTAAAATCAGTTTTTTCTGAGAAAACAACAATATCAAGAAGAAATCCACGAAATTTCACATATTTTTTTCCGATCTGCGAAACTAGTAGCCATATTGAATTGAAATTTGATACACTGCTGGGAAATATGGAGCTCAAAGTATGCGCTGAATTTTCTTTCGAATGTGATGAACAATTCACAGCAAAAAAATTCTTTTCCCAAACAATTTTGAAAAATTTTTTTTTTCAATTTACTGATGGTACGATCTCAACAGAATTTTGCGAAAAGTTGCTCGTTGCTATGCTTCAACTAACTGTCAAGTTTCGATCCAATCGTTCCAGTAGTTCCCGAACTGCCGCCAAAACAACGTCGAAACTTTAAAACACTCTAACTCCGAAACCGTTTGGCCGATTATGCCCAGTTACGAATTCAATCGTCGCATCCTGAAATGCAACCCACCCTTAAAGTTTCAGGTCGATAGGATTCTCCGTACGACCGTAATCGTTCCTACGGACGAACGGCCGGCCAGCCGGACATAATCGTTTTTGGCACTGGATTCGTGATCAATGAGTCCAACCTAGTCGTTTGAGACCAATTAAGGCTCAAAATTCGAAAATTACAGACATTTGGACAAAACGACGCATGCGCGCAAAAAGGTCAATCGGGTCCACATTAGAAATATTACATATAGATAGTATGTCTTGAATCCAATGAATTCATTCTGTCTCGGCTAGAACTGCACATTGCGAAACAAATATTTTTGTTAATTGAATGCCAAACAATAGATTGGTGAAAGTTCGACATATTCCTTCCCGACCCTGAAGAGTACTTCTTGAACTAGCAGCATTCGTGAATACTCCAGCATCATCGATTTCCAACATAACAAAGTGAATCATATCCATTCGTGAAAAATATTTCTCTTCAATGTCTCCTGAATAACATCCCAAAAAATATATTATTCTATTGCAGTTAATTCCTTGATTTTCGATTGATCTAAAACGCCATTTTGTTCCGATTTTTGTTTTGGTGATATTCTTGATATAGGGTCCTCATGAAATCCTGCATGAACCTTTAAACTTCAATCAAGAAGAAATCTGTATTATTCTGTAACTAAATAAAAAAATATTGATAAAATGAAATTATGAATGGGTATATCTACGGAATCATATGGCGAATTTATCCCTTCACGAATTCGTAATTGAACCGAAATTTTACTCTACAAATATCGAGTTTCTCAGTATTCATGGTCAGATAACGGCTGAAATCGTGAAAGGGTAAAATCCACAAATTTATTCCGCAGATTTACCCATTCAGAATTTCATTCTCACAATATTTCCAAGAATACAGATTAGATCGAATTGAAATCTAGTGCGTAGTTGAAAATCGATAACTTGAAGGTTCATCCCGAATTTCATGAATTTCAAGATACCCAAATCTATCCATCAGAAGGTGAAGATTACAACTTTGGCAGAGAATTTGAGTGAGCCTATCATCACAAAATGTTTCACAAAGTGGTGCATCATCATAACGATACCCAGGAAAAAATATCTCCAAAAGTTATGATCAGATCGAACTGAAACTTGGTTCCTTGTTGTGATGTATGGGGTTCAAGGTCCGTGCAAAATTAACACCAAATCTGATGAGTAGTTTCCGAAAAAAAAATTCCAAGGAAAACTTCGTAAACAATTTTTTTCAGATCGTTCTGATAATACGATCATCACGAATCTTGGCGAAAACTTTTGCATACGCGTTTTCCAACTTGTAACTAAGTTTCATCATGATTGGGTCAGTAGTTCCTGATTCATTCGAAAAATAACGATACCGAGAAAAAAAAACATGAAATTTGACATATTTTTCCAAATATCTCGAATAGTCAAAATCGAGTCCATCTGAAATTTGGCACTGAGTTATAAAATATAGGGTTCAAGGCCAGTGGCCAATTTTCTTTCGAATCTGACAGATGGTTTCCGAAACACCAATGTTTCAAAGAGAAATTCCGCATTTTCGATCATCACGAAATTTTGTACAAAGTTGTACATCAGCATTCTACTACTGTAACTTGAAGGGGAAAGGGAGTAGAACAAAAAGTTATATGAAAGACTCCCCCCAAATTGTTGCTGAAGAATCACCCATTGAAATCTTTCGCATCAATTCAGAAACACCCTGTATAGCATTCGCTGGTTTCTTCTTCGGTGTTTCTACCATTGTTATTTCTGCTGTGATATATCTGTACAAGTATAGTTTTGAATTGATTTGATTTCATTTTTAAATTTTTTTTTGCAGATCGCATCAGTTTGTTTTTTGGCTGTCGCCAAGGCAGCACAACTGACCGGAAATGAACAAATTCCAATCCTTAGCCAAAACCAAGAGGTAAACTACGATGGATCTTTCCGATCTTCCTATGAAACTGGAAACGGTATTCAAGCATCAGAAGAAGGTGTTCTGAAGAACGCCGGAAATCCAGATGCTGAAGCAGAAGAAGTGCGTGGTCAAGTGCAGTACACAGCACCAGATGGATCACCAATTGTCCTCCAATACATCGCCAACGAAAATGGATTCCAACCACAAGGAGCTCATCTACCAACTCCTCCTCCAATTCCAGATGCCATTCTTAGATCTTTGGAGTACAACGAAAGGAATCCAGACCCAGACGCGAACAAATACCAATAGATTTTTTTTAATACTCAGGACATTGTGAGATGTATAGTCATCATCAATAATTTATTGATAGCATCAGATCATCAAAATTCACTGTATTATAATTCTCATTCTGCTCTTGTTGATGTCACTGTACACCATTGTCTCTACATGCTATTGTGTTCATTCACCTCATTTTGAAGTGATTACCTATAGGTAATATTACCCTTGTTGACATAAATACATTTCTTATTTTATGAATTTATGATTTATTTTCTCACTTTGTGAATGACTTCATGAAATTCATTTCGGAATTGATATCTTCGAAATTCTTCTAACATTTTAAAAGTTCACTAAGCAAGGTTCAGTTGCTTGTTTCTAATGTGACTTATTCGAAAAATTTTGAGTTAACAGTAAGCTTTTCAGTTTCAGTTTCAAATTCAATCAGTATAAATCTAGAATTTTATCAGCATTATTTGAAGGTAAGATATACAGGTGATAACATATTTCAGAACAATTCAAGTGCGGGTGAGAGGTGAAAATATGTTGAGATAATAGAATGTAGCATTCGAAATTATATTTCTATATCATAGTTTTTCTCTTTTTGCTGTGGTATATTTTACATTATTCAGTGATTCTTTAAATAAATTATTATCGAAGATTTTCAATCTCAAGTATTCTTCTCATGATTGTGATATTATTATAAAGACTATACTTCAAGAACATAAAACATTACCACAACACATATCACAGTTATATAGATAAATTGAACAAACTGTCAACAGTATTGGTGAACTCAAGATGATTCACTTTCTTCAGTATCGTCTGTCCACAAATCTGATTCAGTATCTTCTGATTTGGGGTGTATTTTCAATTTTTTCGCCTTTGATATAGATCTCCAGACTTTAATCACACCGTCATCTGAGACACTGACCATCATTTCTGGATCTCTCGGATTGAAAGCAGCCCCATTTGTTATATCTTTATGAGTAAGATTTCCCAGATGAATACCATAATGTCTATCCCAAAGATGGAGGCTTGGCCCTTCACCAGTACTGAAATGAAACACATATATGTTTATTCTGAAGGAGTTTTTTCTGAAACCTCAACTTTTTATGCAGGTGAAGATTTATTGAGGAAGAACTCAGATCAATAAAAATAATATGTAAGCCCGATGCTACATGAACATCAAATTCGTTGAAGCACATACAACTGTGTTAATATTTACACTTGTTATTTCCGAATATCGAATCTCTGTTGTCGGATCGTTAAAAAAAGTAAGGAATTTGTAGGTATCAATCAATAAGTATTGATTCATATTTTAACCGGTTTGTAATCCTGTTTTTTCAAAAAAAGGTAAAAATAATGTCGTTTTCAACTGACAAAATTTCATGCACTCTCAAAATCGAAAGCAGATACCATAAACTATCTTACTCTTGGCAACACCGCTCATGTCGACGGCCAACTTTGGTTGGTTGTGTTTTGTTTTGGTTCGAGAACCATACAAGTAAACAAACAACAGTGTCTTGCATTTATTGATGCTTCAAAACATTGCTTTTTCATAAGGCATTTCCATGACATAAAACATAGAAATGAAGTACATTTTTGGAGTTCTTTAAACAGTTATGATCCTAGGTTATGCTTGAGGTCGTTATGAGTTTTTTTTTCTGATAATGCGCTCACGCACTCACATTTTCTAGCTATCTTGGCAATGGCGTGAAAGTCCCTGATGCTTTTTACGCGCTTGTTTCGAATTTTGTATTTACCTCACTATCAATTCATCTGTAACATCCATATAAACGAAGTAATAGTCTGCTTCTACACTATACGCAGCTTTGCTCTCAGCACTGACTCCAACAACTTCAAGGGTAACCATATCAATTACATTGAGGGCTATGTTACTCTGGACCTTTGGCACTGGATCAATGACGTCATTGAAATTATAGGTTTCCCACTCTGGCCATCGTCTTATCGTCACAAAAAGAAATCTGGAAAAAACGGAAGAGATATAGAAAAAAACGATAAATCGAGGAAGTGAAATCAGGAAACTTGTTCAGATTAACGGGAGCAAAAAAGCTTATGTCCAGACTTTGCCTAATGCATAGTTTTCGAATAAAATCAGTTTTCCGATTTTTCAACAATATATTCTTCACGAAATTCTGCACGAACATTAGTCTTGTTATTCACAGTGAGTACCATGTACCAACTTACCTATGGTCAGGAGTCAGGCGCATTCCAAGAATATGCCCATGTAAATCAATGAGATGATCAGGAGAATCAAATTTTTCTGCTATTGAATCAGCTTCGTTCCAAAAGATATTATCAACGCCACTATCCAGAAGTCTCTTTCGTTCTTCAAATAGCATTTGTCGCTCCTTCAGGGAAGGACCTGGATTGATTCGATCGGGGAATTTGAAAGACCTAATTCGTTTGATTCCTGGAATTCCATAATATAATGGATTTAGCTGGACCTCAGTGATTATTAGTCATCAAAAGTATGTGAATACCAAAAACAGTTCACAAAAAATATACTCGGTGACATAAGAAGTGTTACATCCAGAAGGAATAACTTTGCGAACTTTTAGGTAAGTTCATGAAACCTGAACAGTCCTCAGTTATTGACCGGCAGACCGGCAAAATGCGAAGTCCGAAAGTTATCATCATATTAGCGATTTTGAAGAAATTGTTGCCTATCAAGATGTTGGTTTGTTCCTTTTGCGAAATTAGATGTCAATGATAGTGCTGCCTGTGTGTCGTATATGGAAAAATGAAGGTAGAAGAATACGAAGAAGACCAACTGGTCAACTAACACGTACCACATTATTTCAAGGTGGGTGCTGCAGGCAACAATTGGCGGCAACTTCACAGGGAGTTTTATGGTTTGACGCCGCACGCTCTCTGCTCCGCCGGGAATGAGTTTACTTATCGGAAGCCAAAGGGATTCGCAGTTTACACTTGGACGGCGTTTGGGCAGTATATTGTTACTATATGGACCAACGAATAATCGCTTGAACTGATTAGTTTGTACCGAAACAAACCGACGATGTGGGATCCGACGGATCCGAAATATTTTAAGGAAAGTATGAAAAACGACACATGGAGGTATATTGCTCAATTATTGGAATATAAGGTGGATGATTGTAAACAGAAAATGACCGAAAAGGCGAAAGTCATAAACAGCCAGAGCACCGAAAAAGGGATTTATAATTTAACATTTTGAAATGAGACTGTTGGGCTCAATCATTTCTTTCACACGATTGTCATTCTGTTTTGATTTAGAAAATGAGTAATTCATTGAAATTTCATTTCAAAAGTGTGAAATAATAAATTATAAATACCGATGCTTCGGTTGTTTGTGGCTTAAGCCATTTCCCTTCGGTTTGAAGAGAGTAAACTTATCTTTTTCTGTTTAAAAACATCCATCCCAGGTTCCAACAAAGATTGAGCAATATCCCTCCATGCATTTGTTTTCTTACATATCCTAGGATATTCTGGATCCGTCGGACTCCACATTGCCGGTTTGTTTTGGTATAAAATAATCAGTTTCAGCGATTGTTCTAATTGGTCTAATCAATGCTAACGCGAATATAAGAAATCAATAGGGGGCATTCGTGTGAAATTTTCATATTGGCAATTTATTATTATAGCATTTTATACTACAGAAATGCCGCACCAGCTTCGATCTTTCTATTCTGCATGTTGGATAGAACTGAGCAAACCTCGAACGTAGCATTCCAACTCATTATTCGATGCTGAGCTTGTGTGCCGTCCACACTATTCGCCGAATCGTTCATCGCGTTTTATTGCATTCGCTGTTTGGATTACAGGGATTACGACCATCTGGGCCCGGCTCTAGACGTACTATTGCGTTTCCTGTTAAGAGGCATGTGCACAGGACTCTGGGAGTTACAGTTTAAGGAACTATTCAGTTTGTTTTGGTTGCGAAATTCAGAACTGCTCTAGGACAGTTCTAGAACTGCGTAGAGTCGATGCGCTGTTGAAGCCCAATTCTGATCTATCCTAGAACAGTTCTGAAAGCGATGAAACCAAAACACGAATTAAGTTCGGGTTCTCATCCGGATTGTAAAGGAAGAAAAAGTCTGAGTTGGCAGAAAAGAGGGATGTTAATCAGGTCTCATATATTGCCTGTGGTTTAATTGAAAATATGCAAAAGTCCGTGTCGCATTATGTAACTAATATATGAATATTTTTGGGGATACTTCCGTCCACTTAATTTTTTTTGTAAAATCGTTTTTCTGAACTTTCTTCATTACTTCAATTATATATCAAAATGAACCAACAAATTATTGATTGATATAATAATGAATTAAGTGATGAAAGTATTTCAGATATGTGCTTTTCAGAAAAAAATTCCTTCGAAACATTATTGTTATTCAATAGAGGAAGATGGCTCTTGAATTTATTATTATTAAGAAATAACCGTCCCAAGTGTGAACAATGGAAAAAAAATCCATTAGATTATCCTAGGAGGTCGTAGCGAAGGAGTTATCCTCAATAACAAAAATTCATATTTAACAGTTAATCATTTCCTCAACAAATATAACAATCAAATCAAAAACCAAATCGAAAAAGTAAGGTTAACCATTTAAATCGTTGACAGTCACTCTACGCTTGTGCGAACTACCCAATTCTGAAGCAGTTCGGACTCTCACGTCCGTACTCCTTTCACAGTTCTGGAACAGTTCGGAATCGTTTCTGAAAATAACCAAAACAGGATTACTCCAATCCTGAACCGGTTCTGAAATGAACCAAAACACAAAATGGGAATCGCGCATGCGAAACCGTTCCAGAACAGTTCTGAACTCGGAACCATGATACAAATACATGGTATGCTATTGCGCATGGGAAGAGAGATGGAGAATGATTTCACTCGCACATTTCCTAAGTAAATGCTTTCTTGTCTCGAACAATACGTCATATTGTGTGAGTGAGATCATTCTCCATCTCTCTTCCCATGTCCAATTGTATACCGGGTATTTGTATTGTGCCAATCGTGGTCCGTAGTATAACTACGTCATTTCGAGATGCGGAAAGCTGACGAAAATAAGGAAAGTTAGTAGCATACCATGTATTTGTATCATGCTCGGAACCAAAACAAACCTATTACATTCGTCCCTTGTATTGCTTATGGTAGCCGATTACCACTTCTATTTATTGGAGACAGTATGACGGCTGCATGTTATGATGACGATGTTCTTCAAACCGTGGTGTAAATATATTTATTTTCACCATGCTTCAAACCGATCTACCCTTTTCAACACTTAATTCACGAATTCCGAGTTGCATGGGGCGAGTTGTCAAAAGCAAACATCGGCCATCTTATTCCCACGATGCCTTGACTTGTACAAACGTGTAGCTACGTGGTTGATAACATTTTCTGCAAATTTTATAGTTTCTAGCTTGATTTGAGACTACCACATTAAGAAACACTTCTCATGTCACATAGTTTATTTTTTTTATGATAGCCATAAAAAACAAATTCGTCTGCCCTCTTCAATGACACATTTTCCAGAGATTCATTCTCCCACTTCGGTTTCTTACCTAAAAGACCTATTTATGGAACAAATTTACCTATTTCGTGTGGTATGAACGTGTTGCTTCCAGTGATGAAAATTAGATATTTGTCTTCTGTATCTATAGCTTGGTCTGAAATTGAAGAGGTTCCAGATGTACTCGTATCGTCTGCTTCTAAGTCAATATCACTACTCATCAATTCGGAATCATAAAGAAGGACATTATCTTCGTATTCCCGATATCGAGTATTGAAGTAGAGAGTATACTCATCTATCGATTCTTCAGGTGTTAATTGTGGAATCATTTTGAAGCTAGAAGAATATGGATTGAATAAGGATTACATTTGATGATTCGTGAATACAATTCATTTTTTCTCCAAAGTTTGACACTTTCCATACATGCGTTGCAACTCATACAATTAGTAGATATTAATGATAACAAAAATCTTCATGATAAAGCCCAATATTATAGTACTCACCTACTTTTATCGATATGGCTCTCGATTGTTTCAGAGTCTGGTTCATCTAATACAACATCTCGAAGACATTTCGCAATCAAAAGGGATGTGATGGAACTTCTGTTGGTATTGTAAAATTTGAACAGTCCATGAGTGATGGGAATGTGTTCAGAAGAAGTTTCTTGCGAAGCTCTGTTTATGTATATGAGGGATGAGGTTACAAACCCTCCTAGCCAGAATCTGTTTCCGGACAGCAGAAACGAATCATTGTACCAAGTGCCAAAAAGCGAATATGGCGTGTTATCTATTCTACACTTCATTTTCAATACGCCAGAATCTGCAGCCAGAAAATCTGTATAAAAATAAATGGTTTAGGTTCCTTATCAACCATTCAGCGTTCACGAATATTTACACTCACAATTTCAAATCGACTGAATATGGAAAATATATTTCACATAAAATGCAAACATTATTTTCATCACACTTTTTTCCTGGTAAATACTTATTTTTTGAACATAAACTTTGTCCAACAGTTTATATGCCCATAGCGGCCAAAGCCATTCCAACTGAATCAATATTTTGTTCTAAAAAGATGAATATATCAATATTTTGTCTTCAACGTACCACGTATAAATGACGAATTTAATTATTTTATCAACTGACATAATATGTTATATTATAACTTTGAAGTAAAAGACTTGAAAACATAATAAAAAAATAAAACTAGATACAGTGTTTCATCTTCTATCCTTCGATTCAGGAACTTCAATAGCATCTATTCAATATTATAAGTCAAAATCTTACCACGTGGTACACACTAACAGTCTTAGGTTATCAACACCCTTCATAGGATCCCTCTGAATAAAGAACATTGTTCTTTATTCAAAGTGGTATCCCATAAGCGTCAATTTAGGCGCTTCAACTCGGCGTTTGGTTCATCCCACAGCGCCAGTTCTCCTCACCAAAACTGGCCCACTTGGCACTCTGATCCGTAATCTCGCTCCTTCACATTCAAGCAAACCGGAGATCTCACCTAGTTTGAAAATAGGCCGAGAGAAACTTCGGAGGGAACCAGCTACTAGACCATCTTTCGGTTTCTTTATTGATTGTATTAATAACCTTTATCGAGTAGACTCGTCTTAATTCAATCTTTAAATTTTGCTTCGATATTTAATTTATTCACAACTGCTCGTTCTATTTTCATTAATTCGAGTAGACAAAAACTCATATGGAGTTTTCTACGAGGCCATTAAACGGATTATGTCCATTCAAGAATTCACTCTAACACTCATTATCGCAAAACGTTCAAAATTCATATAACTCATTAATGCCTACCTATTTTAAGGACCTACCCATTGTTGAAACCCCTATTAATCACTTGTTTAGATGCCAATACTGTACCTATCTCCAGGGTCCCTTTCGACCCGATGATTGACATAAAACAGACGGCCGCTCTGAGAACCCTGCGTGGTTTAAGGACGCCTTCTAAGAAATCAGTCTTAAGTTGATCTTACGATCATACACAACAATATTTCATATAAATAAAATCTTGAGGCTCAAGAAGTATAATTAATTTACAGTCCATTACCAATTTATTCACCCATATGAAAGGACTTACCGATTTCCATTCCAATATCTATCAGAGCCCGATCTAGGATTTTAGCACCTGCTGCAAATTGCCAAAATGCGCCCTCGTTCTGAATGATAGCGCGATGTATGACGAGCATGGAGCGCGCAAAAATTCTCATGAAAATTCCACACATGTGATTTTTAACCAATCAGAACATGTATTTCTGACAGATCACCATCGCAACAGATGAACTTTAGTGGATTCTTTCCTCGTGGGTACCTAACAGCGAATTATACTGGGAATTTTTTTGACTTTTATCATGACAGAATATTTTTTCAATTCGACTGCTGATAGTGAGAATGAACTTGCCTTTCTCTCAGTTGGATCTATTTGTAGCTTTCGACGCTTAGCATTTGTTTGTAGTTCTTGCGTTTACAAAATTCTATGTCAGAGAATGGATTAAATTTGCGATTATTCCTTTCGACAAAATATTCCTGCAACTGCTTAGCTGTAGAGTTCCATAGAACTTTGATAACACTCTCCTTGTAGTCTTCGGAGTTCTCTTTTAGCATGTTGAAGGCATAAGGCATAGTCTCCAAGAATAAGTGCCAGTTCTCCCACAGGTATATCCTGTCGAAATCATACGCTTTTTCTGCGCAAAAGTTTATAAACTGCTTCCATACACTTGCCTTCGATTTCCTTATATTCGCGGGTGTCAACTGCTTAATATTCTGGCGAATATTTTCTTTACTTTCTTGACCGAAGCGAAACATTTTTCTACGCCGTGCTGTTTTTGACAAATTCAAAACAGAAATAATTTCTAGCTTAGAGTTTCACTGTGTTGCCATGGTAACTAAATAATCAAGTCGACAAAATCTTCTATGTTTTTTGCAAGTACTTGATGAAGACCAAAATTGATGTTGTTGGAAATAAACACATTTGGTGTGGAATTTTCTTACCGAATACCACACGAGGTCAAATTAAATCCGGAAATAATTTTACCTCTTGCGGTATTACTAGTGAATATCATGACTAGGCGCATCAAATTGACTGGTACAGTTGCCCAGATATTAAGTCAATGAGTTTAATATATAATATTAAAATTTGAAAACTTTTCTAGGAAAAATAATTTCTTGGATAACCATATTGCACATAATATATATCAAGTTCCTATTTTTCCAATTGATGCGCTATAAAATGTGATGCACTTTCCACTGCCTAGAATTAACCCAGATGCGAAAAAGGAGAAGTATTCAGAAAAGGGCGGGTTCATCTAGCCCCTCGTCTTCGTAATTTATGATCATTGAGCGGGTCTCAGATAGTGTATCGAGAATCCTATAGGGCTGCCGACAAATGTAAGATTATTATCTTGGACTTTGTCTTTTAACTACTCGCCGCCTCACAGTGTACAATGGGTTCATTCAACACAGCGCCGCTCTGAAATATGTATAAAGCTTGAAGTAAAAAAGTTATGATTTCCAAGAAAAAATTATAATTTTGCGCCCTTAGTTAGCGTGTGACCGTGGCAAATGCCTCCTTCGCAACGCCCTTGATCCGGCTCTGATATCTATACCTGTTCTACAGATTTGAATGAAATACCAGTTACCTTCAACGTAAAAAACTATAATTTCGCCAACGGTACTTGTATCTGGACCCATAACAATTCCGGAGACCAACAACAATGAATCAGATTCATTAAATTCGCTGTAATGAGCACACCTCCAGTTGAAAACCGACATATCAAGAGAGTCCTCCAATTTTGCAGGATATGAGGAAGTCCAGATCTGAAACACGAAACATTTAAGAAAAGCACTAAACGTGAAGTCGTAACTTTTACGCGCAAAGTCCTCACGGCCGTTAGTAAACACAATAACTTTCGAAAGGCACGACTTAGAAACTCGATATTTGTAGAGTAGGTTTGGATTTCAAATACGGAGGCCGAATTCGTGAATGGTTAAAATCCGGCCAATAATTCCATAGATATACCAATGCAAAATTTTATTTCTCTAATATTTCCAAACATACAGAATGAATCGAATTGAAATCCAGTACTTGATTGAAAAATGATAGCTTCAAGGTTCGTGCAGAAATTCATAAGGATAATATGATCAGAAGATCGCAGAAAAGAGAATATTTAACAAAAAAATTGAGATTTTCTTCAAACTGTTTTCAGGAACTAGGTACTAAATTTCTTTATGATTGAATTAGAACTTTTTGAGTTATTCCGGAGAAAACAACGATACCGAGGAAAATACACGAATTTTTATATATTTCTGTCCAACATCTCCGAACACTATGATAGTACCAAACTGAAATTTGGTACAATGCTGAGAGATATAGACTTCAAGGTTGAGCCTATTTTTCTTCAAATCTGGTGTAGTTCCCAGAAAAAAAAGGATTTTTTCGGGAAGAAAATTCTTTTTGTTGATTTAGTAACAATAAGATCTCAATGCAATTCCAGAGGAATTCATTCGTCGTTATGATCCAACTAACCAAGTTTCAATCCCATCGCACGAGTTGTTCTTTATATATCAGGGAAATAGCCTCGAATGGGGGTTTTTCCTGAATTTGGGTTACTGCAAATGCAAATTTGAACAAAATTATTATGAGTTTGATTCATCGTTTTCTCAAACTACCTTCAGAAAGTATTCAAAATCAGATTTCAAGATTGGAGTTTGGGATTTGCCAGGCATGCACGAAGTGACAACGGTGTTTAGTAAAATAGCTTTTTCTGCTATAGAATGAAATATTTATTCCTATTCTGTGGTACACACGTGTTCTTTGTCAATATAACCAATAGTATGACAGATTGTGCTCTTCTTTTTCTATTTCTTGGTCGTTGTCTTCTACTCTAACCAGATCGAAGTATAGCTATCTCTGTTTTCCTAAGCAAAGTAACACATTTGACGTCCTTTTCTTTCCGAAAAAGCTGAATTCGACGTTGCCATATCGTGCACTCAAGACAAATCCCTTTAAATGCAAATCTTCATTTTTATTTTTCAGTTTAAGGTGATCAAACATTTTATCAAAAATATAATATTGAAATTATATGCTTGAAATGTGATGTTCTAAGGGTTTTTCATGAAAATTACTGCATTTTCGTTTAAAGGAAAAACCCCCATTTCCGATGGACTATAACATCGAAACTGTTCGGCCGATTTTTGCCATTAAAAAACTTAACCATCGCATCAGTGAGTCCAGCCTTGCCGTTTAAGAACATTTTCGGCCAAAATTTCACACAATCCATGCAAAATTATATCTCTCTTGTTGCCTGCCTCTACATCTAGAACAAACTCGCAAAAATCTATTAGGGCCCAAACTGATGGGGAGAGGGGTGGCGATTGTCGCTCGAGCGATGATATTTGAAATGTCAGATCGTCAGATGTTCTCCCGGCAAAATCACGCAATTCTTTTTTACAGGTGATAAATTTCAACTTCGAAGAAATGGCGAGATATTCAAAATACTCAAGAGATTGTTTATAGGTACTCGTTTGTCATGATTACATCTAAGCACATGTGTTGTCTCTGATATGTGATGTGGCACTTTGAAATATGCATGTACTGTAATGTCTTTAGAACATTTGATGCGAAAATAAAGTGTCATTTTTCACTTTCGATAAATTATTATATTGATTTATATATCAATCTCAAATAATAACTTCTGCAGAACAAACTAAGGAATCAAAGCGTCTATTAATTCAATCTCTTGAAGAATATAGGTATAAAAATAATTACTATACTTGTTGAAGAGCCAGACCCACATGGAAATAAATGTATACAATTTAAAATGTAATTGTTTTGGATTTTGATTACAATGATCTTTTGGCCCTTGTTGAAGGAAACGTATAACTTGTGATTATCTTCATTGAAAACAACCATCAAACTGATATCTCAGCGTAAAAAAAAATACAGTGACAATGCTGCGTCATTGTTCGCTTCTTATCTTGCACTAGGGATGGGCGATAGGGATTACTATGATGCTATGAGGATCTGGCCGACCTGGGACCCTATCCTTGAATGTGGTGGTATGAACGTTCTCTATCATTCCATCAAAAATGCACCGCGTTTCCTTGACAACAGCGTCAATACGCCTATTTTCTCCCATCCCCGATTCAAGAATAGGGACCCAGGCGTCACACGGTCGTACCCGATGTCGTAAGGGTTCGCCCGAATTGCCAAAGTATTCCTGGTTGCCAGGATTGACTAGTTGTTGGCGTTCACATTAACATTTCATTTACAATCGAGCGTTTTCATAATGACAAATATCAGCCACAAATTATTGACAATGGGCAAAAAATGGAGCGATTTTTATTTTTCGACGCGTCCGTGAGTACGAGCCTTTATGCATCCATTATCGGAGATTCGCCATGAACTTACCATAACGAAGCAGTCCCTAGAGCATGTTACAAAATATCGCCCGTTATGGGAAAAGGCCACATGCAATACTTGATCGAAATGTTCCCGAATAACTTCTGTTTGAACAATAGGAACATTGTAATGTAATCTCTTGAACTCCTGATACCATGTTGACCCTGAAATACATCATACATTCTGAACAGTTCATTTTTCCACAGTCGCTGAATCTCCAGACGTGTTGAAGGATGATATGAAGAGTGTGATTCTATTTAAATCCAAAAAACACTAAAACTTTGGAAGGTAAACGAAATTCTTAAAACTAGTCTTTAAATCTTGTGAAAATGAATTTTCTGTCTGAATTTTCCTAAATAATAATTAGAATGATGTTGAAACTATTTTAAGTTAATGGTACATGAAATAACATTTTGTCAACAGTCCCGAAGAAGAAGATTTAGGTAAGAAGCTATTAATCTGAAAAGATATATGTACTGGATTTTGGTGAATAAGTTCGGCAAACTTCAGGGGTTGATTCTGCAAGAAAAAATAATGACAATTTGCTATTTAACATTTGTCCGCAAATGCTTTGTTTTTTTCAAATACGGGGTCCTTATAGTTCTATCCATGACGTAAAAAACATGGTGTACTCATCTGCAAAAAAAGTGACGTCAGAAAGATTAAAATACAAGTGATTGTATAATATATTTCGTGCTTTGGATTTGTATGTAGTTTCATGCGTCATCTTTTGAAGAAAACGATCACATAAAAGCAGATGAGCACACCAGGTTTTACTTTCATCATGGTTCTATCGAATACTGACTATTTACTATGTGTGTGAAGTTGGCACAGCGCTTTTCGTTTTTCGAAAAAAAAACAAATTGTTCTGAATTGTGCAAGGTTTGTGCTGTATTTTAAAGGCTACTAGAGCCATAGTGCTACACATATAAAAAAAAGTTTGTGCTACATTTGTGATGACTTGTGCCGTGAATATTTTCACGCAATTTCGTCGACTTTTTTGGCAGATCACGAAATTCTAAGAAAAGTTTTCTCAGCACATATGTTTTTTGTGATGAAAATATATGCAAAAAATTGTCCTACGTACAAGCTAACTTGTGCAGTTAAAATTTTCACAAAAACCCTAATAATTTTACGAAAAAAAAAAGATTTTGAAAAAAATTTAGTACATCATTTTTCGATTTTCGAGTTTTTTCAGGACCCAGATGGTTTCCAAGATATTCCACAAAATGTATAGAATTGACCACCCAGATGTGTGTGAAGTTGGCCTAGCACAATTTCAGGTGCTGGGCCAACTTCACACACATCTGGTTGGTTTAATTCATACCATTTGTGGAATATCTTTGAAACCATCTGAAATAAAAAACAAATTCCAAGGGCACAAAGCAGTACAAATCTAGCACAATTCAGTCCGGGGAAAAAATCGAAAAATGTTGTAATACATTTGTTTCAAAATCTTTTTTTTCTCGGAAAATTTTTAGGATTTTCGTGAAAATATCAACTGCACAAGTAAGCTTTCATGAAGGACCATTTATTGCATATATTGTTACGACAAAAAATGAATATGTTGGGCAAACTTTTCTTACAATATAGCGATTATCCGGAAAATCCGACAAAATTGCGTGAAAAAATTCGAGGCGCAAGTCAGCACAAATGTAGCATAACTTTTCCACTCATTTTTGAGAAGAAAAAAACTGAAGCTCTGAGCTAAATTTTTTCTTGGTTTTTGATTTTTCTCCAAAAAGTGGAGGACTGGCCTATTTTATACATTTCATGCAATTTATTCAGAACCATACGCAATAAAATAATTAAACGGCACAAAGCAGCACACACAGAGCACAATTCAAAACAAATTTTTTTTTTCGAAAATCGAAAAGTACTGAGCCAATTTCACACACATCTATTAACTGCTGCGAAACCGCGTCGGTACGATAGTTATTTTCCTATCTAGAGCGAAAAGTTGTACTTTACCGGCTCCCGCACCACATTGCCGTTGCCCGAACGTTGCGAAGCGGAGACACAGACCCAGGTCTGTGGCGGAGATAAGAACAATATTTTTCTTACAACCGTATTATAAAATTAAAAAAACAAATTCAATTCAAGCATCTATTCTAAGATAATATTAACTTTTATGGAAAAATGAGAGGTATAACCCGCATATACAGGGTGTTTCACCATAAATTGGTCAAACATATATAGCCGTAAAGGTGACATTAGGAAAATCATTTTTGCCTTATGACATACACCCCGTTTTCTAAGCATAAGCGAGATACAGGGTGTTTAATGTCAACTTTCAGCAATATTCTGATAACTGTGGTAATTTATACGTGACCTTTGATATAAGGGTTTGTGGTAATGTCTTAGTATTTTTTGATGGTCAATTCAATTGTCTAGAATTCTGGAAAAAAATATTTCAAAATGGCGGAAAACTTACAAAGTTGGAATTTTTTGTTTTCGATTGCCGAATTGAATAGCATTATTTCAATGTACTCAATTTTCTAAGATTTTCCGTAAAAAAAAGTTTTTCCAAAATTCAATCTTAATTTTTTTTAGATGTCTACAGTGAAAAAAAATTCCATCCAAAATTGTTGAAATCTTTCGAGGTTGAAGTTGAACTAACTTTCATTCTGAACACTGGTGTGAAAACAAAATGAAAAAATATTCATATTTAGAATGTCTCGGTAGCATACTATTTTTTTCCTTAAGAAAGCCGTGATAGGGCAATAATGAACATAGAACTCTCAACTGCATGTTCTAAAATTCGCAATGAAACTACTTCTCAAAACATACCAAACTTCATTTGTATCTCTGGATCGGTTTGAGAGCAATAAATAAATGTCAGTTTTCAAGAAAAACTTTCAACACCCTCTCGAAAACGAAGCATTTGCAAACAAAAGTTGTATAGCAAATTGTCATTATTTTTTCATGCAGAATAAACACCTCCAGAAGTTGCTCGCACTTATTCACAAACATCCCGTATAAGGTTAATTCTAAAATTGTCCGAATAACATTGGCTCTCATTTGATCTTGACATTCAAAAACTAGAAAATGCTGATGGTATTGGCCTTTTGGGTCCCATCAACAAATCAAACAAATATCTCGGGTAAAGCCCATACCTCTGTTATTTATAGTTTTATCAATGGGATAGCGTTTAAAAAAAAGTTTCTTCCACAGTCTTTCGTCTCTGCTAACCTCAAACCAGTGGCGACAAACACTTCCGAGCGTAACAAGCTCCCGATGATCGAAATATCGGAAAATCTCGTAACACACTGTATAAGGCAAGTATTCCCATCCCATATTGAAGTACAACAAATAACTATAAACTGATGTTACCTGATTCTTATGTGGTGGAACTCGCGATTGCAATGAGACTTATTTTCAGAAGCGCCATCAATGTTGTTTTCCAAATGAAAACTATTTATATCTACGTCATTTCGTCCTGCTCGACACGAAAGACAGTGTCGTTTCAACGAAAAAATTATAAAATTTTTTTTTATTCATGATTTCGTCCTGAGAACTCATATTTGTGCAGCACTTCACGATTTCACGATTGTGCACAGATGCGCAAAATTGGTGATACCTGAACTAGAACTTTTTCCCAGAAAGATAGGGGAAAATTCATGGCGCATTGTTTTCATCTTTTTTAAGGAAACTTAAAGTGCCGTTGGGGGTTGTTTAATGTGGTTTAACTCCACGCATTGGAGTACAGCCATGATGTAAGTGAAACATGGTGTGCTCATCTGTGATAGTTTTACCAATGATGACGTCACGTTTTTCATTCAAATTCAAAGCACAGAATATATATTTCCTTGTATTTTAATCTTGCTGACGTCACTTTTTTTTCAGATGAGCACACCATGTTTTTTACATCATGAGTACAACTTTATAACATGCTGCCAGAGAAAATTATCAACCGGAAATAGCAAATACAGTCTCACAGAATTTGAATCCTTCATTAAGAATTATAATTTATTTCCATAATAGTTACTTCATTTGAGGCTTGTTTTGACTATTTCTATATACTGTTATTGTCATGCTGTCAGTGAGGAAATAAAGCTTATCATTATTATTATTGTGCTTGTGTGGTAGTTTTAGGGTGAAATGCATGCATATATTTTGTTCTATCATCAGTCTCGGATGGTAATTTCACAAATGCTGTGGAAAGAATGTTTATCATGGCATCTGGAAGTGTCTTTTTCCACACGTGAGACTCGCACATTTGACCCACTAGTAAAAGAATTTTCATCATTTTCATGTTGCATTGCAACCCTTATTGCTATCGTAACTTTTCTAGGTATTTTTTTCTATTTTTAGGAAGTACTAACAAAGTACAAAGTTCCTCGGCCCTCCTTTCCATTTAAGATTTTGGGGGTTGCTGCCATCACACAGGGTTAATACAAATTGATTCCTCAATTCCTCAATGTACAGGGTGGGCAAAATTCGTTGTCTACTGAAGAGATCTCGAGAACTATAGCAGCTAGAAGAAAACTGATAACACATTCTCTAGCTCTTTTTTCCTGACTAAACCGAATCTGAAATCAGATCCAGCCTAACGTTCACAGATTTTGAGTTATGAACGAAAATTGAGAAATTGTCATTTTCAATAATGCTGAATAACTCGCTTGTTTGAACTCGTATTCGAAATCTGTTCTTACATTCTACAGGCAATTTTTTAGGAGTAATTCGAATATAATATGAATGACTTTTTTAAACCAGCTATTTCCGAGAAAGAAGAAGGATTCATGATTTTTCAAATGTAAACTATAGTCGAAAATTCTCTTATCTTGCTTCAAAATTTTTTCTGATTTCAAAAATGTATCATATGTTGCTATTCACATGAATATAACATGAGAAAAAAATTAAATACCTTTTTCCTGCTTTTCGATTCACTGTTGCATTATAAGTAGGCTGACGTTACCATAGTGACCGTTGAATATGATTTATCTTTTGTGAATTGGAGCTTCTATGATTGGAATCACTGGTTGCTGAATAAATATTTCTATGGTTAATTTGCATACTCAACGGTCGCTATGGTAACGCCAGCCTACTTATAATACAACAGTGAATCGAAAATCAGGAAAAAAGTATTTGATTTATTCCTCACGTAATATTCATGTGAATGGCAACATATCATCATACATTTTTGAAATCAGCAAAAATTTTGTAGCAAGATGAGAGAACTTTCGACTATATCCTTCTCATTTCTCGCAAATAGCTGGTTCAAAAAACTCAATCATATTATATATATCATATATCATATATATCCTAAAAAAGTGCCTGTAGAATATAAGAACAGATTTCGAATACGAGTTCAAACAAGCGAGTTATTCAGCATTATTGAAAATGACAATTTCTCAATTTTCGTTCATAATAACTCAAAATCTATGAACGATAGGCTGGATCTGTTTTCAGATTCTTATTAGGCAGGAAAAAAGAGCTCGAGAATGTGTTATCAGTTTTCTTCTAGCTGCTATAGTTCTCGAGATCCCTTCAGTAGACAAAGAATTTTGCCCACCCTGTATATTATGTTTTACTGGAGAAAATAAATGGCATTTCAATAACAGAACAAAATACGAAGTTGCAATAAAACAGTTTACTGAAGCAAAGTATTGAAATATTTTATTGATTCATAATAAATGAGAATGAAAATTTTCAACTAAAAATAGAAAAATTGCGTCATAATATCGCATCCATGAGTATTTGCCTTAAAGCTCCTCCTATCAGCATGTTCTTTTGACTTCTTTCAGCACATAAAAAAGCACACCAATCAAAGTACGAATTATGAAAATGACGAATCCTCATCCACAAAATTCATCACACTTATTTCGAATTTTGTTTCTATTCACAAAAATTTCGAGTAAATGTGACTTTTTCAGTAGAAAATGTGATTATCTTTAAATAAGGTGATTGTAAAACCCATGTTTTGCTTACATCATGGTAAAACCGGATACTGATTAATCACGCCATTTGTCTATTCGTAGTTTGAATAATTTCGACTACAAGCATATGACAAAAATCCCTCGATTTCATCAAGTTATGGCAAATGAGAGGACAATAATTTGGCAAATATGCTATTGTAATAATCGAGGATTTTCGTTATTCAACTACAAATGGAACAATCGCGTCCATCAATTATGCGGCTTTATAATCACGCGTCATTATTACATTTCTATTCTGTGATTTTGACTGTCAAACATGGCGGGCAATTTAAATTTTACGCTGTATTTAAACACTCCGTTTGACATTTTTGAAAAAGTCACAATTCGTCAAAATTCCTGTGAATAGGAACAAATCAGAATTCTAGAAATATGTGTGATGAATTTTGTGGATGGGGATTCCTCATTTTCATAATTGGTATTTTAATAGGTATGCTTTTTCTCTATATGCTGAAAGAAGTCAAAAGAGTATGTTGATTGAAGAAGGAAAAATTCCCAACCAAATCTATACTGATAACTTTAATGTATTCTCAATTATTATTTGTAAAAGGAATTGAATGACTTCATATTTGTTCTTCGTATCAGCATATTGTCATGGAATAAAACCTCTGAAAATTTCCCGTTCTATTTTAAGGAATTTGCTCTAATATAAACACTGATTTTTCTCACTGAAACTTGTTCTAGAATCAAATCAGAATTATAAAGGCTAAGTATTATTTATAGAAATCCAGCAAATAAGTCGAATTTCATTTCATTGATTCCTGTATAAACAAAAGATTATACCTGATATAACCAACAAATACTACAAAAAACAGTATGTAACTACTCTCTAATCCACTCACACTTTATGCGTCTAATGCAAGTTTCGGAAACCACGTTTCCTTTGTCAAGAGACAAGGCGAAGGAAACGTGGTTCCCAAAATGTGTGTTAGACGTGTAAAGTGTAAGTGGATTAAAGAGTAGTTACACACAGTTTTGTTACCAGTATTATATCCTCAGTGAACTCACATAATTAATTCCAACAAATACCATGTAAATTATTTTTTATTTGAAATCAATTGAAGAAAAACTATTTTGATTATGTTTTGTGGAGGTAGATAAAGCACAGTCACGTATTCATAATTTATGGAATTCTGCAGTGGATGTACAAAAATATCGTAAATATTAATTACATCGTTTCCGTGAACTAAACAATAAAGAATTCGCATTTAATGGAATGACATTTACAACAGGCTTACAGCCTCAACTGAAAAAAAATTAAATCAGCTTGTGGTCTTTATCCGGTACTCAAGTGAGAAAACATCTATCCTTCACCACACACCCATAAACAAATTCTGTCCACCAAATAGGAGAAAAAGAAGTCAGCGAAGAGGACTTGCAGGAGAATGATTCGGAACTGTGAACAAAAAATTAAATTTACTCCTTCTACCCTTTCAAATAGCAACTCATTCAATACATCCAAATTCATATTTGGAAAAACCCGTTAATTGAGGGAGAAGAATACCATAGAAAATATATAGAAATATTTTTACACTGATCTTTCATAAAAGGAACTTGTTGATTTCATTTTCCATTTTCTCATCCCATATTGGGTATTTTCTGAATAAAAAGCATTTTGCTTTATGTAGACATTCTGACAGAGTTATTCAATGAGAAGATATCAGATATGAAGAATTTGTATCTGTTCAACAGGACATTCCATTACGTATGGACATCTTGCATATGTCGTCAAAGTCATCACTTAGAGGCTTGCATCCAAAATGTCCAATTTTCCGTGACCCTGACGCATGAATCAGACTCGGTGGTCACATTACTTCTGCGTGGGATGGTCATGCCCTCAAATAGTTTATGCAGAATGTCCAATTTTGACAAATGACTTCAAAATATGACTGTTATCAATAGACGACTTCGGCCCAAGTTGCCGACCCACAATTTACTTAGCAAGTTTACTTTCACTGGGGAACGGGAATTTCAGGACAAATTCGACATGATAAGGTTCGTATTATTTATAAATAACCGTAAAACATGCCTCGGCTCTTCAAACCAGATAATTCCTTCCAAATATAGGTTTTTGTTAAGATCGTCCCCGATTGGCTGAAATTTAAGTTGGGATTCCTGATTTCATGCAAACAGTGTCAATTTTCATATGATACGTTCCGAAAATCAACTCTGTTGTTTCGTTTGCCGATTTTCTGCTGCGTAAATATGAAATATTCGGATGGTTCCTGGAACAAGCGCGTGAAAAAGGTTATTTACGGAATCTGGTTGATGAAAATGCGGTCGATTTACTGTCACCAGAACTATTTTCTATGGTAAATATCCATAGCATAGAACAATCTATGTTTACTTTAGGTTTGTTTTGGTTCCGAGTTCAGATCTGTTCGGGACGGTTCTAGCATAGACCTCAGATCTGTGCTAGAACCGTCCCGTACAGTTCTGAACTCGGAACCTAAAGTAAACAAAGATTGTTCTGTGCTCTGGATATTCACCATAGAAAATAGTTCTGGTGACAGTAAATCGACCGCATTTTCATCAACCAGATTCTGTAAATAACCTTTTTCACGCGCTTGTTCCAGGAACCATCCGAATATTTCATATTTACGCAGCAGAAAATCGGCAAACGAAACAACAGAGTTGATTTTCGGAACGTATCATATGAAAATTGACACTGTTTGCATGAAATCAGGAATCCCAACTTAAATTTCAGCCAATCGGGGACGATCTTAACAAAAACCTATATTTGGAAGGAATTATCTGGTTTGAAGAGCCGAGGCATGTTTTACGGTTATTTATAAATAATGCGAACCTTATCATGTCGAATTTGTCCTGAAATTCCCGTTCCCCAGTGAAAGTAAACTTGCTAAGTAAATTGTGGGTTGGCAACTTGGACCGAAGTCGTCTATTTTCAAAGTTCAGAAGTCCCTCTAAATGATTCTTGGTAAGATCTTTGAATTTATTAATTTTGATGTAAGAATGAATCAAATGTGTGAGTATATTTATTAAAATGAATTTATAAATAAAACAAAGAATACTCACATCTGGGGGGAAATCAATTATTTCAAACTGGGCAGACAATTCGGGTAAAATACCGAGAGCAAGTGCTAACACGACACCACCTGAACCAAGAATACTATATAGAAGAGCCTTGTTCTCTCTGATGCTCTCCATATAAGGATTTCCCTACAAATAAAAACAATTGACTTTAGAACTGAAATATCACAATCTTGATCATATTACCCTGTAATTTATGGCAAACGTAGCTATTTGTAGAGCCATTGAAATTATATAGACAGTACTATTCACAATATTTGGTTCGAAGAGTTCATCTTTCTCCTCTTCTGTCATTTTTTTCATTTCTTCAGTTTCCTCAACTCTGAAATAAAATGTACATGATTACACACGTAAACCATTAGAATTCCTTTCAATCTTAGAAGAGAAAAAAATTAGAAAGAAACTTTTGATAAAAAATACAAAAGAAAAATGGAAAAGAAATGAATTGATATATAATTTTAAATATTATATTACTGAAACGAATGAAATTTTCAACAATATTGCATGAAATTGAGAATTATAACTTACATAGGAGCTTGAAGTTTAGCTTGTTGAACTAGATAAATTAGGCACAAGAAATGAACTGAGAACTGCAGCAAAACTGTCATAATTGTGTAAAGATTAAAGATGTTTGGTAATGGTCTTTGTTTAGAAAGAGTTTTCAACGGCTTAGATCTTGATATGAAAAGAAAACAAGCTGCCAATAGCAACCCTTGTAATGTTGCTTGCATGTCCCTGAGTTTTATACCATCCAGATATAATACTGATTGTGTATAGGCCAAAATCAACGCATTGAGAGCCAATATTTTGAACATTTGCAGTGTTGTAACCAAGGTGCATCTTCCCTGTTTGATTATGTGACAAACTGCAACAAAATGTATAATCAAACTAAAACAAAATAGTGACTAACATTTGGTTATAATTCGATGGTGATTCTTGAAGAAAAATATGACTTGTTAAAAATAGATATACAAATTCTTGTTTCAAAATATTTACTTAAATGTTAATTTGATATTTTGAATCCCACAGAATGGAAACACTTTTACAAAATCAAAAAATGGTTGGAATTTGTCAACCAGAAAAGAAATATTCTTTAGGTTGAAGCTTTTGAAGGTTTGCGAGGTAGCTTCAACCTCTTTAGGACAGTTTCACGTTTCGTCCCGGCTTAGTTTGGGGGAACTCGTCAGGGCATGCACCAAACTAAGCCGTTTACATGCCTACGTGAGTGGACACCCCTTGTGAGGACCACAAGGGAGTGTACCAGACCGTTGGGGATGAGCGTATATCCGAGATCTTGAGAGGATCCAACCGGGACAGCGTGCGCGCTAGCGCCCCCTGTACGTTGACCGATGATGTTGGCCAAGCGTTACAGGTGGTAACGTAGGATACTTAAGACGCAAGATGGTACTGCGCGCGCGACTTAAGTAAGAGCTGAGAGAGGGCGCTCGCTACAGGACTCCCCTCCCAGTGAAAGCGATACCAGAAAGATGTATCTGGAGGAGTGTGACCGAGACCGAAAAGGTGTTCTCCTCTAAAACGCGGCTGTGAGCGAGCCGTTGTGCCATTGCTGCGCTGTTGAGCACGAGTCTACGGCGTTTGATGCACGGTTGACCAAACCGTTTTGTGATGAGCCGTGTAGACTGTGTGCTAGAGCGCTCTGCCTCGTCGTTCGAGGAGTGTGACCGATTTAGAGGAGGTCAGCTTTTGACGGAATGTAGTCGTGGCCGTATTGACCGTCCTGTAGCGAGCGCCCTCTCACAGCTCTTTCTTAAGTCGCGCGCGCAGTATCATCTCTTGCGTCTTAAGTACCCTACGTTACCTGCTCGTAACGCTTGGCCACGTCATCGGTCAACGTGTAGGGGGCGCTAGCGCGCACGCTGTCCCGGTTGGATCCTCTCGAGATCTCGGAAATACGCTCATCCCCAACGGTCTGGTACACTACCTTGTGATCCACACAAGGGGGTGTCCGCTCACGTAGGCATGTAAACGGCTTAGTTTGGTGCATGCCCTGACGAGTTCCCCCAAACTAAGCCGGGACGAAACGTGAAACTGTCCCAAAGAGGTTGAAGCTACCTCGCAAACCTTCAAAAGGTTCAGTGGTGACCCCGACGTGATTTATTTCAACGACGGTGTCACAGTTTCTGTCCCTTCGCGATCATCTTCGCTTCCAGTGAGAAACGCTGCACCACTTGTGAGTTCCTATACCACTCGATATCGTGCAGTGAGCTGGGTGCATTAGTGAGCACATCTTTGAGCAGCGTGTTGCAGCACGAGAGCGAAGTGGCGATGTGGAACCTCCTCGGGATGATTGCCGAACCATCGCCGAGAGAGGAACGGATAGGATCACACAGTGACAAGCGAGGTTCTCACTGGAAGCGAAGATGATCGCGAAGGGACAGAAACTGTGACACCGTCGTTGAAATAAATCACGTCGGGGTCACCACTGAAGCTTTTGAAGGTTTGCGAGGTAGCTTCAACCTCTTTGGGGCAGTTTCACGTTTCGTCCCGGCTTAGTTTGGGGGAACTCGTCAGGGCATGCACCAAACTAAGCCGTTTACATGCCTACGTGAGCGGACACCCCCTTGTGTGGATCACAAGGGAGTGTACCAGACCGTTGGGGATGAGCGTATTTCCGAGATCTCGAGAGGATCCAACCGGGACAGCGTGCGCGCTAGCGCCCCCTACACGTTGACCGATGACGTGGCCAAGCGTTACGAGCAGGTAACGTAGGGTACTTAAGACGCAAGAGATGATACTGCGCGCGCGACCTAAGAAAGAGCTGAGAGAGGGCGCTCGCTACAAGGTCCAGGTAATTAAAAAATTGTTATAATATTTTTCAAACAAATTTGAAAAGAGAATATGTTTAAGTCCTTCACAGACTTCAAACTCTATCAAAAAAAAAGATACCCAGAGAAATTCTATCTAAAAAATAATTTAACACTCACCGCACATAATTGATGACAATCTACTAGTGAAGGGAGAAGCAATACTTGCATCTCCCAATTTGACAATTTGTGGGCCATCCTGCTCTTCCATTTCTTTCAACATCCTGTTAATATTTTGCTGCAATTTCTCTTTTTGTTCCTCTCTTTTCGACAACCTGTTCCTACTAGGTTGAGGTACATTTTCTTTGAGCTTCTTCTCTTTTTCTTTGTTCTCTTTAGGTTCAGGCATTCTTTCGGGTGCATTAGATAGAATAGCTACCCCACAATCGGCGTGTTTCAGAGCACCAACATCGTTAGTTCCATCTCCACACATTAAGGTCATATAACCAAGATTCTTCAAACCAACAACAACAAACTCTTTCTGTTTTGGGGCAAAACGTGCGAAAACAGTTACATGTGGCAAAATAAGTTTCAAAAATGCTGGATAGTTAGCACTCAAATACGTTAAACCATCTCCTGTTAAACAAAGATCGTACTTTTTCGTTAATGTCTTATAATCGTGTTCCAATGGAAATTTAACATCTTGATCTATTGATTCCCACTCCCAATCTGAACTCTTCACAAGATTCAATATTGGTTTATTCGTAAATTTCAATTCTTTCGATACATGACATGCGGTCAATGGATTGTCACCAGTAATCATCACAACTCTATGAGAAGCGTTTTGCAGTTCTTTTATAGCAGCTTTAGAGTCAGTCTTCAATGGACAGGAAATAATAACAAACCCAGCAAATATCAGATCGTTTTCCACGTCATCTCGACTGATTTCTCGGAGTTCTTGAGATGACAATTTTCCGAGTTCTTTTGTACCTAACGCAAGAACTCTTGCGCCTCTACGAGATAACTCGAGATACACCTCATCATATTTCTCTGGAACCGACTTAAACATTGATCTCAAAGTTTCAGGAGCACCTTTCACACTAGAGATGTAACATGTTTCAGTTGAACCAGAGGGAGCGTAACCAGCAATCACTGAAATCAAGAAAGATCATTTCTCAGTGGATCCTGTTTCAATAAGTGCTGAATTTTCTCCAATAATTCAAAAATATTTTTGGTAAACCCGCAAGATTTCCCGTCGCCGAGATATTAAAAAGATATTAACATCATTCTACGCAGTGTGATTTTCTGAATAAAAAATGTGAAATCGACCATAGGCGGTCTCCCTTAATTTGGAAGATATGGGCCCCCAAAGTTTCTAAATGAGTCGTTTTCAGGTCCCTTTTTCCACAATAAAAACGATCTCTCACTTCATCTGTATGGTTCACACACCACCTTTGAACCTTCAACCAACAATAAGCAACACTTTTTTTCAAGAATAATCAATATTCAATGAAAAAAAAATGAAATTACTGGACAACCACTTAACCTCTATTCCTTCTGATTTCGACTCAGACTAAAAGTGAAGTTTGGCAATGGCGCAAATTTCATCGGTCGGAGTCGTGCCATCGTGCGTATTCGTGAATGACATGTTATTGCTGGCGAGAAAAATGAAATATGTTTTTAGTTCTTACTGTTTACTGCGAAACTCTAAATCTTCCAATAGGAGAATTCGTTTCTAATGAAATCTACAAGGTTTACACACATAATAATGGAATGAGAATACACCCTGACATATATTTCAACGTACATTTTTTTCATATGTGATAGGTCGCGTCCTTCCCAGATTTCCAATGAATTCGAGGTTATTATATAACCCATTTCATTGGAATACCCTGAATCTCATTCTAAACTGGGACCATCTCGAAGACACAACAAAAAACGAAGTAGATAAAAACCTCCCTTTTTTGAAGGGGATAGAAAGAAAGTTCAAACGAAAATATTGAGAGTGAAACCTTAAACAAATATTCTCAATGGTTTTGTTTTGATGTTAGAATAACCACCTCTTCTTCAGTGACAGAAGCATTTTCCTTACAATCATATCCTTCAACTGTCCATCATTTCATATTTCCCGCCAGCAACTACTCTTCGGTCATAATACGTTGGCCAGCGATGAAAAGACGCTGTTGCCAAGCTCCGCTTTAACATTGAGAAGTATTTGGTAGAAATAAAGGTTAAGTGGTTGTCTAATATTTTCACTTTTCTTCCTTTAAATAATGAATATTCTTGAAAGAAAGTGTCTCTATTCGTTGGTTGAAGGTGCAAAGATGATTTATGAACTAGATTTAAGAAGTGAGAGATCATTTTTATGGCGGAAAAAAGGATCTGAAAATGCAACAATTTGGAACTTTGGGGGCCCATATCTTCCAAATAAAGAGAGACCGCCTATGTTGGACTTCATATTTTTTGTTCAGGAACTCACACTGCTTACAATGATGTGAATATCTTACCTATAGCTTCGCGACGGGAAATCTTGCAATAAATCACATATAAAACTTATTGCAATATCTCTTTAACAAGGAAAATGAGAAATTCAGGTTTGGAGATTCATGTTGAAAAAAAGTGAAATCGAAAGAAAACTTACCAGACATCCTCTTCAAAGCTGAAGAAAAATGAAATCTAGTGAATATTTTCAATACAGCATTTTTTCCTCTTTTGGGTATAACAACATCCGATTTAGTCAAATTCCAATCAATGGCAAATAGGGTGGCTTTTTCCAGAGGATCGCCAACTATTCCATCATCAAGCTGTGCTAAAGAATGACAGGATGCCAAAACTTGTATTGTATTGCTTGGGGCGTCACTCAAAGCAGTTACAGACGAGTCTTTTTCAGCCAAGGCCACACCTTCAACTATCAAATCGTCACTAGTCAAAGTACCAGTTTTATCAAAACAACAAATATCAATTTTGCCTGCAAATGGAATTCTAAAAGGTTCGGTACAAAACACCCCAAGTTTCGATAGGGCTAGCAGTGATGTGTTAACAGCCAAAGACAATTCGATTGGTAGTTCCGGAGGAATAACAGATGTAAGAATTAGAGTGCACTCCAAAAACAATTTATATCTATTTCTTTCTGGATCCTCAATTCCCTTCTGCCACACATACCACGCTGCAGCAACGGCAAAAATCAATAAAAACATTATAAAACCAAAAGTTTCCATGTTATTTGCAGTAACTCTTTTAACACCAAACAAAATAGTTCTCAGTAACTTTCCTTGTGAAGTGTTGAATCCTGTTCTGAGAACATATGCAATACAACCGTTATCTTGAGCTCTAAGACCACTTGTAGTCTTAAGCGGTGGTGAATGCTGTACAGTTCTGGTTCCACCGAAAAGTACATGAAGTTTACTATCGGAGTCTGGATCCAACACTTTCTCTTGATCAAAGAATTCAATTGCCTCTTTCATTTGTGGTACTGACTCCCCGGTTAACATGCTCTCATCGACTATGCATGAACCTCTTAAGAGAAGTACATCGCAAGGAATGAGGTTGTCTTTTGAAGTTCTTGTGATAGATATTACATCTCCTGGTACTAGCTCATTGGTAGGTATTAACCTCCATTTACGGTTTCTATAAGTCATGATGTTGTATGGCTTATTACCCATTTTCCGAATTTCTGCCATATTTCTCAACTGCTGTTGTACCAGAGTACATTCAAATAGGATGAGCATGATAAGAGTGAAAATAGAGTAGTACCAGTATTTGTCCAAGCACCACAGCGCCACACAAAACACTTGAAACACGAAAAAAGGAGCAGTGGCTCTTTCTACGAATAATTCTGAGAATTCAGGTACCACCATATCCAGTTCATTCTTCCCATAATGCTGAATTGCTTTTTGAATGTCTAATTCCTCTTGATAACCCTTACTCGATGAATATTCCTTGAATGATTTGTGAATGGGGAATTCTACTCCTCTAAATGTTTTCTTATCTGCGTCCCAAATATATTTTGTTTTTTGGAAAATGAACCATATTCTTAAACCTTCATCTTCCTGAAAATAAATCAATATTATTGAAGATTACAAAGAGGTATTAGGTTTGTTTCAGGATGATGAAAAAATGTAAGAATCCCAGATATCAAAAAGTTACTGCACACTCTCAAAAGCAACTTTTCATCAATAGATACAAACTACTTTGACACATTCATCCATACAGGTGGTTTTGTAGATGTGAATTATTTTCAACAGAAAGTAGAACTCATGAAAGTTCTTTTGATTTCAAGTTTTTGTCTGTAGTATGTAGTGATCAGATAAATGGTGAATTCGCCATCTCGCAACACTAGAAAATCTTATCCGAGGGGCTACTGCCCTGCAGGTTCAATCAATTTGTTGAAAAAGGAAATCTTTGGCTGAGAAGATTCAATGACCTACACCAATTCTATACCATACTGATGTCAGGATAAGAAAAATTTTCCATATCTTTCAAACAAAAATTGTTTTCTCAACAAGCAACAATAGTATCAGGATTTTATTTGCAAGTTTTTCCATCAGCAACTTTCTTTTTAATGATAATTTACTTCCTCAAGAATGGTGTCGACATCCTATAGAAAAACCTAGTTCCCCTGCAGGGAGTGATATATTTTCAGTTACGTAATTACTTATCTTTTTACATCCAACAGGCAAATGCCCAATTACAGGTATAAACAGGTAACAAATACATACAGGTAAACATACACACATGTATGATGATGACTCAAGCCAAGGATAAACCAAAAAAGCACCAAACAAAAAGTAATTTCTCATTAATAAATACAATTGTTTTTCTAAACTGATCAATATTAAGGAAAAACATATCAACTGAGGGTAAACCATTCAAGTTTCTGCAGATGGATGTCACAGGACTATGAAAATGACAATGTGTATTGGAGAGATTAATTCTAAAGTCAAATTTGATCTGGATACAATGCGTGTTGAATTGAAGAAACTTTCCACAACTTTTTTCAATTAAAAGTTATTCTAATATATCATTTATATGGAGATTTGAATGTGGAAAATCTCTTTTTATTGGATCGCACCTCATATTAAGTAGAAGTTGCAGAGGAAACAAGCAAACGAGTATTCTCAGCTTTATTTGGTAAAGACTTTTGAGAGATCGAAAAGTCTGAACTTTTAAGTAGAGTCATTTAAATATCATATTGACAGTAAATTATTCTGAAACGAAAACTGTGACTGCTTTTCAGATCGCTCTGAAATGTTTCATAAAACACGAACATTCCAACATGAGAAGAACTCATGTAAGCTGTCATATAGGTTCATTTATAGATTGATCAGGTTACATTTTCACCCACCTTCGAATGCTGAAGTTTCACCAACTCTGAACTTCCATTATTCAATGTAGGTATCACTTTAACAACCGTAGCTGTACTGGGATCAGAGGCCTGTTGAAATACATAATTATTTCGTTTGAACCTAGCAAGGATAATCTTCTACAAACCTTATTGCAAGTGAAAAAACAGTTCACATGAACAGACCAGTAGCAAGCTAAAACACACAGTATCTGGGCACAACCTATGCCAGCAACTATAACCAATCCCCCTTCATAAAATTCATAAAGACCCAGAACACCAACCCAGAAATAAATCCATAAGGAATAAAATATTATAAAGGGAAATATATAAAAATGAAATAGGGTACTTTTATAGGTATATAATCTAACAGATTGAATTAAATCATCCAGTCTTTGCGTTGCAGTCATGATTTATCAATTCTTTATCTCGTTTCTGTTATAATACAGCCTTTATATCAATATTGGGGTTGATTTTCCCATTTCTGACAGGAGTAGAAAACCCAGATGAAGGAAGGAACGTGAGGTTATGACGTTTAGACTTTTGACATAAAAGGACCGGTGTTAGCTTCCAAAAGATAGCTGACAGAGTTCCCGAAGATACCCGAACGGGTTGAGAGGGTCAGTGGCGTGCATTTATTCGGTAGCGCAGCAAAATATCGGTTGCGAAATAAATTTTCGACTCATGAATCTGAATACTGTTTGAAAAGGGCATTTGTGTTACTGACTGTGTTGATATAAAATTGTTTAGTAGTTTTTCCATGTAATAATAAATAATAATTAAGCATTAATAGTATGGAAATGAACCTTTTATCGTTCAGGTTAATTAGCATGTTCAAATTGACATCCATAAAAAAATCACCTTCTCTGCTTGCAGTCACCCCGTTTCACCCCTATGCGGGAAGTATCGAAATCGTCAGCTATATAGAGCGATTTCAACCCTTTGTAATTTTATCTTTCAGGTCTGCATTGATATATAAGACCTATATGGAAATGTTAATAAGCATGTCCAGATTGACATCCATAAAAAATCTACTTGCTCTGCTTGCAGTCACCCCCTTTCACCCCTATTCACGAAGCATCGAAATCGTCAGCCATCTAGAGCGATTTCAAACTTTTGTAACTTTTATCGTTCAGGTCTGCATTGATGAGACATATGTGAAAATGTTAAATAACATCTTCACATTGACATCCATAAAAAAATTTCTGATATATAGAATATGAAGAAGATGGTTAATTAAAATCTTTACATTGACATCCATAAAAAAATTACTTGCGCGCTCTGCTTGCAGTCTGTTGTGAATTCCCCGCCAAAGTTCTACGCACCGTTAGGATCTGGCGTCTAGGAGGTTCGAAAGTTTTCAAAATCAAACTAAACGGTTAAGGAAAAACACACTTTAATTCGATTCCTAGTTGTAAAATGAATATACTAGACTAGTGCCGATACGAAATAATCGATCGTGTGAAATTATGAACAAAAACGTAAAAAACCTATTTTAAATATTTGAGCCGAGCCTCGGCGTTTTCGACCTTAAGCTTATCGTTTCGAATTCCGATCCCGACTGACTTTTGTCTGGAATTTTCAAATATCCCCAAGGATAAATCTTACATGCCTAAATATGTCTATGTTTATACTAACGCACAAACCACTTGAAGGGCGAACCGCCTTAGCTCGCTCGAAAAGTGAAACCAATGAAGGTGGCCGCACAGGGCCGTATTCCCTAATTATCTGGGGACAAATCTGTCGAGTTACGACATTCTCCCACCTGAGAAATAAGTTCACTTTAGGAACGTTTTCTCACAAATATTTCCTAAAACTTAACTCAATTGTCAAATCTCTGTGGTCCCTTAACTACGCGTCCACTACGGGTGGCTTTAGAACCATCACTGCCGGGAGCACATTTCGTTTCGGATTCATTCACCCGCGTCACTCGCGGATCACTATCTTCCTCCCGGTTCTCGTGGACCTCCTCCTCGTGACGCTTAGATTGCACCATCTCCCCATGAGATGATTTGTTACATTCCAAGGGGCTTAAGCGTTGAACAGGACGTAACGAATCCTTTTTTTTCGAAAAAACCCTCCCACCACGAGGCCGTTGGGGGGTTAAACTTCCTCGATTTTTCGAGGTCGATGTGGCATGGGAAAGAATCCTTGCTTTCCTACCTATTTCCATTTCCGTTGTCCTCTCCGTGGGATTATGTATATCTCGGGGACAATTTCCTGTGCCTTGCGGGAACTCTTTCGACTTTTCACATTGTACTTCTTGACACATTAAAGAAACATGCGCCCCACCGCAATTAACGCAATTCCAACGAGTCTTGCATTTACGAGACATGTGACCAAATTTCAAACATTTGAAACACGCCTTTTTCTGCATCAAAATACACACTTGACATTATCGATTTCAGAGTTCAGTAGACTCTCGATAGTCATTTTCCTCGAGTCTGAAGGTGCTTCCTGGCTCTTTTCAGATACTTTAGCTGCATCTGCGGATTTTGTCAAACCGAAACCTTCACTAGCCAAAGCTATTCTCTCTTCATTCTCGACTTCTGACCTCACGAAACGCAGGAGCTTCTTGAACCTATTTTCCAATGATGCCTCACATTCATTGATTCAGGCCGTATTACGATTCTCATGCAAGACGTCCAAATTTGAATTGAAAGGCGATCTTTGCCAAATTCTCAACAACTCTTGTGGCAAACACGATTCGATAAGTGGGAATAACAGCGCTGCGTACTTATCGGAAGTAATTCCTAGTGAATCCAGTGCCCTAACTTGGGTTTCGATATTGTCATACACCTTGCACAATTCAAAGTGTTTTTCTTTGTTGGTTTGTACATTCAAAACCAACTTCAATAGCTTTCGTACATAGAATTCAATTTGCCAGTCATCCCGCCCAAATCTTGCTCGCATGCATTCAATAATTTTCCTATGATTTAGGAAAACTCTCAACAATTTGACGTGCCCGACTCTTAGGAACAGTGGCCTGCAGAAGGTATTCAATCTTATCACAGTTATCAATCTCTTCATCCGAATGAACTTTTTTGAACTGTGACCAGAATCCTAGCCAATCCTTGATGCTGCCGTCATATTGTTTGAATTTAATTTGGGGTAATGTAAATTTCTCCTACCTTGGTTTTGGTCTAGCCTACCCGAACAACAACTTTCCGAGCGCACCTCCAAAGGTTTCTCCATGAGCTTTTCCACTTTCAATCTCAGACCTGTGAATCGCCTCATGTAGACTTCGCGCTGCTCCATTTCTTCCATCAGGTGTTCCTCCGTAGCTTCGTCTTCCAACATCAAACTGTAGACTTCACCATCACAAACATTTAAACTGTCCCACTTGGGCTTGAAACACTCCCATGAGATTTCCACATCACTTAAGTCCAAAGGAACTTGTTTAATATGTCCGTCTAAGTCATTAGCCGATTTGGTAAAGCACATACGAAGTACCTTCCTATTCTTCTTAGTGATTTCGAGAACGCTCATTTTTACCCTTTCGTAAATACTCAACCGAGAAACTGAACTCGCAAATACACTAAACTTTTACGTGGGGCTACTTTACGTTGTTCAACGGAATTCCACGATTTTTCTTTTTCGTAACGCACTACTATATTGTCTTTTTAACAACTGTCCTGTCACGGTCGCCAAATGTTGTGAATTCCCCGCCGAAGTCCTACACACCGTTAGGATCTGGTGTCTAGGAGGTTCGAAAGTTTTCAAAATCAAACTAAACGGTTAAAGAAAAACACACTTTAATTCGATTCCTAGTTGTAAAATGAATATGCTAGACTAGTGCCGATACGAAATAATCGATCGTGTGAAATTATGAACAAAAACGTAAAAACCCTATTTTAAATATTTGAGCCGAGCCTCGGCGTTTTCGACCTTAAGCCATTGTATAATACATTTATACAATGCTTAAGCTTATCGTTTCGAATTCCGATCCCGACTGACTTTTGTCTGGAATTTTCAAATATCCCCAAGGATAAATCTTACATGCCTAAATATGTCTATGTTTATACTAACGCACAAACCACTTGAAGGGCGAACCGCCTTAGCTCGCTCGAAAAGTGAAACCAATGAAGGTGGCCGCACAGGGCCGTATTCCCTAATTATCTGGGGACAAATCTGTCGAGTTACGACACAGTCACCCCGTTTCACCCTTATACGTGAAGTATCGAAATCGTCAGCTATCTAGACCGAATTCAAACTCGTAACTTTTTATCGTTCAGGTATGCATTGATCAGACCTATATGGAAAATATTCAGATTCAAGAGTCGAAAATTTATTTCGTAACGTAGCCCACATTTTGCTGCGCTACCGAATAAATGCCCGCCACTGATCCTCTCAACCCGTTCGGATATCTTCGGGAACTCTGTCAGCTATCTTTTGGAAGCTAACTTCAGACCGTTATAAAAGGGTGCGTTCACTGATTTCCACCACAGACTAACTGTGGTCTGTGGTTCCACTTAGCCACCACTTCATAGAATAACGAAGCGAATCAAAGATTTGAAGCTTTGTATAAAGATGGTTATTTATTCAAAGATTTGAAGCGGATGTTTTACCCTTCGAATAAAGTTCTTTATTCAAAGGTTTTACCACAGATCTATGGTTTCACCATTATGATGTTCTGTGGTTTTACCTCCAATGTCAAATAGTCCAATTAAAAATTTAATATTTTGTTTACAGGTAATCTTATAACTTATAATTCACGTGTCAAGTGGAATTTATCAAAATGCAGAACGTTTTTAACAACATAAAAGGAACTGCTTTAGGAGTGGCAGAATATTTAACACCAGTCTTGAAGGTAAAATTGAAAATCATTCGATTGTAACATTATATTTTATATCTTGTCTATGTAATACCGTTAATATAATTCTTAATGAAGTGGTTCACACTTATTCTGATCATCATATGCCCATCATTCAATATCCTTACAGGAATCAAAATTCAAGGAAACCGGAGTTATTACCCCTGAAGAATTTGTGGCTGCTGGTGATCATTTAGTTCATCATTGTCCTACTTGGCAATGGTCTGGGGGTGACGAATCTAAAACTAAGCCATACCTACCTAAAGATAAACAGTTTTTAATAACTAGAAATGTACCATGCTCTCGAAGATATGATCATATGCAGTATTCTGATGATCTAGAGAGAGTTATAGAATCCAATGATGCAGATGATGGATGGGTGGATACACATCACTATGACCAGAATTCGGGATTAGAAGATAAAGTTTCTGAAATGACTCTAGAAAGTAAGGTAATTAGAGGAATGAAATATGGTATAGACAATGTGTTCATAAAAGGGAATTTGTTAAAGCTTGAATTATTGACATAATAAGCTGCTCTATACAAAACATTTCATTCATTTTCAGTGTTAATTTTTTAGTAAGTCCATCAACCTGTACTTTTAAATTATGTTCATTGCTATCAAAATCTTTCTGAGTTTAAATAAGAACAGTTTTATTATGTCTGTTCATAGAGTTCGGAAATGACCGATTCTGTATTGGAAAATCTGGATAAGGATGAGAAGGAAGAAGGTGATGATGATGAAGAGGCTGAAGATATGGAAGCATTTGAAGAAAGTGGCATGTTGGATGATCAGCAGGTGATTTATCATTTTGTATTTATGGGGTAATTGTGAAACTCTATACAGTATTACATCAAAATAAATTGAAAAATGTTCAAGCATTTTCTTCAAAATCTATACATCACTTGAATTCCTTAACAGGTAGCAAGAGTCATAGAGCAACCAAGTATTGCAAAAAGGGCAACACTGGAGGAAGATGAAATTCTCCATACTCGTACCTATGATCTTCACATAACTTACGATAAATATTACCAAACCCCAAGACTTTGGCTCACAGGATATGATGAGGTAATTATGATTGATATTTGGCACTCTCTTTAAATTTTTATGCCTAACTTTTATAGAAAAGGAAACCATTAACAGTTGAGGAACTCTACCAGGATATCAGTTCTGATTATGCTATGAAGACAGTTACAATGGAAGTTCATCCACATTTAAGTGTACCTAAAATGGCCTCTGTACACCCATGCAAGTGAGTGTTAATCAAAATTATCATTAGGGAGATAAGTTATCACAATTCTTTTGGAACTCCATGAAGAAAACATGCATAAAATTCTTGGGAAAATGGTTTTTTACCCGCATTTACTACTATTCTTCAGGAAGATACATGTTTTTTTTACACGCTCGTTCTCTGGAACAGACCGATATAATTTCCTGTCGATGTCTGTAGTTTTCGAATTTTGAGCCGAAAATGGTCAAAATCAATTCTGTCTGGCCGTCCGTACGTATGTGTTCTAACTTTGGGAGGGAAGGACCTAGAGTCTAGAAATTTTCAGGGTAGGTTTTGATCCTGAATATCTGGGTTGAGTTGGTTAATGGGCCAAATCTGCTGAATGGTTTTTTGTGTTACAGCGATTTGAAATTTAGATTTTTCAATAACTTGAAAAATATTTCTCTGGTCGAAATAATGGTTGGTTGGAAGATGAACAGTGTGTATAAGAAAAATTATCCATGGAAAAATTTGAAAAAAATAATTTTTTTAAATTTTCATATTTCATTCAAATTTCACTGAAATTTCCAAATCACAATTTCGCAATGTGAACAAGCGCGCAAAAGCTACTGACTTCACATCGGTGCTTTTTTACAAGGCAAAATTTGATTCGCTTGAGTATCGATTGAAGCTTATTTTTTTTTTTTTTTTTTTTTAGATAGATAGATTTATTTCATAAAACATTAATAAAATGTATAACAACGTCAATTAAAAAGAGAAAAAACGAACAGACAACTCGAACAAAAGCTGAACATTAAGGAAAATTTGCATCATTTTGTTAGGTTTTTTCTGTGTTTTCACTTCCAATATCTAAAACAGAACAATTAAAAATTAAATAAAAATTGTTTTTTCATGGAAAACGCAAAATAGAAAGAAAATAATTCGAAAAGTTTTCTCGTTTATCTGATAAAAGAGTCTTTTTTTCCTCTGAAAGTTCACAGTTCGCTTCGTTTATCTTTGTATTGTTCCTGTGTAGTTTATTAGGCAATCTGTTTTCAAAGAAACTGCCCTTGACAAATAGTTTAATCCTGCAAGCCGCAAGAGCGTTTTCCAGGAAAAACATTTTTATTTAATTTTCAATAGTTCTGTTTCAGATATTGGGAGTGAAAACCCAGAAAAAACCTAATTAAATTGATTGTTTTGGTTCTTGCAATAACTTCAGTTTCATGTGCTTTCTAGTGATTGCAAACTCAAAAATATTTAGCAGAGGTTTCCATTTTTTTGAGGTTTTTGAACATAATATTGAATAGTTTCAATCTGTGAGTTACTCAATGATGAAATAAGTGTTTATGAAACATCTAGGACAGAAAGATTTAATGGAAAATTAATTCTTCATCAATAGCTCCAAGAGGACTTTGCTTTTGAGCGTTTGTTCTGCAGAATTGCGTGATGATTGTATTTGAAGATAAATGCTTTAAGATTTGCCGTTGCCAATACTTCATATAGCATAATTCAAGTCAGAAAAACAGACTATGGTGTAATTCAATAATTGGTAATGAAGTAAGGATTTAGGATTGATAAAATCAAATAATAAACCTTAGTGATCGACTAAAAAAAAAAAAATTACCCCACTAAATATTTCACAGTTTACATTTTGAAGTGTGTAGATTTGAATGAACTAATAAAAAAAATCTGGACGTCCCTTGTCCAGGGCTTTCCATCGAAAGGGCTCAAAACTGAGTGTAGGAGGAAAAAAAATTATTTCTTAAACTTACCACCGAATTTCCATGAAACTCTCAACGTTGATTACTGTTGCATAACTCAACTTAAAAATTTTCACCCGGATAATTTCCGACCAGTGGTCCCTGAGTTATAAAGAAAATCGCTGCGAATTGTGTTGTGAAAAGCCAATGAGTTATGAATAATATATAAATATAAAGTTATTCAACTTGGAAATAATAAACCCTTGTGTAAAATTTCGTTTGTGTTTTTTGGATTTTTTCGGATTTTTCATGGGGGTCAAGATATCACGGGTGGAACCTTATTAAATTGACACAACATGTAGAGAATTGTCAATAGTAACTATCATCTTACCAGACCTAACAATTAATAAGCTGTTGTCGATAAATTCTATTTTTGAATAAATTTTTTCAGACACGCTGATGTTATGAGGAATATTATAGCCACAGTCACTGAAGGAGGCGGAGAGTTAGGTGTTCATATGTATCTTATAATATTTTTGAAATTTATGCAATCTGTTATTCCAACAATAGAATATGATTTCACACAAAATTTCTCCATGTGAAGTGGTTTAAAAATGCATTTTCTGTGGTAAACATTTGAGCTTAATATTGTGTATATGAATATATTATTTAGAGATTATGAAATCTTTGCCATGGCAACTACGCTTTTTGAAGAGGCTGAATACAATAAGCTCCAATGATGAATTATATTATCATTCAGTTCGAAGTGTAAATCCATAACAGTTGTGATATATAAGTTTAGATCCATTGTTACATTTTCTAATACCTTACTGCATTTTCCAACGCTCCTGTATTCTGAAGGTTTACCAAAAATCCCCTTACGATTAGGTACAAAATTGGAGTTGCATAATTGCCGAGATACCATTTACCAACACATCATGTAGCATCTGAGATTTATTTATCATACAAAAAGTTCCTTCTATAATGTCTGTTGAGATATCGTCTCTGAAAATACCCTGAGTAAAAAGATAATGGAACAGCGGCTCCGATTTTTTTTTTCGAACGGTCGAGAAATGTTCTGCCCTACACCTGGATATAATCAATGGATCTTTCAGAGCAATCTAAGGTCGAGTCAGTTCACTCACGTCATTGATTATTAAACCACAATACTCAATGGTCACGTTTAGAAAATCATGATGAACATTTTCGCCATCTGATTTAATTACTGAATCTAAGAGCACGAAGTGCTGAACCTAAAATTTTTTCGTACAATGAAATTTCTAATTACAGACTTGGAATTTCGGTGAGTCAATTCTTGAATCTATATCAAGAATTGAAGATTATGACAATTGTCATATGTTTATGTCGATTTTTTAGGTTTTATCGAGTTCGAGAGTTAACAACTAAAAATTTAAATCTGATTTTGAAATTGTAACCATAACCCAAACTTCTCACTCCTGTCATTTTAAGCTGCAAAGCGCATGCGGGTCAATTTCTACCCATGTACGGGCTAGGTTGGACGGTTGGACGCCCAGAAGTTTTTGAACGACCTAACCATTTGCCAGACGTAATCATCTGAACGCTTTGGGACGCGCCCGGCGTCACACGGTGTAGCATCTGAACGCACCCTTGATCGAGATTCAAGAATTGACCCCCAGAAGCATTATTTTCCCCAAGCCAAATCTGTAATGTCATCAATCGTACGAAAGATCATTGGAATTCGTTGAAGTTAAATTAGTTTTAAATTTCTAGAAATTTCGGAAAACACTCAATGAACCTTGATCAAGAGTCATGAACCTGTTTTGAAAACCATTTCCCAACACTCAATGATGTCCTCTATCTATATCTAAACGCTGCCCCAAATGTCACTAGAGTATATCAATTACAGAAATTATAAACATTTTTTTGCCTGGTTGAAAAACGAAATCTTCGCTTCGAATGAAACACCCAAAATACAAAAAATATTTGTTCTCATAAAACCAGCAATTTTTTTTATGATCTCTATATAGGGATTTGAAAAAATATTGTTTTTGAGACATATTCGACTCACTGTACGGAGATTGGGTTCAACTTATGGCAAATTTGGTGTACACTGGAAAAACTGAGAATTATCTTGCCATACACTGGCCGCTTTTGTGTATATGTGAAGGGGGAAAAACTTTTTAGCGTTCAACTGAGTATTTATTGTTTTCAATATTTCTGAAACGAAATAAATTATTTTCCTTACGAAAATTCTTCAACAGTAAATAAATAATTAATAATATGACAATAATAACATAAGAATCACAATCATGAATATTTTAGTTTCGAGAATTATTTTTCAGGTAAGTCACAAAAATACAGTTCAAACAAGAATCATAAAATTAATATTACTAAATGGAGAAAGTTTCACAAATAACTTGATATGAGAAAATGAGTTCATCACTGAATTATCTCTTATTGAACTTAACTTGTTTCCGTTAGGCAAGATCTTCAGATAGTCTAAAGCTTTTGTGCTATAAATAAGTCGAAAACTATGACACTCACTAAGATAGCTTTGAAATTACTGAAAAATGTTCTGAAGATAAACAAAGATTTAAACTCAATAAAATATCCAACTGCATAAATACTAGTTACAATTAACAAGGTTTTTCGAGCTATATACTCATTATTCGCGCATAACATATATACTAAAATTCTAGGTAATATGTCAATAAATTACTATCTGATATTTCTAAAAAATATCAAGCACATAACCATGAATACTTTCGCCTCTTCCTTCGGACACTCTTGAAAATTCATGTAACAATTCACTCGTATTTCTTAAACCTATTGGTATTCCTAACAGTTCGTGACACTAAAAACAATATTGGAAAATATGCAAAATCAGTTAAAACTAAAATCATTTGTAGATACACGGCAATAACCAAAATTTTTGAAAGTTTTCATTCCTTCCATACTCTCAATACATATATACATAAATATAAACTTAATCGAATGTATTTTTTTACTTACAATTTTTATACTTGAATGATTCATGATACTTTGCAAAAATCTAATATGGCCTCTTTCAACACAATGTGTAATGCAGTATGTACCTCCTACAATTCTTGGCCAATAACAAATCATTATTTAAATCTACGTTTTGAGCTAATACAATTCATCACTACCTTGTTATCATGGAAATTTCAAACGTAAAAATTACCATTCGAAACCAAATCATACTATTATATGATAACAAAGTACAATGCAGTGGAATTTATTTTTTTTGAGTATTACAGAATTTACTTCATTCCTTGGGAAACGAATGAATCCTTAAACTTCATTTGAAATTGTTTCAAATTGGAGTAATTAACCCTACCACTTATGTGGTGTCGCAAAACAGATATCATTTGGTAATACCATTTTGTGGCGTTACTTTTTTGTACCTATTTTCAATGATTTTGGTGTGCGAAACTTTCTGATCGAAGATTGAGTATCCTTCACTTTTTTATGGAAATTTTGAATTGGCAGTAACAAATATGTTCGTTAAAAATCTATTAGAAGGAGAAGTATTTGGCTTAGTCTATCATCAATTCAAAGTGAACTGATCCTCTTCTATCGGCTCGGTCGTGGATAATATTCTTGGCCCAAGCCTTGCATTCGATATTGATGAGGACTCCACCTGAAATATTTACAAACTGCATTCTTCACAAGATACTCTCTGAAAGTTATTTCTCGAATCGAAAATGATTTCGAGGATAATGATATTGTATACCTTAGCTGGATAGATAATGGAGTGTTTTATAAAACTATCATTGCCCCAAAAAGTTCAGAAATTTCTTTGCTCTACTACTGAAATTATGAAATAATACATTTCTGTGATATCTATAGAAAAATATCTTTATATCTTAAAGCTCTTTCATTAAGCGTGTCCTATATATTGGGAATCCAGGCAGGAATGGTTTTCTGCATTGTCCTGCAGAACCTTCAAATATTTTATTAGGAATTTAGGATTTTACTAGGATATTGAAAATAAAACCTCATATCTTGACCCCCATATGTTACAGCATTGTACCAAATTTCAGTTTCATACGGTTATAATTTTCGGAGATATTGGGAAAAAACATGTCAAACTTCGTGGTATTTTTCTCGATACCTATCGATGTGTTTTCCCAAATAACTCAAAAAATACTGATTCGATTCAATCATGATAAAACTTGCTAGCTCGTTTGGAAATGCTGATTACCAAGTTTGAACAATTTGTTAGGCCGACCGTGAACACAAGAACCGGAATAAACTTCTTAGAAACTCGATATTTGTAGGGTAGGTTTGGGGCTTAATTATGAAGGTCGAATTCGTGAATGGGTAAAATCCGCCCAATGATTCCGTAGATATACCTATTAAAAAATTTTTTTTTCCAATATTTCCAAAAATACAGATTCGATCGAATTGGAATCCAGAACTTGATTGAAGAATGACAGCTCGAATGTTCATGCAGAACTTCGAGGTAATAAAAGCGCGTTCAATACGTGATAAGATGACGGCTTTGGCAAAGAATTTTAATATGCGCGCAAAAGCTGCCGAATTCAAGTCAGTGTTCCTTTAGTTTTTTTTTATAAATGAAAAAGCCTCTGTATAAAGCCTTCAAGTAAAGGGTGTATAGGGAATTGAAAATGATATTTCCATAGTCCATATTTCGTTGGTTATGTGAGCTGGTTGATTCTCAAGCTAATTGGCGATATCTAAGTGTACCGTTTCGGTTCGCAAGACCTGCTTTCCTAATCTCTCAGCTTCGCGCGACATCTATTAATTATGAAATGAGAATACTACAGAACAGAAGAGATTTACAGGTGGTTTTGAAATTACGCAGTTGAATTCTTTACTATTCCCAAGAAAATTAATCGGTTGTTCTGCAGCAGAAACTACCTTCTGCTGTTTCATGGAAGACAGAAAGAAGAAAATGTAGATTAACTGGCACACAAAAATCAAAATAAGTATCGATTAATGCTTATTCTGGGAGGATTTTGCATCATTTTTTCAGGTTTTTCTGGGTTTTCTCGATTGCCCAATGAAGGAGACAGATTTGTACTCCGAAACCTCACAGTTCGTTTCGTTTATCGTTTGTAGCACAAATCTGACGAGAAAAATTTCAGATTTGTTTTCTCGTTTGTCTGAAGACAGACTCAGATTTGTACTCTAAAACCTCACAGTCCGCTGTATTTATCGTTTGTAGCACAAATCTGACGAACGAGAAAATAATTCTGAAAATGTTCTCGTTTTCTGATGAAAGTCAGATTTGTACTCTGAAACGTCACAATTCGCTTCGTTTATCGTTTGTATTGTTCCGCTATTGTTCATAAGGGAATCTATTTTCCAAGAAACTGCCTTTGATAAATAGTTCAATCCTGCAATCCGCAATGACCTTTTCCATAAAAATTAAATTAAATTTTATTTAATTTTAATAGTTCTGTTTCAGATATTGGGAGTGAAAACCCAGAAAAAAATTAAAAAAATATCAAAGTGATATAATTTTTGATTTAAATGATTAGGTACTGTATTTCGAAAAATGAATAGGTATAATATTCCCCAATTTTCGTGGTTGAAAATATAAATTCATCACTCCTGTTTAACCATATAGTTCATCTTAAATCATAGAAATATCCGTACGGAAGCCAACCGTTATGGAAAACAGCATGTTTACGTCAATATTATTTCGAAAAATTACAGTTTCAGAATGGCTGTAGCCAGCAATTCATACTTACGTCTTGGTTTTTCGAAGTAAATTGCTACCAATGGACTCAAGTAGCCGTCAACATTTTCGAACGGGAAGTATTCAGATGAGAATCCCCATTTAGGTAGATAACGAATCATTCCGATATTTTCCACATCTGCTGGATTTTCTCCCTGGCAGCTAACCCACACATACTTGTACTGAGAAAAAAATTGCATCATTATTCAAGGATGGTAGACAATTTCCGTATGGCAACTTCAGTGTCGTATAGTAAAAATGAATAATAAATTTAAGAAATGCAACGTGAGATGCAAGAATCATTTCAACGATCCAAATGTGGACTATTTGAATTATCTTTTATTGCGTGCATGTATTGATTGAAAATCAATACGAAAAATGAATTGAAAGTTGTGAGAGTCTATATCCATGTGACCTTGTTAAATGCTAGCCTTAACTGCGTATGCGCAAGCATTGCATTATCCTCTTATTGGAAGAGACACCTTATAAATTCAAACAAAATGTTTTAAAAGTTAGGTTAATATACAGTACGCGTCAAAATTATGGAACAAACTCATTTTCCCAGAAGGAAAATATTTGGCAACAAAATCCTGAAACAGGTCATTTCTTGTTTCACTTTTGCTAAATTTTGCTGCATTTTTGGAGGATTTTTGTTGCACCTTTTTCGCAAGGTCTTTGTATCTTCTTCACAGGCGTGCAGAAATTTTCAAGAAAAATCTTTTTTTTTAAACATTAGTTACTTATGGCTCATTTACTCTGACACGATGGTACCTGATGAAATTTGTCACCGAAAAATTATTAGTACGTTTCTAGAAACGTACTAATAACACACCTACTTACGATCATAACTGAAGCGCAGTGTTTCACCCATTCTGATTTTTCACGTGAGGGGTTTGAAAGGGGTTGCAAGTTGTGCATGAACAAAACTGTAAGGGTTGACTTTCATTCGGTGACAAATTTCATCAGGTACCATCGTCTCGAAGTAAAGGAGCCATGACATAGCGCAGATACTGAAAACCTCTTTGAACTAGTCTTTCAGAAAAAAAAATTTTTTCTTGAAAATGTCTGCACGCCTGTAAAGAAGATACAAAGACTCTGCCAAAAAAGTACCACATGACCCACTACCCTATTCAGAAAATTTGGAGGGTTGATGGGGCTGACACAGGGTGCAACAAAAATCCTTCAAAAATGCATAAAAATTTGGTAAAAGTGAAACAAAAATCGATCTGATTCAGGATTTTGTTGCCTGATATTTTTCTTCTGAGATAATGAATTTGTTCCATAATTTTGACGCGCACTGTATAAGCGGATATTCTTAGGTTCATTTCAAGAAAATATACAGAATAAAAATGATTTTTCTTAAAGTACGCAGATCCCAAAATTCCTGGACTCTAACAGACGTCTATTTTGGGTCAACAAGACGTAATTTACAGGTCAAGAGACGTCGTGAAAAAATAAAATGCCATCCCATCGTTCTATTCCTTATTAAGTATGAACATTTGTTTACCAATAAATCCTTTCACGAAAAGATCAAGCGGAACGCGTCAAAAAATATGTTCATATTTTCACAGTGTTTCAGGTCCGAATTGTCTAGCATTGCTATCTGGATCGGTATCAGACTTTACAAAAGAAAACCACAAATTCTCGAGTACTATTGAAGTGGTATTATGGATAGTTTTGAGTAGGTACTTGGTAAGAAATTTACATACATCATTCTTGGCCTCAGCGTCTGCAATGGCGGTCTTCAAATATTCGGGCATATTGTCTGGGGTATTCGTTGAGTTATAGTAGTCGGGTTCCCAACCAAATATCTGAAAAATTGTAGAAGGTATTTAATTTTTGATTGTGACTGTTGATTCAAAATCAATTGAAAGAATATCATTTAAAACACGGTTATGTAACTCACGCAGATGAAGTTTGCAGCACCAACCGGAGTGCTGTAATTCATCAAGTGAGTTATGACAATTACCGAAAGCTCAGTACTATATTTTATGACTACTAAGATACAAGTATCAGGGAAAGAACTTTATTGGCAAATCACATCAAATTCTCGATGGTTGTCTGAATTTTTAATTTAAGAAACGTTAAAACAATACCTTTTTATTTCGTATTTTTTGTACCTTTCGGTTCATTTGCGAAGAATAAGAATACGCAAACCCTTCTATCCTTGTAGGTTTTTTTTCTCACCCTCGGACCGAGCAGGGAACCTTTGCCTTCCTCCCTTTCTTTTCCGATTTATTATTGTGAGTTATTATAACTCACTTTGTTTATTTACAGATACTACTTATTGCTCAAAAGCAGTTGAGTAATGAATACATAATTTAATAGGGGTAGATAAATAATTGTATTGAGCAGCCAAAATACCAATCTTTGAAATTTCAAGAAGATTTATGTTTAGGGTTGAGAACAAGCATTATTTCCTTTTACATGCTCCATTTTGCTCCCAAAGTTCAAAATTGTTTAATTCTGAACAAAATATGGTCTTAAACTGTAGCGAGCGCCCTCTCTCAGCCCTTACTTAAGTCTCGCGCGCAGTACCATACCTTGCGTCTTAAGTACCCTACGTTACCTGCCTGTAACGCTTGGCCACATCATCGGTCAACGTACAGGGGGCGCCAGCGCGCAGGCTGTCCCTGGTAGATCCTCTCAAGATCTCGGAAGTACGCTTATCCCCAACGGTCTGGTACACTCCCTTGTGATCCGCACTAGGAGTGTCCGCTCACGTAGGCATGTAAACGGCTTAGTTTGGTGCATACCCTGACGAGTTCCCCCAAACTAAGCCGGGACGAAACGTGACACTCCCAAAGAGGGCTTCTGTGGTGACCCCGACGTGATTCATTTCAACGAAGGTGTCACAGTTTCTGTCCCTCCGCGATCATCTTCGCTTCCAGTGAGAACTTCGCTTGTCACTGTGTGATCCTATCCGTTCCTCTCTCGGCGATGGTTCAGCAACCATTCCGAGGAGGTTCCACATCGCCACTTCGCTTTCGTACTGCAACTCGCTGCTCAAAGATGTGCTCACTAATGCACCCGGCTCACTGCACGATATCGAGTGGTATATGAACTCACAAGTGGCGCAGCGTTTCTCAATCCGGATTTCTCACATTTCAAAGGCACACTGGCAGGGGAGTGTGTAGCGAATTCATCCACTTCAAGAAAAACGGAAAAAAGGGCGGAGTCGAAACACGAAATTCGAAAAATTGTATAAATATATTTCGCTCCGCTCACAAAATCAATCCATCTGCATTCACCGTTCACGTCACCGCTAAGAAGATATTCTATCTATACGCTGCATTCCTGACTCGACATCTGCATTCATTGTTATCCTTGTCAAGGCGAAGAAATTCAAGAAGATTCAACGCATCAACATCTGGTTTTTAACCACCCTCGAAGACGGAAGCGCTCCCGACATCCCTGGCTCCACGATCGACCCCAGCCTGGCGTCAGCGAAGAACTACCTATCAACACTCAAGGAGATTTACAACAAGAATTGTTAGCCTGTGCCTTTCAACAAAAAGAATTTTATTGCCTTTCGAATTCTCTTCTGTTGTAACACTCGACAGTAAAATAAACAGGCTAATCCCTATTCTTTATTGCGTTTTTGATTTCACAGGACACACGACCCCACAAAACTAATAAGTTGAACTCGATGATGAGGAATTCTTTTCTAGTATGAGCGACGTGTAAACTGTCCGTGAATACTTCAAATTTCGAAGAAAAACTCTATAGACTTTGGTAGAGGTCTCAACGGACCGATTAAAATCGTTAATGAGCAAAATTCCCTCAACTGTTTCTGAGTTAGAGCTGTCTGAAACATTGTTGTCTCAATAACTCCAAAGATACCGATTCTATCCTAGAAAGTCTAAGTACTTGACGGGTACAGAAACCATGGTTTCGTGAGAACTTACACAAGAAGGAAACATTTATGAAAATTATTGTATATCTCAGGAACATTCCGCCAGATTTCACTGAAATTTCTCATGAACCTTCAAGCCTAAATTTTACAACAGAGATGTCAACTTGATGTTCATACATGTATTTAAATATCATGAAGATGCATTTTCGAATCGATATATCTACGGAATCATTGAGTGTATTTTGCCAATTTCAGAATTAAACCCTAGTCATTGAGCTACTTCAGTAATATCAAGTTGTTCTTTCGGGAGATATTTAGGTTAGTTTAGCTAGTTTCAGACATAAGTAATAATTCCATTTTCGACTAATTGGTCTTGACTTGTGGATCGAATAAATTCGACGAAGCCAATTTCGAATATTGGTGACATAGGCTGAAAAACTGTTTGATAGCTCCTTAATTACTTGTGGATGGAAGCTTTCAATCTTCGAGTCAATTAATAAATAAATCCCATCTGCTTGTCAAAACCGATATGTTGTGAAAGATACCGACCTAATTGACTTGTTAAGGTTCCACTTGAAGCGTTCTCAGACATCAATCTTCATATACAATCAGTAAGTTAGAAATTCGCTCGATTGAGAATTAAATTAAATTAAAATCCATATTTCAAGTATTTCCAGATCATATGTTCTGCCACTTTTCATTTTGTGAGAATGCAACAATTTCTACAGAAAGGTTTCTACTCTATTCAAAATTTTCGGATTATTTCTGTTAAATCTGGAAATATCTGTTTTCGCGCGAATGTTCTTGGGAACGGCGTAATATCGTTTTGTCAAAATGTCTGTGATTTTCCTATTTTGAGCGGAAATGGGTCTAAAACGACTAGGTTGGACTCACTGACGACAAATCCGTGTCAAACTCCATTCAGGCCGGCCGCAGACATGACGACGGGACTTGAAAATTTCCTTGATAGGTATAATCGGCCAAACGGTTTCGAAGTTATATTCATTTGAAATCCAGAGGTTATTTTCTTGATATTTCCTGAGCGATTGTGTTGAAACTAGGCAGTTACTTGGAGCCTAACGACGCGCAACTTTTGCGAAATTTTGTTAAATTCGTTCTGTTATTTTTTTTATGAAAAAGTTTTTTTTTCGAAATTATTTTCGGAAATATATGGAGATATTATAGTATATTAGATTTGAAAATTCAAATAACTCAGAAACCGTTGAGTTTCCACCCAAGTTATGGAGTATTGTTTTAAATGTTTCCAAACCACCTATGTAATGATGCCATGATGTACTGGGTGTGCCATGTGAAATAAGAAAGTAGTTGGCTGGTATAACCAGAAATTTCAGAGGTCTGAAAATATCTTAGGGAGAAAGTTCATCACAAAATTATGATTAGTTCTGCATAAACGTCTAATAAGCCATAAGCCATCGCGGTGAACCACCCTGTATAGAATTTCGTGGAGATCGCATAAGTAAGAAGTTTTCTGATTTGAAAGAATAAGTACTCACCTTGTTCAGTTTCAAGAAAATACATGGTCCTCCTTCGGGTGAATCATAATTGTATCCATTTTCCTTGACGCATTTCTGCCATTCTACGTCCAATTTGACATCACATACCTTACCCTTCGATGGCTTCTGATGAGGTTGACATGGCTCCACATTATTGTAATTCGGATTATTCTCTTTTTCATATGCTATAAACAATTTAAGAGACTTTGGGAAACTAGTTGGGAGGTGATATTTTCATTATGCTATACCGATCTCACCGCAAAAATACCATGGTACAATGTACCTCAGAGTGAACTACCTAAACATGTGATTTTAAAAAGATACAATTTTTATTATTTGATTTTATCAAATAATAAACCTTTTTGATCGACCAAAAAAAAAATTTTTTTTACTGGTGACTTTCTTTCACCGTGACTTTTCCGAAATATAACGAAGCTTCATTTAAGTCACTTTGATACTTCACATCTCACGTTTCATCAATTTGTACACGCAGAAAGGTACCGGTGACAAAAATCACTATTTTCTGGTCGCCCTTAATCTGAAGGGTGATTCAAGTTGCGCGGTTTCTTTTAAGAATAAATAAAATATAGATTGTGCACTGAGTTCGTCTGGGTATTTTGACATTTATGAAGTGTGATGTATGACATTTATAAAAATGGCTTCGTACACGATACAACAACGCGTTCAAATTGGTAAATTATTTTATGAAATTAGCGTTCTGTATGAAGTGTTTTAAGAAAATTCCGTGAATTTTATGGTTTTCATAATCGTCCATCTCAAAGACTATTGGTCGAATTATCAAAAAATTTCAGTAGTCCGATTCGGTGGAAGATCAAAAAAGCGAAAAATACAGTCGTAGCGGTCGTTCACAAGAAAATATTCATTTGATTCGTGAAAGTGTTACTGAAGACCTTGGAATGTCCATTAGACGACGTTCACAACAAGTTGGACTTCATTCGTCAATTTCATCAATGAACAACCAGCTGATTTTTCTGAAGTCATGTTTTCCGATGAGGCACATTGTCAACTTGGTGGCTTTGTTAATAAACAAAATTGTCGTATCCGAGGTGAGGAAAATCCACGAATTATTCATGAGAATCCTATGCATCCTTAACGGGCCACTGTTTGGTGTGCATTATGGTCAGGTGGTGTAATTGGACCTTACCTCTTTGAAAATGCTGCTGGTGAACTGTCGATGGTGATCGAAACCGTCGGATGATGATCGAATTTTTGTGGCCTGCATTAATGAATGTTGGTCTAGAGGAAATGTGGTTTCAACAGGATGGCGCTACACCTCGCTTTGCAAATGACACAATTGATTTATTGAGACAAAAATTTCCTGGACGACTAATCTCCAGAAACGGTGATGTCAATTGGCCACCAAGATCATGGTGATTTTACACCGATGGACTATTTTGTTTGGAGTTATGTGAAAAGCCAGGTCTATAAGAATAATCCACAATCGATTCCTGAACTAAAGGATGAAATTATTCGTGTCATTAGTGAGATAGAGCCTCAATTATGTCAAAATGTCATTGAAAATGTTAACAAAAGAGTGGACGTCTGTAGAGCTGCAAGCGGAGGCCATTTGACAGATATTATTTTTCGTATATAAATGTCATAATAGATACTTCAATTACCAATAAAAAGTTTTTGAAAATGAATGCAAATTATGTCTTTTATTTATTCAAAAAAAAAAACGCGCAATTTGAAACAACCTTTATAGTATTAATAATTGCAATCGATAATAACTGGCTCCGTTCTCTTGGTAATAATCGTAAAAATACTGAAGCTTATCATCATTAAAATTTTTCTTGATACATATTTCCTCTACTTACTTGCTAAGAATTCGTCAAGCTGATTCTGCCAGAAATGTATATTTCCCTTATCACTGGCTTTATACCAGACGAGAGTGCTCTCAACATTGGCATCTGGAGGCATTGGCCTAAATCCTAGACCTGCGAAATAATTTAAATATTCAAATTCTTTTCAGGAGTGACCTGATTGACCGATCAATATCTGATAATCTTCTGTAAAGTCAATCTGAAACCGGTAACGAATAGACGTCTTCGGTGCAAGTTGTCAACCCACAAATTTCATCCAAAATTACTATCACTGGGGAAGGGGAATTTTAGAACAAATTCGACATGATAAGGTTTGCTTTATTTATAAATATCCCTAAACGGTGCCTCGGCTCCTCAAACAAGATAATACTTTCTGAATATAGGTTTTTGAAGATCATCTCCGATTGGAATTTAAGTTGTGATTCCTGATTTCGTGTCGATAGTGTCAAGTTTACATAAGATATGTTCCGCAAATCAACTTGGTTATTTCGGTTGCCGGTTTTCTGTTCCGTAAATATGAAATATTCATCATTCTTCACACTTTGAGTTGCACTCAATTTTTTCAGCAGATATACTGAAGTGTTCAAAACTGGTATTGATTTGAAGGTTTCCGTATCAAGTCGATTTATCACAGTCACTACAGTTATAGTTCATATTCGGTTCATTAAACCAACCGTCGAATACTCTCAGTAATTTCATTGATGGGGTTCAGCTTACACGATCCATATATTTTTGACAATAGCCTTGAAAGAAGTACCTATAGTTTACTTCAAAATTATTGACATCAGAGCAGGCCATGGTATCTAGTCGCGGCTTTATTTCTGGCTACAAAAAGTAACTAAAAATTTCAGTGTGTTGATCATAGATTAAAATATATGAATATAACCTATAAAATTATTTTCAATGCAAATTTGATTTTATATTGTTGAGATACTCTAAACCTGTACTGCGGCAGTATATTATTTTCATCATTGTTGCATTGACAAATTTTCAAACTTAGTTTCAATTGCCAAAAGGCATACAGCTAAACTGACGACTAAAATACACAGCCACATTATTTTACTGCAGATCAATCATGGCAATTCGGGATTGATGATAAAAATAGCCTGGAATGCTTCAACATAAAATCATTCAGGCTTTCTAGAAGCTCCAATTTTGAGATATCATTCATTAAATAATGAAAACTTAGGTAATCAAAGATCACTTGAAGTTGCTTCTCAATGAAGATTTCACACTTCAGCAATCTTTGTATTCTTGATGACTATAAGAAATTCATCCAAGTTCTAGTCCTATTTTTTCCTCAGAATTTAGGAAGTAAAAGAATAAAATAAAATTATATCCGAACTGATATATTCATTGCTTTTGATTTTCGAAAAAAATAACTCCGTTTAACGTCTCTTTGAAGGTATAATCATGTGGAATAGTTTTCCTTCCACTGCTGACTCCTGACTGTACTGACTTGCCTTCTATTTTTTTCTTCAAAATTCTTTGGACAGTACTTGGAGAAATCTAAAATTTTAAGACATATATTAATCAGAAAACACCTTGGATAGGTAAATGTCTGATGAATCCCTGAAAAACTCGCAGTAACACCGGTACGCTGAACCAGGATCTCTTGTAGCTAGGCGAGAGGTATCTTGATGAATTCCAGCCATTTTCAATTCGGTAAGGTTTAAGAAATACTAAAATCCAAAACTTATTTGTCGATTGAATCAAGAACATACACAATCAGAAATAAATTCCAAATATTTTCAGTAAGTTAACTCAAACTTGAAAAATTCATATCATAAGTCAGTATTATTCTCAATACCAACATGAATCCTGCAAGACAAATGTTACTGACTGGTCTATTACCAACATAATTTCGAGTTTCCACAGCCGCCCGAGATGTCAATCATTTTGAAACGGACTATATATACGTTTCACTGGGAGAATATCAATAAATCACAAATAGGTTACCTGGATTACTTCCAATGAGGGATTTGTCCAGCTTCCATTTGGGACTCCTATAGTCCAAAGTTTGATAAAATACAGCTAACATGGCAGAGAAGAATCCAATCAATATGGCGTAAAAGATGAGATAGAAAAGAAGGATTTTTCCTGAAACAAACACATTTTGATATGTATGCGAATATCGTAAAGATTTCATCCTTGAACTTTTTAAAAATTTCAATATCTCGAGAACAATTTACTAGACTCGGTTCAAGAGTTCCTAGTACTCGTGCTGTTGTTTTCGCGATGGTTAGTAAAGTAAAACACTTTGTACTCTCAAGAAACATTCATTTATAATTTTAGTGTTTTTCAAAGTCAAAGTATTTTTGCGTTCGCGAAAACCGAAAAAAGTTTGTTCAGAAAAAAAAGAGATAAATGCCCTGAATAGTTTTATGTAACAAATGCTCGAATTAAGACTTCCATACAATTGGAATCAATTTTGCTCAAACTTCCGCCTCACATTCTGGGCCATTACGGAAGCGATTCTGCTATATTTGAACGAAAATGCAGTAATTTTGATGAAAAACCCTTAGAACATCACATTCCAAACATACAATTTCAATATTATATTTAAAAAAAATGTTTGATCACTTAAAACTAAAAAATAAAAATGGGGATTTTCATTTAAAGGGATTTGTCTTGAGTGCACGATATGGCAACGTTGAATTCAGCTTTCTGGGAAAGAAAACGTTAGTTTGCTTAGGAAAACAGAGATAGCTACACTTCGATCTGGTAAGAGTAGAAGACAACGACCAAGGAATAGAAAAAGAAGAGCACAGACTGTCATACTTTTATATTACTGACAAATTGCAAACGGAAATTGTTTAAACACGTGTGTATCACACTACCACAGAAAAGGAATAAATATTTCATTATTCCATAGCAGAAAAAGCGATTCTACTAAACACCATTGTCATTTCGTGCATGCCTGGCAAATCCCAAACCCCAATTTTGAAATCTGATTTTGAATACTTTCTGAAGGTAATTTGGGAAAATAATAAATCAAACCCATAATAATTATGTTCAAAATTGCATTTGCAGTAATAACCCAGATTCAGGAAAAACCCTCATTCGCTGGCAAAATGCTTGCAGACAGGCGCATACTGTCGATAAGTTTTCTATTTTGAGTGGAACCACAATGAGAAGTCTAGAGGGAACAGATCTAGAGATCTGGCTGGCCATTCTATAGGACTCCTACGACCAATCTAATGGTTGGGGAAGTTCATATCTCAAAATTCGAATAACACCCGAAATGCTCTGGAATTTGAGGCGGAAGTTCGAGCAGATCTCATACCATTTTATGGCGGAGCTCAATTCGAGAATTTGTTAGATTAAACTATGCAGGAAATTTGTCTCATTTTCCTGAGCAAATTTTCCCCTCCTACATTTTAAATTGTGATCATCTTATGCTCCAGGTGAATTTGGTGATATTTCATTGTCAAAGTCGAATATTACGTAAACGAATGAGCAAATTCCAAAAAAAAATAAATTTTTATATTCAGAAAGAAAAGACCTTTTCAACAATACATGGCATGACCCAACTTCGCTATTCAACTTTGAGGGGGTTTCCGTGCACAGGGATGAGATGATAATGGTGATGGATTGTAAGTGGGAAAATGTCCCCCCTCAAGAACAAAATTATCGGTTCCGATTTTCCAAAATCTTAATTTTTCTACACGAAAAGAGAGCTCTGATTCCTTCCCAATGTGACACCCTGTATTTGTGCTGAAAGACAATTGCGTTCAAACTAATTTTTCTAATATTTTTGGCAGTAGTCTTCGGAATCTCTTCAATAAAATGAAAATTTCTTTTCTGTTACTGCTGTTTTTAGCTAAGGATTCCAAGAACCGCCATTTAAGGATAGTCGGTCATTTGAATTCATTTCGCCTCTTTACGGTAGCGGAAAAACAAGATTTCTCACTAAGCACCTGATTCCCTTAAAACATTCTCCAGTTTAGGCCACGATAAAATGATGAAAAGTCACAGGCCGATTAATACCCTTCATTCATGTTCATCCATCACTTATTGATGAACGAATATCCTTATTCTTATGTCATTTAAGAACAATCAGATATATTTTCGAGAACTGTCACTAACTCGTTAATTTGATTTAAATGTCAGGTCAATTTTGTTGTAATGTATCATCCCCTTCTAGAAAGGCTCAGGTGAACAAGGATGTCCTCAGTGTTTGAAAAATTGTTTTGAGAAAATACGTTGTTTTTTTCATTTCCCAATTTTCGAACATATTCCAGATTGCGAAAAAAGAGTCATGAAAATTGTTCGTTGATCATTTTCTTCTTATAATTTCTCCAAACTATAAATTGTTATACTATACAGTGCGCGTCAAAATTATAGAACAAATTCATTTTCTCAGAAGAAAAATATTTGGCAACAAAATCCTGAAGCAGGTCAATTTTTGTTTGACTTTTACTAAATTTATATGCATTTTTGAAGGATTTGTGTTGCACCCTGTGCCATCCCCATCAACCCTCTAAATTTTTAATAGGGAAAGTAGGTCATGTGGTACTTTTTTGGCAAGGTCTTTGTATCTTCTTTACAGGCGTGCAGAAATTATCAAGAAAAAAATTATTTTTTTTTTGAAAAATAAGTTATTTCAAGGAGGTTTTCAGTATGTGCACTCAGTCATGGTTCATTTACTTTGAGACGATGGTACCCGATGAAATTCGCACCGAATGACCATTACAGTTTTGTTCATGCACAACTTTCAACCCTTTTCAATCCCAACACGTGAAAACATTTTTTTTCTCTTTAAAGGGTTCGTAGGGGTTGAAAGTTGTGCATGAACAAAACTGTAATCGTCGACTGTCATTCGGTGACAAATTTCATCAGGTACCATTGTCTCAAAGTAAATGAGTCATGACAAAGTGCACATACTGAAAAGCCTCTTTGAACTAACTAATTTAAAAAAAAAATTTTTTTCTTGAAAATTTTCGCACGCCTGTAAAGAAGTTATAAAGACATTGCCAAAAAAGTACCACATGACCTACTATCCCTATTCACATTTAGAGGGTTGTTAGGGATGGCACAGGGTGCAACAAAAATCCTTCAAAAATGCATATAAATTTGGTACAAGTGAAACAAAAATTGACCTGTTTCAGGATTTTGTTGCCATATATTTTTCTTCTGAGAAAATGAATTTGTTCCATAATTTTGACGCGCACTGTATAATTATTTCTTTTATAACTCTCAGCAGTCCTGCCGAAGTATGTGGAATTTTAAAATGTAAAATAAAATTAAAGTTTCAACCGCATTGAAATATATAAAATAATCTTGTACATTGGACATCAGAAACTACACTATTTCATACTTTTTGGTTTGGTAAGAGCGTATAGAAGGTACGGTTGAAACGGCGCCTTCGTCATTTTGTACTCCTTACAAACCCCCTCTTTTTTTTCCTTGTACCCAAATCAAAATTCGTAGGGTCGATAAAAATTACATTGAACAATTATATTGATCAATTCATACGAACAGGTATACATGTATGTATCCATTACCTGCAAGAAGGACAGACCGATCAAGATAGTATATAGATTGAACCTGAAAAATGCCCGTTTGCTTCCTGTGATCAGTATTTGTCTAAATGGAAAAATATTGATGGCCATTGTGAAATTGAAACTGACTCAGTTAGTGCTGCACCCTTAATCCCCTCCCTGACTGCGCCTTTGGTAACTTGACCGATTTTCCTCATTTGATGTCTTGCAAGAGTTTCTGTTGCTCCAAAAACAAGGCTCAACTGATTCTTCCGAAAATAGCAAAATACTCGAGTTTAATTCCATAATGGTGATGAGGCGTTGAAGCTTTATTCTGATGACTTTGCTGCTCTACTTGCTTCGCGAGGTAAAAAGCTTCGCGTTTGGGGATGCAATGAAAGAAGAGAGCAATAGTAGAAGCCTATTCAGTTGCAAATGAGGCTATGCTTGCCCAGTAGGTCAACTAGCGTAACCAAAGAAGGAAATTGGCATTTTGAACCTTCTTCGCAAATTTTATTCCAGAATCGATAAAGCTTGAGGGATTTTCTCTTCAAGATGTCAAGGTTCATATGCACTATCCGAATTGGGTTACTCCTATGTCATAGAATTAAATCGATAAATTATTTTTGGGATTCGTTGTAATAGTTTCTCTGGATAAGAATATCGATTTGTTCACCTCTGGTATCACATTTTTTCAGCTTTTGCTTTAATAATTATTCTATAAATTAGAAATACTAGAGATGCATTAGGAGATATGTTAAACTTTATTTTATTTGAAGGATCTCCATTTATTCATCGATTGAACTATTTATACCGAATTCATTGAATATTGATTAGGAGGTCACGGCGATGCCCTGCAAATTTATATCCGAATAAAAGATATCACGTTTACGGAAATTCAATTTCCAAACCACAAATGTACGGGAAAACTTGATATAATTAAAAACATTTTATAGAATATACTGGCGAAATTGGAAACCATTCATTCAGTAGGAAATGAGTGCAGAATAGGTGAATGTCCTGGATTGAAAGTGGGATATCGCTTAGATGATTCCTCAGTAGATATACCTACAATTTGTTCATGAAATGCGTTTCGAACTTACCCCAACTGGCCCCTGTTCTTCCTAAGAACTGGCTGGTCTCGGAATTCCACAGGAAAACTTTGAAACTATCCCAACCTGACAGTTTGGGAGGTCGTGTGTACATTTGTTCCCCCTTTTTGTCTGCCATTTCAAAACCCCAAAATTACACTCTGATTCTTCCCCCGATTATCTCACCAAGGAAAACGTTTTCAAATGTGGTGACTACTCCCCACGGTTCTGAGAAGATCGAAGGAAGACCTGCGTCGGCTGTGCACATGCGAATTTCCGTCTTCTATCATCGATTTGAGAAGTGCCGCAGCATGGTTGTTCGTGCCATCTCTATTGTGGAAGCTCTAACTTTTTAGGGCACGCGCAACGGTCACAACTGGGAATCGATCCTTGCAATCTGTTTTCGTCTCTTGATGAACAACTACATGTTTTATGTATTGGCTTATCATGTTATGTTCGAGGGTGGTCCTTCGCAGCTAATTATCCTAATCAAATGATGGAAACTCACTCTCGGTAGAGTTTCCTTTTGCGAATTAATGTTGAGATCGTGTTATACAGGGCGATTCATGAGTGACCTTACATACGTTAATAGAGGATAGAGTACTTCAAGGCGAGTCAAGATTCGCCGAAAAAAATATTTTCAAATTTTTTGTTCATTGGTTACGAAGATACAGGCTGTTTTGTATGTTTGGTATAAAACTCCGATAAGCGATATTTCTGAAACGCTTGAAGTTATTTCAATGAAATTTGCTAGTAATATTTCTTTCTTCGAATTTGTCAATATTTCATTTTGGGTAAATTCAAATCCAGGGCCGGGCTGGAAAAATTTTTTATGATATTTGCTGAAAAACTTTTCTGACAGCTTTTTTGAAAAACTATTATTTGACTCGAAAAGCCAAGAAAAAATGCTACAATAATTGCTCTTCAATTCGGATGGCACACCTCAACTGTTTCAACAAAAAAATCAACAAGGAAAAATTCGTAACAAAGTTTTTTCATTTTCTAACCTAGTCGTTTGAGACCATTATCGGCTCAAAATTAAAAAATTATAGACATTTGGACGGAACGATAGGACGCTGTTCTCCAGAACAGGTTATGTAGGTCGAAAATGAAAACTTTCTTACAAATTTTTCTTTGCCAATTTTTTTTTTCGAAACAGTTTAGATGTGTCATCCAAATTGAAAAGCGATTACCGTAGCAATTTCAACAGATAACTAGAGATCACAATTTTTCCAGCCCGGCCCTAGATTTGGATTTGTCCAAAATGGCATATTGACAAGTTCTAACAGAGGAATATTACTAGCGAATTTGAATAAAATAAATTGAAGCGTTTCAGAAACATCGCTTGTCAAAGTTTTACACCAAATATTCGAAACACCCCGTATCTTCGTATCGAAAGAACAGAAAAAAATTATCCTGAATCTTGACTCGCCTTGAAGTCCTTTATCCACCATTGACGTATGTCGGGTCGAAAATGAAAACTTTCTCACAAAATTTTTCTTTGCCAATTTTTATTGTTGGGAAAGTTTAGGTCAGGAAATAAACTTTTTCAACGAATAACTAGATCACAATTTTTCCAGCCGGCCCTAGATTTGAATTAATCCAGAATTGCATATTGACAAGTTTTAACAGAGGAATATTACTACTTCACCTATTATTATTTGAACAAGAGAAGTTCATATGTTTGTATGCTTCCAGTGATTTAAAGAACGATTGGAACGATATCCGGATTTGAACTATTCAAAGAAGAACCAGTTGAGGCCATTGAACCTTAGGCTACTGATGCTTCAATAGAGTGGCATTCAAAAGCTGAGGTGCTGAATAGACAAACTTAAATTTCTTTGCTCTTCGCCATTTTGCATCGCCAGAAAATCGTCGGCCACGATACAAAGGGTCCCATTGTAATCGAATTTGTATCTGGATTATGAAAAATCCAAGAAGACTTTCATTGTTGCGATTATTAATATTATTATCGAAAGTGAGGGACCAAGTAAGAGTTCGATGCAGGTTAAGTATTGTAGTTTTGCAATATGGCGAAGGGGCCTGCATCGATTCGGTTTTGTATCCATTTTGGCATTTTTAGTCATACCCGAAAACTCCAGAAAAAAGGATATAGTCTTTTGGTCCGTTCAATATTTCCATTCTCCTTCAGCATAAATGAAGCGGTGATATTTCTGATGATGTTGAGCCACAACAAAAATACCCAATTGAAAAAGATATTGTAAACAATCTATAGACTGGAAATCTATGACGTCGATAGTATGGTAGTTCTGAGTAGGCTTTGTGTGAATACTGAACGAGATCCAATAATCTCAACGTTCAAGGGCTCAAATGAATGTATATTTGATTGTGGACATGATACATATCAAGAGTGAAATTAAATTTCCGCCTTAATTTTTTGTTGCAATTTGTCGATGCGCTAGTGGAATGGGGAGTAATCTGCATTCCTGTATAACTGAACACCATAATTGACTCCTTATGTAAAGCTAAAGCAACAGTTTGTTTATTTTTCAAAACAATACGCAACAAGATATCGGTACAGGCAAAATTTTCTGGCATTGCAAAAGGGTAGGGCGAAGGGGTAGGGATTGTTTTCTTACTATTTTGATTTTGGGAGTTTTTGAAACACACTCCATTATCTGTATGGTTGGCATAGTGTGGATTAGGAAACGGAGAAGTGTAAAGAGTGTTCCATATAAAAAATGTAAAATTTATTTCGGTTTGAATTATAATACAGTTCCGGATAGGAGTATTCCATATAAAAATTGGTACTATGATTTATAGAACGGATTCTGAAACGTAGTAGTTGCATCTTTGTATAATGGGTTTTCATTCGTGTGCCATCTCACTTTCTTCCTCTCGTTTTCGAATTTTACATATTCCCTCTTGTCATGTATGGTAGTGAATATTTTCCATATAAGCAGCATTATTAGGCCAGCCAAAACAATGGTTCCAATAACTCCGAGTGTCCATACTGGAAATTAAGATTAAAACCGTAATATACAGGGTGACATATTGAAAATCAAACAGAAGTCTTTTCGAGTGGAAAAGTCGTGATTTTCGAAAATTGCTCGCATCCGTCAATTTTGTTCTTCAGATAGGAAGTTTACATCTAAAAATTGTCATATTCAGAAGGAAAAGACTCTCAACAACATATCGAACGATCATCTTTTAAATTCAAGGGGTAGTGGTCGCCGCGCAGAGTAATGAAATGATTTCATGTATAATGTCAAGAACAAAATTGACGGGTCCGATCGATTTTCTATAATGTTGGTTTTTCTACTAGAAAAGAACTCTGCTTCCTCTTCAATGTAACACCCTATATTCTATTATATTAATCGTAATGCTTATGAGAGCTGGCAGCCTCTAATGAAATGCCACCTTGCTGCCTCCATAAAGTACAATATTATACACCAGTATATGCGAAAACATACAATACATCGCTCTATTGACACAACTTATGATATGACTGAGGTGCATAGAACAATACGTGCTTTCATTTTCATTTTTTTCCTACTAAATCATTAGACCAAACTGGAGGAACTGATTTTATTTCTTACTCTCGCCACCGACATAAACGCCTCCAATCGACCAATCAGAGTATGACACTATTGATGGTAATTCAACAATTGCCATTTTGAAGTTAATTATGTTTAATAATTATTTAGTTAATGGTACGTGCGTGAAACCTTTTTGTGTTAGCTTCGGAGAATTGTGTAAATCCTCAGATACTTTTAAATGGGTCCCGTTTGTATTTTATTTGGACAGTGCAAATGTAAATGGAAATAAGTGTTCAAATGAAGAAAGAATCTTATTCATAGAACGTATACGGCCGTTTTCACAAAACTTTTATTGTCGGATCAAGGGCTTGACTGTCAATCAACAGTAAATTATGTGCTCGACCATGATGTCAAAAACATGGTGTGCTCATCTGAAAAAAAAAGTGACGTCTGCAAGATTGAAATATAAGGAAACATATATTCTGTCCTTTGAATTTGAATGAAAAAGTGACGTCATCATTGGTAAATACGATCACAGATGAGCACACGATGTTTTGCTTACATCATGTGCTCGACTTCAGTTCATTTTCATCCGAACCATCGAATTCGAACTGTAATCTACGATCTAATCAAGAGATCAGAAGATTTGTGAAACCGAAGATAAACTTCATGAAACTCAGCAGCATATCATTCTTTTTCTTAATTTTCTTAATATATTTGAAAAAGCCATCAAATGATATAAATGTATCAGTAGATTCTGTAAAATAATTTCACATTGCTTACCTAATAGTTTCACTCCTCGCTTACTATAATATGTGAAAACATCTAATGATAAGTGTACATGAGCCAAAAATTACAATGTGTATTACATTCTTAGAATATATTCCATTGAAAGTTATAAAAAACATAATATGGTATAAATTCATTCATCCAGATATTTTTACCTTATATCTTGTCTGATGTCAATAGACGACTTCGGCCAACCCACTGTTTCCTTCACAATATTATAATACTATCACTGGGAAACGGGAATTTCAGGACAAATTCGACATGATAAGGTTCGCGTTAATTCTAAATACCCGTAAAAGATGCCTCGGCTCCTCAAACAAGATAATTCCCTTCAAATGTAGGGTTTTGCTAAGATCATCTCTGATTTGATGAAATTTAAGTTGGGATTCCTGATTTCATGTTAATAGTGTCAAATTTATATAGGATATGTTCCGCAAATCAACTTGGTTATTTCTGTTGCCGATTTTCCATTCCTTGAATATGAAATATTTGGTTGGTTCTTGAAAAAAAAGTTAATTACGGAATTTGATTGAGCAATCTTTCTGTCACCAGAACACAGACATATTAATTCTATGCACCAGAAAGACAATCAATATTTTATGGGAACATATCCATAGCATAGAACAATCTTTATTTACCTTATGATTCATAGACCATACCTAGTAATTTTTCCATTATTGATTGTTGTCTCTTCTATGGATCATAAAGTAAATAAAGATTGTTCTATGCTACTGATATGTTACCATAGAACATTGACTGTCGTTTTGGTGAGAGAAAGAACGTTTTTTCATCGATCAAATTCCGTAGTTAACCTTTTTTTTAGGAACCAACCGAATATTTCATATTCACGGAATGGAAAACCGGCAATCGAAATAACCAAGTTGATTTGTGGAACATATCCTATAGAAATTTGACACTATTAACCTGAAATCAGGAATCCCAACTTGAATTTGATGATCTTAACAAAAACCTATATTTGGAAGGAATTAGCTTGTTTGAAGAGCCGAGGCATTTTATACGGATATTTATAAACAAAGCGAACCTTATTCTGTCAAATTCGTCCTGAAATTCCGGTTCCCCAGTGATAGTAATATTGTGAAGAAAATTGTGGGTTGGCAACTTGGGCCGAAGTCGTCTATTCAGTTCTGACAAACAGTTGCCTTGACGACCAGTCGTAATTTCCAAATAGCGCCACCTTCAGTGGAAAAAACGAATCCTAGCGAATTCCCCAACATTGGCAAAACAAAAGCGCATCTTTGAATTCACCTTTTCTTCTATGCACCTTAGATGTGATCAAACTAACTTACCTAAAGCATTTGGAGGACAAGATTTATACTTCAATACTTCAACGATAATTTTCTGATTGATATCGTAGTAGTATTTATACACGATGGTACACGTTTCCTTGTCTATGGAACGACACATTCTTTCTCTTTTTCCCCATCCTGTTGTAGTAAGCTCTTCCACTTCCTTGATGTCATATTCGGTACATCTCAAATCGCAGTTTTCTGCTTTCAATGGCCCATTTTTGAAAATTTTGCATTCTACACAGTCTTTGATCTCTTTGCACCTGAAATTATTCGAACAAAATAATTCGAACATGTTTCTACTCATAAAACAATGCATCGGAAATTTTCCTGCCACTTTTTTCACGGACTTTTTGCGCGCATGTTCTAGGGGAAAAGCGTGCTATCGTTTTGTCCAAATGTGTGTAATTTTGGATGATTGAGCCGAAAATAATCTTAAACGACTAGATTGGACTCACTGATGACGAATCCGGTGTCAAAATCGATTCTGTCCTGCCGGCTGACGACACGATAACTGTCGAACGGAGTGAGCTAGCGACTTGAAACTTTCAGGGTAGGTCGCGCATTGGAATGGCGCGGTTGAGTTCGTTAACGGGCCAAATCGGTCGAATACTTTCGGAGTTGTAGCCACTTGAAATTTTGAAGTTATTTATTTTTTATTTCAGAAACTACTCGATCGATTGGATTCAGACTTGGCAGTTAGGTGGAGTATAACGACGCGCAACTTTTAGCAAAATTTTGTCAGGATCATACTGTCAGAAATTTTCAAAAAATTTTTTTTTCGGAATTATTTTACAAAAAATTTTTTTCTGGGAACTATTAATCATACTAAAAAAAAAATTCCACTCACACTTTGAGCTTCATATTCACAGCAGTGTACCAAATTTCAGTTCGATACGATCATAAGTTTTGGAGATATCGGGAAAAAATATGTCAAATTTCGTGGTTTTTTTCTCGGTATCGTTGTTTTTTTCAGTATATCTCGAAAAATACTGATTCAATCCTAATAACACTTCGCAGCTAGTTTGAAGATGCTGCAAGACAACTTTATGCAAAATTTCGTGATGATCGTGTCATTAGAACAATTTGAAAAAAAAAATTTCTGTGATTTTCTTATCATATCATCCTCATTGAATTCCGTATGAACCTTCGAACTGTAATTTTTCGATGAAGTACTGGATTTCAATTCGATCTGATCTGTATTTTTGGAAATATTGGGAAAATAAAATTTTGAATGGGTATATCTGCGGAATCATTGGGTGGATTTCACCCATTCACGAATTCGGCCTTCGTAATTAAGGTCCAAACCATCTCTACAAATATTGAGGTTCTAAGTTCTTTCTTTCGGAAGTTATTGTGTTTACGCAGTCGGCCGTTGGTCCGACCGTAAACACAATAACTTCCGGAAGAAACGACTTAGAAACTCGATATTTGTAGAGTAGGTTTGGGGCTTAATTACGAAGGTCGAATTCGTGAATGTGTAAAATCCGCCAAATGATTCCGTTGATACACCCATTCAAAATTTTATTTTTTCAACATTTCCAAAAATACAGATTAGATCGAATTGAAATCCAGTTATTTATCAAAAAAAATTCAAAGAGCACTGCCGTGATGGCGGCAGCTTTTGCGTGCACGTTCAAATTCGTTGCTGAAGTGGTCATCTACATTGAACATGCGCGCAAAAGCTGCTGCCTTCATGGCAGTGTTTTTGAAATTTTTTCATCTCTACTGCGTGCATCCATTTTTATATCGAAATTATTTGTTTTATCGATCAAATTTTATAGTGATTGATTGCAAAATATCCGAGAAGGCAGCTACATCTCTACAGGGTGGTCCCTAAGTCTTTGCATATGGAAATGAAGGTACATATATGCAAAGAAAAATTCATTCTTGAATTGTATTACTAATCAAATAGGTTGAGCATTCGCCATTTTACCACTTTGAGAATTTTGGCGAATGGTCTTTTGCACAGCCGCCTCAATTCAAAGAGACAAGCTCTGAAGACGTTTTTGGCAATAAGACTTTTGAAATAAACCGTCAAAATTTAAAAATATATTTCAAGCCGATCAACTCGCGAAGTATCATCAAACGTTGCAGTCTGGGGTAGCTACGTACCAATTCATAATTATTACTACTCATCAGAGCAATCACCCCAAGCAGTTCTAGAAAACTTAACCTTATGACGCTGACGTTCATCTTTATTAATTTCAACATCAGTTTCCTCAAAACATTAGTTTTTACACCCGCATAAATCCGAGTTCTTATTCCAAACAAAAAATTATTCAGTCGACATATTTTTCTTCCATTGTGTCGATTGGCAAGTTATATCTAGATAATCGATTTCTCACCTGTTTTTGCAAGTAGGACACTCGTCGCAATATCTTCCAGTGTAATCTGCATCACATTCGCATTTTCCACACCTGCAAACACCCTTACCAGAACACACGCCATTGTTGATGTGCCCTTCTTGAATACACGTGCTGTTTCCTTCAGGGCATTTACAGGACGATCCTCCCCATCCAGCGTTACATCGACATACTCCGCAGGAGCACTCGCCATGTCCGGCACAGAGGAGACCTCCTTCTTGATCGCAGGAATAGTTGTCGCACTGACAAAATTTGCCGCTAACTTCCTCGTTTTCATTCGGACGCTTATAGCATTCGCATTTTCCACATTTGCAGCGTCCCAGCCCTGAGCAAGTCTGTAATAAAAATTTTGTCCACGACCATTGAATAAAATATATATTTCGATGGCTCTTGACTTCATGATGAAATGACGTCACTTTTTTCATTCAAATTCGAAGCACAGAATATATATTTCCTTGCATGGGGTGCGTTTTTTAATTCACCAAACTGCTGTAGTTGTGGTGGAGTGTGGAGGAAATAGAACATAAATGGTGGGTGTTGGACTAGATAATTTGACATTTACGTCATTCAAACAACAATAAAAAAACGATTTGGTGGATCCATCACTCTTCCACCACACCAATTTGGTGAATTAAAAAATTCGGCCATTTTAATCTTGCTGGCGTCACTTTTTTTTAGATGAGCACACCATGTTTTTTACATCATGCAATAGACGACTTCGGCCCAAGTTGGAAACCCACAATTTTCTTTACAAATTAACTATCACTGGAGAACGGGAATTTCAGGACAAATACTACATGATGAGGTTCGCGTTATTTATAAATATCCGTTAAAGATGCCTCGGCTTCTCAACCAAGATAATTCCTTCCAAATATAGGTTTTTGTTAGACTGAAATTTAAGTTGGGATTCCTGATTCCACGTTAATAGTGTCAAGTTTATAAAGGATATGTTCCGCAAATCAACTTGGTTATTTCGGTTGCCGGTTTTCCGTTCTGTAAATATGAAATATTCGGTTGGTTCCTGAAAAAAAGGTTAATTACGGAATTTGATTGATGAAAAAGCAATCTTTCTGTCACCAGAACATAGACATATTGAGTCTATGCACCAGAAGGACAATCAATGTTTTATGGTAACATATCCATAGCATAGAACAATCTTTATTTACCTTATGATCCATAGACCATATACTCCATTCACTTTTATAATGTAGCCCGGTTGGCCATGATTTAGGTTTATCAAGTTTTTTCCCTTAAAACTGACGCAGGTTGGCACTCATGAAATATCGGCAATGTCAAAAGACGTTGCCAAATTTCAATTTCTACTATTATCAATATCAATCGATTCTAGATTTCTAAATCTCAGCATAATAACGCTTGCAAACTAATAAAAATGCCGAAGGTAGTTTTAAAGAAGCAGAGGTAAAGTATCAGGAAGTGCTATGTAGAATTGAAATCGGCTTTTTCTGATAGTAACCCTGATAATTCGGAATCAATAATTCAACACAAGCTATGCAACATTTTCGACGTATATAAGTGAAAACCAAGGAATTATATTTTATATGAATAGATATTTATTTTTTAGCTGCACATCAACACAATAAGGAAGATTTTAAGTGAAAGAGACGACAAAGAATATCCTTCTATTGGTGCACCCAAAAAGACTGAACTGAAGACTTTATTTTGAAAAACCCGATTCTTGATTTCCTTACAAGAAAATAGCATAACTAAATCTTTCAACCATGTTTATATACGTGAAATATTTCCAGTATTAACAGAGACAAAAGTTTCTTCAACATTCGCCGGGTCTTTGGAATTATAGAATTCAAATAATATTTTCTCAAATTCATTACTTTATCAATGTAGATTGACATTTGAAAAATAAGTAATTACTACGACCTCTATGTAGAGAGGACAACGTTGCATAGTTATCTGACAGGAAAATGACCATAACCTAACAATTTCAAAATATACACGGTGAAATCTGTCAGGATGTCATGGCCAACCGGGCTACATTATAAAAGTGAATGGAGTATACCTAGTAATTTTTCCATTGTTGATTATTGTCCCTTCTATGTTCTATGGATCATGAAGTGAATAAAGATTGATCTATGATATGGATATGATGCCATATAGAACATTGACCGTCGTTCTGCTGACAGAAAGAACGTTTTTTCATCAATCAAATTCAGTAATTAACCATTTTTTCAGCAACCAACCGAATATTTCATACTTACGGAATGGAAAACCGGCAACCGAAATAACCATGTTGATTTGCGGAACATATAGATTTGACACTATAAACATGAAATCAGGAATCCCAACTTAAATTTCAGCCAATCGGAGATGATCTCAACAAAACCCTATATTTGGAAGGAATAGACGACTTCGGCCCAAGTTGCCAACCCACAATTTCCTTCACAAATTTACTATTATTGGGGAACGGGAATTTCAGGACAAATTCGACATGATGAGGTTCGCGTTATTTATAAATATCCATAAAAGATGCCTCGGCTCCTCAAACAAGATAATTCCTTTCAAATATACGGTTTTGTTAAGATCATCTCTGATTGGCTGAAATTTAAGTTGAGATTCCTGATTTCATGTTGATAGTGTCATATTTATATAGTATATGCTCCGCAAATCAACTTGGTTATTTCGGTTGCTGGTTTTCCGTTCTTTAAATATGAAATATTCGGTTGGTTCCTGAACAAAAAGGTTAATTACGGAATTTTATTGACGAAAAAGCAATATTTCTGTAACCAGAACATAGACATATTAAGTCTATGCACCAGAACGACAAACATGTTTTATGGTGACATATCCATAGCATAGAACAATCCTTATGATCCATAGACCATACATAATTTTTCCATTGTTGGTTGTTGTCTCTTCTATGTTCTATGGATCATAAAGTAAATACAGAATGTTCTATGCTATGGATATATTACGATTGAACATTGACTATTGTTCTGGCGACAGAAAGAACGATTTTTTATCAATCAAATTCCGTAATTAACTTTTTTTCAGGAACCAACCGAATATTACATATTTACGGTATGGAAAACCGGCAACCGAAATAACCAAGTTGATTTGCAGACCATATTCCATATAAATGTGACACTATTATCATGAAATCAGGAATCTCAACTTAAATTTCAGCCAATCAGAGATGATCTTAACAAAACCGTATATTTGAAAGGAATTATCTTGTTTGAGGAGCCGAGGCATCTTTTATGGATATTTATAAACAACGCGAACCTTATCATGTCGTATTTGTCCTGAAATTCCCGTTCCCCAGTGATAGTAAATTTGTGAAGAAAATTGTGGGTTGGTAATTTGGGCCGAAGTCGTCTATTATCTTGTTTGAGGAGCCGAGGTATCTTTTACGGATATTTATAAATAACGCGAACCTTATCATGTCAAATTTGTCCTGAAATTCCCGTTCTCCAGTGATAGTAAATTTGTGAAGAAAATTGTGGGTTGGAAACTTGGGGCGAAGTCGTCTATTCCAACAATAAAAAACATGCGCGCAAAAAAGAATTTGTGGATCCATCACTCTTCCACCACACCAATTTGGTGAATGAAAAAACTCGGCTTACATTCCCATGATCATTTCCAATCATTAATGTAGCATGATACCGAAAAAGAGGAAAATTTTAATTCTTGCTCACCAGTGCATCCGGTTTCTCTTTGCAATTAGTTTCATTATACGAATGAGAGTGCTCTCCGTCGCATTCACATTGAGTTCCATGTCTACCAGATGGACAATCACATACACCACAAACCAAATCTCCAGTTTTCGAACATTTGTCAGATTTATTGATGTAATAGGGGCTCTCTCGATTTTCGCAGTCACAACCACATATCAGGTCGATTTCGATAGTTATATTTTCATCTATACCTTCAGGTTTTAGAATGACCTTTATAGGTCCTCCGTGATAATTTGCACATGTTAATGGTTTTATGGTAGCAGTGAAATCGACGACTTCCCCTACATGTATGTCTGAGCATCCTCTCTCAATGGGATTCGAACAATTAGAACTCAATTTCACCTCTATATTGTCTGTTGAGTTGACGTCTATAATGACGGAATCTACTATTTTCTGAAAGAACAAAAAGTAAATACAGAGTGCTGTTGTCTATATTGCCTGTGTCCGCATCATCGGGGCTATGAAAACGTGCCCGACTAGAGCAACTGAGGTCACCATAGATCTGAAGCTGAAGCTGAAGCTATCCTTAGAATTTGTAGGAAAGGCACAAGTAATGAGAGAATTAAAAGTCAGAGAGCCTGGTCCTCTCTGAGAAAGTATATCTCATCAGAGAACCTACCAGGTGATGTTATGATTAAAAAAGTAAGCATCGAGAAGAACTTCCACTCAATGCTATGTGAAAGGGAAGAATGGGAAAAAGAATACACTACCCAAAACTTCGAAGCAAATACCGTTCTAAAACCACGATGGGGGCCGGCGCTGGAGTATACCGGACTAGAACCAAGTGTCCACTATTGCTAGGCTCCTTCTCGAGTGTTTTTCAGGCAGAAATACTTGCAATCTAAAGATCCATAGACATAAACCTGGAAAGAAACTATCAAGGGTGTGACATAATTATCCATTCTGATAGTCAGGCTGCTATCAATGCACTGAACTCCTATGTCATCGACTCAAAGCTGATATCGGAGTGCCGAAGAAAACTCAATGAAGTAGGCAAGAATAACAAGGTCTCCTTCGTCTGGATTCCTGGGTACTCAGGAAATCAAAGGAAATGAAGAGGCTAACACTCCAGCCAGAAAGGGGAGCACAAACGCCACCTACTGGCCCAGAACCTTTCTGTGGTATAGGCAAATGCACCTACAAGAAAGATTTTTTGGAGGAGGAAGAAAATGAAAGAGAAGCACTCTGGAGAAATGTTCTAGGAATGTATCATTCCTGTAAAATTACAAGGTTCAAAAATCGTTTGGATCTCAGTAAGAACAAGTTACGCTTCCTCACTGGCTTCTTCACAAGACACTTTCGCCTAAGATGGCATATGATGAGAATGGGCTTATCAGAAACTGACAAGTGCAGATTCTGTGGGGAAGAGAAGGAAACTCCTGTTCACCTTATTACAGAATGCCTCGCCATTGCAAGCCTGTGCAAGGAATGTCTCGGACAGGAGAATTACAGGAGGAATAAGAATTTAGTCTCTTTGAAGCCCTCACAGATAGTGGAATTCATTAGAGCACGTCCATAAAGTTAGCAGAGCCACTCGCACGGAAGTCAATGAAAACCATCTCATTAATTGTCGTATATTTGTCGTGAAAGAAAAAAATTTGTCGCGCTTCTAGTTTTTTTTTAAGGGGTGGCTCTGCTAACTTAATATTAAGGTAGCAGAGCCATTCTAAAATATGCATCGAATTCGATCAAGGATGTTACGAGTAATTGTCGAGTATTTGTCGTAGACCATCTAGCCTGAAAAAACCAGACAAAATAATTTTTTTATAGCTTTTTGTTAGGTTTCAATGAAATGTTCTGGTTTCTTAGGAAATTTGTCATATCCGGCAACACTGCATTGGTAAATTGATATTTCAGGTATGTTTTCCGTATCATTATTGACTGATATTGGGTTGTATATGTTAAATCTTCTATTTCCCGAGATGAACAATTTTCGTTTCAATGCTGAATAATGGAACTATTCCATTCTCACGGATATACATCGACGTAACTTTGTGATACAAGAAAGTTGATTAGATGACCGTTTTTTCTTTCGGAAATGAGCTGAACGATTGAAGGACGACCGAAACATATTTGTCGTGAAAGAAAAAAATTTGTCGCGCTTCTAGTTTTTTTTTAAGGGGTGGCTCTGCTAACTTAATATTAAGTTAGCAGAGCCAGTAGAGCCACCCCTTTCAAGAAAAACAAAGAGCGCGACAAATTTTTTTCTTTCACGACAAATATGTTTTGGTCGTCCTTTAATCGTTTCCGAAAGAAAAAACGGTCATCTAATCAACTTTCTTGTATCACAAAGTTACGTCGATGTATATCCGTGAGAATGGAATATTTCCATTATTCAGCATTGAAACGAAAATTGTTCATCTCGGGAAATAGAAGATTTAACATATACAACCCAATATCACTCGATAATGATACGGAAAACATACCTGAAATATCAATTTACCAATGCAGTGTTGCCGGATATGACAAATTTCCTAAGAAACCAGAACATTTCATTAAAACCTATAAAAAATTATTTTTTCTGGTTTTCTTTAGGATAGATGATCCATAGACCATACCTAGTAATTTTTCCATTGTTGATTGTTGTCCCTTCTATGTTCTTTGGATCATGAAGTAAATAAAGATTGATCTATGCTATGGATATGTTAACAAAGAACATTCACGGTCGTTCTGCTGACAGGAAGAACGTTTTTTCATCAATAAAATTCCGTATTTAACCATTTTTTCAGGAACCAACCGAATATATTTCATACTTACGGAATGGAAAACCGGCAACCGAAATAACCATATTGATTTGCGGAACATATAGATTTGACACTATTAACATGAAATCAGGAATCCCAATTCAAATTTCAGCCAATCGGAGATGATCTCAACAAAACCCTATATTTGGAAGTAATAGGCGACTTCGGCCCAAGTTGCCAACCCACAATTTCCTTCACAAATTTACTATCACTGGGGAAGAGGAATTTGAGGACAAATTCGACATGATAAGGTTCGCGTTATTTATAAATGTCCGTGAAACATGCCTCGGCTCCTCAAACAAGATAATTCCTTTCAAATATTGGTATTTGTTAGGCTGAAATTTAAGTTGGGATTCCTGATTTCATGTTAACAGTGTCAGGTTTAAAAAATATCTTCCGCAAATCAACTTGGTTATTTCGGTTGCTGGTTTTCCGTTCTGTAAATATGAAATTTTCGGTTAGTTCCTGAACAAAAAGGTTAATTACGGAATTTGATTGACGAAAAAGAAATATTTCTGTCACCAGAACATAGACATATTAAGTCTATGCACCAGAACGACTATCAATGTTTTATGGTAACATATCCATAGCATAGAACAATCTTTATTTACCTTATGATCATACGATACATAGTAATTTTTCCATACATAGTAATTTTTCCATACATAGTAATTTTTCCATACATAGTAATTTTTCCATTGTTGGTTGTTGTCTCTTCTATGTTCTTTGGATCATGAAGTAAATACAGAATGTTCTATGCTATGGATATGTTACCATAGAACATAGACTATTGTTCTGGCGACAGAAAGAACGTTTTTTCATCAATCAAATTCCGTAATTCACTTTTTTTCAGGAACCAACCGAATATTTCATATTTACGGTATGGAAATCGGCAACCGAAATAACCAAGTTGATTTGCGGACCATATTCTATATAAATGTGACACTATTAACATGAAATCAGGAATCTCAACTTAAATTTCAGCCAATCAGAGATGATCTTAACAAAACCGTATATTTGGAAGGAATTATCTTGTTTAAGGAGCCGAGGCATCTTTTATGAATATTTATAAATAACGCGAACCTTATCATGTCGAATTTGTCCTGAAATTCCCATTCTCCAGTGATAGTAAATTTGTGAAGAAAATTGTGGGTTGGCAACTTGGGCCGAAGTCGTCTTTTCCCACAAATTGAATCTCATTGATTCACACGGTATTGTGTGTAATATAAAAAGAGTAAAGTGTAACTCTATCCGTCTGGAAACTACGGGCGCGTTTTTTAATTCACCAAACCGAAATGTTCTGGTTTCTTAGGAAATTTGTCATATCCGGCAACACCTCATTGGTAAATTGATATTTCAGGTATGTTTTCCGTATCATTATTGACTGATATTGGGTTGTATATGTTAAATCTTCTATTTCCCGAGATAAACAATTTTCGTTTCAATGCTGAATAATGGAACTATTCCATTCTCACGGATATACATCGACGTAACTTTGTGATACAAGAAAGTTGATTAGATGACCGTTTTTTCTTTCGGAAATGAGCTGAACGATTGAAGGACGACCGAAACATATTTGTCGCGAAAGAAAAAAAATTGTCGCGCTTCTACTTTTTTTTTAAGGGGTGGCTCTGCTAACTTAATATTAAGTTAGCAGAGCCAGTAGAGCCACCCCTTTCAAGAAAAAAAAAGAGCGCGACAAATTTTTTTCTTTCGGGACAAATATGTTTTGGTCGTCCTTCAATCGTTTCCGGAAGAAAAAACGGTCATCTAATCAACTTTCTTGTATCACAAAGTTACGTCGATGTATATCCGTGAGAATGGAATATTTCCATTATTCAGCATTGAAACGAAAATGGTTCATCTCGGGAAATAGAAGATTTAACATATACAACCCAATATCAGTCAACAATGATACGGAAAACATACCTGAAATATCAATTTACCAATGCAGTGTTGCGGGATATGACAAATTTCCTAAGAAACCAGAACATTTCATTAAAACCTATAAAAAGGCTTTAAAAAAATATTTTTTCTGGTTTTTTTCAGGCTAGATGGTCTACGACAAATACTCGACAATTAGTCATAACGTTTTTGATCGAATTAGATGCATATTTTAGAATGGCGCTGCTAACTTAATATTAAGTTAGCAGAGCCACCCGTTAAAAAAAAAACTAGAAGCGCGACAAATTTTTTTCTTTCACGACAAATATGTTTTGGTCGTCCTTCAATCGTTCAGCTCATTTCCGGAAGAGAAAACGGTCATCAAATCAACTTTCTTGTATCACAAAGTTACGTCGATGTATATCCGTGAGGATGGAATATTTCCATTATTCAGCATTGAAACGAAAATTGTTCATCTCGGGAAATAGAAGATTCAACATATACAACCCAATATCAGTCAATAATAATACGGAAAACATACCTGAAATATCAATTTACCAATGCAGTGTTGCCGGATATGACTAATTTCCTAGGAAACCAGAACATTTCATTAAAACCTATAAAAAAATATTTTTTCTGCTTTTTTCAGGCTAGATGGTCTACGACAAATACTCATAACATTTTTGATCGAATTCGATGCATATTTTGGAATGATTCTGCTAACCTAATATTAAGTTAGCAGAGCCACCCCTTAAAAAAAACTAGAAGGGCGACAAATTTTTTTCTTTCACGACAAATATACGACAATTAATGAGATGGTTTTCATTGACTTCCGTGCAAGTGGCTCTGCTAACTTTATGGACATCATTAGAGTCTAGAGCTGGGGGTCGAGCTGTAGCGCAATGTGGAAACAGTTGGGACGGGGTGGCACAATAGACCTTAAGGTCGCAGTGGAATGTAACCCCCTGGCAAACCATAACTATATCATGGAATCAAAAATACAAAGCTCCGGACTTCACCACCAAGTGAGTGCTTTCATAGAATATTCAAAATTAATATGAGAATACTTACATTATAATTTTCTAAAACTAACTCAATGACATTCTCAGATTTGTCATCCAAAGCGCCAACATTCGAATTTTCAATGCTTCCGGTCAACGATTCGTACGAGGCTAACGCACTTTTCCTGGCATTAGCGATAGCAAAAATTAAATTGATATTGTTTTTCTTAGCCACGTAGTTCAGCTGGGATACAGAGGGATAATCATAAACGAGTTGTGCATCATATTGGTTATCGGTCATATGACATTTAGCATCATTTGGCTCTATTACACCAACCAATTTTCCATCACCTGAAAAAAATTATAATAGTAATTAGAACGAGGTTCACGGCCTTTACTGTCCATCAGAGAAGCTTAGCGACTGAATAACTAGTAGGATTTTCTGGGACATTCAAGCCCTATAGCGGCGATGTTCTTAAAAATTAATCGCCAACGATGTACACGACTTTCATCTTTTTTTCATATCATAGGGTATACTCCATTCATTTTTATAAACTATCCCGGTTGGCCATGATTTTTTCAGTTTTTTACTTAAAACTGACGCAGGTTGGCACTCATGAAATATCGGCAATGTCGAAATAATTCTCAGACACGTTGCCAGATGCCAATGCCAATTTATATTCTCAATCTCAACATAATCATCACGCTTGGAAACTAAAAATGCTGAAGGTAGTTTAGAAAAAGCAGAGACAAAAAGTATCAGGAAGTGCTATGTAGAATTGAAATCTGTTTATTCTGACAGTAACCCTGATAATTTGTAATCGATAATTTATAACAAGCTATCCAACACCCAAAGATAACAGACTAAAGCTGAGCTGCATCCGAAGAACTTTGTGAATTGAGTTAGTTCTTTTAAGGTGACACAGGTTTCGTGGTACATTTTCATACTGGAGTATTTCAAGTTGTGCAACGAGATATTTAAATGTCTACTGTAGGCTTATTTCTTGAGAATTTCGATAAGAAGGGAATTCCATAGGTTCGTCTTTTCGTTTAGAAGTTATACTGCAGGGTTATTCGAGTACTTATCATTTTTTTTCCGAATGAACTATCACAAAGTAACGGACTACTCTATCCATCATTTTTCAGTAAACTCTCTATTCTTGATTTCCGTACAAGAAAATAGCAAAACTGAATCTTCCAACCATGTTTATATAGTGAAATATTTCCAGTATTAACAGAGAAAAAAGTTTCTTCAACATTCGCCATTATTGAATTCACATAATATTTCCTCGAATTCATATTTTCCCAAAGTAAATTTACATTTTGATAAAAACGTAATTACTACGACCTCTATGTAGAGGGGACAACGCTGTGTAGTTATCTGTCAGGAAAATGACTATAACCTAACATTTTCAAAATATACACGGTGAAATGTGTCAGAATGTTATGGCCAACCAGGATAGTTTATAAAAGTGAATGGAGTATATTTTTTTCGACTTCGTATCAAAACCTCAAATGAAATCACAATATTTCATAGATATAGAATCACTCATCGCCCTGACGAAAAATTTAAAGATGCGTGCAAAATATTATGACTTAACGTCAGTGCTTTGCTAGAATATTTCAAAAGCAATCTCCAACACTTCCCTGTTTAGTCCTTCTTACCCGCTATATGAAAATCTGCATCTGTTGAGAAAACAAGTAGATGCCTGGCTTGGTCTCTCCAACCAATTTCCTTTTTACATACTATTGCTTGCATAATTCCGTCGAAACCACCTTCCGGTGTATCTAAATTTCCTGATACTTTGGCCTGGGATACTTCAATCGAGAATTTTGTATGATTACTGTCCAGCGTCATATGATTCTTGAAACTATATGGCGATACACAGATGACCTGGTACCCAGTTTTATTCAATGTACATGGAGAGTGTAGTCTGAAATGAAAAAGTGTGTGATTATACAGGGCGTTTCATCATAAACTGGTCAAACATCATATACCCCGTTTTTGAAGCATAAGCGAGATACAGGCTGTTTAATGTCAACTTCGAGCAATATTCCGATTACTGTGGTGAGTTATGCGTGACCTTTTAAATCACGGTTTTTGGTCACATCTTAGTAATTTTTGGTGGTCCATTCAATTGTTGTGTAGGATTCGGGAAAAAATATTTCGAAATGGCGGATCATTTGAACCTACTCAATTTTCTAAGATTTTCCGTGAAAAAATTTTTCCAAAATTCAAACCCAACTTTTTTTTACATGTCTACAGCGAAAAAAATTTCACCCAAAATTGTTGAAATCCTTTGAGGTTGAACTTTTCTTCATCCTGAACACTGGTGTGAAAACAGAATGAGAAAATATCCATTGGTTTTCGTTTTATAGCCTTCCAAACATTCCACTTAGAGTACTTAAATAATTTTATTTGAGAAACTGGTGGCCCTTCGGAGGCAAAAATCGTGCTAATGGATCCCCAGAATGACCCGAATAGAAATATGAATTTATCAAAACAAAAAATTAAAAAAAAAAAAACTTCGATGGGAACTCGCTTCACTTAGGGTCGAGTATAAATTGAATTTATTCTGATTATGATGACGTCTGTTGCCAAGCAACGGTAGTTCATCGAATTTAACCGAATTTTCCGAATGTGAAAAAAAAATTTCTTTTCATAAATTCATATTTCTATGCGGGTCATTCTGGGGACCCGTTAGCACAATTTTGCCTCCGTAGGGCCACCAGTTTCTCGAATAAAAATTATTTAAGTGCTCTGAGTGGAATGTTTGGAAGGCTATAAAACGAAAACCAATGGATATTTTTTCATTCTGTTTTCACACCAGTGTTCAGAATGAAGAAAAGTTCAACCTCAAAAGATTTCAACAATTTTGGAGGAACATTTTTTTCGCTGTAGACATGTAAAAAAAGTTTAGTTAGCTTAGTTAGGAAAATCTTAAAAAATTGAGTATAATGAAATAATGCTATCCAGTTTGGCAATCGAAAACAAAAAATTTCAACTCTGTAGGTTTTCCGCCATTTTGAAATATTTTTTCTCGAATTCTACACAACAATTGAATTGAACACCAAAAAATACTAAGATGTGACCAAAAACCGTTATTTAAAAGGTCACGCATAACTCATCACAGCTTTCGGAATATTGCTCAAAGTTGACATTAAACACCCTGTATCTCGCTTATGCTGCGAAAACGGGGTATATGTCATAAGGCAAAAATGACTTTCCCAATGTCATCTATACGGCTATATATGTTTGACCAGTTTATGGTGAAACACCCTGTATATAAAATAAGTATTGATTAAAGCTTATTTTAGGAGGGTTTTGAATTTTTGTGTTTTTTTTGTTTTTTTATTCCAATATCTCAAACAGAACTATTGAAAATTCTAAAGTCATTCAGTAATTTCATCTGAAATATATAGACGGTAATTCAGAATTAGACCAACTTATCGACTTTTTAGTTTTTTTCGGGGTTTTCACTTCCAATTCCTGAAACAGAACTATCAAAAATCTAATGAAATCGTTTTTCATGAAAAACGCCCTTGCGGATTGCAGGATTGAAATATTTGTCAAGGGCAGTTTCTAGGAAAATAGGTTGCCTAATGAACAAAACCGTAACAATACAAACAATAAACAAAGCAAACTGTGAGGTTCCAGAGTGCAAATCCGACTCTTTCATCAGAAAAACGAGGAAATTAGTAGAATAAATTTTTTTCGATTCTTCGGTTTTAGAGACTCTTGTCTCTAATTTTCTCGTTTGTTTGATGAAAATGTCAGATTCACACTCTGAAACTTCATTGTTCGCTTTGTTTTTCGTTCGTATTTTTCCACTAAGCAACCTATTTTCCTAGAAGCTGCCCTTGACAAATAGTTCAATTTTGCAATCCGCAAGGGCTTTTTACATAAAAAATAATTGTCGTTCAATTTAAATAGTTGTTTCAGATATTGGGAGTGAAAACCCAAAAATTTTTCGAGAAAATAATAACTGAAATGGTGTGAATATGGAAGAATAACTAACATTGCGCATGCTCACAAAAGAATTTAGTACACATCAAAAGAAAATTTTCAAAAAATAATCACTGAAGCCTGCAGAACGACTCCCTGTTTTTTCCTATTGAAGTCCAAATTTCACACATTCTAGTATTCCTAGCCGCTATTGGCACCCTTCAAGCATGCAGACCGTGGGCAGTTGCCGGACCTTGTGATATTGAAAAAGTTTTATGAAACTTAAATGTGGCAGTGTTGCCGAAATCCACGAAGAAGAATTTATCAGCCCGCGGTACTATTTGCTCTTAGTCCTAGTTATAGATGATCCTTTATGGACCGATAAATTAAGATGTTATTGCAAGAATCTTAGTAAGAGTCATAGTAGACAACATATCTATTTTCTAGTTGCAACATGGCGAAGGAGTCGGGATAGATCCTTTTCCATCTCGATCATGTGAAATTTCTGAACTACTCAGAATTTTCTTGATATCACGTCCTACTGTTCACTCTTCAACTTTATCTCACAACTTTTTCCCAGAGAAGTCGAAATAACGTCCGATTTTTGCGCGCATGTTCCAGGGGAACAGTGTGCTATCGTTTTGTCCAAATGTCTGTAATTTTCTATGATTGAGCCGAAAATGGTCTCAAACGACTAGATTGGACTCTCTGATGACGGATCCGGTGTCAAAATCGATTCTGTCCAGCCGGCCGTGGGCACGATATCTGTCGAACGGAGTGAGCTAGCAACTTGAAACTTTCAAGGTAGGTCGCGCATTGAAATGCCGCGGTTGAGTTCGTTAATGGGCCAAATCGGTCGAACAGTTTCGGAGTTATAGGCACTTGAAATTTTGAAGTTATTTATTTTTTATTTCAGAAACTACTCGAGCGATTGAATTCAAACTTGGCAATTAGGTGGAGTATAACGACGCGCAACTTTGGGCCAAATTTTGTCAGGCACATACTATCAGTTAATTAAAAAAAAAATTCCAAAATTTTTTTTTCGAAAACCGTTTATCATATCCAGAAAAAAATCCCACTCAGACTTTGAGCTTTATATTTCACAGCAGTGTACCAAATTTCAGTTCGATAGGATTATGAGTTTTGGAGATATCGGGAAAAAATATGTCAAATTTCGAGGTTTTTTTCCCGATATCGTTGCTTTTTTCGGTACAACTCGCGAAATACTGATTCAATCCTGATAAAACTTCGCAGCTAGTTTGAAGATGCTGAAAGACAACTTTATGCAAAATTTCGTGATGATCGTGTCATTAGAACAATTTGAAAAAAAAATTCTGCGATTTTCTTATCATATCATCCTCATTAAATTCTGTATGAACCTTCGAACTCTAATTTTTCGATGAAGTACTAGATTTCAATTCGATCTGATCTGTATTTCTGGAAATATTGGAAAAATAAAATTTTGAATGGGTATATCTACGGAATCATTGAGCGGATTTTACCCATTCACGAGTTCGACCTTCGTAATTAAGCCCCAAAATACAGATTAGATCGAATTGAAACCCAGTAATTTATCGAAAAAAAATCTAGAAAAGCACTGCCGTGAAGGCAGCAGCTTTCGCGCGCAAGTTCAAATTCGTTTCCGAAGCGGTCATCTACATTGAACATGCGCGCAAAAGCTGCTGCCTTCACGGCAGTGCTTTTCTAGTTTTTTTTATTTCGGATAACACCCTATTGGATTAGTACAGTATAAAACTAGTATACCAATCGAATCCACTAGTACGGTTCGATTTTTCAATGGTTTCGAAATGGCGAATCTGTCTAGGCTGTTATCCTTTCAGCAGTTTTTTAAGAATTTCTTAAAAATAGTCGGGAAAAGATAAACTTTAGCCTATTGGTCAGTTCATTTTTTCTTCTCTTACCCAGAAAAAGTCGAAATTTGCGGAAGTTTTCCACCTTGAGATTAAGCTCTGCCCAATTAAAACCTTTATAAATTAATATACTGAGTGTGGCATTCAAAAGAAAGGATGTTCAATAACTGGAAAATGAATCAAATATCACAAAAAGAGCATGACATGTCAACTTTGGAACAGAGGGGAGACAAATTTGATGAATTTCCATCATGAAGGTACGTTCAGCTAATGTATAATGGTTCAGCCCCCGAAGGGGTAGACATCATCTCAAGGACAATTCGAATGGGAGCATGCGCAGCTAGTGATGCATATACAGTATGTCCATTTGAAAACGTACCACTTTTAATGTCTCGGCCCCCATGCAATATCAGAAAAATGCAAATAGAGTTGAACTCTGGTTCGTAGGGAACATTTTGTACGGTTGGTTCCAATAAATTTGTATCAACCCTGTGAGCGCGATGACAGCAACCTCTGAAATCTTAAATTCTTAAACTCAAGGTAATTGTTCTGGGGAATAGTTAAGTCCAAATGTCTGTTATTATCGAATTCTTCCTGAAAATGTTCTCAAAACTTCCAGGTTGGAACCACTTATGACGAATCAACTGTCAAAATCGATTATGTCCGGCCGGCCGACGGCACGATAACTGTCGAAACAAGCTAGCGACTTGAAACTGTCAGATTAGGACGCGCATTGGAATGCGGCGGTTAAGTTCGTTAATGGGACAAATCGGTGGAATATTTTCGGAGTTATGGTCATTTGAAATTTTGAGATTTATTTATGGCCGACCGTAAACACAATAACTTCCGGAAGAAACAACTCGATATTTGTAGAGTAAGTTTGGGGCTTAATTATGAAGGTCGAATTCGTGAATGGGTAAAATCGGCCCAATGATTCCCTAGATATACCCATTCAAATCTTTATTTTTCCAAAATTTCCAAAAATTCAGATTAGATCGAATTGAAATCCAGTACTTTATCGAAAAAAACCTAAAAAGGCACTGCCGTTAAGGCAGCAGGTTTTGCGCGCATGTTCAAATGTGTTGCCAAAGCGGTCATCTCAATAGAAGACTTCGGCCCAAGTTGCCAACCCACAATTTTCTTCACAAATTTACTATCACTGGGGAACGGAAATTTCAGGACAAATTCGACATGATAAGGTTCGCGTTTTTTATAAATATTCGTAAAAGATGCCTCGGCTCCTCGAACAACATAATTCCTTCCAAATATAGGTTTTTGTTAGGCTGAAATTTAAGTTGGGATTCCTGATTTCATGTTAATAGTGTCAAGTTTATGAAGGATATATTCCGCAAATCAACTCAGTTATTTCGGTTGCCGATTTTCCGTTCTGTAAATATGAAATATTCGGTTGGTTTTTGAAAAAAAAGGTTAATTAAGGAAGTTGATTGATGAAAAAGCAATATTTCTGTTACCAGAAATAGACATATTAAGTCTATGCACCAGAAGGACAATTAATGCTTTGTGGTAACATATCCATTGCATAGAACAATCTTTATTAACCTCATGATAGATAGACCATACCTCTCTGAATAAAGAACTTCTTCTGTTCAAAGCCACCCCTAGTAATTTTCACATTGTTGATTATTGTCTCTTCTATGTTCTATGGATCATAAAGCAAATAGAGATTTTTCTATGCTATGGATATGTTACCATAGAACATTGACTGTCGTTCTGGTGACAGAAAGAATGTTTTTTCATCAATCAAATTCCGTAATTAACCTTTGTTTCAGAGACAAACCGAATATTTCATATTTACGGATTGGAAAACCGGCAACCGAAATAACCAAGTTGATTTGCGGAACATATCCTATATAAATTTGACACTATTAACGTGAAATCAGGAATCCCAACTTAAATTTCAGCCAATCAGAGATGATCTTAACAAACACCTATATTTGGAAGGAATTATGTTGTTCGAGGAGCCGAGGCATCTTATACGAATATTTATAAAATACGCGAACCTTATCATGTCGAATTTGTCCTGAAATTTCCGCTCCCCAGTGATAGTAAATTTGTGAAGAAAATTGTGGGTTGGCAACTTGGGCCGAAGTCGTCTATTGAACATGCGTGCAAATGCTGCTGCATTCACGGCAGTGGTTTTCAGGTTTTTTTGTTAGTACTTCCGAAAACAGAATAGAATAGTTACGATAGCAAGAGCTGCAATTGAACACGAGAATGATGAAAAATTTTCTACTACTAGGTCCAATATCACAATTCCCTAGAGTACCAACGAATCCCATACGATTGAAAAAAACAGAACTTCCAGGTGCCATGACAAACACATTTTTCCAGGAATTCTACTGATTTTTTTGTTGCATTCTTCCTTTATTTTCGTCATTTCTTCAGAATTGGAGAAATTGCAGAGGTATTAACAAAAATCGTCAAGTGTACGGCATATTTGAAGAGGTCATCGAACTTTCTTCCAAAAAGATGTCACTCAACCTCCGTTCCCCTTGAAGATTTTAAAGGTTGCTGTCATCACACTCATGGGATTAACACAAATTGATTGGAACCATTCGTATAAAATGTCATCCTACGAAAAAACCTCACCTTATTTCTTTCAATTTTAGCTGTCTCTGCATGGGAGCCAAGATCTTAAGGGTGGAACCTCTTCAAATTGGCACACTGTGAAAAACCCCTACTTAATTAGAACGTACTTACTTTTCCTCCACTGTGCTTACAAATGGCATAGCTACTTTATCAACAAAACTTCCGAAACCAATCCTAAAATTATTCGTTATTTTCCGCATCGTCCGCGCCAACTTATTCCCTAGTTTGCCAAGTTTTTCCCTATGATTCTCCATGGATGCAGATAAATCCATGATATAATACAGATCTATTGGATAATTTTTCGCTTGGGCGTATTGAAAGTTTATTTTCTTCTCTTCTCCAAGTCTCAAGGATAACTTCACTTGTTGAGGAGATATTTGTACATGGTCGCCCTGGATACTCTGTAGAGGCTTTTGTGAAGCAATTTCTTCGGTAGATGGTGGATCCACTTGGAATTCTGGTTTGCAGATAGTTTTGTTCATAACACTTCTTGAATAGCAGTGAACGATATTCGAATTTTGTACAGTTTCGGGTACGTTCTAGAACATAATTGAAATAAAACTTCAACTTACAATGATACAGTCCATCCAAGAATAGTGCTCTCAGACAAGAATTAAATATAGCTCAGGGTCGATAATTTTTTGAACCAAAAAAAATAATAGTAGGATGAAACCCATTAGAAATGGAAGAGAATATAATAAAAATTAAAGGAAAAATAATTTACGGGCAATCTGAGATCGGGAAGTGGAAAGGGGTGAGGTTTTAAGGGTAAAAAACGGCCTATCTCGATTTCCGGCTAAACTACAAGTCCTATACAAAAAAGTTAAACCGCAAAGTTGTAGGTAATAAAAAGATCTACACCTTTTGTATAACCTTTTTTTCATACCCTCAAAATTCATGTGACAATTCAAATAACCAATTTTTTGGTTTTTTCGTGTTAAAAAAAATTGTCCAAGAAATCCTGTGAAAAGTTGTATTTTTATATTCCGAATACACTGTAATTCTTTCGATGCAAAATATATATTTGTCCGCCTCAATTCGACTAAATATAGAAAAAGCTACCTAATTTTCAATCGGAAAGTCTCATGTCAAAATATCTACTTTTTCAAAAAATTTGGTGGTCTTTTTGTTCGTTGAAATCTCTACTTTCTGATGGTCTCAAAAATATATACATTACTATGGTAAGTTTCCTAAAAAAATATCATGTAGTAAGGCCCTCCCTAGCCTTCTCCCCACTTCTCTATGAAATACCTTTTAATGGGCTAAAATTTTCTGTAGGTCACTCAGGTACATGAATTATTTTGGAATAGCAATAAATAGGCATCTACTCATATAATTTGAAGAAGATTTCACAACTTCTTCAAAATATTAATGATGTCTTATTAAATATTAACTTTGTTAATTTATTTGGTTGTTAAATATAGTTGTATACTTTTGCATTTTCTAAGAAAATTCACCATAGTAGTGGTTATATTTTCACTCCATCAGAAAGAAGAGATTTCAATGAACAAAAAGCCTAAAAACAGACATTTTGACGTGAGACTTTTCGATTGAAAATTAGGGTTATTGTTCGATATTTGGTCGAATTAAGGCGAACAAATATATATTTAGAATCGGAAAAATTACAGTGTGATTGAACATAAAAAGGTAACCTTTCACAGAAATTCGTAAAAAAGAAAATTTTTGTGGAAGATGAAAATAAAAACTAAAAACTTGGTTATTTGAATTTTTCACATGAATTTTGAGGTTATGTGAAAAAGTGTTATACAAAAGGTATAGATCTTTTTATCACCTACAACTTTGCCGTGTAACTTTTTTCTATAGGACTTGTAACTTTGCCGGAAATCGAGATGGACCGTTTTTTACCCTTAAAACCTCACCCCCAGACCTCAGATTGCCCATAAATTATTTTTCCTTTAATTTTTATTATATTCTCCCCCTTTTCCAATGGGTTTCATCCTAGTATTATTTTCTTTCACTTTTGATCATTTTTAAAGGCATTTACCCTTCTAATATTCCTATTCATTATTATTCAATTTCTATACTCACGGGTTCTATACACCACACGCATCCCAAATGTTGTAAACACTCTGAACAACGGTCCTGTGACCCACAATCCATTTTTTTGTGTTTCACTTCACATTTTAATTCTGCAATCAAAAATCCACTCAATAGAAGTAAACATAGAAAGCTGTTGGTACCAGACATTTTGGTCGATATTGATAATGTATAAATATGAAATCATTTCAGATCGTCCGCAGGAAGTAGATAAAGATAACAAATACGGGGAAACAACGCAAATTCAACATTTTGTATCAACATAAGATCATACATAGTTTATAAAGCAGTTGCGATTTGTTTGAAGAACAATGAATAAGTAAGCGGTTTTTCCAACACATTTACTGAGAATAATGTCTCATTTCGTCTGATCTTCTGTACTTCAAGGATGTGTCGAAAATTCTGTTAAATTGCATTCCAGGCCATTAAAAAAACCCTACTGATACCATGACGTTAAGTGGGGATCTTTTACGCGCCTGTTCAAATTGGAAGTCATTTCCTTGCGAAATTTTTATTATATCATGCGCGCCATTTTTTACGCGCTTCTTCTAGGAAACAGCACGTTATCGTTTGGTCATAATGTCTATAATTTTCTACTTTCCAGGCGAAAATGGTCTTAAAAGATTGGGTAGAATACTCTGAAGAATAATCCGTGGTCAAATTCAATTGTGTCCGTCCGTCCGTATGTGCTCTAACTTTCGAAAGAAATGACCTAGCGACTTGTAATTCTCAGATTAGATTTGGAGTCCAAATATCTCGGCTACGTTCGTCAATGGGTGGAATCGGTTGGATAGTTTCGGAGTTAGGCCCATTTGAAACTTTGAGTTTAATTCCTCGATATCTCAAGAATCAAAAGCTGCTGACTTCGCGTCAGTGTTCTTCTAAGTTTTTTCTTCTGTTGATTACTCATAGACATTCTGGAAATTTTTCGCATATACGAAATATTCTATTTATGAGGAATACATTAAATATTTTTTTCTTACATTACACGATAAAAATTTTTGGATTATTCCAATTACTCTTGATAATTGATGTTGTTCTGGGGAACTGATGCGCGTTATCGTTCTGACATAGTGTCGGTAGTTGATCCAAAAATGGTGTTAAAAGTTTGGGTTGAACACCTTGAAGAAGAATCCGTGGTCAAATTCATTACTCTCCGTCCGTATGTGCTGTAACTTTCGGAGAAAAGGACCTAGCGACTTGAAATTGTTAGTTAAGGTTCGGAATCCAAATATCTCGGCTAAGTTTGGTAATAAAGGGAGAAATCGGTCGAATAGTTTCGGAACTAGGCCGATTTGAAATTTAGAGGTTAATTCCTCGATATCTCGTGAAGTACTGAATCTATCAGATTCAAACTTTGTGAACTGTTTTTGGATACCAACGCGCAACTCGGTGCCAAATTTTGTGTAAATCCAGTTGTTAGAAAATGGTTATTTGAAAATTTTTCAAATTTTTGATAAAAAGTTTATTTTCTCCGACAATATCGATTAGATTTCAACGAAATTTGGCACAAACCTTGAAGTCAGTATTTAACAATAATGTTCCAAATTCAAATTCGATCCGATATTCACTTTCAGAGATAAAAGAAAAATGCCAAGTTTTATTTGGAATTTAAATGTTATTTCCGCAAGATCTCAAGAAGTACAAACGTAATCAGATTGAATCTTCGTAATCAAATGAAAAATACCAACGCGCAACTAGAAGCGAACTTTCGTGTTGATCTAATATGGTTAAAATTTGAACAAGTGCGTAAAAGCTCTTGACCTCACGTCGGTGCTTTTCTAGATCATTTCAACTATGTATACATTTTGTTTTGCTCGGATCGGTATTTGCAATGTAGGAAAATTGGGAAAATAAAATTTTGTGGATGTATTATGTAGAATCATTTTTGGCATATTTACTGATTGATGAATTCGACCTTAGTATAATTAGCATTAGCTCTACCTAAAATTTATCAAGTCTTTCATTTCGAAATTATTTTGTTTCCGACTTAGAGACTCGATATTTGTTGATGATTTGGGGTTGTGCGGAGGCCTTATTCTAGTACATGGTTAAAATTCATCCAATGATTCCGCAGGTACATCCGTTAGAAGTTTCACTTTTCAAACATTCCCAAAAATACAGATACGATTGAATTAGAGTCTAGTATATTTGGTTGAAAAATGACGGAATCCAATAAATTTTAGAATGTTCACTAAGCCCCCAAGATATATTTCTAGAAATATCGACTTTCCATGTAATTTTCGACTTGAAGAAATGCAAATTTTTTGTAAAAGGTGAAGTCCAATTGATTTCAGGTATTTCAGATGTATTAGTATCATACTATTGAGATTCTCGAAATTATATATGACACGGGTGTGTTCTATTCGTTGGGATTGGAATAGAAAATCCATAAACTTTTTGTTGTTATTTCTATGTGCTTGTGGTGGGGAGAATAAAAAGGATAATTTTCTGCGAAAAATTCTAAAATTACAAATGCGTTCAGGCGCGTAATCATTTTGATCAAATGTCTGTGATTTTCGATTTTTTCGGAAAATGGTAGGTACCTTATTGACCAATTGTATAATCATTGTTTGAGCAATGGTATTATATACATTGCTTGAACGACAAGGTTACACCATTGCATAAAGACGCTTTATACACCACAGCCGTTTATATAGTGGTTACAGTCACTGAAGAACCTGATCACAAAAAATACTGATCGAATCTGAATTGAACTTAATTAAGTTGACGTATGTTGATGTGTAAAAATTCGTGATTATCACATTATATTCTTAGAACAGTTTAAAAACATTATCAATATATTATTTCATATTCGTACATAGTCTGATCATATGGTCTCCATGAAATTCTGCATGAAACTTAAGGTCCCCCAGTTGTTTCTTTCGAAATTTATTGTGTTTATAATCGACCATGAGGAATCAATCTTGAGGAGTTGAATTAAACCAGAAAAAAATATATGTGGCTAATAATGCAGATTTTTAGTAATCCCTCATCAATAAATAGACATTCTGCAACTTGTCTGCTTCACAAATTTCAACTATTTATTATACAATCCATTCCCAATAGTTTACAAACAATAATTCAGCATTATAGACCAGTGCTGAAGCCTTTAAAAATGGCGAAAAGTAAAAATAAATTAAAGTAGGATGAAACTCATTGGAAAAGGAAGAGGATATGACAAAAATGAAAGGAAGTAATTTAGAGGTGATCTGAGATCGGGAAGTGGAAGGGGTAAAACATGGTTTATTTTGATTAGTAGTTCTGGTGTAAATCGGGAAACCAGGTTCCCTTCCACTTCCGGACCTCAGATAGCCTCTAAATTTTTTCTTTTCATTTTTGCTGTATTCTCTTCCTTTTCTAATGGGTTTCATCATATTATTTTTTTTTTTGGTTCAAAAAATTATCGACCCTGGTCTATTAGAATTTATACTTAATTTATTGAAAAAATTACATAAAATCATCCGAATCATTTCCATCATCATATTTTGACATAGTTTCACTGTTCATCAATGTATTGTAACTCCTGAGTTCTGCTTCCTCCCGTCTCTTTTTTTCTGTTTCCTTCTTTTTCTCTTGTTCATCCCTGAGGAGTTTCTTCTTACCTTCTCTTTCTAATCGATCTCTTTGTTCCCTTTCTAATCTGAAATCTAAAACAATAAATTATAGATATACTGTTTTCTAATATTTATATGAGACACTGATTCTTTTAATGCCTCAAATTTTTAATTGGATGAAATCAATCAACACCTTCTTGCCCGAAATTGCAATTGGTAATATATTTTTTTACTACAGTACCTCGACTGGACAAATATTCTATTTATTTCTTCTAAGAAAATATTTCAAATGAATGAAATATCCGTATCATGTACAAAGAATAATTAGAACTGCATAAGCATCCTTCAATAATTAAATTTTGCATCCACAAAATTGAGTCACTTGAGTAACTCCAAACTGGTTTCTGTTAAAATGTGAAAAATTCATGCCGGATTTGGACGAGTCATAACACCACACTATTATATAAATAAAGAACAAGAAAGCGCATGACACTATTCTTGGTATATACCATAATACCATATTGAACCCCAAAATATGAGTGATGTTAATTAATTATTTCAAATAAAGAAGTCTGGGAGCAGGTTATTTTTTCTTCAAATGAAAAGAAGAGTGGGCCATATGCAACAATCATCCCAGTCACACGATATGAGGCCTTATGCTCCTCCCTGTTGTTCTTCATTGAAAAATACTACAGGATTAGCCAGATCGTATGGAGCCAAATCAGAATTAACATTTAAGGTCAAATATTGTTTATCCACTTAAAATCGGGGAGATGGACATGAGAAGATAGAGGGAAAATATGGTTAGTAAAGATACTGCAGTAAGTTGATTTTGACTATGGAGGGCACATACGTCTACCACATGTTCACTTTCAGAACTTGCAATATTTGAAACAAAAATTGAATAAATATTTGTTATCGATTGCTGATATTTTTGACCCGTGTATCAATAAATTTCATTTCATCAAAATAATCCTCACCGACTTTATCCTCCCTTTTTGTTTTATTTAGCCTATTCACAGTTTCATTAATTCTTTTGGCAACTTTAATCTTTCTCACTTCCTTTTCTTTATGGAAAGCTATTTGACCCACTTCCATAGCTGGAGTTTTTTTCAAATTGGACCACATTGTGTAAACAATATCTACATCATTCATTTTATTTCCCATGATACTGTTAGCCTTCACTAACTGAGCTGCATCTTCAATAACTGCAGAAGGAATATCATCTATAGTTTGACCCTAGAATGATTATTGTTTCTCAGCTAGTTTGATATCAAACAAAATATATGGTGAACATTAAATTCTTTACATGCTGTTGTTCAACAGTAATAACAACTGGTTGTTGAGTACGTTCTGAATCATTTGCTTCAGTCACACAAGACTTGGGAAAATTTTCAAGAAAATGAAATAGAAGATTTGACGAGTTGAGAAATATAAAGGGCAGGTATTATAAAACTATTTTGACAGATAACTAGAAGTTAACTTGTGAAATCTGGTTGGAAAATTAGAGTTAACTGCTCTCTGTGGTCAAAACAAGTTTTATAAAACCGATCCTGTGTAAAGGCATCGCCAAGTTCTTCCATAAATGACAAGCATGTAAATTTCAGAACAGAAATATTCAAGTGAATGTATCATGAACATTTTAAGTACATACTTCAGGTAGTCTTAAGTATACGTGAGCTGATGAAACTTTATCTACGTGAAACCATACATCTTCAGGCCACCCCCACTTTATGAGATCTTCATCTGAAATGAAGAAACAAACAATAATGAGACAATTCAGTATCAAGTTGAATAATATTACTTTCATATTTATCCAATCCCATGAACAGTGTCACAGGGGGTGAAGCTGCTGTACTTTCGAAATAAAATACCATTTTATTATCTGGGTAGATATACTAAATTCAAAAATATTCTGATTGGAAACTAAAATAAATTGATTACAGATCTCAAATATTCTTTTTCATTTCATCTCTACATTTCCGATACACAAAAATCAGAAATGGAAAACTGTCAGAATGATTTCACTAACCTCAAAATATTTGGCGGGAAGTGTCAAGTTTCGAATAAAGAATTCTTTATCCGAAGAAAGAACTCTATTCAAAGGTGTCACGTAAACTAGACGTCAAAGTAGTTTCTTGTTCAATTCAATAGATGTCGCAGGTTGCTAATTAAAGATACAGTAACTCTTTACAAGTATAAAGTCTTAATATATGCTGCATATCTCATTACAGGCATGCTTTTAAAATACCACCTGAGAAGCTTGATACAATTTTACTTATAATAAATATATAGGAAAATCATTGTTGGTCTCTTCTTGAATTCATGATAATATGAGATCTGCCATACCATTCCATGTTTTTATATCTACCGCAGAGAGGTGTCGCCACCTTTTATAATTGTGATTCCAATCCGATAAATTTATGTTCTGAATGGAAAATCTCAAGAATTCATGGAAATATATTTTGCAACGAGATTTAAAAAAGCTAAATGCCGTTTCGATGAACAACGCAATCCTGAAAAAAATTGAGGGAAAATTAACGACGCGCAACTTTTCGCGAAATCATTGGAATACTTCAGTGAATTGGAAATTTTTTTTTAGAATTTTATTAATATTATTATTAAACCAAAAAGTTGAGTTAAACCTTTAACTCCAAGAGGAAAAAATGACACTGGAGTGCTTCTAAGAAATGTGCTAATAAGACTTTGAGCTTCATACTTCACAGTGTACCAAATTTCAGTTTGATACGATTTTAATTGTTTGAAATATTGGAAAGGAATATGTCAAATTTCGTATTTTTTTTCTCGGTATCGTTGTTTTGTTCCCGAATAGCTCAAAAGAAACACCTAGAACAGCCCTGACATGAAGTCAGCAGCTTTTGTGCGCATGTTCAAATTCGAAGCTCAAGCGGTCATCTCCTTTGAACATGCGCGCAAAAGCTGCTTACTTCACGTCAGTGATTTCCTAGGTTTTTTGATACCCTACTTTGTGCTCTATTCCATGAATTTTACCCCAGCAGCTGATGGGATACTAATATACTGCGAACAAAATATTTCTACATTTGCATCTACGTCTACTTCGATACATAGACTGAGACAAAGTAGAGGTTGATTCGTAGAGGTTTCAATTTGCTTGCGATGATCACTGTAGGTAAATTATGATATAGATGTTTCAATGTGTTTGAACAATAGCAAATCTTTTGTTGCAGAATGGCGAATGTGCATGCATTTTCTCGATAACATCTAAAATGAGTCAAATAAAATTTTATACCATTAGGGAAATTTATCACTATTTTTCCATTCTCCAATACGTCCAACGTAGATATCATACTCATCCATTGCGATAAAGTCACTATACCTCGAGATATTTCGAGGCATGATGTAAAAAACATGGTGTGCTCATCTGAAAAATGAATGACGTCAGCTAGCAGAATATATACCTTCTTGCATTCAGATGAGCACACCATGTGTTTCACATAATGTTTCGAGGTAAACATGAAGAACACCGAAATAAATAATGTAAAACTCAATGATAATACTCATTGCAAAACAAAAATGGTGCAGCTCCATGGTCAACCTGAAATATCTTGAGAAAATGAACTTTAACACTATTAATGAGTACACAATATTCACGTAGAAAGTATTTGAGAATCGAAAAATGGCGATGAATTCCTTTGGTCACGTAAAATTTGGAAAGGAACAAGCAAAGAACACTTACCTCTGCCTTAAATCTCTTGTGGTAGGTAGCCAGAAACGTTTATTTTAAAGTAAAAGCTTGAATAGTTTTAGTTTTCAGGGCACAAATGATGTTTTGGAATGGAACATCCTGTTCGTCATGCAAGAGACTCATTTTATCTGGATAATTTGGGTTTAAACTTCAGCTTTTGTGAATTCGAAAAAAAAATCCGGATTTTTGTTGTGAAAATTTTTTTCTGGAACTTTTCTACAGATTTCGGTGAAATCTTGCACAGGCTTGAAAATAAATATTTCATGGCAGTTCCCCAAATTTCAGTTCTATTCGAATCAAACTTTCGGAGATATCTGAAAAAATATTTCAATTTTCGCCAAACAAAAATTTTTTGTTTGTTTTCGATTTCTGTTCGATTGTAATTCTGAATCTATGAATTTTTCCGTAATTACAATTCGTTAAAATTAATACCCACTCAAAATTCACATCTAGTACCAAAGTAACATATATTTTGTTTTAGTTCCATGCGAGTACTCTATATACTGCTTTTAGGTTCATGAAATTTTGCACGCAGATTTTCTGGTCGTACAGCATCTGGATGACTTCAGTCACTTTTCAACTATAGGCAATATTATAGAGGACATTTTTTTCAGATTTCGATCAAGCATTCGATTTCTTACCTCTTCTCATTAAAATATAATTCGGAAATTATATCTCTATATCCATCAATTACTGTTTGTATAACTAGACGCAATGTAATTGAAGTTTAACCATAAGGCTCATCTCTTGTAAGATACTAAAATAGAATAATACCTATAACTTCCGCTCGAATGGTCAATTTTGAGTAGAAAAATTTTTCAATGATTTGTAATAACGGTTAAAATTGATATGTCCAAAATTTCAATCGATCTAAAGTCAAAAACAAATTTTTTTCCTTCATTTCAGTTTTGTTTCAAAAGTATGAAAATTCAGTGGAATTCTCAACAGTGATTTCTTGAAATTTTCAGGGTATCATAATGTTCCTGAAGGACAGATAGTCATGTTTAAAACGATATGATACTTAAAGAATCTGAAAAGTTGGAAAGATATTTTGTAACTGAAGCCACTCGTTGGTTTTCAAGCAATTTTCTCATCGGTTTGGAGATCGTGAATTTGAATATTCCTATCAATTATAAATCGACATTATGTCACATATTATGTTTATAAGCAACCAAAGCGTTGCACACGTATAAACGAACCAAATTCCAACACGTTTGAGACTATATTCAAACTTGTTCTTCTTGGAAAGATTTTGATCTCTTCAAGAAAACGGAGGCTTGGAGCAGCCTCGCACGATTTTCAACAAAAAAAAAACATAAAGTGAAAATTCACAACTAAGTAATTTTTTGGAAGTGAAAGCCCTAACTCAGGATTATACGGAGAATAGATTGAAGTGAAGAAAACAGAAGAAGTCTTCCTTTCAGAATCTTATATTGCAAATTTAATATTTATCATCACAAATCAATAGTCAACATATCTTCAATAATGTACAACATGGGATTGTCTAAAAAATCTAGCAACAAATTAACAATTGGGAACAAATACATCGAAATTACCAAGGCCTCCACATAGTATCCACATTTTTGACCAAATTCAGGCTCACATCGAACTTTTCCTTTGGATCTTCTCTTCCCACTTCTTTCGCTTGGCCATCTGACGCAGAAGGTGGTGGAATGTCTTCTTGTTGCTTTATATTAACACCCAAAGCATTTGCCAGTTGGAGGTAGTGTTCAGGTAGAAGCAAAACGTAGTTACCATCAGCTTTAACTTTTTCTTCCTTAATTTGGTTTTGTTTTGATGGAATTCCATTTGAAGATGCTTCGTTTTCATTGTTGTTTTCTTCAGGGATTTGCAAGCGTTCATCTAGTGGTGGATTTGGTGGTCGAAGATCCATGTCCACTTCTGTGATGCAAGATTCTAGGTGTCGTAGTAGTCTTTGCCGAATGCCAGCATCTATGATAGCCATGGTTTGAACGTCTGGTGTTTCAAGGTATCTCTGGACTTCTCGAGCGCAATCAGAATAACCAGCTTTGTATTGGTTCACTCCTTTCACATCTAAACTCCTGTGGCGTTGGAAATGACGCACTGTCAGCTCGAGTATATCTGCTTTTTCTAACTTGGAATGTTTGGTCTTCTCAACCTTCGCGCTGTCCAGAATTAAGGTCTTCAATGCCGCAAGGCTCTGATTGATGCGAGCACGCCTTCTCTTCTCCATCAGCGGTTTGTTGGCGCGACGAGGTTCAGATGGTCGTTTGTTTTTTGCGGTCATGCTGTTCCCGATCGGAAATAGACACTCGATATTCGTGGGTTCGTGAAAATTTTTCTATTTTAATGACACCAAGCGCGTCGAAGCACACGGAAAAACACTGGATAGACGGGAAATAGTTCGCGTCGAAGTGGCAAGCCGGGCGTCTGGAGGCGGTGTGTGACCGTCAGGCAAGATCCCGCGGGCAAGTGGGCGAGAGATGTGTTGGCGTGACGGCGGGTCGCGCGGACGGTGCTGCAAGGGCGGCGCGTGCGGTGGCACGGTGCCGGGTGGCTGAAGAGGGGCGGGGGTCATTTTAGTCGCGTGCCGACACCGCCACATCACACCAACAGATCCGATCAGTGCTTCTCAAACTGTTCGAATGTAATATGATATCTTGCCGAAATTATGACTGAGTTCATATTATGGTGCCGTTCCAACAATTTGACAGTCAACATGAGCCTGTATTTCGGTTTGAGAAACTGCGAAAGAGGAGTCTTGAAAATAGACTGTTTGGGTACTACTATAATTCCATCGGATTGTACTAAATTGCTTGGAATACATAAGGATCGAAGTCTTAGGTGGTCAACCCATGTTGATATCTTATGTACAAAAAAACTATAAAAGCACTGCCGTAAAGGCAGCAGCTTTTGCGCGCATTTTCAATGTAGATGACCGCTTCTGCAACGATTTTGAATATGCGTGCAAAAGCTGCTGCCTTCACGAAAGTGCTTTTCTAGATTTTTTCCGATTAATTAGTGAATTTCAATTCGACCTAATCTGTATTTTTGGAAATATTGGAAAAATAAAATTTCGAATGGGTATATCTCCGGAATCATTGGGCGGATTTTACCCATTAACGCATTCGACCTTCGTAATTAAGCCCCAAACCTACTCTACGAATATCGAGTTTCTAAGTCGTTTCTTCCGGAAGTTATTGTGTTTACGGTCGGCCTAATCGAAACTCGTAATTTGTAGAGAAGGTTTGGACCTTAAATACGAAGGCCGAATTCGTGAATGGGTAAAATCCACCCAATGATTTCGCAGATATAACCAAACAAAATTTTCCATTATTTCCAAAAATACAGATTGGATAGAATTGAAATCCTGTTCATATAGAATTTAATGAGGATAATATGATAGGAAGATCGCAGAATATTAAACATGTATTTGTTATTTGAAAGAAAAAATTTGAATTTTTTTCAAATTGTTCTAATGCCACAATTATTGCGAAATTCTGTACAAAGTTGTGTTTTAGCATCTTCCAACTAGGTGCTAAGTTTCATCATGATTGAATCAGTATTTCTTGAGTTATACCGAAAAAAAACTATATCGGGAAGAAAACCACGAAATTTTATATATTTTCCCAATATCTCCATAACTGATAACCGTATGGAATTGAAATTTGGTACAATGTGTAGTTTGTAGCTTAGAGTTTGCTGAATTTTTTTCAAATGTAATGAGCAGTTCGCGAAACAAAACTTTTTTCGAAAAAAATTTTGAAAAAAAAATGGTTTCAAAATTTACTGATAGTATGAGTAGTTTTTGAATTATAGCCTAAATAACGTCAAAACTTCAAAAGGCTCCAACTCCGAAGCCGTTTGGCCGATTTTGCCCATTAACGAACTCAACCGTCGCATTTTGAAATGCAAACTACCCTGAAAGTTTCAGGTCGATAGGATTCTCCGTACGACCGTAATCGTGCCTACGGACGATCGGTTGGCCGGACAGAATCAATTTTGACACTGGATTGGTCATCAGTGAGTCCAACCTAGTAGCTTGAGACCATTTGCGGCTCAATCATCGTCAAATGTCACAGACATTTGGACAAAACGATAGCACGCTGTTCCCCAGAACATGCGCGCAAAAATTAATACTGCATTCTTCGCCATAAATAGGCTGAGAACTTCTTTACCACCCAATTCTCTCATTGGTGTTTACTACAGCCTTGTCATATTTCATATAATATACTGCCTTGGGAAAACTGCGGTTGTTTTTCTAGAGTTTTTGTGGCACAGAAAAGAGTCATATGTCTCATTTTTGGTATGGACCACCGAGCATCATGCCAAACTGTATTTATCGCCAACGAATTATTGTCACTCCTTTGTATTTAAATACTCAAATGTCTCCTATACGCGAGGACTAATGAAGCTGATTGGAAAAAACTTGCAAGTTCACATGACTCACAGTTTCAAACGTTCTCCCCTATATCAGAGTTTAAGATTGTTTAATCATTTGTCCTCCCATTTGAAATCTTTGAAAAAACAAACATGCAAAAGGAAAATTGAGGAGTTGGTACTCCAAAACCATTGTATAAAGAATTATACTATGCTATACTCAGTTAAGGACTTCATTTCTGATTCTTTGGTTACCAAAAAAGTAACAATTAAAATGTGATTCTTTCATGACTTATCCTATAAATATTATTGTGTCCTGAAGGATCAATAAAGTATTATTATTATTATTATTAAATACATTCAGGCTTACTCTGTTTTGCCAGGATAAAGATATTGCTTCCATAACAAGATTAGCAATATTGGTATATTAGGTAGTAACCTCAGTCAAAAACGTTCTTGCTGTGCTTGATAACAATATAATTTAGAAAAGGAATACGGCGGAGAATCATTTGTTTTATTATCGTTTCTTCCAAGAATTCGAATATATTGGAAATAGGAATGTATGTGGTGATGGAAATGTATTCAGGGCTCTCTAGAATATTTAATTTTAAGGGAAATTCTTGAACTAAAATACCGGCATAGTTGACACCAGCAATCCCTTTGAGTTATCAACATCAAGTTCATCGAATAATTGTTCCGCCTGAATAAAATTGCTGCATTTTATTTCTGGCAACAAATATTTTATAGTGATGGATAATGTCGTTCCCAAATATTCAGAAAGTAAATAATATCAGTGAATCAGTCTAATGAAACTAATTCATTGAAATAATTTATTCGGTACAGCAACGTTTCGAGAAACTTTGTTCTCTTCCTTAGGCTAAAATCAACACAAAGGCATGAAAATTCATGGTTAAACTGAAAATACAAATACATATAATATTTTATTTGTATCCAGGAAATTGTTCTTTGGTCAATTTGACTTTAATTGGTTGGCATGTTCTGGGGAACAGCATCCTATCGTTTTATCCAAATGTCTGTAATTTTCGAATTTTGAGCCGAAAATGGTCTCGAACGACTAGGTTGGACTCACTGATGACGAATTCAGTGCAAAATCGATTCTGTCCGGCCAGCTGGCCGTCCGTACGCATGATTATGGGCGCACAGAGAAATCATTCTATTGAAGGGTTGATTAAATTTCAAAATGCGAAGGTTAAGTTCGTTAATTAGCAAAATCCGTCGAATGTTTTCCGAGCTATAGCCATTCGAAGTTTTGAAGTTATTTCCCTGATATTTCAAGAAATACTAAAGCGATTGAATTGAAACTTGGCGGTTTCTTGGAGCATAAGGACTTGCATAATTTTCGAAGATTTTGTGAAAAAATATGTCAAATTTCGTAGTTTTTTCTCGATATCGGTCCGCCTAACGGCCGACTGCGTAAACACAATAACTCTCGAAAGAAACAACTTAGAAACTCGATATCTGTAGAGAAGGTTTCGACCTTAGTTACGAAGGCCAAATTCGTGAATGGGTAAAATCCACCTAATGATTCCGCAGATATACCCATTCAAAATTTTATTTTTCCAATATTTCCAAAAATACAGATCAGATCGAATTGAAATCCAGTATTTCATCGAAAAATTACAGTTCGAAGGTACATACGGAATCTAATGAGGATGATATGATAAGAAAATCACAGAATTTTTTTTTCAAATTGTTCTAATGACACGATCATCACGAAATTTCGCACAAAGTTGTCTTTCAGCATCTTCAAACTAGCTCCGAAGTTTTATCAGGATTGAATCGGTATTTCTCGAGTATACTGTCGGCCATAAATTAATCTCAAAATTTCAAATGACCATAATTCCGAATTTTGACACCGGATTCGTCATCAGTGAGTTTAACCTTGTCGATTTCGGCTTAATCATCCAAAATTACAGACATTTGGACGAAACGATAGCACGCTGTTCCCCTAGAACATGCGCGCAATTGCTTTGAAAACTTTAGTAGATTAGTGAATAGGTACTCATAACCTCAGATATCTCAACTGTAACATTATACTCAAGCAAATATCCAGGAAATCACCCGAAATCATACCTCCTGAATAAAGTTTGAGAACCGCTGCAGTGCGGTTATAGCGGGGCGCCTAGTGGGTTGCTTGTTAGAGACACGACGCGTCAGACACGCGCCACGACGCCCGTCCACATAGCGTCGCCTGCTGCATCGCCAACGTAGACGTCGGTTTCGGGCGTCCTATTTGTACATGACGTCGGTGAGACGCTACCCGGCATTATTGCTCATTTATCGGCAAAGCTGGTCCCCATTAGGCCCGAGGGTTTTACGGCTTTAGCGCCGGCTCGCTTGAAATATGAATTTATCTCGCAGGAACCGTCGCCGGCCAGAAACGCCTGCAGGACCAAATCCTTATCGTTATCCTTTCGCTTCGCCGAATTCTAATTAGTTGAGTTCACGATTGATTATTTTGTTCGGAAGTAGAGGTTATTTTAAAGTGGAATGAGGAGGTGTCGGAAGATATTTTGACGAAAATGACACGTGGGGCAAAATAGATGAGAGATATACTGAAAAATTAAAAAAAGATTGGAAATGAGTAGATGGATTTTGTTCAGTTACGAATTTGATATACCTCTGATGTGCCCAGAAATTTTCTCTATTCTCAGGTCCATTCTATCTCGGAGTAATTGTGCTCATATTATTCGAGAATAATCCTCGATGAACCTACTGACGAGAAGAAGGGAGCTTTTTAGCTCTTATTCATCTACACTTGGTTCCGAAAATTCTAAAGTCATTAAGTAATTCCATCTGAAAGTTATACAGGGTGATTCCGGAGGAGACCGTCAGATTTTGGGATAAGTTTACACTAGTTAAGACAGTCTCGGAACAATGTTTGGTTTATGGTTGGCGGTCTCTGTTGAGAATATACAGGGTGATTTGTCCGATTCGACAGATTTTACTTTTATTGATAACTTTGGTATGGTTTATTCGATTTCAATGAAATTTTCAGCGTAGTACAATAGTGTTGAACACATTCATTGATTCCAATTTTTTTTCAGAATAAGTGGTTGTTATTGTGATAAATCCAGATTAATTGTGCAGGTTGAAAAAACACCCTGTACATAGCGTTTCCTAAACTACGCTATCTTTTTACGATTATACTATAATAAGTCATTATTTGAGAGTTTCTAATTTTTTTGGCACACTTCTAGTTTTCCGAGAAAATTTTTTCAAAAAATGATAATGTCGAAATTTCGCTCCAATCGATTCTACTTTTATTGATAACTTTGGTATGGCTCATCCAATTTTGATGAACTTTGCAGTGTAGAACAATCTGAATGAGTACATTGAATAATCTCAACAATCTCTCAAAATACAGTTTTGTAATTGTCATAATTTCAGAGTTTCGGATGAATTGTGCAGTTGAAAAAAAAACACCCTGTACATTGCTTTTCCAAAACTTTCTTATTCGTTGCAGATTCTACAATAATATGTCATCACCAAGAGGTTTTTGATTTCTTTGGCACACTTCCGGTTCTCCTACAAAACATTTTTGAAGAAGAGCGTAATCAAAATTTGGCTCACAAGCCGTGAGAGTATTCCGCACTAGGTAGGAAAGCTGTATATTCCAAGGATGCAAAGTTGTTCGTCACTTCTAAAATATTCTTTTCGAATTCTACTCTCACTGCTTGTGAGCCAAATTTCGATCATGCTCTTCTTCAAAAATGGTTTCTAGGAAAACTGGAGGTGTGCCAAAGAAATTAAAAACCTCTGAATGATGAAATATTATTGTAGAATCTGAAATGAATAAGAAACTTTTGGAAAAGCAATGTACAGGGTGTTTTTTTTCAACTGCACAATTAATCTGAAATTCTTATTATCACAATATGTTATCACTGTATTTTGAGAGACTTTTGCGATTCAGATTGTTCTATACTGCAAATTTCATCAAAATTGAATGAGCCATACCAAAGTCATCAATGAAAGTAGAATCGATTGGAACGAAATTTCGACATTGTCTTTTTTTGATGGAATTTTCTCAGAAAACTAGAAGTGTGGCAAAAATATTAAAAACTCTCAAATAATGACTTATTATAGTAGAATCGTAAACAGATAGCGTTGTTTTGGAAATTCGATGTACAAGGTGTTTTTTCAACCTACTCAATTAACCTGGCATTATCACAATGACAACCACTTATTTTGAAAAAAACTTTGAAATTAATGAATGTCCTCATCAATGTTGTACTGTGCTGAAAATTTCTCTAAAATCGAATAAGCCATACCAAAGTTATCAATAAAAGTAAAATCGGTCGAATCGGACAAATCACCCTGTATATTCTCAATAGAGATCCCCAACCATAAACCAAACATTGTTTCGAGACTGTCTTGACTAGTGTAAACTTATCCCAAAATCCGACGGTCTCCTCCGGAATCACCCAGTATAGACGGTTATTCAGAAACAGACCAACATATAGTTTTTCTTTAGGTTTTTTTCTGGGTTCTCACTTCCAATTCCTTACTCAGTATGGATCTCAAGTCATTTTTTGTGTTTAAATTAAAACCTTTCTTATTTTATAAAAACTATTCTGCAAAATCCTCCCAAATTGAGCTTTAATCGATAATCAACATATCGTTATCTTTTCGCTTCGCCGAATTCTAATTAGTTGAGTTCACGATTGATTATTTTGTTCGGAAGTAGAGGATATTTTGAAGTGGAATGAGGAGGTGTCGAAAAATAATTTGACGAAGATTACACGTGGGGTGAAAATAGATGAGAGATATACTGCGAAACTGAGAAAAATTAGAAATGAGTAGATGGATTTTGATCAGCTACGAATTTGATATACCACTGATGTGCCCAGAAATTTCATCTATTGTCAGGCCTATTCTATCTCGGAGTTATTGTGCTCATATGATTTGAGAAAAATCGTCGATGAACCCACTGACGAGAAGAAAGGAGCTTTCAAGTTCTTATTTATCTACACTTAGTTAGCTCAAAATTATATACAGGGTTTTTCAGAAATAGACTAACATATCGTTTTTCTAGGTTTTTTCTGGGTTTTCACTTCCAATATCTGAAACAGAACAATTGGAAATTAAATTAAACCGTTTTTTTTTATGGAAAACGCCCTCGCGGATTGCAGGATTGAACTATTTGTCGAGGGCAGTTTCTTGGAAAACAGATTGAACAATACAGGAAAAATATAAACTATAAGCAAAGCGAACAGTACAAATCTGACTTTCATTAGACAAACGAAAAAATTTTTAGAATTTTTTTCTTTCGATTCGTTTTTAGTTACTATGGATCACAAGTCATTTTTTGGGTTGAAAACTTATAATCTTATAAAAAAATATGCTGCAAAATCCTCCCAAATTCAGCTTCAATCGATAATCAACATATCGTTATCTTTTCGCTTCGCCGAATTCTAATTAGTTGACTTCACGATTGATTATTTTGTTCGGAAGTAGAGGATATTTTAAAGTGTAGTGAGGAGGTGTCGAAAGATATTTTGACGAAGATGACACGTGGGGTCAAAATAGATGAGAGATTTACTGCAAACTAAAAAAATCGAAATGAACCCACTGACGAGAAGGAAGGAGCTTTTAGCTCTCATTCATCTACACTTAGTTCCGAAAATTCTAAAGTCATTCAGTAATTCCATCTGAAAGTTGTGTAGAGTAGGGGGTTTTTCAGAAATAGACCAACATATCGTTTTTTTTGGGTTTTCACTTCCAATTTCTGAAACAGAACTTTTAAAAATCGAATGAGATTGTTTTTATGGAAAACGCCCTTGCCGATTGCAAGATTGAACTACTTGTCAAGGGCAGTTCCATGGAAAACAGATTTCCTAATGGACAATACAGGAATAATATAAACGATAAACAAAGCGAACTGTGACGTTTCAGAGTAAAAATCTAACTCATTCATCAGGAAAACGAGAAATTTATTATTTTCTTTCGATTCCTAGTTTCGAGACTTTTGTCAATTGATATTTTCATACAATCACAGCAACACAGATTCACTTAGTTTAAAGAATCTTTAGTTCTTCCTCGTTTTTAAGTATACTCAGCCAAATAGGGTCCATTTACTCCATTTCTACATAATAATCGGCAAAATTACTCTCTCCATTTAACAAAATGCAAGAGGACTCTTAATTTTTTTTTTCAAATTATCTGACTCCGACATCAGTATTTTTTATTGTCCCAATCTATCATGTGATTCCTAAGGATTCCTGTAATCCTACATTTTCGTACTGGAGTATTTCACGTTGTGCAACAAGGTATTTAAGTGTCTTCTGTAGATTTATTTCTTGAGAAATTCGAACAGTAGGGAATTCCATAGATTTGTCTGTTCATTTAGAAGTTTTACTGCAGAGTTATTCGAGTACTTTCATTTTTTTTGGAATGTACTATCACAAAGTAACGGACTACTCTTTCCATTATTTTCTAGTAAAACTTCAACACTCGATTCTTGATTTCCGTGCAAGAAAATAGCATAACTGAATCTCCCAACTATGTTTATTTGCGTGAAATATTTCCAGTATCCGCAGAGAAAACAGTTTCTCCAATATTCGCCAGGTCTTTCGAATTATTGAATTCACATACTATTATCTCAAATTTATTACTTTCCCAAAGTACATTCACAGTTTGAAAAATACGTAAATACTACGACCTCTCTGTAAAGAGGACAACGCTGTGTAGTTATCTGACAGGAAAATTACTATAACCTAACATTTTCAAAATACACACGGTGAAATGTGTCAGAATGTCATGGCCAACTGGGATAGTTAATAAAAGCGAATGTAGTATGTAGTAATTTTTGTTCTCAAAAGGATAAGAAAAAATAAAGAGAGGCACTGAGAGGAGCTTTTACGCGCTTGTTCGAATTTTAAGTACTAAAGTAGACCTACACAAAATTTGGCACCTATAGTTGCGCGTTAGAATTCTTCAACTGATTTCGATGTTTCAATCTGATTGCATTTGTACGCCTTGAGATATTGTGGTAATATCATTAAAATTCCAAATAACAAGGAATTTTGGCATATTTTTTTCTTATATCTTCGAAATTAGATATCCGATCGAATTGAAATTTGGAACTTTTTTCGTTAAATACTGACTAAGGTTTATGCAAAATTTCATTGAAATATATTCAATATTCTCGGAGAAAAAAAATTCCAACGAAACTTAAAAAAATATTCGAATGAACATGTTTTTGAAATTTTCCAACAACTCCACATGAAATTCTGCACTGGGTTGAGCGACGGTATTCCAAAACTATCTACTAAGTTTCAATCTATTGGAATCAGTTTTTCCTGAGATAACCATTGTCCTAATATAACATGTTATTTTAGGTCTATGGAGATAACAGAGAATCAACCTCAAAATTTCAAATGGAACTCCGAAACTATTCGAAAAATTCCACCCATTAACGAACTTAACCGAGATATTTGGACAACAAACCTAATCTGACAATTTTTTGGCCCTTCCTTTCAAAAGTTAATTTACGAACGGAGGGATGGCCGGACAGACAGAATTGAATTTGACCACGAATTCTTCTTCAGGAAGTCCAACCTAATCTTTTAAGACCATGTTTGGCTCAAAATTTGAAAATTATAGACGTGTGACGAAACGATAACGCGCTGTTCCCCAGCGCGTTAAAAGTGGTTTTATATCGAGAATACACAGAAGCCATATCAAATATCAACCTCCGCACATAACAACCTAGCCATGGAAGGAGAAGGGTCAGTGCAAAGTAAGATATAGACGTTATCCAGGAGTAATTTTGTATTGGGAACTTCTGCGAAGATGCCAGCGCCCTAACGGATAAATTTGGAACCCATCCAAGCTAGTAGTTTTATGTAAACAAACCTTAGAAATGTGGTGGAGAACGAATATTTATTAAGCAGTGCTTGAATATTTGAAGAAATTATTATAATTTTGTGTAAGATTTCGTGAGAAGGAACTTTTCGTTTGAATCACGATATAAAATCGTACTTCAAATCGTTCCTGGAGCATAATTTCAGTGTTATTTTAGTGTATGTTGCTTGGTGGATCGAAATGAACCAATATCTAAGTGAACTTGAATTTCTGGAAAAACAGGCACCTCAATAAGGATTTAAGGATATTATGTGGTAAATCTAGAATCAGTCCAAATGATATGACTTGTTCTTTGTTGACAAACGAGTGAATCAATAAAATGAAAACAGATTTTCTGCTTTAGTTCTTTTGCATCGTATTTCTCGAGAAAAGGAAACAGATAGACATATAATTGATTTCATTTTCATATTACAGCAGCTCAAGATACACATACAAAATGAAAAATGTCACAGCTGGTTCAACCTACCTATATATAGAAATGAAAAGTATTAATGTATTTATATGAATAACTTCAGCTATTATCAACTCTAACAATATATCTAGTTTTTGTCAGGTTTTCAACCAGATCACTCTTTCAGAATATGATTTTGTGTAGTATGTGAATTAGGTAGCTGCAGAAGTGCTCGGTAATTTCTCTGCAGCATTTTTCTTCAAAATTCTCTTATTTTCATTTACACCTGAAAACATCATGACATGAAGTTGTTTCGAAATGAATACATTGTAGGTAATTTACCTTTATGAAAATAAACATCTTCGGAGAAATGCAGTGAACATACTTTCATGTATTTCTTGACCTGTTTTTCAATCTTCAATTTCTAAAGCTAGGCCTTTCTTCTATCATTGAGTTATCTGCCAAATGCTGTTTCCAAATTAACTTTTCTTTCATTTGGCTTTGGAAAAAATGAAAACTAGAGGCACTAGATGATCCTTTCTTTTTTGACCATGAAAAACATTGAGTTGAGGCACAAAATAGTCATTTCGGAAGGATGCCATTTCGAATTAATACAATCGAAAGTTTTAATCGGAAAGAAAGGAATCGATTGATGAATATTACAAACACTTGCGGTATACCAAAATTTCAACTCGGAGAACAACACAAAAGCTCGAAAATGAACTCCAAAAGTAAGCAAATTACGTTAGAATAATAGGCACGTCGAAAAACTACTAGCTTGGAAGTGTTCGAATTTCTATCGCCAGAGGGCGTATCGCTTAGCAGTAGTTGCGAATTGAGAAAAATATAAAATTTGGGGTACCTATGAAGAAAATACAAAAGCTGACATAGTTTTCCGGCTGTGCGGCCGGCCTTCGACAAGATAACAATTGAAAGAAACGAGCTAGGGACTTGAAACTTTCAGATTAGGTCGCGCATTGGAATGCGGCGGTTAAGTTCGTTAATAATACAACTCAAAAGATTCAATCATGATGAAACTTGGCAGCTAGTTTGAAAATACCAATGGACAACTTTCTGTTAAATTTCGTGATAATCGTGTCATTAGAAGGATTTGGAAAAAAATTTCAATTTGTTTTTCAAATATTCAGTATTCTGTGATCTTCTGATCATAATACCCTCATGAATTTCTGTATTAACCTTCGAACCGGATTTCAATTCGATCTAATCTGTATATTTGGAAATATTGGAAACATAAAATTTTGAATGGGCAAATCTGCGGAATCATAGGGTGGATTTTACCCATTCACGAATCTGGCCTTCGTAATTAAGGTCCAAACCTACTCTACAAATATGGAGTTTCTGAGATGTTTTTTTCGGAAGTTATTTTGTTTGCTAGAAGCAGCTTTTTCCTAGGATTTCAGTTGTTTTGATCTTGTAGCGAAATTTGATTGGTGATACATCCTCGGATAAGGCTACAAGATAGGAGGTTTCCTAGAAAAATCTAGGAAAATCAGCAGAAATACAAAAATACCATTGAAAATCGAAATAGTTAGGTGAGGAAATGACGAATCTTTTTTTCGATATGAAATATGAACCCAAAGTAATACATTCAATTCATTTTTTTTTACTTTTTTGGGCGCGTCTTCTGGGAAACAGCATGCTATCGTTTGGTCCAAATGTGCTATTTTCGAATTTCTTGCCGAAAATGCTCTCAATCTACTAGGTTCGACTCACTGATGATGAATCCGGTGTCAAAATCGATTCTCTCCGGCCGGCCGTCCGTATGCACGATAACGTGCGTACGGAGGATTTTATCGATTTGAAAATTTCAGTGTTGGTTGCATTTCGAAATGCGAAGGTTAAGCTCGTTAATGGGCAAAATCGGTCTAACGGTTTCGGAGTTATAGCCATTTGAAATTTTGAAGTTAAATCCCTGATCTTCCGGGACCTACTGGAGCGACTGAATTGAAACTTGGCAGTAAGTTGCAAATTTTTGCGGAATTTCGTTGGAATCGTGTCGCCATTAAATTGAAAAAAATAAAAAAATTTTCGAGAAAATTTTTTTGTCGGAAAGGATTGATTACATTTGGAAAACATTCAGTTATAGTTTGAGCTCTATATTTCACAGCAGTGTTCCAAATTTCAGTTCAATACGTTAATAATTTTCGATGATATTGTCAGATATTGTGTTTTTTCCTCGGTATCGAAGTTTTTCCTGAATAACCCCAAAAAACCTAGAAAAGCACTGAAGTGAAGTCAGCAGCTTTTTTCGAGCATGTTCAAAGGAGATGCCCGCTTTGACAACGAATTTGAACATGCGCGCAAAAGCGGCTGACTTCACGTAAGTGCTTTTCTAGGTTTCTTAATTTATTGTGTGAAGTACACAAAACCTGAGCCCCTATTCTTGAAACGGGGAAGGGAGAAAATAGGCGTGTCGACGCTGTTGCCAAGGAAACCCGGTGCAGTTTTGATGGAACGATAGAGAACGTTCATTCCATCAAATTCAAGAATAGGGTCTCTTGAATAGTGAGGACAGGATGAATATTCATGCGAAATGGGTATTGTATTCAGAGCTCTAGTGAACCCGAAATATTTACCAAATTTTTATTCTCAAAAAGTTCATAAGAAGACAAGAAAAAAAAAGTCTTTCGATATCGAAAATACACAGCAGCCATATCATATCAACCTCGGCACATACCAACCTAGCCATGGATCGACTGGAAGGAGAAGGGTGAATGCGACGTGATATAACCAAGGATAAGGATATAGACGCGATCCAGGATCATTTACACGGGCGAGCGCAAGCACGAGACCATCGCTTAACAATGGGGGTCGCTAGGGGTTGGGAGTGCGGGCGGTTTGGGGCTGCAAGCACGTAATCACCAGACTGTGTAAGCAGAGGGTGGTCGAGGGGAGGGGGAGAAGGGATAACTACGCCGCCACGCTCAGGTTGACCTGCCGCCGGCGTCAGCCACATTCCATAAAGACAGAGGGGGATTTGCTGGAATTTATGAGGTGTTTTTCCAACCCCTGTCACAAAAAGAGGGGTGCGATGAGTTTGAATCCTTTGTAGGTATGTATTTGTCTGTTTATGGCATTTGGTCTTTACGATGACGCTTTTCTTGTTCCTGATTCTTCAAGAATTTTTGAGGTCTCTTTCTTGTGACCTGGTATTAGGTCTATATGACAATATTTTTCGGATTTTGGGGTGAGAATAGTCTCAAATCATCAGACTTACTGATAAATAATGGAGATTTTGATTATGTCTGTTCCTTCATAACCTCCGAAGAAAATGGCTTGGAGTCTTTGAATTGGATTGTAGATCTGTAGCATTCGATGATAGAAATATAGATGTTTTATTTCGATTAAGGTTTCCACATAGAGTCAATGAAAACATGGAATGAAATAGTGTGAGTTAAAAAAAACAATTATTCAAAATACTCTTTTATATGGTAAATGGCTTCAAATTAATCAAGAACTTATTGTTTTTATTTTTGAACTGTCTATATAACTGTTGATTATTTTATATTATATAATAAACTATTGAATATTCTAACACACATATACGTCAGATTTTTCTCAGAAATAGATAGTCTATGTTGTGGATAGTTCACTGATTTTTGTTGTGTATGTTATATTTGTATTATTCCTAAGAAAATCGCTTTTATTTCTATACAGGGTGATTCCGGAGGAGACCGTCAGATTTGGGGATAAGTTTACACTAGTCAAGATAGTCTCGGAACAATGTTTGGTTTATGGTTGGGGGTCTTCGTTGAGAATATACAGGTGATTTGTCCGATTTTACTTTTATTGATAACTTTGGTATGGCTCATTCGATTTCAATGAAACTTTCAGCGTAGTACAATATTGATGAGCACATTCATTAATTTGTTTTTATGTTTTCAAAATAAGCGGTTGTTATTGTGATAAATCCAGATTAATTGTATAGGTTGGAAAAACACCCTGTACTTCGCGTTTCCTAAACTATGCTATCTGTTTACGATTCTACTATATTAAGTTATTATTTGAGAGTTTTTATTTTTTTTCAATTACAGTTGAAAAAAAACACCCTGTACATTGCTTTTCCAAAACTTATTAGGTGCGCAACTAAGTTCTCGCTGTTTGTCAGTAGATGGCTCTAGCAGTAAGAGCTAGTCGATTTTGACATATCCAAAACGTCATGAACCAAGCTTAGACATATGGTAAACAAACCGCCGCGACACATAAGTGATTTTGTTTTCGCATTATATACTTCTGGTTAAGTGAAAATGTCGAATTTCGTGCCAAACAATCGTCATTTGCGGGAAGTGTTGATTTTCTTTTTTCATTCGAAAAAAACGGCAGCTCAAGCGCATCGAGAGCTCCAAAAAGTGTACGGAAACGCTGCTCTAAGCGAAACAACATGCCGTGATTGGTTCCGTCGCTTCAAAGACGGTGATTTCGATGTTGACGACCGTCCACGTGAAGTAAGACCCAAAACCTTCGAAGACGCTGAATTGGAGGCATTGCTCGATGAGGATTCGTGCCAAACTCAAGAAGAGCTTGCTGCAGAATTAGGAGTTACCCGTCAAGCCATTTCCAAGCGATTGCATGCATTGGGGATGATTCAGAAGCAAGGAACTTGGGTTCCTTATGAGTTGAAGCCAAGAGACGTTGAGCGTCGTTTTTTCGCCTGTGAACAACTGCTCCAGCGGCAAGAAAGGAAGGGTTTTCTTCATCGCATCGTGACGGGTGATGAAAAATGGATTCATTACAGCAACCCAAAGAGGAGAAAATCTTGGGGACTACCCGGGCATGCTTCTACGTCGTCGGCTCGGCCGAACATTCACGCTGCGAAGGTTATGCTGTGCATTTGGTGGGACCAGGTCGGTGTTATTTATTATGAGCTGTTGAAACCGAGCGAAACCATCACTGGGGAACGTTATCGAACTCAATTGATGAGATTGAGCCGAGCACTGCGCGAAAAACGGCCACAATACGAGCAAAGGCACGAAAAAGTGATTTTACTGCATGACAACGCTCGGCCTCACGTTGCCAAACCTGTTAAAACCTACTTGGGCACGCTCAAATGGGAAGTTCTACCCCACCCGCCATATTCCCCAGATATTGCGCCGTCCGATTTTTACTTGTTCCGTTCGATGGCACATGGCCTGGCTGATCAACAGTTCCACTCATATGAAGACATCAAAAAATGGCTTGATTCGTGGATAGCCTCAAAAGACGAACACTTCTGGCGTCAAGGTATTCGAGCTCTACCAGAAAGATGGGAAAAAGTTGTGTCTAGCGATGGGCAATACTTTGAATGATTCATTTGTAACCATTTTTTTATAATAAAGTTATATTTTCATCGAAAAAACAGCGAGAACTTAGTTGCGCACCTAATACTTATTCGTTTCAGATTCTACAATAATATGTCATCATTCAGAGGTTTTTAATTCCTTTGGCACACCTCCGGTTTTCCTCCAAAACATTTTTGAAGAAGAGCATAATCGAAATTTGGCTCACAAGCAGTGAGAGTATTCCGCACTAGGTAAGAAAGCTGTATCGTCCAAGGATGCAAAGTTGTTCGTCACTTCTAAAATATTCTTTTCAAATTCGAAATATATCCTGAATTGAATTATTCCATACAGAATATGAGCAATTAAAATGAATTTGGAGTTTGAAAAGAGTATTTTAGAACTTAATAACTGCTTTGCATACTCTCACTGCTTGTGAGCCAAATTTCGATTATGCTCTTCTTCAAAAATGTTTTCTAGGAGAACCGGAGGTGTGCCAAAGAAATTAAAAACCTCTGAATGATGACATATTATCGTAGAATCTGAAACGAATAAGAAAGTTTTGCAAAAGCAATGTACAGGGTGTTTTCTTTTCAACTGCACAATTAATCTGAAATTATCACAATTACAACCCTGTATTTGAGAGACTGTTGCAATCATTGAATGTTCTCATTCAGATTGTTCTACACTGCAAACTTCATCAAAATTGGATGAGCCATACCAAAGTTATCAATAAAAGTAGAATCGATTGGAGCGAAATTTCGACCTTATCTTTTTTTGAAAAAATTTTCTTGGAAAACTAGAAATGTGCCAAAAAAATTAGAAACTCTCAAATAATAACTTATTATAGTAGAAACGTAAACAGATAGCATAGTTTATGAAACGCGATGTACAGGGTGTTTTTTCAACCTGCACAATCAATCTGGATTTATCAAAATAACAACCGCTTATTTTGAAAATTTTTTGAAATTAATGAATGTGCTCATCAATATTGTACTACGCTGAAAGTTTCATTGAAATCGAATAAGCCATACCAAAGTTATCAATAAAAGTAAAATCGGACAAATCACCCTGTATATTCTCAACAGAGACTCCCAAGCATAAACCAAATATTGTTTCGAGACTGTCTTGACTTGTGTAAACTTATCCTAAAATCTGACGGTCTCCGCCGGAATCACCCTGTATAAGTATAACAGACATTCATGAAGGTATAAACCATAAACCATACACAGTAAGTAAGCCTGCTTCCTTGAACATTCATCTACATGATTCTGCAAGTTTCATATTGAGTAGCAATCTAGTAGTGCGTTTCTGATTCACAAAAACAGAATGCACAGATGAACTTATGCCCAAAAATATTATACCATATCTGATTATCGATTCATAATTGGCGTAGTATAGAATTTTTTCACATTTCCTTCGACATAATTTCTCTCGGGGCATAGCATACTTGATTGAGCTTTTTCAACATATATTCGATATGAGTAGTCCATTTCAAGAATTCATCAATTATTATTCCCGGTCGCCCAGCTCCACGGACACGAACCTAATATCGTATTTTTGGGATTTCTAGATGGACGAACGTTATGAACTAAGGTTCATCTTATGAAGGAATGGAAGGGCAATAGATATTAATTATAATAATAAAGTGCCTTTTCTTTGCATCGTCATATACAGCACAAGACAAATATCGATAGCTTACGATACCCCAGTTAATCTCTAACAAAATACCAATAGTTTCATCAAAATTAAAATTAAGCTAGAAAATATATGTTTAATTAGCATCAGAAAAATTAATACACAAACTTGAAACTTACCGTTGTCTAAAACTAAAGTTGAGTCGAAAGTAATTGCTTCCTGAAATTCACTTTTAAATTACTCAGAGGCAAATTTAACATCTTAAGGAATATCATTGAAAATAGTGACTGCATTATTGTAAGTGAAAGAACGCTGCAACATGGCTGGCCTGAATCTAGGCAGCATAAGATCGGATCTATGTCTGACGTCTGACCGCAATATCATTTCTAGTCTATCTTTTAGAGAAATGGAAAACCTATAAATCAACAGTTTTTAATTCAGATAGGTAACATCTAAGGGCTCAACCCTAAAGAAAAGTGCCCGTGGAGCTGGCTGGACGGAAGCTAACATTTCCAAGGTTATTTCGATAATTTCCAGGTCTTGAATAGAAATATCAGCCAATTTGCATTTTTCGAATGTCCCATAGGGGACGGAGCGTGCTATATTATTCTGCCCAAATGGCAAATATTTGCCATTTCCGAATTTTAAGTCGCAAATGTTCCCTAATGATCGGGGTCGACTGGCTGAAGGTTTAATCGAGATCAAATTCAATTCTGTCCACAGAAGTGGCTTAGAGACTCTGTATTTTCATAGTATACTTTTGGATGGTGCCTGAATTACGAAAGCTAATCACATGGATTAGTGAAATTCATCAATTCGCTTAACGATTACATCAATATTTTATCCACTCGAAATTTCATTTTTACAGAAACAGATATCCTATAGAATCTGAATCTAATAATTGTTTGAGAAATGACGGTATGAAAGGTCCATATGCAAAATTTCAGCGAAATCTGACTGATATTTTTCCTGATAATTAAATTTTTTTTCATTTTTCTAGTTATACAATTTTGACGGGTTCGAAAAAGGTTGGAATTTTCGGATGAATTCTGTGTAATGATAGTTTCGATTGAAGGATATTTTGGAAGGGTTTTGCATTTTTTTTCAGGTTTTTTCTATGTATTCACTTGAAATACGAAAGTATTGTAAGAAAATAATTCTGCAAATTTTCTCTCAATTGTTTGATGAAGGAGTCAGATATAAACTCTGAAGAGTTTCAGTTCACTTCGTTGATTGTTCACATTATTTCGAGATTGTTCATTAAGCATCGTACGTTCCAAAAACTGCTCTTGACAAAAAATAGTTTCAATCCCGCAATCCACAAGGGCGTTTTCTATAAATAATAATTCATTTGATTTCTAATACTTATTTTTCAGATAGTGCCAACGTTCAAATCCTTACTTTGCTCTTGGACAAATAACCTAGCTCAGATATTCAGTGAATTGCGTTACCTACAAAAACTTTGAAAATTATCAAACATGAATATGAATGAACTCTCTTTTTAATTTATTGTCTTCGAATGATAAAGATTCAGAAAAAATTGGTTTATGGTACAAAGCATCAAGAATTTCTTCATGACACACTGAGTCACTGAAACACTTCATGACACACTGAAAGGTCGATTTAGTGAATGTGTAAAATCCGCCCAAGGATTCGGAAGATATGCCTACCCTTTCGAAATTTCATTTTCCCAATATAACCTAAACAGATCGGATCAAACTGAAATTCAGAACTTGATGGAAAAACAACAGCCTGAAGGATCATGCAGAGTTTCATCGCTATAATATCTCTTTCCATAGTAGTTTCCATAGTAAAGTTGCGTTTGACAGGATCAAGACGTGAGAAGATTACCGCTTTGACTGAAAAAATATGTTTTTTTCGAAATTTTATTGGAATATAATGACCCATATGAATCATGATGTATAACATCATGATTATCATGAACCATGTGAGCGCTGTGTATATGTGTGCTGAGTACTTACATTGTTTATACAATTATTCTTGAAACATACGTGAAATAAAAGTTTATTCCATATAAGTTATTTCCACACTATATACGAAGGTTAAGGGATTAGAATTAGCACACAATATTGCAAATGTATTTCTGGCTATAATTGATACGTTTTTGATTCTCTTTTCAGAAAAATATCTACCTAATTCTTCGATTACAAATCGCGTTATATTTTTTTCGGTTCCAAATTCGAAAAAACATACAAAAACTGTTCATGGAGGACTCCTAAAACAATGATTCAAACATTGTATAAAGTATAAAGACCACTTATATATTTATATAATGATGCAAGCGTCCTGTGAGAAGAAGCGTGAATGCTGTGGTTCTCACCCACTTATTCTGGAACAGGAACACATAATAATCTGGAATTAATTAGGTTTAAATTCGATTCTTGTATAGTGAAAGTGGTGTCACAGAATAGAAAAGTGAGAATTCTCTATTCTGTGGTGGCGTCTTTGGAGATATTTATTCCATACCACATTTTCGGCCCCCTAGTGGTCAATAGCCAAAGCAAAATGTTGAAATAATGCAGGTTTGCCTGAGCTTTGAATATGGAACCTGTTCACCTTCCTTATACAATGTATAAAGATGTGGTATTTATATTTGTATTCTACTTAGCAATTCAAAGAATAAAATGCAATAAATGCAGAGACGAAAACTAAGCAAAAAGTAGAACCCAAAGATTAATCTTTGGTAGAACCCATCAGAAACTGTGGATGTTTTCAACTGAGGTTATTTCAATGAAAAACATAAATATCTTAAATCCTTTCTGTAATAATTTTCTAATAAACATAAGAAAAAACAATATCTATATGAGCAATTTTTGCAGAACCTAATCTAAAATTCATCATTATAGGGTCACTGTCGCCATCTCTAGGTGAGTAGTTAAGGGAAAATATAATATTGCTACCTATACAAATTACAGGTTTCTGCTTGAAACAACATGATAGAGTTTTCTACTTTAAAAATTGAATTGAAGATTTGCTACTAGATCTCGCTACCTTCTAGAACGACAAAGGAAACTTCTTCAAAGTTTCAATCTCAAAAACCATAACTGCCGAAGTAAATACTCGATATCTGTAGAGTATGCATTATAATATATTCTGTAATCTCTGAGAGTATGTTTGGACCTTAATTACGAAGGTCGAATTCATGAATGGGTAAAATACACCCAATGATTTTGCAGGCATACCCATTCAATTTTTTTTTCCAATATTTCCAAAGATAAAGATATGGGATCGAATTTCAGTCCTTAATGAAAAATAAAATATTTGAACAAAGTTTTGAATATGCTGATGACTCGATGAAAATAAAATTTTGCTGAAGTTTGTACATCAACAACAATTGAGGTGTTTCGGAAATAACAAGGATTCAGAGCCACAAAATTTCTAAGGAATAAAATCCAAATTCAATTTTAATATAACCAGAGAGTGCACGTTGCATTTAGTCTGTAAGTTTAGACGAAGCGCCTGAAGATGCCTTAACAGGGCGAAACATGTAGAGCGAATTTTAGAAATAAAAGATCCATGTACGTATGAAAATTCTTGTAACTTTATATATCGAAAATGGATTATGGTGATTGGTTGATAGTTTGTTATTGGTACAAATGTTTGATATATTTATTACATTAATAACATAGGTATTCAGAACATAGAAATGAGTTTTAGACTAAGATACTCTGCAGGAGCCATCTTCATTTCCAAAGTTTTCAGCAAGAGAACCTCCTTTCAATAGAGTATTTACTACAGCTCTAGCCAAATAGCGAGTCGATTGTGGGTATGAAATATCCAACAAATAATTACCATTTTCTTGTAAATTATTGTCCTGAAAGATGATGCCATATTTATTAGGATACAAGGTATTGGTTTCGTGCGTCGTTTGACATTTGTTATACGTTGGTGGCAAAACAAACTCACTTTCCCGCTTTGTTTATGTTATGAAATACAGCATTTTCAACAATTTCAGGATAAATTCACAAGTTAAAATGATTTATATTCATAGAATTGGTGAATTACTAGACCCGTGGGGCCAAGTTATTGTGTCGTTATGAAATGCAACATAAATACACCGAGAACAAGGAATACCTTCGCTTTGTTTACATTGGCGAAGAGCGATTATTTGGAGATTTTAGTGATTTTATTCATTTTACAAGTGAAATTTTGTGATAATGAATCTGATTAACTGATATTCAATCTCAGATGATAATCGTTCAAAACGATATAAATGAAAATTGCAGTATTTATCCTTGTCTTCTAAAGCCTAGAGTATCCACATCAGAGAGAGCATTTATTATGGGTATAACTATTGAAAATGAAACAGTAAAATGTTTCACTCATTAATTCCTGAAAATAAACAGCAGAATGAAATCCAACAAATGTATGGAATGGAAAAAACATGGGTTCCAGAGAACTTCTCAGTACTATTTCAAATAACGTTCTATGTTGCAAATTATCAAATTACTACAATATTGGTCTACAGTTGCTATGTCAGTGCTATCATAATCTTCAATTATATATTTATTATACTACATATATGTTACTAATAAAGTAATTCATATGAAATTTTTTCTTTGAACACCGATTTCGATTCATCCTCAAAAAATTCTTTACTATCCATATAAAATGCTTTTTTATCATGCAGATGCAACATAAGGGCTTTCATAATCTTTAGTATTTGACAATAAGGTCAATTAGAAACATATTACAAACAACTAAATGTAGAAGTTCCTTCATTGAGTAGTCGAGCCACATCGGAACGTGTTCGGTTGAGAACAGAGAAAGTTATCTGGTTCATTATTATTATAAAATGCATGCAATATTTTGACAAATCTATCCCATAACGAATTGCCTTGATTGGCTTTATATAACATATAGAGATGTGAGTAGTAACCAATCAGGATGGGTTTGTCATTCATAACGCCAGCTATTGTAGTGTCGAGAAGATATAATTCCTGAAATGTGTGTAACAAACACGAAATATTCTTATCATACTTATCTCATCATGAGTCAACTTATTAAACAGAACAAATTAAATAGTCTAATATAATTCCTGAACCAGTGTGGAAATGCCTCCAACAAACTCTACCATAGTTTGTTACTTTGTCAGAACAGTTTTTTCAATTAATGGCGTGATTATAGGATGTTTGCCATTTCTGGGATAGTTCACATAGTATTCTTTTTCTTCGAATACCAAATAAAACTTAGGGGAATGGGTCAAAAATGCAAATATTCAAATATAAAGTCTACACTACAATATATCTGAAAAATCGGATTCCTTCGTCTCTCGGTGTATTTATGTTTTATTTAACAACGAAACAATAACTAGGCCTAGTTATTCACCAATTCTATTAATATAAATCATTCTAACTTGTGAATTTATCCTGAAATTGTTGAAAATGCAGTACTTCATAACATAAACAAAGCGGGTAAGTGAGGTTGTTTTACCTCCAACGTATGACAAATGTCAAACGACGCACGAAACCAATATGATTAACATTACATAAGTCATGGCAACATGTGATTTATTGAAAGTGATAAAAAAGGGCCTGACACTCACGAGAAGTAATGAAATTCTATATTAAATTTGAATCAGTGAAGAATTTTTGAGAATTGGTTTAGTTTTTTCCTGGATAAGCTGATCTAAACAGACTGAATCACTAAGTTCAACTTTTTATAGAAAAGTATTGATTGTTACATCTTCAATGTAAAAAATCTCTACTCATCATCATTTATACTAACCTTAGCATACATTAGGTTAGCATCCTTCACCAACTGTTCCAAATCCAGAACTTGATTGAATAGTAATTCTGGATTACGAGATAAAATTGTAGATACTATTGTTAACAATTCCACCACAATTTGACGATATTCTGCAACTTGTATATAGTTCAACATCTGAAAAACAAGAGAATCAACCAGGTTCTAATGATATATTCTATTTTAAATTACCTCCTCCACTAACAGAGAAAAACTAAGCTCTGATTTTGTCATATCGGAAAGTGTTGGTTGTTGATGTAACATTTTACCCATGAACTTGATACCTTCTGGCGTTTTGGTTAAGACATCCCAAACTTGCCTGTAAAAATGTTTCGGTACTCTACAAAGACAACCCTCTAATTGTCTTCGCTGTTGGAAAGTCAGCCTAAAAAAATATAGACAGATATTGAATAAATCGATACATTATATAAAATACTAGAAAAAAACGAAAAATATTTCAGTGGATATCATAAATGCAGTGTTTGAAAAAATTTTTGTTGTAAGTAAATGATCAATGAGAAAAAGAAATGAAAAAATAGGGTTCGAAACATAAAACTACCAGATGAGGGGAACACTCCCAAACTTGTTTCGACCTTTCTTTTTGTTTGTGTATATAATTTTTCAAATTTGATTGTCCATCTAGTCCAGTGAGTATTCCACTTATCCAAGCATTGGAGTTGAATTTTTTGTACTTTTCAGAGACTATTTTCATTTATATATCATGTGCAAATTAATTGGCACACAAAATACTAATCAATATATCAGTTTGGAACTTACTGGTGTGTACCATCCCAATTTTGTATGGAAAGAACTTGATGCAACAATTTTCTGACTTCAAAAGGACTATGTTCCTCCAATTTCTTTGAAAAGTTAAATATTTTCAGATATATCTTCATTGCCTCTAATACCCAGCCAATCCTTATTTTTAGAATTCCCTTAAATAGCTCTGGATTCGTAGAAATTAATCTTCCACAGTATAAGGTAATCTCTTGTTGCAATACTGCTTGTATAATATCATAAGGTTGAATTGTTTCGTACACGATGGTTTGAATTTCACCTGGAGTTAATGGCTTGTCAAATATAGTTTCTTTCTGACCAATCACACCAAAGGTTAGCTGCAAAACAATCGGAATGTAACAGTAAAACATTTCAAACAATATATGACTGAAGATGGCAGGTATCGAGTTAATCTGGCCTTGATTGTAGGTTTTAATAGCATTGTTGCAGGTCTATCTTGCTAATAAAAATTTCAAAAAGCACTGCCGTGAAGGCAGCAACTTTTGCGGGCATGTTCAATGTAGATGACCGCTTCAGCAACGAATTTGAAAATGCACGCAAAAGCTGCTGCCTTCACGACAGTGCTTTTTGAAATTTTTCACTGATATATTACTGGATTTCAATTCGATCAAATCTGCATTTTTGGAAATATTGGAAAAATAAAATTTTGAATGAGTATATCTACGGAATCATTGGGCGGATTTTACCCATTCACGAATTCGACCTTCGTAATTAAGCCCCAAACCAACTCTACAAACATCGAGTTTCTAAGTAGTTTCTTCCGGAAGTTATTGTGTTTACGGTCAGACTAACGGCCGACTGCGTAAACACAATAACTTCCTAAAGAGAAGGTTTGGACCTTAATTACGAAGGCCGAATTCGTGAATGGGTAAAATCCACCCAATGATTCCGCAGATATACTCAAAATTTTATTTTTCCAATATTTCCAAAAATACAGATCAGATCGAATTGAAATCCAGTACTTCATCGAAAAATAACAGTTCGAAGTTTCTTACAGAATTTAATGAGGATGATATGATATGAAAATCACAGAATTTTTTTTTCAAATTGTTCTAATGACACGATTATCACGAAATTTCGCAAAAAGTTGTCTTTCAGCATCTCAAAACTAGCTGTGAAGTTTTATCAGGACTGAATAAGTATTTCTCGAGTTATACCGAAAAAATCAACGATATCGAGAAGAAAACCTCGAAATTTGACATATTTTTTCCCGATATCTCCAAAACTTATGATCGTATCGAACTGAAATTTGGAACACTGCTGTGAAATATAAAGCTCAAAGTGTGAGTGGAATTTTTTTTTGGATATGGTGAATAGTTTCCGGAAAAATTTTTTTTTTTAATTTACTGACAACATGATCCTGACGAAATTTGACTCAAAGTTGCGCGTCGATATACTCCACCTAATTGCCAAGTGTGAATCCAATCGCTCAAGTAGTTTCTGAAATAAAAAATAAATAACTTCAAAACTTCGGGTGCCTATAACTCCGAAACTATTCGACCAATTTGGCCCATTAACGAACTTAACCGCGGCATTCTGATGCGCAACCTATCCTGAAAGTTTAAAGTTGCTAGCTTGCTTCTGTCGAGAGTTACCGTGTCTACGGCCAGCCGGCCGGACAGAATCGATTTTGACACCGGATTCGTCATCGGTGAGTCCAACCTAGTCGATTGAGACCATTTTCGGCTCAATCATCCAAAATGACAGACACTTGGACAAAACGATAGCACGCTGTTCCCCTAGAACATGCGCGCAAAAATTAAAAGTTCGGACATCAATGCTGAATAGACATGAAACATAAAAAAGGGTATGAGTACTTTGATATCCCGTAGTATGTACTCCCCAGCTGAATGGTGAATCTTTTTGACGAAAAGTTTGCAGTTCAGCTCAACTTTTAATAAATCTCTAGCAATTCCAGAATTCTCTTGCCATTTTACGTATTCTCTTGTCATTTTATATTGCAGTTAAACAATAATTACTAAGAATATTCACACAAGTGGCATTTATATGTCCTCAAAGAAATTCATATAGAGTTTTAAAAACGAATTAACTTCTTATAGATCTAGCAATGTCAGATAAGCCATAAAGCAGTATGTTGATGGACACGACACTTCAATGTTGTTCTGATGTAAACTCTTGCCATTTCAAAACGGCATTAAACATTTATCACAACTAACAACATAATCACAAGGACCAATATCCGTCGATTATTCAACAAATATTCCACCTTGATCAGACCTTATCATCCTATCAACCAAAACATCTACACCGAAGAAGCGGATCTAAGGAGAATGACTACAGCTGTTTCACAGTTATTACTGATCGTCAGGCCATCTTATTTTGTATATAACCACTAAATAGGAATCTAAATACTTGTTGATTGGATGATTTGCTTTGATCAAGGTGGAATATTTGTTGATTTATCGACAGATACTCATCCTTGTAGTTATGTTAATATTACTGCTGGAGCTCTCTTTTCCCCATGAACCAATTCCTATATTCATCATGACTTTTCACACAAGTCATATTCAAGACGTTTCAATACAGAAAACAGTGCTCACCTGTTTCCCATGCACAAGCAAAGCTGTGATGAAAGGGCTAATAGAATCGACAGTATGATGCAGCAAACTACTTGTATATCGCACGGCTGCCCAATGCCTCAAGCAACCAGCTTGATGATATAGATTGAGTAAATGATCCTCCACTGCGTTCTCTTGTACCTTGTACTTCTTTCCTTCTTTCGTCAGAAGGAATCCAAACAGTTGGGACTTCGCATAGAGACTCTCTTCATATTTTATAGCTTCTAAAATTTCTAGGGTTGATTTGTTAGCAAAGTTCTGAAGAATTAGAGAAAAACATTAGCGAACAGGAGAAAAAAGAAAATTCAGGAATATCATTTTGAATTGAATTTGAGTCAACTTAGATTTCAATTCTTTTCTATTGAAAACTCTATTCTGATTTACTTACAGAATAATCATTAGCTTGATCTGAATAATTCAACACTCTAGGAACATCTGTTAAGCTCTGATATCCTATATAATCATGTTCTAATTGTTTAAAGTGCTTGAACGAAGGATCCCAAGGTAAATCCAGCACATTCATGAAATCCAGATGTTCTAAGAAATTCAAATAAATGATCAGTTTTAATGAATAATGAGAGGGTACTTTTTGGTCTGGATTAGAGAAAAACTCAATTTGACGGAATGCCGACGTTTCGATATATTTAATATCTTCTTCAGGGCTCTACAATAAATGACACAATAATTAGGGTGTGAACATGATGGAAAACAACATTATGATATTCTCGAGTGAAAAAAAACTGTTAGGAACTCGAAAAAGCAACGAGTTAAACAGAGAATTGATCACAAACCTTGTAGGTATTAGCAAGGTCACAAAAATAACGGACAATGTATAAATAAAAATCGTCAATACAAAAACAATTAAAATAATTTTGAAACAATTAAAATAATTTTGAAAAATCGATTTCCATCGAAAAAAAAACAATAAGTTGTTACTCACACTGTCAGTTGGTCTCTCTTGTCACCTTATTAATAATATAAAATTCGGGTGAAACAATACCGATCATAATGAAGCGAAAACAGTGTAGTGTAATATGTCAACAACAGAGACTGGTGGATGCTACATATAGAATGCATTATTTTATCTATCAGACATCGGGAAAGAGAACTGAAAGAGGTGTGTGCCGAGGTGACGAACTGTTAAGATTATTATTTAGATGTTATTTTTTTTATTCTCTGTATAAGGTCGAAATAGGCGGTATTAAGATTATCAATATCACTTCTTTTATTGAGTGAGTTAGGTTCTTTTTTTATTTCTAGCATTTCACAAAATAATCTTTTCCTTAAGTTCGCTTGTGTGTCTAAAATGACTACCCTATCGAAGTCGAAAGAGTGCAGGTCACTAAATGAGTGTTCAGCCAATGCTGTATTGTTTTCTTTTGTTCGGGTAGGATTGTGAATATTAATACAGTCTCTTTTATGTTCAGTCAGTCTTGTTTTTAGGTACCTGTTGGTCTGTCCGATGTACACTTTGTTGCATTCTTTGCAAGGTATCTTATATATAACGTTTGATCTTGATTCTAATGTTGTCTTTGACTTCAATTTGGAATAAAATCTTTTAACAGTATTAGCTGGTTTGTAAGCCACTTTTACCACCTCACTATTAAGAAGTTGTCCCAACCTCTCAGATAGCCCATAGATGTAGGGAATTTTGAAAAATCGTTTAGCTGTACTAAGCTGTCTTGGCAGTGATGTTTCATTACTGTATAAAACTTTTTTAATCAGAGGTAAGGGGTAGTTGTTTTTAGTTAAGAAGCTCTTAATTAGATCTAGGTTGCCAGCATGGAATTCAGTGCTAGCTAAATTAGTAGCTCTGAATTTTAGATTTTTTATGAGGTTTAGTTTATGTAAAAATGGGTGTTGAGAATTGAAGTTCAAAAATCTTTCAGAGAAAGTGGGTTTATGAAACCAGTCGGTCCGAAGACCACCTGGTGATCTGATTACACGTACATCCAAAAAGGGCAACTGACTGTCACTCTCTATCTCTATAGTAAACTGTAGGCGTGGATGAAAAGAATTGAACGAGTTCAAAGTAATGTCCACACAATCTCTAGGTATCGAGGTGAAAATGTCATCGACATACCTCTTGTAAAATGGCACCTCGAAAGGTAGTCGGGAAAGTGCAAATTTCTGTAGTTCTGACATGACAATGTCAGAGACAGTCGATGCCAAACAGTTACCCATGCCAAGTCCAAAAACCTGGCAAAGATTATTTTGTGAAATGCTAGAAATAAAAAAAGAACCTAACTCACTCAATAAAAGAAGTGATATTGATAATCTTAATACCGCCTATTTCGACCTTATACAGAGAATAAAAAAAATAACATCTAAATAATAATCTTAACAGTTCGTCACCTCGGCACACACCTCTTTCAGTTCTCTTTCCCGATGTCTGATAGATAAAATAATGCATTCTATATGTAGCATCCACCAGTCTCTGTTGTTGACATATTACACTACACTGTTTTCGCTTCATTATGATCGGTATTGTTTCACCCGAATTTTATATTATTAATAAGGTGACAAGAGAGACCAACTTTTTCGATGGAAATCGATTTTTCAAAATTATTTTAATTGTTTCAAAATTATTTTAATTGTTTTTGTATTGACGATTTTTATTTATACATTGTCCGTTATTTTTGTGACCTTGCTAATACCTACAAGGTTTGTGATCAATTCTCTGTTTAACACGTTGCTTTTCCGAGTTCTTAACAGTTTTTTTTTCACTCGAGAATATCATAATGTTGTTTTCCATCATGTTCACACCCTAATTATTGTGTCATTTATTGTAGAGCCCTGAAGAAGATATTAAATATATCGAAACGTCGGCATTCCGTCAAATTGAGTTTTTCTCTAATCCAGACCAAAAAGTACCCTCTCATTATTCATACAATAGTGTTACTTAGGTCGTTAAAGCATCATAATCAGTTTTAATATCGTTTGAAGAGTTCCTCTGCAGAAGATGCAAATCTGGTGCATACATTCAATATTGAAATATAGCTGCCAAACATACACAGATTTTTAAAAGTGGATATTTTAGCTGAATGTAGAACTCATTGCATTGCACCCTTTTAAAATTGCAAAAGTTCAAGAATTCACAAATGAAAAGGCTCTTCATGTGGACCTTGCATATTCAGACAAACGACATTTTTTACTATTACCAACCTATGTATACAAGTGATAAATCGTAAAATGTTTATTTGAAGAATGAGGGTTTTTTCCTGAATTTGGGATATTACTGCAGATGCAAATTTGAACATAATTATTATGGGTTTGATTCATCATTTTCTCAAATTACCTCCAGAAAGTATTCAAAATCAGGTTTCAAAATTGGGGTTTGGGATTTGTCATGCATGCACAAAGTGACAACGTTGTTTAGTAGAATCCTTTTTCTGCTATAGAATAACGAAATATTTATTCCTATTCTGCGGTACACACGTGTTCTTTGTCAATATAACCAAACAATTTCCGTTTGCGATTTGTCAGTAATATGACAGTCTGTGCTCTCCTTTTTTATTCCTTGGTCGTTGTCTTCTACTCTAACCAGATCGAAGTATAGCTATCTCTGTTTTCCTAATCAAAGTAACACATTTGACCTCCTTTTTCTTTCCGAGAAAGCTGAATTCGACGTTGCCATATCGTGCACTCATGACAAATCCCCATTTTTATTTTTCAGTTTTAGGTGATCAAACATTTTTTAGAAATATAATATTGAAATTATATCTTCGAAATGTGATGTTCTGAAGATTCTTCATGAAAATAACTGCATTTTCGTTTAAAGGAAAAACAACCATTCTACAATTTCTTGATAAAAATAACAACTTGTGAACATGCTTATTCATCTCATGCATACATTCAACTCACCAACGCAAGAGCTTGAAATTAGATTTTGCAATCTGCCTATTCTCACTTTCACTCCATCACAATGCCCTTTCTTTAACATTGCCAGAAGGTCTAGCATTTTTTTGAACTGAGGATCACGCATGTGTTCTTCCCTGATGAGAAGACAAACTGTGGGCCTTCCTGACAGCCTCCAGTACTTGCCAACAAACTGGAGTTCAGTTTTGATGTCATCGATGAGAAGTGCCATATCTCGGTAGAGATAAAAATCTGATACTTCGAAAATCAAAGGGTAGCAAAGTACTGTGGATCCACATACTCTATAAACCTAAAAATAGAGTTGGTATTTCAACAATACCAAAACGTATCTAACAAAAAAAAAATATTACAGTCAGAAAGAATTTGGTTTAATCAGGTTGAAAATATCGATGAGGAGAATCTCGAAAAAAAAACATTAAGTAGTACACATTTGATGTAAAATCCGGCCAAAGGGGTATTGTTCTTGAAAAACAAATTAAAACTTTTGCTTCCAAGTAAAAAAAAAACTCCATTAATAATAAACTAACATAAACACAAGGGCGAATATCTGTTCGATAAATCAGAAAATGCTCCACCTTGATCTTAGCAAATCATCTGATCCTCGGCACCGAAGAAACGCAATCCGAAAAATTCGGTTACTGCAGCTTCACGGTTATCACTGATCATCAGAACGATTCACATTGAAAACGCAGAAAGGATTCTAGATACTTCAAGCCTGCTGGATGGCTGCCTTCAGCATAAACAATTATTAAGCGCCATCTCAGGAGCATCTTTCGAACCCTAACCTTCGAGTGTAGAAATCTTTGAGCGACTTTCATCCAATTGTCCTTACAGCGATGATTAGCTCAGATCAGGGTGGAGTTTTTGTTGATTAATCGACAGACATCTGTCCTTGTGTTTATGTCAGTTCATTATAACTGGAGCTCTTTCTTCCCAGTGGAATTTTCCTCAGAAACTGATCTTACCAGAAAGATTGATGAAATCTCCATAAGTTTGCTTGCATGAAAAAAAAAATATAAGATTCCTTAGGTGAATTCAAGTTGAAAGAAACGCAGTAGTGCAAACATACCTTGCTGGTTCCTAAGCTACCAATTGGTCGTACAGGGCGCCCTTTCAAATTCAGTTTACTATTCACCCCTAAGTTCTCATAGACCTTCACCAACTGAGTGGAAGACCAAATCTGCACTGGTTCTACTTCATGGGGAGTCTGAGTCTGGATACCATAAGTCGCCATCATAGCTTGAAGTCTCATAGATTCGGCAATAAGAACTATCTGAACGACTAAATCTGTTGCAGTTCCCTGAAGAAATATTTTATCTTGCATGATGTAACAAAATCTAAACTACAGTAATTTTAGTAGTTAAGTTACTTTAATCTCTTGAATGTATTTTAGATCATTGAAATCGACTAATGCTGAAAAATTCAACCGACATAAAAAATTTCAATTTTTAACGAGAAAACGATCATTCAATTTTGTTACCTGCATTATCAGAGGTAATTTGAATATCTGAAATTGTGTTATTGAGATACACTACACTATAGAGTCTTGAACCTAATCACTTCTACCAAATAAGAAAATAAAAATCATATGAATATTTTGGAGTGCCAAGGTCAAACAAATTTAGATGCATATTCATTTTAATCATCAAAGATCTGAAGAAAAGCAGTATTTGGGATAAATTTATTTCATTTTGCACTTGATATCTTTGACTTTATATAATTTTGATGAGATAACGTGATATATCTGGTTGAAACTTCATTCTTTAATTGTTAAAACAGATTGTAATCCACTTCTACAAGGAACAAAAATACTTTGAGTTCCATGCATGTACTTACATGAAGTTTTGCCTGAAAAAATTGCAAAAAGCTGATAAGTATTAGCCTTAACACATTTATTTGTGAAAATGTAGAAGTGATTGTTGAAAGCAGGTGTAATACTAAAGGATAAATCGTTATACGGTGAGACTATCACTAGGTGTATTCAATGAAAGCAGATAAAGTGTTATGTTAGATTGATTCAATGTATTTTAAGCCCATGGATTATCAGAAGGCAAAGCTGGGGTGTAATATATTATTTATTCATTGAATTTATTGTTGCATAAGATCACTAGCATAAGCAAAAAATTATATTGAGTGTTAAACCTGTTTTAATGTGTAAAACTTTTTATAACCAAAATATAATCGGCAGCTTTTCTTCTCATGCGTGTATCCAAGTGTTGCCCTATGTGGTTAGAATTTGATTATATAACCCATTTTCATCATCATATCTCATCGCTTGTATACTTAGTTCAGAAGTGATACAAAATTCTCATTACCTACCTAGGTATGGTATGAAAGTTTTTAATGCACCTTTGTGTGCACTATTTTGTTAATATGCATAACATTTTCGCTACATAACTATTTGTTATTTGTATTCATGAATATGTAAAAATTACCCTGCTAAATTTCGTTTCTTGTATGTTCTGTTATTGAAATAACTAATAGCTATAGTACTGGCCAATCACAGGATTAATAGCTGTATCACCTCAACCTGAATTTAATTTCAACTCAGTTCCCAACGAACAAAATGTATACATTTAGTGGCTGTTTTTAAAGTCAAGTTTATACGGTTAGTTCGAATCAATTTGTATCAACCCTGTGAGCGTGCTGACAGCAACCTTTAAAATCTTAAGAGCTAAGGGGTTGAGCGACACCTTGAATGGAAGATAATTGGGTTGCCTCTTCAAAAATGCACTTGGTCTCTATTTTCGAATTTTGAGCAGAAAATGGTCTTGAACGATTAGCTTGAATAGTCCGTGGTCCGTACGTATGTGCTCTAGCTTTCGAAGGAAAGCAATTGGTTTCGTGCGTCGTTTGACATTTGTCATACGTTGGAGGTAAAACAAACTCACTTTCCCGCTTTGTTTATGTTATGAAATACAGCATTTTCAACAATTTCAGGATAAATTCACAAGTTAAAATGATTTATATTCATAGAATTGGTGAATTACTTGACCCGTGAGGCCAAGTTATTGTGTCGTTGTGATATGCAACATAAATACACCGAGAGACCAAGGAATACATTCACTTTGTTTACATTGGCGAAGAGCGATTATTTGGAGATTTTAGTGATTTTATTCATTTTACAAGTGAAATTTTGCGATAATGGATCTGATTAACTGATATTCAATCTCAGATGATAATCGTTCAAAACGATATAAATGAAAATTGCAGTATTTATCCTTGTCTTCTAAAGCCTACAGTATCAACATCAGAGATAGCATTAATTAGAGGTATAACTAATGAAAATGAAACAGTAAAATGTTTAACTCATTGATTCCTGAAAATAAACAGCAGAATGAAATCCAAAAATGTATGGAATGGAAAAAACAGGGGTTCCAGAGAACTTCTCAGTACTATTTCAAATAACGTTCTATGTTGCGAATTATCAAATTACTACAATATTGGTCTACAGTTGCTATGTCAGTGCTATCATAATCTTCAATTATATATTTATTATACTAAATATATGTTACAAATAAAATAATTCATATGAAATTTTTTCCTTGAACACCGATTTCGATTCATCTTCAAAAAATTCTTTACTATCCATATAAAATGCTTTTTTATCATGCAGATGCAACATTAGGGCTTTCATAATCTTTAGTAATCGACAATAAGGTCAATTAGAAACATATTACAAACAACTAAATGTAGAAGTTCCTCCCTTGAGTAGTCGAGCCAGATCGGAACCTGTTCGGTTGAGAACAGAGAAAGTTATCTGGTTCATTATTATTATAAAATGCATGCAATATTTTGACTAATCTATCACATAACGAATTGCCTTGATTGGCTTTATATAACATATAGAGATGTGAGTGGTAACCAATCAGGATGGATTTGTCATTCATAACGCCAGCTATTGTAGTGTCGAGAAGATATAATTCCTGAAATGTGTATAACAAACACGAAATATTCTTATCATACTTATCTCATCATGAGTCAACTTATTAAACAGAACAAATTAAATAGATAGTCTAATATAATTCCTGAACCAGTGTGGAAATGCCTCCAACAAACTCTACCATAGTTTGTTACTTTGTCAGAACAGTTTTTTCAATTAATGGCGTGAATATAGGATGTTTGCTATTTCTGGGATAGTTCACATAGTATTCTTTTTCTTCGAATACCAAATAAAACTTAGGGGAATGGGTCAAAAATGCAAATATTCAAATATAAAGTCTACACTACAATATATCTGAAAAATCGGATTCCTTCGTCTGTCAGTGTATTTATGTTGTATTTAACAACGAAACAGTAACTAGGCCTAGTTATTCACCAATTCTATTAATATATATCATTTTAACTTGTGAATTTATCCTGAAATTGTTGAAAATGCTATACTTCATAACATAAACAAAGCGGGTAAGTGAGGTTGTTTTACCTCCAACATATGGCAAATGTCAAACGAGGCACCAAACCAATTAGGGACTTGAAATTTTCAGGTTAGGTTCGGTGCCTTAATATCTCGTCTCAGTTCGGTAATGGGCAATATCGACCGTACGCTTTCGGAGTAATGCTTGTTTGAAATTTTGAAGTTAGTTCCCCTATACGCAAGAAGTATTTTTTTCTTTTTAGGAGTGTTGATCAGATTTCCATAAAATTTGGCAATATTTAAAAACAGTGTTACGAATTTCAATGAGAAAAGATGAGATCAGATTGAAGCTTTGTAATGAATAGGGGAATACCAACAGGAAAAACTCCATGTGGATCTAATTGTAACAAAATTTCAACAAAAATTTGTATTCGAATTTAAACGAGGTACTCATCTCACATCAGTGCTTTTCTAGAATTTTTGGTAAGCAATTCTAGAAAATAAAATAAGAGTAAAATAGTTATGATAGAAAGAGTTGCAATGAAACATGAAAATTATGAAAAATTTATTTCTAATATCCAATAACAGCGTTTCCCAGATTACAAGAGAATCCCATGTGTGGAAAAAACAGTAATTCTAGATTCCATCGAGAACATTTTTTCCACAATATCGCTGAATCTGTTGTTGCATTCTTGAGTTATTATCTTCACTTGTCAGAGTAATTTAATAAACCAGTACCAACAAATAAGATCAAGTGTACGGCATTTTTGAAAAGGCAGAAAAATTACCTTCAAAACATGGTGTTCCTCAATCCCGATTTGAGACAGTATAAATTCAGCAAACTACTTCCAAAGATTGGCCAATAAAGAATAACAAAAATCAATAAAAAAAACTTACCTGGAAAGCTGAATATCTTCCTGCTTTTCTTGGTCGATTATAGGACGGTAAGTACCTACGGATGGGATCTAATTCATTAATATGAAGAAGTCCGGCGGTTAATAATTGTGCCAGAACAAACATAGCTTGGCCCCAGAGGAATAATCCTGGTTCAGAACACGGTTTGCGTTCAGTTGAATAGGGTTGAGCCTTTTCTTCTTCAATACTCTCTTTAGGAACATAGAAGTACATTGGAATTATAGGATCTAGAAAAAATGTATAGTTATGAAAAGGAGTCCCATGCAAAAAAGTATGGAACATTTTATTTTCAATACAGTAGAAAACATTCTTTCTGCTATTTTTCAGGACCCAAAATATAGTATGTATTCATTTTAGTAGCTTGTCAGAAACTTTTTACCTCCGTTTGAGTCTAAGTGAATCTTGGATTTCAGTAATTCTTGATATTCCATAATCTGATCAGGAAGGGATTTAAAAACACCATCTATGATCATAAATATGTAAAAAAGTGGCCATTCACATTCTATACTCTCAAAGTTCTTCAATTCGCCTCCTCTATAATATCTAGAAGTAAAATTTAATGAATGTTATAATCATACAGTCCTTGGGAATACTCCTGTTTTTATCGTATTCGTAATTGATGATGATGGAATCATCATTCGAATGATATGATTTATTCTCAAGTTATTCATGTGAGCATTTGTAGTGAGCTAGTTCAGCCAAATAGAAGAGTTCCTCCATACTATCCAACTGTTTAAAATATACCAAAAAAACAAAAGCTAAAACTCTAATGAGTATATCCTGAAAATAATAGATATCACCAAGGTCAAAAAGGAAGTCACTATTTCAGTTGACATTTTTGCGCGCATGTTCTAGGGGAACAGCGTGCTATCGTTTTATCCAAATATCTGTAATTTTGGATGATTGAGCCGAAAATGGTCTCAATCGACTAGGTTGGACTCACTGATGGCGAATCCGGTGTCAAAATCGATTCTGCCCGGCCGGCCGGCCGTCCGGCCGTAGACACGATAACTGTCGACAGAAGCGAGCTAGCAACTTGAAACTTTCAGGATAGGTTGCGCATCAGAATGCCGCGGTTAAGTTCGTTAATGGGCCAAATCGGTCGAATAAATTCGGAGTTATAGGCACTTGAAGTTTTGAAGTTATTTATTTTTTATTTCAGAAACTACTTGAGCGATTGGATTCAAATTTGGCAGTTAGGTGGAGTATAACGACGCGCAACTTTGAGCCAAATTTCGTCAGGATCATATCGTCAGTAAATTTAAAAAAAAAATTTTTTGGCCAAAAAATTTTTTTTTCCGGAAATCATTTATCACATCCAAAAAAAACATTCACTCATACTTTGGGCTTCATATTTCACAGCAATGTACCAAATTTCAGTTTGCTACGATCATAAGTTTTGGAGATATCGGGAAAAAATATGTCAAATTTCGAGGATTTCTTCTCGATATCGTTGATGTTGAGAACCATCTCTTATATACCTCTTAAAACCATATTTTCCTTTCAATTTTCTCAAAACTCTTGATGTTTTTCGGTATAGCTCGAGAAATACTGATTCAGTCCTGATAAAACTTCACAGCTAGTTTTGAGATGCTGAAAGACAACTTTATGCGAAATTTCGTGATAATCGTGTCATTAGAACAATTTGAAAAAAAAAATTTTTTATGATTTTCTTATCATATCATCCTCATTAAATTCTGTATGAAATTTCGAACTGTTATTTTTCGATGAAGTACTGGATTTCAATTCGATCTAATCTGTATTTTTGGAAATATTGGAAAAATAAAATTTTGATTGGGTATATCTACGGAATCATTGGGTGGATTTTACCCATTCACCCATTCCGCCTTCGTAATTAAGGTCCAAACCTTCTCTACAAATATCGAGTTTCTAAGTTGTTTCTTTCGGAAGTTATTGTGTTTACGCAGTCGGCCGTTAGGCTGACCGTAAAATACCATATTCCAAAAATAAAGATTTAATCGAATTGAAATCCAGTAATTTATCAGTAAAAAATTTCAAAAAGCACTGCCGTGAAGGCAGCAGCTTTTGCGTGCATGTGCAAATTCGTTGCTGAAGCGGTCATCTACATTGAACATGCGCGCAAAAGTTGCTGCCTTCACATCAGTGCTTTTTGAAATTTTTTATTGTTGTTTTTTCAAAAGATACTCAGGAGAGATTATTGACTTTTGGAAGTTGAAAGCACTGAAAGCGATAAATTTCCAGGGATGAAGACATGAAGAATTTAAAGTTTTTACTGAAAATGTGACTTCTTTTTTAGACCATTGGGGCATCTCATATTTTCAGGATATACTCGTTAGTATACACCTTAAAGTTGAATCAATGCTAAAAAAACAAACATGATTTTAAGGTATATCCTAAACAGGTGGCCAGATGAAGGCACTTCTTGACAGAAAATATGGTTATTCTTACATATTGTACCTAAATAAGGAGTTGGTTGCTCACCTTCTGTTGGGATCTTCATTAACAGTTTTATAACCATCTCTTATATACCTCTTAAAACCATATTTTCCTTTCAATTTTCTCAAAACTCTACCCTTCGTTTCGTTATAGAGATGATCCTCATGAGTGGCAAAAGCCGGAAATGATATAGTTGCTAAAAGAGCTGCATCTACATCCTAAGTAATTCACATATGGAATTTAAAAATTATCAAAATTGTTACATAACTCACACCTTAGAAGATGATTCTCTTGGTAACATTGTTTCGAAGATGCTCCTATTTCTATTATGGGCATCAATATCAACATAAACAACACTCCAAGATGCTCCCTTCTCTCCGAATAAATTGCAACCATTGATAGCTTCGAGGGCTGCCTTGGCAAAGCCAATAGAACTGGCATGAATATCTGGACTGCCATCATTATATTTTGTTCCTCTTTCCCACATTCCATAGTCAGGTGTGCGATATGCTCTCTCTACATAATACACTAAATTCTGAATGAAAGCCACTTCGTCCTATATAAGGAATAGTATTTTAAAATCCAGTACAAGAAAATAATATGGAAATTCTTCATTAATTATTATTGTACCCTAAAGACCATCTCATTGAATTTACTATCCAGCAATCCAGCGAACATATACTCCATTCACTTTTATAAACTATCCCAGTTGCCATGATTTAGGTCTATCAAGTTTTTTTCACCTAAAACTGACGCAGGTTGGCACTCCTGAAGTATCGGCAATGTCAATATGATTCTCAGAGACGTTGCCAAATGCCAATGCCAATTTCTACTCTTAATCTCAACATAATCATCACGCTTGGAAAATGCTGAAGGTAGTTTTGTAGAAGCAGAGACAAAAAGTATCAGGAAGTGCTATGTAGAATTGAAATCTGCTTTTTCTGATAGTAACCCTGATAATTTGGAATCAATAATTTATCACAAGCTATCCAACATTTTCGACGTAAGTGAGTGAAAACCGAGGAATTATATTCATGAATAGATATTTATTTTTTAGCTGCACATCACCACAATAAAAAAGATTTCAAGTGAAAGAGACGACAAACAATTTCCTTCTATTGGTGCACCCAAAAAGACCCTGACTGAAGACTTTATTCTGAAAAACTCGATTCTTGATTTCCGTACGAGAAAAAACCATAACTGAATCTTCCAACCATGTTTATATTCGTGATATGTTTCCAGTGTTAACAGAGAAAAAAGTTTCATCAACATTCGCCAGGTCTTTGGAATTATTGGATTCACATATTTTCTCAAATTCATTTTTTTCCCCAAATTAAATTCACATTTTGAAAAATACGTAATTATTACGACCTCTATGTAGGGAGGACAACGCTGTGTAGTTATCTGACAGGTAAATGACTCTAACCTAACATTTTCAAAATATATGGTGAAATGTGTCAGATTGTCATGGCCAACCGGGATAGTTCATGAAAGTGAATGGAGTTTAATTTTGTCAGTTTAGAGATGTTATAAATTTACAAAATATCGCACATATTTTGTAAATTTTAATTATTTCCCAACTCTGGTTAATTAAAGAGTAATTGGAATGTTCTAGATGGACCAGCTGTCTTTAAAATTGTATAAACATCAATGGCATACATTAGCGGTCAAATAAATTTTACTGGCTCAACTATTGCTACAGTTAACACTGGCGAAAGTATCACATAGATTGTCATTTAAAATATACAAAAAAACAATAACAAACTAACGACCCAATTATCTGAAGGGAATTCTCAACGAGACATAAAATCAAATCAATTTTTTTATGTATCAAAGGTTTTTCCAAAAAAACAAAATTTGATGCCTTTATTGGTAAAATAGAGGATTTCAATGAAATCTTGGTGACTGGTAGCTTCATATCAACGAGTGGATTGTTTTTTATCGTTTACCTTGTAAATCATCCACTGGTGTAGATTTTTCAACAAAAATGCTATGTTCTCTATTTTATTATCCAATTTGATTAGGTCTTTACATGTTGAGATTTCACGTTTTCTCTTTTAAAGTTATTGCTCTCACAAGCTTATGTCTTATGTGATTGATCACAACATTTTTTGACTAGAAATGAGCAGAATTTCGAAATTCCAGCAAAACATGCTTGTGAAAGGAAAGAATACTTCTTTTTTAATAGTGAATTCAAAATTCCATATGTACCTGAGTATAAATTATCTGCAACCCTGATGAGATCATCTGGACTAAAAAGAGTAGATAGATAGATATAACGTCTATTTGTAAATGATTGTAAGATTCATTATTGTAAACTTCATTTCCAGTAATCAGATGAAACTTTACATGCAAGGCATGATTTTTACATTGGTGTTTCTTAAAGAGTTCTATCTTTTTAGATTGTTTGATCCAGCATTCCAATATTCCCCTCATACATTTCACAGCAGACTGACCTAATTCATATGATTTACCACGGTCATCATCTATTCTCCTGAAAATATTAACAGTAGCTAGTTTCTTCAGAAAACTAGAACTTATAGAAGCAAGATGTACAATGCCAGAGATAGTTGCTTTTTCAAACAAACAGTGTTAAGAGCAAAAAGTACGGCCTGCTGATAAATTACGCCATAGTGGACTTCGGCAACACAGCCACATTCAAATACCTCATTCAAATTTCGACTTAAAGGAGAAAACGGGGTGTCGTTCTGGCGGCTTCAGAGATTATTGTTTAAATTTTTTTTTTTTAATGTACTTAATTCATTTGTGAGAATGTGTAATGTTATTTATTTTTCCATTTTTAATTCCATATCAGTTTTTATTTGCCCCCAAATTCTTGAATATAAAAAATTGGCATTATTGAGCATTCTGACTTGTTTTTTCAACCATTTGCACCCAAAAATTTTTCTGAAAAAAACAACTCTGGCCTCCAAAAGTCACCCTTTTATAATCGAGGTACTGTTTGCTCCTAAATCTGGAATGAGTGTAACATTGGCAATTGTAATTTGATAGATAAACAATGTTTTGTCCAATTGGATTGACAAAAGGAAACATAATCATCACTGAAATTTAGCATAGGAAATCAATTTATGAGGAAATCCTAAGTAAACACAGTTGAAAAGAAATAAGTAAAGGGTTATTGGATTTGGAAATTAATATTGGACCAAAAATAACTCGGGAATGTTTAATTTAAACAACATGACAACCATTATTTAAAAGTCACAGGGCAACAATGGTGCAGTGAAGTATGTGAGAAAAGCAACGAGATCCTACAACACTGTATTATTCTACTTGTTTAGATAGGTGTGTTAATCCCCGCCAAATGCTCAGTCAGACTGTCAAATCCATACAGTCATCAAATGATTTGACATGAAATTTTGCGTAAATGCTATAATTGAGCAACTTAATTGAATCAAACCTCAGAGAGATAACTTAACTCCTTTCTCCAAAGACACAACGTTGTTGATCATGAATTAGATCTTCAGTGAAGCTCAATTATTCTCAACTCAAGTAATGTTTTGAATTTATTCTTTAAGATGACTATTGGTAGTATATCCTCAATCCAGAGCATTTAAATTTGACAGAATGATTTTTACTTTATCCAGTTCTTCAGGCTCAGATTATATACTAACACACTACATCTTGCAGTGGCAACGCATATCCCTTAATGAAAGCTCAATTTTGAAAAATTCTACAATTACTAGTATTACGATAATAAAGAATTTCCTTGATGAAGCCATTGTTGATATCTTAAACATCAAACCTGTAAGCCTGATATAGGCCCCAAACTGCTGCTGCACAGTACACACTATCCCTTATACTTCCAACCTCAGTATCAATGGATAACACAGGAAATAGACCAGTAATCGGACATTGATATTTCAGGAGTTGTCTTTTAACTACAAATACAAGGTAAGTTTAAAAAAATTTATTCAATTGCTTTTCCTTACCGATTCCATAATATACATCTAGTTGTTTCACAGTATTTTCGTAATTCGATATTTTCAAAAATTGTTCTATATCAATACTATCATCCATAATGGGCCACTTGATCTGTGATGATAATCTTCAGAAAAAATTGAGAGATTACTACATATCCAATTGAATTAGATTCGATTTCAGCACAAGAGTGTCCTATCACAATTTAGTCACCAGTGGTGATAAAGAAATCAACAGTTTCATTCTATTAATAAAATGTTACATGGGTACGGGTACACAATTACAAATATATTCATTCTATTTATGTTCAGTTCAAAAGTCAGCTGAAAGGCACCTCTATTTTGAATACAATCCACAGAGTACAAATACATACAATGATACAACCACAGAACATCAAAATATAAGAAGTGCAACCTGCCTTGTAAACCATAAAGTAAATATACTTGTTCTATGTTGTAAACTATGCGCAACAATTGTGACATTTCTCCTGTCATAAAATAAGTGGGAATATTCCATTATGGTTCTAGGGGGTGTCTGCCAGTTGAAGTATATGTCATTTTTCTCTAAAATTACATTGGTACTCTGTGGTTCAGTAAATATTTCTGATTATTCTGTGTTCTAAATTTAAATTGAATGGAGAGGAATTTTTGTCTTCAATTAGAAGAAAGCTTTATAAATAATATTAGGTGCGCAACTAAGTTCTCGCTGTTTGTCAGTAGATGGCTCTAGCAGTAAGAGCTAGTCGATTTTGACATATCCAAAACGTCATGAACCAAGCTTAGACATATGGTAAACAAACCGCCGCGACACATAAGTGATTTTGTTTTCGCATTATATACTTCTGGTTAAGTGAAAATGTCGAATTTCGTGCCAAACAATCGTCATTTGCGGGAAGTGTTGATTTTCTTTTTTCATTCGAAAAAAACGGCAGCTCAAGCGCATCGAGAGCTCCAAAAAGTGTACGGAAACGCTGCTCTAAGCGAAACAACATGCCGTGATTGGTTCCGTCGCTTCAAAGACGGTGATTTCGATGTTGACGACCGTCCACGTGAAGGAAGACCCAAAACCTTCGAAGACGCTGAATTGGAGGCATTGCTCGATGAGGATTCGTGCCAAACTCAAGAAGAGCTTGCTGCAGAATTAGGAGTTACCCGTCAAGCCATTTCCAAGCGATTGCATGCATTGGGGATGATTCAGAAGCAAGGAACTTGGGTTCCTTATGAGTTGAAGCCAAGAGACGTTGAGCGTCGTTTTTTCGCCTGTGAACAACTGCTCCAGCGGCAAGAAAGGAAGGGTTTTCTTCATCGCATCGTGACGGGTGATGAAAAATGGATTCATTACAGCAACCCAAAGAGGAGAAAATCTTGGGGACTACCCGGGCATGCTTCTACGTCGTCGGCTCGGCCGAACATTCACGCTGCGAAGGTTATGCTGTGCATTTGGTGGGACCAGGTCGGTGTTATTTATTATGAGCTGTTGAAACCGAGCGAAACCATCACTGGGGAACGTCATCGAACTCAATTGATGAGATTGAGCCGAGCACTGCGCGAAAAACGGCCACAATACGAGCAAAGGCAGGAAAAAGTGATTTTACTGCATGACAACGCTCGGCCTCACGTTGCCAAACCTGTTAAAACCTACTTGGGCACGCTCAAATGGGAAGTTCTACCCCACCCGCCATATTCCCCAGATATTGCGCCGTCCGATTTTTACTTGTTCCATTCGATGGCACATGGCCTGGCTGATCAACAGTTCCACTCATATGAAGACATCAAAAAATGGCTTGATTCGTGGATAGCCTCAAAAGACGAACACTTCTGGCGTCAAGGTATTCGAGCTCTACCAGAAAGATGGGAAAAAGTTGTGTCTAGCGATGGGCAATACTTTGAATGATTCATTTGTAACCATTTTTTTATAATAAAGTTATATTTTCATCGAAAAAACAGCGAGAACTTAGTTGCGCACCTAATAGTTTATTTAATACAATAATTTTTGCACTTACATGTGTGTGAAAAACTGAATTGTAGGATAAACAAGTATCTGATATTTGTCTTTTACCTAACGAAATATGAATACTTATAACATAGGTTGCGGTTTTCTGGACCAAACAAATACAATTAGCTCCTAGAGAAACCAAATAAATCCATAAGGGTTGAATAAATATTTGTGAGAAGGTTAGCACTGATTCACAAAAATCCTAATGTTGTCACAAAGATTAATATATTCACTTCACTAATTTACAATAACACTGATTCATCAAGGGAGGGGAGCGGCATCCAAAAATCCAGAAAAACTGCCAAAATCATGTAGAAATCTTCAGTCCAAGTCCTCCCTGGCAATACCACTTTTCTAGAAAATCAATCAACAATTAGACGATGAATATTGAAATAAAGATTAACTACTATAAATACTCCGAATGAATCTTTCAAAGATAAGACTCCCAATAAGATAGTTCCCTGAATGAAGTTCATTAAGTAGTACTCCACTATGCTAGTAGAATATTCACACGAGTTGAATTTATGAACTGTGAGAATAAATAAGTGATATAATCCCAAAAATATATTCAGAGATCAGTTAATACGATCACAGTTATAAAGGAGTATGATTAGGTGTTGAATATTTTTAGGTTAAATAACTTAAAATAATTTATTTACCGTCGTAAGCCTTAATGGTTGGAAAGGATCTATAATATAATCATCATTGGTAAAACTTTCGCACCCGGCCAGTAATTATTATTCTTAGAATATGTTCTGTTTCTGATGGATCAACTGAATAGATTTTTAGGCTGGAATTGCCGAATATACATACACCTAATAACATATCAAATTAGGTCTATGCGTATATTCAATGTCCAAATTAATTACCTGACATTATGCCACAGCCTTTGTATTAAGATGGACTTTCATACTGTTTTCACTAGAATCTAAGATTGAAAAATTGCGAATACACATGCCTAAATGATGGATTATTTGTACTGCATAGGTAATGATAGTCAAAGTAATTACCATTTTTTTTATCTTATCATGGTTAAAAATTAGTGCTTGAGCTCATACATAAATGATTCCTGCGAATTCAACATTATCTGAATCCTGAAAATAAATATGGTTACACATATTACACCTGAAAAGATATTAACTTCATATTACATGGGTATTATTTTAATTTCAATTTTAAGTAACAATAACAAACTGCCACAAAACACGCTAAAAATGAAATTGGCATATCATTTGACATAATGTCATGTCATTCTACCATTTCGATATATCCGCGACATACGTTTCTGACAGATAAAAATAAGTGGAAACGTTTGTCCTTGTTTCTAGTTTTCCTACCGTCGCTTCACCCCTCTGGATACAACCTACTAACATAGAATAAGAGATGTCTCTGATGTGGGTAATCGGATCGGAGATTCACGGGAAGAATCTCCGAGTACCCACGATACGAATACCCGGTATGCTACAAGCTAACTTTTGTGCGAGAAAGATTCGGGTCGGAGATTCTTCCCTATTGGCCGACGACGATCACGTGACCGTTCGCGACCAATAAGGTGAATCTTTCCGCCAATAGGGTGAATCTCCGATTACCCATATACCCGAATCTCCTTCGCATACAAGGCCCCTTTAAGCTTCCTTTTGTGCGAGGGAGATTCGGGTATTTAGGTAATCGGAGATTCTTCCCTATTGGTCGACGACGGTCACGTGATCGTCGTCGGTCAATAGGGTGAAACTCCGATTCCCCAAACAGTCGCGTTCCTCAAACAAAAGGCCCCTTAACTTTCTTTATTTTCATCGGCTTAGCGCATCTTGAGTATGACGTATATAGTAATACTAGAGACCATAATTGGCACGATACTCGATATGCTATTGAACACGCGAAGAGAGATGGAAAATAATCTCACTCACACAATATGAAGTAATTGCGAGACGAGAGAGCATATTGTACGAGTGAGATCATTCTCCATTTCCCTTCCAATGCGCAATAGCATACCGGGTATTTGTATCGTGCGATTACCCAAATCATAGTATGAGATGCCCAAATACCCGAATCTCCCCTGCATAAAAGGCAGCTTAAGTTAAGCTACCTTTAGTGTGAGGGAGATTCGGGTAATCGGAGATTCTTCTCTATTGGCCGACGACGATCACGTGACCGTCGTCGACCAATAGGGAAGAATATGGTGAATCTCCGATTCCCCAAAAACCCGAATCTCCCTCGCACAAAAAGCCCCTATATTTTCCTGCGGACTTGCGGTTACTATTATATAAAGACAAAAAATAAGTCAAATCTCATGTTTGAAAATTTTGAGGTTATTTTCTGAATATCTCAAAAACCTTTGATGCGATCGGCTGCCGTGAAGGCAGCAGCTTTTGCGCGCATGTTCAATGGATATGACCGCTTTAGCAACGAATTTGAATATGCGCGAAAAAGCTGCTGCCTTCACGGCAGTGCTTTACGAAAGAATGATAAATCGAATGAGCTCTAACCAGCCACATGTAATCAGCATGCACACAATGTGATCATCATCATATCAATTAACACCTCACATCACAATAATATCCAACGAAATGCTGTAATGAAATAACCATTTTATATATAATTCTATATTTACAATTTTTATAAATTATTCTTAAATATATGCAGAAAGTTATCTGTACCTCCTGAAAGGATGTATTTGTTGTTTGACCAATCTACTTTAAGGACTTGGCCCTCATGACCCTGTAAATCATATAACGATGCCTTTGGACTTCTTGTATCCCACATCTTGACCTTACTGTCATATCCTCCAGAAATAAACAGATGTTCACTGTAGGAGCTCCATGCTACCGAGCTTACCCAACTTGAATGGGATATGAATGAAGTCTTACATACCATACCTTCTGTGGATCGTGGATCATACAATCTTATGTATTGATCGGCTGAACTAGTTAGTAGACTGTTTGCTAATGGCGACCAGCTTGAAGAGAGGTATGCTTTTTGGCCCACAATTTCATTTTTTATGCCATTTAACTGAAAAATAAAAGTGAATAGTTCAATATGAAAATGAAATATTGAATATAACTGAGCAAATTTTCAAGTATTATCGATATTTTACAATTTGTATTGAATCACAGAAATTGTATGCCTATGTTCAATTTCCACTTGAGTTAAAAATCAGAACAAGTTTATACTTTATTCTGCAACTTGAAACTATAAAACTTCTCTCGAAGATTCAGCTATATCAGCATATTTTCAAAAAGCTGGTAATCTCAAGAATTTCAAATCAATTTATTGAAATATGCATCTGAAATTTTAATGAGAAAATAACTCAAGCATATTTTTGTATGACATTTGAAACTCGCCATTTTTTTCAGATAAAAGCTACTTATGTTGTATTGATTGAGAATTTGATTAATATGCATATTTTTTACGATGGAAATGAACTTGCCTCATGGCTTAAAATTGAAATAATCTCAGGGCGAAATCATTCATTGCTATAGATTAAATATGAATGAATTTATAATATGTGATATACAGGGTGAGTCTTTGACCTTGCAGAATATTTTAACAGAAGATTCCCAAAGCCAAAAGAAACACTTTTTTCCTTCACCATTTTTTCCGATTCGACTTGGTTCGTAAGATACAGACTGTTGAAAATCCATAAAAAAAAGTAATTTTCGATTATATCTCGCGAACGATCTCATCGAATGAGATGATTTTTGGAATATAGTTTTTTATTGATACGGTGAATGTTCCTGGATTACAAAATTTCATCCACATCCTCCAGTTTCTTTAATATGACCATAACATTTCATAAAAATACCAGAAATTCAAAGAATCCAACTTTTAAAAATAATTTGAATGCTATTCCACGAATTTTTGACCATTTTAGAAAGTAAAAGTATTCCTTTTTTTCGTATGATTCGCCGTTTTCGAGTAATCTGAAATTCAAAAATAAAAAATATCTGTGAAATTCCGAGAATTGGGTACTTTGACTGAATGCAACTCTGTTCAAAAAATTCACAGAATTCAAATTTTCCGCGTTGCCACGTCTAAAAGTTGAGAATGGAATCCTAGCATTTTTATTTGAAATGATTTGTAAGCGGAGTAGCGGACTTTGCCCAATTCACAATGGACGTAACAGTAAGAATCCCGCAACTCGTGCGTAAAAATCACAGAGGAAACTACAAAATTCATAAGTACCAAAATCTTCACAATAGGTTCAACTACAAATTGAAGATGAATCTCAAAGCTAATATGAGTGATAGCTAGATGAATTCCTCATTATCGAAAATGAAACCAAAAGAAGAATATTTTAACTTTTATCGCCCACGAAATTTGGAATACCTATAACTTGTTTATTGTACTATAAATACAACTTTTTTCACCAACTGGAATGTAAAAAGTAAGTTGACGCTTGTTTTCATAACATAGTTGCTTATTTCGATGATTTGAATGGTATATCTTAGGCTTGGAAAAAATGGTAGAGGACAAATGTGTTTCTTTCAGCTTCGAGAATCTTCTGTTAAAATATTCTGCAAGGTCAAAGACTCACCCTGTATAATATCTTTGAATGAAATAATGAAATTCTTACCTCTGCATCCCACACTCTAACTGTATGATCCATTGAACTTGTGATAATATTATAATCATCCATCCAATGTATAGAGGAAATAGTCTCCTTATGACCTTCTAGAGTGTGAATTGGAGTTCTAACATCAGCATTAACTTTACTCTTGCTCTTCTTGGATGCAGGCTCCTCTTCATCTTTGTCTAAACTAGCTGACCATATTTTTAGGGTTGTATCCCAACCACCTGTAGCCAATTTCTGGCAATTTGGACTGACACCAACACTATCTACTCCACGGGAATGACCTTTTAAAGTGAATGCTGGCTTTACATTTGCTGTGCCTTCGTCCCATTGCCATAAAATAGCTGTTAGATCATGTGACACACTAATAAAACCTTTTTGTGGGTCCTCTTTGCTAATCCATTTAACGTCTTTAACAATATTAGTGTGATTATCAAGGGATACAATTGATTTTCCATGTGAAGTCCATAAATACACCAATTTGTCATAGCAGCCAGTCAATATCCTATAAATAATTCGTAATATAACTAACAGTATTTATATTATTTTGAAATCTATGATAGTAACTAATTCTCCCCATATACAGGACAAATCTAATGAGAATCACTTGAGTCATGATAATTTAGGAATAACAATAACTTATCAGTAGAATGTAATATTTTTAATTTGAGCTAGCGTACCCTATGAAAACCCGAGGACAAGGATTGTGCCTATATACTGGTATTTGCAATTTATTCACCTATGTATCAAAGTGAAATAAATTTTTTTTATATATTGTTTCACTATTAGCACACAGAAGTATTTGATCGAGGAATTAGAACATTGCATATAGGAGTGGACATAAAAAATAATATCATTTATGCTAAGAATTGCATCGTACTTATTAAGAATTAACATTTAAGATGCAGAGCATATGAAATGTATAAAGACATAGATGAGAATTCCATGATTCACAAGTTCATCATCATATTCTCTAACTAAAATCAAATGAATATGACCTACAATTGGTATTGCAACCTGAATCATGATGTAAATGAATGCATAAGTATATCCTAAATTGTGTCGATTTTTCACTTACCATTTTCCAGCACATGTATGAATACCAGATATCCAGTCATCATGTAAGATGGAATCTTCTGGCTCAGGAGCTGGTGTTCTTTGCACATATTCTACATCAACTGTTGATTCGGTTGATACTGATTTATCACTTAAATGTTCACCTAAGCTTGTCCTTAAAATTTCCCCTACCACAATAAAGTCGAATTCCAGTGGTTTCAAATAATCAACATGTGATTCTTTCAATAATTGGTTAACAGTTTCATTTAATGATTTTTCATCAACGTTTACAGGCACCGTATGAAGAACGTCCGGAAGGGCAAACCTAAAAGTGTTTCATATGAGTTGTTTAGGTTTTGACATAAATGATTGTGATAACTACTTACGCTTCTTGTTTGGAAATCAGACGAATTTCCATAACACCTTGTTCGTTCATTTTGAATCTAATATATTTTGTCTACGAATTTATCTAAATATTTCGCTGTAGTAAAGTAATAAAGTAAAAATAGGTTAGCTACCACCACAGAATATAAACAAATATACCCACAGAATATCGAAATGAAAGAAGTGCAACCTGACTAGAGAAACCATAGAATAACACCGGTATGAAGTTAGCTTCCAAACGATAGCTGACAGAGTTCCCGAAGATACCCGAACGGGTTGAGAGGATCAGTGGCGTGCATTAATTCGGTAGCGCAGCAAACTATGGATTACGAAATAAATTTTCGACTCATAAATCTGAATAACGTTTGAAAATGGCAATTGTGTTACTGACTGTGTTGATATAAAATTGTTTAGTAGTTTTTCCATCTGATAATTAATTGTGCGGGAATGCGGGATATATCAAAATGACTTATGGGTCATTTTCTAGATTGACCAATGGTCTCGATTCACAATCTCGAACGAAATAAATATTTATATATACATATATATATATAATATTTTATTATTACTGCAAAATTTCAGATGGGCTGGGGTAAATTTTATGTGATCAGCGGGGGAAAATCTCTTTAAACTCTAATATAATTGTATTACCTATCTAGGAATATAATCGTTCGTGTCGCATCAATTAAACCCTTTGAAACTTTTTATTTTTCAGGTCTGCATTGATGAGACCTAAGTGGAAATGTTGATTAGTATGTCCAGATTGACATCCATTGAAAAAATTCACTTGCTCTGCTTGCAGTCACCCCATTTCGCCCCTATTCGCGAAGATCGAAATCGTCAGCTATCTATAGAGCAAATTCAAACTTTGGGTTGGATAGTTCGCGAATAGGGGTGAAACAGGTGACTGCAAGCAGAGCAAGTGAATTTTTCTATTGATGTCAATCTGGACATGCTAATTAACATTTCCATAAAGTCTCATCAATGCAGACCTGAAAGATAAAAAGTTACAAAAGTTTGAATTTGCTCTAGATAGCTGACGATTTCGATAGTTCGCGAATAGGGGTAAAACGATGTGACTGCAAGCAGAGTAAGTGAATTTTTTTTATGGATGTCAATCTGGACATGCTAATTAACATTTCCATATAGGTCTCATCAATGCAGACCTGAACGATAAAAAGTTACAAAAGTTTGAATTTGCTCTAGATAGCTGACAATTTCGATAGTTCGCGAATAGGGGTGAAACGGGGTGACTGCAAGCAGAGCAAGTGAATTTTTTTATGGATATCAATCTGGACATACTAATTAACATTTCCACATAGGTCTCATCAATGCAGACCTGAAAGATAAGAAGTTACAAAAGTTTGAATTTGCTCTAGATAGCTGACGATTTCGATAGTTCGCGAATAGGGGAGAAACGGGGTGACTGCAAGCAGAGCAAGTAAATATTTTTTATGGATATCAATGTGGACATGTTAATTAGCATTTCCATGCAGGGCTGATCAATGCAGACCTGAAAAATAAAAAGTTTCTAAGGATTTAATTGATGCGACACAAACGATTATCTTCCAAGATAGGTAATACAATTATATTAGAATTAAAAGAGGTTTTCCCCCGCTGATCATATAAAATGTACCCCAGCCTAACTGATATTTTGCAATAAATATTTCGTTCGAAGTTGTGAATCGAGACCATTTGGCAATCTTGAAAATGGCCCATAAGTCATTTTGATATATCCCGTATTCCCGCACTATTAATGCTTAATTATTATTAATTATTAGATGGAAAAACTACTAAATAATTCTATATCAGCACAGTCAGTAACACAAATGACATTTTCGAACGTTATTCAGATTCATGAGTCGAAAATTTATTTCGTAATCCACATTTTGCTGTGCTACCGAATAAATGCACGCCACTGATCCTCTCAAACCGTTCGGGATTCTTGGGGAATTCTGTCAGCTATCTTTTGGGAGCTAACTTCACACCGGTTAAAATAACAAGATTCAACCACAGAAAGCAGAAGTTTTCTTTTCTGTTCTGTGATTTAACCTCATTCACTTCACAGGATTTTTTGACGTTCTGTGATTTTAGGAGGAAAATGACAAGTAGGAGTAGGAGCGGCTGAGCAATGGCGTTCAATTTTTCGGCGTTTTCATATATAATTGCTTTGATAGTAGATGCTTTCCTCATATTTTTCTCTTTGTTTCACGTTATAGCTTTCGATGAGTTGAAAACAGATTACAAAAATCCAATCGATCAATGTAATAGTTTGAACCCTGTGAGTAGACAAAATTTATCCCTACATCAATTTGCTTTGCGTTTCAGGCGTAACTGATTTTCTAATAACTAATTCTTTGCAGTTGGTTCTTCCCGAGTATTTACTCCATCTACTATTCAATTTCCTATTCGCCTGCTCTGGGGAATGGTTCTCACTCATGTTGAATATTCCTCTATTAGCTTACCACATAAATAGATATAGAACGAGGCCAGTGATGTCAGGACCTGGATTGTATGATCCCACAAGTATAATGAATGCAGATGTTCTGACAAAATGTCAAAGAGAGGGTTGGATCAAGTTGGCCTTTTATTTGTTATCATTTTTCTATTATCTTTATGGGTATGTAATATCATTAGAAAGAGAGCACGAAATTACGTGATAGTATTGATAGAGTATATGTGCGTAGTATTGTGAACAGTCTTTATTCTAATTTTGAAGTAAGTGTATTGCAGTTTACTTAAGTCAGTTTTATTATTGATCTAAGGAATTTCCAAATTTAAATGTAAAGATTCTCCTAAAATTTGATGGATTGGAAAAGTATATTTTCAACATGAATCTGTATTGGAGGGGGCTTGAGGAATATATTTCATAAAAAATATTATGAACTGTTAAATTTAAAAGAAGAGCCTGTATTTCAACAAAATTCTATACATTATTATTTTCTGAGTGAAGAACTCAAGATGTATTTCAGCTAAATACACAAACTATTAGATTATGATGAAAGGTTGATGCCGAAATCATACATTGAATTATAATTAATTATAATTATAATAAAATAACGGATTCGGTGTGCTTTAAGTTATTACTAGAATTGAACTGATATTTATATTATTGTATTGCTACTGATTTAAAACTTAATATTCTGAGTTCATGATAGCTGAATCAGCATTAATCCTTAGTATGTACAAATTCAAAGAATCCTGAAACAAAAACTAAATAGGGAGATATATTTTGAATTACTTTTTATTAGTTTGTATCTTATAATTAATTTTTTAATCAGAATCAAACAAGATATATACAATAACATAAGGAATAAAGAAACTCTCAGCTAATCAAATAATTAACCAATTAGTTTTGGTAACAATGGTCCTGCATGTTCCTGCACATTACACCCTATTCTCCCATTTCAGGAAGTGTTTTCACCTTGGATTGAATTCTTTTTTGCAATTTTTATTTCTCTAAGGTGTGGTGTAATTCTCATGTGATATTGACGTTTCAAATAAGGCCCTATATATAAGAAATGGACAAACTATTCCAATATTCTTCATTTTGAATTTTCTAAAATTTTAGCTAATCAAACATATCTTTTAGATTTTATGTAATTCTAAACAAGTTTTAATACGTAATTATTAGTTTTGAATTATGAATTATAGAAGCTACCTTAGAAACCGAAGTCCCTAATACTCGTCTTTGTTCCAGAATGATATACTCTTTAATATCCGCCTGAAAAAGAAAAGTCCAGTTTAAGGTAAGGCGATTTCCAAAAGACATGAATTTGAAGGATTTCGGTTTTTAAAAGCTAGATAGTCCAGAATGCAATAATTTTAATGGGAAGGGACATTTTGAGACCGAATCCAGTGAAGTTGTACTTTTACCAGTTTATATTATTTCCTGCCGAACAATTGAACTAATGAATTTATATTCATTTGTTTTCTTCATTGTGACATATTTAAGTATCCATATGTAACATTAAACAATAAAGTTGTTGTTTTTCTAATTCTTCATCTTAATCTTATATGTATTTGTTTAATTTTCATTAAACTAATTACTGAAGGAATAGGATCTTATACTATAAGTAGTGAACAAGTTCAAGCTAGAGTGTAAAAATTACTCTGAATCCATAGGACTAGTGGATGTGCAGTAAATCCGGAAAGTTTCAAGTCTCCATCTGATTCTGTTTAATGAAATCTCAGAAATGCAATTCCCGGAAAAAACTGCATTTTTGATGAGTACGTCGAACCAAATCGTTTGAAACCATTAGAAGCATCAATCCAAAGTTAAATTAAAATTACCAACACTTGCAAAGTGGAAGCAAGCTGTCCCCAATAAAATGGGCGAAAAAATTGACCGCGGAGGAAGATCTCTAATCTTTGGCTGCAGCGTGCAGCCGTATATTCTCGTGGTGAAGTGACAACGTTGCATTGGATTAAATATTTCATATAGGAATTTCGTTTAATTTAAACTTTATGTCCGGTTTAACGGTTTACACAGTAAATATATATATATATATATATATATAAATAATTCTAGCTAACGTTTACAGTCCATCCTCTACATCATGATCTAAAAAACAAGAATCGATTTCAAGCGATGGACCAAAATCTCCGGTTATAGTTACGGTTATCCATATCATTGTTTAAGGGCCGGTATTATAAAACTTAACTTTAACTGACAGTTGTAGTAGGACATAACTGTCAAAATTGCCAGTTAAAGTTAAAGTTAAGTTTTATAATACCGGCCCTAAGGAGGACTGAAACGATAATATCACCATTGTTTAAGTTCCTTAACAATGATATCACAGTTGGTCTGTGTTTGTGGTTTGATAACATTGTTGATGATTCTCAAAGCTTCTCTATCTTTCTACCTACTCCTGCGATGCCAGTTGTCAAATGTGGCTAGAATTATGGGATTTCAGGCAAAATTATGGTACGAATTTTATGACGTTACATTTGCTACAAATAAAACACTAATTCGAATTCCCTGTGTCAAAATGATGCATTTAAAAAGTGAACCACAAAAAAAATAGAAATAAAAAATTTAGTATACATTAGATAATATAAACGTCCAGAAAAACATTATGACTTTATGAAGCAATATAAATTTGCAAAATTAACGAAAAACTAAAACAATTCATGTTAAAATGATATTTATGTATAAAACTACCATTTTATAGAGACAATGTCTTTATACAATGAAAATACACTTTTTTTTTGATACTTCGAAATTGTAGTATTACTTATTTGTGCTTTGAGATGCTGTGAGTAATCCATTAATCGAATGTTTATAAATCCGATTTTGGACATTATGTACTCAATTGCAATCGTATGATGACGATATGTGGCAGTTTCAAATATAAGTATCGATTAAAGCATTATTTTGGGGTATTTCGTATCACTTTTTAGGTTTTTTCTGGGTTTTTACTACCAATATCTGAAACAGAACTATTAAAAATAAATAAAATTGTTTTTTCATGAAAAACGCCCTTGCGCGGATTGCAGGAAAACTATCTGTCAAGGGAAGTTGCAGATAAAGCATGTAATGTAATGTCCTTTCAACATTAAGGCGAAAATAAAATGTCTTTTTTCACTTATAGTAAATCATTATATTGATTTAGCTATCTACCTCAAATGATCATTTCTGCAGAACAAACTGATTCCAGCAAAACAATTTTTTCGATAGTTATGTCATTGTTTAAGTTTGTTCCTGAGACAATGGCTATGTGCATGTCCAGGGAATCATAAGCGTCTATAATTCAATTCCTTGAAAAATAAAGATATAAACCACGCATGATGTAAAAACATGGTGTGCTCATCTGAAAAATGAGTTACATCAGCTAGCAGAAAATTCAAAGAGTTGAATATTCTGTGCTTTGAATTAACATGCAAATTCAAAGCACAGAATATACAACTCTTTGTATTTTAATCTTGCTGACGTCACTCATATGTTTCAGATGAGCACACCATGTTTTTGCGCGCATGTTGTAGGGGAACAGCGTGCTATCGTTCTGTCCAAATGTCTGTAATTTTCGATGATTGAGCCGAAAATGGTCTCAAACGATTACGTCGATTCTGTCCGGCCGGCCGTGGACACAATAACTGGCGAACGGAGCACGTTAGCGACTTGAAACTTTCAGGGTAGGCCGCGCATTGGAATGCCGCGGTTGAGTTCGTTAATGGGCCAAATCGGTCGAACAGTTTCGGAGTTATAGCCACTTGAAATTTTGAACCTATTTATTTTTTATTTCAGAAACTACTTGAGCAATTGGATTTAAACTTGGTAATTAGGTGGAGTATAACGATCGATGCGCAATTTCGAACCAAATTTTGTCAAGATCAATCTGTCAGTAAATTAAAAAAAAATTGTTTCCGAAATAGTTTTTTCGGAAACCATTTTTATCATATCCAAAAAAAAATTCCACTCGGACTTTGAGCTTCATATTTAACAGCAGTGAACCAAATTTCAGTTCGATACGATCATAAGTTTTGGAGATATTGGGAAAAAATATGTCAAATTTCGAGTTTTTTTCTCGATATCGTTGTTTTTTTCGGTATAACTCAAGAAATACTAATTCAATCCTGATAAAACTTTGCAGCTAGTTTGAAGATGCTGAAAGACAACTTTATGCAAAATTTCGTTATGATATTATATAGAACAATTTGAAAAAAAAATTTCTGTGATTTTCATATCATATCACCCTCATAAAATTCTGTATGAACCTTCGAACTGTAATTTTTCGATGAAGGATTTCAATTCGATCTGATCTGTATTTTCGGAAATATTGGGAAAATAAAATTTTGAATGGGTATATCTGCGGAATCATTGGGTGGATTTTACCCATTCACGAACTCGGCCTTCGTAATTAAGGTCCAAATAATCGATATTTGTAGAGAAATACAAATATCGAGTTTCTAAGTTGGTTCTTTCGGAAGTTATTGTTTTTACGCAGTCGGCCGTTAGGTCATAAAAATTTAAAATATGACATTTCGATTGCATGAACAATTGAGCGTTTTCATAATATGTTAATAATATTAGGTTTCGACTCTGAATAAAGAACTGTTCTTCATTCAAAGGATTTCGGCTACCTCCATAATTATGGCAAATCTGGCATCACGGCTTGTAACCGAAAATAAATCGAATACATAAAACGAAATACTCGAATCAAGTTCAATCGAATGCCCATAGAACAAGTCTATATTTACTTTATGCGAATGCCCATCAACCCATCCGAAATTCGGCTTCAGTAGCTCCAAACTAGTCCAAACTCAAATCTTTTGAGGTTCTGTGATTAGACTTCTAGACCCATAGACAAGATATTCACTGAGTGTCACTAACGACCACAGAATACAAATATATAACGACTAACTAACGACTAACAAGTAAAAACATAAAAACAATGAGGAATGAGGAAATGAATGTCAGAAACTACCATGACGTCATTAATTCTATCTGATGATGAAATTATACATGTCATTTAGCTTTTGCTCCATATGAGGGCGTTTAAAGCTGTATTCTTGTAGTTTTCCTCTTAATGATAAAGTCTAAGCAGAAAATTACGGTGATCATATTTTGATTGTTTTGTAATCGATATGGTAAGGATCATTATTCAATACTAATTAGTCACACTTGTTCCATTAATATGTTTTTGTGTTTCAGTCCTCTGTAAATATATGTGGAGTAACGGACGAAGTTCGTCAAGCATTGAAAGAATTTAGATTCAGGAAAGATCAAGATACAGCCGCTCTTATTTGTAAGTTGTAAATGTGCATATACCTACTAGGTATACCATTTGAATCGTATATTTATCGTTCCTACTTTTTTCTGCAGTAAAAGTTGATAGAGAAAGACAACTTGTTATTATTGATGAAAAGTTGGAAAATACTACAATTGAGGAGTTACAGGAAACATTGCAGAGTCACCAGCCTCGTTACATTGTTCTTTCATACCGACGAGAACACGATGATGGAAGAGTATCATTTCCTTTATGCTTCATATACTTCACTCCCAGAGATAGTCATGCAGAATTACAAATGTTATATGCTGCCTCTAAAATATCTCTTCAAAGGACTGCTGATATGACTAAAACATTCGAAATAAGAGAATTAGAAGAGTTAACAGAAGAGTGGCTATTAGGCAAATTGGGTAATTAATAGCATAACTAATAATAATAAGTACAATTATCGAATTAATATTCATCAGTGATGAATTTTTATATATCTTTGCATAGATTTTTTACGTTTAATCGTAATTCCTACTAGAATAGAGATAATCCATAATATTTTCATATACTGAATGTAAATATATTGAAGTGTTTAGATTTTCATTTCATTTTGTTATTATCACCAGCAATTTTTTGTACTTGCCTGCCAAAATGGTTTTGGTTCAGTTCTCAATTCAAGGCAAACATTCTCTGAATCTTTCAGCAGTAGGGGATTTTGAAACTGCCTTTGGAAAATTCCAATGTATGAACAATCATAAAAGCCTAAATTGTTCAAACATTCTGTGGCTGCAAGGTTCCGCCCTGCTGCTCCAGTTAGTCGAATGAAATATTAGGAGCTCTGGATTGGTCTTTGGTTCTGGTTTACATGAATATGCCATTATGATTTCCTGATTTGCAATAGGAAATCAGCAAACTCCAATCAAGAGAGCCTATAGTTGTTAAGGCTTTTTAATAAATCATCTGTTGTTTGCTTATCATGAATTTGTGATTTTTTTACTCATACTATTGACCAAATTATGTGATATATTTAAATATTGACCGAAGAATGTATTACATGAACTGCCAAATATTACCATACAATAAATATAGGTATGTATTGATAAAACAAGCATATTGAAAAAAAATCGTTTATGATTCTGATTTTTTCCATCTAAGGGATCTCATTATTCAAAAAGTATGTTACTTTCAACATTTATTAATGCCTATTTTCTATGAGACTTCAACAATTTTCAGAAGAACCATTTCATTAAATGCTATTTCCTATTAATATCAATTGCGAACCTAATTTGAACCTAGAATTCACCGATTTTTTACCGGACAGTAGAAATTAAGTTAATGAGTTCTGAAATTATCCACATCTTTGTCAAAAAAATATAATTTTATTGAATTTATTGACCAGGTTTCGATGAAACTCAGTACAGACCTTGAAGTTAGTTTTCCCTAACAGTTTTTCTAATTTTAATTAATTAAACCTGGTGTTTATTTTCGGAGATAAATAATGTCAAATTTCGTTGTTATTTGAAATTTCCAGAATATTTCCTCACTATCTCGATAACTATATTGACGTGATCCTCTGAATAAAGAACAATTCTGTTCTGTATTCAAAGACGCGATCAGATGGAAACTTAGGTTATACTTTGAAGTCAATATTCATCAGATTTCAACAAAATCGGTTCAGTTTGATCCGATATTCACCTTCGGAGATATTGGAAAAAATATGTCAAATTCCTTGGATATTTCCTCGGTATTGTTGTTATTTATAGAGTAACTCAGAAAATACTGATTCTACCAATTCTTGAATTCGGCGTAAAAGCTCCGGACTTTTCTAGATTTTTTAGTTTATTGTATTCAGATCTGCGAACAAAATTCATTCTCCTTTCCCGATTTCACAAATTGGATGAATGGATTGGATAAGTAATATACCCGTGTATTTACAGAATTATTGTGTGGAATTTATTATTCTACCATATGAAGCTATTGCTAACAACCTGTACTATCTTTTTTCGATGTTGAAAAACGTTACCGTGTGTTTATACGTCTTGACGGTCGCTGTTCAAACTACAAATCCGCAGATGCAGCGACCCGATGAGGCGAAAGGATGAACGTCATTCATATCGATCAAAGTATTCTGCACTCGAAGGTAGGGTTCGTACGATGCTCCCGATAGATGGCGAATTATAAGTAGTAATACTGCAATTTTCCATCTGAAATGTTGTAAGTATCTTGAGTCCTGTTTCAGTGGTTTCGCTTTCATAGGTAATCAGGTAGATTCTGTTTGCAAATAGCAATATTGCTAAGAAAAAGATATTGCTATCATAACAAGATTGGAATTATTGGTATTCTGATCAAGGATTTTGAGCAATATGATCTGTCACTTTAACGAGAATCTTGCTATCAATCAGTGTTGCCACCTTCCGTACCTACAGTTTCGGTAGAAAGTTCGGAAAAAATCGGTAGATTTCTGAAGAACATAACTTTTCACCTATGTATGGGTTATTTATTCAGTCTAAATTAGAGATGGGAATACCGGTTCCACCCGTGTCGCGGTATTTTCGCGACGGTTCCAGAAAAATACCGCGATTTTGGAACCGTCGTTCCAAAGCTGAAACAAAATGAATTATTACGGCAATCTGTTTCTCAAATGATATAAATTCTCTTTCTATTCTACTTATAGCTATTTTATTCAGATTTAGAGCTTCCAAGAACTTCTTCCACTAATATATTTTCGGTTAAAACCTGACCTATCTTCAAACTATAATTGATTTTTTCCAACTTTTTTTTTTCATATTTTCTTCACATTCGAGATATATCATTTCAATTGAAAGAGAAGAATGCCTCGAGGATTAATATTTTCTCAATTGAGAAGATTATTATTTAAAATTACATTTACAATAGACATTATCATTATAAAGGACGCAAACTGTATCAATATTATTTGAATATCTTGTTTTATATACATGAATACATGTTTTGCATAATAAATTTTCAATTCATATTATCCTTCAATAACTTCCACCAGCAGATTGAAATAATATCTACGGATATGCATTATGTATTGATGAATATGGCAATTATCGAAAAGAAAGCATAACTTGCATAACACACAATCTGATGGAATATTATATTCCATCAGATTGTGAACTACTTGTCACAATATCACCTTCTGAAAGTAAACCATGTAACACCGTATCGGAAATGTAACAGCTGATAACGAAGTAGAAACATCCACAGTTTCCAATGAGGCGCACTGCGCACTAGAGCTGTAACTCTTGTAACAGACGTAATCGCATTGCGATGGGTATTCTGTTCGCGGTATTCTGGAACCGAGGAACGTGAAGCGAGATAGGTATCGATCGCGACTGGAGCGAGGAACGAGTAGAGAGTTACACGGTATTTTGGAACGTCGGTTACTTTGGAACGTGGAGCGAGATCGATCGCGACTGGAGCGTGGAACGATTGGAGAGTTACACGGTATTTTGGAACGTCGGTTCCAGAGTAACCGTCGGTTACTTTGGAACGTGGAGCGAGATAGGTATCGATCGCGACTGGAGCGTGGAACGATTGGAGAGTTACACGGTATTTTGGAACGTCGGTTACTTTGGAACGCGTTACTTCTCTGTTTTGGAGCGCGACAGACGGTTCCAGAGAAATACCGCTCCAAAATCGCGGTATTTAAATACCGTCACATCTCTAGTCTAAATACCATTTATCCGAAATATAGGGCATGAAATTTACTACGAATGAAGCAATATTTTAAAATAGATTTTATTAATTAGAAAATCATTATTTGAAAAACTTAACTTGTGAACAAAAAATCAATATTATAACAAAATAAATGAGTATTAGAAAAACTAATACCTATTGAAAACAACAAATATGCAGAAAAATAAATATGGTGACATGCCCACATTGGGGATTCACAAAATGTATCAATAAGGGGAATCACAAACTGCTCCCAGTTTTGAGCGAGGTATTTATCAAATTTATAAAGAGACAACCTGTAATACATAAATCTGTATTACTTGTGGTATGCTTTGCGTTATAGATCTGCAACGTATAACCATTTATAAGTTGAATTATGTATCAAATTATGTAATGGTAAGGAAACCTTCAAAATATCATCGTAAAAGTCATGATTTCCTAGGATACCAGATGATACATTCACTCCATCAAATTTCGGTAGATTTATATGCTTTTTCGGTAGATCGGTAGATTGAGGAGCAAATCGGTAGATCTACCGAAAAATCGGTAGAGGTGGTAACACTGCTATCAATATTGCTATCTTAGCAACCTCAAAATAGTACTTGCTATGCTTGATAACAAGATAGGTTAGAAAGGGAATCTTACAGAGATCCATTTGTTTAAGTATTATTTCTTCCAAGAATTCGAAAATATTGAAGATAGGGAAGTATGTGGTAATAGAAATTTGTTATTTCATGGAATATTCTTAGAATAAAATACCGGCATAGTAAGCAACAACTGAGATGATTATTCTAATGATCTAACAGCCATCCCTTTGAATTGCCAACAGAAAAGTTCATCGAATTTCGAATCAATAGCATAAAATTGCTGCATTTAATTTCTGGAAAACAAAATTCTATCGGTATCCAGAAAATTGGTCAATTTGACTAAAATTGGTTTTTCTGTTTCGTAACATTTTCGACTAAGTCGATGTTTACATGAATAAAAAAAGTATACGCTAATGGAAATGTGTTCAAGGTTCTCTAGAGTATTATTTAATTTCAAGGAAAATTCTTAGACTAAGATACAGGCATAGGCAACAGCTGAGATGATTATTCTACTCGTCTCAACAAATGCAATCAATCCCTTTGAGGTTCCAACGAAAAAGTTTATCGAATTTCGATTCATTAACGCCTGAATAAAATTGCTGCATTCGATTTCTGATAACCAATATTTTATTGGTATCCAGGAAATTGGTTATTGACCAATTTGACTCGTTTCTTTTCCAAACATTTTTTATATCGATATTTACATGAATAAAGAAAGCCGTAGATTGAGGTTATGTATGCGAAACCATCAAGAAAACTCACGAATTAGGGATATTTTCTTCTTCCTTGTAGTTCTAATGTCACAAAATACAGTGTTGTCAGCTCTAAAATCACCAATTATGGAAGTCTATGATAGCAATATTGTTATGACAAAATTCATAACAAACATTGCTATAACACTCGGAACAGAATACGTAACATCATGGCCATATTGCTATAAATTAGAATGATAGCAATATGACTAGAATAGCAAGGTTCATAGCAATACGCAAACAGAATCGACCTGAATGCAGTCTGGTGAGCAATGCAATAAGGACTGTGAAACCATAGACAAGATATACTGTGTGAAACTACAGTAACTGTTCACCTTAGACGTAGACCGGCTCCGTCGATGTGATTTGTTGAATTATCGACAGGTATTCATCGTCCTCGTCATATATATTATTATTCTACCATATGGAGTTATTGATAACATAACCTTTCCTAGTCACGAATTTATCCTTCCAAATAATCTAACTCAACAAATTTCAATTTTTCCGAGTTGTATCTTTCGGAAGTTGTGTCAAGATCGGCCGTTAGGACTTCCGTATACTGTAGAGTAGGTGTAGTGCACAGTTACGAAAGTTGAATTCGTATTCCATAGAAACGTACTCATGCAAAATGTGATTTTTCCAATATATCCAAAATTACAGGCGGGATCGAATTTAAATCATGCTTGAAATATGATAACCTAAAATTTCATTCAGAATTTCAGAGAACCAGGTCGACGAATATTTATTTCCATCAGGAAGTGAAGCTGCATTTATTTGGGGGTTCAATATACCAAATTCAATAAAAAGTGAGACAGAAACGAATTTGAACATCACCGCGAAAGCTGCTGACGCACGTAATGCCGTTTTTATTTTCCACTTATGATTTCGACGAAAGTTCATCTCAGGAATTATGAGACTATTCTCTAGAAAGGATCATCAACATCCAGAAATTGATTATACACAACCTAGAAAAGCGCATGTTCACTTTTGGTGATATCCGTTGAACATGCGCCTAAAAGCTGCTGACTTCACGTCAGTGCTTTTCTGTTTTTTTTTTAGATAAAATACTGGATTTCAATTCGATCTAATCTGTTATTTTGGAAATATTGGTAATATAAAATTTAAAAAATATAAAATGATATATTTACGGAATCATCGTCCAGATTTTACCCATTCACGAATTCGCCCCACGTAACTAAGCCCTGAACCTACTCTACATATATCGAGCTTCTAAGTAGTTTCTTCCGTAAGTTATTGTGTTCACGGTCGTTCGTCAGAAAAAACATATTTGTAGCGTAGGTTAGGACTTTAATTATGAAGGCCGAATTCGTGAATGGGTAAAATCCACCCAATGATTCCGAAGATATACCCATTCCAAATTTTATTTCCAAAAATCCAGTACTCCATCGAAAAATAACAGTTTGAAGGTTCATACAGAATTTCATGAGAAGATTATGATCAGAAGATCACAGAATGTTGAATATGTGAAAAAAAAATTTTGAAATTTTTTTCAAATTGTTCTAATGACACGATCATCATGAAATATTGCACAAACTTGTCCATCAGCTTCATCATGATAGAATTAGTATTTTTTGAGTTATTCCGAAAAAACAACGATATCGAGGAACAAAAACACGCAATTCGACATATTTTTTTCAAAATACCTTCCAAAATTATGATCGTATCGAAGTTAAATTTGTTCGAGGCATGACAGAATTTTTTTCCGAATGTAATGAACAGTTTCCGTGAAAAAAAAATGTTTCGAAAAACTATTTGAAACAATTTTTTTCCGAATTTACTAACTGCAAGATCTCAACAAAATTTCCTTATGCTCCAACTAACCACCAAGTTTCAATTCAATCGCTTCAGTTGTTCTCGAAATATCAGGTAAATAACCTCAAAACTTCAAATGGCTATAACTCCGAAATCTTTCAACGGATTTTGCTCATTAACGATCTTAACCTTCGCATTTTAAAATTCAACCAACCCTGAAATTTTCAAGACGATAGATTCCTCCGTACGCCCGTAATCGTGCGTACGGACGACCGGAAAGAATCGATTTCGACAGGGGATTCGTCATCAGTGAGTCCAACCTAGTCGTTTGAGACCATTTTCGATAAAAACGATAGTACGCTGTTCCCCGAGAACAAGCGGACAAAAAGATGTTTCTCCAGAAATGTCTATCCCGCTATTGAGTTTGTGATTGCCGGTATACAGGTGTTTTAGGTTGACATTTGAGAGAAACGCATGTTTCATAATTTATTTTATGAAGTGAATTTATTACAACATACTTTCACACCTAAAAAAATATAATTATAATAAAATAAAATCCAAAGAACCCAAACACTGGTAGATGCGCTGCAACGGTTTCTTTGGATTAAGTATAACAATCAACCAAAAGTTTCATAAAATAATTGCATTAAAAATTCCCAAAGGATTCTGGGTAAAATAAACATTAACAATATAGGAGAATTAAATCTTCAAGTAAACTACGTTTCTATAAAGTGGAAAAATGGGATAAAATGGTAACTTAATCTATACAATACCATAAATAAGAAACTGGCATTCATTGGCAGATTTCATGAATCATTGTAGTTTTGCGATGAGTATCATATTCGACTTATTTTTCTGAGCGTGCAGAAATTCTTGTGACAGTTCTCAGAGTTCTACTTGAAGCTTTATGAAAAGATTCTAGTAGGTTTTAGTTTAGGACGCAATGCTCCCAGCATATAAAGCTCAATACTGAGCAATCTGAGGCTATAACTGCTAGAATTGAAGTTATTTTGTGAGTTTGTATGAAAGCGGATTATATTTTGTATATTTCAAAGTGGTTGTATTGCATGATACCTGTTTTGTTAAATCGCATTAAACTATCTGTAATACTAATTGTAAAACCTGTGTCCTAATGTTCAACCTCGGGTAATAAAGATGGTTCAGGAATTGTAATGACAATATTACAATTCAAACTGGCTGCAGCTGTTTCGAAAAAATTTCTAGAGTTCTGAAAGATGTATACATTGGGAAAATACTTGTGAAATTCGTGAAAATTTTTCAACTCGTCCAGATAGATTACATTTTTGTATATTGTGAAAAGTCTGTAGTACTTGGGAAAATTTATGATATTGACGAAATTTAACCAGTTAAAACACTCAGTGAAGTTTCGGTTGTGAACAAAAAGTATTACAGATATCGCAGATTCTGAGAACTTTATTTTTTCAGTAGAGTAACTCAGAACAGTGAATTGAAAATTATAAAATCCAGTTTCACATATTTTCTACATCTCACATATAACGAAAGCAGTGTTAAAATCAAGCAGCTGCATCTATATCAATTCCTATTCTTGCTTGAGAAATTATCATTCCTTCCATTAGTTGTGAAATGAATTAGCAATTTCGTATAGTGAGTGATGTTATGCATGACTGGTACCTATTAACTGCAAATTATGTTTGTTTCAGAGTAATATGTGGTCAAATATTTACAGAATCTACTAAAACCTTCAAACTTTCGGGATAGTGGCCATGAAGTAGCGAAGAAGATGAAACGTTAAGGTTCTAGAGTATATTTTAAGCTTCTTTATGCATAAATGTTAAGCTACCGATTAGCTTAATCAATGATTATAGTCATACTTACATATTTGTATATCAAACCTTGAATATCTTTCCAAAAATATTAACCATCTCTAAAAAAGCATGTTACGTATCTACATATTATTCAATTCTTTCTCGAAATAGCATATAGCATTAGTGATATGCGGATATGGATGAAGGTAAGTATACCGATAAATATTTGAAAATGCCATTTAATGAATTTGGAAAAAAACAGGAAAACTTTTCATTAAATGAATGATTTTGTACTTATTAGCGTATTTGTTATATTAGCAAATGTGATGATCAATCTTGGTATATGTTGTACTAGATCTCAAAAAAAATGCATAAGAATTTAAAAGATAAATATTAAGATAGTGGAAAAATGAGGAAAATACAATGAAAAAGTATGGTATCAGCTGGGCGCTTCCACTAGAGAAAACGAACGGCATATCCATAAGGATGTCAGAAAGAAAGAACCCTATGAACGTTAGAGTTAGAGTGGTTGAATTAGTGAAAGCAGTTCAAAAAGGAAAAAACAAAATTAGTAGAAATTTTTCGCCACTTGACTCATGGATGCTAAAAAAAAATTATAATGGGAATGGTTTTCATCACCAGTTAACGAAAAGTCTTTATCGCGCTTTGCATTTGAAGGGTTTATTTTTTATGTAAAATATAATTTAAATACCAGAGAGCATCACATCACATTTAAGGTAAATCGTTCCATTTTAGGTATAGGTAACTCTCTTTCAGTCCTATCATTATTGGCAAGGCAGTTTTCATTGATATGAAAAATTCTCATAGCACACCGTAGATTAGATTGACAATGGCACTATTCTTATTTAATTGTCAGAAACGATGTGTACTTATGAAACAATTTTGGAAATAGAAGTTTCATGAAGAAGAGACGAACCATATAGCCCAAGAACCATCTCCATAAAAGTAATAAAAATGAAGCTAATTTTTGACCTACGTGAAGAAGTAAAAAATGAAATCGAATTAGGGGAGTATATACTTAATAATTTTCGTTAAAAATAATTGTCAGCAGGAAAGCCAAATCCCATTTGTTGCTTGAAAACGAGAAGCGATTACTTCTTTCAGCTTTTCATTTTGTTTTAAGTATACAAAGTATGAGTTTCAGTGTGGTAAGAAGAATTTTTTGAAATTGTGCTAGCGCGCAGTTCTTGACGATGGCGCCAAATTTTGATTTTGGACAGTATGAAACTTCTATTTCTTTTTTTGTCCCATCAAATTTAAGTAGGTAACTTTATTTTGGATTGTAAAATCCGTTTTGCAATAACAAAATATATCTTCATAAAAATTTAAATAAAATTATATCCATTATATACAGTGCCTTGACTAGGAATTTTATCGCAATTTTTATAATTAAATATATATCTTTTACACGTAGTGTGCAATAGTAGGTACTGGTAACATTTAGAAAAATTATAAACTCAGTTTTTATAGACAACAATCTTAAATTTACATATATCACTTTTCAAATAGTAAATTAAGTTTCTGCACTTACAATTATTATCATCAGATTCTTCTCTCCCTGTATTCCTTTCCTTATCGTTCGTAGTCCATTATATACTTAAAATTATACTTAAACTTAACATATAAGAAAGGAGGAGATGGAGAGGTATCCTCAAGATGAGGAGGGAAATCTTTATGAGAGGATAAGAGTAATTATCTTATGAAGAGAATCAGGGAGGGATTAAGAGTATTTTAAGTTTAACATTTCCTACAATATCAATACTACATATGGAACGAATACTATGTAAACCAACTAGGCATACATTTCAAGACAAGCTGAGATATGATTTGATTGAAGATTCAGACGTGATCAAAAAAGTATTTGCAAAATACAAAACTATTTCCTTTGCATTTATTTTGGAACCAACAAAATATTTGGATTATTTAAAGCGGCAAATCTTGAACTGGCGATTCATATATCGAATATTATTTTAGAATAATTTCGATGGTTTTTAAGAAAACTAACCTATGCTGTGATGAGAATAACTATATGAAAAATGATTTTTACGACGGATGGTTCAACTTGTATTTTACGCTCTTCATCAGATTTTCCGAGAAAGTTAGTCAGCATAATAATTTCCTTTGTGAATAGAATGAATTATTTATAGGGTTCGCAGAATTTAATTTTCCGAAGGAGAAAATTCAATAGTGGCAACATGAAACCAATAGATATTTTTCCAATTTTCTATCTGTGAATGAATAATATTTGAAGAAAACTTTCGAGGTGTAGAAAGATACATTGTGAAAATATGAAATAAGATGAAAATAAAAATAAATTAAGAAAGTTAAACACATGCGCATTTCATGTACGAGAAAATAAAATAAGAACTGGAGGTGATGAATTCTTATTTTGTCAGAATATTCATCTCATTTTTTTTGGAAACATGGAAACCAATGAAGAGCATGAAAAAAGCACGTATGTAGTGTTAATTCCAGTCATCTCTATAAACAAACTTTTAATTTACTATACATATATTGCTCTCATTCTTATGTTTTTTTTATTCTTATCTGATTTTCAATTATTTGCTGTATAACTCTTTCGTTGAATTTCTTAATGATGGTGGTAGATATATTGATTTGAAGAAGTAGAACAAATTCTGCCATTATTTTCCCATATCTCTTTTGGTTATTACCTCGTGATCTCTGAAATTTTCAGAAAATCGGAACAATCTTCAGAATTTCCTACTTTGGAACATGAAATTTAGTTAGTTCAAAATGGATGAAATTTTAGTTCATTATACCGAAATGACAATTCTGACCCCCACTTTTTAATGAAAATATTACACTCAAAAAAAATTTACTACGAATGCTATATTACAGTAGAATTTTCGGATAATCTCATATGATTTAAATTATTTAAAATTCATTTCTTTCAATAATTCGTTATGATATAATCATTACTCTTATAAATAATATTCGATATATCCATATTGAAGAACGTGTAACACTTAAATGTTTAAATGGAGGAATTGATTAGTCTTCGCTCATATTTTAAAAAGGCAAACTCGCCGCAAACATTTTCTCTATTAGAGGCGGTGCTGGAACCAAATCTTCTAGTTTGAGATAAAATATTCTCTGTAGTCCTTGAACACTCAAAGACCTCAGCTCTGGAAGCTTACCAAGAAGTCTGCTGAAATAATGGCTTTTCCTTTGTGCTTCTGCGTTGTAAGTCACGTGATCACGAAGCGAAGATATGATTTTCATTTGAAGGTGTTCGATGCGCTGAGGTTCCCGAAGACCATGGCGATCTGAAATCAAACCATAAAAGTTTGCAAAAAATCAGTTGTTTATTATGAAAAAAACTGCTACAAAAATATTTCGTATCACACACATCAGGGTGAAACAGGTCAAAGTTTGTGTTTTCACACGGAATCGTTGTTATTCCTGAAATATCTCAAAATACACTATTCCAATCTTGATAAAACTTGGCCGCTAGTTGAAAAAAAGCTCGTGCAAAATTTCGTGATGATCGTGTCAATAGACAAATAAATACATTAAATCCAAATTTTTCTTGAAAACATTTTCTTTCGGAAAATTTTACCACTTTCAAATGAATTTTGCACAGACTTTGAATCTCATATTTTCAAACAGGGTACAAATTGTCAGTTCGATTGAATTATAATTTTTGGAGAAATAAGGAAAAAAATGTCAAAATTCCTTTGAATTTCCAGAATAACTCGAAAAACACTGATCCAATTAATTTCAGTAACAAGTTTAAAAATAATGACGCTAATTTTTGTGCAGAATTTCGTGATAATTGTGTCATTCAAATTGAAATGCCAATTCGAAAATTTTAATTTCCCAATATTTCCAAAAATGCAGATCAGATCGAATTGAAATCCAATACTTTATCGAAAAATGACTGTTCGAAGGTTTATATAGAATTTCATGAGGATAATATGATCAGAAGATCACAGATTATTGAAAATTTGAAAAAAAAATCGAAATTTTTTTTCAATATGTTCGAACGACACGATCAACACGAAATTTTGCACGAAGTTGTCAATCAGTATTTTGGAACTAGCTGTCAAGTTTCAACATGGTCGAATTAGTATTTTTTTCAGTTATTCCGGAAAAACAACGATATCGAGAAAAAACCAGGTATAAGCACAAGTTCTTTCGAATATGATGAATAGTTTCCAAAAAAAAAGGTTTTTTTCAAGGAAATTTCGAAAATAATTTCTTTTTAAATTTACTGACAGTATGATCTCAACCAAATTCTGTAAAAGTTGCGCCTAGTTATGCTTCAATCCAATCGCTTCAGTAGTTCCCGAAATATCAGGGAAACTTCAAACTCCGAAACAATTAGGTTGATTTGTCCCATTAACGAAATTAACCGCCGCATTCCAATGAGCGACCTGATCTGAAAGTTTCAAGTCGTTAGCTGGCTTCGTTCGTCGCTAGCTGCATGACAGTTATCATGTCGTCGTCAATAAAATCCTCCGTACGCCCGTAATCGTTTATACGGACTGCCAACCGGACAGAATCGATTTTGATTCGGTCGTTCGAGACCATTTTCGGCTCAAAAGCCGAAAATTACAGACATTTGGACAACACGATAGCACGCTGTTCCCCTAGACCATGCGCGCAAAAATGGAATGAGTTAAATGGCCATCTAAATTTTCGAATTGTGCGTAACTCGGAACCCGACTGGCAAAGAATACTAATCCCAGTAAATTCGGAATCGATACATATCATATAAAATTTTAATGCGTTACACCACAATCATATCTAGCTTTCATTGTTAGAATTTGGAATGACCAAAAGGAAAACAAAATTGTTCAGGTAGATTGGACGGTGAATTGATTGCTGCGTGATTCAATTTCAAAGCTGATAAATATTGAATGAAGCAGTCAATTGACTGCAACTCTTGTGACTCTGGAACCCATGCATTATTCAGATGGATAGACATATACATTGGTCTCAAACAGGTAGAGCGGTGGATAATTCAATTGGGGAAGAGAGTATTTAGCCATACGGTAGTTCGATGTTAACGATGTAATATAGTCCGATGCGTTTTAAGAATCATTTATTTGTAGAATCTTTCATAAAATAAGATGCCAAGATTGCCAAGTAAGACGTCCACTCATACCGGATGAAAATTATCATCAAATGAAATATGTTTATGAATATAAACCAATAGGGTTGCCATGAAATATCTGTTAATACCTATAATCAATCTGAATATTTTTTTTCAGATTTCATTGACTTTTTAGCTTCGTGCGTTGACGAAGCCGACTATATTCTTAATAATGTTCAATAATTTCTGATCTTGAACAAACCTCAATAATTACAATGTTTTCGATTTACTTTTTGCGCGCATGTTCTAGGAATGCTATTTATTTTTTCGAAAAATTTTTTTTTTAAATTGAGTGACCATAAGATTTAAACGAAATTTTGCTCAAAGTTGCGCGTCGTTATGCTCCAACTAACTGCCAAGTTCCAATCCAATCGCTTCAGTAGTTTCTGAAATATGAGGGAAATAACCTCAAAATTTCAAATTGCTATAACTCCGAAACTATTTGGCCGATTTGGCCCATTAACGAAACGACCGTAATCGTGCATAAGGACCGCCGGTCGGCCGGACAGAATCGATTTTGACACCAGATTCGTCATCAGTGAGTCCAACCTAGTCGTGTGAAACCATTTTCGGCTCAAAATTCGAAAGTTGCAGACATTTGGACAACACGATACCACGTTGTTTCCCAGAACATGCGCGTAAAAATACTAGCAATAGAAAAAAATATGAGAAAATTATAATTACCATTCATATCTTATTTTTTGTCCAACAAACCCTAGCATTTGATTTCATACAGTGCGCGTCAAAATTATGAAACAAATTCATTTTCTCAGAAGAAAAATATTGGGCAACAAAATCCTGAAACAGATCAATTTTCGTTTCATTTTCACCAAATTTTTATATATTTTTGAAAGATTTTTGTTGCCATCCCATCAACCCTGTGAATTTTTTGAATAGGGAAAGTGGGTCATGTGGTACTTTTTTGGCAAGGTCTTTGTATCTTCTTTATAGGCGTGGAGAAATTTTCAAGAAAAAATTTGTTTTTTGAAAAATTAGTTACTTCAAAGAGGATTTCAGTATGTGCACTTATCATGGCTCATTTACTTTGAGCTGATGATACCTGATGATGAACCTCTATGAACTAACAAATTTTTCAAAAAAAATAATTTTTTTTCTTGAAAATTTCAGCACGCCTGTAAAGAAGATACAAAGACCTTGCCAAAAAATTACCACATGAGCTACTTTCCCTATTCAAAAATTTAGAAGGTTGATGGGGATGGCACAGGGTGCAACAAAAATCTTTCAAAAATGTATATAAATTTGGTGAAGTGAAACAAAAATTGACCTATTTCAGGATTTTGTTGCCAAATATTTTTCTTCTGAGAAAATGAATTTGTTCCATAATTTTGACGCGCATTGTATATTTGTAACAATCGCAAAACGTATATTATGAGAAGCTGTTCCTTTTTTCAGAGACCAATAGAATGAAGTTGAAACTAGTCGGCATTATTTGAACAATTGGTTTTTTGATTTCAAGAACCCTGTTTTTTCACTTCTTAAGAAAATTATTCATGTTACAAACTCAGGATTTAACTCAAATACAATTATCATTCGTCATTCAACAACTGTATACCAAATTTTAAGCTGATTTTATTTTTGAAACTATCGAAAAAATTCTCTTTCGGAATTTACTCTCGATTGACGATACCATACCATCCCAACAATATTTTGCAGCAATTGTGTTCTACAACTAATAACGTTCTAATAAGTTTCTTCTAATCGTTCACATGGATGGATACTGAGATGTTGGGGAAATATCTTCAAAAATTTAAATGAGTATAACTACGAAACTGATGTGATCATTTAACGAACCACCGCATTCTAATGTGCGAATGTTTCAGGTCTTTTCGATCTCAAATTATCGTGACAAAGTCTGGACAGAATTAACACTATAAGCACGCTGCTCCCCCAGAACATGCGCGCAAAAACCCGAAGATAAATTCACAAATGGAAATTGTCAATATTTTGAAACTAACCTGTTATCAGAGTAAGTGCGCATAGACACGCGAACGCAGATATATCTATCTCCATCTGATGAAGACCATTACAGAATTCAATGATTGCATGTAGCCAGTCTCCAAACGACCTATAGCACTGTTGCTTGTTGAGTACAACACCATTACAGAAGGTCAGCTTGGTGTCGTTAGGGTGTGTTCTATAAGCAAGGCGTAAAACGAACAGCTCTAAAGAAGCTGATTGGAATAGCAGGTCTCTATCATCTGGACAGATCTCTTGGAATCTGAAACAAATTGGCATTGATTTATTGGAAGTTGCCGAAATCATTAACTTCCTGTTTAGAGTACGAATTTCATCAAAAAAATTGATGAAGGCTATATCATTATCTACTAATCTTAAAACTAATTGATATATCCTAGGAAATTCAGGGTCAGATGGATGAAATTATATTGTCAAATTCACTATAGATAATGATTCAAATGGGACAAATCTACAAAATAATTAGCCTTCGTATGCCGACTTCATTAGTGATGAATCAGGAGATATGAGCTTCAGTCACAAGCTCCAATATCACAATTCGAGAAAAGAGTCATGCCTGTGGTTTCTGAATCAGTTAAATAATAATATTAATTACGAAAAATGCCTAACGGCCGACTGCGTAAACACAATAACTTCCGAAAGAATCAACTCAGAAACTCGATATTTGTAGAGAAGGTTTGGGGCTTAATTACGAAGGTCGAATTCGTGAATGGGTAAAATCCGCCCAATGATTCCGTAGATATACCCATTCAAAATTTTATTTTTCCAATATTTCCAAAAATACAGATTAGATCGAATTGAAATCCAATCGAAAAATTACAGTTCAAAGGTTCATACAGAATTCAATGAGTATGATATGATAAGAAAATCACAGACACGATCATCACGAAATTTTGCATAAAGTTGTCTTTCACAATTTTCAAACCAGCTGCGAAGTTTTATCAGGATTGAATCAGTATTTCTCGAGTTATACCGAAAAAAGCAACGATATCGAGAAAATAATCTCGAAATTTGACATATTTTTTCCCGATATCTCCAAAATTTATGATCGTATCGAACTGAAATTTGGTACACTGCTGTGAAATATGAGGCTTAAAGTGCGAGTGGATTTTTTTTCTGGATATGATGAATGGTTTCCAAAAAAAAATTTTTTTGGAAGAAATTTTGAAAAATTAACTGACAGTAGGATCCTGAGAAAATTTGGCTCAAAGTTGCGCGTCGTTGTACTCCACCTAATTGCCAAGTTTAAATTCAATTGCTCGAGTAGTTTCTGAAATAAAAAATAAATATCTTCAAAATTTCAAGTGGCTATAACTCCGAAACTATTCGACCGATTGGCCCATTAACGAACTTAACGGCGGCAATGCGCGACCTACCCTGAAAGTTTCAAGTTGCTAGCTCATTCAGTTCGACAGTTATCGTGTCCACGGCCGGCCGGACAGAATCGATTTCGACACCGGATTTGTCTTCAGTGAGTCCAATCTAGTCGTTTGAGACCATTTTCGGCTCAATCATCGAAAATTACAGACATTTGGACAAAACGATAGCACGCTGTTCTCCTAGAACATGCGCGCAAAAACAAAAAAATCTTTTTTCCTTCAACCGAGCGACAAATCATGGAATTTTTCCACACTTGGACGAAATATAACTTCATATCGAGTAAGCGAGGATTATTATATAATTTGATAATAAATTTTGTCAATTATTTTCATTAGTTACTCTCCCGTGCAAAGCCGGGGCTGCCGGTTGGTTAAGAAATAAAGGGTTTTCCAATAAGAGGTGTTATTTTGATATTCAAAGAAAAATGCCATTTTTCAATATAAATGATCGGATGTTTATTTCATTATAAAGAAGAAGCTATGCCGTTTATATAGTGGAAAATAACATCAGGCAAATGACCACCACGACCACGCTTACAGGACCATATCTTTTTTATGAAATTTTCCATAACCAAATCGCAAAGTGGCTGCCCTATGTCCTCGATAGCCTCACGAATTCCATCTTCGAGGTTTTGAATCGACGCGTAGACCTTCTCTTTCACGTGGCCCCAAAGGAAGACGTCGAGAGGTGTTAAATCACAAGATCTCGGTGGCCAATTGTGATCACCACTTCGAGAGATAACACGGTCCGGAAATTCCGGATCATTTTCATGCATTTCAACGACCCAATCACCAAAGACACGACGTTGTTGATGATCAGCCGGCTTGAGTTCTTGTGTTAACTGAACTTTATAAGCCTTAAGACCCAAATCTTTATGCAAAATACGGTGTAATGACGTTTGTAGAATGCCTAATTCCAAAGAACGACGAGGAATGGACAAACCTGGGTTTTCTTCAACACTTTCGGCTACAGCAGCAATATTCTCGGCTGTTCTTGAGCGACGTGCACCGGTTTTATTCTCCACATCACTAACTTGTCCCAACAGCTCGAATTTTTCCATCAATTTCTTTATTGTGGTCTGACAAGGTGCTTCACGACGACTCAAAAATGTTCGAGTCTCTGCCAAATTTTCATCATTTTTATAGTGAATTTTAATAGTTTCAATGCATTGTTGAATCGTGTATCGTAGTTTCAACTTGTCAAATGTCAAATAATGACAGCTTCAGAAGTGACATCTACCGAAATAGCGGGCTATTCAAAATAACACCTCTTGTTGGAAAAACCTTCATTAATGAGCATCAACATACCCAGGTATCCGGTCCGCGAAGTTCCTGATCACATCGACAGACGTAGTGAGGAGGGTATAAAACAGTTGAATCTTCTCCGCCTCGGACATAATTGGTTCGATGGTAGAGGGTTCCAAATATTGGGAGTAATCCAAGTTGGCCAGGTCTGGAGTCGTGTCCACGTGCGCTCTGACGAGGGCTGTGATGAGGGAAACAGGAGGACTCGGGGGAGATTCTTGAGGAGATTTAGGTTTAGAGGGAAGACGCCCTCTTCGACCTTTCAAGGAATCTGTCCTGACAACTTCTTTGACCATGCCCACCATAAGACACTTCTGGAACCGACAGAACTGGCACCTGTTCCGCCTTCTCTTGTCCACCGGACATGCTTTGTCTGCTAAACATACGTATTTTGATCCCTTTTGAACTGTCCTCTTGAAGAAACCTTTGCAACCTGAAACGTAATGGTTCACATGGTCAGAGCAACCACAATGATAACACACGAGTTATAAACAATGTATAAATACAGTGCGCGTCAAAATTATGAAACAAATTCATTTTCTCAGAAGAAAAATATTTGGAAACAAAATCCTGAAACAGGTCAATTTTTGTTTCACTTTTACCAAATTTATATGTATTTTTGAAGGATTTTTGTTGCACCCTGTGCCATCCCCATCAACCCTCTGAATTTTTTGAATACGAAAAGTAGGTCATGTGGTACTTTTTGCCAAGGTCTTAGTATCTTTTTTACAGGCGTGCAGTAATTTTCAGAAAAAAATTTTTTTTTTTTGAAAAATTAGTTAGTTCAAAGAGGTTTTAAGTATGTGCACTTTGTCATGGCTCATTTTCTTTGAGACGATGGTACCTGATGAGATTAGTCACCGAATGAAAGTCGACCAATACAGTTTTGTTCATGCACAACTTTCAACCCCTTTCAACCCCCTCACGTGAAAAATTAAAATGCGCGAAACACTGCGCTTTGATTATTGCATCCAGAACGATGGTGGTCATTTTGAACATTTAATTTAACTTATCTTTTAATGCGCAATGATTCTCCGGGTGGTACTTAAATGCCGAAATAAATTTCCAATGTCACGCCATTTTTTTGTTCATTAAAGGGTTCGTAGGAGTTGAAAGTTGTGCATGAACAAAACTGTAATGGTCGACTTTCATTCGGTGACAAATTTTATCAGGTACCATCGTCCCAAAGTAAATGAGCTATGACAAAGTGCACATACTGGTAAACCTCTTCGAACCAACTAATTTTTCAAAAAAAAAAATTTTTTTTTTGAAATTGCTGCACGCCTGTGAAGAAGATACAAAGACCTTGCCGAAAAAGTACCACATGACCCACTTTCCCTATTCAAAAAATTCAGATGGTTGATGGGGATGGCAAAGGGTGCCGCAAAAATCCTTCAAAAATGCATACAAATTTGGTAAATATTTCCATGATTTTGACGCGCACTGTATAATCTTAATAAAGATGTTATAATTGCTTAGTATCGAAGACAGAAATCGAAATTATCCGTGGGCTAGTTGGATCCAACAGAATATTTTGATATTTCTAGCTTCTGTTCGGAAGTTTGAAATTGAATTGAATAGGTTGAGTTTGTTTTAGGATTATGTTAACAATCGACATACAACGGAAAGAGAATAACGATGATATGGGAACTATAAGAGAATAATTTAATAATACATTTTTCTCTGTGAAACCTTTACATAATTCCTTTCGATATGGATATCTTGCGATATATTTCATTGCCCTCGATCGTATGGCATTTTTGAAAGGCAAACTAACTTCCATCTTTTCCAATTGAGACATATTATAAATTCAGTTCAATTCGTTTTTTTTTCAATGAAAAATACAATACAAAGTAAGTGACCTTATTTTTAGGAAAATATTTGATGTTCTTCAGATTTGACAGAGCCAGCAAAGAGAGGAGGACAATTCCTTTCCGAAATAAAAATTTTTGTTTGAGGCATAAATCAATATATGGACCATTAGTATCTCAGAAGAATATTTTTGAATAGATGCTCCTGCTATAAACTGACGTCAAGGTAAAAGAAATCAAATATTTCTTAACAAAAAACGGCGGAAAAATATGAGTATCGATTATATTGGGCGGATTTTGCATAATTTCGTAGGTTTTTTCTGGGGTTTCACTCCAAGTATCTGAAACAAGAGTATCAAAAACCAAACAAAAATTGCGAATTGCAGGATTGAACTATTTGTCAAGTGCCGTTTTTTGGAAAACAGATGCCTAATAAACAATACCGGAGCAATACAAACAATAAACAGAGCGAACTGTGACGTTTCAGAGTACAAATCTGACTCTTTCATCAGACAAACGATGAAATTTTCAGAAATACTTTCATTCGACATTGTTCCGGCATTGTTCACGGGGCAATCTGGTTTCCAAGAAACTGCCCTTGACAAATAGTTCAATCCTGCAATCCGCAGGGGCTTTTTTCATAAAAAAACAATTTTAATTGATTTTTGATAGTTCTGTTTCAGACATTGGGAGTGAAAACCCAGAAAAAACTAACAAAATTAAAGTCTAGTTTTCACGCCTTATTGAGAGCAAAAAAACGGCCAATTTTTAACAGATTTTATATCGAACAAGAAATTTTCGAAAAATTGGCTTTTTAACTGGACTTCAAGTTAGTAGAACATCATTTGGTAAACTCAAGAATTTTTCCGCTGATATTGACCAGATAGATATTTGCATCAATGTAGAGATTGTGTTCTCCGGAACAATAACTATGCAGTCGAAACAAGGCGTTGTTTCATAGTTTGGAAGGTATGGGCCCCCTAAGTTCTGAAACTTCGCATCTTCAGGTAAATTTTTCCGTCAGAAGAACAGTAAAGATTTTTATATATTCGCAAATAACGTTCGAACCTTAAGAGCAAACAGTAATGCTAGCCGATGAATTACGGCTTAGTGGATTTCGGCAACATTGCCTCCTCATTCAAGTTTCATAAAACCTCGTTAACACATCAAGGTCAGTCATCCGCCCACGGTATACATGCTGTATTGATGCCAATAGCAGCGAGAAATATAAGAATGCTTGAAATTCCGACGTCTTTATGAGAAAACTAGGTGTGGTTCTGCAGGCTTCAGTGATTATTTTTGGGATGTACTTAATTCTTTCGTCAGAATGCGCAATGTTATTTATTTTACTATTTTTCACTCCATTACAGTTTTTATTTTAGCAAAATTTTTTAATATAAAAAGTGGCAACATTGCATTCTTACTTTTTCCCAACCATTTGCACACAAAAAACTTTTCAGGAAAAACGAACTCTGGTCTTCGAAATCCACCCCGATTAATTCGTGTTACTGTATGCTCCTAATAAAATGATTGGTGGCAATTTCTTTCGAAAATATTGCATTCAAATGAAATTAATCGATAATATCTTACATTTATCCTCCGTTTAGATGGATTATTACTTAATATTGAAGTGGAGTCTGGCAACAACGCCTCATTAACGCACATGTCAACGACGAAACTCTCACCTATTGAATTGCCTCGAATGCCAAACTTTTAGAGCAAGTGGAATCCGAAGAAACAGACGTAGGATGGTTATCTGATATTTTAAATTATTCATAATTAAATATTGACTATTCTTGTGGGGAAGTGTCGCTAATAGTTGTGTGAAGGTTTAAAGATGATTAATGGACTATATAGACTATATATGTGGAAATAAATAGAAAAGGGGAGTCTCGAAGAGAAAATACTAATGCCCGTACGCATAGTCGATACTCCGTACTTGAGAACGTCGACGCGTCCATCCCATATTGGTTACTTGACACCCGAGCACTACTTCGCAGGTGCTTGGTGGCATGCCTGCTCAAGTCTACGAACGACCTACCTTGAGGCGTGCTCAAGCAAGACATAATCACAAAACAGCGAAGATGATTCGTTTTCTGTGATTTTTTCAACCCAGCGTTGCTATTTGTATTATAATCTTGGTGTTCTGTACGATACCGCATGTAAGATGATGCCGTTTTGTCGATAATTTCAGAGAACGTATCATTTGAAAATTCAATTCAACTAAAGTGTCCGAAGATAGTAAAAACTTCAATGAAACTGCTCAAATTATTTTCGATTAACAGACTGCTCTCATCAAATGAAGATGATTTTCTACGAATTGCAGAACTCGATACATAGTGGCCCTGTTCTTAATGACCATCATGCTAGTAGGCACTACATTTTTTCGGAAGTAACACAGATGCCATAAATCATCCACTCTGTCAGCATTTTCATATAACAGAATTACGGTTGGTTTTATGGAGCAGCTTCTTTGACACCTTGAAGAGATACTGTCATATAACAGCCAGTGTTCAGTGCGACAAACATGAAAACGTGAAAACATTCTAGATTATACCGATATCCATGAACTTCGCCGAAAATTGCCGAAGGTGTGTTTAATGGATAGAACCCTTGCTAAGCATGAGTCAATACTTGAGCTTGTCTCAGCGGGATAATTTCTCAAGTAGGAGATCTATATCGGACTATGCGTACGGGCATTATTAAATTCGGAAAATAAAGATATCCACAGTAAAACTTTCTTACCTTCACACGTCCTCACACCATAATGTTGACAAGCTGCTGTATCTCCACAAACCGCACAGAGCTGTGATGGAGATGGTGAAGTAGGGCCTTTTGTTTCACTGAGGCCCCCAGGAGAGCTAGCAGCTGATGAACAGGCCGAAGGAGTTGGTCCCGTCAGCCTTAATTTTGGACTTTCACTACTACTTGTAGACTCGGATCTCTGCAAGGGCAAGGAAGCTCTTCTCTGTTTCGGACTTAAAGCTGTGGTGATGTGGAGTTCGGACGTGGTGCTGGTCTGATAAGCGGGAAGGGAATAGCTCTCTTGGTTCATCAAGGCTTCGAAGCTGGAACTGCAGGTTTGGGGGGAGGTGTAGTACAGACCAGAACCTGAAAAGAGAAAAAAATTTGGGTTATCAGGTGAAGTTGAAATATGTGTATTCAATGAGTTTATTGACGTAATGAAGCTGAGAGTATCTGATGGAATACGAAACGAGACATAACTATTCGAGTTCACTGTGGAGAGAATACTGATAACAAAACCGTGTGTAACTACTTTCTAATCCACTTACACTTTCTGTGTTCAACGCACGTTTTGGGAGCCAAGTTTCCTTTGACAAAGACGTACGTTACTACGTTTGAGTAACGATATGCTTTTGACAAAGTAAACTTGCTTTTCAAAACGTGCGTTAGACGCAGAATGTGTAAGTGGATTAGAGAGTAGTTACACACTGTTTTGTTAACGAAACGAGACCAATTCCTTTCCTTTTGAGATGAGATGAGGCTAATGTGAAGTCCCAAGTCTTGTACGAGAGACTGGGGAATTGGAAATGGGGACTACATATTGGAAAACAGCGTGAAGGTAAAGAACAAACTTCTATCCATCTTCAAAAAGATGCCGAGACTTTCTTCTGAATTCTTGATGACTACCATGAGTTTCGTAAGTGATAAAATAAAGTGGTATGAAACGACTTTTTGAATTCCTGAGAATTCAGAGTCAGATAATAATGGAAATATGAATCTAGAAAAAATTCTAGAAAAGTAATGACGAGTGGTACGATCTTACGTACTTGTTCAAATTCGAAGCCATTTCCTCCAGAAACTCGTTGGAGCTGTCGTTTTACGACCAAGTAATGATTTGTATTTTTGGAGATATCATATCATTTGACGGATTTTACCCATTCACGAAGTTCGTTACCAAGGCCCAAACTTACGCTGCAAATATCTAGCCCTAAATTCGTTTCATCGGGAAGTTATTGTGAATAGGTCTCTTGCATGTAAGATGAAATATCATATTTTTATTTTTTCTCAACCTCTTTCGATAAAAGATAAAGATGTCTGCACAATTTCGGAATTGAAAATGCTGAAATCGAGACGCGAATTCAAATTGGTTTTGAACAGCCAATATGTGGAGCACAATTTGAAAGGATATTTTCTCGTTGAAAATTGGAATTTGTCACGGCGATTGAATTTTGTCAGATTTCTCATGGATGGAGATATCGAGTCAATTGATAAATAAATACATTACTCTAACATTCATATACTTTTCAGGAGTGACTCTAGAGTTCAAAATATGAAAAAATCTCCATTTCAACTCAGGTCCTAAAATACGTCCCAGAGAGTGTTTAGAAGAAACCGAACTTTCTGGCGTTAAAAACAAACTGAATCTTATCAGTAGCAGAGGTAATAGAGAGGGGACTTTCATAAAATTAAACTTTCTCGAGAGAAAAGTGATTTCGTGATGATATGCATTCTAATCGAACCATGGACCATGTTTTATGTCAAAGGGGAAAACGCTTATGAAATTTATCGAGTCCGTGGCTCCTTTATTATCTCCGCCAGTGTTGAGTTTTTACGTTATTTATCACCAGACGATTCGGTGTCTCCAGAAACCTCCATGTATTGAATTGCATTTGAATTTGCCAAATTTTGATCACGCTATCACAAATTCATGAGATTTATCACGATTTTTTGCGGGGTGAACCTGTGACTTCAAGTATAGAATAATTACTCATTCTACAAACGTATATGCAGTTAACATCCAACTCAACATATCTCAGTTTTCTACAGAAATATCTTATACAAAACTGATCAATCTAGTCGCCATTCTAAAGCCACTTTCACACATAAAAAAAGTTCGGGTCACTTTTGATTCGAATGTCACAAACGTGTTCTTTAATCTTATTACGAAAAGTATAATTGAAATCATGTATGAAATGAAGTTAATAATCAGAATCTTATCGCATGATTAAAGCAAGTTTCTATGTGGAGAAAATTTGGTTGCCCATTTAATTATTTAATCAATATTTATGACAATGAAAAAATACATACGTTTTTTTTGGCATCATATTGCCCAAATGTACGAAACTTGCGAGTTTTTTTCGATTATGGTTTAAAATTATTAGGTTGGAATCACTGATGATGGACCCTGTGTGCAGTTCAATTCTACCCAGCCGGCCGACGGTCCGTAGCCACAATTTTGTTGAAAGGGATCAGCTAGCGACTTGAAACTTCAGGGTAGGTTACATATCAAAATGCGACGGTTAAGTCCGAAATAGGTCAAACGCTCCCGGAGTTATACCCATTTGAAATTTTGATTGAAAAATGTCGTAAGTATCATATAATTTTTGTAATGAAAAACTCTTTTGTTTTGTGAATTTTCCGTCGGATTTCTACGAAATCTCAAAATTGCGTCAATTCAGTTTTGAATATTCCTACTTACTATCAGCTCAATCAATTTGTTATATTATGTCTGTAATAAAAAGTATTAAGTACCTATGTTACTGCTATGTAACTAATTATCAGTCGAATCCGTTTTCACTTAATGAAAGTCCACTGTAAAGATGTCTGTAATAACAATAAATTTTTACAACCTGAATTTCAATATAAATGAAAATTTTTCCGTGTTTATTACATTCCTAAAGGCAAGCTTTCAGTTTCGTCTTAACTTGTTATCGTGGACATAACTAATTTGATCGAGAAACTATTCACTTTTATCCACAAACTGATACTTAACATATTAGGTTAGGTTTCCAAATTCCTTCGGAGACCTTCAATAATATTTCCACAATCAATCAAAAAGGACATTATGCAAAAAGTCTGACAATTGCGTCAGTTCGTACAAAACAGATTAACGGTTTTCATTACGATCAAAAAAATTGGAAATTTGAGCCAGTTTCTGTAAATGGCTTCATCAAACCATATCTCATTTTTTAATCAACTCATAACTCATAACGCAGGATGAAATTGCGTTGACCTGAATTTTTGTATACATTATATTTTAATATATTGAGATATTAATTTAAATTGAGAAGTCAATGAAGAACGTGAAAGTTTCGGACAAGGTAATAATAGTTGATGATCAATTAAGCATGCAAATGCTTCCTCCTAAGTAGGGAGAATTTCTTGTAATGTCCAATCGAAAATTATAGCGCTATTCAGGTTCGTGAGATAGTTTGATTAGATTCCCTATACTTATCAAAAAAATTATGTCGAGGACAAACAGTTTATTCAACGAATATTTTCAGAAATAAAATGATTCAACGTTGGTCGAAGGTCACCATAATATAAGGGAAGTTAAATTTTTTCTGGAAGCTGAATATAATTAAGAAAATGATACAATGAGTAAAAACCTGAAGGCACGAAAAATTTGTGTAAAATTCCGTGAGAAATAGTGATATCGAAGTTTCAATAAGAGGATTTTGAAGCTTTAATATTCTTGTTGTTGTCATATTTCTCATTGATAAAGGTTTTAGAGCTATAGTGTTCATACAATATGCAGAAATAACGTTAAGAAAATTTTTCGTGAATTCTTGTTTGTTCCACAATGTCCATGATATGAACTTTTTTCCAGTTAATTAATTGCACCTTAATCATTTTATAACTTCCTACTTTTTAAACGTTGGTGCGATCATATTTATTGAAATATCGGACAATCCGTTTCAAAGAAATCATTAATTTGGACGCTATTTGCGGTGAAAATATGACAATTCAGAAAAATTTAGATTATGATTTTGAATTGTTGAAGCTCAAAATGAATCACTCTTGGTTTTTTTCTGAATTGACCCAAACCATGGAACGGTTCGCTATCTCAATATCCAACTGTATGAAAGGGTGAAATCCGCCTAATGATTCCGCACATTACGTTTTCAAAATCTTGGTTTTTCAATATTTCCAAAAACTCATATACAATTCAATTGAAATACAGCAGTATGAAGCCTTTTATAGAGTTTCAGTGGAATATAAATAAAAGTTGATGCGAAATAACATTTTATAAAATTTTTTATTATTCTAGAGATAAAATCATCACGAAATTTTGTATATGATCTCAAGGAATTAAGGATAAGTTTGCGAGTTGACGTTTTGGTCTAACTACCGAAGTTTCGATGAAAAATGGTCGTACCAAGGTATCAAAAGTTTTGATGTACCTACTTCGTTATCTTAAAAGCAGAAAATAATGTTTAAAATTTTTCCAGGCAAATTCTTTTGAACTTTGAAACTGTAGATACTGAAAATTTTCAACTGGAAGATCTAAATACATCTTAAAAATAAAAATTTCAATCCTACCTAAAGCATTATTATGAAAATATTTTAAATATTCCACCCGAAAAATTACAGGATCTAATGAACATAACTTTTTCGATTGAATCATCCTTACCTGGAAACTGCAACTGTTGGTAGTCGTACGGATGTGAGGCTACCTGATGAGGAGTAGGATGATGATACGAAACGTTGTAACATTCTTCGTCCATTTTGTAAGCCGTGCTAGAAGTCGCTTGGCCGTACTTGACGGAATAAGTCTCCTGGAAACTGGGTAAAGGGGCAGGGGAAGTAGGTTGAGAATGAAGTTGAACTTCCGAAAAGGGATTCAAATCTTCTGGTGATAACACTGCGCTCGGTTCGTCCGAGAACGAACCCGTCAGTAGTTCAGCAAAACTGCTCGTGCCAAAAGGGGTCTGAAAAAAAGTACCTTTATAAGTCGACATCAGAACTGTTTGCATACTACTTTTTTTGTGAGGTCAGTTGGTTGGTCATGGGGGTTTGCCACATTCCACTCTGTATAAAGGAAAAATGTTGGGTTTGATTTATTTTCTCGTCCGATAACTACGCTACGTGGTAGTTAGTTGTAGTATGTAGGACTTGACAACTTCTCGCCGAATAATGTTGACCTTGACCCTTGACAGTTTGAAGGTTCATACAGAATTTAATGAGGATAATATGATGAGAAGATCACAGAATATTAAATATTTGAAAAAAAAAATTGAATTTTTTTTTCAAATTGTTCTGATGAATGATTATCACGAAATTTCGCACAATATTGTACCTCAACAGCTTCGAACTAGCTGCGAAGTTTTATCACGGTTAAATCAGTATTTCTTGAGTCCTACCGATAAAAACAAAGATATCGAGAAGAAAACCACGAAATTCTACATACTTTTTCCCAATATCTTCAAAACTAATAGCCGTATCGAATTTAAATTTGGGACACTGCTGTGAAATATGAAGTTCAAGGTATAACTGAAATTTTTCTCGAATATGAACAATAGTTTCTGAAAAAAAAATTTTTTCAAAAAAATTTGAAAAAAATTTTTTTTTCATTGAGGAACCCTACGGTTTCAACGAAATTTCGCTAAAAGTTGCGCGTCGTTATGCTCCACCTAACTGCCAAGTTTCAATCCAATCGCTCCAGCAGTTTCTGAAATATGGGGGAAATAACCTCGAAATTTCAAATGGCCATAACTCCGAAACTATTTGGCCGTTTAAGCCCTTTGACGAACTTAACCGCGGCATTCCGATGCACGAACTACCTTGCAACTTTCGAGTCGCTAGCTGGCTCCGTTCGACAGTCGATTTTGATACCGGATTCGTCATCAGTGTCTCCAACCTAGTCGTTCGAGACCATTTTCGGCTCAATCATCGAAAATTGAAGACATTTGGACGAAACGGAAGCACGCTGTTCCTCTAGAACATGTGCGCAAAAATAAAGAAGAAATCGTTTGATGGAACTTTGTAGTGTAAAATGACCATAACCAATGTGGTGGCTATAAATTTACAAACCTTCACAGTTACCTAGTCTTATTTTGTCTGTAACGAAACTGATATCGAAGATATTGGAGTTGGTCGAATTTCATCAGCCAATATTCCTGTCTCATTGATATTCTTCGCTGGAATGGAAGGGTTTTTTTGGGAATCATAATCATAATGTTACAAAGTTTTGAGAATTGTTATGGGAACCATAATCATTTCCTCCCTAATTCAATAAATAAATTACATACTTTTATTTTGAACTGTTACTGGTCTCCACTAACGATACAATGGTCAAAATTGAATTCAATACTCACAGAAGAATTATATCACATATGGGCACATACAGCGAGATTTTTGGATAGTTTTAGTGGCTGTAGTTTAAGGTGATTTTTTAATTCATTGTCAGTACTAGACGCATCGATCAAGTGATTATACGATGAACTGGTGTTGAGTTCGTACGGTTTTAGAACAATATCTTATTTATAGGTACAAATGATCGAATGGTACAACTTCAGTGTCAAATATCGAATGTCACACGGTCCTGAATTAGTTGAACTGAGACAACTAGCGGGACTCCTTTTTTAGCACCCCCAGATGAATCAACAAGAAGGTATTTCTAAGCTACTAGGAAGTGTTCATTTAGATTCACTCCAATGTAAGGTATATGGAGGATGACATTTCCACAATTCAGTGGGAAAGAATCTGGCCCTTGAGCACATCATTGTTCGTATTTATATATTATTTCCTCGCAGTGTTTTCTGACACGAAATGGTTTTCCAGATTAAATTAAGCTCTCCAAAGGCTACTACGTCAACTGATTGAATATGTCCACTGAGCTTGAATTTTTTTTGTCCACGATCATTGAATAATATATATATTTCGATGTCTCTTGTTGAAGGGAAATGACAGTCATTATGAGCCCGGTGGATAATAGGCGTGTATAATGAGCATTATACACTCCATTCATATAGCAAATTTTGACGTTTTTCGTAAGCTTGACAATTTCCAGCAATCACAGAAAATGAAGTTGACCATTCTAACAACTTTATTGTAGGTTGATCAGAATGCAGAATTATTCCAAATTTACCAATGAAGTCGTGGACTAAGTATGGTATTTAACTCCCATATAATTGCTATTATTCACTTGATCGATTTGCGATTCTCTCGTGAATAATAGCATTCATTATATGTTCGTTGAATAATGAACTATTTTGAAACTGTGTGTTTTCTAGATGTATTGGAAGTTTCGATGAATTGACCGTTGAGAATTGTCAAGTTGTGTTGAAATTCATTTTCAATAACGCTCCCAAATTGAGGATATTTACTTCGAAAAAAAATCTGTTCTGGAAGGTCGAAGAGCACTTCTTCAATTTTACGGTCTAATTAATCCGCCTAGGGAGTCAGCAATCTCGATCGTATTTGCTAACGGCCGGACCGTGAACACAATAACTTCCGAAAGAAACAACTTACAAACTCGATAATTGTAGGGAAGGTTTGGACCTTAATCACGAAGGCCAAATTCGTGAATGGGTAAAATCCACCCAATCATTCCACAGATATACCAATTCAAAATTATACTTTCCCAATATTTTCAAAAATACAGATAAGATCGAATTGAAATCCAGTATTTTATCGAAAAATTACAGTTTGAAGGTTTATACAGAATTTAATGAGGATAAGTGACGAGAAGATCAGAGAATATTGAATATTTGAAAAAAAAAATTGAATTTTTTTTTTCAAATCGTTCTGATGACACGATCATCACGAAATTTTGCACAATGTTATTCTTCAGCATCTCTGAACTAGCCGCAAAGTTTCATCATGATTAAATCAGTATTTCTTGAGTTATACCGAAAAAACAACGGTGGCGAGAAGAAAACCATGAAATTCTACATATTTTTTCCCAATATCACCAAAACTGATGGCCGTATCGAACTGAAATTTGGTACACTGCTGTGGAATATGAAGGTCGAGGTGTACCTGTAATTCTTTTCGATATGAACAATGGTTTCAGAAAAAAAATTTTTTTCGGAAACAATTTTTTTCGAATTTGGTGATCATAAGATTTCAATGGAATTTTGTTCAAAGTTGCGCTTCGTTATGCTCCAACTAACTACCAAGTTTCAATCCAATCGCTTCAGTCATTTTTGAAATATGAGGGAAATATCCTCAAAATTTCAAATTGCTATAACTCCGAAAATATTTGACCGATTGGCCCATTAACGAACTTAACCGCGGCATTCCAATGCGCGACCTACCCGGTTTCAAGTTGCTAGCTCACTCCGTTCGACAGTTATCGAGTCCACGGCCGGCCGGACAGAATCGATTTTGACACCGGATTCGTCATCAGTGAGTCCAACCTAGTCGTTTGAGACTATTCTCGGCTCATCTTCGAATATAACAGACATTTGGACAAAACGATAGCACGCTGTTCCCCTAGAACATGAGCGCAAAAATCAAAAAGAAACAATTGAAGAACTTTCCTTCCCTCTTTGCAAAAAACTACAATTTCCCTAATTGAGAAAAACCTGTGCACAAACTTACACCGCTATGTTTCCATCTATGCGATCACAATTCACACCATTAACAGGCAACTTTTTCCTTCGCTCAACCTTGCGCACTTGACAAGTGTCATTACATAAATCTAATAACGTATCTAATAATTATTCGCTTTTACAGTTATGATATCCTGATTTGATGTTTGAACTCGATTTCCAAGTGCTCTGGTTATCGCCCCAGCACTCCGATGCCAAAGGAGGCGTGACCTATGGAAACTTCTACCATTGGAAGGAAACAACGCAAGCGGAAACACTATGTGCTAGGGCGCCGCGGCGTCCAATATGGCTGACGGTGCACGGCGCATAAGGGGGAGACCAGACCTCCCACTGATATCGGACTAGAAGTGATTAAACCTTCACATATGGATATCATTAGAATATTAAATTGTTGCTACATTGATATCTATTGCATTTAACTAGATCGATGGTTCAAGAAAGGTGGAGTTCTTGACGCCTTGGAATTGACCTAGAGAAATTTATTTTGAATTGAAATCAGAGCAGTGGCGTTGCACGCAGGGATATATTTATTCAATCTAACAATAACGAATAATCATAAACAGTTATAAACTGACATTGATCATAGGGAAGAGGCAGACAAGATGCCATACAACTTTGGAAACTTGATATCTTATATGTGGATTAAAACTGAGAGATCACCATGTATTGGCTGCTTAGCCAATAAGAGTATTCATTTTATAGGGTAGAAATTAATTTGAAAATTTAAAACCACGAAAAAATTGTAATAATCCAAAACATCCAAAAAACCAACTGGCACGAATGTGTCGGGCAAAATTGCATACCTTCGATTATGACACTTTTTGTAGTGAAGAATCCTTCAATATGAACCAAACATTTAGAGCATATTAAATTTTTATTGAAAAAAAAACACAAATCCTTTTATTCACTTGGATAGTGAAATCAACACAAATGCGAACAAACATGTATTTTGCTTGCAAAGGGCGATCAAATTTAATTCTTCTGCACAGTTTCCAAGGCTTTTATCATGTTATTCAGGTCGATTCTGTTTGCAAATAGCAATATTGCTAGGAAAAAGATATTGCTATCATAACAAGATTGGAATTGTTGGTATTCTGATCTACGATTTTGAGCAATATGATCTGTCACTTTAACAAGAATCTTGCTATCAATATTGCTATCTTAGCAACCTCAAAATAGTACTTGCTATGCTTGATAACAAGAAATGTTGGAAAGGGAATCTTACAGAGATCCATTTGTTTCAGTATTATTTCTTCCAAGAATTCCAAAATATTGAAGATAGGGAAGTATTCACTAATAGGAATTTGTTCAAGGTTCTCTAGAATATTTTATTTTAAGGAAAATTCTTAGACTGAAATACCGGCAAAGTAAGCAACAGCTGAGATGATTGTTCTAATGATCTCAACAACAGTCATCCTTTTGAATTGCCAACAGAAAGTTCATCGAATTTCGAATCATTAACGTCTGCATAAAATTGGTGCATTTGATTTTTTATTGGTATTCAGGAAATGGGTCAATTTGACTTTAATTGATTTTTCTTTTTCGTAACATTTTTGAATGAGTCGATGTTTACATGCATATAAAAAGTATATGCTAATGGAAATGTGTTCAAGGTTCTCTAGAATATTTAATTTCAAGGAAAATTCTCAGACTAAAATACAGGCATAGTCGACAATAGCTGAGATGATTATTCTAATCATCTCAACAACAGCAATCCCTTTGAGGTTCCAACGAAAAAGTTTATCGAATTTCGAATTATTAACGCCTGAATAAAATATCTGCATTTGTTTTCTGGTAACAAATATTCTATTGGTATCCAGGAAACTGGTTATTGGTCAATCTGACTCTTTTTGTTTCCTTGCATTTTTTATGTCGATGTTTACATGAATAATGAAAGCCGTAGATAGAGGTTATGTATACGAAATCATAAAAAAAACTCACGAAGTAGGGTTATTTTCTTCTTCCTTGTAGCTCTAAAGTTACAAAATACAGTGTTGTCATCTATAAAATCACCGGTTATGGTCCATGATAGCAATATTGCTATGACAAAATTCATAGCAAACATTGCTATAACACTCAGAACAGAATACGTAACATCATGGCTATAAATTAGAAAGATAGCAATATGACTAGAACAGCAAGGTTCATAGCAAGGCGCAAACAGAATCAACCTGATTTTCATTCCAGCCTCCTGTATCAGTTTTCCTGTGATGAGGGTGAACCAACCAAGTCACGATCTCTTACCCTGACACTATGTGTACCAACTTGCCCTATCCAGTTATTAAGAAAATAAATGAATATATCAACATCTTCCTATCAAGTTTTCGTGAAAGTGAATTTATCAAAACTGAGCTTATAGAGAGACATTTCTGCTCGAATTTAAAAGTTAAGAAGCCTTTCGGTCGATCATAAACATAATTACTTCCGAAAGAAATAACTTAGAAACTCGATATGTGTGAATAGATTTGGCCCTCAGTTAATGAATTTTGAAACCAATCGGCAGATATATACTTATTGAAAATTTTATTTTCCCAATATTTATAAAAATTAAGATTGCATTGAATTGAGAAATAACCACTTGAAGGTACGTGCAAAATTAAGTCAGAATAATATGATAAGAAGATCGCAGAATATAAAATATCCGTAAAAATTTGAAATTTCGCACGATGTTTTGTATCAGGAGTATCTACGAAAATTAAAATCGAATCAAACTGCACTGATTATACACTACTGTGAAATGTAGGGTTCAAGCTTTATACAAAATTCCTCCGCGATCACTTGAACAGTTTCTGATTTTTTATTTATTAAACTTTACTAGCCATACGTCCCAACAAAACTGTAGCCTGAAGAGTTGTTGACAGTATGTTTCAACTAACTGCCAAGTTTCAATCCGATAGCTCAAGTATAGATTCTGAGGTAACCACGAAGATTGAAATTACTTTGACTAAGAAATCGTTTGGCCGATTTTGCTCATCACCCAGTGAACCGTCGCATTCTGATGCGTGGCCTACTCTGAAAGTTTGAAGTCCCTAGCTCTTTTCTTTAGACAGCTATCGTGTCCACGTCCGGTGGTCTGAACAGAAACGATTTTGACATCGGATTCGTCATCAGAGACTCTAACGTAGCCGTTTGAGATGATTTTTGGCCAAAATCGAAAATTACATACATTTTGATGAATCCGTAGCAGTTCCCTAGAACATGCCCGCAAAAACTTAAACCCAATAGAGCTTTTGACACTCTGCATCTTCGATATTATCCCATTCGGTTTAAATAGTCATATTTCATTATCTTTAGTCACTTTCGAGAATTTTTTCGCATCTTACTAGAGACACTTTGTATACTATCATGAAATGAGGTGATAAACACACTGACCAAGGTTTTTAACTCGTATGATGACGATCTTATTAGAAATTGATTTCCAGTACTGAAGAAGCAGGTTATTTATGAGTCAACCAATATTTGCAAATTTAGCTAGGTATAGCTTCATCTTTGATAGTTTTGATTGCCACATATTCAAAAGCAACATTTTCATCAAGAATTTCTGATAAAAACTGAAAACCACCGCTGTATATACGTGGCATCTAGTGAGAACATGTACAAATGCTAATTTGTTTGAAAATCCCAGTTCGAGCATGTACCACTTGTATTGGAGATTAATTTAAACAATTTTTTATGTATCTATGATATTATACTTTGTTTTTTCATGAAAACCGAATGTTTCCAATTTTTATTTCAACGTGAGTTAATTTTGAGTTTGCACGTTTCTGTTTGTTAATTAATAAAAAACGTACCTTGCCTTGATACAAAGTGTCAGTGAATGAACAAACATAATTGAATTTGACTAAAAATTTGCTATAAATACGCGTATATTATAATTAATATAGATTTTTTTTCCGCTAAAAGTACAGATAAATGTTCACAACTTTGGGATTTGTATCGATTAAAGCTTATTTTGGGAGGATTTCACATCATTTTTAAGGTTTTTTTTTTTTGGTTTTCACTCCCAATCTGAAACAGAACTATTAAAAATTAAATAATTTTTTTTTCATGAAAAAAACAATTTCTATTAAATTTTTAATGATTCTGTTCCAGATATTGGGAGTGAAAACCCATAAAAATCCTAGAAAATAATTTGGAGTTTGTGTTCTTCGAAATGGATTTCATGATATTTTTTCTGAAAAATATTCTTCACCACACATAAAGTTTATACAATACCTCCTACCATCAGTCACCATTAAAATCCATGAAATGAATATCTTCATTATAAGTATCATTATATCATTATCTCTATTGTTAATCCATTTTCCAATTTCGAATACTAGTTCTCTAAAGGCAATTGACTTATCAAGGGTTATAATAATTATAACTCATAAGAATGTAGACCTCGTACCATACTACCATCCATCGAAGGAAAAACATGAGTTGCACTTAATTGATAGAAATAATTGAACGATCATATCAAAAACTATCCATTCTATAGCCACATCCAAATACGGATACTCGTTATTATAATTAAACCTCAAAATAGGATAACAAACCAACGACACGCCTATTTCTGGTATAGATATCAAAAAAGCAGTATGATATTAATTATTTCAGTCTATTCGCAAAAATGTATATCATGGATATTTGGACATATGAACAAATTAAGTTTTAATTAGTTTCAATTGTTGAAGGAAGTTGATCAGTTTGAAGTGAAGTTCGCCTTCTTTGTGCTAAGAATTGGTATATTATGAATGAAACCATAAATGTGGTAAGTAATTATGTTTTAGTTTTCAAATCCAATTCTATCTGTAGCTAATTCTATCCGTCCGGCTGTGTGTGCTCTAACATTCGAAATAAAAGACCTATGGTCTTGAAATTTGATCCATCTTATGGCTTCAAAGTTATATAGCCATATGATTTTTTCAAATTAACTCAAAAAATACTGAGATGGAACATATACGAGGTAGTGGCAAACTGCCAACTCGAACTGTTTAAATGTATCGATTGTCTGGAACTTGATGGTTTTTTCAAACAGATATTGCTTCAATATGATATTTCTACACGATTAAAACTATTAGAACTGATATTAACTTCAGATATGGCATAGTCATTCATCTTCCAACTTTGATTATTCCGGATTTTTGACAGATGTATATTTTTTGCCACTGGACACACTGTATAGAAAAGATGCATCTAATATGGACATGGACCAAAATATAACGTTCAATGAACCCTCAACACCTCGAGCGAAGATCCAATCGTTCCTTCGTCATCAATGAACACAACAAAATTTTTCGTTACAAGTTTCTATTGTATGTAACTATCAGTAATACAATCTTCATCGGCATTTTTCTGGCGCGAACAATGAACCAAAATGTGCATAATACAGTCTGTTTTATTGTCGCTCCTCCATAAATCAGGTGATGTTGACAAAATAAAGAGGTATCTCATTACAGCTTTGTTGGTAGTTTAGATATCATCTCCGAGCATAACTCATAAAACACGTCAAGCTGTCAGATGAGAAGAGGAGACCAAAACGTATTCACGAACAGCTTTTGAATTCGACAGTAAATGGGTTTGCTATTTGACTGGGAATATTCAATTAATATTTCTGACATGAAGACTATAATAGGTTCATGAAACAAAACAGTATTTGTCTTTGTGTAGAGCTTATTTTAAATGAAGTACGACTTCATAGACTAATAGCGGGATTCCTTCAGCTTGATCAACGCGTTGCTGTTCTGTATACAGAACAGCAACGCAACACTATAGTGTCGCTAAAAATGAACTTAAATTGCACACAGAATCATCTTGATCATGAGAACAACCACATTTATAGTTTTGTGAAACCCGCTGTAACAATGTTGTAATTAAAATGAATGTATTTTTTCATTCATTTTTTAATTTTTGTTAACTATTCATGAGAATCATCCATTGAAGAATATTTTCTATATCAATTGAACATTTTTATTGATAGGTAATTACAGAATTCTGATTGATCACTTCCCATTGATTATTACGTTGTTCTTTTCCTCATTTTGATAGTAAAGGGTTTTTCAACAAGAACTTTGTTTTTTAAAACGAAATAAAACAAAGAATTTAGTGGAAAATGAATAAAATTTTTATTGTATTACAAAGAGAAAAGTTCGGCAATTATGAATGAAAAATGATATCTGGCAAATGTCCACCACGACCACGCTGACAGACGTTGATTCTTTCATCAAAATTTTTAATCACTTTTTGGCAAGATGGAGGGTCTATTTCGTTAATGACATCACGGTTTTTGAGTTTTAAGGCTGCAATCGATTCGATTGGCTCCGTATAAACTCTGTCTTTAACATAGCCCCACAAAAAATAATCCAGTGGTGTTAAATCTCACGATCTGACCGGCCACTTAACAGCTGAATTTCGCGAAATTAAGCGATCGGGAAATTTGGTTTGCAATAAATTGATCGTTTCATTGGCTGTGTGACATGTGGCACCGTCTTGTTGAAACCACATTTCAGTGACATCCATGTCATCAATAATAGGCCAAAATTCAGTTGTTAACATCTCGCGATAGCGTGATCCATTGACTGTCACCGCATTTCCAGCCTCATCTTCGAAAAAAAACGGCGCAATCACACCTCCAGACCACATAGCACACCACACAGTGACACGTTGAGCATGCAAAGTCTTCTCAATAATTGCTTTAGGATTTTCAGAAACCCAAATGCGGCAATTTTGCTTGATAGCGGTCTCAGAAGGACGTTTATATTGTCCGAAAATATCACGAATTTTACGAAATGTAACTTTAACAGAACGACCATTTTCATAGTGGATTTGAATTATTTTAATGCGATTTTCGAGCGAAATTGAATTCATTGTAACAATTGCCAAAGCATATACTGGGAATACGTCAAAAAACTAAATGTCAAAACTGTCATGTAGTGCCGGTGTTACCACATTGAAAAACAAAGTTCTTGTTGAAAAACCCCTTACTAAAAATTCCAATTCAACCTCGCATTCTTGATTGTTGGGTTCCATATAAATGTTTGAGACCCCTTCTTGGCCAATATTCTATATTCAGATAAAAAAATTGAAAAAATATTCACTTAGAATTAGCTTACAAAATATTGTAAGAAAATGTATAATGGATTCGGTCTTTACTTGATGGAAACTCATTTTCAATGAAAAAATTAAGAAGACAGTATTTAGTTAGTAGGAACGTGCCTAACCATATTTAAACTTTTTCGAAATACATACCATCAGTAAGTAAAATGTAATACCTGAAGGAGCTATATATCATAGCGAAAGAATTCTCGTTAAACAATAAACATTTCTGGAAACTAAATACTGTCTTTTTAATTTCTTCATATTGTAAGATACCTAGATCCTTTTATAATTTCACATATAGTCTTCGAGAAATTGTACCCTCTTTATATCTTCTTACTACAATTGAGTATATAATGTATAAGAACTCAACAAAATATAAACTAATGAACAAAGAAGGCATTGATATCAGAATATACATTCCATTCACCTCAATCTTGAGGTCAGTTATTCGGAACGATCTCAAATACTTAAATTGTACCGTGAAATTTTTGATTACATATTATCCAAGAATATACCCAGACAGATGATTGAGATGATGTAGAAATTTACTATTCAAGAATAATATGAAAATATTGTAATAAGATTCCCTGGAGGGAGTTATGTCATAAATACTTGTATGCAAAGATATTTCTACGCCAGCTCAAATAATTTTTGAGGAAGCAAATAAATATTCACGATAATAGCATGCATTCCACTCCGAGAAAACCTAAGAACTGACTTTTTCATATTCTTGATCCAATCGATTCATCGTCTATTGTAATTTTTTCAGCGTTAGGGTAGAGCTAGACACGAAATTCCATTTACATTTCTAGATTATAGTTCTGTATATACAAAAACGTCCTCACAGTTTAAAAAAACAATTAATTTTCATGTTTGCCTTATAAGGAATGAATGAGAATTATTTTTTCTTTCTATTTCCATGAAATTAAGGCATATCCATTTCCCTGTTGGAACTTTGTGTAACTTCTTCAGTTTTCTGGGCTTGTTATATTGCTGAATTCTGCTCACAGAGAGTACAGACGTTTGTTATTTTTATTATATTGTTTTTGGACCATTTCATTCACGCATCGTAAGGAAAATTTGGAAGGGTTCAGAATGTTATCAAATTTAACTATCAGTGGCGTACCACGAAGGGTTCTAGAGGAAAAAAGGGGTCAGATCCTTGTAGATTTTCACTGGAAAATGGCATGGGATATTTAAATGTGACAATTGTAGCGAATTTAAGAGAAGTATATACATCCATTTTTTGCAACAATTAAATGTATAATACATTGATTCTTAAAATACTATCAGCGTCTTTGCTATCGCTGCGTTGATGTGTGAACGGCGAGATATATGACAGAGAACTAAAAGACTGTAGTAAAATTTGAGGCGCACCCTTTCGGGCTATAAGAATTTTGCGGCGACGAAACGGAGCCGCAAGGGACTGGCCGGAATGCCGCAAGTATGCATTTTCGCATCTGATGCTGTATGTGTACTCCAGACCGCAAGCACGACACCGCACGAAACCTTTAAATCTGGAGCAATACAAATGTTATAATGGTCCGAGTGCTCATGACACATATTTATTCCATGGAGTGTTGATTTAAGTTGAAATTTTTCATTATGTTGAATAGAGGCTAGATTGTATCTATTAGGAGACCAAATAAGGTTTAATTTAGGACCAAACATAAACTCTTCGACAGTTCAGTTACATGATGGAATATTAAAATCAAGGGAGCCTTGTTAATTTGTCTACCGTATGGAAGTGAATTGACTGATTAATTTTGTGTGATCCTGAACGAAACATTTAGTTCTGTCCCCACAAAAATGAAACTTCTAGGTTATTCTGTTCATTCTTATCCCCTCTGAAATGGTCTGCTTCATCCATTTTTTTAACCTTCCGGAAATATAATTGTCAAATTATTCTTGTGTTACAAATATTTTTCCGCAGTTTCTTTGTATGCGCAGTACCTGGTGTAATCAGTTAAGAACATGAACTAACCTGTGGCTGGAGCAACAGCATACTTGATTGGGGACTAGATGGAGCGGAAGGCTGCGCACTCGCCGCCACCAGAGGGGCACTAGAGAGGTCGCCTTGTACCAAGAGTGTACCTGAAACAAATTTTCAATTCAAAACTTTGATACTCATACTACAACTTTGACGTATCTCAACAATATTGAATTTTTGGTGATAATCTCGAAGGCGTCGATTGGTCGGGGTAATTAGCCCTCAACTTGAACATTGCGTTGATGATTTTTCGAAACAATATCAGGAACATGCACAATAATGACCATATATACTGATATGAATAACTGAAGAATCTGTACACTAAGAGTTAATTTTGATGTAATGTGAACTTGGACTGATAAATGAGCTGTGAGTGCAAAAAAATCAAATGGTAAACATTTGCACCAAAACAATTTTCTGCAGTTTCAAAATGGCCTGGTGCCGGTCCCATCCCTAATTGTGTCGATTTTGAAAATTTTTTCAAAATAGTCGGAATCGTCGAAAAATCCCGTTCCTTTGTTAACTCGTTAGCTCTATCCCGATTCTTTGTTTAGAAGAAATTTAATTGTCGTCCGAATTTTACTTTTCGAGTTAAAGCTCACCACGATTCATACCTTTTTCAATTAGTATATTATTATCGAATGAACAAGATAAACGAAAACTAAAATTAAACAGGTTATTTTATTGAAACAACAAGAGCGAATTTGAAATCTGAACTGTCTTGAAAGGCCATATACAAATAATTCCCATTCCTTAATCATGAGCAATGTATATTTCATTTCTGTTTTGAAAAATTGTTAATATATGTATGCTCTCAGAGTATTTTTTCCGAACCAATATTCTTATTCAGGCACTACTTTTTTATTGAAATTTATATACCATGATCTGAATGCACTTTAAAACCCAATTTCAACAGTATCAATCTCTTATGAGGAGGCGGAAGAAAAGTTGTTTGTATGATGTCACATTCGTTTATAAACACATGAAAAGGAAACAAAACAGGCAGATAACCGTCAAGAATTTCTCATTTTTAGAAGGTCATCAGAATCTTAGAATCAAATCGTGTTCTGATTCTCAAATCTTTGATATGTTAAGTAGGCGATGAGGTAGATATTGATTTACGGAAACGATTATGCACTATTCCCATGTTAAAGTGATTTAGGACGTAACTTTTTCACATTCAATTAATTCAGGACAGGTTACACCTTGAAGATATTTATATGAATCAAATGATTGGGTCATATAGACTGGTTTCTTCTAACAATATTGAATATCAAAGTTTTATAATATTTGACGAAAATCTCAAAAGGAATTTACATATGAATAACATAACGAAAAAATTAAAGAGCTTGTTATCAAAAGTTTCTTTAACAATTCCTTGAAACAGCTCCATTTAAAATTTTTCACTATATAATCGTTCAAATACTATTATAAATTATGGAATCCTTGAATTGGAAGGAGTGAATGATAATTATCAGAGGACTTTAAAATCCATTATCCATTTATTTTCAAAATGAAATGGACAACCGACAATTATATTCATAAATAATTTAATGGAGGAATTAATTCACCTTCCTAAAAAAATCTAAATAATATAGTCGCCAAACACATTCATTAAACTAGATTCAAAAAATCATATAACTTAATCAAATTAACCAAACTTAATTGAGTCAACAGAACGATTGGCCAAAAAAATTTTATGTATAATTATTGTTCTTCATATTTAAGTAACGATTAACAGGTATTCCTTTATTGGCAATGGGAGATCCCTTGCATAATTTTCGGGAAAAAAATTCGAAAAATATGGGGCCTCAAACGTTTTCGAGATACAGATTGATTTTTTTTCAAGTTGTTTTCTCATAGTTTCTGCACTTCACAAGATGATTTAACGAGTATATCGAATCTTCATGAATCATTCCAACAGATCAGGAAAATATCCATAAAACTCATACTAATATATTCACTGCAGCTTTACCAACTGAATTTTCATGTCAATTTGGAGGATTTCTTTGAAATACCTCTATAGAAAATATTTCACTTTATACTCCTTCAAATACGACTATAAACTATGGTATCCTTGGATTGGAAGGAGTGAATGACAATAATCAGAGAGGACTTTTAAATCCATCCAAAAATGTATCTTTAAAGTATTCAAAAAGAAGATCTAAGATATTCATTTAAGACTTTATTTTTAAAATGAAATGGACAACCCACAATTATATTCATATATAATTTGAGGAATTAATTCACCTTCCCAAAGAAATCTAAATAATATAGTCACCAAACACATTCATTATACTAGATTCAAAAAATCATATAACTTAATTAAATTAACCAAACTTAATTGAGTCAACAGATTGGCCAAAAAATAATACGTATAATTATTGCTCTTCATATTTAAGTTACGATAAACAGGTGTTCCTTGATTGGATGTATAATAAACAAAGATGGGAGATCCCTCGCATAATTTTCGGGAAAAAATTCCATAAATATGGGGCCTCAAACGTTTTCGGGATACAGAGTGTTCAAGTTTGATTTTTTTTTAGTTGTTTTCTCATAGTATCTGCACTTCACAAGATGTAAGATGATTATACGAGTTTATCGAATCTTTATATTTATCATTTTAAGTGATCAGGAAAATATCCATAAAAACGAATAATAATATATTCAGCGCAGCTTTACCAACTGTATTTTCATGACAATTTGGAGGATTTGGAGAGATTTTTTAAATTTTTTTTTATCGTGAGCAGATACGTCCAAACCTTAGGTGATAGTAAAGTTCAAAAGAATGAATAGCTTTTCTTTACAATTTTTCAATCTACCAGTGGCTCATCAAGAAAACGTTCTGAAGGAAAACAGGGGACAAAGTTCCAGAAAAATATCACCCTGCAAACGAAATTGACATGTCACATGGTATGAACTCTAAATTTTAATATGTATGCCCAATTTTCAGTTGAATATTTCGTGGAATACAGATGCTATGAGAAAAAAATGAAACACCCTGTATCTTGGAAAAGAAACGTTTGCGTTCCCATGTTTAATATTATACAAAGAATTTCTGCTCTTTTGTACCTTCAATCAAGGAACACCCTGGTTACTTCTTGATGAAATGAGAGCCATCACATTAATTTTCTCATACAAAAAATTGAAAATTCAGATGGTCCCAAAAAAAAATTTCATGGAATACTTCAAATATAAATTCTATGTTTACCAAACTGTGACGTAATGCGTTTTTATTCTAATTGGCATTCAAGCTGTCTTGACACTTTGCTGAAGAGTTATTTCACCGAGAATATAATTGATTTGGGTCATAAAATAAAATTGAATACATTATTTACAATTCTTAAAGACCACTTCATCACATAAATTATTGTTTTCAGTTAATCTCAGATGACAATTATCTTGGAGGTGAGCGAGCAGTGAAGCTTTGGGTGAAAGCTCAATATTTAATATACTATGTAAAGGGCGTTACTGGTAAAATAACATCGGAACGAAATTTACTACTCACACACAGAAGCACAAAATTAGCCTTCATAAACGTTATGCAAATTCTGGTTTGATTTCCATATGAACCGATAAAAAAACAGGTATTGAATGAACCACATGCAGACGAGTCTTCCTTGAAGATTTGGGAGTATGAGAATGAATCAATACATGTATAAATTTCGATGCAGGGAATTATTTTAGTTTTTGAGTATTTCAGGTTTTCATAATATATTGGTTTTTGGTATAATAAATTTCTTGTGAACATGAATAAATTGGTCAAAATTACATAAACTATCTTAGTCCCCAAAGATTCAAAAGAGTCCATTAAGGTAATAATTTCGCTATAAGAAATAGGTATATCATGTTTTAGTTGTTGCCCCGAATCTTTGGAAAATGATTCGTAGGATTTCCTACCAATCAACCTTATAATCTAATGAATTTCACTCAATGTAAAGTTTGACATCGAAGCAGTGTTTTCATTGGTCATCAGTAGTTTCAATAAATTTCTAGAAATATGATCAATGAGACCGGAAAATTATTGAAGTTTTGTAATATAGCACATAGTGATGAAGTTATGGTTTTTATTCTCAATTTGATGTTCCGAAAATAAATCAATCAGAAAAATTCCTAAATATTCTTAGTTAGTTCACGAATCATTCTCGAAATTTCGAATGAGTGTGTCTGCGAAACCATTGGGTGGATTTCACTCATTCACAAATTCGACCACTTGTAATTAAGCCTCAAACTTATTCTACAAATATCGAGAGTTCTTGTTTTTGAGGGCGGCCTAACGGCCGATTGTAAGCACAGTAATTTCCGAAAGAAGCAATTTACGTACCTTAATAACCAAGGCCGAATTCATGCATGGGTGAAATCAGCCCAATGATTCCGCTGATATACCCATTCAAAATTTCATTTTCCCAATATTTCCGAAAATACAGATTGAATCGTATTGAAATTTAGTATTTTATCGAAAAGTGATCATATTTGCCAAAAGACAACTCTTTTTAGCGAAATTAGTAGGTACTACATTAAGAATATGACTAAGACTATTCTATGACTGTTATTCTACGGATAAGACAAAGACTCTGAGATCGACGGATAAGAGTATCGACTGCTCAAAGTTCTTGAAAGAAACCTATGAAAGCACCGATGTGAAGTCGGCAACTTTCGCGCGCATGTTCAAAGGCGACGAATTTGAATATGCGCGTGAAAGCTCCTGACTTCACGCCAGTGCTTTATAGTTTTTTTTTGAGTTATTCCAAAAAAAACGACGATACCGTTGAAAAAACCATGTATTCTGACATATTTTTCCAATATCTCCGAAAATTATAATCCATTCAAATTGAAATTTGCTACACTAATGTGAAATATGAAGCTCAAAATGTGAGCGGAGTTTTTTCTGAAAATGATGAACAGTTTTCAAAACCAATATTTTTTCGAAAAAATTTTGAAATTTTTTTTTATTTATCGACTTCGACTAAGATCAAAACTAAATGCCGTTTTACTTCAACTAACTGCTTAGTTTCAATCCAATCGTCATAGTAGTTTCCGAATTATCACGGAAATAACCTCAAAATTTCAAATGGCTATAACTCCGAAATCGTTTGGCCGATTCAGCCAATTAACGAATTTAACCGACGCATTTTCAATTGCAGCCTACCCTGAAAGTTTCAGGTCGATAAGATCCTCTGCATGCCTTTAATGGTGCATACGGACGGACATAATCGATTCTGACAACGGACTCGTCATCAGTGAGTCCAACCTAATCGTTTGAGATCATCTTCGGTTCAAAATTCTAAAATCACAGACTAGAACATGCGCGAAAAAAAGCAGGATAAGGGAAACAAACATCAGAACATTTTCAGCCAAGACCAAAAACTTGAAAACTAACTAACCATGGAAATTCGATGCTATCATATCTCCATCACATAATTCCCTCCAGCGTCTTGGAAAACAATCCAGCAACTCACAAATCTCAACAAAAAATCGTCACCATCACTCAACTACATGCGAAATCCTTCTCCTAAGTATTCTAGACACCAAACTACTTTTCCCTTATCTCTTCGATAAATAAAGTTTCTTCACGAGGTAAGTACGATTTATATAGACAGGCACCTAGTCGCACAGGCGTCATCGATGCAAAAATCGGACACCAGAAAGACTTGGAGCCATTCAGGGTTTGACAGGGTGTAATCCCAAGGGTGCCAGAAGCACTGATATTTACAACCCTCCGTAATCAGGTTGGCTGTGATATGGGCCGTGTCGATACGGCTCGCGCGTTTTTCACTTGTTTTATTATGTGAGCATCTATGAAAACATATCGGAGGAGGTTTATGATTGTTCACTGATTACTTCGGGGAATATGATATTTTGCGTTTATTAATAGCTTTCAGCTTTATCTTTCATCGTAGTCCTGGTGGATATGTAGACTGTAGAGAATGAGACAGGGAGTTTTCATAATATATTAGATCATGAAGAGGATATTTATCTTCGATTGAATCAGTGGAAAGATTATTTCTAGGTTATTATTGTGAAAAGTTAATTTTTTATTGGTTCATATGTCTGATTCTCAGATTAATAAAAATTTATAGGTATGGATTGGAATTGGTTCGTGGAGAAATGCGAGCTCTAGTAATATTAAAATAACTTAATAACAAGGACGAATATCTATCGATAAATCAACAAATATTCCTTCTGCGGTTTTATCCGAGGTAAGTTGACCTGACGATCAGTAATGACTGTGAAACATCTGTAGTCATTCTCCTTGGATCCGCTTCTTCGGTGTAGATGTTTTGGTTGATTGGATTATTAGCTCTGATCAAGGTGGAATATTTGTTGATTTATCGCTAGATATTCGTCCTTGTGATTATGTTATTTATAGGTATGTCCGAGGTTTTTAAATATCTAATTCGTAGAAGCCTGGACACGTCTGTTAAATAAACCCTTTTGTAGACCTTTACAAAAATTATATCCTTGATTTTGATTCGTTTGAACTATTTTTGGAAAAGCACTGATGTGAGGTTAGGAGCTTTTGCTCTTGTTCAAGTTTGTTACCAAACGTAACAGCGACAAGTGTCATTTAGAGATCATTGTTGCCAGATTGTGGAAAAATCTTGTGCCACAAGAATGACACATTTTAAATTCCGTGTCTTGCATATAAATTGTATGAAGTATAAGATGGAAAGGAAAATTATCATGAAAGCAATTCTGGAATATTTTCTGTGAAAAAGCTATTTACGTTTCCAATAGTTTTGAATGATGATGGAATTACATCACGTTTTAGAGTGATACTGTGACACTGTCCTGTATTGAACCAACCAAACCTAACCTCGAGCAAAATTCTGTTCATTTATGGAGGCCCTGAAATTTCTAAACTCATCAGGTCGTAGCCGAGTGAAATGGAGATTCGAATTTTATTCTAATTAACATACCTCTACAAGTATTCAAACAAATTGTCGTTCTGTAGAGCACGAATACTGGTTTCGTTTCGAATTAACATACGCAATGTTTGATGAACAAATCCTCTAATCATCGGAAAATGATTTTTGACAGCACTTTTGAGTTGAAATTTTTATTAGGTTTTTTTTTGAATTTTTTTGGGGTTTTCACTCCGAATATTTAAACTATTAATAATTTAATATAGATTGTTTTTTTATGGACAAGGGAAGTTTCTTGGAAAACAAGATTGCCTAATGAACAAAACAGGAACAATTAAACAATAAACAGAGTGACCTGTGATCTGAAACGTCAAACTTCGCTTTGTTTATTATTTATAATGTTCCTGCTTTGTTCATTAGGCAATCTGTTTTCCAAGAAACTATCCTTGACAAATAGTTCAATTCTTCAATAAGCAAGGGCGTTTTGCATAAAAAACAATTCCTATTAAATATTTCTTATAACTTTTCTTTCAGATATTGGGAGCGGAAACAAAAAAAAACCCAAAAAATGATGCAAAATCTTCCCAAATGAGCTTCAATCGATACTTCAAATCTATTTTGCCTATATTATTTTTCAGGCTTTTCTTAGGTAATCAATACCAATATTTGAAAAAGAACTTATAAAATTGCATTGAAATAATTATTTATTGAAAACGCACTTGTGGATTGCAGAATTCGAACTTTTTATCGAGGAAAGTTTCTAGAAACAATTTTGCAAATTTAACAATATCGGAATGATACGAACGATCAACGAAGTAAACGGTAACGTGTCAGAGTTGATATCTGACTCCTTCATCATGCAATGAAGGCAAAATTCGGACAATAATTTTTCAATAAATTGCTGAATTATCCTTTTTTCAATAATTTGGAAGTTGAACTGAAAAATTGTGCAAAACCCTTCCAAAATATTCGTGATGCGCTGTTTCATTTTGTTTTCAATTTTGGATTCAAAGGAAAGTCATCGTACGATCTGTCCTACACGCTTTTGTACGTATAGAATTCAATAATTAGCACCAATCCATTAAATTCTTCGTCCATTCAAAATAATGAGGACAGTGTCAGTTTACCAAGATTAGCTGTCTTCCCGGATATCACAACACAGTTTAGAAATAATTATTCGCCATTATTAGTTGGACAGGATGAGTGATCGCAGTGTCCACAGCGTAGAGTGAAATTCTCAATGAGGAAATAGGTGAATGGATTGAATTTTGCTAATCGATCGATAATGTAGTTCGAACAACAATATTGTGTAATTAGAATCGTCATTCTAATTTCTTGATGCAACTTTGGAGTGAGATTTCTTTGGCGGATTTGCGAGATGATTAATTTTGTTCGCGTTCTATTTCAGATGAAGAGTACACATACAGTGCGCGTCAAAAGAATGGAACAAATTAATTTTCTCAGAAGAAAAATATTTGGCAACAAAATCCTGAAACAGGTCAATTTTTGTTTCACTTTTACCAAATTTTTATGCATTTTTGAAGTATGTTTCTAGAAACGTACTAATAACATACCTACTTAAGATCATAAATGAAGTGCAATGTTTCACACATTCTAATTTTTCACGTGAGGGGGTTGAAAGTTGTGCACGAACAAAACTGTAATAGTCGACTTTCATTCGGTGACAAATTTCATCAGGTACCATCGTCTCAAAGTAAATGAGTCACGACAAAGTGCACATACTGAAAATCTCTTTGAACTTAGTAATTTAAAAAAAAAAAAATTTCTTGAAGATTTCTGCACGCCTGTAAAGAAGATACAAAGACCTTGCCAAAAAAGTACCACATGACCCACTTTCCCTATTCAAAAAATTTAGAGGGTTGATGGGGATGGCACAGGGTGCAACAAAAATCCTTCAAAAATGCATAAAAATTTGGTAAAAGTGAAACAAATTTGACCTGTTTCAGGAGATTGTTGCCAAGTATTTTTCTTCTGAGAAAATGAACTCGATCCATAATTTTGACGCGCACTGTATTTTCGACAATTTTCAAGAACTGTCAGAGGACAAACTCGAATAATATGTTACTTGAGAAGTCATGAATGTGTGATAGCTGAAATATGGAAGTACATAAAATTAAAAAAAAAATTTATCCATTTTCGCTGTACCTACATCACACAAAGTTATCAAATACAAACTGAAATGACACGAGCACGAATATCTCTTTATAAATCAACAAATACTCCATCTTGATCTAAGCTAATCGACCAATCATCCAAAGATCCTACACTGATGAAGCGTTGTTCAAGAAGGTACTGCCAATTCATGGTTTCAAGGATTGCCAGACTGACTCACCTTAGAAAGGCCAGAGAGGATTACAGATACTTATTACTTGCTGGATGACATGTTCGTGGTACAAAATATGATGCAAGGCTATCTCAGGGGCATCTTCCGAACCCTTACCTGGATTGTGCAGACACCTTTCAGCAATGTGCACCACGTTCATCCAAATAAAAACGGTGGATCGTGAACACAATCACTTCCGAAAGAAACAACTCAGAAAATCGATGTGTGTAGAGTAGGTTTGGACCTCAATTATGAGGGCCGAATTAGTGAATGGGTTAAATCGACCCAATGATTCCGCAGATATATCCATTAAAAATTTCATTTGTCCAATGATTCCAGAAATACAGATCAGATTGAATTGAAATCCACAACTTTATCGAAAAATGACAGTGTGAAGGCTCAGACAGAATTTCATGAGGATAAAATGACCAGAAGATTGCAGAATATTGAATATTTGGAAAACAAAATTTGAAATTTTGGATTTTTTTTTGATTTGTGGCACGATCATCACGAAATTGTGCACAAAGTTTTATATCAGCGTTTTTGAACTAGCTGCCAAGTATCATCATGAATGATTTAGTATTTCTTGAGTTATGCCGAAAAAAACAACGATGTTGAGAAAAACCAAGAAAAGTCAGCAGTTTTTGCGCGCATGTTCACTTTTGGTGATATCCTTTGAAAGGTTTTTTTTCGATAACTATGTAACGTATTTTATCGAAATATGAGAACTCGAAGGTTCATACAGGAATATCATGATATGATAACAGATAATTGAATACGGTATATGAAAAAAAAATTTGAAATTTTCTTTTCAAATTGTTCCAATGGCAAAGTTGCCCATCAGCATTTCAAAACTAGCTGCCAAGTTTCATTCTGATTGCATCAGTGTTCTTTTGAGTTATTCTGGAAAAAAAACGATACCGAGAAAAAAACCACGAAATTTTATATATTTTTCCGCAATATCTCCAGAAATTATGTTCGTACCAAAATTAAATGTGGAACACTGTAGTAAAATATAATTTTCAAGGTATGAGCAAAAGTTTTTTCCGGATTCAACGAACGAAAATTTCGAGAAAACCATTCTTCAAAATCCACTGAAAAAATTTTGAAAACATTTTTTTTTTAATTTACTGATCTTACGATCGCAACAAAATTTTGTTGAAAGTTCCGCATCCTTATGGTCCAACTAACTGACAAGTTTTAATTTGGTCGCTGTAGCAGTTTCTGAAATATCAGGAAAATAATTTCAAAAGTTCAAAATACTGTAACTCCGAAACGATTCAATCGATTTGGCCCACTAAGAAACTCAACCGCCGCATTCCGTTGCGCAACATACCCTGTAAGTTTCAAGTCGCTAGCTTGCTTCATTCGGCAGTTATCGAGTCGTCGGTCGGCCGGACCGAATCGATTTTGACAAAGGATTCGTCATCAGTGAGTTCAACCTAGTAGTCCGAGACCATTTTCGATAAAAAATTCTAAAACTACAGACATTTGCACAAAACGCCCTAGAGCGCAAAAATCGAAATTAAACATGCGAGTAAATGCTGCTGAATTCACGACTAGCTGAAATATTCATTAATAATTCAGTAATACTGAAAAACATACATCTTCAACAAATGAAAATTAGAGGTTTGAATGTTCCTTGTAGTCATCTATCATTTTGATGCTAATAGAAAAAGATGCACTTTCTGTTATAAAATTAAGATTCAATTCGAATTCTATTAACTGAATGTTATCTCCAAATGAAGTCGGGACATCTTCCTTCTTCAAACCAGCTATCTGAACAATCGCACATTCAGAAGCTACCTTACAATGTTATTTGGCGAGGAAGGTAATTCAGAATTTACTTTAGCAAAGACATTCTTGTGTACGAGGTTGTCTCACAGATGTGAGATGAATATTACCTAAGTGTTATTAGCTATCTGAGTCGTTTGTTGCGTGCCTAAGAAGAGCCATTGCAAAATAAGAGATTTCCAATATCATTAAATCGATGTTACTCATGGATATTGCGGCGTTTGATTAGATGGGAACCTGACTTGATGCTATAATTCGTTTCATGTGAACTTATTTATTTCTTCTTCTGTTGAAGTCAATAAATTACTTATATTACGATGTTGTGTTGATGGGGTGGAGATTATAGGTATATTTATAATATATGAGGGCTGCATTTTTTTGGGTTAGTAAAGTACTATCATTGTATAAGGACCATAATGTCTTTATACAATGCTGATTTTTTTTGCATCCAGTTAGCTTCATGTTGAATTTCATTGAATTGGTGTAGAGTTTTTCTTTTTTTGCTAACCTATGCAATGAATTTCGTTTGCGGAATGGGTGTATTTTATTTCAAGCATGTAACGTGAGGGAAATGTAACCAAACTTTCAAAAATTTTTTTACAGAACTTAAAATTACAAATCCTTCTTCTAGGACGCCGTTTCTTCGGGGTAGATGTTCGTCCTTGTAATTATGTTAGTATATTCTACATATTTTTCGTATTCATATTTCATAACACCCAAAAAAAGATTTGATACTAAAGGACGAGGTTTGTTTGTTTTTCATTATATTGCATACTTGCATTCAAAGTCATTTAATTTGTCAAAAACGAATTGTTTGTTGTAATTCAACTTTTTTATTTTTATCTTCGTTTTCGAATTTTTTTATCAGATATTATACTCTCATTCAACGATGAACGCTTAAGATCTCGAGGAGAGATCACAAATTGTTCCGAGATTTTGAAGATACTAGATATATGATGAGGAAATGATTATTTTGATTTTCATATCGCTCTGAGATTATCTATAAAAATCTCCTCCTGTATTTGGCTGAATGGAGAAAATGATCTCGCCTATTGTTATAGATAGAAGATATAGAAATGGATTATCTTCGGCTTTAAATATATATACAAGTATAGAAGTAGAATTCAAAAATTTTGATATTAAGTGAGTCTACGTTGCTAAGTTCGTTAAAAATTTGAATTCGACAATAGTCTTCCGAATTACGAAAGGGCTTTGAAAAAAATTCATTCTGCAAGATTTCTCTTTATTGTTTGAATAAGGGGTCATATTGGTTCTGAAATGTTACATTTCACTCCGTTGATCGTTAACATTATTTTTTTATCGTTCATTAATCAGTTTCTTCTAGAAACTCTCCTTAAAAAATAGTTCGAACCCCGCAATCCTCAAGGGAGTTTTCTAAAAATAATAATTTTCGTTTGCTTTCGAATAGCTCTTTTCTTTCAGATATTGGGGGTGAAAACCAAATAAAAAACTAGAAAAATAATGCAAAATCTTTAGAAAAAATCCTCCAATCGATATTTCAATATAGAACTGTTATTATAAGGATACTAGACTACAGCTATTAGGAATATTTCCAATCGAAAGAGAAACGATCTGTCTGAATGATAATGCTGAAATAAAAGGATTTGCAGACATATGCATTTGAGTTTATCTGTATTTTGTTCTGATTGTTCAGCAAATTACATATTTTTTTATCGTCGTCATATGGAGTAAATTCAAAAGGCTCAATTTTGTTTGTATTTTTTCTCTCGTTGAAGAATTTCCACTTTGTTATTGATTTTATTCAATATATTTTAAATATCGATTGAAGCTTAATATGGAAGGGATTTTGCATCATTTCGTAGGTTTTTTCTGATGGGTTTTGACCCCCAATATCTGATGAAACAGCCAGATTTGTACGTTGAAACTTTACAGTTCGCTTCTTTGATCGTTTGCATTATTCCGGTATTATTCATTGGGCAACGTTTTATCTAGAAACTGCCCTTGACGAATAGTTTAATCCGCAAGGGCGTTATCCATGAAAAACAATCTTATTTAGTTTTTAATAGCTGTGTTTCAGATATTCGGAGTGAAAATCCAGAAAAAACCTACAAAATTATTGAATTTATTTGATATAGCTACCACATGGTCCCCAATGTACGATACGGATATAAACAACTTAGAAAGAGTTAAAACATTTTTTGATGAGGATTACTTCAATTACAAAGGTCTTTATGATTATATTCATATATTCTTGATGGAATAGGCCTCAATGCCAGTACAGTATCCCCAAGGAGAAGGGAACAATTTGTCAAGTTTTGTCAAAAAATTATACTTCAACAATCCTATAGATAGAGCTTTGAGTAAAGCTAATAGCAGAAATATAGACTTTTGGACAATGTCTATATTCGACATAGCGGCGGTAGCTCATGTCTCATGATCGTAAGCTCTAGGGTTCAAGCCCTTGGCCGGGAAATAACTTTTCCGGTTTTCGGGGGACCGTCCAACCATACGCTGTTGGGTAAACAATTAACAGTGCTGTTTCTAACGAGGACAAGGAATTCGTAACAAAGCCTACACAGAACACACCCGGTATCCTAACTCGCATCAAGTATCCATTGAAAAGTTGTTTCCAAATGAATTGAAAAAGTGGGGGAAGGTCGTTTCGTTGAAGCCTAGAATAAATAGATGAATAAATAAATACACATATTTCATTAGTATGATTCCAAGTTGTGTTCTGGAAAATCCAAGTATCCATTGAAAATTTATTTCGAAATGAATTGTAAAAGTAGGGGAGGGTCCCTCCAAAGTATTCTAGCGAATAGGAAGGGAGTATTCCGTAGTATTTCAACCAGGACTCAGGACTGTTCGAATAAGAAGCAGACTTCATTCCAGAAATAAATTTGTCGCACGATGCCGTACCTTAGGCGTTTGCTCCAGTTACGGGTAGGAACTAAACAGTATAGCCGTCGGAGGGGCCGCAAAGAAGAAAGATCCGCATGCAAAACAATGTAGGCGTGTTTATTGTTAGAGTAATTGTTTGAGTTATTTATCTAGAATGCTTGGATTCGCGAACCCGATAGATTATTCATCCTATCGTGAGAACACTTTCTATTTCAAGTTTCGAACTGTCGTTGCATGCTCAGGCAGAGACGTAATCGTCTGTTTTCAGGTTCGTATGAGTTTATTAGTAAATTCAGGTTTCAATAATTCAGGTTCACCTAGAGCTCCGAAAAAATACTCATCTCTACTTTCCGCTAACATTTTTTGAATATTTTAATTGATGGATAATGTACAAGCGTGAATCCTGTTAATTGAAGATACAACAAACCCCCTATTTTTTCGTCGCGAGTATATTGATCAGATATTTACATCAATGTACGTATGATGAGTGAACTATATATAAACTAGTGATCGTTTTATGGTGATGAAAGCATTTAACTCTCATTTTTGAAACACATTTCATGAGTAAATCTCTGGATATCTGTCAAAATAGTTTAATATACCCACCCTTAATATATTGAGACAGACAATTTTCAATCATATTTGTAGAAAAAGAACTAATTATCCAAAATGCAAATACATCAATAAATCAATGCAATTCCTGGCATCACGGAGTTCTTTCTTATCAAAAACAACAACAGAGGATTTGATGTATAAACAGCAAAACAACATGTAAAGAGTCTACTTCAATGAGAGCTGAAACTCTTATTTTCAGCGTGCATCACAGTGATGTAATTCTTCGGGCAATAAATACGTTTGTTATGAAACTTAAGGAGAATAAGAAAATAGAAGAAACACTTACTCGTCTATCCTCATTAAGGCTACTTAAAGGATCATTGAATTTTCATGAGAAACACCAGATCAGTTTCAATTAGAATTTTCTCATGGCTTATTAACCTTTGATACCCCAATAACGTGTTTCCATTTGTTGATATCCAAATGGTTAGATTTATACATCAGCAAATTGACAAAAAAAAACGATAAGGTATTTCATCTAGTTTTATAAGGGTGTTAATTTATTATTTTTTTAACAAGGAAAGGGTTTTTGGTTGAGAAGATCTAACAAATACTCATTAAATATTCGAATTTAGATTTTGTGTTCAGGAGGACACACTGTGTAAACATTGAAGCAAATATTCCATCAATATCTTTGCGACGGGCGAATTTGCGTATTCACCCAACAAAATTTGAAGCAATGCTGAAAATATCTGATGGTGAGTTAACAAACTAATAATTTCAAGTTCGCAGCTTTAGTTGATGAAATAGCTTGATTCCTTATTTTTGTGATCGATTTGCACTAGATACAAGTTCGGTTCTGTAGTTTTTATAGATATGAGAAGCTTCTTACTCAAAGTTCATATTCAATAGAAATGTGCAGTTTTTCTGGCAGTTTTTGCTATAATATAAGTATATTCAGCGATATAATTACTTTTAACATCCGACCAAGCGTCTTGCTGCACGAAATTGTGTTTTTTAACATAGTATTTTGTCAAACTAAAACATCATCTGTGTTCGCATGATCTTGGGATGTGTCAGGCTCATACAATCTGTGTTCCAATCACTTCAGGATACTTTAATTTCAAATGATTTTTAGAATAGCGTCACTAAGTCGATAATGGAATTCATAATTGATTCGAAAAAACAGTTTTAATTTGATCATATGATTGAAATACTGAAATTTTTTTTGCTGAATTATGAATATGCGGTTGTACAATGTTTTATATGAACATATTCAAAATTCTACTAGCTGGCAGCTTCAAAATGATCTCGAAATCATTTCGATCCATTTCAAACTGATTGCTTGGAACTAATGATCATATACTGTTTCGATATCTACCATATTACCCTTAGTGAACTTGATTTCAATTTGATTTTCAAGAAATTAGAACTGTCCTATTACAAATTTCGAGTCATTTATTCCAGATTGACGTTGGTTCTTCACAGAGGTTTCCAAATCTCCTATCACTCCACGAAATATTTCAACAGTCTGTACCAAATTTTCGAAACTGTATGAAATTCTCTTCAGATTTTGAACCTAATGCAAGAGCATTTTTACCCTATTGTTCATGCTATGGCTCCAACAATGAAAAGCAAGAATAGGTTTAGTAGAGGCAATTACGAAAAAATCGTGAATGAAATCACCAGTTTATAATGTAGTAGTTTTTTTTAAGATAATGAAAACATTTTGAATGCCGTTTATAAGAATATATGGATTTAGTTACTTCATTATGTGGTTTCATTTTAAATGTGATTATTGTTCTAAAGGTCTACCTATAACATGTCTGCACTTGATGAAAAATCATTGAATAATGATAAATTTTTAGAAGCCAGAAATTACAAACTGATAATATAATGTAGGTAAACAAATTTCAAAGAACTACACGCTCTATCGAGTTAATTCGATACTACCAGTGTATAATTGACACGAAAATTGGTGTAAAATTAGCACGGTAACCTCTGTGGAATCAACACAGTGACCAGTGTTAAATTAACACACGAAGCACCAGTGGGAAGTTTTAACACAATGTGGTTTATACAAAAATCTCTACAAAGGATGTTAAAATTTTGCAGTGTATAACCTATTGTTGCAATGCCAATCAATCATTTATTATCATGTATATAATGCTCACAAAATTTTCCATAAATTGTGCGTAGGTATATTCTTCAAAACTTTTAATCTGATCTCATCAGTATTTTTTTAAATATGAAAAAGAAAACCTCAAAAATTTTTGAATGCGGCTGTAACTGTGGAATCGTCCGACCAATTCTGCCCATAATCGAAAATAATCGTTTCTATAGTTCATTCTTTCGAAAGTTGAGGTGGCAAAAGTCTGGACTATGTGAGTCTGTATCCTAGTTAAAATCATATTCGGCTCAAAATTAATAAATACTGATAGTAGAGCATTATTATGATGCTTTGTTTCCCAGAGAAGGTGCGTGAAAAGGAACAAACATACAACAACAGAAGCTTCGAGGACATATCACCTCTTATCATGTTCTCAACACAAAAATCACAACTGTTATCTGAAACATTAAAAGTGCACAAAACGCACCACCTAAATCTATACAACCATTTCTGCAATTGTAAACTATCAGAAGATTATTATTAGTTTCTCGCGATCAAAACCAATTCACGTTCCTCGAAATATGTCACCAATCACCTAACATATTCACAATATATCTCTCGCTCATTGCCATAAAAAATAAATTCGATTACCCATATTATATTCAAGTTGGAAAAGCGGGACTATAATAGCAGTGAGTTTCTCGCTTGCTCTGACGTTGGAGTCTCCGGAGCTCAGCGGGTTCTCGCTATACCGAGCATTTAAATCTCCTTCTAAATTACATGTGAGCTTGCTATTCACTGAATTCATATGTTTCCATTAAGACAGTCATTTGTTTAAGTTAAATACGACTCACGAAAAGTATATGAATACTGGAAGTCTGCATGAATGCAATTTATGGATTCGATCGATGCACTGAAATTCACAAGTAGGTATGTGAAACTGGATATTATGAATAACTTCGATCGTTGAACCATAGTAGTACTTTTGATCAGAAGAAAAAGGCTAGATGATCCTTTTTTTAATGTTTAACTATACAGGGTGTATATGAATATCACAGAAAAAAATTTAGGGGCGATCCTGTTTGAAAATCAAGGTAGGTATTTGGTATAAGATTTTTTGAAGAACCTCCCACTGGAAAAGTTACACCCCTCTGAAGATCACCAAAAAAAATTGTTTCTCTTTTTTATTTTCCTTATATATCCAGCTGAAGACACGAAACTTGATAAATATCTTTTTTCAATAAAACGACACATTTTGGAATATTTTCAACCCTGATCTATGCTTGGTACATTCAACCCCTAAAATATTTTTTCTTACAACTTTTTTTTGGATGAAAAATTTCCTTCAAAAAAATATGTCTTGATTGCCCAATTCATTCACTAACTTTTTTATGTTTACAATTTTTTTCGAAAACTCAAGCATTTACAACAAAAACATAAACCATGTTACATAGCATTCTATTGAACAACATCCAACCAAATTATGATTCTACTAAGACTTTTACAACAAAAACAATAGCGAACAATGAACAGAGACCTGTCGAATATCGAGAATTCAATTATTTATAAAAAATGTTGTAAATGACCGCCTTCAGCTTCAATACAAGCATTTACTCTTCTCCTCATTGAAATGCGTATGCGATGAAATATGACTGCTGAATTACTCATCGTTTTACACCCTGCTACAATGCGATTTCGCAGATCATCGATAGTTTTTTCTCGTACTTGCTTGAGTTTTCGAAAAAACTGGTAGAGATAAAAAAGTAAGTTGTTTTTTCTGAAGGAAAATTTTCATCCAAAAAAGTCGTGAAAAAAATATCTTATTTTAACCCATTCTAAGCATACCTACTTCAGGGTTGAAAAAATTCCAGAATGTTTTATTGACAAATAATAATTACCAAATTTCCTGTCTTGAAGAGAAACAATTTTGTTTTGTTACTCTTCAGAGGAGTGTAAAATTTTCGGTGGTAGGTTTTCCAAAAAATTCAATACCAAATACTCCTCTTGATTTTCATGACAGAACCTCTTTATTTTTGTCGGTGTTTTTCGAATACACCCTGAATAAAAAAATGGAAGATGTTTAAAAAAAAATTTTTTTGGGAACTATTATATTTCAGTGCAATTCTGTAAAGATCTTGAGTCCTATATATTACACAAGAGTGTACAGAATTTCAGTTTCATCCAATTCCGATTTCCGGAAACATTTCAGAAAAATATGTTGAATTCGTGGTTTTTGCCTCGGTAATGTTGTTATCTCAAGAATAACTCAAATATTACTGATCCAGTCATGATAAAACTTGATATATGGTTGAAAAATGCGAACACACAACTTTGCGAGATCTTGTGACTATCGGGTAATTAGAAATTCTCGAAAAAATATTTTTTTTTAATTTTCTATAATCTGCGAATTACTAATACAAAGTTCTGCATAACTTCACAGCTGCCGATTTCGATCAAGTACTGGAATTCAATTCGATTCTATCTTCATTTTGGAAAATACTTAGAAAATAAAATTTGCATTGGTATATCTGCGGAATCATCAGGTGCATTTCATCCATATTTAAGAATTCAGCCTATTTAATTGAGGTCCAAACCTTTTCTTCAAAAATCAAGGTTTCCGTCGGAACTATTGTTTAACAATCGGCCGTTATCCTGACAACTTTAACCAATACCTGAAATTCATGTCATCTCGAAAAATGCCACACAAAATACTATAGGCAGCAGTTTTTTTTCTAGGAGAAACATCTTTGATTTAGAAAGAATCAGAGGCTTGTCTTCTTTTTTCGAAGATATGTCATCATTCGTTGGTATATTGTATTCCAATATATGGCTTTATATAAATATTGAAAAAAAAATTGAAAACACAGCAGGAAACACTATATACCATGTAACTAGGAGAATGATATTTTTCAAATGGAGGTTAGTTGAAACCTCTCATCCAAACACCATAATCAAAAAATCTAGAAAAGCACTGCCGTGAAGGCAGCAGCTTTTGCGCGCATGTTCAATATAGATGACCGCTTCAGCAACGAATTTGAACATGCACGCAAAAGCTGCAGCCTTCACGGCAGTTCTTTTCTAGATTTTTTCTTGATAAATTACTGGATTTCAATTCGATCTAATCTGTATTTTCTGAAATATTGGAAAAATAAAATTTTGAATGGGTATATCTATGGAACTATTGGGCGGATTTTACCCATTCACGAATTCGAGTAGGTTTGGACCTTAATTACGAAGGCCGAATTCGTGAATGGGTAAAATCCACCCAATGATTCCGCAGATATACATACCCATTCAAAATTTTATTTTCCCAATATTTCCAAAAATACAGATCAGATCGAATTGAAATTCAGTACTTCATCGAAAAGTTGCAGTTCGCAGGTTCATAGAGAATTTAATGAGGATAATATGATAAGAAAACCACAGAATTTTTTTTTTCAAATTGTTGTAATGACACGAACATCACGAAAATTTCCACAAAGTTGTCTTTCAGCATCTTCAAACTAGCTGCGAAGTTTTATCAGGATTGAATCAGTATTTCTCGAGTTATACCGAAAAGAACAACGACATCGAGAAGAAAACATTGAAATTTGACATATTTTTTCCCGATATCTCCAAAACTTATGATCGTATCGAACTGAAATTTGAAACACTGCTGTGAAATATGAAGCTCATAGTGTGAGTGGATTTTTGGTATGATGAATGATTTCCGAAAAAAAAATTTTTTGGAAAAAAATTTCAAAAATTTTTTTTTTTAATTTACTGACAATATGATCCTGACCAAATTTGGCTCAAAATTGCGCGTCGTGAGACTCCACCTCATTTCCAAGTTTGAATCCAATCACTCAAGTAGTTTCTGAAATAAAAAATAAATAACTTCAAAACTTCAAGTGGCTATAACCCCGAAACTATTCGACCGATTTGGCTCATTAACGAATTAACCGCGGCATTCCAATGCGCGACCTACACTGAAAGTTTGAAGTTGCTTGCTCACTTCGTTCGACAGTTATCGTGTCCACGGCCGGCCGGCCGGACAGAATCGATTTTGACACCGGATTCGTCATCAGTGAGTCCAACCTAGGCGTTTGAGACCATTTTCGGCTCAATCATCGAAAATTACAGACATTTGGACTAAACGATAGCACGCTGTTACCCTAGAACATGCGCACAAAAATAATTAATTAACACCCTAATAAAACTGGATGAAATATATATTCGTTGTTTTTGTCAATTTGCTGATAATATGTAAATCTACCCATTCGGAGATCAACAAATGAAAACACGTGATTGGGGTACCAAAGGTTGATAAGCCATGAGAAAATTCGAATCGAAACTGATCAGGTGTTCCTCATGAAAATTCAATGAACCTATAAGTAGCCCTAATGAGAATGGACAAGTAAGTGCTTCTTCGCTTTTCTTATTCTCCTTAAGTTTCATAACAAACGTATTTATTACCCGAAGAATTACATCACCGTGATGCACGCTGAAGATAAGAGTTTCAGCTCGCATTGAAGTAGACTCTTAACATGTTGTTTTGCCGTTTATACACCAAATCCTCTGTTGTTGTTGTTGATAAGAAGGAACTCCGTGATGCCAAGAATCTCGATGCTTTATTGATGTAATTTGCACTCACAGCATTTTTTGAATAATTGTTTTCTTACAAACATAACTGATAATTGTCTTTCTCAATGTACTAAGGGTCGGTATCATGAATCTATTTTGACAGATAACCAGGGATTAATTTGTGAAATGTGTTTCAAAAATAAGAGTTAAACCGGGGTCAGATGAGTGTAAAGCCAGGTCCAGATGAGTTAAATGCGAACAGCGAATGCAATAAACCACAGGTAGTTTTATGGTTCGAGGCAGCGCTCTTTCTGCTCCGTCAGGACTCGGTTTTCGACTCGAACGATGCATTTGAATGTATAACTCGTTATGATATTCATCATGGGTTTTTGCGCACATGCACTTGGAAACAAAGTTGCTATCGTTTTATCTTAATGTCTGTAATTTTCGAATTTTATCCTGAAAATGGTCTCAAAGGAATTGGAGAGACTCTCTGATTCCGGTATCTATGACGATTTTGTCTGTCTGAGGATACAACAACTATCGAAATAAAAAAAGAAACGAATTGGAACATGTAAGGCGCATCAATATGCGACGTTTGAATGTCAATGGGTCCAACTGGCCAAACGCTCGGAGTTATAGTCGTTCGAATTTTTGAGATTGTTTCCTCAATAACTCAGGAACTCGGATTTTAACTTGATGGTAAGTTATAACTTACCGACGCACAACTGCTCACAAAATTTTGTTGGGATGGTATATGTTAGTACGTTAAAAAATCTATTTGCGAAAACTGATACATTTTTGCTCACTATCAAATCGTTCTACAACGAATTTCATCGAAATCCGAAGTAAAGTTTCCGGAATAAAAAACGATTTCTACAAAAACTGGAAAAGTTTTCAAATAACTCCATAACTACTCCACAATGAAGGAGCCATTTTCACGAGCATAGTTCCATATTTTATTGTTTCCGTCTCAGATAGAAACTTTAATTTTCCAAAAAAAAGGACAGAAAAATGCGAGAACAAAGGAAACTCCACAGAATTAAAAAGACCATATGCTCTACAACATGTCTGATTTCAGCCCTAGGTCAACAGGTCTAACTTTCTGTGACCCATTATTTCGAGGATACCTGGGGAAGAAGGATTCACGAAGGCAAGCCATAAAATTTCGAAGATGTCGAGATCAAGACTTCAATTCGACTTATAATCAGATAGATAGTCAACATATCGATGAATTGATTTTTCATATCTAAAGTGCCTTAATTTTTTTGGGTAAAAATATGATGGTCCTACCATAAAATTGAAGGCATTCAGTTCATATTAAAATTTTCCTATTGCATTGGCCCACCCTGTATTATTATTTCGGAAAACTGCATATTCGCATAAAAAAAACATAAAGTTCTCCCAATAGAGGCCTTGTTCTAGGGAACAGCGCGTTATCATTCCGTCACGATGTCTATAATTTTCGAATTTTGAACTTCCTGAAGATGAAGAAGAATCCGTGGTTAACTTCAATTTTGTATGTCCATCCGTATGTGCTCTTACTTTCGAAGGAAGAGACTTAGCGACTTGAAATTATCAGATTAGGTTGAGAGTTCAAATATGTCGGTTGAGTTCGTTAATGGGTGGAATCGGTTGGATAGTTTTGGAGTTAGACCCATTTGAAATTTTGAGGTCAATTCCTCGATATCTCACGAAGTATTGACTCGATCAGATTGAAACTTCGTGGACAGTTTTGGAATACCAACGCGCAACTTAGGGGCAAAATTTTGTGTGGATACAGTTGTCAAAAAATTCAAAAAAATTTTATTCGAAAATTTTCAAAGTTTTTGATGGAAATTTGTTTTCTCTGAAAATATTGATTGGATTTCAATGGAATTCGGCACAGACCTTAGAGTCAGTATCAAAAAACGATATTTCAAATTTGAGTTCGATTCGATATTTACTTTCGGAGATATGAGGAAAAAAATGTGCCGAATTTCTTTGTTATTTGGAATTTTCACGGTATTTCTAATGCTATGATAGTTAGAATTTGAACAAGCGCGCAAAAGCCCCTGACCTCACGTCAGTGCTTTTCTAGATTTTTTAAAGATCAGTCGATGTACCATGGAGACTTGACACATTGCACACTGCAAATAAAATAAAAATCATAGAAAAGCACTAATGTGAAGTCAGTAGGTTTCGCACGCTTGTTCAAATTCGCTGCCAAAGTGGTACTATTTTAACCCTTATTGACCCTGACGAATGCAGCTCTACGTATTGACTCGATCGAATTGAAACTTCGTAGTAAGTTTTGGAATACCAACGCGCAACTTAGAGCAAAATTTCGTGAGGATCAAGTTGTTAGAGAATCAAAAAAAATTTTTTAAATTTTTGATGAAAAATTCTTTTTTCTCTGAAAATATTGACGATATTCCAATTGAATTTGAAACAAACCTTAGAGTCAGTATTTTACAACAATTTCGCCAAATTTCGGTGTTATTTGGAATTTCAACCCAATATTTCAAGAAGTTCCTACAAATGCAATCAGATAGATACCTCGTAATCAGGTGGATATTACCAACACGCAACTAGGTGCGAAATTTCGTGTTAATCTATTTGTTAGAATTCGAACAAGCGCGTAAAAGCTCCTGACCTCACGTCAGTGCTTTTCTAGATTTTTTAAACCATACGTAGGTGTGATATCAGGCAACCGCGATTAACCATAAAACGGAATCACATTAGAGATGAAATCAGGCAGTCCTTCGAATTATGTAAATTCGGTCTTAATGTATGCCTCCAAATCCGTATCTGAAAATTATTGCCCCCGTTGTCAGCTGGATATTTATTATTGCATATTAAACTCATGGCCTACTTCATCCTGGTACGTTTAGATCGAACACTGAGTGGTTTCATTATGATGTAGATAATATATCATGCGTGCTATGTCGATTTTTAGTATTATGCATAATATCTTGGCTATTGTTCTGTGATTTGACACGGTAGATGTCATTTAAATGTGTAATTTGCATTTTTGAATTAGGAAGGTTTTGATGGATTATTACGAGTGACAGTGACCTAAGGGGCCAATCAACATTGATTTGCGTCTTCTTTGAGTTGAACCGGTCTCGATGGCTAACTTTGATATGGTTAGTACCTTATAATTAATTCATTAAATTGTTAAGTGAATGATGGATCATGTCATCTGTAAAATACCAGCAAGTTTAGAGATCATTAAGAGGAATCTCTCCAGGTGAAGTATATGTACAAATTTAGGGAATTCTGAATAATATTTGCTGCTTGGACTTGTAAAGTTTGCTATATTCCATTTACCGCATATACACAAAATATTCTGTGTTCAAGAGTAGTTGCTGGGTTTTATCAGTTTTTGTTTTCATTGGCTTTGAATCCTTCTTCAGTCTTATCCATTTTTACTTTGTTTCTCTCTAGCAGTTCTTGGTTTTCATCTAGAATGTCTGTCATTCCTGACATAATATGTAACTTGTTTTTCAATTCATTGCGGACATTTCAATCGATTTCAAGTGATGGACCGAAATCTACGGTTATGGTTCATGTTATCCACATTGACAGATAATCCTTTGCCTATATGTCAGTTTGGATAACCGCAACTATAACCGGAGCTTTTGGTCCATCGCTTGAAATCGATTTTCATTAGTTTTTTTTGTGAGAAATGCCTTACTATGAACCTATGGGAGATGATTCCATAACATACCGGTCCAGTAGCATTATTCGTACACCAGTGGACCTGGAAAATGAAATCATCGGGAGGACTGGAGCGGGCCAAAAGACCTTTCTAGCCACAGAAAAATGCGGGTTATATAATCTCCTGATTTCGGCTGGTTTTTGGCCTCTTCTCCAATGTGATTCAAGATGTTTCATCGAAAAAAAATTCAAAAGCAAGATGAAATTTCGTTCCGATGAAGATGATGTCATCCATTATAAATATGTCGGCTAATTCAGTAAACAAATCCGAATTTCATTACAGTTAGGGCCAGTATTACAAAACATATTTCGACCATAGAAAGCAGTTAATTCTGATTCTTCAACCACATTTATTCAGTTAATTGCTGGTTATGAGAAGAGTATCTTTGTAAAGGTTTTCATTTTTGTGTTCATATATGAAAAATGTATGCTGTCCCGTCAACACACTCAGTTTTCAATCTGTCCACAAACATTTCCAAGCCATAAGATGAACTCCATTAATAAAAATATCATTGAACACACTCAAGAAGCAACATAAGTTCAGTGGAAAATCTTAGTCTGAGTTAGTAAAGTAACCTACCAACTCCGATGTTCTCCATTACTATTCTCACATTATTTTTCACATGTAATTTATTTTACTCAAATATTCTTCGTGACAAATGTGCTATATATTTTGAAGATGTGACTCTTGGAAATCTTGCACAATAGTAAAATTAATAACTAATCGTGACCATTTTTAGAGAAAATGTAGAATGAAATTTCATGCCGTTATGTATTTTGGGATTAAGTTAATCAGTGTTGTTTTCGTGTCATATTGATTTGCTCCAGATAAATGAAGATGCTTAGTGTACAATCTTAGGGTGGAAATTTTTTAACACATAACACATAAACTCAATATTTCCAAACCATTAGGTTCAAGAAAACACAGCAAATACTTTTTTCTTGAAGATAATCATCGCTTTCGTACCACGAACAGAAGGATATCCAAAACAGAACCCTGCGGGACACCACGACTCACTGTTTTCCACGAGGTAGACTAGCTATTGACTGTTCTTTTTCGAATCCACTTCGTTAGATAAATCTTTCTTCAGTACACAGGATGATGCCACAATCCTCAAGCTAGAAGAAGCAAGAACAGCACAGAGAATATGGTACTCATACCATCGAAGTTCTTGGATAAGTTACATTGCCTGAGAAGAAAAATTGATTGGTGGTCCCCAATCGTCTTTTCTTTCGAGCACCTTCATATTATATTCTTCATGATAATCCCACATAATTTTCAGAGAACTGGTAGTATTGGTACCGAAAAGTATTCGTTTGGCCGGAAAATATTTTATTTTTCAAGTACATCGGGTACTTAATCATGATGACCTAGAGCCAATAGAGTGATTCGACTGGTGAATACACCAAAATACTGTTCTTACAATTCCAAAAGATGTAGCATGTTTCGAATAATCAGTGACTGGTAGCAACAAAATGGGAAAAACATATAGTATAGGTTTCGTATCATCTCCTGATCCGATAATAAATTCAGACAGAAACGTGAAGAACCAGATGTCTATGTTAGAAGTCTCATTCATTTCGATTTCATCGGGTTCGTATCAACCGTGTCCAGCAATATTTATGACCGTCTGAATAATATTACCGGTAGATTTCTTTATCGCTGCAGAGGCTTATTCTAATTCAAGGTTGTGCCGTGCATTTTAAGTCAGCACACGGCAACATCCCAAAGACTTCTCTATCGGATTATGAACTCTGAAATGTATTCAAATGCTCGCTTGAACAACATAATTGTCGTTTCAATATCTATAAAATGGAAGTTTTCTAAGAGTTTGGAATGCAAATGGAATGTCGATGAAAATTGGAATTTCTAATGGAAATGAATTTAATCGAATTGTCGTATAGATGCTTGGAATAGTTGGGGAATCTAAGAGTGCACCTACGTTCGCGCATATCCTAGGGGGCAGCGTGTTATCGTTTCGCCAAAATTCCTGTAGTTGTCGAATTTTTCACGATAAGGTTCCGGTTATTTCTTCAACTTCTTAGGCACCACTTATGCCATCGGATTTGAATTTGGCATCAAGTTGAAGAATGCTAAACCGCAACTGCTGCCGAAATTTTTTTGGGAATCGTATGGATAGTGTAATGAAAAAATTTTTCGTATTTTTACGGAAACTGTGCATTAGATTCCAATAAAATCTTGAATTGACTTCACCGTCAATATTTTACAACAGTATACCACACTTTAGTTTCATCCAATTTCAATTTTCGGAGGTTCTGGAGAAAATACGTCAAATTTCGTTACTTTTTCTCGGTATTATTTCTATGGCCGAAATGTCTCAAGAAATACTAACTGGTGTTTCAAATAACATTGAATAACGGTGAGTTTAATGATGAACGTATTTCAGGTAAGTACGTTTCAAAGGAAAATTCATCAGAAAAATTACTATTCGTTTTCTCAACAAGTACAATAATCAAACACCAAAGTCAGGGTAACCATTTAAATCGTTGACACAGACAGTCACGCTATGCAGGAGCGAAGTACGCATTTCTGGTGCGATTCTAGAACAGTTCGGAATCGGTTCTCTATAGTTCAACCTAAAACAAACAAAATAGGATAACGCAATTCCTGAACCGGTACTGAAGAGAACCAAAACATAAAACCACAATCGGGCATGCTCGAACCGTTCCGAACAGTCCAGAACTCAGAACCAAAACAAAGCTACTGTCTTTCAATTTCACTATTACACATCAGACCATAGCATTGTTTTGGTTCCAAAATGCAGAACAGTTCTCGAACGGCGCAGAATCGATGCGCTGTTGAAGCTCGATTCTGAATTATCCTAGAACAGTTCACAGTTCTTAAAGCGAGTGAACCGAAGCACGAATTAAGTTTAGGTTCTCATCGGGATCGTAGAGAAAGAAAAACTTCCGTTCCTGTTCAATGGCATAGATGAGAAATGTTAATTATTAATCATATCTTCTCTATAGGAAAATTCAAAAATATGCGAAAGTCCCTGGCGCAGTTTACGTCATATATGAATTTTTGGGGTTACCTGCGTCCATTTCAATTCATTTCTGTTGTTGAAAATCATTGCTTTCAATTTTTCCCTATTGCTTCATTATAATATCGTAATATATTTCAAAATGAACCAAAAAACGTTACAACAAATAAGATGTTCGATTGATGTAAAAATAATTTTATGATGAACGAATTTCAGATATGTGAGTACCCTTCAGAGGAAAAACATTATCGGTTCTGAAAATAACCAAAACAAGATAAGTCGAATCCTGAACCGGTTCTGAAATGAACCAAAACACAAAATCGCAATCGCGCATGTTTGAACCGCTACGAACAGTTTTAACTCACCAACACAGAGCTAATAAATGCGTCAATTTTCGCGAGGTTTGAGAACTGAAGAAGGAATTGTCCTGTTCAAAACGGAACGTATGGTCAGCTTGAGGGTAGCAGGTGGGTACTTATTGACCCATTAAAGAATTTTAACCCTTTCTTTCAACGCGATTTTTAATTAAAATCGTGATGCTCTCTTGAAATAATAGCCATTGAAAACTAATTTTTGTGTTAATCGAACAAATGGATTAGAAATAATCCAGAACTCCATTTCATTTGTAATTTGTTGAAGTATATCTTCAACAATCTTCCGAGTTATATACTCGGAAATGGTATAAATGTAATGAAGTTTCCAATAGCGATTACATTTATGAATCGACGTAGCCAAAATAGGTATTCTTATCCCGAAAAAACCATCCTTGGCTGACTAATAAGCAATAAAAACCAAATTGAAGCCATAAAATGATAAATCTCATTCTCATACCCATATAATGAACTCGTTGCAGCATAAGCAGAATGCTTATTCTATAATAATGAATATCTAGCAAGAACTTTCGCAACATGATGTGAAAATAGGAATAACGTTACCCATAGCACGACTTCGATACTGAGAGTGGTCTTTTATAGACATTATCAAGTGAACCAAAGATCTTCGTGGTACGGTTGTGCACATAAAACATGAACTTTTTGCTCATAAACTCTGTTTTATTTTCGTTCGAATTCATTGGTCGATGTGACTTATCATCAATTTTCAGTCGACATTAAGAGAGGTCTATCGAAGGAGCAGAGGTGATGCGATTACCTACTGAGCGCGACTTGAAATATTGTTCATGAAATTATGAAAAGGTTAGGATCTATAGCACGGATAGTTTATTTCTCTAAGAGGTTGGAGGACAGATAAGCGGACTGATATCCAGAACAGTATTTATTAAGACCGCCGATATCTACAATTATAAATAGACATTTATTTTCATGGAAGTAATTACAATTTTATTGTGTTGTTTAGCCTTATTGTAATGCATATTGTTATGTGGTCGATCATAACGGCGGTAGCTCAGTGGTTAGAGGTGTTCCTGAGGCATGCCTCAGGAACGTGAGGTCTGGGGTTCAAGCCTTTGGCCGGGACATAACTTTCAGGGGACCGTCCAACCATTTGCTGTTAGGTAAACAATTAAAAATGCTGCTCTTAACGTGCCACAAGGAATTAGTAACAAAGCCTACACAGAACACACCCGGTATCCTAGATCGCACAAGCGTCAAGCTTCTGAGGGGTTTCGTTGAAGCCTATAGGGTAGTCGGAAAATACAAAGTTATAAGACCGTCTTTCTGCACTGTTGCCTATGAGATCATTTGTGCGGTTCATCCCGAAATGTTATCCACATCGTAAAGTTGATGATCTATCTGAGAGACCCCCAGGTACTCACGCATTGCTTTTCAAAAACGCTAACAACATCAACTACGCATTTCTTTATACCCTAATACTATTCTGATTGATATACGAAGTGCAAATTTTTTTGGGAATGTAGTAGCCATACATCGAGAATAGAGCGATATCATTTTCAGAAAATTGTACTAACATTGAAAGAAACAGAATGTCCTAAACGATCTCGTAGCTAAGCTTGAATCCACACACGAGGATATAGTTGAGATGAATTCTTCAACAATAAACGTAGGAAATATGTTTGTGAGAATAAATTCTTTCAAGTTAGAGATAAATGAAAGGATTAATTTACAATAAATCTATTCTCCACATTCGAAAAAATAGGAATCGTGGATAGTAGAAATATTTTATTAAAAGATCATCGTCAGCGTGGATCTCTCTATATTACTTTCATTATTCCATGATTATCAACTTCGTGGTCATAATTTGTTTCATTCATCGCAGGAAGGATTGATGATATTTTGTAAAAGTTGTCTTTTTGTATACGATATTATTTCAATCGAAAATGAAATAGATGTCAGGAAACTGGTGAATATGGTGAATATTCGCATGCTGAGTGCTGATAAAATTGTTCTTATTTTTGTATCAGGGGGCCGATTCTTGAATCTGGATCAAGAATTGAAGAGTATGACAATTGACATATGTTTGGGTCGATTTTCTGAGTTAAATATAAACAACAAGTAGACATGACCTGCGCATTTAACCGAATGTCACTCGACAATCGAATGTTATATCTCCTATACTCTGTACCACTCGTTGGTAAGTCGAAGGAAGCAGTGATAAGGTTATGTTTATATTCCGATTCGAGAGTTCTCGATATCTTGCATTCAGTTTATTTCTTGAATATTTTCTTGAAAAATATTCGAAATAGCACAAATTTTGCAGATGCCCGAGAAAACTTAGAAAATCGACATAAACATATGACAATTGTCAAACTCTTCAATTCTTGATCGAGATTCAAGAATCGGCCCCCTGTAATTTTTCTGTTGCTTTCAATTAACTGAAACTAGAGGGGAGTTCCTTCTTATCCCCAGAATTATACTTCCAGTATATTCGTGCCAAATCTTCAAGACGAATTTTTTATATTGAATAATACTTGATATCATTCAGTGAATTCTATTTCAGTTCTGGAAAGACACAAAATTTTATTCTTTTAATATTTCGTAACGATAACTGTGAAGATTCCAGAGCACGTCGGAACTGTCAATCAATAACATGAACAGTAATAACCGTAATTCTTTCCACGATTCACATAATCTCTTCGAGAATTTTGGACGACCTATGTTATCAACAGAACAGGTTTTTTGGAGAGTCCGACCTTCCATAACAAGGATTCTTGGGAAGCCGTAGACGTAAATTTCGATGTAAGGCTTATTTAATTCCGACGTGAATTTGTGGAAGAAATTTTTGATGTCTCGAATAAACGAATAAATTCTCAACGAAATAACTAGCATTATTGATATTGAATGGTACATTGTTATTGGATACCGGATAAGAGTAATTTTCATTTAGTTATCAAACAAAATGACCTGCCAATTTCATCAAATATCAATCAAAAATGTCATTGAAAAATCTAGAAAAGCACTGACATGAGGTCAGGAGCTTTTACGCGCTTGTTCAAATTCTAACTACTAGATCAACACGAAATTCTGCACCTTGTTGTTTGTTGGTAATCTCCACCTGATGAAGAAGTTTCAATCTGATTGCATTTGTACTTCTTGAGATATTGCGGAAATAACGTTAAAATTCCAAATAACAAAAAATTTGACACATTTTTTTTCCTTTTATCTCCAAAAATGAATCGGATCGAATTGAAATTTGGAACATTGTTGTTAAATACTGACGCCAAATTCCATTGAAATATAATCAATTTTTTCAGAGAAAAAAAAATTTTCATCGAAAATTTAAAAAATGTTCGAAAAAAAATTTTTTGAATTTTCTTACAACTGGATCCACACGATTTTTTTTTTAAAATGGACGTTGGTATTCCAAAACTGTTCACGAAGTTTCAATTCGATCGAGTCAATACTTCATTAGAAATCGAGGAATTAACCAAAATATTTCAAATGAGCCTAACTTCCAAACTATCCAACCGATTAGAACCATCAACGAAATTAACCGAGATATTTGGATTTCAAACCTAATCTGATAATTTCAAGTCGCTCAGTTATTTTCTCCGAAAGTTAGAGCACATACGGACGGACGGCGGGACGGACGGACATACTTGAATTTGACCACGGATTCTTCTTCAGGGAGTTCAACACAATCGTTCAAGACCATTTTTGGCACAAAATTTTAAAATTACAGACATCGTGACGAAATGATAACGCACTGTTCCTTAGAATAGCGTTTTCAGCTGAAAACGTTCTCTCAGTTTTCTATTCAATGGTCTTTATCTTTTTCTTTTATCTCGTAGATATCTTTTTCCTTCTCCTTTCCTAGTTTATTTTACCATATCCCTAGGCAGGAGATACTCTTAATATATGGAAATGTTCGAGTTTCGTTTAGCTCATGAAATGTACCACAGTACAAAACATAAGAAGCAATAAAGATTTATATAACTGTATAAATAATTTATATTAATATTTTATGAGTCTTAAATTTCAAATAGTATTATTAAGTCATTTCAAACCAAGCATCAAAGATATTATAAAAAAAAGAGATTCAAAGATCACTGTAAATTAGACTTCCGGATAGCGAAACAGAATTTAATTCGACTACGAATTGCAAATCACTAATTCTTTCGCAAATGTTGCATATTTTTGTGTTAGAATAAAAGGTATCAATATATACCTGGTAGAAATCATCCCGGCCTGCAACAAGCGTCGATATACACTCATACATCTGGTGAATAACCATGGACTGTACATACAAATGCATAAAATTATACGGCAATAGCTGTTACCGTTCTACACTTCCCAAGTTTCGCTATATGTGGTAGTTAATATCATTGAATTAATGAATGTATAGAAGCAATTGATAATTATTTACGAGAAAAATGGAAAAGAGAGAAATAACTTAGATCTTGAGCTGAGATGGAATGCTACCTGGCCTTCGAATGTTTCAGGTTTCTGAAATAACAAAATTTCGTTGAAGTATTAATTGAGCTAAGGAATATAGGAATATTTATTATGAATGAAGTTATCTTATTATAATTTACAAATTTTGATTTTCATGCATGGATAATGATCGATTTGATTTGGTTAATTATCTCCATTATCTGACCAGTGGTATACGGAAATGACCCTTCGAGATTTCTTTCATTAGACAATGATTTGAAAATTTTCTATAATTAATCATTTGATTTAATTTTATATAATTTTTTCAGATATTGGGAGCGGAAATCAAACAAAAACCTTATACTCTTAGTACAATAAACCATTCAACGAACTCACTTAGTGACTTCTGTTTAGACTACCAGTAAGTATCTTATTTATCTAGTCTACTTGAAATGTTCAATGAATTCAGAGTTCACTGAACATAAACACTATTCCGAAAATATATGGTAAGAAATTTAGAGACTGTGGCCGCCAAAATTTCATAATTTTGGATAAACAGGGTGTCAATTTGAGAACTTCCCACCCCTTTTATCTCGAAACGGGTTAGGTTTTTATAAAATCGCTAGGACACGTCAATTTTATTTTCGAGGGGGAACAATTTTTATGTAGAAATCACATTGCCTCTTTCAACCCCCTATTCCCCAGAACTTCCCTCTCGAAAATCTTAAACGGCAATAGGGATTGAGTGATACCTCATTTGAAAGAACTTTGTATTCTTTACATTTTGGCACCCTATTTTTTAAATTTGAGTGCTACGTTGCCAATTAAGGGTTATTTAAACATCGTGAATTACTTATTATTAGACAATATTCCTGTGAGTGTTTTAATTACCTTAAAGCTGAGATTTGTAATGGAACATGTTTTTTTAGGTTAGTAAATTATTTTAATGAACCAAAATATCATTTTACTAACCTATTGACCTACTGTTTTTTGACATGAACATAAAGATAATGGTGGCAGGAAATTTGAAATATTATTTGGTGAACTTTCCTAACAGGCAATGTCACTAGGTATTTAAATCAGTTAAAATAAAACGGTTGTTTACAAAACTCAGCCTGATATTATCGACGATTTGAAAAGCAGAATTACAGGGGCATGTAGGGCTTTTCCAGAAGTGGTATTTCAAAATGTCCGGGAAGAATTTGAAAAAAGACTTTATTTTTGTTTGGAGAACAATGGAGAACACTTTGAACACCTCATAAAGTAAACGTGTTAATAAAATAAATTTCAAGCGTGTGTTTGTAAAGACCATTATCAAAACAACTCATTCAGCTATATTGTAACGACTATGCAAAAGTTTAATAAAATAATATTAACCTAAACAGACATGTTTGGATAAATAATCATAGGTTTAACGCTATTAAAACACTACATGAATAATTTTTAATAATAAGTAATTTACAATATTTAAATAACCCTTACTTGGAACGTAGCCCTCAAATTTAAAAATTTAGCCGCCAAAATGTAGGGAATAAAAAGTTCTGTCAAATGAGATATCACTCAATCCCTATTGCCATTTAGGATTTTCGAGAGGGAGCTTCTAGCATTGTCTTTATACAATGCTTCTAGGGTGTGGGGGGTTGAAAGAGGCAAAGTGGTTTCTACATAAAAACTGTTCCCCCTCGATAGTAAAACAAAACAAGGTGTTCAGAAGTGCAACTCTCCATGTTTACTGACTATAAACTGTCAGATGTCAACTTGCTGATTCAGAGTTGCCAATGCCGCACAAATGACGACAAATTAAAGTCTTGCTTTAATTTTGAACATCCCTCAGAGTAGAATGCAAAAGCGAACTTTATTTCATACACTAGTTTCAGTTCTTCGTGCCTAATTGTGTTAGATTTCGACATTCAACGCTTAGTATAAATCCTGCTGTCTCTCTGCGTTCCATATCAGTTTATGGAGAACAATGAACTATTTATTTGCTTTCTAGTCTTTCACTTCCTAGATGACAGGTAATATATACCTATCATTCAAAGATATATGAATCCATTGAAATGAAGCAGGGCAATTAAAAAAAATCTCCAACGCATTGGCTTCGTTTCACTCCGACAACAAAAGGAGTACAGCGCGGTGTCAAAATAATTTCTATGATGTCTTCTTCGGCATCTTTTGTATCGAAAACAATAAGAGGTAATCCGCCTACTTCCCTGTATAGCAGCCATTCAGGTAGGATATCAATTTGAGATTAATATATTTGCATCAATTAGTCGTGAATTTGAGGGATCGGATGATCTATTCATAGAGTCTTCCTCAAGATTTGATGTCTTTTGTTATTGGATGTGTGCATTGTGTTTCAAAGAGAAAAGATCTTATGCTGTAGATGAGAAGGCAGCAGAGATTGCGTGAGTGTGTTTAATAGTTCAATGGATAAATCGCTATGGTTATTATTTATGGAACATTTGAAATTAATTGGCGATATAAAATCAACTTCATAATGCATGATATATGGAAGAGTGGTAACATTATGAGTGGAATCTATGAGGCGCCTTTTGGGACAAAAGTGTGATTATAAATATTTTTTTTTCGAGGCAATATATTTATTAGTTAGGGGGTTCAAGTATAATATTAATTTCTATCAACGACCATCGAAAGCAAACCTACAGTTCCCAGCAATCCAACTTAGAAACAACATGAAAGTATTGATATAATTTGTAAATTTTTAGTGTTTTTCCTCAAATATTTGAAATGATTACCGACAAAACTCAGATGTTCATAAATATTGCTGGAAACTGTATACGTGGAATTATACGCCGAGCGCGCCATCTTTTGACGTTGGTTGATAGAAAAACAAACATACCGGAACGAAAAATAAATATCTCGTCACAGAAATAAATATATTGCGACTAATAAATATATTGGCCCAAAAGTAAATATATTTGCAAACCTAGGTACTTTTGTGCTTTTCTGAGTGAATGTCGTTGTTGGAATTGAGTAGTTGGAAGTTCGATGTAAGATAGAGATGGAACCGATTTCAGCTCAAATGGATAAGTATTTTCTGAATTGATCTGAATATTTTATAGTATGTATGTCTGCGCTGGGGATCAAGGTTCGAATCCCATCTAGGAGATTTTTTTTCACCTATTTCAGATCCTATCAAGTTGCAACTTGGTTGTTGAGTATATCCAGAAAAATGAGTCTTTGAGAAATGCCAAGAACGGCCCTGAAAATTTCGTCAAGTACTCCTTACGGTCAGGTTCAACAGTTTTTCATCTGTAATCAGAAGATTCTGGGAATTTTAATTTATTATATGTGGCAGCTGTTTTCCTCAGCCTGTATATGACAGGGCGATTTCAGATATATCGTTCGAGAAAGCAACAAATGTACAATATTCGACAAAGCATGACATGGCCCAACCTGAAAGTTTTGAATATTTCGAGTGACGAATGTTGAAATGAAATACATGTCAGGCAGAATATATCGAAAAACATTTGATATTTTCGAAGTAAAGATAGATAGATAGATAGATAGATAATTATTGGTGCGTTTTTACAAAGTTCATTGTATTGCACACGTCCCAAAATTTCAAAGTAAATAATAATAATTTCAAGATGATATGAACCCTCATAATTGTCAGAATATAAAAAGTAATAAAATACTAAAAGATGTAGGACAAAATATGAATGATAAAAATACCATTCCCAGTCAAAGACATTTTACAATCACGAAATAAAGAATTTGAAAAATACTATAAGTTAAATTTGGACAGGAGCTTTTGAACACAAAACGCGTGCTGCCGCAAAAATTCATTAATTTTTTTCAAACACTTTAGGATTGAACTTTTTCACCTCATCAGGTACCTTCTTGAAAAGCTTATGAGAAATAAAATGAGGACCATTCTTGGATTTTTCGAGTCACGTGTACTTAGATTTTATATTGTTTCTATATCGTGTATCAAAATCATGGGAATCACCATAATTAGGGAGGCTCTCGCCATTATCGTATGTATAAAGCAGACATTCATGAATAAATATAGAGGGAAATGTTAACATTCGGTTCTCTGAAGGCGCTCAAGCAATCATCCTTGTAATTCAGGCCGGCTACTATTCTCACTGCTCTCCTCTGCAATCTAAAGATGTCCTTCCTGCTAGAGCAGTTACCCCAAATTAGGACACATTATCGCAGATAGGAAATGGTTTCATGGAGAAGAAAGAGCTCCAGTAGTGATAAATAACATAATCACAAGGACGAATATCTGTCGATAAATCAACAAATATTCCCCCTTGATCAGAGCTAATCACCCAATCAACCAAAACACCTACACCGAAGAAGCGGATCCAAGTAGAATGACTACAGCTGTTTCACAATTGTTATTGATTGTCAGGTCAACTTAACTTGGATAAACCGCAGAGAGTTCTTTCGATACTTGTTACCTTTCAGAGGGATCGCTGCAGTATACAACTTACAGCGCGCCATCTGCCAGGAGCATCTTGCGAGTCTCACCTTCGAGTGCAGAATACTTTGATCGATGTGTGTGACGTTCATCCTTTTGTCGCATCAGGTCGCTGTAACTGCGATATTGCAGCTTTACAAACAACCGATCAACATTGGAAACACTCGGTTCATGTGGATTCCCACAAGACGAAAACGTCCAACATCTAACAAAGATAGGAAATGGTTTCATGGAGAAGAAAGAGCTCCAGTGGTGATAATTATCGCAGATGTTATCAACGAGACTATGATAGGCAACCTTAATAACTTTCTTGGACACGATGTTAGCCAAGATACGTTGTAGGAAAATATTTTCTATTATTTTAGACGATATTTCATTAGAATGAGAGATCCAGGAGAGACCAGGGACCCTATTCTTAAATGTGATGGTATGAACGTTCTCTCTAGTTCCATCGAAAATGCACCGCGTTTCCTTGACAACAGCGTCGACACGCCTATTTTCTCCCATGCCCGATTCCAGAATAGGGACCCAGGATCCAAATGAACCATAGGGAGATGCATCAAAAATCTTTTTTTTCTTTTGTATAAACAGAAGAAGAAATTACAGGTTGCTATTCAAAAAAATCAGAGGTGGAACCTTCCTAGAAAAAAATGGAAAATACTGTATGACCGAAAATATTTCATTTTGTCGAGCTCGATTAATAAGGTAACACTATGGAGAGCTAGCTTCCTATTTGATTCATGGAAAGAAATATGAAGGGCCGCGTCACTGTTATGGGTACCTGTATTCGCAACTACTGCTCAGCGATACGCCCTCTGGTGGTAGAAATTCGAATACTTCCAAGCTAGTAGTTTTTCGAAGTGCACGTTATTGTAACTTATTTTGCTTACTTTAACAGTTCATTTTTTTCCAAAACAAAATGAAAGTCAAGTTAATTTGGAAACAGGATTTGGCAGGGACCTCGTTAATTGAAAAAAGGCCTGGATTTTGAAGATTCGAAAACAGGTCACGAAATACATGGATGTATATTCCCTGCATTTCTTTGAAGATTATTTTCATAAAGGCAAATTACAATGTCTTCATTTAAAACAGCTTCAAGTCCATATGTTTTCAGTTGTAAATGAAAATAAGAGAATTTTGATGAAGAATCCTGTTCCTTCAGAGAAACTACTGAGCTACCTACTTCACACACTACACAGAATCAGAATATTCAAAAAGAGCGATTTGATTGAAAAACTGATACTAGGTATACTGTCATAGTTGATAATAGCTATAGGTATTTATATAAATACATTAATATTTTCATTTGTATATGGGTAGTTTCGGTTGAACTAGCTGTGACATTTAGCTTGTATCTTGAACTGCTGTGCTGTTTCCTTTTCTCTCGAATTCCGATGCAAAAGAACCGAAGCAGAAAAGCTATCTTTTCATTTTATTGATTCACTTGTTTGTTAACAAAGACAATATAATAAGTCGTGCCATTAGGACTGATTCTAGATTTACCACATATTATGGTCTGCATTCAGCACTTCTTCACATTAATAAGAGTCCTTGAATTACTTATTGAGGCGCCTATTTTTCCAGAAATTTAAGTGGACTTAGATATTGGCTCATTTTGATCCACTAAGTAACAGACTCAAAAATAACATCGAAATTATCCTCCAGGAACGATCTGAAGCACGATTTCATATCGTGATCCAAAAAAAAGGTCCTTTCTAAGATATCTGATACAAAATTGTAATAATTTCTTTAAATATTAAAGCTCTGCTTAGTGAAATATTCGTTCTCCACCACATTTCTACGGTTTGTTCACAACTACTAGTTTGGAAAGGTTCCAAATTTAACGGTTAGGACGCTGGCATCTTCGCAGAAGTTCCTTATATTCTGTTAGTACTCTCATAATCAAAAGGTTTGTTTTGGTTCTGAGTTCAGAACTGTTCTGGAAAGGTTCCGCATGCGCGGTTGCGATTTTGTGTTTTGGTTCATTTCAGAACCGGTTCAGGATTTGAGTAATCTTGTTTTGGATATTTTAAGAATCGATTCCGAACTGTTCTAGAAATGTGAGAGTAGTTTGGACGTAAGAGTCCGAACTGCTTCAGAATTTGGTAGTTCGCACAAGTGTAGAGTGGCTGTCAACGATTTAAATAGTTAACCTGACTTTTGCGACGTCGTGTTGATGTGGTTTTTGATTTGATTGTTGTATTTGTTGAGATAATGATTAACTGTTAAATATAAATTTTTGTTATTGAGGATAACTCTTTCGCTACGACCTCCCAGGATAATCTAATGGATTTTATTTCCATTGTTCACACTTGGGATGTCTATTTCTTAAATAAATCTATGAATGCAAGAGTCCTCCTCCTCTAATGAATAATAATGTTTCGAATGAATTTTTTTCTTCATTTTGAAATATAATTGAAGTAATGAAGAAAGTTCAGAAAAACGATTATTACAAAAACAGATTCATTTCATTAAATTCATTATTTATCAATCAATAATTCGTTGGTTCATTTTGAAATATAATTTAAGTAATGAAGAAAGTCAGAAATACGATGTTTACAAAAAAACTTAAGTGGACGGAAATATCCCCAAAAATATTTATATATTATCTACATAGTGCGACAAGGACTTTCGCATATTTTTAATTAAACTACAGGCAATATATAAGACCTGATTAAAATTCCTCTTTTCTGCTAACTCAAACGGAAGTTTTCTGCCCCTACAATCAGGATGAGAACCCGAACTTAATTCGTGTTTTGGTTTCATCGATTTCAGAACTGTTCTAGGAGAGTTCAGAACCTGGCTTCAACAGCGCATCGATTCTACGCAGTTCTAGAACTGTCCTAGGATAGTTCTGAATTTGGGAACCACAACAAACCTAATAAGAAGCAATTCTCTCTCCTGTGTTTCCGCGGAGTATAAATTATTATAAATCAATCGGGGTAATGCAGCCTGCACTGACCACAGCTTAGGATATACTCTAATGAGACAAGCAACAGTTACCCAGTAATGAAATTCAGGAAGGTACTATCACATCATTATTTCAATCTCGATTTCTCATCATTTGAGATTCCATCTCCATTTTCGTACGAGCGAGTGCAAAGGACCAGTGTAAGGTATCTACCTACTCGTTCAATCTTCAACCGTTCTTGAACCGACTCATGAATACAAATGAAACAGTCTGCCAGTCCCTTTCTTATTCAATATATCGATGACTTTGGACTTCACGATTGGATTTAAAAGATCATTTGTTCAAACTGAAAATAGATTTGACTTGATTAATTATCGAGTTATTTCGGAGATATCAATTAATCTACTAAATCTTTCGGAATTTCAACTGCAGCACAGATTCATATGCAATATGGATATAGTATACAGGGTGATTCAAAAGTTATGTGACAAACTTCAGAAGGTGAATCCCCGCAATATTCTGGTATGAATTGTCATGATGAATTTATGTCAGAAATCGCTCCCTTTCCAAGATACAAGGTGTTAAAGTTTTATTTTCATTTTCCCTTTTTTGTCGCGCATGTTCTGGGGAACAGTGTGCTCTCGTTTTGTCCAAATGTCTGTAATTTGAAAATTTTGAGCCGAAAATGGTCTCTAGGTCGACTAGGTTGGACTCACTGATGACGAATTCGATGTCAAAATCGTTTCTGTCCAGCCGGCCTTTCGTAGGCACGGTTACGGGCGTACGGAGAATTCTATCGACCTGAAAATTGCAGCGTTTGTTGCATTTCAAACTGCGAAGGTTGAGTTCCTCAATGGGTAGAATCGGTAGAATGGTTTTGGAGTTATAGTTATCTGATGTTTCGAGGTAATTCCCCCGATATTTCGAGAATTACTGAAGCGATTGAATTTAAACTTGGCAGTTCGTTGGAACATATGGACTTGCAACTTCTTGCGGAACTTTGTCGAGATCGTGCCGTCAGAAAATTTAAGAAAAATTTTTTTTTTTATTTTTTCGAGAAAAAATTTTTTCTTGGAAACTATTCATTACATTTGGAAAATATCGGGCATACCTCGAACTCCATATTTCGAAGCAGTGAACCAAATTAAAATTGGATACGGTCATTATTTTCGGAGATACCGGATAAAAATATTTTATATGTTTTTTTTCTCGATATCGTTGCTTTTTCGGAATAACTCAAAAAATACTGATTCAATCATAATGAAACTGGTTCGAAAACGATGATGGACAACTTTATGATGATCGTGTCATTAGAACCAATTTGAAAAAAAAAATAAATTTTTTTTTTCAAATATTAAATATTCTGTGACCTTCTGACCATATTACCGCCATTAAATTCTGTATGAACCTTCGTACTGTCATTTTTCGATAAATTACTGGATTAAAATCGTATCTTATCTGTATTTTGGGATCGTTGGGTGGATTCAACTCATTCACGAATTCGGCCTTCAAAATTAAGGTCCAAACCTACTTTACAAATATCGAGTTTTTGAGTTCTAAATTTCAACACTCGATTCTTGATTTCCGTACAAGAAAATAGCATAACTGAATCTCCCAACCATGTTTATATATGTGAAATACTGCCAGTATTCACACAGAAAAAAGTGTCTTCAACATTCGCCAGGTCTTTGGAATTATTGAATTCACATAAGTAAATAAACATTTTGTAAAATACCTTACAACCTTAATGTAGAGAGGACAACGTTGCGTAGTTATCTGAGAGAGAAAGAATTACTATAACCCAACATTTTCAAAATATACACCGTGAAATGTGTCAGAATGTCATGGCCAACTGGGATAGTTTATAAAAGTGAATTGAGTATACCTACATAAGTGTTTTATCGTTTCAAATTGACAATGTATATAACCTCCTTCATGGAAATTCAATCAGTCCCATCCTGTCCCAAATCAATGAGCATTATTGATCTACAATTCGCGGTTCGCCGTGCTACGTCACAGGTGAAGGTGAAATCGCGTCACTACAAGACTGGAGCCGCCGGTACAATGAAGTTGGCGTAGGATGATGCCCGCTTTTCTTTGATCGATTCTGCTCGCACCCGCCCACACTGAGTAGGCACATGACGAATTTCGTTATACAGAACGGTACTGAGGTGATTGAGGCTGATTCGATTCGGTTCGGAATTTAGTTCGAGTAGCCCCTTCGGAAAATCTTATTTGATAGCTTTCACTTCTTTACATTTTGATATTTGACCCGTAGGTTCATTCGGTAAGCGAAATTTCGACAGTCGAATATCGTTATTCACGAAGCTTCTGAGGTAATTGCAACTGATTTGATTCGAGTGGACCTTTCGGAAAATGTCCACGATTTATTTTTTTCCATTCTAATATTTGATCGATACGTTCCGTATTTTCTTCCACAAGAAGTTACTGAAGTGATTGCCGATTATTCGATACGTATGGGGAGTTCGATTCGTGCTTTCGGGGAAAACTGATTCGATAGCGTTCGTTTCAATATTTGACCCATCTCTTTGTTATGAGAACGTGCCGACTATAGCAGTTGAGGTCATCATAGATCTCAGTTCTCTACATCTAGTAATCAATAGGGTAGCCCATGAAGGTATCCTTAGAATCTTTAGAGAAGATACAGGTAATGAGAGAATTAAAAGTCAGAGAGCCTAGTCCTCTCTGAAAAAGTACCTTCCTAGTGATGTTATGATTAAAAAAGTAAGCATCGAGAAGAACTTTAACTCATGCTATGTAAAAGGGAAGAATGGGAAAAGGAATACACACCCAAAACTTCAGAGCAAATACCGTTAAATAGTATACAGATGGTTCTAAAACCACGATGGGGGCCGGAGTATACGTGCCTAGAACCAAGTGTACACTATCACAAGGCTCCTACTCGAGTGTTTTTCAGACAGAAATACTTGCAATCGAAAGAAGCATAGACATAAACCAGGAAAGAAACTATCAAGGGTGTGACATAGTGACCCATTCTGACAGACAAGCTGCTATCAAAGCACTGAACTCCTAGGTCATCGACTCAAAGCTGATATGGGAGTGCCGAAGGAAAGGTAGGCAAGAACAACAAGGTCTCCTTAGTCTGGGTTCCTGGGCACTCTGAATCAAAGGAAATAAAGAGGCTAACACTCTAGCCAGAAAGGGAGCACAAATGCGACCTACTGGACCAGAACCTTTCTGTGGTATAGGCAAATGCACCTATAAGAAAGAGTTATTGGAGAAAGATGAAAATGAAAGAGCAGCACTCTGGAGGAATTCTCCAGGAATGGAAACACTCTAAAAAGTTCCTTCGGAACTTTGAAATTGCAAGGTCCAAAAACTATTTGGATCCCAGTAAGAACAAGTTACGCCTCCTCACTGGTTTCTTCACAGGACACTGTCGCCTGAAGAAGCACATGATGAGAATGGGCTTATCAGAAACTGACGAGTGCAGATTCTGTGGAGAAGAGGAGGAAACTCCTGTTCACCTGATCACAGAATGCCTCACCATTGTGAGCCTGCTCAAGAAATATCCAGCTCTAGAGCTGAAGGGCGAGCTGTAGGTAGCGCAATGCGAAAACAGCTCTGACGGGGGGGCACAATAGACCTCAAGGTCGCAGTGGAATGTAAACCCTTACCAAACTATGAACTATTGGTATGCAAAATTACCAAAACGAATTCCGGTATACAAACAGATAAAATGAAGTACTTGCTGCTGATTTGAATCATTCTACATTGAAGCTATAGAAATATCCTCAGAAAAGCTGATTTGATAGACTTAACTCCTCTTCATTTCGATATTCTACCCATCCAATTGGTATTAAAAGTTTTAAGAATTGAATTTCTTTGTACAGAAAGATATGATTGACGAATAAGTTCGAGCAGCCCTGGAACCCTGATTTGATAATACTTTTTTCGTTATACAGAATAACTGAGGCGAATTATTCGATTCGGTTCGTAATAAAGCCCAAGTAGCCCCTTCGGAAAAACTTATTTGATAGCTTTCACTTCATTTCATTTTGATGTTCGAGGTGTCCATTTGGTATGCAGAGTTTCAATAACAGAATTTCCTTGTAATAGTCTAAGATCCCGCTGCAGAATAAGTGCGCTCATCGAGTATTTGCTTGGAACCAATTTTTCACAAACATCAGTCCATAGGAGAATATATATTTACGGGGTAGCCCATTAAAATGTGGCCGCATCATATTCAACAGGCAGCAACCCTTCCTTTCGGCTAGATTCACTTTGGCAACCCGTCGTTATCGAATATGTAAAGAAACGTATATTTAATTTGATATATAAATAATAATGGATGTACGTTATGAACGTGAAAAATAACGAAATCATACCTGTTCATACCTGGCTGCGAAGTGGTGCGGCCAATTGCACAACGACAGTCGTGATTTTTCGAAGTCTTCACATAAATTGTTATGAGGTGGATGATATCTTATTTGAAAAAACAAGTGAATGCAATTTCTGCCAAAAAAACACTTGATATTTTCTATTCAAAAATACATGCGGCCACATTTCGAGAGGCAACTCTACAGATATATATTCTCCTATTAACAAATATATGCGAAAAATTAGTTTCAAGTGAATACTCGATGAGCCCTTTTATTTTGCAGCCGGATCTCGTACTATAAAAGTTAGGGAGGCGATTGTTTATTTAGATGCTGCCAATTATCCATAGAAAAATTATTGTAATACAAATAAGGAGATTTGATTACGAATCCGATAAAAAATTATTAAGAGATATAACCAGTAAAATCATCATTTCCTCAATGTAGGCTAAGAATATCAGATATGACAATTTATATTCAAGTTTGAATAGACGACTTCGGCCCAAGTTGCCAACCCACAATTTCCTTCACAAATTTACTATCACTGGGGAACGGGAATTTCAGGGCAAATTCGACATGATAAGGTTCGCGTTATTTATAAATATCCGTGAAAGATGCCTCGGCTCCTTAAACGAGATAATTCCTTCCAAATATAGGTTTTTGTTAGGCTGAAATTTAAGTTGGGATTCCTGATTTCTTGTTAACAGTGTCAAGTTTATGAATGATATGTTCCGCAAATCAACTTGGTTATTTCGGTTGCAGGTATTCCGTTCTGTAAATATGAAATATTCGGTTGGTTCCTGAAAAAAAAAGGTTAATTACGGAATTTGATTGACGAATAAGCAATCTTTCTGTCACCAGAACATAGACATATTAAATCTATGCACCAGAACGACAATCAATGTTTTATGGTAACATATCTATAGCATAGAACAATCTTTATTTACCTTATGATCCATAGACCATACATAGTAATTTTTTCCATTGTTGATGGTTGTCTCTTCTATGTTCTATGGATCATAAAGTAAATACAGATTGTTCTATGCTATGCATATGTTAGCATAGAACATTGACTATCGTTCTGGTGACAAAAAGAACGTTTTTTTATCAATCAAATTCCGTAATCAACGTTTTTATCAGGAACCAACCAAATATTTCATATTTACGGAATGGAAAACCGGCAACCGAAATAACCAAGTTGATTTGCGGAACATATCCTATATAAATTTGACACTATTAACATGAAATCAGGAATCCCAACTTAAATTTCAGCCAATCAGAGATGATCTTAACAAAACCGTATATTTGGAAGGAATTATCTTGTTTGAGGAGCCGAGGCATCTTTAACGGATATTTATAAATAACACGAACTTTATCATGTCGAATTTGTCCTGAAATTCCCGTTCCCCAGTAAGAGTAAAATTGTGAAGAAAATTGTGGGTTGGCAACTTGGGCCGAAGTCGTCTATTGAAAGAAAACGCTTTTGTCTGATTTCCACTGAGAGTTTTTTCTGATGTCTGGCTTGAACCATGAAGTTTTCGAGTCAGTATTACTAATTAAGTTGATTTCTTGAAGTCATATCATAGTAGAAGAATGAACAAACCAATAACGTGATGTTCAGGAAGTGATTAACAGAGTTACACTACAATTGAGAAGGAAAGATATGTGGTTAATCAGCTATAGTTCCATTCATGAGATTCTTATAAGGATAACATTTCCATATGGAAGTTTAAAAAGAATAAATTCTAACTTTTTGACATCCTTGTAACGTCATCCTTGATAAAACTCAACCTCGGTTGTATTCATTATTCCTCAGGGCAATTCCGCATAAGTCACCATGTGACTTGTTCGATTTTAAAAATCCTTTAGCTTGTATGACAGATTTGTTTGCTTACTTCACCGACTGCCCTGCGGATGAATACCTAAGGCAAAACTTTTTTCTGATGTTTGGTCAACAGCTGATTCGTATAAGTTAACTGCATTCGATTTAAATAATTCATGGAATTATATGTAAATAAATATTTATGGAAAATTTTTATGTTGAAATACCCATTTATTTCGCGAATAATAATCTCGAATTTTCTATTTATATTATTCCAGTTATTTGTGACGATATATATCAATAATTGATCTCAACATATGTTGATTTCACTGTTGATTTATACCATTTTGTCCTGTCAGTATCATTATTTCAAAATGGTTATCGAGAATTAATGCTTTCTCGTATACGACTTCCGTAGTTAGTCGAGATCCATGTCTTGGAATAAGATAGTCTCCTTGATTTATCTGATTTTAAATTATTCACAACATATTGCAATATATTCTGCACATCGAATCGAGTAGAAAAATTGTTACGTCTTTTCTTGAGGTAGATAGGATATGGCAAATGGCATAGGAGGGATTATCTCAAGCTTACTGAGGTCTGGGATGGTTTATAGTTTATAGTTGGTAAGGGGTTACATTCCACTGCGACCTTAAGGTCTATTGTGCCCCCTTGTCGGAGCTGTTTTCGCAACCTACAGCTCGCCCTCCAGCTCTAGAGCTCTGATGAATTCTAATATCTGTGAGGGCTTCAAGGAGGCTAAGTTCTCATTCCTCCTATAATGCTCCTGTCCGAGATATATTTTGCGCAGGCTCACAATGGCGAGGCATTCTGTGATCAGGTGAACAGGAGTTTCCTCCTCTTCCCCACAAAATCTGCACTCGTCAGTTTCTGATAAGCCCATTCTCATCATGTGCTTCCTTAGGCGACAGTGTCCTGTGAGGCGTAACTTATTCTTACTGAGATCCAAATGATTTTTGGATCTAGCAATTTCAAAGTTCCGAAGGAACTTTTTAGAGTGTTCTATTCCTGGAGAATTCCTCCAGAGTGCCTCTCTTTCATTTTCTTCTTTCTCCAAAAACTCTTTCTTATAGGTTGATTTGCCTATACCACAGAAAGGTTCTGGGCCAGTAGGTAGCGTTTGTGCTCCCTTTCTGGCTAGAGTGTTGGGTGGTATATACGGTATACTTTTCCGAAAAGATCATCTTTTTGCGCGCATGTTCTAGGGGAACAGCGTGCTATCGTTTTGTCCAAATGTCTGTAATTTTGGATGATTTAGCCGAAGGTTGAGTTCGTTAATGGGCCAAATCGGCCTAACAGTTTCGGAGTTATAGCCATTTGAAATTTTGAGATTAATTTCCTCATATTTTAGAAACTACTGAAGCGATTGGATTGAAACTTGGCAGTTAGTTGGAGCATAACGACGCACAACTTTGTCAAAATTTTGTTGGAAATTTATGGTCACTGAATTCTAAAAAAATCTTTTCTCGAAATTTTTTTCGAAAATTTTTTTTTTCGAAACCATTGTTCATATTCGAAGACAATTCTAGTCATACCTTGAGCTCCATATTTCACAGCAGTGTATCAAATTTCAATTCGATACGGCTATCAGTTTCGGAGATATTGGAAAGAAATATGTACAAATTCGTGGTTTTCTTCTCGATATCGTTGTTATTTTTGGTATAACTCAAGACATACTGATTACATCGTGATGAAACTTTGCAGCTAGTTCAAAGATACTGAAGTATAACATTGTCCAAAATTTCGTGATGATCGTGTCATTAGAACAATTCGAAAAAAAAAATTCAAATTTTTTTTTTCAAATATTCAATATTCTGCGATCTTCTCATCATATTATCCTCAATAAATTCTGTATTAACCTTCAAACTGTCATTTTTCGATGGAGTACTGAACTGCAATTCGATCTAATCTGTATTTTTGGAAATATTGGGAAAATAAATTTTGAATGGGTATATCTGCGGAATCATTGGGTGGATTTTACCCATTCACGAATTCGGCCTTATTCGTAATTAAGTTCCAAACCTTCTCTACAAATATCGAGTTTCTAAGTTGGTTCTTTCGGAAGTTATTGTGTTCACGGTCCGGCCCAAAACGTTTCAATGATTTGATCACAAAAAGCTATAGAAATTCACTGCTTTCCTTATTGATTCCTAAATTAATAAAAAATCATCCAAAGAGAAATTCACAAGGTGTTGGTATTAATTAAAAGTGTATTCAACTGTCTCGGTTGTAATCCAAACTCCCGATAGCTTCAACTTATCTGATATATTTTTTTTATAAACAATTGATAACTGTGGAGAGATTATGCTTGCAGATGAAAACTTTGAAAACTGTACTATACTTAAACGTAGTATATATTTAGTGGATTGTTTCAATCTTTATCTGACTAAAATCACGTGTATTGAAATTTTAAGTAAGATAGCTCAAGTGACATCAACATTTATTAAGGTTCCATCAACTGTTTCGCCATAATGTGGTTTTATTCCGTGAACTTAGATACTGCATATAAATTTCAGAGAGAGATTCCCAGAGCACAGAAAAACTTGGAACACAAAGGAAAAATAAAGAAAGCGAAAGAGATTCCAGCGAAATAGTAGTCAGTCTTTTTCTGAATATTTGTCAAGTTTTCAAAAATCGCAGTCCGAAATGAGCATTGAGTTTCCTCATGTTTTCACAGACAAATGGACCATTTAAATATATCTTTGGCAAATTAACTTCATTCCCTTTTCGAGCCGTGATCACCCTGTTCAGCGGTCTGAGCAATGCTTGGCGCCTTGTCTGTCAGTCAATCTGTGAATCAGTCGGGGAACTTTTCTATATATGGAGTAAATAAATATATGGATACTGACCAACAGTTTGATATATTTCCTTCCTTTTATATCAGATGCGTTCCTTTCAAATGATTCTAGCCACTAAGGCGGCTTCCACCACTCCTGTCGAAGCAATCTACTCATGTTGAAGTAGTTTTCGAATTGAGTCACGCAGCGGCGACTAGACTATTACTCTACATTGTCTACAATTCCTCAGAAAAATCCATTAAAAAACACACTGAAAGCTATTTCATCCTGCAATCCAATAATTGCTCTTTTTATCACTCGATCTCTCCTCTATTACTTCTCACCAGTGCGACATAAAGCAATGCACAAGAATTACAACCGATAATAGGAAGTGAAGAACGCCGTTATATTGAGATAACTCAGTTGACGTCTGAAAGTCACTCAATTATTCAGCATCGGGTGGTAAGGACAAGACTATAAGAAAACATCTTCATCGTGGAAGCCTCTATTCATTACAGCCAGTAAAAGTTTATTTGATATGCAAAAAATCGAATGGACTCTATGAATGAAATGTGCAATCAAGGCTATGAGGTGTTGAGTAATAAAAGGAAGAGTGGCTTCGCTTTCGAAAAATTCTTTATTTGAATGGTGTTGCTTCTAATTTTATTTTATATAATTTTATAGATGAGACTAGGTAACTTTCACCGAAAATCGAATCTCTTGATGGATTTCGATAATGCACAATAGATTTCTAGATAATGAGGATTTATTGTTGTTGATGTAGTAAAATACGAGGATGTTAATATGGACACTTGTCGTGAAAGGCAGGAAATTTTTTACCAACACATCAGAGGCTATCGGCAGCTCAGCACAAACTACCTGACCGCCAAATTTTTTTTTAAATTTTGACCTCTTGCAATAAATGATTATGTAATTTGACTGCTGAACCACTTTGGGAACACTTATTGTTTTTTTTTATTTTAGAATTCGAATAATCTGATTATTTTCACCTTAATTTACATTTATTAATAGTGAATATGTGTATTCAATTCTTCCTTCGATCAAAATCTCAGTTTTAACACGTATAAAACATCTTTCTAGAATAAAATGTATTCTTCTTACATGGCATTTTCACTACACCTTGAAATAATGAAATACAGGGTGTTTCATCATGAACTGGTCAAACATATATAGCCGTATAGATGACATTGGGAAAGTCATTTTTGCTTTATGACATATACCCCGTTTTCGAAGCATAAGCGAGATACATGGTGTTTAATGTCAACTTTGAGCAACATTCTGATAACTGTGGTGACTTATGCGTGACCTTTGAAATAACGGTTTTTGGCCACATCTTAGTATTTTTTGGTGGTCAATGCAATTGTTGTGTAGAATTCTGATAAATTCATATTTATTTCTATCCAGGTCATTCTGGGGGCCCATAAGCACAATTTTGGCCCCCGAAGAGTCAACAGTTTCTTAAATAAAAATTATTTCTCCGAGCGGAATCTTTGGAAGGCTATTAAATGAAAACCAATAGATATTTTTTCATTCTTTTTTCACCCAGTGTTCAGAATGAAGGTTAGTTCAACTTCGAAAAATTTCAACAATTTTGGGTGGAATTTTTTTTTCATTGTAGACATGTAAAAAAAAAGTTGAGTTCGAATTTTGGAAAAATTTTTTCACGGAAAATCTTAGAAAATTCAGTACATTGGAATAATACTATCCAATTTGGCCATTGAAAAAAAAATCCAACTTTGTAGGTTTTCCGCTATTTTGAGATAATTTTTCCAGAATTCTACACCATAATTGAAGAGACCACCAAAAAATACTAAGATGTGACCAAAAACCGTTATTTCGAAGGTCACGCATAACTCAACACAGTTATCAGAATATTGCTCAAAGTTGACATTGACATATCTCGCTTATGCTTCGAAAACGGGGTATATGTCATAAGGCAAAAATGACATTCCCAATGCCATCTATACTGCTCTATATGTTTGACCAGTTTATGATGAAACACCCTGTATACAACATACAACACTTTCGAAAAAATATAATTCTTCTGGACAATAAATAAAAATTTTCAGAATTATTTTCTTGCAGTACACTTGGCTTTCAACAAATTTCGTGAAATTTTTTAGATTTTGATTTTATATTCTTCAAGGCGATTTTTATAAATGACAAATTTCATAAAATTTTTATAATTTCCATTCAATTTTTCAGATATTGGGAACACAAACCCGACAAAAACGCGAAATAGAAAAATTTCATATTTTTTTTCGATCTGGGCAGAGAAATATCATTGCAGAAAAGTACAAACCCCTCCAAAAAACCTTCAATCAATAAGTTTATAGCCCTCAACTGGATCGAAACTGCATTGTTGAAAATCATTTTTGGTAATGAATAATTCAAATATCATGAAGAATAATATCCTTGAAAGAATATGTTTATTCCGAACAAAGTCATACGTATTCACTGGAACTTCCGTTCCTTCAAGAAGTAGTAGTGGTTCTTGCGAAGTTGATCCTTACTTATTATGCTGCCTTGAGGCATAGTTTCAGTAACCTCAAAATAGTGCCTAGATGACAAATCTGGGAGTTGTTCAGTATGACCGAATCGCATATACATTCCTAAATATGAATTAGTTACGTGGGTGGATATCAATAACTGACTGTATCAATTTTTCAGTGAAATGCGTACCTGAGTTAGATTGTGAGACAACAAAGGGAAAACGATATGCCGCTTTATATGAACTATAAGTATACAAGAATGAGGTGGAGTTAGACTCTTTCCTGAAAACTTTGAAACCTTTCGGATCAACTATCATAGGTTGATTGATGAAATGAATAGCATATTTATAATAACATATTTCTAATAAAATACTTGTTAGATACGAAAGCGAGCGATGTTTCGAATGTATATTCATATTCGACTGACTTTTGGTTTATTATTTGATAAAATCAAAAATAAACCTTAGTTATCGACCAAAAAAAAAACAAATAACTCCCCCTGAAAATTTCACAGTTTACATTTTGAAGTATGTATATTTGAATAAACTAATAAAAAAAACACTGCAAATTTTACACAGAGGTTTATTATTTTCTTAGATAAATACCCCAATATACCATTGATAACTTAAACAACTTAGAACCGAATGCTATGATTCATTTTCGACATTAATGGAAATTTGCAGCGTTTTTCTTCATAACTCAGGAACCACTAGTCGGAAATCATCCGGGTAAAATTTTTAAGGTTTAATTATGCAACAGTAATCAACGTTTGAAATTTCATGAAAATTGGGTGATAAGTTTTCGATAAATAATTTGTACGGGGCTTTTCTATGAATGTACTGAACCGAAATCTGTGAAACTTGGTAGAAGAACTGTGTGTCGCTCGAGATTGATCCTCCAAGCTTTTCAGCAGGATCGGTGTACCTTGAGGGCTAAAAATTGGGGGTTGGAGGGAAAAAAAATATTTTTCGAAAATTTACCACCAAATTTTCATGAAACTCTCAACGTTGATTACTTTTGCATAACTCAACCTAAAAATGTTCACCTGGGTGATTTCCGACCAGTGGTCCCTGAGTAATAAAGAAAAACGCTGCAAATTTTGGGGTATGAAAATATATAAGTTTTATTTAAGATATCAATGGTATTGGGTTATTTAACTGAGAAAATAGTAATGTGTAATGTGTAAAATTTGCAGGGTTTTTTCGAAGATATACTTTCAAGCTTTTCTCGAAACAAATTAAATTCATAGGCATCTTCGGGCAGCACTGGATGGATATTAAAAATGATGTGACGAAATGAAGAAAACATATCTTCTTTCATATAGAATAGAATTCAAATGAAAATATTTCAGAGTACCTTAGTATACATATTCTCAGTTATTATGTGCTTATTGGTTTGAAGCTTTATTCTGAAAACACTGTGAAAACCGAGAAATGATCTCCAATAATTTTAAGTTCAAGTGTTTTCACGTCTTCGAATACTAATTAGTAAATAAGTATTTTCTACAAACTTATTGTATTCTCAGTGGTATTGACGTGGGAAAAAAAGATAAAATTATTATTTGGTTATAGAAATTTATAAGAAATATTTTGACGCTTATTAAAAATTATTTTCAGAATTCTTCGAACCTCACAAGGATTTGGATATTTGTAAACATTAGATCTAAATGAAAAATACTTCAGCCAGATGAAAATGATGCATTGGTAAAGTACACAGAGGCGAAAAATATTTCTCATCCACAGATGAAGTTAAAATTCATTAAGTAAATAAACTATAGAATCCGAAATAAGACGTTTCTTCAAATGGGACTTTGGCTAAGTAAGAATCATACCTCAAATATTTCTTTCGCGATTTTTGCTATGCTTTTTATGTTCAATTTCACATGGCTAGTGTTATGTCTTGATATAAATGTTAAAGAATTAACCTGCTATTCCAATCGCAAAACTAGATTATCTCACATGTTTTTTCCATAAAATTATTGAAATTCAAGTGAAATTCCGCAATTCCGTGGAATTTTTTCATCTCTCCTCTTTGCGTTATTATTGGAGATCACGAATCAAAACGAACGAAGTATAATTATGTGGTTAAATCAATAAATTCGCACTTCCCGTTCCTATTTTAGATCACGAGAGGGTTTCATTAGAAAGAGATAAAGAAACAATGACGTAGGATATTGATATACGCCTTATCTACTTACCTACTGTAAAGAAATATTCAATTAAATTACTGAGAGCGAATAGCCTGTTGAACAAGGATGGAATAACGATGACGTAATATATCGATTGTGTTTTCAAATTCAGAATGGATAGAAGCACGAATGGGACAACCATGGAAGAAGGAGACGGATAATGTATGACGTAACCGCAGGATTTCCTTTGACGTCACAGGCGAAAGGCGAAACATGGTGACGTATTCGTGACGTAGGCAGGTGGATGGGGTGCCTGGGACCATTCGCCGGTTTTTAGCAACCCTTGACGTCAAAGTAATTGCTGACGTTCACTGGTGATGAACTCACCCCCTCGTGAAGTAGGTCTTGAAAAACGTTTTTCAGGTTTTCGTGCAATAGACGACTTCGGCCCAAGTTGCCAACCCACAATTTTCTTCACAAATTCACTAAAACTGGGGAACGGGAATTTCAGAACAAATTCTTCATGATAAGGTTCGCGTTATTTATAAATATCCGTAAAAGATGTCTCGGCTCCTCAATCAAGATAATTCCTTCCAAATATAGGTTTTTGTTGAGATCATCTCTGATTGGCTGAAATTTAAGTTGGTATTCCTAATTCCATGTTAATAGTGTCATGTTTATATTGGATATATTCCGCAAATCAACTTGGTTATTTCGGTTGCCGGTTTTCCGTTCCGTTAACATGAAATATTAGGTTAGTTCCTGAAAAAAAGGTAATTACTGAATTTGATTGATGAAAAAACGTTATTTCTGTCACCAGAACGACAGCCAATGTTCTATGATATCATATACAGCATAGAACAATCCTTATTTACTTTAGGATCCATAGAACATAAACGAGGTTGTCTTGTCAACAATGAAAACATTACTTAGTATCAGCCATATTTGACTTCTATCGTCCTATTATGTTAATGAGTAGTTGGTTATTGGCTTCAGGACATTACTTAGTATGGTCTAGGGATCATAAGGTAAATATAGATTGTTCCATGATGTAAGTAAAACATCATGGACTGTTCTATGCCATAGATATGTTACCATAGAACCATGTTTTGCTTACATCATGCATAGAACATTGACTGTCGTTCTGGTGACAAAAATATTGCTTTTTATCAATCAAATTCCGTAATTAACCTTTTTTCAGGAACCAACCGAATATTTCATATTTGCAGAATGAAAAACCGGCAATCGAAATAACCAAATTATTTGCGGAACATATAATATATAAATTTGACCCAATTTTAATATGAAATCAGGAACCCCAACTTAAATTTCAGCCAATCAGAGATGATTTTAACAAAACCCTATATTTGGAACGAACTGTCTTGTTCAAGGGGCCGAGGCATCTTTAACGGATATTTACAAATAATGCGAACCTTATCAATATTACAGTTATATCTTCGAAAAATTTCGACTTAATGAATAAGCATGTATGTACTATTATATATGTATTATTTTTGACTTGTCCTATACATAAATGTTATGTCTAAAAGGATTAATAAATATCTATCTATCTATCATGTCGAATTTGTCCTGAAATTCGCGTTCCCCATAGATAGTAAATTTGTGAAGAAAATTGTGGGTTGGCAACTTGGGCCGAATTCGTATATTGGGAAATATGCGAGAATTTTCAGCTATCCAACTGATCCATTCAATTTTTGTCGCCGATCGAATCTGGTTTCGGAATGACGTACGAAAACAGGTAGAATATATAAAGAAATTTTTTATTTCGCTCAAATGATTGCTTTTAATTAAATATTCCAATACGGTAGCAAGGTGATTCACTTTCAAAAATTCGCTAAAAGTTGTTTTTTATTTATTCCATGATAATGACTCAACTACCTACTGGAAGTAGTCGAGAGTGTGAGGTGATTGATTTGATGAATAACAGAAATGCTATGGAGACAAGAACGTGAGAAAGGAGGCCAAGTTCTTCCCCAAAAAGTTGAAGCAGGTGAGAAATTTTGGCTTCACAAATATGGTTTTGGTTCTCGAAATGTACATGAGGTGAAAGTAGGGCGCATGTTTAGGGGAACAGAGTGATAGCGTTTTGTCCAAATGTCTGTAATTTTCGAAATCTATCCCGATAATGGTTTCAAGAGACTGGATTGGACTCACTGATGACGAATACGTTGTGAAAATCAATTCCGTCCGGCCAACCTTCAGTAGGCACGCTTATATATGATTTTGAAGTTATGGTCCTCTGAAATTTTGAGGTTATTTCAGGAATTACTTGAATTGGAAACGAGTGAAAAGTTGAAGCAGAACTACGAGTAACTTCGAAAATTCTGTAGAGATCATACTGTTTATATTCCGAAATAAAAAATGGATATAAATAACGGAGACTGCTAAGGTTATTGAGGAACGATTATTTCCGTACCTTTTTCTGCGAGTTCCTGGAAAAACCCATTTCTTGATTTTTTATTTTGCCTACATTTTGGAATTATCGAGCGAATGAAAGCCGAAACAAGATGATTCGAAAGAAATCATACATCCAGAAAAATATGCAAGACTAACAGGATGTAGCTAATAAAACTGTTCGGGAAAGTGTTCGAAATAATCCAAATCAATAAAAAATTTATGATCATGATATCTTATTCAACGTACCTCCTGACATACGGTTTTGTTATAAACTCAAACGAAAAGACATTGTCATCCCACCATCCACATTATGCAAGTCGTTAAAATGAACAGATTTGTCGAATTTTTTGGCGAAAGTGACATATAAATTTGTTGTTCTTGTTTCGGAATCATTACAGTCTGAAATTACCTTTCTCAATATTAAATTTTTTTTTCAACTCGGTCAGATAAAACTCCGTTTCAAGTTGAAAAATAACATCCTGAATTTATCAAAATAATTATAAATATTTTGAGTTTCAAAGGAATGGGATTTGTATTTTTGGAAATATGTGATGCATATCAAGTCCCACTGTTAACCTTACTAAGTGTTATCGTTGGTTGTTTTGCTTTGGATTGTTTATGAAGAATCAATTCATTCTTGATTCTTATGAAATACAGGGAGTTTCTGAATTGATGCGAAGGATTTCAATGGGTGAGTCTTCAGTAAAAATTAAGGGGGGCCGTTCATATAACTTTTTGTTATACACCCTTTCTCCTCCAAGTTACAGCCCTTTGAAATTAGGTAAAAAAAATGTTTTTATTTAATATATCTATTTTGGAAAGATTTGGAAGAATGAAATTTGGCAGAATCTAATGAAATGGCAGTTTTTGAGAGTATGTAATCACAAGGGGCTGAAAAAAACAACCCCTATAATATTTTACATCAGAACTTTTTAATGCGCCTATAGTTTCATATTTAAAAAACTGCTTCAAAAAGACAGAAACAATTTGCAACTTTTTTTTATGCCTTGACTTTTTATCATAAAGTTGTTAGTTTGATCACAAAAAAATAAAATATTGCTCATACTTTCTTCCCATAAACCCACTTCATTTTGGTCATTTTGAACATTTATTATTATATTTTTGTAATTGTCCACGTTATTATTAGTCTATTTGTAATTTGTTAATTGTTATAAGTAGTACAATTATTGTTCAATCCGCTCCAATTTACAATATTCTTCAACTAAATAATAAAATGCCATTATTTCATTAAGTTGTGAAAAATATTCGAAGTCAGTATAGAACTGTCTAGAAATTAGAGAAAACTATTTATCATATGACTTCATTTGACAGTAGCTTACTTGATTGTTTCAAATAAATGATAAACGCTCTGTGAATTTATAGGAAAAGAGTCTTAGCGGTATTCTATTTTTTGTGATCAAATTAACAACTTTATGATAAAAAGTCAAGACATAAAAAAATTGCAGATTGTTTCTGTCATCTCAAAACAATTTTTCAAATAGGAAAATATGGGCGCATCAAAAAGTTCTGATGCAAAATATTATAGGGGTTGTTTTTTCAGCCCCTTGTGATTACATTTATGGGTAACTAAAACTCTCAAAAACTGTTATTTTATTAACATCAGTTATCTGACAAATTTCGTTTTTCTAAATCTTTCCAAAATGGATATGTTAAATGGAAAAATTTTTCTCACCTAATTTTGAAGGGCTGTAACTTGGAGATAAAAGGATGTAAAACAAAAGTTATATGAACGACCCCCGTTAATTATAGCTGAAGAATCACCCTTTGAAACCTTCCGCATCAATTCAGAAACTGTATTCTAATATTTTCCAAACATCATTTTTCTGAAAGAAACTCATTATTCCTTCAATTTGCCGTGAAGAAAAAACATTCTGCTATACTGACGTGAAGTTTGCATAACATCCAATATTTTTCAAAAAAATCCAGAGCGAAAAAACATAGATTTTCCCAAAGCTAATAAACCGCAAAAATAACTATTCCGAGTGTGATTCACACGAGTTGTTTTGCTAATTCGATACACGAAATTTTTCGTCATACCTATTCAATAAGAATGAATGAGTTTACATCTAATAACGACAAGCCGTTCATTCCCACGTGAACAATAAAACAGTAAGCACGAGATCAGAGAAACACACTGAGCCATCTGCCAAAAAGTCTATCACATGTACATTATTTATATTACATGCATGTGATTATAATACATGAGTAAGAGACTTGTGGTGAAAGATCCGAAGATTTCCCTCGGAATTCGTTGGGGAACATAACTAGGAAATAGTTCAGGTGACAAGATGAATATGTGCGACTTTCTTCGCATTGCTGCTTTGAAAGGAAGGATGGGTGAGTTAACATCGCGGTGGTTGTTCGAATTAAATGGAATGGTCAAGAATTCGAGATTGTTGTTGATAATTCTAGTAAAAGCGGATTATTCACAGCTTACCTGCGTTAATTTACTAGATTTCTTATTCTTATTCCGATTGACAGGCAGCTAGCATGGATTATCAGAGAAATCGGATAATTAAATGGAATGGTCAAGAATTCGAGATTGTTGTTGATAATTCTAGTAAAAGCGGATTATTCACAGCTTACCTGCGTTAATTTACTAGATTTCTTATTCTTATTCCGATTGACAGGCAGCTAGCATGGATTATCAGAGAAATCGGATAATTCGACTAAAATTTTACAATTTAATAATGGCTCGAAGTAAAAACATGCATGAAAGAATGAACTTAGATTAAGTTTTATGATTTTCATTTTTTTTTCTATATCCGTTCCCAATATCCCAAGGATTAAAAATTGAATGAAAATTATTACAGTATTGTTCGTTTATAACGAACTTCACGGGACCGACAAAATCGATTCGCTATTATATAATAAAATAAGCCAAATTCATAATTTGAAATAAATGATGATATCAATTAATTCTTATCATTATCATGAGCCGATTATAATACGTTTTTCAAACTACGAATAACACCCTGATCCATAGACTAAAGTTTCGAACAACTTCATTCAGTCCAAAGTTTTAACATTTGAATGAGCTGTACAATTTTTTCTCTGAATATATGATTTCTCAATTTTTACGCCGTAATTCATCATTCCATTTTCGTAATTTATTCTGGAAAACTTCTGAAAGCATCCATGTTTTTACGCGCTTGTTCTAGGGAAAAGCGCGTTATCATTTCGTCACGATGTCTGGAATTTTCGAATTTTGAGCCGAAAATAGTCTTAAACGATTGGGTTGAACTCCCCGAAGAAGAATCCGTGGTCAAATATAATTCTGTCCATCCGGCCGTCCTTCCGGTCGTGTGTGCTGTAACTTCCGAAAGGAAAGACCTAGAGTCTTGAAATTGTCAGGTTAGGTTAAGTTCGTTAATGGGCCAAATCTGCCGAATAATTTTTGTGTTACAGCCATTTGAAATTTTGATTTTTCAATAATTCGAAAAATATTTATCTGATCGAAATGAAACTTGGTTGGAAGATGGACAGTATCAATAAGAAGAATTATCCCAGCAAAAATTTGCAAAAAATGTTCATATTTCATTGAAATTTCCAAGTAGCCATTTCGCAATGTGAACAAGCGCGTAAAAGCTGCTGACTTCACGCCAGTGTTTTTTTTTTTTATTGTGCGCCTGTTCTGGAAAACATCGTGCTATCGTTTCGTTCAAATGTCTCTTCGAATTTTTTCCCGAAATGGTCTCAAACGACTAGGTTGGACCCACTGATGCCGAATTTGTTACCAAAACCGATTCTGTCCGACCAACCGGCCGTATGTACGATTACGTGAGAACCCCTATCGACTTAAAAGCTTCAGGTTATTGCAAAATGCGGCGGTGAAGTTCGTTAATAGGCCAAATCGACTGAAAGCTGCTGAATTCGCTTCAGTGCTTTTGTTGAATTTTTTATATGTAATTTACTGGCAACTGTACGACGTTTTTGAAACATAAGGTTTTCAGATTTCACCATTAATGGTGGTGACTTTCATTCTTATACTCCTGTTGAATCTCCTACGAAAAACACAGTTATGTTTTTTTTCAGGGATTTTTTCAACTTCACATTTTTCTCCTGTTTACCACGTAAAATAAGGATTTGTTCGTTATAACCGAAATATTTTACGCATGTACCATATTCGGTACATGCGTAAAATATTTCGGTTATAACCGATACGTTTTTACCGAATGTTCGTTATAAACCGGTTCGTTATTTGCAATTAAACTAACACGTGCTTGATGAAATAATTTTTCCTACCTCAGAAATGGGTTCATTATAAGCGAAAGTTTGTTACAAGCGGAGCGGACACTGTATTTATAAAAATGGCTCTTGCGGATTGCTGGATGCAATCTATTTGTTGCAATTCCTTCTTTGAAAAAACTCAACACGTTACTCAACATTTCTGAAAACACTTAATATTTCCGAAAAAGTTGAAGATAGGTATAGGACATTGTACATGAATTTTGTCTCGAATTTTCTGAATAATCAAAAAAAATAAATAATATACAGGGGGTTACATTTGAAATAAGAAAATTGGTATTGGCCACGGTCGCATGCAACACCCTATATAATTTTATTTTCTTGAAAACTATGCGCATTTAAAATTACAAATCGACGTGTCCGAGCGTTTTTCCTAACACCCCCTCATTTATTCGTATTCTGTATGTGATACAACATGTATGTAGGATTTTCGAAATAAATATTATTATTATTATTATTATTATTATTATTATTATTAATGATCCACCAAATGGGGGTTTTTCCTGAATTTGGGTTATTACTGCAAATGCAAATTTGAACATAATTATTATGGATTTGACTAATCATTTTCCCAAGTTACCTTCAGAAAGTATTCGAAATCAGATTTCAAAATTGGGGTTTGGGATTTGCCAGGCATGCACGAAGTGACAACGATGTTTAGTAGAATAGCTTTTTCTGCTATAGAATAATGAAATATTCATTCCTATTCTGTGGTACACACGTGTTCTTTGTCAATATAACCAAACAATTTCCGTTTGCGATTTGTCAGTAATATGACAGTATGACAGTGTGTGCTCTTCTTTTTTTATTCCTTGGTCGTTGTCTTCTACTCTAACCAGATCGAAGTATAGTTATCTCTGTTTTCCTAAGCAAGTAACACATTTGACGTCCTTTTCTTTCCGAGAAAGCTGAATTAGACGTTGCCATATCGTGCACATAAGACAAATCCCTTTAAATGCAAATCCCCATTTTTATTTTTCAGTTTTAGGTGATCAAACATTCTTGTAAAAATATAATATTGATATTATATGTTTAGAATGTGATGTTCAAAAGGTTCTCATGAAAGTTACTGCATTTTCGTTCAAAGGAAAACCCCTATTCAGGATATTTAACATTAGAGAAAACGAACCATATATGGTCGGAAAATTTCCGATCAACCAGTTTTGCAAAATCCAAACACATCATTCATTAGTTATAATGCAAATGAATTGTGGAAATTCAAACTCAAATCTATTGACCCATCGCTCGCCAGTGAAATAATTCAGAATGAAATTCTTGATGCTGAACAAACATGTGTAAAATGCGGATATCGAAAATTGGATACCTATCCAACTCAAGCCTGTATTTCACACAATTCGAGATGTGTGGATGGATAAAAGAATAGACAAATTGAGATTGGTAGAGAGACCAAGACTTCCCATGATTCCCAACGAACAGCACGTCAATTATGTGGATTTAAAGCTTTGAAATTTCAGTTTGATCTCGGATATTTATCGATGTTGAAAGCAGTTGCACCTGTGGTTCGTGATTGGGCGGAAATTCTCGAGATTTATAGTATGTAATTATAGCAGTTATATGAAGAAAATAGCGCGAATATCTCGATTTATCGTTATCCAGAAAAAAGCGCATCAGAGATCATAAAGAACGGCTGTACTTATGAATAATTCTGTTGTCAATCAAGGCATACCTAGAAGAAATATATAGCGGCTGAGGTCATTTTTACTGTTTTGAAATATAGGCTCCTTAGGTAAGATCATTTACTCGATACGTTGTTACATACAGGGTGTTTTACCATCTCGTTCAACTTGAAAATACCGCGCGCTTCGAGGAATATCAATGATTAATATTTCAGAATTATTAACCTTGGTTTATCTTGTAAATAGTGATCTTATTTTTGCTTCTAAATAGAATCAATTAACTCTTCTGCACATCTTTAGTTTGTTCACAAATCATCTTGAAACCTTTTCACGACGATTCGCGGTGTTTCACCTAATTGAATATGAACCTTGTGTAAGAAGCTTGTCATATCTATAAAAACTACAGAACCGAACTTGTATCTAGTGCAGATCGATCACAAAAACAACGAATCAAGCTATTTCATCAACTAAAGCTGCGAACTTGAAATTATTGGTTTGTTAACTCACCATCAGATATTTTCAGCATCGCTTCAAATTTTGTTGGGTAACCACGCAAATTTGCCCGTGCGAAGATATTGATGGAATATTTGCTTCAATGTATACACGGTGTGTTCTCCTGAACACAAAATCTAAATTCGAAAATTTAATGAGGATTTGTTAGAACTTCTCAACCAAAAACACTTACCTTGTTGAAAAAATAATAAATTAACACCCTTATAAAACTTTATGAAATACCCTATCGTTGTTTTGTCAATTTGCTGATATGTAAATCTAACCATTTGGATATCAACTAATGAGAACACGTGGTTGGAGTATCGAAGGTTAATAAGCCGTGAGATAGCCAGAGATTTACTTGTGAAATGTGTTTCAAAAATGAGAGTTAAATTCTTTCATCACCATAAAACGATCACTAGTTTCTAAAGGGTCTTTCAATAAGGACGGGTCGATTTTGACATGAAATAAAAAAGGCCGTGTGTGAGATTTTAACGATTTTTTTTTTTATTTGAAAGAGCTATATATGCCATTATGTGTGGAAAATCACATCGTTTAAATGTCCGCCGCGGCTTCTCACGGTGGCACGAATTCGAGTTGTCCAATGTTCAACAACTCTGCCGCATAGTTCGGGTTGAATTTCAGCGATAGCCTGAGCTATGTTGACTTTAAGGGCATCGGTCGATTGTGGCTTATTGGTATAGACCTGCGACTTAAGAAAACCCCACAAAAAAAAGTCTAAAGGTGATAAGTCGCAGGATCTCGGTGGCCAATTCACGTCACCTCTGCGAGAGATAACCATGCCCTCAAAGCGTTCATGCAGAAGATCCATGGTGGCATCCGCTGTATGGCTCGTAGCGCCATCCTGCTGGAACCACATGTCGTCTAAGTGTAGATCGTCCAATTTGGGCCAAAAGAAATCGGTGATCATCCTTCTGTACCGTTCGCCTGTGACGGTAATGGCCTCACCAACATCGTTTTCAAAAAAGGCAGATTGTTGATTGAACCGGTCGATTCGAATTTGGCCACCAAACGTTGGAGAGTCGACTTTGAAGGACCACCTCGTCTGCCGTAAAATGGGCGCAATGCACGTAACGTTTGCACTAACGAACACTCATTTTGGTAATACATTTTTAACATTTGGACGTGTTGCTCAACCGTGTAACTTGCCATGGTGATTTGGCATTACTAACTGAATAAAAAAATATAGGTTAGAAAGACGACGTTAAAACAACATGGCCGCCACAGGCTGCCAACATCGACCCGTCCCTATTGAAAGTCCCTTTATATAGTTCACTAATCATGCGTACATTGATGTAAATTGATATATCGCGACGGAAAAATAAGGGGTTTGTTGTATCTTCAATTAACAGGTTTCACGCTTGTACATTATCCATCAATTAACATATTCAAAAAATGTTAGGGGAAATTAGAGATGGTTATTTTTTCGGAGCTCCAATACAAAATCCAAAAGAATTTTAATATAGATGGAGGGTGCAGGATGCAAAGATATATTCAAATAGTATTAAAATAAGTAAACCAATTATTCGCAAGTATTTTATCTAATGAGTGTTTGTGAAGTATTGAAATGAAATAATGATAGCTTTGGAAGTGAACTATCCTATACTCTAATTCAATCTCGTAATATTCTTGATTTTGAGGAATCGACATGTTTCCAGTAATTATACCATTTATTGTTTCTGAGTATAATAATCTTCATTTCAGTATATGAACTTATAGTTTCATCAGATTGATTCAAGAAAACAAAATAACCCGATATTCTTGTTTTTATACAATATAAACTTGAAGTAAGTGGAAATTTTCAAGAATATTGCGATTGTTGTTTTGAGAAGAGTTTTCTTTCCGTGTACTGTTTGACTGAAAAAATCATATTCAACATTTTTCTCATATCATCTGCCATTCTAGGAAATTTAACTCAGTTGGAGGCTGAAGTTTGGCATCGACACAATTTCGTCTGTGCCCATAAATAAATGAAAATGTGGATGTCGGATCAATCAAACCAGATAAAATTGCTTGGATCTTCGTTTCGGTCATTTGAATTAGTGTTATTGAATTCAATCTTCCTATTCGGAATAGAAGATATTCAATACCCAGGTAGAAATGGTACATTGGTGCCAAACTTCCCTCATGGTTAAATTTTATTTCCTCAAATTATATGTGAAATGGTTGTTCGATAAAAACGATGTTTTTCAATCAAACATTGAATATATTTCTTACGAAACACTGCGAATCGTTGTAAAAGAATTGAAGGAATATTTGTGAACTTATTGAAAGTGGCCAGTACTTATAGTTCTGATCTGATAGTGGAATATGTGATCTGAAAATGGACTTTTTTGAAGCTTCATTTGCAAGGTGACAAATCTTTAATATTCACCAAACATTTCAAAACACCATTTCAGAGTAACATGTTAATTCCAAATTTGATTTCATTTCAGCATGGCAAAAAACTGACCCTCGACTTATTCATATAAATTCAATGTTGAAAAACAAATTTTCACAAAAGATTCGCAAACAAGCGAAAATATAAAACAAAATCATCGAGCGAATATTGATTGAATCATATACCTCTGGTGTATTTTCAAAGAATTGCAATCCGTTTCCATGAAAAGATCAAATGAAATTGAAAAACAACATAGCATGTAGCTATAGTTCTCTATCGGAAAAATACGAATTGAACTCTTGGGTTAGATAATGTTCTCGAATACCGGATTACATCAATGGCACTCAATCATAAAAATAATAAACATGAAAGTGTAGGGACCAGTATTGAAAAAGTTAATTGATCTTTTCTAAACTGATTACTTATTCAAATTAAGGTAATGAATCTAACTTAGCTCTGAAAATGAAATATTACACTGATATGAAGGTAAGATAGTGAAAATATGGGAATAATTGGGAACATTCCTAATACATTTTACTTGATTTATTTCACCTTCATTCCTGTCACTTTATATTCTTGTTTTTTTTTCGTTATAATTTATGTCAATAATATCGTGTGTTAGTAATTTGCAAGCGTTAATATTATTAGATGGAATCATTCTTTATTCTCACAATATCTTTTACTGTTATGATACACGAACAGTCAAAATGATTTATCTCATTACAGGTATTTATTGTTTCTGAAAAAGGATAGTCTCTCAAAACGATCCCATCTGCATGCAAAGTGCTAGAAATAGAGTACTTGGAATCGAAGTTATGTTTCTTTGGAGCATACAGCCGTATTGTATATCAATTACTTAGGTTTGAATTATCATGAATTCTTTTTTATCTTTCCCGTTTCATGCAAGAATGGAATGCAGCATTAATTCGTTAGTAGAAATTCATTTGAACCGTTGACTCTGGAAAAATATCAGTTTTGTGTTATTCACTGAGAGAATTCTTCAAGTGGAAGTGCCCTAGGCATCGCTACTGACTTTGTTAAAAAGGTATTTGAAGGCAAAGGAACAAAGGAATACACTCTATTTTGTACTTCAATAATTGAGTTATCGTTTGTGTTTGTTGTCTTTTATTGCATACTTGAATTAATTTTTCATGGCAGTTAGAGTCATTTCGTCACACATACTATGTCTATTCTTAATATTTAGTGAATGTTTTTTCAGGAGTTTACTCGCCTGTGCATTCATATTTGTGAATAAATTAAAATGAAAAAAAAAATAAGAGAAATGTGCTAGGAAAATTGTAATTTTATGTTGTTCCTCTCAAGATCCATCATACACGAGAAATTATCCACTTTCTTTCAGGTATGGTCAATTTCAGTTTCCCATTGATATCAAATGTTCATACTGAAAGTAGTTAATATTGTGAAAGCTTCGAGTGGTAAGGAACCTTATTGATTATTCAGGATGTTTTCATTTCAATAAAAAAAGCCAAATAACGCGTGAGGCAAAATATAGTATTAATGAGGAAAATGTTATTTTCAATTCCAGCTCAAATATTACTGATGAGAAAAAAATTAGTTATACGCTAATTTGAATGCAGACCAACCGGCACAGCAACTTGTTAGTGTTAACTAAAATCGTTACATTTCAAACAAGATTGACAGAAAACCATCAACCGTCAGTCATTCATTTGCAACGAATGTTAGTCATATTTGTATTCTTATGGAATATCGTGTTTTCTGCCTTAAAACGTGAATCTCAACACAAACTTGTTGCGCTGCATGTGCTTTAAGATCCTGTCTTTGAAAACACTTGTTAGTTTTAACTAAAATCGTTACATTTCAAACAAGATTGACAGAAAACCATCAACCGTCAGTCATCCATTTGCAAAGAATGTTAGTCATATTTGTATTCTTATCGTGTTTTCTGCCTTAAAACGTGAATCTCAACACAATCTTGTTGCGCTGCATGTGCTTTAAGATCCTGTCTTTGAAAACACTTGTAGCCAGCAATCATTTCAAAGGGAATCCACAAATCTAAAGAATATCAGCAGATAGATAATCATGCTGAACTGAGTTAATATTTTATGTTATCATTTGGAAAAAATTGATTATCCTTTTCTCTCTAATTACCCATAGAACTTCCGACAAATTCATGTCATTTACATTGTTACATTTGAACAATTTATGGACGCTGAATCCGAAGCGCTTGCAAAAGTAAAATTTTGTATTAAGCAAAAAAAGATTTAAAATAAAGAAGGTGTATAAAAACAATTCCAAGTTAACTCAACCTCTATTCACAACCAAAAGCAAAAAAAATATAAATGAAAAAAAAAAATACATACACTTATTGTTCGGCAATTGACAAGAATAAACTGCAGAATTATTGTTGTTGTCGGTGAGGTGTTGCGACTGTGACAGTCTATACTGTCGATGGATATCGAGTTGTTTGACTGTCGGCGGACCTGAACGCATCTCGCAATCCGGGGAACATGTCAACTTTCTCTCATTTTAACACCCGAAACTCAAAGCAAATTCTGAGCAAAAAAGTTCAAGTTCAAAACTGCAACCAGTGCATCGGACAACCCCATTCAGAGCGGAAGTGAGCAGGGTGAAGGCCCAAATGCAATCGACATTTCTCACTGCGAGTCTCTAGGCGCGCACCATGTGAAGCCTGAGTTTTTCAAATACCAAGAGGAGCAACTGTAAAGCTTTGTCCGAGTTTATGTCACTGGTTTCGTGAGAGTTCAGTTTTTTTTTTGAGATTTGGAAGGGTGCATGCAACTAAGACAGCACACCTACGGACATCTAGCAGACAACATCGACTACCTGGTGAACCTCCGAAGAGCAAGTCAGTGGGCGATGGCGAGCGGGAGCCTTCCTGTTTTTCCAGAGAAGAATCCACGTCGAAAAACCTGCAATATCTCATACGTTAAACACTTTATCCTCTTCTTGAAAACCAAAATCAACACACCAAACACTGCTGGTACACATTAACATCTACAAGTCTTCAGTTAATTATCACAAAAATGCAAGTTAGGAATTGTCACTGGTAACTTCGATTGTACTATCGCGAATTTGCCGTCCGCGCTTCAACAACTCAACTCCTTCGGCTTAACAGCTGATGGTGTTCTGTTACCGCGAGTGGTCGATGTCGGTCCATCTGATCTCAGTTAGCGGAACACGCGACTGCTTCTTGGAGCGATCGTCATATGTCTATATCCCTGCTACTCTCAATCCTCTTATTATAAAACCGTTCGTTCGCGCTTGTGTGTGACGTCACTCTGCAGTTGTGACGTCATTTGTTGGATCGATCGTTCTCCCGCATCTACCGCCTGCCCTGTATTGATTACATCATCGTTGTGACATCCCGGTGCAGACAACGGTGACGTCACTTCCGGACGTATTGGAGTTTCTGGCATTAGCGAGTTTGGCTGGATAGCGGCAGGGATCGATTCTCGACAGAATGTGGAGAATTGGGGCAGCACGACTAGGGATATTGTATTCAAGGGTGTTAAAGGTTAGGAAAGGAGTTTTGGACGAAAATGTATTGTAATAAGTTATTATGATGGCTTTACCAGTATGGATGGCTGTTATTCCTATAACAGGCGGAATATGTATATCAAAACAATAAAATATTTCGAGAGAAAACAAAATTTTTAATTTGGTTGATGTTGACGTATCCTGGGAAGTGAGAATTTCATGGAGAATGGTTTTTCAATACTTGTGATGATCACACTTTGCCTTCTGAGTTGATCTCAAAAATCAACAATAGGAATTCCAAATAATTAACAAAAACAGAAGATAACCACTGATAATGGGTGAAAGAGACCATGATATGAGACACTAATGAAGTGCAGTACAAGTGGATTGGAGAGAAAATCACTTGTTTGAACTTTTGGCGGCCTTTTCTCATCTGATGTATCGGTTCCTGAAGGTGTAGAGTATTCCAGAACCCAGAACTGAGGTTCTGAGCAAGAAAATGACATTGGTTCAAAACTCTTTTGGGTATGAAATGTTATCTTAGTGAAGATTTTTGGCTTCGCTTCAGACACTCGCCCAAGATGGTGTCGAATTAAGGGACATTACTTTGAAATTCTTTCACCCAAATGACATTTGATAGCGGCGGTAGCTCAGTGGTTTGAGCGCAAGCCTCATAATCATAAGGTCTGGTGTTCAAGCCCTTGGCCGGGAAATAACTTATCCGGTTTTTAGGGGACCGTCCAACCATTCGCTGTTGGGTAAACAATTAACAGTGCTGTTCCTAACGTGGCGCAAGGAATTAGTAACAAATCCTACACAGAACACACCCGGTATCCTAACTCGCACAAGTTCTAAGCTTCTGAGGGGTTTCGTTGAAGCCTAGGATATTCGGAAAAAATACAAAATACAAAACAAAAAATAGCACATACCGTAATTATTAGTTCTTTCAGAGTATGATGAATTATTTGTTTCCAAGCCACCATATGCCTTTTTCCTCGAATATTTTCTTCGCCTTCTCGATATCTTGTCACGATTATTTGTGAAACACGTACACATACCCCATAACTGACTAGAAATATTCGACAACCGTCGTCGTCAATATCTCCGGACAAGGAAGAGAAATAATGCTTTTTATTTCCATATTTTTATACAGCAATATGCCACTCTTTTCAAACCCTGATTGAAGTCTTCCTCAAACTTACCCTATCAGCTAGCCCCGGCTAGAGGCCAAGGCCAAATATTCGCAATTTCTCTTGCAAGATAGGACGAAATAGAAATAGTTTTCAGCATAATATTGACAAATTTTTCTTCAAACACTCCATTATGACTACATCCACCGATATTTTCTTAGACCCCTTGAAATCTCGTCACAATTCTATGTTGAAAACGTACACGTACCTCACAAGTGGATAGAGATATTTGAAAACCTTTTCATCAATAGTTCGGATAAGGAAAAAATATACTGGCTCTTCCATCTAGTAATAATATTTATCTTCTCATTCCCAGTACACCCTGGTTGAAATTTTCTTCATTTATCTATCCCTAGACTGAGGCCAGGGTCAAAAATCTGCAATTTTCCCTCGTTAGGGTGGAATAGAAATGGTTCTGTCAGCATAATATTGTCAATATTTTCTTTAAGCCCACCATATGCCTATTTCCTCGAATATTTTCTTTAATCTCTTGATATCTCGCATCAATTTTCAATGAAACACGTAACGCACCCCAGAACTGGATAGAGATATTTGAAAACCTACGTTGTCAATAGTCGGACAAGGAATTGAATGAAAACTGGCTGTTTTTATCCAGTAATATGTCACTCTTTCCATCCTTAGTACACTCTGGTTGAAGTCTTCCTCATTCACCTATGAGGTGACCGTATGGTGTACATTTCATTTCCAATTCATTTCACTCCTCTGCTAAATAGAGAGAGTATTATTCTTCTTGAGGAATTTGTTATCATACCAACTAGAAACGCTTGATTGGTAATTTCTAATATAAAACATATTATATTGGCGAAGGTTTGGTGATTAGTAGGACTTAATTGATTCTTGTCTTACTTAGTTAAACCCAGCAATTATATTTTATTAGATTTCTAGTTCGAAATGAACAATTATATGGATCTATGGGAGATGATTCCCCAATAAAGGGGCCTGTGGCGTTCTTCGTTTATCTGAGGATCTGAAAATCATCGCTTGGAGGACTGAACCTGGTCGAAAGACCCTCTCGGTCATGAGCAAATGTAGGTGATATTATTTACTGCTTCCTTCTGGTTTTCTGTCCCTCTTTCTGTTTCAGATATTATGTCAAGATATTTTGTCGAAATGAATTCAAGATGACGAAAAAATTATTTTCCAATGAGAAAGATGGCATCCATCTTCTATAAACAAATTACTACACTTATACGGGGAGACAGAATTTTTTCTGAGGTTTTTATCTGTGCTCTTGTATCATACGCAAAAATGTATGGTACCCCGTTTACATTTCCTCTGCTAACACTGTGATATATCAAAGAATGTAATGCTCGTTCTCAGAAGAATATATATGTATATATATATATTTATTTAAAGTAACAGTCGTGCTATGAATATGTGGATTGGATAAGGGAATTTGACTGATGACCAGGATGATAATTTTACTCTTTATTCCATGCCGAGCTTTCGGAATTGTTTAATTCCTTCTTCAGGGCCACTACAATTTACACAATTTAAAAAAGTTCTATTCAATATCACAAAACAATTACTCACAGAATTTGAGGTTATTTTCCTAAGTTGTTTCGCATTTAATAAAATAGTTGGTCAAGTAATTTGTTGCAAACACAAGATGTATATATATATATATAGCAATTACTTTCCCAGCCGATTCATTCACTCGCATATCGCTCTACCAAGTGCAAACACAATGATTGTTGTATGTGGTGCATCTGAAGCAAGCCAGTTGGGCATTTTTTTTCAATTGCCCCTCTAAACACTATGTAGCGAAAGAATGAATCAAGGGCTCGCTGCTATTGTTTTGTTCCCAATCCCAATGTTGCAATCACAACAACGAATTTTATTCTCGTAATCGGAAATGATAAGAAGTAATTTTAAGTTATAACATCCAAGTCGATATGAATGGGCATAACCGGCAGCTCTGTATTGAATACATCATCGTTGTGACATCTCGATACAGACAACGGCGACGTCACTTCCGGACGTGTTGGTATTTCTGGCTTGGGCGAGGTGGATGGATAGCGCCAGGGATCGATTCTCGACAGAACGAGGAGAATTGGGGCAGGACGAATAAGGGTAATATATTCAAGGGTGTTTAAGGAGGTAAGAAGCGTCGGAATTATTTTTTCAGATGACTTCACAAGCAATGTCTCATGATAGAAAGGCATATGAAGATTCGAAAATCAGAACCTTGAAGAACCACAAAATTTTTGGATTGGATGTGAAATAGTTTTTCTGTCTACTTCTGGAAATCAAAGCCACATAACTTCGATTAAAGATAGATGATATGAGCCAAAGAAGTGCAGTCAAATCGACTCAGAAGGAAATCAGGCCGGTGACTGATGCTCTTCTTATATCCAGCTTATCCTTCGATTTAAAATTTTGCTGCCTTGCTGAAGGTTTGAAGCTTCAACCAGTAATCTCTAGGATAGTTCTGGTTGAGAGAATATATTTAACTGAAACAGCTCTTGAGGATACGAAATGTGAAAACCAGGTCCTCTCAACTATGGAAATTCTTGAATGTGGTGAGGCCAAATATCCGCAGTCGATCTGTGTAGCTACTTTAAAACATACATTGAACAACAATATGGTATCGATAATTTCCTCGTCAAATCTATTCTATAACGTCTTCCTGGATATCCTTATGTATTTCTTCTGGATATTGGATGATTCTCGTAATGAGTTCCGTAAACTTTCATTATCCTCCCCGTAAAATATTATAAGGTGTTAATGAACTGATGTATGCACACTATAAGTCCAGTTTACGTTCCGTCAACATGACATTTTTGCCTACTTAATTTTGACTTTAATCATACGGAAGGTATACTGGAAGGTTATGGAACGTATAGTGAGAATCAACCTTAACTCTTTGAGATTCTTTGTCGAACACTCTCCTATTCGGAGCAGGTTTCTTTACTATACATCGGACTCATCAATCCATCCCATCATTTTAATTCAATTTTGGAATTACATTGATATCATGATATCAAAGAAGATATTTTAATACCTTCGTTGTGGACAGTTCCCGATATGGAAGTGAAAAAACATTTGATTTAATCATCGAGTAATAATTATCTGTTTTCATCTTCTGCACTCAACGGCCGAAGTCCACTACGTCCAGATAACCTGTAGTATGAGTTTATTCTCTGAAGTCCTCGTTACTGGTGCAGGGAAGACAATGGGCCACTAACTATGACTACTTATAAAGATTTTTCACACCAATCAAAAATATCTCATTAAAATTTTTTGTTTATCCCTAGAGAAATTTTCAGCAAGTCGACTCAAAGGACTTGTATTTTGCCAATGTTGCCCGAAGAAAGTTTAAACATACTGGTGGTCATAAATGCGCATCTGAAGCAAGACAGCTGAGAATTTTTTTCTATTCTATTCTATTTTCAAGCAATCGCAACTATGAATTTCAGAAGTGAATTCCAACTAATACGAATTAACCCTTCTCACTCATGACACTGAGACGAATTGAATTGATATTGTTTCTCGATTAATTTGTGGATCCCATTTTCGAAATCAGCCATTAAAATAATGCAGTGTGTTTAATTGGTATGCGATTTTTTCTCTCAAACTTCAATTTCAATCGACGACAAATGTTTCATTCTATCCTTCTTCATGGCCCTACAGGAAAATAGCTGTCATAAGAAAAGCTATAAAGGACTATAGGTTCAATAGAATTCAGACTTAGAACTATGAAAAGTTTCAAATTCAGCGATGAAGATCTCAAGGATGGAATCATAACGGTTAGTGCGTTTTTGGTTGAGCATATCAATTCTCCTAACAGATCTTAGCATTTCTATTCAAAATTCGAGTGAAATATTGTCATGTAAAATGGAGAGGAGACCTGTTAGTTCAGTAAATAAAACTTGATCCCTATTAACGGAACTAGTCAATTTCCGGGTTTGTGAACGTTTATTTCAACAAGCATGGCATTATGAATTTGAATCAATTTTCGGGAATAAATGAATATGGATATTTTCTGAGGAATTGAAATTATATGAATAATTCGGAAACAAGAATCATTTTTATGGTTTCTTTAATCATGCCGCTTCACGAAAATTTCATGATCAGTATATGAATATGAAATCAGTATATTTTCTTATCTCTTATGTATTTTTGAAAAGGACCGAGTATTTTCAGTATGTTGTATTTCGGAAAATAGAATTGCCACAAACCCGGAAACACACTTATTTATCATTGTTTTGATTCAATGGACAATCCTGATCACAGAAACTGCTTGTTTTCCTTACAGATACAACGAACCAGAGTACGATTTTCCACTTTCAGGATGAAATCATCAGTAGAAATCAGACCTATTAGTTCTGTGGGATGTTTATTCTGTCTATTATTAAATTGTACAAGGTAATGATTTGTAGCATCTTGTTCGGCCGGATTTTCCCGGACGTTATTACATCTCTAAATGCAAGTCATTTCAAGTCGACAATAGGAAAATACAATGACATTAAAGAATCAGGAACTATACATATATTATCACTTCCATAATTGGAAATCGGAGGTTAAAAAATTGCGAAGTACTTTACTCTCATCTTCATTATAAATAACGAAAAAAGGCTAGAAATTGGTACCTGAAAAACACTAGAATCACCAATGACGTGAGATCAGGACCTTTTACACATTTGTTCAGATTCGCTGCCAAAGCGGCAATTGTTTGAAGGCATTGTGTCCAACAAACGCAGGTTCAATTCCCGATGAAATGATTTGACGATGTGAGCTTCATTTTTGATTTACTATTCTTGGGGATATTGAAAAAATAACATATTGAATGTGTACAGGATGGGCGAAATTACTCTAACTTTTCTTGTGTTGAAAATTTTTCATTTCTGTAAAATCATTCTCGTAGCAACTTCTCACGTAGAATTTAGTGACGTTGATTGAATTTTTTGCTAACTGATGATTTATGGGACATCGCTATGAAAATAATTTCTTCAGGTTGGTCAATCATTATATTTTTACAAATTTGGAGAGAGCTTGAAGTTACCATTTCATAAATACGGCAAACATGATTTTTTCTGCAATCATGTTTGAGATATTGAACTTCAGATTTCATCGCTTGCATATAATCGGCTTTGGGCTGTGCGGCAGTGAAAATAAAATAATACGAACATCGAGTATTGATTGATTCATCCAATGATCATTGACGAAACTCAATACGACATTCGAAATCTCCAGGCATGAGGTGATGAAGCCTTTAGGCCTTATAAAGTTTTGATTTATGAGTTTTCAGAATCCTTTTGACAATAGTTTTTAAGCGCTTATTCTGGGGAACAGGCGTTATCATTTCGTCACGATGTCTGTAATTTTCGAATTTTGAGCCGAAATTGGTCTCAAACGACTAGGTTGGACTCACTGATCAAGAGTCCTTGGTCGAAATCGATTCTGTCTGCGCCGTCTGCGCTATAACTTCCGAACAGAAGGACCTAGAGTCTTGAAATTTTCAGGTAAGGTTAAGATCCTGAATATCTCGGTTGAGGTCGTTAATCGGCGAAATCTGTCTGATGGTTTTTGTGCTAAAGCCATTGGAAATTTTGATTTTTCAATCACTCGAAAAATATTCATCTGTTCGAAATGAAATTTGGTTGGAAAATGAACAGTGTCAATAAGAAGAATTATCTATGAAAAAATTGAAGAAAAAGTCCCCATTTCGCAATGTGAACAAGCGCATTAAAGCTGCTGACTTCACGTCAGTGCATTTCTAGATTTTTCGTGCTCCTTTGAATCGTTCTATAATACGAGTTGATGCTCCAGAATTGATTTCAATAGCTCCTGAAAAAATCTGTATTCTTTAGATATTCCTTAGGATTTTTCTTTTGAAATCAAACTTCATTTATTAAGTTTTGATACACTCGTGCGAAAATATCTATCTATGTTATGTTGATAGCTATGGAGTTTTAGGTTTCGCCAATGAGTTCCTCACGAAAACTGGCCCTCATACACATTAATCAATTTCCTTCTATCTAGTACACAAATAGGACTTCCCATTCAAGAGTGTTTTTTTGCTGACTTTATGAATTCTCCATTTTGACTTTCGAAATCGAGCCCTATTTCTACACTTCCAATATAAAGCCTCTAAATCGTTTCCTCAGGAAGATATTGTATTTTGACGATCGGCGAATGGGCCCAATTTGTATTGTCAATGAGTATATTCACCCAATATTTCCTAAAGTACAGATCGAATTGAAATCAATTTCTTACTAGAAAATGACACTTTGAAGGTTCAAGCAGAATTCTTGGAGGGTGACATGATAAGTATTTTTTGATTTAATTCGGAAAAACTAACGATATCGCGTAGAAAATCACGAAATTTTATATATTTTTTCACTAACATATACGAAAATCTAGATTGAATCGAACTGAAATCTGAGACGCCCTTGTTGAATATCGATTTCAAGGAGTTCACCAAATTTTATTTAAATCAGATGGATCATTTCTGAAAATTATTTTCTCTGACAAAAATTCCGCTGAACATTTTGTGAAATTTTTAAGAATACGATTCTGACAAAATTCTGCATCAAGTTGTGCGTCAATATTCTACATTCAATCAGGAAGTCTAATCCAATCGCATCAACAATCCTCGGGGTATTTAAGAAATAACCTCCAAACTTCATGAAGGTTATAGTTCCGAAACCATTTAGCCAATTCGGACCATCAACGAGCTTGACAATTCTAGTTTCATTTGCAGCCTGATATAGGAGGCGATAGCTCGTTCTGTTCTTTATTTTTATTGTGGAACCGGCTAGAAATAATTGAGATCAGATTTTTCATCAGTGAGTGTGAATTACTGATACTCAGGCATAGAGATTTCGCGCTGTTTCTTAGAATAAGCACGAAGAATTTTTTTGCCCCGAAGTCAACAAAACTGTCCTCGAACTAATCGGAACAAGGGCGTAAAAATAAGGGGAGTAGTTCAAAATTCGTTGAATGTACAAATTTGCCCGATGGTTCCAGAGAGATACTCATCTGATGTACAAACGCTGCAAATTTTTCACAAGGGTTTATTATTTTCTCAGTTAAAAACCCAATACCATTGATACCTTGAATAGAATTTTTAATTATGCATAACTCATTGGTTTTTCACGACAAAAAAACCAATTCCATGAAAAAATTCAAAGTGAAACATTGAAACCTCAATAAATACTCTTGTATAATTGAATAACATTTCCGCATGCAGAATGCCAAATGAGTAGCACAATTTAAAATAATATTTTGGATGAGAAGGGACGTTCCACAGTCGTTTCACTTCTTTGAAAATCAGAAAGCGTTTGCGCTTTTTAACATATTAGGGCAATCCCCTCAAAATTAAAAGTAGCCACGAAATTTTTTGCTAATATTTCCGCAAATAAATATCGGTCAGACTGAAATTTGAAACACTGTTTTCAAATGTTGACTCTGAGACCTGTACCAAATTTCATGCAACACGAAATTTTGAATTAAATCGAGCGTCGATATTTCAATCTGATCGCGTTAGTTTTCTTGATTCTAAGGAAATAAGCTCAATCTTTCAAACTAACTTCAATACGTAAAACAACATCCAAGGTTTTACGATAATATCAAATATATTACCTCCAAGTTGTTTCTTCATATACATGCTCATCATCTATTATATTCACGCTCATTTCAAACTCTCTCTATGAAGAATATTGGATTTCGATTAAAAACAGTAACGGATATCCACATGTTGACAATAATTGTACTACGCAAACCAAGATTGATGGAAACCTCCGATCAACCAAATTTTTTCGGAAATCTTCATTATTTTAAATTACGCTACTTAATTCGCGTTCTGCATGTAAAAGCATTTATACAAGAATATTTATTGGGATTTCAATGTTTCAAATGATTTTTTTCATGGAACTGGTTTTTGTGTTGTGAAAAACCAATGATTCATGAATTAGATATGAGTTTTATTCAAGATATAATTGAGATTCATGAAATTTAATATTGAATCCTGTAATTCGCAGGGTGATATCTATAAATAATAATTGTTATCCGATTTTTAGTACTTATGTTTCAGATATTAGGAGAGAAAACCCAAAACTATTCAATTTGATCTACTTACGATTATGAAATTGTCAAGAACATCGATGAGGCATTTGCACATTGTGTTTATAGAATAATAAACGAACCCGTTATAAATTTCTCGAAATGTGTTGAAAATTTGGTAATTCATTTTTTCATCTACTATTTGATTAGATTCTGGATGAAAAGTTAACCGATTATTCCACTGAATTCCAAACTTTTTGGGAACTTGCAGCGTTTTTCTTTATAACTCAGGGACCACTAGTCAGATATCATCTGGGTAAAGATTTTCATGTTGAGTTATGCAACTGTAATCAACGTTGAAAGTTTCATGAAGTTTTCGGTGATAAGTCTTCAAAAAATAATTTTTTTCCCCCCAATCCCCAATTTTGAGTCTGTAGGGTACACCGATACTACAGAAAAGCGTGAAGGATCAATCTCTAGTGGCACACGATTTTTCTCCCAAGTTTCACGGATTTCGGTTCAGTACTTTCTGAGAAAAGTCCCGGACAACGGACGGGGTACGGCGTACGGCGGATGGACGGATTTTTTTTTTATTGATTCATTCAAATCATGATACTCCAAAATGTAAACTGTGAAATTTTCCGGGGGGGTGATTTCTTTTGGTCTATCACTAAGGTTTATCATCTGATTTTATCAAATAATAAACCAAAAGTCAGTCGAATCTAAATGTACATTAGAAATATCGCTCTCTTTTGTATCCAATATAATTAGTTATGTCGCTAAAGAGCATTAATTTTGAGTCTATAAGATTTTAAGACATATTATTTTCTTCACCACTAATTGTCTCTCAACATCAACATAAAAGAGCGAATTAGGTCTGGTTCAATCAAGGTGCTAGATGAATTTCAATAATTATAGGATCGTAACCGGTCCTCGATGTTGAGTTTGAAAATTGGCGACTAGATAGCGTTGATTAATTAATTCAAAGAAGCCAGACGATCATTCGAATTATCGAATCAGCAAGGCCTTCGATTTAAGGTAGCTGGATAAACTCGAAGGCCATCGCTAAAAATCAGACGGAAGAACCTGAATCAAGTCCTCCTCCCGCATTTATAGTCGATATTACTCAGGATTTTTTATGGATACTATTTCTTCAAGTTGATGAAAAAGTGATTTCAGCATACCTGTTGTTCTAGTGAATATTGATCAAATGTTATTAGTAGAACATTGAGGAATATCTTTGGGGGGGTTTTTGAGGAGAAGCTGGTGAAAAAACTCATACAATATTTCCAACATAGAATTCAAACGAGTCTACTTGATAAAGGTTATTATTACAATCATCAAAAATACAGAATTCCATTTATGAGAGAAAGATGATGGTATACAACTTATGGACAATATTGTTCTATGCACATTAATATAACAAGCTGGCCAGTAGTTTTATGCAACCTTAATTCGTTTGTGATCCAGTGTTGGCGAATACAAGTGTTGAGATTTATACTTGTTTTTCTCAGTGAACTTTCATATAAAATAATTTCTGAGTTAAATGTATTTTGGAACATCAGGAAACACCCTATAAAGGTGTAGTTTTCCGATGTGGAAAATTCAGGGGACGACAAAAATTTCAAGAATGAATGGAGATATTGAAGAGTCAAAATATATTTGGAACATTCTGGTAAAATTCGTCATGGTTTGTTTTCAATGCGCATTCTAAAGAACAGTGTGCTATGGTTTTGTCAAAATGTCTTTAATTCTGAAACGAATTCTGACTAATCCGATGTCAAAATCGATTCTGTCCGTCCGGCCGAAGGCACGATTACGTGAGAACGGAAAACTCTATCGACCAAATGATCAAGTTTGGTTGCATACCAAAATGCGACACTCCTTAATGGGTCAACAGGGTCTTAGGGTTTCGGAGGTATAGTTGTTTGAGTTTCTAAGGGTTATTTCTTTGATATCTAAGGATCTACTTGAGCGATTGGATTGAAACTTGGAATTTTGTTGCAATATACAGTCGCGCAAATGCTTGTGGGATCCACAGGTCTCAAATACAACAACTTCCGAAAGAAACGATTGAGAATTTCATATCAGTAGAGCTGATTTATGGCTTGATAACGACTGCCATATTCTTGCTTAGTTTGGCGCATGACCTGACTAGTTCTCTCAGTCGTTGCCAAGATGAAACGTGATACCCTAAAAGTGGTTGAAGCTTCATCGCAAACCCTCAAGAGCACACAGACATTTGGGCAAAATGATAACAGTCTAGAAAAACTGCTTGAAAACAACTGTTATAACAGTCAGAGAGCTCATGTCGCTTGTTTCAGGAAGTGTTTGATTCACGTGGAAATTTTACAAGATGGTTTATATAGGGTTGTTGAGTATGTGATCGAGTGTGTTTCTGATCTACCTAGGTACACCAGGTACTGCACATACAAAGAAATTGCGAAAACTGCCAAAAATGTGTTTGATTAAGGATCAACCAAGAATAATTCGACAATGTGATTTCCACAGAGTTAAAAACTCAATGGAGCAGACTATTTTGGAGGCAGTAACATCAAAAAACTTCATCCCAAAATTGAGTTTTTGAGATGACAAAAATAACTGAATTATTAAGGATAAAACAATAAATAATCGGTAATTCAGTTGCTTTGAAGTGAGAAAATCAAGGGGGCAGGCCATTTTGAGTACTTTTGGTACTTTGTACTTTGACCAACATGTTTCTGCCACTTCTTTGTATGCATCTTTGTAATACATATGCATCTAGCCTATCATATATCCTGACATAATACATGTCACAAGTTTTTCACTTTATTCCCGATATTTTATTAGATTTCTAGTTCGAAATGGACAATTATGGATCTATGGGAGATGATTCCCCAATAAAGGGGCCTGTAGCGTTCTTCGTTTATCTGAGGATCTGAAAATCATCGCTTGGAGGACTGAACCTGGTCGAAAGACCCTCTTGGTCATGAGCAAATGTAGGTGATATTATTTACTGCTTCCTTCTGGTTTTCTGTCCCCCTTTCTGTTTCAGATATTATGTCAAGATATTTTGTCGAAATGAATTCAAGAAAAAATTAGTTTCCGATGAAAAAGATGCTATCCATCTTCTATAAACAAATTACTACACTTATACGGGGAGACAGAATTTTTGCTGAGGTTTTTATCTGTACTCTTGTATCATACGCAAATAAGTATGGTACCCCGTTTACATTTATTCTGCTAACACTGTGATATATCTTAGAATGTAATGCTCGTTCTCTAAAGAATATATATATATCTAGCCTATATCATTAAGCGAAATTCCAACTTGAATCAAACACTCCATGGAACAAGTGCCATGAGCTCTCGAACTATAATATCCTCCAGAACAGCAACAGCAACGGCATTCAAGAATAATATCATAACATCACTTTTTTTATGGTTTTGAAAAAGTACATTACCCAGAAACACTGAACCAAAACCCACCATCTCCAAAGTAACGATATTTTAATGAACCCTTAAATGCTAATCAAGCAGAAATATTCCCATCTCTTTTGGCGTAGAATAATTTATGGGAGAACGCCGAACAGTATCACGAGCTTGCGGAATATGCCCGGTGGCCAATATTGCACGGTGCAATATTTTAATTAAGCATCGATTCCGTGGAATCTTCAAGTTCCATCCTCCAGGAAAAATTAAAAATTGCGTTTTGCACGCACGGGTTACGTCGCTGAAATCAACGCGATAATTGATTCGAAGGCAATTTGCTCCAGCGTCTAGTGAATGTTGAGAGCATGAAATTTTTTGGTTCCCGACTTTGTCAAGGGAATTTCATAATATAGGTTGAAGATTGGATGAATGGTGTATAAAATAACTCATGGGATTCGTCGAAATGAATTGGAATACATTGAATAATTCGATGAAGCAAAGGGATACCCGGGAAAATTCAAAAATGTTCGAGTTCAGACGAGAAACCTTCTTCAGGGGTGCGTTCACAATTGTCAACCCGAGTTGTTCGTCTCACGTCGGTTTAATGTAACGGACGACGCAAGGTAAATCATCCTCGTTCACGATTCGGTTTTCAAACTTTCGTTTGTTACTTTGAATAAAAAACAACACGAAGGAGCATAACGCTTTTCTACTTCGTATAAAAGTGGGACATAGGCGCCCATATTGAACCTCCAAGTATGACTCATGTTAGTTAGTTTCTCCAGACAAAGAAGTCTCGGAACAAGTTGTTCTCTCTTCAAAGTGAAAGGAAAGTCGGCCATATGCAACATCCATCCCGGACCCACTTTGTGAGGCAGTATGCTCCTTCCTTATGTTCTTTATTCAGAGGTTTGTTATCAAAACATAACCTAAAAAACTGTTTTGATTTACTAACAAAATTTAATTCGATTTTATTTTTGGAATGGATCTTGCAGTTGCATTTTTTTGTTTGGAAGATTCGTCCTCAGATAGCGAGGTAGAAGATGATTTTGTTGTGGAGATGGTGGCATTAAGTTGCAGTGCACTTACGCAATGTGTTAGTGGAGAGCCAAAAAAAACAATGATAGAAGAAGCTGGCTTTATGAAAATATTGAACCATACTCTGAGAAAAATTCCAGTAGCATTTCAGAATGAGTAGAGAAGCTTTCCGCAGTACCGATTGTCCATCCTCTGAAATAATTGGTAACTTAGTATTTTCGTCAACTACCAGATTGTGGGAGTTCGTTGAAATAGCCTCCGTAATGATGTATTATCAAATAATAAAATAATGACCGACTCAAACTGCTGTGATTTCGAATTGACAAGTAAACTGCGCAGCCGCGACAAATTTTCACCAACTATTTTCTGTTTCTACCCGAATCGTGAACGAAGATATATTTCACCCGACGACAATTGTGAACAGTCGGATGACCTCGGGGCGTCGTCGTGCGATCGTTCGACAATAATTGTGAACGCACCCCAGATCCTCAAACAAATCATCGAGACCCCAACAAACAAACCCAATTTATTGGAAGTGATTTTTGCGCGCTGGTCTAGGGGAACAGCGTGCTATCGTTTTGTCCAAATGTCTGTAATTTTCGATGATTGAGCCGAAAATGGTCTTAAACGACTAGGTTGGACTCACTGATGACGAATCCGGTGTCAAAATCGATTCTGGTCGGCCGGCCGTGGACACGATAACTGTCGAACAAAGCCAAGTAGCAACTTGAAACTTGTAGAATAGTTCGCGCATCCGAATGTCGCGGTTAAGTTCGTTAATGGGCCAAATCGGCCAAATAGTTTCGGAGTTAGAGCAATTTGAAATTTTGAGTTTTCCCTCATATTTCAGAAATTACTGGAGAGATTGGATTGAAACTTGGCAGTTGGTTGAAACATAACGACGCGCAGCTTTGAGCAGAATTTCGTTGAAATCGTACGATCAATCAATTTAAAAAAAAATATGTTCTAAATATTTTTCGAACAATATTTTTTCTTCTGAAACTATTATTCATATAACAGTTTCAGTTATACCTTGAACTTCATATTTCACAGCAGAGTATCAAATTTCCGTTCGATATTTCGTGGTTTTCTTCTCGATATCGTTGTTTTTTCTCGATATAACTCAAGATATACTGATTCAATCGTGATGAAACTTGGTTGTTAGTTCGAAGATACTGAAGGACAACATTGTGCAAAATTTTGTGATGATCGTGTCATTAGAAGGATTCGAAAAAAAAACTTAAATTTTTTTTTTCACATATTCGATATTCTGTGATCTTCTTATCATATTATCCTCATTAAGTTAAGTTAAAGAAGAAACAACTTAGAAACTCGGTATTTGTAGAGAAGGTTTGGACCTCAATTACGAAGGCTAAAATCGTGAATGGGTAAAATCCGCCCAATGATTCCATAGATATACCCATTCAAAATTTTATGTTCTCTTTATTTTCAAAAATACAGATTAGATCGAATTGAAATACAGTACTTCATCGAAAAAAACTAGAAAAGCACTACCGTGAAGGCAGCAGCTTTTGCGCGCTTGTTCAATGTAGATGACCGCTTCGGCAACGAATTTGAACATGCGTGCAAAAGCTGCTGTCTTCACGGCAGCGCTTTCCTACGTTTTTTTGTATGCAGCGTCTCACAAAAAAAAATCAGAAGAATTTGTTTTGAATTCTATATAAGAACAGTTCTCCGAACGAGATCTATAATAAAAACACTTAACAAAGAACGGAAATCAAAAAATTGTGCCTATAATATTCTCCGTATTCGAAGAAATAGATTATAGAGAGGTCCTCTTACCTTCAGCTCTAATGACCCTGTATAAGGAAGCTAAATTAGACGTTAATATCATCTGATTCTGCATAGATTTTTCTTTCGAATACTGTTTTCCACGGCACACCAACAGTTAATTTTTTTCCCGAAAATAATCTAACCCTTATGTGAGAGCAGAGAATGGGCGAAATCCTAAAATGGTCGGTGGTTGGGAACTGCACTATCAGGAGACCTTCTATAAACTCTCCCACTATTGCTTTTCCATTCGAATTGCAGAAACCATATCGTTATAATCAATATTCGAAAAACTAGACATAACTCAAAAGGAAAATCTAAAAATTCAATAACCAGCAACAAAATTTAATTGATAAGAAGTGCTAAATGAAATATTTCTTACTTTCAAGCATGTATTCCATGAAAAACAGTAATAAGTATGCCATTGTTGGCTGACTATTGTAACTTAATTTGAACCAAAAGTAACACAAGCATTTGACTCAATAAATTCGTCAGTCTATTCATGTTGAAATGCCTGACCAAAGTAACCGCAAATCACTTTACAGCTGACACAATGGCCGCCAGTTAAAACAGTGCTGCCAACTTGAAATTCTATACCTCTAAAAAAACACTTTTTATAGACGAAACTTGCCCAGCGAAGCAATTTTGAACAGTCTAAACGCACCTTGGCAGGCAGTCTGGTCATAACAACAAGTGGGAAGTCGGCGTATAATTATGGTATGTTGTCAAATTACATTACATTCATAATAAATAGATCAACATTCCTTTGGTTGATCATCACTCTCATCGGTTTCCCGGAAAAAAATAAATTTCTTAAACCATGGAAAATATTGCATCCGTATTTGAACATTTGAATTTCTCCATGAATTCAAAGCTTGATGATGAATATACAGGGTGATTCCGGAGAAGACCGTCAGATTTCGGGATAAGTTTACACTAGTCAAGACAGTGTCGAAACAATATTTGGTTGATGGTTGAGGGTCTCTGTTGAGAATATACAGGGTGATTTGTCCGATTCGACCGATTTTACTTTTATTGATAACTCTGGTATGGCTCATTCGATTTCAATGAAATTTTCAGCGTAGTACAATAGTGTTGAACACATTCATTGATTTCAAAAATTTTTTCAAAATAAGCGCTTGTTATTGTGATAAATCCAGATTAATTGTGCAGGTTGCAAAAACACCCTGTACATAGCGTTTCCTGAACTACGCTATCTGTTTACGATTGTACTATAATAAGTCATTATTTGAGAATTTCTAATTTTTTTGGCACATTTCTAGTTTTCCGAGAAAAATTTTTTAAAAAATGATAATGTCGAAATTTCGCTCCAATCGAGTCTACTTTTATTGATAACTTTGGTATGGCTCATCCAATTTTGATGAAATTTGCAGTGTAGAACAATCTGAATGAGTACATTCAATAATCGCAACAATCTTTCAAAATACAGTGTTGTAATTGTGATAATTTCAGAATTTCAGTTTAGTTGTGCAGTTGAAAAAAAAAACATCCTGTACATTGCATTTCCAAAACTTTCTTATTCGTTGCAGATTCTACGATAATATGTCATCATCCAGAGGTTTTTAATTTCTTTGGCACACCTCCGGTTTTCCTAGAAAATATTTTTGAAGAAGAGCATTATCGAAATTTGGCTCACAAGCAGTGAGAGTATTCCGCACTAGGTAGGAAAGCTGTATCGTCCAAGGATGCGAAGTTGTTCGTCACTCCTAAAATATTCTTTTCAAATTCGAAATATATTCTGCATTGGATGATTTTATACAAAATATTAGCAATTAAATATGAATTTGGAATTTGAAAAAAAATATTTTAGAACTTAAGAATTGCTTTGCATCCTTGGACAATACAGCTTTCCTACTTAGTGCGGAATACTCTCGATCATGCTCTTCTTCAAAAATGTTTTCTAGGAAAACTGGAGGTGTGCCAAACAAATTAAAAACCTCTGAATGATGACATATTATTGTAGAATCTGAAACGAATAAGAAACTTTTGGGAAAGCAATGTACAGGGTGTTTTTTTTCACACACACACAACCGCTTATTTTGAAAAAAACTTTAAAATTAATGAACGTCCTCATCAATATTTTACTTCGCTGAAAATTTCTCTAAAACCGAATTAGCCATACCAAAGTTATCAATAAAAGTAAAATCGGTCGAATCGGACAAATCACCCTGTATAGTCTCAATAGAGACCCCCAACCATAAGCCAAACATTGTTTCGAGACTGTTTTGACTAACGTAAACTTATCCTAAAATCTGACGGTCTCCTCCGGAATCACCCTGTATAAGAGGACTTAATAAGGCGAAAACTTACGTAACATCCCATGTTCAACAGAATACAGAAAAAGTTTTTGAAATATGACCATCCGCCTAAGTGTGAAGGCACAAAGTACTACCTCATTCCTTGTCATCGAAAGAATTCATTTATTCCAAACCAGGTAATAATGAAATCGTGCAAGTCTCAACTCCTAGACATGACCTCTGGCGATTCACAATTATGTGCAGTCGGAGCACGGTTAAATAAGAAATAATATCTGAGAATATCTTTAGAAAATTGCAAACGTCGCATATAAATCCATCACAGGAAAAATGTATTATTAATTGCTTGACATCGTTTAAAAGTACCGTCAAAATACCGTTGAAGTATTTATTTTATATTCAAATCGATTTGATTAATGAAATACGTGACGCTATTCTTGCAGGCTCGTACTGTTGTGAACTTTCACTCTTCTGGTCAGAAAAATTATTGTACGGACGAATATGAGTGAGCTCAGCTTCCAGGCAAAACTGATTCCTGACATGGAAAAAAATTCTGTCGTAAATGAGGAATGATATAATAAATATCCCGTGTAGAACGTTTCTCCTAAACGTGAATAATTGAATCAGGAATATCTATGAATGAATAATATTACATTGATTACCGGGTAGGAAAAGCTTAAAATTCCTGGAAGTCTATGAAGATTGCTAAGTCGAGGCGCAAGTTTCAAACTAATAGTTTACTACATTTAATTCGGCTATACATCAAGACACAAATTCCACTAAATGGCTTAATAAGAATGTGATGGAATCTCTTCAGAAATCTTGAAGGATTTCAAGAAAGGAATAGTCGATAGACCTTGATGTAAGAAATTAACCTTGGAGAAAATATAGAAATTTTCATTCCCTTTCTCTGAGCTGTTGTGCACTTTGAATCTTCACTGACCTGAGATAGCTCACAATTTACTTACAACCGGCTGTTACAAAGTTTCTCACATGGTATGAATTCCTCACTAATGTGAGTAAGTACTCAGAAATTGGCGAGTATGCAGTGGTCCTTGTTGCATTCTTCGATATCCACAGTACATGTGGATATCGATCGCGACTCAATTAGTAGCATCGACCAAGACGTCCATCTCGACCGCGACTTACTTGTTCTGTTCGTACCACTAGAATGCTGCCAAAGTGCCAGGGATATAACGGCATCTTGCTTTCACGAAAACCGTTATGTCTGTGGTGTTTTAGTTAACTGGCAGGATCGCCATGTGGTGTACTCTGGTTAGGGGTTTGGTTCGTCCAGTTGGTTTGTACAGGAGAGGGTTGGAAATAACACTCGAAGAACTCGTTAGAGGGTTTAATTACTATGGGTAATTACGACGGCGACACATCAATGAATTCTCCGCTTCGTGTTCTTACTCACTGTTTTCATAATACAATAACAAAATATTATATATGTTTTGGCAAGTTGTTTACAAGCATATTATGACAACAGACGTGGGAATTCAATATCAGTAGGTAATCTATCTGAGCACGTTTTATGGATGATGCGAGGTACTATGGACCTTGCTCGTCTTCAAATAATAATTATACAGACTGTTTAGTCTGACATACGTTACATGTCGATTTGGACACGTCAACGCGATAGGCGCACATAGTGCAGGGAAAATAAATGAGATCACTCTTGAACATATTCACAGTCCAGAAAAACTTTATCTCTAATTATCTCAATCTCGCATGCACTTTGTCCAAACCCTAAAGGGGCATTTTGTGCGGAGGAGATTCGGGTATTTGGGAACTCAGAGATTCACCCTATTGGTCGACGACGGTCACGTGATCGTCGTCGGCCAATGGGGAAGAATCTCCGATTACCCAAATACCCGAATATCCCTCGCACAAAAGGTAGCTTTAGGGTACGGCCAAGTGTACGCGAGATCGGAATTTTGCGAGTCGATCTGTCACTTTTGGAAAATTCTGTTTCGACAATTTGAGCAGAGTCAACGTGAGAGGTGGTCATAGTGCAGTTAGAATCGATTAGATTGGTCTTGAGCATGGATATGTCATATTCTTATAATCCTCCTAGGCTTTTTCGAATACGACTAGGCATATTGCGAAATCATGGAAATAATCGAAGATCTCACAATACAACTGGCAATTCAAGTCGTATTATAATACGCCCCTTGCTATTTAGGCTCATTGTTAAAATTCAGAAATGCGCAATTACTCTGGATTCTGACAGATTATACTCATCGTATTGTAATACGACTGACGGCTTGTCAGTATTGTGTGTGTTGTTGTTGCTGTCGCTTACTGCGCAGTTTCTCTGTGCAATATTCTTGCACATATAGGAATTGGTTTAACGGAGGAGAAAAACTCCCTTTGCGGTTTTATCCGGGGTAAGTTTACCTGACGATCAGTAATGACTGTGAAACAGCTGTAGTCATTCTCCTTGGATCCGCTTCTTCGGTGTAGATGTTTTGGTTGATTGGATGATTAGCTCTGATCAAGGGGAAATATTTGTTGATTTATCGACGGATATTTGTCCATGTGATTATGTTAATTTATTATTAGTTGAGCTCTTTATTCTCCGTAAAACCAATTCCTATCTTTGTTATATGTTGGACGTTTTCGTCTTGTGGGAATCCACATGGAGCGAGCGTTTACATGTCGCGATGGTGTTTGTAAAACTGCAATATCGCAGATACAGCGACCATGATGCGACTAAAGGATGAACGTCATGCACATCGATCGAAGTATTCTGCACTCGAAGGTGAGATTCGCAAGATGCTCCCAGAAGATGGCGCGCTGTACGTTGTTGAACTGCAGCGGTCCATCTGAAAGGTGACAAGTATCGAGATACCCTTTACGGTTTTATCCAAGGTTAGTTAACCTGAAAATGAGTAAAAACTGTGAAACAGCTGTAGTCATTCTCCTTGGATCCGCTTCTTCGGTGTAGATGTTTTGGTTGATTGGATGAAAAGCTCTGATCAAGGGGGAATATTTGTTGAATTATCGACGGATATTTCTCCTGATGATTATGTTAATTCTTGCAAATTATTGCATTGAAAATGTGTGATCGCACGCAAAGTGTATTTGTTCACAATGAGGGGGAAACCACAACAGAATTCACGAAGGAAGTTCCTGTAACATCTGAGAAAAACCCGGTTAATTCTGATATGTTGAATCGGATCATGTATGTAGAGGTTGTGGAAAACATAACGAACGTACAATTTATGCAAAAAATGAAGAAATAGACCAGAACCAAAGTGAAGGACTAGTTGCCTTCAAAATTTGAAGGACAGGGATTCAAAAAGTGTTCCTGCAAACCAAGCATGTAACAGTGTCGTAACAATAAATGTTTATATTTCAAATCCCATATGAAATGTACAAGCAGATGTCACCGGAGTGAGCCATATTGTAATAAATAATCCAAATCTATAATTATTTATTTTTTTGTCCTCAAAGCGATTTCCATGGTTTTATTATCAAAAACTAGCTAAAAATAATCGCGTACATCTTTTGAACCATGAGATTAAAGTGCCAGGTGTATTGTAACACGTTTTGAATAATCAGCTACATTGTCAGATTTTCATGAACTTTGGTAGTTTCACAAAACGCCTATTGAAAAGCCTAGGCGTATTATAATAAGGACTGATATCATTGTTAGCTCGAATATAATAGGGTGACTTTTGGAGTCCAGAGTTAATTTTTTTCAAAAAATTAAAATGGTTGAAAAATATTATGAGAATGCGAAATGTTGCCTTTTTTTATATTGAAGAATTTTCGGGAAAATTAAAACTGAAATGGAGTCAAAATCGTAAGATAACTTACACTGCGCATTCTCACAAAAGAATTGAGCACATCCCAAAAATAATTTTCAAAAAATAATCACTGAAGCCTACAGAACGACTTCCCGCTTTCCCCTATTAACGTCGGAATTCATTCGAATTCTAATATTACTCACGGCTACTGGCAGCGTTAAAGCATGCAGACCGTGCGCAGGTGCCTGACCTTGAGATCATTACGAGGTTAAATGAAACTTGAATGTGGACTCCCTTCGAAAAGAATATGTTCTCTATCAACTATCACCAGAAGAGCAACGGTGAAACAGTGAACTTTGCATGCCAAATGAACACGGGAACAGTTCCATCCACTTGACATATCCTCGTCATTTCTCACACGGCGATAGTCGATGCATCGTTGATGTAGGAAAATTTTGAAATTGCCTCCGAGCATTTTATCATTTGAGTCGTGTCTGTAAATTTTCACAAGAAACACCGCTGAATAAACATAGCGTGAGCAATTACCATGAAATTTAAATTATAGACGCGTTTATATATAGTATCAGTTATGTCCACATTTAATGGAACTTGTAATATGAAATTTCATACAAGATATTGTTTTGCCTTCTTATTCAAGAACTTCTTCGGAAAGATGTATTCACTCGATGAGTTGCATCAATATTTAAAGGTTTCATTAATAAACATGAATTAGTGAATATGTGTTGGATTCTTCTGTTTTACTTGGATTGGGATCGCTTCCATATCTATTGTTCATGATGAAGTAATTCATGAATGCTATTGCAAGGCGTGCTGCATCCAAAAAGCCTTTGCTCTGAGCAAAATCCCTTCAAATCGCCATCTTTCCTACCTCGAATGTGCACATCATTTGGTGTAGTTCATGGGACCCTCTAGGCACTTACACTCCTATGAAATAACATTCGAATCCTGACTCAGAATGAGCTTCAACACCAAATGATATTCCCTAGACACGAATCGCATCGAAGAAAAAACTTAGGTTGCAGAGATATTAATGTCATTTCAAATCTCTACTACGGTCAATGAGCAGTAGTGCAGAAAGAATAAAGTACAACCGAAGAGATAGAGATTAGAAGAATAGTTCGACAGGCCTGCTTGCTGTCGCCGATCCTTTTTAACATATATGCCGAAGATATTATGAAAAGAGTATTGGCCGAGCAGGAACATAGCATTAACATTAACGGAAGACCAGTTAACAATTTAAGATATGCAGACGATACAGTGCTGATAGCCAAAGCACTCCAAGACCTACAGGAACTTTTTAACGCAATCGTGAAAGTTAAAAACTAAAAATACTATTATTTGGGTACAATTTTTAACGAAACAGCTGAAAGCTCTCAAGAAATAAAGACACGAATTGAAAAAGCCTGAGGAACATTTGTGAGAATGAAACAACTATTCTGCAGTCGAGACTTAAGCTTAGAACTGAAAATACGTCTTATGAGATGCTTTGTTCTATCGGTGCCAAACTATGGCTTGGAATCATGGAAACTAAAGAAGATCCATATGAGAAGAATAGCAGCATTTGAGGTCTGGTTGTGTCGTAAAATATTATGAATTTCATGGGTACAGAGAATCACCAATGTCGAGGTGTTAAGACGTATGAAGAAAGAAACTGAGATTATAAAAATAAGTGGAAAAAGATCAGTAGGAAAGCGAAGACATTCCTGGATGAAAAACCTACGCGAATGGTTTCACCACAGATCAACCAGATAAACCACTCGCGTCATTTATTAGGAAATCTATGTCAACGCAGATATGACCCTGAATCGAGCTAGTCAGAATTTTAGCAGGCGTTTGGGGTGCTTTGGGGTGCCAATCAGATTGCAGGAATAGGATTACGTCACTCTCGGCGTTTTCGGACTCGCTTGAAGAGGTTATAAACATGTAAACAAACTGAAATGAATTTTTCATCCTATTAATTGATGAATAATTTCGTATCTGTTCCATTTAAGAATATAATCCAAACATTTTTGTACAACCAAATCAATTGTTTAGTCATCTTTGAGGTTCTATTTTATGATGACAGTCCTCATTATATGTTTTAATTATACAACAAGAATTGGAATCGAACTTAGGTGGACTCATCCATAATGTTCATTTTATATAATATAAAGGAATCGCAACTGAAGTAAAAGCATTACAACCTCCATTATTCAATTAAAACGATGGGATGTCTAATAAAATTGTATATGATTGCACAAACACTAGGATTGGAATCGGACAAAGTTGGTCTATTCATAGTTTGATTTTATATTGAAATGAATCTCATTTGATGTGAAACTACAAAGATTCTCTGATTAAGGTAAACGGGTTTTCCATAACATTTTTCCAAAATTTTCATTTACTCCAACCGAATTCTTCTACAGGAGTCTAAGATGTGACAAAACACTCGCTTTGGTGTTGGAAATTTGCTTTTCAAATGGTTTCATCGAAAAATCTTAGTCTGATTTTGATTTTGTGATTCCTGAATCCCGACAAATCCGTTTTTACATTTCGATTTAAGATATTCCAAAATCAAGTATTCAATTTGACAGCTGTTTCGAGGAAGAAGAAAGTGTGGTTATGTCTGTTATATTTCTCAAGGTCGGAGAGACGCGATTCCCGCAAACGATGAAGTGATTTGTCTTGTTGGTCTGTGGTTTCACTCCACAAATAACCAACTGTTCAGAGCAGTAGTCTCGAAAATACGTACAGCTAGTGATCGAATACACTCAAATTACCAATTTCTGTAATGGCAATGCTCATAGTTTGTTGTTTGATTCACCTGGCACTTGTTAAATTTCAAGATCAAATACACTCAAAATACCAATTTCTGTAAAGGGCAATTTCTTGCTCAAAGTTTGTCGTTTGATTCACGTGGCACTGATTAAATTTTGAGAGGCAAAAAATATGCTTGCAACCAACAGTTAACTTCAACAAATAGTATAAATATGTGGATCCTGAAGCCTTCTCCACATTATAATGCAGTCCAAAATTGATGATCGTTCTTTCCTGTATATCTTTCAATACATCATTTCAACTAGCAATATTCGAAAAAAGTTATCAAGGGCAATCTCATTTGAAGCATTCGCTCTCGAATTTGGGATTTGGAATTCATCAAATTCATTTTTGAAATTTATGATTATTTTCCTTTCAATGTTGGATAAAGATGAAATACATATTCATCTTTACCCTATAAAGAAGGAAAGTGTTGAATCGAAGGTCCAACTTAAATTTTACATATCTTGAATGGAAATTGAACAGCAAATTTGTTTAAATTTGGAAAAACCAATTTATTTCGAGATGTGGACACTTCCTTCGATATCATACAGGGTGTCCGGGTTGATAGGACTTCGGAATGTATCAAAATAATCAACATTCATCACATGTTCGATGAGAAAACACACGGACACAATCTCAAAAATAGATTTTCTAACTGTAATCCTTTTGAGGTAGGTATTCTTATTGATCTACCGATATTTTAAGTCAATCCAAAAAGTCTTCAAATTGTTTCTCGAATGATTCAAAAGTTATCTCTTTATGGATCCCTATGCAACTTCAATCTACCTTTGTGTTTTTTGCGAACACTCGATAGATTACGTGCGCTGCTCTGTTGCATGGGGATGCACCCACTTTCGAATTTTTAAAAAAACTGAATAGTTTCAGTGAAGAAATATAAATTTTATATTTTCAATGAAGATTCTCAGGAATTTGAACAGTAATTTATTCGAATCTAATAGTGCAGTGCCAACGTTTCGAACCTTCCTTGGTTCTCTTTCAAGGCTAAAATAGTAAATGACTATATGAACAATATGAACAGCTATTCGGTATAAGTGGTTTTTGTGTTTCGACCAGAAAGCTACACTAGAAATAATTTCACTACTCACCCAGATACTCTGTATATGGACGAATAACACATTCAAAATTATCTTTCCAACTGCTTTTATAATATTTTCGTCAAACGAAACAAACGAATTCTTATTGTTGTTGGAGAATTTCAGGGAGAAACAATTATTAATTTGTTACGACATTGAATACTGGTGCAAGTTCCTATTCTTGAGGTATAAGCTCAATTCCATGCACCATTAATAAAATTATTATTCATCACACAAATGAAATCTCTTGGGATTTCTTACCATTTTTTTTTGCTATAAAGCACTCAGGTCCATGAACCTAATAGCTCCAACTCTTACCATAAATATCCTGTCTTGCAATAACTAGAAGAAATTAATCAGATGTCTTGAAATTAGTTAATTTCAGAAGGAATAATTGTGAGCCACCGGCACTATTTCGCAAGGTATCATCATTAGTAGGTAGGTTTTACTCCTTTCTGCGATCTGTATGTACGAGATAAAGCATTATGCATGCAAAATCTGGCTCTTGGTATTGAAGGCATAATTTATACACGTTTATTATATTTCCCACATGTCTTTAGTTTTCGAATTTATTTCCGAAAATGGTTGGACTCTCCTATGAAGATCTGGTTGTCAAATTCACGGCTGATCGTAGCGTCAATAGCTTTCGAAGGGTGTGAAACATGGGCAAATTGATCAAACGGTTTCCATAGAACACTAATCTGTAATTTTTTTTTTCGAAAATTTTCCGAATTTTATTCAAACCATTTTTTTCCAGAAAATACTTATATAATCGAATTCAACGAAATATGGCACAGATATTGAAGTCAATAACAGTGTACCAAATCTTAGTCGGGTCAAATATTTAGTTTCGGAAATATTTTAAATAAACAGGTATACAGATGAACACACTTGAATTTTAAAAATTAAAATATATATATTTATTTAATATTTTATTGCAATTTTTCTGAACATATGTATAGAGGTAGTGATGACATTAACACATAAAACAAATTATGCGTTGGATGGCTACCGTTGCTCTGTTGGCAGGTAGGCTTTGTTACAGACCAAGTTTCCAGGTCGCGTAATTTCTCCTTTCGGAAACCAAAACAGGCCGCCAAGAAGTTGTGATTTAACTTGTTTGGGCTATTTTCTTCGGGTTTTGGAAAGTAAGGTCTATACGAACCATCCTCAGACAACTGAGGAACTCAAAGAAGAAATTGCTCGTCAAATTCAGCAACTCTTACTGCAAAATATGCAGAATTTCATCAAAAGAGTACATACCTGGTGCCAACAGAGAAACGGTGGCTATTTAACCGTTATTTTGTTTCATGTGTAAATGTCATCACTACCTCCATACATATGTAGAAAAATATTTCAATAAAATATTAAATGAATATATATTTTTTTATTTTTGTAATTCAAGCTCTTGCTGAGACACCCTTTATAAGTAAATCGATTCAAATAATTGAAAAATTCCAGGTCTGTATTAGAGAAATATGAGAGTTCTGTGAAGCTGAGATTCAACACCCTATTTATTGAACTATCGGAATTTTAAATTAAAATCAGTTAATTATTTCATCCCGCACGTCAAATTGCTCACCGGAAATTTCACAGGAAGATTTGATTCAATATTGAAATTCCACTGAATTCTCTGGAAATTCGAACTGCGTGATGGAATTGAAAGAATTTCTTGTTCTACCAATTGGAAATTAGTATTATTTCGAAGAATCATTTTGAAATTTCTAAGAAACAATAATTTAAAAAAATGTATCTGAAATTAACAACAACTTATAATTAAATAAATTCAGGAATGAATATCTCCAAAATGAATTCCAGAAGAAGTTCCAAAGTAACATCGTTTTGGTTAATTTTAATTCTTACGCATCTCAAAATATCCCTGACAGTTTTTTTGATCATGTCTGGATTGATATAATGTTTCATAGAAGTTGGCTTTGATATATTTCCTATCTCCTTACATCCCTACTTAAACGAATACACAAGATATGAAGCGGTGATCCAAAAATTTTACTTCACTATAGATTAGTGGTGTGAGGATCAAAGATACAGAAAAACGATACTCTGTCAGTTCACCGACGTTTCGAAAAAATTCATTTCCATCCTCAGGGCTCTAGAAAATGACATCATCGCATTCGGTTCTAAGATTGGAATTCACTGAAATAATCGGTTTACTTTTCATCCAGAGTCATACATCTAAAAGTAGATGAAAATATTGATTAACAAATTTTCAACACATATCGAGAAATTTTTAATGGATGCGTTATTATTTTATAAACACAATTTGCATATGCCCCATCGATGTTCTTGACAATTTCATAATCGTTAGTAGTTCAGATTAAATATTTTTGGGTTTTCTCTTCCAATATCTTAAACATAACTACTGAAAATCGGGTCAAATTATTATTTATAGAAATCACTCTGCGGATTAGGGGATTTAAGATTAAATTTCTTCATGAAGCTCATTCATATCTTGAATAAAACTTTTATTTTATTCATAAATCATTGGCTTTTCAGAACACAAAAACCAATTCCATGAAAAAATTCATTTGAAACATTGGAATCTCAATAAATACTCTTTTATAACTGAATAACACTTTTACATGCAGAACACGAATTAAGTAGTGTAATTTAAAATAATGCAGATTTCCAAAAAATTCGGTTGATCGGAGGTTTCCATCAATTTTGGTTTGCGTAGTACGATTATCGTCAACATGTGGATATCCGTTACTGGTTTCAATCGAAATCCAAAGTCTTTCGTACTGATAGTTTGAAATAAGCGTGAATATAAAAAATAATGAGCATTTATATGATAAATCAAATTGGAGTATATAATATGCAAAAAAATCAATAACAAACCGCAAATCTCATCAATTGTCGATTGTCGAGAATCTAATACTGAGGGTTGGAGCCTTAGACTGAAGTTAGGAGCCGATCATCTGTCTACCTGTTCTGAATGGGGACTGTTCCGGGTCTAGACCTAAGACAAGGGATATAGCGTAGACAAAAATATACCGCATGTATCATCTGGTTGTCGGCAAACTACTTGTTTGAATTTCACGTCTTTACATCAAACAGACTTTTGGATTTGACACCCTCTTGGTTGAGTGTATCTGACAACGATAACAACGAACGAAATTTATAATTTAGAATTATTCTTTCGAATTCAACCTGATGAGGTTCACGATATATTTAATTGTTACAGAAATGTTATTGAAAATAACTTTAGTTTTTCAGTTTGTGTGGTGAATACTTTGTGAATCAAGTGAATCGGATATCTGCTGTGGAAAAAATTTTTTTCAGATCAATTGCACAGGAAGGTTGAGTTTTTTTTCATTTCATTAATATTTTTCAGAACAAAGTTGAATCCTAGTAGAAATCACATCTACACATTTGATATTAGCGAAAAGTCTTGAATTTTGTTTTACGTATTGGTGTTAGTTTGAAAGATTGAGTTTGTTTCCTCAGTGTCAAGAAAAACGAACGCGTTCGGGTTGAAACATCATGACTAATTGTGAAATATAGATACTCGATTTAATGCAAAATTTCGTGAGAATTGTATAGTGGAAAAATCGAATTTTTTTCAAACATTTTTTTTCGAATACATATTCATCAAAGTTCAATGAAATTTGGTACAGGTTTCAGAGTCAACATTTAGAAACAGTGTTTCAAATTTCAGTTTTGACCGATATTCATTTGTGCAGATATTGGCAAAAAATTTCGTGACCATTTTGAATATTGAGGTTATTTCCCTAATATCTCAAAAAGGGCAAACTCTATCTGATTTGAAGTTCATTTTCAGTTGTAGAATACCGACACGAAATTTAATAATTGTGGAAAATAGTTAGATTTTCAAAGAAGTGTAACGACTGTGGAACGTCTCTTCTCATTCAAAATATTATTTTAAATTTTGCTACTCAGTTAGCGTTCTGCATGTGGAAATGTTATTCAATTATACAAGTGTATTTATTGAGATTTCAAAGTTCACTTGAATTATTTCATGGAATTGGTTTCTGTGTTGTGAAAAACCAATGAGTTATGCATAATATATGAGTTTTTTAAGATATCAGTGGTATATTGGGTTATTTAATTGAGAAAATAATAAACCCTTGTGTAAAATTTGCAGCGTTTTTTCTATAAGGACCTGGAATTTTTTCAATTATTATAATAGGGATCTATATTGACCTGTATTAGTGTATGATAGGTTTTATACATCAATGGATTATACTATATATGGATTATATTATATTATGTCATCCTGACATAATACATGTCACAAGTTTTTCACTTTATTCCCGATATTTTATTAGATTTCTAGTTCGAAATGAACAATTATGGATCTATGGGAGATGATTCCCCAATAAAGGGGCCTGTAGCGTTCTTCGTTTATCTGAGGATCTGAAAATCATCGCTTGGAGGACTGAACCTGGTCGAAAGACCCTCTCGGTCATGAGCAACTGTAGGTAATATTATTTACTGCTTCCTTCTGGTTTTCTGTCCCTCTTTCTGTTTCAGATATTATGTCAAGATATTTTGTCGAAATGAATTCAAGATGACGAAAAAATTATTTTCAAATGAAAAAGATGCCATCCATCTTCTATAAACAAATTACTACACTTATGCGGGGAGACAGAATTTTTCCTGAGGTTTTTATCTGTGCTCTTGTATCATACGCAAATATGTATGGTACCCCGTTTACATTTCCTCTGCTAACACTGTGATATATCTTAGAATTGTAATGCTCGTTCTCAAAAGAATATATATATATATATATATACTGGGGCTACAAAGTTATGGAAAATCGAAAAAATTGGTGAATATACAAACCACCCTGTATATTGGTTTTTGGAATGGTCTTTCACCAATGAAACATCCTGTATGTCAAATTTCGCTTTGGCCTCGTGACCTCACGTCATCGATTTCCTAAAAATTTTATGCATCATCATTAGGTTAATTCAATTCAATGAATGATCCACTCGGTTTTGATGGCCGAATCGACATCATAAAAATAAAAAGATTTATAGGCGTTCAAAGCGGATTATACAAGAAACTGGAAAGTATGTTAAACATTGTCTAGCCAGGTTGCTTTGTTACACGGTAGTTTTCTTTCATTATCGATTCGGATGGAATTGTTATTGATTTTTATTTTATGACACCTATTGATATTCGGTGGGAATTTGTGGTCTATGTTTTATGGATAGGAAGCCGAGGAGTTTTATATAATTTTGATTGGTTTTGTATACATTTATTCATTAGTTCCTCATGCATATATAAATCAGATTAATCCGTGATCCACTTCTCCAAGACAGGTATGTATGGAAAATTACGTTAGGACAGGTTGCCTAGCGGTCGATATGTCTATAGTTCATGGGTTAATGATGAAGGTGTACCTTCAACATAGGGATATGGACTGCACGTTTCCTTTGAAACTATGAAGGAAAGTTGACAACAATATGAGAAACAAATAACCCACTCAAGTACCTAGATAAAAAAAAGCACTGACGTGAGGTCAGGAGCTTTTACGCTCTTGTTCACATTCGAAACCATTTCCTTAAGACATTTTGCATGAATTTTTACACCGTCATTTTTCAACCGAGTGCAGAATTTAGATTCGATTATATTTGCATTATTGGTGATATTAGGAAAATAAGATTTCGCGTGGATATTCGACATTCTCAATTAACACACCAAAAACATATGAACATCGTATTTCACCTGTATGAAAATAATCATCTTCATAGAAAAGCAGTGAACATACTTTTATGTATTTCGTGACTTGTTTTTCAATCTTCAATTTCAAAATCCAGACTTTTCTTCTATCTACGAAACCCATACCAAGTGCTGTTTCGAAATTAACTTTACTTTCATTTAGCTTTGGAAAAAATGAAAACTTAAGACAGTAGATCCTTTCTTATTTGACCATGAATTACATTGAGTTGAGGTACACAACAATAGTAATTTCCGGAGGATGTCATTTCATTAATACAATCGCAAATTTTAATCTGGAAGGAACGAATCGATCAATTAACATTACAAACACTTTCGGTTTACTAAAATTTCAACAAGGAGAACAACAGAAAAGCTTGAAATTAACTCTTAAAGTAAGCAAAACACGTTAGAATGACGGGCACGACGGAAAACTACTAGCTTGAAAGGGTTCGAATTTTTATCACCAGAGAGCGTATCGATTCTTAGTAGATGCGAATAGACGACTTCGGCCCAAGTTACCAACCCACCATTTTCTTCACAAATTTACTATCACTGGGAAACGGGAATTTCAGGACAAATTCGGCATGATAAGGTTCGTGTTATTTATAAGTATCCGTAAAGGATGCCTCGGCTCTCTCTGATTGGTTGAAATATAAGTTGGGATTCCTGATTTCATGTTAATAGTGTCAAGTTTATATGGGATATGGGATATGTTCCGCAAATCAACTTGGTTATTTCTGTTGCCGGTTTTCCGTTCCGTAAATATGAAATATTCGGTTGGTTACTGAAAAAAACATTAATTACGGAATTTGATTGATGAAAAAACGTTATTTCTGTCACTAGAATGACAGTCAATGTTCTATGGTAACATACCCATATTATAGAACAATCTTTATTTACCTTATGATTCATAGACCATACCTAGTAATTTTTCCATTGTTGATTGTTGTCTCTTATATGTTCTATGGATCATAAAGCAAATAAAGATTGTTCTATGCTATGGATATGTTACCATAGAACATTGGCTTTCGTTCTGGTGACAGAAAGAACGTTTTTCATCAATCAAATTCCGTAATTAATCTTTTTTTCAGGAACCAACCAAATATTTCATATTTACGGAATGGAAAAGCGACAAACGAAATATCCCAGTTGATTTGCGGAACATATCTTATATAAATTTTAACATGAGATCAGGAATCCCAACTTAAATTTCAGCCAATTAGGGACGATCTTAACAAAACCCTATATTTGGAAGGAATTATCTTGTTTGAGGAGCCGAGGCATCTTTTACGGATATTTATAGATAACGCAAACCTTATCATGTCGAATTTGTCCTGAAATTCCCGTTCCCCAGTGATAGTAAATTTGTGAAGAAAATTGTGGGTTGGCAACTTGGGCGGAATTCGTCTACTGAATACACATTTGAAAATGCGCGCATAAGCTACCAACTTAAGTCGGTGCTTCTCTAGAATTTCTATTGCATTGAATATACTTGCGTTTATTTTTGGACACTTTTCAGAATTAAAATGATTCGCTTATACATAGAAAAAAAAGCGAAACATATTTTCATGAGGTATTCTTCTTTTCACCCACCCAAATTAAAATTTTCCTTTTCCATGTGTCTCTTTTATTTTGCTGGATGTGATTCTACCATTACTGACCAAGCCTTTACCGTACTTCTCGCATATTCAGTATGCATGTGCAAGGAATTCAGACCATAATCGTTTTCTGTCACCTGCCACACACCGTAGAAGCATATCGGATAGAAGAAATGACACTTTTCGAAAGAGATTTAAAAATGCGTGAACAATGCCGGAGCGAAACGTGTCAATGCATTGGTTTTATGCACGCAGTTTCGCACGGTTTAGCTTCAACAACTCCCAGACATTGTTTTCATGAATTATGTATTTATAATTGATGCTCATATATCTGCCCATGTCACGAAAGAATGGCACGAATTCAGTATTCATTAAATAATATGGACTGGCACGGTATAGTTAGCAAGCCTGCTTCTCGTAGGTTGCATCAGAGCCAGGTATACGGTTTTCCGTACTTATTGATTGGGAGATTATACCATGAACTCTTTTGTCCATATCTGATTGAGCGTCTCATAGGTGGTGACACTGCCATATTGATTTGATTATTCGATAATTATTCCCCCCACTAAAATTCCCAGAGAATTGCTGAAGTTCAGGAGCGTTTGCAGATTAACGGATCGAAAAATAAAAACTACTGGATGACACGTGCTATTGATTTTCTATTTTGAACTAAAATTTCTTCGAGATATCTCCAATTTTTGTTTCAGTATATATACTCCATTCACTTTTATAAACTATCCCGGTTGGCCATGACATTCTGACACATTTAACAGTGTATATTTTGAAAATATTAGGTTATAGTAATTTTCCTGTCAGATAACTACACAACGTTGTCCTCTCTAGTAGTGCCGTAGTAATTACGTATTTTTCTAAATTTGAATTTACTTTGGGAAAACAATGAATTTGAGAAAATGTATGTGAATTCAATAATTCCAAAGACCTGGCGAATGTTGAAGAAACTTTTTTCAATGTCAATACTGGAAATATTTCACTATATAAACCTGATTGGAAGATTCAGTTATGCTATTTTCTTGCACGGAAATCAAGAATCGAGTGTTAAAAGTTTACTGAAAAATAATGGATAGAGTAGTCCGTTACTTTGTGATAGTTCATTCGAAAAAAAATAAAAGTACTCGAATTACCCTGTCGTTAAACTTCTTAACGAAAAGGCAAACCTATGAAATTCCCTACTTTTCGAAATTCACAAGAAGTAAGTCTACAGAATACATTTAAATACCTTGTTGCAAAACTTGAAATACTCCAGTATGAAAATTTAGTAGTACTACAAAATCTGTGCCACCTTGAAAGAACTAATTCAATTTACAAAGTTCTTGGGAATCCATCTGAACGATATAATGGGTATTCACTCACATACGTCGAAAATTTTGGATAGCGTGTGATGAATTATTGATTCCAAATTATCAGGGTTACTTACTATAAGAAAAAGCAGATTTCAATTCTACATTGCACTTTCTGATACTTTGTCTCTGCTTCTTTAAAACTACCTTCGGCATTTTTAGTTTCCAAGCGTGATGATTATATTGAGATCGAGAGTAGAAATTGGCCTTGGCATTTGGCAACGTCGCTAAGAATTATTTTGACATTGCCGATATTTGTGCCAACCTGCGTCAGTTTCAAGTAATAAAACTTAATAGACCTAAATAATGGCCAACCGGGATAGTCTATAAAAGTGAATGGAGTATATAGTAAATTCGAATTGGGTAAAGAGGACGTATCTATGTAAATAATAACAAATCAATGCAGAAAACATGTTTGAGATTATGTCAGCTTTTCCGCAAAAGTTCTAGGGAACAGCGTGCTAGCGTTTTGTCCAACTTTTCATCAACATCAATTCTGTCCGGCCGTCCGTACGCACGATTGTGGGCGTACGGAGGAATCTATCGACTTTTTTCATTTCAGGGTTGCTTGCATTTCAGAATGCGAAGGTTAAGTGTGTAAATGGGCAAAATCCTTCAAATGATTTCGGAGTTGGTCGTTTGAAGTTTTGAGATTATTTCCCTGATATTTCGAGAGCTACAGACGCGATTGAATTGAAATTTGGCAGTTAGTTGGAACATAAGGACTCTCAACTTTCTGCAAAATTCTGTTGAAATCTTGCTGTCAGTAAATTTTGAAACTTTTTTTTCGAAAGAATTTTTTTTCTCGGAATTTGTTGGTTACATTCGGAGAAAATTTTGGTCGTTCCTTGAGCTTTATATTGTACATCATTGTTCTAAATTTGAGTTCGAAATTATGATCATTTTCGAAGATATTGTGAAAATATATGTCAAATTTCGTGGTTTATCTTTATTTTTTCCGGAATAACTCGAAAAATACTATTCCAATCATGAATGATGAAACTTGGCAGCTAGTTTGGAGATGCTAACGGACAACTTCGTGCAGAATTTCGTGATGATCATGTAATTAGAACAAATATCCAATATTCTGTGATCTTCTGATCATCATATCTTCATGAATTTCTGCTAGACATTCGAACTGTGACTTTTCGATAAAGTAAATATAACGGCCGACGATAAACACAATAACTTACAGAAGAAACTACTTAAAAACTCGATATTTGTAGAGTTGGTTTGGGGCTTAATTACGAAGGTCGATTAATCCTATTCAAAATTTTATTTTGCCAATATTTCCAAGAATACAGATAAGATTAAAAGCACTGTTGTGAAGGCAGCAGCTTTTGCGCGCATGTTCCAATTCGTTGCCAAAGTGGTCATCTCTATTGAACATGCGAGCAAAAGTTGTTTTCTTGTATTTTCTAGTGCTCATTGAAAATGAAGAAATTTTCGGAATATATCTTTTCATCAAATTTCAATGAAATTTTGTGAAGACCGTGAGGTTAATATTCTTCAAAAAAGTTATACATTCCAGTTTGATCCGATTCCAACTTTCGGAGACATTGGGAAAAAACTGTAAAACTTCGTGGTGTCATTGGTATTGCCGAAATATCTCAGAAAAATACTGATCCGGTCGTGATAAAATCATTAACAAATACTGATGCACATCTTTAAGCAGAATTTCGTTGTGTAAGCGTTATTCTGGAATATTTTCAATGTTCTACCTTGTTCTTGAGGTCATCTGCGAAATAGTCTCCGGATTGTTACTCTAAATTGAGTAACTAATAAGTTCTCGTACCTACTTTTGAAATGAAAATTTGGAGATTTTTATGAAGATGAACTCAAAAACTAGGAAAAACTGTGAAAAAATCTAATTCTATAACTTCATTAGTATGTTTTCTATTCAGAATCTGATCACTATTTTTTTGAAAGCTTATATTTTTGGCAATCCGTCAACACAGAAATGAAGTCTTCGTGATGTTGCAGACCCATTATTTAGATATTTAGCTAACTATAATCATCGGCTCATTGGTAAAAATTCTGCATCTTCGAGGGGGTGAGTAGGATACCTTAATCCGTTTTTTTGTATATATGGGAACCTAAGGGAACCCTTAGAGTTTTGCTACTATACTAACATGTTCCACATCTTACGTCTGTAATCGCCCCCATGCGTAATCAGAAAAAATTATACGGTTGGTTACGAACAATTTTTATCAACCTCTTAACTGGGTGATGACCGCAACCTAAAAATTAATATGAAGGGGGTTTCAGTGAGATCCTTTTGTGGGTACTTCTCTCTTTATTATTCTTGAAAAGTATGAATAAAATAACTGTAGGATGCGAAAACAAATTCAGTATTATTGTGAAAAAATATTTTTCATGACTGCTGAAAGTTCAGTTCATTTCCACACGTGTGATTCTAAAAAATGCTGTTGTTGGATCTTTCAGTTAAAAATGCTTCATTATTTTCATGTTTCATGGCCACTCTTTTTTCTTAACAAGCTTTTTAAAGACTGAGCAAATTACTATTAAAAAATACAGATTTTTCTGTAATACCTTCATGTAATATTTTTCGATATTGATATCTTGCGATATACTTTTATTGTCTTCAACGTACTACATATGAATGACGAATTTGATTATTTTATCAACTGAAATGCATGTAAAAGACTTGAGAAAGCGGTAAAATAATAAAATACAATACAAAAATAATACTAGACACAGTGTTTCATTTTTATCTTTCGATTTAGAATTGTCAGTAGCATCTATTTCTGAATTATATGTCTAAATATTACCACGTGGACTGACTAACACCTGATTACAAACGATCTCAGCTGATTTAGAACCTCTGGCATTGTGCATATATCAATTTTGACAACAAGCTTCAAATTATCTTCTTCCTTTGATGAATGAAATGTGGTAAACAAAACTTTCAGAAATCTGTATGAAAATATTTGTTTTATTTCAATTATTAAATTATCTTTGAAGCAAGGTGTCATTGGTTGGGGCAACCTTATAAAATCTCCCCCTATGAACCCAAATTTACGAGATATCAAGCTTGGTACCTGTTCTAAATTGACACATAATACAAACCCATAGGGCTACTGGTAGGATTTCGAGGCATATAGCTATCTAGACGCGTCACGGAAGGACCAGAGATTGGGCTAGGACACCCAAGTATATACTACACGTGCATCAGATTAATTTCTGGCAGTGTCCACCCGTAGAGAACCTTTTGAGTACCTGTCCAAACTCTCAGTAGCGGCTTCTGTTGCGCCTTCAATAGAAACAGGAAACAATGCGTAAAAGATTCCACGAGTATAATATACGATCCCGACGTCGGTTGAGATGAGTTCCACTCACAATGCTGAGAGACGTGCTCGATTTGCTTGGACAACAGAGCATCTTCGGATAGTCGAAGCAATCGGGTAAAAATGAACTGTTTCTCTGATGGTACCCAGAAATCGGGGATCGGTACTAGAGGAACAAAAAGTTCATCTATTCATAGGTGGCACCACTGCTGTTTGGGATGACATTTGTTTAAGTTTACATTTGCTTGATAAGTATGAATGCGCAGATGTACGTTGACCAAGTTATCAAGAATATTGTATATCGACTTTTTGTTGCCCCTGAGTTAATTTTTTTGTGGATAAGATTCACCCTTATAGTGACAGAATCTCATTGAATTCGTTCATTCTAGTTACTGCCAAGTTTTGTTACGAAAATCAAATTTCAATTACTAATACACTATAAATGAAATTTGTCTGAAACCCCTGAATATTTAGAAAGAAAGACGCTAGTGTCTTAATGTTGAATATTTTTATAAACAATCTCGAAAACTTGTAAACTCCTCTACTAATCCAGCATTATGTAAAATTTAAATTATTTTACTTGGCTAAGGCTCTCAGTAGGCACATTTTGAATAATTTTATAACAAAGATCATTCTATCACAATGAAATCGTTCGATATATTGATATGTATATATATATTTCGATGTGCGTTCTTTCAGGACCACCCTTTTATGACTCGCGAAATCACATTCATTTATTGAAATATAATAAAAAAACTGTAAACACCACGAAAATTAATATAATACCCGTACGTATCGTTCTATTTTCTTGGGATGAATGTGTTATCCTCTCTCTATCTACAGGAAATCTCATTGATAATTTTTCAAATAGTAACTGGAGAACTTTCAGCTCAACATACGAAGATTTAACCTGAAATACTTAAATAAAATATTCCCCTTAATCAAGAGTGTTCAAATTATTTTAGCCCATTTTTTATTAAACCATATTCCAATATTTGGTGATATAGTTTTTCCATATTAAACAAAAATCATTTCAGCAATTTTTTTTGGATTTTATCATTTCATGTTAGTTCCTTTACTTAAATATCATCCTCTTATCTCAATGTGATAGAGAAGTTAGATTTTAAAGTATTGGCATCTGAAGATGTTTAAAATATCTTATCTTTCTTGTTTAGAAATGATCAACTAATCAAGGGGGAAGAAGAAAGTATCTACCTTTACAGAACGTCTCTGATTATAGAAAACCTTTATTTTAACACTTTCTAAAGTATCCTAATATGTCTGAAGTGTTTGCCAAGTTTGACCATATATACCAACTTACTCCACTTTTATCACGAGAAAACGATGGGATGTATCCCTGATATATGCTTCTAGATCTAAATGCCAAAGATAACGTATTCTTGCCTTCTCAACTTTGATAAGAAATGGCGTAACGGTAAACCAATATATATATATTCTTTTGAGAAAGAATATTCAATCATTTGGAATATCAAACAATAAAGCATGTATAAATAAGTCACGGAAAACCATACATTTCTACGTATTATACATGAGTACAGATAAATACAAAAATTCTATCTCCCTGTATAAGTGTAGTGGAATAATATTTTTTCAAGAAATAACATAGTCATACTGAATGACATCTTTTCATTGGAAAATAATTTTTTTTTTCTTTTTGAATTCATATTGACAAGATTTCTACAAAATGATATTAGCAACTGAAAAAGAGACAAACCAGCAGGGATCAGTAAACAATATAACCTACATTTACTATCTGACTTGGAGGGTATTTCGACCATATATTCATAATTCATTACTTTTCACTCAAAATCGAATGAACTACAGGAATCAACTGAAAAACTGACATGTTATGTCAGAAATGACATATTGACCACACTATAGAGGCATTAATTATTCGGATTCAGAGTTAAAATCTTTTCCATGCTGTATATCCCCGTTCCCACTGAATAATACGACATCAACCAAAACACCAATTGCCTCCCATAGGCATTGATAAACACGAGGTGTCCTCGTATTTCACAGTGGTACCTAATATCTCCCATTAATCCATTTCAGAGTCAACTCCTAATTAACTGGATATTGATTTATTAGTGGGCATTTGTGACAAAGCTCCATCTTAAAATATAATTCCTCCTGAAAAAGGTGCAGCAATAATGTCTAATTTGAAAGAAAGTCGTGTTGTTCAACTTGCATAATTTGATGAGTTAGTTAGATAAAATTGGCAGCATATGTATATGCCTAAGAATGATTTCGAAGTAAAGGTCACTTAACTGACACAATTCAATCACAAGAATTTTATTATCTGAATATTATCTTAAGATACTTTCTCACCATAGAATGACACTAATGACATTCTATCTTCGCCATTCTTTAATAATAAGTATGTTTTGGCATTGACGTACTTTTTCAGTTAATTATTATGGTATCATTAAAGAAAATACTATCAACAAATATGATAGTATGGATAGAGATGCATAGAATACACAAGGTGCGGACACTGTTTGACATATTTTGGGTCCGAAATAAGGTCCAAATGATCGAAATACGGCTTTGTTGCCCTACTTCAGTTTTCGCCGATAGATGCCGGCATAAGAAAATCTGCCATATAAAATCTGAAATTTTTACGGAAGGTACCGATCTGACATATCCAAACTAGTCAAATCAGAACTTCTTTCTGATTTTCCCAGTTGAACCATACATTATTTTCAAGAATTTCCGTAAATGAATTCATTTTGACAAATTGAAATTTCAGTCAGTCAGAATGGCGATAATACATATGAAGGTTTTCTTCGTCTCTAAATACACAAGTCTGAAACTTGATATTTTCAAATACCTGTCTACAATACAAGAGGTATTTATTATCTCAATATTTAGTTCATGGAAAGGAAGTCTTTCAGAGTTACGTGTTCAGAAATACCCCAAAAAAACATTGGCACAAAAGATTAATTAATTCTTTAATTTTTGTTTGGAACGATAGATATTACCATTAATTTGTCTAGTTTGAATTTCAACTGATAAATTCGTATGAACATGAACAGCAAAGTGCAAATTCATATTTCAATGTCAATAATAACAAACATGAACATTTCCTCGAAATATTTCCATAAGTACGAAATGAAATTCATGAATTCAAAATTGAATATTCATTAATAGGTACATACAAATGAAGGGAGATCCAAACTAGGTATCCAATAAAATCCATGCGTACTATCAATCTCTGTTCCGTTTTCACCGTTGTTTTGGCTTCGAAATGACTTCTTGTATCCATCCATGTAAGTATATCCTTACAATAAACCTCATATTGCTCCTCATTATTCTGTTATATATATTTATATTATTAATGAGTAGATGTTCCACATTTTTTGTTAAACTCCTCTTATATTTACTAGTAAGAATCCATAATTTCGAATATCTGATTAATTTTTTGGGGAATAGTTCCATCAGGTCAATCAGGTTATAGCTCAAATCATTTTTATTCAGCGAAATTCATTGTATGAACTCGGCAAAGCGACCTTAGCGCCCTCATCGTTTACAAAGCCAAGTAGGACAATATTTGACAATTCAACGACCGCGTTTTGGACTCAAAATTTTAGTGGGTACCTAATAGCATGATGTAAAAAACATGGTGTGCTCATCTGAAACAAAGTGACGTCAGCAAGATTAAAATACAAGGAAACATATGTTCTGTGCTTTGAATTCGAATGAAAAAAGTGACGTCATCATTGGTAAATCGATCACACATGAGCAGATGAGCTCAACATGTTTTACTTACATCATGCCTAATTGGCGAATGAAGATAAGCGCTATTCCCTCTGGTGGCTATCCGAGTAACTCAAGGTACAGAAATTATCATGGACAAGTTAAAAGAAATGTCGAGAAATTGAGAAAGTTTATGCCTTTTTCTTGGCGTTTGTGTGATTTTACAGGTGCTCCTACTGAGAAAAGCAAACTCAAATGTCCCTTTCCATAGATTTCCAAAGCCCGGTGAAAAATTTCGAGGTAGGATGAAAGAAACTTCCTTTAACAAGTCGGGCCTGAAAGTATTCAAGAATCAATAAACACCAACAAACAAGATTTATGAGATTCTGTTACCTGCATTTTACCGATGATGATCATTTTTATAGAGGTAAGCACGAATTGCTCATGAAATATTAGATCATATTCATGAAGACAATTTTTTTCCAGGCCCTTATAATCCAAGCAGAGAAATTTACTTAAGACGAATGCTATGCCTTCCAGAAATCTGTTTGTTGAACTGATCATTAAGGAACAACGTAAATGTTTTAGTGATAGAACTGACTATTGAATAAAAAAGAGTCTCAACAAGGAAATATCTGGTGATGAAAACTGTTCGCTCAAAATGCTCTTGCCGATGAAAGCAAAGTTGTACAAGGCTTATTTATTACAGCTTTTTCAAGACCAATCCTATGAGAGTTGGAAAATTTATTTGTCAATCCATAATGAATAAGGCTCACGGTACTAGTAGCATTAGTTTTATGTGAATGTATTCATTTTATTCACAATATATTGAGTATATAGTTCTTCGCTCTAAAAAAAGTAATGTTATGAGTACTTGTCTATTATTACAAAAAGTATGTTTTACAATACTATATGTTTCTCAACTTTCAAGACAGCCTAAGAAATCCACCAATGTCAATCTTGCCATATTTGGATCTGAAAATAAATAATATTAAAAACTGTCTAACCTTGGAGATATCCTCGTTATTTTAGAGTTGCTACTCTCAATAAGATTGAAGAATGATACATACCTACTTCATAAGAATGGAATTTGTACTCCCAGTAATACTCTCGTCAACTATAAAAGTCTAAAATGTCTTTGACTAAATCATGAAATCAAAAATTATCAAACCAAACACTAACAAACAGTACAAAATCGACTATCAAAACAAAATCTATGTCTGTATCTAAGGTTCTAAAATTGGCCACCGTGGCGCTGCAATCTTAAATTCAGACGCCAATAGTAAGAAAGTGTCGACACCTGATACATTCTATGCATCTCGGTATGGATGATAGAAGCATAGAATACATGGTGCGGACACGCTTCCACATATTGTGGGTCCGAAATGTTGCCAAAATACGGCTCTGTTGTCCTACTTAAGTTTTCGCCGATAGATTCCGGCATCGAGAAATCTGCCATGTAAAATCTGAAATATCTTCGAAAGTTGCCGATATGTCATATTAAAACTAGTCAAATGGGAGCTTTCCTTTGATTTTCGGAGTTGGACCATACATTGCGGGTCAAAATGCTCTCTATGCCCTCAGGGTACGATCTCATATGTGTTAATATTATCAGAAGAATACACTCTTGTGTGGAACTGCAGTAATTTCACTATGTAATATTAGGCATAAATAATCGAACAAACTCTGATAGAAAGCATTCCGTCGAAGGCGTGCAATACCGTGAATTACGTAACGCAGCTCCATCAAATGCACATTTTCACCTGCTCCTGTGTTCGTGTTCTCCAATAACTCGGATAGGACGATCCCGCTACCCACGATGCCGCGCATACGCGAAAAATACCATCGACTTTCCAACACCCACGGCTAGCGTGTTCATCTCTATTATTGTATATCCCATAAGACCACTTTCTCTTTTCATTTGAGTCCTGAAGATGCGAAGATCTTAGATCTCGAATACCATATACCGGTGTTGATGAACTGGTTCCTTTATTTTCATTAAGCAAAAACGAATTCTTATAAGTCGAGAAGAACGATAAAGTATAAAAGATAGGATATTTTACCTACACGAAAAATCATTGTCCCTTCGAAATTGGTTGTCATGTTCGAAGTAAATTGGGTGATATTTCAGTTTCGAAAGTCGAATATTACGTGAACGAATGATAAAATCCCAAAAAAATATCTGCCATACTCAGAAACAAAATACTTTTTGTACAGCATATCACAAGATCTATCGTCCATTCTGAAACGGGTTGGAATTGCCGAGTAGAGGGACAACAATGAAAAAAGAAATGACATATAATGTATATACAAATATGTAACAATTTTTGGAGATAACTCTAAAGCCTATCCGACAAATATTCGCTCATACTATATAGTAGGCCTTGTCAAGTAACAATGATTTCACTGATCTACGAAAACTCATATCGTTCAAGGATTTAATACAATCAGGTAGTTTATTATAAAGAATTATACACTGATGAAAAGTTGATGTTGCGAGATTACTGGTACTATGTCTTGGTTTAGACAGAACTTCTTTATTTCTAGTATTATAATCATGAAGGCTAGATAGACAATTTAACGAACTTCTGCTTATAGAAATGTAGCAAATAATATAGACCCGATACCAACTAAATAAGAAATATGTTTTGAAGGGAAGTAAATTGTAAATATATGAGGTGTGTTCACTTCTCAAAAAAAGCAAAACCCTACAGTATTTTCAGTCGGTGCAGGGGTGTGGCTTGGAATGTTTTAACTCATGTAAGAGTCAAAAAACCAACTATTTCATCAGTTGAAAACGACACGTAGACCTCGAATTTTTTTTCAATTCTTGGAATTGAATATTTCTCTGGAATTTCAGAATAACTCTGAGTAAAGATATTAATCATTATTTAATGATTGATACGTCTCTTAATCGTAACTTCTTTAATGACTCGACAACAGGGAGTCGATGTTCACCACTTCCCTTAAACAGAAAATGCTTTCGTTCGATCGAACTCAATAAAAATAAGCTTACCTTCATGATACCAAAATATTATAAAAGAAATCTGTAAGTCTTCAGGGAACTCCATATCTGGCGATAAAGCTTGAAGAATTGTCCATTTTCTCATTGTTGGCATCCCCGTAACTACCATCGCAAACAGTTTTTCAGGAGAAATTCGGTCAGTAACTAGACATCAAATTAGGCGCAAAATATTACTGAATGCAAAAAAATTGAGTGAGGTTTTTTCACTTTAATCAAACCTTTGCCAGAATTCCAAAAGTTTATATTCCCATAGCATACTGATTCTTTTGAAGTCCGTATTAATTAACGATAGTCTGAGATAACAAAATAATATAATTCCAGTTTCCCCAAATATATAAATCGGATTCGTGACTTATTTTTACAGTTGTCCGAGTAGACATGAATATTCATTTCGCCCATTATTATTTTATCTGTATGATGTATTATTCTTCGAATAACTGCATGAAAAAATTTTTGTTCGAAGATTGTTGTTCAGATAGGCGAGGAAAGGTATATAGTAATAATTTTTCGAATTCGATATCCTGTTTCACATGGTATATGTTATTTGTATGTTAAAATGTGAAAAGTATGATTATCGTGAAGGCCATCGCAAGAATTATCATAGATTGAATTGAATTTAAAAAACCAGTCGAATGAATTATATCTAGATTTGTTTTTAAGGCTGAAGTCCCACCTACTCTTTGTTATATGGAGGTATTGATCTATTGTGTTACAATAATCAATATAGGATCCAGCAGTTTCATAAGATAATCGACTTGTGAGCGTGCACATAGTCGAAAAGGGATATCCGAGCAACTCATTTTGAAGAAACGTTTGTCCCTATTTTCTCCGGTTCGAATGCTTTCGGAAATTTTTTCGATCAGATTTTTGACGAGTAAATGAAGAAAATTTGCCAGCAAACTATTCTCTTTCGATGTGTTACCTACGAATATATACATCCAATATGTTACCCCAATTTTAGTCCATACTTATATTAGTTAATTCGCTCGACATTTGACCGAAATCTGTTTACTATTAGCTAGCCTATATAAACATTTCAATTTATAAAAGTGTTGAAACGCATCAATTCAAGTAATTATAAAAAAGCACTGACGCGAAGTCAGGAGACTTCACGATCTTGTGCATGCTCCTTGATGCCGTGAATACCCAATCAAGTACCAGATTTCAATTCGACAAGATCTGTATTTTTTCGAATTGGTATACATATGGAATTATTTTGGGGGATTTTACCCATTCCCGAATTTCGAACTTCAAGATTTAACTCGAAACCTTCTTAACTATCGATATCTGAGGTTAATTACCTAGGCCGATTGAGGGGTTGGATAAAATGCACCCAATTATTTCACGACTCTATTCATTCGAAATTATATTTTCATTTACTTTCACCGAGTTTCTCAACTTATTTTCTCATCCCCTGTATTCTTTTGAAAACTGTGCGTTCGTCGACCTCTTCATCATGATCAAACATTATTTAATGTTAAATAGAAAGAAAATAACCTGTTCATCATCCTGAATAACAGGCTCAGAAAAGCCATCTCACATTATTGTGAGTTACCGTGAGTGTTTTTTTACATTTTGTCTAATTAAATAATATTTCAGCTCCCTGAAGATGGTCGCATTACCGACCGAAAGCTTGGCATGATATAATAAAAAGATAGTTGGCAAGTTGTGAGTATTACACCCGATAATCTTTAAAGTTATTTAATGTTTTTCTCTAATTAGCGCTAATAAAGTTACATTTATACTCATTTTTTCCAACGAGCTGAGGAATAAACACTGCAGAAAATAAAATATGTGATTAACAATTTCGATTTAGCATCACTCTTTTGCTACATTCTTTTTGACGATTTGGGTAGCATTGAATAGGTGATATTATTCAACCAGTTCAAGTTGAGTTCTTTCTCATTCAAATTCATGAGATTTCCAATATGAAAACAGGTGTTTCATTCAATGTTTAATTGTATTTAATTAATTGATTTGAACACTGAGGTTTTCTAGTACGTAGCACTTGATAGCATATATTAGTAAATTTTAATTTCAAGTAAATGAAAATTGTCAAACAATTCATGAATATTCAATAAAGAACCAGGAAAAATACAACACATTCAATAGTGAAAATAATATGCTTAATTGAGGGTTCATAACTTTATCCCCGATTAGTAAAAATGATTGAATGACAATTATGAAAAGAATGATATGCTGCTGAGTATGATGAAGTTTAAACCTTCTATAAATTGGATTCTCACTTCATTTGAACATTCATTTCTATTTACATCTGCACTGTTCAAACAAAATTATCATTAGTTTTTAGGTTTTTATGGATTTTCACCCCCAATATCTGAAACAGAACTATTAAGAATCAAATAAAATTTTTTTTTTCATGAAAAACGCCCTTGCGGATCGCAGTAGGAAACTATTTGTCAAGGGCAGTTTCTTGCAGAAAGGATTGCCTAATGAACAATACAGGAACAATACAAATGATAAAGAAAACGAACTGTGACGGTTCAGATTACAAATCTGACTCTTTCATCAGACAGAGCAGAAAATTTGAAGAATTATTTTCTTTCGATTTGAGACTTTTGTCAATGTGACAAAATGTGATAAAAAGCGACTTCAAGCAATGGACCAAAAGCTCCGGTTACAGTTATGGTTATACATACTGACATATAGGCAAAGGATAATCGGTCAATGTGGTAACCATAACTATAACCGCAGCTTTTGGTCCATTGCTTGAAATCGATTAAAAATGTTTTCCCCCAGTTTGGTCTAATTATTCAGAAGAAAAACAAATAGAAATAAAAGCACCTTATTGTTCTATGCACCTCAATCATACACGCCTTTTATCCACGACTTCATGAGTGACTGTCATTTTCCCTCAATAAGAGTCATCGAAATATCTATATATATATATATTACTCAATGTTCATGGACGAACATATTTGCCGCAAACGGAGTCTCATGAAAGTATGCCTCAGTGGCTCATTAGGCTTCTTCAAATTAATTATTTATCATCTTTCACAGTGTTAAGGGCCAGTTGGCTTAAAATTCGAAAATTGCATACATTTTCGCAGAATGAGAGGTATCGTTCCATAGAATAAGAGCGAAATCTTTAAATTTCATGTTCTAGCCATCATTTAATCGTATAGCAGAAAGTAATTCAACCATCATATTTCACTTATCCACTTGGCGCAACTTCTGGGCTAACTATTCCTCTAACGCCAAAGGCTCCCCCCCCGTAGAGTTGCGTTATCTAAATGGTTGAGTCCGCTCTACAAACAACCACTCATGGAGATCAAGACGAACGAGCATGGAAACGAATTTGCAAATTCAATGAAGCCCCCAGTGTGAAATCGCCGTTAATATCCATTAAAACACATATTTTATTTGTCATGCTCCTTATGTTAACTTACATGACCGTTAGATTTCGATCTTTCTGTAATTGTCTAAGCGAGCCAAGAGCGGATGCATAAATCCGACCGTTCTCGATCCATTTGTAGAAGATAAAATAAATTAATTGTTATTTTCAACCAAACACTATAGATATTCAAATTGCTAGACGTAAGGACCACACCCATAGCACTGATTTTATTATTTGCCTATTAAAAAAACTGCATACAAAAAACCTGACATTTATGTTCTAGATGTTCCATTTATCTTGAAACTGATCGTTGCTAAGCATTATCTGATTAGAGCACCTAACCGTATGCAAAAAATTGACGAAATTGATTCTTCTAGCTGCAATTAATTTGTCTGGCGGAGACTTCGCTCCGTGTTAATTGGGAATAGCTGTATCTGATCGAAAGTTTGCGCAAGGGTGTTGTCTCCTAATGGTTTTCTAGATGTAAAAATTTATTGTCTGCATATGCAGCTCTGGTGATGGTGAAATTTGCATACAGAAGGTGAAAATGAATTATATGCTAGAGTATCATAGCCAAAAAAAACGTAGGAGTGCTCTTTGATTATATTGGCCGATATGACTAATGTGCTGCAGATATTTGGCAATAAATCTGAATCTGTTAGTTGCATCATGGGTGGATTATGATTTTGAAAAGAAAGTTGCTTATGGATGGATAGACGATTTCCCTAGATACAGACGGCATTGTTGTTAGAGCAAAATGATGTAAGTTCTCTTCGTAGCTTTCGCATTTTGCTCATATTTGATTTCTATGTTCTTACACAAACTCAAGGTCATATTCTATGTAAACTTAGGTCTTTGAGACAAAAACTCCCTATAGAAAATACATTGTACGACGTTACAACAATTTGAAAAATGGTTTATCGTGATGAGAAAATTCAAGGCTTCAAGATTTGTACGACTTTGTTCAGTTAAAGCTTGATATTCATATCCAAATTATGGCAGATGAAACTAGCAATGCCGAATAATTCATAACTATTACTATTATTATGTATTGAGCATTTTACAAACTATATTTTCCTTACGGAATATTGTGATTCACTAGGTTAAAATAATTTCTTTATTTGATTATGTCCCCCTACTTTTTGAGTTTACTTTGTGAGAAATTTGTGAAGGAAACTCGGATAATTCAAAAATAATCTAAAAGTTTGAAAATGAAATATAATATACATGTACATCTTAAGAAAATATCAAAATGAAAAATATTTCAATAATGTGCTGCAGAATATATAATTAATATTATAATTGACATTTTGTATTTCTTGGGGTTGAAACAAATATATCTCGGGTTCTGTATACAGAATGAATTAATGTGTCTAACCTCTTATTGCTCAAATTGTGATACTCAATGCTGGAAGGGGGGTTTTATGAATATTTGAAACTGAAACTGTAGAGCTCTCCTTTAAGAACCAGCTCTCACAGGAATCACAGCCAAAAAATCTTCATTACACAAGATATCAGATTGAAATTTTGGACAATGAAGGAAAATTTCCATTTTCTCTTATAAACTAATGTAACCTTCTAGAACTTCGTCGAAACATGAACGAAATGAAACATTTTTTTTCAATAACTTTTTCTGTTTTTCACATCGGATCGATTGAAATTCTAGATGTTTCAGTTCTCACTGTAATACGTATCATTGAATAGTTTTTTTACTCAGAATTGACTATTTCGGAAGAAGTATCAGATATACTCCATTCACTTTTATAAACCTTCTCGGTTGGCCATGGTTCAGGTTCATCAAGTTATTCACTTAAAACTGACGCAGGTTGGCACCTGTGAAATATCGGCAATGTCGAAATAATTCTCAGCGACGATGCCAAATGCCTATGCCAATTTCTACTCTCCATCTCAACATAATCATCACGCTTGGAAACTCAAATGCCGAAGGTAGTTTTGAAGAAACAGAGACAAAGTATCAGAAAGTGCAATGTAGAATTGAAATCTGCTTTTTCTGATAGTAACCTTGATAATTTTGAATCAATAATTTATCACAAGATATCCAACATTTTCGACGTATGTGAGTGAAAACCCAGTGTATCGATCACATAGATTCCCAAGAGTATTGTAAATTGAGTCAGTTCTTTCAAGGTGACACAGATTTTGTAGTACTACTAAAATTCATACTGGAGTATTTCAAGTTTTGCAACAAGGTATTTAAATGTATGTTGTAAACTTACTTCTTGAGAATTTTGAAAAGTAGGAAATTTCATAAGTTCTATTGTCATTCATAGGTTTGTCTGTTCGTTAAGAAGTTTAACGGCAGGGCTATTCGAGTAATTATATATTTTTTTAAATGAACTATCACAAAGTAACGGACTACTCCAACCATTATTTTTCGGTAAAATTTCAACACTCGATTCTTGATTTCCGTGCAAGAAAATAGCATAATCGCATCTTCTAATCATGTTCATATATTGAAATATTTCCAGAATTAACAAAGAAAAAAGTTTCTTCAACATTCGGCAGGTCTTTGGAATTATTGAATTCACATAATATTTTCTCAAATTCATTATTTTCCCAAAGTGAATTCACATAGGTAGAGAGGACAACGTTGTGTAGTTATCTGACCGGAAAATGACTATAACCTATCATGTCATGGCCAACCAGGATAGTTGATTGTGAATGGAATATATCTTGTTTTAGTCTCTCGCGAGGGATGAGCCTTCTGCTCCTTCTGCCCAAGTGGTCAAATCCGAGTAAAAACGGATTTTAGTGATTTGTATTACTGGAAAATGTTCATATTTCATTTCTATCCAACCAGAGTCAAAAACACAACGAAAGTTTTTTGATGAAAATTTTTTTCTCGATTTATTTATTTATTTATATGACATTTTTCCACAGTTCATTCATCATACAATTAAATATCAGTTCATAAAATAAAATAGAAAGCAACGTCCACATTATATACTTCTGTCGTTGAAAAACAATCGGCAGTTTCGATATCCAAAATTTCAATCCGATATCTTGGAAAATGATTCCTGTAACACTCGGTGGTTTGAACGAATCATCTTCAACAGATCGAGATATTTGAGAATGAGAGAGGATCATAGTATCAACTAGTGGTTTGCCTTGTCTGGTTCAGAATAGATCAAAACGATACCAAACTATCTTGCTTTTGCGTGAATTCTGAATTTACATTTGAATTTCATCAGTGTGGAAGTTTTGACTAATAAGCAGGACTCAACTCTTTATTTATGATCAACAAAAATACATTTACAACCTACCTGATTATCTCAATGACTTTATGTGATCACGAAATATTCAAATGGAAAACCGATGATCGTGACAATTTTTAAGTGGACCAGTTCTATAAGGTGGAACCAGTTTGAAAAATTGCCCGACGATGAAGCTTGCGAAAAATATCGAAAATATATCGATTTGAGTGTTCTTAAAATTGCAATTTCTGTCGGCGTTGATTTATATTGGTGATTTAATTGGAAGTGCATCTGAATTTTGGGTTGAGCGAGTCGGCATAGCTCTTCAATGGTTCTGACCAACATTTTTTTAACATTGCGAGTATATAGTCAACTTTCCTAATTCTTATGTTCCGCAGGTTGATTTATTCTTACAGTTATGGGCATGTCATTTTTTTCAACCATTTTTTTTTTATTTTTGCCATAGGTGATGAGATGAGAGTTACTTCTCAGAACGCCGAGAGTTGAGTGTCAGTTTAATTGGTTCTCATAAAGAATAATTTCAACATTAACAAAAAAACTGAGTGATTTCTGATATTATACAGGGTGATTCCGAAGGAGACCGTCAGATTTTAGGATAAGTTTACACTAGTCAAGACAGTCTTGAAACAATGTTTGGTTTATGGTTGGGGGTCTCTATTGAGAATATACAGGGTGATTCGTCCGATTCGACTTATTTTACTTTTAATGATAACTTTGGTATGGCTTATTCGATTTTAGAGGAATTTTCAGCGAAGTACAATATTGATGAGGACATTCATTAATTTCAGAGTTTTTTTCAAAATAAGTGGTTGTTATAGTAATAATTACAGGTTAATTGTGCAGGTTGAAAAAACACCCTGTACATCGCATTTCCAAAACTATGCTATCTGTTTACGATTCTACTATAATAAATCATTATTTGAGAGTTTCTATTTTTTTTGGCATACTTCTAGTTTTCTGAGAAAATTCCATCAAAAAAAGGCAATGTCGAAATTTTGCCCCAATCGATTCTACTTTCATTGATAACTTTGGTCTGGCTCATTCAATTTTGATGAAATTTGCAGTGTAGAACAATCTGAACGAGTAAATTCAATAATCGCAAAAGTCTCTCAAAATACAGGGTTGTAATTGTGATAATTTTAGAATTTCAGATTGATTGTGCAGTAAAAAAAAACAGCCTGTACATTGCTTTTCCAAACGTTTCTTATTCGTTTCAGATTCTACAATAATATGTCATCATTCAGAGGTTTTCAATTTCTTTGGCACACCTCCGGTTTTCCTAGAAAACATTTTTGAAGGAGAGCATGATCGAAATTTGGCTCACAAGCAGTGAGAGTATTCCGCACTAGGTAGGAAAGCTGTATTGTCCAAGGATGCAAAGCAGTTCTTAAGTTCTAAAATATTCGTTTCAAATTCCAAATTCATATTTAATTGCTAATATTTTCTATGAAATCATTCAATTCAGAATATATTTCGAATTCGAAAAGAATATTTTAGAAGTGACGAACAACTTTGCATCCTTGGACGATACACTTTCCTACCTAGTGCGGAATACTCTCACTGCCTGTGGGCCAAATTTCGATAATGCTCTTCTTCAAAAATGTTTTCTAGGAAAACCGGAGGTGTGCCAAAGAAATGAAAAACCTCTGGATGATGACATATTATTGTAGAATCTGCAACGAATAAGAAAGTTTTGGAAAAGCAATACAGGGTGTTTTTTTTCAACTGCACAATAAATCTGAAATTATCACAATTACAACACTGTATTTTGAGAGATTGTTGCTATTATTTAATGTATTCATTCAGATTGTTCTACACTGCAAATTTCATCAAAATTGGATGAGCCATACCAAAGTTATCAATAAGAGTAGAATCGATTGAGCGAAATTTCGACATTATCATTTTTTGAAAACATTTTCTCGGAAAACTAGAAGTGTGCCAAAAAAATTAGAAACTCTCAAATAATGACTTATTATAGTACAATCGTAAACAGATAGCGTAGTTTAGGAAACGCTATGTACAGGGTGTTTTTTCAACCCGAACAATTAATCTGGATTTATCACAATAACAACCGCTTATTTTGAAAAAAAATTTGAAATCAACGAATGTGTTCAACACTATTGTACTACGCTGAAAATTTCATTGAAATCGAATAAGCCATACCAAAGTTATCAATAAAAGTAAAATCGGTCGAATCGGACAAATCACCCTGTATATTCTCAACAGAGACCCCCAACCATAAACAAAACAGTGTTCAGAGACTGTCTTGAGTAAAGGTGTAAGCTTATCCCAAAATCTGACGGTCTCCTCCGGAATCACCCTGTATATGAATGTATGTCAGCTGGAATGATATATTTGATTCGAGTAATCAGAAGTTATGATGCCCTGTTTCAACGATTTTGTTTTAATTGTTCTCGAAATAAGAAAGTTCCCCTTATTATTACAATTTTTAATTATTGGTGATTTTTTCTCAAAGCTCGGAAAATACCCAAATGATCAACTACTTAGTTGAGAAATATTGACTTGCAGATTCGGCAGAAATTTTGTCATATCTAATTTTAGTAAACTATAACAATTCTGAATTCAGAGGAGAGGATTTTTTAATATGACGGGCCTGTAGCGTTGATCGTATACCTGAGGGTCTAAGAAATTATTGCATGAATGACTAGACATGGTCTTGAAGACCCCCCTGATCGAACAGCCAGATAAATATCATTGATTTGAATATTGATAGGATTTCTAAGGACAAAGTGATAATTTAACAATATTGGCTTTAATATATTGTGATCGTCCTTCAAGGACCTAAAACTAAACTGAAAAGCTAGTCGCAAGAGGGTTTCTTACCTGTGTTTGAGTAACATGATAACCTTTTCTTTACTGCCTCTTTCTTGTTTTGTTTTTTTCACACATAATTTCAAGTCACTTGGTTGAAATAAATGAGCATAAAATAAATGTTTTCCAATTAATATTTCCTCAATTTGAATATTTTCACGTTTATTCATTAATAACATCGATAATCATCACATTTCAACAGGGAGAAAGTACTACGATTTCTTTTCATCTCTGTGCTTTCATACGTAGAAATGCTCCCAGGGGTTTCAAAATAATTGAGCTTTGGTGGGAAGCCTGTTTAGTAATTTTGGTTTTTTATGTTTTTTTTGTGATTTATTTGCAAAATAATACGAATTATCTTCCATATTCAATAGGGTATTCATGGAAAATATGATTCTCTTTACTGAAGTTTCGTTTATTCTTCTCAATGTCATACTGATGAAAAGAAATAAAGATGCCTTTGATCAAGCAATGAAAATAAAGAAGTTTCATTTTATACAAGTTGTGGTGCTTTCGGAAAGGCATTACAAGAAGAACCTTTTTTGATGAGATTTACAGAACCCTGGGTGCCCCATTCACATTTTTACGCGCTTGTTCTGAGAAACAGCGCGTTATCATTTCGTCACGATGTCTGTAAAGTTCGAATTTTGAGCCGACATTGGTCTCAAACGACTAGGTTGGACTCACTGATGAAGAATCCGTGGTCAAAAATGATTCTGTCCGTCTGGCCGGCCGTCCGGCCGTGTGCGCTGTAACTTTCGAAAGGAAGGACTTAGAGTCTTGAAATTTTCAGGTTGGGTTAAGATCCTGAATATCTTGGTTGAGTTCGTTAATGGGCCAAATATGCCGAATGGTTTTTGTGCTACAGTCATTTGATTTTTCAATAACTCGAAAAATATTTATCTGATCGAAATGAAACTTGGGTGGAAGATGAACAGTGTCAATAAGAAGGATTATCCATAAAAAAATTCGAAAAAAAAATTTTCTTTTGAAAATTTTTATATTTCATTGAAATTTCACTGAAATTTCCAAGTCACCATTTCGCTATGTGAAGAAGCCCGTAAAAGCTGCCGACTTCACGTCAGTGCTTTTCAAGATTTTTCTACTGATAATGTTATTTTATTACAGATTTATTATACATATTTTACTAAACTGAATAGATAAATTCAAACAAAGATGAATAAAAGTGCTGTCTTGCTCATTCCCAGCTAATCATTCTACTAGGGCAATTTACACTCGTTCGCATCCATTTGAACTGCCCTTTATCACTCCAACCTAGTGGCGAACATATCCTAAACCATTGGTGAATGTTAATGAATAAAGCCCTCTGCATGAAAAATTGTCCAACCTCAAAGTGGCAACCCGATTGAACGAGAATGTGATCGTGCAGAGTCCTTTGTTAAAATGGGAGTTGGAACAGATTTTGTCATTTTCTCGCATAAATCCAGCCATGTCACGACATAAAGTGCGGCGAAGCACAGAGCGGGGTATTATCTCTATTATGGAGAAGAGCACACGATCCTTTTCTGTGGCATCTTTTGCAAGAAATAGGAATTACACGATGCTATCTGGCGGAACAAGCCCAAGTCGCGTTACTCTTGCACTCGTAACCATAATCGTATATCTTTATCGGCATATCGGCCTTTAATTTCACCGTTTTGCTACAAACGAGAATGAACCTCCTGATTTCTGACTCTTTCTATATGCGGTAACCATCCGATGGCTGTCACTCGATCACAATCACTGGTTCGATCTGCTTCTGTGCTTGCAGTTCCTTATCTTGATTGATGAAATGGCAATTTTCGTTATTAGTTCTGAAATGCAATAAATTCACTAACAATACCCTGTTACTGTAACGGAGATGCTTGAGATAGGAGAGGATATGGAACAAAGAACCCATGGCTTATGGAACCAAAGCGAAAAAAAGAGAGTATTGTGCACACTGCGACTTTACTTTTCTGATTTTTTTTGAACATGTATGTGCTTCGAGCCTTCATTTGTGGTCTTGGATACCGACTCAATATTGTTTCTGTTCACTGGATTGATTGAAAAATGTTGAAGTTTATTAGTCTATGTTATGTAGATACATGAAAATTTATAATTGAAATTCGATATAGATGAGCAAAGGAGAGTCTCTGTATGGAGAGGGGTACAATACAAAAAGACCCCAAAATTAGCCTCCCGTTCTCTTCATGTAACCTAGCTAGTTTCTTCTGAAAATCTAAGATGTGATCTCCATTGTGGTGTCCAAAACAAATTAAAATCACTGTTCATGAATGATTTTATTAGAATACATGTTAGATAATCTAGAAGCGTCGCTCCAGATTCTAAAGAATTCATTAAATGACTTCAGGAAAGAATCAAATTTGCGCCGATTTGGCAATCCACCATGAAAGACGATAAAAACACATAGATTGAGGCGGATTTACTTGCCCTATTGAAAGTCAACTCACTGAATACATTGTCAATCTCTAAGATCTTCTATCCAGGAAAACCATCCAATAATTCCAAATTACCTTCGTTTGTTTGGTCATTTGACGAACACAGACACAGAAAAGTAAATCGCTCAGCATTCTCTACGTTGTATTATTAGAGATACTCTTTGGAGTCGACCTGAATTGTATTATTCCTTAACATAGGTATTTATGAGTCTTAAAGATACAAAAGCAGCAACACGACGTATATTTTTATCAAAAATAGCCATTTCAAGTATGGATAATAAGATTATTTGACTGGGGACCATCTGGTTCAACATAAATGTCTAGATGCAACAGATTTCTGATTCAACCTATGCCACATGTCTTCGTCAAAAGGAAGAATTTTATGATGAATTCAAGTCTTGACCTCTTCAAGTATTTTGCACTTATAAACTATACTTTTCAGGCAGCGCTGAAGTAAATAGTTACAAAAAGTTGATTCGAGAATTTTGTCCTCTTAATCTTTATAGCTCTTGATTCAATTTGATGTTCAACATCATGATAGATAGAACTAAATTTCGATACCGCATACCAATTTTTTCTTTTTGATGAGTGCAGGGGTCGTTTGTGAAGGAAGTGACACTTAGCTGGAGAACAGGAACGATAGTTAAGCCCTTATGTTGATAATGCCATTCAAGTGTAAATGAATACATGCTAATATTGATATTTAATATATCCATCATATATTTACTGTTTCTATTCGTTGAAGATATGAACGAGTGCAAGCATTTAATGTTTAAAACTAGAATTCTATCCAAAATACGCATAACTCTACTCAGAATAGAGTAGAGATTTGAGCTTATTTGAGAGTTGATAGCCCTGGGACTCGTTAAAATGCCTTTTCTACTCTCTCAAAGTTTTCCGAACATCAAGACGTTGGCTCAACCTTCTCTTTCTACTGAGAATGATACTGGGACGTCCAATATTAAAGTGTATTCCGAACTCCCTCTAGGCCGTAGATTCTACAGAATGGCACAATCAGACAATTGGAATTCGATCTGCTCTGACTTTTCATATGCTCTACCTGTCGGGAACTGTCTATTTCCGTGAGTCATGTCACCTCTTGGTAGCCTCTGTGCTATCGAACTCAGATTCATTTACATCCACGTAGGACATCAAGATTCCAACAACCTTCATGGGAGAAGTGGTTATCTTCAGCTAGTCGTACTATACCAGACCTAATGGCCACTTTATCTTCTCGAGAAGTCGATAGAGACCGACCGTATAATAATAGCATTATATCGAATTCACATTATAATTCTGAAAAAACAACACGACCTTCAATTTCGTTTCTTCTTTGGCACGGATTGTCACGAATAATATAACTGTTTGTCACTAAGGTGATCGAATAAAATAGGTTGTTTATTATATACTTCTGAAATTTGGTTTTATACAATACTGAGATCGTTATAGCGGTCTGAGGAACATTAAGACATAAAATTATCATTTCTTGATAACTTTGAATTTACATCAGAAAAGGTTGTATTTCGGATCGGTCGAATTTCAGATAGGCGGTCTTAACCAAAAGCTTATTTTTTTTGTATCAGTCTACAATACAATATAAGGTATTTTGATGGTCTTTTCTCGAACACATGCCGTGGTATATTGTCAGGAAGAAGGTCACCCAGATGTTGATTTCTATTCATTTCGTGTTGATGTTTTGCTACGTTAAAGCTTCTTCAGACGCTTATAGACAACTGATTCAAGAATTGGTTTTAAACGGTACTCGGGGAAATTTTTGAGGTTAGGATACATTATATTTCTGTTGCTTTTGGAAAAACACTCTGGACTCCTGGAGGACTACAATCTAGAAAAAATACTAGGCGCTGGATTCTGGTTAATTCGTAAAAGGTGCACAGGTATAATATAACAGGTCAGTTTAAAATTCTTTAGAAAAACCGTTGGTCTTTTGCGCGGATAAACTTGAGAGGGGTGATCACTCCATTTGGTAGTTGAATAAATTTCCAGTATTTCCCAACCGATATATTTCTAAACTTCCTAATAAGTTCAGTTTCAGGCCTACATTTTCTCTGTTTAAAAACTTGAAGTAGTCGTCAAATCATGCCTCTCTATTATCAAGTGTTCTGCACACTTGGAGTCTAGATTATTATTGAGAAAAGATCTCTTATGTACTTTGAATCTAGTATAAAAGGAACGACCTTTTTTCCGATGAGTTTCCGTGCAGGAACGTACCAAATGATAATTGCTGAATACCTGATATTTTTGTTTTATTTACTTGGGTTCGAAGTTCTACAAAATCTTACCTGAAGAGTTACTTGTTTTGAAGGTATGCCTGTTAATGTTTTTCTTATTTAAAAATTTCTTGATTCGTTGTCATGGTTCATAACTGACAAAGTTGAATATTTTTTGTACTTTCATCTTGAATGGTGATTCATTTTATTGGCTTATATTCTGATAAAATACGTGGTTAGATAGTTATATCGAAAATATTTAATACTTAATGCATGTTTGTTTTTATTATGACTGAATAATGAACCGGAATAAAATTTTACAGATCTGAATCAAAGGTAATGGTAGATAATGGTGGTTATGATTTATAGTAAAATGTGTTAGACTCGTCATTATATTATGTTATCAAGTCTGTGAGTTGAGCTTTATCCCTGAAATAAATCTCTTCATTATTCAATACCTGAAAAACAGAAAGTACATCAACATAACCACTCAATCCATTAGTGCCGTTTCAAAGAGTTAAAGAAGATTTATAGATTTTCAACGGATGTAACGAAATCAAAGTAAGGTTATAAGGCGTAGATATAATACCGTAGCACTGTAATTATTAGAAATTATTTAATCTAGTTTCAAAGATCGAATCTTACTTTATCTACGACTCTGTATGAGAATAATCCTATGAGATTATAAATCTTGATTCACGGTCTTGGAAATTATAGCCTATTTATAAAGATTTAATTCGAGATATTTTACTGTAATCCTTGAATCATTAACACCAACTTACATTTTACCCTCTTCATGAATTATTAATATTGTTATTAACTCCTCATTAAAGACTAGTTGTGGAATTTTGTGATCCAACTAATATGATAATGGAAGACATGACTCGATAGAACATCTTCAATGCCACTCAATTCTAAACTAATTCCAAATACATGAAGTTGCGAAAAAATCTGGAAAAAGTATCAGAAAACGTAGTTTCCGATCTTCTTATATTGAACGATATTTCGAAACCAAGTGCCTACCGAAATCTGTAGGTTGATTTTCCTCAGAGGAAGCACTCTAAATTATATTCTGAAAAATAATGGGCCAAAAAGGAGTATGGCTAAAAAAAAAACTATCCGTTTTTACAATTCAAATGATGATCTCTTTGCGGGAATTGTTTATTTTACATTGTAATTTTCAATTCTTCTCAATCTCAATCAAATCAACCAGGACAACACCAGAACAACCATCATGAAGAACCCATTTAATTGAATGTAATTCCTTATGTACATGGTCCTTTAGAAAAGTCAGAATAATTGGTGGTAATCAAAAAATAATAATAAGAATCGAGACTTACGAAGATTCTAAATAGCATTGGAAATCACATGATAGATTGGGATACTGCTGTCGAACCAGATAATAATCTATACACAGAAATTGAAGATTCCACCTGTATTTTACTGATTGGTGAGGATGATTTCGCCCATTGTTCTATAGGAATGGAAATATTTGGCTTAATTTACTGGAACAAGGAGTAGAACTTGAAAACTTTGCTTTTGTTTTTTTTGGAAAAATCAATTCGACAGAACTCTCAGCAAAGCAGAATATCGAGAGGAAATTTTTTTTAAAATTTTCTCGTTATTGTTAGACTTATAGAATCTGAAATGTTGTAGTTCACATTGTTGATCGTTCGCATTGTTCCAACATTGTTCATTAGGATTTTTTTTCCTGGACACGGCCCTTGATAACAAGTGTCAATCCTGCAACCCGCAAGGGCGTTCTTCATAAATGGGTTTGTTTTGGTTCCAGATTCAGAACTGTTCGGGACGGTTCGAGTATGCGCGATTGCGATTTTTCAGACCCAAAACGGCAATTGCGCACACTGGAACCGCCCCAAACAGTCCTGAATTGGTTCTGAAGTCGGAACCAAAACAAAGCTAATATAAATTTCATTTAATTTTAATACTTTAGACATTGGGTGTGAAAACCTAGGACACTCCTGATAATAATTCAACGCATTTGTTTTATAAGTATAAAATGCTTTATTCCCACAGACCTTTCATTAATTCCTATATAAAATTTGTATATTCATTTCCGATATCCACCGATTTGCCGCATGATTATGAATATAATTATTTTTAATCTGCTGGAACCTCTTACCTGTAGTAAAATAATTGTCATTGCGTTGAAAATCGCAGATTAGGCTAAAGAGTAGGTAAGTAATGCTTTTACCGATTTCATAATAAAATTTGCAACTGGTACCTGATTACTTGAATATTAGAATTATATTATGAACCAAGAAAGTCATTAAGTTGTGGGATATTCTACTTGAACCAAACTCAAATGACAACAGAAGAAAATAATTTCCCCTTGGAGGAGGAGGTGTATTATTTGTTCTTCAGAATATCCGATCACAATATCTCAGAAAAACCAATGACGAGAATATAATCAAATCTCAATAAAAAACTAGGCGCCTTGCCTAAGCTATCGATATCTGGGATATTAAAAAAAAATCCAGAATTTAAGGAAAAATTTTGGAGTTCTTATTCCTTCAAGTGGAATTCCTTACTTTCGTAACCAGGGCTGGGTAGTATTTCAATTACTTGTGATTGAAATACGTATTTGAAATATAAATACGTATTTTCTATTTGTATTTCAATTACTTCTCGAAAATGTATTTTTTAATTGGTATTTCGAACACCTGACGCGGAAGTATTTTGTATTTCGATACTTATGTCTTCGAAATACTTTCGAACAATTACATTTAGCGCTCTACAGAAAATAGTCCCTGAACCTTCCTTCCGATGGCGCGACGTTCATCTGCTTCATCTAGTTCTTCTGCTAGCAATCATATTTTCGGCAAATGGAAAGGAAGAAAAGGTTCTGCGCAATGGTCATTTGAGTTATGTGTATTTGAAGAATTCATGAGTAAGATGATCAAATTCCTTCCTCGGTCCCGGATGACGGCAGCGATGGCGACGGAGGGAATGCGGGGACGTATCCGCTAATTTTAAGTGGAAAGTATTTCACAGTGGTCAATAGCGATAAAAGAACCAACAAATCCAACAATGATAATGACAATGTACAGGTTTTAGATCATCTTCAGGGCACCAATTGTTACTACAGTAAACTTCTGCCTACTTTAATATCCATATGAACCGTATTATAATTATCAGCTACAGGATTCCAGTTTGAGACATTTCACAGTTATTATATCATGACTGAAAGAGAGTTTAGAACGAAGCTTCGAATAGTTTTTTCAAATGTCACTTGAAATGAATGGAGCCATTTTGACGTCTTGTTATCATCCTAGCTATAAAATGCGTTGGTTTGTTGCCAGAAAGCATCACAACAGATGAGAGGCAGATAATTCAAAATCTGGCTGTTCATGCCTTGGAAGCAAATTACGAAAACGATGAATCAATGCCTGGGAATAGCAGTAGTAGTAGTAAGGAAGAAGACGAACTAATTTTTTTCGCGAACAAAGACAGTGATCAACCACAGGCTTTCAAAATGGAGTAAGAGTTAATCAGCTTCCAAAAACGATAAAAACAAAGAGCTTACCATCCTTGAACACTATCCTTATATGAAAAATGTGTTCCTACAATATAACATAAGTTTGTGCTCATCAGGACCTGCAGAAAGATTGTTTTCTTAAGCAGGTTTGATTCATTCCCCAACAAGAGGCTGTTTGTCTGATAACACATTCAAAAATCTTGTGTTTCTGAAAGGAAATTCTTTGTTTAGCAACTAATTGGCTGAGCTGAATTAGTTGTATTTTTTTTACATTTTACGTAACAACTGGAAATTTTGTAACTTGAATTTCAAATAAAAATAGTTAAAATACTGTATTTTGTATTTTATATTTCAAATAGCCGACTTGAAAATATTTTGTATTTTGTATTTCAAATACCTGCGAGAAAGTTTTTTGTAATTTGTATTTCAACTGAGCCAAGCATGTATTTTGCCCAGCCTTGTCCGTAACGAAGCATATTTGAGACATACAGCAAAGTCATCATCATTCTTGAAGAGCAAACACCTCCTTATCACTTTAGCGTCTTTTTGCAAAACTTCTCTATATTTTGGCAGCACCCTGTAGATGTCTGGAAACTAGGATTCCAAACCTAAATATATTCATTCATATTATAATAATTCAAATCGCTTCTGCTTATTTTTCTAACAGTAATTAATTTAAATTCTGTAATGCATAATTTTGGTCATTAGCGCTATATTCAGACAATTCTCGACACTTTAAATTTGATATATTTCCAGATTAATACACTCTGATGGTATCTAACCTGATGTATTCTCAAGCGGTATTACCGGCTCTGTAATTCGGTGAATTTAAATAGGCGGCAACTGTTTGAAACATGTTTGAAATTGATGAGAGCTATTAGTCAACACCACTTCAGCTATGTCTATAATTAATAAAACACACTTTCCCAGTTTCTTTGTGCTTTTGTGACATACTTCGTACATAATAAGCAAGTGTATTAGAGCGAAACAATTTTGGTGATTGATTTTTTTTTTTTTGATTTAATTAAAAAACAAAACCGTAATTATTTTGAACGTTCTGAACTAGATAGTAATTATAGTTCTTTTATCAATTAGAATCATAAAGTTCAAGATTTTACATACCTGACTTAGAAATCAACTTAAAATTTCTCCGAGTTCTTGATCAGATCAATCTCTTTTTATTAGTGGGAGAGTAGTTATGAATGTTTACAGATTTTGAATTGTCACTTGGTTTTTTCCGTAAACGAACCGCGAAATTATATTTTCATCTGAATATTTAAGAATGAAACAGAAGTCGAGTTCCTGAAGATGGTTCATACACAAAATCGTTCTGAAGTTGCAACTCAAAATTTCAGATTTAACCCTAATGAAATAGGAATTATAAGATGCCTAGAAGGTCTCAACTAATGACCATTAACTATTGTACTAGGTATTTTTACGAGCCTATTCTAGTTAACAAGGTCAAATCGATTTATCCAAACAGGTGTAAATTTCGAGTTTTGCCACGAAAATGTTCACAAACGATCAGGTTGCACTAACTAAGCAGGAATCTGTATTCTAATCAAGTTCGGTCAGGCCGTCCAGCCGTATATGCACTGTAATTTTCGAAGGAACATAACACGTAATTTTCGAAGGAACATAACTCAAATTTTGGAATTTGAAAATTAATATCTCGATTAAATTTGTTAATGGGCAAAATCTTCTGAGTTTGGGAGTTATTTAGAATTATGTTTTCTCAATAACTCTAGAAATACCGACTGGATCGTATTGAAACATGGTTTACAGTTCTTAACATGAATATTTATGCAGAATTCCGTGAAGATTATATCACTACAGATATCCAAAATTATTCACAAAAAATTCGATGTCCCTAAAATAATTTTCCACATGCTACTGAAATTCGAAAGGGCATGTAAAGTGAATTCATAAAATTTTATAAATATGAACTCACCTCCTGAACTGTCCCACGTAAAAAAAAAATAATTTGATCTGATGAATCTTCTTATCCAGAGATCAGAGAAACATTAAGAAACTCCTTTGGAGAATGTGGTGATTTATGAAGGTCTGTTTGAGGTTATTTTCGAATTGGAGAGGGGCGAAGATGCAGGTAGATATGGAAATGACGAAAATTTCCGGGGCTTTCACTATAACACGAAAAAAAATAATGACGATTTTTGAGGATTTCGAGAATTCATAGAAAAATGGTGATTTCATTGGAAAATGTGAAAGTATACCTAGTACCGAAAACGCTTCAACCAAGATACTCTGCAAATATATACAGGTACATTTCTAAAGAGAAAAAGTCAAATTCCTTATGCATGCATTTATAAGGACTTTGACTTTTTCTCTTTGGAAATGTTCGTTTCTTCAGGAAGAGAGAGAGAAAATAACTTCATTGAAAACTTTACAAAGGACTATATCGACCGAGGTTTTCCTATCCCTTGGAGTTGGACTTACGAATGAAGAATCATATGTCAAAGCAGATCCTCCGTCCAGCCGTCTATTGCCACAATAACCTAAGAAAGAAAAGAGCTTTCGACTTGAAAGTTTAAGGGTATAAGTTGCGCAACAGAGTGCTCTGGCTGAGTTCGTTTGTGGGCCATAAAGGCCTAATAACAGTTTCAGATTTATACACATTTGAACTATTAATATAATTTCGTTGAGATTTGGCATATGATTCAAAGTAAATATTTTACATTAGCGGACTGAAATTCAGTTAGATCTGATTCAAATTTCCGTAGATATCGGGGAAAGAAATATGTCGAATTTGGAGCTTTTTCCCCAGAAATAATTCAAAGAACCCTGATTTGATCACAATGAAATATGACATAGCAAATGCTGATGTACGATTTAGTGATGATTGTGACATTAGAACATTAAAAAAAAATATTTTTTTCGAAGTTATAATTGAAAATTTTATTTTGAATACTAACGAAACTTCAATTTTTTGTATCAAAATCACTAACAAAGCATTTAAACTCAAAGAATCACTTATTGCTCCGGCAACAAACATCCGCAAAAAAGCTGATGAACTTCGCGAAAAAGCTGATGACTTAGTGTGAGTGCTTGCCTAGAAATTTTTTCTGTGTGAAACCATTGACTTGAATGAGCATGATATGAGCAAATTCATCGAATTCATCCGTGGAAAATGTTAAATAAATAGTATATCTAGGAGTTATAGTGTTTGGAAGCCCACCCGAAATTCCCATTCAATATATCCAACATCGAAGATTATTCAATTATAAGTTTCGGTCAGCATTCAAGCCCACGGTTAGTCTTGTTAGGAAGATCATGTGCCGCTAAGATTCCATTCAAGATATAACTCTCGTTCACACGTTCACCTAGATATCAAATAATTTATAGCTGGAATCATGATAGAGTCCACGTCTTACGACGATCATACTTACATTTGAATAACTATATCTCCGAATAAATATCTTCAAACTAATTTAGCTACCGTTCTTTATCCTTATTATAGGCCTGCCTTGTAATTTGAACTATAAATCAGACGGGATGACTTTCTTCTTTCTACCTACATGTTCTTATCTTAGAGCTGTATACGAAGGACCACGCATGTTTAGCACTTAAATAATTACCTGGATTAGTGGTGAAGGCATTTAAACAATATCTTCGGGCGTTATTGTTTAGATACAGATCGAAAACTTGAGAAACTTCAAGTCTGAACATCCCTCATGTACCTACAAATTTGAATTGGAGAGTACTAGAGTGTCTCTATAATTACAGCTCTTAAAATTTATAATTGGGCGTTAAGATACTCAAACGTTTGAGTTTTTTGTCGTGATTATATTCATAAATATTCAGTGGAATCATTTGAATTGATAGTTATTTCCCGAGAGATGATATTTTCTGGAATATAATATTAAATTTGCATGAACTAGTGGAACATTCTCAAGAAAATGTTTTGCAGATTTTTACAATTATTTCACACAAAAATATTAATATTCAATTCAAACCAATCAACTGGATAGGGGCTATTGAAACAAACATTAAATATACTAACTAACAGATGAACTGCAACACCCAGAAGAAGCTATTTGGATTTCAATTTTTGGTAACACATAGATGGTATAGCAAGGAGAAAATGATTAAAATTTGGTGGAAAAAAACGGGTTTACAATTTTTTATTTCATTCGTTAATAATTTGTTTGTCCAAGGTTATCTATACACTCCCTAACACGTCTTGGTATTGATGCAAGAAGATGGTCTATTCCTTCGTGAGGGATACTATCGCAAGCTACTTGTACTTCATGTGTCAGCGCCGCCAAAGTCCGTGGAGGCTGGGGTAAATTTCCAAGCCTTCTACCCATGATGTCCCAATTATGCTCTATGGGCGAAAGATCGGCGGATCTCGGCGGCCATTCACATGGGTCGCTTCAAAAAAGTTTAAACCAACTCTGGTAACATGGGAACGAGCATCATCTTGATGAAATATTGAATTCTCGAACCGGTTGAGGTAAGGGAGAACATAAGGCTCCGCTATTTTTTGAAGGTAACGAAGTGCTGTCATGTTACCTCGAATAAAGACTTAAGGTAACCTACTTGCATGTGCAATGGCACCCCATACCATAACGGCTACTGTCCGGTGTACATGAGCCTCAACATCAACATCAGTGTCACATCTTTGTCCCCGACATCATCTAACCCATCTTCGGCCATCTTGTTCACCCAAAAAGATTCGAGATTCCTCAGAAAAGACGACCTAATGCCATTCCACATTCCAATGTTGTCGTTCTCTGCACCACTTTAATCATTGCCGGCGATGCTCAACCGTAAGAGGTAGCACAAGATGGGGTCGATAATGCTGCAGTCCAAAAGACCTTATACGGCGGTAAACCGTTCAGACAGTTACAGGATGACCTCGTTCTCCTAACCACTCATCAGCCAAAGATCGAGTTGTCTCAAATCGGTCTCTAATAGCCACAAGTCTTAGACGTCGATCTTGAAATTCATTTGTGCCCCTTCGACGTCCGGTGCTCTTCTTCGATTTTTGACATTATCAAACTACGCTTGACCATTTCTCATAGCAGTAGTTGGATTTCTGTTCATACGTTTAGCGATTTCTCGAAATAACAACCCTGCCTCGCGTAGACCAATAATTCGACCTCTTTAGGCATAGCCGTTTTTTTGGATTTGATTAGTTGAGGTCAGCCTAACAGCCAACCGAACAATGAAAATTCATTAAGAGACTTGATTTGTTGAATAACAAAAGCCGAATTCAAGAATTGGTAAAATCATCCAATGATTCCGCATACATATCCATTCGAAATGTCATTATTTCAGTATTTTTTGAGTACTCTGTGAAAAACAACAATACCGAGGAAATAACGTAGAAATTTGACATATTTTTCCCAATATCTCTGAAGATGAAAATCGGATCAAACTGAACTTCGGCACTGTTGTGAAATACTAACTCTAGGTTCTTAACAATTTCGTTGAACAAAAATTTGAAAGATTTTCTTTCCTATATACGATCTCCAAGAAAATTTGCATTAAGTCGTGCGTTGGTTGGTATTCTCCGATTTAAAACATGGTTTAAATTTGATCGCGTCTGTTCTTCTTGAGATATTGAGGAAATAACCTCAATCTTTCAATATGTCCGAAAATGAATATCTGATCAAACTGGAATTTGAAGAACTGTTTTTGTATATTGACTTCAAGGTATCCCCCAAGTTTCAATCTGATCACGTCAATAGTTATCGAGATATTGGAAAATATTCTCAAAATTTCAAATTAAAAAATTTCACACAATTTTTCCTGATATCTCCGGAAATAAACGGAAGGTCTTTGCGAGTTTCATCGAAATCTGGATAATAAATTCGGAAGAAATTTTTTTTCGATGAAGATGTGGATAATTCTGGGAAAATATTTTTTTCAGAATTTTTTAACAATTGGAGAACTACAAAACAGTTGCAGGTTGGTATTCTTCAAATACCTACGAAGTTTCAATGTCTGGCTTCTGTACTTCTTGAGATATCGAGGAAATAATTATTGAAATTTGAAACAATGTTGTTGAATACTGATTCTAAGGTCTATGCCCAATTTCGTTGAAATCTGATAAACATTTTTCGAGCAATAAAAATTTTCAAGAAAAATTTCGAACATTTCCGAATAAACATTTTTTGGAAAATTTTTATCTCTTATTTTCGATTTACAATTCCATCTATTGTATTTTGTATTCCTTAAATGAGACTCATATGTGTTGATTTCTATTAATTTTTTCTTCTTCAGATGCTTTCAGACAAATGTATCGTCATAATTAGAAATACTTTATATTATACAGTGTGTCTTTCTGAAAAGGTACCACCCTTCATATCTTGGCTCCCATGCAAAATCGAATGAAATGCAGAAAAACTTAACTTCGGTTCGTACGGGGACATTTATACGGCTGGTTCAAATCGATCAACCCTCTGAGCGTGATGACAGCAGGCCCTCAGATCTCAAATGAGAAAAAGAGACACTTTGTTTCAAAGGTAATTAGATTGCCAAAAATGCCATACACTCGACCTTTTTTGGTTAGAAGAATTGTTACGATAGCAACGGTTTCAATGAAGTATGAAAATGATGTCCAATAACAGCATTTTCAAGAATACCCGCGAGTTTTACGTATGGAAAAAACAGAACTAGATGCCGTGATATACATTTTTCTCGAAATTTTACTGAATTCTTATTTCGTTCTTCAGTTGTCTGCTCCATTTCTTCTGAATAATAAATTAAAGGAGTACAAACGAAAAAATTCAAGTTCATTTTTGTATAGAAGAACCTTCAAAACAAGGCTAGGAATTGGTTCATGAAGAAGAAAGAGCTTTAGCGATTATAAACTCACTTAAGCACAAGGATATGTTAGTTTGCTGCACGCTCAAAGAGTTGATACACATTAATTGACACTAATAGTATAAAATATCTCCCTGCGAATAAAAGTTTAACTCTTAATGCATTTTTCTGGGTTTGCATAGGGATTGAGACATTAAGGGTGGAACCAATTTTTCTAACTCTCACACGTGGTCTCGAAAACACTTGATCACAAACAAACGAGAAAATCCTGAAACTGAAGATACACTGCCAAGAATCGATTCGGATTCAATATTTCATGGTCTACTATGATAGAGACAGTTAATTATCATTGGCGTATGCCTTATCTATGTCACCTAGTCATGCCAATTTTTTCGATTTGAAATTAAATTCAGACAATTTTCATTAAAAAAAAAAAAATGTCTTCATCTACAAGAATTTTAAACCTTATTAATTATGTCAATCTCACCAATTTGAAATACGGACCAAGCAATTTTTCACCTGGACATGACATTATTGTTTATAAATGTGTAGAAGAATTTCAAGAAAAAAATAATATGGCTTCTTTATGTAAATGAGAACTACATCCGTAACTTTGATATGTAAAATTATGTTGAAAGATCTCTATGTTGGTCGAAAATGTCAAAAATGTTGGTTGAGTAGTAGAAGTAGATTTCTTATCTTAATTGCTGTTGGGTGGATTTGCCGTCAGAAACCGTAAATTGTCGCGATATGTTACTGTCAATGAATGGAATGTTACACATTTAAAATCAGAATAATTTTTAGAAATTATTTTTGGAAATAATTATAGTTGATGAATCGAATTTAATCGATGGTGATTTATTTCTTCGCAGTTTCAAAACGGATATGTTCGAGAAAGTTTAGCACCATACATTTCAAGACTCATCATAAAAAATCGGCCCAATAATGTCGGAGTTAGTTTTGAAAAATTAAAATGGCTGTGCTTACGTGATCTGGATATTTTCATAACTTTAGGATCTGGTGTATTTTTGGAGTTTTCATCCCAACGTTTTATAGGGCTCTATTATATTTGTTTGTGAAAGTGACTGTAAAAAACGCTGCGAATTTTACACAAGGGTTTATTATTTTATCATTTAAATAACCCAATATGCCATTGATATCTCAAAAAACTTAAATATTATGCATAGCTCATTGGTTTCTAACAACACAAAAACCAATTCCATGAAATAATTCATGTGAACATTGAAATCTCGATAAATACACTTGTATAATTGAATAACATTTCGACATGCAGAACGCTAATCGAGTAGCAAAATTTAAAATATTTTGAATGAGAAGAGACGTTCCACAGTCGTTTCACCTATTCGAAAATCTCACTATTTTCCACAATAATTAAATTTCGTGTCAGTATTCTACAATTGAAAATGAACTACAAATCAGATAGGGTTTGTCCTTTTTGAGATAATAGGGAAATAACCTCAATATTCAAAATGGTCACGAAATTTTTTGCCAATATCTGCACAAATAAATATCGGTCAAAACTGAAATTTGAAACACTGTTTCTAAATGTTGACTCTGAAACCTGTACCAAATTTCATTGAACTTTGATGAATATGTATCCGAAAAAAAAAATGGTTAAAAAAAAAATTTGCATTAAATCGAGTGTCTATATTTCACAATTAGTCATGATGTTTGAATCCGAACGCGTTCGTATTTCTTGACACTGAGGAAATAAACTCAATCTTTCAAACTAACACCAATACGTAAAACAAAATTCAAGACTTTTCGCTAATATCAAATGTGTAGATGTGATTTCTACTGGGATTCAACTTTGTTCTGAAAAATATTAATGAATTGAAAAAAAAACTTAATCTTCCTGTGCAATTGATCTGAAAAAAATTTTTAAAAATAATAATAACAGTTCTTTATTGGAAAATCATTCCAAAAGGCCATCGACCGAAGTCCTTCAGCCTGTTTATAACAAATGATTAAGAGTATGGATTGATACATGATAGAATGATAAACAATTGGAGATACACAATCATACAAAAAAAAAAGAAAAAAAAAACACTTATATACATATTAACGATAATAATATTGGCTAAGTAGATAGTATTGAAATTATGAACATTTATTCTGCTCCAACCCCCAGTATTAGATTCTCGACAATCGACAATTGATGATATTTGCGGTTTGCTATTGATTTTTTTGCATATTATAACCTCCAATTTGATTTATCATATAAATGCTCATTATTTTCTATATTCACGCTTATTTCAAACTGTCAGTACGAAAGATTTTGGAATTCGATTGAAACCGGTAACAGATATCCAGGAATTGGTTTTTGGTGTTCTGAAAAACCAATGATTTATGAATAAAATAAAAGTTTCATTCAAGATATGAATGAGCTTCATGAAGAAATTTAATCTTAAATCCCGTAATCCGCAGGGTCATTTCTATCAATAATAATTTAATCCGATTTTCAGTAGTTATGTTTAAGATATTGGGAAAGAAAACCCAAAAATATTTAATCTGAACTACTTACGATTATGAAATTGTCAAGAACATCGATGGGGCATTTGCAACTTGTGATTATTAAATAATAATAATGGATGAAAAGTAAACCGATTATTCCAGTGAATTACAATCTTAGAACTGAATGCGATGATGTAATTTTCGACATTATTGGAAATTTGCAGCGTTTTTCCTTATAACTCAGGAACCACTGGTCGGAAATCATCCGGGTGAAATTTTTGTGGTTTAGTTTTTCAACAGTAATCAACGTTTGGAGTTGCATAAAAATTCGGTGGTAAGTTTTCGAGAAATAATTTTTTCCCCCCATTTTGAGCCCTTAGGGTACACCGATTCTGCTGAAAAGCTTGGGGGATCAATCCCGAGCGACACACGATTTTGCTACCAAGTTTCACTGATTTCGGTTCAGTGCTTTCTGAGAAAAGCCCTGGACAACGGACGGCGGACGGACGGATTTTTTTTTATCAGTTTATTCAAATCTACTTACTCCACAACGTAAACTGTGAAATTTTCAGGGGGGGTTTAAATTTTTTTTTTGTTGGTCGATCACCAAGGTTTATTATTTGATTTCATCAAATAATAAACCAAAAATACGGGATTCCAATATGAAATGTATATTTTCACGACGAGTGATACTGAACAGAATGAAGTTATAGTTATGGTACATTTTCTGGAAAATTTATATGGAAAGCCAATAATAAAACGTAAAAATTTTGCAGAATGGTTTCATATTTATAAATTGCCTTAAGTGAACTCATTCTTATACTTGATTGGACAAATGGCCTATATATTACTAGGTGTTTTTTCCATTCTAGAAAGTCTATGTAATGGACAGACAAAAATGCATTCTCCGAATCTTATTTGGCATATGGAAAGTCATCAAAACAAATCAAAATAATTTTCTATAAAATGATGCAGTATGGCATATCAAATAAGTCATTTATATGCAAATCGTTGGTACAAATAAATTCATCACTCAACATTCCAAGTGAATATCACATTTGACATATCTATATATTTGTAGTAAAATAATAATAAGTAGGTTTTAAAAATTATTTTAATCGTGATATGGTTGAGTATCAATGCGAAACTTCAACAATTTTATGAACAAATTTGACGTTGATTAGCTCTAGTTTCAAGGATAGAAGATCTATCTATATGCTAATTTATAGTACACCTTATACGCTGATAAAACGAAATGATTTACGTTTGCCTTAGGGAAAAACGTATTGAATTATATCGATACGAACATTAAATATGGACACATTATAAGCCGAAAGTCAGTATGATGCTAACTCCAATTTTTTATGCAGTTATTAGCCTTGCAGAAACTAACAAGGTCAATTTGTTCACAGTTCAAATTAAGGAATGAATTTTTTATGGCAAGTCTATTTTATGGCTCTTGCGACATCTGATGAAGAAAACTATGAAATCGATGATGCTAGAATTGACAGTTGAATTTATGATTATATCAATTTATTCACTGATTCACCAAGAAATTAATACAACGTAACTGGCAATATCATCCGGATATTGAAAGACATTCTGATAAATTGTTCATCTTCAAAGTCATACTACTTGTTCAATAGAAATTAAAAGAGATTACATTTTGTTTTTCTCCGGGAAAAATGGAGCATCATCAGAGAAATCGTTCACAAGTCCCTGTTCAAGTAATCAAATTAATATTGTTTTGGTTTATTATTTGATAAAATCAAATAATAAACCTTAGTGATCGACCAAAAAAAAAAAAAATTTAACCCCCCCTGAAAATTTCACAGCTTACGTTTTGGAGTATGTAGATTTGAATGAACGAATAAAAAAAAATCCGTCCGTCCGCCGTCCGTTGTCCGGAGCTTTTCTCGGAAAGTACTGAACCGAAATCCGTGAAACTTGGTAGAAAAATCATGTGTCGCTCGGGATTGATCCTCCAAGCTTTTCAGCAGGATTGGTATACCCTAAGGGTTTAAAGTTGGGGGTTGGAGGGAAAAAAAAAATTATTTCTCGGAAACTTACCACCGAATTTTTGTGGAATTCTCAACGTTGATTACTGTTGCATAACTCAACCTAAAAATTTTCACCCGGATGATATCCGACCAGTAGTCCCTGAGTTACAAAGAAAAATGCTGCAAATTTCCAATAATCCCGAGAATGAATCATCGCATTCGGTTCTAAGATTGGAGTTCAGTGAAAAAATCGGTTAACTTTTCATCCAGAATCATATAGTTGAAAGTAGATGAAAACATTGTTACCAAATTTTCAACATATATTGAGAAATTTCGAACGGATTCGTTAATTATTTTATAAACACAATGTGCAAATGCCCCATCGATGTTCTCGACAATTTCATAATCGTTAGTAGTTCAAATTGAATATTTTTGGGGTTTCTCTCCTAATATCTGAAACATAACTACAAAAACTCGGATAACAATTATTATTATTTATAGATATCACCCTGCGAATTACGGGATTAAACATTAAATTTCTTCATGGAGCTCAATTATATCTTAAATAAAACTTATATATTATGCATGAATCATTGGTTTTTCACAACCCAAAAACTAATTCCATGAAAAAATTCATTTGAAACATTGAAATCTCAATAAATACTCTTGTGTAACTGAATAACCCTTTCACATGCAGAACGCGAATTAAGAAGCGTTATTTAAAATAATGAATATTTCCAAAATATTCGGTCGATCGGAGGTTTCCATCAATTTTGGATTGCGTAGTACAATTATCGTCAACATGTGGATATCCGCTACTGGTTTCAATTGAAATCCAATATTTTTCGTACTGAGACTTTGAAATAGGGGTGAATTACGCGATTACTGCGAATTACGGGATTAAACATTAAATTTCTTCATGGAGCTCAATTATATCTTAAATAAAACTTATATATTATTCATAAATCATTGGTTTTTCACAACCCAAAAACTAATTCCATGAAAAAATTCATCTGAAACAATGAAATCTCAATAAATACTCTTGTGTAACTGAATAACCCTTTCACATGCAGAACGCGAATTAAGAAGCGTTATTTAAAATAATGAATATTTCCAAAATATTCGGTCGATCGGAGGTTTCCATCAATTTTGGATTGCGTAGTACAATTATCGTCAACATGTGGATATCCGCTACTGGTTTCAATCGAAATCCAATATTTTTCGTACTGAGACTTTGAAATAGGGGTGAATATAAAACGTAATGAGCATGTATGTGATAAACAAATTGGAGGATATATGCAAACAAATCAATTATCAAACCGGAACTCTCATCAATTGTCGAGAATCTAATACTAAGGGTACGAGCCTTAGACTAAGGCAGGAGCCGATAATTGACCTGTTCAGAAGAGTGTGTATCGGGGACCCCAGACAAGAATATTCCGAGATGTTTCAACATCTGGTGGTTCGCAAACTACTTGTTTGAATTGAACGTTTTTACATTAAACAGACGTTGGGATTTCACACCCTCTTAGTCGAGTGTATCTGACAACTATACGGAACGAAATTTCTCTTTTAGAATTATTCAGTCGAATTCAACCTTGAGAGGTTCACGATATATTTGATTTTTACAGAAAAGTTATTGAAAATAACTTTAGGTCTTCAGTTTGTGTATTGGATATTTTGTGAATCAAGTGAACTCTTATCGGATATATGCACTGTGGAAAATTTTTTTTCAGATAAGTTGCTCAGGACGGGTGAGTTTTTTTTTCATTTCATTGATATTTTTCAGAACAAAGTTGACTCCTAGTAGGAATCACATCCACACATTTAATATTAGCGGAAAATCCTGAATTTTGTTTTACGTATTTGTTGTTAATTTGAGGGTTTAAGTTAATTTTCCCGAAAGTTTCTCAAGAAATACTAACGCGATCAAATTGAAACATCATAACTAGTTGTGAAATATCGACGCTCAATTTAATGCATGATCTCGTGAGAATTGTATTGGAAAAAAATTGAATTTTGTCTAAACATTTTTTTCGGAAGCTATTCATTAAAGTTCAATATAATTTGGTACAGGTCTTAGTCAACATTTTGAAACCATATTTATTTGCAGAGATATTGGTGAAAAATTTTGTGGACATTTTAAATTTTGAGGTTATTTCCCTTATATGTCAAAAGGCGCAAACGCTTTCTGATTTGAATTTCATTTCTATTTGTGTAATACCGACACGCAATTTAATGGGTAATATCGTGAAGATCGTACTGGCAAAATATTAGTAAAAAATATTTTTCGGATATTTAACTTAACTTTAACGAAAGAAACAACATAGTGACTTGACCTTTGTAAAGTAGTTTTTTAAGAAAACTCAACACCAAGATAATTTTCTTATTTTTCAACTCCAATATTTCATAGGAAATGTGATTTGGAATAAAAAATATTTAAGATTTTTATGAATAACATCCTTTAGGCTTAATTATAAAGTGATTCTTTCAATTCTTTCCAGCAAAATTTTCGTTATATGTTGATACCTTAGTGAATAGGTTTATCTACCATATTTCGGGAATATATTTAGATGAGACAGACAACATGGATACGGTAATTGATTATATCGGTGACAGGACTGATAATTCTGATGATCAGTCGGACATAAAAACTCCATCTCATAGTAATACCCCGGAATCACAAAAAAACACGAATAAAGTTGCTAAAAATCTTTCGCTTTAATATAGCTTCTTCAGGTGTCTACATTTTACTGACTGATGGTATGTAGTACAACAAGTTTTAAATATGGTCTGGAACGTGCCTAAATAATTATACAAAAGCGTAAAAGTGAGAGTAGGTATAAAATAAATTGGGGTTTGCCACAGAGTTTTTAGGTTACAGAAAAATATTCAGTAGAGGAGAGCTATTCACATCTGTTTGTTCATTCAATAGGATTTTGCGGGTGTTGTACCTATTGATTTCTAACGACTCTAGGAGTTATGTAGGTACTTTTGGTTTCGACGTGGATAATTTTGTAGTTACTATTGAATTTAAATATTTCACATGAATTTCTTCATGGAATTGATTTTCGTTTGGTGGAAACCCAATGAGTTATAATTAATATATACGATTTATTTGAGATATCAATGGTATTGGGTTATTAAACTGAGAAAATAATAAACCCTTGTGTAAAATTTGCAGCGTTTTTTATAGAGGATTGTAATGCCATTACCCAATATGATATCGAAATCGTATATTTTTCAAGTTAGAGGAGGTCTTCATGTATCTACCCAGCTATGAAAACTTTTGTTTCATAGTGTCAAAACATTAGGGCTCGAAATGCAGTCCAAATGTTGTCAAAATACAGAGTTTTCGAAATACAGCATTCTACTTCAGTTTTTGCCCATAAATGCTTTCACTGGGAAATTTGCATCATAAAATCTGAATATTTACGGACATTTTCGACATGTCATATCAATACTAGGCAAATCAGAGTTTTTTTGATCTTCCTAGGTGGACCATTTGCAATGATTTCAAGAACTTCTGAAAAAAATATAAATTTGATATTTTTTAATATGTCTTACTGAAGGTATTCATAACTTCATTCTAAAGTCCATGGAAAACAATAGATTAATTTGTCTGGTTTTATATTCTCATAATAATTTCCAATGATAAACATCAACAGAGAAATATATGAAATTATTCATGTTTTACATTACCTCGAAATATTTCCAGAAGTTTATGAACTACTTTTAAAAATGTTCGACGATAGAAAATCAATAAAATTAATGAGTAATATCAATCCAACGGTGTAACTACCGTAGTTACTTCTTGTATCCATGAAAATCCCATATTGCTTCTCTCAAATAATTTTTTCATATTTCAAATCAGTAGATGTTCCAGGATTGTAATACTGTTCTTATATATGAGGAAGAATCCGAAAGAGAGCGGTTAACAATTCAAAACAACAAAACAGATCACAAATTTCAAACATTGTAGGTACAAACTAGAAGGGGAGATTCCTCGCAAAAATTTGAGAAAAAAAGTCCCGTAAACATGTTACTGCAAACGTTTCGTCTTCAAGATACAGTGTGTTGAAGTTTGAATTTCTGTCAACAGGATGATTTCACGAATTTATAGAATTTTTATGAATCATTACTACAGATCAAAAAATTATCCATGAATACTTATAATGAATTTATTCACCGCAGCCTACCAACTGGATTTTATGATAATCCGGAGTTTTCTGAGGATTTCGGGGGAATCAAATTTTTACTTGAAATCGGAATCAGGTACGTCATTAAGACATAAAATTTTTCAAACTAACAGTGTTCCGAGAAAAATATCACCCTGTAGATTTGCAATCTGAATTGGCAGATCACATTGTGTAAACTCTGAAATATAATATATGTGCCAAATTTCAGTTGAATATATCTTGAATTGCAGATAATATGATAAAAAAAACTTTAATAAATCCAAATTTAAACCCTGTATCTCGAAAACGAAGCATCTGCGGTCTCATGTTTATAAAATACCCTGTATTTGGCGAAATTATCTAAATACTGTTTCTTCGAAGGCATCAGAGCATTTAGCATTGGAAAAGTTTGTCACTGTTTTTTTAAGTTACAAAATAAAATTTTGTAGGTCGTTTGAGTCCTTATTTCCATGGCTGAATATAAAACATAATCGATTATTTCTGTTCTGATTTCCACGTTGCTAAAAAATGTCGAGATTCAAGCTCAATTTAGAAAGTACAAAAGATCAACTAATTAAAACCACGAAATATGATGATGGACTGGTTCAGATATTCATGAACGGAATACCAAAATGTATAAACATTTCAGTGGCAGTAGGGGGTAATTATTTAGGTTTTCAAAAAAACAAATGTGGCCAGAACTGATTCTTGTTTCGAAATTTGTTATTTACAATTATAATTCCATATTAATATGCGAACGAATTACTCTTTAATTGGACGAGAATAAACCACTCTCAGATCTGCAAAAAGGGTCTTGAGCTTTTTCTCGATAATGAGTGTCATCTCGCCGAGTAAAAGTTGTCCGCCTTGTGGTAATCTCCAGAAGGTGCCATTCCATGAATTTATCGTCCTGAAAATTGTAAGTTATAGCCTCGGTCCAACTGAGTTTTCCGGTTTGCTGGGATCGAATTTTTTTACCTCATATATCGCAGAATAACCTGTGCTTTAAATTCACGTTTGAATTGAGTAATATGGATTTGGCTACCCAAAATTATGAAGACCTTTTGAATTGATTTGAACGCATTTCTTCTAGGGAAGTGAATCATAATAATTATCTTTTTTCCTGGGTTTTCGCTACCAATAACTGAGAAAGATCTACTGAAATTATTAATTATAGAAATCCCATCTGGATTGCGGATTAAAACTATTTATGTAGGGCAGGTTCTTGAAAAATTTTGCCTAATGAACAATATAGAAGCACTTCATCAGTCATCAATAAAGCAAAAATTAACAGGATTTTTTTTTCCTTGCAATTCTTTAGTATTTCGAGAACTTTCGTCAAATTGACAATTTTGAGAGTCAGAGCAATGCTGATTCATTTAGTATGGAAACGTTTCAATTCGTTTATATTCAGGAAATTTAGCCAAATATTTTGAATTTCTATGGAACAATTAAATTATGGAAGAATCGTTAATTTTTTTTAGATTATCGTGTTTCGACATCAGTATCTCAGTATTTACCTAATCTATTATGTAAAATCTGGTGGTAGATCATAAACCTGTTTCCCTACTTGGGATCTTTGTATGTCTCCAGTTGTTAGGTTGTTTTGTTCTCGTTTTCTGATGTCTAACGGTCGTGATGTTTCGACTGTGAATGTATGTGTTCACACAAATACAAGGATTATGTTATAAACACTTTTTTTTCATTTCTATTTTTCTATTTTTCGGTTTGAGTAAGTAGGACAGATCTCGAATAATTTCTCAATAAATTTGGTTACTCAAATTGAACTTGTTTGATCATTTGTTAGGTTTCAATTTAAAATAATTCTGAGTATCAGTTGAAGCTTATTTTGGGGGATTTTGCCTTTTTTTTGATGTTTTTATGGGTTTTCACTTCCAATATCTGAAACAAAATTATTAAAAATTAAATAAAAATTGTCGTTTTTTCCATGAAACACGCCCTTGCGGATTGCAGTATTAAACTATTTGTCCAGGGCAGTTTCTTGCAGAAAAGATTGCCTAATGAAAAATACAGGAACAATACAAACGATATAAAGAAAACGAACTGTGACGTTTCAGAGCACAAACCTGACTCTTTCACCAGACAAAAGCAGAAAATTTCAAAAATTATTTGTCACATTGACAAAAATCTCGAATCGAAATAAAAATCGAAAGAAAATAATTCTTGAAATTTTCTGCTTTTGTCTAATGGAAGAGTCAGATTTGTAGTCTGAAACGTCACAGTTCGTTTTCTTTATCGTTTCTATTGTTCCTGTATTTTTCATTAGGCAATCATTTCTGCAAGAAACTGCCCTTGACAAATAGTTCAATACTGCAATCCGCAAGGGCGTTTTTCATAAAAAAAAACAATTTTTATTCATTATTTTATTCTGTTTCAGATATTGGGAGTGAAAACCCATAAAAACCTAAAAAATAAAATAATTCCATTAATAAATTCTCCAGGATAATCATTTTCTCAAAAAAATGGATAGATGAGCATAAGCATTTTGTCCGAGTGAATGATTTTTATATACGCTTTTTTTGTGGGGAACAGAGTTCTAATTGTACCCCAGTATCTGTCATTTGCAAATTTTGAGCCGAAAAAGGTCTCTAACGACAAAACTGATGAAGAATGCGTTATTAAGTTCAAACCCTTCCAGCCTCTCGTACGTATTCTTACTTTCGAAGGAGAATTCTAGAGTCTTGAAATTTTCAGAATAAATTTGGATCCTGAATATTTCAGTTGAGTTTGTTAATGGGCGAAATCCACGCAGCGGTTTCGGCAACATTAAATTTGAATTTTGGGCTTATTTCCTCAATATCTCGAGAAGAACAGATGCAAAGAGATTGAAACTTGTTAATCAGTTCAAGGATACTGACGTCTGAACTGAAAATATATAGATAAAGATAATAATCCGAAAATTTAAGGAGTTTTCGTTCAGTTTTTTTTGTTTAAATATTTCTCAGATTTGGATTGAATTTAGCACGAATCGACGTATATTATTTTCAGAAATTTATGATAGAAAAATAATATTTCGAATTTTATTTCCAGTCTGTAAGTTGATATTTGTTTGGCCGTAAACACTCAAACCTCTGAAAGGAATCCTATAGAATATATTTATTTCTGGAGTAACTTGGAGTTTGATTATGAAGGTGTCCTCAGATCTTTGATATACTTACATTTCAATTCTCTCCGATCTGTTTCTTCATTATTCAGTTTCTCAGAAGTTATTTTATTCACGACCAGCCACCAGGCAAACCGTAAACACAACAATTTTTTAAATAAATTATTGAGAGACTAGAAATTCGTTGAACTGGTTCGGAGTTTACTCACAATGGTCTTGTTCCTGAATGGAAAAATCCGCTTTATGACTTCGAAGATCAATACGTCATTTTCATTAGAAGATCACAAATTCTTTTATCAGGTTAATTTTCCTAAGAAAATCACTGTACTACCAGAATGAGTAGATATTCTCAAATTTACAAAATACCGTTCGACATTGTAGGTACCCAACTACTTTCCTTCAATTATAAAAGTAATTAATCCTCAAATATTCCATATCCTAATAAAATAATAGATTAATAAAATGTTGAAGTGGGAAGGAACAAGCAAGTTGTCTGAAAATTTCTCCTGCTTGCCAAACTGTTCCTATTCTGAAATAATAGAATTTCACAAACAGGTTCCCGTTCTCTAGAAAACAAAAAAAATTACACCAACAAAGGAGCGGATAAAAACTTTCTTTCATCATCAACGTCAAACCTGTACGATTCAAACATTAAGATAAGTACGTTTTTCATGTATTCTATTGATAGGTTCCCGTTTCTATTTTACGATAACAGATAAAAAACCATACGAAATGGGTAATTTAATATTACCGCTCATTACACTGACGCATTGACTAATGAACATTCGAGTTCCCACGAATAGTCCAGTAGCTGTTATAGCTTAAGAAATTATCGTAATTGTCGAAAATGAATCTCTACACAATCTTCAAAATGGATAGGAACCTACTGTTCGACGTTATGTAAAGTGATAATAAACTTGTGCAGGATCGTATCAAGAAGATTTTAGAACTGTTTTCACCTGAATTGGTTTATTCAGGTGTTTTGGAGTTTCAATAGTAGAGACTCCGAGTGGATGAATTATTCGCACTTGATTAATTCTGTCGTTATCAAAATGAAGACACGACCGACGAATATTTTCTGATCTTTATCAGAAATGTAGATGTAAGATAAGCAGATAATTGAAGAACTTATTGACCAGTTGATCAATATCGTTGCACTTATGACACGAAGATGTTATTAAGGTGTATTAAAAACGCTCTTTTAACATGTAACAAAAATGTATTTTCTTGTATCTGTATTAGATAACAAGACCAAAGTGGTATACAATTTATATAATAGAATCTTTCTTCTATATCTTATTCGATAGCAAGGTCGAAGCGACTTTCAAATGAGAAGTTACGATTTTTACAATACAAAAATTAACGTATAAGTCTTGTTTGTAAATTCGAAAGCGAATTGTTATTTACTATACAACGGTCAAATGAAGAATGTTTAAAACTAACTAAACCCAAATTAAGAAAATTCCCTTCTTCACGTTTTAGAGGGAGAATATAAATTTTGATTGGTTTTTTGAATTAAGCGACGCCCTTCTAAAATCCGAAAAAGCACCTCGGATTGGCTGGTGTGAAAGGGGGAGCACAAATGTGTGAAGGAAATTTCCCTAAATGGTCTAATACGATAAATTCTATAAACTGTCACATGTGATATCTGGATTCTTTGAGTACCGAAGTATACCACCCACAAAGCTCCGATTCCTGGAATGCTTAGAGCTTGAATTTCATCTGCGTGTTTTCTGTCATGCAAAATTATACTTTATTGTTGGCTTGAGATAAAATGCCCTTAAAGCCGGTGTCAATTGATTTAAACCAAAAAATATTGAATTTCGGGCATATTGCTGGTAACCAAAGAATTCAGACTCCGACGTTCGAAAATCAAGAAAAGACAATATATCATAAAATGTTGGGTCCAGGATACGGGACAAAACAAGAACCTTGGGCAAAATGTTCGAGTTTTGATATCAGTAACCTATTTTGGTTCTGGTGTTGGTACACTTTTGCGCGTTTGTCGTGTTCAGGGTGTATTCCTAGTTGTGCAGCAAAGTATTCAAATGTGTTCTGCAGGCTTTTCTTGAGAATTTCGCAAAATGGAAGTTCCATAGGTCCGCCTGTTCGTTTCGAAGATTTAATACCGGGTTATTGAGGTACTTGTAGATTTTCGACTATTCCAAACTGTCCGATTCCTTTCTTTCCGGTACCAGATGTAGAATGCTGAGATTATTCGGATCTGTTTGACATACAGAGTGTAACAGCCAAATGGAATAAATTTGATAACGAATAAGTGAGGGGGTGTTAGGAAAAACGCTCGGACACGTCGATTTGTAAATTTAAATGCGCATAGTTTTCAAGAAAATAAAATTATATAGGGTGTTCCATGCGACCGTGGCCAATACCAACTTTCTTATTTCGAATGTAACCCCCTGTATATTATTTATTTTTTGGATTCTTCAGAAAATTCTAGACATAATTCATGTACAATGTCCAATACCTATCTTCAACTTTTTCGGAAATATAAAGTGTTTTCAGAAATGTTGGGTAACGTTAGAAGACAATTCTACACCAGATTAGCATGTTGCCAAGACGTTCGCGGCGAGCATTTTGAACATTTCCTACATTGACATTAATGTTTTTTTTTAATTATTAAGATATAATCAGTATTACTTATTAGGTTTTGAGTGTAATGTACCGAATTTGTGAAATAAAATAATTTTTATTTAAAACGTTGATTTTTGCACTAAATCTGAAAACACTTAATATTTCCGAAATACTTAAAGATAGGTATAGGACATTGTGCATGAATTGTGTCTAGAATTCTCTGAAGAATCCAAAAAATAAATAATATACAGGGAGTTGCATTTGAAATAAGAAAGTTGGTATTGGTCACGGTCACATGGAACACCCTATATAATATTATTTTCTTGAAAAATATGCGCATTTAAAATTACAAATCGACGTGTCCGAGCGTTTTTCCCGACACACCCTCATTTATTCGTTATCGAATTTATTCCATTTGGCTGTTACACTCTGTATACAGGGTCTTTCACGAGGAACCTCACCCATATTTATACGGGAAACAACTGAACGTATTTTCATGAAATTCAGCACTTATAAGTATTTCACGATGCTGATAAAATCTAAAATATTTTCAAGGCATGAGCACTTTCGGTTTTTCCGGAAATGACGTCAACTTCCGTTTTTCAAATTAGAACACCATTTTTTTATTGCAGAAATAGATTCCTTAGAAAATTTCAATTTATTTTAATGTAACATTTTTCAGTTTTGGTTGGAAAATTCTCTCTGAGCGGGAAAATTCGAAAAAAAAATCTAAAATAGAGCTCCGCTGAAACAAGAATAACTTCGGGGTTTTTGGATGGAAAATTTTAATTTTTGGGATTTTTCAAGATGTAAGATTGATGTATCCACTTTAGAAATCGAAATCGCGATTCATGATACAGGGGGTGAAAAAATCGCTTTCAAAGTTAGGGATGACAAAATCGTGAAAAACCAATTTTTTCAAATTAGAACCCCATTTTTTTATGGCAGATATTGAATCTACGTTAAAAAATAATGTGAGTGTATGCATCACACCCTTGCCCTAAAATGGATATTTTCTGAGTTATTATTCACAAAAAACTGTTTTTCGTCTTGAATTTTCAGCTATTTCATTTCCCTTCGCGCCAAAAAGATGAAATTTTCAGGAACTGTTATTTGAACCATGCTGTAGATTTTTCACCCCTTCTTGAAACCGACTTCAAGTTACTATTAGGAGAACCATGGCAAACTCTCGCAGTTATAACTAGAGAAGATGCTCAAAGTTTTGACCGTTAATTTCTAGACATTTATTTATACGTCTCAGGAATGCTTCGTGCGTTGCTCTTCTTATTTCATCGGGAGGAAGAGATCTGCAAAAGTGTTTAAAAACCAAATTGAGTTTCAAAACTATGAATCTAAAAATCTAAACAAACCTGAACGCATTTCTGACTCGTTCTATGCAGTCCTCTTTATCAGTCAGGGGAGTTGAGTAGACAATATTTTTTATCCTACCCCAAACATAATAGTCTAAAGGAGTTAAATCGGGAGAACGTGGTGGCCAAAGATGTGGACCATTATTCGCCAACCATCGATCTTCAAATAGCCTGTAGAGGATATTTGACACATTGAGTGAATTGTGTGGAGGCGCGCCATCTTGTTGATACCATAAGTCATTATGGTTCTGTACTAGCGGCTCAATTATTTGAGTCAATATGTCAGAATATCTATCTCCTAAGGGAGAACATTCTTTAAATAATGCAAACATGTGTAGTGTTCTATCTTACCAGTTAAAGTCCCATCATAAATGTGAACATCGAGAATTGCATTATTTTTGATGGCGCAAAAAACATTTAAACTCCAGGTCTCTTGAAAGTTCCATTGTCTGAAGTGGTGGTTGTTCTCTTCATCCCAATAATGACTGTTATGCCTATTGAAAGAACCATTCTCTGTGAATTTAGATTCATCTGTCCAAATTATACAGTCCAAAAAGTTTTCATTCTCTTGAAATCGAATCATCATAGCTTCGCAAAACTCTGTTCTCCTGACGAAATCAGTTTCCTTCAAATGCTGTACCCTATTGAATTTATATGGGTGCATTTTATGTTTTTTTAATATTCTCCAAACACTCGATTGAGATAATCCCAGATCAATCTCGGCATCTTTGAGAGAATTTTGAGGATTCACACGAAAATATGCAAGAACTGTAATTTCGTTGTTCTCATCTTCTACTACACTTTTTTCTCTGTGTGTAGTTTTCTTAACGAAAGATCGGACATTTCTCAAGTTTGTCATTGTTCTGTTAATGGTATCTCTCGATGGTCTGGGTCGGTCAGGAAACCTCTCAATGAACAGTCGAATCGTTCTATCTACAACTTTATTACATTCTCCATGAAGTAGAATGAGATTTAAATAATCTTCATTGGTAAAATTAGGCATAGTGATCGATTTTATAACTTAATACGAATTATCACCAAATTAATAGTAAACACAAAATGCTACTGAATAAAGAGGAATTTGGCAGATGTAATTAATGATATCTATCATTAAAAAAAAATAATGTTAAACATGGTAAGTTTTTGCATATGGTTCATAAGGAATTATTTATTTATCACTGGAGAGAAAACCGATGGCCGATTAGTTGAAATAAAGAGGTTTCCGATACAAATTCGAATCCAAATTCGCCATCTATTTAGGAACAACCTGTACCTTTTTTCTCTTGCATATTAGGGTAGTAAAATCTAAAACATGGTTTAAGTTACAGTTCCTGAAAATGTCATCTTTTTGGCGTGAAGGGAAAAGAAATAGCTGAAAATTCAAGACGAAAAACAGTTTTTTGTGAATAACTCAGAAAATATCCATTTTAGGGCAAGGGTGTAATGCATACACTCACATTATTTTTTAACGTAGATTCAATATCTGCCATAAAAAAATGGGGTTCTAATTTTAAAAAATTGATTTTTCATGATTTTGTCATCCCTAACTTTGAAAGCGATTTTTTCACCCCCTGTATCATGAATCGCGATTTCGATTTTTAAAGTGGATACATCGATCTTACATCTTGCAAAATCCCAAAAATGAAAATTTTCCATCCAAAAACCTCGAAGTTATTCTTGTTTCAGCGGAGCTCTATTTTCGATTTTTTTTTCGAATTTTCCCGCTCAGAGAGAATTTTCCAACCAAAACTGAAAAATGTTACATCAAAATAAATTGAAATTTTTTGAGGAATCTATTTCTGCAATAAAAAATTGGTGTTCTAATTTGAAAAACGGAAGTTGACGTCATTTCCGGAAAAACCGGAGGTGCTCATGCCTTGAAAATATTTTAGATTTCATCAGCATCGTGAAATACTTATAAGTGCTGAATTTCATGAAAATACGTTCAGTAGTTTCCCGTATAAATATGGGTGAGGTTCCTCGTGAAAGACCCTGTATATGTAGACGCAATAACATTCTCGACAAATTAAGAGCAAACAAGACCTCGAATGTAACGGAATGACTTCTGGAAGCTAGAGTACGTTTTTTTCAAAAAAAAGTTTCGTGCAAATGCTCGAAAAATTTTCAAGAATGCGCAATGTTGCTTCTTTTTCATTTTCAAGAATTTTCGGGAAAATTAAACTGTAATGGAGAGAAAACTGGAAAAATAGCTAACATTGCGCATTCTCACAAAAGAATTGAGTACATTCCAAAAAAAGTTTTTCAAAAAATTCACACTGAAGTCTGCAGAACGACACCCCGTTTTCTCCTGTAAACGTTGAAATTTCTCCGAATTCTCATATTTCACACGGCTATTGGCATTATAAAAGCATGTACACCTACTGCGGGTGCCTGAGATATTAACGAGGTTTAATGAAACTCGAATGTGGTTGTGTTGCCTAGACGTAATTAAGAACCGCGTGGTATATTTTGCTCTTAATTCATAAACTCCTGCATTATCGAATTTCTTGTTTTTATCTTTGGCAATAGAAAATGAATCCGATTTCTCAAAGGATGGAGTGAGGATAATTTTTATATATAATATTCCGTTGCTACAGACTCACTGACAAAATATTCACAGGAAATATGTAATATGTATAATTGAAGTGTAGCTTCAATTCAAGCCGTATGTGCTCTAACTTCGGAAAAAATCACATTGAAACTTGGTTGATAGATGTGAAGTATCAACCTATGTAAAATTTCGTGGGAATCGTTATGCTGAAAGCATCAGTGTCGATTTTTTTTCTTGGGTGTGATAATCTAAAAATATTTCAACACAAAGTATACTTAGTAAATATACAAGTATCTTGTTAATGAAACTTATTTTCGTCAAAAAAAATGCCCATACTGTAGACATAAATATGTGGGTCATGAACACAATAATAAACTTAATATGTTTTGTACTCAAGTACACAAAATCTAGTACACGAAAGTGGATAGGAAAATAGTATTAACCGACATCGACTCGGCTTAAGTCGAGTCTATTAGTCATTTTCGTTTCGTCTCTCTCAAATCGTTACCAACTTTCGTGCACATTTTTTAAGAAAAGGTGCAGTTCATGTCTATATGTCTATGAAAAATAGGAAGTCATAAATCTCTGCGATGCATACTCTCAATACCATGGTAGGATTTTCTATCAAGTATGTTATCCTCTGAAACATTGTACTGAACTCATAACTCGAAATTTTGCGCGCATGTTAGGGGGGGCAGCGTGCTATCGGTTTGTCCAAACATCTGTTATTTTCGAATTCACCGGGAATTTTCTCAAACGACTAGGTTGGACTCACTGATGACGAATCCAGTGTCAAAATCTATTCTGTTGGCCGACAGGCTATCCGTGCGTAGGCACGATAAAGGGCATACGGAGAATCCTATCGACTTGAAAATTTCAGAGCTGGTTGGTTTTTGAAATACGATATTCGTAAGTGGGCAAAATCGGTTGAATAGTTACGGAGTTATAGCTATTGGAAGTTTTCAAGTTATTTCAATGATATTTCGAGAACTACTGAAGTGATTGAATAGATACTTGGCAGTAAGTTGGAACATGAGGACTTGCTACTTTCCGGATAATTTTGTTGGGATCGTGTTGTCAGTAAATTTCGAAAAATTTTCTTCAGAATTTTCTTCGAAAACATTTTTTCTTTGGAAAACTGTCTATTATTTTCAAAAAAAAATTCGGGCATACGTTGAGCTTCATATTCTACAGCAGTGTACCAAATTTCAATTGGATACGGCTATCATCTTCGGAGATATTGGAAAAAAATATGTGAAATTTGGTGTTTTTTTCTCGATATCGTTGTTTTTTTTCGGAATAACACAAAAAATACTGATTCAATCATGATGAAACTTGGTAACTAGTTTGAACATTTTAATGGACAAGTTTGTGCAAAAGTTCGTGTCATTAGAACAATTTGAAGAAAAAAAATTTCATATTTTTTTTTAAATATTCAATATTCGGTGACACTCTGTTCATATTATCCTTATGAAATTATGTATAAAACCTTTGACCTGTAATTTTTCGATAAAGTACTGTATTTCAATTCGATCAAACCTAACGGCCGACCGTAAGCAAAATTACTTCCGGAAGAAACGACCTAGAAATTCGATATTTGTAGAGTAAGTTTGGGGCTTAATTACGAAGGTCGAATTCGTGAATGGGTAAAATCTGCCCAATGATTCTCAAGATATACCCCTTCAAAATCTTAATTTCCCATTAATATTTCCAAAAATGCAAATTAGATCGAATTGAAATCCAGTACTTTATCAAAAAGACACCTCTAAAAACACGGACGTGAAGTCAGCAGCTTTTATGGGCTTGCTCACTTTGCGACATGGCAACTTGGAAATTTCAGTGAAATTTAAATGAAATATGAAAACTTTCAGGAAAAATAATTTTTTTTCAAAGTTTTCATGGATAATTCTTATTGACACTGTTCATCTTCCAACCAAGTTTCATTTCGATCAAATAATTATTTTTCGAGTAATTGAAAAATAAAATCTCGAATGGCTGTAACACAGAAACTATTCGGCAGATTTGGCCCATTAACGAACTTAACTGGGATAATCATGAACAGAACCTAATCTGAAAATTCCAAGACTCTAGGTCCTTCTTTTCGAAAGTTAGAGCACACACTGCCGGCCGGACAGAATCAAATTTGACCACAGATACTTCATTAGTGAGTCCAACCTAGTCGTTTGAGACCGGTTTCAACTCAAAATTCGAAAACTACAGACATTGTAACGAAACGATAACCCGCTGTTCCCTAGAACAAGCGCGTAATACCTGGAAATGCAAGGACCTGCAGCCAGCCAGCTTTTGCACGCATGTTCAAAAGGATATCATTAAAAGTGAACATGCGCGAAAAGGCTGCTGACTTCACGTGATTGCTTTTCTAGGTTTTTCTTTATATTCCAAGTGTTATAGGGGAAATAGAACAAATTGTTGTTCTCCATCACCCTCGTTCTATTCATGGTGGTTGCGTGTTCTTTGAAGAGCGTGTTCCTGATTTCTGATTGAACGGTGTAGAATGGATATGCTTTGCTGACATCCAAATTATGTTTCGATCAGTTTTATTCAATTCGTGTTGATGCTCAACGCTGCTTGAACCACACGATATATCATTAAACATTTAGGTAACCCTTCGGTTCGTTCCATGACTCATTTCACTTGGTTTTCATGGAAACATTTCAGATCAAAATTTAATTAATAATTAATGATCAGTATTGACTGGATTGAACAATACTTATGGTTTCCTGTCCTGTGGTTTATTACAAATTGAAATTGAATTATTACATTGAAAGTATGAAGATCATACAGTGAATTTGGGAGAAAAAAGTCCACTTTGAGAAAGTTATGTTATTACTACTACTGGCACATAATAATAAATATTGGATTTCGATTCAATGTATATTTTAGTAAATATAAGGAAAAGTTTGAATGGGTATTTCTGGGAAATCCTTGGGTGGATTGGTGGTCCTCGTAATTAATGTAAGTCTACTCTAGCAATAACGAGTTGTTTTGTTCGGAAGTTTGTTGTGCTTACGAAAGGCCGTCTCCAACAATACAGATTGATTCGAATTGTTATCCATTACTGGATTGAAAAATTCAAGCAGAATTTCGTAGGGATTATATGATTAGGAGATCGCATAATATAGATAAGGAATTGGTTCGTGGAGAATATATTTAGATGAATTATTGCAAACATTTTTGAAATTTTGTTCAAATCGTTTTGATGACACGTTGATCAAGCAATTTTACACCATAAAAATTTCAAACTTTTGGTTTTCAAACTAACAAACTCAGCGAAAATTTACACCAATTTGCACGTCGGTAAGTTTTAACCAACAACCAAGTTTTGGTCTCAAGAAGTTCCTGAGATATTGAGGAAATTACCGCAAAAACTCAAATCACTATAATTATGAAATAATTTGGTCGATTTCAACTGTCGAATTCTGATGCGCTACCATCCCTGAAAGTTTCAAGTCACTAGATCCTTCCGTTCTACAATTATCGTATCCTCGGCCTGCCGGGCCAAATCGATTTTGACACAGAATTTGGCATCAGTGAGTCGGTTGTGACAATTTTTGATTCAATATTTGGACAAAAAGATAGCACTCTGTGTCCTAGAATATGAGGATGAAACTGAATAGGAATGAGATAAATTATCTCGATTTTTGAGCGCATGTTCTAGGCCTGCAGCGTGCTATCGTTTCGTCCAAATATCTGCAATTTTCTAACTTTGAGCCGAAAATGGTCTCAAACGACTAAGTTGGTCTCACTGATGAGGAATTCAGTGTTAAAATCGATTGTGCCTCTCATGATAACTGTCGAACGGAGTGATCTAGCGACTTGAAACATTCAGGGTAGGTCGCGCATTAAAATGTCGAATGGCTTCGAAGTTATAGTCATTTGAACTTTGAGATTGATTCCCTGATATTTCACGAACTACTCAAGCGATTGAATTGAAACTTGACAGTTATTTGAAGCATAACAACGCACCAATTTTTCACGAAATTTTGTTGAAATCAAATAGTCAGTGAATTTTGAAAAAGTTTTTTCTTTGAAAATTTTTGTGGTAAACTGTTTATTAAATTCGAAAAATGCTTCTGCTCCTTCCTTGAAAATCATATTTAACAGCAGTGTACAAAATTTCATTTTGATACGACCATAATTTTAATAGATATACGTAAAAATTATGTGAAATTTCGTGTTTTTTTCTCGATATCGTTGTCTTTTCAGGAATAACTCGAAAAATACTTATTTAATCATATACAAACTTGGCAGATTGTTTGAAAATGCTGATGGGTAAATTTGTGCAAAATTTCGTGATGATCGTGTCTTCAGAACAATTTGAAAAAACTTCCAAATTTTTTTTCAAATCATTTTCAACATTTTCCGATAAAACACTGGATTTCAATTCGATCTAATTTGTATTTTTGGAATAATTAGAAAAATAAAATTTCGAATTGGTACATCTTCAGAATCAGCTGCTTCTGCGCGCATGTTCTAGGAATATCACCAGAAGTGAACATGCGCGCAAAAGCTGCTGACTTCACGTCAGTGCTTTCCTAGGTTTTTTGCTTTTATATTATAGATAGCAATCCGTTTTATGATACATAATTGAAATATAGATGAGTGGAATACATCATGAAATAGAAACGATATTTTCGAAGAAGTTTTATGAGGAAATAATCAACCATTGTGTGAAATTCGCAATATTTTTTCATCATTATCTTACACATTTGTACGAGTACATATAGATATAACTAATAACATCAAATGAAAGTTACGGTTAATAAAATACCTGATCAAAGGATTCCATCCGTCCAATCTCTACTTCAATCAATCAATCAAAACCCTCATAATGATATCGTCGCAAACTGTTGGCAATACACACATATGCTCCTAACGCCAGCTCTGTCTTTCTAATTAGAAGAAGCGCCTCGCATCCACACAATGTAGGACCATTTGAATCAGACATCCGTGCGCTATGATGATGATGGCAAAAAATTGATATGTTACACAACTGAGTAGATCTTTTCGACCCAGATTCTAGCGCTCTTCCTGATCATCTTTCTCGGCTAACTTTCCCTGAAGAATATCTGAGAGACATTGTTGGTGATGTATTCACTATTGTTCGTTCCCATCTATTAAACTTTCTCTGTATGCTCTTGAGGACATCGGATCGGAAATTCCTCGAGATGATATGGAAAATATGGAAGAAACGTGAGGAACGAAAATGATTTTTAGTAATGGTTTGTTATCAATCTTTTACTGTGTGGGAATTATTGTTGGGTTGACATCTTGAGATACTTCCAACGGTGTCCTGTTTCCGTTCGATGTACGCAGGGTGTATCACAAGAAGTTATTTTTGCGAGTATAACACGGCATTATAATCGCGAATTTCTTGAACAAAATTGCCACAAACAATTTTGTGTTACTAATTAATGAAAAAAAAAACTAGAAAAGCACTGACGTGAGGTCAAGAGCGTTTACGCGCCTGTTCGAATTCTTAGTATTTCAACGCGAAATTTTAAATCACCTGATTACGAAGTGTCAATCTTTTTGCATCTGTACTTCTCGAAATATTGCGAAAATTACAAATAACAACGAAATTCGTCATATTGAAATTTAGAACATTGTTGTTAAATATTGGAATTTTGTTCGAATCCAATCAATTTAATAATAATAATAATAATAACTTTATTCAAACTATCAAAGTGTGTACACATTCAACATAATTCTCAGATAATCCGAATAAAGAATACAAAAGGCGATAAGTGCGAACACTTGTTTCGCCTTGAACAATAACACATATAAAAATAACAATATAATCCTGCATTACAGGAAACGAAAGATAAATCCAAAATTCAAAATCTACATGATCATTCTAAGCACCAAAATATACACCATCCCCTGAAAATATAATAACATGCATTTCAAATGTCAGGATTAAGGATCCAAATTTCATCTAAACTGACTCAATCAAAGACCTTGAGAAGTTCTCTTCGTTGGCACCCAAGCAGGTATTTTTTTACTTCTTTCTTGAAGGCATGCACAGCAAGTAGGGATCTTACGGTCGCAGGTAAACGATTGAATAACCTAGGAGCAAAATAAGCGTATGTTCGCTGTGTAGTTCTCTTGACCATCAATGGTGTGACAAAATGGTCCCTTCCACGAGTACCATATAGGTGAGCTGGATGAACTCCTCCACTAACAAGATAACAGGTGACCGAGGACAAAAAAAATAACTGTCTTATATCTAACACTTCTGCCTCTGCGTACAGAGTGTCCGAGGGGAATCTACTATCCCTAGAATAAATGATCTTCGGAAATCGCCTCTGCATGATCTCAATTGGTCCTATATGAGTATTCAGCGCACCACCCCAAATTGCTATACCATATCTAATATGACTCTCTACCAGGGCATAATATAAAGTCCTCAGAAACCTTTGCGAGAGGATAGGCTTCAGCCGACGGAAAACATATAAAATGGATCTCAATTTTTTAACTACACTGTTTATGTGTAGATTCCATCTCATATGACAGTCCACCATCATGCCCAGATACTTGTACACCCTCACCGGAAGAAAAGTGATGTCTCCGCCTCCCTTCAGTTTCATGTAATCAAACGTCGGTAAACCAGTCGTAGTGCATGAGAATGGCATATAAAACGTTTTCTCAACATTCATCGTCAAAAGTCTTCCATCCAACCATTGCTTCAACACTTGTAGCCCCTTTTCCACCTTATCTCTAAGTGCACTCCAGTTGTCCGCTCTGAAAAAGATAGCTGTATCATCCGCATAACCAATTATATCGCCACCAATATAGTCGGAGAAAAAACTATGAACAACTGCAGTGAGTATTGCGGATCGATTCTCATGGATATTGATATGTAAGCCGATCCCACACTTCCTTCAAAATATAGAAATACCTAGTATTGCATGATAGCATCGACAAGGCATCGACCACTATCATACTGCTGAATCAGCATTTATTATATAAGACAATATTCTTATCAACTCCATCGAAGTCGATAGATACCAGTTGTGTAGAACGTATGTTACATTTTCTGAGTAAACTTCTCTTAGTATTTTTCAAAATTAGGTTCTCGAGAGCATAAACATAATTATATTATAAATGAAACATTCATAGATATAATTTACTGAAAAAATTCTTGAAATCTGCTCTATAATCTTGTCCATAATTCTTATTTCTTCTCTTCGGACTGAAAAACTTCTTGCTGAATGTGGTGTGTGGCCCCATACCATTATTCCATACTTTATCAAAATTTGACCGAAGGTATGGTAGGCTGTCAGCAATGTTTCAAACAAATTTTTATCGAAAAGTGCATGAATCTATGATATCTGAGCTCAGCAAAGAGAATCCGCGGCGAGACACAGTCGAGTGCTTTGCTCAGATCCTTAGACAAAGGACATCCTTTGTCTAATCTCTATTCTGTGTGTTGGATTGAACTGAGCGGAATGGCTGAAATTTAATATATATTTCAATTTAATAACGTCAAGTTTCTAAGAAAAACAATGAAATAACAATTGAAGGCTACAATTAAATTGTGCACGTTTCAAAAAGATGCACTATCTGCCTTATGTTCATAGTTCTGGTCTCAAAAAATTTATAATGATTCCTCGACCGAATAGCAAACAAATAGAAGTACAATAAGGACATTCGGGTGGCAAATAATAATAACTTGATGTTCCTCAATTTGGTGTCTGGTCTTGTCTAGGCAGAAATTTTCCAGAATGTGCACTTTGTCATGGCTCATTCACTTTGAGACGATGGTACCTGATGAAATTTGTCACCAAATGAAAGTCGACCTTTGTTCTGCATGGACAAAACTGTAATGGTCGACTTTCATTCGGTGACAAATTTCATCAGGTACCATCTTCCCAAAGTAAATGAGCCATGACAAAGTTCACATACTGAAAACCTCTTTGAAGTAACTAATTTTTAAAAAAAAAAATTTTTTTCTTGAAAATTTTTGCACGTCTGTAAAGAAGATACAAGGAATTGCCAAAAAAGTACCACATGACCCACTTTCCCTATTCAAAAAATTCAGAGGTTTGAAGGGGATGGCACAGAGTGGAACAAAAATCTTTCAAAGATGCATAAAAATTTTGTAAAAGTGAAACAAAAATTGATCTGTTTCAGGATTTTGATGCCAAATATTTTTCTTCTGAGAAAATGAATTTGTTCCATAATTTTGACGGGCACTGTATTTGAAGATCTCCAGTATATCTGAATCGACTATGACCAGAAGCTTTTTTTCTAACGAGCCGTATTTGCACAATAAAATTGTTACTCTATCCTGAAAGAGTTCTCGATAGTAGTGCATTTTTAATTCTTTGTAAAGAAAAATCCAGTCTTTTCCGCAAAAAATTGTTTACATATTGATTTGAAGCGCCTGGCAATACACATTGTCCGTTCAAAAGGAGCAGGTGACGCCATACCATCGTACTCTCTGTGTCCGCATCTGTCCAAAAGAGAGTCCGCTCAAAATAGAGCTCCTCAACGTTATTTCAAAGTGTCCGCTTATAAGAGTATCCGTTTTGGAAGATTTCACTGTATAACCAATGATAATGTGAAATTCGTAGATTGTTTATACTTGTATTCTTTCAAATCTCGATAAAACTGAAGCAGTTTGACAAGTTAACGAAACAAATTTCGCAATGCATAACAAGCCTAAAATCTTTTTGGACCACCGTTCTTCTTGCTTGGACACATCAAGGACCCATGTTTTAATTGCAACAAAGATGCAGTCATATATGCAAGCATCGCAGAACTACTTTTACTCAAATAAAAATATTATTGTTTTATGTAGAACAAGGTTTACACCTCGAGTTAACTTCAGCAGGTTTCATTGTATCAGATTACTAGCTTCATCAAGACGTCGTTTTTAGAATCATAATCGATTAATTTTGAATTGGGCGTGTAATTATGCAGGGAACCAGTTTATAAGACGCGCGTTGTGGGTGCTAATTTGAAACAATTGATCTATGCCTATAGGATACCTCACGTATGGCTTTAGTCAGCTATTCCAGCGGTTTTTTCTAGCTGATTTTATCTCCCACGCTCCTGCCCTCCGTTTATCTGATAATTCGAAACATTGTACGATATAGATCTGAAAACATCCGGATCGTGCTCAATATTTTACAATTTTTTATTAATCGAAATTTGGGCAGTCACATTTTTGGTCGAACGTAGGATCGATAATAGATGATAGCGGTCTAGCCTTCATCTGCACCTTCGTGTCAGTCAAGTTGAACTACTAGTTAGAACGTTTGATATTTTGGTACAAATTGTTGGAATGATTAGAATCGAAGGAGAACCATTTCGTGAGATGTTGAAAATGTGGGGCGTGGTGCCTGTGTGTAATTATCGAAATACTGTTAATTTCCATGTGTGTTTTCGTGAAGAACTTCCTGTAAAATTATCGAGGTTGTTCGATAGAAAGGAAGTTTGTGTTGTGAGGTATGAAAGCTTATTTCTAAGACCTGTATTCCTATGTTTGTGTGAGTCAATAATTAAAAAAAATATATTGATAATAGATAAATAGGGGTTTAATTTAAAACCATGCAATTTTGAATTCGACTTCTAACCTCAATCATGTTTGATGCGAAGTTGCAGTTTTCCAGATTACCAAGTTAACAGAACAGAATGAAATCAGTCACTCATCTGCTAGAATTGCGTTGAATTACTCGTGTCCTAGATGAATCCTAAATTTTTATGTAGTAAAATAACGTGGAGATCTCAATGAAGCATTTTCCAATCCTGAAATTAATTCCTGCAATGATACCTTGTAAAATGGCTTTTTTTCCATAAATTTTTATGATTTATAAACAGTGTGTCAATTCAAAAATGTGCAATCTTTAATATTTAAGCCACCATTCAAAATAAAAAGTGCTGCAATAGTGACAAATTCGATAGTCTGTCCGGAAATGCCGTACATTGGTCGTTTCTTGTTAGTACCGATGCAATTCATAATTCTGAATAACTGAGGAAAGCAACAACTAATTCAGTAATATTCTGGAAAATATTAATCATTGCATCTGGAATTCAGTTTTTCCATACGTGGGGTCCGCTGGTTTTCTAAAATATGCTGTTATTTTAAAAAATGCTGTAATCATTTTTATTCATTATCAGTTCTATTATAGATACCTCCTTTTTCTTCAGGATTTTAAAATTTTTCAGGAGTACCTACTTACAAATTCAGTGTATGGCATCAATGAAAAGGAAATCGGAAACCCTTGATATAAGGTGGCACCTTAAAGGTGCCACTGAAGCCCCTTTCCCATTCAAAAATAAGATATTGCTGTCATCACGCTCAGAGGTTTGATACAAATTGATTGGAAACAACCGTATAAAATGTCTGCCTACAATCTTAAGTTCACTTTTTTGCATTTATTCTGATTTTGCATGGGGGCTGCTATACTAAGAGGGTTTTTTTAATTGACAAAATGTATATAAAAATTATTTTTGAGGTGTGATTCCATTCCATTGTTCACTTGACTTTGATTCTGCATTTTTCCTTTCGAGTGATATCGAAATTTTAGGATTATTTGAGTTCAGTTTGAAAAACTCTCCAATTATTTTGCATAAGTACAGGTCTTCGCACTGCCAGCTGCCACATCGCAAAAGGCTGTTGAAAATATGCAAGAGATATCAATTAAAAGTAATATTCACCAGAAAAGTTATGTAATATTGTTTCTCTTCAAACCTATTTTGAAAATGATACGATGGTTTTGGTAGAATATACGCATATTTTTGAGTATTTTCTGTACTAACATATCAATGAATTCATATGAAAACACATATATCTGACCTCAGGAATATTTCTGCGGATGACAGTACTCCTATCAGCAAGGGCACAATGAAAAGTTTATGAAAATTATTCAGCTTGATGAACTCTTGCTGCTTAGAAAATGTGAACGAAGATGTGAGATTTACGCGTATGTTCTGGGGAACAGCGTGCTATCGTTTTGTACAAAAGTCTGTAACATTCGAATTCTTTCCCGAAGGTGGTCTGAAACGAGGTGAGGTTGGACTCACTGATGATGAATCCGGTGTCAAAACCGATTCTGTCCGGCCGGCGACACTATAACTGTTGGAAGAGGCGAACTGGCGACTCAAAACTCTCAGATTAGGTCGCGTATTAAAATGCGGCGGTCAAGTTCGTTAATGAGACAGATCGGTCGAACGGTTTCGGAGTTATGGTCATTTGAAATTTTGAGATTAACATGCGATTGAATTAAACCTTGATGGTAATTTGAAGCATAACAACTCACAACTTTTCACGAAATTTCGTTGAGATCAAACTATCAGTAAATTTCGAAAAATTTATTTTTTCAGAAACTGTTGAATCCGAAAAGAACTGCTGCCCTTACCTTGAACATAATATTTTACAGCAGTGTACAAATTCATTTTGACCATAATTTCCGGAGATATTGGGAAAAAATATGTAAAATTTCGTGGTTTATTTCGATATCGTTGTTTTTTCCGGAATAACTCAAAAAATGGGCATTTTGCGCAAAATTTATGATAATTATGTCATTAAATTAAAAATCTTTTTTCAAGAATTCAATATTCTCTGATCTTTTTATCATGATATTCTGTATGAACCTTCGAACTGTCATTTCTCCATGAAAAACTGGATTTCGATTCGACCTCATCCGTATTTTCGGAAGTATTGGAAAAATAAAATTTTAAATGGGTATACCTGCGGAATCATCGGGTGGATTTTACCTATTCAAGAATTAGGCCTTCGTAACTGAAATCCAAACCTACTCTACCAATATCGAGTTTCTTAGTTGTTTCTTTCGGAAGTTATTGTGTTTACAGTTGGCCGTTAGTTAAAATCCGCCCAATAATTCCGTAGATAAACCAATTCGAAATTAAATTTTTCCAATATTTCAAAAAATACAGATTAGATCGAATTGAAATCCAGTAGTTCATCGAAAAACCTATAAAAGCACTGACGTGAAGTCAGCAGCTTTTGCGCGCATGTTCGAAGGATATTACCAGAAGTGAACATGCGCGCAAAAGCTGCTACTTCAGGTCACTGCTTTTTTAGGTGGTTTTCAATCATTTATTGACATATAAATACTTCAGAACTCGAACCAGGAAGCTTTTTGGATTGACATCAAGAGCCTGGTAATTGGAAAAACAATGGATCAGAATTAATCAGAATCGTTCATTATCATAGTCATGTTTTCATTTCCTTCGGTTCACACAATTAGTTCAGAGTGTACTTTTGTACTTCATAACTTCATGTATCCATTTTTGCAATTTTCATAAAAATATTTAATACATAAATGGTTTAAATAATATTTATAGAATCATATTTATGTATGAATAGAATATCCAGGTCAAGATCATTCCTCTTTCATTCAAAGAGGTAGACCTGATATTGCCTTTTTGCCTTTTGTCGCCTTTAGGGCTTTCAACAATCTTCTTGCATACGCTTGAAATAATAATGAATATTATGTCCATCATAACGTGTAATTATATAATTATTTTAAATAACCAACTAAATAAAACCATAATTACAACAGATGCCTATCTCCCACTATACAGAGAACGCCGACTAACCCAAGGTAAGTGAAAATTGACTTAATCCACCAGGAAATGCTTTTTCTCGGATATCTTGATGATTGGGTTCATGTCAAGAGATGATTTTCTCATTCGGACATAGTACGATGTTGGTTGGATGTTGGATCTGCGATGAAGATTTTCAATTCAGCTTCATTAACTTCTTGAAAACTGCAGCTATCTTGACTGTTAATTTTAAATTACGACCCGAGAAACTGATAATCATATGACTTTTCGCGCATATTCTCTAGGGAACAGAATCCTTGCCTCGTTCAGGGTAGGTTGCCAATGAAAATGCGAATTCTCATCTAATTTCAATAATGAGCTAATCGGCCAAACGGTTTCGAAGTTATATTAACTGAAATTTTCGAAGTTATCTCCTCGGTATCTTATAGGAATTGGGGTTCCGATCAGATAGAAATATGAATAATAAGTTGTAGATTACTGATGCGCTATTGTTCGCAAAATTTGGTTGGGATCGAATAAACAGTAAATTTTGATAACATTTTCCAAATTTTCGTTGAGAAATTTTTTTTTTCTTGATATTCATCAGATCTCGAAGAAAGGTTGCACAGACCTTGAAATTAATTTCATACGACAGCGTTCCAATTTTCTGTTTTATATGATTTCGATAGTGAGCAAATGCTGACGCACTATTTTGTGCATTATAAAAATTCAAAAAAATTAATTTTTTAAATTTTCATTACTCGTCCTTCCAGCCCCACTTTTTCTCAATGTTTTATAGAAATCATTAATATTCAAATGCAGATATTGAAAACCATCTCAATACTTTTTTTTACGATCCTTTCAGATCACTCCCATTAATTTGTAAATTGTTATTTGTGAATACATTATTGACGTTATTTCATTTAATAATTGTATCGCTGCTGCTGGTACTAATATTATTGGAAATGAAGATCATTATTATTATTGTTATTATTATTATTATTGTTATTATTATTATTATTATTATTATTATTATTATTATTATTATTATTATTATTATTAATATTATTATTATTATTATTATTATTATTATTGAATAGTTGGTTATTGGCTTCAGGACTGGGCAAATAAACTGATCAATTCTAGGCAGTTGACGTTTCGATCCTGATTTGGTTCTTTCTTGAGACAACTTAGGTTGATCAACAAACGAAACTGCGTATTTTAACTGCAATAGTGGTCATCATATCTCCATCAAATATCAATATCGAAGCATTTTAATTTAATACAACTAAATTAATTTAATTAAAAACCTTCGATATTGATGTTTGATGCAGAAATGATGACCACAATTTCAGTGAAAAAACGCAGTTTCGTTTGTTGATCAACCTAAGTTGTCTCGAGAAAGAACCAAATCAGGATCGAAATGTCGACTGCCTAGAATTTATCAGTTTATTTGCCCAGTCCTGAAGCCAATAACCATTTACATATTAGGACGATAGAAGTCAAATATGGCTATTATTATTATTAGCATTATCATTGTTATTAATTTCTATTTTCCAAAAGGTTGAAGGTAGAATAGAAGCAGGGTTGGTCGTATGAAATTTTTCGATTTGCAAAATTTCCTAATGATGATGCGAAATGTATCATAGTAAGCTTTTCTTCATGGGCGCTTCGCTCATACAAGTAAAATAAAGACCTTTCGAATGGAGATTTCTGAATAGTCCACTATAACAATTTCCATCTCCGAATTTCTTATTTCGTAAAGAACTACCTACAAATAAACGAACCAATGATACATTTATGAGAGGTAATTTTTGTACATTCAACAGGGATTTGAAAAACCAACATATGATTCCGATCAAAATGCTCTAACCATATTCCAACCTCCGCCATTGGCAATTCGAGCTAGCTGATTTTTCATGAAAATGCAGTTTCAGTATTGAAGAAGTGGATAGATTCAATTAAAGTGAATGTTTGTTTCACATAGAAACTGAGGACATTCTTGGGACCCATTTGAAAGACAAGAGAATTTATAGTTCACAGGAAAAATCGGAACTGAACAGCATCGCCAAATATTCAAAAATGGGTAAACAGTGTATTCCATTAGTTATATATCGATTAATTTACATAATGTTTATTTTGGATATATTTGAACTAGGGGGCCATTTTGTGTTTGGTGAAATGATGTCTCTGTGAAATTGTGACACATCAGTTTTCCGACGTTTCGATAATATATTATTCCATCTTCAGGGCGAAACTTAATAGTTGTAGCTTTCCAAAAGCGAAAAAATTGAATTAACTCTCCAACCAGATGACATGAAGAAGACTTAAACATATCTTTATTTTCCGCTGTAATTTCATTCTTATTGTTAAGCAAACCCCTTGGTGTTCTTCCGTTTCTTCAGTGTATATGGGTTAATGACCATGCGTTTCAAGTTTGATAAAAAAAAACCACGCCAAAAAAAATTAGAACACTTCTTGTATACGAGGATTTTAACTTGATTGAAATTTATATCTAAATATTGCCACCACACACGAAAGCCTTTTACTTCAGCTCCTATGTAAATTTCTTTTTGACACCAAATCAATTTAATTAACACCAATTTTCAAGTCGTTGGAGTTCTGTCAGTTTAATCAGATACGAACGATACTGAAAAAAAAGTTGAGAAAATTTTCTTGCATTGGTCTGTTATATCTTGTGATGAAACAAGGTTCCTAATGAGAATTCATAATATCATAATCCTTATCTTGTAGGTATTCCAATTTCGTTCTTGATCCAGCTGATAGTCAGCTGATATTGAGAATTAATTGTTATTATATGTGAAAGGTGCGAAATGCAGGTAGCCAGTCTCATCAGACTGAGATATTGGCGGATTATAAAAAAGTTGTCCTGGTCATTGTACCGCTACTTGGGTGTTTAATTAAAATCATTTGATGACGGAATTCGTGTCTTATGGTTAATAATTCTCAACTAAGGAAAAAATTTAATTGGACGATGACTTTTATTACATAATTCGAAAAAGAGTGAAATATTCAAGAATTTTATTTCTCGAAAATCCCACCCTATTTAGGATTTGCTTTATTTGCGCGGATGTTCTGGAGAACAGCGTAATATCGTTTCGTCCTAAATTTGTCATTTTTAGGGTTTCTCGTCTTTCATCTTTCGACAAAATTTCCCAAAGACATCAAAACTCGAATTTCTGTGCACAGTGTACAGAATTTCAGTTCGATAAATTTATAATTTTTGGAGATTTACAGAGAAAATTTGCAAAATTTCAGATCATACCATGTTCGAACTCGATTGCTAGTTGAAGAATGCTGATGAATATTTTCGTGAAAATTTGTCTTGAATAAACCTTTTTTCCGGAAACTTTTCATCATATTCAGAATCAATACTGCTCTTACTTCATATTTCACTAGAGTCATTGAGAATCAATGTTTATTACTCAATGCCGTAGTGTAGTATAGAGATGGGCAACTCGAGCTATCCAGCTCGAGTAACTCGAGTTACGCTATGGACGATTCAGCTCGAGTTGCTTTTGAATGAACTCGAGTCAACTCGAAAGCAATTCAGATCTAGTGATCTAGAGTTCAGCACCCGACTCGATGCGTAGAAATCACGATTTCGTGAATCGTCGGTGCCTCCCGTCGTCGATGTCGATCGATACTGCTCGAGTTGGTTAGCGGATCGGCAGTCGCAGTCGGCAATAGATCGATCTGCTCGATTCAGATGTATTTTGTCATTTTGTATTTCAGTTCAGTCGGGATCGATCTCAACAGGTTGTTGGTCTATTACGGATGAATTAAAATTGACTGCCTATAAACGAAAATATATTAGCGTCATGAAGGGAGTGATTAAAGACTAGAGTTGGATTGATTGAACTCTATTCATTCATTTATTGACAATGGCCCCCTTTTCGTTATAAATATTATATTACAGTCATTTTTGAGAAGTATGATTTTGTAAAACTTTTTTCACGATATATCCGTTGTTTATTAAAGTTGGGCACTAACATTTGAACCCTTAATCTTCAATTGAATTATTCATCATATAAGAGTAAAATGTAATTCAATACATGATATGTGAGTCAGCTGTTAGCGAGACTCATAAAAATTCCAACTTCCGAGTCCCGATTCTACAATTCTTTCCAATTTCTATTCCTACTCACTCCGAGTAGATCGACATCGGGGCATCGAGGCTCGAGCCGGCGAACGAATCAGTGTCGAGGCCCGACTCGAGGGGACCCAACTCGACTCGATACGAAGGCGAATCGCTGGCGTGGAAGCATAAGCACCGAGTCGAGTCAGCTCGAGTTGCAACTCGAGTTGGCCATCGATTCAACTCGAGTAGACCGAGTTGAGAAATAGACGACTCGTCCCATCATTAGTGTAGTATATTTGGGTTCGATCTGATTTTAATTTCTGGAGATAATGGGGAAGACTATATGAAATTTTGTGGCTTTCCTATGTATCGTTGATATTCTCAGAATAACTAAAAACTACTGATACAATCATGCTGAAACTCTGTTGAAATTTAAATGAGCACGTTGGCACAGCGGTCATTTTTGTTGTGTTTACCCTACTGAACCATTGTATAAAGATATACAATTAAACAATGACCGAACGCACTTTCACCTCATCCTGATGGAAAGATGTGGCGATCTTCTTTACATATGGTTCTCATGAAATTCTGCATGAACCTTCAAACTATAACTTCTCGATCAAATACTAGAGTTTAATTCGATCCGAACGAATGTATTTTTGGAAATATTGGGATAATCAAATTTTGAATGGGTAAATCTACAAATGATTGGGCGAATTTTACCCATTCACGAATTCGGCTTTTCAAACCTACTCTACAGATGGAGAGTTTCCAAATTGTTCCTTTCATTAGTTATTGTATTAACATCAGCCTCAGACAATTCTGGTTTTCCTGAAGATTCGTTTATGAACATATCTGGGCAAATAGAACTGAATGACTTTCATCGAACGAATACTCTAGAATTGTAATGAAATTAATAAGATGATGAATTATGTCTTCATGAACACTGTTCTTTAAAAAGTTCGAAATTGTCATTTGACAATGAATGAAACAGCTTACACACAACGGCCCAACACGTCCACGGCTATCACAACTATGTAAATTTCCAAGGTTACAAAAATGAATTGACCAAGCATAACGTTTTATTGTATAACTTATTGGTTCACTGGAATTACTTTCCCAATCTCTTGGCTTCGCGCGACATCTATGAATTATGAAATAAATATACGGCTAATGTCTTCACAATAAGAAGTGATTCACCTAACTAACTGCCAAGTTTCAATGCAATCGCTCCAGTAGTTCCTGAAGTATCAGGAAATAACCTCAGAATTTCAAATGGCTATAACTCCGAAACCGTTCAACCGATAATAATGCCCATTAACAAACTTCACCGTTGTATTTTGAAATGCAACCTTTCCTGAAAGTTTCAAGTCGAAAGGTTCTTCCGTACGATTTAATTGTGCATACGGCCGGCCGGCGGCCGGACAGAATCGATTCTCACCGGATTCGTCATTAGTGAGTACAATCTAGTCGTTCGAGACCATTTTGGGCTCGAAATTCGAAAACAGAAAACAGAAATTTAGACAACACGATAGCACGATGTCCCCCTAGAACATGCGCGCAATAAAAAACAATTGGCGGTTTTGCAGCCCTGTAGCACAAGGCAGAAACAGCCCCTGGCTTCGCCAGTGAAAAGAGAGTATTGTTTGCCTTCGCGATCGGTAACAGATAATAAAAAATTTTATTGAATAGAAATTTTTTTCAAATGGAACAAAGTGTTTTTATATTTCTCCTGCCAAAAATAAGTTCTTGAGGAAGAAACGAGACAATGCTCTAGGAAGAAATATCACATTTCAGATTTTCACGGGCACTCGATCTCTGGCAAATTTCAGTCGAATTTCATCATGTCCTATTCAGAAAATCGCAGTGTATTCTCACCACGAATACAATTTTACAAATTATCAGAGACGTATATGTTGAAAATTATGAATAGATAATTATTATTATTCCTTAGGATAATGATGTCACTCTCTTAACTGCTTATCCATATAAACTGTCCATTAAGCTCGAGAAATCAACTGTATGTTAATGAATTATGCATCAAAACGTTTGACCTCAAGTCCCAGAGAAAATATTGTCAACTCAACACGTCGTTAATATTTCCAGTTCGAAAAAAAATTCAAAAAATTCTTGTTGGATTGAAAAAATACAGATGAATTATTCACTACTGTAATTCGATACCGTCCCATTTTGGATAATTAATTCGGCAGTTCATTCTGTAACATATTCAATAGCAAATTCTACTCAAAGGAATGTTTTTTCAATATAAGTAGTCTGAAATATTAACTGTGAAATATTCAAGGGTTGGCAATTTCGTTCTTCTTACAATTATTAAGGGGTATTTTTTTATAAACGACGACCAAAAGAAAAAGGATTGGAATAAATATTTTCGTTTCATTATCATTACAATTCATTTAGAAATCCTTGCTCATTGCTCAATTTAGTTTCAGTTTCATTGAATCAAAAATTTAATGCTCTGTAATTCGTTTTGTAAGGTCAGTGTACAGGGAACAGTCAGGTTACCCATTTGTGAGGGAATTTGCTAGCAGAATTATAGAGATGATTAATACTAGCAAATAACAGAAATAGTTACTTGCACATACAGAGTGTAACAGCCAAATGGAATAAATTCGATAACGAATAAATGAGGGCGTGTTGGGAAAAACGCTCGGACACGTCGATTTGTAATTTTAAATGCGCATATTTTTCAAGAAAATAATATAATATAGGGTGTTCCATGTCACCGTCGCCAATACCAACTTTCTTATTTCAAATGCAACCCCCTGTATATTATTTATTTTTTGGATTCTTCAGAGAATTCTAGACATAATTCATGCACAATGTCCTATACCTATCTTTATTTATTTCGAAAATATTAAGTGTTTTCAGATTTAGTGCAAAAATCAACGTTTTAAATAAAAATTATTTTATTTCACAAATTCGGTACATTACACTTAAAACCTAATAAGTAATACTGATTATTTCTTAATAATTAAAAAAAAAAAAAAAAAAAACATTAATGTCAATGTAGGAAATGTTCAAAATGCTTGCCGCGAACGTCTTGGCAACATGCTAATCTGGTGTAGAATTGTCTTCTATAACGTTACTCAACACTTCTGAAAACACTTAATATTTCCGAAAAAGTTGAAGATAGGTATAGGACATTGTACATGAATTTTGTCTAGAATTTTCTGAAGAATCCAAAAAATAAATAATATACAGGGGGTTATATTTGAAATAAGAAAGTTGGTATTGGCCACGGTCGCATGGAACACCCTATATAATTTTGATTTCTTGAAAACTATGCGCATTTAAAATTACAAATCGACGTGTCCGAGCGTTTTTCCTAACACCTCCTCATTTGTTCGTTATTGAATTTATTCCATTTGGCTGTTACACTCTGTATACAGATTACACTCATTTGTTTCAAAACTAAATTAATATTTTTCACCCTGTTTCCTCAAAAACGTTATAATTTGGCTAAGATGTCTTCAGTTTTCGAATTATGGGTCGACAATGATCTTATTTCAATTCAATTTTTAGTTTACATCTGATAAAATCAAATGATAGTTAATTTAGTGATCGACCTAAAAAAAATTAACTGTGTGCGGGGCTTTCCTCTGAAAGTAGAGAACCGAAATCCGTGAAACTTGGTAGAAAAATCGTGGGTCGCTCGAGATTGATCCTTCAAGCTTTTCAGCAGTATCGCTGTACCCTAAGGGCTCAAAACGGGGGTAGGAGGGAAAAAATAATTTCTCGAAAACTTATTACTGTATTTTCATGCAACTCCCAACGACGATGAAGAATTCGATGTCAAAATTGATTCTTCATGAACGGCCGGAAGTTGTAAAAATAACTTGAAAACGGATTGAGTTATCAACTCCGACTTATAGGGTGAACTGCGAATCAAAATGCCCCTGCTGAGATCGTTAATGGGTCAAATCTACCAAACGGTTTTGATGATATTCCTATTTCTGAGGTTTCTTTAATATCTCGATAACTACTTATGATTTAAGAATACCGATGCGGAACTGCTTGCAAAATTTTGTTGGGATCACATCGCACAGACCTTCAGTCAATATTTTACACCTGTTTACTAATTTCCGGAGTATGTTGATAATATAATAATTCTACTGACTTCTAATTACTAGTGCAGCAGTGTGTAGTTGAATCCAAGATGACAGAACTCTATGCTCGTTTTGTTGTCGCTTTCATTTTGAGGTTATGTGGTTATGTTTATCCTGAGATTTTTCCTAATTAGTCATGAACAAAAATTCTGATTTTTTGAATAAAGCAAATGAGTATAGGAAGACAGTGGACAATTTCAAGCCAATGATTGCTACCTAGATAACATAATAAAAGCAGAGATAACAACGGATGTCTATGATCATAATTTACGCATAACGCACTACCATTACGCGTAATTATATCATGGAAAAAAACCTCGCTGCGCTCATAATCTATGACTACACTAGTTAACTAACTTCCAACATTTCCGCAATGAACAGCGTGCAAGTTCACAACAAAACCCACCGTTCATGCAGGTACACCGAAACAACGTGTCATTTTACTTATAGGTCAAATATTGGAAGTTTTTTATATAGGCTTATTCTACCAAGTTCCCCTTGGAAAAGTAGTTTCGGGACCGTTCGTCAAATCATTACAAGTATTATTCCATCCAATTTATGTTCAGGAGTGAGCACTTTGGTTCGAACCAACTTCGAATCAGTTTCATACAGGATCATTTTCGGTAACGGTTCAAAATGCAAACTTGAGCGAACCACACGACTATCTTACATAACATAAATCACATCTTCGTGTTCACACAATATAATTTTTCTGTGATTTCAAGTAATCTTCTTACTCCTCTCCTTATAAGAAGTTGTTCTTGGGTGATTAGCATCGAATTGCCTTGTTTTCTCGAACAAAAATCATTATCTAACAATTGTACTCCGTGTGTGGCTTGAATTTGCACAAGGAAATGTTCATACACCTACCTACACGTGACATGTAAACGATTCTACCAGTCGAATACTGAAGGTATGCTAGGTAGTTGATCCTGAATTTAACATCTTATTGTTCGAAAGCAACAGAGTGCTCGAATTTACTTCATGTATAATGCGAGCATAATTTAATAGCAATAAGAGGCTCTTATGGTGTAAGCTCGCCGATTTCGTGAGGTGCTCCTGAGAACAAGTTGGAACTACTTTCCAAATACATTAACTTTTTTTTCGGTAATATCTTTCCATTAGCGTTATGGCAATTACAGGGTATTATTGATTGTCGATTTGGATATTGGAGCATTTTCTGCAAGAAGAGAACTGATGAGAATCCTTCGATCACATGGAGGGATAAACTCAAGGTCATAACATTGCTCGGCGATAACTTGGAAATGGTTGATAACTAATCCTTTTCATTTGAATGTTTAATACACAAAGGGTGGGGACAACTTGAATTCGTGCTTGACATGTAGGGTGGCCTAGAATTACTAGTCGATAATTCATCACTGTATACTGAAAGAAATATTGTACCTGATATGAATGGATGCTATTCAACAACGTACTGTGCAATTATTGAAAAATATAGAGTGTGGTGCCCTTACATAATATCTTTCTATATTGAAATCTTACGATTTATTTTTTGTCTTCAACGTACTACGTCTTCAATGACAAATTAATATATCCGTTGAAAACAAAAATTAAATCGTAAGATTTCAATATCGAAAGATATTATGTAAAGGCACCACAGAGAAATCTGTCTTTTAAAAATTGTATTGATAGCCTCCATCAAGCAGACTCATTTGAATTTAATGTTTGAAATAAAACATATAGTTTCACAGAGTCAATATCAACTGTGATTTGTGGTTATATAGATTTTTGAACGTGTTTTTTTGCAGCAGTTCATCTGTCAAGGATAGAAGAAGTTGTAGACTCTGTGTTCAATATTTACGCACAATGTAAGCTCGCGCATGGATTCTGTATCTCTTGTTATCCGTTGGAATGAGGTGCCGTTGAAAAGGTTGTGGTGAGATTTCAACATACAATGTGCAATAAATACTACTGATGATTCTAAACCGAAAGCTAAAAGATGAAACACTGTGTCTAGTATTATTCTTAGATTGTATTTTATTATGCTACCATTTTCTCAAGTCGTTTACTTCAATTATTGTATGCCAGTTGATATATTAATTTGTCATTGAAGACATAGAACGTTGAAGGCATAAAATGAATCGTAAGATTTCAAAATCGAAAGATATTATGTAAAGGCACTACAGAGGAATAACCTTTATCAAGCAGACTCATTTGAATTTAATATTTGAAATGAAACATATAGGGCCGGTTTCACAAAACTTTGATTGTCCGATCAAGGACTTGATTTTCAGTCAACAGAAAATTCTGTGCTCGATTTTAGTTCATTTTCAACCCAACCATCAAGTGAAAACCTTAATCAACGAGTTGATCGGAAGTCAAAAGTTTTGTGAAACTGACGGATAATTTTACAGAGTCAATATCAACTGTCATTTGAGGTTATAAAGATTTTTGAAGGTGTTTTTTGCAGCAGTTCATCTGTCAAGGAGAGAAGAAGTTGTAGACTTTTTGTTCAATATTTACGCACAGTGTAACAAGCTCGCGCATGGATTCTATATTTTTTGTTATCCGTTGGAGTGAAGTGCCGTTGAAAAACATGTGGTGAGATTTTAACATACAATGTGGAATAAATGCTACTGATCATTCTAAACCGAAAGGTTAAAGGTGAAACACCGTGTCTAGTATTATTCTTAGATTGTATTTCATTATGTTACCATTTTCTCAAAAGTCTTTCACTTCAATTGTTGTATGCCAGTTGATATATTAATTTGTCTTCGAAGACGTAAAACGTTGAAGACAAAAAATAAATCGTAAGATTTCAATATCGACAGATATTATGTGAAGGCACTACAGAGAAATCTGTATTTTTTAATGATTGTATTGATAGCCTTTATCAAGCAGACTCATTTGAATTTAACGTTCTGTGCGTTGAGACGAGGTACTTTTGATTGGGACAATGAAAAAACCCATTTGAATAAGAATTTATCCTACGTACTTCGTCCCAACGAACTCGGTACGTGACTATAATCGTTGTTCCTATGAACTTATACATCAATTAGATCGACCAACAATTGATATTTTGCGCTAGATCGATCATTATTATCTAAGTATTCTTGGACCGTGTTTGCTTATACCTTATTTTTGGCAACTCGACAATACCAGCTACCAGTGTAAGATGAAACACTTATTTATCCTTCAAATCAACATTAAGATATTATGTTGTGTCGTTGAAACAATAGGTTGCATGCGATTGATTGGCTAGCCTTGTTCTCTTCGACCGGATTATGCGGGACCCAAAAACCTGCTCTGCTCGTTTTCCCAATCTGCAATGTTCTAAGATTCTAATACCAAGGTTGGTTAAGACTATTCGACAATTTTTCGATAATCTGACACAGATGTTCTGCCTTTTCCGACCAAGAATTAACGTGCGCAGAAACGGCAATACTTTCCGGTCTCCCTATAATAACCAAAAACAACTAAGAAACTTTATATTTGTAGAGTAGGTTTGGACCTCTATAACGAAGGCCCAATTCGTCAATGGGTGAAATCCGCCCAATGAGTCCGTAGGTATACCCATTCAAAATTTAATTCCTCAATATTTCCAAAAATACAGATTAGATCGAATTGAAATGCAGTATTTTATCGAAAAAATAACAGAAAAGAAGTGCCGTGAAGGCAGCAGCTTTTGCGAGCATGTTCAAACTCGTTACCAAAATGGTCATCTCCATTGAATATGCGCGCAAAAGCTGCTGCCTTCACGGCAATGCTTTTCTTGGTTTTCTTCCATGAATTTAGATAATAATTCTTGAAAATTTTGACGTTTCATTCTTTTTGTAAGAATATCAGATTGTCGAGAGAGAAGAATTTCACTAATCTTTCTGGGCGTAACACTTCTAATGTCGCTGCGTGTACTCAAACCAAACCTCATTGGGATTTCTCCGCTTTTTTTTGATATCCTAAAGTGAGGAAGTTTCAATCAACGAATAATAATATCATTAAGCAATCCTGTTAGTCTATTAGCTGCTTTTAATGCAAATTGGAGGAATTCAGGTCTGCCACAAAATATCCATGTTCTTGAATTCCCATTGAATATTCATTTTGCTTGATTGATTGATCAATCAGAATTTCCACTGGTCTTTGTTTTTGCGTTTAAAATGAGTCACTTTACTATAATATACCAAATTTTCTGTTGGTTCAAATTTATTCAAATTAAATGAGGCATCATTATGAATGTTGCTGTTTTTATGAGAATGCCAGGTGGTAGTAGGTTTTACGCAGTGAGTATAAACAGTGTGAAAATCACCCATGGAGTAAATTATTTATGGCATTACCTTACATATTCACTAGTAATACCACTAGACCTAAAAAAATTTCCGGATTTAATTTTACCTCGTGAAATGTGTTTATTTCCAACAACATCAAGTTTCGTCTTCCTCAAGTACTTGCAAAACATAGAAGGTTTTGTCGACTTGATTATTTAGTTACCATGCCAACTCAGTGAAACTCTAAGCTAGAAATCATTTCTGTTTTGAATTTGTCAAAAGCAGCACGACGTAGAAAAATGTGTCGCTTCGGTCAAGAAAGTAAAGAAAATATTCGCCAGAATATTAAGCAGTTGACACCCGCGAATACTAGGAAATCGAAGGAAGTATATGGAAGCAGTTTATAAACTTTTGCGCAGAAAATGCGTATGAATTCGATCGAGCGGATATACCTGCATGTGAAAGAACTGGCGCTTATTCTTGGAGACTATGCCTTCAACATGCGAAAAAGAACTCCGAAGACAACAAGGAGAGTGTTATCAAAGTTCTATGGAACTCTGCAGCTAAGCAGTTGCAGGAATATTCTTTCGAAAGGTATAATCACAAATTTAATCCATTCTCTGATATAGAATTTGTCAACGCGAGAGGTGCAAAAGAAGCTAAGCGTCGGAAGCTACAGATCCAACCAAGGGACAGGCAAGTTCATCCGCACCACCAGCAGACGAATTGAGTAAATATTCTGTCATTATAAACGTGAAAAAAATTTCCGGTATAATTCGCTGTTGGGTACCCACGAGGAAAAAATTTACACTAAAATTCATCCGTTGCCATGGTGATCTGTCAGAAATCTGGTTGGTTAAAAATCACATGTGTGGAATTCTCAAAATAATATACTGAAGCCGTTCTATTCCTTTTTCAAATAGTGCGTCTAATGAGAATATTTCAAAATACAGGGTGATCCATTTCAGCGCACTGGTTAGTGTAGGCCATGATAAGAATTATTTTTTCAAGTGGAAAATTCTGCATACGGCGAAACGACCACATAACATTTCCAAGACGATTTGTATAATGCAAGATATGTCATGTTAATGGTGTGAATAGGAAAGGATCATTTAAATAATTCCTGAAAGCTATTCAATAAAAAACTTCTGAACACGCATGATTGACTTTGAGTGAAAAAATTAGTAGTAGTAGTTTCAATATAATATTCTAAACTTATATTTTGCGAGTTCGGTTCGGGCGCGCAGGTTGTACTTCATTCTTTCTACGCGCTTCTTCTAGGGAACAGCGCGAAATCATTTCATCACGATGTCTGTAATTTTCGAATTTTGAGCCGAAAATGGTCATTCCTTCCGTCCGGCCGTCCGCCTGTCCGTATGTGCTTTAACTTTCGAAGAAAAATACTAAGCGACTTGAACCTGTCAGGTTAATGGGTGAAATCGGTTAGATAGTTTCGGAGTTAGGCCCGTTTGAAATTTTGAGACTAATTCCTCGATATCTCGAAAAGTATTGACTCGATTAAATTGAAACTTCGTAGACAGTTTTGGAATATCAACGCGCAACTTAGAGGATTCGTTTGAATCCAGTTGTTGGAAAATTTTTGATGGACACATTTTTTTCCTCTGATAATAAAGATTAAATTTCAATAGAATTTGGCACAAACCTTAGAGTCAGTATTCAAAACAATATTTAAAATTTCAATTCGTTCCGATATTCAATTCCGGAGATATAAGGAAAAAAATGTGCCAAATTTCGTTGTTATTTGGAATTTTAACGTTATTTCCGCAATATATCAAGAATTACGAATGCAATCAGATTGAAATTTCGTAATCAGGTGGAGATTATCAACCATGCAACTACGTGCGAAATTTCGTGTTGATCTAATAGTTAGAATTTGAACAGTATAGAAAAAATATTTCAAATTCTACTTTTCAGTGTGATCCGATATACATTTTATTGGAAGAGAAATTCATGGGTTTGAAATTTCGAGGTTATTTCCTCAATATCTTGAGAAGAACTTGAGTGATCAGATTTAAAATTCATAAAAGTTGCTGAAAATCGATGCACAACTCCAAGCAGAATTTCATTAGGATCGTATATGAAGGAAATTGAATAATTATATTCAGTTCATTTTCAAATTTTATTTTGCAAAATTTTTGTTCGGAAAATGAAGTTGACCGTATACCAATTTTCCTCAATATATCATTGTTATTTCCGGAGACCTCGATAAATATTGATCCTATCATGATGAAACTCAGCAACTAGTTGGAAAATTATGATGCTCAAATTTTTGCGAAACTTATTTTTCAAATATATTAAATACTGATCATTATGGTCCTTATATAACTCCTCATGATTCGTCAACATGTCAATTCTCATTCGAGTACTGGAATTTCAATTCGATCCAGACTGTATTTTTGGAAATATTTGGAATATAAAGTTTTGAATGGGTACATCAATGTGGAATCATTCGGTAGATTTTATCAATTCGCGAATTAGCCCTTTCTAATTACTCTCCAAACCTTCTCTACAATTATCAAGTCTCTAAGTAGTTTCTTTCGGTAGTTATTGTGTTTATGATAGGTGGTCAGGCCAGCCGTAAATACAAAAATAAAATATTTTTAGACTAGATTCGGGACTGAATTACGCAGGTAGAACTTGTGAATGGGTAAAACTCACTCCAATGATACCGCAGATAAAGGCAGGTACTGATTCGAAATTTAATTTTCACAATATTTTTACGAATTTAGGTCGAATGGAATAAGAATTGTTGAAATTACCTCCTGACCTGTGCTTTCCTAGAATTTTTGCGATGTTATTCTTGAAATGTTTCATTATAAAATCGAAAGAAGAGGTATTTCTTGATACTTGATGTAGAATACTTGAGATAATGGAACATGGAATGGTGAGATGATCTGATTTATATATGATTATGCAATCGTTTAATGAAATTCAATCTATACTGACCTCGAATGTAGATATTTTATTTCACATAGTCTGCATTTTCACTTTTACTTATTTTATAGGGTAAGCCATCTCCAGATGTTAGCAATTTGAGACGAACAACAGTCATTCGATTCTGTGACAGTTCACTTGCCTTACGGAATTTCTATTCTTTCTCTGTGACAGTCAAGTGTTATAAAATTTTAAGTGTCACTCACAATCTGTTTTACTTAACTATTAGCTTTAAAGTGGTATTTTATCACCAAGACCTTAATCAATAATCTTCCAGATTCACCACCAATTACACACGCATTTACCTAATTTAAATTTCTATTGATATACGTTCCTCGATGAACATTTTCATGTTATCACATTCTCGTGTTCTAACGTCATAAACTATCTTGACGTTTATTTGAATAATTATCGATTTCAATCTGCAGTGGGAGAGTTTGCTTTGAAATAAGTATATGGACGATATAATATAAAATTGTATATAACTGGCTGGAAGACTGCGGTCGATGGCCATTTGATTGCAAGATCAATAAATTTAGTTTCTCTCTCTCTCTATGGACGATGATGCAGTGTGGAAAAAAATGAACATCTTCATAATACTTGCCTAAACAACAGTTGCATCAAGAGCAGTACTACGAAAATCTGAACCTCCCAAATATTTCGAATGAATCCATTCCATGACAGCGAGGTATCTTCAATATGTCAAAAAATTGACAAGAAATCGATCAGCGCTGTATCTAGGTACTATGGCGCCTGTGGCAAAATATTCGACAGCGTAAATTTTTTCATTCAATTACATTTTCTGATTTTTTCCTATTTTTGCAGATGTTTTGGAATAATACACAATATATTATAGATATTCACTTATATTTATTGAAATACAGATTTCTGAAATACCACAATTTCTTTTTATGGAAGCCAAAATATATATAACACAATAAATTAGATTTATGGCTAGAAACTCTAAAACACACTAAGCAGTCCATAGGTTGAAATATACTTTTTTCGCCATAATAGAAATGTGGGAATATTGATGATGTCTAGAATTTCTATATTTTTCCTCTTTCCTGGGGTTCAAAATTCTGGAATATCAGAGAATTGCATCAAAGAAGCCATACACTTCACACAAAAATAGATGGTACCGTTTGTCGAAGAGATACCGACAAGCTTGATGAAGCGCAAACAACTCATGTAAATAGTGGTAAGCACACATGCCGACGCGCGACAGTATTCATTATTATATGACCTGAATGCCGCATCTTTGAACATGCCGATGCCCGACAGGTAAATTTATGACTAAACTGCGGCACACTTGATCATAGCCATATTTATAATTCTTTTTGCCTCAAATTGAAGTTTTGCTGAGTTTGTGATTATTTTAAACTTAGTACGCAAATTCTAGGGAAGGCCAGCAATATTTATGTTTCAAAATTCCTCGGCATCTCTTGTTGCGAGGAGTATACATAAAAGCCGAGTTGTGTACTTAAGAAATATTTCACCTGGCTCTCATATTTTTTTTATCTTTCGATATTTTTTGCGCTGCTGCGGAGCTTGCGCCCGTGGCAAGTGCCACCTTTGCCACGCTCTAGATACGGCCCTGGAAGTGATTACAATGGCGAACAACGGAGAAAAACGCAACGGCCAATTTACCTCTCATGGGCATGATTTTTAACCGTTTATTCAAGGTTCTAGGTAGTTGCGGGAAAATTTTCATTTTTCGTTACGAGATATTCATTTTTTGCTTCGGTAAATTTATGTTCGACCGAACACAAAATATTCACGAGATGGCTTATGAAATATACAAAAATATGACAGTCAATATATTCATCCTTTCCATCTTTCTGACATCGTCAAGATATGGCGAGTCGAAAGCATACTGTTTGCTGCCGTTTGAATTTAAATCACAGTGAACGATGATAATCACAACGAATATTGGAGGAATATTACTTAATATTCCCAAATCAAATCAAACTCGTGACTATTTATCAAGATTTTCAGGCTCTTTCAAACTTGAATTTCCTGACAAGTAGAAACCGCGGTTTTTGAGACTGTAGCAAATATATGCTTTTATGTTTGTGGACGTAAAAAAGGCACTCAAGTTTATAACAGCAGGAAACTGTAAGTATTCTGTGTTTGATGAGAAAAAGCCAGCAACTAGTTTTTTAGTCGATTTCTGCTACCAGTCACAATGTATTCTTCGGCTTAAAGAAACCCTATACGATTATATCATAAACCTTTCGTCCATGAAACTAAGCATGGAAGGTAAGTAAAGTCTCTCCTTCGAATAATAAATTCTTCATCTGTGTAATAGCAAAAAGTGGTGTGCTGAGCTTCCTACACGACACTGAGTCCAAGATGAATTTGAACTAACTGATACGCCTAGTGATGAGGTTATACTCCCAAGATTTCGTCATCTGGTGATTACAACTAAATTTTTTGTTTCTTCAGGATTGACTTTCATGTTGTTACTGTTGAACTATTCGGTAGCGCCCTGAATGGCTTTAGTCTGGAGAAGTCCATCAGTTTTCACCCTATTTGAAAAGGTTTTATCGTCAGCAAAAAGTATTTCCTCATCTGCGATAACATTGTATATCAGATCGTCTATAAATCAAAGATAAAATTGGTCCAAGTAAAGATCCTTGAGGAACTCCTGAGCCAACTTTGCATTTCGAAGACCTATTTCCATTCAAATCTACAATAAGGTATCGGTCTTCCAGATATAATTCGAATGATTCTGAAGGTGGACATCTAATACCAATGTATTCAAGTTTCGATAATAACACGATCGGAAGCTTTACTGAAATTCAGGCAAGATATAACTAACCGCCTTCTCCGAATCATCCAATGCCTTCGTGATATGTAGGTTTGTGTGTATAATGATGTATGCCTTTTTCTGAGGAAAAATGAAAGAAAATATATTTTTATTGTGGATTTCTATTGTAAATGAAATCTTCAATTGCAATAATCGAACGCCAAATTTAGAAAGTAACAATGAAACAAATTGATCGTTCAATCCATTTATTTCCCTGTAACTACTGTATTCTCAAGCGGTAGAAGTTCTTCTATCACTGAAGATTCCGATCGTTAATTAAATAGGAACATTGAATCCCTAGACACTTATGTTACACAATCCTCCTCTCTTTTAATTGGTCATCTAAAGGCACTTGGAAGGAAAACACATGTATTTCTACATTTATCTGATGGACTACTACAACGAAAAGCTAGTAATCTATCACAAGAACATACTGATAAATACATGGCTACAGGCGAAACAGACGATTCCACATCCAATTAATTTCATTTCAACGATTTGTGGCCAAAGGCTGAGAGAAATCTTCGTGTATTCCTTTAAGAAATGGGGATTATTACAAAAGAGACAAATTGAAGACAGATTTGTTGGTTCGATCAAGATTCACCAGGTATCATCAAATATCCCAACATTTTCTACCATTCACTAATTATAGCTTATAAAAGAAGAGTTGCATAATTCGGTTTCAATTATGTAGGAATAACTATTAGACATACTGATTTTGTGTTTAATGTGGAAACAACTTGCTGCATCCAGAAGGCAGGTGTTGGAAATAAATTTTGCAAGACACTCATCGAACTGAATACCTTAAATTGAATTAATTCAAATGCAATAATTGGTCGGGTAGTTACTCAATTATGAAGCGAGAATAATATAGCCGGGTCCAGATGAGTTCTAAGACGGGACCAGATGAGTGTAATGCAACCAGATAATGCCATAAATCACAGGGAGTTTTATGGTTCGAAGCAGCGTTTTTTCTGCTCCATCAGGACTCGGTTTTCGACTCGAACTATGCATTTGAATGTATTATTCGAGGCTGAGCTCGAGTGCCGTCTACACTATTCGCCGAATCGTTCATCAATTTTTAGTGCATTCGCTGTTCGGATTACAATCATCTGGACCCGGCTTTACAGATTTTCTTATCGATTTTCATCTGAAACCTCCAGGAAGAACTGGCTGGAGTTTCTTATCACTATTTATTATGAGAATTTTTACAATTCTTTCGAAAATTTTCGAGTTGAATTTTTGAAAGGCTGGATCTCAGTCCATCCATGTGAAAACTTGACAACTTCGGTAGTGTTTTCTATCAAATACTTAATATTTTCAAACAGAGAGTAGCCTTTTTATTGGATCGTGATGATATATATATATATATATATATATGAATATATATTCTTTTAAGATGAGCAGTACATTTTTTTTTATATCAAACAATTTGTGTCATAACAGTATTAGCAGAGGAAATGTAAACGGGGTACCATACATTTTTACGTATGATACAAGAGCACAGATAAAAACCTCAGGAAAAACTCTGTCTCCATGTATAAGTGTAATGAAATTGTTGTTTTTTATTGAAGGGCTTCTTTTTCATCGACAAAATTTCCTCCTTCCTATGCGATGCAGGTTGAAATCTTGGAATCATACCTGAAAACAAAAAAGGAGACGAAAAAACTAATATGAACTAGTAAATGATTTAGTACTCATTAAATTAATTTGAAGTTCGCAATCCATCTCAAAAAAGAATCAGACACCGAATGAATTGCCTCGAAACCATCGTCAAATTTATATATTGGACAAGTATTAACTAAATGTTCTATTGTTTCCTCTTCTTCTCCGCACTCGCACCTTGGACTTTCGACCGAATTCCATTTGAAGAGGAAACTATTACAGCGACCATGACCGGTTCTAAGTGCACCAAATTTTCCTAGGAAGATTGAAACCATGAACTTTTTCTGAAGGATCGTTGATCAAACCTTTGTTAAAAACATTACACGAATTCCATTCCGAACGCCAAACTTCTTTGTCACTTTTATTGGTGTAAAGAAAATCGTTGATCCATAAAGGTTTACGAGATTTCAATCTAGCAATTTTAGAATCCGGAATATAAGACATGATTGGGAATAAATTCGGAAAGGAACGATATTTATCCCAAGACTTTATCACTGCAACCTGTCTACGAATATGGGGCGGTACAATATTTGAGAGAACTGGTAACCACTGTAAAGGTGTAGATCTTATGGTCCCACTAATGATTCTCATAGCAACATTAAGCTGTACATCTATTTTACTAACATGAGCGATATTAAACCAAACCGAACAAGAATATTCAGCAGCAGGAAAAACCAAAGCCAAAGCTGCAGTACGAAGAGTTGTAGGGTCAGCCCCCCATGAAGAACCAGCTAGTTTTTGAAGAATATTATTCCTAGATTTCAACTTCATGCGTAAGTTTTCCAAATGGACCTTGAAATTTAAAGAAGTATCTAATTTCACTCCAAGATATTTAGGAGTGAAATTATGTTTCAGAACGGCATTATTAAAAGTAACATTCAAAGTTTTAAACTTATGTTGATTATTCAAATGAAAACGAGAAACTTCTGTTTTATTAGAATTTGGACATAAACGCCACTCGACAAAATAATTCTTCAAAATTTCTAAATCACTATTTAGAGTGTTTTCAATGACTTTGAAATCAGAGTGAGGAAAAGCCAGAGCAATATCATCTGCATAAATGAATTTCTCTGAAGAAGTTGCTGGAATATCACATAAATATAAATTAAATAGAAGGGGAGCTAAAACTGATCCTTGTGGGAGTCCATTATTCAAAGTTTTGAACCTACTACTAACATCATCCACAAAAACACGGATTCTTCTGTCAGATAACATATTTTCAATCAATTGAATTACTTTACTTTACTTTTGATTAGTTCAATGATCCCTTTTATGCTGAATATATTCAAGAGATTACGACATGAAATCTTGCGAGATGATTCAATTAATAATTAATGTAGCTGAACAATTAACCTGAATACACATTTGTATCTGGTACCGTCGTAGTTGATAGAAGAAAGGGTGAAAAAATATTGAATTTACATTTGAGAGAGCACTGCTGCCAGTGATCACCCATCCTATATTGACCTTGCGCAACGTAGCTTTACTTCGTGATAAAACAAATACGCTATCCTTTAAATCTATGATCCCCACCCCACAATCAGCCGGTAGGACGCTCTTTAACAAATTGTACTTCGAAAGAAAGAACTCACCATCCCGATTATTGTAAAGCAGATTTTGAAGTCAATTTCGATCCGATCAAATTGGAATCTCGTATTTTGATTGAAAATGACGGCGTGAAGGTAGGAATACGAAAAATTTCGTGAGTGAATAGTTTCGAATTTTAACAAGCGCGTGAGATATCCTGGCTTCACGCTATTTTGTAATTTTTTGTTCAAACAAATGATATCGATGTACAGAAAATATGTAAAATATCATACCTGAATTAGGTTCAAAACTTCATAAGGTTATTTGTTTCGTCGTGAAAGAATTCTCATGACAATGTCCGAAGTTGCTCTCTCCCTTATATACAGGGCGTTCAATTTTCAAGAAGGGCATTGAAGAAAAGTATGGCACTAACTTTTTTGTATTTTATTTCGATTGATGGGTTATATCTGGGTTTCGCGGTTTTCAAAGTTTAATTTTTATTGTCTTAATTTGAGTTTTACAACATCTCTATGAATTGTCTAAATTTTCAAATCGATCGGAATAATAGTTTCTGAGATAGAGCCTTAGGAATTTCCTGACACGAAGCAGTTTGGCCCAGCGCGCTACAGGTTGAAACGTGTTTTCCTTAAATCTGTGTTTTCAAAGTTGGTTGCCAACATTTCTCTGAAACAACTGAACCGACGTTAAAGAAGTTTTACACACATCTTCGAAATATTATTTTTATATATTTTTATATTTAATACTGAATTTTTTGTCTGCCAATTCAATATTCAAGTTAACATTTTTACCATCGCTCAAACTCAAGGTCGAGGTATGAACTTAATTACGTATTTTCCAGAGGGATCATCGAAAATTATCACGCAGTGGCAGAGATGAGCAGGTCAAAATTTCAATTTTTGATCTACTGTGTTTTCTTCATATTAGGCATTCCTTTATATAACAATACTACGATTACTATATATCATTGTCAGGTGCTCTCCAAGGCAGATGTTTATGAAATGTATGAGTAGCTTCAATTTTTTCCCATAAACAAAGCTTGATATGAAGAAAAGACGCAGAAGAAAGTTGCATGTTGCTCAATCGAAGAAAAAATCATACCAAAATCAGAGGCGTACTTTTTTTCACTTAATATTATTGTCTGTGGTGTCCACTGTGACGACACTGGACCTTATAATTTCAATCTAGTTTTTTGTTCATTTATTTTTAAATTAGGAACATAAATTTATGACTTTCAAATCCAAAACTGTATTAAAAGACGCACTAATTGAAAGATGAGTGCTCAGAATGATTCAAAAGAGGTTTTCTATACAAAATCATTACATTGTACTCATCCTTATGAACAATAACGAAAAAGCCACAAAATCCACAAAAAAAATCCAAAAATATATATATAATAATAATAATAATAATAATATTTATTTACCAGAAATTTAACTGAAGTATACAATATATGCAATATAACAAATGGTGAATAAATAAAGTGAGACCCACAAAAGTAAAACTTGTGCGTGGGCAGAATAGCAACAATGATGATGAACACAACACTCTCAAGTCGGACAATACAACATTAACAACAATATTAACTGTTGTGTATACAAGTTCCGTACCCCTCCATACAGCAGTTTTATAGGCGACTTCAATGAATAAACAGGGAGACCCACAGAAACCTAGGTTGTGCGTGGACCTTTTCCTGCCTATAATACATTTTGCTGTCTGATGATATGATGAGATTGCAGGGGCACTTTATCAAACATTCAACATTTTACTCGACAGGGGGGTAATAACCCAGTCTATTTTAAATAAATTTTTCTGTATTCATAATATCATGAATTACTTTTCTGTCCAGATTCAGTGTGTACGATTTTAGTTTTTTTCTTATTAAAGTGACAGAGTTGCTGTTAATGATGAGATCCTTCATACTTCTATGCAAGAAGTTGAAAAGCCGAGGTGCAAGGTAAGTATAGCATCTTTGTCCCACTGCTCTCCTTGAGAACCTCGTACGAATATCAAAATTGCTTTTTTGTCTTGTTGCGTACTTATGTTCTATTGCTTTCAGTTCGTGTTTATTTCCGTACAGGTTTACTAAGATGGCATAAAAAAATGATTGTTTCAAATCGAAGCATTTCGATTCCTTATATAGTTCGTCTGTAGGATATCTATATGGTCTCTTCAATATTATTTTTAGGAATCTTTTTTGCAAAATTTCAATCTTCTTCAGGTGGATATCAGCTACGCCTCCCCTCCCATATTGTAGTCTTGATTCTATCAATGCGTGGTACAGAACCCTCATATGGTGAGTATTCAAAATTTCCACCAAATACTTGAATTTCGGGAGCATGTACCTCAGAGTATTAACGACATTTTGAGCGTGTACATCCCATCTCATATGTCGATCCAACGTTATTCCCAGATATTTAATACTAACTGTGGAATGGATAAGTTTAACTGTATTATTTCTTTGAAATGAAATCGTTTCATACTGGGGCAAATTGTTTTTGTAGATGGCAAATGGCATGAATTTGGTCTTGTCGTAGTTCACTGTAAGGTATTTCTGGTCGAACCAATCCAAAACAACTCCAAAACCCACCTCGATCCTATTTTTCAGGTCACCCCATGAATCACCTCTGTATAACACGACTGTATCGTCAGCAAAACTGAAGATTTCTCCTCCACACTCCAGGTCAAGTAGTTTATTCATATATATAGTGAAAAGAACGGGTCCCAAGACAGTACCCTGTGGTACACCACAGGTGATTGTTTGTTGAGTGCTCACTTTGTCCCCAATTTGTACTGACTGTTTCCTATTTGACAAGTAATCCCTGAACAACTCCAGCACGACACCTCTGAATCCCAATTCCTCCAAGGCCCCCAGAAGCAGCTCATGATTCACCGTATCGAATGCCTTGGAGAGATCGAGAAATATGCCAACTGTCATCAATCCGGCTTCCATACCCTCATATATTTTTGATGTGACATTCACGATCGCATCCTGGGTCGATTTTCCCTGTCTGAACCCATATTGTCTATCTGAGATCATTCTATATTTATCTAGATATTGTATCATCCGACCTTTGATTATTTTTTCAAAAATTTTTGTTATATTCGTTATGAGTGATACTGGTCTGTAGCTTTCCGGTTTTGTCTTTTCTCCTTTTTTAAAGAGAGGTTTTACAATGCTCATTTTGAAGTGTGAAGGGCAAATTCCAGTAGAAAATATCCTATTGATCAGATATGCCAAGGGCATTGAAATTTCATCTGATATTTCTTTGAGCATTTCGGCGGTGATCGAGTCGTATCCAGGAGCTTTTCCACTTTTCAGTGAATCAATCGTTGTCCTGATTTCCTGTTCCGTAGTGGGTGCCAGAAAGAATGAACTGGAAACTGGTTTTTTTTCAGGTGTGGGTTCAAATGAGGGCGTTATATTTTCTGCTAGAGTTTTTCCTACATTTATGAAATAGTTGTTGAATATTTCAGTCATCTCTTGTTCATCCTCGACCAACGTGTCATCTTTTGACTCAATTTTCGATATCCCTTGTTTTTTGGGGGGGTTGTGTAGAGCTTTCACAGTGCTCCATAATGCTTTAGTGTTATTTTTATTTTTTTCTATATTTTTGACATAGTAGTTTTTTTTTGTAATTTGTATTAGTCTGTTCAATTGATTTTTGTATCTCACATATTCTCCTTTGTATAGTTCGGGATTTCCAATATATTTCTTGTACAGTTCTTCTTTGGTATTAATGGATTTTACTAGGCCATCTGTTATCCAAATTTTCCTCTTGATTGATTTTCTCTTGATTTTGATCTCTTTAGTGTGCTTTTCGATTGTTCGAGTCAATTTTTCAGTGAAAGTTTCCATTGCTTCTTCGATTCCTTCCTCATTACATATGGCCAACCAGTCCGTCTCTCTCAGTTCCGATTTCAGTTTAGGATAGTTGATGTATTTCTTACAAGCCACACTTTGCTTTTTTTCAGCTGTTTTCAAAGCCATTACCAATAATGTGGTAAAGTGATCGGTGATTATTGATTTAATTATGATTGGTAGGGTTTCCTCTTGTACGCATTCTGATTTTGTATTCAAAAAAATATGATCTAAACAACTTGATGAATTATTTTGTACCCTTGTAGGTTTATTTATCATTGAGACGTAGTTATATTCAGATAGTACATTTAGATACTCGCTAGATATTTCCTGATCCTCCACAAGTATGTCGATATTAAAGTCACCTATCAAAATGTGATGCTGGAATTCATTATTTTTTATTTTTTCCAGGTATTCCGACCAGTTCTGGATGAATGATTCCATGGAAGTTGATGGGGGTCTGTACACAGCCGTTATGAGGATCTTTTCACTTTGTGACATCTTTATTTCTATCTCTATTATGCTCCATATTCCCAAAGATACTACATTCGATTTATATTCAAGATTGTTCCTCAGGAATACAACCACACCATCGTTCTTGTTAATTCCACCATTATTATAAACAAGATCATATCCACTCCTACAGAATAATCCCGGATCGTCTATTTGAAATGTTTCCGTCAAAACTATGCACTCAAAATTCATGCTGATTTGACTGAGATATACATCCATCACATCAATATTTTTTGAAATACTTCTAATATTCTGGTGAAGAACTTTAAACGTTGTTTTGCGCTCTACACCACTCAATATTCGATTAAATTGTGCAACGTTCTCAACTTCCAAAGTTTCTATTTTTGAGAAATCGACATCTCTTATGAAAGAGTCCATTGTTTCAAGTCTGTGTTTATTAATGAACGTATATACCAAGATGATGAATGAACGCAAATATTATATTAAGACAATGCTTGAGCACAAAAAAAGTTCAAACATTATCATTACAGCCGTGGGTCTATTTGTGATTAGTGAGAGAGTTTCTTCTTTTCTCTCTCACTTATTGACCTTGTCTTAACTTTTTTGGTGATTTGGTTAGTGTTTTGCCTCTGTACTTGTTTCCTGTTGACCTCAAGGCTACCGCTGCCCCTGGGGGTCCCAAAGTTGGGTCTAATCTTTGCTTCCAGTATCCTGTCCGTTTCCCTTTCAAATACCTCACGGAGGAGGGTTCCGGTAGGTGTTGACGGTACACTACTAGTTTTAGTGGCTTCCTGTTGATCTTCGACTTTTTCAGTTTCAAGTAGTTGAGTTACCGAGTATTCTGCTCCGTCAACTACTAGTTTATTTCCTCTAATAAGAGATTTCTTGTTTGGGTTTTGTCTCTGGATCTGTAGATTCCTTCTCAGGACTGTCTGTTCTTCTCTTTGTTTGGTAGTGAGGTCATGTGATATCGATATTTTGGTTCCCTTTAGTTTTCTGCAGTTTGCGAATATGTTTTTTTTAGTGAAATTTGATATAAATTCGACCTTCACAGGACAGTTTCTTTTTGATCCTAATCCGTATATGTCTTTTATTTGATTTGCTGCAAGATCTACTTGAAGTAGTGACTTTATCTGATCTCGAATAAAATCGAAAGTGATTTCGTGACGTTCTCTATTGAGTCCAAATATGATAATATTATTTGATTTTTGATGCCGCTCTAACTTTTCAACTTTCTGCTTCAGGAAAGACTTCTCCACCTCCAGTTGTCTGATTCTCTCGTATGATTCTTCTATTCTTAATTGAAGTCGTGCCTCACTGGCATCTATAGCACTCTTGAGTTCTGTTCGATTTTGCTGAATTTCTTCGATTATACGTTTTGTATCAACGCCAGCGAGACTCATGTTTGAAATCGTATGAGTGTGTGGGCTGCTTTAATGTTCTATCGAGCGACGAGAGATACGGCGACTGTTTTGGGTTTTTTAGATGAACAGCGCTAGATTTACAACACTCTCTCCTTGGTTAAGATTTCGGATGGTATTTAATTTATTTCATTCAAATTGTAGTAGTATGTGATGAGATGGTCTATTCATAGGCCTACCTTGTTTGGGGTATTTTCTTAGCCACTATTTCTCGAGATCTTTAATTAATTTCACGGAACAACAATTCGACTGTTAGACGAACACACACGCAACGCGTATATGCCCACTCCTATATCATACTCAGCATAAGACATTCATAAAGTATTCAACAAGCCATCGAAATTTCTTCCCAACAATTTACTCTCAACAGTAATGGAAAACTATCGAAGAAAATATCACAGATGTCCGTGTTTGAAGTATTTGTGTTTATTAAAATTATCTTAATAAACATCATTATTATTATTATTATTATTATTGTTAAGTATCAAGTTATGGCTTAGGAGCAAACAATACCTCGAATATAAAGGGATTACTTCTGGAGGCCCGTGTTTTTCAAAAAAATTTTTTGGTGCAAATTGAAATTCAAATCAGAAAGCGTTTGCCCCTTTTGACATATAAGAGAAATATCCTCAAAATTTAAAATGGCCACAAAATTTTTCGCCAATATCTCTGCAAAGAAATATGGTCCAAACTGAAATTTGAAACACTTTTTCAAAATGTTGACTAAGACCTGTACCAAATTTTATTGAACTTCAATGAATAGCTTCCGAAAAAAATGTTTAGAAAAAATTCAATTTTTTTCCAATACAATTCTCACGAAATCATGCGTTAAATTGAGCGTCGATATTTCACAACTAGTTATGATGTTTCAATTTGATCGCGTTAGTATTTCTTGAGAAACTTTCGGGAAAATTAACTTAAACTCTCAAATTAACCACAAATACGTAAAACAAAATTCAAGATTTTCCGCTAATATTAAATGTGTGGATGTTATTCCTACTAGGATTCAACTTTCGATGAGAGTTCACTTGATTCACAAAATATCAAATACACAAACTGAAGACCTAAAGTTATTTTCAATAACTTTTCTGTAAAAATCAAATATATCGTGAACCTCTCAAGGTTGAATTCGACTGAATAATTCTAAAAGAGAAATTTCGTTCCGTATAGTTGTCAGATACACTCAACTAAGAGGGTCTCAAATCCCAACGTCTGTTTAATGTAAAAACGTTCAATTCAAACAAGTAGTTTGCGGATCACCAGATGTTGAAACATGCGGAATATTCTGTCTACGATACATCCATTCTGAACAGGTCAATTATCGGCCCCTGCCTTAGTCTTAGGCTCCTACCCTTAGTATTAGATTCTCGACAATTGATGAGATTTTCGGTTTGTTAATTTATTTGTTTGCATATATCCTCCAATTTGTTTTACCATATACATGCTCATTATCTTTTATATTCACCCCTATTTCAAAGTCTCAGTACGAAAAATATTGGATTTCGATTGAAACCAATAAAGGATATCCACATGTTGACGATAATTGTACTACGCAATCCAAAATTGATGAAAACCTCCGATCGACCGAATATTTTGGAAATATTCATCATTTTAAATAACGCTTCTTAATTCGCGTTCTGCATGTGAAAGGGTTATTCAGTTATACAAGAGTATTTATTGAGATTTCAATGTTTCAAATGAATTTTTTCATGGAATTAGTTTTTGGGTTGTGGAAAACCAATGATTTATGAATAATATATAAGTTTTATTTAAGATATAAATCAGCTCCATGAAGAAATTTATGGTTATATCCCGTAATTCGCAGGGTGATATCTATAAATAATAATTGTTATCCGAGTTTTTGTAGTTATGTTTCAGATATTAGGAGAGAAACCCCAAAAATATTTAATTTGAACTACAAACGATTATGAAATTGCCGAGAACATCGATGGGGCCTTTGCACATTGTGTTTATAAAATAATTAACGAATCCATTAGAAATTTCTCAATATATGTTGAAAATTTGGTAACAATCTTTTCATCTACTTTCAGATATATGATTCTGGATGAAAAGTTAACCGATTATTTCACTGAATTCCAATCTTGAAACCGAATGCGATGATTCATTCTCGGGATTATTGGAAATTTGCAGCATTTTTCGTTATAACTCAGGGACTACTGGTCGGATATCATCCGGGTGAAAATTTTTATGTTGAGTTATGCAACAGTAATCAACGTTGAGAGTTTCACAAAAATTCGGTGGTAAGTTTCCGAGAAATATTTTTTTTCCCCTCCAACCCCCAATTTCAAGCCCTTAGGGTACACCGATCCTGCTGAAAAGCTCGGAGGATCAATCCCGAGCGACACATGATTTTTCTACCAAGTTTCACGGATTTCGGTTCAGTACTTTTCGAGAAAAGCCCCGGACAACGGACGGCGGACGGACGGATTTTTTTTTTATTGGTTCATTCAAATCTACATACTTCAAAATGTAAACTGTGAAATTTTCAGAGGGGGTAATTTTTTTTTTTTTGGTCGATCACTAAGGTTTATTATTTGATTTTATCAAATAATAAACCAAAACCTAAGGAATCACTTTCCTAGTTTTCGTGACTTACTCAAGAAAACACCTGTAATAGGTTCATTCCTCTTACAGTGTATTTCACAGTGTTTAGTGTTAAATTGCATGAAGATCGTAGGAGACGGATATTGTTTTTATTTCAAAGCCAAGAAGTTTTAGACGAAGTGAATATATAATAACATAGTTTTCAGAAGGAAACACTCAGAGAGAGAAATTTCGGGGAAGAAAAGCAACACTCAAAACTTCACGACATCTCGTCAATGCTTTTCTGGAATTTCGAATTCGACTGATCGGGGCCAATTCGGAGATAATTAAGATTTTAAATATCTCCTCTGATTTATATCCACAATTAAAAAGTAATATTCCATGAATATTTGTACGTGAGAGAACTTAAAAATATATATGTACGTGAGACAACACGATAATACTGTTGCATCAGCCCATCATTACGAGGTGAAAACATCAACATATTTCGGAATATGTAGAAATGAATTCAAATTACAACTGTTTAACTGCACAACCTAAAATTCTTCATGCAATGAGATTTACGACAACAAGCTGTTACATGAATTTGAAAAACATTCGCGAAAGCACTCCGTTTCATTTTCAGAACATATTTATATCGTTCTTATTGCTCTCAGAACAGAATTCAATTTGGTCTTAATTGTTCACGAAAAACTTTCGTTTCGACTGAGAAAACCGGCTTGACTCGGATAGGTTACTTGACCGATCCTCGACAGAAATTCAACAAGGACTCTCAAGTATGAAATAATCGCTGGAAGGTGAAACCAACGGAGCCGTTACAAGTATCATCGATTCATCAATTTCCAGGTTCGAACTTAGCTTTTTGTTTTGAAGCAATTCGAAGAAATAAGATAAACTATCATGAAATCTAGAAAAGCACTGCTGTAAAGGCAGCAGCTTTTGCGCGCGTGTTCAATTTAGATGACCACTTCGGCAACGAATTTGAACATGCGCGCAATAGCTGCTGCCTTCACGACGGTACTTTGCTAGATTTTTTTTCGATAAATTGCTGGATTTCAATTCGATCTAATCTGTATTTTTGGAAATATTGGAAAAATAAAATTTCGAATGGGTATATCTACTGAATCATTGGGCGGATTTTACCCATTCACGAATTCAGCCTTCTCAACAACTAATAAAGTTATTGTGTTTACGGTCCGGCCGTTAGGCCGACCGTAAACCCATACCCATTCAAAAATTTTATTTACCCAATATTTCCAAAAATAGAGATTGGATCGAATTAAAATCCAGTTATCGCAAAATTATAGTTCGAAGATTCATACAGAATTTAATGGGGATAATCTGATGAAGTCACAGAATACTGAATATTTGAAAAAAATAAGATTTGAACTTTTTTTTCAAATTGTTATAATGACACGATTGTCACGAATGCACAATGTTGTCCTTCAGTATCTTTGAATTAGCTGAAAAAATTCATCACTTTTGAATCAGTATTTCTTGAATTATACCGAAAAAAACGAGAAGAGAACCACGAAGTTCTACATATTTTTTCCCAATATCTCCAAAACTAATAGCCGTATCGAATTGAAATTTGGTACACCGCTATGAAATATGAATTTCAAGTTAAAACTGAAATTGTTTTCAAATATGAACGATAGTTTCAGGAAAAAAAAATTTTCAAAAATAATTTTGAATTTTTCTTTAATTGAGTGACTATATGATTTCAACGAAATTATGCTCAATTGGAATACCAATGCACAGCTGAGAGCAAAATGTCGTGTGAATCCAGTCGTTTGAAAATTCAAAAAAATTTTATTCGAAATGTTTTAAGATTTTTGATGAAAATTTTGTTTTTTCTGAAAATAGATTTCAATGATATTCGGCAAAAATCTTAGAGTCAGTATTTAACAACAATGTTTTAAATTTTAATTCGATTCGATATTTACTTTTGGAGATATAAGTGAAAAAAAATTGGCCAAATTTCGTTGTTACTTGGAATTTTCAACGTTTTTTCCGCAATATCTCAAGAAGTACAAATGCAATCAGATTGAAACTGAATCAGGTGGAAATTAGCAAAACACAACTAGGTGCAAAATTTCGTGTTGATCTAATAGTTAGAGTTTGAACAAGCGCCTAAAAGCTACTGAAAGGACGAAAGTAAGTTTCGTGAATATGTGGTTTGTGGTTTTTACATTTTGCTCTAGTCTATTATTTTCGAATTTTGAGCTTAAAATGGGGTTGGTTTTTTTCAGGAATAATGGAAGAAATACGTCTGATTTCGCTTCGGCAGCGAATTTGAGCAAGCCTGTGAAAGCTCCTGTCCTTACATCAGTGCATTTCTGGACTTTTTGGGCCCGCATGTTCTGGGGAACAGTGTGCTATCAATTAAGCCAAAGGTCTGTAATTTTCGAAGTTTTTTTCGAAAATGTTCTCAGGTTGGATTCAGTGATGAAGAATCTGGTGTCAATTCTGTTCGGCCGTTCATGCGTAGGCACGATTAATTACGGGCGTACCTTGAAACACTCAGGGTAGGTTGGTTGCATTTAAAAATACGATGGTAAAGTTTGTCGATAGGCAAAACCGGCCAAAAGGTTTCGAGATTATAGTTCTTTGTAATTTGGAGGTTATTTCACTCATACTCCAGGAACTATGGAAATGATTTAATTGGAAGTTGGCGTTTTTTTTCCGAAATGATTTAAATAATGCTCATTCAATCATGATGATACTTGGCAACTTGTTTGGAAATGTTGATGACCCACTTTGTGCAGAATATCGTAATGATCGTGTCATCAGGAGAATTTGAAAACATTTTTTTCAAATTATTCAATATTCTGCGATCTTCTGATCATGTTATCCTCACGAAAATGAGTCGTTTTGCTGTCATTTTTTAATGAAATACTAATTCGCTTCAATCCGTATCTTTAGAATTTTGATGGGAAAATAATATTTTGAATGGGTATATCTGCGGAATCCTTGAATGGATTCACCCATTGACGAACTAGGCCATCTTAATTCAGGACCGAACCTATTCAAAAAATAATTTCCGAAAGAAACGACTTAGAAATTTGATGCTTGTAGAGTAGGTTTGGGGTTTAATCACGGATATCGAATCCGTGAATGGGTAAATCCGTCTTATGATTCCCATTTAAAATTTGATTTTCCCGATATTCCTAGAAATACATAATTGGATCGAACTGAAATCTAGTACTTGATGAGCAAATTGCACAGTTTCGTGAGGATAATACGATGAAAAGTTCCCTGAATATTTCAATCAAGAAGTGAAGATGCGTTTTGCGTGGTCAATACGTGAAAATATGTCCGCTTTGGCAACGAATTTGAATATTCAGCTGCTGACTTCACGTCAGTACTTTTTTAGAAATTTTTCATTATACTCTTTTATGACTTCGAAAAGATAGTTAATTGAAAAAAAATCGAAAAGATTTCAGGGATTACATATAAAACTCTAGATGTATGTAGTGACACAGAGGTTTTGATTAAACCGATAATATTTAGTCACAAGTTGTCGTTCAGGGGGTCAATTCTTGGATCTCGATCAATTATTGATTCGAATATCACTCGACAATCGAATTTTATATCTCCTATACTCCGTACCACTCGTTCAAAAGGCGAACGAAACGGTGATTAGGTTATGTCTTTATTCGGATTTGAAATTTCTCGATATCTTGCATTCAGTTTAGTTCTTGAATATTTGCTTGAAAACATAGTCGAAATGGCGAATAGAACTCTCACAAATTTTGCAGATGCTCGAGACAGCTTAGAAAATCGATATACACATATGACAATTGTCATACTCTTCAATTCTTGATCGAGATTCAATGCAAGTGTAGATGTCGACAAAATTATATAGAATATCACTTCAGTTGAGCATTATTAGAGAGGGAAATAAGTGAATATTCTGATATACTGAGAGTGATAGCGGTCCTAGATTTTTTTTCTTGCACTTTATGGTTCTTGAGATATCAGATAATTTGCCTTCTTCGGAAGCTTCCCTACCCTCTTCCACAGAAGAAAATTCATCAGGAACCCGAAAAACGCAGTTGCAGTGGGAATAAATGATTTCCAAACTAAACATCGAAATAAAATTTCATCAGCCATTTTTACTGCCCAAAGTACCCCTCATTCAATTAGCATATAGTGAGAACAAAAGTGGAAAATTACAATTATATAATTTCCTCGAGAAAGAATACAGTTTCATTTTGATGCCTAAGAAAATACCTACTTCGTTATTAGGTTGGAAATAATCGAAAGTTTAAATATGTAGAGTACCCAAAAGTAAATCCTCATATTATACTTAATTTATCCAATGTCCGAACACTTTCTTTATGAATGCAGGAATCGTTGATGTACACTTTAATCAGTGGATAGTTTATTGAAGGCGACATGACTGGTATTGAAGTATTCTTATTGAACATTCTCGTACCACATTGCACAAATTTCCATAATCAACGTGGCGAACTGTTGGCTTAAAATCATTATCCATTCAGAAGAATGTTCCGATATCTTCAGGGACCTACAAGAGTAATAAACATCATACTAAGTATTTTCGCTTTTAATCGTATGTTAAATTAATTTGTCGAGACAAGTTTTCTCATTTTGAATATTTACGCAGTTTTCAGAATTCGCAATACTAAGCAAGATTTTTATAATAATCATTATCATCATATGAGCATTCATATATTATTTCTGCTCCGTAGGGGATCCCCTAGGATGTATTTCCAAATAATCATACTTTAGTCATATTACTCCAATAATATTTTATCTCTGTTCTTTACTATCCATGTGAATCACCATCATTTAGAATAACACCACCATTTGATCAGATTCTCTTTCTTCATGAATCTATTCTACGAAGTTGTGAGTGCATAGTTTCTTTTTATTTTTTTTATTGTTATGATTTTCGTTCAACTACATATTTGGTAATGCTTTAATTCATTAATACTTTGGAACAAGTCAGATATTTCTTTTCTTTTCTGGCAATAACCATTGTACTGCTCATGATGCACATCTTTATTACCTATACAGGGTGGTCCAAGTAGTGACGTCAATAAATTTTTTTCAGATTCCTCACACCTGGGGGTATCCAAAAATACCCCATGTATATCACGAGATTTTTCGCAGTTTTCGAGTTATACTTTTTTTTTTGTTTTTCCGATTTATTGTGCCAGCGAAGTTTCAAAAATTCATATCTTTTTACTTAGTGGGTGTTCCGCAGAATTTTTTTCTGTAACATGATCTTCCCGAATGTTTTTTTGAAGAAAAAAATATCTCAACTTCCTGAAATTACTCAAAGATTTTCAAAACGAGCTTGAAAGTTAGAACATTTTTCAGTAGGATTCACTCAAACATTCAAGATCAATTTAAAAATACAAAAAGGAGTTTTCATAGTTTCTGATGACTGAGTTTAAAAACTTCGCACGGTCCTGAAGTACCAAAACCATAAGAAAAAAAAATAGTAATTTATTGGCCATTTTTTGCTGTAATCGGTCATCGGAGGCGGATAGACTGAAAATCCTTGAAACACGAGTAAAGTTATTTTTCTACTTTTTATCACTTTTATGGCGAGTTAAGTCTGAAAATGTGACTTCAGAGTAATTTTAATTGAAATTCCTGTAAAATAATAGTGGCTCGTGTTATTTTTACATCAAGATGGATTGGACGTGTAGGGCCGATCGAATGGCCTGCACGTCCACCAGACCTAAACCCCATAGATTTTTTTATTTGGGGATTTTACAAAGAGCTGGTGTTAGCTACGAGAAGCAACAACAAAGCAGAATTAAGACAAAACTTTTGGAAGCGGAAAGAAAAATAAAACAAAAAACGATTAAGTATTCTAGATAGAGGAAGGGTTTTTGAAGATTTATTATAGTGAATGGTAATTTTTAGAGAGTTGTGCTCTTATTTTCCATCCAAAAGCAAGTAATTTCACAACTACGAATTTTGAAATATGCCAAAATCTTCAGTCAGTGTTGACTCCAAAATTATTCTAAGAATTTCACGAGCTACAGTTAGTTTACAGGAATTTCAATTGAAATCAGTTTAGAAACACATTTTTGCGTATAGTTTACCATAAAAAATAATAAAAAATAACTTTGGTCGTGTTTCAACGATTTTTAACCTATCCGCCTTCAAAGACCGATAACAGCAAAAAAAGAATCGAAAAAGTACTATTTTTTTCTTATGATTTTGGTAGTTTAGGACCGTGCAAACTTTTTAAAAGCAGCCAGAAGCTAAGTTAACTCCTCTTCGTATTTTTTAATTGATTTAATTGATGTTGAATGTTTGAGTGAATCCTACTGAAAGCTAAAGTTCTAACTTTCGAGCCTTTTTTGAATAGTTTTGAGTGTATTCAAGATGCTGATTTATTTTTGTTATCGAAACAATATTTAGGGAGATCATGTTACAGAAAAAAAAATCTGCAAAATACCTATTACATAAAAAGGTATGAATATTTGAAATCTCGCTGGAATAATAAATCGGAAAAACACAAAAAAAACTATTACTCGAAAACTAGAAAAAATCGCATAACATACATGGGGTATTTGTGGATACCTCCAGGTGTGAGGAATCTAAAAAAAATTTATTGACGTCACTACTTGGACCACCCTGTATAACGAAGATTTCTAGAGGAACTCCAATAAAGTAATATCTCTGGAGACTATCCAGTTGTAATTGTCAATAGAGAATCTGAATCATAAAAAACTTTCTATCTTCCTATAAATCTGAGTATCTTTGGCTGATTTTTTTATCGAGACCATAAATTAACATAAATTCCTTGAATTAATCATGAATATTGCATATCTCAGAGTATCCTTCGGACAACGTTTTCTATAGGTAAAATTGATAAATCATGGACAGTGATATAAATGACATGAAATCTTCTGTGAGCATCTACAGTTTTCGCCTTACCTCAGTTGAAATTCAATTCTATGGATGCATATCAATTTCCCTCTACGAAAATTATCGCGTTCCGTTCAGTGAATAGGTTTGAAAAATCTGTTTCAGAATTTCGATTCATGTAATTTTTTCGTTGTTGAGTAATTCAACATTGCATTCTGTTCTTGTCCAACATATGTAAACTTATACTCAATGTATCCTACACAGTGGTATCAAATTCTCAATGATATCAATGGGAAATATCGTAATCATAAACAATAGTGAACCTTATTATGGAAATCCGATGGTTGTGGATTACTCCTTGAATTAGAAAAATGAGATCAACTCGAAATCAATTTGACAGATAGCTTGTTTCATGCCAAGGTACTTAAAACTGGATTAAGTTCGGCAGATCAGTACCTGGAGGAGTGACCGTTTCATGTGTAAATTGGCACAAGCGCGCAAGATATCATGGGTTCACATTGTTGCATTTCTTGCTTTTTGCACGCATGTTCTAGGGGAACAGCGTGCTATGATTTGTCCAAATGTCCGTAACTTTTTTTCGCAAACTATTTTTTGAATCCGCAAAAAACTTCTGTTCGTACCTTGAAAATCATATTTCACAGCAGTGTACCAAATTTCATGCCGATACAACCACGGTTTCTGGAGATATTGGGAAGAAATATATAAAATCTCCTGATTTCTTCTCGATATCGTTGTTTTTTCAGGATTAACTGAAAAAATAATAATTTAATCGGAGGGTCATTGAGGGCCGGTATTACAAAACTTAACTGGAAGTTATCTTTAACTTTAACAAACAGTTTTGACAGTTATGTTGGGGCATATCTGTTGAAACTGTCAGTTAAAGTTGAAGATAACTTTCAGTTAAGTTTTATAATACCGGCCTTAAAACAATTTGAAGAAAAAATTTAAAAAAATTTTTCCAAATATTCAATATTCTGTGATCTTCTGATCATATCATCTCCACGATACTCTGTTTGAACCTTCGAACTGTCATTTTCGATGAAATACTGAATTTCAATTCGATCAAATCTGTATTTTTGAAAATATTAATATATAAGTGTTTAGTTCGATGGGAGGAATCTAATGTTAAAATTAATATACAACTTCAAGACATACCCTTTATAATCTTGATTCCAGTATTACCTTTTGGTGTTCGGGTAATAAGTAGATATCAAATTATAAGAATTAAGTGAGTAAAACAGTTTTCAGAATGAAGTTTCATTGAATTTCACGCAATGAATTAGATATTCCATAATACGTCAGATATAAAGGTAAGCTTTGTCCATACTGAACTTTGAAGAAAGTGCAGGGGTGCATATCAGCAAATTGAAAAATATTTAAATGCATATAACTTTTATATCTGAGTTGAATCGAGAAAAATGGCAGATGGAAAAACTGTTCAATTCGAATTGAGGAATCATTTTTGAAATTATGTACAACTTGAACGCTCATTCTCTGAGTATATATACCTATTTATATGCCCAGAATATCGCACAATTATTCGAATTGAAAAATAGCTCTGTTGGGAAGTTCAGAACATGAACACGTGACCGTTTGGCAACGAATTCGAACTAGCGTGTGAAAGGTCCAAAATTTTTCCGACAATTTTTTCATGATTAATAAATCTATAATGAAAAATAACCGGACTGCACCAATACTTATCATCGCCTAAATCATATTAAGTTGAATCAATTCAGGGATTGATTTAATTTTTTTCGAGTAATCTGGGGAAATTAATCAGTGATATTAAGTTTCCAAAACAATAGTTAATTTCTCGATCCTGCTCATACAAAGTGTCTGTCCAAACAAAATGACAACTCAAATGAGCACGACGACAGCATTAACCGATTATTCAATCATGTCCACAATAAACGCAATAAAGTGTTCGAGCAATTAATAAATTTATTTACTCGAAATTGTAAACAAATTTCCTGTGATTATACACTCGAGAGCGAGATTGACCATCCTGATATCAATTCCTTGTGCAACGCACTTCGTTCAACCAATATATCTGTTTTTTTCTGCTGTCAAGTGATGATGAAACCAATAATTGCAAAAGCGAAACAACCGGAGATCTCAATGAGGAGTAAGGCGAGAAACGAGTTTATCAAAATCCAGTCTGGTTTTATGCGCTTCCTATATTAGTGAAAAGGCAGAAAGTTAATTGATTTATATGAATGTCATCATGGATAATCACATTATTATTCTTTTTCAGAAATAAGAGTTTTCTGGTAGTGAAAATATGCGAGGGATATAGAGATTCATCAAGAGTTGAGTCGAAATTCATGCGTGAAACTGGAACCACTTCTCTAAAATTCTGGATTCCGGTTTTTTTTTATTTGAGCTACGATACATTTAGTTCTATACCTACACAGTGTGTCAATTTGGAAAAGTACTATCTCTTTTATCTTGGCGATGCAAAATCAGGAAAAATGCAAAAAGCAGCTTTTTCAAAAATGCTGTACACTTGAACTTCTTCATAAATACCTACTCCTTTAATTAACTAATATTATTTCGTAGAAGTTTAAAAAGTAATTCAAAAATCCTACAATAAATTCAGTAATATGTAGGCAAAACTGTTCATCATGGCATCTGGAAGATGTGTTATATTTTCACACGTTGGATTAGGTGGTATTATAGGAAATGCTGATATTGAACCTATAAGGGGAAAATTTTCCATCATCTTCATATTTTATTGCAGTTCTTGCCATTCTATACTATACTAATTGAAGAAAGTTATCAATCATAGTGAGCCCAAACTCGAAAAATTCGAAGGACTTTCGACTTCTTTGGAAGGATGTCATGATTTGATAACTGCACAAATCCTTAAAAACATGCCTGAGAAAGCTATAGTGTTTTTAACTACTATCTACAGTCGCATACTGAACCTGGGCTACTTTCCCCTCCTATGGAAATACGCCCATATCATAATGATACACAAAAACGGCAAAACTCGTCATGACCCAACATCATACAGACCAATAAGTCTTCTCCCAATACCCGGAAAAATCTTCGAAAGAATACTGCTAAGAAGAATCCAAGATGATCACGAAACAACCAATCTTCTTCCTGACTACCAATTTGGATTTCGTCAAAGGATGTCAACATCTCATCCAACACATAGAATAGTCAACGTCATAGCAAATTCTCTAGAAAAAAAACAATTCTGCAACGGTGTGTTCCTCGATATTTCCCAAGCATTTGACAGAGTCTGGCATGCAGACCTGTTATATAAGATTAAAAAAAACCTAAATAACAACTATTATCCAGTCCTGAAATCATATCACTGTGACAGAAACTACTCAGTTAAGTACGGCAACGAACTATCAGGATACTTCGCCATAAAATCCGGCGTACCACAAGGAAGTGTGCTGGGACCATTGCTATACCTACTTTACACTGCTGACTCACCTGTAACACCTACCACAACTATTGCTGCATTTGCTGATGACGTAGCAATACTATCATCGAATGACGATCCCGTATTTGCTTCCAGAAATATCCAAGACCACTTAGACCGACTAAACGGCTGGTACAAAACGTGGAGGATAACTTTGAATCAGAATAAATCGGTGCAAGTAGTCTTCACCACACGCGTCAACACCTGCCCCAGAGTTTCTCTCAATGGAGTTACTGTACCAACCAAGACAGAAGTCAAATACCTGGGCATGCATCTAGACCCGCGGCTTACATGGGAGAAACACGTGCAAGCAAAGAGAAAGCACCTGCACATAAAGCTACGACAAATGCACTGGCTTATTGGACGAAAATCCAAGCTGACCATGCAAAACAAACTAGTTCTGTACAGGGCAGTCCTTAAACCTATATGGTCCTATGGAGTACAGCTGTGGGGTTGCGCAAAACCATCCAGAATTAAAATAATACAAAGATTTCAGTTGAAAACACTTCGCATGATAGCTAATGCTCCGTGGTATGTCACGAACCAAAGACTGCATGAAGATCTTCATATCCCTTTTGTAACCGATGTCATAAAATCCACCTCTACTAACTACCAAGGACGATTACAGGGTCACTCAAATGACCTAATACAAAACCTCTATATGGAAGGACCCAATATCAGGAGACTAAAGAAGACATGGCCTGAAGATCTTCCTCAACACTAGTAGTGAAAAAAACGAGTAGAAATTTCATTGGAAATTTCACTCTCATGCCAATTATCTTATCAAAATTACTTAATACTCGTATGAGTAGATTGTATATTAAGCAATAAATGGCATTAAAAAAAAATTTCAGATCCTCAGGTGAACAAAGGGTCACTTATATGAGGGAATAATTACCCATAGAATAGTGAATGAATGAAAAACTAATTAAACATCGGAGGTAAACTGGAAAACCAACAAGAAGCATTAATAAATATATCCTACATCTGCCATCTACCAATTATACGTTTAATAATCCTTTGGACAGAGCATTAAGAGAAGCCAATTCAAGAAATATTGATTTGTTTTCTGCATCAGTATTCTCTATGAAAAGGTACTTTGGAAGTGATCAAACATAATTCAATATCTGTATGTGACTTCTCTTTTTTCGGTGGAAATATGATTTTTTGTCCTGGATTTTCATTTTATCTGTTTTCATTTCATGATTTTTCTTTTCATATACATATTTTATATCATCTACATTTTGTAACGTTGTAATTTTTCAATTGTAAAATGGCAAGTTCGTATGATTCAGTAAATAAATAAATGAATAATTAAATAAATAAAAACTTGTGACATAAAAATATCATGAGATTACTGATGATTGAGCCTAACTAAAATTCTCAAGCGTTTCGAATCTCCCTCAGAAAATAAAACCCACGCTTACAAACAATTAGCTCGAATCCATATATGCGACTTTTAACCGAACGATAAAAAACAATTAGTACAGAAATGGAAACATGCCGGAGTCTCTCATCCTTAATAGAAACCTCATCTGATTTTATGATCTGCTAAAAAGTAAATTGTTTCTACCGTAGAATGGCGAGAAAAGAAGTTTAATTGCATAAAGTATCGAATGAATGTTGTGTAAATACTTTCAACTTTATATTAGAGGTAAATTGCATTTTTCTCAATGGATAAAATGGCTCGGAGTGATTTTATTTTCATAAAAAAGTGACGAACGTACTTGTGAATTGAAAGTCATGTCAATTTCTATTCCCACAGTGTGAGAAATAAATAAAACTCAATAATGGCGATGGCGACAATGATCAATTGAATTTTGAATCAATCTATTTCAATTCAATGGACACCAATGGAATATAACTGAAAAAATCGAATGAATAACGTCGAAAGGCATTATTGATAACGATAATGATAGAAATCATCACTTCGCCTCTTTCAACCCCATACCCCCCAGAACCTCTCTCTCGAAAATCTTAAATGGCAATAGGGGTTGAGTGATACGTCATTTGAAAGAACTTACCATTTTCTACATTTTGGCACCAATTTTTTTAAATTTGAGTGCTGCATTGCCAAGTAAGGGTTATTTAAAGACTGTAAATTACTTATTATCAGACATTATTCCTGTAAGTGTTTTAATAACGTTGAAGCTAAGATTTGTATTGGAACATGTTTTTGCGCGCATGTTTTAGGGGAACAGCGTGCTATCCTTTTGTCCAAATGTCTGTAATTTTGGATGATTGAGCCGAAAATGGTCTCAATCGACTAGGTTGGACTCACTGATGACAAATCCGGTGTCAAAATCGATTCTGTCCGGCCGTAGACACAATAACTGTCGACAGAAGCTAGCAGCTTGAAACTTTCAGGATAGGTTGCGCATCGGAATGCCGCGGTTGAGTTCGTTAATGGGCCAAATCGGTCGAATAGATTCGGAGTTATAGGCAGTTGATGTTTTGAAGTTATTTATTATTTATTCCAAAAACTACTTGAGAGATTAGATTCAAACTTGGCAGTTGGGTGGAGTATAACGACGCGCAACTTTGAGCCAAATTTCGTCAGGATCATATTGTCAGTAAATTTGAAAAAAAAATTTTTTCGAAATTTTTGTCCAAAAAATTTTTTTTTCCAAAAACAGTTCATCATATCCAAAAAAAAGTACACTCACACTTTAAGCTTCATATTTCACAGCAGTGTACTAAATTTCAGTTCGATGCGATCATAAGATTCGGAGATATCGGGAAAAAATATGTCAAATTTCGAGTATTTTTTCTCGATATCGTTTATTTTTTCGGTATAACTCGAGAAATACTGATTCAGTCCTGATAAAACTTCACAGCTAGTTTTGAGATGCTAAAAGACAACTTAATGCGAAATTTCGTGATAATCGTGTCATTAGAACAATTTGAAAAAAAAAATTGCTATGATTTTCTTATCATATCATCCTCATTAAATTCTGTATGAAACTTCGAACTGTTATTTTTCGATGGAGTACTGGATTTTAATTCGATCTGATCTGTATTTTTGGAAATATTGAAAAATAAAATTTTGATTGGGTATATCTACGGAATCATTGGGTGGATTTTACCCATTCACGAATTCGGCCTTCGTAATTTAGGTCCAAACCTTCTCTACAAATATCGAATTCCTAAGTTGTTTCTTTCGGAAGTTATTGTGTTTACGCAGTCGGCCGTTAGGCTGACCGTAAACACAATAAATTCCGGAAGAAACGACTTAGAAACTCGATATTTGTAGAGTAGGTTTGGGGCTTAATTACGAAGGTCGAGTTTGTGAATGGGTGAATGACCATACAGAGATTAGGTGCATTCATCACTGAAAATGTTTATCAATCCGATAAATTCATTTTGTCATGAAAGATAAACATTAAAATTTTTTTTTTCTTTTATTTTCGTTTGCAATGGAATTAATCTCAATACAGTTTGATGATATGATCCGAAATTTTAAATATTATTTAGTGAACTTTCCTACCAGTCAATATATTCTTATATAACTATAAATTCTTCTTGCACATTTTCCTTGGACGCCATAAATAAAAATCATTTCAATTCTTTGCCTAAGCGTGTATACTATAGTTACTAACAACAACACACAAATTATAGCAATAAATTTTAACTGATTTAAATACCTTGTGATATTGACTGGTAGGAAAGTTCACTAAATAATATTTTAAATTTCGGATCACATCATCGAACTGTATTGAGACGAATTCCATTGCAAAGGAAAATGAGAAAAAAAGAAGAAAATTTAAATGTTTATCTTTCATGACCAAAAGAATTTATCGGATTGATAAATACTTTCAGTGATAAATGCACCTGTTCTCTTTATGGTCATGTCGAAAAACAATAGGTCGATAGTTTACTAAAATGATTTATTGAAACACTAACCTAAAATAACATGTTCCAATACAATTCTTAGCTTTAACGTAATCAAAACACTTACAGGAATAATGTCTCATAATGAGTAATTTACAATCTTTAAATAACCCTAACTTGGCAACGCAGCACACACATTTGAAAAAATTGGTGCCAAAATGTAGAGAATAAAATTGTTCTTTCAAATGATGTAACCCTCAACCCCTATTGCCATTTAAGATTAACGGGAGGGAGGCTCTAGGGATTAGGGGGTTGAAAGAGGCAAAGTGATTTCTAAATGAAAATTGTTTCCTTCGATAATAAAATTGACGTGTCCCCGCGATTTTATAAAAACCTTACCCGTTTCTAGATGATGTTTTGACCTGAATTGGTTTATTCAGGTGTTTTGGGGATTTCAATAATAAAGACCCCGTGTGGGTGAATTAATCGCACTTGATTAATTCTGTCGTTATCAAAATGAAGACAGGACCGACGAATATTTTCTGATCTTTATCAGAAATGTAGATGCTTCTAAAATAAGCAGATAATTGAAGAACTTATTGACCAGTTGTTCAATATCGTTGCACTTATGACACGAAGATGTTGTTGAGGTGTATTAAAAACGCACTTTTAACACTACAAAAATTAACGTATAAGTAAGTCTTGGTTGCAATTTCAAGAGCGAATTGTTGTTTACTATACAACGGTCAAATAAAGAGTGTCTAAAAACTAACTAAACCCTAATAAGGAAAATTCCCTTCTTCACATTTTAGAGGGAGAATATAAATTTTGATTGGTTTTTGAATTAAGCGACGCCCTTCTAAAATCCGAAAAAACACCTCGGATTGGCTGGTGTGAAAGAGAGAGCACAAATGTGTGAAGGAAATTTCCCTAAATGGTCTAAGACGATAAATTCTATAAACTGTCACATGTGATGTCTGGATTATTTGAATAACCGAAGTATACCACCCATCAAGCTCCGATTCCTGGAATGCTAAGAGCTTGAATTTTATCTGAGTGTTTTCTGTCATGCAAAATTATACTTTATTGTTGGCTTGAGATAAAATGCTCTTAAAGCCGGTGTCAATTGATTTAAACCAAAAATATTGAATTTCCGGAATATTCCTGGGAACCAAAGAATTCAGACTCCCACGTTGCAGAAGCAACAGATAAAAGGGGTGGGAAGTTTTCTAATAGATACCCTGCATATGCGAAGAGGTGAATTATTTATTTATCTCGACATCTCAAATTGTTTCGATCATACAGGTAAACGTTGTTCCCGATATCTCAATGCAAATCCGCTCTAGCTAATCATTTGGATATGCAAGTAGAATGTATTTACCTAGGTATGTTGTCGATTAAAGGTAGGTAACCACCGTGTCCGCATATCGCGTGATTTATTGTTCTCATCTGATTCGAAATGAACAAGTAACGGGATGATTATCGAATTAAACAAACAAGTCAACTGTTAAATTCCTAACTGAACAACGAGATTCGTGTGTGTGCAAACCTTGAATCATTCAGACTTTACAAGATGTTCACTCACAATGGGAACAGCCAGAAAATTAAACAGAAGTATGGAAAAACGTGACTTCGTTTCAACAACCCATTACGATCTCGTATTGCTGGGATAAATCAAACATGAACACAAATTCTTTTATAATAATCTGCGATAATATAACGGTGTATTTATCTACGGTATAAATTTTGGGAACGGAGATGTGTGACGTACGATTAGTAACTTACAGGACTAGGTTAATGAAGGAGATAAAGGAGCCAGTTCAACTTCCTGGTTCATTGTCCTGGTGCCTCATATTTTATGAGGTGACCGGTGTCTATAAGATTTTTTGAAACAATGTTGCCTATGCACTATACTGAAATATCGAAAAGGAACAACTGACGTCATTTCATCGTTTTGGAGTGTATAATCCAATTCATGAAAGTAAAATAGGAATCGTCATAATTATTTTCTAGAAACCATTCTATTGTTGTATTTCAAAAATTTCTTTCAGATTACCAGAACATATATCCACTCGATATGAAGACAATTCTAGTAGAGCACTGATGTGAAGTCAGGCGCTTTCACGTGCTTATGGAAATTCGAAGTCAGTTCCTCACTAAATTCGGCAAAAACCTTCACGCCGTCATTGAAACTAAGTAAAGGGTTTTCCAATAAGAGGTGTTATTTTGAATAGCCCGCTATTTCGGCAGATTTCACTTTTAAGCTCTCATTTTTTGACATTTGACAAGTAGAATTTACGCCTTACGTCATTAATAAAAATGGAACGATACACGCTTCAACAACGCATTGAAATTATTAAAATTCGCTATAAAAATGGTGAATGTTTGGCAGACACGGTTCGTAAAACTCAAACATTTTCGGGTCGTCGTGAAGCACCTTGTAGGACCGCAATAAAGAAATTGGTGGAAAAATTCGAGCTGTTGGGACAGTTTAGTGATGTGAAGAATAAAACCCGTGCACGTCCATTCCTTGTCGTTCTTTGGAATTAGGCATTCCACAAACGTCATTTCACCGTATTTTGCATAAGATTTGGGTCTTAAGGCTCATAAAGTTCAGTAAACACTCAACTCAACTCAAGCCGGCCGATCATCAACAACGTCGTGTCTTTGCTGATTGGGTCGTTGAAATGCATGAAAATGATCCGGAATTCCATCGAAAAATCATCTTGGGGCTCGGAAAACCGAGAGTTATTGTTGAAAAAAGCCTCTCTATCCTCAACGTGTGGCTGTTTGGTGCGGTTCATGGTCCGGCGTAGTCATTGGATTTTACTTTTTCGAAAATGAGGCTGGAGCAACAGTTACGGTGAATGGATTGCGCTATCGAGAGATTATTAATGATTTTTTATTGCCGGAATTGGATGGTATTGATCTTGACAACGTTAACTTCCAACAAGACGGAGCTATGTGCCACACAAGCAACGAAACCATTGATCTTTTGCGGAAAAAGTTTTCGGACCGTGTTATCTCTCGAAGAGATGATCACAATTGGCCACCGAGATTTTGTGATTTAACACCTTGCTACTTCTTCCTTTGGGGCCACGTGAAAGAGAAGGTCTACGCCAATAGCCCAGCGTCGATTCAAGATCTTAAAGATGGAATTCGTGAGGCTATCGAGGACATAGGGCAGCCACTTTGCGATTTGGTTATGGAAAATTTCATTAAAAGGATATGGTTCTGTGTGCGTGGTCGTGGTGGTCATTTCCCTGATGTTTTTTTCAACTATTAACGGCATAGCTTCTCCTGTATAATGAAATAAACATCCGATCATTTATATTGAAAAATGGCATTTTTCTTTGAATATCAAAATAACACCTCTTATTGGAAAACCCCTTATCCACTAGATTTCAATCCGATCCGATTCCATTAAAATCTGATACTTTGTGGGAGAATGAAAACGTGGATGTTCATGAAAAATTTCTATTCGTACATTCGAGAACAACTTCGTTTTTTCAAATGGCAACTTGTATTTTATTACCTTTTCGGTTTCTACAAAAAAGAAATAACCTACTGTATACATAGCTTCACACTAAAAATATCAACGGTTTTCGAGATATTCTGCCTGACATGTCTTTTTTTTCAATATTCGTCACTCAGAGTCTTTGAAATTATTAAGTTGTGCCAAGTCCCATTGGAATTTATTTCTGGTCAAATAATGTACATTGGTCACTCTCGCAAACGGTATATCTGAAATCGAACTGAGATATACAGGGCATGAAAAACAGCCTGCCACATATTGGAAATAAAAATTAGCAGAATCATCCCTATTTCGACTGAGACACCCTATATTTTATCGACGCATAAAAAGCACCAAAAGAAGCTCTATAAATTTCATTCAGTATGCCTTATGGTAATGTTCACTAGTTTTTCTTTAAACTTGTTATTTTATGAAAAATGGCAAGTATTCATATTTCTTCGCTATGATTTCGTTAAGCGACTCGATATTGATATGACAGTTTCAACCGTGGTGGCCCGTTAGATCACCTGATTCAACAAAACTAATGTTTTCCTTTTAGGGAGACATAAAATATGCTTCACGTCGAGCCACTAACTTCTTCCGAAAAGTTGCGGCATAGAACATAGACTTCATTCAACAAAATGGAACACATGTTAAATATATCTATCAATATCAACTTTCATTAAACTCATGTAATCGTAGCGATAGATGACCTTCTTTGGACCGATCAATTGATATTTGGTGCAAAAAACACATTTTCCAGTTGCAGAATGGGGAAGGAACTGGGATCGGCCGCTTGCTGTGTCGATTTTGGTAATTTTTAAAAATACATTGCAGAGTCTAAACCGCACGTTCTTGAATTTACTGGTTAGCTTTTTCCCGCGAATTTCTCCCAAAGGGGTCGAAATGTCGTCCGAATTGTACTCTTTCGAGTTAAAGCTCGCCACGATTCACATTTTATTTTATTAGAGAGGCATAGAAATGATTTTCAGAAAAAAGAGCTGTTTCAAGGAAAACTAGGAAAAATAACCAAAAAGACTACTGGACAAAATTTGTAGAGAGTTTTTTGGTGCTCCATATGGATCGATAAAATATAGATTGTTACATTTGAACTCAATAATTGCAAATACTCTGAGTGACAAATATTGGAAAAAAAGACTTGTAATCAGAATATCTTGGAAACCGTTTATATTTTTATTGTAAAGATATGTATGAAGGGTATTTCATATTTCTTGTAGAAACCGAAAATAAAATAGAAAATACAGGTTGAAAAACAAAGCTGGGACCCACCCAGAAGAAACACCCTGTGTGACCAAAAACATTTTTAATTTGTGTAGTTCAAGTAATAAGGAAAAATCATAAAATACTGGATTTCGATCTGAATCCTTGATTGAGATATGGAACACCGCGCCACTATTGCAGGACCCTATATATGAAAAACAATTGAAGGATATGACATTTACAGAGATTATTGGATAGGTGAAAAAGTGGTTGAATATTATTATTTGCGATTTGCAGGTATAAATTTTTAGGTTTTCGAGAAAAGGCAAACTTTTAATCAATTGAACTTCATCAAAAATCCATCCACAATTGGAGCACTGAGGTTTGCGGAAGTATAAAATTATTTTCGTCAGACAAATCTCGTCTTTCCATGAGCCTTATTGATAACCCATTTTTGCACATCGTCGTAATAATAAATTATTTTTTCAGTAACTAAATTGTCGACTCAGTCATTGATTACATACCAAATTGTATATTATTCTACTGCTTTCTGGCGATCGCGAATATTCAGTCGCGCGACAGATAATCGCATGTGAGTGCTTATCCTTAGTCGTTTTCATCGTTCTGATTTTGAAGAAACTGCTATTAAAAATAACTTATATCCCACATTCCGCGAGGGTAATTTCTATAAATGATTTTCATTATTTATTCAATAGTTCTGTTTCAGATTTTGGAAGGGATAATAAAAAAACCTAAAAGAGCATTGACGTGGCGTCATGAGCTTTCACGCGCTTATTCCGTTGCCAAAGCGATCATTTATGAAAGTAACGACTCCGCCAAACACAGATTTTCTTTTCATATGGTCTTCACGAAATTCTGCATGAACCTCAAGCTATAATTTCCTATCAAGTACTGGATTGCAATTCGATTTTGAATGGGTATATAACTATCTAAATAATAATTGGCGAATTCACCCCATTTAAGCATTCGAACTTCTTAACTTAACTTAAAACCTACCCTACAAATATATTCACTATGTCGATTCTTCCTAAAGTTTATGTGTTCACGGCAGAACTAACCAATGATAGTTTGGAGTTTGATAACGGAGGCCAAATTGGCAAATTAGTAAAAACTGTCCCCCTTCAAAATTTCGATCGAATCGCCCTTCAATGAAAAATGGCCGGACGGACAGAATCAAATTTGACCATGGATTCTTCATCATTGAGTCCAACATAATCGTTTGGGACCAATTTCAGCTCAAAATTCGAAAATTACAGACATTGTGAAAAAATGATAACCCGCTGTTCCCCAGAACAAGCGCGTAAAAAAGTCTGAAGAAAACTGGACAATAATATTGGTAGGTTGAAGTGAATTAACTATCCCCAGTACTTAAGATCGACAGTTCCAGAATTTCATGAAATTCGGCTGAAATAGTTGATTTTCGCGTTCTTTTCTTTCCGGTATAGAAATTCCATTAACAATTAGATTTCCGTTATTTCAAAAAATTGAACGATCTTGAATTTTTGAATATACAAACGATAATTCCCAGTGCAGTGTGATGTACCCACTACATAAAATCGATTTCTTATGCAAATCCACCTGCAACTCCAGGCAATAAAAGTGGCTATAATTAGTAAATCTTACGTGTTGGATGTTATTTTCACATTATCGTTTTAATGATGATGTTTGTATCCAGGGAACTGTAATTTGTACTTATGTATTCTGAAGAAATCGAACATTTACCATCGATTACTTGAGAAATCCTTTGATGAAAAAATTAGGTACTATAATCATAAACAATCGTCTAAAGCAATGATATACTATGAATGATATTCGGTGAAGCGGATTGCTTTCTAGATCTGATATATCTTACAGTATGGTCCAATGAAAACTCGACTCCTCGATTTTCCGGCTTTCAAATAAAAATGTGGAAAATTGAAATTTCTGCTTCGAGGGGGAACAACTTCCCCGTAACGGGGGTGAGCACGACCTCTTGAATTTGAATATGGATGAGGGGTGTTGAGATACAACATTTTTAAGATCTTATCGAGTATGATCTGATCCTGAGATTTCGCTCCAAAATTTTCATCGATAACGAAATGCAAGGTGAAATGGTGGAAGAGAACTTACTTTCACTTGAAAACATAACAACTGGATACGTTTGAAATTTGTCGGATACGAACACATTCTCTAGATGAATTCCACATTGCCTCTTTCACAATTTTCGCTGTTATTTCATTATCGATGGATAATTTGAAGCGAAATTTTAGGGTCAGTTGGTAATCGAAACGATCTTCAAAGTTAGTTATCGCAACACCCCTAATCCCTTTTCAGAATCAAGGGGTTGTTCTCACTCCCGTTAGAGGGTTGAAGTTACGGTGATGAAAATAGCGAAAAAATTATTCCTCCTCGCATCAGAGATTGATGGGTCTGAGCGATTTTCTACATTTTCATTGTGAAGTCGGAAACCCGAGGTGTAATGTTTTCTTTGGGCCAGCTTGTATTTGCATAATGTAAAATTTTTGAAGGAAATCTCTCATAGTAGAGCTTTGTATTCACGCGAAAATTGGTTTAATGTGATCATGAATAAAAGGTGTTCCTACGTGATGAAGTGATGCTACAAACCGACAAAACCTATAAAAATTTTCAAGAATTCTCGAAATATCTGTTGAAACATTTTTTTAAATATTCTTCATGTTTCGTTAAACCGGTCAATAGTCAACAGAGATGTAACATTTTTTAACATACTGGATATTCATTTTAAGAATTAATGAAAAAATTATATTTGAAACGCCATAATTCGTTTATGTATTTTTCCCATTCATGAACAAGAACTTACATCTTCAACTCCAAATGTGGTCAACTGATTTTCAGTCTATAATGCAGGATTCCAATACGATCGGATCTGGATTTTGGAAATATTGGAACAGTATAATTTCGAATGGACATATTTGAGTGAATATTGAAAGTCGATTGGACAGCAGTTAATTTATTTTCCGAAAAAAAACTTTGGGGCTCCATATTCGTTCAGTAGTTTTGGGTATTGATTGATTGATTGGGGTCTGTTACTCGCTCAAAAAATGACGCCGTGAAGGTCTCGCAAAATTCAGTAGTAAATGCGGTGAATTCCCTCTCTTGGGAAGATCAATTTGGATGGTACCTAGTAATAAAGTTAATTATATCAGTATCCATATTTCAAAAATGGCACAGAAGCTGGATTCAACAGATCACTATTTCAACTTTTCTAGAAATACTCGTTATCGTCGAAAGAAAATCTCATTCTATTTGTTTGGTCTATCTTTCAACTTTTGTCCGAAAAAAATCGAATTTTCACTAGTAATACCACTAGAGGTCAAAAAATTTGGGGATTTAATTTGACCTCGTGTGGTATTCGGTAAGAAAATTCCACACCAAATGTGTTTATTTCCAATATCAATTTTCGTCCTCATCAAGTACTTGCAAAACATAGAAGGTTTTGTAAACTTGATTATTTAGTTATCATGGCAACTCAGTGAAACTCTAAGCTAGAAATTATTCCTGTTTTGTTTTTGTCAAAAACAGCACGACGTAGAAAAATGTCTCGCTTCGGTCAAGAAAGTAAAGAAAATATTCGCCAGAATATAAAGCAGTTGACACCAGCGAATACTAGGAAATCGAAGGCAAGTATATGGAAGCAGTTTAAAAACTTTTGCGCAAAAAATGCGTATGATTTCGACAGAGCGGATATACCTGTGGAAGAACTGGCGCTTATTCTTGAGGACTATGCCTTCAACATGCGATAAAAGAACTCCTAAGACTACAAGGAGAGTGCTATCAAAGTTCTATGGAACTTTACAGCTGAGCAGTTGCAGGAATATTTTTTCTAGAGGTATAAACGCAAATTTAATCCATTCTCTGACATAGAATTTGTCAACGCAAGCGCTGCAAAAATGCTAAGCGTCGGAAGCTGCAAATAGATCCAACCAAGAGAAAGGCAAGTTCATCCGCCCTATCAGCGGACGAATTGAGAAAATATTCTGTCATTATAAACGTCAAAAAAATTTTCAGTATAATTCGCTGTTGGAAATTTTTCACCAAGATTCATCTGTTATGCGATGGTAATCTGATTGGATAAAAATCACGTGTGGAATTTTCATCCAAATCTCTCATTTCGACTTGAAGCTAGCTTCGATTCACGCCATATTCGATAAGTATAGTATAGAAATAAAATTACCTCAAGTTTGAGTTTTCTCAATACCAATACGGACATTAAAAACGTATTCAAGTAACACAAACTATCTTTAAATTGATAATACAGGTAGAACATGCACTAAGCTTTGTGGGTAGGTCACTTTGCATAACTATCCGGAATATTATTATTATTTTATTTGGAACGTGAACCCAGGCGTGTGAGAATATTAATATCTCTTTTCAATGAATGTAGGCCAACCCATCAGTTTTGAAGCGCATTATTAAAACTATAGAATGTTACCACCTTGCATTGCACATAAGAGGCGGTAAGAACCTATAATAATTCTTTCATTACTCTTGTAACCAATCACGTTAGTTTGCTGATATACGTTTTTATGGGAACAGTTCTCGGAATAGCTTCCATTTCTTAACACTGAAGTTATCGAATATTTTGCAGTATTTCAATTTTTGTTAATATCGAGAAAATAAATTTTGAATGTGTACATCTGCAGAATTATTGGGTGAATTTGACCAATTCGCAAATAAGGACTTCGCATTTGACGGGGTCAATAATGAAATAGGTGAATGAAATATTTCAACTAATTGCCAAGTTTCAATCCAATCGCTCCAGTAGTTCTCGAAATATCAGATGAATAACCTTAAAATTCCGAATGGCTATTACTCCGAAACCATACAGAGAAAAAGGATCTTTTGAATCAAATATAAACATATTCTTGAATTAAATAATCTTCCCCCAGGAATAATAATTTGAAATTGAACAATATACTTCTATTCTCAACTCATTCCGTTGTTTGCCTGTTTACATGAATTCTCTCGAATCGAGTTCAGTTGGACCAAAACATACGCTCTCTTTACTTTAGAAAACCATTTCAGCTAATCATAGTTCTCTTGGACCAAGAATATCATTTCTGATTTGATGTGTTCTGATGTCGAAAGCACGTACACGTGACCACTTCGACCAATAAGCGGTATTAACGCTGAAGACGCGTATGAAATGTAGAATCGCAGAACATATGGATATTTAGATGGAAAACAACGCCATGGCCGCCATAGTGAATCAAGTGCATTTGTGTTTTTGATGGTGCATTGTGAATTCGGTATGTGAATGGAGAACTACTTATCAACATAAAGGTAGTTTTTCGGGAACAGAGTTTCGAAAGTCAAGAAAAAAAGGTTGGTTTTGAGAATGAGTTTGATTACTCGAGAACAAAGTTTGAATTGAAATATGTGGGTACATGCCTACATGCATGTGTGTTATGCACAAACATTGTCACATGTATGCCTGCATTTGTGAACTGCAGACTACACATTTTATTTTATATTGGAGGTCGAGAGTGAACATAGTTACCAAGCGAATTGTTTCAAAAGACTTCTGCTCCTTGATCTTCGAAACCCTGTCCCCAAAAAACTTTCTAGTAAAAAGATGTTCCTCCATTTGCACCTTATTTATGATTGATATCTTCAAAAATTATTATGAAAGGCTTCTTAAGATACCATACATTTTATTAATTGGGAGCTGCTAATTGCTGCGAACATATTATATTTTCTTGGTGAAAGAAATTGAAATCTTCTAGAAAAATATTTCGAATAGAAAAATGAGAAATCTTACATTCGTATCAAAGCCAAACTATTTCCGAAAGAAAATATGAAACATATATAGCAAACATATCCACTAATTGTTGTAAGATTTCTCATTTGGACCAAATGTAATTCCGCTTGAATCAAGAGTATCATTATTCAAATGGGTCAAGAATATTTCATCAAAATATCAAACTAATAATTGGTTGGACCTATTCAAGAATACCATTCTCTTGAACGAATGCGGTTACAAATTGATTCAAGAGAACCTTTTTCTCTGTGATTCGGGCCATCTTGTCCATTAACGAACTCAACCTTCTTATTTTAAGATGCAAACCTGAAATTTTCAAGTCGAATCCTCCTCACGCCCTCAATCGTGCAAACGGACAGTTGGACAGAATCGATTTCGACACCGGAAAAATTCGACAATCACAGAAATATGAAAAAACGATAGTGCGCAAAAATGGTTCATTAAATACTCCATACAACCTCTATGAAGACTTGCATAAACCAAGTGGCTTCAATTTTGAGTGGATTGCAGTATGTAGGTACGTTGATATTGTTCCAGACTATCACACAACTCAGTATATGTATTCGGACGAGAATTTTTGATTGAGGCCAACAAGTCCGATCCTGGGCACCACTTATCACAATCTTATAGGTTCCATCCCCCGGATCGTTGTTGAAGTCACGTTTGGTACGGGATTGTGCAATATACAAAAAATCACGGACTGACATGCAGCTATAGATTATCAGCTTAAGCCGCACCTCTGACATCTTCAAATTAGTCCCAGTAATAGCTAAATATCTATCAATCACATGCACTTTATTGTAGAGTCGTTCGACAGTGCAACTCTTACACATAAAGCATTGTGTGGAAAAGATATCAGAATGGGTTTCTATCACTGACGATCACGATCTGATGCGAGCACGGAAGGTGATCATTTATTTCTTATATTCCCGGCAACGGAATAGGTACACCGATTCATTATTCTTATCTGGGAACATTTTCGTCTTAGTATCAGTGTTGGATCTTCTGAAGTTTCTTCTACAAAACACGACAAAGTGGGAATTTCATTTTTCTCTCTATAAGGAATTACTTTCTCTTATAGTATATAAAATTTTTATTTCGAGGACCATTCAAGATGAAAAATAATTGAAGTAACATACAAATATTTTATGGGCTCTCGATTTCGCCAATGATCTATCATCAGGCCAGATAAAAATTACACAAAATGAATAATTAAAATTATTCATTTCAGTTTTTGTTATTCACTGTTAATAATTGTTATAAATGTACAGCTTGTAGTTACCGATAGCGATGAAATATAATTTTTCAATATTAAAAAATCAAATATATCACAGGTACAGATAGGGGGCTAGCTTTTTTTCAATCAATTCGATATATTTCAACCTATAAGTACCACCCTCGAATACAATAAATAACCGAGACAATTTATAAATGGAAGACAATTGAGATTAAGCACATGTTATCTCGTCAGTTAGTTCCGTCGTTAGTATATTGAGTAGAATCTAATGTTATTTTTCTATACTTGTTGTTTGTTCCCAAATGAAGAAAAAACAATTTTTTTTTAATATAATTTATATTCTGTTATCTGTTGTCATTGAAAAATGTAATTTGGGTTAATTTTCGACTGTTATGAATAGCGTACAGGCTCACGCCTCTGTGATTAATGTTTATACCTATAGCTCAACAGAATAAACTATATTATTATTATATTGAACAGCAGAAAACAGGTTATAAGATGCATACATTTTTTCGGAGTCTTTATGTGAAAAATAGGAACAACACTAGCAGATTAATTACGAGAACGGTTATACTATGCACATTTCTTACCTCGTGATGATTCACAGAGAATAGCAAAAACTTAAATGAATAATAAACAATAAAATTTTTTGGAGCGTATTTGAGTATGTTTTCAAATATAAATGTTGATCTTGTGTTATTTTCAGTTGGCCATGACGTTGCCTTATGGCCGAAATCGATAGCCAATGGAATATTTTCATTTATACTCATTAAAATTGTTGATGCCATTTAATAGTTAAAAATTGGAAATGAAAGCAACTATAATTGAAATACCAGAAAAAGTCTGATCAAGCTCTGAATATCATTGAAAATATTGTGGAAATAATAAAAACACGATGACAAACACGTATTGATGCCACCTACTCACCTTAATATCCTGATGAAAATGTCGCAAAATTGAGGAAATTTGAGAAACCTCACGGAATGTCGCATGATTTGGCGCATCAGCATTTGTCAACTAATTAATTAATTATTCCCATCCCAATGTTTCCGAGAATAAGTATCTGGTCGAGTTGAAGTTGGAATCTGACCAATAGATTCCCAAGTGGATACATTTTCCATCAAAAACTTTATTTTCGAGATTCCGAATGACACGATCCTCACAAAATTTTGCCATGTTTCAACCTAATCACATCAGTGATTTCCGAGATATTGGCAAAACATCTTCGAAATTCAAATTTGATAGATTCAAGAAACTGTTGGGTTAGATTTTGCCTATTAAGAACTCAACCATCTCATTTTGATGCGTAACCTAACCTGAAATATACAAAAAAAGTTATCGGAAGCAAAGGCCGGCCGATCCATCCGATATAATATAGAATTAGACATCAGTGAGCCTAACCTAGACGTTTGAGAAAATTTTCGACAGAATTTAAAATAACATCTGAGCTATTGTGAAACTAAAATTCACATAAATCTGTTCGATCAGCTCGAAATTCCCCTGTAGGTATGGAAATTCCAATAGAAGAAAAATTTTTTTAATCTGATTGAAGTGGTTTTAACCTGTTTTCTATAACGTTCGTTTCTTCCACTCAAACTCTTCAATGAAAGGCTAAAATAATGAACTTAAATTCTCAGGACCTCAAGATGTTTTTATTGATCCTTGCAGAGGCGTACTTGACTTCAACGGGCATTCAGTTGTTTGTACAAAAATTGTCCATCAGTTATTTAACAACTTGGAAATTCAATAAAAATCAATCATTTAATTGATTTTATCTCATCCGAAATGTTCTTGAAAATTTTGTGTCCTCTATCGGTCATATGTAGGTATTATCACTATCATTATTCGACTAAAATTATACACATAGGTTTTCATGCCATGATTCAAAAGGTAGAGAAATTATATTTAATTACGTGGTTTATTACGGTTATTATACAGCCTACTTATCTTCGTAGCTCTTATAATACAGAAATTAGATGATCGAGTTTGTCTTGATGATCTGAATAACATCAATATGATTTATGACAAGCAACTCTTTAATTTCTAGAATTCGTTCGTATTATAATTTCATAAACACATTATGGAATGCGTGTAGTAATTGATCGCACCTAGTTTTTGAGAGAGTTATCATTATAATAATTGATGAGTGAATCCAAAATATATCGACGCCCTCTGAAAGAATGGTAGTTCGGTAATTCATGATATCAAAAGGTTTATTAGTATCAATTAAATTCTAGAAAAACTTCAGGTACAAAAGCAAAAAAGCCCACACGAAAAGTTCATTTCCCTAGTGAATATAAGTCAGAGGTTCGGAATTTATTTCGTCATCATTTATTTTTATGCTTGCTCAATATATCTTAACAACCATGCTCTCATAAGCAAATCATTAAATACAACCAGCGATTTCGCCATTTTGCAACAAGATTGAAATTACATTAAAAAGGAATTTATTGTAACAATTCGTTGCGTAAGTATAATGTGAATGTCAAATTTGAGTGCTTATATGCTCCGGAATCAAACAACAAAATATTACAGAATTTATAAGTAGAGGAAGAAATAAGTTTTGAAAATAAATATCAAAAACAAAAAGACCCTAACCGAATTCCAATTTTGGTAAAATGAAACCTCCAGACAGATGAATCGTAGGTTTTCATTTCCCTCAGAACTAGACTTCTTTTATTTATTGATATTTCTAAATCAGATTTCCTGAGGATCAAATCAATAGAAAAATTCAGGAAATTCATTTCAAAAATTCATATATTTCAAAAAGCTTATCTCTGATCTCGTTGAAATTTTACTCTGATATAATTGACAGCGAGAACTCGAAGACTCAGTTTCAGTCTAAACAGCAATGTATTCTTTGAATTTCGTGAAACATTAGTTATATAGAATAGTCCTTTGCATCGACAGTTCATGACATTCACTGGTGAATAGTCGAAGCATTTACTGGATCCTACAGTCACATTATGCGGGATGGCGGCGTCTATTCAGACCCTTTGCTTCATGACGTGATTTCCTGGAAGTTTTATCGGTACTTCCCTGAAGCGCATGAGCAGTTTATCGGAATCGTCACTACTTAACAACTTCTTTCGTTTCGCGCTTGTTCTAGAGAACAAAAGAGTAATCGTTTCGCCCAGTGTCTGTGATTTTCAAGTTTTGAACCAAACATGGTTTTTATGGATTAAAAACCTAGAGAAGCACTGACGTGGGGTCAAGAGCCTTTACGCGCTTGTTCCGTTGCCAATGCGGTCATCCATATAAGTATTGCCCTCCTGCCAAACGCAGATTTTTTTTTCATCACCTCAGTCCTCACGAAGTGCTGCATGAGCCTCACCTCAGTCCTCACGAAATTCTGCATTAGCCTCAAGCTATAATTTTCGATCAAGTACCAGATTGCAATTTGATCCAAAATTTTGAATGGGTATAACTATCTGAAGAATAAATGAATTTTTCAATACATTCAGGAATTCGACCTTCTTAATTACACTGAAAAGCTACTCATTCCCTATGTTGATTCTCCTGAAGTTGATGTGTTTACAGCCGGCATAACCACTGATAGTGAACTAAATAACTTCCGAAAGAATCTACTCAGTAGCTTGATAATTGAAGAGAAAGTTTGGAGTTTAATTACGAAGGCCGAATTGGCGAATTAGTAAAAACTATCGAATGATTCCGCCTTTCAAAATTTCAGTTTCCCGATATTTCCAAAATCATCGATCGAATCGCCCTTCAATGAAAAATGCTACCGTGAAGTTTCAGCCAAATAGGTTCTACAGAACAACGAGCAGAATAAATCTCTCCATTTAACAAAATGCAGGAGGACTCTTTAATTTTTCATTGAGGGGCGATTCGGTCTATGGTTTTGGAGATATCGGGAAACTGAAATTTTGAAAGGGTATAACTGCGGAATCATTCGATAGTTTTTACTAGTACGCCTTATTTCGGAAACTACTTGACCGATTGGATTCAAACTTGGCAGTTGGGTGGAGTATAACGTCGCGCAACTTTGAGCCAGATTTTGTCAGGATCATGTTGTCAGTGAATAAAAAAAAAAATTTTTTCGAAATTTTTTTCCAAAAATTTTTTTATCGGAAACCATTCATCATATACAAAAAAAATTCCACTCACACTTTGAGATTCATATTTCACAGCAGTGTACCAAATTTCAGTTCGATACGATCATAAGTTTCGGAGATATCGGGAAAAAATATGTCAAATTTCGAGGTTTTCTTCTCGATATCGTTGATTTTTTCGGTATAACGCGAGAAATACTGATTCAGTCCTGATAAAACTTCAAAGCTAGTTTTGAGATGCTGAAAGACAACTTTATGCGAAATTTCGTGATAATCGTGTCATTAGAACAATTTGAAAAAAAAATTTCTATGATTTTCTTATCATATCATCCTCATTAAATTCTGTATGAAACTTCGAACTGATATTTTTCGATGAAGTACTCGATTTCAATTCGATCTGATCTGTATTTTTGGAAATATTGGAAAAATAAAATTTTGATTGGGTATATCCCATAACACAATAACTTCCGGAAGAAACGACTTAGAAACTCGATATTTGTAGAGTAGGTTTGGGGCTTAATTACGAAGGTCGAATTCGTGAATGGGTAAAATCCGCCCAATGATTCCGTAGATATACCCATTCAAAATTTTATTTTTCCAATATTTCCACAAATACCGATTTGATCGAATTGAAATCCAGTAATTTATCAGTAGAAAATTTCAAAAAGCACTGCCGTGAAGGCAGCAGTTTTGCGTGCATGTTCAAATTCGTTGCTGAAGCGATCATCTACATTGAACATGCGCGCAAAAGTTGCTGCCTTCACGGCAGTGCTTTTTGAAATTTTTACTAGTACGCCAATTTGGCCTTCGTAATTAAACTCCAAACTTACTCTACAATTATCAAGCTACAGAGTAGATTCTTCCGGAAGTTATTTTGTTCACTATCAGTGGTTAGGCCGGCCGTGAACGCATTAACTTTAGGAAGAATCGACATAAGGAATATATTTGTAGTGTAGATTTTCAGTTTAATTAAGAAGGTCGAATGCTTAAATGGGTTGAATTCGCCAATTATTCACGTTATTCAGTTATACCCAATCAAAATTGTTGATCGAATTTCAATCTAGTACTTGATCGAAAATTATAGCTTGAGGTTTATGCAGAATTTCGTGAGGACCATATGAAAAATCTCCCTTTGGCAGGGTGAATTCTTGTGTAGAGGACCGCTTTGGCAACGGAACAAGCGTGTAAAAGCTCCTGACCACACGTAAGTGCTTTTCTAGGTTTTTACATAGAATCCTAATTTACTTACTGCTAAAAGTAATAACATTTCAAATTACTACCTGAAACTGTTTCAAAACAAGATCTTCTCGGTTATAACTGATATGGCAGTTTCAGGTAAAGTGTGTTTTGATGTTGAAGAATATACAGTGACTTTTTCATGTTCTGGATCATGTTGTTTGGCCCATTATTAATGTTACCATTAGTTCCAACTTCAACATTCGGCATTGTTTTAAAGTATAAAAATCATGTTCCTCTTGAGTTTGATGCTTCAAAAGAGGACAGGAAATAACAATTAGACGTAATCATAATCAGTCTTTACTTGGACTAACAGAGCAGAGTTTCTTCTAAGACCATAATTGGGATCGTTCTTTCCGAAGAATCTGATTTGGTGATAGTGATGTCCACTCAGTAGATTGTGGGATATGAATTTGATTCAATCGTAAATAAATGCAACCTGTATAATTCCTGACATACTAATAAATTAAAAAATAAATGGGGAAAATTACAAGACGAATTACCTCCATCAACTGTTACCAAAACTTAACTTCACAACAACAAGCCATAACCGCCATCCTAACAAAATGTACTTTCAGGTTAAAATGTCTGAAATTCTCAACGTTCATTGGCTTGATTATGCAGATCAAAATCGTATACCGTGAATTGTTGGTGTCGGTTGACGTTTCTTCTTCCAAGTTTCACCCCCCTGATACATATGTCGAACGTGACCACAGAAGAAATCGAACACAGGAAAGAAGTCATGATCAAAGTGTTACAGTGTTACACCCCATGGAGTTATTTACAACTATACTGATTATTATCATAAACAACTCAACTCTGAACCGATCCCATTGTTTATAACGAACATCGGCATCGATCGCTCTTATCTCTTTGTCTCCGATCGAAAAAATAAAAAACGTTCTTGCCGTGATTTGTACACGACGTCGCACGGTCGGTTTATTGCAGATTATTCAATATTTAGCGTGAGAAATTGTTGTAACTTAGGAAATTAGTCGATCAAAGGGTAATATAAGTAATATTTCATGTAAACTTTATTTATGTAACTGATAAAATCGTTTTATTATACACTGGTACGACAAAGAGTGATGAAGTTGTGGGTGAAGGTAATGTTGGATGAGAAATAAGATCAACAGCCAAGGATTAAGGGGATTGACATCAGAGCCGGATGTAGGATTTTAGCGCCTGAGGCAAATTGACAATTTGTGCCCTTGTTCTGAGTCTAAATGATATGATAGCCCCCCAGATGTGTGACGAGCGCGCAAAAATTCTCATGAATATTTCGACTACATGGGCATGAGATTGGCTGATATAGTTGTTTAAATATAAATTTCTTAAGTTGAATTCATAAACAGGTTGAGTCTTTAAGTTGTACATTAATTTCAACCATAGATTCCTCCCATCAAGTAAAACACTTTTTTCATTTGCCATTTTTCTAGATTTGGCTCAGGTGAAAAGTTATAAGCATTTGAATATTTCTCAATGTGCTAATACACTCCTGCCACAGATATCCCTTACGGTGATCTCTTTTGGAAAATAATCAATCGAAGCTTTGAAATTCAAAGAAACAAGATTGAAAAAACTCATTTACTGACTCAAGCCTTATGATTTGGTGATTTTTGCGATATTATAGCAAGGAAAATATTTCACTACACTGGACTTGAAACACTGATCTTCGCCCATTCTCATATTGAAAACTCCATAATCATACTTTTTTCACGAGATTTATAAATGAATTTTACGAAATCAATGAACCACCCTAAAAATATTCTCTAGAATGTTATGGAAAGTCTACTCCATAGACAGGGACTATGTCTGTGGTTTGGTCACGAAAGAGCATATACCCATAGAAATTATAACTTAATGATATATCTATGCATATACCTAGTATTAGTTCTATGCGAAATAGTTGAATATCTCTGTGTATTCTAGGATATAAGTCGAATTTTATCCGATTTCATAATATTCAACGTTGAATATCTGAAAAACGGTGCGTTTAGGGAGAAATCATAAAGAATAATCAAATATTTCAAAAAGATTGAAGATTCTTATGATGACATAAGATTAACTTTATCTGCAATCTTCATTCCCCATTCCCCATCAAGAATTATCTCATTCGGAGTCACCATATCAAAGCTACAAATGAAAAACTAATTTTTTTTGGAAATTTAAACAGCCTGCATCTTTTTGCTGGAGCTGAATGTGGAAAAATGATGAATTAAAAAAATGTTTCATTTGATGAGAGGAATCTATGGTTAAAATTTATGTACAACTTGAAGAATCACCCTGTATAATACATGATGTAGAAGTAGGTTTTCAGTTTAATTAAGATAGTCGAATGCTTAAATTGGTGAATTTGCCAATTATTTCTTAGATAGTTATATCCATTCAAAACTTCGGATCGAATTGCAATTTAGTACTTGATATCGAAAATTATAGCCTGAGGTTCATGCAGAATTTCGCGAGGACCATATGAAAAGAACATCTGCATTTGGCGGAGTCAGTCCGTGTATAGATGACCGCTTTGGCAATGGAACAAGCGCGTGAAAGCTTCTGACCTCACGTCAGTGCTTTTCTAGGCTTTTGGATGTTTTAGTGCCAGTAGAATTTAAAATGAATTTAAAGTATCATGTTCCAATGATATGATTTATGTGATACATTTAACATGCTTGATCAATAATTCTTCCGAGCCTTAACCTGTAGCGGAACTTCGAATTTCGAAGAAGTCCCAAATCTTAAAGTAGTATAGTATTTCGATTGGACTTATGACTCTCAAACTCAATTATGATTGAAAATAACTAATCAGACAACTGCAATTCCAACATTATTCAGAGAAATAAAACAAAAGTTCATGTTGGCTCACATTAATCCCAACATTAAAATTGGAAAAAAAATATTGTTAGTCACAAATGTTTAGTACCGAATTCGTTTCATTCTATGAGCTGTCTTTTCTTCGATTCCGCGTTTAATGAGCATCTATTATCTAATCTACGATATGGAGGGAGAAAATTACAATTACAATATTTCTTATTGAGGTTTGATTAATAGTTCCCCTTTCTTCTTATTTTGCAATATTTAATGAAATATATTACCTTCATTATGCAAATCCTGCAGGTTGATATAATTGCCTGATGGCATAGGTTCTGACAAATATTCATTGTTCGCCAGAAGTGGAATATGATAAGTATAACTTCAAGAACAATAAATAAATTTCCTTCACGTAAATGTAATTTATCTCTTTAGTATAATTACTGAGAGAACTACCTGATCGAATGGTTTCGAAATATGAAATAATAATTATCCGAAACCATGAACAAAGCAATTCAATCATTTCAACGCTTCTCTACCATTTCTTCACATTTCTTCCTCTTCTACTGGATATAATGTTTTAGTATCACATCTTTTCGTTATCCTGAAAGTCCCCAGGCAGATTAATTACTTTAATGCTCTCACAGGAGTTTGAAGTATTTGTTGTGTTGTTGGCAGTATTCGTCAGTATATTCTCACGCCACCGTATTCACAGAACTGTTGATATTTTGACCCTACAGAGTTAATGGTGCCATTACCATCTGAGAAATAGAAATATTTTCGTTTCCTAGTTCAATATATAAATTGAGTTATCGAATTTCATTACAGCCTTCTACAAGAGTTCATAACCCAATATTATTGTACTGTAGTCTTCTTTCAGCATTGGAGGACCTGAAAAATCATCGCATCGAGGACCAGACCTTGTAATATATCAAAATTGGCTACATATTATGATGCACAGATGATCCTTTTCAAATGTGAACTCAAGAACAATTTATGTGTTTTCTCTGCAAGTTATGTTTTTGGCGCTTGTTTTGGGAACAAGCTCAAAAGCTGACGACCGTCCACTGCCGCCTAAAATAAATTTACTCTTAGATTGCCACGGTAGCTTTCGAATTGAAGGACATGGCTGGTCCAGTGACAATTCAACCAATTTTGACATTTACACGTTGAGAAAGTTTACTTCGCGAGTGCTACCTGCTAGTCATAAAACACAGTCTTCTGAAAAGATGAAAAAACTGGGAACCACGTTGGATGAAAACTCAAATTAACACTTGATTAAAGTCGTAGCGAATCTACATCACCATTTTGAATAGAACAGGAACTCTGATCTGAAATCAAGAATGATTTTCTGGTCTCGAACAGCTACAGTCAGATCTATCATTGCCTATTCCTCCCTTTTACGATATGCCAAAACAAGAGGGAGGTGAGTGATTGAGACATATGCATCTCAATCCTTTCATAATATACGTAGATAGATCCCTTCAGGAAGAAGAATACTCAACACTACGGCACCTGGTGGAGCTGGACCATCTGGAACAGTGAAGAAAAACAAACAGTTGGATAAACGAACAAAAAATTACACTGGATTGAAATTTTCGGGCAATGAAAATCCAAGGAGTTGATTGAACCTTCAAGAGGGAAATCTCTGGTGGTCCTGCCACTATCATTATTGAAGAAGTCACCTAGTCTGCTAAGCAAACTTACCGGCCGTTGTGAATTGAGATACCTACACAAGATTTTTTTCTGTAGGTTCTGTGATTATTATAGGAAAAATAACAACGTTGCAAAATAAATAACTTTCCCGGACGAAATGTAATCTGATTGTTCAACTCAACATTTTTTTCGAAGCATAAAAATAATACGAGTTACAAGGAATGTAATTATAGAATGAAATCTTTACCCACTAGAACTCAAATTTTATTGGTTTCTACGAAGAATGTTATCAAGCCTATTGAGGTGGATTTACTTGAAACAGAATACCCACTTCAAAAGTAATTCGAAAAAACGCTGCAAACTTCACACAAAGGTTTATTATTTTCCCAGCTTAATGTGCAAAGTATTCAGCGATATTTATCACACTTTCATCGTCGCGAGTGAGAAGTTTGACAGTGGAATGAAATATTTTTCAAGATTGTCCGTCAATATTGGCTAGTTAATGTTATAGCCGGATTCAAAGTGTTTCTGAAGAAAATTCTGAAATGCGAGCAGCCGTATCAAGCCTCTAGCATTTCGGAATATTCATGTAAAAGTGTTTTCACTGTTTCAAATGAATTTTTTCATGGAATTGATTTTTGTGTTCAAAAACCCATGATTTATGAATAATATATAAGTTTTATTTAAGATATAAATGAACTTCATGAAGAAATTTAATCTTAAGTCCCGTAATCCGCAGGGTGATTTTTAAAAATAATAATTATGTTCCAGATATTGGGAGAGAAAACCCAAAAATATTTGATTTGAACTAATCACGATTATGAAATTGTCAAGAATATCAATGGGACATTTGCACATTGTGTTTATAGAATATTAAATGAAATTCGTTAAAAATTTCTCAATATTTGTTGAAATTTTGATAATCGATCTTTTTCATCTACTTTGAGATATATGATTCTGGATGAATAGTTAACCGATTATTCCCCTGATATTCCAATCTTACAACCGAATGTAATTTCATTATCAGGATTATTGGAAATTGCAGCGTCTTTCTTTATAACTCAGGGACCACTATTCGGAAATTATCGCGGTGAAAAATTTTAGGTTGAGTTATGCAACAGTAATCAACGTTCGAAGTTCCATGAAAATTCAAATTTTTTTTCCTTCCAACCCAACATTTCGAGCCCCTTGAGTACACCGATCCTGCTGAAAAGCTTGGAGGATCAATTCCGAGCGACACACGATTTTCATACCAAGTTTCACGGATTTCGGTTCAGTACTTTCAGTGAAAAACTCCGGACAACGAACGGCGGACAGACAGATTTTTTCTATTAGTTCATTCAAATCTATATACTTTTTTTGGTCTATCAGAAAGGTTTTTTATTTGATTTTATCGAATAATAAATCAAAAGGAAGTTTTTTGACTTAGCGTCAGTGAAACTTCAATCTTAATGAATATAAAAACCATTGTAATCTAGGGGACAGAGTGGAAACACGGAGTAATATTGCCAATTACCTTTCACTTTTTCGATCTGAAACATACTCAATTAAAATCTGTTTCCGAATGAAGAAGAATCATGCAGTAATAACTTGGGATCAAAAAGTATTTCAATTTATGCATACAGGCGTGGTGGGTAATGAATAGTTTATTTACGATACTCCTACTTATTAATTCCAGTAAAAATTCACTCGAAACAAATTCTCACTTGCTTTCACATGTTTCATTTAGTAATAAGGTTGCAGTGTATGCCGAGTAGGAAATTCCTTGAAAACTCATTATTTTTTATGTACTTAACACTCCAGATATTCCTTCAATTCATTGCAGTGATGTAATTCCTTCGCGAGTGATAATATATAGAGATTATGGATATAATCGAAGCCTCATCAATCTTTCGAAGGAGAAAACGTTATAGAAACATAAATTTCATCCTTTCGGATTCTCACATTCACATTCTTGCAGTTTTGATTTACTTGTGTTCGTCGTAGGCTGCAGAATTCATTACATATTCATTTATCTGTCTCTTCGAATTCTGCTCATTCTTACGTAGATATCCTTTATACATATGGGCAGATAGCCTCAGGATGTTTATAAATCGAAGCTTCGAAGTACTGAGAAATAGAGTCCATTCATAGGTGTCTAAAATACTTCGAAATAGTTTAAGGAGACAGCGCGAAATGTCAACGAAAAAACTGAAAAGACCACTGACGTGAGGTCAGGAGCTTTTAAGCCCTTGTTCACATTCGAAGCCATTTCCTCAAGACATTTTGCATGAACTTTCACGCCATCATTTTTAAGTGCAGAATTTCGATTCGATTACATCTGCATTATTGGTGATATTGGGAAAATAAAATTTCAAATGGATATAACTACGAAGTCATCTCAAGTTTACCTTCTCAATTAACCCCCAAAACTGCTACAGAATCATCGAGTCTATAAGTCGTTTCTTTCAGATGTTATTGTGGTTATCAGCCTAACTGTCAACAGTTAAATGAAAGTCCATTTAGAGACTGGATATTTGTTGAACCTGTGCAATTACAAAAGCCGAATTCTCAAAATGGTAAAATCATACAATGATTCCGCATATAAATATCCATTCGAAATTTCATTATTTCAGTGTTTTTTCGTTGAAATAACCAAGAAATTTGACACATTTTTTTCCTAATATCTCTGAAGATAAATATCGGATCAAACTGAACTTTGAACTGACTCGAGGTTTTTGCCAAATATTAAAAATCTGATAAAAAGTTCACGGTATTTTTCAACAAAATCCACAAAATTTCCGAATACTTTTTACAATCTCCTACCTCAACGATTCTCAACTAACTACAAAGTTTAAATATGATGGCGTCTGTTCTTCTTGTGATATTGAGGAAATAACCTTCAATTTAACCTTTACCCTTTTATCTTTTAATATCTCCGAAAATGAATATCGGCTCGGACTGAAATTCAAAGCACTGTTTTCAAATACAGACTTCAAAGAATATGCCAAGTTACAGTCTGGTTGCGTCGATTTTTCCCTAATATCTTTGGAAGTTAATATCTGATCAAACTGACATTCATAGAACTGTTGTGAAATACTAACTTCAAAGTCTGTGCCGAATTTCAACGAAATCTGGTTAATGCATTCAGAAAAAATATTTTTTGTCGCTAAGGATGTGGATAATTTTCGAAAAACAATTTTTTCGAAACGTTGCAGTAAGTTGTACGCACGAAACATTGCAGTAAGTTGTGCGTTGATATTTTTCAATTAAGTACGGAGTTTCGATGTGATCGCATCTGTACTTCTTGAGATATTGAGGAAATAACCTCAGAATTTCGAGCAAAAACGAAATTTGTCATATTTTTTTCCATATATCTCCGGAAGTGAACATTGTATTGAATTGAAATTTGAAACGTTGCTGTTTAATACTGATTTTGAGTTCTGTGCCAAATTTCATTGAAATCTTTTATCTCGTCTGGACTTTGATTGATCTGAATCAGCAGACCAATAGAAAAGATCTCAAAATATCCTCGACATTTCGACCACAACCTCCTTTGTGAAAAACAATGGATACATTTTACTCCCAATATCTGAAACAGAACTATTAAAAATTAAATAAAATTGTTTTTTCATCAACCCCTTGTGGGTTGCAGGATTTAACTATGTGTCAAGGGCAGTTTCTTGAAAAACAGATTGCCTAATGAACAATATAAACTATGAACAGAGTGTGACGTTTCAGAGTACAAATCTGACTCTTTCATCAGACAAAGGAGAAAATTTCAAGAATCATCTAATATCCATACTGACTAAAACCAAACCAATTAACGAGAAACCAAAAATCAAAAAATTGTGTTTAAATTAAGTATTCCCTGGTATGGCTCTATGGTATGTTCGACCATTAGGAATCACATGATAAATTGGGACAATACAAAAATACTGATGTCGGAATCAGATCATTTGAAAAGAAAAATTCAAAAGTCCTCATGCATTTTGTTTAATGGAGAGAGTAATTTTGATCATAGTTCTGCAATATTGGACCCCATTCGGCTGAATTTTGATCAACTCGAAATGAAAAACCAGAAGAAAATAATTCTAAAAATTTTTTCTTTCGTCTGATGAAAGCGTCATGTTTGTACTCTGGAACGTCACAATTCGCTTTGTATATTGTTTACATTGTAACTGTATTGTTCATTAGACAATCTGTTTTCCAATAAACTGGCCTTGGCAAATGGTTTAATCCTGCAATCCGCAAAGGTGTTTTCACGAAAAAACACTTTTATTTAATTTGTAATAATTCTGTTTCAGATATTGGGAGTGAAAACCCAGAAAATAACCAAAAAAATTATGCGAAATCCTCCCAAAATAGGCTTCAATCGATACTTGAAGGAAAGGTAAGGGCCTTTATCGATCGTTTGTTTCAGGGAGTTGGAAGAATTATTTAATTCTTAAAATTTTCTCCTTTGTCTGATGAAACACTCAGATTTGTATAAAAAGTCACAGTTCGCTTGGATTATCGTTTATATTGTTCCTGTATTGTTCATTACGCAATCTGTTGTCCAAGAAACTGCCCTTGACAAATAGTTTAATCCTGCAATCCGCACGGGCGTTTTTCATGAAAAAACAATTTTATTTAATTTTTAATAGTTCCGTTCCAGATATTGGGTGTGAAAACCCAGAAAAAACCTAAAAAAGGATACAATTGTTCTCACACCACTATATTGATCCAAGTTGCATATTCATTCCTGTAGACAATGAGATCATGATTCCTTTATGTTTAGAGGTATTATTTTAGTCCTACATTCTGACCAATGAGTCATGATATCTTTGTGGTAATAATATCTATATCGGACCATATCGCTCACGAAATTCTTGATAATGATGAGTTAAGGAGAGTTACCTGCCTATCTCATTGTGTGATATGGAGGTCATAATGCAAATCGTGAGAAATGAATGCGGATGGATTAGATGGCTAATTCATAACATCCTTAACTGATCGATATTGGAAATATCGATCGGACGGATGATATAATGGTACCAAGGACACACCATAAATATATCCCAGTAGACGAGGAAGGATAGGGAGAGAAGTATTATTGCATACCTGCTTAGCGGCAATTAGAAAACGTATTTGACAAATCGAGGACCAATAAATCACGTTTTGGGCCTTTTGGTGGATCGCAACAAAAATTGGTCTCAGGACCATTTTCGGTAAGATACAGGTATAAGTCCAACAATAGCGATCGTGTCAGTGCCTAGTCAACTTCGTGAATATTTTCATAATAATTGTTTCCATTTCTCATTCTTCGTTTGATTCAGGAAAATATTTGATTTTTCTGAATTCAACTGCTGTCGTCTCATTATCATCTTAGTGAAAAGTCATATTTTCTCATCGAAAAAAAAGAACAAAATCATTTCGCTCAAATGACTGAATATATTTTTGTAAATGATGGACACAAAAAAATTAGGTGGTGCATGCAAATGCGTGAGTTGATTTAATTCCTAGCGAAATCCACCTAATCATTTCGGCAATTATAGTTATTTGAATTTATTTTTCCCTTCAACAAAATTACTCGTGAACTCAAAAGGTACCTAGTTGTATGGTGCCTACTAGAAAAAAATAATATCCTCATATATATCTCTATTTTTCACATACAGCTGAAAATGTTTGTCTTTATATGCGGCATCGACAGAATGAGGAAGTCATTTAGAAACTGAGCTTCACAGGTATTAGAGAGGTAAAAAATTATCAAAAAAGCACTGACGTGAAGTCAGCTGCTTTCACGCGCTCGTTCATATTGCCAAATGATGAAATTTTAATGAAATATAAAAATTTTCAAAAAAAAAATTTTCGAATTTTTCCATGGATAATTCTTCTTATTGCACTGTTGATCTTCCAACCAAGTTTCATTTCGATCAGATAAATATTTTTGGAGTTATTGAAAAATCAAATTTTCAAATGGCTATAGCACAAAAACTATTCGGCAGATTTGGCCCATTAAGGAACCTAACCGAGATATTCAGGATCTTAACCTAACCTGAAAATTTCAGGACTCTAGGTATTTTTTTTTCGACAGTTACATCGCACACAGCCGGCCGGATCGACAGAATCAATTTTGACCACGGATTCTCCATCAGTGAGTCCAACCTAGTCGTTTGAGACCAATTTCGGCTCAAAATTCGAAAATTACAGACATCGTGATGAAATGATAACGCGCTGTTCCCCAGACCAAACGCTTAAAAAGTAAATTGAACACAGGATGAATTATTGACGTTTATTTCAGAGAAATAAAGAGATATGCGGGGATGTTATGTAGAAGCACGGCCAAAACTCTGAAGGATTTTTTCAAAGAAAAATTCTAATATTACTAGAGAATTCGTCTTCGGTAGAAAGTGTGAAAGGTCTAGGAAAGCAATGTCGTGAAGTAGCCAGCTATTTCACGCATGTTTATTTCTATGAAACTAATTTTGGAAACTTTTCATAGAGTTTTTTTGATTCACTAACCTTACGATTTGAACAAAATTGCGAGCAGTTGCGCGTGAATATTATTCAACCAATTTTAAGTTTTAATCCAATCGCAGGATTTATTGCAGCTGGACAGAATCGGTTTAGACATCGGATTCGTCATCAGTTAATCTAACCTGATCATTTCAGGTCCTTTTCGGAAAAAATGAGATGATTACAGACATCAAGGCAAACTGATAGCATGCTGTTTCAAGAATATGCTCGCAAAAATATTTCAAAATACTTTCCTTTCACGAGTCGTTGCTGATCATAAATCATGTACCCATTTTCTTTTATTGAAATTTGAAACATTCATGTTTCATATTTCATAAAGTTCTGTAGCTCCATCTCCTCAAGAGCTTTAATAGCTTTCATTTGTCATTTCGAATTTCATGCGTTTTGAGACTACAATCAACCCAAATTATTTCATGTGTTATCGAAACCCTTCAGGATGATCGTAAGCAACCAAAATCTCGACATATTTAACTCTTAGACTAGATATTGATAGAGCAGATTTTGAGTACGATTACAAAACCCGATTTCCTCAATTAACTTAGATGAATTTTATTTTGCAGAATATACATCCAATTAAGTTCTCAAAATCTTTTTTCTGAAATCAAGTAGGATTGTGTGAAATCAATATCTGGATAAGTGATCGCTCTGTCCATGAATTTAAAAGAACCGAAAAAAACTCCTGGCTTCATGTGAGTTCTCATTCTCTCTAAGTTTGTAAATGTATTTTACCGGTTTCAGAGATTTTTTCAATCCCAATCAACAGTTGAATAAATTTATATCCTGCTTTAGTAACATAAGATGTCTCTGTCCATCGCCTTCGGTATCAACATTGCAGCGATTTATCGCTAGGATTATGTTAATCCCTTCATCCCGTAGCCGTCCATCATTAGGCAGGTTATTGCACATCACGCTTTGATTCATTCTCGGAGTGTTCATTTATGCACAACTATTTCCTTTTCATGGTTTTAATTGGACAACTTCTGACCTGAGGTTATTTCGACTTCACGACTAGCTGCGTGGTCGCCAGGTTTACCCGTTGAATCACCTTTGTCGCATAAAGCAGTGTGGAACCGATGACGAAGCATTATACTCCAACCAATGATCAGAGAAGTTCAACTTTAAATATCATATTGTCTGTCACTGAAAGTAAAACAACTATCGAAAAGGATATTGGAGCCTTACAAGAAAATATGTACCATATACTATACTTGGCAATAGTCTTATATCAAGAATGAAACTTTAAATATTCAGATAATTTCATTTACATTTAGTCAAATTTAATCATTGCTGTTTTTATTTTTTAAGGTTTTTCAGGGTCTTATCTCCCAATATCTGAAACAGAACTATTAAAAATTAAATAAAATTGTTTTTTCATGGAAAACGCCCTTGCAGATTGCAGGATTAAACTATTTGCCAAAAGCAGTTTCTTGGAAAACTGCGACGTTTCAGTTCACAAATCTGACTCTTTCATCAGATAAAGGTGGAAAGTTTCAAAATAACTTTTTTTCGATTTGTCGTCTTGAGTTGAACTTTTGTCAAATTGACATTTCTGTAAAATCACAGCAACACAGATTCATTTGGTTCGAGGGTGTTTAAATTCTACCTCTGAACAATGAGCAAAATCTCTCTCTCCATTTAACAAGATGCAAGAGGACCCTTCAATTTTTCGTTTCAAAATATCTGATTCCGACATCAGTATTTTTGCATGTCTCTATTCCTTAGGTTGTCTTTGTGCTTTCGTTTTCTGATATCTAACGGTGGAGAGGTTTCCTTTGTTTATGTCTTTCCACAAATACAGGGAATACTATAAACACAATTTTTTATTTTGTTTCTCGTTAACTGATTTGGTTTTATAGAGTTAGTATGGATCTCAAATCATTCTTTTATTTGAAAACCGTTCTTATATTGAATCAAGCACCAAGTACATAAGGAATCACATTCAATAAATTAGGTTGATCATGATAGTTGTTCTGTTGATTTGGTTGACAATAAGATTTATTGTTCTATTTGGCTGAATTTTGCTTGAACGAAAGGTTTAAACAGAAAAACTTTCAGACCAAATGAATCTGTATTGCTGTGGTTTCTCAAAAATGTCAATTTGACATCAGTTCAACTCAAAACGAAAAATCGGAAGAAAATAATTCTAAAAATTTTCTCCTTCGTCTGATGAAAGAGGCAGATTTGTACTTTGAACCGTTCGCTTTGTTTATCGTTTGTATTGTTCCTGTATTGTTCATTAGACAATCTGTTTTCCAACTTCCCTTGACAAATAGTCTAATCCTGCAATCATCAAGGGCTTTTTCCATGAAAAAACATTTTTATTTTATTTTTAATGGTTCTGTTTTAGATATTGGTGAGTGAACAGCCAGAAAAAACCTAAAGAATAAAAACAGCAATGATTTAATTTGCCTAAAATGCTTAAAATTTAGCAGAATTTTTCAATGCGCAATTTGTCCAAGTTTCAAAAGTAAATATTTAGGATGGAGATTTTTCGTAACATAAGTGATAGAAATTGACGGTAAACCATCAAGTTTTCAAATATTTCAGTATTTATAGTATTTTAGAATTTGAAAACTCAATGCGGTAAACACAGAGTTGATATATGTGAATGAGCTGCCTTTTATCAGAACAATAATGAAATATGTAATTGCTGGTGAAGATCATGAAGAATTACAGAATAGAAATATGTGGAAAGAATAAGAAATATGTAGTAGAAATAACCACAGAATAGTTAATATTTAGTGAATGCAATAGGAACAAAAAAGAAGTAACAAGTGGGAAAACAAAAACAGGGATGAGCAATATGAAATTGATTTCCATGAAAGAATTTGAAAAATGAATTTCAGGGAAAATTGTTAGTATTCGTCTTTTTCATTATTCCGAGATGAAGAAGCTATGGGGGTTTTTCCTTAAAACGAAAATTCAGTAATTTTCGTGAAAAACCTTCAGAACATCACATTTCAAACATATAATTTCAATATTATATTTTTAAAAAAATGTTCGATAACTAAAGTGAAAAATAAAAATGAGGATTTGCATTTCAAGGGATTTGTCCTGAAAGGGACGTCAAATGTGTTAGTTTGCTTAGGAAAACAGAGATAGCTATACTTCGATATGGTTAGAGTAGAACCAACGACCAAGGAATAGAAAATGAAGAGCACAGATTGTCATACTGTCATATTACTGTCAAATTGCAAACAGAAATTGTTTGGTTATATTGACAAAGAACACGTGTGCATCACAGAATAGGAATAAATATTTCATTATTCTATAGCAGAAAAAGCTATTCTACTGAACACCGTTGTCACTTCGTGCATGCCTGGCAAATCCCAAACCCCAATTTTGAATTCTGATTTTGAATACTTTCTGAAGGTAATTTGGGAAAATGATGAATCAAACCCATAATAATAATGTTCAAATTTACATTTGCAGTAATAACCCAAATTCAGGAAAAACCCCCATTGTGTATATCGAAAAAATTTTTTAACAAGGTGGGTATGATAAGTGACCGTAAGTAGGTCGAGTAACTATTTAAACAGTAAAAGTAAGATGAAATAAATATCAAGATGAACCTGCTGAATTGTACACGAGGTTTGGAATTCCTTCAGAATGATTTCGGGTCATTTCATTAGAAATAATGCCAAAACTTATTAGTCGATTATTGTCGAAAGTATTCCTCATAATCATATTGCACATAAACATATCGTTCAAATTTCACATCTGTAAGTTATTGAATTTCAATTTTCACTACCTCTATAGGAATATTTGAAATATCGAAAGAAGCCAGAAAGCTATTAATCAAGGGCTTGTTCAACATCATAACTAGAGTGGACATCCATATAGGATTTTGTTCAAAATAAAAACAATTATTCTATTTTCCAATTGTGAAAAACTCAAAATTTGTATGTACTAAATGAATAAGTTAGTGATATTGGTGTTTATTTGGAAATATTGAGAAGAATAATTTCTAATGGAACTCAATACGAAATTATCCTCGAACTCCTTCCTAATTGAACTCCTTATCTATTGTACAAATATCAAGTCCCCGAATAGTTATAATATTTACAGTCGCCCAGACCTCCAATAACAGAAAGTATAAGGTTCACGAATAAAATGGAACATGAACCAGTTTTCGGTAAAGAGAACTCTTCTGAAATCATTATCCAAATTACTTCCTCATAATAAATCCTTAAGGAGCCATTTCGTTTCAACCAAAATTACCTGAAATTACCTATTATCGAAAGCATGAAGTCTCAATAAATAAGGATGAAGTCGTCCCTAACCATAATAAGGTGCCATTATAATAACATCTTATCAGCAGCGTACACAATTTTTAATTCACTGCATGACCACCGGTGGATTCTTCTTCGTGGACATGTTGGCCTCTTGGTCCATTATAAATCACCGAATTTACGATGCATGCTTAATTCGGAATTATTTTACACCATCTCATATATTATACTGAGATATTAAATTCTCCAATTTCGGTAAATTTGGTAATTGGAGCTTGTTTTGTAGAATAATGATTATATGAGGTTGACCAACAACAACTTTGGACTACAATAATAAGTTTGGAAAGGAAGGAGATAAATGTGGTCACTTTGTCGGTAGACGATTATGTACATAATTACATTCTTGATGGAAAATTAAGAAATTCGTCTAGATCTTGTAGCAATCGGTTCGCTGATTCTTATCTGTTTAATATTCACTCAATGGAGAGACGAAAGTCGTTCCTCCGAAACAGAAAAATCAGTATGCAAATATTTGGCCATGGTAGAACAAAAGGAAAAATAGTGAGTAGTTATGAGCCTTCATGAACGTGAGAATGAGCACAAATCTACTGAGAGACTCCTTTTATAAAAGGTAGTGGACAAACTTCAGGACATGATTCATTGATAGACTTCAGGACAAACAGTTAATATGGTTTGGTATTCGAAATGCAAAGTAATCAGAATGAATTTTTTTGATGTTTACTTCGACATTTGCGAATGAAGTGGATTCGAATCAGGAACATTACAATTCATTCAAAAGCACACAATAAAAAATAATCCATTGTTTCGATAATTCATTTATTTGTCAAAATATATATAAATGTATGCAATTTTCGAAGTTTTTCCAGAATTTGATCTCAAACGACCAGGTTGGACTCACCTATGAAGAATTTGATTTCGAAATCAATTCGGTCCAACCGGCCGTCCTGTAAGTGATACGATAATTGTCGAAAAGAACAAAACGCAGGGCCGTATCTAGGGCGTGGTAAAGGTTGCCGAAGTGGCATCAAAAAATATGGAAAATTAAAAAAAAAGAGAGCCAGGCGGAATAATTTGTAAGATCTCAAATCGGTTTTCATGAATACGCCTCGCAACAAGGGATGCCGAGAAATCTTGAAACATAAATATTGCTGGCCATCCCTAGAATTTGCGTACTAAGCCTATAATAATCTCTAGGTCAGCAAAACTTTAATTTGAGGTGAAAAAAATATAAATATGGCTATGTTCAAATGTGCCGCAATTTCGTTATGATTATTCCCGTCGGGCATCGACATGTTCGAAGAAGAAGAAGAAGAAATACTGTGGTGCGTTGGCATAGATGCTTACCCCTATTTTCACGAGTTTTTGCGCTTCATCAAGCTTGTCGGTATCACTTCGACAAGAGGTACCGTCTATTTTTGTGAAGTATGTGGCTTCTTCTATACAATTCTCCTATATTTCAGAAATTGGTTTTAGTTTCAATTCGCCATCAACAGAATTCTGAACCCCAAGAAGAGGGAAAATATATAAATACGAGACATCCCTGAATATTCCCACATTTCTGTTCTGGCGAAACAAGTATATTTCAAACTACGTTGACTGCTTAGTGTGTTTTCGAGTTTCTAGCCATAAATCTTATTTATTGTTTTATATATATTTTGACTTCCATGAAAAGAAATTGTTGTTTTTCAGGTATGAAATCTGTATTTCAATGGTTTCAATAAATATAAGTGAATATCTATAATATTGTGTATTATTTCAAAACATTAACGAAAATATATGACTAAAATTATGGAGAAAAAAATACTATGAGAAAATATAATTGATTGAAAATATCTACGCAAATGGGAGCTGCTCTCTTCATTTTGACACAGGTACCATAGTACCTAGATTCGGCCCTGACAAAAGGTATGCCTATTTACAACTGCTCGCAGATTTCGTTGGGATCGTATGGTTTTTCATAAGCTTTTATTAGATTTCGACGAAATTTTGCACAAACCTTGAACCTTCTATTTCACATCAATGAACATTTCGCTTTGATCCGAATAAAATTTTTGAAGATATAGGCAGAAAATATGTAAAGTTTCTTCTCTAGGTATCGTAGTTATTTTTGGAATAACTTCGGAAGTACTATTCTAATCATGATGAAACTTGGTGGCTAGTTGGAAAATGTTAATCATTTCGTCACGACCGTGCAAGAACAATCTCAACAAAAGTTTCTTTCAGAACTTATCTTCCAAAATTTTTTTTTCGAAAACTCTCTGTCAGATTTCGGAGACTTCCTTCACAGATCTTGAACCGTTTATTTCATATCAGTGCACCAAAGTTCGAACTTATCTTCATTTTCGTAGATATTGGAAAAAAATATGTTAAACGTGGATTTTTCCTCGGTATCGTTTTTATTTCTTTAATATCTCAAGAATCACTAGTCCGATAATGATGAAATTTAGTAACGACTTAGTTGGACTCACTGATGACGAATTCGGTATCAAAATCGATTCTGGTCGAGTTTGTTTCGGAGTTATAGCTATTCGAAGTTTTGAGTTAATTTCCCTGATGTTTTGAGAACCACTGAAGCGATTGAATTAAAACTTGGCTGTTAATTGTAACATAAAAACACGCAACGCGAAATTTTGTTGAGACCGTGCAGTCAGTAAATAAAAAAAATATTTTTCTTCAAAATTTTTTTTTGAAAAAATTTTTTTTTCAGAATCTTTTCATTACGTTCGGACGAATTTGGGTCATACTTTGGACTTCATATTTAGCAGCAGTCTACCAAATTTCAGTTTGATGCAATAATAATTTTTGGAGATATTCAGCAAAAATATGTGAAATTTCGTGTTTTTTTTTCGATATCGTTGTTTCTTCCAAATTAACTCAAAAAATACTGATTCAATCGGAAGAAAACTTGGCAACTAGTTCTGAATGCTGAGGAGCAACCCCATGCAAAATTTCGTGATGATCGTAACATTAGAAAAATCTGAACAAATTTTTTGTTCTAATATTCAATATTCTGTTATCTTCTGATGAATTAATGGGTACCTATATCTACGGAATCATTGGGTGGATTTTACCCATTCACGAATTCAACCTTTGTAATTAAGCCCCAAACCTACTTTACAAATATCGATTTCCTAAGTCTTTTTTTCCGGAAGTTTACGGTCGACCTAACGGCGATCGTAAACACAATAACTTCCAAAATGAACAACTTTTAAACTCGATATTTGTAGAGTAGGATTGGACCTCAATTACGAAGGCCGAATTCGTAAATGGGTAAAATCGACCCAATGATTCCGCAGATATACCCATCCAAAATTTTATTTTTTCAATATTTCTGAAAATACAGATTAGATCGTAGTGAAATCCAGTAGTTTATCGAAAAAACCTTGAAAAGCACTGCCGTGAAGGCGGCAGCTTTTACGCGCATGTTCAAATTCGTTGCCAAAGTGGTCATCCCCATTGAACATGCGCGCAAAAGCAGCTGCCTTCACGGCAGTACTTTTCTAGGTTTTTCAATGTTTCGAATGTAACGAATTCACCCACTTCAAGAAAAACGGAAAAAAGAGCGGAGTCGAAACACGAAACTCAAATCTCCGAAAAATCGTATAAATATATTTCGCTCCGCTCTCAAAAATCACTCTCACACTCCACTCCATCTGCATTCACGTCACCGCTAAGAAGAAATTCTATACGCTGCATTCCTGACTCAACATCTGGCTTTTTACCAGCCTCGAAGACGGAAGCGCCCCCGACATCCCTTGCTCGACGATCGATCCCCCGCCCGGCGTCAGCGAAGAACTACCTGTCAACACTCAAGCAGATTTACAACAAGAATAGTTAGCCTGTGTTTTCCAACAAAAAGAATTTTATTGCCTTTCGAATTCACTTTTGTTGTAACACTCGAGAGTAAAATAAACAGGCTAATCCCTTTTCTTTATTGCGTGTTTGATTTCACAGGACACACGATCCCACACGAAATATTCAGATATTCAAATATCAAAAATATTACTATTTATTCAAGATGGCCCTTGGAGTTCTTCTGCATCTCGTATCTAAAATGTCTCACACTTTTCTTTAGGATGATTCAGCAACTCTTCGATTGTTCTTGTAATCCGCTCACAATAAGAGGAAAACATACATAATAATGGCTTTTCAATCCTATTTATATTCGCTCTCATAAATAATTAATTTATAGAAGAAACCTCTCATCTCAAACTGCACTGACTTTTTTTTCACGATAGTCCTCCACTGCTACCTACAGACTTCACTAGACAAATCGACCAGGCAGTTTATTCACAAGAATTTTACCTACATGGATCGATTGACTAGAATTTACAATAATTCCGCACTTTCGATGTAAATTTATGTGGACATGCTAGTAACAACAAATAAAGTTTTCATTTTTATGTGTTTCCAGAGAAAATTTCTTCTAATAGCTATTAGAATCCGCTGTAACCTGAGTCTGAGTATGCATCTTATGACATCACTGCCTGTGAATTTGTTTTATGGAATCAATTACTTTTACAGTTACAAAAATGGTGATATCATATTGAAACTGAATGGATTTATTGCTATTTGTATCATTTACGATTCATGCATGTTTCAAACTACCGGATAGGGTATTACGTGTGATATTTTAGATGTTGATCATAAATTCCTCATCGGCGAGTCTTCTGTAGTCAACACAATGCAGAATTTCGTGAGGACTATATAATAACAAAATCGTTAAAATGGGAAAATAGACGACTTCGGCCCAAGTTATCATTCCACAAATTTCTTCAAAAATGTACTATCACTGGGGAACAAGAATTTCAGGACTAATTCGACATGATGAGGTTCGCGTTGTTTATAAATATCCATAAAAAATGCCTTGGCTCTTCAAACAAGAAAATTCCTTCCGAATATTGGGTTTTGTTAGGATCATCCCTGACTGGCTGAAATTTAAGTTGGGATTCCTGATTTCATGTTAATAGTGTCGAATTTAAATAGGATATGTTCCGCAAATCAACTTGGTCATTTCGGTTGCCGGTTTTCCATTCCGTAAATATGAAATATTCGGTTGGTCCCTGAAAAAAAGTTCAATCACGGAATCGATTGATTGAAAAACGTTTTTTCTGTCACCAGAATGAAAGTCAATGTTCTATGGTAACATATCCATAGCATAGAACAATCTTTATTTACTTTATGATCCATAGAACATAGAAGAGACAACAATCAACAATGGAAAAACTACTGGGTATGGTCTATGGATCATAAGGTAAATGAAGAATGTTCTATGATATGAAAATGTTACCATAAAACATTGATTAACATTCTGGTGCAAAGACTTAATATGTCTATGTTCTGGTGACAGAAAGATTGCTTTTTCATCAATCAAATTCCGTAATTAACCTTTTTCTTCAGGAACCAACAGAATATTTCATATTTACAGAAAACCAGCAACCGAAATAACCAAGTTGATTTGCGGAACATATCCTTTATGAACTTGACACTATTAACATGAAAGCAGGAATCCCGACTTAAATTTCAGCCTAATAAAAACCTATACTTGGAAGGTATTATCTCGTTCGAGGAACCGAGGCATCTTTTACGGATATTTATAAACAACGCGAACCTTATCATGTTGAATTTATCCTGAAATTCCCGTTTCCCAGCAATAGTTAATTTGTGAAGAAAATTGTGGGTTGGCAACTTGGGCCGAAGTCGTCTATTGAAGAACTGCTTCGATGACATGATCATCAAGACATTTCGCACAAGTTTTCGCATTTGTCAAAGAAAAAAGAAGATGCGGAAGTGTTGGCGATATTATTCTATGCTCGAGCATATGACGAGCGAGTTAGCAATATCATGTCAATATGTGTTATATTTTTCTCAACTTTTTGAATTCGATCACTATATTTCAGTTGATAGAATATAAACTTTGTGATTCATGATGCCGTATGTTATATCAATATCCAAAGATATTATGTGAAGGTATCACTGAAATTATCTCTATTATTTAATGATTGTTCAAAAAATATCAAGTATAGAATCGCCTGAATCTAGTAATTAAACTAAAAATTTTTGATCAGGGTTATTTCTGATAAATAGTAAGAGGCAAATTCGAGGATGTCCTCTGTGAGTTGTTGCAGAGGGGCCTCAGAATTGTTGAGCAGTGGTGCTTATCAGTGGGTCTCAACATTATCCCATCAAAGACCACAGTAATTCCCTTTACTCGGAAGAGAAAACTTCCAGCTATGAAATCCATATCGGTAAATGGAGCTATTGTAGAATGTGTGAAGTCAAATATCTGGGAATCACCCTAGATAGTAAGCTTCTATGGAATGAGCATGTTAAAATTACTGCTAGTACAGCGATAAGGGCTTTAATGATGTGCAGGAGACTATCCGGTAAAACTTGGGGCTGTAACCCTAAAATACTGCGATGGATGTACATCATGATTGTAAGACCGATAATAATATACAGGGCAGTAGTCTGGTTTGCTAAAGTAGGGCAGATAAGCACGAGAAAAATACTCCACAAGCTACAAAGGCTTGCCTGTGTTTGCATCACTAGGGCTAAGAGAACGTGCCCGACTAGAGCACTTGAGGTCATCATAGATCTCAGTCCTCTACATCTAGTGATCAATAGGGTAGCCCATAAAGCTATCGTAGAATCTCTAGGGAAGGTACAGGTAATGAGAGAATTAACAGTCAGAGAGCCTGGTCCTGTCTGAACAAGAACATCTCATCAGTGAACCTACCTAGTGATGTTATGATTAAAGAAGTAAGCTTCGAGAAGAACTTTGAATCAATGCTATGTAAAAAGGAAGAATGGGAAAAGGAATAAACTACCCAAAACTTCAAATCAAATACCGTCGAATGGTATACAAATGTTTCTAAAACCACGATGGGGGCCGGCGCTGGAGTATACGGGCCTAGAACCAAGTGTACACTGTCACTAGGCTCCTACTCGAGTGTTTTTTAGGCAAAAATACTAGCAATCGAAAGATGCATAGACATAAACCTGGAAAGAAACTATCAAGGATGTGACATAGTGATCCAATCTGATAGTCGGGCTGCTATTAAAGCACTGAACTCCTATGTCATCGACTGAAAGCTGATATGGGAGTGCAGAAGGAAACTCAATGAAGTAGGCAAGAATAACAAGGTCTCCTTAGTCTGGGTTCCTGGGCACTCAGGAATCAAAGAAAATGAAGAGGCTAACACTCTAGCCAGAAAGGGAGCACAAACGCTACCTACTGGCCCAGAATCTTTCTGTGGTATAGGCAAATGTACCTATAAGGAGGAGTTTTTGGAGAAGGAAGAAAATGATAGAGAGGCACTGGAGGAATTCTCCAGGAATGGAACACTCTAAAAAGTTCCTTCGGAACTTTGAAACTGCTAGATCCAAAAATCATTTGAATCTCAGTAAGAACGAGTTACGCCTCCTCACTGGTTTCCTCACAGGACACTGTCGCCTGAGGAAGCACATGATGAGAATGGGCTCATCAGAAACTGACGAGTGCAGATTCTGTGGGTAAGAGGAGGAAACTCCTGTTCACCTGATCACAGAATGCCTCGCCATTGTGAGCCTGCGCAAGAAATATCTTAGACGGGAGCATTATAGTAGGAATAAGAACTTAGCCTCCTTGAAGCCCTTACATATATAAGAATTCATCAGAGCTCTAGAGCTGAAGGGCGAGCTATATAGGTACCGCAATGCGAAAACAGCTCCGACGAGGGGGCGTAATAGACCTTAAGGTCGCAGAGGAATGTAACCCCTTACCAAACCATATAACTATGTAACTATATTCTGATAAACTTCAAGATCTTTGCCCTTTCATGGAAACTTGATCGATAGTTTCAAGGAAAATAAATCACAACAACGAATCTGAGCTTCGCTATCAGTTTGTTGGATACAATCATAATGTTTTGTTGAACGATATTTCACGCTGTCCGAAATAGACACGATTAACAGCGACATTCAAGGCATCTTATTCTATGACCCAACGAACGATTTGCCAATGATCAGTCTCTTCAATCGATATTCTGGGAAGTGATAATCGCATCCAATTAAATTGCATTGCACGTAACATTCAATATTTTGCAATGTAATTTTGTGCTGTATTCTCATGTGAATCATCATAAAAATTCGCTGGATCTATTGTTCAAGGAGAGGTCGTGACAGAAGAGAACATAATATAATTTGTCGAAAATCTATTTGAATGGAATCAAATCGGTTTTTAAACAGTCACGGATGGGTTATAAATTCATGGCTATGTTTAATTCGAGAATAATACATTGTCCAGATCGCATTAGGATAGTTGATAATTCATAATGAGAACATAAATCTAATTGGGGAATGATGCCCGAAAGTATTAAGATCATATCCCGAATACCACAAGGAATGATTTGTAAGTTACAGTCTGTTTTGATCGAAAAATTTTCTTGTTCAAACGATTTTCTGTTAAATTCTGGGAGAACGAGTCAGGGACATGTTAACTCCAAACAGAAACCATCTCAGAGATCACGATTACAAACTGAAGTGCGGAAACTTCAGAAAAACTCAGCGTCAGAATTTTCTTCCCAAAAGAATTTTCGGCACCTGGAACAGTCTCCCTAACATATATAACGGATGGAGGTCAGAGAGGTAAAGAAGACACAAATCTACAGTCTGGATATCTTTTTTATTGCTAACTGCGATAAACTTTTTTCTCGAATAATTTACATTTTTCCTCTTTTTTCAAGTTTCTTATTTTTGTGCATGCGTACCTTTGTATTTTTCTTTTTGAGTTAATAGGTTTCAAACGTTAACTCTTATAATGTTATAATGATAATAATATTTCAGAAGAAAATTATGATTTGACAAATGGTAAACAATCCAGAAAGCTTTTTGGTGAAGTCAGAAGCTTTTGCGCGCTTGTTCGAAAATTTTGATTTTTTTTCCAATTGTCATAGTGATGCGCTCATGACGAAATTTCGCACAAAATTGTGAAACAGCATCTGCTGGCAAACTACTAAGTTTCATCTCGATCAGATTAGTATTTTTTGAGTTATATTAGAAATATCAATGGTACCGAAGAAAAAAACACGAAATTTAAAATTTTTCCCAATATCTCCAGGAATTAAAATGGAATCAAACTGAAATATAGTGCACTAAAGCAGAATGTCAACTTGAAGATCTCTGCAAGCTCTCATCGAAATCTGATGAGTAATTTCCGGCTTCCGGGAAAAATCTATGGGTTGAAAATTTTCGAAGAAAATATTTTTTTCACTTCATTAACAATGTCGCGTCGGTACTCTACTAACTAATTATCAAGTTACAATCTGATAGCATAAGTAGTGTCTAAGATATCGAGTAAATAACCTCAAAAGTTCAAATCTCAGAGTAACAAACAACATAAAGGTAGCATACGTAATATTTACAAGGCGATTCCTGTCCGCAACATGTGATACAAAATTTGACACTTTCACCACAATCAAAACAGTTAAAAAAGCAGTTACCAACCTGTGATATTTCACTCAAATTCACGGGATTCTCTACAAACAACATACTTCTTACGTTCCATAGTGAAGTAAAGTATTGTAATAATTCAAAAAATATTGAAGTAAACAGCTAGAAATATCTAAAAACTCGTTAGAAACTCACCAAAACAACGGATGACAGATTGACCGGCGGTTAATGCGGCATCGTTGCCAAAGCTTAGATTTCAGATACTGAAAAGGTTAAGTATTCTTCTTACCACAAATTCGATACTGAAGAAAAATATCAATAATGAAATGTTTGAATTTCCATATTTTACCGAGAATTATTGAAATTAATATTTTTAATTTCATTCAATATACCATTACATAATATCATTGCGCATTTCCAAATATATCACAATCTGACTACGTCGACAAAAGGATGTTGCGGACACCCAAAAACTGCGCACAGAGTAGTACAGACCCACTATACTGTTTGTTACTCTGAGAGTCTGAGGCAGCGTTGCCAGATGCTAAAGATGAAATTATGGCGCAGCGATGCTAGAATTAGGGGATTTCAGGCAAAATTATAGTACAAATTTTAAAACGTTACTTTTACTCCGAATAAGTTCGAATAAAACACTAGTTCGAATTCACAATGTTGAAATAATGTATTTGAAACGTAAAACATAAACAAATTGAAAATATATAAAAAATAGACATATTATATATATGGCATGAAACTTTATAAAATAACTCGACCAAAATAATTCATTTTAAAATAATGATTATGAATCAAAATACAGATCGACATCTTCCTCGTCATCGGATCTGTACAAATACTTTGCCTCCATTGCTTGTATCAAAGAATTAGATACTTGGAAATTGTAGCATTCCTTATTTATTCATACTTTGAGATTCTAAGAGCAATCTATTGATCGAATTCTCACAATTCCGATTTTGGACAGATATTTTAAATTTTGCGTACCTCAACTGATATTTTAGGTATATCATATCTGCTTAGGTGGTAGATAAACGAGCAAAAGATATATTATCCTATTGTTGAGTCTTCACTACACCCATTGTAAGGGTGTCATAAAACCGAGATCTTCAATGAAACAGATGATGTCATAAAAAGGCCTCGAATCAATTAATGATTATTTTGAGAGGAGAAGAGAACATTTTTCGGCTGTGAATCGGGACCTGTGGAAAAAAAGGTTCATTGTGCAAACAAATTGTCTTCATTTGTCATAATAATCCTGTGAAATGTACCGCAGTTATGCCGTATTCTTCGTGTTCTCGTATCTACCGTTATTTATAAGGAATTTAAGGGAAATCGATTTTAGCAGAAAAGTTTTCTAACAAAATATTGAATCGATCAAAATTATGGGGCAATTATGGATTATGGTACGTTTATTGAATGCTTGGTATTTGGGGTCAAAATTATGGTAAAATTCCATTATTATGGTACATCTGGCATTCTGGCATCACTGCTCTGGAGCTCAAATGCATAACTCCAAATCCGTTCGACCGACATGTCCCATTAACGAACCTAGCCAGTACATTTTGCGCAATCTACCCAGAAGTTTATAGTCTTTCATGATGTTTTCTTTCTGGAACTATTGGGCAACGCACGGCCTTTCTCAATAGGGTCAGAACGAATTGGTTGGACGCACTGAGAAAGAATATGGGGTAGAAATGAATTCTGTCCGTCCAGCCTGCTTTTGCCACGATAACTACTGAAGAAGAAGAATTAGTAACCCAAACTTTCGCCACCGTTTTCTGACCGTAAACACAATGAACTCGGAAACTAAAGATTGAAGTACCTACCGATTGGAGATCTAATTTCGACTTATTATTTTGCAGGTGATTTCTGGCTTTTCACTCTGAAAGAGAACCATTAAAAAATAAATAAAATTTATTTTCATGGAATACATGTTCGCTATTGCAGAAATAATTTATAATATATCAAGGGCAGTTCCTAGGAAAACAGGTTGTCTAATGAATACTTGAACAATGCAAATGATCAACGAAATGAACTGTGATAGGTTTCAGGGTTTAAATCAGACGAGCGAGAACTTTTGCAGAATTATTTTCTTCAGATTATTTTCATTATTGAGATTTTTTTATCAATTCTAATACCGAAGGTGAATGAGTTAAATCTGCTCAATGATTTCTCGTCCAGAACCATTCGAAATTTTCTAAATATTTCCATAAATGCAGATCCCATCGCATTTCAACTCAGTACTTCGTTTAAAAATCGTAAATCCATGGGTTTTGCAGAATTTCGTGAGGTTTATATGATTAGAAGCACTTCGAAGGATCAAGAAATTACCTCGGTCAGTGCTGTTCTATTATTCCAGTACTTTTTGTTTTGCAATTTTATTGGTTAATTATTATTAATATGTCCTTACCCCCAAGTTAATGGGCCAGTTGATGGAATTTCTGAACTGAATAACTGTAGCTCAATTCAACCCTGTCACTTAATTGATTTGATAAATTTTGTATTAGGCTATTGAGATCAATCTGAAATCTAGTTGTTGAGCGTTCAACTACCAGTAGTTCAAGAGTTAGAGCGAAAAACATCTTGAAAATTAAAATTAAAGAAATAAAATATGACACAGTTGCAAATGGTGTGAACAAGTGTGAGTGGGGTCGAACAGTTGACCTTCAATTGAATGAACATAACAGGATGTTTCTGCTATTATACAGACTGAGAACTTTTTTCCTCCAAAGCACAAATTATCGATCTAAAGACCTAATTTATCAACCTTGTACCATCAATAAATCATTTTTCATCTATTAATCGAGGTGCAATCTAATTTAGTAGTCAAAATGTACCCGGAATTGCATCTTACCAGGGCGCCAACATTTCAAAACTATTTATAGAGAAGGTCAAATATTGTTGCTGGTACAACCTCTATCAAGGGCACAAAATAACATTCGCACCATTTATTAAACCGCTAAGCAATTTTTGAAGTGTTAAATCTGATGGAACTAAATACATCACAAGAGTATACCAAACAAATATCAATGATTTCCGCAACAATATGTTTTCAAAATTATTGAAAATGAATCAAGGTTTAATTGCGACATTTAAATTTTAAACAAATATATTCCGCAAATTTCAAATATTTCTCCAGTTTACAATAAATTCAAAGAATATAACAATACCTGTATTGACTGCTAATAAAACGAGTTTATTGTCAAAATAATGAAAATTCTCCGAATATTCGTTCTTGTATTTTGACGTATTATCCGAACCCTAGTTGTTGCGAGTTAAATCAAAGGTTAAAACTAGGAATCTCTCAATTAAGCAATAAAATGCTATTTAACATGAGTTATATTTTTCTCGTAAATGCTTAAGTTTTCGAAAAAAGTTGTGAGGATAAAAAGTTAGTGAATGAATTGGACTTTCAGAGGGAAAAATTCCAACCAAAAAAAAGTTGCGAGAAGAATATCTTAGGGTATGACTATTTCAACCCCTTCGAAGGGGTTGAAAAAATTCCAAAATATGTTGTTTTATTGACAAATAATATTTACCAAGTTTCGTGTCTTCAGCTTAGTATACAGGGAAATAAAAAAGAGAAATATTTTTTTTTGTAAATCTTCGAAGGGTTATAACTCTTCTGGGGGAAAGTTTTGCAAAAAATTTCCTGACGAATACCTACCTTAATTTTCATCACAGAATCACCCCATACATTTTGTCGGTGTTATTCAGATATACCTTCAGAGTAACAAACAACATGGAGGTAGCATACGTCACATTTAGAAGGCGATTGCTGTCCGCAACATGTGATACAAAATTTGACACTTTGACCGCAATCCAAAGAAACTTGTTTTCAAAGCAGTTACCAACCTGTGATACGATATTTCACTCAATTCACGGGATTCTTCATGAACAACACACTTCTCACATCCGATAGTGAATTAAAGTATTGAAATAATTCAAAAAAAATTGAAGTAAACAGCTGGAAATAACTAAAAACTCGTTAGAAACTCACCAAAACAACAGATGACAGATTGACCGGTGGTATACTATTAATGAGGCATCGTTGCCAAAGCTTGGATTTCAGCAGGTAGATACTGAAAAGGGTAAGTATTCTCCTTACCACAAATTCGAAACTGAAGAAAAATATCGATCATAAAATGTTTAAATTTCCATATTTAACCGAGAATTATTAAAATTAACTTTTTTTATTTCATTTTATATACAATTACAATAATATAATATCATTGCGCATTTCCAACTATATCACAATCTATCTACGTCGACAACACCTCAGTCCCTCTATGTTGTTTGTTACTCTGAGAATATACCCTGTATACATCTGAGATTTGAACAGGTTATTTATAATATGAACTGTAAGATGGTTATAAACGTGGATAATTTCAGGGATCCATCAGTCAGAACTAACAGATCAAAAAGGACTGGTTCTCATTTCTCTCGGCATCATACGACGAACCCACCAAAATTCAATCCATTCCTGTACTCGCAGTTTCATTTTTTGCTTCCATTCAGGATGCATTTTGTATTCATTACCGAATATCCTCATAAATTCAATGCCATTTTTCAACTGGCTTTTTTCTGATTTCCACTTTCATTTGGGGCTCAGTACAATATTTCGGAAACATCTCAAAGAGAAACCTGATAGTAGGTTACGAGTTTTAAATCAAGTACATCTAGATAATAATCATTATCTCGACTCGAATCAAGGCCGGTCACTTTGCATTTTGGCAATAATGTTCGCAGGCGGACAACCTCGCTTAAGGAAACTGCGCGTTTTTGTCTTCATCGAAGATTTACTGTTATTCGTCGTAAGATATATGGACACATGCGTTGCTATTTTTATAATGGCTGGTAAGCTTTCTGAAATGACTATGTTTCACACTTATCTGGGAAGAATATAGCTTTTTCCTGATCTATCGTGCTTGAACGTTTATTTGAGGATTTATTTCAGGTCAATGGAAGTATCACAGAAAATTTCTAGTAAAGCACTTAAGTGATGTCAGCAGCTTTCGCGCGCATTTTCAAATTCGTTGCCAAACTCTACCTAACGCACCAATACCTCCGTTTTGAAAGATTTGGCGGTCTTCCTGTCATAAAGTCGTCATTAAATTCTGCATTTTTACGCGCTTGTTCTAGGAAATAGAGAATTATCATTTCGTCTTGAACGATTAGGTTTAACTCCACGAAGAAGAATCCGTGGTCAAATTCAATTCTGTCCGTCCGTCCGGTTTGTGCAGGATTTCGTCAAAATCTGATGAATAGTTTCTATGAAAAGTAATTTCGACGGAATTTAGCACGAAGTTGCGCGTCTGTATGCTTCATGTAGCTGTCAAGTTCACTTGAGTAGTTTCTGAATCTCAAAATTCAAATGGCTATAACTACGAAACTGTTTGGACGATTTAGCCCATTAACGAACCAAACCGTTGGATTCTGGTGCTTGAACTCCTCTGAAAGTTTTTGGATAAACCAGCAAATACCCCACTTCAATCTGAGCTAGTCGTCCAATCAACCAAAGTATTTCAACGAAGAATCATTGTCCAAGGTATTCGTTTACTGCAGTTTCATAGAAGAACCTACCCATCATCATTACGACCCACCTTTTTCAAATGCAGAATGGATTCTAGATACCTAGGACCTGTTTAGTGACGGTCTTGTGAACAAAATAACCCTTGCAGAACTTTATTCACATTGCTCGAAGCTTTCTGCACTCGAAGGTTAGAGTAAGTAAGATATTCTGATCACAAAACAGCGATCCAACAGGTTCTAAGTACCTAGAACCCTTTCAGCAATGTCAACAAATTGAGTCGTACTGATGAACGGTTATAACTGTGGAAATGCAGATGTTGTCAAATATTCCTCCTTGTTTATATGTACCTACATTAGTTTGATATAATTCAATTTCAGTAAAACAGCATATGTAGGCGGCGTAGATTCAGTGAGTCGCCAAACGATGGCACCACCGACCTACACACGCTAGCTACTTCGTTTCAGCATAGCATAAGCGTGTCAATGAATGATAATGGGGGTTTTTCCTGAATTTTGGTTATTACTGCAAATGCAAATTTGAACACAATTATGATGGGTTTGATTCATCATTTTCCCAAATTACCTTCAGAAAGTATTCAAAATCAGGTTTCAAACTTGGGGTTTGCATGCACGAAGTGACAACGGTGTTTAGTAGAATAGCTTTTTCTGCTACAGAATAATGAAATATTCATTCATATTCTGTGGTAAACACGTGTTCTTTGTCAATATAACCAAACAATTCCTGTTTGTGATTTGTCAGTAATATAACATTATGTGCTCTTCTTTTTCTATTCCTTGGTCGTTGTATTCTACTCTTACCAGATTGAAGTATAGCTATCTCTGTTTTCCTAAGCAAAGTAACACATTTGACGTCATTTTCTTTCGAGAAAGCTGAATTCGACGTTGCCATATCGTGCACTCATGACAAATCCCTTTAAATGCAAATCCCCATTTTTAATTTTCAGTTTTAGGTGATCAAACATTTTTTTAAAAATATAATATTGAAACTATGTGTTTGAAATGAGATGTTCTAAAGGTTTTTCAGAAAATTTCTGCATTTTCATTTCAAGGAAAAACCCCCATTGTATTGTTTGATTAATATATGACTTGTCCTGATCGCTTATTTATGTCTAATTGTATGAATATATATTTTTATTTTTATGTTGTCATAGGAAGGTGTCAGAGGATTCAGCAATTCTGACGGGTCCACCTTTGGCGCCGGGATGAAACACCTTTTCCCAAGAGCGCGCCGTCCTTCAGATGTCGCGACCCCACAAAGGTCGCCAAAGATTACTCGTGAGCTTAATATGAAATGCTCTTAGATGTTATATTAACCCCCATTAATAGTTCACTAACACGAATAAAGGCACCGTTAGAGCTAGGGAGATTCGGGTATTTGGGTAATCGGGAATTCATCCTATTGGTCGAGAGATTCACCCTATTGGCTGACGACGATCACGTGATCGTCGTCGGCCAATAGGAAAGAATCGCCCTTTAAATACTTTTATTCTATACAGGGCGAGTACTTAAGTTGTACATTCATTCCACCCGTAGATTCCACCCATCAAATAAAATACTTTCTCATTTAACATTTTTCCAGATTCAACTCCAGTAAAAAGATACAGGCTTATTAAATTTCCAGAAAAAAATCAGTTTTTTTTTTAGCTTTCATATGGTAACTCCGAATGAGATGAATTTTGGCATGAATTCTTCTATAAATATGAAACATATTCATCAGTTATCGCTTTCATCCTACTTCAAACAATTTCCGAGTTATAGACTCAATGATTCATAAAACTATATGAAATTAGCATGAAGATTGCAGATGAAGTTTATCTTATGTCGTGATAGTAATCATTTTAGAATACTTAATTATTCCTTATAATTTCTCCTCAAATGCACCGTTTTGGAGATTTCCAACGTAGAATGTTATAAAATCTGATGAAAATTCGAGAAATTACCTCATTTTTATGAATCCATCCCTGAGCTAGTGAAGGCGGTTCCGTCCACGCTTATTCGAACCATAGAGTACACAGAAATATTCATCTATTTCGCTAAGAACTGAAATACTCATATTAGGGCTATTTTGTGATCAGACCACAGATATGTGATGTAGGTTAGGTGTTCATGTCTAGGAACCTGACTTTCCATAGAGTTCAATGAATGTGTTTAGGTTAGTTGATTGATTTCATTTGACTCATGTATAAATTTGAAACTGAATATCTCAAGAATATCAAGTGGAAAATCACTGTTTCAATAGTCCATTGTAGTGAAATATTTTCCTTGCGATAATATCGCAGAACACCAAATCATAAGAATCAAGTGAGCAAATGAGTTTTTCAATCGTGTATCTTTGAATTTCAAACATTGGATTGTTTATTCTGCCTAAGAGATCACCGTAAGAGATATCTGTGGTGAATTGCAAAGAAAGCGTAGGAGTGTATTAGCACATTGAGAAATATTAAAATGCTCATGACTTCTTCCCTGGGACGAATCTGGAAAAATGGCAAAGGAAAAAAGTTTTTTATTTTGTTAGAGGAATCTATGGTTGAAATTAATGTACAAGAGTCACCCAGCATATTCTTCTTAAAATTTACTTCAATATCAAATATTCAAAAATCAAAAAAAAAAAATATTTCTTTAATATGAATATTCACTCCCATATTCAATGTAAAACTATTTCGAACACTGTTTCGTTCATGCTCACTAACATAAAGAACTAGCGATATCGTTTTTTCGAAATATACATGAGGGGAATTAATTGATCGACTGGTTTCAACATTGATTGTGAACATATTAGATGAAAACTCTTCAGAAGGGATGTTTTAATTCCTTTCGATTTGATTCTATGAATCATAATTTACATGGGTTTGTTTGGAGCATACTAAGAAAGTTCTGTATTTCATTGCGGAATGAATTCTAACTCATAAGGATTAACGAACACTATGTGAAGATGGACATAAAATTATTTTATGCAATACCCATGCATGATTACTCATTCACTTTATTGGTAGTAAACTTCATAACGTCCCACAAAAACCTGATGCATTATAATGATAATTCATGAAATCTTCGAAATGTAACATGGAGAATTGAATTCGAAATCCATTATCTACATTGTTGTAGGTGCAAATTTTTATGCTTTGCATTTACTTCGGATCATAATTGATTTGATTATGGAATAAATTATCAACTGAGTTATCGTCATTTTATCTTTATGGGGACTCAGAGATACATCACACGAAGATAACCAAATGATTCGAAGTATGATTTTATCGGCTCTTTTAATTTCCATGAGCAGCGTCCAACATGGATCTATTTGAATTTCAGTACCTCCTGAATAGTATTAACCTTTTTCCTTTGAGAACGCATGAGAACGATTCTGGCCGACCGGCCTTTTTCACGATAACTTGAGAAATGATGAAATTTGACTTGAAACTTTCAGTCATCAGCACATCAAAATGCTACGGCTGAGGTTGTTAATGGACCGAATACGCCGACCGGTTCCAGGGTTATAATAAATATAATAATAATAAATAAACAGCTTTATTTTTACTACAGATAAAAACCCAATTAAAAAAATATTCACAAAAGTTTCAATTAATAAATAACATAATCACAAGGACGAATATCCGTCGATAAATCAACAAATATTCCCCCTTGATCAGAGCTAATCACCCAATCAACCAAAATACCTACACCGAAGAAGCGGATCCAAGTAGAATGACTACAGCTGTTTCACAATTGTTATTGATCGTCAGGTCAACTTAACTTGGATAAACCGCAGAGAGTTCTCTCGATACTTGTTACCTTTCAGAAGGATCGCTACCGTATACAACTTACAGCGCGCCATCTGCCAGGAGCATCTTGCGAGTCTCACCTTCGAGTGCAGAATACTTTGATCGATGTGTGTGACGTTCATCCTTTTGTCGCATCAGGTCGCTGTGACTGCGATATTGCAGCTTTACAAACAACCGATCAACATTGGAAACACTGGGTTCATGTGGATTCCCACAAGACGAAAACGTCCAACATCTAACAAAGATAGGAAATGGTTTCATGGAGAAGAAAGAGCTCCAGTAGTAATAAATAACATAATCACAAGGACGAATATCCGTCGATAAATCAACAAATATTCCCCCTTGATCAGAGCTAATCACCCAATTAACCAAAATACCTACACCGAAGAAGCGGATCCAAGTAGAATGACTACAGCTGTTTCACAATTGTTATTGATCGTCAGGTCAACTTAACTTGGATAAACCGCAGAGAGTTCTCTCGATACTTGTTACCTTTCAGAAGGATCGCTGCAGTATACAACTTACAGCGCGCCATCTGCCAGGAGCATCTTGCGAGTCTCACCTTCGAGTGCAGAATACTATGATCGATGTGTGTGACGTTCATCCTTTTGTCGCATCAGGTCGCTGTGACTGCGATATTGCAGCTTTACAAACAACCGATCAACATTGGAAACACTCGGTTCATGTGGATTCCCACAAGACGAAAACGTCCAACATCTAACAAAGATAGGAAATGGTTTCATGGAGAAGAAAGAGCTCCAGTAGTAATAAATAACATAATCAATTTCAATTTCAATTTCAATTTCAATTAATAATTCAAAAATAAATGATCATTATCTTCTACAACTGAGAAATCTCGGTTTTACGGTGTTCAAATTATCAACGAAAATATCACAGGTCTCACACAAGTTATTTATTAGGCTACACATATGTTAAATGGGTGTTCGAATCATACAATTATTACTACGAGGGACCAAATAAAACAAAGGCCTAGATCTCATGTTGGACCTTAGAACGTAAAAGTTGAGCCTCTCCAGTAGGAATGGACAATCAAAACCACCGGGAACCAACTTGTATAGGAAGATGACCGCCTGCAAATCCCGCCTATCAGGCAGAGAGACAACATCGAACTTACATCAGAGTACAGCATGGTCAGTACCCCTCGAGGGATAGACACCTTCCTCTCTGTATGAGAGAAGTTTATAAAATTTACACTGAACTGACTCCAAACGCTGACCGTGACAGGAATATATAGGCTGCCATATAAAAGCGGCATACTCGAGTTTAGTTCTCACCAGGACATTTCATAGGAGAACGAGTGTTCCTGAATTCTGGAAATGTTTTGCATCTCTAGCTATGAAGCCATTCAACTTAAAAGCAGCACTCAGCAGGTCATTAATGTGAGGAACAAATGCCATCTCACCATCAAACAGAACTCCCAGATCCCTAACAACATTCACTCTCAACAAACCAACATTTCCCACAGAATAACCAAAAATAATGGGTTCCGTCTTTTTTGTAAAAGAAATGATATTGCACTTAGACAAATTTAATTCCAAACGAATATTCTCACACCATTTCAATAATTATTAATAGTTATACTCATTTGAATTTGAAATTACCGATGAGATCGGTTCAAATAATTTTGTCAGTATCATTTTATCTGATATTTTATTGAAATTTTTTCATTTCTAGAACCATCCATCAGATTCTGAAAATTTTGGCATATATACCTTGACACTCTATGTTTCAACAGTTCCTCTTATATCATCTCGATTCGGTACAAATTTCTTGTAATATTGCAAAAAATATTTAATTATCAAGGGAATACCGCCTAGGCAACCAATTCGAACATGCGCGCAGGCGCTGATGACTTTATGTAAGTGATTTTCCACTTGACTAGGCAGAAAGAACACCAATTCTTTCATCCTGTTCTGTTTTTACTTATCTCTTTCAAATTTTAGTGGTAAATGTTAGAAAAGAACTTGGCTGATGACCTGACATATTTAATATGACCTCGAGGTTGCCCATCAGCATTTACAAACTAGGTGCCAAGTTTCATTCCGATTAAATCAGTATTTTTTAAGTTAATCCGGGAGAACAACGATATCGAGAAAAAACCACGAAATTTTATTTATTTTTTCCCAATATCTATTGAAATTATGGTGGTATCGGAATGAAATTTGATACACTGCTGTCATATATGATTTTCAAGGTACAGCAAAAGTTTCTTTCGGACTCAATAAATGGTTTCCGAAAAAAAAATTTTCAAAAAAAATTTCGAACTTTTTTTTTTCAAAATTTACTGACAGTGTGATCTCAATGAAATTTCGTGAAAAGTTGTGGGTTGTTGTGATTCAACTTACTGTCAAGCTTTAATTCAATCATATAAGTAGTCAAAAAGTAGTCTCAAAATTTCAAATGGTTATAACTCCGAAACCGTTCGACCGATTTTGCCCCAAACTAACTTAACCTTCGTATTTTGAATTGCAGCCCACCCTGAAATTTTCAAGTTGAATAAGTAAGAATTCTCCGTACTCCCGTAATCGGGGTGACGGCAGGTCGGCCGGACAGAATCAACTTTGACACAGGATTCGTCATTAGTGAGTCTAACCTAGTCGTTTGAGACCATTTTCGGCTCAAAATTCGACATTTACAGACATTTGGACAAAACAATAGCACGCTGTTCCCCTAGAACATGCGCGCAAAAAGAACGATTCTCAGCGCAGTTTGTGGTGGCCAAACATTGACACTGTTCCAGATTCGATGTATAGGAATTTTTTCAGCCTACTCAATAAGCATAAAGTTTTTGTTATCATTTTCAGATCCCCACATCTGACTGTCTGGAGAAGACGCAAACGCGAATGTATTGACAAGAACACTCCATTCATATGTAGCTTATTTGGTCCTTGCTGATATTTCCTTCGTGGAGTTTCAGAATGTTTATTTCAATCAACGATTCGAAGGAAACCCTTCAGATTCAACCCTTAAGAAAACATTGAATATTATGAATTCGAAGGAATTCTTTGCCTTTCTGACCTCTCTAGTCCACCTCAAGATCATATCATATAAAATAGTTCAGGTACAGGAACGAAGTCTGATTTTCAGATCAAGAGAGGGAAAAACACTGTGACACTATTTCGGATTCGATTCACACGAATTGTTCCGTTTGCTCAAACCATTTGAAATTTTCGTTTGCTTATACAAAGATCTTCATCAAAGTTCTCCATACTATTAATTCATAATGCTGACATCTGCTTCTTTTGTCTGTTAGTTTATGAAACTAGGTTTTTTTGCGCGCATGTTCTAGGGGAACAGGGTGCAATCGTTTTGTCCAAATGTCTGTAATTTTTTATGATTGAGCAGAAAATGGTCTCAAACGACTAGGTTCGACTCACTGATGACGAATCCGGTGTCAAAATCCATTCTGTCCGCCCAGCCGTGGACACGATAACTGTCGAACAAAGCCAGCTATAGCGACTTGAAACTTGTAGGGTGGTTCGCGCATCCGAATGCCACGTTTAAGTTCGTTAAAAGGCCAAATCGGCCAAATAGTTTCGGAGTTATAGCAATTTCAAATTCGAGGCTATTTCCCTCATATTTCAGAAACTACTGGAGCGATTGAAACTTGGCAGTTAGTTGGACCATAACGACGCGCAACCTTGAGCAAAATTTCGTTGAAATCTTATGGTCACTCAATTGAAAAAAAATTTTCAAATTTTTTTCGAAAAATTTTTTTTTCTGAAACTGTTTTTTATATTCGAGAACAATTTCAGTTGTACTTTGAGCTTCATATTTCACAGCAGTGTACCAGATTTCAGTTCGATGCGGGTACTATTAGTTTTGGAGCTATTGGGAAAAAAATATGTAGAATTTCGTTCGTTCGTTTTCTTCTCGATATCGTTGTTTTTTTCGGTGAAACTCAAGAAATACTGACTCGATCGTGATGAAACTTCGCAGCTAGTCCAAAGAAGCTGAAGGACAACATTTTGCAAAATTGCATGATGATCGTGTCATTAGAAAGATTTTAAAAAAAAATTTCAAACTTTTTTTTTCAAATATTCAATATTCTATGATCTTCTTATCATATTATCCTCATTACATTCTGTATGTACCTTCAAACTGTCATCCTAACAACCTTACTGCCGACCGTAAACACAATAACTTCCGAAAGAAACAACTCGATATTTGTAGAGAATGTTTGGACCTCAATTAAGCAGGCCGAATTCGTGAATCGGTAAAATCCACCCAATGATTCCGCAGATATGCCCATTCAAAATTTTATTTTCCCAATGTTTCCAAAAATACAGATTGGATCCAATTGAAAGGCAGTACTTTATCGAAAAAAAATCTAGAAAAGCACTGCCGTGAAGGCAGCAGCTTTTGCGCGCATGTTCAAATTCATTGTCAAAGCGGTCATCTCCATATAAAAACTGACATAAGTCTTTTCTGGGAGTGTAAGAATAAATGATGGCTACGGTACACTATTAGGGGACAATAAAGCACAGCCATTAATAATCGAAGTTGACATTGAAATCAAATGATTCATGCTTGGTATATCTCACAAAATAATAAACTGCCTTCACGAAAACGTCCAACGATCGAACATGAAGATAAATTCTGACATTTTATCCCTTTATTAAATATCTGAATTCAAACGTTAAAAATGAATTCGTGATAGAAACAGCACAGGTAATTGAATTATATCCCGGTTCTGAAAGACTGGCAAACATTCTTTGTTCGATATGTTAGCATATTGCGCTGATACTATCTGTGAGCCAACTAACATCACCGGATAATTGTGCCTGAATGGTTGGCATATCCAGCGAAATTCCATATTAGTTTACCAACAATTTATTCCTCCTCCATTTTAACTCGAATCGTAACTTGATTTCAACTTAATTGTTATCACCTATGCATCTCAGCGCCATTTGCATATAATTAATGGTGATGAATTTATGTTTGTTTCTCTCAAATATGCGTGCATACAATAGGAGTCCCGTGAGAGTTCAATACACATCTTTCTAAATACATTTGTTGATGCTAACACAGATACCGATGCAAATTGAGTAGGTTATGAAATGTCTTACACCTTTTTACTTTGCCGTATGATTCTCAGATGGTAATGTTTGGAATATTAAATTCAAACGAGTTTACTTGACTAAGGTTATTAATACAATCGTTGAAAGTACAGATTTTTCTGTGATACGTTTACATTAATCTTTCGAAATTGATAACTTGGAGTTCGAAAATGGTCGTCACGGCGTGATGTCTACTTTCCACGCGTCCCATTTTCGAATTCCACAAGTTTTTGAAAGAGCTTGAAAATATTGACGAAAAGTCAAAGATTTCATCGTGTTTTGTGAATTTTTACCAGTGTTCGTCCAAATTATGTAGTGATTGTTGCAAAAAAAAGTGTGTTTTAATCCGGCTGAGTATTGGAGTATCCAAGACCTGCTAGGTATGGCAGACTCAGCTGGTCTGAATGGTCATAGTAACCGAGAACAAATAAAGGAATACCAACCAACCAAATTGATTATACTTATGATATACCTATATTGTCTTTAACGTACTACGTATGAATGGCAATTTTAATTAATATTCAAACTAGCATATAATGTTTAAAGTGAAAAACTTGAGAAAACGACAACTTAATGAAATACAAAGTACAATACAAAAAACCTAGAAAAGCACTGCTGTGAAGGCAGCAGCTTTTGCGTGCATGTTCAATCGAGATGACCGCTTTGGCAACTAATTTGAACATGCTCGCAAATGCTGCTACCTTCACGGCAGTGCTTTTCGAGGTTTTTTCGATAAAGTTCTGGACTTCAATTCGATCTAATTTGTATTTTCGGAAATAAAACTCGATATTTGTAGAGATCGTTTGGACCTTCATTTTGAAGGCCGAATTCGTGAATGGGTAAAATCCACCCAATGATGCCGCAGATATACCCATTCAAAATTTTATTTTCAAAATTTTTCCAGATATACAAATCACATCGAATTGAAATCCAGTACTTCATAGAAAAATGACAGGACAGAATCGACTTCGACAGCGGATTCGTCATCAGTGAGTCCAACCTAGTCGTTTGAGATCATTTTCGGCTCGAAATTCTAAAAAAATTGGACAAAACAAGAGCATGCTGTTCCCCTAGAAGATGCGCGCAAAAATAATACTAGACACAGTGTATAATAACTAAATTTGTTAACTTGGTCCTTCAACAACAAGAAATGCATTCCGATCTCCCATTTGTATCATAATAAATTCTCATCATTAATTTTGATATTGACTACTTCAAACTGTAAGAAAAATAAATCAATTAGAATGTAAAAGAATAAATACATACCATAAGTGTCGATTAGAGCTTTTTGGTAGGATTTTGCATTATTTTTTAGGTTGTTTCCGGGTTTTCATTGCCAATATCTGGTACAGAACTATTGAAATTAGATTAAATTGTTTTTGATGAAAAACGCCCTTGCGGATTGCAGGATAGTACTATTTATCAAGGGCAGTTTCTTGGAAAACAAATTGCCGAATGAAAAATACACGAATAATAGAAACGATAAACGAAGTTTACTGTGACGTTTCAGGGTACAAATCTGGCTCTTTCATCAGGGAAAATTTTCAGAATTATTTTCTTTAGATTTTCCGTTGTGGGACTCAAAATATCACAAGTTCGTTACCTTACCAATTATGAAATGATTTTTCTTTATAAGGGGCCTGTAGCGTTCTTCATACACCTGAGGATCTGAAAACCATCGCTAGGAGAACCGGACATGGTCGAAATACCCTCCCGGTCAGAGAGCTTATGTAGGTACAGTACAACTTCGATATTTCGGACAGTCCCTGAAATCCGGACGCGAAACCATTCATTATGCATTTTTCTGTCTAAACAAGTAAAGAACGGTTACTATGCTCCATTCACTTTTATAAACTATCCAGGTTGGCCATGACATTCTGACACATTTTGAAAATGTTAGGTTATACTAATTTTCCTGTCAGATAACTACAAAACGTTGTCCTCTCTACGTAGAGGTCGTGGTAATTACGTATTTTGCAAAATGTGAATTTATTCTGGGAAAATAATGAATTTGAGAAAATATATGAATTCAATAATTCCAAAGACCTGGCGAATGTTGAAGAAACTTTTTCTCTGTTAATACTGGAAATATTTCACCTATATGAACATGGTTGGAAGATTCAGTTATGCTATTTTCTTGTACGGAAATCAAGCATCCAGTGTTGAAACTTTACTGAGAAATAATGGATAGAGTAGTCCATTACTACGTTTCGAAATTCTTAAGAAATAAGTTTACAGAAGACATTCAAATACCTTTTCGCACAACTTGAAATACTCCAGTATGAAACTGTAGTAGTACTACAAGACCTGTGTCACCTTAAAAGAACTAACTCCATTTACAAAGTTGTTGGGAATCTATGTGAACGACACACTGGGTTTTCACTCACAAACGTCGAAAATGTTGGATAGTTTGTGATAAATTATCGATTCCAAATTATCCGGGTTACTATCAGAAAAAGCAGATTTCAATTCCACATAGCACTTCCTGATACTTTGTCTCTGCTCCTTCAAAACTACCTTCGGCATTTTTAGTTTCCAAGCGTGATGATTTTGTGAGATTGAGAGTAGAAATTGCCATTGACATTTGGCAACGTCGCTGAGAATTATTTTGACATTGCCGCTATTTCACGAGTGCCAACCTGCGTCAGTTTTAAGTGAAAAAACTCGATAGACCTAAATCATGGCCAACAGAGATAGTTTATAAAAGTGAATGAAGTAAACATGTTGGTTGTAAATAGCGCGTCGGCAGCATCTTTCATTGTGCACTTGGTTTTTAAGTGTGCCGCACGCAATAGCTCCAGTCAAACGATCACCTAAGTCACGTACACTAACAAAATATTATTATTATATGTAGGTAATTACATGTGTATGTACATAACTTGTTACATGTACGTAAGGAGTTTTGTACAGTTTTGTTTTATTTCGAGAAAAAATATTTTTTTGTGACTGTCGATTAAGGAACCTTATTTTTGATAATTTATGAGTTGCTCATCTCATAAATCAAAACCACTCCAGTAATCCGGACGCCTCAATACCGGAACGATATCTGCCCGGACTACTGAAGCTATACTGTATTATTATTCACTGCTACCTGCTGGTTTTCCCTCTTTCCATTTCAGATGTTATGATGTCGAGATACGCCATCCATCAAACAAATTCTCGACTCGACAATTCAAAAATGTTTTCGGTAACACTGGTTATTCCTTTTTTTCTGGGTGGGTCACGACTTTTTTTTAATTGGCAACCTGCATTTTCTAATACTTTTTCAGCTTCTACGTGAAAAATGAAATACACTTTATACATATCTGTACCACAAAAATATCAACGTTTTTCGAGATATTCTACCTGACATGTCTGGTTTTCCAATATTCGTCGAGTATTTGAGATTATTAAGTTGTGCCAAGTCCCATTGGAATTTATCCAAATATTGTACGTCGAACTAGAATATACAGTTCGTAACTATAAGTACTACTAGATGGAATATGTAGAGCAATTTTGGTGCTCTTTATGGATCGATAAAATATAGATAAAATATAGGGTGCTCCATTTGAAATAAAGAAGATTCTGCTAATTTTTATTTCCCATATGTGACAGGCTGTTTTTCATACCCTGTATATTCGATTTCAGATATACCGTTCGAGAGAGTACCCAATGTTCAATATTTGACCACAAATGAATTCCAATGGGACTTTGCACAACTTAAAAATCTCAAATTTTTTGAGTGACAAATATTGGAAAGAAAGACATATCAGTTAATTTCTTTTGTGGTAAAGATATGTATAAAGTGTATCTTATTTTTCATGTAGATGGAGCGAGCGCCCTCTCTCAGCTCTTACTTAAGTCGCGCGCGCAGTACCATCTCTTGCGTCTTAGGTACTTACGTTACCTGCCTGTAACGCTTGGCCACATCATCGGTCAACGTACAAGGGGCGCTAGCGCGCACGCTGTCCCTGGTAGATCCTCTCAAGATCTCGGAAATAAACTCATCCCCAATGGTCTGGTACACTCCCTTGTGATCCGCATAAGGGGTGTCCGCTCACGTAGGCATGTAAACGGTGGTGCATGCCCTGACGAGTTCCCCCAAACTAAGCCGGGGCGAATCGTGACACTTTCCCAAAGAGGTTGAAGCTACCTCGCAAACCTTCAAAATGTTCATAGAAACCGAAAAAGTAATAATATTTAGATTGCCATTTAAAAAACAAAGTGGGGATCCGCCCAGAAAAAATGAAACACCCTGTGTGACTGAAAAAATTTTTAGTTTGTTGAGTTCGAGCAATAATTAAACATCATAAAAAACTGGATTCCTATCTGTTTCCTGAATAGAGATATGGAACACCGCGCCACAGTTGCGGGACCCTGTATATGCTATCATTGATTCAGTTCCGACTCAATAGTATATGTAATTGTACAACTTTAAACGATAAAGAATATATTTTCTTTCATATCAGAATGCAATCGAACCATGAGCTATTCCACTTGTTAAACGTCAAAGAACTGATGAGTCATTCGTCGAAACAGTGATAAAAGATAAAATAAAAGATAAAATAGGTATACATGTAGTCCAATATTCTCTGTTCCCTACAGAGAAAGCAATGTATCACTGGCTCCTGGCTTTTGCTGATAGTCACAACCCAACATTTCGATATCCAATGACCCCGATATGATTTCATTATCTTGATGAGTATCTCTTGATAATCACATATATTAGAATGTTTCAGTGTGTATATCTATAGTCATTCAGATACAGTAACCTCTTTGATTAATGTTTCAGGATCTCGGTTGCTCCATGCAATGGAACTTCCGATTAAAATTCCATTGATGCGAATATCCTTCACTGAGGCTCCCATTTATCCTCACGTTGAAAATGGTATCCTTTCTCGGTGTTGGTATGACTCGCATTTTCTGAGGAACTTTCATATGGCTGTGTAGAGTCCCAGAGCAGGCGAAAACGAACAATAACTATGATTCAGTCTTCCTCAGGTAACTAACGATTTCTTTGATTGATAGGTACAAGCAGAAATAACGAGTTATAATTTAACAAGGACAACTCAGTGTTCAGTGTAGATTGTTAGCAAAGATGTTAGTCATCTACTATGGGAAATTGCTACATATCTTAGTGAGCTTGATTTTTTCAAGAGCAGTCATGAATAATCGATTGTTACTATGATGTCTAATTTCACAATATCGATTCACACAATTAGTAGGATACTGGGTTAGTCCAGGTAAAGCGTTCGAGATGATGGTACATCCCAGCCTATTCTTCGAAAATTTCCTAATATTTTTTGATTATTCATTATTACATGCAGTGATGATTTTATTGTAATATTAAATGCTTCATGGCTGTTGATTTCCGAGAATTCCTTTCTACTTTTTTACATTTCTCCGAACAATCACGACAAGATGTTAGTAGGATGAGTAAATTATATTCGTTTAACCTTTTTGAAACACTTGTTCCAGAGGACAGGAGCCCAAATTTTTGTTATACCTACTGAAGAGTTCACCCTTGAGGTGGGTATTGGGGTACATAGAACAATGGTGCTTACATTCTCATTTGTATTCCTACTTAATTATTAGACCAAACTGGGGACACTTATTTTATTTCATACTCTTCTCACCGACACAAACGCCACCAATCGACCAATCAGAGCGCATGACACTATTAATAGTAATTCGGAAATTGTCATTTTGAATTTATTAATGTTTTCTCAGATTATTATTTATTGATAAGGGCGTGAAACCTTTTTGTATTAGCTGCGAACAATTGTGTAGATCATCAGATACTTTTAAATGGATCACTTCTTTATTTTGTTTGGACAGTGCAGATGTATATGGAAGTTAATGTTCAAATGAAGAAAGAATCCTATTTCTAGAAGATATGAACTTTATGATACTCAGAATCATTTCTTTATTATTATCTTTCAATCTGTTTCACTACTGAAGGATCGAGTTACCAACCCCCAATTTAGCATATTATTTTTACTAAATGTGTTGTATTTTATTGTTCCTTTATCGAATACACATGAATTATTCAACCATTTTCTTTTACTTGAAATTTACTAATACATGCTACTATCAAGTGCTACTAGAAAACCTCAGTTTTAAAATCCGATGAAATAAAATTAACCATTGAATAAAACACCTGTTTTATAATTGGAAACGTATGAATTTAAATGGGAAAGAACTCAAATTGAACTGGTTTAATAAAATCGCCTGTTCAATGAGTTTTATTCTCTGTGGAACTCTTGATAGGTCATCCCAGTCTGACTTATAGTACGAGTTATGCTAGTTCTGTATCAACTTCCATAAACTCCCCACCGCTTTACCACATTCCTTTGTATATGTGCTCAATCTGGAAAAATATAAATATCAAACTATCAAATGATATCGATGTATCAGAAGATTCTGTAAAATAATTTCACATTTCTTACCTACTAATTTCACGCCTCTCTTACTATAATTTAGGAATACATCGAATGATAGCGTTAAAATTACAATGTATATTGAATTTTCAGAATATATTCCACTGAGAGTTATATAAAACATAATATGGTAGAACTTCATTCATCCAGATATTTTTCACCTTATATCTTGTATGTTGTCAATTCAGTTCTGACAGACTGTTGCCGTGACGACCGGTCATAATTTCCAAAGCGCCTCCTTCAGTGGAAAAACGAATTTTAGCGAATTCCCCAACATTGTCTTTGAATTCGCCTCATCTTCTATGCACCTAAAGGGGCCTTTTGTGCGAGGGAGATTCGGGTATTTGGGGAATTGGAGATTCTTCCTATTGGCCGAGAGATTCATCTTATTGGCTGAGGACGATCACGTGATCGTCGTCGGCCAACAGGGAAGAATCTCCGATTACCCAAATACCCGAATCTCCCTCGCACAAAAGGTAGCTTAAGTGGGTATTCATTCGAGCAAATGTGCGCGCACGGATAGCTTGCGCGAACACCCAGCGTCAGTGAAATATTGCTCGATGTGGACGTAGGTCGAAGTGACAAATGATCAAATTTTCGCCGTAGAGCTATGCGTGCGCGCACATTTGCTCAAATGAGGGGTATTCTCACTATACGTTCCGTTACCTTCCAGTGTACTTCCCGTAAAATATTATAAAGTGCAAATGAATTGATGTATGCACACTATACGTTCCGTTCACGTTCCGTCTAAATGACATTTTTGCCTACTAAATTTTGACGTAAATCATACGGAAGGGATACTGGCAGGTTAAGGAACGTATAGTGAGGATCAACCTTTAATCAACTACGATCGAATTAAAATCTAATACCTGATTAACTTGAAAATTCTTGCATAATTTCATCAAGACCATATGAAAAGAAGATTGCTAAATCAATCGATCTGAAGGTAAAGGCGCCTAGTTCAACACGTGACACCGCTTTGGCAACAAACTGGATTGAGACGATCATCCTGAAGTTTTGCACAAACTTTGGCAGGAGCACTTTTCAACTTGTCACCAAGTTATCGGAAATGATAACGATACCGAAGAAAAAACACGAATTTTTTTCTAATATCTCCGGAAATCAGAAAATGGATCAAACAGGAATTTGGTAGACTGTTGTGAAATAGTAGATTCGAAAGCTGACCGATGGTTTCCAGAGAAAAATTTTTTCATTGAAAATTCTGAATAAATTTTCTTTCAGAATTGTACTTTTAACTCAAAAGTCGCATACAATTATGGATATGCAATCTCCAAATTGTTTCCAAGTTATTATTATGATTAGATTAAGAGTTTTCGAGATATTTTGGAAATATCAACCATACTGAGGAAAAAACACCAAATTTGAGATATTTTTTCCAATATCTCCATAAATAAATCTCGGATCGAATTGAAATTTGATACACGCTGATGTGAAGTATAGGGTTCAAAGTCAGTCAAAATTGAAAAAATTAACTATGAATGTATGGCCTTCGTCTTCTTCTGTTGCTGTCTTCGTCCCTAAGGTTGGCAATCATCAAGGCTACAGGTATTTTCGAGACTGCTGCTGTAAACAGGTGGTCATTTGTGGTGTGAAACCATTCGCGTAGGTTTTTCATACAGGAATGTCTTCGCCTTCCTACTGACCTTACACGGATTTTTCCTTGTATTGTTACCTGAAGTAATTGGTATTTGTCCCCCCTGATAATGTGTCCATGGTAGAGCAGTTTTCTCTTTTTAATAGTCAGGATATTCTCAGTTTCTTTTTTCTCGCGTCTTAACACCTCGACATTGGTGATTCTCTGTACCCATGAAATTCGTAATATTCTACTATACAACCAGAGCTCAAATGTCTCTATTTTTCTCATATACTTCTATTTAAGCGTTTATGCTTCAAATCCATAGTATAGCACTGATAGAACATAGCATCTCATAAGATGTATTTTTAGTTCTATGCTTAGGTATTGGCCTAATTGGCTTCAATTATTGTTGAAAATATCGAAGTAATATAGTTTAGTTTCACTCTACTCTAACTCCAATCCAAAGAATCAACTCCTGAAGTTTGTGAGTATTAATACCCAACACCTAGGTTAATAAGAAGTGTATCATCCTGTATACATATGAACAAAGTTTGAATGAATGGAGGCTAAGTGAATTACTTCCCTCCTTCACCTACATCCCATTTTTTCCCACCATACGAAAATCAATAATTTGCTTATGCAATGGTCCATTTTTGGTTTTCCTACCGCAATACCGAGTGATAATAATAGTCATGCGTCTAATCACTCGATCGCACCGTCGGACTTAATAACCGTCATTTTGAAATTGCTAAATGAACCGCGGCCAGTTGCTTTGCCCATCGAAAATAGACGGAAGACCTGGTGCACGCTTTCAGTCGGAGCTCTAAACACACTCTTTGTCCTCTATGTTGTGAAATTCGAATGCAATATCTATTGTTAGGTACCGCACCTGTATCAAGCTGTGCAAAGTAATGCGAAAATATGGTAGGGTTCCTCCCATTTGGATTATTTACAACCGCCGCTATTGCAATCGCTTCATGTCGACTCTGAAATGTGCGATGCTTCAAACCTAGAATAAAAATCGGGGAACATTGTTCGATAACTATTCACTTCGGCTTTTTTTTATCGATGGAATTTGAGTTCTGCATAATTTCTCTCTTGAATCTGTTCATGGCTTTAGCAGAATAAATGTCACCTCTTATTCTTTGCCGGTTGAAAGTAGAAGCTTTGATAACTTCTGGAGGGAGAAAATTACTTGCCGATTAAAGAGGAGTGATATAGAACAAGATGAAACATAATTCCCCTGATCCCTGAGTTTGCAAGAAATAATCAATTATGGTGAAATAGATTTAAAAAAAATTTCTTCTTGGTTTCTTGATGGTTCGCGAGGTAGCTTCAACCTCATGTGCTTAGAATTGAGGAACTTGTCAAAGCATACATTTATCTTAATAATTTCACGCCCACGTTGGTGGACACTTTTTACGCGGATCATAAAGGAGTACTCCACAACGCCAGGGATGACCAGGACGAGAGAATCTGCTACGTACAAACTTAAGCACTAGAACAGGGGGTTCAACGTGCAGGGGGCACGTTGACCGGTGCAGCCAAACGTTACACGCAGGCAAGATGCATAGAATATATCAGGTGTCGATACTTTCCCGTTATTACCGACTGAAATTATGGGCCAAAAAGCGGTCCTAGAATTGTCAAATATTGTCCTACTTGGCTCTGTAAACGATGGTGGCGCTAAGGTCGCTTTGTAAAGTCTTTTCCGCTGAATCAAAATAAATTGAGCTATAATTTGATTGATCTGATTAAACTTTTTCGGAAAAAACTAATCAGATATTTGAAATGATGGATTCTAACTAATATAGAAGAGGAGTTGAACAAATATGGAATATCTACACATTAATAATATGAAATATGTATAAGATAAGATGAGATAAATTCATTGTGCTCATACATAGTAACATGCTTACACTCGTCATAAAATATCAGCAAAATGAATGCTTGAATACAACAAAGAAAAACACAAATATACATACATGTATAAACAAATAAACGAACTGTAGGCTACAAGAAATAACTAGCAAGCGGAAAGGACATAAGGAGCAATATGAGGTTTATTGTAAGAATACTTTCATGGATGGATACAAGAAGTCATTTCGAAGCCAAAACAACGATGAAAATGGGAGATTGATATACCTCATGGATTATATTGAATAGTTTGGATCTGCTTTCATGAAAATATGGTTTATAAATTTTGTGTGTACCTATTAATAAATAGTCAATTCAAAAGCTTTCAATACTTATGGAAATAATTCGAGAGAATGTTCATGTTTATTATCATTGAAATTGAAATATGAATTTGCACTTTGCTATTCATGTTCATACGAATTCATAAGTCGAATTTCAAACCAGACAAATCTATCGTAATATCTGTAGTTCCAAATGTTTTCTTGGGGCATGTCTGAAAAGGCATGGAAGACTTCCTTTCCATGAACTAAATATTGAGATAATAAATACCTCTTGTGATAAACAGGTATTCAAAAATATCAAGTTTCAGACTTTTCACAAGTTTCAGAGACGAAGGAAACCTTGATATACAGTGCGCGTCAAAATTATGGAACAAATTCATTTTCTCAGAAGAAACATATTTGGCAACCAAATCCTGAAACTGGTCAATTTTGGTTTATTATTTGATAAAATCAAATAATAAACCTTAGTGATCGACCAACAAAAAAAAATTTTTAACCCCCCTGAAAATTTCACAGTTTACGTTTTGGAGTATGTAGATTTGAATAAACTATTAAAAAAAAATCCGTCCGTCCGCCGTCCGCCGTACGCTGTCCGCCGTCCGCCGTCCGTTGTTCGCTTTTCTCAGAAAGTACAGAACCGAAATCAGTAAAACTTAGTAGAAAAATCGTGTGTCGCTCCGGATTGATCCTCCAAGCTTTTCAGCAGAATCGGTGTACCCTAAGGGGTCAAAATGGGGGTTTGGGGGAAAAAAAAAATTATTTCTCGAAAACATACCGCCGAATTTTCATAAAACTCTGAACGTTGATTACTGCTGCAAAACTAAACCAAAAAAATTTCACCCGGATGTTTTCCGACCAGTGTTTCCTGGGTTATAAGGGAAAACGCTGGAAATTTCCATTAATGTCGAAAATGACATCATCGCATTCGGTTCTAAGATTGCAATTCACTGGAATAATCGGTTTACTTTTCATCCAGAATCATACATCTAAAAGGAGATGAAAATATTGATTACCAAATTTTCAACACATATCGAGAAATTTTTAATGGATGCGTTATTATTTCATAAACACAATTTGCAAATGCCGCATCGATGTTCTTGACAATTTCGTAATAGTAAGTAGTCCAGATTAAATATTTTTGGGTTTTCTCGCCCAATATCTTAAACGTAACTACTGAAAATCGGATCAAATTATTATTTATAGAAATCACCCTGCGAATAACGGGATTTAAGATTAAATTTCCTCATGAAGCTCATTCATATCTTGAATAAAACTTTTATTTTATTCATAAATAATTGGTTTTTCAGAACACAAAAACCAATTCCATGAAAAAATTCATTTGAAACATTGAAATCTCAATAAATACTCTTTTATAACTGAATAACACTTTTACATGCAGAACGCGAATTAAGTAGCACAATTTAAAATAATGCAGATTTCCAATTCGGTTGATCGGGGGTTTCCATCAATTTCGGTTTGCGTAGTACGATTATCGTCAACATGTGGATATCCGTTACTGGTTTCAATCGAAATCCAAAATCTTTCGTACTGACAGTTTGAAATAAGCGTGAATATAAAAAATGATGAGCATTTATATGATAAATCAAATTGGAAGATATAATATGCAAAAAAATCAATAACAAACCGCAAATCTCATCAATTGTCGATTGTCGAGAATCTAATACTGAGGGTTGGAGACTAAAGTTAGGAGCCGAGGATCTATCAACCTGTTCTGAATGGGGTCTGTGCCGGTCGATATAGCGAAGACAAAAATATACCGCATGTATCATCATCTGGTTGTCGGCAAACTACTCGTTTGAATTTCACGTCTTTACAACAAACAGAATTTCGGATTTGACACCCTCTTGGTTGAGTGTATCTGACAAAGATAACAACGAACGAAATTTATAATCTAGAATTATTCTTTCGAATTCAACCTGATGAGGTTCACGATATATTTAATTGTTACAGAAATGTTATTGAAAATAACTTCAGTTTTCCAGTTTGTGTGGTTGATACTTTGTGAATCAAGTGAATCGGATATCTGCTGTGGAAAAAATGTTTTTCAGATAAATTGCACAGGAAGGTTGAGTTTTTTTTCATTTCATTAATATTTTTCAGAACAAAGTTGAATCCCAGTAGAAATCACATCTACACATTTGATATTAGCGGAAAGTCTTGAATTTTGTTTTACGTATTGGTGTTAGTTTGAAAGATTGAGTTTATTTCCTCAATGTCAATAAATACGAACGCGTTCGGATTGAAACATCATGACTAATTGTGAAATATAGACACTCGATTTAATGCAAAATTCGTGAGAATTGTATTGGAAAAATCGAATTTTTTTTTAAACATTTTTTTTTCTGATAAATATTCATCAAAGTTCAATGAAATTTGGTACAGGTTTCAGAGTCAACATTTAGAAACAGTGTTTCAAATTTCAGTTTTGACCGATATTCATTTGTGCAGATATTGGCAAAAAATTTCGTGACCATTTTGAATGTTGAAGTTATTTCCCTAATATCTCAAAAAGGACAAACCCTAAGTTCATTTTCAGTTGTGGAATACCGACACGAAATTCAATAATTGTGGAAAATAGTTAGATTTTCAAAGAGGTGAAACGACTGTGAAACGTCTCTTCTCATTCAATATATTTTAAATTTTGCTACTCAGTTAGCGTTCTGCATGTGGAAATGATATTCAATTATACAATTGTATTTATTGAGAATTTCAATGTTCACATGAATTATTTCATGGAATTGGTTTCTGTGTTGTGGGAAATCAATGAGTTATGCATAATATATAAGTTTTTTAAGATATCAATGGTATATTGGGTTATTTAACTGAGAAAATAATAAACCCTTGTGTAAAATTTGCAGCGTTTTGTTTCACTTTCACCAAATTTTATGCATTTTTGAAGGATTTTTGTTGCACCCTGTGCCATCCCCATCAATCCTCTAAATTTTTTGTAATAGGGAAAGTGGGTCATGTGGTACTTTTTTGGCAAGGTCTTTGTATCTTCTTTACAGACGTGCAGAAATTTCGAAGAAAAAATTTTTTTTTGAAAAATTTGTTACTTCAAAGAGGTTTTCAGTATGTGCACTTTGTCATGGCTCATTTACTTTGAATCTGAATGAAATGAACAACCATAATTTAATTCGACTAGTTTTGATATGACAGGTCGGTAACTTCCGTAAATCTTTCAGATTTAAGGGCAGGTTTTCCTACGCCGGCGTATATCGGAGAAAACTGAAGTAGGACAACAAAGACGCATTTTGACATCATTTGGACCTCATTTTGGACCCAACATATGTCGAAGAGTGCCCGCACCATGTATTCTATGCACCTACAACGCAGTTAACCAGTACCATTGAATATTAAATACTCAATACTCAATGCCATTACTCAAGGCACTATAGGGATAAAGTGAGTGCGTAAGAGCTGAGACAGAGCGCACGCTATACTCTATATAAGGAAAAGTGCGGACAATTACCAATTCTGACTGTCAAAAGATTCTGCAAATGAACGAATCAAAACTGTAGGAAATATGTCCAGCATTTTCACCAGTTTCGCAGTGAAATTTTGTAGGATTTATCAGCCAGGAAAAAACTTTTCTGGACGATTGAAGGGACGCACGTACAGTTTTCGCTTGAAATTTCAAAAGCTTCATTTTCAAAAATCATCGAACGATAAAAAGAATTGAACAATAGTTTCGGTATCTTTCTTGTCTAGAATTAAGAGTTGTTATATGGACCTCCTTATCCCTTCAGGATACGTATTTATCTATTAGGAATAGATGAAGTTAGTTACGTATTGAAGTGCTATTAGGCTATTAATCTGCCTACGTGATAGATTCGCATTTTTCATTGATCAATTGAATCGATAGTTCGGATAAACTTTCATTCCATATGAGCAAAAGCGCACATGAACCTGCATTTCAGACGATTCAGTAGTTTGAACGAACATTAGGTCACATAAACCTGTAGTTCAAATGGATGAGTAGTTCGTACGAATAGTAGGTTAAACGAATCGGTTTTTTAAAAGCGCTGTCAATCGAAATGAGATCCAGTTTTAGAAACCACTTATAGCTCAATAATCCGATGTGAGCTTAATGAGATTCGAAAATGATCAGCACTTCAACAAAACAAAAACTGAGAAAGATACTTTATGTTGGTACGACTCGTCGATTCGGCAATCACTCTTTTTGGCACCTCTCAGTTAAATCTGGTGGAAAAGAGGCTCTGTTAAGGTAGAGAAAAGGCAACTGCTCCACGTTGAAGAAAGAAGACCTGGATGCATGGAAACCGTTTTCGGTCAGACTAAGAATGACAGCACTTACATCTCTCCTCTATAAAGGGCATATCCATAGGGACATGGACTGATCAATAATCATACATAATTGATAATTTCGGTGAAGATACAAATTTATATTTCTTCATAACAAAGGTATATAAGAGAGGTGTAATTCATCTCTATGTCATTGAGATATGGATTTGGGAATGGCACAGTCCCAGCTTTTATGTACGTAGCATGGTGTGCTAATCAGCTTCTCTAAAATCGTTCTGTTGGGTGCATTTCACGCAGTTGACGTAAGCCAGGGTTTTCTCATTCACATTTTCCCATAGAATTGTTTTAGCCATAGATTATACAGTGCCTGGTGTGACTGCATTTAAAAGCTCGCAGCTGACGTGCGAAGGATGCGCATGAACAGCCCATGTGTTATGGTTTTCAATAGTAGTCACTCACTTTCTAGAGATGATAAATTCTTAGAGGCTATTGCGCCTCTATTTGCTTATGGTTCTAAGAGTATTTAGATTGCCTAAAGATTTTCTGTTCTTCCACCAAAACGAATACACTTCGAAGGTAGATTCAAATCATACCGATTGACCTCATAGCCTAACACCCATCATTTGAACCCAGGCTTGATGAGAAACCAGTAATTCCCTTCAATAGTGAAAAAGTACTCGGATCAAGGTTCCATGATAAATCAAAATTGTCACGTTTCCTTCGCAAAGTAAAAATCCAGTACAACGTGTTGCTTTCAAATTTTTTTCAATATGTAGTCTTAATCGCCAATAATTATTCGCTCGAAGACCTGAAAATCACCACTAAAACTTAACGATAACAATGGTCATTAACTACCCAGCTTGAGCGTGATGAACAGCATCATAAATGATTTCATAAAGTTGTCCAAATCTTGCAATCGATCAATTGAAAGTTTTCACACGTATTCACCCGACGATTTGAGATTTTCATTGAGGGAACGTATTAAGGATGTCGCAATTTATCGTTCCTTATAAGGATGAAGGAGTTTTTCCACGAGTTAATATTAGATTTACTCAATTGATTTATTCTGGAGTTGAGTAATTGTTGGCGAAGGGTATCTTCAATAATATCAGAAACACCGGTAATTTATACAGATTGATGCTTAGCACAGTGATGTTTACGATTTATAATAAGTAAGAGCACGATTCAGTACCTAATAGCCCCTTGTGTCTGATTCTTCACAGCATGTTGAAGTGGCTGTTAATTACCTGTTTGACGAACGTGAAAATATGTGTGAAATTTAGTGTAGTTATTATTGGTCATTACCAATAGCATTCAAAATATTCTGTTAATATTTCTTGTTGTTGTTTGCTGTGTTTCTGATTGATTGGACTAGATTTTAAAGAATATATTGTATATGTTTCTTTCCTTTCATTATAGTTGTAGACCAGAGTCGATAATTTTTAAAACGAAAAGAAAATAGTGGGATGAAACCCATTGAAAAAGGAAGAGAATATAACAAACATTCAAGGAAAAATAATTTACGGGCGATCTGAGGTAGGGAAGTGGAAGTGGTGAGGTTTTAAAGGTGAAAAACGGCCTATCTCGATTTCCGGAAAAAACTATGGAAAAAGGTAAAAGAGCAAAGTTGTAGGTAATAACCTTCCTGTAATAATTAAATATATCATGAACCTCATAAAGTTGAATTCGAACGAATAATTTTGAAACAGAAATTTCGTTCTTTATCGTTACTAGATACACTCACCGGAGGTGGCCAAATTCATACGTCCGTTTTATGTAAATACTTAGAATTCAAACAAGGAGTTAGCCGACAACCAGATGGTGAAACATGCCGAATATTTTTGTGTGAGCTTTATCGCTCAAATCACGACCTGGTACAGACTCTATTCAGAACAGGTGGATCATCGGCTCCTATCTTAGTCTAAAGGCTCCTACCTCAAGTATAAGATTCTAGACAATTGATCAGATTTCTGATTTGTTATGGATTTTTTTGCATATATACTCCAATTTGTTTTATTATATACATGCTTATCATCTTTTATATTCACCATTATTTCAGACTCGCAGTACGAAAAATATTGGATTTCGATTAAAACAGTAACGAATATCCACATGTTTACGATAATTGTACTACGCAAACCAAAATTGATGGGAACCTCCGATCAACCGAATTTTTTTGGAAATCTTCATTACTTTAAATTACTCAATTCGCGTTTTGCATGTAAAAGTGTTAAACCCCTTACCAACTATATGTAAAAGTGTTATTCCGTTATACAAGAGTATTTATTGAGATTTCAATGTTTCAAATGAATTTTTTCATGAAATTGGTTTTTGTGTTGAAAAAACAAATGATTCATGAATGATACATAAGTTTCATTTGAGACATACATGAGCTTCATGAAGAAATTCAATCTTAAATCCCGTAATCCGCAGGGTGATTTTATAAATAATAATTTATCCAATTTTTAGTATTATATTTCAGATATTGGGAGAGAAAACCCAAAAATATTCAATTTGAACTACTTACGATTATGAAACTGTCAAGAATATCGATTGGGCATTTGCACATTGTAATTATGATTAAAATTATGGTTAAAAATTTCTGAATATGTGTTGAAAATTTTGTAACCAATCTTTTCATCTACTTTTAGACATATGATTCTGGTTGAAAGGTGAACCGATTATTCCACTGAATTCCAATCTTAGAACCGAATGCGATTAATTCATTTTCGGGATTATTGGAAATTCGCAGCGTTTTTCTTTATTTGTTTTCTTTAACTCAGGGACCACTGGTCGGAATTCATCCGGGTGAAAATTTTAAGGTTGAGTTATGCAACAGTAACCAACATTCAGAGTTTCATGAAAATTCGGTGGTAAGTTTTCGAGAAATAATTTTTTTCCCTCCAACCCCCAATTTTGAGCCTTTATGGTACACCAATCCTGCTGGAAAGCTTGTATTATCCATTTCGAGCGACACTCGATTTTCCACCAAGTTCCACGGATTTCGGCTCTGTACTTTCATGGAAAAGCCCCGGACAACGGAGGGCGGACGGACGATTTTTTTTATCAGTTCATTCAAATTTACATACTTCAAATTGTTAACACCCCTTGTTGTTGTGAAATTTTCAGGGGGGAGAATTTTTTTTTTGGTCGATCACTAATGTTTATTATTTGATTTTATCGAATAATCTTGAACGAGCACTAAGCACGGGGCTTCGGGAGAGCTCGCCTTCACATCAATTTCATCTTATTTCCCGTATTATTTTCATTATTTTTGTCCCTAAAACATACACTGAACGGACTTAGGAAAAAAGAAGTGAAATCTGTTCGACTTTGCATGTAGTTAACTCAAAGGTCTGGCAAACGACTTATTTCATGGATAATATGAAGATTGATAATACCGTATATCATCCGGAGTATCTTTCAGTTAAGTCAACCGCCACAATCTTCCACTTTACGGGTTGTTATCTCAATATTTCGACCTCCTTCGTGTACCCACATTGTCGGGTATGAGTATGAATCATAAATAATTACAAAGTCATATATAATATAGGAAGACACTTTAACTACCAACCAGCAACCCATCTTAATTTATAACTGAAAATTACGAGAATACAATCGTGGGGAGTATTTGCTGCAATCTGCGAATGAGCTTACGAGACACCCATTTCTTTTGAGCAGTGACGGCTTTTGGAGTACATTCTGGGACGAATAAAGAATTTGAATTCTTCCAATCATTGCGTTCAAATATTACTTCATTCAAATTATGTGATTCCCTGGTGAATTATCAAAGGAATTTATTGAACCAAATGGACATCCGAGGGAATTCATTGAAAAACCTAACCTAACCTAGAAAAGCACTGCCGTGAAGGAAGCAGCTTTTGCGCGCATGTTCAATGGAGATGACCGCTTTGGCAACTAATTCAAACATGCGCGCAAAAGCTGTCGCCTTCACGGTAGTGGTTTTCTAGGTTTTTTCGACAAAGAACTAGATTTCAATGCTTTATCGAAAAATGACAGTTTGAATTTCCATACATATACAGCGGGTTTCACAAAGCTCTGATTAACTTGATTGTTCTGATCAAGACAATTCTATGTTCAATTTCAGTTTATTTTTAGCAATACCACAGAATATCAACGCGTTGATCAGAGGATTAAGCTTTGTGAAACCCACGGTTAATGATATAATATGATAAGAAGATCACAGAATATTGAATGTTCGAACAAAAAATTCTGTATTTTTTTTCAAATTTTAATGGCACGATCTTCACGAAATTCTGAACAAGGTTGTGCTTCATCATCTTCAAACTAGGTGCGAAGTTCAATCATGATTGTATCAGTATTTTTTGAGTTTTACCGAAAAAACAACGATATCGAGAGAAATCCACGAAATTTTTACATATTTTTTCCCAATATCTCCAAAATTGATAGCCATATCGATTTGAAATTAGGTACACTGCTGTGAAATATGAAGCTCAAGGTATGAGCAAGCTTGTTTTCGAAAATGACCGATAGTTTCTAGAGAAAAAAAAATTTGAAATTTTTTTTTTCAATTGCCCCAGTAGCACACAATCTTGGCTAAACATTGATTCAATATTGGCCCAATATAGATTCATCGTACATCGAAAAACGAGTATACGCCAATGTTGGCCCAATATCGAAATTTGTGATAAGGCCAATATTGTGAATTAGTACTTTTGCCAATATTGGCCCAATATTGGGATGAGTGGATTGTGCCAATATTGTTTATCAAGGGTAATGCCAATATTGGTCCAATATTGGGCATAAGTTATTAGCCAATATTGTAAATCAAATTGCTACCAATATTGGCCCATTATCGGGATAAGTGGATTGCGCCAATATTGTTTATCAATGGTATCGCCAATATTGGTCCAATATTCGGCATAGTTTTTTAGCCAATATTGTGAATCACATTGGTACCAATATTGGCCCAATATCGGGATAAGTGGATTGCGCCAATATTGTTAATCAATGGTTTCGCCAATATTGGTCCAATATTGGGCATAGGTTATAAGTCAATATTGTAAATCACATTGCTACCAATATTGGCCCAATACCGGAATAAGTGGATTGCGCCAATATTGTTTATCGATGGAATCGCCAATATTGGTCCAATATTGGGCATAGTTTTTCACCCAATATTGTGAATCACATTATTACCAATATTTGCCCAATATCGGGATGAGTGGATTGCGCCAATATTGTTAATATTGGTATCGCCAATATTGGTCCTATATTGGGCATGGTTTTTTTGCCAATATTGTTAATCACATTGCTACCAATATTGGTCCAATATAGGTGTAAGTGGATTGCGCTAATATTGTTCATCAAACGTATCGCCAATATTGGTGGAAAAGTTCTTTTGGCCAATACTGAAAATTACATTGCTACCAATATTAGCCCAATATTGAGATGAGTGGATGGCGCCAATATTGTTTATCCATGGTATCGCCAATATTGGTCCAACATTGGGCATAGTTTTTTGGCCAATATTGTAAATTACATTGCTACCGATATTGGCCCAATATCGGGATAAGTGGATTGCGCCAATATTGTTTGTCAATGTATCGCCAATATTAGTCCGATATTGGGAATGGGGTGTTAGCCAATATTGAAAATAACATTGCTACCAATATTGGCCCAATATTGGGATGAGTGGATTGCGCCAATATTGTTTTCCACCGTATCGTCAATATTGGTCCAATATGGGGCATAGTTTTTTGGCCAATATTGTAAATAACATTGCTACCAATATTGGCCCAATATTGGGATTAGTATATTGCGCCAATATCGTTTATCAATGGTATCGCCAATATTGGGCATAGTTTCTTGACCAATATTGTAAATTACATTGCTACCAATATTGGCCGAATATTGAAATGAGTGGATTGCGCCAATATTGTTTATCAATGATATCGCCAATATTGGTCCAATATTTGGTATAGTTTTTCGACAGTATTGTAAATTACATTGCTACCAATATTGGCCGAATAAAGGGACAAGGGGATTATGAGTGTGAATCGTTTTCCTGTGGAACTTCGGTTAATGGCAAACTTTGGAGGCTTGCAATGGACATACTCTAGAAGAATATACTGTAAGATTTCTGAATTCCCTTGAAAAATCGAATACTTTTGGTTATATTATTCCTTTCAGGTTGATTATTTTGGACGATATATCGAAGCATTTTGTACATGTAATAGTAGAATTTCATCTGAACTGATGGGTAAATACATCAATTCTCATGAATTTACCGACTAAGCTTTCCACTGTTTCAGGGGACTTCATTTTGGAGATATTAATCCGAACTGAAAGCTATCCAGATAAGTATTCTGATACTACACAAGCCGAAATTCCGAACAATTTAGATTATCTTATTGTCTAGAGTCTAGAGGAGATATTCAATCTAACGCGTGTTCGAGTCAAAAGAAAATTCTGCAATTTATTCAGGCGATTGGGACCAGTTAAAACAAATTATTGTATATTAAAAAATAGGAAATCAAGTAACTCAGTATTAATCGAATATTCAGAAATAAATTCATTTATGCTACTTCTAAGGGTATTTCGCACTTACAGAATACTTTCAACGTATTTCACCAATGAAGGTACATAACTCCATAATATAGGTTATTATCTGTGCACAAAAAATTAAGTCACCCTGATCATCACACCTGTTGAGGTTGAACTAATCAATAAATCCTTAAAATAAGTATTAGTTATAATTTACATTTCCAACGAATAAATCTCGAAAAACATTCCCTTGTTATAGCCTCAGGGCCATTTATCGCCCGAGAGTGGCTTCCGTCTAACCAGATGCTGTTTTATTGCCCTTTGCTTACATTTCAAGGAGTTGTCGCGTTTCATTCTTCGATTCACATTTTATTTTTACATAATATTCCTTTTTGCATCCCGATAGTTGTTCCATCCCTTCACTTCCTAATTCATTAGTGTGCAACGAATCTTTTTACGGGCTTGTTTTGGGGAACATGCATCATTATTTCGTCACGATGTCTGTTATTTTCGAATTTTGAGCATAAATGGTCATCAAACGACTAGGTTGGACTCACTGATGAAGAATCCGTGGTCAAAATTGATTCTGGCGTTCGGCCGTCCTTTCGGCCGTGTGCGCTGTAACTCTCGAAAGGAACTACCTAGAGTCTTGAAATTTTCAGATTTGGTTACGAGCCTGAATATCTCGGTTAATTTCGTTAATGGGCCAAATCTGCCGAATGGTTTTTGTGCTACAGTCATTTGAAATTTTGATTTCTCAATAACTCGAAAAATATTTATCTGACCGAAAGGAAACTTGGTTGGAAGATGCACAGTGTCAATGCGAAGAATTATCCATGGAAAAATTGGAGAAGAAAATTTTTTTTTTCGAAAATTTTTATATTTCATTGAAATTTCACTGAAATTTCCAAGTCACCATTCAGCACTGTGAACAAGCGCGTAAAAGCTGCTGACTTCACGTCAGTGCTTTTCTAGATTTTTTATAGTTAAGGTCGGCCTTACTGCCAAACGTAAAATGAAAAGACATTTAGAGACTTTTTTTTTGTTGAACCGGTTCAATTCCGAAAGCTGAATTCGCGAATGGGTGAAACCATCCAATGACGCCACATATATATATATATATATATAATATATATATAATTAATTACAAGAAATTCGACACATTTTTTTTCTCAATATCTCCAAAGATAAATATCAGATGGAACTGAACTTTGAAACACTGTTGTAAAATACTGAATCGAGGTTCTCACCAATTTTATTGAAATCTGATGAAAAGCTTCCGGTTGAAAAATTCTTCAACAAAAATTCCCAAAATATTTGAATACATTTTTACAGTTTTCCACCCCTACGATCCTAACAAAATTTGTCAGTTTTAAGTATTTTTCTACTTACTACATAGTTTGAATCTGTTCGCTTCTGTTCTTCTTGGAATATTGAGGAAATAACCTCAATCTTCCAATATCTCCGAATATAAATATCGGATCAAACTGAAATTCGAAGCGCTGTTTTGAAATATTGATTTCAAGCTTTATCCCAATTTTCAATCTGATCGTGTCGATAGTCATCGAGATATTAAGGAAATATTCTGAAAATTTCAAATAACAACGAAATTTTACATATTTTTTTCTTAATACCTCCGGAAATAAATATTAGATCAAATTGAAATTGGAAAAAACTGTTGTAGGATACTCACTTCAAAGTCGGCGCTGAATTTCATCGAAATCTATTCAATAAATCAGAAAAAACAATTGTTTTTTCGATAAATATGTGAATAATTTTAGAAAAACAATTTTTTCTTGGTTCGCATTAATATATTCTCCGAGTAATTACGATGTTTCGATGTGGTCGCATATGTTCTTCTCGACATATCCAGGTAATTTCAAACAACGAAATTTGACAATTTTTTTTTCATATATCCCCGAAAGCAAATATCTCAAGTTTAAATTTGAAATTCCGTTTTTGAATATTGATTCCAAGGCCTGTGACGGATTTCATTAAAATCTGATCAAAATGTTCCGAGAAAAAAAAATATTTCCACAAAAATTTCAAACATTTTCGGGTAAACATTTTCTTTAAATTTTTTAACCACTGGATCCATACGAAATTTTGCGGAAGGTTTCGCTTTGGTATCCCTCAACTTATTACGATGTTTCGATCTGATCGCATTTGTTTTTCTTGATATGTTGAGGAAATAACGTCAAAATTTTTGTCATATTTCTCCGAAAGTAAATATCGTATCGAATTGAAATTTGAAACGTTCTTGTTGGAAGACTGATTCTAAGATATATGTGCCAAATTCAGTTGAAATCTGATCAACACTTTCCGAGAAAAAGAAATTTCCAATGAAAATTTCGAAAATTTTTGAATAATTATTTCTATAAATTTTTTAACAATTAGATCCATACGAAACTCCACACTTATTTGTTTGTTGGTATTCAAGAACTTGTCACGAAATTTCAATTCGATCGAATCAGTTCTCCATGAAATATCGAGAAATTAACCTCAAAATTTCATATACTCCAAAACTGTCGATTTGGTCCAATAACGAACTCAGCCGAGATTTTCAGGATCTAAGCCCAACCTGAGAAATTCAAAACACTAGGTCTATTCTTTCGAAAGTTAGAACGCACACGGCCGGACGGACAGAATCAAATTTGAGTCTAACCTAGTCGTTTGAGACCAATTTCAGCTCAAAATTCGAGAGTTGCAGACATTGTGACGAGACGATAACGCGTTGTTCCCCAGAACAAGCGCGTAAATACAGTGGAAATTACCGAATACATATTCATTCGAACCGTTAAATAAGAAAGTAAAAGGATAGAAAACCATAGGCGATTGAAAAGCTATCTGTGCAAAATGCCTCCATTCAATGTAGAACGAGAGCATCATTAAGGGGTTACAGGTTCCCCGTAAGTTCAGGTACGATGACGAATGACGACAGAGCGAGCTAATAGCTCTAGGAGCTACTATATCGTTATAAAACAAATTGTATGACAATTGATTAAAACATTTACAGATTGATTGAAGCAAACCCCTTTCCAAATGATGAATTGAAAAAATAGTTCGAGCTCTGAGCGACAAAAACATCGAAAAACGATAAGTGACAAACCCTTGCAAGGGGCATCAAAATAACATCTGGTAGACGGGTGCCACTTTCGGTTGTCAAATAGCCCTGAGGCAATAACAAGGGAATTATTTCTAAGAATTATTCGTTAGAAATGCAAAATATAACAGATACTTTGTTAGGGTTTATAAATTATTTCAATACTATACTCAGGTGCAACGATGAGTGTGACTTAATTTTCTGCGCACAGATAACCCCTTATACGTATTAACCTATAGAAAATAATTTACCTTCATATGGGTGAAATACGATGAGAATATTCTGTAAGTGCGAAACAAGCTCAGAATTAGAACAAGTATACTGAATATTGGCGTGCATTGTTCATCTCGTAGAGGAACGATAATTCCATTAACAGTTTAGTTTATATTCGAAATAATTTATGGGATTGAAATAGGTTGGAAATGAGACAATAATTCATTCCTTCAAGCGACGTTTCGCGACTGTTTTGTTGCTTCTTCAAGCTTTTTAATATAGAATACTTATGAATAAATCAACATAGTATAGGATTTCAAAAACTTATTTTCCTACCTCGGAAGCAGTTATTTGAATTGAAACAGTATTTTCATCGATATTGAATCGGAAAGATAAACAAAACTGACATATGACGTGACGAACATATGAATGAAATCCTGTTCTTCGATTCTCAGATGAATAACTTTTTGGATGAACAGGAACCACTACCACATCAACACATCAACTGCTTCGGAGGTAAGAAAATAAGTTTTTGAATTCCTATACTATGTTGATTTATTCATGTTGTTTCACTAAGTATTCTATATTAGAGAGCTTGACGAAGCAACAAAACAGTACCTAGCGAAAAGTGAAGAAATGAATTCCAATCCCACGAATTATTCTACATATAAAAATGAATGAAAGGAATACGAGATCACAGTCGAGTGTACTTTATATTGTGATAATAAGATATTTTATAGCTGAAATTTGACGTGCCTATCTTTCAAACATTTTTCGTGTCTTTTGAACTATTCATATTTTAGCGTCACAATAGTGACGTCACACGCAAACATTTTAGAAAACAGTTCGTAAAAGTCGAAAACATAAGTTCGAATACTGTTAAATCTTTTATAACTGGTATTTTAGCGCCGTAGCGGTGACACCGGTGACGTCACACGCAATATTATATTCCATTTTAGCGAACTTCTTAATGACGTCATCAGTTCGATGGTCGCCTAAAACGGATTTTCCAGGACCTTCCGTTTTTTGTTGGTTGAAATTGATAATTTTCATCCTCATCAGATTTTGAATGCTTTGTTTTCTTGCTCTCTTCAACGCGTGCGGAATACATTGTAATTGATGAATAATGAAGTAAAAAAAACAAACCTCCATATTTTGAAGATTCATACTTCCATACATTAATAATCACGAAATTTCACTGAAATGAGTGAAATATCAAATAACGCGGTCTCCTTACTCACACAAGCATAATAATCAGCAGCAATAATAAACTTACCTCTCCTTAACCCGGTTTGAAAAGCTTAATATTCTATTAAAGTGAAAATTTTCCTGAAATACTTATCTAACCAACTAAATCAATACAAAAACAGTTCAGAGTTATTCAGCGTTGGTCGTAATCAAAACAAATACAATGTAATATTACGCATCATAAGCCTGAATTCGTATGGTCATGGGTAGCCCAATGGTAGAGCTTTATACTTGCGGCGCAGATTGTCCGGGTTCTATTCCCGCAGCGGACGATTGGTTGGTGTTGGATTTTTCAGGTTGGTGGTTTCTCGTATTTCTGTAGGTGGTTCGTACGTCAGAGTCTCAAGTTGGTGGGTTTCAGGAAGGTCGGTGATGGGGGGTGTTGGTTGGTCATGAGTTTCGTAGTGGATTGATTCTGTGTGTACTTGAAAAACGCGATTATATTTATAATTTTATTTTTTTACTTTTTGAATATTGGGCCAATATTGGTTTCCAATATTGGGCCAATATTGGTATCCAATATTGGGCCAATATTGGTATTCTATATTTGACCAATGTATATTTCCAATATTGGGCTTATGTTGGTAACCAATGTTGGACCAATATTGCAAAAGGTCAACATTCTTTATTGGGTCAATATTGGTATTCGATGTTGAGCCAATATAGATATTCAATATTAGGCTTATATTGGTGTCCAATGTTGGCCCAATATTGCAAAAAGTCAACATTCATTATTGGGCCAATATTGGTATCATATATTGGGCCAATATGGATGTCCAATATTGGGCCAATATGGATGTCCAATATTGGACCAATATGGATGTCCAATATTGGGCTTAAATCGGTATCCAATGTTGGCCCAATATTGCAAAAAGTCAACATTCATTATTGGGCCAATATTGGTATCATATATTGGGCCAATATGGATGTCCAATATTGGGCCTATGTTGGTATCCAATATTGGCCCAATATTGCAAAAAGTCAACATTCTTTATTGGGCCAATATCGAGAAACTATGTTGGGCCAATATTTTCACAATATTGGCCCAATATTGGTCCAATATTTGTGTGCTACTGGGGTGAGTGACCATACGATTTCTATGAAATTTGGCCCGAAGTTGCGCGTCATTATGCTCCAACACATGCTGAGTTTCAATCTAATCACTTCAGTAGTTCTTGAAATATGAGGGAAACAACCTCAAAATTTCAAATGACTATAACTCCGAAACCATTCGGCGGATTTGGCCCATTAACGAACTCAACCGCGGCATGCTAATGCGCGAACTACCCTACAAGTTTCAAGTTGCTAGCTTGCTCCATTCAATAGTTATCGTGTCGACGGATGGCCGGCAGGCCGGACAGAATCGATTTTGAAACCAGATTCGTCATCAGTGATTCCAATCTAGTCATTTGAGGCGGCTTGCAGCTCAAAATTCGAAAATTACAGACCTTTGGACGGAACGATAGAGCGCTGCTTCCACAGAACATGCGCACAAAAATAACATAATCATACAAAAAACTTGGAATCAACAAATAAATTATGAATCAATAAAACTCGATTTACTGAATCATTCCTTATGTGATGGCCCTTCAAAAATATCACAAGAAAAGTAGGGCTTCATTTTTTAGTCTTTTTTGGGCAGTTGGGCTTCCACTCCCAACATCTGAAACATAACTATTAAAATTAAATAAAAATTGTTTTTTTCATGAAAAACGCCCTTGCGGATTGCAGTATTGAACTTTTTGTCAAGGTCAGTTTCTTGCGAAACAAATTGCCTAATGAGAAATACAGGAACAATACAAACGATAAAGAAAGCGAACTGTGACGTTTCAGGGAACAAATCTGACTCTTTCATCAGACAAAGGAGAAAATTTCAAGAATTATTTTCTTTCGATTTTGCGTTTCGATCTGAGACTTTTGTCAAATCGACTTTTTTTTCCTCCCAAAGTAAGTTTTAATCGATACTTAATAGTAGGTCTATTTGGGATGGCATTCATTTTGAAATGGAATCTTTCCACATGAATATTTTTAAAAGATTAGGACGACAAGAAAAACTAGTACCTACAATGTATAATGTATGCAGGTGTGAATGAAGAAGGATCTCACACGATGAGGTGGCATACATAAATTGTGACCTTCAAATATCAAAAACAATTGCTTCCAACGTTATTAATTTTTTTAAGGTATTCAGGATGCACTCATTATTCTGAAATAGTACACTCTGTACATCGAGCCGGCTCTGGATCTGAGCTAGGGTTATTATCCATTTGTGAATTATTGTCAGTATGGAAAAATCGAAAAATTGAGAATGTGCTGGATTAATAATGGCATATTGAACATTCATGGGTAATAAAACATACAAGTTATGAACGTTCTCGAAATGAGATATCGAGATATAATCTTCGTTCGGATTAAATTGTATGAAATACGATAGACGTAACTAACCTATGATGATTTTATGATCATTTCATGAAAGTCCTAGATAAGAAGGAAATCACTGTGAAATACAAAATCCTGAAACTATCTTTCGTAGCAGCTACTAGTTTAGACACGGTGGAGAACTCGAAATATCTGACCAAATGGATTCAGACACGGTTATGATGAGTTACTTCAAATAAAAAATATCTGCAATTCACACGAGAGTCAATTCTCTAATATTACAAAGTAATTTTTTTCATAAACTCCTAATTGCCCATCGTTAACTAATGTAGGGAAAATATCTAATTCACAGAAAAATTCAAAAAGGAAATTATACACAGTCCAATACGTTAAACCCGAGACAAATGGAGTTTGAAATTTCTGAAAACATACAAGCATAAAGTCAGGAACATTTAAACGCTTGCTAAAATTTCGATACATTGTTTCCGAAGCGGTCGCCCATTCAAGTATTGATCCCAGCAAACGAAGATTTATTCCGTCAAAATAGATATTCGATCTTCTAATCATATGATTCTGACAAAACTCGACATGCAACTGCGAGCTGTCATTTCCAACTCGGAACTAGATGCGATCTGTTATCTTGAAAATATTGAAAATTTGAAATTTTAAATGCAGAATCATTGGCTGAGTTCCACTCATTCAGGAATTCAGCCTTCTCATTTGAGGTCCAAACAAGCTCTACACATACCGAGTTTCTAAGACATTTCTTTCGGAGGTGATTGTGTTTGCTGTGAGCCTAACGACAGATCGTAAACACTATAAATTGTAGAAAAAAATTTTTTTCAACGAGATTTCCTTGGCGACTTTGGCAAAGGTTTGCGCGTCAGAATTCTTACGTTATTGCTGTTATTTCAATCCGGTAGCATCTGTACTTCCTAAAATATCGAGAAAATGTTGTAAAATTTTCAAAATAGATACCCTGTAAATTTCAAGTCGATATATTCCATTCAAAGCTTATTTTGGCAACCTGAACCTGAATGTTCGAGACCATCTTCGGGAAAAATTAGGAAAATGAAACACCAATTCGTCAGAATAATAATGCTGTTTTTCGGAACGAAAATATAAAAAATATATTACCTGTCATAAAAATATTCTATTGATAAATGCATTTCTCTGAGTTATTTTTTTCATAAAAATATTGATTGTTAGCCCTTCTCTGTCGATATTTCTGCGCTGTCGTTATAATGAGTCACTTTTTCAACTGATATTTTCAGTTGAATATTTATGCATATTCATTCAAATTTCACATGAATTTTGTACGAAAATAATTCAGACGATTAACAATTTCGACAAAAATCTGGAAAAACCAGAATTCAGAAAAAAATTCTTCAAATATTCTCGTTTGTCTGATGAAGGAGTCAGATTTGGACTCTGAAACGTTGCAGTTCGTTTTGTTGATCATTTGCATTGTTCGGATATTGTTCATTAGGCAACCATTTTTCTAGGAACTGCAGTAGATAAATTTTTCAATACTGCAATCTGTAAGGGCGTTTCCATTAAAAACAGTTTTCATTTAATTTTCAATAGTTCTGTTTCAGATATTGGTAGTGAAACCCAGAAAACACCAAGAAAATTATGCAAAATCCTTATAAAATAAGCTTCAATCGATTCTTATAATATGGATAATGTCGAACAAACATTATTTGGGTAGAAAATTTAAGAAGAGATAAAATTAATTACAGTAGTGAAAAATTTAACCAATAGCGTAGATAAAACTACTCAAAGGAGTCAACAAAACCAACTACTCCGCCTCGAAAATTTTTAATTATTCAGCTTTTTATCAGATTTTGACATAAAAGTACCATAATAATATAATTTTGCTGTCTGTGAATCATACATTCTTATTGGGTTGCTTGAACTGTTGTCAATGGCTTCAGTTTATTTCACAATTTTAATTGCCAGTGATAACTGGCTGCAAATTGATACTTTAAGGAATATTTCCTGAAAAGTGTTAAACGTCTGGAATGAAACGTGAAATTTTATTTCATTTTCAACTACCATTCAAGTCATAAAATGGAGTAATTTATACGTTCCACCAAGAAATTAATTGTTTACTGTTTTCAATTAAATACAGAGCTAGCAATATCCGTGAAAAATCTGCTTGAATATAATTGCATAGGTAGATTGAATACGATTATAAAATGAATGCGGGTGGCCTTGTTCATAAACTTTTCGAAAATTCTACGAAGATAGGATGTCAGAAAATTTCTCGAGTAATAAACGAGGTATGTATATTGAATAATTGGGTGGATTTTATACCATCATTAATTTAACATTAGTAGTTGAGCTTTCAACCTACTGAACAAATTTACAGTGAATGGGAAAAATGTTTTCTATAATACATATTCACATAAGGCTACGCCAATCAAAAATACATCATGTTGAAATCTGCTATACTCCTTTATGTTTATGTGAATTTTGTTCTGAAAATGAAGTCGAAGGAAAATTATAAAATTGTATTCATCTGGGAGTCGAGCATTGGCAGCGATTTCATTACGAGGATGGGTTACCGCGCTCGGTCTATGCATTTGGACAATCGCTCAAAAGGTCGAGACTTTTCCGCCAGTCACGAATATTTTCGAGTTTACTCCTTTGTACAGAGCATTTTTTAACAATTACATATGCGTTAACACACAAATGAAATTTTCTCTGGCGACTTCTGAAGATGAGTGCTAAATTCTAAACTTACGAAACTCGAATAGGATCGATTTCCAGAACCATTTATCCAATTAGAATGTTTCCTATACAGGGCGATTCATCGCCATGGCCTGTCAGACGTTCATAGAGAATGAATAATAATTTAGTGCTGAGAATTTGCATGTCGGGGCTTTCGACAATGAAGTTTCTCCTCAAAATCTTTTCAGACCTGTGCAACTTTCAGTTATACCGAAAACAGCCCACTAACTTTTTTTCCATTATTTCTGCAGAGGCTATTTCCAAAAAAAATCTTACATCATTATAAATTTTGCTAATATGTGATATTGTGACAGTATTTGCTATTTTGACAGGAAATTCACAGGGTATTTTGAACCTAGTTGTATGTTGGTAATCTCGACCGGATCACGAAGTTTTAATATGATGGCATTCGTACTTCTTGAGATGTTGCGAAAATAACGTTTGAATTCCAAATAACAAAGAAATTTGGCTCTTTTTTTCATTATATCTTCGAAAGTAAATATCGGATCGAATTGGAATTTGGAACATTGTTGTTAAATACTGACTCTAAGGTTTCATTGAAATCTTATTTATATTTTCAGAAAAAAAAATTTGTTCATCAAAAATTTTAAAAATAAAAAAATTGAAATAAAATTTTTTTTGAATTTTCTAAAAACTGAATCCACCAGAATTTTGCTCTAAGTTTCGCGTTGGTATTCCAAAACTGTCCACGAAGTTTCTATTTGATCGAGTCAGTATCGAGATATCGAGGAATTAACCTCAAAATTTCAAATGGGCCTAACTTCGAAACTATCCAATCGATTCCACCAATTAACGAACTTAACCGAGATATTTGGACTCCAAACCTAATCTGACAATTTGAAGTCGCTAAGTCTGTTCCTCCGAAAGAGCACAAACGGACTGCCGGACAGTGGACGGACGGACTGAATTGAATTTGACCACATATTCTTCTTCAGGGAATTCAACCCAATCGTTTAAGACCATTATCGCCCCAAAATTTCGAAAATATAATAAAAGATATCGTGACGAAATGATAATGCCCTGTTCCCCAGAACAAGCTCGTAGAAATGTTTAGAAATATTCAAATTACTCAGAAACCATTGGGTGTTCGCCCAAGGTATGGAATATTGTTTCATATGTTATCAAACAGGCTATTTAGTGATGCAATAATATACTGGGTGTGCCATTTCAAATAAGAAAGTTGTAGGCAGGGCCGGCGTTAGGGGTGAGGCAGCGAGGTTTCAGACGCCACTCTGCTAGGGGCGGCATTTCAGGCAAAATCGGAGGGCCACCTTTTCATATTTTATTTAAATCCCATATTATTGAACAAACAGCCTAGCCTGTCTCGGGTCTGCTAATGCTTCAGTTTGAAAATGTGTAAACATGCGCCCTTACCGTAATAAAAGTCTATCTTATCATCCCTATAATCAGAGCTGTGCCGAGCACTGACGGAAAGTGGTCCGAGCACAAAGCACTAAGCCCTTTCGAAAAGTGCTCCGGAATCTCGAGCACTAAGTACTCATTTTTTGTGAAATGCTCGCGACTACCAAGCACTTTCAAAAAGTAATTTGTTTACACGAGCACCGAGCACTAAGCACTTTTTAAAATGAAACTTTGACTGTAAGACTTTTTCAGCCAATATTCTGTAATGTTGGCAAGTCGAAAAACCATCTTAGGACCGACCATAATTTGAAACCCGAACAGAGCTTTTCGCCTTTGAGATTTATCGTGCTTACGACTGGACAGAATCTATTTTGATTACGGATTCTTCATTGTGAGTCCATTCTCGGTTTAAAATTTCAAACTTACTGACTGACATTCGATTACTTCCAAATATATTTTTCGCCATAATAATATGCTGTCGAAATAATGGGAACATAGAGAAATGCCTCAGAGAGTGCATGGCCTACGGCGTTTTTGCGCGCATGTTCTAGGAAATAGCGTGCTATCGTTTGTTTGGCGTTTGGTTTGTCTGTAATTTTCGAATTTTGAACCGAGAATGCTCTCAAACGACTAGGTTTAACCCACTGATCCGGTGTCAAAGTCGATTCTGTTCAGCCGGCCGTCCAACCGAGGACCCAATATCTGTCGAACGGAGCAAACTAGAGGATAGGTCGAGCATCCGAATGCCTCGGTTATGTTTGTTGATGGGCACAAGCAGCCCAACGGTTTCAGCGTTATAGCTATTTGAAATTTTGAGGATATTTCCCGGATATTGAAACTTGGCACTAAGTTGGGGCACAATGACAGGCAACTTCCTGTAAGATTGAAAAGATTTTTTCAGAAAAATTTCCATTATCGGAAACAGTTCACTACATTTGAAAAAAAATCTGCTTATCCCTTGAGCTCCATATTTCGTAGTAGTATACCAAATTTCATTTCGATATGTTCATAATTCTCAGAGATATTGGGAAAAAATATTTGGAGGAAATTTTTGATGGTTTTTTATTCAGTATCGTTATTTTTGCCGGAGTAACTTGAAAAATACAATCTCAATCATTGTGAAACTTGGTAACTAGTTTGAAAATGCTGATTTGCAACTTTGTGCGAAATTTCGTGATGATCGTGTCAATGGAACAATCTAAAAAAAATATTTATTTTCAAATACTCCATATTCTGCGATCTTCTGATCATATTATCCTCACGAAATTCCGTGTGAACCTTCAAGTTGTCATTTTTCAATCAAATACTGGATTTAAATTCGATCTTATCTGTATTTTTGAAAATTTTGGGTGTTAAAATTTTGAATTGCTATATGGAATCATTAGGTGAGTGGTCACGAATTCGGCCTACGTTATTGAGGCTTCACAAATATCGAGTTTCTTATTTGTTTCTTTCGGAAGTTATTGAAGATTGAAATAAAATTCAAAATTTTGCTCCACAAAATATTATATTTGAATCATGTCATTTTTCATTGAAGTACTGGATTCAATTCGATTTGATCTTCATTTTTGGAAATACTGGGAATATGAAATTTAGAATGGGTATACGTATTACGAAGGTATAATTCGTGAATGGGTTAAATTATTCCGTGGATATATCCATTCAAAATTTTATATTCCCAATATTCCTCAAAAAACGCAGATAATAACGAATTGAAATCCAATACTTGATGTGTTTGACTACCTGATGATGAATCCGTTATCCATATCGATGTTTGGCTGTTCGGACTTCCGTAAACACGATTACTCTCCAAACGAAAAATCTAGAGCCGTGAAAAGTTGCAGGGTAGATTCACAGCCTAAATATCTCGGCTGAGTTCGTTCATAGACAAAATCGGTCAGGAAGTTACAGTGTTCCTGACGTGAGCATAATTATATATTTTAGTCCCATAACTTCTAAAATAGACATCTTCGTGCCAAGTTTCGTGATGACCGTTTAATCAGAAGATCGAAAAACAATATTCATTTCTATTTTTCCCATCATATAACGAATAATCTGATTCAATTTATATTCATAGTATTTCATAAAGTATAGAGATTGGTCGCATCTGCCATAAATAACTTAAATCACTCAGCCAGGATTCAGTTAGACTCAAGAAATATATTTTTCTTAAATATTCTAATTTTGCGAAACTCTCGGAATTTCTCTCGAACCTGCACGCAATTATACTACATCAAAGAATGCAAAATATCATTTCAATCAGATCATTAGGTTCCAAATTATAGAAAAAAAATAATGAAATTTTAAATGTTAACCGGAATGTGTAACATACGAATACGAAAATTTAATAAGTATAATCCACGTGACTTCACGTCAGTGGATTTCTTGAGATTTTTCAACACTCTTCAGAACGGAATTCTAATATCTCCATGATCGATATAGAATACGATATATTCTATCTCGATATTCCCAGCTGAAAGCTTACGCTTTGACACTTTGACTCTGAAAGCATTTCATTGTTTTCATATAATAGTAGCACAAAACTAAACGTAAAAACATATATCACGAATGTGTCGAATGAGGATCCTTCTATACCTTGTCGAATGTCTCCAAACACCAGGCATAACCTATATATTAGTTGTCTTCGTCTACTCCAATCACGCGATAGCCCGACATTTTCCTGTTTCGACAAGTCCATGAAGGGCTTAGTGCTTAGTAATCCCGAAAAGTGCTTCGAAGCCTTGCGGTGCTCAGGAGCACTTCGCGGTGCTCGGGAGCACTTGCCGGTGCTCGGGAGCACTTTGCGGTGCTTAGGAGCACTTTCGCGAATTACTAAGCACTAAGCCTTCTCAAAAAATTCTCGGAGCACCAAGCACTAAGCACCGGCTTAATAAAGTGCTTGCGAGCACAGTGCTTAGGAGCACAAAAGTGCTTCGAGTGCTTTCACGAGCACTAAGCACAAGGCTTCGGCGCAGCTCTGCCTATAATTAGGTTCGATGAAATATGCCGAAGCCACACGTGTCACTGTTAGTTTTATTACCGCACTTTATTACGCCGACAAAGGCGTACTGTCTTCGTCGGCAGGCTGCCACGCACTCCTCGACGGGACCGAATCCCTTCTGGTATTCTCGATTTCAGTGTTTTTTTTCTTGCCGCTGATTTTATGATATTTATTTACTCCACATTTGCGTTAATTCATTGAATGAACGTTTCCTACAATTCAAAGAGCATAGTTTCATTGTTTGAATTTTTATATGACGTAAACGCATTAGCTTCAAAGTTGACAGTCGATTTTACTGGCACTGCTTTGGTAATTCTTCGTTTCAGTACGAAGCGTTTCGAAATTACTGATACTGATGGCCAGTACTGATTGGGAATATCGGAACGCAACATATATAATGCAAAATTGCAGTAGACTTTTCGATCAATTAGGAGATGACATTGAACATAGAAATCTTGGCACTGAATTAATTTTTTTGAGTCGCACGCTAGAATCGATAATATCACCACTCCAGTTTATGAATTATTCAGAGGAGAATAATTCATCAGAGAACTATCCTAACGTCCTAATTGTTCTCAGGATACTTATTGCAATTCCAGTAACTGTAGTTAGCGGAGAACGTTCTTTTTCAAAATTGAAAATCGTAAAGAATTATTTGCGCTTCGCTATGCACCAAGAGAGACTTTCTGCACTAGTAATAATCTCTATTGAACACGAAATAAGCAAAAAAATTCATTTTGAAGATGTAATAGAAGATCTTGCTAGAATAAAATCCAGAAAGGTTCAATTACTGTGATTTCCTACAATTCCACAAAGTAGTAATGGAAAAATGCTCATATCATACATAGGCGAACAATGTTTATAGAAAATCGACTTTTAAAGTTTTATATTATTTTACATACAGTTTATGATTATATTTTTTAAGATTTGTTTTCGAAGGTATAATATATACACGACTATGTTATTTATTTTCCTTCTTTTTTCAATGTGATATTTTAATCTATATAATATTTTTTGTTTCATTGAAAAAAAAACCTTGGACACACTTGATATACCTACGTATACAAGTATATCGAGATAAGCAATTTTCATTTACACCCTCTCCAATTTGTCCGATTAACTTAACTTTTGCTATTTCTCATGCTTTTATACGATGGGGCGCAAAAACAAATTTTTCCGGTATGATCGTAAATTGCAGATGTCTGAAAATTTTTTAGGGAGAAAGCTTATCGTCGAAAACGCCCAAAAAAGCATCCCACTATCTGCACCATTTTCGTATTAAAATTATCGATATGTATAATATGGAAAAAAGGAATATCTAATTATTACTCACTGGCAAGACCACCAGAATTCAATATAGAATGATAGACCACTTCCTCACATAATCTAATTACCTGAAGCTCAGCTTAAGAAGATGGGAGCAGAACACACACGCAGGGTTAATTGTATAATTATATTTTTCCAACCGATTCCCAGTACACACTTATGATTATCCTCAACACAATTTCTTCCCTGTGTAATTAGTGAGAAGAGTGTTCAAGCAATCTACTGCAACAGTTTCGTAGCTTTTTTACATCTGATTATTTCTCTTGTATATTCACATACCTACATAAATAATGAACCTTTACGTTTACTTTTATGCTTTGGACTTCACAAGGATGGGGTGTCGAGAATATTTCATTCGACATTTCCAAAACTGATGTTTACAGTCGTTTTTCTTCTGCTCCAATGTTCGTTTTGGTCAAAGTTCCGACTCCGATTTGAAGTAATTCTGGAGAATTTCGCATCGGCAAATTCAAGTGCCGGTATTATAAAACTATTTTGACAGATAACTGGCAGTTAACTGGTGGATGAAGTACCGAATAAGTTCGAAAATGACTGTTGAAGTTAAAGTTGACATATTGGCAAGTATGAATACCCACCTTCTTCGTTCTTCATTTAAAAATTCAGTAATGTAGAATGAACCCATGAATTTGTCTGGATTACTATAAAAAACGCTGCAAATTTTACACAAGGGTTTATTATTTTCTCAGTTTAATAACCCAATACCATTGATATCTCAAATCAATCGTATATATTATTTATAACTCATTGGTTTTTCACCAAACGAAAATCAATTCCATGAAGAAATTCATGTGAAATATTTAAATTCAATAGTAACTACAAAATTATCCACGTCGAAACCAAAAGTACCTACATAACTCCTAGAGTCGTTAGAAATCAATAGGTACAACAACCGCAAAATCCTATTGAATGAACAAACAGATGTGAACAGCTCTCCACTACTGAATATTTTTCTGTAATCTAAAAACTCTGTGGCAAACCCCAATTTATACCTCTCTCACTTTTACGCTTTTGTATAATTATTTAGGCACGTTCCGGACCATATTTAAACCTTGTTGTACTACGTACCATCAGTCAGTAAAATGTAGATACCTGAAGAAGATTTTTAGCAACTTTCTTCGTGTTTTTTGTGATTCCGTAGTATTACTATGAGTGTTGTGAATTCCCCGCCGAAGTCCAACACACCGTTAGGATCTGGCGTCTAGGAGGTTCGAAAGTTTTCAAAATCAAACTGAACGGTTAAAAAAAACACACTTTAATTCGATTCCTAGTTGTAAAATGAATATACTAGACTAGTGCCGATACGAAATAATCGATCGTGTGAAAATATGAACAAAAACGTAAAAAACCTATTTTAAATATTTGAGCCGAGCCTCGGCGTTTTCGACCTCAAGCTTATCGCTTCCAATTCCGATCCCGACTAACTTATGTCTGGAATTTTCAAATATCCCCAAGGATAAATCTTACATGCCTGAGGGCCGGTATTATAAAACTTAACTTTAACTTTAACTGACAGTTTTGACAGATATGTCCTAACATAACTGTCAAAATTTCAGTAAAAGATAAAGTTAACTTCCCATTAAGTTTTATAATACCGGCCCTAAATATGTCTATGTTTATAATAACTCACAAAATCACTTGAAGGGCGAACCGCCTTAGCTCGCTCGAAAAGTGAGACCAATGCAGGTGGCCGCACAGGGCCGTATTCCCTAATTATCTGGGGACACATCTGTCGAGTTACGACAATGAGATGGAGTTTTTATGTCCGACTGATCATCAGAATTATCAGTCCTGTCACCGATATAATCAATTACCATATCCATGTTGTCTGTCTCATCTAAATATATTCCCGAAATATGGTAGATAAACCTATTCACTAAGGTATCAACATATAACGAAAATTTTGCTGGAAAGAATTGAAAGAATCCCTTTATAATTAAGCCTAGAGGATGTTATTCATAAAAATCTTAAATATTTTTCATTCCAAATCACATTTCCTATGAAATATTGGGGTTGAAGAGAAAATTATCTTGGTGTTGAGTTTCTTAAAAAACTACTTTACAAAGGTCAAGTCACTATGTTGTTTCTTTCGTTAAAGTTAAGTTAAATTTCCGAAAAATATTTTTTACTAATATTTTGCCAGTACGATCTTCACGATATTACTCATTAAATTGCGTGTCGAAATTACACAAATAGAAATGAAATTCAAATCAGAAAGCGTTTGCGCCTTTTGACATATAAGGGAAATAACCTCAAAATTTAAAATGGCCACAAAATTTTCCGCCAATATCTCTGCAAATAAATATGATTTCAAAATGTTGACTAAAACCTGTACCAAATTATATTGAACTTTAATGAATAGCTTCCGAAAAAAATGTTTAGAAAAAATTCAATTTTTTCCCAATACAATTCTCACGAAATCATGCATTAAATTGAGCGTCGATATTTCACAACTAGATATGATGTTTCAATTTGATCGCGTTAGTATTTCTTGAGAAACTTTCGGGAAAATTAACTTAAACTCTCAAATTAACAACAAATACGTAAAACAAAATTCAAGATTTTCCGCTAATATTAAATGTGTGGATGTGATTCCTACTAGGATTCAACTTTGTTCTGAAAAATATCAATGAAATGAAAAAAAAACTCACCCGTCCTGTGCAACTTATCTGAAAAAAATTTTTCCACAGTGCATATATCCGATAAGAGTTCACTTGATTCAAAAAATATCCAATACACCAATTGAAGACCTAAAATTATTTTCAATAACTTTTCTGTAAAAATCAAATATATCGTGAACCTCTCAAGGTTGAATTCGACTGAATAATTCTAAAAGAGAAATTTCGTTCCGTATAGTTGTCAGATACACTCAACTAAGAGGGTGCCAAATCCCAACGTCTGTTTAATGTAAAAACCTTCAATTCAAACAAGTAGTTTGCGGACCACCAGATGTTGAAACATGCGGAGTATTCTTGTCTACGGTCCCCAGTACCCTTAGTATTAGATTCTCGACAATTGATGAGATTTCCGGTTTGTTAATTGATTTGTTTGCATATATCCTCCAATTTGTTTTATCATATACATGCTCATTATCTTTTATATTCACCCCTATTTCAAAGTCTCAGTACGAAAAATATTGGATTTCGATTGAAACCAGTAGCCGATATCCACATGTTGACGATAATTGTACTAAGCAATCCAAAATTGATGGAAACCTCCGATCGACCGAATATTTTGGAAATATTCATTATTTTAAATAACGCTTCTTAATTCGCGTTCTGCATGTGAATGGGTTATTCAGTTACACAAGAGTATTTATTGAGATTTCAATGTTTCAAATGAATTTTTTCATGGAATCAGTTTTCGGGTTGTGAAAAACCAATGATTTATGAATAATATATAAGTTTTATTTAAGATATAATTGAGCTCCATGAAGAAATGTAATGTTTCATCCCGTGATATCTATAAATAATAATTGTTATCCGAGTTTTTGTAGTTATGTTTCAGATATTAGGAGAGAAACCCCAAAAATATTTAATTTGAACTACTAACGATTATGAAATTGTCGAGAACATCGATAGGGCATTTGCACATTGTGTTTATAAAATAATAAACGAATCCGTTCGAAATTTCTCAATATATGTTGAAAATTTGGTGACAATCTTTTCATCTACTTTCAGATATATGATTCTGGATGAAAAGTTAACCGATTATTTCACTGAATTCCAATCTTAGAACCGAATGCGATGATTCATTCTCGGGATTATTGGAAATTTGCAGCATTTTTCTTTATAACTCAGAGACTACTGGTCGGATATCATCCGGGTAAAAATTTTTAGGTTGAGTTATGCAACAGTAATCAACGTTGAGAATTTCACAAAAATTCGGTGGTAAGTTTCCGAGAAATTATTTTTTTTCCCTCAAACCCCCAATTTTAAGCCCTTAGGGTACACCAATCCTGCTGAAAAGCTTGGAGGATCAATCCCGAGCGACACATGATTTTTCTACCAAGTTTCACGTATTTCGGTTCAGTACTTTCCGAGAAAAGCTCTGGACAACGGACGGCGGACGGACGGATTTTTTATTATTCGTTCATTCAAATCTACATACTACTCCAAAACGTAAACTGTGAAATTTTCAGGGGGGTTAAAATTTTTTTTTTGTTGGTCGATCACTAAGGTTTATTATTTGATTTCATCAAATAATAAACCAAAATCATTACAAAGCACTGACGTGAAGTCAGCAGCTTTTACGCGCTTGTTCACACTGCGAAATGGTGACTTGGAAATTTCAGTGAAATTTCAATGAGTTATGAAAATTTTCAGAAAAAAAAATTTTTTTCGAATTTTTCCATGGATAATTCTTCTTATTGACACTGTTCACCTTCCAACCAAGTTTCATTTCGATCAGATAAATATTTTTCAAGTTATTGAAAAATCAAAATTTCAAATGGCTGTAGCACAAAAACCATTTGGCAGACTTGGCCCATAAACGAACTCAACCGAGATATTTAGGATCTTAACCTAACCTGACAATTTCAACACTATAGGTTCTTCCTTCCGAAAATTGTAGGTTCTACATGAAGGTAGTAGTTATTACGTCTGTAATCAAATACGGCCTTAGTCTTCGTATATGTAGGACTTACAAAATATCGCCGAATTATTTTGACCACGACAACATTTCACTATTGCAAAACTGACCCATTTCTAGTCATAGAACTTGATAGAACTATTACAGAGTCTACCGACTGATTTCATAAAAGTAAATGGAGTTTTGGTTTGCGGTATGAAAATATCACTTTAGATCTGATATTTTATTTTTGTTTCCTCTTAACGAAAGGACTATTCGAATTCTGACATTCTATAGCATAGTGAAACATTTCGAAAGTTTATGTCACACATATTTGTGTTTTTGATTGTACATTGCTGAAAAAGATCTTAAATTAATAATAATATTATGTGAGTGTGAGGAACGATATGTTGGGAATTTGAAGTTTTTATCAGAGTTTAATTTTTCGACTGAGACTGATTCCTTCGGTTGAAAAGCATCGTTTTTTTTATGGAACCCAAAATATCACTTTTGGTAGATGAATTTTATTTGTTAGTATTATATATATGATATTTTGGGTTTACTAGCTTCATGAAAAAACTATGCTTTTCAACCGAAGAAATCAACCTATTGAATTCTATATGTTATTATATGACTAAATAAACAAACAGTTGGTCGAAATATAATACTCTACGAAGAGTAAGAACTGCAGAGATCATAAGTTCAATTTCTGAATGTTGTAGTTGAAATATCCAAATTTTTTCAGTAGGATTTGAACTCTTTTCAATTCGGCTATAATATTCGTGAAATCGTATGATTGTGATAATAATAGATACTGTAAGAACTGATTGTATTTAATAAAATATCACAGCATGTTAATTTTTAAAGTCTGTTAACGCATCCTTGTGTCAACTTTCCCAATATTGAAAACTAATATCATGAATTTAACCAGTAAAATTTCGAAGAATCGACTGAAAAGATAATTTAAATGAATTAAGCGTGTCCTCTTTTACTATAAGTGTTATTAACTTTAAAAAAGTTACAGTTATTAACTTTAAAATATACCGGCCTTTTTCGATACTTGAAAAGTGTTTATAAATAAATCGATACCGAAATTAATGACCAGATGCATGAGGTTGAATTTTATAATATGAAATAATGATAATGTAAAGATAATTTAATCAGTACTAATTATTATCATGTAGGCTATACATGGTGTAGGCCCCCCAGCATGCAGTTTCCTCGAGGCATTGTTTGAACTTGAAATTAAATAAATTTCTGTCACCATACTTCACAATGACCTAGTCTACATGACACGTAACATGGGGCGCATATTTTTATATCCTTTAAGAAAGCAGTCGACAGCTTGATATTCAAGTAATGAGCAATCCCACAGGTGTGTGAAGTTCTGACAAGACGGAAAGTATGAGACCATCTCTTATACCGTAATATGGAAGGAAAACTGGCACTCGATATAGTAAGTTATCAGAGCAACTCCTGCCATTCAAACTAGGGAATATATCATAATCATAGAGCCGTTCTTATGTTAATTGAACTGAAAAATTAAGTTAAGACACTCTTCTGTATTTTAATATTTCGGAAAATATTGAAGGAAACCAAACTGATTTCTATAGACTTAGTTAATAAGCAGATCAACTTTTCTGCGGGTGTCTAATTCAAAACAAAGCTTTTTTATCATTGTCGAAATTGAGTTGTGAAAACATGAAATTTGTACATCTTAGTTCTTTGAAAAATAATATTTCTGCTCACTTCATACCAACTTAGCAGAAAAAATTTTCGAGGAATTTTTTTTCCTGGATTGATAAGTTGTGAAAAATAGGAGTATTCCAATTTCGATTTCTGGAAGATATGCGTACAACTCACGAACAGTATGCTTCAAATAAATTATTGAATAAAACATTTGACTACTCTCAAAATATGAGTTATGAACATAAAATTTAAATAATTTTCAGTAAATTTTTTCTATCAACAGGACGAACATATAGACAGAAATAAACGAGGCTTTACAGAGGATTAATTACTGTTTACGAGGATTAACAGAGATTTACAGGATTTATTGAGGAGGTACTAGGACAAATGTATGTAAAAAATTGGTTTCAAGCAAATACTCGATGAGCGCATTCGGCAGCGAGATCTCGTTCTGTTTGCTCTCATGCGAAAAACAATCGATAAAACAAGATCGAACGCATGCATGAAAAAAATTATCATTTTAGAGAAAGGTTATTATCTGAATTCTGTCTCAATATTACATGAAGCAATCTCTGTCCTTCTATGACTCAGCATAATTTATACCGGTCGTCCATCAAAAATACACATCATTAAACAGACGACTTGAAGCTCTCTATACTGCTTTATGAAGTTTTCCGAAACGTCTGTTGCATAGAATATGATAAACGGCTCTACGCCACACCGCTTGGCATCTAACTGCTTAATTAATCCATCATTAATAATACGCATTTTTCTACTGCCGGATTAATCTCCTCTTCTTCGGATTTTTATTCAATTGACTAATTATCTTCTCAAAGAATCGCATGGATGAATTACGTACTTGCTATTGTGGTTGACATAATTCTGCATAAATGGCAATTATCAATTAATGGCTATTATAATTGAGAAATGAAACAATTTTCATTATTTTATAATCTTCTTATATTCGAAAGGAATGAGGTACAGGTGGAGAACGGTGAAAATCAAAATTCAAGTACATCCAAGAATTTTATCATTTGACTGACGATGAGTGAAAGCGTATAATGATAATAAGAAGTATTAATTATTATTCTTTCTCCTGAAAATAGAAGGTTAGTTCAAAATAACGGATATTATTATATCCTAAAGGGCATCGTTGGTTTGACGTTCTTCAGTACCATAACACAATGATAAAATTGCCTACAAGTTATATATTTCTTTCAATCCAGTAAAACAATGCAATCACCGAGAACGTTGTTGTTCTGTCAAAATAATAATAATAAATAATAATGATAAACAAAATAATAATGATAACAACACAGTCCTCTAATTCATATAGGGTTCAGATAAAGTATGGAACCAAGTAAATATCTTTTGAACTGAAAAAACAATATTCATGAAATTTTGTAGATGAATGCAATGGAGCAAAATGCACCTGGTGTACAATTTTCTGTTGGTAATATACTTCTGGTTGAACCGGAAATACCCTCAACTTTTTTAATTTATATGGGAACTCCTGTATATCCTTGCAGATGTTGAAAGAGCTTCGGATTTCGAATGTGCACATAGAGAGTTTACTGTAAAAACTCTATAAAATCAAGAAGCGAGGAATTATCGCACGTTAATCAACTTCTTTCGAGTTTCAACACTACCGTAAAAAAAGTTAAGATAAATGATTTGATGTTGTGTGTATGCAAAGTATAAGTATTAAACGAGTACAAGTTAGCGGTTATTGTTGCCTAAGTATAAAATTCGAATTTACATTAATTCAATTGTACAATAAATACGATATCTTTCACTTAAATGGAGCATTCTTTATGGTACAATTGGATTTATGTAAATTCGAATTTGACACTTGGGCAATAGTTACCGCTAGATCGTACTCGTTTATTCCTTGTACCATTGAGTATTGAACACTCAATGCTTATACTATGTATACACACAACATCAATTTGTTTATCTGAACTTTGTTTACTGTAATGTATAAAACTCAAAAGAAGCTGATTACCGTGCGATAATTTTTCGCTTTTATAGATTTTTTGCAGAAAGCTCAGGATGTGTGCATTCGAAAACCTAAGTTCTTTCAACATCTCCGAAGATATATAGGAGGTCCCATATAAATTAAAAAAGTTTAGGGTATTTCCCATTCAATCGGGAGAATATTATCAACAAAAAATTCTACATCAGATGAATTTTGCGCCTTTGCCTTACTAGCAAAATTTCATTAATATTGTCCTTTTCGTTCAGAATATATTAACTTAGTTCCATACTTTATCCCAACCCTGTATATTTTACAACTGGATACTCACCTCCTAGTTACTATTATTATACTTTTAATCGTTGTCGCCAATTCTCCAATGAAATTTCGGATTGCACAAACTGCCAAGGTAAATTTTGCAATTTGGCTTCCGTGCATTTAAAGCAAACTCATATTGTGGAAAAATCGTTTGTTATGGCTTCTGGATGCTCCGTTTTTCCCACACGTAAGATTGGCTGGTACTCTAGGAAATACTGTTATTGGACCTATTAGTGGAGAATTCTCATAATTTTCATTTTTCATTGAAACTCCCGCTACCGTAACTATTCTGTCTCTAGTTACTTTTTCGGAAGTACTCACAAAACCTAAAAAAGCACTGACGTGAAGTTAGCAGCTTTTGCGAGCATGTTCATAGGAGATGACCGTTTTGGCAACAATTTTGAACATGCGCGCAAAAGTGCTTTTCTAGGTTTTTTGAGCTATTCTTGAATTAAAGAACGATACGGAGGCAAAAAAGACGAAATTTAATTTCGAATATGATAGATAGTTTCCAAAAAACATTTTTTTTCGAAAAAAATTTGTGAAAAAACCTTTTTCTGATCAAGTTACAATACGATCTCAACAAAATTTCGTTATGTGTTGCGTGTCTTTATACTTCAACTAAGTGCCAAGTTTCAATTCAATCGCTTCAGTAGAAATATGAGGTAAAAATCGCAAAATTAAAAATGGCTATAACTCCGAAACCATTTCGCCGATTTGGACCGTTAACGAACTTAACTGCGACATTCAAACGCGCGAACTACCCCGAAAGTTTCGAGTCACCCTGTTCAACAGTTATTTTATCCATCACCATTTTTCGGGAAAATATTCGAGTATTGTATAGACAAAACGATAGCACGCTGTTTTCCAGAACATGCGCGCAAAAAATTCAAAGCATTCTTCAAAAAAAGTCGAATTACATTTTGAACAAGGTGTCTTTCAACAAGATTGTATGATTGCTGTATTCACATTTACAGTGTAGGTATAAATGTGATTGGAACCAACCGTATAAAGTCCCCTTACGAATCAATGTTTATCTTTTTTGCATTTTCTGATTTTTCATGGTAACTGAGATTTTAGGGGTGGTTCCTCTTCAAATTCACCTACCTCATAAATGAATAATTCCTTATGAAAAAATCTACAGAAGCACTGACGTGAGGTCAGGAGCTTTAACGCGCTTGTTCAAATTCTGTCAATTAGATCTACACGAAATTTTGCACCTAGTTGCGTGTTGGTCATCTCCACCTACTAAAGAAGTTTCAATCTGGTTGCATTTGTACTTCTCGAGATATTTACGAAATAACGTTAAAATTCCAAATAACAACGAAATTTGGCAAAATGTTTTCCTTATATCTCAGAAAGTAAATATCGGATCGAATTGAAATTTGGAACATTGTTGTTAAATACTGAATCTAAGGTCCGTGCCGAATTCCATTGAAATCTCATCAATATTTTCAGAGAGAAAAATTTTTCATACAAAAATTTAAAAATTTTTCGAAATTATGCTCTAAGTTGCGCGTTGGTATTTCGAAACTGTCCAGGAAATTTCAATTTGATCGAGACAACTTCATGAGAAATCAAGGAATTAACCTCAAAATTTCAATTGGGCCTTACTCCGAAACTATCCAACCGATTCCACCCATTAACGAACTTAACCGAGATATGTGAATTCCAAACCTAATATGAAAATCTCCGGTTGCTAAGTCTTTTTTTTCGAAATTTAGAGCACATTCGGACGGACGGAGAGAATTGAATTTGACGATGGATTCTTCTTCAGGGAGTTCAACCTAACCGTTTCAGACCATTTTCGGCTCAAGATTAGAAAATTACAGTCATCTGATGAAATGATAACGTGCTGTTCCCAAGAACAAGCGCGTAAAAACAATTAAAATCTCTCTAGGATGGAATCACATAGGATTCAAACATTTGAATTAATGTTGAGTATATCTTCGCCAAATCCGAAATCATATATTCATTATAACTATAAAGTTTCACTTGATAGATGAAAGTTGATCATTCTGTTCTTGCATGATCTTGAGAAAATATGGAAAAGGATTTCTTTATTTCAAGTACAGAATGTTATCAAATCTCATTCCTTTTCTCTTCGGCAAAATCGCACGTGTTGAGTCGAATTCTTGAAAATGTCAAACTTCCAATAAGTAGTACTACAAGTCCGCTTGACGTAATTCTCCAAACTGGTATTTCACTTCCAAAATAAAAAGACATTATAATCCAATCTAATTCCGGAATGTTTCTCTTAGAAAATCCAATCCACGATTCCATTTCGATACAATTAAACTTTTGAAATCCCCATAAATGCATAAATAATTCAACACTTTCTCTGGTCACGACTGAAATTGACTTGGTATCTATATCTGGACTCCATTGTTGTTGGACGATAGCGTTTCTAAAACGAATTTTCATGTAAGCCTAGGTAGATATAGCTAATTGGAATTTTTAAACGGAGCCGATTCGTTCTATTCTATCATGTGATGGCAGGCAGAACAATAGGTGTATCTATTTCAATAGATTCATCTTTCCACTGGTTGTCAGGGCATGAAATCTCGCTTTTGTTTCAGTAAATTAAAAATCGAACCTTACTCTATAATGTTATAATAATAACTGTTATTGGAGTCGCCCCTCAAGAAGGTATTGGTGTTTTTTTAATACAACGTCTATTCTTCCTGGATTATGACTGTGAGGCTTTAATAAATCTGCTTTGTTATCGTCGATTCATATTTATACCTATCAGCTATATCTATATCGAATCATGTCCCACTATCTTTCTGGTGTACACCAGTTACGTAATGAAGAGAACTCATCAGAACAAACTTTCAACATATCCCGTGTTTCAGTAGGAGGTAAACTTGGGTAGCGGCAAATTTATCCGATTGCTTTTAATCAATGTTTATCAACCCTGTGAGCGCGATAACCTTACATCTTAGATGGAAATGGGATTGCTGTAAGATTGTTTTGATAGTAATTCAATGGCTTTTTCAAAACCGCCGTACAGTTGACTATTTCTGTTAGTACTCCTTTAATTTATCATCCTGAAGAAGTAAAGAAAATAAATATTGCAACATAAATTCAGTATTATTGTTGGGTAAATGGCACCTTCATGTTCTGTTTTTATTCACACTTGGGATTCACTGGTATTCTAGGAAAGGGTGATATTGGACCTATCTTTAAAAACTGTTTCATTATTTTCATGCTTCATTGCAACTCTTGCTGTCGTAACTATTCTATTATTTTTTTGCATTTTTCAGAAGTACGAACAAGAACGAAATGGAATGAGCTTTGACACAAGGTGTCCCAACCTCCCTTCCCGTTTAAGATTTTTAGGATTTATGTCATCACGCTTTCAGGATAGATACAAATTGACTGGAACCAACCGCAGGAAATGTCCCTTTAAGAAACAAGATTCACCTCTTTTTGAATTTTTGGGGCCGACATATTGAGGCTGGAATCTTTCGAATTGACACACTATATATAAATAAAGAAGGCTGAAAAAATCCCTCCGAGAGTATTTATTTCCGCTGAAACTTCAAGTTAACTTTTTACATCTGAAGAATAATGTCCAGGTATATCAGCTATGTATTCTCTGCACTCTTGGAAGAATAAATTTCTGAATAGATGCATCAGAAAATTCTCCTTCTGAATTTTGCCCATAAATGAATGGATAAGATCTTCGTTGTTGAGATTCAAACTTTTCGACAGATAGGAAGGCGGTAAGTTATATTTTTCGTGAACACAAACTATCTGAAAGAAATTACATGGATAGATGATCACTCGAATTTTTTTCCCAATGGTAGGAATTGGTTTCACGGGGAAGAAAGAGCTCCAGTAATAATGATTATGTTATTTTTTCCCAATATTTCGAAGAACAGAAAAATCCAATTGAATAGAAACCTAGAGTTCGGTTTTTCACAAATTATTTTCATCGGGAAGTAAATTGCATTTGCATTGAATGTAGAATATGATCAGGATGTACATTAATTTCAACCCTGGATTCCTCTCATCAAATAAAATTTTTCATTTACCGTTTTCCAGATTCGGTCCCAGTAAAAAGATACAGACAGAAAACAACAACTAGAACGGACGTACATAGATCTCAAATAAGAAACATTTTCAACCAATGACAATCACATAATACATTGAAATAATACAGAGGTCCCTCTGTGACAGAGTTAGACGATTTTTAAAAAAAAGTAAGGACTCAAGTATTTTGCTCATTAGAGAAAATAATTTTGCTGACTGTTCAATGGAAATGGACAATATTTGGCTAAATTCGTTAAGAGAAAGGTAGAATGTGGAGATTTTCATTGGGAATAAATCTGTGATCCTCGAAAATGTCAATTTGAAAAGAAATCTTGCAATTCGATAACATTCCAAAGAAATAATTCTGAATATTTTCAGTTAATTATCTTCGAAATGATAAGTTCAACTTCGTTAATAATTTATGTATTTTATTTGTTCAACATTATTCATCAGGCAATTCCTTGAAAAAATGGGCTCAAGAGATTACAGCAACTAGTTTCTATCGCACTACGCTGAGGCAATCTCTTTGAAAAATATTCTTTCATTCATTTAAGTCTAAACCAAATATTTGAAGAATGCCCCTTAAAAACAGAATAGAGAAGTATTACAGATGCGACACTTCTTGACATTTGCATTGTTCTCTATGAATCCAAATTTCGTGACCTTGAAAATCATAAGAAAATTGGTAATCGAATATGGCCATATAAATCATATCGTTATCACAGAATAGTAAGTATTATATATTATATATTCTCTATTCTATGTTGGTATTGTATAAACATTATGATAAAACACTAATATAAAAACACAATCGAAACAGTTAAAGGGTGATTGTGATGAAAACTGAGGTGGGTATCTGGTATGAAATTTTTGCAAAACCTGCCCCCGGAAAAGTTACAAACTTCCGAAGATTAACAAAAAAAATGTTTTGCTTTTATATTTTCCCTTTATATTAAGCTCAAGATACACACTTGGTAAATATTATTTGTCGACAAAACTACACCCAAAGATATTTTTTCTTACAACTCTATTTTGGATTCACATTTTCCTTTTAAAACCACATGCCTGAGAAGCCCAATTCATTTACTAACTTTTAACCCTAGAAGTTTTTTCGAAAACTCAAGCATTCACGAGACAAAAATATCGATGATCTTCGAAACAGCATTGTAGTGTTAATGATGTTTTAATTATTCTATTCTTTGTCTGTGTGTTGACAGAAAAATTTGTGTGTAAATTTGGAACATTGGAAAAGGGAGAGTTTCGCCTCTGTAATACTTTTCTATTCTGTGCCCATAATAAGTTCCCAGAAAAGTTCATTCAGGTGTTTTTCAACGCTGACTCTCTGTACCCACAGGATGATTACTTAAGCACTAATCGAATCGAACTTCAACGTCGCAGTTATAGAGTATTTATTAATGACCATTCATCCAGATCCTGTCGACAGATATCTCCAGAAATCAATAACTCATGTCCACAGGAAAAACAAATCTGTGTGGTTCCCCCGGTAACTGCCTGCCACGACATAAATACGTTCGAAGTGTGATAATTCGTTGAGAAGTATCTCAACGCCTTGGCAGGTCCGCTTTCGAAATTTCCATCAATCACACGTGAAGATTTTATCATTCACAGACACCCGTCAATTAGAACGAAATCCTATTGGTAACCTTATCGCATTTTCTATTAAAATTTTAATAAAAATGCTAATATTTCTATTACCGCTTTTACGCACATATCCAAGCATTGCGATTGGTCGAGATAGCGACGATCCGGTAGCGGAGAAGCCCATAAATATTTCTATGTTGTTATTACTCCAGATATATCAAATCTGAATCCAAATAAATCAAATGGAAATGAAATCAGCACTTGTGAAATTACTGTTACAAAATGGGTGCTTTAATAGTTTCAATGATTACGCATTGAGAGAGGAGTTTATTAGATTTCGTATTGGATTCAGCGATCATTATGTCCATCTATTATGCTCGCAAGCGGAACGAAAAACGCGATAATGAATGTAGCTGTACCTCACAGAAATCCTAGAGAGTGAATTATGGGAATGTCTGTCCCTCTATATCTAGAAGTGCTCTAAGTGAGGCTACTTAATATTGGTAATTATTATATTCCTGGTGCAATCGATTCAGCTTGACACCTTCAGATGCATTGCTTTCCATGGTGGTACATATTTATTCGAAAAAATACCAACCTTAATATCTCGGCCTCCAGTCTTAATTGATTATAATTTAAAGTGTAGTTTTCGAATTTCCCGGACAAATTGTGTGATCGTGAATCTTCGGATTTTTTCGAAACCTCAGCATAAACTAAATGAAAAATAAAATAACATACCAACTCTTGAAAGTGGGCCAATAACACGATCCCATGGCCATGATTTGATTTTTCACTTCCATTGATTGAATATTTCATGATCCTTTCCATTATTTTTTTAAGTCTACACACAGAAAACAGTGATGACACGCACTTAATATAATGATGACAGCAATACGTAACGAACTCCAAAATATCATTGAATTCAACCCTCGGGCCAAAGGCCCTCGGGACGAATGTTTCTCTTTCGTGCGTTTGGATCTGTTTAACGCACTCGGTACATAAATAACTATCATATGAAAAGGGTTGAATGATTTCGTGTTTCAAGGTAATTAGATATCAATTCCGAAGATGCCGCACACTTGAACTTTTTGCACGCAATTCTAGGGGTACAGCGTGCAATCGTTTTGTCCAAATGTCTGTAATTTTCGAAGTTGAAGCCGAAAATAGTTTCAAACTTCTAGGTTGGACTCACTGGTGGCGAATCCGGTGTCAAAATCGATTCTGTCAGGCCCGTCCGTATACACGTTTTTGGTCGTACGGAGGATCCTATCAACCTGAAACTTTTAGGGTAGGTTGAATTTGAAAATTCGACGGTTAAGTTCGTGTATGGGCAAAATCTGCCAAGAAGTTTCGGAGTTAGAGCCCTTTGAAATTTTGAGGTTATATCCGTGATAACTCGGGAAATACCGGAACGATAAGATTCAAACTTGGCAGTTAGTTGGAGTATAACGACGCGCAACTTTCGAGAAATTTTGTCAAGATCGTTCCGTCAGGAAATTGAAAAACATTCAGAATTTTTTTCGAAAACTGTTCATCATATTCAAATAAAAGTTTTTATCAGGCCATGAGCTCCATATTTCACAGTAGTGTGTCATATTTCAGTTTGATTCGATTATAATTTTCGGAGATGTTTGGAAAAAATTTGTCGTTATCGTTGTTTTTTTAAATAACTCGAGAAATACTGATTTAATCATGATAAACCCTGGCAGCTAGTTTGAATATTCTGATGGACAAGTTGGTGCAGAATTCCCCGATTATCGTGTTATTACAACTGTTTGAAAAAAATATAATTTTTATTTGAATATTGAATATTCTGTGATATTCTGATCAGCTTATGTTCATAAAATCCTGTATTAACCTTCGAACTGTCATTTTTCGATGAAGAACTGGATTTCAATTCGATCTCATCTGTATTTTCGGAAATATTGGAAAAGTAAGATTTTGAATGGGTATACAGATTAAATAGAATTAAAATCCAGTTCTTCATCGAAAAAAAAATCTAGAAAAGCACTGAGGTGAAGTCAACAGCTCCTGCACGTTTGTTCAAAGGATATCACCAAAAGTGAATCTGCGCGCAAAAGCGGCTGACTTCACTTCAGTGTTTTCTAGGTTTTTCATTTCTGATTTGCCTTCGAGAGGCTCTACGAGAAAGAGTTGATATAAACGTGCATCTTATACTCTTGTAATTATTGAATGAAACGATCTCAAGAACCTCTCTACGTAGATTTCACTGAAAACCTATAGAGAAGCACTTACTTGAAGTCAGCAGCTTTACTAGGTTTTTTGTTAGTATTTCTGAGAAAAAAAATTGAATTAGAATAGCTAGCAAGTTGGAACGAAATATTTCATCCACAATATAGTTGTATTTTTGTTGCATTCTTTTGCGTTCTTTTCTTCACTTCTCCAGAAATATAAATTGAAGAAGAACTAACAGAAACGGCCAAGGGTACGGCATTCATACAAATTGGTTGGAACCAACCATATAAAATGTGCCCCTAAGAAATACTTTTTTTTGACTTTGTTTTCATTTTGCACGGGAGCCTAGATATCTAGGGTGGTACCTTTTTGAAATTGACAAACTGCATGTTGACAGACAATCTGAATTGGTGAATACACTGTGGATCATCTAAAGTCAGGACAAATACCTCGACATATCTGTTGAGAGTTCTGAGGAATCGAATCGATGACAATACATGGAAAATAATTTATTTCAAAAATTTTCAATCTTTTATGTCTTATGGGATAATATTTCGGCGAAGAATTCGAATTAGTACATTTTGGTTTTTCAATATACAGGGAGTCATATCGAAGTGTTTTTGAAAAGAGTACTATTCTTTCGATAGTAGGTCTCGATACATGCATCTTTTTTTGAGCTTCTTCAAAGAAATGTTGTCCATGTATTGCGGCTGAAGACCGGCAATTTGAACATCTTCTGTGAATTTAATAATTCTTACCATGGAACGAAACTGAGTTTTCGCCGAATCAAAAAAATAATCAGTAAAGTATTATACCATATAAAAATCCTTATTGAATGCGCTTAGTTTCAAAGTAACTTGTCGAACTGATGAAGTACAATTTTTTTCAGTACAGTCAAGCGAAATATTGAGAGAAGACTTTCCGATCATTCTTTGCCTCTTCACGAACTTGCAATGACGTCACTCAACATTTTCCACATGTTCATAAAATACAGACAAATAACAGAAATATACACAAGTTCAAAAATTTTTTCGAAAAAGCGATATTTTCAGTGAAAATAATACCGGCGCAAAATATTTGAGCTCTATTTCTGAATTGTTGTTTCATCATCATTCAGAGAAAGATTTTATCAAAATTGGTTTCATAATAAACGTAAAATGTGTTTATTTTGGTCACAATAATATCGTTGATCTATTTCGAATGAATGAGCGAATGTGGTCATCTAATTCACAATTTCCTCCTTGAAATACCACAATGAATGAGTAAATGACATTTCTCACCGCAGTTTCCCTCCATATAAGAAATATGTTTCATCCGATGATTTAAGTTCCTACGTTTGTGGCTGATCGTTTTATTTTCTGGAAATAGTAATATATTTCACCACATGTCATTATTGTGAATGGGACTTCATTTTTATTTCTTAACTATTATTCAGAAAGCTTAAATTATCTAGAGTGATTCTCATGAATTCTCATGATATGAAAATGAAATTCAACGCAGATTAGATAAATTAGGTTGAGGAATAGAATTGTTTGAATTATTTCTATTCTTCATATACTTCTTCTCTCCAATTATTCACCCCCTGGTTCAATTTCTCAACCAATTGGTATAAGAAATATCGAATTCACAATGCAAAAAATCTAGAAAAGCACTGACGTGAAGTCAGCAGCTTTTTTTCTTTAATTTTTCCATGGAACATTCTTCTTATTGACACTGTTCATTTTCCAACCAAGTTTAATTTCGATCAGATAAATATTTTTCGAGTTATTGAAAAATCAAAATTTCAAATGACTGTAGCACAAAAACCATTCGACAGATTTGGCCCATTAACGAACTTAACCGAGATATTCAGGATCTCAAAAATTTCGAGACTCTATGTCCTTCCGTTCGAAAGTTACAGCGCATACGGCCGGACGGCTGGACGGACAGAATCAATTTTGACCCAGGATTCTTCATCAGTGAGTCCAACCTAGTCGTTTCAGTCCAATTTTCGCTCAAAATTCGAAAATTACAGACATCGTGACGAAATGATAACGCGCTGTTCCCCAGAACAAGCGCGTAAAAAGGATATTTATCAGTCGCCGATTTATGTTGAAAATTTATTATTTAATTCTGATCCCTTATTCTTAGTGAGAACGTCGTGAGGTATCAGATCGTTACCATTTCATTCAAATGTCTATTATTTTAAAATTTCAGGTCAAAAAAGAAGTTGTCTAGTGTAATGACTACATATTTACAGGATAGGTACTGGATCTAAATATTCAACCTATATTAATGACCAAAGTTCTCCAAAATAATAATTCAAAACTATGTAGTAAGGGCTGAAATATTTACAAGAAGATTCACGTAAAACATCATCAGGCTTGGAAATAACCAAAAATTTCGACGCATTTTTTTCTCAATATCTCCGAAGATGAAAATCGAATCAAACTGAACTTTGAAACAATGTTGTAAAATACTGACTCCGGTAAAAAAATGTTCAACAAAAATTCAAAAAATTTTCGAATACCTACTTATTTAAAATTCAATCTCACACAATTTTGCATTAGGCCGTGCATTGGTATTCCTCAACCACATAATTCGAATCTGATCGCGTTCGTTTTTCTTGAGATTTTGAGGAAATAACCTCAATCTTTCAATATCTCCGAAAATGAATATGAGCTTGAACGGAAATTTGTAGCACTGTTTTCAAATATTAACTTCAAGGAATATCCCGGGTTTCAGTATGATTGCGTCAATAGTTATCGAGATATCGAGGAATTATTCTCAAAATTTCAAATAACAACGAAATTAGACACGATTTTTTCCTTATATCTACGCGAATAAAAATTAAACTGAATTGAAATTCAGAAAACTGTTGTGAAATACTGACCTAAAGATCTGTGCCGAACTTCATCAAAATGTGGTCAATGAATTCAGAAAAAAAATAAACTTTTTCGATGGCGATGTAGATTTTTTAACAATTGAATTTACACGAAAGTTTGCAGTAACTTGCATGTTCATATTCTTCAAATGATTACGAAGTTTTTATGTGATCGCATCTGTACGTCTTGAGATATTGCGGAAATAACTTTTTTTTTAATTTCAAACGACTACGAAATTTTACATATTTTTTCCCATATATCCCAGAAAGTAAACATCGCATCAAATTGAAATTCGAAACGTTGTTGTTGAAAGTCTGTGCCAAATTCCTTTGAAATCTGATCGACATTTACGAGAAAACAAATTTTCAACAGAAATTTCAAACATTTACGAAAAAACATTTTCGAAAAAATTTCCAACCACCGGATCCATACGAAATTCTGCAGTATGTTTTGCTTTTGTATTTTTCAGATAATTTTGCAGTTTTGATGTGATCATATCTGTACTTCTTGGAATACTAAGGAAACAACATCAAAATTACAATAAAGATATTTGACATATTTTCTTCCATATATTTACGAAAGTAAATATCTGATCGAATTGAAATTTAAAACATGATTTCAAGGTCTATGCCAAATTTCGTTGAAATGTGATCAACACTCTCCGAGAAAAAAACTTTTCATTGAAAATTTTAAGAATTCTCGAATAAATATTCTTGAGAATAATCTTAATCCTAAATCCACACGAAATTCATGAATTAATTACAATGTTTTAATCCGATCGAATCAGTACTTCATGATATATCTAGGAATTAACCTCTTAGTTGTATGTAAAGGGTGTTTTTTCGAGGTATAGAACTCTGAGTTGGCAACTCTGTTTTAACTGGCAGAATTTTGACAGCTGTCAAGTGATGTGTGTTTAGTTTGGTCTGGCATTTCAACATGAATAGACTGACGCCTCAACAACGCTTCCAAATTGTGCAAATTCATTTTGAAAATAATGGTTCTGTTCGAAATACGTATCGGGCTCTACGTTCATTTTACGCGGTCAACATAATGGTCCATCGGAGCAAATAATTCGTATCTATGGACCGTTTTCGCACCACGATCACTGTGATAATACGCATCCGCACAGACGTCGTATAGTGAGAATAGAAGAAGTCATTGCTGCTGTAGAGCGTAGCGCAGAGGAAGACCCGAATCAGTACGTTACAGTCAATGGTGGCCGCTATAGAGCCATAATTACTGACTTTTTCGTTCCTCAATCGAACAACCATGATGTGCAGCAGGTGTGGTTTCAATAAGACGGCGCAAAATGTCACACAGCTCGTGCCACAATTGATTTAGTGAAGGAAACCAAGATCCAAGATCGTGCTAATTAACGCCGCTTGATTATTTTCTGTAGGGATATGTGAAGTCGCTAGTATACGCCGAAACGATCGACCACTTGGGGGACAACATTCGCCGCGTTATTGCCGATATACAGCCACAAATGTTGGAAAGAGTAATTGAAAATTGGACCTCCAGATTAGGTTACGTCCGAGCCAGCCGTGGCGGTCATATGCCAGAAGTTATATTTAAATTACAATGCCAAAAGAGCATCTTTTGAATAAAGTCAATTTCATGTCAATTTTGAAAATTCATCCTTTATAACTTCTTTCCGCCGATTTTGCCCACTAACGAAATTACCAAGATATTCTGGCTAAAATCTTTTATTTCCCTCAGATCAAGATAAAGTTCCGTGAAGTCGAGGCCGAGACACTGAAATAAAATATCCCGGATCCCACACTCGTCCCAGCAATGAGGAAGCGATTCGGCTGTGTTACCAGGTAACTTCCATAAATTGAAAAGTTCCCGGTCGTCGCCAGACAGCCAATTGAACCGAAGAATGATGAAAGTGCCCGGAATGCCCCGCTCCGGGTCCGGATTCTATTCGCGCGAAAGATCGTGACGGTTCGAACGCGGGCTTCTTGCGTAAACGGAGCCCGCTCTGGCCCGCAATAACTCAGGTAAACTGGATACGGCTCGGATAACGAAAAGGAGGAGAAATCTCGAATGCATTTGTCAATTTACAATATGGTTTCGCGGCGGAATCGTAAGTTATTCGTTTTCGCCTCCTTATCCTGGACGTACGTCATTTCGACGCTTTCTCGAATTGACTGGATATTTGAGATACTTGATGATTTGTTCATGAGAATTAATGGTACAATTTCGGGAAAATCGGTACACTAGTTTCAAGTTTACATTCCTGAACGTCGCAGATATTCTTCAGTAAATGCTGTTGTAATTGAGCATTCTGCTCCTTATGAGATTTTTCGGTCTTTACATTTTTCCAACGGAAAAAAATTTGGTAAACGGTTTTTGCTATGGCCCGCAATTACGCAGGTAAACTGGATACGGCTCGGATGACGAAAAGGATGAGAAATCTGGAATGCATTTGTCAATTGACAATTAGGTTTCGAAGCGGAATCGTAGGTTATTCGTTTGCGCCTTTTATCCCGGACGTACGTCATTTCGACGCTTTCTCGAATTGACTGGATATTTGAGATACTTGATGATTTATTCTTGTGAATTAACGGTCCAATTTCGGTAAAATCGGTACAGTGGTTTCAAGTTAACATTTCTGAACGTCGCAGATATTCTTCAGTAAATGCTGTTATAATTGGGCATTCTGTTTCTCATGAGATTTTTCGGTCTTTCCATTTTCCCAAAAGAAAAAAATTTAGTAAACGGTTTTTGCTATGGCCCGCAATTACTCAGGTAAACTGGATACGGCTCGGATAACGAAAAGAATGAGAAATCTGGAATGCATTTGTCAATTGACAATAACGTTTCGAAGCGGAATCGTAGGTTATTCATTTTCGCCTTTTATCCCGGACGTACGTCATTTCGACGCTTTCTCGAATTGACTGGATATTTGAGATACTTGATGATATATTCTTGTGAATTAACAGTCCAATTTCGGTAAAATTGGTACAGTGGTTCCAAGTTTACATTCCTGAACGTCGCAGATATTTTTCAGTAAATGCTGTTATAATCGAGCAATCTGCTCCTTATGAGATTTTTCGGTCTTTCCATTTCCCCAAAGGAAAAAAATTTGGTAAACGGTTTTTGCTATGGTCCGCAATTACTCAGGTAAACTGGATACGGCTCGGGTAACGAAAGGGATGAGAAATCTGGAATGCATTTGTCAATTTACAATATGGTTTCGAGGCGGAATCGTAGGTTATTCGTTTTCGCCTTTTATCCTGGACGTACGTCATTTCGACGATTTCTCGAATTGACTGGATATTTGAGATACTTGATAATTTATTCTTGTGAATTAATGGTCCAATTTTGGTAAAATCAGTACAGTAGTTTGAGGTTTAAATTCCTGAACCTAACAGATATTCTTCAGTAACTGCTGTTATATGAGCATTTTGAAGGTGATCACCTGGAAAAAACTTACATGCGAGACCTAAAAGTAAAAGTTTTCGAATTCCTGTAGTCTTTTGGTTCATTATTTTTTCTCTTTTATGATCCATAAATGAAAACCTGCACTGTTTCCAACTTTTGTGATGAGGAAAATACGAATTCAGATCAACTTCAAACCAAACCGATGAAAAATACATTTCCAGTTCACAATTTGAATACATTAAAAAAAAATTGAAATCAGCTCAACTCAATTGAAAAACGAGAAATAAATATATTCTAGCAGTATTCACTAGTTTATCGTTGTGACGACCAATGTATTCGAAAAATTGTTAAAGTATCGATTAAAGCTTATTTTGGGAGGATTTCGCAGCATTTTTTAGTTTTTTCTGGGTTTTCACTCTCAATATCGTAACAAAAACTATTAAAAATTAAATATATATTAATATATAAATTGTGTATCAGAGTCTGTAGTATTGATAATGTATTTTTTTCAGGGTATAGCGACTCTCGTTGTTGGAGTAAAAGGAAGTACTCTTTTTTCTAAACCAAGCTTTCGCAATATGTTTAACCTCACTTTCGGTAGGAACCATGCAATATTGTGAATGTTTTTAATTTATTGATAGATGTTCTGTATTATAGAAACCCTGAAGAAGCAATAAACAAATTGCGAAAGCTTGGTTTAGAAAAAAGAGTACTTCCTTTTACTCCAACAACGAGAGTCGCTATACCCTGAAAAAAATACATTATATTAATATATATATATATATATATATTATTATAAAAAAATTATAAATATATTGTGCAAGTAAATCTGGCTAAACCCTCAAAACTTCATCAGGGAAAATATTGTAATTTAACAAAGCTTATCCTGGAAGTGAAAATGAAATTCGACGAAATTTAAAGTTAGAAGAAAATGTGAAAGTCGAGTCAATGAGTGGACAATAACATCTCTTTCCTACAAGTTTTCGAAGTGAAAATTGAAATCGACTCAGTTCGGGATCGACACGAGTTCCTTCGCCATTCTGCAATACTAGAAACTCTATCTCTCTCACGCTATAGACGTAGATGATCTGTAGAAAAATGAAAATCGTGGACTTGAAAGATTCGATTATTTGGACTAGTGTCTCATTACTGAATACAATAACTGAGTATAAAATATGGGAATATAAAGTTCCATCTGCACGAAATCAAACAAAAAAACCTAGAAAAGCACTGGCGTGAGGTCAGGAGCTTTTACACGCTTGTTCCGTTGCCAAAGCGGTCATCTATTCAAGTATTGACCCTGCCAAACTAAGATTTTTTTTTGATATAGTCCCCAGGAAGTTCCACATACACCTCAAGCTATAATTTTCGATCAAGTACTAGATTGCAATTCGATCCAAAATTTTGAATGGGTATAACTATCTAGAGAATAATTGGCGAATTCAACCCATTCAAGCATTCGGCCTTCTTTATCAAACTGAAAACCTACTCTACAAATATATTCCCTATGTCGATTTTTCCTAAAGTTAATGTTTTTACGGCCGGCCTAACCTCTGATAGTGAACAAAATAACTTCCGGAACAATCTACTCAGTAGCTTGATAATTGTAGAGTACGTTTGGAGTTAAATTACGAATGCCGAATTGGCGTATTAGCCAAAACAATCGAATGATTCCGCAGATAAATCTTTTCAAAATATCAGTTTCCCGATATTTCCAAAAACATCCTTGAAGTTTCAGCCAAACAGGGTCTACAAAACAATGAGCAAAAAAAAATTAAAGAATCCGCCTCCATTTTGTTGAATTGAAGAGTTATTTTACTTCGATAGTCTTACTTATTCGCCAATTAGGCATTCGTAATTGAACTCCAAACTTACTCGGCAATTATCAAGCTACTGAGTAGATTCTTCCGGAAATTATTTTGTTCACCATCAGTGGTTAGGCCGGCCGTAAAAACATTAACTTTAGGAAAAATCGACATAGGGAATATATTTGTAGAGTAGGTTTTCAGTTTAATTAAGAAGGTCGAATGCTTGAATGGGTTGAAATCGCAAATTATTCTTTAGATAGTTATATCCATTCAAAATTTTGGATCGAATTGCAATCTAGTACTTGATCGAAAATTATAGCTTGAGGTTTATGCAGAATTTCGTGGGGACCATATAAAAAAATCTGCGTTTGACAACGTCGATACTTGTATAGATGACCGCTTTGGCAACGGAACAAGCGCTTTAAAGCTCCTGACCTCACGTCATTGCTTTTCTAGGTCTTTTTTAATCCATAAAGATCAATTTTGGCTCAAAACTTGAAAATCTCAGATACTGGGCAAACCGATAACTCTTTTGTTCTCTTGAACAGGCGCGAAATGAAAGAAAATAACTTTTTGCTCAATATGTTTCATTAAATAAAATGAATATCTGATCGAGTTGAAAAGTAGTTGAATATTGACTTCAATATCTCTCAAGACGAATATCTGATCAACCTGAAATTTGAAACACTGTTGTCATGTAGTGACGATTTCGATAAACTACTCATGCGCTACGGGGAAGTACCGATAAAACTTCCTGGAAATCGCCTCATGAAACATATGTAGAGCGTGAACAGACGCCGCTATTTCGCATAATGTGACTGTAGGATTTATTAAATGCTTCGACTATTTACCAGTAGATGCCGTGAATGGTCGATGTGAAACCGAGTCTGCGAGTTTACGCTGTCGATAAGAGTAAAATTTCAGCGGAATCGAAGCGGGTTTTGAAATATATGAATTTCTAAAATAAATTTCCTGAATTTTTCTATTGATTTGTTCCTATGGAGAATCAGGAAATCTGATTGGGCTGAAATAAAGTACTCGATTATGAAGTGGCGGTTTGGAGATTTCAGTGAAATTTAAATGAAATATAAAAATTTCCGAAAAAAAATTTTTTTTTTCAATTTTTTCATTGATAATTCTTCATATTGCTACTGTACATCTACCAACCAAGTCTTATTTCGATCAGATGAATAACATCAGAAATACGAAGTATTCAGGAAAATTTCAAATTTGAAATGGCTACAAGCTTGTGGAAGCTAATTACTTCAACTCAGAGATTTTCTGGAATTCCCCTTCAAACACAAGAGCATAGTTTGTCGTTGTGCCGTCCAATGTTTTCAAGAAATTCTTGTTGATTTCGTTATTTTCAGTAACGTATTTTTCTCTTTTCAGCAGATCATTTAAGTTGGCAATCAAAAATACTTGGTGGAGTTCACGAGAACATCTGGAATTATATGTTGCTTATGAGATTTTTCGGTCTTTCTATTTTCTCCAAAAAAAACGAGTTACCTTTTCTTGCTCCTGACCGCAATAACTCAGATAAACTGGATACGGCTCGCATAAAGAAAAGGAGAAGAAATTTGGGATGCATTCGTCAATTTACAATATGGTTTCGCGGCGGAATCGTAAGTAATTCGTTTTCGCCTTCTTATCCTGGACGTACGTAATTTCGACGATTTCTCGAATTGACTGGATATTTGAGATATTGGTGATATGATCTCGAGGAATAATTGTTTCAATTTCTGTGAAGTTTGTACAGTGGACATACCCGAAAAGTCACAGTTCTTCAACAACTTCTCCAATAATTGACCGTTCTTAGTTGATGGCCCAGCTTGAGAAAGCTTACATACGAAACCTGAAAAATTTAAAATTTAAATGGCACCAAGTTGTGGAAATTAATAACTTCAAGTCAGAGTTTTTCTGGAATTCCTTATCTAACACACCAGCATTCGCCTGACCTAATTATAACTATTCTATGAATAATGAGAGGGTACTTTTTAGTCTGAATTAGAGAGAAAAAACTCAATTTGACAGAATGCCGATGTTTCGATATATTTAATATGTTCTTCAGGGCTCTACAATGAACGATATGATTAGAAACACTTTCATATCGTTCATTGTAGAGTCCCGAAGAAGATATTAAATATATCGAAACGTCGGCATTCTGTCAAATTGAGTTTTTTCTCTCTAATTCAGACCAAAAAACACCCTTTCATTATTCATACAATAGTCTTACTAAGGTCGTTAGAGCATCAGAACTAAATATAACAGCTGTATCCATCATATAGCGAATCAAAATTGCAGCCAAAAAATCAATTTTCTGTTGCTTCATATACTTGACGGTTTATTTAGTTTCTTTTTTGTCTAGGACGAAACTGATCAAAAGACTTCTATTTCATCAGATAAATTATTAATTATTGGTTCGTACTTCAGATTACCGTGTCGAAATACATACAACTGAAATTATTAGGTAGGCATGTGAGAAGTACTACCATTATCTGTTGCTATCCTTGGTTTAGACCTCGCCGAAGAATTTCGGCTTCACATAAAGGCCACTTTTTGCCTCAATCAATGCCTCGGCAGCTTTCCTGGATTTGACCAACTACATCAGATCCTTTATTGCACCTTTTTTGCTATCAAGCAGAAAATTATAATTGCATGCCAGCACATATGCCATCTGGAATCCGTAACAAACGAAGGCAAAGCAAAAAGTGAGCCTTATTCTGTTTCTTCAGGCCAAGATGTCCGTTTAAAATAAGTAGCTAATTTATGTGTGAAATGAATGCGAGGAATTCGATTCACAGGGGGTTTTTACAAAAAATATTTATGCTATAACGTTTATACAGAGCAATTACGTATGGAAATCTCGGACTTTGTTGTGATTTATCGAGGTCGTTAGGAGCAGACTGCTGCTGCTCCCATCAGGAATGAGAAGAATTTCCTCTCTTAAGCCCTTTGTGAGTGCAGAGAATGGTGGTCATTCCAGTAGGTTCATTTCGAAAATCTCGAGAGCAATGTCGTAACTAAGCTGGGTCGCTATTCTTGAAAATTTCGGAGTAGAATCAATGGAAGAAAATGAGCTTGTTTACGAACTTTGAATTCTTGAATGAAATGACAATAGAACGCTGATCTCTAGAGAAAAACCAATGCATTTCTTACGATTTGTGGAGGAACGAAGCAGGAAACGCATCGCATAAATTCGAATACATAATATATAGGTTATGTTTTCGGTTATTTCCGGCTGTGTTGAAGTGTGAGGGTCAATTATGATCAATACTGCATTTTTTTTATTATTTTCGATAATCTTTCACTATCTGATTGGATTGATGATGAGGATGTTGGAACCAAAACAGTTTCGATCGAAACTTTCGAAAATATCGATTGATGGTTATTTTGGGAGAGTTTTGTATCATTTCGTAGGGTTTTTTGTGTTTTCACCCCCCAAAATCTGAAACAGAACTATTAACAATTAAATAAATTGTTTTTTATGGAAAACCTTCCCGATTGCTAATTAAACTATTTGTCAATATGGCTTATTCCAGGATAAATGTTTTCTTATGAACAATACAAGAACAATGCAAACTATGATCAACAAAGTTTTGCATTTCAGAATCCTCATCTGACTCCTTCAACAGACAAACGAGAAAACTTGCAGAATTATTTTCTGGTTTGTCTGATGAAGAATTTTTCCTTTACCAATAGTTTAATGATGCAAGGGCATTCTCTATAAAAAAACAATTTTATTTAATAATTAGTAGTTTTTTTCAGATATTGGAAGTGAAATGAAATACAAAATGATACTTTTGAAAATATTCAGGATTTCAATCCATCATTTTTCCTGATGAAATCTGCTATCAACCAACTCATAAACTTTGCAAAATATATCCAGTCAAAAACTCTTTTCTCTCTTTTGTCTTCTCTCCTTTCAATTATCTACATTTACTGTCTTACGAAACTCTTCAATTAATTATTATGACAACATGTTATAATGACAAATATTACGAGAAACATATCATGTTCTGTGGGATAAATATCAAGTTTTCACATATACGAAGAAAAATCTTTAAACTAACCATCGAAAAATACTCCTTTCTGATTGATTAGAACATTTGGCTAGTTGTAAGTCGAGACACGCTAGAAGGATAGATGCCTGATGTTAAAAAAACGGATTTAATGTTCTAAAAACAGCGAGCGGAGAAAGCTTCTGGTGAGAAGTAACGTTAAATTGTCATTTTTAAAGAATTGATATTTCGCAGGTTCATATATTTCGACGATTCATCAAAACACAACATGAATCTTATTCAATCAATCGTTTAGATTGGTATCAATTAGTCTGAGAGATATCACTGACACCACTGCAACAATGGCACGGTGTTTCAAATCCCTATTCAGAAAATCACATATAGGAACATATTCATGCCTAATGTCTCCTTATTGCTCAAGCTCGATAATATGAATGAATTTTCAATCACACCGGGTGTTCTATTTCCTCTGTTTATTTCCTGCTGTTTCATTCCCCCCATAAGATGAACCAAATTTTATTACTTTCACCCGCCCAGAAATCATAAAAATTATGAAAGTGTGTTCGACCGTGGTGGAATGACCGCACTTCAGTTGCGGGACCTTTTATACAGGAAAGTTGAAAAATACAGCAGACGATAGGGAATCAAAAAATAATATTAATTCGCTTAATGAACTTCATCCAGGAAATGCTTCGTTGATAAAGTACAGGACGTTAGTGTTTGATCGCAAAAAATAGAATTTGTTTATTTTTTCAGGGCTGAAAACATTTGACTGAAATTTTCAAGGTCTGAATTTTCAGCGTGGTTTCAGTTTTTTAGCGCGTTTTTCACCTTGAATCTACTCCCTAGCACACCATTGGTCCCAATGGTCCCAGTTCTCGAAAGTTACTGTGTTTGCGTCAGAACGAGCAGACAGAATTTAATTTGACCACCAATTCTTGATGAATGATTCGAATCTATATAATTTTCCATCCAAAATTTGTAAGTGAAGACATGAGGACAAAATGATTCATTCTAGTTTCCTGTTTCGTCGCTAACGCACTGTTGGAGTCTCCAGGTATTTCCTACATTGTTTGGATTTTTACGAGATTATCATAATTTAGTATATATCATGGTTGGTAGTATAACTCTCTATTATCTATTCGTGGCGCTGTAATCTGATCAAATTCATAAATTAACAAATATGCGTATATTCTATGATAAATGAAGAAATAATATTTTTTCTATAATTGGATTTTTCTTCTTTGGGTGCCTTCTTCTATATCGGAGGTTGGATATCATCATTAATATTTTCACTTTATTTGCCGCCACGATGAAAAGTTCTACTGAGCTACAGCTAAACCAAATTTTTCAACCATGAAATTGTCCTTCTATCAATGCTTCTTCCTCCCCATTATCTTTCCTTCCATGATAAGTCTAAGCATCTCATGCCGCTGGCCTCTCACGTGTCCTAGATACTGTAATTTTTTTGCTTTTATGGTGTTAACTGCTGCATAATCTTTACCCATTTCTCGAATAATTTCCATGTTTGTTTTTTTTTTCTGTCCATGATATCCTGAGCATCCTTCTATAACACCACATTTCGAACGACAGCAGCTTGTTTATGTGTTATTGTTCAAGTGTCCAGCTTCTGGGTCGGTAATAAAGTATTCAAAACACATAGCACCTTGATGTTCTCTTAGTTCTATCGTGAAGTCTCTGGAACAGGGGATTGTTCTCAATTTTACAAAGGCATTTCTTGCTGTTTTTATTGTAGTTCTTATTTTTTTTGTTTGGTCATTATTTTCTGTAATCCAGGTGCCCGGGTATTTGAATTTTCAAATTCTCTCTATTTGTCGATCAAGTTACTTCATTTATGTTTGGCTGCTTTGTCATTACCATATTTCAGCCTTTTTGCGCGCAGGTTCTGGAAAACAGCGTGCTATCGTTTTAAACCGAAAATGGTCTGAAACGACTAGGTTGGACTCACTGATGATGAATCCGGTGTCAAAATCGATTCTGTCAGGCAGGCTGATGACACAATAACTGTCGAAGGAAACGAGCTAGCGACTTGAAATGACAGAGTATTGACAGATTGACTCAATGGTTCCAGAGTTATAGTCTTTCGAAACTTTGAGATTATTTCCATGATATTTCAGGAACTACTGGAGCAATAAAATTGAAACTTGACAGTTAGTTGGAGCATAACAACGCACAACTTCACAAAATTTCGTTGGGATCACACTGTCAGTATAATTTGAAAAAATTTTTTTCGAAATTGAAAATTTTTGTTTGGGAAACTGTTCATTGAATCCGAAAAAAAACTCCTGCTTATACCTTTTACATCATATTTCACAGAAGTGTACCCAATTTCATTCCGATACTACCATAATTTCTGGAGATATTATTGAAAAATAAATAAAATTTCGTGTTTTTTTCCCGATATCGATGTTTTTCCAGAATAACTTGAAAAATACTGATTCAATGAAAAAGAATCTTCGTGCAGAATTTCGTTATGATCGTGTCATTAGAACGATTTGAAAAACAATTTCGAATTTCATCTCTTCATTCATATTATCCTCATGTCCTCTGCCATTTTTCGATGAATTACTGAATTTCATTTCGATCATATCTGTATTTTGAAAAACTTTGTGAAAATAAAATTTTGAATGGGTGTATCTGCCGTATCATTGTACGGAATTAACCTATTCACTAATTCGGCCTTCGTAATTAAGGTCCAAACCTTAATATTATATAACCTTAGATATTTGTAGAGTAGGATTCGGGCTTCATTACGAAGTCGACCTTCGGATATTAGCCATTCACGAATTCGACATTCGTGAATGGCTAATATCCGAGCAACCAACGTTCAGAATTTTATTTATCCAATATTTCCGAAAATATAGATTGGATCCAAATCAAGTAGTTTATCGAAAGAAACTAGAAAAGCACTGACGTGAAGTCAGCAGCTTTTGCGCGTATGTTCAAAAGATATCACCAAAAGTAAACATGCGCGCAAAAGCTGCTGAATTCATGCCAGTGTTTTTCTAGGTTTTTATGTTTATTTTTAAACCATATTGATCACAAAATGTAGTGATTCTATGAAAAAGTGTGTAATGTGTTGGATTGGTTTTGGATTTCAACAATATATTAATGTTTGTTTCTATAACTTTAATATTACGTTCTCTGAATAAGTCTTATACTAATGCTGCACGCCAGTTCCTTGAAAGACATGGGTAGTGCAAATATGACATAGTGTTTGGAGGTCTTCTGCGGAGCTTGCCATAATCATCCGCAAATTTTACATTCCTTATTATTATTCCATTTATTATTATTGCTTCCTTCTGGGATAGAAGAGCCTTTTCAAAAATTGATTCGCTGTATACATTGAAGAGCACCTCTCCTTATTTCTATATCTGGGCTTTGTTCGTTGTTCAATATTATTTGTCCGTGTTGATTCCTGTGAAGATTTGGAATTATTCTTGAGTCCCTTTGTCTATTTTTTTTTCTTCTAAGAATTTTGACTATTTTTTCGTGTCTTATATTATCATCAAAAGCTTTTTCGAAGTTAACGTAACAGACATGCATATCCATGTCCATGTCTAACACTTCTGTGCTAACACATTTAGTGCAAACAACGATAATTGAATAACTACTTATATTCAAGGAAATTATAGTAATTGGTTCGGAGTCATGAAGAAACAAAATATATGGTCATGACAATCTCATAGTAAAATACCTAATATTTTTTTCACAATCCCGATATGCGCACCGACCGTACACTTGCAAAATCCATGAACAAAAACGACTAAAGACACAAAAACTACCTATATACACTCGTTTAAGCTCTGGATTCCTCCTCATTCGAACGTCGTCGAGAATTCACCAGTTCCATTATAAATTCCACATCGCGGATGTGTGCCATTCCAACATCTTCTCGCATCAATCAGCAAAAAGAGGAAATTGCAAATAAAAATCCCCATGCCACACTGAACAGCTAATCACTCGTTGCAATTCTTATCTGCTCGTCGCCGCCAATCGCCAACTACGTATTTATAGAAAACGATAATAGGTACAATTAGTGGTATCTCGGTAAGTTTTGGTACCGCAATCGATCCTATGGTACTTCTTGTCGTGGCACGCACGTTGTACCTTTGTAATTGGATAGCCAATTTCCTACTACATCTTCCTTTTTGCTTATCTTCGTTGTTGATAACAATCGAGGCAGTCTTAAGCAATTCGAGTTTCTGTTTGGGTTGCAGGTGCAGTATTGTTGTGGGTTCCTTACATGTTGTAACCTGTGGTTTCGTAAGGAGAGAAAGAAATCAGCAGATCCAGTACTTCCTGGGTGATCATTTTGAACTATATAAGGTAATTTCTAATTTGATGCAATAGTAGTGGGGTTAGGCATCACATTTCTTTTCATTTTCTCTAAGTTCAACAAGGTTTCCTCATGTACTGTAATTTTTGTCTTTTATTGCATCTGAAAGACTTTAGAATTTCACTTATTCCAGCTTCTGTCCCCAGTAATTTCTCTGTTTTAGTCAATCAAGAAAAACGAGCTTTCGAGTACCATACAAGGTGTGACAGGAATCAGGTTAACCACCTAAAAAATCTACGTTTTGGTTCGGCGGAACAGCGTGCTATTGTTTTGTCCAAATGTCTGTATTTTAGAATTTTTAGCCGAAAATGGTCTCTAACGACTAGGTTGGACTGATAACGAATAAGTTGACAAAATCGATTCTTTCCGGTCCCGCCTGCAGGCACGATTACGGGCGCACGGAGAATCCTATCAACTTGAAACTTTTACAGTAGGTTGCCTTCCAAAATGCCACGGTGAAGTTCTTTAATGGGCAGAATCGGTTGGACAGTTTCGGAGTTAGAGTCGTTTGAAAGTTTGAGGTTATTTCTGTGATAATTCGGGAACTACTGAAACGATTCAATCTTAACTTGGCAGTAGGTTGAAGTATAACGACGAGCAACTTTTCGCGAAATTTTGTTGACATCGTACTGTCAGTAAATTTTAAGAAAATTTATTTCAGAATTTTTTTCTGAGAAATTTTTTTTTCAAAACTGTTTTTCATATTTGAAAAAAATTCAGCGCAGAATTTGAGCTTCATACTTCACAGGCGTGTACCAAATTTCAGTTTGATACCAACGTAATTTCCGGAGATAATTTAAAAAAAAATGTCAAATTTGATAGTTTTTTTCCTCGGTATACTTTTTTTTTGTTCACATGTTCCGGAATGACTGATTTGAGTTCAATACCAACTAAAACCAAACCAATTAACGAGAAACAAAAATCAAAAAATTGTGTTTAAAATATTCCCTGTATTTGTGGAAAAACATATACAGGAGAAACGTCTAGGCCATTAGATATCAAAAAACGAGAGCACAAAAACAGCAACAAGGAATGGAGACAAACAAAAATCCCAAATAGCGAACCAGGTATGTTCGTCCATTAGAAATCCCATGATAGATTGGGACATTACAAAAATAATGATGTCGGAATCAGATAATTTGAAAAGAAAAATTAAAGAGTCCTCATTTTGTTAAATGGAGGGAGTAATTTTGTTCATTGTTCGTTAGAAATAGACCCCATTTGGCTGAATTAACTTAAAAACGAAGTAGGATTAAAAAACTCTCAAACCAAATAAATCTGTGTTGCTGTTCTCAAAATGTCAATTTGACAAAAGTCTAAAATCGAAAGGAAATAATTCTCGAAATTTTCTGCTTTGTCTGATGAGAGTCAGATTTGTACTCTGAAACGTCATAGTTCGTTTTCTTTATCGTTTGTATTGTTCCTGTTTTTCTCAGTAGGCAATCTGTTTTTCAAGAAACTGCCCCTTGACAAAAAGTTCAATACTGCAATCCGCAAGGGCGTCTTTCATGAAAAAACAATTTTTATGTAATTTTAATAGTTCTGTTTCAAATATTGGGAGTGAAAACTCAGAAAAAACCTGACCAATGGAATATATTGTCCCTAGATTTACTATTGAGTGATAACATTCCCATCATTCTTCAATCGGGAACGAATATTGTATGAATTCTGATAATAAAATGGAAATAATATATAGATAGCATAATTAATACACCATTATCATAATAATAGGTTTGTTCGTTGTACTTGCATGGACTACACAAACTACACCAACTCCACTGACTTCCAATTCTCAGTGCAGTAGAGTGTAGTCACAGATAACTGAATGAGTGGACTTAGTGTAGTTCAATCTGTTCTATGATTCTCACAGAATACAAATATATAAGATAGATGATTTTACGCAATCCCAAGATGACAGAATTCTATGCTTCTTTTGTTTTCGCTACCATTTCGAGGAAATGTTGATCTGTCGTAAAGTTTTTCTAGGGCCGTCATGAAAAAATATTCTATTTTGAATAACGATATGATGAAAATTAATTTCGTCCAAAAATAACCACACATAGGGAACAAAACTCGTCCAACCAGGATCCAGAGACATCCACTATGATTATGAATTATATTTACGCATAACCATCACAGAAGATAAACTCACTCTATGCACTGCACACGTCATCTGTGACTACACTGACTGACAATATTTCCGCAACGAACAGAGTGCAAGTTTACAACAAAACACACCGAACAGTTTCAGTCGAGTTAGTGTAATTAGTGTATTTCATGTAAGTACAATGAACAGACCTAATATATCTTATACTGACTTTTTATTGTTGCTTATACTCGTAAAATGAGAAATTTTCATCCGAAATCTCTAAGAGCTATATCTCAGCTGCATAATTCTCTAATGTAGGACACATCATTTCGCAATATGATAAAAAATATGTTGTAAGTGAATGTCCTTAGAGAGGAATGGGAAAGGACGTTTGCTACTTTTGATTGCTTGAGAATTGGCACAATTTATTAACCTCATAAATAATTCCTGCTAATCCTCTCTCAGAAATATAGAATTTATGGAATAACAAGCGTAACATATCATTTATGTCAATGTTTTAACGAGATGAAACGAATATTTCTCTTCGAAGTATTACTTCCACCTGGATATTCGAAGTTATTAAATATAATGAAGGATGTCTTTCACAACTTATACAAACAGATAGAAGGTAACTCCTGTTTAAATCATTCCTGGAAGTGCGTCGTATTAAAAGTTATTTAAAGTATACTTTCTTCAAGTTACATCCGTGTATCTGTTAAGTGCTTACAATCTCGGCTTCGCAGCTTCATAGAAAAATATACAGGGCTTGTTCAAAATCGATGAGAATGCGTTCACCTATTCACGTATTGACCTGTCAAACGAAGCTTTACTCCGTAATGAATTGGAGTTCGTCAGGATCATAAGACTAGAAGATCGCAACACTTTGCATCGGGGTTGAAGCATTTTTGCAGAAGTCAAATTTATGAATGGGACGAATGGGTATGATCCACCCAATTATTCCGCAGAAATACCCATTCGCAATAGTATTTTCCAATATTTACAAACATAGAAATCCAATCGAATTGAAACCCTTTACTTCGTTGCAAAATTTCAGCGGAATCTAACTGATAGTTGCTGGTTTGTAACGTCTCAAATTTCTTTTTAATTTCCCCATAGTGAAAGCGAATCTTTTCGTGATAAATCTGCGTGTCAATATTATACAATCAATCATCTACCAAGTTGATATTCAATCGTATATGTTATCGACAGGAAATAACAATACCCAGTTTGGAATTGAAGCTGGGTACCCAAAAAAATAATCGCATATACAGGGTGTTTCATCATAAACTGGTCAAACATATATAGCCGTATAGATGACATTGGGAAAGCCATGTTTTCTTTATGACATATACACCGTTTTCGAAACATAAGCGAGATACAGGGTGTTTAATGTCAACTTTGAGCAATATTCTGATAACAGTGGTGAGTTATGCGTGACCTTTGAAATAACGGTTTTTGGTCATATCTTAGTATTTTTTAGTGCTCAATTCAATTGTTTAGTAGAATTCGGAAAAAATATTTCAAAATGGCGGAAAACCTATAAAGTTGGAATTTTTCCTCTTCGATTGCCAAAGTGGATGATAGTATTATTTCAATGCACTCAATTGTCTAAGATTTTTCGTGAAAAATTTTTTCCAAAATTCTAACTCAACTTTTTTTTACGTCTACAGTGAACAAAATATTTCACCCAAAATTGTTGAAATCTTTCGAGGTTGAACTAACCTTCATTCTGAACACTGGTGTGAAAACAGAATGAAAAAATATCCATTGGTTTTCATTTTATAGCCTTCCAAACATTCCACTCGGAGTATTGGAATAATTTTTATTCGAGAAACTGGTGGCGTTACGGAGGCCAAACTTGTGCTAATGGGTCTCCAGAATGACCCGGATAGAGTTATAAATTTATCAAAAAGAAATAAATTTTTTCAAAAAAACTTCGATGTGATTCGAACTCGCTTCACTTACGGTCCGCGTATAAGTTGGATTTAGTCTGATTATAATGACGTTCGTTACCAAGCAACGGTAGTTAATCGAATTTGACCCTATTTCCCGAATGCGGAGAGAGTTGGATTTTTTTTCATAAATTCATATTTCTATCCGGGTCATTTTGGCCTACGTAGGGCCACCAGTTTCTCGAATAAAAATTATTCAAGTACTCCGAGCGGAATTTTTGGAAGGCTATAAAATGAAAACCAATGGATATTTTTTCCTTCTGTTTTCACACAAAGTGTTCAGAATGGAGGATAGTTCAACCTCGATAGATTCCAACAATTTAGGGTGAAATTTTGTTTTTACTGTAGACATGTGAAAAAAAGTTTGAATTTTGGAAAAATTTTTTCACGGAAAATCTTAGAAAACTGAGTACATTGAAATGATGCTATCCAAATTGGCAATCGAAAACGAAAAATTCCAACTTTGTAGGTTTTCCGCCATTATGAAATATTTTTTTCCGATTTCTACAATACAATTGAATTGAGCACTAAAAAATACAATTTGACCAAAAACCGTTATTGCAAAGGTCACATATAAATCTCCACAGTTATCAGAATATTGCTCAAAGTTAACATTAATCACCCTGTATCTCGCTTATGCTTCGAAAACGGGGAATATGTCATAAGGCAAAAATGACTTTCCCAATGTCATCTATACGGCTATATATTTTTGACCAGTTTATGATGAAACACCCTGTATATCGATATTTTATCTTCACGATAATTTCAAAACTACTTATCCAATCGTCCTAGAGATCAAGTACTTGATTGAAATATGATGTCTTAAAGATTTTAGCAACGTTTAAACGAATTTGATATGTAATTTCTGGGATAAAATATCTTTGGAATATTTCTTTCTGGTGAAACTATTCTGGCCAAATTTTACATGAGCTTTGCAAATTCACATCTAACAACCAAGTATTGATCAGTGCCCTTCGAGATATTAAGTAAACAATATTTCAGATAGCTGTAGCTCCAGCAGTTTTGGGTAGATTTTGCCCATTAACGAACTCAGCCAATATACCGATTCAGATTTCAAGTCTACGTAGTAAATGTCGAGACAGAATTTCACTGAGAGCGAAACTAAACGTTTATGGACGTTTTCATCAAAAAAATCATTAATTACAGACATTTGGGCAAAATCATCTGAGTAATATATTTAGAGAATAATTGACTATACTGTTCATGGACGGATGACTAGCCGGGCAGGATATAATTTCACCACGAATTCTTGATCAGTAAGTTCGAACAGTGGTTCAAGACCCTAATGGGGGTTTTTCCTTTGAACGAAAATGCAGTTATTTTCATGAAAAACCTTTAGAACATCATATTTCAAATATATGATTTCAATATTATATTTTTAAAAAAATGTTTGATCGCCTAAAACTGAAAAATAAAAATAGGGATTTGCATCTGAAGGGATTTGTCATGATTGCACGATATGGCAACGTCGAATTCAGCTTTCTCGGAAAGAAAAGGACGTCAAATATGTTACTTTGCTCAGGAAAACAGAGATAGCTATAGTTCGATCTGGTTAGAGTAGAAGACAACGAACCAGGAATAGAAAAAGAAGAGCACAGACTGTCATACTGTCATATTACTGACAAACCGCAAACGGAAATCATTTGATTATACTGACAACGAACACGTGTGTACCACAGAAAAGGAATGAATATTTCATTATTCTATAGCAGAAAAAGCAATTCTACTAAACAACGTTGTCACTTCGTGCATGCATGACAAATCCCAAACCCCAATTTTGAAATCTGATTTTGAATACTTTCTCAAGGTAATTTGGGAAAATGATGAATCAAACCCATAATAATTATGTTCAAATTTGCATTTTCCGTAATACCCCAAAATTCAGGAAAAACCCCCATTAATCGAAGTTTTGGAATTACAGACATTTGTTCTAATTCTAAGCGATATGATAGCTACGTGAATGGACATCGAGCACGCAAAAATTAAATTTCCTTTATATTATAAATAAGCGCAGAAAATTGGGTGGTATTAAGTCCCAGATATTATTTCAGTGATTTAAATATAACTGATTGGAATTTGAATTCTTTTCCACCACGAACAGTTTCCTGTCCTGCTTGGACAATAACCGTATTATACATAATCTTATAGTAGGTTCCCATTTTTAAATTAATGCGATATAAACTCTGATGTACTTCGCGCTTTCCAGATGCGAGAAAAGAAAAGAATTCAGACTAGAGTGGGTTCATCGAGCCCCTCGGACTAAATCGTGAACATCTTCGTAAGTTATGATCTTTCAGCGGATTCCCAAAAGTGAAACGAGAATCAAATCAAAATATTTAGATGATTTTCGATAAACCAAGATGAACGATTGGTGTTTATATTCCTTGTACAGGGTGTTTCTTTAGACCTTGAGTTGAAAGTCGAAAATTTCCGAGTCCTTCTCTGTTCTATGTCGGTACGGTTAATATAAACAGTTTGATGGTCTCAAGTGGCAATACTTGCCAAATTTGAAGCGAATGGATAGACTGTTCAGAAGTTTTAGCCAGTGAAAAGTTCTGGCAAAATTAATATATCCCGAAAATCATAAGCATGAATTTTTTCGCTTAAAAAAGAATGATCAGTTGGTGTGCCGTTCACAAGGCAAACATTTTTCGAAAAACAAATCCATGCAGATTCAGAAGAAAGTTGAGACAAATTGATATTCCATGTACATAGTGTTTTATTTGACCTGGAAATAGAAACTGTAATTCCCTAGCCCTGGTCTGTACTATTTCGGTATGATTCATATGAAAAGTTCGATGGCCTCGGCCCATATTTAAATGTTGTTTTTTGACTCCCCAAGGTACCACCTATTTACCATCAAACCATGTACAGTTACTCATGAATCACCCTGTATATATCATGGTGAAAATATCAATAATATTTCAACGCTGTGCACTTTTTCAAAGCTCTGAAATTGATGTTAAGGTAAGTAGTCATGAAGTTTCCAGACTACCAAGTTACTCAACGATAACAGCTAAATATGTTTAATGAGGTGAGAAGAGCCGGTTTAAATCCATTCCTGACTAACGCATCTACAGCGTAATCCAGTGATTAACGTCATACCTAGTATGCCTTTTAATCGCATCTTTACGACATTCTGATTTTTCCCAGTTATGTACACAAACCGAATTAAGGCCCATTAAGCGCTCGAACGGTCATTCAATGCACCACATGCGGAATCATATGGGAAAACCAATTGAAATCGTCCGAGTTTCAAACTCAGTACATTCATTCTTACTTTCTTTATTGAGCATATCAATCTTAGTTATGAACTCAGAATCTATCATTAATTGATGGTCAGATTTTGTTGCATAGAAATATATACAGGGGGTGCCTTCAACTTGTTCATCCATTTTAATCTATCCTGTTTGTCCATAATCAGCAATATTATGGGATAATAAATTAACAATTATGAGAATGTTTAAGATTTGGTGCATGCAACTGAACGACCAGACTCAGCCGTTTTAAAGAAACATCACAGGTGTATGTAATAATGGATCACTTGAGAAATTATAACTTTATTGATCTTAATATCACATTCCATTTTATTTAACGCCACCTACCTGAAATTTACGAGAAATTATATGGGGAGTGCTGACTTGCCAGAAGAGACAATCGGAAAATTTGCCACTTTGTGCAGAATTGCATTTTCATGAGTCATCCCACCATCAATTATTCAGGTCATCGTGTTAGTTCTTTGTAAAGTTATTGTTTGGCGATCTGAATCTGATATATCGAAATTAACAAGGTTAGTCTTCATGAATTTCATGAATTCGCTTCAATAATTCCTCATAGGAAATCTCATATACATTTATACTGTAAAATTAACCAAAACTGAATAATGAAAATTTACTGTTCAGAACTTTGAACATTCATGAAAGACGTCGCTGTTGTCATTTACTATTCTGCTTAGGTAAAAAGATACAGGCAGATGAAATACGCAAAAAACAAAATTGTTTCTTTTTATCCTTCATCTAAGACATGGTTATTCTGAATGATCTGAATTTTGTTTTCCATATGATACATGTTCTTCTCATACTTACTTTTATCCTTCTGAAAATATTCTCCGCGTTATAGACTCGTCGATTTATGAAACTATAAGAAATAAGCATAAAAAACGCTATCAGAGTCATTATAAGAATTTTCAGTCATTTCGGAATACTTAAATACTTCTCACAGTTTATCTTTAAACGCACCATTTTCGAGATAATCAACGTTGATTGTTATGAAATCTGCTACATTTTCGAGAAATTTCACTATTTTTGTGGATATGCAGCTGAGCTAGAAAAGGCCTTGAATTGAGCTCCACCGACGTTCATCCGGATCACGGAATACTCATAGTTTTGTATATTATGACAAAAGAATAGACATAGGATTATATGTCATCATGACTATGGAATAGCCTCGAGAATTCATACAGTTCAATCCATGTTCCACACTATCACTATCAATGTCCAACACAATGTGTTCACACTGATTTCTGATGATTTATTTATAACTTTGATGGAAAATATGATATTCTTGGAATTGTCGATATGAGGATGGGCTACGATAAAATTGTGTTCATTTTTATGGTGCAATCAAAAGGATATTGCAGGTTGCAGAAATATAAATGGAATATTAGCATATTTAAATGGTTCAGTGAAGTAAAATATTTTGTTATAATTAAATGGCATTAAGCACCAAATCATAAGCATTAAGTGAATAAATGAGTTTTCCAAACAAGTTTCATTGAATTTCACGAAATGAATCCGATATTCCATACTACAGATAACAGGCAGAAATATTGGTGTTGAACTTATGAACAATGTGCAGAGGTATATTAGTACATTGAAAGATAATTAAATACCACCATCGGCAGTAGTGTCCGATCCAATTCGTCCATCCGTAAAAATTCTGAATTTGCAAAGTAAAACACCTAAACTGAATTTCAGAGATTTGGCGTCCAAACGCACTGGTCAATTGCATTAATGGACAAAATCTGCTCAAATGTTTCATGCGGATAAAATCATTCAGTTCAGATGCTGCTGAATTTTCTCCATAGTGGATTCAAATAAATAAATACAATAACTTTCTTCTAAGAGAATCTACTGTGAGACTCTATATTTATACAGACTTATGATGTTTGAATTTGTGAACGGAAATAATCTGCATAATGATTCCGTAGATATATCCAATCAAAATTTAAATTTCCTAATTTACTTGAATAAAAAGATCTTTCCCTATAGATTTTCAAACAAATCATCCTGGTAATATCTAAAAGGCATTTCGGGCATGTTTAGTAACTTGAAACTTAAACTCATCCAGATTCTTTCCAGAAATTATGATTATCTTTTGGAAATCTTGATCTGGGGACTTGAATAGAAAAATGTAGTGTAGACATTCGATTTCTAGGAGAAATCTCATTTAAATGTGTATACATGTGTCCATATATAGATTTTTTTTGATCCAGCCTCAAAAACAAGTTGTGTCAACTGAAAATCGCTGAAATATGGTCCCATGAAAGAGATGAAATGATCTTCAAATATCGATTAAATAAATGATTTTTTAGGATTATATTGCATTATTCTTCACTTTCAATATTCGAAAAATTGAAAATAAATATTCATGGAAAACCCCATTGCCCTTGCAGATTGTGGGAACTATTTGTCAAAGAGCAGTTTCAATGAAGTGAAGTGTATCGCTTGAGAAACTATGTCTGTCTTCTTCATCAAACAATATGAAAAAATTTGCAGAATTATTTACTTGAAACACTTTCGTATTTCGAGACTTTTATCATATCGACATTTTCGGAACTACTAATTTTTGAGTTAATTAAAAAAATAATTATTTGGTCCATTTCTATAGAACATCTATAGCGAAACTATTTTATTCGTTCAGCAAAACACATCTTTTCAGATTTTCTGGTAATTTTTATGGTTCTGTTTCAGAGATTGGGAGTATTGGAATAAACCTGACAAATACTTCATAAACCTTGAAAAGAGATTTTAAAAACGAAGAAATATTCATACAATTCAGCTCGTAATCTCAATTTTGCATTATTTGGAGGAAAAACATATATCTTATTTTATCTCATTTCCTCTCAAACCTTCATTCAACTTTTCATTCCGACGTATTGTATGTCACAAGTTTTTCAGTTTATTCCCGATGTATTATTAGCTTTCAAGCGAATATCATCTAATTCTGAATCTATACGGGAGATGATTCCCCACTATAAGGGAGTCCCTTCCGTTCAGAGAGCAAATATAAGTAATATCATTTACTGCTTCCTGTTGGTTTTCTGATTCTTTTTCTGTTGCAAATATGATTTCAATATGTTTTGAAAATCTAAATTCAAAAGAAGAAATCTGGTTTCCAAGAGACGGATGCCTTTCATTATATGAATACGTCAGCTTATTCTTAAAACACAATAAAATTTCACAACACTCATACGGAGAGACAGAAATTTTTCTGAGGTTTTTATCTGTGCCCTTGCATCATACTTAAATTTGTATGGTACCCCGTTTACATCTCCTCTGCTAATACTGTGAAAACACATATTGTTTGATATGCCAAAAAATGTACTTCTTATTCTCGAAGGAATCTATATATTTATATACCTCCTATTGATTTTGTGTTTCGGAATGATGAAATAATCCTATTATCCTATCAGATAAATCAAACATAATCATTACAAACTACTACCTACGAATAAAACTATAAATCATTCCAACCCACATAGAAACAAAAATCCTCGCAAAAATCAAAATAAAGTTACATACTTCCGTGCAAGATTCATCATAAGATGACTTCTAACATTATGTTTTCTGTTTTACAAGCCATTTTATTTCTCAACATCAACATCAATAAAATAGCGGAATAAATAAGGCTTTTTATGATTTTCGATTTTTTTCCTACTTTCTATACGACTATCACCATAAATTCGCGGTAGTTTTAATAGACCATAAATTAATTTAATCCACCTCGTGCGATGTTGTTACTTTCCTATATTTATAGACAGGTGCACGATAACATACCTAGTTTTATACATTTTGTTCTGGAGTTACAGCGTAGTATGAAAGTAAAATGCGGTATATAAAAAGGCTATCTCTGCTTGATCATAATTGTATGCAAAGAATTGAACAGTTTGAGAATCCGAGGGTTTGCACACCACATTACGCGAAATCTAGTAGAAGGCATGAATGGGCAGATTAATTCATCCTAGAGATATATATATTCATTCCAATATTGTTACTACATCATTTTTTCTCAAAATAAAAAATAATTATCAATTCCTCGTTTACTTTGCGAGGGAAATTTCTCTCAATTTTTCCATCTATCGAAATCAATCGAAAATGATTAATAATATGGATATTTATTTGAGGGAACCGCTACAATATAATTATTGATATTTAATTCATTTTCAGTTCGTAAGCGTTATTACATTCTTTTGAAATAGTAACATCACATGGGGAGAACCATCATTTTGTTTCAAATCAATTTCAGTACTACAATTTTTGACTATCCATTATCACAACATATTAATGACTGTTTTTAAAATTTAATTTTTCAAATTTATTTCCGATATTTTGTCAGATTTCTAGTGTAAAATATCCAATTATGGATCTATGGGAGATGATTCCTCATAATATAAGGGGCCTGTAGCATTCTTCGTTTATCTGAGGATCTGAAAATCATCACTTGGAGGATCGGACCTAGTCGAAAGACTTTCCCGGTCAGAGAGCAAATGTAGGTAATTTTATTTACTGCTTCCTGTTGGTTTTCTGTACCTCTTTATGTTTCAGATATTACGTCAAGATATTTTGTCAAAATAAATTCAAGATAACGCAAAAAATTATTTTCCAATGAAAAAGATGCCATCCATGTTCTTCAAACAAATTACAGTTATACGGGGAGACAGAGTTTTTGCTGAGGTCTTTATCTGTGCTCTTGTATCATACGGAAAAATGTATGGTACCCCGTTTACATTTCCTCTGCTAACACTCTGATATACCAAAGAATGTAGTGCTCTTTCTCGAAGGAATATATAATGACTGTATTCAGTATATAATTAAAATGTTGCTGGTACATTACAATATCCGGATTGGAATTGTTTTTCAATATCGATTAAGGGACATTTTTGGAGGATTTTGCTTTATATTCTAGGTTTTTTCTAGATTTTCACTTCCAATATCTGAAGAAGAACAACTAAAATTAAATGAAATATTTATTATTCATAGAAAACGCCCTTGCGGATTGTGGGATTGAAACTAGGACAGTTTCTAGAAAAATTTTTGCCTAGTAAACAATATCGGTTGATGCAAACCATCAACGTTTCAGAGGTTACATCTGACTTCTTCAACATTCATTATTTTCTTTCAATATTTCGTATTTCGGAATTTTGTGGAAAACGCTGCAAAAAATACGAATTTCAATTCTTTCTTACGATCTATCAATCCGTCTCCAACAGAATACGTCGTTATTGACCGTGGGTATCTCGGGTGCACGGAATTCGCGGCCTCGCGGCCTGGCTGACCGTAACCCTTATCTATTTTATATTATAGAATATATATAATATTATTAGATCATTCGAAACAGACAATGGTGTCGGATGACAGCTATAAGTGCAGCAGGGCCATGAAATCTCAGCGCCCCCGCTCCTCGGCATAGAGCATTCGGACAATGCTGTATGCGGGTAATGCGACATCGATGCCAAAGCTCAGAGTTCAGCAAAAAATTTTCCCCAAAATCTTTTGAGGTTGAACTGACCCTCATTCTGAACACCGATGTGAAAACAGAATGAAAAAATATCCATTGGTTTTCATTTTATAGCCTTCCGAAGATTCCGATCAGAGTACTTCAATAATTTTTATTTAAGAAACTGGTGGCCCTACGGATGCCAGGATTATGCTAATAGGCCTCCAGAATGACCTGGATAGAAATATGAATTTATCAAGAAAAAAAATATTTCTAAAAAACTTCGGTGGGAATCGAACTCTCTCCGCATTCGGAAAATAGGATCAAATTCGATTAACTACTGTTGCTTCGTAACGTATCATTATAATCAGAATACATATATCCACTTTATACTTGGTCTATTGTCCGTGATTGGAGCGAGTTCGATTCCCATCAAAGTTTTTTTGAGAATTTTTTTTTTTTATAAATTCATATTTCTATCCAGGTCATTCTGGGGGCCCATTAGCACAATTTTGGCCTCCGTAGGGCCACCAGTTTCTTAAATAATAATTATTCTAGTACTCCGAGCGGAATCTTTGTAAGGCTATAAAATGAAAATCAATGGATATTTTTTCATTCTGTTTTCACACCAGTGTTCAACCTCGAAAGATTTCAACAATTTTGGGTGAATTTTTTTTTTCACTGTGGACATGTAAAAAAAAGTTGAGTTTGAATTTTGGACAAATTTTTTTACTGAAAATCTTAGAAAATTGAATACATTGAAATGATACTATCCAATTTGGCTATCGAAAACAAAAAATTCTAACTTTGTAGGTTTTCCGCCATTTTGAAATATGTTTTCCAGAATTCTACACCACAACTGAGGAGACCACCAAAAAATACTGAAATGTGAACAAAAACCGTTATTTCAAAGGTCGCGCATAAATCACCACACAGTTATCAGAATATTGCTCAAAGTTGACATTGAACACCCTGTATATCGCTTATGCTTCGAAAACGGGGTATATGTCATAAGGCAAAAATGACTTTTTCAATGTCATCTATTTGGCTATATATGTTTGAGCAATTTATGATGAAACACCCTGTATATTTATTTTTTGGCCGATTTTCGTGTTCACTCCTGTTTTTATTGACATCCAAACCTGAAACTACAAATGTGATGCATGCATCCATTATGGTAATTTCGAATCTGAAAGTGAAGAAAAAAATGTCTCAAAATCTAGTAAAAGAATAATTTTTTATTTCGTCTAATTTGGTACTGTTTTTCGATAATTCCTTTTAAATTTTCTCTGTTCTGACAAACGTGCTACCTTGAATGCAGATATCACTTCTCCATACAAACGAAAGCAAAGAGATATGTTCAGTGTGAAGAATACTTGTGAATTTTCTTCAAATAATGTTATGCAATACCCGGTAAGAAAGAGAGATGATCGTGGATATACTAGAGTTTTTGTACGACAGTAATTTCGTTGAATCAAAAGGAGAGAGAAATCCGTGATAAATCGATGATTATATTATTGTTAATATATTATAGAAAGTGAAGTCTATAATGTTACCAAAAAACGTGATGAAAATCGGTCTCCAGCCATTACCTATTAGCTATTGGAATATTGATAATGATACCTAATAACTTCGAATTGGTGTGGCACCTTCTTTGTTAGCGTTGTGGGAAATGTTAGAAATCGTGTCAGTCGAATGAATAGGTCTTGTTTCCTTTTCTTCTCTATGGATGTTCTGGAGATTAAAAACCAGGATTCAGTTTTTGAGGGAAAAAACACATAAGGAGAATCAAGAAAAATATCTTTTTGTTTTTATTGTTTTTGCGAAAACTGTACTGTGAAAGTATAACATTGGAGCTTCTTTATCTTTATCTGAGATCTCGAGTCTTATAAACAGAATTCGAAGCATTCAAAGTATGGAGTTTAGATTTTCACTCGGGAATATATTTCTTCTGATTTAATTTGGCTCTCATTCTACTCACGAATAATGGTAAATCTATAATGCTATTCAGTTTATTACATGTGAATCCGTATCAACTTAATAGTTTTTATGTATATGTTCACACTTATCATCGGAACTTAATTTTTCGATAAATACGGGAATTTTATAAAAGGAAGTTTCTTTTTTCCGCGATATGTTCGGCTGCAATAAAAAATTTTCGTCTTTTCTCCTGTTCGAAGTAAACCCATTTGGAACAGCACCTTCTTCGAAAATTTTATCATGATGTCCTTCTGTGGTTCAGAAACTCTTCAATTTTTTTTTTCTCACCTGAAACGACTGCGAAGCTGAGTTTTCATATTACTTATTTTATATATACTCGTTATGAAGACAAGAAATTTCAGCAGTCCAACGGCCGATCCTAAACACAATAACTTCCGAAAGAAACAACTTAGAAATTCAATATTCGTAGAGAAGGTTTGGCCTAACGGCAGACCGTAAATACAATAACTTCCAAAAGAAACAACTTAGAAACTCGATATTCGTAGAGAAGATTTGCACCTCAATAACGAAGGCTGAATTCATTAATGGGTAAAATCCATCCAATGGTTCCGCAGATATACCCATTCAAAATTTTATTTTCCCACTAATTCGAAAAATACACATAAGATCGAATTGAAATCCAGTACTTTATCGAAAAAATGACAGTTTGAAGGTCCATACAGAATTTAATAAGGATAATATGATGAGAAGATCACAGAATATCGGATATTTGAAAAAAATTTGAGTTTTTTTTTCAAATCGTTCTAATGACATGATCATCACGAAATTTTGCACAATGTTATCCTTCAGCATCTGTTAAGTAGATGCAAAGTTTCATCATGATTAAACCAGTATTTCTCGATTCATACCGAAAAAATCAACGATATCGGGAAGAACACCACGAAATTCTACAAATATTTCCCCAATATCTCCAGAACTAAAAGCCGTATCGAACTGAAATTTGTTACACTGCTGTGAAATATTAAGCTCAAGGTGTAATTGAAATTGTTCTCAAATATAAACAATAGTTTCAGAAAAAAATTCCTTTCGAGAAAAATTTTGAAAAACAATTTTTTTTCATCTACGATTTCAACGGAATTTTGCTCAAAGTTGCGCGTCGTTATGCTCCAACTAACTGCACAGTTTCAATCCAATCGTTGCAGTAGTTTCTGAAATGAAGAATAAATAACTTCGAAACTTCAAATGCCTATAACTCCGAAACTATTCGACCGATTTTGCCCATTAGCGAACCCAACCGCGGCATTGCAATGCACGAGCTATCCTGAAAGTTGCAAGTCGCTAGCTCATCCCGTTCGACAGTTTTCGTGTCCACGGCCGGTCGGACGGACAGAATCAATTTTGACACTGGATTCGTCATCAGGGAGTCGAATCTAGTAGTTTGAGACCGCTGTTCAAGCTCGCAAAAATTGTACATCAGATGCAATTTGCGCCATTGCACTCACCTGCAAAATTTAATATATATTGCCTTTTTCGTTCGAAAGACATTTACTTGGTTCCATACTTTATCCCAACCCTGTATATCAAAAGTGAACAAGCTCATTAACATTCCTGACCTCACATCAATTCTGTTCTAGACTATTTCGCTGATGAAATGGTTTGCACTTGGAACACGAGAAACAAATTTGAAATTCATAGTTTACTATGTATCTCAGAGTAATAAACAACATAGAGGGACTGTACGCAGTTTTTGGGTGTCCGCAACATCCTTTTGTCGACGTAGTCAGATTGTGATATATTTGGAAATGCGCAATGATATTATCTTATTGCAATCGTATATTAAATCAAATGAAAATTCAAATTTTAATAATTCTCGGTTGAATACGGAAATTTAAACAATTCATGATCGATATTTTTTTTCAGTTTCGAATTTGTGGTAAGAAGAATACTTACACTTTTCAGTATCTACCTGCTGAAATCCGAACTTTGGCATCGATGCCGCATTACCAGTATACCGCCGGTCAATCTGTCATCAGGTATTTCGGTGAGTTTCTAGCGAGTTTTTAGAGTTTATTTCAATATTTTTTTGAATTATTACAATACTTTAATTCACACTATGGGACGTAAGAATTGTGTTGTTTGTGGAGAATCCAGTGAGTTGAATGAAATTTCGTATCACAGGTTGGTAAGTGCTTTGTTAGCAAGTTTGTTCTGATTGCGGTCAAAGTGTCAAATTTTCTATCACATGTTGCAGACAGCAATCGCAATATCGCATTCTAAATATGCTACCTCTTGGTTCGTTTTGGTTCAGAGTTCAGAACTGTTCTGGGACGGTTCCGCATGCGCGATTGCGATTTTGTGTTTTGGTTCATTTCAGAACCGGTTCTGGATTTGAGAAATCCTGTTTTGATTATTTTCAGAATCGATTCCGAACTGTTCCAGAACTGTGGAAGGAGTACGGACGTAAGAGTCCGATATGTTTCAGAATTGGGTAGTTCGCACAAGCGTAGACTGGCTGTCAACGATTTAAATGGTTAACCTGACTTTTTCGATGTCGTGGTGATTTGGTTTTTGATTTGATTGTATTTGTTGAGGAGGAAATGATTAACTGTGATATATAAATTTTTGTTGTTGAGGGTAACTCCTTCGCTACGACCTCCCAGGATAATCTAATGGATTTTATTTCCATTGTTCACACTTGGGATGTCTATTTCTTAAATAAATCTATGAATGTAAGAGCCCTCTTCCTCTATTGAATAATGATAATGTTTCGAATGAATATTTTTCTGAAAAGCACATATCTGAAATACTCTCATCATTAAATTCGTTATTATTTCAATCAATAATTTGTTGGTTCATTTCGAAATATAATTTAAGTAATGAAGAAAGTTCAGAAAAACGATTCACACAAAAAAAAAATTAAGTGGAGGGAAGTATTCCAAAAAATAATTATATATTATATACATAGTGCGACAAGGACTTTCGCATATTTTTAATTAAACCACATGCAATATTAAACCTGATTGATATCCCTCTTTTCTGCCAACTCAAACGGAAGTTTTTCTTCCTCTACAATCCGAATGAGAACTCGAACTTAATTCGTGTTTTAGTTTCATCCATAGAAAAAGTCTAAGGTTTCATCGCTTTCAGAACTGTTCTAGGATAGTTCAGAATCGGGCTTCAACAACGCATCGTTTCTTCGCAGTTCTAGAACTGTCCTAGCACAGTTCTGAATTTCGCAACCAAAACAAACCTTCTATGTTGTTTGTTACTCTAAGGTATGTATTCGAATGATTTTTTCGAAGAAGCGTAGGAAGAGAATCGAGTAGGCCGTGAAATAGTCCTCGGATCTGGTTCGCACGGAATAATTTTCTTTTGATTCGAGTGCATGATTTCATCCGTTGCAAAATGTGCTGCCCGCCTATGATTAGACCATGCACCAGCAATTTCGTTGTTGAAATTGCAATGTAGAATCACTGAAATCGACCGAGTTGCGGATGGAAATGTTACGAAACATCTTTAGCAACTCGAGAATAATTCCGTATATAAGTTTCCTCCGAAAACACCTGAGAGGCGTGCCGTACCGTAATATATTCATTAAAATAATATAATGCCGGTATCACGATCTCCATGGTGCAGCGGCACCTTTACTAGTCGCAGTTATGGGCCTTATTTCCCTGCGACTTTCTACCTTTGAAGACAACTAGTATTAAGGAACTCATTTTACGCTCTTGTTCTGGAGAACAGCGCGTTATCGTTTCGTCACAATGTCTGTAATTTTCGAATTTTCAGCTGAAATTGGCCTCAAAGGACTGATGAAGAATCCGTTGTCAAATTTGATTCTGTCCGTCCGGCCGTTCCTCGATATCTCATGACGTACTGATTCGATCAAATTGAAACTTTGTAGTCAGTTCTTGAATACCATCGCACAATTAAATGCAATTTCGTATGGCTCCAGTTTGCAGAAACTGCAAAAAAAATGATAATTCGAAAAATTTCTGAATTTCTGTTTGAAATTGAAATTTCATGAAGATGTGCATGAAAGATGATACTATACGTCAGTGCAATTCATTAGAAAAGGATTAGTATGTATGAAAAATAAACTATACTGTAATAGATATAGAAAAGGAATTGGTATGATTTGAAATGTGATATATGAAGGAAAATATATATTTCTTATATCAATTTGCCTGCAACTTTTGAATCTCATAACTTATGTATGCCCCATTTTTTTTAGAAACTTGCCAACTCCTTTCTTCATTTCCTGAACAAGTTTTCGTTAGAATGCGTTCACTAGTTTCGTTTCAGCAGATTTTTGCGCGCATGTTCTAGAGAAACAGCATGCTATCGTTTTGTCCAATAATTTTCGAATTTTTAGCCTAAAATAGTCTCAAACGACTAGGTTGGACTCACTGATGACGAATCCGGTGTCAAAATTGCATTATTTATAATGAAATTTGAGTTAGGTTACTATAAAAATATTTAATTCGTTATATTCTTCTTTGCTTCATATTCCCCTTTCAAATTAATTTTTTTTCTTGAAATCTGATACAGCCTAGTTCTGCTTTTTTCATGCACATCATATTTTTTCTGATGAAAATAACCTGAAATTATAATCGAAGTTGGTCAATGTATAAAAATTAAATCAACTAAAAAAAACAAAAATCAAATGATTGCTTAAAAAATGCTGTTGAACAGAAACTAGCGAATGCATTCTTACTAAAAACTTGTTTAGGAAATAGAGAAGAAATATTAGTATTAGACCAGTAGTCAGTTGTTTGTGTGCGCCGTCTTATAATTTATCTGTGTTCGTCCATAACATTCTATCAATGGTAAATTCAACATCAGAATATTCTATCAAGAACTCATATGAATTCGTGGCATTTAGTAAAAATGTCCTCCTTCGAGAGGGTTTCTCCCTGTACTCATTGGATGTGGTTTCGTTATTCACCAATATACCTAGAGAACTTAGAATAAAACTGATTAAAAAAAGGTTGTGTTCTATAGCGGCTTATACGGACATGCCAAAAGAACTATTCTTGGAAATTATAGTATTCATACATGACTCGAGTTACTTCCAATTTAATACTGAATTTTACCAACAAGTAGATGGTACTGCTATGGGCAACGCTGCTAGTCCATCGTTAGCGAACTTCGTTATGACCGAGCTCATCCACCAATGTTTGAAGAAACTTAGGTTCATGGTAGAATTCATAAAACTATATGTAGATGATCTCATATTGGCGATTCGACCACAGAATGCAAATGAACTATTGTCCACTTTCAACGATTTCCATCCACGCATCCAATTTACGATTGAAGAAGAAGAGGATAGTGCGTTGGCCTTTCTTGATCTTAAGGTTATACGAGACGAAAGAGGCTCTTTGTCAACATGTTGGTACATGAAACCTGAAACATCAAGATCCTACAAAGTGAGTACAATTAAAAATTTACTTCATAGGGTTATAAATCTGAGTGCGCCTCAATTTCACGAAGAGAATCTCAATAAGATCAGAGATTTGTTGGATATGAACAGCTATCCAAGAACACTAGTGAACAAAATAATTAATGAGTAAAGCCCAGTTAACACTAGTGATTCATATCGTGAAGAAGAACAAACAAAAAGATATTTTAGATCCCCTTATATCCCATCTCTCAGCTACAACGTTGCGAACACAATCAAAGAGAAATTACCGAACTATAAATTGGTCTTTTACAACCTCAAGACTGTTCGTTCATTATTTTCTGGTTTAAAAGATCTGACTCCTCTAAACAATAGGTCTAATGTGATCTATAAAATACCGTGTTTAGGATGTTCAAGTTGTTACATTGGACAGACAAAACAACTTCTAAAAATCAGAATCAAACAACATAAATATGATTGTAATGAGAGATTTAGGGACAAGGAAAATACCACCGCTCTTGCCGCACATCGTTTTGCAGAGGGTCATATTTTCGATTTTGACAGCACTACAATTGTGGATTATGAGACTAATAGAAGGAAAAGAAACCCAAGTGAAATGATACATATAAAACTAAATGATACAGTTAATTACAGGACGGACGCGGAAGATCTAAGTCAGGTGTATTCAAATTTGCTGGCCAGATACCGAGAATTCCACATCCCATAAATATGTAAAATCGCCGCACATATAAATAATATTAATCATGCGACAGGTTGTTGGTATTTTTTTGACATATGAAATAATCACCCTTGTTGTTGTGGATTCATTCGAAGTTTTGCTCCGTTCAAGTATCAAATTTTAATCCTATGTGTCCCTTAATATCATCTTTTTTCAACTGAGTGGACTTGGTAAGGAGTTGTACGGATATTAATTTATTTTACTTTAATTCCAATGTTGTATTTATACATGTATATTGTACTTGTTTTTATACCTATTTTTGTTTCTCTGTAGCCTTGATAAAGTCTGAATATATGGACGAAACGTCGGCTTAGTTCAAGTTGGTTGTACGTTATTTGGTTCCTATCCCTGTGAACACTATCAATTATAGAGAAGAAAGTTGGCATACATCATACATATTACATCCTTTTCTAATGAATATAATCCAAAATCATAATCAAAGTTGGTCAACGTAGAAAAAATTGAGGAAAAATGAACTGAGGTGAGAAATTTTCTGAAAATCGGAAAAATTCAAATATCTCGAAAACTGTTGATTTCGGTTACCAACAAATATGGCTCAAACGACAGCAAATGAGTCATAATAACACCTCCTCTAAGCGTCACGTCTAATTGGAAATCACCCTGTATATCTGGACAAACGAGTTAGGCCAATCTGATGGGGAAACTTAAACCTTCTTGAAAAATTTACTGTATTTAAAAACAAATAATAATTAGATAATGAGACATCTTCTACCTTTCAGTTATACCCTGCTGTAATATTTCACGTAAATCGCCATATTGTGCATCACAAAGTTACCAACGGTCAGTCTGTCAATCATTTTCCAGTTTTGATACTTTCACACTTCAACCTAATTTTGTGATTTTCTAATTATACCGCTGTTCAATTAAAGTGACATTCATCCTCGTCAATCCTTGAGATGTCATGTCGGAAGGTGATTAAGGATATAATGAATCTCCTTTGTTTGATTCACTCGTTGAGAATATTTCCGATAGCATTTTTGAGTATGAATCTATTATGCTCGAGAAAGAGCTTAGAAGAATCGTGTCCGTCAGATTTGCGGTGATCAATCCACGAATTCGTTACTTGAAAGATTAGATACCTCATACTGGGCGAGGAAATCTGCTATCAGCACCTTATTTGACATGTCTAGAAGTAGAAAGTGGTTGAATCGTAATTCCAAGAAAAAATGATTTGAATTGAGTTTGTTGATTGGGTAAGAATGATTGATTATTCTTGATTAGCATTCAGAGACACCTGATAAAATACAGGGTGGGTCACAGGAATAGGACTATAGAGTTTAGTATAAAGGGTGAGTTTTCAAGTTGTACCCGTTTATCCTATAACTTCCGGAACAAAAATTTACTGGGGAACTACGAACTTGAAAATAATTTTAATATTTTTTTTGGGGCCGATTTTGTCATAAGAATTTTTTCCGGAAGTTATAGAGTAAACGGTTGCCGAGATACGCCCGGTGGTCATCTATGGTTACCATAGATTCCCCTTATTCATCAAATAAAAGGCTTTTTTCGCATATATTTTGGGGAACAGCGCGTTATCGTAATATTTGAATTTTGAGCAGAAAATGGTCGAAAACAATTAGGTTAGACCTCTGAAGAAAAATCCGTGGTCATGGTCGATTCTGTTCAGCCAGCCGTCCGTCTGGCTGTATGAGCTCTAACTTTTGAATAAACATTCCCGGAGTTTTTAAATTTCAATTTTGTTTTCTTGATAACTCGAAAAATATCCATTTCATTGAATTGAAACTTGGCAGGCATTTTTGAAGTACCAACGTGAATCTGTGTCAAAGTTTTGTGATATCGCTAGAAAAGTAAAAAGAATTTATATTTTTCATTACATTTCCATTACTCAGAAACTATTTGCCGCGCGCTGCTGAAATTTTGTGCTTTCATATCGGTATCTATTAAATGAGTTATATGAGACCTCAGCTTCTCAAAGGTTTCAAATAAAAAAAAATAGCTTTTCTGATTTGATAAGTTTCTAAACCACAGAAGGACACAGAGGAATTATTTTGGAGAAGGTGTTTTTTTATAATGGTTTATTTAGTTAGATAAAGGAAAGACAAAAATTCCGCTTTCGACCCATTATATCTCGATATAATGAAACGTTTATTTCTAAAAAATTCGTGAATTCATCGAAAAATTTTAGCTTCGTTGGAAAATGTGAAAATAAAGATTAAAATACTCTTCCACCATGATTCGCTACCAATATATGATGGAAATTTTCCATAGGGAAAGAGTTTGATATTTAACTGATTTGAAAATATTTCTTTTAATAGAATAACCACTATTCGTTATCAGAAGAAGAAGATTAAAACTGAAAAACTTTTAATAAGTTGAAATATTAAAAAAATGGTGTTTTTTGTAGCTCTGACATGATTATTCTTATTGAAATTAGTTTTGTAGCACATATTCTTCAGTATTCTTATTTTCTTACATCAAACGAAATTATAGAATCGCCGATTAATAAAAAATGCAGATGAAAACTATCTTGAGTCGTAATAAAAATTCACAAGCATCTCAAAAGACTTAATTATTCCGCATAATTTGTCCTTGAACACGTTGTTTTCGATATATTCAACGTGGAATGTTATAAAATGATGAAATTTGAGAAATTTCGTTATTTTATTGGATCCAACGCTGAGCTACTGACAGCGTTGAATAAAGCATTTTCTACGTTCATCCAGAAGACAGAAAAAATAGAGCTACTTTTATTTTTCGTTGCCAGACCATACACCAGATATACCAGAGAAAATTCGCAATTTTATTGGATCGAACGCTGAGCTAATGACAGCCTTGATTGAAGCTTTTTCTACGTTCATCCAGAAGATAGAAAAAATAGAGCTACTTTTATTTTTTGTTACCAGATCATGAACCAAATATACCGAACTATGCAGAGAATTCATAGAGATTAAATAGTGTGTACACATTGATTGAGAATTATTCATAATTTATATTTGTAAATTTCGTGAAAATTGGTATATTCATGGGATTTTCGATATTTCGATAGCGGTGATGAAATTTTTAAAAATCTTAAAAAGGAACAATTGAATATTGCATCACTATCAAGTTGAAAATCAGTGGTTCAATAATCCAAAACAGTGAAATATTACATACTTGTGTTTTTTTCTACCATTAACTCTCGCCACTAGGATCAAATCAGTTCATCAGTAGATTAGACTTATTGAGTTGTTGCTCGAGAAAAAGAAAAGAACACTATTATAACCTACGTTCTTACTCGAGTAAAAACTCTAAAATAAATGACCTCTACGAATTGAAAATGGTTTCAGTTGGATCTGAAGCGTTATAGTAATTTCAGGTGGGAAAACTCATATATTTAAAGACCTGGCAATATCGGTAAATAAACAGAGATAAATTGATCCTACCGTCAGGAAAGCCTAATGAACAAGCTACAAATCACAAATTCCTTAACGATATGGAAGGCTGTATTAGTATACGATCCACCCATCCATATCTCTGCACCTGCTACTAACAGCTATTGAAGGCGTAGAAAATGAAGAGGAAATGCATTGACAATAATTAACATTTTTTTTATCAATATCTTAATGGTCATATTCAATATCCAGGGTCATTTTGACTGTAATGAGTCTATAAATATGCTGAGACTGACAACTTTGGTTGATTATTTCTTATTATAAACGAATTATTACGGAACTATGTGAGAGATTCCAGTTATATTTGTCAATAAAAGTACATTATAGTATTCCAAGAGGGTATCAGTGAAGAGCTGAAATGATTTGAATTTCACCTGGGAATTAAATCAGTGGAACAGATTTTTTTGTAGCTCACTTTTGGTGTCATATGCGAACATTTTGAGGAATTGATTAGATGGGAAGTGCTTCATCAACATTTCGCCATTAAATAAACCTCAATATAACTTCCTGCAGAGAAATTCAAAAGAATTATGTAATCATTATAGCGGCGCCAAACATAAGCGCTCAAAATTAAATGTACGCCAATATGGCTTCTTCTTGAGAGTATATCCCTCTGAATAAAGAACATGTTCTTCATTCAAAGGTATATCCGATCTAATATAACCTAACAATAGTGTACAACAGGAACTACAGGAAGACAATAAAGCAGGGCTGCCGCGGCCTGCGAGCTTTCAATTCATAAACTCTATAAAGCCATTGAGTATTAAACTCAATAATATTAATTAATTCAATATTATTACATATAATGAACAAACTCCATTCACTTTTATAAACTAACCCGGTTGGCCATGATTTAGATCTATATATATATCTGATAATTTGGAATCAATAATTCATCACAAGCTATCCAACATTTTCGACGTATGTCAACGAAAGCCTAGTGAATCGTTCTCATAGATTCCCAAGAAGTTTGTAAATTGCGTTAGTTCATTTAAGGTGACAGGTTTTGTATTACTACTATATTTTCATAATGAAGTATTTCAAGTTATGCAACGAGGTATTAAAATGTCTTCTGTAGACTTATCTCTTGAGAATTTCGAAAAGGATGGAATTCCATAGGTTTGTCTGTTCGTTTAGAAGTTTCACTGCAAGGTTATTTGAATATTTTTATCTTTTTTTCGAATGAACTATCACAAATTAACGGACTACTCTATCCATTATTTTTCAGTAAAATTTCAACACTCATCGATTCTTGATTTCCATACAAGAAAATAGCATAACTGAATCTTCCCCCCATTTTTATATACGTGAAATATTTCCAGTGTTAGCAGAGAAAAAAGTTTCTTCAACATTCGCCAGGTCTTCGGAATTATTGAATTCACATAATGGTTTTTCAAATTCATTATTTCCCCACAGTAAATTCACATTTTGAAAAATATGTAATTACTATATGACCTCTATGTAAAGAGGACAACGATGTGTAGTTATCTGACAGGAAAATGACTATAACCTAACATTTTCAGAATATACAAGGTGAAATGTGTCAGGATGTCATGGCCAACCGGAATAGTTAATAAAATTGAATGGAGTATACCTGGAAGGGACCCGTCGTGAGCGAAAAATGAAGCCAATCAGGTGCTTATGCAACCCGCGAATTGGACGGGTATCTATCTCCTTCCTCCTCATTTCAGTAGAGGGAACTCTGTCGCATTTTTTAATATTTTAAATTTTTCATATTCAATCAAAAGAAAACGTGACTGTTTTTCTGAATAGTTTATATTTTATATTTCTCAAAGAAAACGTCAAGATTTCCTAACTGTTAGGAAATATTAATTTCGTTACTGTAAGGAAATGATATTTCCTTACAGTTGTTCAACACAAATTGTTTATAAGGAATTAATTTATATTTTGCAAGGGTTGACTTCAACCTTGAATAATTTGCCCACAATTTTGAAGATTTCATCTTCGAGCAAAAGTCTAGGAAATATGCAATTACAAAATTTTCCGAAAAAGAACTCGTGTTTAACTCTTGCGATAGTCCATAAAACGTTTATGTGCATATTCGTACTTTTCTCTTGATTTCTTTGGTAATAATTCTAATGGAGCAGTATTCACTGCCTCAACCAGGTCTGAAGGAGTCCCTGAACTGGAAAATGCATCATCACTAATCATTTTATACTGTTTTGTTTGCGAAATCACCGGCGAATTTTAAACGGTTTGCGGAAAAAGAGTAGATTTAGCTCGTAAGAAGAGTTACATTTCTGGACTTTGTGTTGCCAAGTCTCGGCTTGCGCCTCGAATTAATCGCGTCCAGTGTCCCTATTCTTGAATCGGGGATGGGAGAAAATAGGCGTGTAGACGCTGTTGTCATGGGAACGCGATGCATTTTTGATGTTACGATGGAGAACGTTCATACCATCACATTCAAGAATAGGTCCCTGGAACTTTAGGCTTTTCCTGCATACAACAACTAATTCACCTATGCTGATGTTTCAAATGATGATATGAGATATCGTCATGGTTTTATTGAACAAATAAAATCATTGTAATTACTTATACTATGACAGAATCATGCTAATTTGAGTATTTGACACAGAATCATTACTATAGTATGATAATATCATACTATATTTATATACTTATATTTATAATTATTATTTTGGATTAAATCCATATCAGGGACTGTCGCATTTATAAAATTTCTCAAATAATCATCAATCTCATCTCAATAATCTTTCAAACAATGCGTGAATGAAAAATGAAATTATTCCTGAAATTCTGAGGTTAGGATATACAAAACAAAATAATCGCTACTTGTCAGTTTACGAATGAGTACAAAGTCAGAGGGTTCAAAAAGTCCCCTTTTCCATCGTTGTAGTTATCGTTAACGTGAGGAGAAATAGCCATAACCACGCCAAAATATCGAGAATTTTTAATTGGCTAAAAATCTCTCTAAAGAATATGGCCCGTCTTTTCAGTTGAAATCCCCCATAGAAATCGAACACTGGAAGTTCTCCCAGACTAATAAATTTAATGATCTCAACCTTGCAATATATTTCTAACTAATGATGGAACTAATTCAGCTTGGACTCAGTTACTCCGACAGAATAGGGCAGGTGTGATTGACATACCTTCCTAGATCTCTTGTGGCTTCATCTTCCATTCGACAAATCACATCAATCTTGAATGCCGACATCGCAATTGCTTGTGATAAACATCTTAAGCGGTCTTTAATTACCTATCTTTTCCTTTGCCTGTACTTCTTCCTATCATGTCATGTGTCAACGAGTAAGTTTAAAGAACTTTTGCCATCTTTCAATCACAATTTCAACTTGTACCATGTGTCCGATCTTGCCAATCCACATACCTTATACTTATCGTTTCATCTGAATACGTCCTAGGTAATTTGCGATTATAGCGATAACGATGCAGCAAAAGAGCGATAACATACAATATGAATCTGCTATGCCATTTATTTGCTGCAACCTCCACTAGTCAGATCAAATTAATGTTTTCTGAGAATTTCTCCACCATCGTTTAGTACTTTCAGAGTGTTATTAGTTCCTGGAAGCGCTAAGATAATTAGAATATCTTGATTATATTTCTCCTCAAGTTTACTATCATTTCTATCCCTATTGTATGTCTTTTTCAGTTCAGAAAATATATGGAACTTCGAGGCTCCAAAGTAGACGTCAAGTTCAATTACGAAGCCTGAATTAATGAATACCTTAAATTCGTACAGTGGTTCCGTAAGTACACCATTATAAATCCCTTTTCTTTTAGGGATCGACCAAAAAAAAAAAATTACCCCCCTAAAAATTTCACAGTTTACATTTTGAAGTATGTAAATTTTAATGAAGTAATAAAAAACGCTGCAAATTACACACAAGGGTTTTTTATTTTCTCATTTAAATAACCATATACCATTGATATCTCAAATAACACTTATATAATATTCATAACTCATTGGTTTTTCACAACATAATTTGCAGCGTTTTTCTTTATAAATTAGGGACCACTGGTCAGAAATCATCCGAGTGATCATCATAGATATTTATAATATATATATGATATACAAAGTCGAAAGAACAGCTCAAAACCAGGCTTGCATTTTCCAGAGTTCAAGGAATTCTGAAAAATCATTCATAACATTTATGTTCACACCTCACAACAACTTGGCTTATCCCATCCAACAGAAGAAAGTTGAGAAATGTCCCCTACCTAAATGCACAGATCTCATAAATCACTTCGCACTGAAAAAAACATTTACACCTTCGACATCCAAGTTATGCCGTCAGAAAATAATAAAGGAAGAAATCATCGGTCCCATGTTGAGATTTGTCCCATTTGACCAACATAAATAAGCATTTCACACGATTTGCAACTTAAGTTCTTCAATGAGGTGCAACAGGCTTGCTTATGCTGCATCCATTTGTTATTATAATAATCATATATTCAGTAACGAGATGGTTTCAAGGAAACTAAATTGTCAGCTTGTGCAATTCGAGAGATATGCCTCTCATTTGCCGTATGCGTTAACCTCTCAACTAAACTGTATGCATTTCAGAAATACCGTATTCGATTTCAGTTACATTTGGAATTTGAAAGTCAGACATAGAAATATTCGGTTAATTCAATTATATCGAATAATGAAGTGTATAGAAACATGTTCCTTCACAATCAATTTGCTGCTATTATTCCATTTGTTGGTAGTTTGATATTAGTAAATATATCTCGTATAATACATAAGAAAATTTATCATATAGGTATTTTTTTTAAATGATTTATTGAATAGAATTATTAGTACAAAAAATCAACATTTATAATCCTCTAAACAGTACCCTAAACTGGTATCGAGGATAATATATACAAAATTCACTTTGAATTAAACAGTGCCTTTGTTCACCCATTAAATCTTGTTACGTACATGCACACTTGATGTTTGATGGAATCACAGTTCCACATCAAGACAATCTCAAGAAGCGAACAACTGATCAATACCCAACAAAAAACCTTGTCTAACTTAACATTCTATTGAATAAGTGGACACATCACATTATACAAACTCTAAGTATTATTCTCTTATTCGAGTAGAAAATTTAACTCACAGATTTTATGGAAGCAGGTAATTGATTGAATATTTTTGAAGCATGTGCTATTGCGTTATCAACCCTTTTTGGCTTTTTACTTTTGTCTGATATAAGCTTTGATGTGTTCTTGTTTCATAACTATGAACATCTTTTGTAAATGTATACTCTGTATTGCACTTTTGCATTTTATTGATGATTTCAAAAATTAGTTTAGTTCCTCGAAGAATGTCAACTTTACAATTGTATATGATCATTTGTTTTCCCAAATTTTAGTTTCTAAAGCTTCGAATATTCTCAGTTTTATATCTAGAATAAGTTAATGAGTACTGTGTCTCGTGTCAATGATCTAGATGTCGATACACGTTAATTCAAATTAAAAAAAAATAGTTTACATTGTTCTAATTCTAATACTTTCTTTAAATTTGGTATGTGCAACTCAGAGTAAAGTTGTGTTGTATTTGTTGATCGATCATAATTAAACAAAACTTTAATAAATTTATTTTGCAGTGTTTGTATTTTTTGAAGCATGTTTTTCCACAGGTTCCCCAAGTCGGTAGTAAGTATCTTATATGTGACATAATACGGATTTTAGTAGTATAAAATCACTTCTTTGTTCACCTTATTATGCTGAATATAATCTTATTGTCCAGATATTTTGTAAGTTTTCAGTTCTCATATCTGAACCAGAACTATTAAATATAAAAACCTAGAAACTGCCGTGAAGGCAGCAGCTTTTGCGCGCATGTTCAATGGAGATGAACGCTTTGACAGCGAATTTGAACATGCGCGCAAAAAGCTGCTGCCTTCAAGGCAGGGCTTTTCTAGTTTTTTTTCGATTTTCCCGATATTTCCAAAAAAACAGATAAGATTGGATTGAAATCCAGTACACAGAATAGGAAGTATTGAGAATATTTGGTTGTGAATGAATCGAAGTTCATTAGAAGTTCGAAAAGAAGGACACTTTTTAAATTGTCTGCCATGAAGCAATGAAGAAATTCCTGTCATTATCAGTGAGTATTATTGGTAAAAAAGCCAAAATCTTCCTAAACGTCACAATTATGACAAATGTGAGAAGTATAATGAAACAGACAACATTGCGGGTTATGTGGCAACGCTCTGTTCTTCTACTCGTTCATAAAAGGTGTGTTAATACTTGGTAAATGCTCGGTCCATGTTTCAACTCTATAGTATATATAGTATAGGTTATTTTCAGAGTGTCGTCAGTTAGGTTATACTTTTTTTGTGTTACGAAATTACAGAAGCAGAATTTTGAGAAAGTTTTGTGTAAAACTTTGGGAATCCTTGAGTGTGACCTTTTTGAAAATTCCATATGGAATACTCCTCATGAATAGCACAAGTTAACAGGCCATGGGCACAAGTAGAAAATAAAACCTTGTGATAACGTTGTGATCGCTGGTGAAGAATCTTGAAATCCTTTTCATTTTCTTATAATTCATTCGGTGAAATAAATCAGAATTTCTCTGCATCTTAAGTCACGTAACATAAAGTTGAAGTGTTCATACTGAAAATGTAGAAGTAACCAATTCTTTTCAATTTTAAACTTATCCTACCATGATTCCTAACTCTATTCAAGAATATAACAGAAGACTACTATTTCAGATAAGAAATAGGATCCCTTCTCGACCAAGTCCACAGCTCGACTTTCATTTTTCTGAATATTACGATTTTCTCATCGAACATATGACCCATGATGTAAAAAACATGTTGTGCTCATCTGAAAAATGAGTGACGCCAGCAAGATTAAAATACAAAAAGTTGTATATTCTGTGCTTTGAATTTGCATGTTGCATGATGTAAAAAACATGGTGTGATCATCTGAAAAATGAGTGACGTCAGCAAGATTAAAATACAAAAAGTTGTATATTCTGTGCTTTGAATTTACATGTTAATTCGAAGCACAGAATATACAACTTTTTGTTTTTTAATATTGCCGACGTCACTCATTTTTCAGATGAGCACACCATGTTTTTTACATCATGATATGACCCACCATCTATAAACTCTGAGATAAGTATTCTGATCATTAATTTATGATAGCAGCATAACCTGCTGTTGCTCGTTCATCTTGAACACGTATAGTGCTTGCCCATATAGTTCTTGCATCTCTACCTATTAGAGTTCATGACCTCAAGAGGTAGTAAGTGTAAACACTTGATTCTGTGCAACAAGAATTATGATTTATTATCCAACACTTCTGTTTGCTATCAAGCCAATCAATTACCCTTGGTGATCTATCGTATTGTAATGACGAGTTTCCTATTTCTAAAGAGTATCTGGTTACATTCTTGAAATGCAGAATGGTACATTGTTCTTTAGACATGTAACAAATGTGATCAATTACCTTCTCACAGATATATCTATCTTTAAACATTTTTTCAAAAGATGAAAATCCAAATAATACCCATATTACATATTCGCTTGTTTGTGTTTCTTTCAATCTCAACCAACCCAACAACTGATATTCGACAAGTCACTATCAATTGAATCTGTAACAAATTCTGCTATTAATTTGAACCTTTACCTCACTATAGTACCTAGTATTCTAAGATAGCCGTTTATTCGGCCAACTCCACTGAGTCTCCATAGGATATACTTTTGCGACAGAATATCATATTAAACATAGCTTTCTGGTACTTCAATGGTCCTTTTCTCTATTAACAGCTCAATTCGACTCTTCAATAAAGGTGTTTTTCGAAGATCTTCACGAAGCAAAAATAAAGTTTGTTGTGAATATAAATATGGATGAAAGTCCTAGGAGTTGGTAGCTTCCATGATGTAAGTGAATCATGGTGTGTTCATCTGTGATCGTATTTACCAATGATGACTTCACTTTTTCAACTCAAATTCAAATCACAGAATATTTATTTCCCTGTATTTTAATCTGGCTGACGTCACTTTTTTTCAGATGACCACACCATGTTTTTTTCATTATGGTAGCTTCCATCCTACGGATTAGATATAAACTCTATGCTCGAATGGATTTCATCAAGAAGGTTCATTCCGGATGGTCATCAGTTATAGAATTTTCTGCACAAATTCTTGAGGTTTTCTGCATCTCATAAGGTTATGATGGAATTGTAACGGAAGAATCACTGCAAGGACTCACGAAGGAAATGAAACACACTCGTTGGTATTCAACTTAAGAATAACTGCTTTATTCATAGAAGTGACTATGTAAAAAAGAAACATGGAAAAAACTATATTACATATATCAATACAGGTGGAGCTAGTGGTATCATATCACGGTATACAATAAATTGTGAATTATCACAAACAGGTTATAGTTCGTAAGGTTAAGGGGCCTTTTGTGCGAGGGAGATTCAGGTATTTGGCAATCGGAGATTCACCCTATTGTCCGAGAGATTCACCCCATTGGCTGATGCCGATCACGTGATCATCGTCGGTACCAATTTTTATAATGATGCGATATAAACTGTGGTGCGCATCCCGCTACATAGAATTCCCAGATGCGAGAAAAGAGAAATATTCAGACAATGGTGGGTTCATCTAGACCCTAGAACGACGTCGTTATTTATGATCTTTTAGCGGATCCGAAAAAGGGAATCGAAGATCGTAGGGTTGCCGACAAGTGTAAAAATTATTATCACGAGGTCAATTCTTGAATCCCGATCAAGAACTGAAGGGTATGATAATTGTCATATGTTTTCGTCGGTTTTCTAAGTTGAATATAAACAATAAGTAGACATGACCTTCGCATGGAACCGAGTGTCACTCTACGATCGAATGTTATATCTTCTATACTCCGTACCACTCGTTGCTAAATTAAACGACACGATGATAAGTTTAGGTTTATATTCAGATTTGGAATTTCTCTTCAGTTTATTTCTTGAATATTTGCTTGAAAACATGATCGAAATATCGAATAAAACTCTCACAAATTTTGCAAATGCTCGAGAAAGCTCAGAAAATTTACATAAACATGTGACAATTGTCATACTCTTCAATTCTTGATAGAAGTTCAAGAATTGTACCCCTGGGATTTCGTTTGGCAACTACTGGTCGCCTCACAGTTTACAAACACAGTTCCGCTCTGAATTAAGTATAAAGCTTGAAGTGAAAAAGTCACTAATTACAACCAGAAAATTATAATTTTGCGCCCGTGGAAAATGCCTACTTCGCCACGTCCTAAACCCGGCTCTGAGGCAGTCTTTCTTGAATAATTCAAAAATAATAACAGTAATGAGAGAATATCAACAAACTTTGACATATTTTTCCCAATAACCCTGAAAATAAAAATCGCATACAGCTTAAATTTGCCACACTATCGTGACGTATCAGCATCAAGTTGTGCATCAAACTTCTTTGAAATCTATAGAATATTTCCGGGTAGAATTTTTTTCAAATTTCTATAATTTTTTCCTTCATTTTCGATGGTAAGATCCTGACAAAATTTCGCAGTAGTAGTTTCTAGGATTTTGAGTAGAAATTCAAATGGGAATATCTCATTTCAACCTCAACTTTGATTTTATACGGTTGGTCCCAATCAATTCATCAACCCTGGGAGCGTTATAACGCAACCCCGTAAATATTGAATAGAGAGGGCGATTCGGGCTCCTTGTTTCAAAAAATATTTGATTTAATTCATTATTTCGAAGAAGTGATGAAAATAACTGAAGAATGCAACAACAAATTCAGTAATATTGTGGAAAAAATGTGTGTTTTAGCGCCTGTGGCGAATTCACAAAATGCCTCCCTAGATGAGATTCAATTTTCAAGAACTACATAATTTCCATAATCGAAAATATTCATTTTATAACGATGAACTTCTCTATTTCCAGTTATCTCCAATATTTTCATAATGTAATGAATAAAAGTCACAGAAGTATTTAAAGAAGATACTTAATAAGTGTGGAACTAACATTCGATCGATAATATCTTCGTGCCCAATTCGACTGATTTCCATTACCGATTTTGTCGCACCGCTAGCCTACTATATGAAGTGGTAGTCTCTAAGTTATGTCTTTCGAAAATTATCGACTATCGTGTTCGCGGGCAAATGACAGAATATAATTTGACGAAGAATGCTTGAACAGTAATAGTATTTCAAGACCAACTGAAATTTCGAAATTACAGACTTTTGTTCTGAGTCTAAATGATATAATAGCGCAATGGATGAGCGTTGAGCGCGCGAAAATACTCACGAATATCATGAGTAGGCACAAAAAATTGGCTTGTTCAGTTGCTCAAAGATTCATTCCATAACATAAATGAACCTGATTGAAATTAAAAAAAAATCTTTTGAGATACGAATAATTTCCAGACCCGCTTGGACCTTTCCACACAAAATATAATAAGTTCCTTTTTTCAATCGATGCAATATGAACTGTGGTGCACTTTCAGCTGCATATAATTATCCCAGATGTGAGAAAAGAAAGTATTCAGGCTAGGGTGGGTTCGTCTAGCCCCTCGGCCGCAGTTTTGAACGTCTTCGTAAATCACTGGGCTAATATAAATTGGTTGGAACCAAAGTCTACCTGTTTGTTGCATTTTTTTAATTTTGCATGATGGCCGAGATATTAAAATATGTAAATCTGACACACTCTGTTATATTTCAAGTCTGAACATTAGAGTTTGTGAAATAACCAATGGAATTATTGGTCAGTAAACATTTCGCCTGGTATCTGAAGAAACGTTTGGCAATCAACGATTTTCTGAAAGTGAAGATAGAAAATCTGGTTTTTCTACGATTAGCTAATGAGAATCATTGATTATACACCACTTATAATTGAACCAATCTGGGTCCACAACTCAAGGTATGCATTGTGGAAGCATAAATCAACCGAACACAGTATTTGATTTCATTTGAGGTTATCGAATGAATCAGTTTCATTTTCAATTAGTTTTAGTACGGGAATGGTGATGCCGTAACATTATGTAATGTTGTAGAGCCTCAAGGCTTCAATTCTATCGTGGGCATTTAATGTGAGGAATATCATACGGTGGTCTCACTTTTTCATTATTTATTGGTTGAAAGTTTTACTAGAGGAGATTTGGTTACAAATAATTAAGTTTGCTTATAGGGTATTTGAAGTGTTCAATGAAGTAAAAATTTCCTATTCACTTATTTCAATCAGGGTCGTAACTACAGTTGACTTAGAGGTAGGGCAATTGAAATTGAAGGTAGACCAATAAAACTTTTCATTGATCTAATGAATTTTTTAGATATTTTGCTTCAGTATCGATTAAAGCTTATTTTGGGAGGATTTCGCATCATTTTTTAAGTTCACTCCCAATATCTGAAATAGAACTATCAAAATTTCAATGAAAATTGTTTTTTTCAGAGGAAGTGAAAACCCAGAAAAAACCTACAAAAATTAGCTTTATCTTTTTAAGGTGAAGCAATGGTGTTTCAAGGTAGGGCACTGCCCTACCTTGCCGTAACCTGGCTGCGGCCCTGATTTCAATGATTCTAGCAACGTTCCAAATGTTTTCGAATGAGAAAACAGATCAAGTGTAAAGTTTTTACTCAATTTTATTATGAAGGATTGTTACAGATTCGATGTTCCGAAATGTTACATTCGAATTCTTCAATGGTATACAGGGTGAGTCTGTAAATTGTACATCAATTTTAACCATAGATTCCTTTCATCAGATAAAACACTTTTTTCCTTTAACATTTTTTCAGATTCGGCTCTGGTTAAAAGTTATAAGCATTTGAATGTTTCTCAATGTGCTAATACACTCCTGCACTGTGTTTGCAAGTTCAACACAGATATCACTTTAGGTGATTTGTATTGCAGAACAATAAATCCATTGCTTGAAATTCAAAGAAATAAGATTGGGAAAACTAATTTAATTCTTATAATTTAGTACTTTTTGCGGTATTATTGTGGAAAATATAATTCACATTACTTGACCATTGAAACATTGAAATTCGTGCAATATCCAGTTGTTTTCACCATGAGATTCTACACAATCTCAATCTTGCCCATTTCAATATTAATAACTTCATAATTCCAATTTTCATTTAATTTGAGAATGAATTATAAGAAATCACTCAACTAACCTAAAAACATTAATAGCTCTAGAATTCTATAGAGAGTCTGGTCCAAGACATGGACTATGTTTGTGGTCTGGTCACTAAATAGCATAGACCTAATATTTGGTCTATGCGAAATAGATAAATATTTCTTTGTATTCTATGTTCCGGGTAAAGGTGAGCGTAGCTTAATTCAGTCTCTACTAGCTCAGATAATTATTCCAGTCTATCATTTATTTCATAACAATATTGGAACCAGTAGGTATAATAGAATGTGTTTTTTTTTTATTTTGCGGATTCTCGCAAGAGATTGGCAGATCACAAACGCAATGTTTTTTGAAATAAACAACAGATAAATATCAACTTTTATTGTTGCATCTCCTAAACATGAGAGCAAAATAGAGTTAACAGGATGCCATATCGATGCACAGAATAAAATCGGCTGTTATATTTGTGCCGAAAAATCACGCTCTAGAACTAGTCGATAAAACTGTTTCCTATTGCGAACTAAATCCTGAGAAAGATTTTATTTATAGATTAAAATATGGAATGTGCTCAAGTTTTTATTATCCTGCTCCACCTTGCAATAATTTGCAACTTCTAACCGAAAAAATAAAAATTAATAACCTTGTTTTGGTGCATAACAACCTGCTCCTGCATATTTCACAGAGAATGTTTTTCCAGTAGGGTTATCTCGTATCTAAACTAGGGATAATTAAAACGCTTTTACATATGTCCAAATTATGAAAGTTTTTATGTCATATTTTATGGTCGATAAAATCCTCCTGATAACAATTTCTTATACCTAATTCATTAAAAGAATATGTTACAAATCAGTCACAGTTACCATGTAAATCCGTAACTGATATGACTTTTATGATCATAGAATAGCAATAAAGCTTTTAGCGATTCACGGAGTACCGGATGTACCTTCAACTCTACAATTCACGAGATTATCGCTACGATCGTCTAGATATTTCAAAAATGACCTGATTAAATTCGATGCTATAGTTTTTTGTATCATACTCTTTGCACTCGTTGTTCCGAGTAGCTATACAGAGTGGTCCAGTTCGAGAATCAAAAAATTTTATGAATTTGCTGATTGAACCTCATCCGAAAAACGTTATGAAGTACAGGGCGTTAAAGTTTAATTTGTAAAATCACCTTTATAATTTTCTTCCAAACAGATAGAAATTGTCGACTGAACTTTTCCAGGTCTCAATATCCAGTTCGAATTATCTGGAACCAGATAATTTGAAAAGAAAAATTAAAGAACCCTCTTGCATTTTTGTAAATGGAGAGAGTAATTTAGCTCATTGTTTTGTGGAAATATATATATAATATTTGGTTGAATTTACTCAAAGGAGAGGTAGAATTGAAAAACTTTCAAACCAAGTATGAATCTGTGTTGCTGTGATTCATTAAAAATGTCAATTTGACAGAAGTACCACAAAACGAAAAATCGAAAGAAATTAATTCTACAAATATTCTCGTTTGTCTGATAAAAGAGTCAAATTTGTACTCTGAAAAGACACAGTTAGCTCCGTTTATTGTTTATATTGTTTTCGTATTGTTCATTAGGCAACCTGTTTACCAAAAAACTACCCTTGACAAAAAGTTCAATCCTGCAATCTGCAAGAACGTTTTCCATGAAAAAACAATCAATAGTACTGTTTCAGATATTTGGAATGAAAACCCAGAAAAAACCTATTCCGGTGTTGTTTATTAGGCAACCTAATGGTCCAAGAAACTTCCCTCAACATACAATAGTTCTGCAATCCGCGTTTTTCATTAAAAAAAAATAATTTTATTTAATTTTTAATACATAGTTGTGTTTCAGATATTGGGAAGGGAACCCCAAAAAAAAACTACAGAATGAACCATCTGAAGAATTGGAAATATTATTTCCCTATTCGTAAATTATTATGTGCTTGTGCTATATTTATTATAATAAAGTCAATGCTAAGTGAACAATTCATTATCAGAATATTGAATTTAGTAATTACTAGTAATTAATGATATTCCGCATAATGGCCGGCCTACGTAAATCTTTCTGGCTGGAAGTACCTTTCTTCAATAGACGACTTCGGCCCAAGTTGCCAACCCACAATTTTCTTCACAAATTTACTATCACTGGGGAACGGGAATTTCAGGACAAATTCGACATGACAAGGTTCGCGTTATTTATAAATATCCGTAAAACATGCCTCGGCTTCTCAAAAAAGATAATTCCTTTCAAATATAGGTTTTTGTTAGGATCATCTCCGATTGGCTGAAATTAAAGTTGGGATTCCTGATTTCATGTTAATAGTGTCATGTTTATATTGGATATGTTCCGCGAATCAACTTGGTTACTTCGGTTGCCGGTTTTCCGTTCCGTAAATATGAAATATTCGGTTGGTTCCTAAAAAAACGGTAATTACGGAATTTGATTGATGAAAAAACGTTTTTTCTGTCACCAGAACGACAGCCAATGTTCTATGATAACATATCCCAAGCTTAGAACAATCTTTATTTACTTTATGATCCATAGAACATAGACGAGACAACAATCAACAATGAAAACATAACTAAGTATGGTCTATGGATCATGTCGTTCTGGTGACAGAAAGATTGCTTTTTTATCAATCAAATTCCGTAATCAACCTTTTTGTCAGGAACCAACCGAATATTTCATATTTACGGAATGGAAAACCGGCAACCGGAATAATCGAGTTGATTTGCGGAACATATCCTATATAAATTTGACACTATCAACAGGAAATCAAGAATCCCAACTGAAATTTCAGCCAATCAGAGATGATCTTAACAAAACCCTATATTTGGAAGAAATTATCTTGTTTGAGGGGCCGAGGCATCTTTTACGGATATTTTTGAATAATGCGAACCTTACCATGTCGATTTTGTCCTGAACTTCCTGTTCCCCAGTGATAGTAGATTTGTGAAGAAAATTGTGGGTTGGCAACTTGGGCCGAAGTCGTCTATTCATCTTATAAAGAAAATTCAAACACCAGAGATGGGAGAACGAATTGTGAGTTAAATTTCAATACCGATTGTATGGATGCAAATCTGAAATGAGTTGACAGGACCTTGTATGAAGCAGCTTAATAACTATAATTCCAATTTGAGATAAATGGAAGGATAATGCAAGAAATGAATAGTATAAGAATGCGGCATTTCATGCCATCGTGTCGATCGGGACTGACCCCAGGCATTAACTGAAACTATTATCGAGAGTTAGCTATCCAAGAAAATTCTCAATTTGAGACCAAAGATATTCGAGAAATTTTGGTGCAAAAAGTCAACATTCTTCTATTTAATATAAGCTAAAAACTGCATCTTGTAGCGTGCGTAAATTTAAGGAAAGCACTATCGAAAAATCATGAACTTTGCCCGCTCATTTAGATTTGAATTCATTTCCTCACGAAATTTTGCATGAACCTTCATATTTCAACCAAGAATCTGCTGAATTCGAATTCGATGAAATATGAAATGTGTTTTTGATGGAATTGAATTTCGATTGAATATATCCGCGAAATATTTGAGTGGGATTCACCGTGTTCTATTTCCAAATCTGAACTATAAATATTGAATCTCTAACTTTCAAAAGAAATAGCCTAAGAATTCGTTTTTTATAGATATATATCTATTCTAACTTCTTTTCCAAAAATATAGATCAAATCGAATTGAAATCTAGTGCATCGTGAAATTTCATGCAAAATGCAGTGTGATTATATCACTCGAATCACCAGGCGGATTTGACTCTTTCATTTTGCTACCTTAGTTATCCAACCCCACGTTACTAAACATTATTCCAGTCTCTATGTAATTTCCTTCAGGAGTTATTATGTTAAGGTTCAACCTAGTGGCCGCCGATTTCACGCAATAACTTCGGAAAGAAATATTTTAGAAAATTTTTGTTGTGTAGATTTGGGCCTTAATTCCGAAGGCAGAATTCATGAATGGGTAATATCCATCCAATTACTGCGCAGGTATACTTTTAATATACCAAATTAATATTTTCCCAATAATGCCAGAAATACAGATTTGATTGAATTAATATTCAGTACTTGATTGGAAAATGAAGAATTTCGTGAGGATAATAGGATTAGAAGATAGCATGAAATTGTGCACCAAATTTTGCATCAGAATTTTTTAACTCAGTAGTAACGAAGAATCGCCATGATCGAATCAGAATTTTTCGAGTTTTTCCGGGAATATCAATGGTACCCAGGAAAAACCCACAAAATTTCACTTATTTTTCCAATATCTCTGAAAATTACAGTCTAAACTGATATTTGGTACACTCTCATGAAATATGTAGTTCAAGATCGAAGCAACATTTTTTCGAAATCTACGAAATAGTTTCCGAAAAAAATTCCAAACATTTTTTCCAATATTGTAGCCATACGATTCCAACAAAATTTTGAAGCTCCAATGTGTTACAATGAACTACCAAGTTTCAATGCCATCGCTCAAGTAGTTCCTAAGATATTGAAGAAATAATCTAAAACACTCAAATGAATAACTATATTTTGGCCCATTAACGAACTTTCAAGTTTCAAATCGCTAGCTCGCTCTGTTCGACATAGGATTTATAACCAGTTAGTTCCAGTCGTTTCAGATCGTTTTTGGGAAAATGTTCGAAAATTATAGACATTTGGAGAAAATATTTGCCCAGAACATGGAAGCAAAAAGGTCCCTTCTACAAGTTTTTGCGCTCATGTTCTAGGGGAAGAGAGTGTTATATGTTTGTAATTTTCGAATTTTGAATCGAAAACGGTCTCGAACGACTAGGTTGGACTCACAGATGACGAATCCGGTGTCAAAATCGATTCTGTCCGGCCGACTGGCCGCCCGTCATCACGACTACGGACGTACGGAGGATTCTATCAACTTGAAAATTTCAGGGTTCGTTGAATTTCAAAATGCGGAGGTTCAGTTCGTTAATGGGCCAAATCAACCAAAAGTTTCGGAGTTATAGCCATTTGAAAACTACTGACACAATTGGGTTGAAACATAGCAATTAGGTCTCGAAACTTTTCGCGGAATTTCGTTGAGATCGTGCTGTCAGTAAATCAAAAGAAAAAAATTTTCAAATTTTTCCACAAAAAGTTTTTTTTCGGAAACTATTCATTACATTGGGAATAAATTTTGGTCATACTTTGAGCTTTATATTTCATATCATTGTACCAAATTCTAGTTTGATACGATTAAAATTTTTGGAGATATTGTGAAAAATTATGTGAAATTTCGTGGTTCTTTCCAGAAAAACTCAAAAAAAGAATCTAGCAAAGCACTGCCATGAAGGCACCAGCTTTTGCGCGAATGTTCAATAGAGATAGTCGCATTAGCAACGAATTTGAATTTGAAATCGACGGGCGTGCTTTTCTTAGTTTTTCCACTCAGCTCCGTTCAATTCCTACCATTAAAAAATTCGACAGGTTTCGTTCATAAAATTGTCCCTTTATGACCTACAATAATATTATTTCTCGCCTAAAGAAATGCTGGATCCCAATTTTCCATGTTACGTTTGACAAAGTTTTATCACAAGTATAGCAATTTTTCAATGTTTGCAAATATACTACCAAACCCCGAATCTCTTAGCTTACCAACATTTGTTCAGAGTTGGCTTATGTTAATGTGTAGTACCTTCAGTTTCTGTATTTTCCTTCCTTTTCGAATCGCCCTGCATAACGACTCATCTCAATCCATGTCATTCATATTTGGATTGACTGCAAACTCTATATAACTTCAAATCAAGATTCTCGTAAATTAGAATCTGAATCGAAGCCACAACTTGTTTTATGCGAATCCATAGTTGGAATACCGTTACGTGTGCTGCCGACTCGGTACAGTCCACGGATGATCATTTCAAAATACCACAGATACATTATTGTCCTATTCATTCAACATTGTTGCGACATTCCTTCTGAAATGAATTCACCCACACTATCCTAGAACCACGTTCACCATATTGAAAAGTGCTATGAGAAGGGGGCAGGATCTCTTCATTGGTTTCTGCTGAAGGAAAGTTTTAATTCTATTGGACTAAATAGTTGTTAACTGTATAATATGCGTGACACGCATCGATAACTATTTCCAGTGATGGTAAAAATGCGGACCGAGACCAGTGTATTGCTAGTGTAATTAGCGACTTTATTTATTTTCATAGGTACCGCCACTTTATGGGTGCAATAAGTCTCGAACAAAGACATAAAATAGAGACTTGATGGGTCCTTACATTGTCGATTAGTCCCTATTAACATATGGCAATAGTATGGTGAATAGGCATTCAATCCAATGACATTTGAATCATCGAATAGTTCATCATTGAGAATGGAACATAATATGCTTTTTTGAAATCGTTCAAGATGCCTACTTTCTCGGAGCGACTCCTGACTTCAAAATAAGGTGCATGAAAGATGAGGTGAATTCAGAAATGCGCTTTTGTTTCGCCAATGTCAGTAAATCAGTAAAATTTTTTTTCACTGAAGGTGGCTCTATTTGGAAATTATGACCGGTCGTCAGGGCAACACTATGTCAGAACTGAATAGACGACTTCGGCCCAAATTGCCAACCCACCATTTACTTCACAAATTTACTATCACTGGGGAACGGGAATTTCAGGACAAATTCGACATGATAAGGTTCGCGTTATTTATAAGTATCCTCAAAAGATGCCTCGGCTCTTCAAACGAGATAATTCCTTCCAAATATAGGGTTTTGTTAAGATCATCTCTGATTAGCTGAAATTTGAGTTGGGATTCCTGATTTCATGTTTATAGTGTCAAATTTATATGGGATATGTTCCGCAAATCAACTTGGATATTTCGGTTGGCAGTTTTCCATTCCGTAAAAATGAAATATTCGGTTGGTTCCTGAAAAAAGGTTAATTAGGGAATTTGAAAAAACGTTCTTTCTGTCACCAGAACGACAGTCAATGTTCTATGGTAACATATCCATAGCATAGAAAAATCTTTGTTTGCTTTATGATCCATAAAACATAGAAGAGACAACAATCAACAATGAAAAAAATAACTAGGTATGGTCTATGGATCATAAGGTAAATAAAGAGTGTTCTATGCTATGGATATGTTACCATAAAAATTGATTGTAGTTCTGGTGCATAGACTTGAAATGTGTATGTTCTGGTGACAGAAAGATTGCTTTTGCAGCAATCAAATTCTGTCGAATTTCGAATGTCGAATTTGTCCTGAAATTCCCGTTCCCCAGTAATAGTAAATTTGTGAAGAAAATTGGGGGTAGCAACTTGGGCCGAAGTCGTCTATTGACATCAGACAAAATATAAGGTAAAAAATATCTGGATTAATGAATTTCAACCATATTATGTTTTGATAACTTTCAGTGGAATATATTCTAAGAATTCCATCTACATTGTAATTTTTGCTAATACACTATCATTCGATAATTTCATATATTATAGTGAGAGAGGCGTGACATTATAAGGTAAGAAATGTGAAATTATTTTACAAAATCTACTGATACATCGATATCATTTGAGAGCTTGTTCGAATGTATCAATATTTTTCGAGATTGTGCACATATACAAAGGAATGTGGTATAGCGGCGGAAAGTTTATGGAAGTTGATACAAAACAAGCATCATCCTTACTTTAAGTCAGACTGAGACCTATCAAGAGTAGGAATTTCACAGCGAATAAAACTCATTGAATTGGCGAATGAAGATAAGCGCTACTCTCTCTGGTGGCTATTCGAGTAACCCGAGGTACAGACATAATCATTGACGAGTTAAAAGAAATGTTAAGAAAGTGAGAAAGTTTATGCATTTTTCTTGGCGTTTGTGTGATTTTACAAATGCTTCTACTGAGGAAAAGTAAACTCAAATGTCCCTCCTCATAGATTTCTACAGCCCGGTAAAAAATTTGGAGTTAGGGTGAAAGAAACTTCCGGGCCTGAAAGTGTTGAAGAATCGATAAAAACCAACAAACAAGATTTATGAGAGTCTGTTACCTGCATTTTACCGATGATGATCATTTTTATAGAGGTAAGCACGAGTTGCTCATGAAATATTAGATCGCATTCATGAAGACAATTTTTTTCCAGGTCCATAATCCAAAATAAAAGCAGAGAAATTCACTTAAGAGGAAAGCTATGCCCACCAGAAATCTGCCTGTTGAAACTGATCATTAAGGAACCACGTAAATGATCTAGTGATAACTGACTATTGAAAAAAGAGAGTCTCAACAAGGAAATATCTGGTGATGAATACTCAAAGTGCTTCTGCCGATGAAAGCAAAGTTATTTATTTGTCAATCCATAATGAATAAGGCTTACGGTACAAGTAGTATTAGTTTCTTGTGAATGTATTCATTTTATTCACAATATATTGAGTATTTAGTCCTTCCCTATAAAAATAGCAAAGTTATGAGTATTTGTCTATTATTCCAAAAAGTATGTTTTACAAAGTCAATCTTGCCATTAGGATCTGAAAATAAATAATATTAAAATACTGTCTAACTTTGGAGATATCCCCGTAATTTCAGAGTTGCTACACTCAATTAGATTGAAGGATGATACATACCTACTTTATAAGAATGAAATATGTACTCCCAGTAACACTCTCGTCAACTATAAAAGTCTAAAAAGTCTTTGAATTACTCGTGAAATCAAAAATTATCAAACCAAACACTAACGTATAGTACAAAATCGACTATCAAAACAAAATCTATGTCTGTATGTAAGGTTCTGAAACTGGCCACCGTGGCGCTGCAATCTTAAATTCAGACGCCAATAGGCGATATTATTAAACCAGTTCAATTCGATTAGTGAGAATGATTGAGAGACAATTATGAACAGAATGATATCCTTTTGAGTACGATGAAGTTCATACCTTCTATAGATAGGATTCTATCTTCATTTGAACACTTATTTCTATATACATATGCAATGTTCAAACGAAAAACAAAAGGACCCATTTAAAAGTATCTGAGGATCTACAAAATTCTTCGAAGCTAACACAAAAATATTTCACGCACTTATCAATAACTAAATAATAATCTGAGAAAAGATGAATTCAAAATGACAATTGCCGAATTACCATTAATCGTGTCATGCGCTCTGATTGGTCGATTGGTGGCGTTTGCGTCGGTGGCGACACTATACGAAATAAAATTTGTTTCCCCAGTTTGGTCTGATGATTTAGTAGGAAAATAATAGAAAATAAAAGCACCATTGTTCTATGCACCGTCAGAATACGCTTATCTAGTATTTGAGTTTGTTACTGAGCGACGATATTTACTGGAGCAAAAATGGTTCGGGAACATTTTGCCTAACTCTTTCAATGTGTTCAACTGATTAAATTTCTGATTCCCTTTATCCATATTTTTCTGGATTTTTCCTCCCAGCCTCTGAAACAGAACTATTGAAATTAAAACGGATAATTATTATTCAAAGAAGTTTAATTTGTGTATAGGTATATAAAAGTCAATTTGACAAAATTTTTGAAATACAAATTTATTCATAATGAAATATTTTTTCACGTTTTCTTCTGGAATTTCACTTCCAATATCAAAGTTTTGGAATAGCAATGGATTCTCCGCTCTCACTTGCCATGAGTAACATATAGGTATTTATGGAAATCTTTGAGGAAGAATTTGTAGATTTATATTCACTAAAACCGAAGGCTTGGTGACGATATGTTCATGATGTTTTGGTAATCTGGCAACATGGAGGGAAATAGTTGGACAATTTTTTTGAATATAATATATGTTCCAACAAAAAAAATCCACAATAGAAAGAGATCAGAATAAAAATCTCTCATTTTCAGATTTTTCAGTAGAAAAATATCAGGATTATTTCGAAAGAAGTGTCTTTAGAAAAGATACACTCACAAATAGATATCTAAATTTTTCTCGTCCATGTTGAAAGGCTGATGCACAGTTTTTTCGGAATTTAGTAACGATCAGAACAATCAAAAAAATATTTCAAAAAGTCGCCTAACAGCCGATACCAAACACCACGTAGAAACTCGATATTGGTAAAGTAGGTTAAATTTGGACCTAAATTCGAAGGCCGAATTCGTGATTGGGTACAATCCACCCATTGATTCCGCAGTCCCATTCAAAATTTTATTTTCCAAATATTTCCAAAAATATAGATAAGATCGAACTGAAATCCAGTTCCTACTTCATCGAAAAATGACAACACGATGGTTCATACAGAATTTCATGAGGATAAAATGATCAGAAGATCGCAGAATATTAAATACATATTTGGAAAAAAACATTTGACATTTTTTTTGAGGATGTTCTGACACGATCCTAACGAAATTTCACGAAAAGTTGTATATAAGCATTTTCGAACTAGCTGCCTTGTGTCATTATGTTAGTATTTTTCTAGTTATTCCGGAAAAAACGTTGATTTCGAGAAAAAAAACACGAAATTTCAAATATTTTTCTCCAAAATCTGCAACAATTATTATCGTGAACCTACAACTGAAATTTGGTACACTGATGTGAAATATAGGGCCCAAGGTATAAGCAAAATCTCTTTTCGAATATGATGAATTGCTTCCGAAAAAAGAATTTTTGTCGAAAAAACATTATTTCAAATTTCACAGCCAGTAAGATCTCAACAAAATTTCGTGAAAATTTGCGCTAGCCGCCCAATTTTAATTCAATCGCTACAGTAGTTCCTGAAATATCAAGAAAGTTATCCCAAAATTGCAAATGACTATAACTCCGAAACAATTTGGCTTATTCGGCCGTTAATGAACTTAACCGTCCTATTCCGATGCTCTACTTACCCTGAGAGTTTCAAGTCGCTAGCTTGCTCCGTTCGACAGTTATTTTGTCGTCGGTCGGCTGGCCGGTCAGAATCGATTTTACAACGAATTCGTCATCGGTGAGTTCAAATAGTACATTTTCGGGAAAAATATCAAAAATTGCAGACAATTGGACAAAACAGCAGCACGCTGTCCCTCAGAACATGCTCGCAAAACCTAGTTTCTCCCTGAAACTTTAGTTATCAAGAAAGTTCTTGAGGTATTCTCACAAGCGAACCCTGCTGGAACGTAATTGATCTCAAGAAAGCTACACACACCAGACACTAATAACGAACTTCCTCAATCCAGTCAATCCTTTCTGAAAATAACCGGACGATGGATCACATATAGCCATCTTCATGCGACAAAAACAATGCTATTAAAATTCTAACTCGTCCATCAGATCTAAATAGACCGCAATTTTCAAATCTAAAAAATAGAAATGCCTTCACCGTGTCGCATTCTTTCCTGATTAATGTTAGGAGCTCATTGGAAGTTTGCCTTAATTATTATTAGGTTTGGTTTCTTTCATTGCAGGATTCCGCAAATTGATTCAGATGTTTCAACGTTGATTATGTTGTCAATTATGGTAATTTACTCCACCTAGTTACAACATTTACACATTTGTTAAAAACCCAATGAATGGGATATTTTCAGGATATATTTAGCGGCAGTTATCATTTAGTGTAAAGTAAGGTGCGTAGAAGATAGGGTGAATTCAGATATGCGCTTTTGTTTCGCCAATGTTGGGGAATTCGCTAGAATTCGTTTTTTCCACTGAAGGTGGCGCTCTATTTGGAAATTACGACCGGTCGTCAAGACAACTGTCTTTCAGAACTGAATTGACATCAGACAAGATATAAGGTGAAAAATATCAGGATGAATGAATTTTTACCATATTATGTTTTGCATAACTTTCAGTGAAATATATTCTATGAATTCAATATAATTTTTGGCTAATACTATATCTCACGATGTTCTACTATGATATAGTAAGCGAGGAGTGCAATTATTAGGTAAGCAATGTGAAATTATTTTACAGAATCTACTGATACATTAATATCATGCGATAGCTTGTTCAAATAAATTCATATTTTTCCAGATTTTGCACATATACAAAGGAATTTGGTAAAGTGGTGGGAAGTTTATGGAAGTTGATACAGAACAAGCATCATCCTTACCTCAGACTGAGACCTATCAAGAGTTGGAGTTCCACAAAGAATAAGAACTCATTGAATAGGCCTTACTATGGAACCAGTTCAATTTGAGTTCTTTCCCAATTGAATTCATAAGGTTCACAATTAGAAAGCAGGAGTTTTATTCAGTGGTTAATTTTATTTCATCGGATTTGAAAACTGAGCTTTTCTAGTAGCACTTGATAGTAGCATATAGTATTAAATTTATATTTCAAGTAAATGAAAAAAGTTAAACAACTGATGTAGGTATATTCAATAAAGAACCAAGAAAAATAAAACACATTAAATGGTAAAAATAATATATAATTATTGGGGGTTGATAACTCGATATCGATTAGTGTTAGTGAAAATGATTGAAAGAAAATTATGAAAAGAATGATATGCTTCCGAGTATCATGAACTTTATACCTTGTGAAAATAGGATTCTTTTTTTTTGAATACTTTTTGCGCGCATGTTCTAGGGGAACAGCGTGCTATCGTTTTGATCAAATGTCTGTAATTTTGGATGATTGAGCCGAAAATGGTCTCAATCGACTAGGTTGGACTCACTGATGACTAATCCGGTGTCAAAATCGATTCTGTCCGGCCGGCCGGTTGGCCGGCCGTAGACACGATAACTGTCGAACGAAGTGAGCTAGCAACTTGAAACTTTCAGGGTAGGTCGCGCATTGGAATGCCGCGGTTAAGTTCGTTAATGGGCCAAATCGATCGAATAGTTTCGGAGTTATAGGCATTTGAAGTTTTGAAGTTATTTATTTTTTATTTCAGAAACTACCTGAGCGATTGGATTCAAACTAGGCGGTTAGGTGAAGTACAACGACGCGCAACTTTGAGCCAAATTTTGTCAGGATTATATTGTTGGTTATTTTTAAAAAAAACTTTTTTCGAAATTTTTTCCCAAAAAAATTTTTTTTTCGGAAACCATTTATCATATCCAAGAAAAATTATACTCACGCTTTGACCTTCTAATTTCACAGCAATGCACCAAATTTCAGTTCGATACGATCATAAGTTTTGGAGATATCGGGAAAAAATGTGTCAAATTTCGAGGTTTTCTTCTCGATATCGTTGATTTTTTCGGTATAACTCGAGAAATACTGATTCAGTCCTGATTAAACTTCACAGCTAGTTTTAAGACGCTGAAGGACAACTTTATGCAAAATTTCGTAATAATCGGGTAATTAGAACAATTTGAAAAAAAAATTTATATGATTTTCTCATCATATCATCCTCATTAAATTCTGTATGAAACTTCGAACTGTTATTTTCGATGAAGTACTGGATTTCAATTCGATCTGATCTGTATTTTTGGAAATATTAGAAAAATAAAATTTTGATTGGGTATATCTACGGAATCATTGGGTGGATTTTACCCATTCACGAATTCGGCCTTCGTAATTAAGGTCCAAACCTTCTCTACAAATATCGAGTTTCTAAGTTGTTTCTTTCGGAAGTTATTGTGTTTACGCAGTCGTATCTGAGGATTTACACAATTCTTCGAAGCTATAATAACATGAAAAGATTTCACGCACTTATCAAGAACTAAATAATTATCTGAGAAAAAATAAATAAATTCAAAATGACAATTGCCGAATTCCCATTAATAGTGTCATGTGCTCTGATTGGGCGATTGGTGGCGTTTGTGACGGTGGCGAGAGTATAAAATACAACCGGTTTCCCCAGTTTGGTCTAAAGATTTAGTAGGAAAACAAATGAAAATAAGAGCACCATTGTTCTGTGCATCCTAGTGTAAAGTCATACAATGACAAAATCCTGTAAAGTCAGGGGGTATGAAACTTCTTTGCTAATCTTGGAAATAGGCGACCCCAACATTGAGAGGGAGATGTTGAGGTGCAAACTGATGGACGCGTTTGTCGCTCAAGCGATGACATTTGAGTTGTCAGATACTCTCAAGAGAATGTTTATTCTCGTCTGTCATATATTGAAGAGTTTTTTTCATATTTCATTGTCTTGAAGGAATTATGCATTTATGTACTCAATTGCAATCATATAGTGACGATATGTGGCAGTTTGAAATATGCATGTAATGTGCGCATGTAACATTGAGGCGAAAATAAATGTCTTTTTTCACTTCTGATGAATTATTATATTGATTTAGCTATAGCTAGTTAATAATTATTTCTGCAGATCAAACTGATTCCACAAAACTAATTTTTTCGATAGCTATATGTTTCATAAAATAAAGATGAAAAAACAACTGCTTTACTTCTTGAAGAACCAGATTCACGTGGAAATACATTCATACAATTTGAAATGTGACATTTCATGAACAATCGCGCGTTTTCATTATGACAGATGTCAGCCACGAATTACTGACATTGGGCAAAAAAATCGCGCGATTTTTATTTTTTGACGCGTCCATGAGTACGATCCTTAAGATATTTGCATTGAGTAGTAAATTGTTTAATACTCAATGATATTTGCCTCTCTTTTTCTATGAAATATAACTTTCTTAACCTATATTTGAAAACAGTACAGAAATACCGAAATGTGGCAAAACTAGTGTCTATATATACTATATACTATAAGCAACTCAGTGGCTTATTCAGATTGTGATCGGATACAATGGACTAAGTTGCCAAAAATTAGTTTCCATGTTTCTGTTTGATAATGATCGAACTTGAATAGTTCCACTAGAAATCTTTGACGTATGTTGGGACTAATTATCATTTGTATATTTCACTAATATTTTTACACGAACAAGATTTAAATGGATTAGAATTATTTGTGTTAGAGAGATAGCTCCTTTAAAATTTCATAGCATCAAGAAATGTTCTTAATGTTCCCTTGAAAGGGCCAAATTACTGGCCAGTTCTAGTTGGGAATTTCGAAACGCAACAAATATGTTGGTGATAACTAGATGTTTAATCACGAATATTTGAATCGCTGTCATTTTTCCCGCCACGACCCCGAAAGATGACGGCCACTCTGTTTCCCTTATTTTGGTTATCAATTTGGGAGAATAATTATCATTTCTTCGGCGTATCCACTGAATGTTCATTATCGAAGAAAATAATGTACTATGAACAACAAATTCAGGCAGAAATTTTTCATGAATAATGAAAAAAAAGAACTGCATCGGCCGGGAATCGAACCCGGGCCGCCCGCGTGGCAGGCGAGCATTCTACCACTGAACCACCGATGCTTGTGTATATGGGGGAAGATTTAACTTTAAATTCGGAAGCTTTGTGCATAATAAAATGACATCCTTGATGTGTGTTATATTTGCATAATTAAGCATAAATAAAATCAACATTTTGATTTGGAAGTAAAGAAAAACAGTTTTCTAATATCATAAGGGATTCCTGAATGATTTTCCAATTCTCCAACGGATTTCTTAGAATCTCACCCAGAGACATCTGTTAATTAACTGCGAATAAAGAATATTTTAGTTGAAAAAAAATGAATTCTATAATAATTCTGAAGTGGATAAATATAATGGCCACTGGATGGCGCGTTACACAACTAATATCCTAAAAATCATAAAAAAATGAAATAATGAATAATATTGACCAATCATTCTTCTAGGTCATGATGGAAATTGGAAGCACAATTATGGAATGATTACATGGGATGATCCGTCGATAGTATATCTTGTCGTCTTCTCCTATATTCAAGATCGATGTTTAAACATATTCAAATGGAACTCATCTATATATTCTGTGGTTCCTTTGAAGTTTTCATAAAATTTGTATAAACAGGAAATGTCTTTTGGCGCCTATATTCGATTCCAGAACAAGTACGCATCGACAAGTAGATCTCAATTCTGTCACTCAGCCGCTGAAAAATTAGTACAAATAACGATATTTCAAAAAAGATTCAGTTTTCCGGTGCAATTTCAGCTCTTATAACTTATATTTTGCAAATATATCTAAGTTTTCAAGACAATATATCCAACACCACTAACGACCGTTGAATAGAGTTCCGGTTCCAATGGAGGCGTAGGAAAAGATCTTCCTTGAGGTTTCTGCAGTGCCTGTGGATAATTTCACATGTGGTGGTAAGCCGGTTATCGTCGTAGAAAACGTATCATATTTTTCAAGTTTAAGAGTTACACAATTTGATATTAAAATGCATCAAGAAACATTACAATTAATCCACATCCTTGAAAAAACAGTATCTCCTGGTAAGTACATTTTATTATTCTACCACCTGTACGCGTTTTATTTGTTCTTATCAGAGTAAGAGTTTGTTATTTTTTCCTATTTTCCAATGTATGATTCATTGCAGGAATTCTATTTGATCAATAATAACCTTATATTATTTGGCAAGGTCAATTACCCTTATTCAAAATTTCTCAAGATAACTGAAATTTGTTTGATTTGCTACATTAACACCATAACGTTTAATCTTTCCCTTTAAACTTGAATTGTGTTTTTCTCGAATAATTCAAAATATAATGTGCTCACTATTTTAATTTTCAGATAAGACTGAATTGGCACAAGCGTCATCATTCCTTGAACAAGCAGCTTTGACAAATGTTGTTCAATTCATAAAGACCTTATCTGAAATTCTAAGGCATGGAGGAAACAGTCCTGTGGCCCGAATGGCTGCTGGTTTACAGCTCAAAAATCAACTTACTTCAAAGGATCCTGCTATTAAATCAACTTTTCAGCTGAGATGGCTAAATTTCCCAGAAGATATACGGACTTACGTGAAAAAAAATGTGAGTTCCTATTCCACAAGAGAAAGTTTTCATTACAAGTATGCAATTTTAGGTTGTTGGAGCACTCGGTACAGAAACTAACAGACCCTCATCCGCAGCTCAATGTGTTGCATACATTGCTGTAACTGAATTACCACAAGGACAATGGCCAGATCTAATAAGTACACTTGTGAGCAATGTGGTCCAACCTCACTCAACAGAAATGCAGAAAGAGGCCACATTGGAAGCAATAGGTAAATCTATTCAGATATTTTGAAAAGCTTATCTTCTAACTTTCCATTTCAGGTTATATCTGCCAAGAAATAGATTCCGATGTCCTTGTGACACAATCAAATGACATATTAACTGCTATAATACATGGAATGAGAAGTCAGGAAACTTGTAACCAAGTAAGACTAGCTGCAACCCAGGCGCTACTCAATTCTTTGGAATTCACCAAAGCCAATTTCGAGAAAATCACAGAAAGAAATTATATAATGGAAGTAGTATGTGAAACTACCCAGTCTCCAGACTCTCAAGTTAAGGTACTTGTTTCATTAATTCTGGGATATACTTGTGAATATTCCATTAAATTGAATATCCTTAGAATATTAGAGGCATAAATATCCTTTGTTCATTTCAGGTTGCAGCATTACAATGTTTGGTGAAAATTATGTCCCTCTATTATCAACATATGGAACCATATATGGGACAAGCTCTATTTCCTATTACTCTGGAGGCTATGAAATCGGAAAACGATGCGGTCTCTTTACAGGGTATTGAATTCTGGTCTAATGTGAGCGATGAAGAGGTTGACTTAGCAATAGAGGATACTGAGGCTCAAGAAACTGGCAAAACACCGTCAAGGTAAGTGAATGTTATGTGTTCAAATTGATTCTGTTCTGATATTCTGAAGGAAATGATAAGTAGAGCATTGGTGTATTGACATTCGTTAGGTTCTGTTAACGCTGCTCAATTCACAGTATTCAATGAAATATAATTCAGTAGTTATCTGCTGTTGTATTGCATATTTTTGAAAATATGGGTTTCTTTTCATTACAATACAAATTGAAATCTTCTTTTTCTGATAGTAACCCTGATAATTTGGAATCAATAATTTATCACAGGCTATCCAACATTTTCGACATATGTGAGTGAAAACCCAGTGTATCATTCACATAGATTCCCAAGAACTTTGTAAATTAAGTTGGTTTTTTTAAGGTGACACAGGTTTTGTTTCATACTGGAGTATTTCAAGTTGTGCAAAAAGGTATTTTAATGTCTTCTGTTTAGAAGTTTTATTGCAGGGTTATTCGAGTACTTTTATTTTCTTTTTTTCGTATGAACTATCACAAAGTAACGGAATACTTGTATCAATTATTTTTCAGTAGAATTTCAACACTCGCTTCTTGATTTCCGCACGAGAAAAAACCATAACTGAATCTTCCAACCATGTTTATATTCGGGATATGTTTCCAGTGTTAACAGAGAAAAAAGTTTCTTCAACATTCGCCAGGTCTTTTCTCAAATTCATTATCTTCCCAAAGTAAATTAACATTTTGAAAAATACGTAATTACTATGACCTCTATGTAGAGAGGACAATTGTTGTGTAGTTATCTGACAGGAAAATGACTATAACCTAACATTTTCTATGTATACACGGTGAAATGTGTCAGAATGTCATGGCCAACCGGGATACTTCATAAAAGTGAATGGTGTATAAGTGATTTGATTAACACAGGGGCTATAACAGAAAAAGGTTCATATTTCATCTTAGCATAAATGCTCCTAGACTATTGTCATTCTCTTTTCTGTACGAACCAAATAATGAATGAATTAATTTGCAACAGTGGACTAGAGGACTCCTGCAAAAAATATTCATGCTTTTTACAGAGTTTCCAGACATTATGCGAAAGGAGCTCTTCAGTTTATCGTACCTATTCTCCTCCAAAAACTAACAAAACAAGAGGAACTTGACGATGAAGATGATTGGAATCCCAGCAAAGCAGCTGGTGTATGCCTCATGTTACTGGCATCCTGCTGCGAGGATGAAATTGTACCTTTTGTACTTCCGTTCATAAAGGACAACATTAAATCTGAGAACTGGCGGTTTAGAGACGCATCATTGATGGCCTTTGCTTCAATCTTGGGTGAGTTAATTTCGAAGTAGGGGTGGTTTGAAAACAAACTGAAATTGCCCTGTATAATTCGACCTAATGTTACACATGTTGTTTTTTTCAGGTGGTCTGGAAGGCACTACTCTGAAACCACTAGTAGAGCAAGCAATGCCTACCCTTATCGAACTTATGTATGATAATAGTGTGATTGTTAGAGATACGGCCGCTTGGACGATAGGAAGAATTTCAGAAATTATTCCTGAGGCGGCAATCAACGAAACTTTCCTGAAACCCCTTCTAGAAGCTCTCATCACTGGCCTGAAAGCTGAACCAAGAGTAGCAGCTAACATCTGCTGGGCATTCTCCGGTAAGTGGAACATCCATTCTCGATAACATTTGGATTTATCTGTAATTTTGTTATGAGGGTTTTTCCTTTAAACGAAAATACAGTCATTTTCATGAAAAACTTTCAGAACATCACATTTCAAACATACAATTTCAATATCATAATCTTATAAAAATGTTTGATCACCTAAAACTGAAAAATAAGAATGGGGATTTGCATTTGAAGGGATTTGTCCTGGTTGCACGATATGGCAACGTCGAATTCAGCTTTCTCGGAAAGAAAAGGATGTCAAATGTGTTACTTTGCTTAGGAAAACAGAGATAGCTATACTTCGATCTGGTTAGAGTAGAAGGCAACGACCAAGGAATAGAAAAAGAAGAGCACATACTGTCATATTTCTGACAAATCGCAAACGGAAATTGTTTGGTTATATTGACAAAGAACACGTATGTACCACAGAATAGGAATAAATATTTCATCATTCCATAGCAGAAAAAGCTATTCTACTAAACACCGTTGTCACTTCGTGCATGCCTGACAAATCCCAAACCCCAATTTTGAAATCTGATTTTGAATACTTTCTGAAGGTAAATGGGAAAATGATGAATCAAACCCATAATAATTATGTTCAAATTTTCATTTGCAGTAATAACCCAAATTCAGGAAAAATCCCCATTGACCAATAGCAAGCGGTAAACCGATGAGGCTATTGTTTCCTAGCATGTGATATTGATTACACAATCATTCATTAGGCGCTGTAATGGATCATTCTGGCTGCACTCTGCTTCAGTTCTTTATCCAACCGATTTTATAAGATAAGTTGAATTGATTGTTTCGAGTGACTGCAGCAAATGTTAAATTTGCTGCAGTCACTTCGAAACAATCAATTCAACTTATTTCTAGATTTTACGCCTTGAAAATTCTTTAGATAATTCAAATTTCATCAAAATCAGAATTGATTGATTTCAATATAATTTCTTTACATCTTCAGTTTGGCCACTTTCAGATGTTCGCGGTAGTTTCAATATTTATTTTCATGGTTCTTCCTTAATGGTGTATTTTTTATCAAAAATTAACCCAGTTGAATTGAAATGGAACTTCTAACAATTCAACATAAAATTTATTGTGTTCAGGTTTAGCAGAGGCTGCTTTTGAGGCAGTTTCAGGAGGTGATGAGAACGGACAGCCTGAAACCTATCCTTTGTCTCAATATTTTGAATATATCATCCACCGACTCTTGGAAATTTAATTTTCGATTATATCTCGCGAACGATCTCATCGAATGAGATGATTTTTGGAATATAGTTTTTTATTGATACGATGAATGTTCCTGGATTACAAAATTTCATCCACATCCTCCAGTTTCCTTAATATGACCGTAACATTCCATAAAAATACCGGAAATTCAAAGAATCCAACTTTTAAAAATAATTTGAATGCTATTCAACGAATTTTTGACCATTTTGGAAGGTAAAAGTGTTCCTTATTTTTTTTCGTATGATGCGCCGTTTTCGAGTACTCTGAAATTCAAAAATAAAAAATATCTGTGAAATTCCGAGAACTGGGTACTTTGGCTGAATGCAACTCTGTTCAAAAAATTCACAGAATTAAATTTTTCCGCGTTGCCACGTCTAAAAGTTGGGAATGGAATCCTAAAATTTTTTATTTGGCATGATTTGTAAGCGGAGTAGCCGAGTTTGGCCAATTCACAATGGACGTAACCGTAAGAATCCCGAAACTCGTGCGTAAAAATCATAGAGGAAACTACAAAATTCATAAGTACCAAAATCTTCACAATAGGTTCAACTTTTTTTTTACTGTGTTCAGGTTTAGCAGAGGCTGCTTTTGAGGCAGTTTCGGGAGGTGATGAGAACGGACAGCCTGAAACCTATCCTTTGTCTCAATATTTTGAATATATCATCCACCGACTCTTGGAAACTACTGACAGGCCAGATGGAGGACAGGCTAATTTAAGGCCTGCAGCCTACGAGGCCTTAATGGAAATGGTTAAAAACTCCCCCAAAGATTGTTATGTTGCAGTGCGAAATACAACGGTGGTCATTCTGGAGAGGTATGACACAATTCAAGTTTTTTCTCGGTCGGATTATTTAAAAAAAAAAGTAGATAATTTCTGGATTGATAAATAAGAAAAGGCTGTTCAGATTCTTCAACTATGGTTATTTTGAATAGGAATCCATTTGTGTGGAGTTTAAACTTTTTTAAATTTAAAGTTGATGTTTTACGTCCAGTGTGATTGACCTGGTTGAAATCTTTGTGTCCATTATATTTCGGGGTTTGTTAAGGGATTCTCAAAAGAAGTAGAATTGAAAAAATTTTATATCAAATTAATCTGCATTGCTGTGATTCTTCGAAATTATCGATTTGATATGAATTGCTTACATACAAGAGTATTGCAAGAAAATAATTCTGAAAATTTTCAATTTATTGTCCGATGAGGGTGACCGATGTGGACTTTGAAACATTAAAGTACCATTTGGTAATAGTTTGAATTTTTCTGATATTGTTCATTAGGAAACATTTCAAGAAAAAACCCTTGAGAAACAGTTCAAAATCTGCAAGGTTCATTCCTACGAATAATAGTTTTTAATAGTTCTTTTTCAGATATAAGGAGCGAAATGTTAAGATATCCCTGAAAAATAATACAAAATCCTCACAAATTATCTTTCAAACAATATTCTATTGTCTATTAATTAGTTAAATGCACTTTATGAAGGTGGTCGGTAGGTTTTGGAATAGTTTTATCATGATTTGTTACTAGAACTGAGGCAGGTTTGCACTCTTGAAATGTTTTCAAGCTCATAATTTTTGGAAAGACATTTCTGAATTCTAACATATTTTTATCAGGGACTTGGTTTGGTTTTTGCCTAGTAACTAGTACCTTTATGTAAACGGGAAGACAAGAAGAAAATGTCTATAATCTTAAATATTTTTAATAGACGACTTCGGCCCAAGTTGCCAACCCACAATTTACTTAGCAAGTTTACTTTACTGGGGAACGGGAATTTCAGGACAAATTCGACATGATAAGGTTCGCATTATTTATAAATAACCGTAAAACATGCCTCGGCTCTTCAAAACAGATAATTCCTTCCAAATATAGGTTTTTGTTAAGATCGTCCCCGATTGGCTGAAATTTAAGTTGGGATTCCTGATTTCATGCAAACAGTGTCAATTTTCATAGGATACGTTCCGAAAATCAACTCTGTTGTTTCATTTGCCGATTTTCTGCTCTGTAAATAGGAAATATTCGGATGGTTCCTGGAACAAGCTCGTGAAAAAGGTTATTTACGGAATCTGGTTGATGAAAATGCGGTCGATTTACTGTCACCAGAACGATTTTCTATGGTAAATATCCATGGCATAAAACAATCTATGTTTACTTTAGGTTCCGAGTCTATGCTAGAACCGTCCCGAACAGATCTGAACTCAGAACCAAAACAAACCTAAAGTAAACATAGATTGTTCTATGCTATGGATATTTACCATTGAAAATCGTTCTGGTGACAGTAAATCGACCGCATTTTCATCAACCAGATTCCGTAAATAACCTTTTTCACGAGCTTGTTCCAGGAACCATCCGAATATTTCCTATTTACAGAGCAGAAAATCGGCAAATGAAACAACAGAGTTGATTTTCGGAACGTATCCTATGAAAATTGACACTGTTTGCATGAAATCAGGAATCCCAACTTAAATTTCAGCCAATCGGGGACGATCTTAACAAAAACCTATATTTGGAAGGAATTATCTGTTTTGAAGAGCCGAGGCATGTTTTACGGTTATTTATAAATAATGCGAACCTTATCATGTCGAATTTGTCCTGAAATTCCCGTTCCCCAGTGAAAGTAAACTTGCTAAGTAAATTGTGGGTTGGCAACTTGGGCCGAAGTCGTCTATTATCTAGAATCGAATATGTCAAACTTCCATGGCCCACTGACTGACATTATGAAAGTGAATAGAGTATTCATCAGGATTCTTTTTCGATATAGTATATAGAAATATTAAAAATGAGTATTTTACTGCTTTCATTGAAAGTTGGACAATTTAGTCAGGATATTGCTGATAAATTAATCAGAATTGTCATGAATTTCCCAATTACAGACTCCAGCAAGTTCTGCAGATGGAAGCACATATAAATAATCATAACGATCGTAGTCAATTCAACGACTTACAATCCTTGTTATGTGGTACTTTGCAGTCTGTACTCAGAAAAATGACTCCTGAAGACGCTCCTCAAATCTCTGACGCCATCATGACTGCCATGTTGACCATGTTTAGTTCGAACAAAAGTGGGGGTGAGTACCTTGAATTGAAGATTTCACATCATTTGTTATGAACAGTACGAAAAAAAAATTGAAGCAAGATATCATCATTTATCGCATCACTGTTTGAGTTACCTCATACTGCTTTTTTTCAGGAGTTCAAGAAGATGCCCTGATGGCAGTTTCCACTCTCGTAGAAGTTCTTGGAGAAGGTTTTATCAAATATATGGACGCCTTCAAGCCATACCTATATCTAGGACTGAAAAATCACCAAGAATACCAGGTGTGCTGTACGGCCGTCGGTCTGACAGGAGACATTTTCCGAGCCCTCAAAATCAAGATTCTACCCTACTGTGACGAAATCATGCAACTACTCTTGGAAAACCTTGGAGATCAATCGGTTCATAGATCGGTGAAGCCGCAGATATTGTCGGTGTTTGGAGACATTGTGTTAAGTATAGGTCCCGAGTTCAGGAAGTATCTTGATGTTGTTTTGACCACATTAGCGCAGGCATCACAGGCCCAAGTCGACAGGAACGATTTCGATATGATCGACTATCTGAACGAATTAAGGGAGGGTGTTCTCGAAGCCTATACGGGAATCATTCAAGGTTAGTGAAATGCATTGATTTTTAAAATATCTCTCAAATGTAGATTTTATGTTGGAACGAAATGTCCTAATATGTGGGCAATCCATTGGAAAAAACCTATTCCACATAACATTTTTTGATGCTTTAATAATAAGTCTCTTGCTACATGCAAGATTGAGGAATAAAATATACACTATCAGGTCGATTCTGTTTGCAAATAGCAATATTGCTAGGAAAAAGATATTGCTATCATAACAAGATTGGAGTTATTGGTATTCTGATCAACCATTTTGAGCAATATGGTCTGTCACTTTAACAAGAATCTTGCTATCAATATTGCTATCTTAGCAACCTCAAAATAGTACTTGCTATGCTTGATAACAAGATAGGTTAGAAAGGGAATCTTACAGAGATCCATTTGTATTATTTCTTCCAAGAATTCGAAAATATTGAAGATAGGGAAGTATGTGGTAATAGAAATTTGTTATTTCATGGAAAATTCTTAGAATAAAATACCGGCGGCATAGTAAGCAACAACTGAGATGATTATTCTAATGATCTAACAGCCATGCCTTCGAATTGCCAACAGAAAAGTTCATCGAATTTCGAATCAATAGCATAAAATTGGTGCATTTGATTTCTGGAAACCAAAATTCTATCGGTATCCAGAAAATTTGTCAATTTGACTTCGATTGGTTTTTCTGTTTCGTAACATTTTCGAATAAGTCGATGTTTACATGAATAAAAAAAGTATATGCTAATGGAAATGTGTTCAAGGTTCTCTAGAATATTATTTAATTTCAAGGAAAATTCTTAGACTAAGATACAGGCATAGGCAACAGCTGAGATGATTATTCTACTCGTCTCAACAAAAGCAATCCCTTTGAGGTGCCAACGAAAAAGTTTATTGAATTTCGAATTATTAACGCCTGAATAAAATTGCTGCATTCGATTTCTGATAACCAACATTTTATTGGTATCCAGGAAATTGGTTATTGACTCGTTTCTTTTCCTAACATTTTTTATGTCGATGTTTACATGAATTAAGAAAGCCTTAGATAGAGGTTATGTATGCGAAACCATAAAGAAAACTCACGAATTAGGGTTATTTTCTTCTTCCTTGTAGTTCTAATGTCACAAAATACAGTGTTGTCAGCTCTAAAATTACCAATTATGGAAGTCTATATTGTTATGACAAAATTCATAATAAACATTGCCATAACACTTGGAACAGAATACGTAACATCATGGCCATATTGCTATAAATTAGAAAGATAGCAATATGACTAGAATAGCAAGGTTCATAGCAATACGCAAACAGAATCGACCTGTATTACATATACGAAATATCGTATATATTTTTTTTCCTCAATCTATTTTGATACAAGATCATAAGTTATGCTATCACACACTTAAATAATTCGCGAATTTCGAATAAGCCTGGCCGTCCACTGGAAGCGATTTGGGGCTTTTATGAGCTACGCGTTTTACGAGCGCCGAGGAGCTTTTACGACCGAAGCGGTCTCAGGCTTCGGGGTCGTCCACTGACAGATAGTTCGCGAGGTTTCGGTTCGTTCTTGTTCTTGCGTAGCAGAGGATTTTTACTTCAGATTTCCGTGTTTATTGAAGAAATTGTTATACGGAATGGATTTAGAATTAATAATTCATTTCAAGGATAAATCTCACTTGATCTGGCATATGTTAGCTATGGAATGGGGAAAATTTTTGAGCTAAGGTAGATTCAAATTTAGAAAAAATGAAATTATCGGAAAAAAATTCACCATCTTGATAATGAATGATTATTATTGTATACTCATTTATAATACTGGAATGCAAGTTGAAGTGTGAATGTTGATGACCTGGGTACTTCGAAAACAAACGATGTGGAACGTTGAAATTATGGCTGATTTGAATTTTATCTGTGAAAGTCAGCTTCAGAAGGTAAATATGTTATTAATGTATCTAGAACGTGACTTCAAAACTTTGAAAACTGCAAACATCGAAAGAAATGATGGTGACACAGATATTCAGAAATTCTTAAAATTTTGCAGAAGAGCATGCGTATTTTAGAAAACAGGTCACTAGTAAAAATCCGTAGCGCTTTATAAAGAAAAAACTATGTTTATTTTGTGATCGAAAAGATGGTTCTGCATATGAAACGTAATTGAATCATTACAGTACGTATGGGCCAAAAACACTTGAGCATATAGAAAAATATTCGGAATAAAATTGGTCGGAGACTAAAAAAACAAATTGAAATAGATATTGAGATAATAAGAGCTATAAAACCCGAGATAATGGCGAAACACGCTGGATTAATTATATTTGGAATGCTATACAGCCGATTATTGCCAAAGAGTCCAACTTCAGCTAGGATACTATACACCTACAGAACTTCTGGATGTGAGTTTAATGTAAGAAAAAAGACAACATTCATTAACCTTTCAATCTGATCCATCTAAAATTCACCAACAATAAACAACGAGCTTCAACAAATATTCCGTTCACAAACCATGCATTCCACTTTCCGACGGATAGCTCCTCTTTTCGAGCGTATAGAGGCGGCAGATCCAAAGTGATCGGGATATGATTGCGCCGCTCGAATTCTCTCGAAGTCGCCCGTATGAAGTCGCTGCCAGTCGACGAGGGTACCTAGAATTCCATTCATTTGGATCTGTCGCGCAAATTCGTTCGTTTACGCTCCTATCGCGCCTCTCGAAATCGCTTGCAGTGGACGACCAGCCTAATTCTGAATCATAAATAATAATATCGAGACGCGAGTTCAAATTGGGTGAGAAGCAGTAGGTCTTATCAACATCATAATAGTACTTGTTATGCTTGATAACAAGTTAAGTTAAAAGGGGAATATGGTAGGGAACTATTTGTTTCATTATTATTTCTTCCAAGAATTCTAAAATGTTGAAAATAAGGTATAGTAGACACCAACAATCCAGTTGAGTTACCAACAGGAAAAGTTCATCTTATTATTTTGCCTGAATGAAATTGTTACATAATTTGATTTCTGGTAACCAATATTCTATCGGTCAATTTGACTCTTTTTGGTTTTTCTGTTTTGTAATATTTTTGAATCAGTAATATTAACCGATATTCACATATAGTTGATTTCAAAATTATATACATCAGAGCAGGCCATGAAAATCTAGTCGCGGCTTCATTTCTAGTTACAAAAAGTAACTGAAAATGTCTGTGTTGATCACAGATTAAAATATATAATTAAAACCTATGAAATTATTTTCGGGGCAAATTTGAAATTGTTGAGAATATTTATAATACTCTGATGCCCTAAACCTGTACAGCAGCAGTAAATTATTTTCATCATTGTTGCACTGCCAAATTTTCAAACTTAGTTTCGATTCCCAAAAGGCGTACAGCTAAACTGACGACTAAAAATACACAGCCACAATATTTCACTGCAGATCAGTCATGGAAATTCAGGATTGATGATGAAAATAGCGTAGAATGCTTTAACATAAAATCAATCAGGCTTTGGGGAAACTCCAATGTTGAGATATCATTCATTAAATAATGAAAACTTAGGTAATCAAAGATCACTTGAAGTTCCTTCTCAATGAAGATTTCACTCTTCACCAATCTTTGTATTCTTGATGACTATTAGAAATTTATCCAAGTTCTAGCCCTGTGCTATTTTTTCCTCAGAATTTAGGAGGGAAAAGAATGAAATAAAAATTATATCCAAACTGATATATATTCTTTGCTTTTGATTTTCGAAAAAATATCGTCGTTTAATTTCTCTTTGAAGGTATAATCATGTGGAATAGGTTTCCTTTCACTGCTAACTCCTTGCTGTACTGACTTGCCTTCTTCTTTTTTCTTCAAAATTCTTTGGACAGTACTTGGAGAAATCTAAAATTTTAAGACTTATTTATTAATCAGAAAACACCTTGAATAGGTAAATGATTGATTACCTGAAAAACTAGCGAAACGCGATTAATACTAGCAGAAATATCTGATGAATCCCTGAAAAACTCGCAGTAACATCGGTGCACTGCCCCACGTTCTCTTGTAGTTAGGCGAGAGGTATCTTGATGAATTCCAGCCATTTTCAATTCGGTAAGGTATAAGAAAAACTCAAATCCAAAACTTATTTGTCGACTGAATCAAGAACATACACAATCAGAAATAAATTCCAAATATTTTCAGTAACTTAACTCAAACTTGAAAAAGTCATAATTCAGTATTATTCTCAATACCAACATGAATCCTGCAAGAAAAATGTTACTGACTGGTATATTACCAACATAATTTCGAGTTTCCACAGCCGCCCGAGATGTCAATCATTCAGAAACGGACTATAAATAACAAAAACTGTAGATAGAGGTTATGTACGCGAAATCGTAGAAAACTGGACAAAATGTTTAAGTAGGGTTATTTCCTTCTTCCTTGTCCTTGTTCATTGATTCTGGAAGTCCATGAAAGCAATATTGCTATAACAAAATTCATAACAAAGTCAAGGTAATGAAATTACACAAATTAGAATACTGGAAAATACTAAATGAAATAATAAAAATTAGCAAGAAAAGTAGAATGTTATAATTGTAATAAAAATAAAACCCTTAGGAATTTGTACCCCAAGGGTTTTATTTCTATTATATTTTCAGCCCCTGGGTTTTAACATTGGATCAATTTTGGGATCATTCACATGATTTCAAGGCAATTTGTGTTTATTCATTTCAAGATCCTTGTGTGCGTATAAACAAGCGTACTTGACATTCTATCTTTTGTGTCAATTTTCATTGTTTTTTTTTTCTTTCAATATTCCAATTTTCACCACCCTTATCCCATTCACTTATTCGACTTTTCTATGAGTTTCTAATTTGTGTAATTTTATTTGCTTCACTCCATATTCTACCCGTTTATTGTTACTATTGTGTAATTTTTTATTCTTTTCACTGCATATTTTGGTTGACATTTTTCTGTAATGCATTTGTTTATAGACATTTTTTTTTTTTTTTGGAGTCGTTACTTTCATCAAGTAAAGCTTTAAATTCAACATTTATTTCAGGTTTGAAAGGTGAAGGTCCCACACCATCACCTGAGCTGATACTTTTGGAGCCTCACGTTACATTTATTGTTCAGTTCATCTTGGTTGTCGCTCAAGACAATGATCATTCAGATAGTACGATCGCTGTAGCTGCGGGTTTGGTTGGTGACTTGTGTAGTGCGTTTGGAGCACCCATGATTCCACTTCTTGATCTTGAACCCATCAATGAAATGCTTGCTCAAGGACGAAGGAGCAAGCACAGCAGAGCTAAGACGCTGTCTATCTGGGCTTCTAAAGAGTTGAAGAAATTGAAGAATAACGCCAGCAATCCTGCTGCAGCCAGTTGGTAAGTTGAGAAAGATTAAAGGGTTGCCTTAGATCACTTATCGCCAGTTGAATAATGATATCGAGGAAAAAATATGAAATTTGAGATTCGAAATATTTCCCCCAATTTTTCCGAAAATTGACATCAGATCTAATCTATATTTGGTACATTGTTGTTAAATATTGATTTCAAGGTCCGTGAAAAGTTTTTTCCAAAACTGATGAATAGTTTCCTGAAAAAATTTTTTTCGCAATATTTGTTTTTAGATTAACTGAACGACCCCGCGATCAGTTGCGCGTTTATTTTCTACAGCTATCCACCAAGTTACAATCACAATCACATTAGGAGCTTCTAAGATATTGTGGAAATAATAAATATCTGAAATTTCAATGAGTATAATTTCAAAATCGTTTGACCGTTTTGGTCCTTGAACGAATCTAACCCGCACATTTTGCTACGCAACCTAAGAGTCCAACCTACTGGTTTCAGTCTATTTTCAGGTGAAAAAATTTCAAAAAGCACTGCCGTGAAGGCAGCAACTTTTGCGCGCATGTTCAATGTAGATGATCGTTTCAGCAACGAATTTGAACGTGCGCGCAAAAGCTGCTGCCTTCACGGCAGTGCTTTTTGAAATTTTTTTCTGATAAATTACTGGATTTCAATTCGATCATATCTGTATTCTTGGACATATTGTAAAAATAAAATTTTGAATGGGTATATCTACGGAATCATTGGGCGGATTTTACCCATTCACGAATTCGACCTTCGTAATTAAGCCCCAAACCTCCTCTACAAATATCGAGTTTCTAAGTCGTTTCTTCCGGAAGTTATTGTGTTTACGGTCAGCCTAACGGCCGACTGCGTAAACACAATAACTTCCGAAAGAAACAACTTAGAAACTCGATATTTGTAGAGAAGGTTTGGACCTTAATTACGAAGGCCGAATTCGTGAATGGGTAAAATCCACCCAATGATTCCGTAGATATACCCAATCAAAATTTTATTTTTCCAATATTTCCAAAAATACAGATCAGATCGAATTGAAATCCAGTGCTTCATCGAAAATAACAGTTCGAAGTTTCATACAGAATTTAATGAGGATGATATGATGAGAAAATCATAGAAATTTTTTTTTTCAAATTGTTCTAATAACACTATTATCACGAAATTTTGCATAAAGTTGTCTTTCAGCATCTTAAAACTAGCTGTGAAGTTTAATCAGGACTGAATCAGTATTTCTCGAGTAATACCGAAAAAATCAACGATATCGAGAAGAAAACCTCGAAATTTGACATATTTTTTCCCGATATCTCCAAAACTTATGATCGTATCGAACTGAAATTGAGTACATTGCTGTGAAATTAGAAGGTCAAAATGTGAGTATAATTTTTTTTGGATATGATGAATGGTTTCCGAAAAAAAAATTTTTTTTTTTAAAAATTTCGAAAAAATTTTTTTTTCAAATTTACTTACAATACGATCTTGACGAAATTTGGCTTCAAGTTGCGTGTCGTTATACTCCACCTAATTGCCAAGTTTGAATCCAATAGCTCAAGTAGTTTCTGAAATAAAAAATAAATAACTTCAAGTGCCTATAACTCCGAAACTATTCGACCGATTTGGCTCATTAACGAACTTAACCGCGGCATTCTGATGCGCAGCCTATCCTGAAAGTTTCAAGTCGCTAGCTGGCTCCGTTTGACAGTTGTCGTGTCGTCGGCCGGCCGGCCGGACAGAATCGATTTTGACACCGGATTCGTCATCAGTGAGTCCAACCTAGTCGTTTGAGACCATTTTCTGCTCAATCATAGAAAATTACAGACATTTGGACAAAACGATAGCACGCTGTTCCCCTAGAACATGCGCGCAAAAATCGAAAATTACATAAATTTTTCCTGAAACGATAGCACGCCGTTCCTCAAAATATATTCATAAAAAGTTCTTGACATAAATGGAAATACTTATCGGTCTAAAGGAACTAATTTATTAAGCTCATTCACTTAAGCGACGTTTTTAGAAACTTTGTTCTCTTCCTCAGTCTAAAAATAACGTACAGGTATGAATATACAAAACTACTACATGGAAACAAACAATAAAACTGAATTAGCTTATAAATGAGAGTGAACAAAGGAATAAACGCCACAACACCGAAATATATGTGTTTGAAAAACTAACTGTGAATTTCGTTTATCAGGTCGGAACATGTCATATTAGGTGAACTTATATCGGTCCTTGAATTAATTGAATTCTGGTGACTTTTTATGAACATCTGTTTGAAATTTCGCTTCGACTAATTTTCTTCCATTGTTAAAACTTTAGCGTTATCAAAGTCAAATTTATGTTCTTCATTCATTGTATGTGGGGAAAGAGCTTTCCCAACATGCGATAAATTAATTAATTCGACTGGTCCAAGCAAAATTTCAAACAGATGTTGTTCATAAAGTCACCTGAATTCAATTAATTCAACGACTGATTGATATAGGTTCACCTAATATAACATGTTCGGACCTGATGAACGAAATTCACATTTAGGTTTTCAAACACACATATTTCGGTTTTGTGGCGTTTAATCCTTTGCTCCACCTCATTTATAAACCAATGTCTAATACCGATACATCAGATAATTCGCGGGTCCCCAAGATGTTTTTTACACCAATTTTTATTGACGAATTTGAATTGTTCAAGATACCTATTTAATTCTTTATTTGTAAGGTTAGTTGGTGGAATTGCTTTTTCGGTTGTTTATGGTTTTTGGTGGCCGTCAACAATTTGATAATTTACATTATTGTATTTTTAGTTTTATTATTGTTGTGTTTCCAGGTAGCAGTTTTGTGTGTTGAATATTCATACCTGTATGTTATTTTTAGCCTGAGGAAGATAACAAAGTTTCTCGAAACGTACCTTTAGTGAATAAGCTTAATAAATTAGTTCCTTACTAGCTTGGGATGTGGATCTACCTTGCGCCCAGATCTACCTTTCGTTTAGATTCGCCTTTTATGTAGTTAAATATATTATACAATGATATGACGTCATCGAAAAATTTTGTGAACTCGCGAAAAAATGCTCTGGTTACTACTCTGCAAGGTTACTTCGGAATTATAAACTTTCAGATACATTTTCTAGAGAAACGGAAATGAATATCGTTGAAAGGAGATCGGAAATGAATAAAAGGATATTTAATCTTCAAAAACTTACCAGCAAAAGTAACCTAGCTCGTACACAACGGTAGGATTCCAGTAAGAAAGATCGTTCTGAACCGGCACAAATTATGCTGAAATTTTGGAATAGACTCAAAGATGGTGGTAAAACACTTGAAAGGAATCAGTACCAACCTCTAATCGATCCATTTCAATATAGTATATCCCATATTACAGTCGATTTCGTCGAATTTCATGTTAAAATTCCTTATAAGGAACTCTCGTTCATAGGATAGATTTATGCAATTTCCTTTGTAATTATCACCAATCGCTTCATTCTTTTGCTTGAAATCGAAGCCCCGTGCTTAGTTTTTGCCATTTCATACAATATTTGCCAGTATTTCGGCGGTTTTCGGTCAATCTTATCCAAATTCTACTTGACAGCCCCGAGCCCGGCTGTCTGATACGAATGTAAACAAAGATCGGACTCGATGGTCTGTCAGAATTTTTCCGAGAAAAAAGAAACGTCATGAAATAAACAAACTTCTTACGAATTTTTCAAACAATTTCGTTCGATTTCTAGGAAAAAGGAATGGCCTATTGGGGATTACGGTCTTTGTAGTTTCGTTTCTCACCATCGGTCTCGGCCGAAATGCCTTGCTTTCGGAGGAGATAGCTTTATCGAAACGGTCCATTTGACAAAATCGAGCAAATTCGTCAAGTTTAGGAATTTTTTTAAGTATGTTGGAATTCTTCGATATTTTCGAACGCGGTATCGACGGAAAGAGCGTTCTTTCTTCTTTCGGATCGGTTGCTTTCGGCGAGTTCCCTCTCTCGGTGGCTCGAGATGCCGCTTCGCGGCATCTCTCGCCACCGTCGAACTGTCAAAGTTTCTAATTTCGTGGTTCGATGATTTTTGCTTGTTCGTTTAGATATATAGATGACGGATAATATTTCCATTCGGAATATTTGGGAACGAAATTATACATATCTATATTCTTAACATGTTTTTGACTTTTCAGGTTGAATTCTCGAGATTATATGCATTCTTTTTTTCAGATTCTCCCTTCATCATGACTCAAAAGTAGCTGTGGCTTGCGGACATCAACCGAACAACAATTATTGAGACAAACTTCAAAATCTAGACATTAATTTACACACTTTCAATTTCAAACCAGTAACTAAATTCGGTCTAGTCACAATATCTTATCCTTGTTCTCTCCTGCGTTTCCCTTCCAAGATTATGGATATGTGTGTATTTATTTATACAACTTTTATATGCTTTCCATAATATAATATATGTTGTTTAAGTGAAATATCAATTTCGAAAAGTTTGTATATATTAAGATCTTGTTCATCATGAGCTTTTGTTCTTTTATGGACAAAAGATTTTCAAGAACAGTATATTTTTTCATTGAAATATCGGCTATTCTTCTTTCCTTAACTGAATATACTGCTTTTCAACTATTCGATTATTTATCACAGATTTGCTATTTTTTGCTTGATGACATTATCTCTCATGTATTGCATGAGAGGATTTTCTTGGTGTTTGAAATTGTGTTGTTTGAGTTGAAAAGGAAGAACAGTGACTTACGCATATTGTGGCTGTGACCGAACCTTTATTGACATGGTATTGGGTCCCAATGCAAAAAAAAACTGTTGAGTGGGGTCGAGTGATTGTGAGTATGAACTTGTTGTGACGTTTGCGAGCGTTATCAAGTGAAAATAAAAAGAGGTACGTCTGCTATGAAAGTCTGTAGTGGGTGGCGCCTTGTCTGAAAGTTCTGAATGGCGTTGACTACCGCAGTGACAAACTATAGTTGAACCAAATTTGGATGAATCGCTTCGTAACAGATCACGAAATAGGAAGAGCAAGTCCTTCATTCAAAATTTACATATCGATTTATAAATAATGTGTCGTTGGTCAATCTGAATTTTTGTAATTTCATAGGCCTTGTGAAAATGCCATAGTATTCTTCATTAATGTACAAAAAAAAAAAAATTAATTTACAACTCCTGAAATTTTCCCAAAAAGTTCAAATTGACCAATTTCCCTGTCGTAAGTTTCAACAACTAACAGTTTTCAGATACATTTTCGATTCTTTACTCAATTTCTCAAAGGAGCAATATTGGAGTGAAACTTTTGGAATCTATGAATATTTAATACAGGGTAAAAGTATTAAAATTAAAAAAATTCAATGACAATAAACAAAATTGAAGAAGAATCCAAAATGAAACTACAATTTTTTACATTTCAAAAGGGACTTAATGAGAAAAGCACTCTCTACATTGAGTTTTTGGAATTTCAAACGAACATAAACAGTATAAGTTGGATTGGTGATAATGGGATGTATGGAACTTGCTGCCGAAACTTCTACATTTGAAGATTTCATCAGCAATATGTGCTTTTGTTGTTTTGAAAGTGACACAATAGGTAATCAATTCATTGAAAAAATGTATCTCAGGAAATTTGAGAATAAAAAAGGTGAGTGGTATTTTTATGTGAGTTTTTTGTGAGGCCCGAATGTGCCTTGCTTGTGAGATGAGTGACAGGTCTAAACTCTTTTAACGGGGACATATTTGTAAGGTCAAGTTAAAACAGTTCAGAAAAGGTCGGTAGAATAAAATAATCTGTGATTTGAGGAGGTTTCTAAGGATAATGATGCCAAAAAATTATTGATTATTCCATTAGTATTTAAAAGTAAGGAAGCCTTCTCAATATTTTCATAATTATAATTCCAGATGTAATTCAATATTCCTTGTATGTGTGATAATTTTGACATTAAAGCCAAATTCGTAGTTTCAGTTTCTTTTCTGACATTCTTGTTACCATTATTGCTTAATCTATTATTATTCTTCTGTTGATTCAGCAATACTATACTAAGATTCAGGATTACCATTTGTGCAACAGAAATAATTATAAAAACTAATGCACTACTGGTACTGTTTTTCAACTAGATATTTCTTACGAATGAAGTATTTTTGGAGAAACTGAAATTTCGTAATTTGACTTTTGAAACAATGGCCGAACTTTTGACTTTTGATAGTAATATTTATGGATATTTGTCTACGATTTGAGAAAATTTATTGAACAAGAAACTTATCTTGAAATGAAAGCGGCTCATTGTTGATGTCAATACTAATAAGGCTGTATGAATTTTAGTATGTAAGAGAAGCGAATGTGATATTTGAATGTTAGTTATAATTTTTATGGATTGTGTAGTTCTTCTACTGGCCTAATATTTTTTATAGCTCTTAATGTTAATTTTTTAAGGGGCACTACTCTCTCTTTTTGTATATACTTTTTCTTGGAATGTTTCATTTTGAATTTCTCTTGAACTGTTAATTATAGTGTTGATAGAATTACACTTGAAAAAAGTCACTAAAACTAAAAGCAAAATTCATTTGAACTCATTTTATAGAATATTTATTTCATGTGTAATGCTTTGTCTATTACACATATAATTTGTAATGAAAAACTATTCTTGGGGAGATGAATCTTGTTCTTTTGAGACATCAGCTGTTACGATCAAAAATATTTTTTGATATTTTTTTTCATATTCACCTAAACTGATTTACATTCCAAAGTTATCAAATATTTTTCTCACGAATTTTATCTGTTGATGTTATCACCTTTCTTTAAATGTATTTTTCTCTGATATCATGTAAAATCAGTAAAGAGAAGTTTTCTGAAAGTAATACTGAATTATCTGAAATTTCCTATCTTATTAAATGAATAAAGCGTTTTTCTTGGATTAAAACGTGCTTGTTGGCTGATATGAGCGTGAAATAATGGTTGAATGTTGTGCCATGTTCGATTGCTATGTAAAAGAGATTTAATGAACACCCCAAGTACAGATGATTAACAATAGGTTAAAGTGTGTAATGAAGACTGAGTATCACTTAATCGTATAAAAATAAGGTTTTAGCTCAAGTGCCGAGTAACTGTCGGTGCGTAATTTGTATTACTATTGTTAAACATCCGTCTCGATTATGGAGTGGCTTATATTAAATAATGTTACCATGTCTAAGGTGCCTACTGACCAATCGTATGTATTTCAAAATTAATATTTGTATCATTTTGATTGTTTTGTTATTCATAAATTTCAAACACTTCAAGGTTTATGTTACTGAATCAGCATTTTTTTAAATTTGAATAATTTTATTGATGGGTAATAAAAACTTGATTTTATTGCTTATTTGATTTGTTCCTTCCATTCAAAGATTTCCTCATCCTATCAATACTTTGAATAAGCTTTTACATTGCAAGACCAAGAGTTTTCTATTTTTGAAGGTCTTTAGTGAGCTGCTTCGCTTTTTTTGGTAAACCCGCAAGATTTCCCGTCGCCGAGATATTGAAAAGATATTTACATCATTGTACGCAGTGCGTTTTTCTGAATAAAAAATGTGAAATCGAACATAGGCGGTCTCCCTTAATTTAGAAGATATGGGCGACCAAAGTTCCAAAATGTTTCGTTTTCAGGTCCCTTTTTCCACCATAAAAACGATCTCTCACTTCATCTTTATAGTTCACAAACCACCTTTGAACCTCCAAGCAACAATAAGCAACACTTTTTTTCAAGAATAATCAATATTTAATGAAAAAACAATGTAATTACTGGACAACCACTTAACCTCTATTCCTTCTGATTTCGACTCAGTCTAAAAGTGAAGTTTGGCAATGGCGCGAGTTCATCGGTCGGAATTGGGCCATCGTGCGTATTCGTGAATGAGATTATTGCTGGCGAGAAAAATGAAGTATGTTCTTAGTTCTTACTGTTTACTGCGATACTCTAGATCTTCCAATAGGAGAATTCGTTTCTAATGAAATCTACAAGGTTGAAACACATAATGGAATGAGAATACACCCTGATATATATTTCAACGTAGTAACGTACATTTTTTTCATATGTGATAGGTCGCGCCCTTCCCAGATTTCCAATGAAATCGAGGTTATTATATAATCCATTTTATTGGAATACCCTGAATCTAATTCTAAACTGGGACCATCTCGAAGACACAACAAAAAACGAAGTAGATAACAACCTCCCTATTTTGAAAGGGATAGAAAGAAAGTTCAAACGAAAATATTGAGAGTGAAACCTTAAACAAATATTCTCAATGATTTTGTTTCGATGTTAGAATAAGCACCTCTTCTTCAGTGACAGAAGCATTTTCCTTACAATCATATCCTTCAACTGTCCATCATTTCATATTTCCCGCCCTCAACTACTCTTCGGTCATAATACGTTGACCAGCGATGAAAAGAAGCTGTTGCCAAGCTCCGCTTTAACATTGAGAAGTATTTCGTAGAAATATAGGTTAAGTGGTCGATATTCGTTGGTTGAAGGTTCAAAGATGATTTATGAACTAGATTTGAGAAGTGAGAGATCATTTTTATGGCGGAAAAAAGGATCTGAAAATGCAACAATTTGGAACTTTGGGGGCCCATATCTTCCAAACAAAGAGGGACCGCCTATGTTGGCCTTCATATTTTTTGTTCAGGAACTCACATTGCTTACAATGATGTGAATATCTTACTTATAGCTTCGCGACGGGAAATCTTGCGGGTTTACCCTTTTTTTATAAAGGAATCATTTTCGCGCAATATGAAAAATTCTCTTTCTTTATTAAGTTTTCCACAACTTTCTTTGTGTGAGTTTCGTTTTCAAAAGCTTTGAAGAAAAAGCCAGTTTCTTCTGGTTATGATGATGTAATTTTGATTTGAGGCGTGTAGCAATACAAGTCCAGTCAAAAGAAGTTGATGAAATCATACTATCCTATTATACTGTGGCCTCGTCAGTTCAACAAAGAGTCTGCTGATTAGGGTTGTCCGTTCGGGAGATTATATTCAAGAGAACTAAGTAGTTTTCGAAGAAACAGCTCATTTTCTCCACTTCTGAACAGCTTGAGGAATTATCAATTTGCTCTCTATTTTCACTTTTGTTCTTCTCCCCGTAACAATTCTAGAAAAACACATGCTGTGCACTGACCTGAAGCATTGTATACTCTTTATACAATGCCTGAATTCAGTAGCTTGTGCGCGCTTATTCAAATTCGTTGCCAAATATCGTCTATGCATTGTTTATACAATGGTCTATGTGACAAATGTAGCTCTGATGTAGCATCATTTATACATGTACATGTGGTCAAGGGCGTCGCCAGGGGGGGGGGGGCAGGTAGGGGCAGCTGCCCCCCCCCTAGAGAAACCAACAATTTTTCCCAAATGTCCCTTAGGTCCAAGCTCTCGACTTGCGAAATATCAGTCGAGATAATTCCTACATGTCGAAACTCGAATGAATTCACTAATTCCCTTCCAATTTCATAACATTTATACCCATGTTGTTACTCATAGTTTATCCGTCTACAAGTGGAGCTTTCACTTGTTGGGGTTCCAATTATCCAAAAAATAAATAAACATCCGCCAGCGCTGTCGCCTGCCTTGTTTATATTAAAGCGATGTGAGTGACGAGTGTAGAGGCAATACTGCCTTGGTTTCAAATTTTTCACCAATTTATTTATGAACCCCACAACCTTATCGTCTGTTTTTTGCGCGGCGCCGCGGCATAACACATAAGATAGGATCAAATTTTTCTTATTCGTTCCGTTTGTAGGGGATAGGGAATAATGACTACTAATTAATAAGTTCTCAGTTTAGACAGTTAATAGGTCCACATTCATCAATATGGACATCAGAAAGTTTTTTGGTGAGTTTTAGCGTTTTACTTTCGTAGATTCCCTGGAATGAGGTAAATTGTTTTTTGTGAAATATAAATAACTGAGCAAATCAACTACAGAGGTACAATATGGGATATCGAAATGAATTCATTGTAAATCGATTTAGGTGCAGTTTTTTTATAATGACACAATGAATTTCAATCAGTAACGACCGTTGGGGGTCCATTCCACAAAAAAGCGCCCTAGAAAACTTTCAACACAAAATACTTATGGATCAGTGAAATTAAAATAATGTCGCATAGTTCGTTGTCAACCTCGGTTTTGTGGTCTTAGCTTCACATTATTGGTTGGATCAGATACAGTTATAAGATGTTTTAAAGTATGTTTGGGATAAACCTACCTTGAATCTTTGCTCCGTGATCTGAATGAATGAGGGCGATAGGGCGTTACTTTGAAACTTTCATATGGGGGATTTTTTGTGAAATGGTTTATTCAAATGGGTTCTACAAAATTCTGCTAAAAGAAAATATCAACCTTTGAAAACGCCATGTATTTACCTACCTATCTTAAAAAAATCATTCATAAATTATATTATTGACATTTTCATCGACTATTCACATACACTTGAATCTTTAATCAGAAATATCGCAGCACTACTGAAAGGTTACAAGGTACATAAATACGTGTCTTTCAAACAATGCCAAGAAAAAACTGTTAATTTTTTCAGTGGATGGTTTCGCTCTTTTTGAAGGATTTAAATTCAAATAAGTAATTGAGAATTAAAATAGAACACCTTTTTATTGTGTATATTTTTTGACAAGCTACGAATACGTTTGTAGAAAGCTTTTGCGCAGAGACGTGAAAATGTGAAACGGTACTTATTACATTTGATAGACTGTTGAGTTGAGAAATTGATAATAATAATTGTTAGTTTTGATGAATAACGAAAAGCGAAGAAGAATATACCAGTGACGATGGTTGAGAAGCACTATGTCGGAAGATCACCTCAATGGTCTGGCCATGATGAGTGTGCATAGAGCACTTATTAACGAAAACTTGCAGGATTTTCGTAATAAAGTGGTCGAAAAATTCACGAAAAACCCCCGAAAATTATGTTTCAATTAACTTTTATGTATTGAATACAATAAATAAACTGTCTCTAATAAATGCAATAGTTTAGTTTACGTTTTATTTTTGGTACAGTAAAGATACTCTTGACTGTTCCCATAATTTATACTTCCCCATCTTTCATTCATATCAACCTGCCCCCCCCCCCCCCCTAGGCTATCGGCTGGCGACGCCCTTGCATGTGGTAGCAGTGACGCAGCCAGAATTTTCGTTTGGGGGGGGCCCCGATACAAATATTCAGGGAGAGAAAAACATATGGTACTGAGATACAGGTAGAGCAGTTTACAAGCAAGAAAATCCCTTTGGGGGGGGGGCATGTAGCATGTAGCTTTATTTCCTGAAGGATCGATTTGGCGATTCAAGAATAATTTGGGAACTAACGGAAAGTAGTAATTCTGAAAATAAGAAAACTGAGCGACATTTTCAGAACTTAGGAGCCCGTACCTGCGGAACTGAATTCAGCTCGATGGGAATATATCATGATGTAAAAAACATGGTGGGCTCGTTTGCAAAAAAAGTGACGTCAGCTTGTTGAAAATACAAGGAAATACATATTCTGAGCTTTGAATTTGAATGAAAAAAGTGACGTAATCATTGGTAAATACGATCGCAGATGAGCACGAGTTTTGCCCACATCATGGAATATATATATATATATATATATCGAAATTCAGCTTGGCAACGATTTTGAACAAGCTCTGTACCTCGCGCCAGGATTTCGCGTTCATTCATTTCTTACTTGAAAGCTTCATCTCTGATGATTAGATCCTGAATATATTCGATAACACGTAGGTCTCGAAAGAAAGTCACCATTTCAGTAGAGTTTTTTAGACATACTAAGGAGAACAAATTTTCTGAATTTTGGAAAGATACACTTAGTGACATCTGCTGATGTCACGACAAACTATCGTTTATGATAATACCTGAATCTGATAGATGGCAGAACATACAGAAGAATTACGTTTATTTCAGTGACTTCAACAAGAGTGTATAAAGTCTAGTGATGGGCATAATCGAATGATCATAATCGATTCATTCGATTATTGAAACCTCTCGATTATCTCGAGATATTTTCAAACATCCGAATGATATCATTCGAATGATTCTCTCTCTTCGGGTGGGATCGGTACGTGACTGCCGAGGAGTCCGAATCTTGCCGAACCAACAATCTACGCAACGATTGTCTTGTGATCTCTCGAATGATCATTCGAATGAATGAAACCTCTCGGTGTTGCGTCGATTATTGGTCGATGATTCATTCGATGAATAATCGAGGCTAGCGATTCTCTCGCATCTCGGATTACTAATTTGGATCTCTCGAATGAATGAAACCTCTCGGTGTTGCGTCGATTATTGGTCGATGATTCATTCGATGAATAATCGAGGCTAGCGATTCTCTCGCATCTCGGATTACTAATTTGGATCTCTCGAATGAATGAAACCTCTCGGTGTTGCGTCGATTATTGGTCGATGATTCATTCGATGAATAATCGAGGCTAGCGATTCTCCCGCATCTCGGATTACTAATTTGGATCTCTCGAATGAATGAAACCTCTCGGTGTTGCGTCGATTATTGGTCGATGATTCATTCGATGAATAATCGAGGCTAGCGATTCTCTCGCATCTCGGATTACTAATTTGGATCTCTCGAATGAATGAAACCTCTCGGTGTTGCGTCGATTATTGGTCGATGATTCATTCGAAATAATAATCGAGGCTAGCGATTCTCTCGCATTTCGGATTACTGTTTTTGATCTCTGTTTAACAATCGATGCATGCGATTCTTTCGCATCTCATAGGTATTACTGATTAAGATTAGTAATTGATGTATTTCACTAATTTGATGAGTAGCTTTAAACATTTAAACATTCAATAGTTGTCACTTGAAGTGAAATGCGTTTGAAATTTGTTCAACTTTAAGTAGTTAAATGCCTTTATTGATTCCAATTTTAGTATTTCTAGAGCAAGGACAAGATATGATTGAGTAGTAATTCTGTTTTCCTGGATTTTCCCTAGTACTATAGCAATTCTCCGTTCTTCAAGACAGAAAAAAATTATAACAAGGAATGTTACAGGATTTATCCGAACTTGAAGAAAAAAAAGAGTGAATTTTTAAAATTTTGTTTTAATTGAATGATAAGCAATCTTCAGAATCGACATTATCTACACCTCTCGAATGATCATTCGATTATTGAAATATCTCGAATGCCGATATTTCGATTATTGAAATCATTCGATTATGCCCATCACTAATAAAGTCACTGTAACTCTAGCAGGCTCTTTCTGCTATCTAACTGATACAAATGCCATAATTTTCAACTAGTTCAGAGTGATGTCAGCAGATGTCGCCGGTAGAATTGTTTTGGTCGAATTATCGAATACTACAAAAATATATTAGATCATTGACATGGTTTGAAATTGTCGTAATACATTGTCATTGGTTTGGTCAAATGTCGAAAATTGTCTCGATGTGCAAACGTTGAGATCATTGTATCGGAGAAAATTATTGTTAAAAGGCATGTAATACAGGATTGCTTTCATCCTGGTCAAATGTTTGAATTGGAAAACTTCCATTTTCACCCACTTGTTCTGGAAAAAAGTACTTCTTTGTTTTGCTCAAATTGACTTTAATTTCCGTGTTTCGTGCCAAAACTGGCCTTAAACAATGGAAATACACTTATCGAAATTTTGGACCAACCGCTATACCTGGCGACATCTGATGGAATTACAACGAGCGATAAAAATGAATCCGCTAGATGGCAAAGCTTACATGAAGAATACTGTTTATATCAGGGACTATTTGCAAGCTGATTTCTAATGGTTTAGTGTAATTTCAGTAGATGTCGCTAAGAAAATGATTTCAGTTCAATGATATATCATTAAGTTTTCAAATACTCAATGATAATATCATTGTTTAAGGAGTTCTCCTTAAACAATGATAATATAGTAGCTATTGATATAGATGCAAAGAATACATGGTGCGAACACTCTATCACAAATTTTGGATCCGAAATGAGGTTCCAATGATTTAAAAATACAGCTCTGTTGTCTTACTTTAGTTTTCGCCGATAGATGCCGGCAGTCAAAAATCTGCCATATAAAATAGAAATATTTACGGAAGATACCTACCTGTCATATCGAAACTGTTCGAATCCATAGAACCAGTCTTTAGATCTTTAGGGTCAAATCATTTCGAGTTGGAATGTACATTTTATTTTTAAGAATTTCCGAAAATAAATTTGTTTTGACAAATTTAAATTATGATTTTTCATTCAGTCAAAATGGCTATAATTTATATAAAGGTTTCCTTCGTCTCTGAATACACAATAAGTCTTTACTTGATATTTCTGAATACTTGTTTATTACAAGAGGTATTTATCATCTCGATCAATATTATAAGTTCATGGAGAGGAGGTCTTCCAGTGTTGCGCTTTCAAAAATAACCCAAGAAAACATTCGGAACATACTGTTATGAAATATAGAGCTCAAGATCTGTGAAAATATACAGGGCGTTCATGAGAGAATTATCATCATTAGTGATGTCCACGAGACTCTCGTTTTCGAGACTCTCGTCTCGTCTCAAAAACGAGACGAGATCGCGAATTATTCATAAGAGACGAGAGACGAGACTTACAAAAGTCTCGTCTCGAGTCTCGTACGAGAGTCTCGTCTCGAGTCTCGTACGAGAGTCTCGTAGGGTGTCATATCGTTTTAATGGATCGTAAATATATCTATCTATTTCATCTCAATCAGCTAAATGATGATTTTTATTTCCAACAACGCTGTATCGATCAAATTCAATTAAATTCAATAATCATCAGGACTTTATCCCATTCCGTGTATTCTATATATTCTCAATTCGAAAAGGACATGAAAAAGTCGTGTTCAAATTCAATAATTATGTTCATTTCGTGTCTTTTTCGTGGCGACAGAATTGTTTTTGAAATAAGCATTTCGATATTTGCTGTGCTAATCAGATGAAATGGGATCATTAACATTTCGTTATAATAATAATAATAATCTTCATTGCTGACCCTTAAACAGTAATACATTACTGGCACCAGGGCCTACTAGTTCATTTTATAATTTGAAACTAGAAAAACAAAAGAAATTCTCACAACCACAATAACAAAAGAAAAATGCTATGGCATAATTTTTTTAAATTTTTTGTGTTTTGACAATATCTGGAGGGATGGAGTTAAATACATTAATGCTTCTATAAATTGGGGAATTCTGTGTTTTATTCGTTCTTTTAAAATCATTTCTAAGTGTTTCTCTTTGTCTAGTCAAATGGTTATGACATGGTCTGCTTTAATTTTATTTGTGTTTTTATTTCATAATTTTTAATTCTATGTATTAATTTTATCTGTTATAATTTCTTCAACTTCATTATGTCAAAAATGTTTGTTTTTTCATATATGAGTTTGGTTGGTGTACTGTATTCTATATTAAAGGAATTTTTCACTGCTTTATTTTGTGTTCTTTGTAGCTTATTAATTACATAATTAGGTGCGTTTCCCCAGCAGGGTATTAAATATTATAATTATATTCATATTTTTCATTTTCATCATAACATAATTTATCTGAGTTCTCAATATTGAATGATTGATATCAGCATAACGATAGCAATAAATAGAAAAACCTAGAAAGGCACTGACGTGAAGTCAGCAGCTTTTGCACGCAAGTTTAAAGAATATCACCTAAAGTGAACATAAGCACAAAAGCTGCTGACTTCGCGTCAGTGCTTTTCAAGGTTTATGAAATTTATGCTGAAAATGGCATTAAACGACTGGAAAAACAATTTTCGAAATTTTGCCAGAATGATACAGTTAGCGATATATATTGTCACTACATCGAACTATGAACATGTACATAATTTTTGAAATTTATGTTGAAAATGGCAATAAAGGATTGGAAATACAATTCTCGAAATTTTGACCGAAATGATACAGCTAGTGACATCTATTGTCGCCTACCTTGAACTATAGAATGTTTAAGTTTCGAGTTTCATGCTGAAAATGGCATCAAACGACTGCAAAAACAATTTTCGGAATGTTTGCCAAATCGATACAGCTAGTGACATCTATTGTCACTACATCGAACTATGAAAATGTCCATAATTTTCCAAATTCATTCTGGAAATGGCCATTTTCAGCATAAATTCAAAAAATTATAGACATTTTCATAGTTCGATGTAGTGACAATAGATGTCGCTAGCTGTATCTTTTTGGCCATAATTTCGAAAATTGTTTTTCCAGCAATTTTATGGCATTTTCAACATGAATTTGATGCCATTTAATGCCATTTCCAGTATAAATTTCAGAAATGATGGAAATTTTCATAGTTCGACGTAGTGACAATATATGTCGCTAGCCGTATTGTTTTGGCCAAAATTTCGAAAATTGTTTTTCCAGCAATTTTATTGCCTTTTCAGCATGAATTTGGAAAATTATGGACATTTTCATATTTCGGTGTTGTGACAATAGATGTCACTAGCTGTATCGATTAGGCCAAAATCTCGAAAATTGTTTTTCCAGTCGTTCAATGCCATTTTCAGCATAAATTTAAAAAATTAGGGACATTTTTATAGTTCGATGTAATGACAAAAGATGTCGCTAGGTAGCCCAAATTTCTAAAATTGTTTTTCCAGTCATTTAATGCCATTTTCCTCATGAATTTAGAAAATTATGGACATTTCCATAGTTCGATGTAGTGACAATAGATGTCGCTAGCTGTATCGTTTTAACCAAAATTCCGAGAAGTTGTTTTCCAGTCGTTTGATGCCATTCTCAGCATGAAATTAGGAAATAAGACATTTGTTGGTGACAATAGATGTCGCTAGATTTATCGTTGTGGCTAAAATTTCGAAAATCGTGTTTCAAGTCATTTTATGCAATTTTCAGCATACAACAGGCAACAGCTTTTGCGCACATGTTCAATGGAGATGACCGCTTTGGTAACAAATTTGAACAAGCGCGCAAAAGCTGCTGCCTTCACGGCATTGCTTGTCTAGGTTTTTTCGATAAAGTTGGATTTCAATTCGATCTGATCTGTATTTTTGGGAATATTGGGTAAAATCTGCCCAATGGTTCCGTAGATATTCAAAATTTTATTTTCCCAATATTTTCAAAAATACAGATCAAATCCAATGGAAATCCAGTACTTTATCGAAAATGACAGTTCGAAGGTTGATATAGAATTTAATGAGGATAATATGACAAGAAGATCACAGAATATTGAATATTTGAAAAAAAAATTTTTAATTTTTTTTAAAATTGTTCTGATGATACGATCATCACGAAATTTCGCACAAGTTCATCTTTCAACATCTTCAAACTAGCCGCGGAGTTTTGTAATGATTGAATATCTTACTTTGGGGTAATTCGATATTGGTAGAGTCTTTATTGTTCAGAAAAGATTTTTGCGTATGAATTTCAAGGTATCTCCACGATCTTCTTGTAGACCAGTTTTTCTGGAAAATGGGATATTGACACTAGCTTCTATTTTCATTTTCAGATGTTTTGTTTTTGCTAAAGAAAATGAGAATGATCTTGTAAAATTATCAAGCTTTCATTCCCATGATACTAGAAATAAGAAAATACTGTCAATTCCTAAACATAATACTTCGAAATTTGAAATGTCACCTAAGTGTCAGTGCATTAAGATATTCAACCATTTACCTAGTAGTATAAAGTCCCTCAATATAATTAATTTTAAGAAAGTCTTTACTTCAACAGAACTGTTTTTATAGTGTTAATGAGTACTTTAATGATAATTTAGAAAATGTCTAAATTAATTTTGCATTTGTGACTCGTCCTATACATACTCTGTTATGTCTAAAAGGATCAATAAATTATTATCATTATTATTATTATTAATACCACATATTGTTGTTTTTATATTTATTTGGAATCGGTATTTTATTAGTTGGAACTCTGATGTATATGTATTTCTTTACTTGCAGTATATTTAAACTCACACACTTGAAACTCTTCTTTTATTTCATGCACCATCTAATTACTAAAAAATACACTTCAAGTCAACTTGACATATTCATAGAATATTATATATTGCAGTCTTATCACTGCAACTAACACACCCCTCTAAGAGTGCAAATATATAATTATCAAAAAAATATACGATCTAAACTGATATAAATTAACATCGAAAAATATCCTATCGATTCAAAAACATTTAGTCATTACATTAGCAAATTTTTCAAACTTTGTGGCATTCAAGGATTTCGTCATCAGGTCAGCGGTTGTGAATTTTTAGCCTTCTTGACTAAAGGTTCATGTTCGGATGAACTGCCATCATTCTTCTTATCGCTCAGTTCCTCTTCATCTTCTTCTGAACTGACTGTCTTCTTCTTTCTCCCTGGGGTCTTCTTATTTGGTGCTGGTTTGCGACCTGCTCCTCTTTTTGCGGGAGATTTGGCTTTGCTCTTGTTGTTCACCTTCGAAGTTCGTTTCCGTTTACGAGATGCATCATCACTTTCATCAGAGCTTGGGCTGACCACATCTTCTTCACTGTCCTCTGACTTTGCTTTCTTGCGTTTAGCACCTCTTTGCCTCGACTTGACAGCTGGACGGTCATCATCAGATGGCTGGAATTCTTCATCACTGCTAGAGCTGTCTTCTTTATATGTTGCCCTCTGACCTTTTTCTCTTCTTGATCTTGCTTTATATTTTTCATCACTTGAATAGTTATCATGCGATGAGTAGCCTCTATTATTTGCCCGCACTGCAGCGGTTCTCTTAGGTAGACCTCCTCCAACTTCTCTTTCTAAATCCTTAGGTTCTGATAAAAATTCTAATATCTTATCAGCATTATTTTCATCTTTCTCTGTTTTGGGTAGGTCAAGCATCTCACAAATCATTTTCAATTGTTTACTCTCAAATTTAAGTATCTCCTTAATCTTTTTTGCATACTCATCGGAATCCTTCGAGAAGTCAAACCCATCAAATTTACGGATATTCTTTTTGATCAAGTTGGTTTTACCTGGCTCTTTATAGAGCAATTTGTGCAATAACTTAAGATCATCATCTTAAATCTAGATATCGAAGGATCTAGACAACACTTCTCTCCTTTTACTTGTTTTTCATCTACTGGTTGCCAAGTGTCATTTCTTCTGAGATTATTTTTCTCCTCTTCAATGGCTTTATTCCATTCATGTTTGTCATTTCCTGTGGTACATTCTTTATAGGTCAACATTACCTCTTCTTCACTTTCAAAATTACCCGTATAATCGTCAAATTTGGCAGGTTTTCTTATGCGTCTCCTTGGTCTTTCATTATCAGGTTGGATCTGGTCATTATTGTCTTCTTCATCTACTATATTGTCTTCTATTTCCTGTATATTTTCCTGTAATTCAGCATTTTTGTTTTCTGGTTCAATCAAATTTTCCAAAGTTAATTCCTCTTTTTCAAAGGTATTTCCATCCTCGAACTTATTTGTAAATTTTATATCTCTTGATGCATATACTCTTCCTGTGTTTGGATTATATACCCTGTATCTATTTGGTGCATAACCTACAAGTATTCCCTTTTGACTTCTGTCTTCCAATTTTCTAAGATAACCTAAGTTCTTTGTATAAACTATTTGTCCAAATTCTCTGAGATTGGATAGATTTGGTTTCCTTCCATACCATTTTTCAGCTGGTGTTGTGTCTATTGCTGATGTAGGGCTCCTGTTGAGAAGATATGCTGCCGTCAACACTGCAAATCCCCACATTCGTTTGTTTTGTTTGCTTTGTAAGAGCATAGTTCTGACTTTGTTGAATAGTGTCAGGTTAACTCTCTCAGCTTTGCCGTTTAGTTCTGGTGAGTGTGGTTTAGTATAATCTAGTTCAATTCCTCTGTTTTTGCACCATGTCTTTAATTCTGTACTTGTAAACTCACCTCCATTGTCAAGCCTTATCTTTTCAGTTTTCAGATTGAAATGTGCTTCACTTTCAAGTATATATTGTTTCAGGTATTCTCTTGCTTCATCTTTAGTCCGTAGTAAATACACTTTCAGAAAACGAGTATAGTCATCCATACAAGTCAAAATATATTCCTCCCTATCATAGGTAGTAGGGGAGATTTTTCCACAAACATCTATGTGTATAATTTCAAGGGGTCTTGATGCAGGATTCACACAATTCCTCCTTACATTTATCTATTGGGTCGTTTATTCCATCACATAGTTTACGTAGTTTTTTTAAATCGTTAAAGTTGAGGTGTCCCATTTTAATATGCCATTTCATCATGTTCGTCATTAATGCTTGTTCTTCATTACTATGCATATCAACTACATAGAGACCATTATTTTGTTTTTCACCAGTAAGAACTATATCTTTGTCTTCATAGTGAATTTTTCCATGTACGATAACAACATGTTTGTCATCGAATACTGCGATGCCTCCATTTTTTGTTACTTCATTTACAGAGAGAAGATTTTTAGATAAACCTGGAACTAATGAAACATCCGTTAACGTGACATTTGCTCCTTCCACACATCCCTTTGAAGTAGAAATGAGTTTTGCATCCTTTTTTGCACAGCCAATGATATTTTGATCAGTTTCTTTTACATTTGACAATATTCTCTCATCGTGAGTCAAATGATGTGTTGAGCCACTGTCGACTACAAACGTTGAGTCAATTGGTTCAGTATTTTCCCCTATAAGCTGTGTTTCGGTAAAGTAGCTCACTTTGCTGTCATAGATATTCCTTCTCTGGTTTGTTTCCTCATGTTCTGCTTTGAATATACATTTTTCTTCAGGATGATTGTTCTTCTTACAGTATCTACAAGCATTAAATTTTTTTCCAGCCCAGCATGTTTCAGCTGTATGACCTGTTTTGCTACATTTTTCACAATATTTATTTTTATGTTTTGACTTACAGTCTTTCTGATAATGCCCAATATTTCCACATTTGTGACATTTACCTTGTTTTTTTGTTTCTTTCCTTTCTGTTTTGAAAGCAACCCTGTCCTGTTCTTTGGTTCCAAATTGTTCTTCTTCTTTCACTAATCTCGATCGTAGATTCTCCAAAGTTCTCTCACTTGCAGCAGTAGAATCCCATGCACTGCTGAAGTACTTAAATTTTTCTGGTAGGCTCACTAGAATTTTTGTTATTAGCATGTCCTCTTTGATGTCCATCCCTAGGCTGTTAAGTCTGAAAGCCATTGTTTGTAGAACAGATATATTGCTCATCACGTCTAGCGATTTATTGTAACTGAAATAAAAAAATTCAGCCAGTACTTGATTTTTCGTCTGAACAGTATCCTTTTTATAGATTTTCAGAAGGGTAGAGTACATTTCACTGGATGTATTGCAAGTAAGTATATGGGATTTTGTACTCGCATCAATTGTTCTCAAAATAATGTGTTTTGCTACAGCATCGTTTTTTAGCCATTCTGCTTTCTTTTTTTCGTCTGTCAGCGACTGGAATGTTGTTTTTCCTTCGACAATTTCACCCAGAGATTTTGCAGCAAACAGAATTGATATTTCGAATTCCCACATTGGAAACGAAACGGCGTCCTTCAGTTTTGGAATAGACTCGATTTCTTCCTTTGTTCCCATTGCGTTGCGTCCGTACGAAATGTTACTTTTGTAATTTCAAGTCGTACACCACTGGGCCCGTAACCTGTTGTTTTTATATTTATTTCGAATCGGTATTTTATTAGTTGGAACTCTGATGTATATGTATTTCTTTACTTGCAGTATATTTAAACTCACACACTTGAAACTCTTCTTTTATTTCATGCACCATCTAATTACTAAAAAATACACTTCAAGTCAACTTGACATATGCATAGAATATTATATATTGCAGTCTTATCACTGCAACTAACACATATTGGCAAAATTAAAAAAGAAAAAGATTTTTTTGAATGCACTTCTACTGTAGAAATATTCGAGAAAGTGTGAGTTACTGTCGAGACTATTTTTACGCGCTTGTTCTTGGGAACAGCGCTTTATCATTACGTCACGACGATGTCTGTAGTTTTTGAATTTGGAGCCGAAATTGGTCCCAAACGACTAGGTTGGACTCACTGATGAAGAATCCGTGGTCAAAATTGATTCTGTCTGTCCGGCCGGCCGTGTGCGCTGTAACTTTCGAAAGGAAGTACCTAGAGTCTTGAAATTTGCAGGTTAGGTTAAGATCCTGAATATCTCGGTTGAGTTCGTTAATGGGCCAAATCTACCGAATGGTTTTTGTGCTACAGCCAATTGAAATTTTGATTTTTCTATAACTCGAAAAATATTTATCTGAAATGAAACTTGATTGGAATATGAACAGTGTCAATAAGAAGAATTATTCATGGAAAAATTCGAAAAAATTTTTTTTTTTAATTTTTTTCGAAATTTTTTCTATTTCATTGACATTCCACCATTTTGCAATGTGAACAAGCGCGTAAAAGTTGCTGACTTCACGTCAGTGCTTTCCTAGATTTTTATTTATAAGTATTCAAATATAACAGAAACAGTTGAGTGTGGTATGGCGTATTATGTTATGAATCTGTAATGATGGAATAACACTGGGCTTGCCTTTTGAAATAAGGAAGTAGTAGGCGGTTTCCGGTATAGCCAGAAGCTGAACAGGTCTGAATATATTTTATAAAGAGAGTTGATTGTCGAAAACCCCGAAATGCCAATTTTTGGCACAAAATTATGAGGTCACCCACCATCGAAGAGCTCAAGTCGAAAAACAAATTCGAAAATAGGCATTGGCACCAAGGTTATGCAAGGAAGAGAGAGTTTTCGATTTCAATATTATTCACCTAAAATATGACAATCAAGGTGTATTTCGAATAAGGGTTAACTTAAACAAATGTAACAATTATCTTTTATTCAGTATCACAAATGGCTATCAAAATGAAATTTTAGAAACTATATGAAATATTAGTCCGAAGCTTCTATGACAAGTAATGTTAAACTTTGAAAAACTATATAAAATGCAATAAAAATATTGCATCATTTGATGATACCTCAAATGCTTCTGTTAGTAATTCATAAGGATATGTGATGAAATTGTAAGAGTCAACGGTTGAATCACTTCAAAAAACTTCATTTTGTACTATATTTGCTTATGATATACTCGATCCATTCCAGATAATTGTAGACCAAAGTATAAATTCCATATTTATTTCTCCTACCACATCCTTTACCGAAACTAGTGATCCCTTGAACCTCGTACACTAACCGGCCACTATTTGTTTTTGTTTGTGCACACATAAGTCCACCGCCACTGTCACCGGCACATGTATCCGATTTTCCAGAACGCCATCCTGCACAAAGCATATTGTCTGTGATGAGTAGTTCCCTGTATGCCCATTTACAAATCTCTTTGTTCACTATTGGTATCTGCAAAAAATTATGAAATAATCTTTTGGGTCTGTTTCAAAGCATGTAGGTACCTATCATCAAATTTATACACCGTGAAATAGTGGTCACGTGTTGGACAACTCAGTTATGTGCTGAATCCACCAAACAGTTTTGAGAATATACAGATCTGAATGATTTATTCTATACTTGCTCAACAAGTATCGAATCCTTGAGCTTTTTATATCCGAAGCTTTTGAGTCTTTTGTAATAATATAAGCAACGACATGAAAATCGAAAAAATTTAATACCTGAATTGAATACATATACTCCATTCACTTTTATAAACTATCCCGGTTGGTCATGATTTAGGTCTTTCAATTTTTCTTACTTAAAACTGACGCAGGTTGGCACTCGTGAAATATCGGCAGTGTCAAAATAATTCTCAGCGACGTTGCCAAATGCCAATGCCAATATCTACTCTCAATCTCAACATAATTATCACGCTTGGAAACTAAAAATGCTGAAGGTAGTTTTGAAGCAGAAATAAAGTATCAGGAAGTGCTATGTAAAATTGAAATCTGTTTTTTTTAATAGTAACCCTGATAATTTGGAATCAATAATTTATCACAAGTTATCCAACATTTTCGACGTTTGTGAGTGAAAACCTAGTGTATCGTTTACATTGATTCCAAGAACTTTGAGTTAGTTCTTTTAAGGTGAAACAGGTTTTTTAGTACTACTGCATTTTCATACTGCAGTATTGCAAGTTGTGGAAAAAGATATTTAAATGTCTTCTGAAGACTCATTTCTTGAGAATTTCGAAAAGAAGGGAATTGCATAAGTTTGTCTGTTCGTTTAGAAGTTTTACTGCAGGGTTATTTGAGTACTTTTATTTTTTTTCGGGTTAACTATCATGAAGTAGCGGACTACTCTATCCATTATTTTTCAGTAAAATTTCAGCACTCGATTCTTGATTTCCGTACAAGATAATAGCATAACTGAATCTTCCAACCATGTGAATATACGTGAAATATTGCCAGTATTAACAGGAAAAAAGTTTCTTCGACATTCACCAGGTCTTTGGAATTATTGAATTCCCATAATATTTTCTCAAATTCATTATTTTCCCAAAGTAAATTCCCATTTTGAATAATACTCAATTACTACGACCTCTATGTAGAGAGGACAACGTTGTGTAGTTGACAGGAAAATGACTATAACCTAACATTTTCAAAATATACACGGTGAAATGTTCACATAACGTGATGGCTGACCGGGATAGTTTATGAAAGTGAATGGAGTATACTAAATTTCGTTAGAAAACGAAAAGAATCTAGAAAAGCACTGACGAGATTTGCTCATCTTCAAATACGAAAAAAATGGTTCTTATTCTATACATAATAATTGAATAAGCTTCGAAGCAGGGTGGTCTTGCATTCGAAATAGAAAGAAATATTCGAACGACGAAGAAGAAGAAAGATAAAGTTAACCAGTAAACTGAAGAGCGTGATCTTATTTTGATTCCTTGTATTGTTCTTATGACACTATCGTCTCAAAATTTTGCACATAATTGTCCATCATATTAAACCAAATAGGTATAACAAGTTCAATCCCGACCGGATGGGTATTTTTTCAAACATTTTGGATAAAACGATACCGAGGAAAAAACCTCAAAATTTGACACATTCTTTTCGCAATATCTTCAAAAATTAGGAACGGATCGAACTGAAATTTGTAACCTGTTGTTGAACAATATAAAGAGATAGGCCGATTTGGTCAATCAATAAACTCAATCGGCGCAGCGTACCGTGAATGCCAACGATCACTTATCGGCAACTGCCCGGGCCACGAAAGAACAGAATTTCATTCCCCTGCGAATATGTATAATATGTTTTGGCTCAACATTCGAAGATTTGGTTAAAACGATAACACGCTGTTCCCTAGAACCTGTGGATTCAGCTTCTTTCATACCCTTATTTGGAATAGCACTACCAATTCATTATTCATGAAAATTCACCTGTGACTCCCTGAGTCGTGTTACTCCATGCCGTGCTGATGATTTGGTTTTACCCCAACCCATGACAGAACAGAGCTCATGAGGTTTAGGTCTTCTATTTGGCAAGCAGGCTACAGGTGTTTTAACAGGAAAGGGTAGTTGCAGAAGAGCTATATCACCATTCACAGTCCTTTGGTTGAATTCGGGATGTTGATAAGATTTAGAAATGAACATTTGCAACTCTCTACCCTCGTGGTAAGTCAAATCATGATCATTAAGACGTACTACGAGAAAGTTACGGATGCAATGACTCGCTGTTAGCACCCACTCTGACGCTATGAGAGTGCCACCGCAAAATACTTCCTGTGGAAAATACCAATTAGAATAGGTAAACCCGCAAGATTTCCCGTCGCGAAGCTACAAGTAAGATATTCACATCATTGTAAGCAATGTGAGTTCCTGAACAAAAAATATGAAGGCCAACATAGGCGGTCTCTCTTTGTTTGAAAGATATGGGCCCCCAAAGTTCCAAATTGATGCATTTTCAGATCCTTTTTTCCGCCATGAAAATGATCTCTCACTTCTCAAATCTAGTTCATAAATCATCTTTGAACCTTCAACCAACGAAAAGCGACACTTCCTTTCAAGAAAATTCATTATATAAAGGGAGAAAAGTGAAAATGAAAAATCAGACTACCACTTAACCTATATTTCTACGAAATACTTCTCAATGTTAAATCGGAGCTTGGCAACAGCGTCTTTTCATCGCTGGCCAACGTATTATGACCGAAGAGTAGTTGCTGGCGGGAAATATGAAATGATTGACAGTCGAAGGATATGATTGTAAGGAAAATGCTTCTGTCACTGAAGAAGAGGTGATTATTTTAACATCAAAACAAAATCATTGAGAATATTTGTTTAAGGTTTCACTCTCAATATTTTCGTTTGAACTTTCTTTCTATCCCCTTCAAACTAGGGAGGTTGTTATCTACTTCGTTTTTTGTTGTGTCTTCGAGATGGTCCCAGTTTAAAATGAGATTCAGGGTATTCCAATAAAATGGGTTATATAATAACCTCGATTTAATTGGATATCTGGGAAGGGCGCGACATGACATATGAAAAAAATGTACGTTGAAATATATATCAGGGTATATTCTCATTCCATTTCTATGTGTTTCAACCTTGTAGATTTCATTAGAAACGAATTGTCCTATTGGAAGATTTAGAGTGTCGCAGTAAACAGTAAGAACTAAAAACATATTTCATGATATTTCATTTTTCTCGCCAGCAATCATAGACAAATAATTAAAAATTAGTTTATCTATGCCAGCAATAATCTGTCATTCACGAATACGCACGATGGCACGATTCCGACCGATGAAATTCGCGCCATTGCCAAACTTCACTTTAAGACTGAGTCGAAATCAGAAGGTTAAGTGGTTGTCCAGTAATTTCATTGTTTTTTCATTAAATATTGATTATTCTTGGAAAAAAGTGTTGCTTATTGTTGGTTGAAGGTTCAAAGGTGGTTTGTGAACTATTTTTGATGAAGTGAGTTTTTTTTATGATGGGAACGGGACCTGCAAACGACTCATTTTGGAACTTTGGAGGCCCATATCTTCCAAATTAAGGGAGACCGCCTATGTTAGATTTCACATTTTTTATTCAGAAAAACCCACTGCGTACAATGATGTAAATATCTTTTTAATATCTCGGCGGCGGGAAATCTTGCGGGTTTACCTCGAAATAGTTTTGATTGTCAAAATATACGGTATGTTGTTTTTTTGCCTATGAAATATAAAACTGCATACAGTTATTTTGCCTCGTATCACTATTAATCTATGAAAAATAATTCAATGGATATATAGTGTCAACTGTATTCTATGTCCGGATTACTCACACCAAATTGGTTGATGAGAGCCACGTGCCATGGCCATTTATTCAAAGGAGATTCGTGTCCACCAATTATTTTCAACATATACGGCCTTTTGTGCTGCAATCCACATTTCGGTGTGCTATCCATCAATCTTCTCTTTCGAACAGCTTTGTCGTGAAGAGTATACATTTTAGAATCTGTGAAATAAAACAATAATAGTGAGACATTAGAGTGGATGACATCCTGAATTCAATGAGAGTGGGATAAGAATAGTTAAGATAGATTCGTCCTCTCGGAGGGATAAATTTAGAGTGCAGTACAAAAAAACAAGTGAAAAAGTTCGGTATTAGGGATCAGGTGCAAAATGGCGCAGGAACCAGTATCTATAGCTAACATGTCGATTTTGAAATTTTTTTGAGGATACTCAGGAAAGTCGAAGGACTACGTTTTTTAGTTCACTTGCTGGCTCTATCTATCAACTTTCTTCCAAGAAAGTCGAAATGTCTTACGAAGTTTACCATTTTGAGTCTAAGCTCATACCGATTCACACCTTATTTTAAATTAGTAAAGTATGAAATAAGCTGCTATCAGTGCTCAGCAACCCTTTGAAAACTCCAATTAACTTATAGAATATATTTTAAAAACAAAAAAACAACAAAGAAGAAGTACCTATATCCAATTAATGTTTACATATCAATCATGCTTGCAGAAACGAGCAACGCAAAGTTGAAACTGACCCACATGAAGCATCATGAGTCAAAAGAGACTTAAGTTTCAGTGCATTCTAGTTTCAGTCCAGATCGAAGCAAAGTATCATTCAGATATGATGCATATAAATATTATTGTGAACACAAAACACAAAAAACGAGCGGCGCACTCCAAAGCATTACCTACTTGTTCATCAATTTGGTTTCTGAAATAATATTCTCACCTGAGTATTGGTTTTCTGTCTGCATGATATTATAAACATACATCTCACACTCTGTCTCGCCACTATAACAATAGCCATTCTGAACTTGTCTTTTTTTCTTACATCTTCCTATTTTCCTACAATATCTTTTCCTATAGGTTCTACAACTATGACTGCATCTTGACCAGTCCGACCAGGGCCCCCAAATTGTTGGATCGCCTGTTTTTGGTGATATATTCTGAAAATTCAATAATTAATTTTTTGGTATTTAGACCATTATCATAAGTTTTGGAGGAAAACCCGCAGAAGCTGATGCTAGCAGGGATATCTGGTATATTCTGGGTAAGCTTTGTCACTGTGTCCTTACACCAACCAAGCCACCGCACTGTTAATATTTGACTGACTATAAAACTTCTATCCTATAGTCCAGTATCGAACCCGGGACTTCATTTCGATCACGAGTCCAAAACTGTCCTCGCACTGACCTACCGAAACTGATGTGGATTCAGTTTTTGGAATATATCAACAGACTCAGGAACTTCAAAAATCTCATATTTGTATGCATGTTTCACAAGAATAACCTGGGACTGTCTTTCGCAGTTTCGTGTTTCGTTGTTATCGGACCGCAATAACTTCCGAATGAAACGTGAGGGACTCAATATTTGCGGACCAGGTTGCGAGGTTCAAATTCGGGAACGGTTTGAATCCTTCTTAGGATTCGGTTTATATTCATTCGAAATTTTATTTTCTTAATATTTCCAGAAATACAGATTTGCAAAATTTCCTGGAAAAATGAACAAGAATGTAAAAAATCTCGTGAAAAATTCTGACTTTTTCAAAATGTTTGAAGTATAATTTGAGACTGACTTTTCTACTAGTGTTTGAGTTAAGACTTTGAATTTCTACTCCAAATTTCCCTCTGCGTTTCGACGATAACTGCATCAACATATATAGTAAAACCAGTTTCCAGCTATATTGAAATATTAAGAAACGTTCATTCTGAAAATTTTTCTATAAATATCATGCAAAGGCATGGAAAACACAGTTGATTGTTTCACCGGAAAGTAGTTCAGAAAAATGGTTCAGAAGAAAAAAAACGACAAGAAATAACTTCTTAGCATCTTAACATTCATCATTTTAAAATGCTTCCATACAACTCTGAAACTATGCAAGATAAGAATATTTGGTTTCCATCATTCAGTTTTTCTAAACAATAAATCTTCTCATTTTAAAAAAGGACTTTCTACTCAAACGTGCCCAATTTGGCCTTTCAGTCTAACATTCGTTTTCATCAGCATAAAAGCAGGCAGAATCAAAAAAGAACCTAAGATCTATTTTCTTCGTGAATCCGATAAGAAACTATAGGATGTCAATTTGAAAAAGTATACCCTTAATATCTCGGCACTTATGCAAATCCAGAAAGAATGCAAAAAGAGGTAAACTTTCAGTTTGCAGGTGGACATTTTATACGGTAGATTCCATCAATTTGTATCAACCCTGTAAGCGCGATGACAGCTATTCTTTCTTTGTTAGTACCTGCTTCTGAAAAACAAAAAAAAATGTAGAAAAAGTTGCATTATAACATGGAGATGAGAGAAATTTCATACCAATAAGACAAAAAACAGCATTTCCTAGAATAACGGCAAATCCCAATATAGGAAAAAACAGAACTTCTAGATGCTATGATTGAATTTTTTTCCACATAATATCACTTAATTTGCAAGTGCATTCTTCAGTTATTTTCTGAATAGGTCAAATGTACGGAAATTTTGGAATGGCAATCGAATAACCTTCAGAAGAAGGTACCACTAAATCCCCCTTCCTATTCAAGATTTTCAGGGTTGCTGTCATCATGCTCACACAGGTTCAATAAAAATTAATTGGGACCCTGCGAACCAAAGTTCACGTATCATTGTATTTTTTCTGGTTTTGCAAGGAGGCCATGATATGAAGGGTGGTACTTTGTCAAATTGAAACACCTTCTTCAATAGGGAAGAAAATATGGTTTATTATCCCATGTGAACTATTCAGTGATATTTTCACATTCAGTTTAGTATTCGTTACCTGTAATTCAGTCTGTGAGTCAACGAACCTTCTCTCGCAACACTACATGAAAATCATCCTTTCTTCTCTTCTTCTTTCTCATACATTTCTTTTTTTTACAATATCTCTCCTGGTAAATCTTCGTATATTCACAAGTGGGCAGTATACAAATTTTCATTCTCTTCTGAACACATTTTTGGCATTTGGACCACGAACTCCATTCTGACCATGCTGCTGATGAAGAAGAACTATTGGTATATTCGTGAAGTTTATTCGATACACTAGTTAAGGTTGAATTATGTTCTATTTTTGTGATGGTTGTTGTATGAATCTGTTCATTGTTGATTTTTTGTATCTGAAAGAAAAGAGGATTTATTAACCTTTGTCAATTTCAAGGTTTAAACTTTCGGAAATTATTCTGTTGGCATTATTATACATTTCTGCAATTTCCAGAAAAAAAATGAAATTTTCCAAAGGAATTCTTTTTCATTTCACGTTTCACGGAGTAAAATCTCCAATATGGGCATGTTTTCAATTATATTAGAACGTTTTTAGGATATTCATTTGAAATTCGGTAGCAAGCGTCATTCCACATGCAGAAGCGTCTTTGCTTTCTGCTACTGCCGGAAAGTTATTTGTTCAATACATTTTTCACGATTCAATGCGAAATCAGAATTCTTGGAAATTTCCATGAAAAACAAGCAAACAAGCGCGTAAAAATATTTCTCTCGCCTGATGCTAGTGCCATGGAGCTCATATACTCTCTGACAATACGAATGACCTCAGAAGACACATATTGTGTATTGAATAAATTCTCACTCCTTCGAAATTAAGGGCAACAGACGACGTCGGCCGAAGTTGCCAACCCACAATTTTCTTCACAAATTTACTATCACTGGGGAACAGGAATTTCAGGACAAAATCGACATGATAAGGTTCGCGTTATTTATAAATATACTTAAAAGATGCCTCGGCTCTCAAACAAGATAATTCCTTTCAAATATAGGGTTTTGTTAGGCTGAAATTTAAGATGGGATTTCTGATTTCATGTGAATACTGTTAAGTTTATAAATAATGTGTTCCGCAAATCAACTTGATTATTTCGGTTGCCGATTTTCCGTTCTGTAAATGTGAAATATTCGGTTGGTTCCTGAAGAGAAAGAAGAGAAAAATTACGGAAGTTGATTGATGAAATAGCAATCTGTCTGTTACCAGAACATAGAAATATCAAGTCTATGCACCAGAACGACAGTCAATGTATTTTGGTAACATATCCATAGCATAGAACAATCTTTATTTACCTTATGATCCATAGACCATACTTAGTAATATTTCCGCTGTTGATTGTTGTCTCTTCTATGTTCTTTGGATCATAAAGTAAATAAATATTGTTCTATGCTGTGGATATATTACCATAGAACATTGACTGTCGTTTTGGTGACAGAAAGAACGTTTTTCATCAATCAAACTCCGTAGTTAATCTTTTTTTCAGGAACCAACCGAATATTTCATATTTACGGAATGGAAAACCGGCAACCGAAATAACCAAGTTGATTTGCGGAACATATCCTATATAAATTTGACTCTATTAACATGAAATCAGGAATCCCAACTTAAATTTCAGCCAGTCAGAGATGATCTCAACATAACCCTATATTTGGAAGGAATTATCTTGTTTGAGGAGCCGAGGCATCTTTTACGGATATTTATAAATAACGCGAACCTTTTTATGTCGAATTTGTCCTGTAATTCCCGTTCCCCAGTGATAGTAAACTTGTGAAGAAAGTTGTGGGTTGGCAACTTGGGCCGAAGTCGTCTATTGAAAGTTTGGGACTATGTTTTGAACTCTTTTTCATGAATGTGGAAAAAAACTCTATGTTCAAAGATTCTGGAACTACCCATTCAATTTTTTTCAACGACTGACACATCAGCTAGTGAAATATAATTGATTGAGACGAATTTTGACTAAAAGTGTACAAATAACAGATATCTGGCCTAAACAATGGCGCTTTGTTTCGGCGATAAACACGCAAAAACTATATTTAAACTTATATAAAAACATATCTTGCATTCAAGTTCCTCCAAATGTACAATTAAAATAATATTCATAGTTTTACGATATGCCAATCATTTCATAATTTTTATGAGGAAGTAATTAATCATTGTGTAATCAATTAATTCGATACAGATTGATGAACATATGTTCCTTATCAGTTTTATAACACATCAATTATCCATGCGGCTAAGATATAAAGTGTCAAATATTTTTCAGATCAATATCTCCCGCTTTCTCACGTTGATTATTGCTAAGAGTAAAATAGAATCTAGTGCTCATTGTATGGATTTTTCGACTGAGAAGAATTGTCGGTATAAATATTTTGGAATTTTTTCATAGGAAAAAATCATGCTCAAGTACTTCTCAAGTTCTTGAACAATTATTTTCAAATTGTGTTCATCTATTCAAGTTAATGTCAAAAAGAACAACCCATTCTAAACTATTGTAATCCAACTTGTCTCTACTCAGAAAAGCTGGACAAACATAATTTTATCCATTAAAACATTCTTCATGAATACTGGTGAATCTTGATTTTCCTGAACAGATAAAAATATATTGGATTTTCCGAATTTATAATCTTATTACCAATTTTCAATTCACAATATATTGAGAAAAATCTGAGAACTCAATTTGCCAATAATATTATTATAGTTAATGTTGTAATTCACAGTGATTTTGACGTATTTCTTCAGTTGCGCCTAGAAAGAGACAAGCCTATCGCCCTCATAGACGTTTTTCTATTTTAATAAGGTGATAATGATTAATACTATCATATTGATTTAAAGAATATTTTGACAAGTGGTTTGCGAGAAATCAAAATTTTTTTGTATCTATACTTGGGGAGTTCCTTTCCTCTCACATTGTTACCAACTTTCCTTCGCAGTTTCAATGGAAATGCGCAGAATATGTCCCTTTGTCTATACAGAAACTGAATGGATCGAAATATATCAAGTCAATTTCGACGTAACTGCAGTTTTATTCAATTTGGACAACCTCAATAGATTTTTTGCCATCTTTCTGTGTAAGTCTATTATTTATGATGATTTCATATTCCTGAAAATGAATTGAACAGCTTAATTCCTGGATATTAATATTTTTCGCAGGTAAAGAAATGTATTTTGAGAATTTGAAATGTATAAAAGCATAGTTTGGGAGTCGGTACTCAAGTTACAAATCCTCTTATATACAAATAATAGACGACTTTGGCCCAAGTTGCCAACCCACAATTTTTTTCACAAATTTACTATCAATGGGGAACGGGAATTTCAGAACAAGCTTTGTTTTGGTTCCGACTTCAGAACCAATTCAGGCCTGTTTGGGACGGTTCGAGTATGCGCAATTGCCGTTTTGAGTCTGAAAAATCGTAATCGCGCATACTCGAACCGTCCCGAACAGTTCTGAATTTGCAACCAAAACAAACCCGATAAGGTTCGCGTTATTTATAAATATCCGTAAAAGATGCCACACAAGATAATTACTTACAAATACAGGTTTTTGTTAAGATCATCTCTTGTTCTATGGATCATAAAGTAAATAAAGATTGTTCTATGCTGTGGATATGTTACCATAGAACATTGACTGTCGTTCTGGTGACAGAAAGAACGTTTTTTCATCAATCGAACTCCGTAAAGGGGCCTTTTGTGCGAGGGAGATTCGGGTATTTGGGTAATCAGGGATTCATCCTATTGATCGAGAGATTCACCCTATTGGATGACGACGATCACGTGATCGTCATCGGCCAATAGGAAAGAATCTCCGATTACCCAAATACTCGAATCTCCCTAGCACAAAAGGTAGCTTAATTAACCTTTTTTTCAGGAACCAACCGAATATTTCATATTTGTGGAACGGAAAATCGGCAACCAAAATACCCATGTTGATTTGCGGAACATATCCTATATAAACTTGACACTATTAACATGAAATCAGGAATTCCAACTTAAATTTCAGCCAATCAGAGATGAACTTAACAAAAACTTATATTTGAAAGGAATTATCTTGTTAGAGGAGCCAAGCCATCTTTAACGGATATTTATAAATAACGCGAACCTTATTATGTCGAATTTGTTCTGAAATTTCCCTTCCCCAGTGATAGTAAATTTGGAAGTATTTTGTGGGTTGGCAACTTGGACCAAAGTCATCTATTAAAAATTGTCGTTACTTAGATTATTTATATAATTGAGAAAATAAGTGACTTCGACTACTTTTGAAAGTTTTCTTTTGAGACGTGTTTTCAAGAAATCAATCTTGAAGATTGAAATTTTTACACACTTCTTTTTACTAACTTAATAAACAATCGATACATAATCGGTTTCGTTCAATCATGTTATCACCAGTCAAAAGACCATCCTTAAGTCAGGATGTCAATATATTGGCAAATAAGGTAGATGGAACCGAATGGTGTCCAATTATCTGGAGTGATTCATCAAGGATTTGCCTGAATGGATTCCAATTTTGTTGATCTAAGTAGGTTAAACGCTATCCGAACATGGGTTCAGCAGTAGGTGGTAGAATGAATCTTATTCTATTATTCTAATTGGAACTGTTTTAGAACAATTCATGCTCGATCAATTTGATTACGTTCTTTTCTTGAATAGCGATCAATTTGATTACGTTCTTTTCTTGAATAGCCATTCTTGAATAGAGATTTATTGAGTGAGATCCAGATGTATGTTTCGACCTATTTGAATCCGATGAATTGCGTAAGATCTTTCTTACTTTTCGATCTGGCAGCGTCACATGGAAATAAGGTAGAATGATTTGGACACCAACATTCAACACCTCTTGAGACTTTTATATTTGGCGATATTCGGAGGACCGTTTGGGAGTCATATTGTCATCCAAATTTACTCTTAACTTATAAAACATTTGACTTCGATATATGGTATTGGTTTGTGTAAAATATTAAGATATTAAATCACAAGGACGAATACTGTGGATAAATCAACAAATATTCCATCTTGATCAGAGCGAAACATCCAAGGAGAATGATTACAGCTGTTGTACAGTTTTTACTGATCTTCAGAACACCTTACCTTGGCAAACCGCTGAATGAAAATCTAAATACTTATCACCTGCCAGATGGAACACTGCAGTATGACAACATACAGCGCGCCATCTCCCAGGAGCATCCTGCAAATCTTAAGCTATTTTATTTCCGTAATGATGCTAAAGAATGCTAAACCTCATTTTTTGTGATTGCCGGAAACAGTCAAACTTACGAGAAACGTCAAAACTTTCACTTAATCTATGCATGGAGAGTATAATATTCATCATACACACCTATTATCCTCGCCTCCATCAATGACTGTCATTTTCCTTCAACAATAAGAGCATCGAAATATATATTACTCAATGGTCGTGGACAAATGACTTTCTTCTGTCATGTTTTTTGCACCTAAATAATCATGGTCTAATTTTCTCACATTTTCGTTCGCAAAAACCTCTCAACTGATAGGGAAAATAAAATTAGTTATTGTCCGATGAAAATTTGATATTTCGATGAAAAATTTCAGTATCAAGGTTTGAGAGGGATTTTAATGTTTTTTTTTCAGATTCAGCGGTTGAAACTTTTTGAACAAAAGGTCTCAGAGCTTCAAAATCCAATTTTTCACCCAAATATAGTCGGACAAATATCACAGAAAATTCCACAAGATTTTTTGGCACAAATAAATCTGTTGGTGTAGCCTCTTTCAAATATCCCAAACATATGCAAAATTGTATGAGTTGAGCTGTTCGGGCAATTGTGATCAGCAAATTCAATTATGGATTCATAATTCAAAGCTCTATTATAGAGTTGAAAACACGATCAGAAATAATAATTTTATTTGTTTATATCTGTACGTACCTGTAGAAATTCATAGTTGAAAAATATTACCTTCCCGGCCGCAGTACACCGAGAGACAACAAATTTCAGAAATATATTTATTTCCAGTAGAATTTTACGATTTTGTGATTCTTTTCTCTTACCTTTGAATTCATCGGTCAGCCTACTATATAAGTTTGATGCAAATGAATTGTGGTGTTACCTGTACTGAATTCTTACACTAGATTTGCAGTCGCCACATTTGCATGAATAAAATAAATAGATCCCCATATTGAGTCCTGCGGTATACCTCTGTCCTTATTGTTTTCCATTATTTTGGAGAGTTGTTATACTTTAAATTCTTTTGAGCTTTCTCGATCAAGTTATTTAATTCGAGTTCATTCAGATGGGACATTTTCGAAAGTTCTGCTCAGTTAAGTGTGCGCAATATTAATTTTTATTCCGATTTTTATTTATTCATATTTGAAACAAATATTGGACATATTTGAAACAAATATTGGACTAATTGAATCAACTCCATTTAATGAAAGCTTCAGTATGAAAGAACGGGAAGGCTGAAATTTGATCAGGAATTCGTTACCAGTATTTGTATTCGTATTCTTTCCGAACATCCTAGGCTTCAACGAAACCCCTCAGAAGCTTAGGATACCGGGTGTGTTGTGTGTAGGCTTTGTTACTAATTCCTTGCGCCACGTTAGGAACAGCACTGTTAATTGTTTACCCAACAGCGAATGGTTGGACGGTCCCCTAAAAACTGGAAAAGTTATTTCCCGGCCAAGGGCTTGAACCCCAGACCTTACGATCATGGGGCTTGCGCTCTAACCACTGTGCTACCGCCGCGTATAATAAGTAAAGCTGCATTGATTTAAGTTGAGACTATTTTGAAAGAAAAATTTGTGAAATAGACAAGATATCGCCCTGGTACGTCACTTAATTATCTAGTTGTCACTGGATATATGTATTGATATAATTTACACTTAGCCTATTTGTAACTATCAGGTTTGTTGGATTCCACGCAAATGTCAATGTTACCAGATCAAGGTTCATTGAAATTTTGATTTGTCCGGAACCAAAATCAAAATAAATGATCTCCAATTAACTTCTCATTGTCCAATGTCCTATTTTAAAAACATAAACAATTCATGAGAGACTGATTTGAAAATGTCAGTGGATCAAAATAAAAATGATGATTTCATTTCCAATCGCAAAAATTGGGTTAATAATCGGTACAATAAACAAAATTATTGGAACGGTCAACGACTTTGGATGTGTAAATTTAATCGCGACTTGTGTTTAATGACTTCTGCAAGTACATTATGCGTTTATATGCCGAGATGCTGTGAATATAGTTGTTGCTTCTTTAGCAAGATCTAAGAATAGTTCGTTCATTTCATGCAGGCATTGAGCAGGGGATGAGGACTATACGCTTGATGGGGAAACGGATTATTATTTCTGTGCTAGAGCCAGACTTGAATTAATTAAATAACAAATCAAATATATCGGTTGATAATAATCAATACAATAAATCGTAAAAGATGATTATTATCGTGAATATATTTTATTATTCAAGTAACAAAATTTTCCAAATGGGCTAGAGAATTTTGAAGTAGGTTTGTAGTATAGAACTGAGTGGATTTTTAATTAGTTGGGCGTGTTTTAACCGTGATGCTTATTAAGACTGGACAAAGTGATAGCAAAAATCGTGTGATAGTACGTGAAGAGAACAATTATTCGTGTTAATATTTAAACTCCGAAATAAAGGACAAAACCTTCAATCTCGTTATATCCCTTGCCAGACTTCTTTAGGAGGTGCCGTCTGAGACGGAAGTGTGTTTGCAAATATATTATATATTTTTTTGAGAAAATATACTCATAGACTGCAGAAATATATTTATTTGATATGACGATATATTTATATCTCGTTTCGATCTATTAATTTTCTTCAAAACACAATTTATACAAGTTAGGTAGTTTCAAATATATCAAATTGTGAGATTAATTCGTTCTATTTATTATCGTCAAGAAATGACGCGAGAAAAGCATACAGTTTTGAGCTTGAATCAAAATCAGAGTTTACGACGATAATCACCACAAATCTTCGAGCAATAATACTGAATATTTACAGATCAGATGGAAATATTGATTGATTGTCAATATTTTTAGGCTCTTTCAAACTTGGCTTTAAAAACTGCTGGAAACTGTACCACTGCTGTGGACGATGGACCGAATAGATAAATTTATTTACTTGGCATTTTCATATATTTTCGTTAATATTTTCACATTGATATCTCACGATATAGTTCATTGTCCTCCCACATACTACTTCTCAAACGACGAAATTAAAATTCAATTCAACTTTCATACAATGATTAAAGTCGAAAGCTTTAGGAAAGAACAACAGAAAAAAATATAACACAAAAATAATACTTGACAAAGTGTTTCATCTTCTTCCTTGCAATAAAGAATTATCAATAGCATCTATTCGATATTATATCTTAGATGTGGTTGCCACAACACTTGATTTCAATCCTTTTTTCCTTAATGAATGAAATCATCCAAAAACCCCTCCAATAACTTCAAAAATTAAAACAAAAATATATTTAAACGTGTCTCTGAGATTAAGGATATTAATACAAGTATTGAATAGTGTGGACTTTTGTCTGAAACCTTTATATAATATCTTACGATATACTCTATCTGCCTGGACTATATCTTTTATGACAAAATTAAAACTTAAATAATCTGACATATAATAACTGAAGTTAAGACATTGAGAAAACGGCAACACAAACATAAGACAAAAAAAATACTAGGCACAGTGTTGAGTGATCCATTTGCTATCTCTCGATTAAGAATTATCAATTACATCTACTACAGAAAAATCTGTATTATTAAATCAATAAATGATACCTTCATCAAGTGGCCTAGTTTGAATTCAATCTACGAAAAATAAATGTATCTTGAAACAAAAAATATATTGCTGCTAATAATAAATATGTTCACTCGAAAATAAATATATTTATAAACACATAATTTTCCCAAACGGCGCCTCCTACTCTTCGTTATCAATTATCTTTTTGAAAATGTGATCTTATTTTCATAAGAGCTTTGAACAGAAACATTTTTCTTTTCGCTCCATCATGAAAATGACTGAAATGGTATGTCTGTGTACTCAATTGATATTTTTTTGACGATATGTAAATAAATCAAATGTAATTACAATAAATCTCCAGTTCAATAAACGTAAAATTACCGAACCGTGTGAAAATAATGGAAACGTCACAGACAATGAATTATTGATGCATCATCCTCGAAACAATGACCTCATATACATAAAGATTTCAGAAATAAACTTGGAATTATATGAAAATACATGAAAAAAATATAATTGAAAAATTTTATAATTATATTTTTCCAACAATCAAGGGGAAATTATCTCAAGTCGATGACTAACATCCACGCCATTTACAGGCAATAATTGCCATCCCTACTAGTTCTTCTGAAGTCCCGATAATATCTATAATTGAATGAGAACAATAGGCACTAGACTCAGATGTAAAATGAAATTTCCGCAAATAATAAATTGTTTGACTTGCCTTATAATGATTACTCATGAGGTCACACTTCAGAGCATTCCTATTCAAGCTTTATGTGTATGTTTCACAGAAATGAATAATCTACAAGAAAGCATATTCAGGTAGTTATTCTTGAAAAAAATTCTGTTGAATTCTCCTGCGGAATTGGAAAACCGTAGAGTTTGTTTATTGTGTCTATCGATCATTTGAAAAGCACATTGAGATGGATTGTTGATTTTTTACGCGATGGTTCTGGAGAACACCGCGTTATCATTCAGCCCAAATGTCTGTTATTTTATAATATATCGACGGAATGATCTCAAACGGTTAGGATGGACTCACTGATGATGAATCTGATGCTAAATTTAATTCAGTCTGTATGTAAAAAAAACCTAGTCTTGATATTTTCAGCGTAGTTTTGGATCGTCAATGTTCTGGCTAAATTCGTTGATGAGCAAAATATTAAGGTTTCTGAGTTATACCCATTTTGAATTTTGAAGTTGTTTCCAGAATATTCTGATGCGATTACATTCAAGCTTGGTTATAGAATGCCGACTCTCAAATCCATGTAAAACTTCCTAACGGCCGACCGTGAACACAATAACTTCCGAAAGAAACAACTGAGAAACTCGATATTTGTAGAGTAGGTTTGGACCTCAATAACAAAAGCCGAATTCGTGAATGGCTAAAATTTCACCCCATGATTTCACCGATATACCCATTCAAAATGTTATTTTCCCAATATTTCCAAAAATACGGATAAGATCGAATTAAAATCCAGTAATTTATCGAGAAATAACAGTTTGAAGGTTGATACAGTATTGTATGAAAATAATATGATGAATATCACAGAATATTGAATATTTGAAAAAAAAATTGGAATTTGTTTTCAAATTGTTCTATAACACGATCACCACGGAACTGTGCACAAAGTTGTCTATGAGCACTTTCAAACTAGTTCGCAAATTTCACCATGATTGAATTAGTATTCTTTGAGTTATTCTGAAAAGAACAACGATATCGAGAAAAAAACCACGAAATTTCACATATTTTTTCACAATATCTCACGAAATTTCACATATTTTTTCACAATATCTCCAAGAATTATTCTCGCATCAATTTGAAATTTGGTACACTGCTGCGAAATATGAAGTTCAGAGTATAATCAGAATTTTGTCCAGAGGTAATGAATCGTTTCTGTGAAACAAATTTTTCCGAAAAAATTTTTGAAAAAAAATTTTTTTTTATTTACTGACAGCACGATCTGAACAAAATTTCGTGAGAAGTTGCGGGTACTCATGTTTCAACTGAGTGTCAAGTTTCAGTTCAATAGTTCGAGTGGCTCTTGAAATATCAGGGGAATAAGCTCAGAAGTTCAAATAGCTGTCCGAAAATATTGGACCGATTTCACATTTTGAAATGCAACTCACCCTGAAATTTCTTTCAAGTCAATAGGATTCTCCGTACGCCCGTAATCGTGCCTTCAGACGGCCGGTCGACCGGACAGAATCGATTTTGACACTGAATTCACCATCAGGGACTCCAACCTAGTCGTTTCAGACCATTTTCGGCTCAAAATTCGAAAATTACAGACATTTGGACAAAACGATAGCACGCTGTTACCTTAGAACATGCGTGCAAAAATCAAAACTCCTCTTGATCTCGAAGTATTCTGAACGACGGATCTGTAGAATTGGAGGAGCAATCAGGCTCACAGTGCATTGCCTTCCTCCAAAATGGATTTCGTGTTTTCGCGTGGTTTTGAACAGAATATGATTCATAAATCAGAAAAATAAGAAAATCGAATGAGCTGTTAGAAATATACTAAACGGGAATTATAGCTGAAAACACAATACATCCTTTTGTTGCAGAATTGAACCTCTTTTTCATCGAAAATACATTGAATACGTGGTTTATAAAAGTGCGGTAAAGCAGAAACAAACTTTTCTTCTGTTATGAAGTATGTTTATTGTTCATACCTACTTAAAATCTTTGAAAATTCCGAAACAAATCTGTTGCCGTCCCAGAATTTCTGAAACATCAGAACAAGTGGTGTTGGCAATTCTAACACTCTGTATATGTGCAAAAATGTCTCGAAAGGTGTAGGGGACCTTTGAAGAATTCAGTAGTCCGAGATCAACATCATCCTAATTCCTCATCTTAGAATATAACCACTATTTTCACAAAAATATTTAAGAATATTTCTAGGGATTATTTTATCGAATGCCTTTTATATGAGTCAATATCGTTGATATTAAACGCATATGAAACAAAAAAAAACAAACATTTCCAAAGGAGTTTTCACGAAAAATGCTGAAAGAACATTACTTACTTGACTATTTGTAGTGGAAATCAAGGGAACGCTCATTAGGATGAGATTGAGGAAAAACATAACTGCTTCCTTATTTTCAAACACCAGTTTTTCCTGAAATTGATCACCAATAATTTCGCATATCAAAATGATTCATTAAATCGTATTTATGATAACATAAATATTTGAATACTGCAATAGGTGTTTGGTTTCGTGCATTTCGATAATGTTTCGCCGCTGTGCGCTAGAGGTTCTAATTTATGACAGCGAACACAGAGTTGATCCACGGAAAACCGATTTGATACTGAGTACAGTTTGAGATGAATGGACGTGTAGCATCGTGAGGCTGTCTGTCAATTGTCTATGTGGGCATGTTTCATGTATCCCTTCATTTGAGGCTCACGATGAATTCGATTACAACGGAGTGGACACAATGCACTTCGCTGGTCATTTAATCTATTTGCATTCCATTCGCAGGCTGGAATGTACCTGTGATGTTCGTTAAGTATCGAATGGCGCATCCGAAAAGTACGGATGTACAGGGTGTCAATTTGAAAACTTCCCACCCCTATTGGTTTCGTGCGTCCTTTTACATTTGTCATACGTTGGAGGTAAAACAAACTCACTTTCCCGCTTTGTTTATGTTATGAAATACAGCATTTTCAACAATTTCAGGATAAATTCACAAGTTAAAATGATTTATATTCATAGAATTGGTGAATTACTAGACCCGTGAGGCCAAGTTATTGTGTCGTTGTGAAATGCAACATAAATTCACCGAGAGACCAAGGCATACATTCGCTTTGTTTACATTGGCGAAGAGCGATTATTTGGAAATTTTAGTGATTTTATTAATTTTACAAGTGAAATTTTGTGATAATGGATCTGATTAACTGATATTCAATCTCAGATATCTCTCGGTCAAGACGATATAAATGAAAATTGCAGTATTTATCCTTGTCTTCTGAAGCCTAGAGTATCCACATCAGAGATAGCATTTATCATAGGTATAACTATTGATAATGAAACAGTAAAATGTTTGGCTCATTAATTCCTGAAAATAAACAGCAGAATGAAATCCAACAAATGTATGGAATGGAAAAAACATGGGTTCCAAAGAACTTCTCAGTACTATTTCAAATAACGTTCTATGTTGCAAATTATCGAATAACAACAATATTGGTCTACAGTTGCTATGTCCGTGCTATCATAATCTTCAAATATATACTCAGTGTAATAATATAATATAAAATAATTCATATGGAATTTTTTTCTTGAACACCGATTTCGATTCATCCTCAAAAAATTCTTTACTATTCATATAAAATGCTTTTTTAATATGCATATAGAACATTAGGGCTTTCATAATCTTTAATAATTGACAGTAAGGTAAATTCGAAACATATTACAAACAACAAAATGTAGAAGTTCCATCCTTGAGTAGTCGAGCCACATCGGAACGTGTTCGGTTGAGAACAGAGAAAGTTATCTGGTTCATTATTATAATAAAATGCATGAAATATTTTGAGAAATCTATCACATAACGAATTGCCTTTATATATCATATGGAGATGCGAGTGGTAACCATTCAGGATGGGTTTGTCATTCATAACGCCAGCTTTTAAAGTGTCGAGAAGATATAATTCTTGAAATGTGTATAACAAACACGAAATATTCTTATCATACTTATCTCATCATGAGTAAACTTATTAAAGAGAACACATTAAATAGATAGTCTAACATAATTCCTTAACCAGTGTGGAAATGCCTCCAACAAACTCTACCATAGTTTGTTACTTTGTCAGAACAGTTTTTTTCAATTTATGGCGTGGATATAAGATGTTTGCCTTCTCTAAGATAGTTCACATAGTATTCTATTTCTTCCAATACCAGATAAAACTTAGGGGAATGGGTCAAAAATGAAAATATTCAAATATAAAGTCTACACTACAATATATCTGAAAAATCGGATTCCTTCGTCTCTCGGTGTATTTATGTTGTATTTCACAACGAAACAATAACTAGGCCTAGTTATTCACCAATTCTATTAATATAAAACATTTTAACTTGGGAATTTATCCTGAAATTGTTGAAAATGCTGTACTTCATAACATAAACAAAGCGGGTAAGTGAGGTTTTTTTACCTCCAACGTATGACAAATGTCAAACGACGCACGAAACCAATTATCTCGAAACGGGTTAGGTTTTTATAAAATCACTAGGACACGTCAGAGGGGGAACAATTTTATGTAGAAACCACTTTACCTCTTTCAACCCCCAACCGCCCAGAACCTCCCTCTCGAAAACCTTAAATGGCAATAGGGATTAAGTGATACGTCATTTGAAAGAAGTTTTTATTCCCTACATTTTGGCACCTCAATTTTCAAATTTGAGTGCTGCGTTGCCAAGTAAGAGTTATTTTAACATTGTAAATTACTGATTATTATTCCTGTAAGTGTTAATTACGTTAAAGCTAAGATTATTTATCCAAACATGTCTTTTCAGGTTAATATTACTCTATTAAACTTTTGCATGGTCGTTATAATACGGATGAATAAGTTGTTTTAATAATGGTCTTCACAAACACACGCTTAGGATATATTTTGTTAACACGTTTACTTGATGAGATGTTCAAAGTGTTCTCCATTGTTCTTCAAACAAAAATGAAGTCTTTTTCTCAAATTCTTCGCGGACATTTTAAAATATCACTTCTGGAAGAGCCCTACATGCCCCTGTGATTCTCCTTTTTGAATCGTCGATATTATCATGCTGATTTTGGTAAGCAACCGTTTTATTTTAACTGATTTAAATACTTACTGACATTGTTTGGTAGGAAAGTTAATTAAATAATATTTAAAATTTCGGATCATATCATCAAACTGTATTGAGATGAATTCCATTGCAAACGAAAATAAACAAAAAAGAAAAAATGTAAATGTTCATCTTTCATGACCAAAAGAATTTATCGGATTTATAAACACTTTCAGTGATAAATGCACCTGTTCTCTTTATGTTCATGTCAAAAAACAATGAGTCAACAGGTTAGTAAAATGATATATTGGTTTATTAAAATAATTTACTAATCTAAAAAAACATGTTCCAATACAAATCTCAGCTTTCACGTCATTGAAACACTCACAGGAATAATGTCTAATAATAAGTAATTAACAATGTTTAAATAACCCTAACTTGGCAACGTAGCACTCAAATATAGAGAATAAAAAGTTCTTTCAAATGAGGTATCACTCAACCCCTATTGCCATTTAAGATTAAAGGGGTTGGAAGAGGCAAAGTGATTTCTAAAAAAAATTGTTGTTTCGAGATAATAGGGGTGGGAAGTTTTCAAATTGACACCCTGTACAGGTGGTCCGCGAGTAATGTACATTGTTTGATGGTGAAAAGATGGAACCTTGGGAAGCGAGAAAACAACAATTGAATATGGGCTAAGGCTATTCGTTTCTGAGATACAGGGTGATTTATTGATTACGGCAGAACTTTCGGATGGCTCTAACTCGTGAACCATTCAACATATTCTCTTCAAATTTGGTAGGTATTGTCATCTGAGGCCATCAAACGGTCCAAATAAACCATACCGAAATATTACAGACTAGGACTAGGAAATCTCGATTTCTAATTCCAGTTCACTTCAAATTGGGTAGGTATTGTCACAGCCGTCTCTAGTGCATTAAAGAGGACTGTGGTATTGTCATCTGAGGCCATCGAACGGCCAAATGAACCATACCGAAATATTACAGAGTAGGACTAGGAAATCTCGACTTCTAATTCCAGGTCTTGTAAACACCCTGTACATAAAATATCGATTTTTCGTAACTAGCGTCGGATTCTGCATGGATTTTCCTTCCGAATACTGTTTCCACGTGAACGGCACAGCAACCGTTGAACTTTTTTTATCGGAAATAAATACAAGCTTATGATTCTTGAGAGCTCCTACGGCCCTGAATAATGTTAGTAGATGTTCCTGATATTGAATTTATTTATTTGAATGCTTATTTTACTTTTGGAAGCTGCAAAATTCTGCCAACAATGACATTTATTACTCTTATTTATGGAATACATGCCTGAATCTAAGATGCATAGAAAATATCAGGTGTCGACACTTTCCTACTATTACCTACTAAAATTTTGGGTCCAAAACGCGGTCTTAGAATTGTCAAATGTTGTTGATTGATATTACTCATGGATTTTATTGGATAGTTTGGATCTCCTTTCATAAAAATATGGTTTATAAATTTTGTATGTACCTACTAATGAACTATTCAATTCAAAACTTATGAATTTTGTTACATACTTATGACAATATTTTGAGGAAATGTTCATGTTTACTATTATGGAAATAGAAATATGAATTTTCCCTTTGCTGTTCATGTTCATACGAAGTTCCCAAACCAATTGTAGTATCATTGTTTAAACAATGGTAGTATCTATCTTTCCAAATGATTTCTTGAGGTTTTTTTGAAAACGCAACTCTGAAAGACTTCCCTTCCATGAACTAAATATTGAGATAATAAATACCTCTTGTATAAAACAGGTATTCAAGTTCAGACTTGTGTATTCAGAGACCAAGGAAACCTTTATATATAATATCACCATCCTGAGTGAACGGAATGAATAATCATAATTTCAATTTGTCAAAATGAATTTATTTACGCAAATTCTTGAAAATAATGTATGGTCCAACTAGGAAAATCAGAAAGAAGTACTGATTTGACTAGTTTTGATATGACAGGTCGGTAACTTCCGTGAATATTTCAGATTTTTGTTGCGTTCCGATATTCCCAATCAGTACTGGCCGGTATCAGTAATTTCGAAACGCTTCGTGCTGATACGTTGAATCACCAAAGCAGTGCCAGTAAAATCGACTGTCAAAATTTACTGACAAGTACTGGCCAGGAATATCGGAACTCAACTTTTTATATGGCAGATTTTCCTAACCGGCATCTATCGGCGAAAAGTGAAGTGGGACAACAAAGTCGTATTTTGACAATATTTGGACCACATTTCGGACTCAAAATATGTCAAAGAGTGTCCGCACCATATGTATTATATGCATCTATCCTGAATCGCAGTGACCACAGAAATATTTCATTTTACATTTCTTATAACAATTAAATTTTGTTGTTAGTTGTTATATTATGTGATTTTTCCTTTGAATTATGCCTCGTTTTTCGAAGTTTGGTAATAGGATATGGTACTTGTTTAAAAGTTTTTGTAATTGAAGTGAAAAGCAGCGATGAGAAAATTAAAAAATATTCTGATAGAGCAGTTCCATACCAACAGACAGTCGCCCGTTCTCTGTTCTCAAAAATCATAAGTGTTAAATTGTTTTAAAAAAAAAATTAACATTTTATGTGCCGTTCATGTGTTCGAAAGGAAAGTCTATGCAGAATCAGATGATAGTTACGACAAATTAATATTCCATGTACATAATCAACTTTTGAAAAAGGGGTATATGTTAAAAGGCAAAAATGATTTTCCCAATGTCGTCAACACGGCTATATATGTTTGTCCAGTTTGAGGTGAAACACCCTGTATATAATAAGTACTTCAGAGTTTAAAATTATGAAACTATCGGATTAAATTTTTTGGAAATTCCAATCGTCTGAAGAATGAAATTTTGAAAATGTGTCGTTTTTCGCATAGTTTTGGTGCTGTAAGGAGATATGGTGGAACTTACATCATATTCATGTTCTAGAAGCAGAATGCATATTATAGAAGGAATGGAAGTAATTTTCTATGAATTTTTCCACATAATATGTACGAATTGAAAAAATCCAACAGATTCATGTTCTTCCTTTTATCGAACGAATGAGACATTCCGAGATTATTTCAGAAGGTGTTGAAACTTGTACTGGCAATGTTTTCAAAATTGCGGATTTGGCGACTCGAAGCATGTTTTCTTCAAAACCAAGAAATGGTTCATAGGTATAATAGCTTAAGCCTTGAGGGGAGGGGTTTGTAAGGTGCTCTTGAGATGGTGTTGTTAAATTTCATTAACAGAGCCACCATCTGACAGGGGGGCTGAGCAAGTTTTTCATTCATTTCGGTAAAAGTTTCATATATTTGATTTCAAATCAGCTGAGCCAGTAGTGTATGTAAAAGAATTGCAAATTTTCTGGATTTACAAAATGGCGAAGGAGAAGGTTCGATTTCCAACTGTTTCTGACTTCTGAAATTTTTAAATTCATATTTGGGATCACTTAAAATAATATTATATAGCTTTTTAGTTGATTAAATTTTCTCGCTTTCATCAAAAACTTTCAAGGAAACTGACTGCACCTCGTTGCGCGTATTCATCAACTGATTACGCAGTTTCAATCTGATTGCATTTAAACTTCTTGAGATATTGCAGAACGAAATTTGGCATATTTTTTTCTCAGAAAGTGAAATCGAATAGAATTGAAATTTGGACTCTAAGGTTCGTGCTAATTTGCGTTGAAATCTAATCATCATTTTCGGAGGAAGCACACGACTGGATCCACACAAAATTTTGCACTAAGTTGCGCGTAAGGTGAAAATATTTGGCCCTCATGAAATTCTGCATGAATCTTCGAGCTATAATTTTTTCAAGAAGTAATTTGAAGTTTTCTTTTTCTGAATTTTGAATGGGTCGGTAAATCCGAGGAATAATTAGGAGGATTTTACCCATTCACTTTTTTTTTGGGAAGTTATTGGGTTTACGATCGGTCGTAACGTCCTAGAGACCACTGCATGGATTTTCTTTAGACCTTATATCTATATTCCGAAAATTTCATTGTTATGTGAACGCTCAAAAAATCGAAAAAAACAGAAATTTGTGTTCAAATGATAGCATCTTTTTCATGCGCAAAAACCGAATAATAAAACTATTCTGGTACTCGTGACGATCATGGAATTCATTCTGAGACCGGATTAAAAGACAATCATTATTTTCTTGTGTAGAAAAAGTGGATATGTTTTTTTTGAGATAGTCCTGGGTATAATTTTCAACTCCAACATGTTTCCATGCATAATTTTATGATTTAATAATGGTAGCATCTCGCTAGTCCAATTATAGATAGGATGTTCGCCCATTTATGGGGCCAACAAACCAAGGTCTGACCTGCCGAAAAGCTCATTATATTGCGTCTCCTAATTACACTATTTTCATTCATTATCCTCTGTTTGATTCAATTCCACCTGAATCTGTGGAATTACATGTCGATCACAATGCACTTGAAATACTGGCAATTTCGAAAATTTCTATGAACGGGAAATGAACGTAATGATCTTCCCACCTGTACGTTTCTTCATGTTGATTCTATTAATCTTCGGTCCTTTGGCCGTGGTTCAGTTGGATGCTCATCGCGATGCCGGCATCGTCATGGTAGTTTATTGCTGGTCCTAAGAGCGGATACGATAGAAAAAACACGTTACAGTACGATTTTACCAGTTTTTTGAATATTGTCTAAATAAAATGCGTTCAGTTTTATTGTACCAGATATTACTGAAGTGGTTATGTTTCTCCGGTTGTGTGTTGGCTTATGGTAATGATGATTTTTATGGAAGAAGATATGACCATTACCATGGAAAGTATAGTGACTCTGAACTGATGGTGGATGTTCTCAATAATTTTGGATTGAGATTATTGATGGTATGTACCAATGTATTATTTAAAAGACCCCGTTGATGGATGGCCATCTTTAATCTCTGTTATGACTGATCATCAACAACCTCAGCTGTTTAACACAACAGAACATAATTGATTATTCACAGGTGGATGTAGTATACACGGATTTTCGAAAGGCTTTTGATAATGTTAATCACGATATATTATTGGATAAAATTGGAAAATATGGGGCGGACTCGGGTGCTCTCAGATTTGTTGCTTCCTATTTAAGAGACAGAACATTCAAGGTCAAGTATGATGGCAATTGTTCCGGAAAATTCAGGAGTGCCTCAAGGATCAAATCTGGGACCACTTTTATTTCTTATATTTATAAACGACCTACCACAATGCCTGAAGCACTCGGAGTGTCTACTGTTCGCTGATGATATAAAAAGAGTTGTAGGATTTAAGCTAGTGAACTGTATATAAATATGGTTTTAGATGTTAAAGAAAACCTTCAAATCCTACCTTTATTGTCTGGCTTGGTTGGGTATTTGGTGTGCGTGTGTGTGTCTTGAACTGGAATTCCAGGTTGTAGGTGAGAATGGGGTCCCAAACTGCACTTTTTTTGTTATAAGTTCAGTGGAAAATATGAAAAATGAAAATTTATATTTGATACGTAGCACGAACAATCTTCCTTCAGCTTCGTGTTAGAAAACGGAATGAATATGAATCCATATGTCCTCGAGAGACGTGAAGATGGATTTGAAGGTATACAGGGGGATTGAAAGTAAATGAAATTAATTTTAAGTGAAATTTTGAAAACAATGAAACATGATTAAGGTATGAAATAAAGAAAATAATAATATTGAATATAAAGAATTAAAATTACGAGGTTGCGACAAGAGTTTTAAAAATGATCTAGCTTTCAAGAAATCAAAGTGCGTCATTCTATCGTGCACTCGAAAAAGAGTTTTATTGACACCTGGTCACAATATGGACGGGGAAGAACTGAAGAGAGTGTACAAAATAAAGGACTTAGGCATAATGTCTTTCACAGAACATGTCGAGAATGTAGCTGCAAATGCACTCCGTAGTCTGGGGTTTGTGAAGAGACATTGTGGCAGTTTCAGAAACGTGGAAACAGTTGTCTTATTATATATCACTATCATCAGACCCAAACTAGTATACTGCTCGGTAGTTTGGCATCCAATATCTCTCTTGTAACGATAACTTTGAAAAAGGTTCAAAACAGGTTTCTGCGATATCTGTATCAAAAAATTATAGAGTTTATCCGGACTACAATACAGTCAGATCAGTCAGACTGAGAAATGAATTCAAGATAATGTCTCTTGAGACCAGACGACCAGAAGACATGGTGAAGATTTGTTACAAAATTTTCAATCGACTCTTGAATATACCCCACAACCAAAGTATCATGAAATTAAGAATTCCCGCCCGAGCTACAAGGCTTAATCAGTTCTTTGAAATACCAATGTCAGCAAGCTACCAACATTGTTCACCTATTCTCAGGATACTCAAAATATCCAATAATTCAATCCAGAATTCCAGTCTTAGATTTGACCTGCCTCCTAGACTGTTCTTTAAAGGCTTGTACTTGCATTTAAGACAACAACCGTTCTAATAGTGCGTATATGATGTTTTGATTTTCAAATCTGTGTAATTCTGAATTTATTACACTTAGTTGATAAGTACTCCGATGTAAGTTTAGGCTGAATAATTTGATTTTCTCATGTAAAAAGATTTTTTGAATCTGTTTGGGAAAATAAATGAATAAATAGATGAATAATTTTCATCATTTTTGATGATCTATGTGCAGGTGCAGAAAAGAATGAACGTATCCCCGAAAAACAGAGATTTTTACTTTCATGCTAAGTTCATAAATAGGGGGGTTGCGATATAAGTGAACTTCAAGACCTGGGGGTATCTGAGGTTATGGGTGGATAAAAATGTTGGCAACTCCTTTAAGTAATTTTAGTTATTTCATTTTTTTCTATGATTCTTTCATGTTTTATAGGATATGTATGAAAAATTTCATTATCTAAACTTCTGTTTCCCACTATAGTACCTATAGTATACCAGATCAATCCGAAGGAACTAGTATCTCATTTATTATTGGTATCCTAACCTTTTTCCATTAAAACAGAAGCAATGCAAATATAAGGGTTTCATATTATACAAGCTCTGGAATTTGCGGAAAGGTGCAAAACTTCAGTGTCAGAACCTTTTTCTAATGATGTTTTTCTGTCATCATTTGTTGTGTATTGTTTATGATTGAGTTTTGTCAATTCAGCCATTGGTCAATTGGATTACACAAAAATCAAGTAGATATACATTTCAACATGAAATATATGTCATTTGGAAGTCTGGAAATGGGTGGGCGTAATTAGGAAGTGCTAAGGCATAATGGGCCCCCTCGAAAACAAAATATTAGATCTCCCTTACAAGAATTAGAGATTCAGCTACCTTAAATCTGAATTCAAATACCCCCAAATATGGAAAAGCACCCAAAAGCTGATAACATATAAATCGCCATGAACTAAAGTCCATGGTTTTTATCTTTAACAAACATACTTGCAGGTTTTTACCTTTTTGAATTCTGATGAAGGAAAGTCTTTGTTCAATGTGAGAAATTTTCCCAGCGTCAACTGATCCATTCAAGATTGATGATAAGTTTCCGGCATTCGTCTTGGTTAATTCTTGCATTTTTATTTAAGTTTTTCTTTAAATTTTGACAACAGATAACTATAGAATACAAATTAATGCCTGTAAAGAATAATACATTATTGGTATTGAAACGAAACACTCCAAAGTTTACCGAACTGTACAGTAATGCATCTTAATTGGCTCTCAATGATTGCATTCCACTATCATCATTGTAAAACGCTGCAAATTTTACACAAGGGTTTATTATTTTCTCAGTTTAATAACCCAATACCATTGATATCTCAAATCAATCGTATATATTATTTATAACTCATTGGTTTTTCACCAAACGAAAATCAATTCCATGAAGAAATTCATGTGAAATATTTAAATTCAATAGTACCTACAAAATTATCCACGTCAAAACCAAAAGTACTTACATAACTCCTAGAGTCGTTAGAAATCAATAGGTACAACACCCGCAAAATCCTATTGCATGAACAAACAGATGTGAATAGCTCTCCACTACTGAATATTTTTCTGTAACCTAAAAACTCTGTGGAAAACCCCAATTTATACCTACTCTCACTTTTACGCTTTTGTATAATTATTTAGGCACGTTCCGGACCATATTTAAACCTTGTTGTACTACATACCATCAGTCAGTAAAATGTAGATAACTGAAGAAGATTTTTAGCAACTTTCTTCGTGTTTTTTGTGATTCCGTAGTATTACTATGAGTGTTGTGAATTCCCCGCCGAAGTCCTACACACCGTTAGGATCTGGCGTCTAGGAGGTTCGAAAGTTTTCAAAATCAAACTAAACGGTTAAAAAAAACACACTTTAATTCGATTCCTAGTTGTAAAATGAATATACTAGACTAGTGCCGATACGAAATAATCGATCGTGTGAAAATATGAACAAAAACGTAAAAAACCTATTTTAAATATTTGAGCCGAGCCTCGGCGTTTTCGACCTCAAGCTTATCGCTTCCAATTCCGATCCCGACTGACTTATGTCTGGAATTTTCAAATATCCCCAAGTATAAATCTTACATGCCTAAATATGTCTATGTTTATAATAACGCACAAAACCACTTGAAGGGCGAACCGCCTTAGCTCGCTCGAAAAGTGAGACCAATGCAGGTGGCCGCACAGGGCCGTATTCCCTAATTATCTGGGGACAAATCTGTCGAGTTACGACAATGAGATGGAGTTTTTATGTCCGACTGATCATCAGAATTATCAGTCCTGTCACCGATATAATCAATTACCGTATCCATGTTGTCTGTCTCATCTAAATATATTCCCGAAATATGGTAGATAAACCTATTCACTAAGGTATCAACATATAACGAAAATTTTGCTGGAAAGAATTGAAAGAATCACTTTATAATTGAGCCTAGAGGATGTTATTCATAAAAATCTTAAATATTTTTCATTCCAAATCACATTTCCTATGAAATATTGGAGTTGAAGAAAAAATTATATTGGTGTTGAGTTTCTTAAAAAACTACTTTACAAAGGTCAAGTCACTATGTTGTTTCTTTCGTTAAAGTTAAGTTAAATTTCCGAAAAATATTTTTTAATAATATTTTGCCAGTACGATCTTCACGATATTACTTATTAAATTGCGTGTCGGTATTACACAAATAGAAATGAAATTCAAATCAGAAAGCGTTTGCGCCTTTTGACATATAAGGGAAATAACCTCAAAATTTAAAATGGCCACAAAATTTTCCGCCAATATCTCTGCAAATAAATATGGTTTCAAAATGTTGACTAAGACCTGTACCAAATTATATTGAACTTTAATGAATAGCTTCCGAAAAAAATGTTTAGAAAAAATTCAATTTTTTTCCAATACAATTCTCACGAAATCATGCATTAAATTGAGCGTCGATATTTCACAACTAGTTATGATGTTTCAATTTGATCGCGTTAGTATTTCTTGAGAAACTTTCGGGAAAATTAACTTAAACTCTCAAATTAACAACAAATACGTTAAACAAAATTCAAGTTTTTCCGCTAATATTAAATGTGTGGATGTGATTCCAACTAGGATTCAAATTTGTTCTGAGAGATATCAATGAAATGAAAAAAAAAACTCACCCGTCCTGTGCAACTTATCTGAAAAAAATGTTTCCACAGTGCATATATCCGATAAGAGTTCACTTGATTCACAAAATATCCAATACACAAACTGAAGACCTAAAGTTATTTTCAATAACTTTTCTGTAAAAATCAAATACATCGTGAACCTCTCAAGGTTGAATTCGACTGAATAATTCTAAAAGAGAAATTTCGTTCCGTATAGTTGTCAGATACACTCAACTAAGAGGGTGTCAAATCCCAACGTCTGTGTAATGTAAAAACCTTCAATTCAAACAAGTAGTTTGCGGACCACCAGATGTTGAAACATGCGGAGTATTCTTATCTACGGTCCCCAGTACCCTTAGTATTAGATTCTCGACAATTGATGAGATTTCCGGTTTGTTAATTGATTTGTTTGCATATATCCTCCAATTTGTTTTATCATATACATGCTCATTATCTTTTATATTCACCCCTATTTCAAAGTCTCAGTTCGAAAAATATTGGATTTCGATTGAAACCAGTAGCCGATATCCACATGTTGACGATAATTGTACTAAGCAATCCAAAATTGATGGAAACCTCCGATCGACCGAATATTTTGGAAATATTCATTATTTTAAATAACGCTTCTTAATTCGCGTTCTGCATGTGAATGGGTTATTCAGTTACACAAGAGTATTTATTGAGATTTCTATGTTTCAAATAAATTTTTTCATGGAATCAGTTTTCGGGTTGTGAAAAACCAATGATTTATGAATAATATATAAGTTTTATTTAAGATATAATGGAGCTCCATGAAGAAATTTAATGTTTCATCCCGTAATTCGCAAATATTTAATTTGAACTACTAACGATTATGAAATTGTCGAGAACATAGATAGGGCATTTGCACATTGTGTTTATAAAATAATAAACGAATCCGTTCGAAATTTCTCAATATATGTTGAAAATTTGGTAACAATCTTTTCATCTACTTTCAGATATATGATTCTGGATGAAAAGTTAACCGATTATTTCACTGAATTCTAATCTTAGAACCGAATGCGATGATTCATTCTCGGGATTATTGGAAATTTGCAGCATTTTTTTTTATAACTCAGAGACTACTGGTCGGATATCATCCGGGTAAAATTTTTTAGATTGAGTTATGCAACAGTAATCAACGTTAAGAATTTCACAAAAATTCGGTGGTAAGTTTCCGAGAAATAATTTTTTTTTCCCTCCAACCCCCAATTTTAAGCCCTCGGGTACACCAATCCTGCTGAAAAGCTTGGAGGATCAATCCCGAGCGACACATGATTTTTCTACCAAGTTTCACGGATTTCGGTTCAGTACTTTCCGAGAAAAGCTCTGGACAACGGACGGCGGACGGACGGATTTTTTTTTATTCGTTCATTCAAATTTACATACTCCAAAACGTAAACTGTGAAATTTTCAGAGGGGGTTAAAATTTTTTTTGGTTGGTCGATCACTAGATCGAATACCCTTCAAAACAACGCGTGACTCAACCCATCTTCACCTCAAGATTTCAGTTGCTGTCATCACGCTCGCTAGGTTCATACAAATATATTGGAACCAACCGTATAAAATGTCCCTCTACAGACCAAAAATCATCTCTTTTGAATTTTTTTCTGATTTTGCGTGGAAGCCGAGATGACAATAATAATAATGATAATTTTCAGTTTTCGATATTTTTCCCATAATTTTGCTAACTGAAACAATATATTGAAAATTAATGTATCAACTTTCTTTCGTATGCACAATCAAATTTAGACGTTTCATTGGATACTCATTTCTTGAACAGATATTCTCTATTCTACGCAACCTTTCATACATTCCCATATTCAAAAATCTATGAAACTGACGTGATCTTCTAGTCATATGATCCTCGCGGAATTCTGCACGATCTGTATTTCTGGAAATAATGGAAACATTTTGAACTACGGAATCATCATGCAGATTATATCCACTCACGAACTCGATTTTCGTAATCAAACCCCAAACCTACAGATATCAAGTAATTTCTTCCGAAAATCATTGTGTTTTAGGGTCGGCGTTACGGTCTAGAGGAAACACGATATCTGCCAAGAGAATCGTCCTAAAGAGTTTCCCTTATAGGTACTTATTTGAGTTTATTGGCGATGGCTGCATAGCTCAATTTCTCGAATAGATGTATCAATAGAAACGATTTCTATCTCGAATTGAAATTACTTTGGTCTTTTCAACCTTGAACAGACTATAAAACGGTATCCATACGCTCAGAATTACGGTTTAGCTACAAAACTAGGTACCTATTTTAATGGATAGCATATAATTTGTTGTTTTGTGTCAAGGATGAGTAAATATGGTGCATAGATCTCGGTGAAATATTAAATCGCTTTGAACAGAAACGAATCGACAATTTTGAAGACAACTTCAATTGAATAAATATATACTTTAATGTATCTGAACTAGTCATTTGAAATTTAAACATTCATTTGTCGATTATTCAATTTTTAATTCTTACAATATTTGTGTATCCAATTGAATGATGATAGGCTGTTTTGAGTATATGTACTTCATCCTTTTCAAATATAAAATTTCAGTTTAGGTGAATGAAAAAAATGAATATTTCAGGAGTAGAACCTAAGACTATGGAGTTTTGTGCTAAGTTTAAAATTTTTATGTTGGCTGTTTGTATCTCATAATGCAAATACCTATCGTGCCTGACCATTATCTATATTTTACTTTATCTTACTATGTAAGAACATATGCCCTTTCCGATTTTTATTTTCGCCTTCAAAACTACACATACATCGATTTCAAGCGATGGACCGATAGCTCCGGTAATAGTTACGGTTATCCAAACTGACATATAGGCAAATGATAATCTGTCCATTTGGATAACCGCAAATATAACCGGAGCCTTTCGTCCATAGCTTGAAATAGTTTATACTGATCTATTTTTGGATTGCAAAATGGCGACACATCTGGGTCGATTTTTTTTTAAATTCAATTTTGGGAATTTTTTAAAAATACTTTGGAACTTCAGTATGGACATGTTATAGCTTAGTAGTTTCTTCTATTTCTTTATTTTCACCTAGAAGTTCCCTTAGGTCTTTCAGATTTAGAGGTAATGCTCCCCCCAATTAATTTCCTGTACAATTGGTGTTGTAAAGAATGAGTGAAGGTCATCGATACATTCCAGAGCCTCATTCAATGGATTGGACATTCAACAGTAAGATTTTCCAGTTTTACGAAATGGCGAAAGACCCTGGATCGATTTTGGGAATATTTTAAAATTAACTGGCAACTTCATGTGATAGCCTAAAATACAGATTCGCAAATGTAATTGTCGTAGTCGTAAATGTGTCCCAAACCTAGCCCTACGAACATCGAGTCTCTAAGTTATTTCTTCAAGAAGTTAAGTGTCTGCCTAACAGCCGACCCATAGCCAGGTTTTTAGAACAGTCGAAATTCTTTTCGACTTCTAGGTTAAGCTCTACTCATTTCACTTTCTATCATTCATATAACATTTATATGGATGAAAAGTACATGCAATTTCTCTATTGGATAGACAACTCCAGGTGTTGCCTTAAGAGAGTACGGGTTACGTAAACTCTTGATCCTACTCAATGCGTCATCTGTCACTCCAGTTTTGGAGGCAATCCTATGAAGATTATACCTGTTTCTTTATCTCAATTCTCCAAGTATATCTCTTTCAGAAAGGCCATAGTATAAAACCACACTTATCCTTTCTTGATTATCCTCAGGCTCACAACGAACACAACGAGAATAACATAGCTTTTTCACCATATGGAATTGGAGTTATCCTGATGGCACTAGGAGAAGGTTTAAGAGGCGAAGCTCTATACGAAATCAGGAAAGCCATTTATCTGCCTTACGACGCTCATACTATTCGTGTAGGGTTGAGAGATATCCACCGACACTTAAAGGTAAAATATCTTATGCAATTAATTATTGATAGTTAATTATTATAAGTTCCAAAAATAACCGATGCAACTTTCCAGAATGAATCATTCCATTGCTGAAGAAAAAAATTAAAATGTTCCTTTCGTCAAGTTCAACAGGTTCATGATCTCTTTCTCCAGAAAGAGTCCATTGAAAATTTATTGATTGTTTATATTTGTAGATCGAAAATGAAACATTTTGCATTCCCCATAAAATCCTCATATATTCCCATGCTATTTTTCAGAGTTATTTCATACCAAAGGAAGGATTCTTGGCTGGAATAACACTCAACAGTGAAAACGTGTCAATAAACCCCCAGTATATACAATTATTGAAGTTTTATGGATATGACATACATTCTTTCAATACTGCTTTGTATCCTGAAAGCCATATAACGACCACTGAATCCGAGTTAATGGGTGGAAGGGAAGAAACAACGGTTATTAACAATGAAGTCACAGATTCAACTATGACACCAGAGTCTACAACGGAAAAGAGTGATGAAGAAAAAATCACTTCAAACACTGTTGTATTAACAACGTCAGTGACAGAAAGTATAACTGAGACAACGGAAGCAATTACCGAGGGGGAGGATAAAACTACCACGATAAAAAATCAAGTATCTGTTATGTCAACCACAGATTCCTCTTCAGACACGTCATCGACACAAACAACAGATAATTCAGAGACTACTACATCACGAACAGAAGCAATCTCTCAAGGAATTGGTACAGAAATGATAGGAAATAGTGCTACAGAAACTCCTGGAGCGGAAGCCACAGAAACGACAATGGCATCTACAGCAACCAGCTCTGAGGAAGATATCATGGATGTTTCTTCCGCAGCTTCTTCTGAGTCGGAAGGTCCCATTACTGAAGATTTTGAGACATCTTCTTTAACCATATCAACTTTTTCGACAACTATCAGCGAAGATGTCGAAACACAAAGTCCACCCGAGGTGACAACAGAACAAGAACTAAATGCATCAACAGATGATTCACAAAGTAGTACTACTGAAGTAACGACAAGTCTCACACCCATTGAATCAGTTCAACCTTCTTCAAGTAAGTACTTCAAAAACAGTACTTCTTGCTTTTACATGGCCGCGATTGGAAGTCGGACTTATGAGTTAATAATACTGTTGTAAAATTGCATCTTTGAATACTCAAGATGAAGATGAATTTTTGAAAGAAAAGGCAACGAAATCTTCTCGAAATCCTCTAAGTGTTGTGTTCATTTTTCGAGTAATAATTATTTGGAATCATGCGAAGATATTGAACTTTTTAATCCGTTAAGTGTCAGTTGGAGTCTACATCATTTTTGTTCCTATCACCAAGCCCCAAAGACTTTAAGATTTCAAATTAGTTAGAGGTAACAATTTGTTAGTTGATCCTCACTTTAGGTACGTTCCGCAACTTTCCAGTGTCCGTTCCGTAAAAATCAAGTGGATCAAATAGCATGGAGACGAAACGTCACCAGGAAGGATAGTGTGCACACCTCAATTCATTTGCACCTTATAATATTTTACGGAACGGATACTGGAAGGTTACGGAACGTATAGTGAGAATCAACCTTAAAGTTCGTTAATGGACGAAATGTGAACATTGGGTTTACAACTATTGTAACTATGAATTTTTCCTCTCAATATAACCAATATAATAATAGAATTGCAACTCAATAATTTGTAGTTAAATATCAAAACAAATGCTGGTTCAAAATTTCGCGAGGACCGGTTAAGTGAAAATAAAAATTCATCAAATACCTCATCTTCGATGTTTTTCATGAATTAACAAAAATCTGATAGTTTCCTATAGTTCTGAAGAGACAACACAACTTTACACTTCGGTCACTAGCACTCCAGCTTCTAATGGCGAGGAATCAGAATTTACCACGAGCACAACCACCTCAGGTACGTCCAAATATTCAATACTTCTGTTAAAGCAATTCCATTCAATTACTCGATAAGTATAACATTTATGAAAGCATGTCAAAAATTGTTATTTCGGGTTCAATCTGCAATGTCAACATGCAAGATCATCACCTGCATAAGACATTTTACTAATGGAAGAACCAAATATAATAGCTCACAGATTTACTACTACCAGTGTACAGTGTCAGCCCAATCCGAGATTCTCATTGGAGGATCATACCAAACATTTGCAGCCATATTCTTCTCAATAGTTCAAATCGATAGAAAACATTTGATTTACAAAAGATATTATTTTTCAGAAGAGATTGGAACTACTACATCTAAAGTCAGAAAAGTCCGTTCCTCAGAAGAATCTACAGATGTCACAAACGAAGACGATGAATTAACACTACATAGTCCAAGCGAGGTTTTAGAAGCGGTCGATTATGAGAAGAAATCGGATGAGACTGTCGAAAGAATTAGGGCGTTTGGATCTAATGACTGGTCAATAAAAATCAATAACCAAATAAAATTGCTGAATCCAAATGATGCATCAACTCCTGGTAATTCAGTAGGAGCAATTATCAATAATGAGAGAAGAATTCCCAGATCTATAGAAGAATATGTGATTACCCGATTTTACCATTACAATAATTTTAGACCAACCAAACCATATGAGCCGAATGAAACTCTCTTCTTTTTTGTCAACGAAAAAAATATGGAAGCTGGTTTAGATTTCATGACCTACGACACTGTGCTACCATTCCTATTTATTCCAAATCCCAGTGCTATGGCATTGGCATTTCCTTTGGATAGCGATAAATATTATCTGCTTCTTATGTTACCTTCTGAAGATAGCGCGCTTGATGATTTGATTTGCAAACTGTACATGCACAATACCTTTAAATATATATTGAACAACTTGGAACTGACTCACGTCAAGGTCACTATTCCCAGTTTCAGCTTGAGTGGAAGAATAACACTTACCAATAGTCTTCAGAAGGTGAGTGAAATGAAAATATAATAATCCACTTTGGTGGATTCATTCATATTTTTCTCTTGAGGAAATAGGTTATCATGTGGATCACTATTTGGAAGAGTCATCAGTCCTCCATCTAATATGGGTAGATTTGGTTGGTTAGGTAAAAAAAGGCAATTTCCAAATAAACTTTCCTTCAGAAACATCATCCGAAATAGTGCAAAGCCACCCTGAAAAAAAAGATCTCAAGCAGAATGATTCTTCCTCTCAAGCGATACAAGCTCAATCTATAAAGTGAATAGCGAGAACCTAACAATTGAAACTCATTCGTTATTTGTCACTTTATTGAGCCAATGAGGGCAGAAAATTTGGATTTGTCGACTTTTTTCAATTTTCATTATCTGGAATACCTCTACTTTAACACTACTTGAGATAATTTATTTTTAATTTCGTCAAGGACAGTTTCATACTGTGATACTAGATGATAACAGAGTGTCAATTTAAAAAGATAACACTGGCCCTTAATATCTCGATGCCCATGCTAAATCAGAAAAAAACCTAGAAAAGCACTGACTCGACAAAATTCCGCAACAACTTTCAAATTCTCATTCCCTAACTAGCTGCCAAGTTTCAATCCAATAACTCCAGTAGTTCACGAAAAAACCTCAAAACTTCAATGGCTACAATAACTTCGAACCCTTTGGCCAAGTTTGCCCATTAACGAACTTAACCTTCGCATCTTGAAATGCAACCAACCCTGAAAATTTCAACTCGATACGCCCGTAGTCGATTTTGACACCAGCGAATCTCACGTGTGGAAAAAACAAAACTCCCAGATATCACGATTAACATTTTTTCAACAATATTACTGAATTTGTTACTGCATTCTTCAAAGAAGTAGCTATTAACAAGAAAAGTCGAGTGTACGGTTTTTTGAAAAGGCCATCAACTCCTCCTTTCCAATTAATAAGGACTAAGGGCGGGTGGTATCTTTTCAAAATGTACAAAATCGAGAATTCATTATTTATGAATGACTTTCTTGTGACTAACCCACCAAAAGTGATTTTCAAAGAATGAAAAGAGAATTGAAAAACTTTTTCGGTATAAGAAATTACATTGTTACTGCTTTCATTACAAACAAACGCGTGAATATAGTCAATAATCCATCCACAGATTTACTAATGGAGTGATTACACATACATAAACGTGTCAATTAGCTCCAGTCTGTATAACATAATCTTCACTGAGAAACCACAATTCTTGAGAATAAAAGTTTTTCAAGTATTAATTAACTGTTACACATTGAAATCAATTATTATAAGAAACAAATGTTCAATTCATAAATGTATTTGATCTGTGAAATATTAATGAATTAGGGCCGGTATTATAAAACTTAACGGGAAGTTAACTTTAACTTTAACTGAAATTTTGACAGTTGTATTGGGACATATCTGTCAAAATTGGCAGTTAAAGTTGAAGTTAAGTTTTATAATACCGGCCCTTAGACTAACATATGAATAAATAAATCATCGTATGTCATTAATAATACTTCTAGCTGGGTGTAAGAAGGATCTTCGAACCAAGACAAGCAGATTTTTCCCCAATGACGCCCACAGAAGGTGTTTATGTGACCAATATAGAACAAGCTGTTTCTATAACAATAAAGAATAACCTTAACATCAAAAGGGATACGAGGCATGGTAAGAGACAATTACTATTTTATTGTGTCAAAGCAATTATCTCGCCCATAAACGTGTTTGATTAATGCAATTAAAGTGCCATCTGCAAGTCCTTCGAAGAGGACGTAGTGCGAAATTATTCTGACTATTATCTTTAGCAGAAATCGAAACTTCTCAGTTGTTAGACACTAATTATTGAAAGGAACTTCGTTTTTCGGTCTTAAAACACACAGTATCGACGAATGCTAAACTAATGGGATAATTGGGTCAATTTTATCCATTGTTCTTAATCATCTGTATTATTATTCAATTAGGACTGGATATCACGATACAATTTCTTCGCAAAAAGGTACTGAACCATGAAATTAAATGATATAACCGATAGTTAAGTTTATAGTTTCGTAAGGGGTTACATTCCACTGCGACCATGAGGTCTGTTGTGCCCGTCAGAGCTGTTTTAACACTGCGCTACCTACAGCTCGCCCTCTAGATCTAAGCTCTAATGAACTCCTAGTCTCCTAACTCTGTGAGGGCTTCAAGGAGGCCAAGTTCTCATTCCTCCTATAATTTTCCTGTTCGAGACATTCCTTGCGCAAGCTTGCAATGGCGAGGCATTCTGTAATCAGGGGTGCGTTCACAATTGTCAACCCGAGTTGTTCGTCTCACCTAGGTTTAATGTAACGGACGACGCACGGTAAATCATCCTCGTTCACGATTCGGTTGTTAAACTTTCGTTTGTTATCATAACATAAAAAACTGTTTTGGTTTTGACTAACTAAATTTAATTCGATTTTATTTTTGAAATGGATCCTGCAGTTGCATTTTTTTGTTTTGAAGATTCGTCCTCAGATAGCGAGGTAGAAGATGATTCTGTTGTGGAGATGGTGGCATTAAGTTGCAGTGCACTTACGCAATGTGTTAGAGGAGAGCCAAAAAAAATTGATAAAAGAAGCTGGCTTTATGAAAATATTGACAAATACTCTGACAAAAAATTCCAGCAGCACTTCAAAATGAGTAGAGAAGCTTTCAATTGCCTTTTGTCAAAAATTGAAGATGGTATCAGAAACTACCAGATTGTGGGAGTTCGTTGAAATAGCCTCCATAATGATGTATTATCAAATAATAAAATAATGACTGACTAATTGACTGTTGTGATTTCGAATTGACAAGTAAACTGCGCAGTCGCGACAAATTTTCACCAACTATTTTCTGGGTTAAAAGTTGATCGCTCGGTGAGTTTCTACCCGAATCGTGGACGAAGATAAATTTCACCCGACGACAATTGTGAAGTCGGATGACCTCAGGGCGTCGTCGTGCGATCGTTCGACGATAATTGTGAACGCACCCCAGATGATCAAGAGTTTTAACCTCCTCCCCACAGAATCTGCACTCATCAGTTCCTGATAAGCCCATTCTCATCACATGCTTCCTTAGGCGACAGAGTCCTGTGGGGAGGCGTAACTAGTTCTTACTGAGATCCAAATAATTTCGGAGCTCGCAATTTTATCCCTGGAAGATTTCTCCAGAGTGCCTTCTTTAATTTTCTTCCTTCTCCAAAAACTCTTTCTTATAGGTGCATTTGCCCATACCACTGAAAGATTCTAGGCCAGTAGATGGCATTTATGCTCCTTTCTGGCTAGTGTTAGCTTCTTCATTTCCTTTGATTCCCGAGTGCCCAGGAACCCAGACTAAGGAGACCCTGTGTTCTTTCATACTTCCTTGAGTTTCCTTCCGCATTCCCATATCAGCTCTATTGAGTCGATGATAAAGGTACGAGTTCAGTGCCTTGATAGCTGCTTGACTGATCAGAATGGATCAGTCACACCCTTGATAGTTTCTTTCCAGGTTCATGTCTATGTAGCTTTCGATTGCAAGTATTTCTGCCTGAAAAACACTCGAGTAGGAGCCTTAAGATAGTGTTCACTTGGTTCTTGGCCCAGAAACTCCAGCACCAGCTTCAACGTGGGATTGAGCGATGCAAAGTTGGGTCGTGTATTGGCTCCTGATTTCAGTTGAGTTATCAAATGGCCGAAAGTGCTGTGGAGTTCAATATAAGATCGCGGGACAAAATTTGGCCCTGCACAAACTATCCCTATCAATTCGTCCATCAAGATTCAATCTGTCTGATAGCAGTGCCATAATGAGACAAAGCTTCATCTTGCTGTAAAAACAGGTGTTGCCCCGAATAGCAATTGTCATACTCAACGATGTCACTCAGAACTTGGGGGTAAATTATTTCTTGCAGTAACTGAAAGTAGTGTTCGCCCATCAAATTGCGGTCAACATAAGTGTCGACCGAGACATTCAATACAAGGATCAATTTACCCTCTGTTTATAGTGACATCGTTGAGAACAACAATCGCTTTTCAGAGCTACGCCTTTTTTTTAGCCGGATGGAGCTCTGCCTCGTTATGCCTCCGCTTCAAGGCAATTTTAGATATAGACTTTGCTAACCAGCGATTTTTATAAAGTTGACTTAAAATTGTTAAAATTTTCAAAAAATTTGTAAAAAAATATTTAAAAAATCATAGTTTTTTTCTAAAATTTTCAATGATTTTTTGAAACAAAATTTTTTAGAGTTAAAAAAAAAGTGTCTATAAAAATTATTTTTTTAGGGCTGGTTTTTTCATTTCTATGAAAAATATAACCAAATTTAAAAAAAAAATTGACCTTAAAAATCATTGAGAAAAAAAATTCAAAAAAAGTTTAAAATTTTTATATCAAAAAACGTGGTTTATTTTTTTTTGTGATCGAGATTTTCAAAAAATCGAAAATTTTGAAAAAATAAGCAATTTAGAATTAACTTCATGAAAAATTAAATGTTTTTTTTTTGAAAAAATTTTTTAAAATTAAAAAAATTCGATTTTTTAAAAATTTTTGAAAATTTGAAAAATTTTTTGAAATTTGAAAAATTTTTTTAGGGGTAGGAACCAGCTCGAATTTATGCTAAGGCATTCGCCTTTCTGGAATAAGTACGCCAATTAGGTACCTCCAAAATGCTTCAGAATGTGAGGCATGCAACCAAAAACTCAAGTTATACCAAGAGACATTTCCTCGCCTACAGGATTTTTTATAAGCAGAAGTCACTGTCGATTTGTTTGCTTTTGAATATCAGCTATGTGCTCTACTCGTTTGGATTCACTTCACCCTCATTACTGTGATTTAGTATTAAGTAAATTTAGTTGATATTCATATGTATCCTCTGAGAGTTCATAGGTTGAGTCCTTATTAGCCTTTCTCACTGATATAATAATAATATATGAATCTGCTGTAGCGATGCAGTATACAGTGAACTGTTTGATGAACCAACCCATGCTTCTTTGAGCTATCTACTGTTGAGAGTCTTTATTAAAAATGTTGGAACGAAGGTTCAATTTAATGAGATCAGAAATAATCTTCTCCTCTTCTTTATTTTAGGTCATCACTACTACTCAGAACCCATAAGATTCAACGTGAATCGGCCATTTTTATACTTTGTGATAGATTCAGAACTTCAAATAATACTTATGACTGGAAAAGTTGTGAATCCTTTGAATGTAAGAATAAAATGATTAAGGCAAAAAACTTGTTTCAATATAAAATAACCAGAATTTTAACATTCAAAAAACAACAAAAGAATATACTCGAATTCAACTTTATTTCAATTGAAGTCAATATCATATCCACTCCAAGTCAGAAATCAAGGCCACGTGATCTGATGGAGCAACAATGCTAGGTAAAGCTGTATATTGTGTCAGTTCCTCATTACTTGGTAGTGGCACAACCTGAGTGACTTTCAAATTAGTTTTCTGATAAAAAATATAATCCAAACAATCTGCAAAACCACTAGTGAAATTTGTATATTGGGGAGTCCCGCAGGCACTGCCTAATTCTATGTTTTGTTCAAGCCTTAGGTTTTTCACCTCCTCTTCTTTATCTGAAAATGAAGTCAAATAGTTTTCACCTGAATTATGCACATCGAGTAATACATAAAAAATCTTCAGCAACCACTAGAGGAGAGTCAAAAATTAAAAAAAAATTATAATTCAATCTGTATGATACTACTATAGTTGCCGAATGATACTCACTGCTGCTAAAATCAATAAAATCTTCAGGAACAGAACCAGTTGTGAGCAGTTTGTAAATTCCACATTCTGGAACACTATTAAAATCACCGCAAAATATTACCGAAATCCTCTTATTTGGGTACTGAAATGGGCAAAACAAAAGATATTATAACCAACTCGACTTATACTAAGCTGGAATTACCTTAATCTTGAAATTGTTCAAACAACTTTGTACATGTGATATAGCCAAACCACATTGTATCAACCTTATGTGATCTGCATCAGGATGAAAATAGAGATGAGTGTTTGCAAGTAGAATGAGTTCATTTTCTTTCTTGTTGGACTGAAGTAATAAAGTTTGCAGTGTAGTCTTCAGGCCCATAATCCTTTTGACAAGAGGTTCATTCTCAGAAATTTTTTCCCAAATGTGGGAATAGATTGGATCTTTATCCATGTGCTCAGAGAGCACAACCCTGCTACTATCCAATTTAGAAAATGTTTCCAAATAGTAAAAGATAGCTACACCTTCAGCTACTTCTCCTCCTTTGATTGCATACTCTCCAGCAAACCCAAGACGAGAGAAAAAGGGTGTGAGTCCATAATTGAATACTTTTCGATCTACCTCTTGAAGACATACTAAGTCAGCATTATAACCTGAAATGAGAAGAAATGCTTGAAAATACATTACCTATAAATAAACTGACATTTAGGTGAAATGAAAGGGCCCTAGTAAACGCCTACAAAAATATCATGAATGAGAAATACTTGAGAACATCTGTTCTGCTCTTTCCGCAAATTTTTAGTACTTTGAAAGGAAACCATATAATAAAGTGAAATCTTACTTGCCCATTAATTCCTTCAAAATAAGCTGCTTCCTATAATCTAGTTGTAAGGCATATGGTGGACAATATGGATGTAGAACTTCCCTTGTATAATCAGAATCACAATAGAGATCTGCTAATATATTATATGTTACAACTCGAAACCTAGAAACAATCCAGGTTTAAATCATGTCTACTAATTAGTATTGCTTCACAGAGACTAACCCATTAGAAAGGGTCCTATTCCTAGTGAATGCATGCCTTGTTTCAAAGGGGCAACGCCCTGGACCAGCTTGAACCTTAGTTTTACTCTCTACTTCAACTGTTGGTCCTACTAGAGCTTTCTGCTTTGGTGTACATGCTAACTTCACTAATGAACCAATCAAATTGTTTTCTGGTGTGAACATATATCCTCTTTTTTGTTCAGTCCAATTTTCATTATCTTCTGATGCATACCAAATAAAATCTGACTCGTCCAAATCTGTATTAAATGCTTCAAATCTGTTCGGGTATATTGGATAAGTAGCCAGAATACACGATGGAATACTCAATGAGTCAATCCATGGAGAATTGATAACAACATCAAATGTTTTATCCAAAACTTTTAATTGAACTACATTATCAGAAGTAAAAATTTCTTCACATGGAGTGTCATTCTCCACTGGCACCCCATTAATTGAGAATACTATATTAATTTTAGTAGACTTTGTTGATGCTGAATCGTTTTTCTTATTTTTCTTCTTGAATGCCTTGTTAACATTAGCTTCTAATCGTGTCAGAAATGTAGATACTGGCTCAGAAATTTGCCTCACGAAATTAAATTGTCTATTCTTTTTCAAATCTTTATTCTCTAATTGAAAGGAAAAACTAAATTGTTGCAAATCTTCGAGTTTACGAAAGTATGCTCTGTCCATTTTGAAGAGGTATTTGTTAGCAAACCTTCTTGGTATTATTGAAATTGAGAATATGTTCTTAAAAAGCATACTTCTACATCGCTTTTACTCTTTGAATAAATATTCAAAGCAATATTCAATCTTTGATTCAAATTCAAAGCTTTCTCTTCAAACTTGAATTAATGAAGTGAGAAGTGTTAGGATTGCAGTTGGGTTTTTACAATTTAGTAATTAGATGAGTTGAGAAATTAATGAATTTAAACTCGAGTATATTCAAGGCACTTTATTCGCAATTAACTGGTTGACAACTGGTCAAAGAGTACTGATGTCAAGTCCTTGACATATCATATTCATAGGTTATATCATAGAATAACATTTTATTTTAAGTCATAGAATTATTCCTAAACTGAAGGACTTCTTTCAGTGGTTTTAGAAATTAATCTACGATGTTTTCAAGCAAATCTTTAATTAATCAATCTCTTTAATCTTTGTTTTCAAGCATCGACGCTTCAAACTAAACGAGATAAACAACTGAGTCAGAAGCAAGTAAATTCTAGAGTTTTGGCTCTTCTTCGTATTTGGATACGCATACTGTTTTGGTGAATGCGCCAGAAGTGACAGCTTATCGAGGATAGATCTGAAAATCGTTGAAATATTTCTCCTTTAAGGGACTTAAAAAGTTTTAGAACTTTTTTTACGATCTAGGCAAGTGCTAAGTGCTTTAATTTTGAGCAGCGACTCATCAAACTTGTTGAGATAAACAATAAGTTAGTCAGTAGAAAGAAAATTTGTGAGTCTTGGTTCTTCTTTGTATTTGGATCGCAAACTGAGCCAGTTTTGGTGAAAGCGCTAGAATTGGCATCCCACTTTTCGTTATTTATTTTCGAATAATGAATTTTTGCGACAATTCATGTTCGCAAGTGCCACCGCTCGTTCAGGATTCGCGGCAGTGGAGTTGTAGTGTGGACTCAGTCCTAAATAAAAAATAAGCAAGGTTTACTTGAGTGCCAATATGTAAAAATTCAAATCACGGTCTTCAAAATGCGGCGCATCGTGTATGATTTCTTGACTGAAAAAAATAAGAATTATCATGGTTAAAAGTCGCATTGTCTAAGTAGTAGTGCCGCCTAAGCCTCATTCCGTACTTATAAATACATTTTTCTAGAGAATCCTTTCAGATTACCATATGTATTCGATATCAGGAATGATCAAAATGAAATCAAATGAAATTCAAAATATTAGAAACAGTAATTTTATATTTTATCTCAATAAAATTTTATCTAATTAAAAGTTTCATTTCAATAAATATTTTCATCCTGAACATTCGGAAGGCTTTATTGCCATATATTGCCACATTGCAACATCAATCAGTATAAAAAATATTGTGGAAAAATATAATACCTATATCAGTGATAGTACTCACACATATATCAGTATATTTGATATTATACAGGGCGGTCAAGTTCGAAAGGCGGAAATTCAGGAAATGATAAAGATTCGACAAATAAAATGATTCTGCTTCATGAACTATACTCCGGAGATGCTTTATTGTTTACAAAATAAAGGGTTGAAATTTTACTTTCGAGTAAAAATTACATTGTTACAGCTCTGCTTTTCATGAAAAGATACGTCAATTCCGAATTTTTATTCAATTTGTGAAAGGGAAAGTTAATTTGCCTTCTTCGAAATATTTCAACATGCTTTAATTATGATGGGGTGAAAATTTTGAATGTTTACTCAGTTCTCGAGTAAGGTGCTTGATGAAGAAAATTTGAAACAAAGCTTTTTTCTCACAAATTGAATGATGATTTTAAAATTGAGGTTTATTTTCATGAAAAGATGTGGTGTAACAAATTCCTCCTTGAAAATATTCAATCACGCCACTGGTAGGACAAAATTAAAAGTTTCCTGGATTTTCCGTCTTTCAAACTGGAACACTATTTATAGAGAAATTAATGGGGAATTCGAATTAAGTTTTCACATTGGAAGTTCTGTACAAAAATATAAAGTCATTGATTAAAATATAAAGCAATCGGAAACTATTGAAGTTTTTTCACTATCTACAAGTGAATTTAAGGATCTACAAATATTTACAAAATATATATAACACATTTCATAAGAAGTTTGGTAGCAGCAGTTCAACATAATCAACATCAAACATTTGGTTTATGCTACAGAACACCCATTCAATGGAAGAACAATAATCAATGAGAAAAAATGTTTCCTCTTTCTTCTGACATTCGGAAGGATACTATAATATTTCATCGATATCATCGAGTTAAGAAAATTACAACGAACATAAATTACAACTTTGATACATTGAATATGAGCCTTAATTAATCTTTTCAAGCTACTGCATGTTATTTATTTTGACTTACACAGTGAAAATTTGAGCTTGGGACGGAAGCATTTCAATTTCTTGTATGATTTTTCTTTTTATAAAATGGAGAGAAATGTTATCAATGTTTGCTAGGAATGATTTTCAACTAAAGCTGGAATTTTCGAATCAAATAACATTTGGAACATTGGTATAATAACGAATTATATTCCTGGAATTGAAATTTTTTTTCGGTATGTGTTTGCTCTTAAAGAGCACAGGCTGATTAGTATTGATACGAGGTAAATGAAAAAATAAAGTCATTTTCCAATCAGAAATATAGAACGAAAAAATTTGGACGAACATTTTTCATCGAAAATAGTGCCAAAGAATGATTTTGTCAAGAGTTTCGAACAGCTATTGGTTAGCAAAATGGCAATATCAATTACTGATAATTTTTTTTCGCATTTTCCTGATACACTCACTGCTGCTTCTTAAGATTACTATCTGAAAAATTAGGCAAATTCAATAAATAATAAATGTAACAATAAATAATAAGCAACAATTCAAAATATTTTCTGAAAGACATACATTCGGATGAGGCTATCCATATAAGTTTTCCTCAAAGAAAATTAATTTGAAAAGGGGCATGAGCTCTTTCATTTGGTTTGAGCATGATATAATCGAATTGACATCAACACTTTTTTTTTTCTGAATTTTCGACAATAAATCAGCTTGGGAATCAAAAGAGCATAATGAAGTTTTCCACCCATTTAATACAAATAAATAATATTCTAATGCTTCCAGCAGAATAAGCATAAGTATGTAGTATGTAGCCAAATTTTGCACTCTGCATTCCACATTTTTTTTGTATTGAACTCCTTTCGGTTGCTTCAATCACTGCCCAAGTAAGTGTAACGAAACCGGATCTTCCTAATTAAATCGAACACTAAGCCATAAAATAATAAAAACATCAACACTAAATTTTAATTGATAAACTGAATTTTAGTTGGATTACTTCAAAATGAGTCCCAAGTACATCAAAAATATCAACAATTTCCCAACGGAACTGAGCTTGTAAGAAAGCACCATTTTGACAAAACGTAAGTATGTTAAATTAGCATGCTTTGTCTGCTATTAAAATTTGGATATTTCGAATTCATAATTCTAATTTCTATTTACATTCCATTTTATTCACGAAAAATAGATTCGAGAAAGAAACCACTATAAGTATTTCGAAACAAAACCGCTGTTTCTCACTTCTTACACTTGATCGAAATCAATCTAGGCGAAATTTTTTGAAATACTACATCATCATAACAACAGGAAAAACATTGCTGCAACGCTTTCACGTGAAAAAGCACCAATATGAACAATTTTGGAGCAGTTCCACACAACTTTGGTCTGTTTGAAGTGATTTGAATTTATACGAATACAGAGTCAGTTTTTCGAATTCTGTTGTTCAAACATAGGCCTCGACGTGTCTCCTTTGAAGTTTGTGAAAGAAAACCTTCCAACTGTGCATGGTTTTCCCAGACCAAATCCAAACACTCGAAGTTATCCCAACGATCATGTACATTAAATATTTGACCATGAACACCTCGAATTGCGGATTTAAGTACTGGTGTTTTTCAGCTCGTGGACAAGGCACAGCGTACTTAGTATGTTTCTTACACATGTCTCTAGTCCACGTCAGCATCCACTCGTCGAAATATAAATGTTCATAGAACAAACATCCGATGATAACAACTGCAGGTACGGTATAAAGCACTGAGAAAATCCCGATTCTTATCATAAGTTTCTCGAGTTTGTCCGTTTTTGTGCCATCGTGTTTCATTACAGTCCGAATTCTGAACAAAGAAATGAAGCCGACTGTTATGAAGATGAATCCGAAGGCGAGGTACACGCAGAAAGGGGCCATGACGAAGACTCGGAGGGCGTCTTTGTTCCAAATTCCAACGTAGCATACCCCGCTCAAGACGTCACCTGAAACGAAAGATAAATTAGTGGCCGGTCTGGTTTGGGATATGATGATATGAACGATGAAAAAATCAATTATTGAGATAAAATAACCACTTTTGGATGTTTTTTTAAGGCACTTTGGTAATGCATTAATGTAATTTTGGTGATTCATATCAAGAGATTAGGAGGATAATAAATAAGGAATCAAGAAGAAAATGGAAGTAAGGCTTCAACAGTCACAGTGCTTGTGAAATATCAATGTATTCATACAGGGTGCTTCACTGATAAATGAACTGGTAAACTGAGGTAGAGTTACCCTAGAGAAGTCCATTAAAAACATATACAGGATGTCTGATTGAAAAGCACCTACCCCTGATATTTCTCTTAATGTAATAAAGAGCTTAGTACACACGAATGCGCTCACTTATGTTCCTAGGGAGACACATGTTAAGCCGGTTCCAGATGAGTGTACTGCGAACAGCGAATGCAATAAATCACAGGGAGTTTTCTGGCTCGAGGCAGCACTCCTTCTGCTCCGTCAGGACTCGGTCCACACTTAATTTTATTGCATTCGATGTTCGCATTACACTCATCTTTTTTGTATTCGCATTATATATACAGGGTGTCCGGTTAACCTTAAACAATATTTGTACTGGTGATGAACTAGGTCAAAATATCGCAAAATGAGTAAGTAAAATTTTTACAGTTTTCGAGATAATGGGCATTTTTGGAATTCCTGAAAAATCGCTACTTTCCTCGATGTTTTGGACACCATTTTTCTAAAATGGTACTGATTCGAAATATTTTTTTTTACTGAACATTGCTGCTTTTTGGATGTATAAACAATTTTCAGAAACTGATATAATTCTGCGAAAACTGGGGATGAAATGACATACCTGTTATCGTTCCCGTAACTTGGAGCCGATTTTCTGAAAAAACCTATTACCACGTGAATGTGAACATTCATTTAAAAAATATGCGCATTTTGTCCACTCTCCAGAATTGTATGATACATATTCTGATTCTTTCTGCATGTTTCACCATCTGGTTGTCGGCAAACTACTTGTTTGAATCCTACGTTTTTACATTAAACAGACGTTTGGATTTGACACCCTCTTGGTTGATTCTATCTGTTCACTGATTATGAGCAAATCAAAGATGAATACAGCATCGAAGCACAGATAAAGGAAAAGAAGGCGAAAGATAACTATTCTTTGTCCTTTCGTTTTCGCAAATAACGGTGGTACTACGATTTCTGGGTTATGCATATTACTGTAAATATTGCTAGAACTTACTCACGCAAGCACAATACCCATCGGCTGAGAGACATTTATATTTCTATCCAAATAAACACATATACCCTCCCCCCCTCTCAGATTCTGTGAAATCTCGCAGAGTACGAAGTCATACATGTGAGACTACTCTTCATTACAATATATCATCAAGATTGCCTCGGTAGTCTAGTTGACTGAGCCGTCGACTAGCGTGCTGAAGGTACCGCGTTCGAATCCCGGCTAGGCATGAAAAAGTCTAGGTGGTGGTTTTTAGAAAGGGTCTTTTTATAAAAATGGAATGTTCGATTCGTTGATGGTCCTAGTGGCCAAGCACAGTTAAAGAAAGAAAAAAAATTATTGCCATCAACGAGGAGAGGGCAAGTTTACAGCAGAAATCAGCGATGGATATCAGTGTTACACGATCTACACTAGTGCACAATATTGTAGTATATGGAAGATTCTTGTTTAAACCTCAAAATTCTGTAAACGCTGCATGTAGGAAGTTATATTTGAAAGAACTAAGTAGTCGTATATTTCTTGAATAACTAAAAGTTGCAGGGAATTGCAGGAAATGGTTTATTTGAGAAGAGCAGGGGATCAATTCTTGAATCTCGATCAAGAATTGAAGAGTATAATTGTCATAGGTTTGCGTCGATTTTATGAGTTAAATATAAACAATAAGAAGACATGACCTGCGCATGGGACCGAAAGTCACTCGACAATCTCCTATACTCCGTACCACTCATTACTGAGTCGAACGAACGGTGATAAGGTTATGTTTATATTCGGATTTGCAATTTCCCGGTATCCTGCATTTAGTTTATTCCTTGAATAACTGCTTGAAAACATAGTCGAAATGGTGAATAGAACTCCCACAAATTCCGCAGATGCTTAGAAAATTGACATAAACATATGACAATTGCCATATTCTTCAATTCTTGATCGAGATTCAAGAATTGTCCTCCAGTATTTTCACATACATATCGGCTCCACTCTTCGTCAAATTTCCTGTATGTGTATACGTTATTTCAATCCAGATAGTCTATTGTTTAGATATCTGGAATAATATCAAACCAATTTATAAATTCAGTCATTAAACTGGTTCGTGGGAATGTGTGCTAGCACTCGAACCGATATGAAAAATCATTACTTTTAACATCTACCATTAAATTTATCTGCAGAAAAACTCCCGATTCGCTTACACGAGAAATTCGTCGAATAATGTTTATCCATTTACGACAGGTCGTATATATTTCTAGACGATTCGCCTAGAAGGATAAAGCCATGATCTCGCACACCACGCCATTCAAAACATTCCCATTTTCTAATTAAATTTCATTCCGAGAACTTGATTGGAGATCAGAATTACGATCATGTAGCTCAGGTTTCGCTTGACGTACTGACTTTAATTGGTGCCTAGTTCTCAACGGATGAACATGAACTCAATTTATTGTCAGGAAATAGAAAACTTCATGTTCTTCATGATGTTGAAATTCATAATAATCAATCATACGAACTTGTTGACAAATGGAAATACCAATAATGCCATTTCATGCATGCATTAATTATACACAAAACAAGCCATTAAGGCTTATGCGCATTGAATAATTCAAATCTCGAATGGACCAGAGAGTACAAGCAGTCTTCACTTGTATGTCGATGGTGTCCCAGCTTGTTCTAGCGACATTGACAGTTTTCTTGTAGAATCTTTACATCAAGAATTCATTCCATAGATTAACAGCATTCACGCCATTTTCACATCAAGCATATAACTAACCTTTTCCAAAAAATTGCCTTCTTGTGTGGAACTCTCATGATAAGAAATATATTTCAACGTTTTACACCCCACCATGAGTGCCATAGGTAGGATAGATACCGTGGGTTTCACAAAGCTTGATCGTCCCATCAACGCGTTGATATTCTGTGGTATGGCCGATTTCAGCTCAAAATTCGAAAATTACAGACATTGTGACGAAACGATAACGCACTGTTCTCCAGAACAAGCACGTAAAAATGTAGATTTTTAGGGGGTGAAGCTGATATTATATCTGAATAAATATTATCAACAGTGGATACTGATGAAACTCATTTTCTGCGAACAAAAGAAGTGAACAAGTTGCCCTCTCGAAAAAATGAAGTAGACTAATAATGAGTTGCCAAGGTAATTGCGCCAACATTACAAGGCCTGTTTTAACCGTCCAAGCTCATAATGGAAACCTGCTACGTAATTCAAGGCGCGGTTTGTACAAAACATCAAACAGATCGTCAACAAACACTATGTATATAACTGAGTTCTTTTACACGGAACTTCAAATATTTGTTCACACTCAACAGACCGAACAGAGTCAACACAAATTAATGTTGTTCATGTGTAATACACTTGAGGAATTCATATCTCGGAGGAGATTTATCACCTTGTTCACGGAAAAATCGTAAATATTGTGCTCATTTTGATTCCGAAAAACTTTTCGATAAAATGTGTGAGGGGTAATTCTTGGCTTAGTTCCGAAAAAAATTTTGAATGGCTGAAATATTGAAATGCAGGATTGTAAAATTTCAGGAAATAATCTTTTTGCGCGCGTGTTTTAGGGGAACAGCGTGCTATCGTTTTGTCCAAATGTCTGTAATTTTCTATGATTGAGCAGAAAATGGTCTCAAACGACTAGGTTGGACTCACTGATGACGAATCCGGTGTCAAAATCGATTCTGTCCGGCCGGCCGGCCGACGACACGACAACTGTCAAACGGAGCCAGCTAGCGACTTGAAACTTGTAGGGTAGTTCGCGTATCGGAATGCCGCGGTTAAGTTCGTTAATGGGCCATTTGAAATTTTGAGGTTATTTCCCTCATATTTCAGAAACTACTGAAGCGATTGGATTGAAACTTGGCAGTTGGCTGAAACATAACGACGCGCAAGTTTGAGCAAAATTTCATTGAAATCCTATGGTCACTCAATTTCAAAAAGAATTTTTTTCAAAAATTTTTTTTTTCTGGAACCATTTTTCAAATTCAAGAACAATTCCAGTTATACCTTGAGCTTCATATTTTACAGCAGTGTACCAAATTTTAATTCCATATGGTTATTAGATTTTGGAGATATTGGGAAAAAATATGTAGAATTTCGTGGTTTTCTTCTCGATATCGTTTTTTTTTTCGATATAGCTGATTTTATCGCGATGAAATTTCGCAGCTAGTTTGAAAATGTTGAGGGACAACATTGTGCAAAATTTCGTGATGATCGTGTCATTAGAAAAATTTGCAAAAAAAATTCCAATGTTTTTTTCCGAATAATCAATATTCTGTGATCTTCTCATCATGTTATCCCTATGAAATTCTGTATGAACCTTCAAACTGTCATTTTCCTATGAAATATGAAATATTGGGAAAATGAAATTTTGAATGGCTATATCTGCGGAATCATTGGGTGGATTTTATCCATTTACGAATTCGGCCTTCGCAATTAAGGTCCAAACCTTCTCTACAAATATCGAGTTTCTAAGTTGTTTTTTTCGGAAGTTATTGTGTTAACGGTCCGGCCTTTAGGCAGGAGAGTCTAGTGCAATGTAGTTCTATCTGTTCACTGATTATGTGCAAATCAAAGATGAAAACAGCATCCAGGCACAGGCAGGTAAACACAATAACTTCCGATAGAAACGACTTAGAAATTCGATATTTGTAGAGTAGGTTTGGGGCTTAATTACGAAGGTCGAATTCGTGAATGGTTAAAATCCGCCCAATGATTCCGTAGATAAACCCAATCAAAATTTTATTTTTCCAATATTTCCAAAAATACAGATTAGATCGAATTGAAATCCAGTACTTTATGGAAAAATAACAGTTCGAAGGTCCATACAGAATTTAATGAGTATAATATGACAAGAAGATCACAGAATATTGAATATGTATTTGAAAGAAAAAATTTCAAATTTTTATTCAAATTGTTCTAATTACACGATCATCACGGAATTGTGTAAAAAGTTGTGTTTCAGCATCTTCAAACTATGTGCGAAGTGGAAGTTATGTGGAAGAATATTTCCAACAATACAGATTAGATCGAATTGAAATCCAGTAATTTATCGTAAAAAAATCTAGAAAAGCACTGCCGTGAAGGCAGGAGCTTTTGCGCGCATGTTCAATAGCGGCAGTGATTTCTAGATTTTTATAACATTAAGGATGTCACCTTAGATATTTTAATGCAATTTGATATACAGCAGTTGTACAGTGACATGAACTTTCCGTCTTATTTTGAGTTCAGAATCTTTTTCCATGATAAGAAGCTGTCCCTAAAAAAACATGTGTTGATGTTAACTATATTGATTCATTTAATTTGTTTGTTTAACTTTCATTCATTCTGAACAATGTGATCGCTCAAATTTCCAGAGTCATACTTTTTGCAATCATTAAATGATAAAATTTTTTTGTAAAACATTAACATAATATCTTTCCATATTGATATCTCACTATATACTTTATTGTTCTCGAACGTACTAGTCTTCAATAACGAAATTAAAGATACAAACATTTTTCTTCATTTATATCTGACACGAAAAAAAAGTTTCAAATGAGAAGGCAACATTGTTAGGGACAATGCATGGATTCGCCTGAGTGATATCATTTTCAATTCTTATTGACCATGAAAGCTATATTAAACTTCAAACACTACAATCCAGATATTTTTCCACACTTTCGCAACGATAACACTGAATTTTCGTATTATTCCACATAGTTTTTCAAGCGTATCACGTGAGTTACGTGAGAATAACACATAACATAAAAAAAACACGATAAAATCAAGATTTAATATCCTGCATAATATCGGTAACCTCTTTTCAAAGGCGAAGAATATAACGTCCTATTAAAAAATAGAGTCTATTATTTGTAAATTCGACTGCTCGATCACAAGTTACCATCAAATAATAAACCCACGATTTTACCGCACTGCGATTAGAAACGAACACGCTATAATTTTCACACAATAGACCATGATTTTCGTTACTCATGTTGTTCACAATGACAAATCTGATAGGACATTGTCGAAAAATTAGCTTTTTCCCAACCGTTAAAATCAATCATACAGGTTATGAATAATAATATCACACACTTCGGAATGAATACAGAGATATAAATCACTGGAGAGTTCAAGTTGTTGGGTTCAAACGATGAACGTTCATGAAGCTCTGTGCATAGTGTTAACCGCAAATAATAGGAGTTGTGGCTTTTGCAGAGGCGATTATTTTAACGAGGATGATTTGATCATTCTGGGAAATCTTCATCCCATTGATACACAGTGTGTATTATACAAAGTTTGGAGTGAAATGCAATGGGGGTTTTTCCTGAATTTGGGTTATCACTGCAAATGCAAATTTGAACATAATTATTATGGGTTTGATTCATCATTTTCCCAAATTACCTTCAGAAAGTATTCAAAATCAGGTTTCAAAATTGGGGCTTGGGATTTGTCATGCATGCACGAAGAGACAACGTTGTTTAGTAGAATTGCTTTTTCTGCTATAGAATAACGAAATATTTATTCCTATTCTGTGGTACACACGTGTTCTTTGTCAATATAACCATATAATATGACAGTATGACAGTATGTGCTCTTCTTTTTCTATTCATTGGTCGTTGTCTTCTACTCTAACCAGATCGAAGTATAGCTATCTCTGTTTCCCTAAGCAAAGTAGCACATTTGACGTCCTTTTCTTTCCGAGAAAGCTGAATTCGACGTTGCCATATCGTGCACTCATGACAAATCCCTTTAAATGCAAATCCCCATTTCTATTTTTCAGTTTAAGGTGATCAAACATTATTTAAAAAAAATAATATTGAAATTATATGTTTGAAATGTGATGTTCTGAAGGTTTTTCATGAAAATAACTGCATTTTCGTTTAAAGGAAAAACCCCCATTTTCGGGAGATTTGAAAAAATCTGAGGGGAGCATTGACTTGAACTCATCTGGAGGTTTGTTGGGCTTTTTCATCTACCCTGAAAGGTATTCTTCCCAGAACATATGCTGGGTATATAAAATGTGTTTTTTTAGGGGTATAGAACTTCAAGTTGGCAACACTGTTTTAACTGGAGGGCATTTTGTCAGCTGTTAAGTGTTTTGTGCTTAGTTTTGTATGGCATTTCAACATGAATGGACTGACGCCTGAACAACGCTTCCAAATTGTGTAAATTTTGAAAATAATCGTTATGTTTGAAATACGTATCGAGCTCTGCGTACATTTTACGGTCAACATAATCTTCCATCAAAGCAATTAATTCGACTAACTATAGACCGTTCTCGCACCACGTTTATTCTAACTGATAAAACGCATCTACAGAGACGTCGTACAGTGAGAACAGAAGAAGCCATTGCTGCTGTAGAGCGTAGAGTAGAGGAAGACACGAATCAGAACGTTACAGTCAGTGGTGACCGCTATAGAGCCATGATTACTGACTTTTTTGGTCCTAAATTGAACAACCATAATGTGCAGCAGCTGTGGTTTCAACAAGACGGCGCAACATGTCACACAGCTTGTGCCACAATTGGTTTACTGAAGGAATCGTTTGACAACCACATAATTTCAAGTTCCGGGCACGGGAATTGGCCTCCAAGATCGTGCGATTTAACGCCGCTAGACTATTTTCTGTGGGGATATGTGAAGTAGCTAGTCTACGCCGATAAGCCCGAAACGATCGACCACTTGGAGGACAACATTTTCGGCGTTATTGCCGATATACGGCCACAAATTTCGGAAAAAGCGATTGAAGTAGGACAACAAAGCAGTATTTTGAAAACATTTGTACCTCATTTCGGACCCAAAATATGTCAAAGACTGCCCGCACCATATGTATTCTATGCATCCATTTGTAAACGTATCATTGGAAAGTTTGATTGAAAAAATATACACCGGCAATGCCATGAATCAAATGTCGATGTTCCTGCTTTTTGAAATATCTGAATCATGATGTAAAAAACATCATGATCTGAATCTATCCCAACATTCTCTCTTGAAGGCTCCAACCATTTTCTTGAAGTTGTTCGACCTATGATAAGGGTAATAATACCTTTTCAGAGCAGATATTTATGATCCTGTCATGAGTCATTGAAATCATAAATTGTTACGATCTTCCTCTTCTTCCATACGAACTGAATATACTCAGATAACACCTGCTTGACCCTTGGCATTTCCTTTTCCACATGCGGTCATCGATAATGCCTAGATTTTATAATATTTGAGGGCGGGATCTGCTCACGTTTCGTGTTGATACCAAGCAAAAAACATACTGTGCATCGATGAAAAATCGTATGTACAGTTGAAATACATGCTGAAATCAGATGGAATAACTAGCCTGAATGGGTAAGCGTAAGGTTTACAGTTCATGCCTTCTAGCTCCGATAATCCTGAACTGCTATTCATACTGTACTGAATGAAAGAATTGAGCTTCTTCCTTCGACGGCTATAGGTAGGTACTGAATACTTACATAATATGTGCTGAGGCTTCGCCTTCAGAATGATGCTTTTGCGCACATCAAAAAAAACCTACAAGTGCGAATAATTGTTTTTTTTTGTGCCACATCAAAGGAAAATATCTCAAACCGAAATGCATATCTGTCAGTTTTATGGCCTATTAATTTTATTTTATTCTCTATTGGGAAGAGTGTACAGCCTATCAATAATATATAAAATGAGTTATTGAAGATGAAAATTTATGGTAATATTGAGCTAGAACAGAGGTTCTCAAACTAGGCGCCGAAACTACCTTCCATAGCAGCCGTGGGTCATTGTAAAATCTCCATATTTAATTCAGCTGCTCATGACTCGTCGTACTCTCACTTAGGCAGGACGCCAGGTAAACATTTCACTAAAAAAAGACTTCGACACGGTATAGTTCGGAAAACTATGAAATACACCGTTCAATAATACGAAATTATAATTTTGTGTGGGAATTACAATTTTTTTTGCTGACGCTCAGGTTGTCTATCAAGCCGATGCCAATTTTATATCAAAAGCCCAGAAAACAGCCGCTGTCAACACGATCACTCAAACCATTTAGAAACAGGGGTGTATCTGAATAAAACAGAGGGAATTCTAGAGGAGATTCTGTGATGAAAATTAAGGTGGGTATTTGGTATAATATTTTTTGAAAAACTTCTTCGCAAAAAAGGTACACCCCTCTGAAGATTAACAAAAAAAAATGTTTCTCATTTATATTTTTTCTGTATATTCGTAACTACTGCTAAGCCATACGCCCTCTGGCGATAGAAATTCGAACACTTCTAAGCTAGTAGTTTTTCGACGTGCCTATTATTCTAACGTGTTTTGCTTACTTTTAGAGTTCGTTTTCGACCTTTTGTGTTGTTTTCTGAGTTGAAATTTTGATATACCGAAAGTGTTTGTAATATTCATCAATCGATTCCTTTCTTTCCGATTAAAATTTTCGATTGTATTCATTCGAAATGGCATCCTCCCGAAGTACTATTGCATTGTGCCTCAACTCAATGTTATTCATGATCAAAGAAGAAAGGAACGTTTACTGCCTCAAGTTTTCGTTTTTTTCAAAGCCAAATGAAAGTTGGAAACAGCATTTGGCAGGGAACTCATTGATAGAAGAAAGGCCTGGAATTTGAAATTGAAGATTTCAAAACAGGTCACGAAATACATCAAAGTATGTTCACTGCATTTCTCTGAAGATGTTTATTTTCATTAAGGTAAATTACAATGTATTCATTTCGAAACAACTTCAGGTTCAGATGTTTCTAGGTGCAAATGAAACAAAGAGAACAAGTCATATCATTTGGACTGATTCTAGATTTACCACATAATATGGCTTGCATTCAGCACTTCTTCACATTGATGAGAGTCCTTAAATTACTTATTGAGAGGCCTATTTTTCCAGAAGTTCAAGTAAACTTAGATATTGGTTCATTTTGATCCACCAACCAACAGACACAAAAATAACATCGAAATTATTCTTCAGGAACGATTAAAAGCACGATTTTATATCGGGATACAAACGAAAAGTTCCTACTTAAGGAACCTGACACAAAATTGTAATAATTTCTTTAAATATTGTAACTCTGCCTATTAAATATTCGTTCTCCACCACATTTCTACGGTTTGTTTACATAAAACTACTAGCTTGGACAGGTTCCAAATTTATCCGTTAGGGCGCTGAATCAACCTGAATATGTACACGAAACTTGGCAACTATTGTTTGGCAATAAAACTACACATTTTGGAATTTTTTCAACCCTGAAGTACGCTTAGAAGGGGTTGAAAGAGTTAACCCCTAAGATATTTTTTTTTACTACTTGTATTGTCCATATTCGACCTGTTTTTGTTCATTGTTCGCTATTGTTCCATTTGTAAAAGTCCCAGTCTAGCAGAACTATAATTTAGTTGGCTGTTGTTCAATAAAATGCTATTTAACATGAGTTATGTTTTTCTTGTGAATGCTTGAGTTTTTGAAAAAACTTAAAGAGATAGAATAGTAAGTGAATGAATTAGGCTTCTAAAAGAAAAATTTCATAAAAAAAAAAGTTGTAAGAAAAAATATCTTAGGGGTTGACTATTTCAACCCCTTCTGAGCATACTTCACATTCCAAAATGTGTAGTTTTACTGAGAAATTCAATAAGTTTCATGTCTTTAGCTTATATACAGGGAAAATAAAAAAACAATTATTTTTGTTAATCTTGGGAAGGGTGTAACTTTCCGGGGGAGGTTTCTCAAAAAAATCCATACCAAATACCTTCCCTTATTTTTCACCACAGAATCACCGTGTACATGTTTCCGGTGTTATTCAGAAACACACTGCATATTGTTAATGTTTGACTTATGGAAGAAATCACATTGTGACAAACTTAGAAAACCAAATTTTCTCGAATATTCAAATATTTGCAATTGATCGCGTTGCAAAGTTGCATTCTAAATTAATGATCCGAATATACATAATTCGAATGACCACCATGGGGGTGATAGAAAACAAATAAATCTTCTTTTATGCTTCGCACCCTGACATAGGGGAGTTGTTTATATACGACTTTTTATAGCCTCTCCACCCCTGCTATTTCAAACAGAAATGTCTCGAAGGGGACAACAAATCCCCTTCTACAAAAAGATTTGAACTTAATGGAAAAATTGAGTTAGATTTTAAGATCTCTTGTCATATCATATTATTTTCTGTACAAAAAAAATTCTCTAAGGAGCAAGATGTTTATTCAAGAAACTACTGTTGGAATTCAATTATGTTGGATGTAAAGTGTTACTTAAGTATGTATGCTAACATTACCTTTATTGACAATACAACTGTCAATTCACAAACGAATCAGATTAATGGTTCCCATATCTGAACCCACCTGATACAGCCAGTTTTATCGATAAAGCAGGGTGAGTTCGCAAGTAAAGTCGTTGCTTCGAAAATAGACCCAACAAGTAAACGACAACATGCCTTTGAAATTTTTTGGTTCATTTTCAGTTGTCAAAATCCACAAGGTTATTCACAATACATCTGTTCCCACCATTTATCACAGCCCACAGAAAAAAAGTCGTTTGGTTATATTCGCAACTACTGCTAAGCGATATGCCCTCTGGCGATAGAAATTCGAACACTTCCAAGCTAGTAGTTTTTCGACGTATCTGTTATTCAAACGTATTTTGCTTACTTTTGGAGTTCATTTTCGAGCTTTTGTGTTGTTCTCCGAGTTGAAATTTTGGTATACCGAAAGTGTTTGTAATATTCATCAATCGATTCCTTTCTTTTCGATTGTATTAATTCGAAATGGCATCCTACCGAAATGACTATTGTTGTGTGCCTCAACTCAATGTTATTCATGGTCAAAGGAGAAAGAATCATCTACTGCCTCAAGTTTTAAATTTTTTCAAAGTCAAATGAAAGTAAAGATACTTTGGAAACAGAATTTGACAGGAACTCAACGATATAAGAAAGGCGTAGATTTAAAAATTGAAGATTAGAAAACAGGTCACGAAATACATGAAAGTATGTTCACTGCACTTCTCTGAAGACGTTTAGTTTCTAAAAGGTAATTACCATTTACTCATTTCGAAACAAATTCACGTCCAGATGTTTTTAGGTGTAAATGAAAATAAAGAATTTTGATGAAAATGCTGCAGAGAAACTACCGAGCACTTCTGCAGCTACTTATTTCACATACTACACAAAATCATATTCAAAAAGAGTGATCTGGTTGAAAACCTGACAAGAACTAGATATACTATAATAGTTGAAAATAGCTGAAGTTATTCATGTAAGTACATTAATATTTTTCATTTCTATATAGGTAGGTTGAAGCAGATGTGACATTTTTCATTTTGTATGTGTATCTTGGGCTGCTGTAATATGCCGATAAAATCAATTATATGTCTATCTTTTTCCTTTTCCTTGGAAATACGATGCAAAAGAACAAAAGCAGAAAATCTGTTTTCATTTTATTGATTCACTCGTTTGTAAACAAAGAGAACAAGTCATATCATTTGGACTGATTCTAGATTTACCACATAATATAGCCTGCATTCAGCACTTCTTCACATTGATAAGAGTCCTTAAATTACTTATTGAGGTGCCTATTTTTCCAGAAATTCAAGTAAACTCAGATATTGGTTCATTTTGATCCACCAAGCAACAGACACTTAAATAACACCGGAATTATCCTCCAGGAACGATTTCGAGCACGATTTTATATCGTGATCCAAACGTAAAGTTCCTTCTCAAGAAATCTTACACAAAATTCTAATAATTTCTCTAAATATTCAAGCTCTGCTTAATGAATATTCGTTCTCCACCACGTTTCTACTGTTTGTTTACAAAAAAATACTAGCTTGGACAGGTTCCAAATTAGGGCGCTGGCATCTTCGCAGAAGTTCCCAATCTGAATCCGAATTCTGATGAATCGCTATTGAAAAGAAGTGACGCGCAGATTTCAGAAGAACATAATTTTATTTAACGGAATATATAAAGGTGAATTTTTTTACTATCAGTATTCCCTGATATCGAAAATATAACATATTTCACCCTTTACTCTTAATGCTTTTTGCTTTTCAACATAACTGGATTGGTTGTATAAAAATTTTCGAATTATCTGTGAAAATTTGAATTTCGTTATGTTATTCGAAGATTAATAGATTGAGAATGGTGTTGAATATTTCAAACCAGAAAAAAAACCAATACTGTATATTATTGATTTTATCTCATTTCAAAAATCTAAATGTTTGTATCTTTCGAAATCAGGTCGCCAATTTATTGCTGAGGACAATTTGAATCCGATGTCATAACCAAGTAATAAACATAAAACATTTTTCTCTTCAGGTAATAATAAGGATGATAAGCGGTGGGTAATTCTAACTTAAAGTATTCAAGAGTAGTAGACATCTACCTAAAATATCGATTAAAGGATATTTTGGCAGAATTTTTCCCTTTTTTTTAATTTACCACCGCCAATATCTGAAAAAGAGCAATCCAAAATTGAATAGTAACGATTATTTATAGGAATGGTACTTGCAGTATCATTTTCTTTCAATACTTTCGTATTTTTAGACTTTGGTCGATTTGACAGTAACGACGACTCACTTGGTATGAAAACTTTAAGCTTTCAGTAAATAAAGCCAAATATGGTTCATTTCTTCATTCAGCAAAGTATAGAAGGACTCTTTAATTTACAAAAAAGAAGTAGAATTAAAAAATTTCCGTGATGTGTTTCTTAAAAATGTCTATTTATATATTATTTTATCCCCTTAACTAATACCAATACTTCAATATTAGCGACCTCAAGAAGATTGATTCATTTATTATTTTATCTACATTTCACTTCGTAGATCATTAAATTAGCAATATTCCGATTGTTCATTTCACAAAATTTTTTCTGAAAACTGTCCTTGAGAAAGGAAAGGAAAAGGGCGTTTTTATATAAATAATAATCTTATTCAATTTCAAAAGTTCCTTTTCAGATACTGGCAGTGAAAACCCAGCAAAAATCAAACAATAATCCATCTGAAATAAACAATAAATCTTGCTTTTATGGATTGAGTTCATATAAACCGAAACCGAGATTTATCATCGAAAGATATGTTTGAACAATCTTTTTCGGTAACTGGAAAATTATTAAACTATTTTCAACGATGAAATTATCGAATTGATAATTTCTCATAGGCAAATTGGCTCATAGAATCGATCTAACTTGTTTCCACAGATATGATTCGATATGCCTGAAATGTCATAGATACTAAACTTATTGCATTAATAATATTTTCTGGATTTACTAGCGTAATGAAAAATAAATACTCAGTAATCCGTGAACTCAATAAATCTATCATTCGATATAAATACCATATCGGTAGTAAAAAAGAAACCAATAGGAATAGGATATAAATTTAACGTAACATAATTCGGATCCTGTTATTATAGCAATAGAAAGGTGTATTATAACTTGAAATTAATGGGGTGTTCTATTTCGAATCGGATAACAGGGAAGATAACCTATTCCCGTTTAGTTGATCGGCCAGTTGGGCAAGTTTATTAGTCTCAAAAGATGAAAAACTATAGGATTCATATTGATATATTCCAATTGCTTTATCCCATACACTAGTCTATTTTTGTTGGTATTTCCGAAAAATGAAAAAAGAGTAGAATAGTTGAGATAGTAAGAAGTGCAATGAAACATGAAAACGATAAATGTTCGTTACTGATAGGTAACGGCATTTTCTCGGATTCCAGTGAACCTAACGTGAAGAAAAAAATAATTTCCAGATGCCATGAGGCACACTTTTTCCACAATATTACTGAATTTGTTTTTTTCATTCTTCAGTTATTTTCTTCACTTCTTCAGATTAATGAATTTCAGGAGTAATAACAAAGAATTTATAGCGTACGGAATTTTTGGAAAGGCCAGAAAATTACCTTCGTAACAATGTGGCACCATTTCCATTCAAGAGTTATCACGCTCATAGGGTTGAAACCCAACAGTATAAAATGTCTGCCTAAGAATCGATGATACCCCTTTTTGCATTTTTTCTATTTTTGTATGGGGACCGAGATGGTAGGGATGGTACATTCCAAATTGACAACTGAAAAGAAGATGAGTAGAAATAAGGTGAATTCAAAGATGCGCTTGTTTCGCCAATGTTGAGGATATCGCTAGAATTTCTTTTTTTCCACTGAAGGTGGCGCTTCTCGGAAATTACGACCAGTCATGAAGGAAACAGTTTGTCTGAATTTCCTAGAATATAAAAATTTCACCAGTGAAATATTTTATTTATCTATTCGAAGATTAATGGTAATGATTATATTCCTACCATATATAATTCACAAGAATATGGAATCATTCTGCTCAATATACCTACCGGTCTGAAAATATGAAACAGCAACTCACTCGTAATGATTTCGATTCATCATCAAGAATATTATTCGCTCATTACGAATGAGCATCATATTCGAAAAAAGATGTTTTCCGAGTATGGCGTCTTCGCCCATTTTCATCGCAAGAAACAAATTAAAAACCATTTATTTCCAGAACTAATGGTCTTCACTATGATATAGTTATTATACAGGCTTCCTACTGCGAGCAGATGGCAAAGGCTTGTAAGGCTTTTCATTTTACCGCTTGAAAGTTTGACTTGATGTGTTATATGATAGAGGTAGTTAATGATTTTATATTATATCTTGAGTGATTATCTGGTTATATTATGGATGTAATAAACTTCAACTTCTCAATGTTTTGTCCCTGATTATTGGCGAATATTATTCTTCGAACTAGTCGAATAACTGGCATACAATTCAATCTTTCGTCAATTTCAAATAGTTCTTTTTCTCCAAATGCATTTAAAAAATGTATATTGACATGAGAATGAAATCAACAAATGCACTGATGTGAAGTAGCTTGAGCGCGATATTTTGAATTCGTGGTTGGAGCGGTCATCCTTCCAGGTGCCAGGAAATGGTTGTTTTGCAACTGGGCTTTCTGATTCAAATGATTTTGCGATCTTTTTGCGCGCATGTTCCAGGGGAACAGCGTGCTATCGTTTTGTCCAAATGTCTGTAATTTTGGATGATTGAGCCGAAAATGGTCTCAATCGACTAGGTTGGACTCACTGATGACGAATCCGGTGTCAAAATTGATTCTGTCCGGCCGGCCGGCCGGTTGGCCGGCCGTAGACACGATAACTGTCGACAGAAGCAACCTAGCAACTTGAAACTTTCAGCATAGGTTGCGCATCGGAATGCCGCGGTTAAGTTCGTTAATGGGCCAAATCGATCGAATAGTTTCGGCGTTATAGGCATTTGAAGTTTTGAAGTTATTTATTTTTTATTTCAGAAACTACCCAAGCGATTGGATTCAAACTTGGCAGTTAGGTGAGGTACAACGACGCGCAACTTTGAGCCAAGTTTCGTCAGGATCATATTGTCAGTAAATTTAAAAAAAAATTCGTTAATACTTCAATTTTGCTCGACGATCCCGTAGATATCCGAAATTGAAGTTTTATTTTTCGAAAACTTTCAAAAATAGATATCAAATCGAGTTTAAATCTAGTTTTTGGTACTTGAAGCTTCGTGTAAAATTTCACGAGGATTACGAGATTAGATTCCCAATCTAACTGATAAAAATTCTAGAAAAGCACTGACGTGAGGTCAGGAGCTTTTACGTGCTTGTTCGAATTCTAACTATTAGATTGACACGAAGTTTCGCAACTATTTGCGCGTTGATAATCTCTACCTGATTAGGAAATGTCAATCTGATTGCATTTATTCTTCTTGAGATATTGCGTTAAAATTCCAAATAACAAAGTTTGGCATATTTTAATGTAAGGATCATTTTGGATCGTGTTGGAAAAGTTTTGGATTTTTTTTTGAAAATGTTTAATATTTCTGTTGAAACCTTGTTTATTCATTATTATTATGGATTTTCAAGTTAATATTCACAACATTGCACCAAATCAGCTTATTCGTATATGTACCTACTTTCGGAAGTACTGGAAAAATTATAAAATCATATTGCAAATGGCGAATATCATATAGTGGTTTTTAATTCGGCCTTCGTTATGAAGCTCCAGATCTGCCATAGAAACATCGAGTCTCTAAGTTGTACACGATAGGACGTCCTCTTGGCACTATCTTTTGGGACACACCTTGAACTTTGTACCCTCAGGAAAGGCTAAACATGAAAACCATTCGCCTACTCCAAAATACGGTAAACCTTAAAATTTCGGAGTCCAGCAGATATTGATCCGGTTTTTGGCTTAATATATTCAATTCGGTCTCCTGAATTCAAATCTGCAATCAAAACTTGACGCTCTCAGTTAGTTTCAAAGATATGGGCCCCCAAAGTTCCAAAATGTCACATCTTCAGTTCACATTTTCCACCATAAAAACCTTTCATCACTTCCCTTTAATGATCACAAATCACCTTCGAACTTTTACACAATCATTAGTATCGCTTTCTCGCTGGAATATCCATTATTTCCTTGAAAAAAATCGAAAATATCTGACAACCATTTAACCCTTATTTTGGTAAATGTTCCTCATACTAAAGGTGAAGTTTGGCATTGGCGCCAATTCCTGGGATAGCGGTCGTGTATTAGTCGCATGCGCTTTGACAGCTTCGATCAGCTGATTCTGTAATTTACCCCAAAGTTGAAATTGCGGCGATGCCAAACTTCACTTCAAAAGAATTGTAATTTGAGGTTAAATGGTGTTCCGATATTTTCGATAATTTTCACTGTAATATTGAATATTCTCGCGAGAAAATGCTACTTATGATTGTAAAAAGGTTCGAAGGTGATTTGTGATCTATAAAGAGGGAGTGATGAAAGCTTTTTATGGTGGAAAATGTGAACTGAAGAGGTGACATTTTGGAACTTTGGGGGCCCATATCTTTGAAACTAAGCTAGAGCGCCACATTTTGATTGCAGATTTGTATTCAGGAGACCGAATTGAATACAACAAGCCAAAAACCGGATCAATATCTGCTGGACTCCGAAATTTTAAGGTTTACCCAAAATACATCAATCCCCACATGTGACCACATACTATCTAGTGCAACGATATCAGCATATTCGGTTTTCTGTCATCTGCATCGAAACTCTCGTATATCCAGCTTCCCCATTCCTCCCAGCAAAGGATTCCGTTCCCAATTTACCCCAACCAATTCAGTGCACGGTGTGGAAATAACCATTTGCGCAATTGCTCTACTCCGCGTACCCATCCTCATCGGACTCGAAATGGGCTCTGCTCCACGATTCCCGAGAGAGGTATAAAACACAGAAAAGAACCGAGCTCTGCCTGTCCGATACCCATACGCCCGTGTTGGTTGTTTGTCCTTGGGAGAACCATCGACCCTGGCTAACCTTACTAACAGGCCTGCAAACGTTGCTCAATACAACACCTGTCACATGACCGTCCTGTAGCCCGCTCGAATCATCCGCGCGTGCTAACGAGAAAAGGGAAGTCAGGAGAGGAAATTAACCAAAATGAAAAATGGGTAAGGGTGGCGGGCTTCCTTTTCCCAAATGGGGGAATGTAGTCGTTATCTGTTTATTGTATAGTGGAGGTGTCTTGTAGCCCTGAATTTTGCGGTGTTATGTTTCTTTACACACCGTAATTGTTGTATAAATCAACAGAAATTTCGCTACAGGATTTTCGTTCATTATCTTCTGATCTTAGCTGCTGGTTCACACCAGTTCCCCTTCAATATTTAATGATGTTTGAGGAAAGACTATCTTGGAACTTGAACGGAATTTGGGTATTCGAGCCCCGCCATTGAATTGATTCGTACATATTGATTTTCTTTCAGTCGAAGTGTCCTTACAAATGAGAGTCATATACAGTTGGCTTTTAAATATTCTTATCTTTACATTTGCAATTTCAGACCAGAGATTATACAGATAATGAATTTATTAGAAATCTGTGTTCCAACCAAAGATTTCATTTCGGCGTGCATGACAAGTGAGATTATAAGAATAATGGTATCAGAACTTCATTTGTTTTCCTACTGAATCATTATACAAAACTGTGGACATAGAAACGAGGTTATACTGTCGCTATCATTCCTAGCTCATGACAATAATTATTGCTTGGGAATTGTCATTTTAAATTTATTTGTGTGAAGATTTTTCCGTTTTTCTTCTCAGATTATTTCCCAGTATAGATCTTCATATAATTATGTAATCGCACCCCATATTAATTCAACGTAACATACACAGAGTACCCATAAACATTTGTATATTACTATGTTGCAGCCTGCAAAGTCAGCAGTGAACACCTGCAGTGCCGAGTCACATCCTATAGATAAGATAGCTTATAAAAGCATCTTCTTCCTTGATTCAAGAGAAGAAATAGATCTAGAGCTTTAGTCGATAGTCATAGTTTACACAGAATTGTAATATTCTCTATTGTAAATAAAAGTGTTTTTTTTTAAAAACCAAGTCTTCAACCCAAAATACATAATTGGCGACGAGGATGGGATTGTGCCAGGCCTGAAGAGAAGTGTCCAGTGTACCAGCTCCATATCAGATACCTGTTGGTTTCAACCATCAAGCACACCCTTAAGAACCTGTGGTAGAAGACCAGAGAGTTCGATTGACGGAGTAGCGCCCGCAACGACTTCGAAGACTATCGGTGAGCATTTCCTATTTCTCCCCAGTTTCCCTAATCTGGTAAAAAATTAGTGAACTTGTATAGTTTTTCCTAGGTTTCTTTAAAAAACCGATTTTTAAGAGTTTTTTCTAGGTTTCTTAAATAAAAAACCGATTACTATTTCAATATTCATAATTTATAATATTTTTCTAGTTTTTTTTTTATATATATTTCACGATTACGTCGATTAAACATTTTTCGGGTCGTAAAAAGAAAATAAATAAGATGGCTCAAGAGAGAATAGATTTATCCCTAGCTGAAAAATTTGGTATGCTCTTGCCTAAATTTTCTGGCATTGAAAATGAACTTCATTCTTTCATTAAAAGTTCCGAACAATATCTATTGATGTTTGCGGATGAAAATCAAACAGTTAAGAATTATTGTTATGCTGTCGTTAAATCGAAACTGACTGATAGAGCCCTAGCTGAGGTTTCCACATCTGATATTCCTGATAATTGGGTATTATTAAAGAACTTTTTATATAGCAAATTTGGCGATAATATTAATTTAGATGTTTTGATACATAGTTTACAATTTTTGACCAAAAAACCAAACGAAGATTTATTAGCTTTCATTGATAAAATTATTGCTATGAAAATTCGAATAAATTATAGGATTGATGCTGATATAATGCCTGATCCTGAGAAACAAATGTATAAATCAAATATTCGTAAAATTTGTAAAACAGTGCTAATTTCTAATGCCCCCGTAGAACTGAGAACTTATTTAATTACCAACAATGAACTTTCCTTTGACGAAACAGTCAACGCCGTGAAAGATTATCTGTGCAACATGGCACAATACGAATTATTAGATAAGAGTCGTCGAAATAAAAATATGCAACCTTTGAATAAAGCATTCAATTATCAATCGACCTACCGAAATAATTATTCGTTCAATAATCAACCAACCTATTCACATTATAATAGATTTAATCAGCAACATTTTCCGTCTCAGCCGATTCAGTTTCAACAGCGGCAAGTGAAAACTCATTATCCTTCACATCGCGAAGTTTTCGAGAGATCAAATCCACAACGAAATCAAAATACTAATGTTTTTAAGCCCAATCCAAATTATAGAAATAATACTCCGCCTGAAAGAATGTCTATACAAACGAGAAATTACCCGCAAAAACGAGCAAATTATTCCACACAATACAATGTTAATCCACAAAGAAACTTTTATAATAATCGCAATGATAATTACCCAAATAATAACCATCGTAATGAAAATACTCAGAATTTTACGTTTGAAGAATTAACGCACGTTGAACAGGAAAAGCGAAAAGAGAATTTCTATAGCCAATCAAAACCATCTACGTCAAAGATGCGACCTAATGAAAATTTTCGTCAATCAGTCGAAAAACTCGAATTGACTTAAACCAAACGCTAGAATATCATAATCAATTACCCTATGTAGAATTTGAATATCCTAAGTGTAAATTATTGATTGATAGTGGATGTTCCGTTTGTCTGATTGATCCGAAGTTCGCTTATAATAATTTCAAAGAAAATATTTTTAGAGAAGATACTACCCTTACTGCATGTTTCAGATCACAAACGTCAAATGAAAAAGTGTTATTACCTTTATTTTCCGAATTAAAAATGAATGATTGTCATCCCTTTGTTCTTTACAAATTTCATAAAAATTATGATGGTCTAATAGGAGCAGATTTCCTCAATAAATACGATTTGAGAATTGATTTCAAAAATATGGTTTTAGAAAATGATTTTTGCCAAATACCTTTTAAATACCAACAAGTTTGTCAAAATCCTACAAGAATTCCTATAGATTTGAGTCATTTAGAACCCAAAATAAAAAGTCAACTTATCAAAATCTTTCAAACCAATGATAAAGTCCTTCAATTGCCGGGTCAACCATTGAATTTTTCAAGCAAAATAAAACACAGAATTAGAACGATTGATGAAAATCCAGTTCACTGTAAAATTTATCGTTACCCAGAGATACATCGTGAAGAAGTGAAAAATCAAATTGAAGATTTATTGGAAAAGAAAATAATCAGACCGAGTATATCTCCGTGGTCATTTCCCGTAGTAATTGTTCCAAAAAAACAAGACTTATCCGGAAAAACTAAATGGCGTATGGCCATAGATTACAGAAAGTTAAATGAAAAAACTATTGACGATAAGTATCCATTACCTCAAATTGACTCTATCTTAGACAAACTCGGTAATAAAAAATATTTCACAACCTTAGATTTAGCATCCGGATTCCATCAAATTGAGTTAGATGAAAATTCGATTGAAAAGACTGCTTTTACCGTGGAAAATGGTCATTATGAATTTTTAAGAATGCCTTTTGGACTTAAGAATGCGCCAGCAACATTTCAAAGATTGATGAACGAAGTTTTGAAAAATTTTATTGGAAAAATATGTTACATTTATATGGATGATATAATAATATTTTCAGAAACTATTGAACAACATTTAGCTGACATTCATAATATTTTAGAAATACTTGCGTCAGAAAATCTGAAAATTCAGTTAGACAAATGTCATTTCTTCAAAACAGAAATTGAATTTCTTGGTCATGTCATAACCCCTGAAGGTATAAAACCAAACCCGAATAAATTAGAAGCTATTCAAAATTATCCTATTCCGAAAACACAAAAGGAAATTAAATCTTTCCTTGGTCTTATAGGATATTACAGAAAATTTATTCCCAATTTTGCAAAAATTACCAAACCATTGACAATGTGTTTGAAAAAGAATGCAAAAATTAATATTGATGATCCTGATTACATTGAATCCTTTAAATTATGCAAAAACAATTTATTAAATCATCCAATTCTTCGATATCCCGATTTTAATGCGCCCTTTGTTTTGACAACTGATGCGTCAGGATTTGCGATAGGTTCAGTTTTATCCCAAGGAGAACCACCTGACGACCTTCCGATCGCCTACGCGAGTCGTACCTTAAATCCTGCAGAATTTCGATATAGCACGATAGAAAAAGAATTATTATCAATTGTTTGGTCGTGTAAACATTTTCGACCATACCTTTACGGAAAGAAATTCACGATCTATACAGATCATAAACCATTAATTTGGCTATTTTCATTAAAAGAACCGAATTCAAGATTAATGCGTTGGAGAATCAAGTTAGAAGAATACGATTACGAAATCAAGTATAGAAAAGGATCGATGAATAATGCAGATGCATTAAGTAGAATTATATGGAAAACTGACAATGCGAAAACGTATGAAAACTTTTTGAAACTTAATGAAAATAATGATATTCCCGAATCAAATAACGTTAAAGAAAGAGAAGGTAACTTATTTAAAGCCCCTAAAAAGTATTCATTTGCACATTGTGTATCTAGAGATCTAGAAATGAGTAAAGGAATCGCGACAATTTTTAAAAATAAATACGGAAATGTAGATGAATTGAAGTTACAAAATAAGGGTATAGGTGAAGTCGCATTTATTAGAAAAGACGACAAGAATATTTATTACTTAATAACAAAGGAATTTTATTATGATAAACCTAATTATGAAGATGTTTTTGAATGTTTAATTAAGCTTAAAGAATTATGCGAATATAATAATGAGAAATATTTAGCATTACCGCGAATAGCAAGTGGGTTAGATGGACTGAAATGGTCATGCATTTTCAATATGATCAAATATATTTTCAACGAATCGAAAATTAATGTGGTTATTTATTATTTATCAAGAACAAAAAATGAGTATATTGAAGATTTTAACGGAATCGAAGATGACGAAATTTCTTTGATTAATCATATATCAGACGATGAATTAGATGAATGTGTTGATCTTTTAACTAACCCTAACGAGGAATTACCAGTTTTAGATAATGCTGACTTAAGTGAATTAAAAACAGGAAATGTTATTATACATAGCGATATTACAGTACACAGTGGTATTGAAAATCCCATTTTAGAAATTCCTTACACTGAGAGAAGCGTAAATGCCTATCCGTTACAGATTATTTTCAAAACAGCAGCGAATTTTAATGTTATAAAAATCAAATTATACGGAGACAAACTCAGATTCAGAGTGTCCATTAATTCAATTGATAAAGATATTTTTCAGTTTATTAAAGAATTCGTACAACCTAAAAATTCATACGCAGTATATTTCGCGTCTCAGGAATTGGAAAAACCCTTTATAACCATCTTACAGAATAAATTCGATTATAAAACCCTTAATTTCAAAATTTCAAATATTTTGCTAGAAGACGTAGAAGATAAGGAAGAACAACTTTTGAGAATTCAACAATATCATGAAACAAAGACTATTCATCGTGGCTTAAGAGAAAATTTAATAAGTTTGAGAAAAAAGTATTATTGGCCTAATATGAATAAAGATGTTCAAAATTATATTAATGCATGTGAAATTTGCCAAAGGCATAAGTACGAAAGAACACCCATTGAATTACAGTTCAAGCCAAACCCGATAGGATCGAAACCTTTTACACACATCTATTGTGATACCATAAGATTTGGACAAAATTATTGTTTGAGCATTATAGACTCATTTTCAAGATTGGGTCAGTGTTACCCTTTACTTCAGAAAACAGGAACAGAAATTGTAGATAAATTAATAATGTTTTTCAGTCATTATGGCGTTCCTAAAAAAAATAACTTGTGACAATGGACTTGAATTTAAAAATAGCGTTGTACAAGATTTTTGCAGAATTCATCAAATTGAAATTCATTACATTACTAATTACAATCCTAATTCAAATGCTTTAGTAGAAAGATTTCATTCAACCCTGATCGAACAAATAAGAACTATTGAATCTAAAAACTCTACATTCCAAAGTAAATTGGCACAAGCTTTGTTAAGTTATAATAATTCAAATCATTCTAGCCTAGAATTAACGCCCATGCAAATAATAAAGGCAGATCTAAATTATTCTTTACCAATCGAACAAACTCACAATGAGAAAATTCAAAATTACGTTGAGAATTATATTGAGAATTTAAATGATATAACAAAACACTTGGAGAAAAATCAAAAGAGGACAACCGAAAAGTTAGATAAATTAAATGAAAGACGTTTAGCAAAAAGTAGTTATGAACTGAATGAAAACCCCACTTTTATAAAAAATCCCATAACGCGTAAACTAGATCCCGTGTACAAAAAAAGTAGATGCCCGTGAAATCGATACGCATAGAATTCAGGATAAGAAAAATAAACACATTTATCATAAGAAAATCTTAAAACAAAGAAAAAAGTAGTTGAATATTTTGTTTCAGATCAAGATGAAGTACGTCACATTTATTTTCATAATACTCGAGGCAGTAGAACTGATAACAAATCTCACAATTATTCCCTTAGAAAATAATATCCTTCCAATCTTGTTAGGAAAAGCCTATATTACAAAAAGGCATATACAATTGATTTATCATATTGATTTAAGCCAAATTGAAAACCTAATAATCCAATATCAAAAAGAGATTGATCATTTCAAAAATAAACAATTAGGGTTTTCTCAGACAGCTCATTATCAGTATTTACAACATTCAAATTTAATAAATGTAAAAACATTAGAAGAACTTCTAACTCAGAGAATTCGAGAAAAAAGAGGATTAATTAATGTTGGAGGCAAAATATCAAAGATATTATTTGGAACATTAGATTCCGATGACGAAGAGCTTTACCAAGGTTATTTTGAAAGTATAAAGAAAAATGAAGAGACACTTATGAGGAATCAAAAACAGATTGCTACTATTATCAATGACTTGAAAAATAAGTACATTAATAAAATTCAGAAACTAACAGAAAACTTCAAATTGCTTCGTACTGTACCTCAATTAGAACGTATTGAACAAATGCATCTTATGACTTTTGAAATTAAAGATATCAAAAATATTTTAGATGAGATTCAGACAGCAGTGAGTTTTGCACGACTGCACATCCTGCATGAATCTATTCTCCCTTACACAAAATTTGCGGAAATTGTCAAAAACGATACTATCATTCCGATGCATCACTTGAAAGATTATTTTCAGATATGTCATACCAAAGTCATTTTCAAAGAAAAAACATTATTGTTTCTAATTTCAATTCCAACGGTTTATGAAGAAAAATATAACCTATACAAGTTTTACTATATACCTCAACGGAATTTGTCCCTTCCTTTCACAAACCCCTATATGCTCACTCGAGACGAGGAACTAAGATGGTCCACGAAACAATGTCATCAAGTAGAAGAAGACTACCTATGTGATCAAGATTCCCTCGACAAGCCTCCGGAATGCATGAAAAATGTTCTGAAAACTCATTTAGAAAGCTGTCCCAGAAAAGAATCACCCGCAACACCAAATTTAAAAACATTGGAAGATGGAAATATCTTGTCGATCAATAATTTGGAAATTCAAGAAAAATGCCCACAGCAAACCAAGTACCATTTTACCCCGCCAATGGCTATAATCCAGTCCAAATGTATCATAAGTAATAATCAAAAGGAAATTTACCCCATCCAAGTTAAAAACGAAGAAAAGTACATCGTTTTACCAAAACCTACAATTTTTACTAATCACTCCAAGGAAGAAGAAAAAGCAGACTTCGAGGATGAAAAGATTCCAGATATCCATCTAGAAGAAATTGAAGATTGGAAATGGAATTCATCGATATCAACATTTATGATTATTTTGATTCTTATAATAATTTTAACAGTAATTTGGGTTATTTGTAAAGTTTTTCATAATTTTAAAGCTACACCTCAAAGAGGTGATACCTTTATCCAAAGGGGGGAGGAATTATGTAATCGCACCCCATATTAATTCAACGTAACATACACAGAGTACCCATAAACATTTGTATATTACTATGTTGCAGCCTGCAAAGTCAGCAGTGAACACCTGCAGTGCCGAGTCACATCCTATAGATAAGATAGCTTATAAAAGCATCTTCTTCCTTGATTCAAGAGAAGAAATAGATCTAGAGCTTTAGTCGATAGTCATAGTTTACACAGAATTGTAATATTCTCTATTGTAAATAAAAGTGTTTTTTTTTAAAAACCAAGTCTTCAACCCAAAATACATAATTATATACATTCGCTTCTGTATGAAGTGTGGACGGTCCAGAAGCTGTAGATATAAACATTTTTCGAAGTAGGGTAACAATTCCGTATATTTCTCTGTGATCTTAGAACAAGGACAAGAAAACCTCGAATTTTTGAGCCCAAATCTCTGACATGTCGAAAGGTTTTCTCTGAAATCTGTCAGTACAATGAACATGGTTGGACAGGTCATAATAAATCAATTCTTTTGCATTTATTTCCGAGGGAAATCGAATATTTTCATCATCACAAGTAACAAAACAGACTCTGATTACAGCTTTAGAAAAGTCGTCATACATTTAAATCTAGAAATGAAACAATAACTGATATACTTTTCCATTTTTTACATAGGTTAACAAAACTTTATTAAAAATATTTACGAATTATAAGGTATCATGAAGTTTTTTTTCAAATCAAATAGAAAGTATACTCTTCTAACAAAAAAATCGTTAAATTATCAGTCGTATATAAGTATTGTCAAATGGGAAAAATATTGCATCCCCGTCCCATCTATGACTTATACTTGAAAATTTAAACCCGGACAACAAATAAATATCGATTATCTGAGGATGTACACACCCTATATACACATTCATACGACATTATATGTATATAATAAGTCTTCACACACACTAAACGACAATAATACTACTGGATTTAGATTGAAACTGTAAAATGTCTGAAATAAAAAACGAAACACACAAGTTCAGCTATCCGAATGCTCATTGATGAAATGACAATAGACGACTTCGGCACAAGTTGCCAACCCACAATTTTCTTCAGAAATTTTTCTATTACTGGGGAACGAGAATTTCAGGACAAAATCGACATGATAAGGTTCGCGTTATTTATAAATATCCGTAAAAGATGCCTCGGCTCTTCAAACAAGATAATTCCTTCCAAATATAGGTTTTTCTCAGGCTGAAATTTAAGTTGGGATTCCTGATTTCATGTTAATATAGTGTCAAGTTTAAAAAGGATATGTTCCGCAAATCAACTTGGTTACTTCGGTTGTCAGTTTTCCGTTCTGTAAATATAAAATATTCGGTTGGTTTCTGAAAAAAAGGTTCATTACGGAATTTGATTGATGAAGAATTAATCTTTCTGTCACCAGAACATAGACATATTAAGTCTATGCACCAGAACGACAATCAATGTTTTATGGTAACATATCCATAGCATAGAACAATCTTTATTAACCTTATGATCCATAGACCATACCTAGTAATTTTTGAATTTTTGATTGTTGTCTCTTCTATGTTCTATGAATAAAGATTGTTCTCTGCTATGGATATAGTACCATAGAACATTGACTATCGTTCTGGTGACAGAAAGAACGTTTTTTAATCATTCAAATTCCGTAATTAACCTTTTTTTCAGGAACCAACCGAATATTTCATATTTACGGAATGGAAAACCGGCAACCGGAATAACCAAGTTGATTTGCGGAACATATCCTATATAAATTTGACACTGTTAACATGAAATCAGGTCTCCCAACTTTAATTTCAGCCAATCAGAGATGATCTCAACAAAACCGTATGTTTGGAAGGAATTATCTTGTTTGGGGAGCCGAGGCATCTTTTACGGATATATTTAAATAACGCGAACCTCATCATGTCGAATTTGTCCTGAAATTCTCGTTGCCCAGTGATAGTAAATTTGTGAAGAAAATTGTGGGTTGGCAACTTGGGCAGAAGTCGTCTATTCACAAATGCCTTTACGATCTGACGGTATTTCTAAATAGCTCTATCATCGAAATTGGCGAAACGAAAGCGCATTTTTTACCCACCTTGTTTCTAATCACCTTAATGACAAGTACAACTTTATGATCTAGTTTGGTGTAAGTATAGTTTAAAATCAACTGCGCCGTTACAATCATTTATTGAAAACCTGTACTTCTATTTGGCTATAATAAAAATCTAGAAAAGCACTGACGTGAGGTCAGGAGCTTCCACGCGCTTCTTCAAATTCTAACTATTAGATCAACACGAAATTTTGCACTTAGTTGCGTGTTGGTAGTTTCCACCTGATTACGAAGTTCCAATCTGATTGCATTTGTACTTCTTGAGATATTGCGGAAATAACATTAAAATTCCAGATAACAACGAAATTTGGCACATTTTTTCTCATATCCCCGAAAGTAAATATCGGATCGCATTGAAATTTAAAACATTGTTGTTAAATACTGACTCTAAAGTTTGTGCCAAATTTCATTGAAATCTAATCGGTATTTTCAGAGAAAAAAAAATTCATGGAAAATTTTGAAAATTTTCAATTCGTTTTTTTCTTAATTTTCTAAAACTGGATCCACACGAAATTTTGCTGTGAGTTGCGCGTTGGTATTCTTAAACAATCCACGAAGTTTAAATTTGATCGAGTCAATACTTCCTGAGATATCGAGTAATTATCCTCCAAATTTCAAATGGGCCTACCTCCGAAACTGTCCAACTGATTCCACCCATTAACGAACTTAACCGAGATATTTGGACTCCAAACCTAATCTGACAATTTCAAGTCGGTAAGTATTTTCCTTCGAAAGTTAGAGCACATACGGACGGACGGACGGACAGAATTGAATTTGACCACGGATTCTTCAGGGAGTTCAACCCAATCGTTTAAGACCATTTTCGGCTTAAAATTCTGAAATCTAAAAGCACGACAAATTTTCTTCTTTCTCGATAAATTCTCGACAAATATTCGACGATTACTGAGATGGTTTTCTCCGTGTAAGTGGCTCTGCTAACGCTATGAACATATAAGATCTTGTCCCTTTATTCTACCATTTTCTAAAGCTGCACCCACACAATCGAATTGTCTTCGTTTATACTGCTTGCTGCTACTTCAAGTCATTTTCCTTACATCCATATTCATGCAGGAACAAATGAACACATTTGCCGGTTGAGATGTCTTTATCAAAAACAATATTGGATATTATTGACCTCCACGACAGCTTTTCCACTGTATAAACAAGACGATTTGATTCTGAGAGGACTCAATACTGTTCTCCGAAACTTGTTTAATCCTTGTCCTGATCGTTAAACTGACACCTTTATAGGACTCGGTCATAAATTTGTGGAAGAATGGGGATAAATAGAAATATAAATATCAGAAAAGGAATTCCGTCTACCTCAGGACAGTGACAATAAAATAGATGGTAATCAGATGAGATGGCTTGATCAATATCAAATCAGATTTTGGATACATTTTTACGCGCTTGTACTTGGGATCAGCTCGTTTTCATTTCGACCGAATGACAGCAATTTTCGGTTTTTACCGTTACTGTTCTTTAATAAGTCACTGACAAAGGATCAGAGTCGAATTAAATTCAATCCGTCTGAACGTAGGGGCTGTAACTTTCGACTTTTCGAGTCTTGAAATTACGAGTGTAGTCTTAGAGCCTACATATCTCAGTTGAATTCGTTAATGGGCGAAATCGGTATATCGGTTTCCGAGTAATACTCCTTTGAAATTTCCAGGTTATTTCCTCAATATCTCTACAAGTACTCAGCGGATTGCAACTCAGTTGTTACTTGTATATTATCAACAGGCTACTTCATGCCAAATTCAGTAAAGATAGTATCGTACAGAATTTTAAAAAATTCTGAAATTTCCCCCTTTTTTTTTTTTGGAAATAATTCATCCGATTTCAATGAAACATGGCACATACTTGAACCCGATATTTAACAACTTATTATTTATCCCCATCCATATTCATTGCTACTTCTTCAGTATCGTTGTAATTCCTCACTAATTGAAGATAAAAGTCCTGACCTCACGTCAGTGCCTAGCTACAATTTTAAGAACTTTCGTTTGAGTTCCGCTTCAAACTGTTATAATAAATAATACGGAAAAAATTCTTGCACCCAAAAACTATTGAAGCTGGTTTAAAATTTGCCCAATTAAAGTGAAACAATCGTACTGAAAGTGCTCAGGAAAGTTAATATGGAATTTTCCGATTATTGTTCAGAGAAAGACATACTGAAGCGAAGATGTGAACATTTTCATATTTTTTGAGAGCGTTTGGGAGTATTTTCACTAGTAATACCACTAGAGGTCAAAAAATTTCCGGATTTAATTTGACCTCGTATGGTATTCGGTAAGAAAATTCCACACCAAATGTGTTTATTTCCAACTACATCAATTTTCGTCTTCATCAAGTACTTGCAAAACATAGAAGTTTTTGTCGACTTGATTATTTAGTTACCATGGCAACTCAGTGAAACTCTAAGCTAGAAATTATTTCTGTTTTGAATTTGTCAAAAACAGCACGACGTAGAAAAATGTCTCGCTTCGGTCAAGAAAGTAAAGAAAATATTCGCCAGAACATTAAGCAGTTGATACCCGCGAACACTAAGAAATCGAGGGCAAGTGTATGGAAGCAGTTCATAAACTTTGGCGCAGAAAAAGCGTGTGATTTCGACAGAGCGGATATACCTGTGGAAAAACTGGCGCTTATTCTTGAAGACTATGCCTTCAACATGCGAAAAAAGAACTCCGATGACTAAATAGAGAGTGTTATCAAAGCTCTATAGAACTCCACAGCCAAGCAGTTGCAGGAATATTTTTTCGAAAGGTATAATCGCAAATTTAATCCATTCTCTGACATAGAACTTGTCAACGCAGGAGCTACAAAAGATGCTAAGCGTCGGAAGCTGCAAATAGATCCAACCAAGAGAAAGGCTAGTTCATCCGCACTATCAGCAGACGAATTGAAAAAATATTCTGTCATTATAAACGTCAAAAAATTTTCTAGTATAATTTGCTGTTGGGTACCCACGAAAAAAATGTCCACTAAAATTCATCGGTTGCCATGGTGATCTGTCAGAAATAAATGTTCTGATTGTTTGAAAATCACATGTGTGGAATTTTCATTGAAATTTCAATCTTCAATTATTTCAATTTTACTGCCTTCCCTTCGATATTTGTTTCAATAAAAATGTATTTATTGAATTTTAGAAATTTTAAAATGTGATGATTTGAAATATTCCGATTGTTTTGCATCAGACCGTATACTTATTTAGGACTTGAAAATAGTAAATAAAGAAATATCAAGCGATACCTACGTCATTCAAAAACAGCTAATTTCGGCAAGTAGCGATCGCAAAAAACTCGACTCCATTCACTCGAATCATTTAATTGATATGAAAAATAACAGAAAATCAAAAATTTCTTATATGAAAGTGTGATTCTCTTCCATATTTTTCGAATAATGTAACAGGTCTGAGGAAAAGAGAATATTGCCCCAGAAAAAATATTATCATGTAGGTATATAGATTTTCACCTTGAAATGTTTTATCTTTTTAGAATCTCAACTGAATATCTCGCGATATACAAAAGTTGAGCCAGGTCCAGACGAGTGCAATGAAACACAGGGAGTTTTATGATTCGAGGCAGCGCTCTTTCTGCTCCGTCGGGACTCGGTTTTCAACTCGAACAATATGCATTTGAATGTATTATTCGAAGGTTATCTCGAGTGTCGTCTACACCATCTGGCGAATCGTTTATGAAATTTTATTAGGTTTATTTTGGTTCCGAAATTCAGAACTGTCCTAGGACAGTTCTAGAACTGCGTAGAATCGATGAGCTGTTGAAGCCCGATTCTGAACTATCCTAAATCAGTTCTAAAAGCGATGAAACCAAAACACGAATCAAGTTCGGGTTCTCATCGGGATCGTATAGGAAAAAAACTTTCGTTTGAGTTGGCAGAAAAGAGGGATGTTAATCATAATGAATTTAATGATGAACATATTTCAGATATGTGCTTTTCAGAGAAAAATTCATTCGAAACATTATTATTAATATTCAATAGAGGAAAAGGAGGACTCTTACATTCATAGATTTATTTAAGGAGTAGACATCCCAGGCGTGAACGATGGAAATCAAATCCATCAGATTATCCTGAGAGGTCGTAGCGAAGGAATTATCCTCAATTACAAATATTTAAACTTAACGGTTAACCGCTTCAGCAACAAATACAACAATCAAATCAACACGACGTCGAAAAAGTCAGGTTAACCATAAAAATCGTTGACAGCCACTCTACGCTCTTGCGAATCATCAAATTCTGGAGTAGTTCGGACTCTAACGTCAGAACTCCTTTCACAGTTCTGGAACAGTTCGGAATCGATTCTGAAAATAACCAAAACAGGATTACTCAAATCCTGGACCGGTTCTGAAATAAACCAAAACAGAAAATCGCAATCGCGCATGCGGAACCGTTCCAGAACAGTTCTGAACTCAGAACCAAAACAAACCTATTGTATTCGCTGTTCGGATCGCTGGAACCGGCTTTTAGTTCAACCAAAAACGGAGAGTTTGCGAACTCTTGTTTATAATACCTATATTATTGTTTTCATCACCGGTCTTCGTTTATATGCTCCATTCAGGAACATCCTGTAAATTTTAAATCTCTGATCGAACAATTTATTTCCCTCCTATTTATTTCCCCACAGAATCAGACTTCGATCTTGTTTTCGTAATAAAAACCAACTGCGCTCCAAACAGGATACGTCTGTTTGTATGAAAGATTTTATTATAAGCAAACTGCCGCTCCTCTTGAACGTGGGGCCTTTGTTCTTACCGCAAGTCATAGGCTTGTAAGTGGAGGACGATTTATTTTTGACATATGGCTGCGCACCACCTCTGATCTCAACTTCAAATTCAAACAGAGCCGCCATTTATTTAAAGCAGTGGCGGTATTTTCGTCTGACTGGAAATGAATGCATGTTGTTTCAGTAGCTTCAACAACACACGTTGAACATGCTTTGAAATGCAGTGGAACATGAAATTAATACCATTTCTTAATCAATCCTGAAAATGAATGGGTTCCGAAATTGAGGCAAGATTTGAATTTGCCGCTATTTGTGCAATAAAGTGTAGGCACCCTGAAAAAAACAATTTGACAGATCACAGTTTAGGGTAAATGGAACTGGACTCAATAAAACAACCATTATGCTGCTGATTTCACGTCAGTGCTTTTCTAGGTTTTTTTACTTATTCTGGAAAAAACTTCGATACCGACGCTAATTGAGTAGCATAATTTAAATTAATATTTGAATGAGAAGAGACGTTCCACAGTCGTTTCACCCCACCAGCGAAATTTTTTTGCCAATATTTCCGCAAATAAATATCGGTCAAAATGAAATTTGAAACACTACTTTCAAATGTTGACCTGTACGAAATTTTATTGAACTTTGAAGAATAGTTTCCGAAAATAATGTTTTCAAAAGAAATTCAATTTTTTCCAATACAATCTCACTAAATTTTGCATTAAATTGAGCGTCGATATTTCACAACTAGTCATGATGTTTCCATCTGATTGCGTTAGTATTTCTTGATATTGAGAAAATAAACTCAAACTTTCAAATTAACACGAATACGTAAAATAAAATTTTCCGCTAATATCAAATGTGTTTATGTGATTTATACTAGGATTCAATATTGTTCTGAGAAATATTAACGAAATGAAAAAAAATTACCTTTCCTGTGCAATTTATCTGAACAAAAATTTTTCTGCATTGCATATATTATCTACATTCTAGATTGTACTAAACCCTCCTGCAATGAAGGAGTTGTGGGCTGTGGTGTGCAATGAAATGTTCACGCAGGGAAAACGAAGAACAATTTCGCACTCTCTAAATAGAATCTAGGATATATTTGCAGAAAATGCATAACCTAGAAATCGTAGGATTAGCGTCATTTGCGAAAAAGAAAAGAGCATAAAATATTTTGTCTGTCATCTTTGATTTTACACAGAATCAGAGCAGAGATTGGACCACGATGTAAAAAACATGGTGTGCTCATCTGAAAAATGAGTGACGTCAGCAAGATTAAAATACAAAGAGTATGATATTCTGTGTTTTGAATTAACATGCAAATTCAAAGCACAAAATATACAACTCCTACCGTCGGTTTCACGAAACTTTTAACTTCCGATCAACTCATTGATTAAGGTTAGCATCGATGGTTGGGTTGAAAATGAACTGAAATCGAGCACATAATTCACTGTTGACTGACAATCAAGCCCTTGATCGGGCAATCAAAGTTTTGTGAAACCGGCCATTTGTATTTTAATCTTGATGACGTCAGTCATTTTTCAAATGAGCACACCATGTTATTTACATCATGGATTGGACTACATCACCAAGATGTAAGTAAAACATGGCGTGCTCATCAGCTCATCTGAAATCGTACGTACACATGATGAGTCATTAAAACTATATGAAAATTCAAAGCAGAGAATAAATATTTCCTTGAATTTTCAACTTGCTGACGTCACTTTTTTCCACACGAATACATGTTTTTTATTACATCATGGACTACACTGATCTGCACTGTCAAGTGGAAAGCAGTGGAACTAGGGGAGTGAATAATAAATAATATTTTCATGCAACGGACAAACCTAAGGAGCAATGACATGACATGTCATTGGCCGTGAAAATATACAGGGTGATAGTTTTCGAGCAATCCCTCTGGATTAAAAAAAATGTATAGAGTCGTTAGGAATTGTGAATGTTATACCTACTCATTTTATTTTGAAATACCCCTCTTCTCGATCATATTTGATTCTACACTCAGTAGTGGGAGAAATTTCAAAATACAATACTTGTATCTATAAAATGAATAGATTTCAAGAAAACTGCAAACTTGGTTTTCCCAGTTTTATCGAACAAATATTTTCAACAAATGTTATTTTCTAATTTAAATCCTAACTATGTAGAGTTTGAAAGATCTTATTACTTATTCGAGAGAAAAATTAACATGTCTGGTTGATTTTTATTGAAGGCAAATTGATGAAAATTGAAGATCATTAGTAGAAATTCCATAAGATTTAACCGCGATGTTAAATTTTGAAAATATGCTAATGGCACTCGGAATATGTAAATTGATATTATTGTTTCGATGCTCGATTTGAACTTTCCAAGCGTGATAAGTTATAAAATGAATTCTTACAGAGAAATGACATAAGGGTCAACCACACTGCTGTGTTCGAAAGAGGAAAGCCTTATGTATAAAACAGAAGATTGACTTATAGTTTCATTATTCGAAGCATGTACCAATGTTGCTTGTTGCTCGGTTGATAGGAAAGCTTATTCCTCCTTTTGTTTAATACATTGACAAAGAGGAATTGTTATCATGACTCATCATATCCTACGAAGAATGCTTAGTTAAGATACAAAGAATATCTCTTTCACAAAAATTCACATAATGCCAGTGGAATTAACAATTTATCTTTAATCCCCAATTATCTCTCATTGTTTTGGAGAATAACAAATGATTCTCTTGTTATTCATAGTCGAATAAATTCACAATGGAGTAATATGCATTTCTCTGAAGATGGTTTATTGAAGACTATTGCGAGTTGTCTTTCATCGTACAGGCCAACTACCTACATTACAAAATCAGGTAAGTTAAGTGTTTCAACAAACAAATCATGTTCACTTCAAGGTTCATGATTTTTTTCAACGTTATTTCAGGAAACAGGGACCCTATTCTGGTATGTGATGGTACGGACGTTCTTCATCGTTCCATCAGAAATGTACCACGTTTCTTTGACAACAGCGTCGATACGCCCATTTTCTCTCATCCCTGATTCAAGAATAGGGACCCTGGTCTGTATAATTTCACCACAGTAGCTTAGTTCGGAATAGAATCAGTCCAATAGTTTCAGATATCCTTCCATTTGAATTTGAAACCCAACAGTGAGTTGTGAAATAACCGTAAGAAATTTTCAAGAAAAAAATTTTTTTTGAAAATTTCTGCACGCCTGTAAAGAATATACAAAGAACTTGCCAAAAAGGTACCACATGACCCACTTGGCTTATTCAAAAAATTTAGATTGTTGATGGGGATCGCACAGGGTGCAACAAAAATCCTTCAAAAATGCATATAAATTCGGTAAAAGTGAAACAAAAATTGACCTGTTTCAGGATTTTGTTGCCAAATATTTTTCTTCTGAGAAAATGAATTTGTTCCATAATTTTGACGCGCACTGTATATATTTTGTGCTTTGAATTTGCGTGTTAATTCAAAGCAAAGAATATATAACTCTTTGTATTTTCTGCTAGCTGACGTCACTCATTTTTCAGATGAGCACACCATGTTTTTTACATCATGGAGTAATCGTGTTCCGGTTAATTTCAGAATCGATACCCAACTGTTTTAGAACTGTTGAAGGAGTTGGGACGTTAGAGTCCGGTTTATTTTGAAATAATAATGAAGAAAAATTCCGAAAAATGATTTTTTACAACAAAAACAAATTGAAACAAATGAAAGTATCCCCAAATATATAAATATAAAATATATACTGCGACAGCAGTATATATTTCTGTTATTATTATTATATATATATTTTCTGTTATTGAACACAAACGTGTTTCTTCCTCTATGATTCTGAAGAGAAGCCAAACTTAATTCGCGTTTGGTTTCATCGCTTTTAGAACTGTTCTGGGATAGTTCAGAAGTCGACTTCAATTGCGTATCGGGCCTGCGCAGAACTAGAACTGTCCAAGAACTGTTCTGAACTTCGGAACCAAAAGAAACCTATTATGACTTCACTCCATGATTTACTTCACGACTCACTCTTGACAGACGGCTTAGTAGATATAATTTGTGCCCCTATCTGACTCTCCGTTATTCAATTAGGGAGCGTGAGAATTGTGTCCATAAGCGCTCTCTTACAGCCAACCATATTAAAATTCACCCAAGAGGATAAAACTACTGAAGGGTGGCACGAGTTCAGCTATACTATCTGTCATAAAGTCTTATCGGAAACCATTTCGACAATTTATTTGTTTGAATAATTGACCGGAATGGTGGTAGTGAGCGTTTGATGGTGGGTTTTTAATTAAATGTACTAGTTGATCTCCTGATTTGTTGGTAGAAGAGCTGAAAATTCACATCCATTTTTGAGGAGGGGTTTTTGAAATTTATATTTCAAATTAAATGAAAACGTTAGGTTCAGAGTCATATCGTTCGGGATATAGAACATTGTGTATTTATTTGTTCTGGGGAGCAGGGCGTTATCGTTTCGTCACAATGTCTGTAATTTTCGAATTTTGAGCTGAAATCGGTCTCGAATGAAGTGATGAAGAATCCATGGTCCATTTTGATTCTGTCCGGCCGGCCGTGTGTGCTCTAACTTTCGAAAAGTAGGAAATTTTCAGGTTAGATTTTGATCCTGAATATCCCGGTCAAGTTCGTTAATGGGCGAAATCTGCCGATAGGTTTTTGTGTTACAGTCATTTGAAATTTTGATTTTTCAATAACTCGAACAATATTAATCTGATCGAAATGAAACTTGGTTGGAAGATTAACAGTGTCAATTAGAAGAATTAACTAATGAAAAATTAGAAAAAAACATTTTTTCTTGAAAATGTTCATATTTCATTTAAATTTCACTGAAATTTCCAAGTCGCTATTTCGCAATGTGAACAAGCGCGTAAAAGCTGCTGTCTTCACGTCAGTGCTTTCTTTAAATTTTTTTCACGCGCTTTTTCTGGGGAGCAGCGCGTTATCGTATCGTCACAATGTGTTACAGCCATTTCAAATTTTGATTTTTCAATAACTCGAAAAATATGCATCTGATCGAAATGAAACTTGGTTGGAAGATGAACACTGTCCATTAAAAGAATTATCCATAGAAAAATTCGAAAAAAATTTATTTTATTTTGGATATTTTCATATTTCATTTAAATTTCACTGAAATTTATTAGTCGTCATTTTGCAGTGCGAGCAAGCGCGTAAGAGCTGCTGACTTCACGTCAGTACTTTTCTAGTTTTTTTGACTGTTCATTTTAGGAATAAACTAGTTAAGATTTTTGTACAAGAAATTTTATTTGATATTATCATGCGAGACTTGAAATCCATTTCTCTCAATTGATTGTATTCAGTTATGCTTACATAACTAATCCAACTACTTAATCACCTTTCCAGACACTTCCTCTCAGACATGAACCTTTCAAATCAATAAAGTACAAGTTCCAAGAAACCCATCACAATCATCAATAATTTTCTTTTGCTGTCAGTCTGAGACAATAAATTATCGTCCGTTCAATGAATTTCTTCGTATTACACGATATTCAATTCATTCGAGAAGAATACTCAAAGATTAGGATTAGTCAAAATTTGATCTTCCACTCAAATCGTTGCGTTACAGAGTCTGTAAATCATTTTTTTTCGATCGAGAGTACAAATATACAGGGTGTCTCAAAAATCACTTCTAGATAACATAAAGAGAACCATGGGGATGACTTTTGAGTTATCTTTTTCGTTTTTTTTCTAAACCTCATTTCATAAGACATTGTTGGTTACAGAGTCGAGGCTTTTAGAGGAACATGATTCATTTTTGCACACAATAAGTGAATGACTTGCAGACATGAAAACAATCTTGAGATTATTTCATTCTTTTGCGACATGAAATATTTCAAACCAAAAGTTACCTGAAAATTCAAATAAAATCGGAAATCTGCGAACGACCCAAGATAAAAGTTTTCCGTAAAATTTTGCATAGACTTTTCACAGGAACTTGTCAATTTCATCATATATTCACCCAGAAGATTCCTTCGATTTGCGCTATCTCTAATGCATCGTATTTAAAAAATGTTTCGAACATAAGTTCCAAAAGCCTTTTAGAAAGCGCACATGAAGGATTCAAGTATGGAAAAATCAATCTTACTCAAAAAAAATAAAAATTCAAAAGCACTGACGTGAAGTCAACAGCTTTTGCACTCATATTCAAATTCGTTGCCAAAGCTGTCATCTACTCACTTATTGCCCCCATCACACGCATCTTCACTTCCTGATGGAAAGATTTAGTGATCTGCTCATCCTATACCCTCACGAAATGCATGAACCTTAAAGCATTTATTTTCAATCAAGTACTGGATTTCATTCGACCCAAGTGATATTTTTGGAAATATTGGGACACTAAATCATTGGGCAGATTTTACCCATTCACGAATTCGAGTTGGTTTGGACCTAGATTACAAAGGCTGAATTCGTGAATGGGTAACATTCACCCAATGTTTCAGCAGATATACCCTTACAAAATTTTAGATTCCCAATATTTCCAAGAATACAGATCAGTTCGCATTATAATCCAGTGATTGCTTGAAAGATGGCAGTTTTAAGGTTTATACAGAAATTCGTGAGGATAATTCGATCAGAAGGTCGCACTTAATCCTGTGATTTTGAAATGAAACATACCCTGAAAGATTCGAGTCGATTGGATTCTCCGTACGTCCGTTATCGTGCCCGGGACCGGCCGGACAGAACCGATTTCGAAACAGTGGTGCCAGATGGAAATTTCACAAAGCAGTAAAATCAGGCAAAAAACAGGACATTTGCTCAAAAAACAGGAGATATAATTTTTTTCGACATAATACAAAATCACTGAACGAATAAGTTTATATGAATCATTAATGTTATAACAATAGAAACTCCCAGTTATCATTTTATGACTCCAATTCTGCTTAAGATTCTGTTTCGGATTCAGTTGAGTATGACAAATTCAAATAGATCTGTCCTGCGCACCTCTAGTACATCTATAAATAGATCAAGGGAAGCTTTTGCATATTTTACTAATAAAATATGTTTCTCATTTTTTCAGGAAATCCAGTCCATTGGAAACCCAAAAATATCCGATTATTTTATGTAGATTTGGCGTTTCGAGAAAACGGCTAATTTGTGTCTCTGCCTTCTTCAGAAACCTACGCTTGCCTGCTTCTCGGGGCCGAATTGCTATTTGAAGTTTGTCATATGATCAAAAGATTGCGATATAGTATCAACATTCCTCGAACATTGGCCTTAAACAATGGTATAAATAACATTATTTACGTATTTTCGAAAATTTTTCAGCGATGGCTTAAGAAAATAGTCAATAATCGCTTTAATTTTCAAAAAATTTTCATATATATTTTCTTCATGGAAAACAGGAGATCTCCCGTTGAAACAGGAGATCTGGCACCACTGTTTCGACACTGGATTCGTTAAGTGTCTTCAACCTACTCAATTATAGACATTCGGGCAAAACGATAGCGTTCTCCAGAATATTCGAGCAAAAATACGCAGCAGTTTCTAGAAATTCCATCACCACAATAAATGAACATCCAGCACGAACAACATGATCCTGTGAGCACCCACCTAGCAAACAACTTCTACATTTATTCATGATTCAGTACCTTAAAGCTTCCCAGTCAGAGAGTATTTTTTACAACATATTTCACGTGAAAATTTATGTGACTACGAAGACAGAGCATGAAAAAGAATACTTTAAAGCTTGCCTTCAAGTCTTGAAATATCACATTCGCCCACACATGGGAGTATACCGTTTCTTTGGAGTTGGGTAACAGAGATGAATGCCTTCTGAATATGTATGGAGGAATGGTGTGACTGAATTCATGTCGAGAGAACGGAGATTTCGAAATGGGATATCTTCAGCAGTTTTGAATTTTTCGTTTGAGGAAGAATCACGCATGTCTTAAGGAGTTTAGCTTTTTGACAATGAGCTTACATGGATAGAAACTAATAGTGAATAAATTGGAATGAACATTATTTGAAGATAATTAATTTACCAACAGAGCTGTCGAAAAAGTATCTTTTTGCCAAACAAAAAGTAACTAGTACCTTAAATACTACCGAAAGTAACTGTATTTTGGAAAAGGAACTAAGGGGCTTGCAACTTTTGCAGAATTTTGATGAGATCATGCTGTCAGCAGGTAAGTAAAAAAAATTTTTTCGAAATGTTTTTTCCTCAAACTATAAATTACATTCGAAAAATTTCAATCATGCTTTGAGCTTCATATTTCGCAGCAGGGTACCAAATTTCAGTTTTATACTACAATAATTTCTGGAGATATTGTGAAAAAATATGTCTAATTTCGTGTTTTTTTTCTAGATATCGTTGTTTTCTTCGGAATAACTCAAAAAATACTAACTCACGCACGATGAAACTTGGCAGCTAGTTTGAAAATGCTGATAGACAACTTTGTTCAACATTTCGTGTTGATCGTGTCACCAAAACAATTTGAAAACAAATTTTAATAATTTTTTTTTAAAAATTCAATTTTCTGTGATCTTTCGATCATATTATCCTCATGAAATTCTGGATGAACCTTCAAATTGTCATTTTTCGATGAAGTAATGGATTTCAATTCGATCTAATCTGCATTTTTGGAAATTTTGGGAAAATGAAATTTTGAACCATTCACGAATTCGACCTTCGTAATTAAGGTCCAAGCTACTCTACAAATATCGAGTTTTTAAGTCGTTTCTAACGGCCGACCAGATAAACGATTTCCTAGATATGGTCCAAGGCTCCCTTACTGAATCACCCGGTATATGAAAGAACTTTGAAAGTAGCCCATTTTTTTAAGAACTCTAAGATAAGTATCTTAGTTCCTTTATTTAAAGAGGAACTAGCAACCCAAAGTAACTCCGGATAATCTATCGAGAAGTGATAAATTCATCTAGTATCTATAAACTTTTTTCCAGAGTATCTTTGACAACCCTGCCTATACCAAAATGAAATGTAAATTTTTCAGACAGGTTCATAATTTCGTAATCGAAGTATTCTTACTTTTCCTAATTTATAACCCTGATTCTTTCCAACTTTTTTCGAATTCTAAATTTTCCCATAAAGTAAATCTTTCAAGGCTGAAATTCAGGTTTATTTCAATTGCTCGATTAAGGTGAATTGAGAAACCATTACAAAATAGACGTCGAGTGACAATCATATTTAAGTACTGCCTTGGGAATATTTTTGGGTAGTTGGTTTCGATTGAGTACTTAAAAAATAGCTGTCTCAAGGAAAATGCAAAATTTCAATTAATGCGATTAGGAAATTGCAACAGTTGTTTCCACATCGAATCAATATTATGACTATAAATCCTTTAATGATTGGAAGAGTCAACACAATATTTGAATTCAAAATAAGACAGAAGAGATTAAAACCAAAAAATCGAAGGAATTATAACGTTATTTGTATTGAATTAAGACCATTTCTCATTGAATGCCAAGCATTGAAGAGGGCAGAAGCATTTCTGTTTGTACTATATGTGTGGTCCCGAAACAGAGTTGTTAAGTAATAAAATCAACGCGTGAACTAAACAGTCTATTACTCTGTTACCTCCCATGTAGAAACTTCAAGATATAATTGGAAAGAATGTGGGTAAAATAAAATTAGGTACTGCATTACAGATGATCTTTTTGCTCGGTAGTAGCTGAGATGTCGTAAAGTGAAGCAGATTTAATGATCGGACTTTTTGACCTGTCAATGCAACAGCTTCGTGTTATTTTTCTTTCGATTTCGGATTCGTTAATTTCGAATAATGAACCAGAATTTTCGGAAAATATTTTTCTGGTACGGTCGGACAGGATTGAACTTTTTCATGAATTCTGTACCAGTTTAAGAGCATTTTAAGTTCAATTTTCGGAAAAAAGAGAAATTTTAGAAACTTGGAAAAAAACGTGAAAAAGTTTCGATAGAAAAATGTTCATTTACTCCTAGAGCGCTTATAATACGAACATATAGGTTTTCTTCAATTTTTCAATTCAACCGTCTATCGTAACACGAATTTTTCTGAGATACAAATAACATTTATGTCAATTGCCAGTAATCTTTTGAATTCGCCGACCTCTGAAGTTCCATTTGAGTACCAATCAAATAGATAGATACTTCAGCTTTTAGGATCGTCCTAAATAAACGAATAAACGAGCAAATAAAATTGCAATTGAAAATGGCTGAATAGAAGATATGAAAATCCCGCAGATTATCTGTTTATTTTCGGCACACCTTTGAGAAGAGATATTTTTAATGATAAGAAAAGCGGAATCTATATTTATGTGCGGTTATCTTTGATGAAGCAGTTAATTAGGCAGATAAGCACGCTTCTGTGATATTCCATTTCATCAATTTCACGATTGACTGGGAATCCACTCGGAATATTCGGAAATGTGAGAAACTGAATAATTAAGAAGGCTCTTAATCATTTGTCATTCAATGATTAAGAAAATACCCGATCATAGATCAGGTATTAAATATGGCACACAGCGATTCTAATTTCTAACTGTTAATGTGATTGTATGCCTTCAAGTAATAATTTGATCTCGTATCGGCACAATTCTCCATTATGTCTTGAATCAATGATAGTTTACGTCGAATATACCTTCATTTATTGGAGAATACGAAGGTAACATTCCGAATCGTGTAAATAGGTGATCGAATTTGTGCCTCGAGATTTCGAAATTACAACGGTCAAAAATATGATGAATTGATATTATAACAGTTTTGTCATAATAAGGATACTGAAAGGTACCACTAGACATTTAATCTGAAGCAATGGTGAAAAAATAATGAAATTCGAAATCAAAACCGCAAGTATACAGTGTGTTCATATGAAAAGTTATTAGCATCCTTGATATCTTGGCACCCATGTAAAATCAAGAAAATTCAAAAAAAAGGGTAAACTTTTGTAGGTAGGGGGACATATTATAAGGTTGGTCTCAATCAATTTGCATCAATCCTATGAGTGTGATAACAGCAACCCCTAAAATCTCAAGTGGAAAGAAGGGTTAAGAGACTACATGTTTTGAAGGTAATTCGATGGCCTGTTCAAAAATGTCATATTCTTGACATTTTTTATAAGTAATTCTTCAATTTTTCATTCTGCATAAGTACAGAAAGTAACTGAATTCAATATAAATTCGGTAAAATTACGTGCAAATTATGGTCTTCATAATCTGACAAGTCAAAAAATAAGTCGTCATATGGTGGATTTTTTTGAAAAATCGTTTCTACTGTAGAATAAACTGAAGAAGAAAAAATTTCAAAAAGCACTGCCGTGAAGGCAGCAGCTTTTGCGCGCATGTTCAATGTAGATGACCGCTTCAGCAACGAATTTGAACATGCATGCAAAAGCTGCTGCCTTTACGGCAGTGCTTTTTGAAATTTTTTTTTGATAAATTACAATTCGATTTAATCTGTATTTTTGGAAATATTGGAAAAATAAAATTTTGAATGGGTATATCTACGGAATAATTGGGAGGATTTTACCCATTCACGAATTCGACCTTCGTAATTAAGCCCCAAACCTACTCTACAAATATCGAGTTTTTAAGTCGTTTCTTCCGGAAGTTATTGTGTTTACGGTCAGCCTAACGGCCGACTGCGTAAACACAATAACCTCCGAAAGAAACAACTTAGAAACTCGATATTTGTAGAGAAGGTTTGGACCTTAATTACGAAGGCCGAATTCGTGAATGGGTAAAATACACCCAATGATTCCGCAGATATAATACCCATTCAAAGTTTCATTTTTCCAATATTTCCAAAAATACAGATCAGATCGAATTGAAATCCAGTACTTCATCGAGAAATTACAGTTCGAAGGTTCATACAGAATTTAATGAGGATGATATAAGAGAATTACCCTACAAGCTTCAAGTTGCTAGCTTGCTCCGTTCGACAGCTATCATGTCCACGGTCGGCCGGCCGGACAGAATCGATTTTGACACCGGATTCGTCATCAGTGAGTCCAACCTAGTCGATTGAGACCATTTTCGGCACAATCATCCAAAATTACAGACGTTTGGTCGAAACGATAGCACGCTGTTCCCCTAGAACATGCGCGCAAAAATGGGAGAAATTCTGATATAATACTTGCCTTGTGACAAAGTGTTGAAAAATACGAACTTTCATATGAGGCGTCGAGAAGTTTTTTTTTGGAAACTGAACATTTCATATACAAGGTGAGTCTTTAAGTTGTACATCAATTTCAACCATAAATTTCTCTACTCAAATAAAAAACTTTTTTCTTTTGCCACTTATCTAGATTCGGCTCAGGTAAAAAGTTATAAGAATTTAAATATTTCCCAATGTGCTAATACACTCCTTACTTTCTTTGCAAGTTCACCACAGATATCTCTCGCGCTGATCTCTTTTGCATAATATAAAATCCAATGTTTGAAATGCAAAGAAACATGATTGAAGAACTCATTTACACACCTAATTCGTATGATTTGGTGCTTTTTGCGATATCATCGCAGGGAAAACATTTCTCTACACTGGACTATTGAAAAAGTGATTTTCCTTTCGATATTCTTGCGATATTAAATTTTATTCCACCATAAAATTATACATAATTCCATCCTCTACCATTTTTATATTGAAAACAACATAATTATTCTTATTTTCATCAAATTTATACATTAATTATATGAAATCACTCAACTTACCTAAACACATCAATTTAACTCTATGGAAAGTCTGGTTCATAGACATGAAGACCTAGCCTCCACATCTATGGTCTGATCACGAAATAATATAGATCTAATATAAGTACATTAGTTCTATGCGAAATAGATAAATATTTCTGTGTATTATATGGTCCTGATAAACGTAGACGGAGCTTAATTTACCCCTTTACTAGCTCAGGGACGAATCCATAAAAATGAATTGATTTCTCGAATTTTTATCAGATTTTATAACATTAAACTTTGAATATCTCCAAAACGGTGCGTTTAAGGAGAAATTATAAGGGATAATTAAGTATTCTGAAATGATTGAAGATTCTTATCTTCTTATATAAACTTCATCTGCATTCTTCATGCTAATTTCTTACAGTTTTATGAAATCATGAAACTGATTTTTTTTGGAAATTCAAACAGCCTGTATCTTTTTACTGGGGCTGAATCTGGAAAAATGGTAAATGAAAAAAGTGTTTTATTTGATGAGAGGAATCTACGGTTAAAATTAATGTACAACTAATAGACTCACCCTGTATATCTTTGAAGATTTTTTTTGTATTATTCGACGGCAACTGAGTTTTCATATTATTTTACATTATTAATTGTTAAGTCCCCCGACCGCGATGAACACACAATCAGCACCCAAATTCCTTCATAGACCTTCTGTTTCGAAAATATATTTCAATAGTTCTGAATGGTTTTGATGTTTCAAAACAATACATGTCAAAAATTTTATTTCTAACATTTTGAAGTATGCTTTCTTTTCATTTTAAAATCCTCAAACGGTAATTATATCAATTTTAACCTCAAAGATAATCGAATTGTTGAAATGGTCTATCAATCATCGGTTATACCAATTTTTTGTCACGAAATCGTACATTTCATTAGTGAAACTCAGATAAACAAATGTTGACGGATAACGGTAGATTGGGGTTTTCCATTTGATTTTCGAATTTTATGTTATTCAATAGAATAATAGTCTTCAAGAAAGATGAATAGGAAAGAAAACACTGGAAAAGATATATTATTAATCAAAGTAATTGTACTCCAACCATAGTAGTATTGAAAACAGATCCAAACGTGTTGTTCACTGAACCAATAAATATAATTCCGCAGAAAAATGAGGCAATAAAAATGTAGGTTTATAGTAAGTAGTTAATAAATTAAAGACCTTGTTGCTATCGTATATCCTGTATGTCTGCAGTCACATTGCGGTATTTACAGTGTAGTTTTCCTTAACTGTACTGGATTGCTTTATGGCTCACACGGTATTACCAACTCTGAAGAAATTGCGGAATTTGCTTTTCGCAGTTCAGCGTCAAGAATACTGAGCAATATTTATTTATTGCTTCTAATTTGATAACGGTAGGTTTCATACATTGATTGAATACTCTGAAGGTAGTATTTTTCTTACTATTCGATTTCCTAAATCTGAAATGCTGCAGGGTATTGAGCTACGAAAAAAACATTGTCAATATTTGGGAACAGTCTCTCGAAATTTCACTATTTCATGTTCAAGAGTGCCTGTCGCAAAAGTTAATTTGGTTCTATAATAATATTTCTGATCCACTTGTTCGTGAAGCATTCAATGGACTTGCATTCTTTTAATAACCATATTTATCAGTAGTTATGCATGAAAAAATAGTTCTTTCGAAGAGGACTTCTATATTCATGAATATATTGAAAGAACTAGAAATTACGATCACATGCACTTGGTGTATGAATTTCACGCGTAGGTGTTGAAGTCACAGTTAATCCAACAATTATTATTATTCTCATCGAAATTCACTTTATTATCGGTGACTAAAGAGTTACTGAGTTTCCATAAATGACTTCATTGCAAGTTGCAGTCTTTTACACAATTTGTTTTATTATTTTATTCGAATATGACTTGACAAGAATTAAAAGTTCGTTTTGGTTTGTACTGCGTCATCCAAATTATAATGATTTGTCTGTGAGTCTCTAAACTTGAAATGTCTCTAAAGCATAATTTCATCGAAATATCATGTACGCCAGAAATATTTCTGTGGTCCAAACCTAGAGTGATATTGATATATCCAAAAATGTATAGGAGTTCTATTTACCTCCATGCTGCTGATCGTTTTTTTACGCTCATGCTCTAGGGAACAGCGTGCTATCGTTTTGCCCAAATGTGTAAGTTTCGAAGTTTTTCCGAATATGGTGTCCAACGACTAGGTTGTACTGATGACTGATGACGAAACAGGTGTCAAAATTGAATCTGCCCTGCCTGCCGATAGGTACAATAACTTGAGAACGGAAACTCCTAGAGACTTGAAACTTGCAGGGTAGGTTGCGTATCATAAATGCCTCAATGTTTGTTGAAGAGCTAAATGAATTTTTAAGGTCATTTCCTCAATATTTACGGAACTAATTATGCAATCGGATTGGCACTTAGTAAATATTTACGAAATACTGACACGTAGTTCCTTGAACAATTTTATTGGGATGGTATCATTAGTGAATTGAAAAAAAAATACTGCGAAAATCTGTCAAAATTTTCGTCGAAAAAATTTTTTTCTCGGAAAAAATTAATGAAATTTCGATTAAATTTTGTACAAACCTTTGAGTCCACATTTCACGACAGTGAACCTCTGGTCAGTTTGGTCCGATTTCGATTTTTCGAGATATTGAAAAAAATATGTCCATTTTCGTGGAATTTTTCTCGGTATCGTTGTTGTTTCCCAAATTACTCAAAAATACTGATCCAATCATGATGTACTTGTTAACTAGTTAAAAAAATATCTTGATGCACAATTTTGTGATCGTCTCTTCAGAACAATAAAAAAAAATTTCAACATTTCTTTACGCATTTGAACACGCCCGCGAACTCCTTCACGTCAGCGCTTATGCAGAATTTTATTCGATCTGAAACCTACATACTTGAACATAGGATTGTTTCAAAGAGGTGGAGAATAATAAAATTTTCAAACCATACAAATAACCGTATTATAAAGGAACAATCACTATAATTTGAATTGAATAATTAGATTCTTTTCGTGAGAATTACAAGGTCATGCTCTCGTTTCAATTGAAAAAACACCGACAAATTATTCGGTTTTCAATGCATATAATAGAGTTGGCACAAAAAACTCCTTTTTTAGCACTGTAACGTAGGCTGTAATCTAGGTAGCTGCAGCAATATAGTAGTAATTGTCACTGTAATTACTTCTTGTTATTATCTATTCTCTCGAAGATCCAGACAGTTATCTTCGAAGGAGTGAGTCTCTGAAATCATATTCAAAGCCACACTAGAATATAATGGAGGACACATTCAGGGTGTAACGGTACAACTTCTCGCCACAACTGTCCAGAACAAGGTGAGCAGTTCGTGCTATCCGCATCAGAGTGGCCATAATTTTGGCTACGCTTCATCGGATATGAGATGAGAGCTCTTGAGATTCACACAACAATAGAAAGATTCAAAATATAGATTTTCTTTATATTCTATTTCTATACCTTTTCAACTTCAAATTGAGATCTATCAAAATCAAATTGGGAATAAATATATTCAAATTTGTACCGAACAAAATGAAATTGAGACTGAACACATGCAAATTGGGAATAATCAATTTCATATTGGTACAACATTCGTTCTTTTGTGAATTGGAGTTTTATGAGCTTCTTCAGTGTGAACTATGCTATCTCTTTGGCATTTTCCTTTTATTTTTTGCCCACCTTTGGGAGGTTGATTTCTTGATACTCAAAAATTCGCAAGTACTTTCCAATCACCGTTTTCTTCATGGACTGCAATTCTCTACTTTTGAATTGATTCCGACTCTTTCTTCTTTCATAAGGGGTATAATTCCGAATTAAACTCTGGTTCGCACTCCTTCGACCTTAAAGCGTTAACTTTATAAAGTAAGAAATCTTAAGTTATAAAGTAATGAAAAAATTACATTCAAAAAGCAACGAACGTTGTACCCATATGAAACTGGTTCTCACCTATTTGAAATATATATATTTCAAATTGGTGAATATGTGAAAATGATTACCCCCAATTCGAAATCGGATTTTTTGATTACTTTATAAAACTTACACTTTAATGTCGAATGACGGCAAACCAGATTTTAATTCGAAAATATTAAAAAAGGAATCAATTAAAAAGCAAAGATTGGCAGTCTATGAAAAAAAAAGTGATTGGAAATAACTTGCAAATTTTTGAGTATCAAGAATACCGCCCAAAGGTTGGCAAAAAATAAAAGGGAAATGCCAACGAAATAGCATTAGTATATATATAGTTCAAACCGAAGCAGCATATAAAACATCAATTCACACAAGAACGAATGTTTTACCAATATATGAATTTGATTATTCCCAATTTGAATGTGTTAAATCTCAATTTGATTTTGTTGAGTACTAATTTGAATGTGTTCAGTCTCAATTTGAAGTTGAAAAGGTATATATGCTATCAAATTTCAGATTAGAATTATCACCACCCATAGAAATGGGTGGGATACCTCAAACTCACGTCGTCGTGATGATTCTTTCTTTGAAATATTTTATGTTTCGTGTTCAAAAAATCGAGGGCAAAAAATATCGTTTTTTTTTTAAGTGCCCCCATGATATAATTATTCCGAGATTTTCCACAAAATGGTGGATCAGCATTTGCCAACTAAATATAAAGTTTCATCATGATCCGATGAGTATTTTTTTAGTTATACCGGGAATTACATGGACACCGAAGAAAAAATCTTGAAAAGCATTGACGTTAGGTCAGGAGCTTTTACGCGCTTGTTCCGTTGCAGAAGCGTTCATCTATACAAGTATTGACCCTGCCAAACGTAGATTTTTTCATATGGTCCTCACGATATTCTGCGATAACCTCAAGCTATAATTCTCGATCAAGTACTAGATTGAAATTCGATCCAAAATTTTGAATGGGTATATAACTATCTAAATATAATTGGCGAATTCAACCCATTCAAATATTTGAGCTTCTCAACTAAACTGAAAACCTAATCTACAAATATATTCTCTATGTCGATTCCTGCTAAAGTTAATTTGTATACGGCCGGGCCGGCCTAACCACTGATATTGAACAAAAAACTTCCGGAAGGATCTACTCAGTAGCTTGATAATTGTAGAGTAATGTAGGAGTTTAGTTACGAAAGCTGAATTCAAAATTTCAGTTTCCGGATATTTCCAAAAACATAGATCGAATCGCCCTTCAATGAAAAATGCCACCTTGAAGTTTCAGCCAAATAGGGTCTACAGAACAATGAGCAAAAAAAAAATTCAAAGAGTTCTCCTGCTTTTTGTTAAATGGAGAGAGTTATTTTGCTCATTGTTCTGTAGGCCCTTTTTGGCTATGTGGCATGTTTTTGTAAATATCGGGAAACATTTTTTCGATCCCGTGCGGCCAATTTGGCCCATTAACGAATTCATTCTCAAGTTATCATGACAACGGACTGCTGGCCGGTCGAACATGACAGTATCTTACATGAGTTTAAACTATGAAAGGTTATCCAAAAAGTGATTGACAGGGGAAAGAAGCGTCAGGCTATAATTTCTCTTATCTTCAAGCGTGGTTATAATTTGTGTACCAAAAAGCTTTTTCCACATTCGAATTTTCAATTATACGTATTCCTAGTTGGTCTTTTTTCATATTTATTCACTTCAACTATGAAAGAATTATAACCCAGAAAAGTAAGACAAAATAAAAATAGTGATAACAATAAAATAAATGTACATAAGAGAAATTGAAATCTTAGGCTCAGTTTTCGCATGAAAAAATCAATAATAATATTCAAATGTTCAATTCAGATTCAAAAATATTGCATAGGTGAAATGGAAGAAAAGACCTCACCATGATGGTATTATACATAAAAACATAATATTTACATTAAATTATTTATGGATTGTTCGTCCACTGCCTAAGATTTCATTTATCTTGAAAATACATGAAAAAGATATATCTGTATTCGTTTTCACGAGGAAACATGCAGACATTCAAATAAATCGCAAAGGATAACGAGGGCAAAATCATCATAACAAAAAAGATTCAAAGTACCGATAAAATTTATTCGAAGAAGACCATTCCATTTTGAAACATAAAATTCGAAAGAAACGAAAATTGAACATATCTAGTTATTCTCTTCCTCTCCGAAAGACAGCTGTCCTACGGGTCTAAACTACCTGGCATTTTGAACAGGTGCCTTCAGGTCGAGGCACCATCTGATTCATGTAGTGTTTTATTCATTTTTTTATACACAAGTCCACATGCTTATGAAACCCTAAATTCTCATTACTGTTAATGAATTTGAAATTGAAAACAACATCTGCAAGGGAAAATTATTTTCTCGAATATCCAAATTTTTCGTACGGATCGTTGGTCGAAGAAATCAAGGTGCGTGGATACTTTCGGTGTTTTGTTCGAAAATTATGCAAAAACAATTCGGTTATTCATGGAACTATTCTGAAAAGTCGAATAACAACAATTTTTCTTCAATTTGTAATATTTCTGTTTCAGATATTGGGAGTGAAAACCCAGAAAAAACCTGAGAAAAGATGTTGGTATATGTCTAAACTTGAAGCTGACTACGAGCGCAGCTTTTTAATTCTATTCGAAGCACACCTCGTGTAATATGCATCTCGTTTCAATGCATCCATTTTTCAACATGCAACAATATATCATTAATACAGCTGAATCGTGTCGCATGAACATTAACGTCACGTACATTTTGTCTCAGGAAATTACCTCCCATAAAATGGATCAATAACAATTTCCCCAACTAATAGTTCTTGTGTCTAGTCTACAGTTCAGAGGGTCAAATGCCAAAGTTGTATTCATGGAGTAGGGGGTTCCAACACAATAGACATTGGAAGTAATATTCTCCAAGGTCTAAAAACCGGTGCAGCTTCATTTATACTCTCGGGAGTTACTGAGCTCAATTCGGACGAATAAGTATTTTAATTGCACCAAGGAAATCTAATGAAATCTCCCATACCATCAATATCACTTAATTAATAGTACGAAAGAATTTCGCCAATATTCAATCACGCAACCAGCGTAAAAAAAATGTTGCACGAAGCATGATTATCATGCTGAGAGCCACGCAGTCAATTTTTGCATGAAGCTCAATTACAAAGATCAAATTCATGAATGGGCAAAATCCATCTAATAATTTTGCAGGGATATAAATTCGAAATGTTATTTTCCAGATATTCCTGAAAATAGAGATCCCATCAAAATGAAATCGATATAGTACTTGGTCGAAGAATAACGGCGAGAAGTTTCATGCAAAATTTCGTGTGTACAGAATCATCGGGCGAATTTGACCCTGTCATTAATTCCATCTTCTTAATGAGGTCTCAAGTTACCTAGGAATATTGAGGTTCTATGTATTTCCCTCAAGAAGCTATTGATGTTAACGGTCAACGAAGCGTCCAATCGCGAACAAAATATTTCTTCTGACAACTCAAAATCGGTCGACCAAAATGGTCCACGGAAATATTCTGCCATTGGAAATATAATTTTTCCAATATTTCCGTGAATACACGTCCAAAAAATCTCTAATTCGGTTCACTGTCAGTGAATATTGACTTAAAGGTACGCGGCAAATTGCATGCAAATCCGACAGATAGTTTCCATGAAAAAATTATTTCTTCGAGAATTTCAACGCTTTTCAAAATCACTTTTTTCGAATTTTGTTGAAAATAAGATTCTTACGTTATTTAGCATATGTTTTCATGTCAGCATTCTACAATTCATTACTGAGTTTTAATTTGATCGAAATAAGTATTTCTCGGGATATCTTGGATAAAATGATAACGCGCTGTCTACCAGAAGAAGCTCGAAAAAACGGTAGGATTTTAGCAGATTTTATAATGTAAACATTCGAACTTGATAGAAGAAGAAACTTTTACTGTAGAGGTAGATATATCTGCAAATTTATCCTGGCACTTGGTTAGTTTCCATTCAACGTCACTGTGTCGGAGCTTTCGTTTGGCAGACTGTTTTAAGCAAGCACATAGGTTCAAGTATTGGAGTTCAAAGAAAAAAAATTCCTGACATTTCATAGTAGTTTTTCATCAACAAGGTCCTTCATAAGTAATACTCCATTTCCTTCTATAAAAACAGTTGGTAGGTAAAGGAATAGATCTACAAAGTATTTGCAACAAGAACTGTGTTAGGTAGGCACTCCTGAAAAAAAAAATCGGCCAGACGTAGTCAATTCCCATATATTTCTATGACTCTATGGTTTGGTTTAGTTGGCACGACCTTTTATGTACAGTCGACAACTTCGCATACTCTTCTGACAGGAAAATCAACCTCACCTCGTATACACGAGTATGATATCAGTATGTGTTCTTCTTCTACTGAACTCGAATATAGCAGTTTTTCGTTTAAAAAGCCAAACTGAAGAATCCTGTAAACCTGAATGGATCAGATCCATTCCTTATTTCAAAGCAAGTTTTTTTTGCGAGCATGTTCTAAGGGAATACCACGCCATCGTTTCGTCCAAATCTCTGTTATTTCCGAATTTTGAACCGAAAAAGGTCTCAAACGACTAGGTTCCCCAGTAGCACACAATCTTGGCTAAACATTGATTCAATATTGGCCCAATATAGATTCATCGTACATCGAAAAACGAGTATACGCCAATGTTGGCCCAATATCGAAATTTGTGATAAGGCCAATATTGTGAATTAGTACTTTTGCCAATATTGGCCCAATATTGGGATGAGTGGATTGTGCCAATATTGTTTATCAAGGGTAATGCCAATATTGGTCCAATATTGGGCATAAGTTATTAGCCAATATTGTAAATCAAATTGCTACCAATATTGGCCCATTATCGGGATAAGTGGATTGCGCCAATATTGTTTATCAATGGTATCGCCAATATTGGTCCAATATTCGGCATAGTTTTTTAGCCAATATTGTGAATCACATTGGTACCAATATTGGCCCAATATCGGGATAAGTGGATTGCGCCAATATTGTTAATCAATGGTTTCGCCAATATTGGTCCAATATTGGGCATAGGTTATAAGTCAATATTGTAAATCACATTGCTACCAATATTGGCCCAATACCGGAATAAGTGGATTGCGCCAATATTGTTTATCGATGGAATCGCCAATATTGGTCCAATATTGGGCATAGTTTTTCACCCAATATTGTGAATCACATTATTACCAATATTTGCCCAATATCGGGATGAGTGGATTGCGCCAATATTGTTAATATTGGTATCGCCAATATTGGTCCTATATTGGGCATGGTTTTTTTGCCAATATTGTTAATCACATTGCTACCAATATTGGTCCAATATAGGTGTAAGTGGATTGCGCTAATATTGTTCATCAAACGTATCGCCAATATTGGTGGAAAAGTTCTTTTGGCCAATACTGAAAATTACATTGCTACCAATATTAGCCCAATATTGAGATGAGTGGATGGCGCCAATATTGTTTATCCATGGTATCGCCAATATTGGTCCAACATTGGGCATAGTTTTTTGGCCAATATTGTAAATTACATTGCTACCGATATTGGCCCAATATCGGGATAAGTGGATTGCGCCAATATTGTTTGTCAATGTATCGCCAATATTAGTCCGATATTGGGAATGGGGTGTTAGCCAATATTGAAAATAACATTGCTACCAATATTGGCCCAATATTGGGATGAGTGGATTGCGCCAATATTGTTTTCCACCGTATCGTCAATATTGGTCCAATATGGGGCATAGTTTTTTGGCCAATATTGTAAATAACATTGCTACCAATATTGGCCCAATATTGGGATTAGTATATTGCGCCAATATCGTTTATCAATGGTATCGCCAATATTGGGCATAGTTTCTTGACCAATATTGTAAATTACATTGCTACCAATATTGGCCGAATATTGAAATGAGTGGATTGCGCCAATATTGTTTATCAATGATATCGCCAATATTGGTCCAATATTTGGTATAGTTTTTCGACAGTATTGTAAATTACATTGCTACCAATATTGGCCGAATAAAGGGACAAGGGGATTATGAGTGTGAATCGTTTTCCTGTGGAACTTCGGTTAATGGCAAACTTTGGAGGCTTGCAATGGACATACTCTAGAAGAATATACTGTAAGATTTCTGAATTCCCTTGAAAAATCGAATACTTTTGGTTATATTATTCCTTTCAGGTTGATTATTTTGGACGATATATCGAAGCATTTTGTACATGTAATAGTAGAATTTCATCTGAACTGATGGGTAAATACATCAATTCTCATGAATTTACCGACTAAGCTTTCCACTGTTTCAGGGGACTTCATTTTGGAGATATTAATCCGAACTGAAAGCTATCCAGATAAGTATTCTGATACTACACAAGCCGAAATTCCGAACAATTTAGATTATCTTATTGTCTAGAGTCTAGAGGAGATATTCAATCTAACGCGTGTTCGAGTCAAAAGAAAATTCTGCAATTTATTCAGGCGATTGGGACCAGTTAAAACAAATTATTGTATATTAAAAAATAGGAAATCAAGTAACTCAGTATTAATCGAATATTCAGAAATAAATTCATTTATGCTACTTCTAAGGGTATTTCGCACTTACAGAATACTTTCAACGTATTTCACCAATGAAGGTACATAACTCCATAATATAGGTTATTATCTGTGCACAAAAAATTAAGTCACCCTGATCATCACACCTGTTGAGGTTGAACTAATCAATAAATCCTTAAAATAAGTATTAGTTATAATTTACATTTCCAACGAATAAATCTCGAAAAACATTCCCTTGTTATAGCCTCAGGGCCATTTATCGCCCGAGAGTGGCTTCCGTCTAACCAGATGCTGTTTTATTGCCCTTTGCTTACATTTCAAGGAGTTGTCGCGTTTCATTCTTCGATTCACATTTTATTTTTACATAATATTCCTTTTTGCATCCCGATAGTTGTTCCATCCCTTCACTTCCTAATTCATTAGTGTGCAACGAATCTTTTTACGGGCTTGTTTTGGGGAACATGCATCATTATTTCGTCACGATGTCTGTTATTTTCGAATTTTGAGCATAAATGGTCATCAAACGACTAGGTTGGACTCACTGATGAAGAATCCGTGGTCAAAATTGATTCTGGCGTTCGGCCGTCCTTTCGGCCGTGTGCGCTGTAACTCTCGAAAGGAACTACCTAGAGTCTTGAAATTTTCAGATTTGGTTACGAGCCTGAATATCTCGGTTAATTTCGTTAATGGGCCAAATCTGCCGAATGGTTTTTGTGCTACAGTCATTTGAAATTTTGATTTCTCAATAACTCGAAAAATATTTATCTGACCGAAAGGAAACTTGGTTGGAAGATGCACAGTGTCAATGCGAAGAATTATCCATGGAAAAATTGGAGAAGAAAATTTTTTTTTTCGAAAATTTTTATATTTCATTGAAATTTCACTGAAATTTCCAAGTCACCATTCAGCACTGTGAACAAGCGCGTAAAAGCTGCTGACTTCACGTCAGTGCTTTTCTAGATTTTTTATAGTTAAGGTCGGCCTTACTGCCAAACGTAAAATGAAAAGACATTTAGAGACTTTTTTTTTGTTGAACCGGTTCAATTCCGAAAGCTGAATTCGCGAATGGGTGAAACCATCCAATGACGCCACATATATATATATATATATATATAATATATATATAATTAATTACAAGAAATTCGACACATTTTTTTTCTCAATATCTCCAAAGATAAATATCAGATGGAACTGAACTTTGAAACACTGTTGTAAAATACTGAATCGAGGTTCTCACCAATTTTATTGAAATCTGATGAAAAGCTTCCGGTTGAAAAATTCTTCAACAAAAATTCCCAAAATATTTGAATACATTTTTACAGTTTTCCACCCCTACGATCCTAACAAAATTTGTCAGTTTTAAGTATTTTTCTACTTACTACATAGTTTGAATCTGTTCGCTTCTGTTCTTCTTGGAATATTGAGGAAATAACCTCAATCTTCCAATATCTCCGAATATAAATATCGGATCAAACTGAAATTCGAAGCGCTGTTTTGAAATATTGATTTCAAGCTTTATCCCAATTTTCAATCTGATCGTGTCGATAGTCATCGAGATATTAAGGAAATATTCTGAAAATTTCAAATAACAACGAAATTTTACATATTTTTTTCTTAATACCTCCGGAAATAAATATTAGATCAAATTGAAATTGGAAAAAACTGTTGTAGGATACTCACTTCAAAGTCGGCGCTGAATTTCATCGAAATCTATTCAATAAATCAGAAAAAACAATTGTTTTTTCGATAAATATGTGAATAATTTTAGAAAAACAATTTTTTCTTGGTTCGCATTAATATATTCTCCGAGTAATTACGATGTTTCGATGTGGTCGCATATGTTCTTCTCGACATATCCAGGTAATTTCAAACAACGAAATTTGACAATTTTTTTTTCATATATCCCCGAAAGCAAATATCTCAAGTTTAAATTTGAAATTCCGTTTTTGAATATTGATTCCAAGGCCTGTGACGGATTTCATTAAAATCTGATCAAAATGTTCCGAGAAAAAAAAATATTTCCACAAAAATTTCAAACATTTTCGGGTAAACATTTTCTTTAAATTTTTTAACCACTGGATCCATACGAAATTTTGCGGAAGGTTTCGCTTTGGTATCCCTCAACTTATTACGATGTTTCGATCTGATCGCATTTGTTTTTCTTGATATGTTGAGGAAATAACGTCAAAATTTTTGTCATATTTCTCCGAAAGTAAATATCGTATCGAATTGAAATTTGAAACGTTCTTGTTGGAAGACTGATTCTAAGATATATGTGCCAAATTCAGTTGAAATCTGATCAACACTTTCCGAGAAAAAGAAATTTCCAATGAAAATTTCGAAAATTTTTGAATAATTATTTCTATAAATTTTTTAACAATTAGATCCATACGAAACTCCACACTTATTTGTTTGTTGGTATTCAAGAACTTGTCACGAAATTTCAATTCGATCGAATCAGTTCTCCATGAAATATCGAGAAATTAACCTCAAAATTTCATATACTCCAAAACTGTCGATTTGGTCCAATAACGAACTCAGCCGAGATTTTCAGGATCTAAGCCCAACCTGAGAAATTCAAAACACTAGGTCTATTCTTTCGAAAGTTAGAACGCACACGGCCGGACGGACAGAATCAAATTTGAGTCTAACCTAGTCGTTTGAGACCAATTTCAGCTCAAAATTCGAGAGTTGCAGACATTGTGACGAGACGATAACGCGTTGTTCCCCAGAACAAGCGCGTAAATACAGTGGAAATTACCGAATACATATTCATTCGAACCGTTAAATAAGAAAGTAAAAGGATAGAAAACCATAGGCGATTGAAAAGCTATCTGTGCAAAATGCCTCCATTCAATGTAGAACGAGAGCATCATTAAGGGGTTACAGGTTCCCCGTAAGTTCAGGTACGATGACGAATGACGACAGAGCGAGCTAATAGCTCTAGGAGCTACTATATCGTTATAAAACAAATTGTATGACAATTGATTAAAACATTTACAGATTGATTGAAGCAAACCCCTTTCCAAATGATGAATTGAAAAAATAGTTCGAGCTCTGAGCGACAAAAACATCGAAAAACGATAAGTGACAAACCCTTGCAAGGGGCATCAAAATAACATCTGGTAGACGGGTGCCACTTTCGGTTGTCAAATAGCCCTGAGGCAATAACAAGGGAATTATTTCTAAGAATTATTCGTTAGAAATGCAAAATATAACAGATACTTTGTTAGGGTTTATAAATTATTTCAATACTATACTCAGGTGCAACGATGAGTGTGACTTAATTTTCTGCGCACAGATAACCCCTTATACGTATTAACCTATAGAAAATAATTTACCTTCATATGGGTGAAATACGATGAGAATATTCTGTAAGTGCGAAACAAGCTCAGAATTAGAACAAGTATACTGAATATTGGCGTGCATTGTTCATCTCGTAGAGGAACGATAATTCCATTAACAGTTTAGTTTATATTCGAAATAATTTATGGGATTGAAATAGGTTGGAAATGAGACAATAATTCATTCCTTCAAGCGACGTTTCGCGACTGTTTTGTTGCTTCTTCAAGCTTTTTAATATAGAATACTTATGAATAAATCAACATAGTATAGGATTTCAAAAACTTATTTTCCTACCTCGGAAGCAGTTATTTGAATTGAAACAGTATTTTCATCGATATTGAATCGGAAAGATAAACAAAACTGACATATGACGTGACGAACATATGAATGAAATCCTGTTCTTCGATTCTCAGATGAATAACTTTTTGGATGAACAGGAACCACTACCACATCAACACATCAACTGCTTCGGAGGTAAGAAAATAAGTTTTTGAATTCCTATACTATGTTGATTTATTCATGTTGTTTCACTAAGTATTCTATATTAGAGAGCTTGACGAAGCAACAAAACAGTACCTAGCGAAAAGTGAAGAAATGAATTCCAATCCCACGAATTATTCTACATATAAAAATGAATGAAAGGAATACGAGATCACAGTCGAGTGTACTTTATATTGTGATAATAAGATATTTTATAGCTGAAATTTGACGTGCCTATCTTTCAAACATTTTTCGTGTCTTTTGAACTATTCATATTTTAGCGTCACAATAGTGACGTCACACGCAAACATTTTAGAAAACAGTTCGTAAAAGTCGAAAACATAAGTTCGAATACTGTTAAATCTTTTATAACTGGTATTTTAGCGCCGTAGCGGTGACACCGGTGACGTCACACGCAATATTATATTCCATTTTAGCGAACTTCTTAATGACGTCATCAGTTCGATGGTCGCCTAAAACGGATTTTCCAGGACCTTCCGTTTTTTGTTGGTTGAAATTGATAATTTTCATCCTCATCAGATTTTGAATGCTTTGTTTTCTTGCTCTCTTCAACGCGTGCGGAATACATTGTAATTGATGAATAATGAAGTAAAAAAAACAAACCTCCATATTTTGAAGATTCATACTTCCATACATTAATAATCACGAAATTTCACTGAAATGAGTGAAATATCAAATAACGCGGTCTCCTTACTCACACAAGCATAATAATCAGCAGCAATAATAAACTTACCTCTCCTTAACCCGGTTTGAAAAGCTTAATATTCTATTAAAGTGAAAATTTTCCTGAAATACTTATCTAACCAACTAAATCAATACAAAAACAGTTCAGAGTTATTCAGCGTTGGTCGTAATCAAAACAAATACAATGTAATATTACGCATCATAAGCCTGAATTCGTATGGTCATGGGTAGCCCAATGGTAGAGCTTTATACTTGCGGCGCAGATTGTCCGGGTTCTATTCCCGCAGCGGACGATTGGTTGGTGTTGGATTTTTCAGGTTGGTGGTTTCTCGTATTTCTGTAGGTGGTTCGTACGTCAGAGTCTCAAGTTGGTGGGTTTCAGGAAGGTCGGTGATGGGGGGTGTTGGTTGGTCATGAGTTTCGTAGTGGATTGATTCTGTGTGTACTTGAAAAACGCGATTATATTTATAATTTTATTTTTTTACTTTTTGAATATTGGGCCAATATTGGTTTCCAATATTGGGCCAATATTGGTATCCAATATTGGGCCAATATTGGTATTCTATATTTGACCAATGTATATTTCCAATATTGGGCTTATGTTGGTAACCAATGTTGGACCAATATTGCAAAAGGTCAACATTCTTTATTGGGTCAATATTGGTATTCGATGTTGAGCCAATATAGATATTCAATATTAGGCTTATATTGGTGTCCAATGTTGGCCCAATATTGCAAAAAGTCAACATTCATTATTGGGCCAATATTGGTATCATATATTGGGCCAATATGGATGTCCAATATTGGGCCAATATGGATGTCCAATATTGGACCAATATGGATGTCCAATATTGGGCTTAAATCGGTATCCAATGTTGGCCCAATATTGCAAAAAGTCAACATTCATTATTGGGCCAATATTGGTATCATATATTGGGCCAATATGGATGTCCAATATTGGGCCTATGTTGGTATCCAATATTGGCCCAATATTGCAAAAAGTCAACATTCTTTATTGGGCCAATATCGAGAAACTATGTTGGGCCAATATTTTCACAATATTGGCCCAATATTGGTCCAATATTTGTGTGCTACTGGGGTTGGGCTCACTGATGACGAATCCGGTGTCAAAATCCGTTCTGTCCTACCGGCGCCGGCGGCCGTATGCATGATTACTGGTGTACGGAGAATCCTATCGACTTGAAACTCTCAGGTTAGGTTGCATTTCGAAATGCGAAGGTTGAGTTCGTTGATGGGCAAAATCGGCCAAATGGTTTCGGATTTATAGTCACTCGAGTTTTAAGGTTATTTTTCTGATATTTTGAGAACTACTAAAACAATTGAATTGAAACTTGGAGCATGAAGACTTGCAACTTGTTGCAGCAATTCGTTGAGATCGTGCTGTCAGTAAAAAAAAAAAATAATTTTTTTTTCCAATTTTTTTCTCAAAACAACTGACATGAAGTCAGCATCTTTTCTAGGTTTTTTCATCTTAATTCCTCTTCGAAACTTCGAGACAATGTCTGATACCGATGTTAAATCGAGGTGTCTCTCGCCGAAAGTGAGAGTGACTATGAAATTGTTCCGGTTGATGAAAATAATACATCAGCATCTGAAAAACCAGTATAATTTTTGGAATAATGAAAAAAGTTAGTTTGTGATCCAACATCGTATTTTATGTTACATCAGCGAGAACAGGAGCACCATACCTCAGTTTGATATTGGAGAAGATTTACTTGAGGACAAATGCAACCATATAGAATTACATAAATGACAAACGAAGGCAAATATTCTTCCCGTTCCTTGAACTAATAGGTTCGAAGTTCCTCAAGAAGCTAAAAGCGAAACGCAACAGTCATCCAAGAATGGAAAAAGATCGTCATCTCCCGAACTCCTTGAACATAATTAAAATCCTAGATCGTAAATTCATAGCTCGCTCGGGACGATAGCAATCGGCCACGGAATCGTGACATTTCCCAGAGAAAATGGGGAGATAGCTGGCTGCAAAAGCCATGACTTCCGCGCACGTATAGAAAATTTAATAATTTAATAGGCTATCGGCATTCATAAGTTTTTTCCATCGTGACGCCTGCGACACAGGCAGAAGACCTAACCTGTAGTTGCTCAGGACGATTATGAATTCTAATCTGAAATGGGGAATTGAAATTTGATTAGGTAACTGTACCCACATCGGGGATTATAGGAAGATTGCCACATCGACACAAGGACTGTCAAAGTTCAATCTCTTGGAAATCACGATGTCGGAGATGCAATATGGCACCTGCTTTGCCTTATAAGGAAACCGACAGGGATAGTCAATTTATCTAACAGAGATGAATTGGCTGAAGATGTGGACATCGTCGTGTTGGAAGTTTCAAATACCGAGGAACTTTCAATGAATTTTGTTTTCTGTTTCTTTCGTTTCTTGTTTTCATCTTTTAGCGCGCTTGTTCTAAGGAACAGCGCGTTATCGTTTCGTCTGTAGTTTTCGAATTTTGAGCTGAAATTTGTCTGAAACAGCTAGGTTAGACTCACTAATCGAGAGTTGAATAACCTAAAAATTTCAAATGAGTATTATTCCGAAATTGTTGGTGGATTTGACCTATTAACGAACCTAATCGTCGCATATGGATGCTCATACTATCCTGGAAGTTTCAAGTAGATGGTTTGGTAAACCCGCAAGATTTCCCGTTGCGAAGCTACAAGTAAGATATTCTCATCATTGTAAGCAGTGTGAGTTCCTGAACAAAAAATATGCAGGCCAACATACGCGGTCTCTCTTTGTTAGGAAGATATGGGCCTCCAAAGTTCCAAATTGATGCTTTTTCAGATCCTTTTTTCCGCCATAAAAATGATCTCTCACTTCTCAAATCTAGTTCATAAATCATGTTTGAACCTTCAACCAACGAATAGCGACACTTTCTTTCAAGGAAATTCATTATTTAAAGGAAGAAAAGTGAAAATATTAGACAACCACTTAACCCATATTTCTACGAAATACTTCTCAATGTTAAAGCGTAGCTTGGCAACAGCGTCTTTTCATCGCTGGCCAACGTATTATGACCGAAGAGAAGTTGCTGGCGGGAAATATGAAAAGATGGACAGTCGAAGAATATAATTGTAATGAAAATGCCTCTGTCACTGAAGAAGAGGTGATTATTCTAACATCAAAACAAAATCATTGAGAATATTTGTTTAAGGTTTCACTCTCAATATGTTCCTTTGAACTTTCTTTCTATCCCCTTCAAAATAGGGAGGTTGTTATCTACTTCGTTTTTTATTGTGTCTTCGAAATGGTCCTAGTTTAGAATGAGATTCAGGGTATTCCAATAAAATGGGTTATATAATAACCTCGATTTCATTGGATATCTGGGAAGGGCGCGACCTATCACATATGAAAAAAAATGTACGTTGAAATTTTCTCGCCAGCAATAATTTGTCATTCACGAATACGCACGATGGCACGATTCGGACCGATGAAATTCGCGCCATTGCCAAACTTCACTTTTAGACTGAGTCGAAATCAGAAGGAGTAGAGGTTAAGTGGTTGTCCAGTAATTTCATTGTTTTTTCATTAAATATTGATATTGCTTATTGTTGGTTGAAGGTTCAAAGGTGGTTTGTGAACTATACAGATGAAGTGAGAGATAGTTTTTATGGTGGAAAAAGGGACCTGGACACGACTCATTTTGGAACTATGGGGGCCCATATCTTCCAAATTAAGGGAGACCGCCTATGTTCGATTTCACATTTTTTATTCAGAAAAACACACTGCGTACAATGATGAAATTTTTTTTTTAATATCTCGGCGACGGGAAATCTTGCGGGTTTACCGATGGTGTTTTTCTTTCTAAAGATTTGACATCGGATTCTTCAACAGTGAGTCCCACCTAGTCGTTTAAGACCCTTCTCGGGAAAAAATTGTAAATACGGACATTCCTCAGAGCAAAAAATGATCACTAGTCGTCAATTTTTTCTCGCGATAACTGGTGGGACTACAGCAATACTCGGTCAATTCGGCTCTGTTCAATTAATTCGACGTTGAAAACGATGTTATTTCGTTATCAATTAATCGATAACTAATGAACACATTATCTCAGAGCTTCGTTAATCTTAGTACAACAATAAATCTTGGTTGCCAAACATCTCCGATACATTCTCCTTCCATCTCATAGACAATCAACAACATCGGAGTAAAAACGACTGAAGATAACATTTTACTGCAGACAACTTGAAGTTGGATCTATGTACCTATATAGAAATTACATCTTTCTTCTTCACGTGGATTTCCTGCGTTTATATGGCAAGATGAGCCGACATACGCATTAGTCTTCTATTATGCGTACCTTTTGCAAATTATTCTTTGAATCTATTACTTGCTATAATGTCCGCGGTTTTTGCTCCATTCTAGAGTAGGAATGGCGTGCGCTCCATTTACCTAGGAATTATCTGTGAGAAGTTTTAGGAGGTTATCGGTTAGTCTCGTTTTTGCAATTAACCGTTATATCAGAAAAATAGATGCTGTTATTCTTTTGGACCATTAACGACTTCAGATAAGACTTGTGAAATAGTTTTCCTCGTTATATTTGAAGCATAAACTCCATTCACTTTTATTAACTATCCCGGTTAGCCATGACATTCTGACACATTTCACCGTGTATATTTTGAAAATATTAGGTTATGGTCATTTTTCTGTCAGATAACTACACAACGTTGTCCTCTCTACATAGAGTTCGTTTTAATTATGTATTTTTCAAAATGTGGATTTTCTTGAGGAAAATGATTTGAGAAAGTATTATGTGAATTCAATAATTCCAAAAACCTGCCGAATGTTGAAGAAACTTTTCTCTCTGTTAATACTGGAAATATTTCCCGTATATAAGCATGGTTGAGAGATTCAGCTATGCTATTTTCTTGTACGGAAATCAAGAATCGATTGTTGAAATTTTACTGATAAATAATGGATAGAGTAGTCCGTTACTTTGTGATAGTTCATTCGAAAAAAAATTAAAACTAATCGAATAACCCTGCAGTAAAACTTCTAAACGAACAGACAAACCTATGGAATTCCCTACTTTTCGAAATTCTCAAGAAATGAGTCTATACAGAAGAAATTGTTGCAGAACTTGAAATACTCCAGTATGAAAATGTAGTGGTACTACAAAACCTGTGTCACCTTGAAATAACTAACTCAATTGACCAAGTTCTTGGGAATCTATGTGAACGATACACTGGGTTTTCACTCACATACCTCGAAAATGTTGGATATCTTGTGATAAATTATTGATTCCAAATTATCAGGGTTACTATCAGAAAAAGCAGCTTTCAATTATACATTGCACTTCCTGATACGTTGTCTCTGCTTCTTCAAAACTACTTTCGGCATTTTTAGTTTCGATCTTGATGATAGTGTTGAGATTGAGAGTAGATATTGGCATTTTCATTTGGACGTCGCTGAGAATTACTTTGACTCTGCCGATATTTTACGAGTGCCAACCTGCGTCAGTTTCAAGTAGAAAAACTTGATAGACCTAAATCATATCCAACTGGGATAGGTTATAAAAGTCAATGGAGTATGTATGAGGTCGGGGGGGCGCAGGTAGTAAATATTGTAGGTTGAGTGCCATAACTAGGAGGAAAGCTCATCCTCGGGTGTATTTTTTAGATATTTGTATCTTTCAAAAAAGAGTAGGACAGCACAGAACATTTTCCTCGGGAGAAAATTTTGATGATTGTCAAGCTCTGCAGTAAAATAAATAAACTGTTTGATTATTCCTTGATCCCCAGAGCAGCCTCTTTCATCGTGGCCAAATCAAAAGTGCTAAGAAACAGATGATTGTTTTTAACATGTGTCTATAATAATGCTTTCGTTGTATGCAGAGCTTAACTGCGATATAATATTTACCTTACCAAGTAAGGAAAAAGCAGTGCAAGAATCGATGTATAGTCACGAGACTGTTCATGTCTACCCGTTTTTTCTGGAAGATGGTGTAAGTCACTGACCCATTCTTGAGTCAACTCAATAAAATAACAAAAACGGAAAACAATTAACAAATTTTTATTTCAAACGCAAATACCCAATTTCTTTTTTTGTGAATGTGTTTTGAAAAACTTCGCGTAAAGATCTGGTTTCGGCTTTTCGTTCAGAAGTTTGTGATAAGTTTATATCTGGTAAATGCCGGCCCAGTTCCTTGATTTTCAATTTAGAGGCTGATTGCAGCTTATTGTGTCTATCGAAATTTACTTCAGGGATGTTGCTGACTGAATCCATTGCGAATCCTAACACACAATGAAAACATCGAGGAAAACACCAACAAGGAAAACTCTATAACATCGACCTGACGGAAAAATGAGAACGTAGACACGCAAAAAGACGTTCGTCGATCCAGTGAACAGCAGTAATCAAAATGACCGCATCTAAGCTAGAACTGCGGGCGCGGGCGCTAAAATTTCGCAGCCCTGTCGTACTTACAGCTCGTAGTTGATCAGAGTCATTCGACAACATTCCCTGTGGTTATTTGTTCCTTTATGAGGGTTGCGGCCAATATCAAGCCGTGAGGCCGCGAATTCCGCGCGCCTGAGATACATTTTCGATATTCCCACAGTCAATAACGACGTATTCTGTTGGGGACGTATTGATAGATCGTTAGAAAGAATTGATATTTGTGTTTTTTGTTGGAATATTAACTAACGGTTGCTGTTTCATAATAAAATATCAATTATTTCAAAAATAATTAATTGTCGTACGTTGTCCGACATATTTTTCAGGGAGGGCTCGCGGACCCGCAGCCTTTATGAGTAGCCGCCATTGATACCAATTCGATCGAATCCGTAATTGGTTGTGAAATGAAATTTAAAATTCGAAAAATTTTTGTTTCGGAATTTCTACAAATACATGGTTTCTATGTTGATTCTTTCGGAGGTTATCGTGTATACTGTTATCGTAATGAATGGTGAAATAACATATTTTCATAAAAATGAAACATGTTTCCTTGTGCAGTTTCGAAGTCTTCTAAATCTCATTATTTCAGAATAACGATCCACTCCTTCCTCAAATTTAATCAAGCTTCAAATGGAAACTTTTGACCTTGAAATTTTGAACAATCTAATTGGAATTCTGAAAGAGTAATACATCATGTCTCAGTATGCTTTTAATTCAGGAAAGGTTTCATTATATCCTATGAGAATTAATTAATATTCTTAACTCTATTCCCGGCACATAAAAACTATTGCATACTTACTTCACTTTGTGAACTCGAATCAACTGTCAGGTTCCTTCATGTTTTCAATATCATATTTCTTAAATAACAAATTATATTATTATATTCATCACTTCTTTCACTCGAACTATATTTGGAGTTCAAGTTATATATATATTTCAATCTCAATGTCATTTTGAGCGAACGTTCTGGGGAACAGCTTGTCGTTCTGCCAAATGTCTGTTTTTTCGAAGTTTTGTCTGAATTGTCCAGCTGCGACTATAAAAAAACTGATTATGTCTGGCCGGCAGCTATGAGAACGAAGAGAGCTTGCGACTTGAAACTTTCAGGTAAGGTGCTCGAAAAATTCTGTTGAGATTGTATCAAAAAAAGGTGGAAAAAAACTTTGGTAAACACGCAAGATTTCCTGTCGCGAAGCTATAAATAAGATATTCACATCATTGTAAGCAGTGTGAGTTCCTGAACAAAAAATATGCAGGCCAACATAGATGGTCTCTCTTTGTTTGGAAGATATGGGCCCCCAAAGTTCCAAATTGTTGCATTTTCAGATCCTTTCTTCCGCCATAAAAATGATCTCTCACTTCTCAAATCCAGTTCATAAATCATCTTTGAACCTCCAACCAACGAATAGCGAACGCGCGTGAAAACACCGATGGATTCCCAGCGATGGCTCCGCCGACGGGCGACGTATGGCAACATTGCGTTCTAGCTCCGCGAGGCGTTAGCAGTGGCTAGGGACGTTCCGTAACGGATCTGTACTCTTCGAACGACTACAATTACGCAGGCAATTTAGGGTAGAATGCAATATCTATCGTTTTATGATTCCATATAGGGTGGGACATGGCTAATAAAGGTTTGATAATTACTGAATATGGATTATTCTTGATTACAGTTCAATATTTTCGTTTGGAAGTGGTAAAAATATATCTGAAATACGTTTTCTGACTGATAGCCCTGATCGAGATCTGACATTTATGCTTTGTTATCATCCTCTTCATCATTTTTGACATACCAAACTGATTGTACGTCGTTCCGAGAGCGATGGCGGCGGACTTGATATCGAAGAAAATGGGAAAAATTCAAATACACGTGAAATACTTTCTGGATGTTGGCCCAGGTGGACACCTGATTCTTATGCTTTGTTATCATTCACTTTATTATTTCCGATACACGAAACTGATTGTACGTTGTTCCGAGAGCGAGGGCGGCGGACTGCATATTGATGAGTGGAAAAAATTCAAATACACGTGAAATACTTTCTGGTTGTTGGCCCAGGCGGCCACCCGATATTTATGCTTTGTTATCATTCACTTTATTATTTCCGGTACACTAAACTGATTGTACGTCGTTCTGAGAGCGAGGGCGGCGGACAACATATGGATGAGTGGGAAAAATTCAAGTACACGTGAAATACTTTCTGGGTGTTGGCCCGGGTGGCCACCCGATATTTATGCTTTGTTATCATTCATTTCATCATTTCCGATACACGAAACGGCGGCGTCTTTCAAAATGCGAAGTATCGCTTCCTTTATCATACCTGAGAAATACTGTGAATGAAAACAATTTTCTCACATAAAAGGTAGGAAGAAAGACATCGCTTTGCAATATGCCCATCTGTGGCACATTTTTATGGAAAAAAATCATTCAAATGAAGCGGTTTCGAGCTCAAATTTAAAGAAGGACATTGCTGTGCGGAATTTTGTCGTAAACTTATGTCACCCTTATTTTTTGTTGACGGGATCATCGACTTGCCTCAAATTCAGTTACCTGGTTTCTTGTCATCTGATTACAGTTTGGAAAATGTAAATGTTCAATAAGTATGAGTTCTTGATTTACCAATTTTGCGCTTTTCTCATTCATCTCCAACTTGCCCTATGATAAACATAAACATAAACATAAACATAAACATTACTTTATTCCCATAATCAGTGTAAAATACAAAAGAAGAGAGAAAAACGTCAAAAATACAACATACTTAATTATGCTCTGAAAGGATATTCCATGAATTCCTTGATCGAATATGGTTCAATTTTCACAATGAGATTGGTTATTTCAGATTTAAATTTTTTTATATCAGATAAGATGATAAGGTTTTTGGGTATTATATTAAACAGCTTTATGCACATATATTTTGAATTCTTCTCAGTAAGTGTCAAGGAATGCCTTGGAAAGTGATATGGAGTTTTGCGCCTTGTATTGTTTTTATTGAACAGATCATCAAAACATTCAGGATGTTTTCTCACGAACAGTAGACATTCCAACACATACAGTCCCGGAAGGGTAAGCATGGAATTATTTCTAAAACAACCTCTACACGATTCTTTGTAACCCAAACCAATTATTGCCCTCAAAGCAAATTTTTGCAGAATAAATAATTTATTTATATCGCTGCTTCCACCCCATACAACAAGCCCATACCTGAGAATCGAGACGAAATTAGTGTAGTAGATGATATGGTCAAATATTTGGATGTGAAATGTTAAAGGTTGGTTCATGTTAAAACGAATGCGGCAAAACCATTACTGCACGGCGGGAAACTGTAAACGATTTGGAAATTTCAAAAAAGCGTAAGGAAACCTTCGTTGCACCATCAATTAGCCTTGAAGGCTAGTCGAAACGAGTGTGATGTATTTTTTGTGGGTTTTCAAATTATCAACTGACAGTGGAAATGACGTATTGAAATTTCCAAGAATATACCAACAAATGAAAACCCTTTCAGCGTTTTTTTGTGTTAATAGATTGTTCGATTGATCCAATTTTATTTCTTCGATGATTTCTTCATTAAGAGGTGGGATTTCTAGATCAGTGTATTATCATCAGTAGGTTTTACGCGCACGTTGAATATTTCCTTAAGCAGTCAACAATTCACGTATTTACTACGCACCTGCACATCCTGATGAAATTTTCTATCTTTTTCATATGGTCCTCATGAAATTCAAAGAGACGACTTAGGAACATAATATTTGTGGAGTGGGTTGGGGGATTAATTTCATGATTATAAATGAGTGAAGATCGCAAATAATATGTTATTGTGTTATTCATCACGATCGAATTAGTATCCTTCGAGTAAGTCCAGGAAGGACACCCAGGAGAATCACAAGATTTCACATTTTTCCCCAATTCCTCCGAAAATGAAAATTGGATCGAACTGACATTTGGTACATCAAAGCTATTATTGACCTCAAGGTCTGTGTCAAATTCCTGCGAAATTTGATGGATTCTTTCTGAAAACAAAATTTGAACAAAAATTTTAATTTTTTTTTCAAAATTAACTTATATATGGATGTTAACACCGGATTCTTCATCGATGAGGCCCATATTCGCGAAATAAATCGAAAATTACAGATATTTGGACAAAATGATAGTGCGCCGTTTCCCAGAACTTGCACGAAAAAAAGAAATTTGTGAACATATCAGTAATGCTCTTTCACATGCACAAAATACAGTTTTTATAGTTTTGTACCTAGTACGATTCCTAACAATTAGGCTATGAGAATCTGAGTGTTCATTATTTATTAAACCTTATGAAATTCATTCTCCCCCCAAGATGGAAATCAATAGCCTGAGGTCCCACCTAGAGATATCTATCAGTTTCTGAACAATTACATTTAGCAGCCCTAATCTTCATAGGGATAATTGCATATCTCATTAGTTGATAGAATTCCACATCTTTTGGGTATTCATTTTCTTTGTAAGCGAAACATAAAACTAATGATGCCATATAACAGTGAATATTACCTGACCATTGAAGAATTTGAGGAGAAATAATCGAAAACGGATCCATATCCAGTTGTAAATATAACGAGATAGTAGAGGTTAAAATGTCATGCTTCGGAACAATATTTAAGAAATTGAGTGAATTGTTTACTGAAAGCACACTCCTATAAAAGTGAAAACACATTATTATTTATCGATTATTGCTGAGCCAGCGAATGTTCTGATATTGAAGAATATATATTTTGACAATATTCATTCTACATGAAATTTGATAAATATTCAACAGCTGCTGTTGTTGATCTGAAACTATGAAAGATTTTTCTTTAAGATAGCTGACAAATGAATGAAAATGAATACAGCTATCATGAAAAATTATGAATTCAAGAAATTTCTAGCTTTCCTGATTAAAATTGAGATAAAATGCATATAAGTGATATAGAATCTTGAGTGAATGTCACGATAAGTATGTCAACTTTATAGAATTACCATTATGGTACAGTCAATAATTTGGACATTGAATTGGATAAAGAACAAGAACGGTGGGTGTGAAAAATTTGAATTTTTTCCACTCTCATCAATATGTCGTCCGCCGCCCTCGCTCTCAGAACGACGTACAATCGGTTTCGTGTATCGGAAATGATAAAGTGAACGATAACAAAGCAAAAATATCGGGTGGCCACCCAGGCCAACACCCAGAAAGTATTTCTCGTGTATTCGAATTTTTTCCACTCTCATCAATATGTTGTCCGCCGTCCTCGCTCTCAGAACGACGTACAATCAGTTTCGTGTATCGGAAATGATAAAGTGAATGATAACAAAGCATAAATATCATATGCCGACCTGGGCCAACACCCAGAAAGTATTTCACGTGTATTTGAATTTTTTACACTCTCATCAATATGTAGTCCGCCGCCCTCGCTCTCAGAACGACGTACAATCAGTTTCGTGTATCGGAAATGATGAAATGAATGATAACAAAGCATAAATATCGGGTAGCCACCCGGGCCAACAACCAGAAAGTATTTCACGTGTATTTGAATTTTTTCCACTCATCCATATGTTGTCCGCCGCCCTCGCTCTCAGAACGACGACAATCAGTTTCGTGTATCGGAAATGATAAAGTGAATGATAGAAAAGCATAAATATCATATGCCAACCTGGGCCAACACCCAGAAAGTATTTCACGTGTATTTGAATTTTTTCCACTCTCATCAATATGTAGTCCACCGCCCTCGCTCTCAGAACGACGTACAATCAGTTTCGTGTATCGGAAATGATGAAATGAATGATAACAAAGCATAAATATTATATGCCGACCTGGGCCAACACCCAGAAAGTATTTCACATGAATTTGAATTTTTTCCTCTCTCATCAATATGTTGTCCGCCGCCCTCGCACTCAGAACGATGTACAATCAGTTTCGTGTATCGGAAATGATAAAGTGAATGATAACAAAGCCTAAGAATCAGGTGTCCACCTGGGCCAACACCAAGAACGTATTTCTCGCGTATTTGAATTTTTCCCACTCATCCATATGTTGTCCGCCGCCCTCGCTCTCAGAACGACGTACAATCAGTTTCGTGTATCGGAAATGATGAAGTGAATAAATGCAAACCATAAATATCATATGCCAACCTGGGCCAACACCCAGAAAGTATTTCACGAGTATTTGAATTTTTTCCACTCTCATCAATATGTAGTCCGCCGCCCTCGCTCTCAGAACGACGTACAATCAGTTTCGTGTATCGGAAATGATGAAATGAATGATAACAAAGCATAAATATCGGGTGGCCACCCGCGCCAACAACCAGAAAGTATTTCACGTGTATTTGAATTTTTTCCACTCATCAATATGTAGTCCGCCGCCCTCGCTCTCGGAACAACGTACAATCAGTTTCGTGTATCGGAAATGATAAAGTGAATGATAACAGAGCATAAATATCATATGCCGACCTGGGCCAACACCCAGAAAGTATTTCACATGAATTTGAATTTTTTCCACTCTCATCAATATGTAGTCCGCCGCCCTCGCTCTCAGAACGACGTACAATCAGTTTCGTGTATCGGAAATGATAAAGTGAATGATAACAAAGCCTAAGAATCAGGTGTCCACCTGGGCCAACATCAAGAACGTTTTTCTCGCGTATTTGAATTTTTCCCACTCATCCATTTGTTGTCCGCCGCCCTCGCTCTCAGAACGACGTACAATCAGTTTCGTGTATCGGAAATGATAAAGTGAATGATAGCAAAGCATAAATATCATATGCCAACCTGGGCCAACACCCAAAAAGTATTTCACATGAATTTGAATTTTTTCCACTCTCATCAATATGTTGTCCGCCGCCCTCGCTCTCAGAACTACGTACAATCAGTTTCGTGTATCGGAAATGATAAAGTGAATGATAACAAAGCCTAAGAATCAGGTGTCCACCTGGGCCAACACCAAGAACGTTTTTCTCGCGTATTTGAATTTTTCCCACTCATCCATTTGTTTTCCGCCGCCCTCGCTCTCAGAACGACGTACAATCAGTTTCGTGTATCGGAAATGATGAAGTGAATGATAGCAAAGCATAAATATAATATGCCAACCTGGGCCAACACCCAGAAAGTATTTCACGTGTATTTGAATTTTTTCCACTCTCATCAATATGTAGTCCGCCGCCCTCGCTCTCAGAACGACGTACAATCAGTTTTGTGTATCGAAAATGATAAAGTGAATGATAACAAAGCATAAGACTCAGGTGTCCACCTGGGCCAACACACAGAAAGGATTTCATGTGTATTTGAATTTTTTCCACTCATCCATATGTTGTCCGCCGCCCTCGCTCTCAGAACGACGTACAATCAGTTTCGTGTATCGAAAATGATAAAGTGAATGAAAACAAAGCATAAGAATCAGGTGTCCACCTGGGCCAACACCCAGAAAGTATTTCACGTGTATTTGAATTTTTCCCATTTTCTTCGATATCAAGTCCGCCGCCATCGCTCTCGGAACGACGTACAATCAGTTTGGTAAGTCAAAAATGATGAAGAGGATTATAACAAAGCATAAATTTCAGATCTCGATCAGGGCTATCAGTCAGAAAACGTATTTCAGATATATTTTTACCACTTCCAAACGAAAATATTGAACTGTAATCAAGAATAATCCATATTCAGTAATTATCAAACCTTTATTAGCCATGTCCCACCCTATATGGAATCATAAAACGATAGATATTGCATTCTACCTTAAATTGCCTGCGTAAATGTAGTCGTTCGAAGAGTACAGATCCGTTACGGAACGTCCCTAGCCACTGCTAACGCCTCGCGGAGCTAGAACGCAATGTTGCCATACGTCGCCCGTCGGCGGAGCCATCGCTGGGAATCCATCGGTGTTTTCACGCGCGTGAATAGCGACACTTTCTTTCAAGAATATTCATTATTTAAAGGAAGAAAAAGAAAATATTAGACAACCACTTAACCTATATTTCTACGAAATACTGCTCAATGTTAAAGCGTAGCTTGGCAACAGCGTCTTTTCATCGCTGGCCAACGTATTATGACCGAAGAGTAGTTGCTGGCGGGAAATATGAAATGATGGACAGTTGAAGGGTATGATTGTAAGGAAAATACTTCTGTCACTGAAGAAGAGGTGGTTATTCTAACATCAAAACAAAATCATTGAGAATATTTGTTTGAGGTTTCACTCTCAATATTTTCGTTTGAACTTTCTTTCTTCAAAATAGGGAGGATGTTATCTACTTCGTTTTCTGTTGTGTCTTCGAGATGGTCCCAGTTTAGAATGAGATTCAGGGTATTCCAATAAAATGGGTTATATAATAACCTCGATTTCATTGGAAATCTGGGAAGGGCGCGACCTATCACATATGAAAAAAATGTATGTTGAAATATATATCAGGGAGTATTCTCATTCCATTACTATGTGTTTCAACCTTGTAGATTTCATTAGAAACGAATTCTCCAATTGGAAGATTTAGAGTATCGCAGTAAACAGTAAGAACTAAGAAAATATTTCTTTTTTCTCGCCAGCAATAATCTTTGATTCACGAATACACACGATAGCACGATTCCGACCTTTGAATAAAGAACAATGTTCTTTATTCATAGATTCCGACCTATGAGATTCGCGCCATTGCCAAACTTCACTTTTAGACTGAGCCGAAATCAGAAGAATAGAGGTTAAGTGGTTGTCCAGTAATTTCATTGTTTTTTCATTAAATATTGATTATTCTTGAAAAAAGTGTTGATAATTGTTGGTTGAAGATTCAATGGTGGTTTGTGAACTATACAGATGAAGTGAGAGATCGTTTCTATGGTTGAAAAAGGGACCTGAAAACGACTCATTTTGGAAATTTGGGGGCCCAAATCTTCCAAATTAAGGAAGACCGCCTGTGTTCGATTTCACATTTTTTATTCAGAAAAACACACTGCGTACAATGATGTAAATATCTTTTTAATATCTCGGCGACGGAAAATCTTGCGGGTTTACCAAAACTTTTTGAAATATTTTCCAAATGAAGGAATGTAGAAAAAAAATTGAAATCTATTCATCAGGTTTCGATGAGATTTTGCATATACCTTGAAGTCAATAATTATATCAACTTTCGTATTTTTATCCCGATATTTCTGCAATACCTCAAAAAATAGTGACAGTAACTAGTTGGTAAATTCAGATGAAGATTTTTGTGGAAAATTTCGTGATGATCGTGTAAAAAAACAATCAAAACAATTCGAAATGTTTTTTCTCCCACGAATTTAAACATTTGGGTAAAAGCTGCTGACTTCACGTCAGTGCTTTTTCAGAATTGTTTGGTATTACGTTGATTATTTTTTTCAAAGATCGAAAAACTTTTCAGAAAGTTCTACCCTGAAGGGGTTTCTCAATTTTTATGCCCCTGGTCGTTCAGAGTTTTTCTCTAGTCTATCGAATTTCTGATAGGTCTCTTGCATGTAACACGAAATATTTTCATGTTTTTTTTCATTCTATTTCGATACAAAATTATAATGTATGCTATTACACACTTTGAGATTTCGCGAATTTGCAATAACTCGGTGTTGAAAATCTTAAAATCGAGACGCAAGTACAAATTGAGTGAACGCGGCTGATCGGTTCCTAGGTCACTCATCACCGTACGATTTCATTGGTTCGCTAGAGAGAAAGGTGAACGCGAAGAAAGAGTTACACGTTAAAACAGCTGCTATGTGAATCCAACTTTTTTATGTGTTTTTACTCCCAGTATTTGAAACAGAACTATTAAAAATGAAATAAAAATGGTGTTTTTCATGAAAAACGCCCTTGCGTATTATAGTATCAAACCATTTGTCAAGGGCAGTTTCTTGCAAAACATATTGCCTGATGAACAATATAGGAACAAAACAAACGATAAAGAAAGCGACTGTGACGGTTCAGAGTACAAATCTGACTCTTTCAACAGACAAAGCAAAATATTTCAAGAATTATTTTCTTTCGATTTTGGACTTTTGTCAAATTAAGTTTTGAAAAAACAAAAACTGTCAATTTGACAAAAGTCTAAAATCGAAACGCATTAGGCAATCTGTTTTGCAAGAAACTCATTTTATATTTAATAGTTCTTTTCAGATATTGGGAGTGAAAACCCATAAAAAACCTAAAAAATGATGCGGAATCCCCTCAAAATAACTTTAATCGATACTATATGGAGCCAAATTTAAAACATGGTTTTTTCGTCGAAAATTTAAAATTTTCGATGGTTTGAATGGTTTTCTTCAGTACTCTTATGGATAAAATATTAGATTCCAATGATTAAAAAACATGCAAGAGACACATTATGGATAATTCCCTGTACTCATCATCAAGTAGTTGTAATGGTTTTCCATTGAATGTTACCATTTTACCACAGTGAAAACTAGTGTCATTGAATCATTGCTTGCTCATTGAATAGTCGATTAAGCACGCAGCTTCTGTTCTCCACTGGCTAGACATAATTTTAAAAGCGCTCGTCATTCAATGGAGACGAACAAATTATTCTTCATGACACAAAATGATCATGGTATGGCAATCAGGTCGAAATGTATCATTCAGACCATTTAGGGTCATTGAGTCTTTTAATTTCACACGAGTTAATGATCGTCGGTCTGCAAGATCGAGATGAGAAACAGACCCGAAGGTCATCTGGTCGGCAAAGAGGAGAATTATGCTATTGATACATCGTGATAAAATCTGTAGTAATTTGAGAGGTAATCTGATAAGAGTGAGGATAATACTCGGCGGCTTGTCAAAGCAACACTCTCCATAGAACTGGATGTATTGAATTTTTTCATGCTTGGTTCGGCTTCAAGGAATAAAAAGATGAAGAGTGAACAACAAAGAAATTATCCCCTCTTGTCGTTTTTCATAATTATTATGTAAGTTAATTTTGAGAAGAATTATAATGAGTGTGATTATGAATTCTTGGGACAGTTATTTGCTTATTTTATTATTTATTGTCTAGATTCAAGTAAGTTCTAAATATTCAATTGATTCAGTCAGAGTCCATTTATATCGAAAAATTTTTTTTGGTGCAAATGGTTGAAAAACATTTTAAGAATGCTCAATGTTGCCACTTCTTTATATTGAAGAATTTTCGGGAAATTATAACTGAATTGGAGTGAAAAATGAAAAAATATCTAACATTGCGCCTCCTCACAAAACAATTTTCAAAAAATACTCACTGATGCCTGCAGTTGACACCCAGTTTTCTCCTATGAGCGTCGAAATTTCTCCGAATTGTAATATTTCACGCGGCTTCTGGCAACGTTGAAGCATGTAGACCGCGTTCAGTTGCCTGACTTTTAGATATTAACGAGTTTTAATGACACTTGAATGTGGCTGTGTTGCCTAGCCGTAATTCAGCACCACGTTGCATTGTTTGCTCCTAAGCCAATACAATATTAATAATTAATACAAATTTCGCCTTGATATCTGTGATTTCCGAACTTTCTGAGATACAATCATTTGAAGATTTCGAAATATTGAATCTGAAAATTCATCTGAAGAAACTAACCGAATTTACTGAGTGTCCTATGATAACAAGATATACCTAAAACATTTTCAATTGAGAACAGTAGCTGGATGGGTAACCGCTCTTCCCTGTTCGTTTTTATCTACATTTTAGGAACAAGCTGTTTGAAGACATCATAAAAACTCCTCCTTTTTTCATAGAGCCAATATTGACAGATTCTATTTCAATTTGTTTATATTCGATTGAATATCAATGCCTAAAAAACTGGTCATATAATCTTCGAGCTCTTCGAGGCTCAGTATACTTCTGAGCACCCAGTGTAAACAAATCCAGCAGATATGTAAATTGCAGACTGATATCCATCTGGAAATGATAATATGCCTTTGTCGCGTATCAGAGCTTAGTAGCTCTATATAAATCTCAAACTGGTTTCAGGTTAGTCTTTCAGCCTCCAGCGTACATGGCACAACGTTTTGGCATGAGCATAAGCACATATTCTTCTTTTTATTCTATGATATATGTTCTTGACAGTTATGTATCCGATAATCGGCCGGAATTTTTTTATTTGGTATTGACTAAGGTGCATCCTAGTATTGAGGAATGAAGAAAAGCGCTACTCCCTCTGGTGGCTATCAGAGTAACCCGAGATAGGCAAATTATCATTGACAAGTTAGAAGAAATGACAAGAAAATGGAAAAGTTTATGCCTTTTTCTTGGCGTTTGTGTGATGTTACAAGTGTTTTTACTGAGAAAAAGCAAAGTCAAATGTACTTTTCCAGAGATTTCCACAGCCCGGTGAAAATTTTCGATTTTGGGTAAAAGGAATTTCCTTTAAGAAGTCCGGCCTGAAAGTGTTGAAGAATCGATAAAAACCTTGGTAACTTGTAACCTAAATTGGTAAACCAACAAACAAGATTTATGAGAGTCTAATAATACCTGTATTTTACCGATGACGAACTTTTATAGAGGTAAGCAAGAATTGCTCATGAGATATTGGATTAAATTAATGAACGATGAACACTATTGTTTTCCAGGTCCCTAATCCAAGCAAGAAAAGTTACTGAAAAGGAATGCTATGCCTTCCAGAAATCTCCCTGTTGAACTGATCATGAAGAAACAACGTAAATGTTTTAGAGGTAGAACTGACCGATTGAAACAAATCAGCCTCAAGAAAGAAATATCTGGTGATGAATACGCTTCGGTCAAAGTGCTTCTACCGATTAAATCGAAGCCATACAAAGCTTCTTCAAAACCAATATTATAAGTATTGGAAGGTTTTGTTTATCAACCCATAATGAATAAGGCTTACGGTACAAGCAGCATTAATGTTATGAGAATGTATCCATATTATTCACACTATATTGTGTAAGTTGACTCCTTCCCTATACAGAGTCTTTGACCTTGCAGAATATTTTAACAGAAGATTATTGAAGCTGAAAGAAACACATTTGTCCTCTACCATTTTTTCCGATTCGGCCTAAATAAAAAGATATAGGCATTATATAAATTTTCATAATAGGCTAGCCGCCCCTGGAAACCTGAACACTGAAGTTTTTCCAGGGCTAAGATATACCATTCAAACCTTCGAAATAAGCAACTCTGTTATAAAAACAAGCGTCAACTTACTTTTTACATTCCATTTGGTGAAAAAAGTTGTATTTATAGTACAATAAACAAGTTAGGCATTCCAAATTTCGTGGGCGATAAAAGTTGAATATTCTTCTCTTGGTTTCATTTTCGATAGTGAGGAATTCATCTAGCTATCACTCATATTAGCTTTGAGATTCATCTTCAATTTGTAATTATTAATTTTCTTTGTTTATTTCATTTTCTCCAGGAATTATCAGATTCAGACATAACCCATTCAAACTTTCATTTTCATAAATAAATAAAACAGATGTACCTATTTTATCTATGAACATACAAACGTTGCCAAATTGACGAACAGAAAGAAAGAACTCTTTGAAATCAAACAACACACAATGTGCTAATTCTATGAATACACTTGTATAGTCGATGATTTTGAACTGAACTATAAATCTGGGGCTCCGTGGTTTTAAGGTTATGTCATGGTGGTTTTCTTCCACCATGGGTTGTTATGTTATGAAAGCGCATTCAAAATAAAAACTATCAAAATCAAAATAAATACTATCAAAGTTCTGTACATAATTTCAAGAAATTTGGGTCAGCAGAAAGATTGCATTCAAACCAGTAAGAATCCCCATTATCATGGAAAAGTGAGAAATTTGCTTGAACATTAGGAGTATTCAAATTGTAGAAGTCTCGGTAGAAGTTGAGGTGAGCTTACTCATATTACTCCACTTTCGAACTAATAGCCTATTTACAATGGACATAACTTAACCGTAAATTTACTTATGCATAAAATGTAAGAATTAAACAACAGAAATCATAAGAAATCAGAATAGAACTGCATTCGACTTATGGAAGACGAAAGCAAAGTTGAACCTATTGTGAAGATTTTGGTACTTATGAATTTTGAAGTTTCCTCTTTGATTTTTAAGCACGAGTTACGGGATTCTTACGGTTACGTCCATTGTGATTTGGCCAAAGTCGGCTACTCCGCTTACAAATCATTCCAAATAAAAAATGCTAGGATTCCATTCTCAACTTTCAGACGTGGCAACGCGGAAAAATTGAATTCTGTGAATTTTTTGAACAGAGTTGCATTCAGCCAAAGTACCCAATTCTCGGAATTTCACAGATATTTTTCATTTTTGAATTTCAGATTACTCGAAAACGGCGCATCATACGAAAAAAAAATAAGGCATACTTTTACTTTCCAAAATGGTCAAAAATTCGTTGAATAGCATTCAAATTATTTTTAAAAGTTGGATTCTTTGAATTTCTGGTATTTTTATGAAATGTTATGGTCATATTAAAGAAACTGGAGGGTGTGGATGAAATTTTGTAATCCAGGAACATTCATCGTATCAATAAAAACTATATGTATTCCAAAAATCATCTCATTCGATGAAGTCATTCGCGAGATAAAATCGAAAATAAAATTTTTCTATGGATTTTCAACAGTCTGTATTTTACGAACCAAGCCGAATCGGAAAAAATGGTAAGGGAAAAAAGTGATTCTTTTGGCTTCAGGAATCTTCTGTTAAAATATTCTGCAAGGTCAAAGACTCACCCTGTATAGGTATAAAAGTTCTTGTGAGTATTTGTCTATTATTTCATGAAGTATGTTACACAATACTATCTGTTTTTAAATTTTTTTTAGCAGTAGATCTGAGGGGAAATAAGATCAATAATCAATTTGGGTAAGTAAAAAGGTTGGAAGTTTTGCAAATAATAAGCAGCATCATATCACATGCATGTTTCTGAACACTTCTAGCTTCTTTGCCTTCAAATACTCCAAGAAACTTGAAATAAATCTTACCATTTATAGTTGAAATACTTTGATATTCAAATACTTTTAACAGAAATTGTAGCACTGCTACTCTGAATTAGAATAGATAATACATAACGGTTTCATAAATGAAAATCATACACACAGAATCACTTCTGCTAGCTGAAAAAGTCTTCGAATTGTAAAATCGACTTTTAGTCAATCAAATATACGAGGAAACACTGGAAAATCTGGCTCTCATCTGTCCGTCTAAGTTTCTCAAACTGGCCACCGTGGCGCTGCAATCTTGAATTCGGGCGCCAATCTCGACGCCAATTGATCTTGAAGAAAGCATTGAAATGAGCGATAGATATTTCCACACTTCATATCAGAAGTTTCTATAGATTTTGAAAGGGAACGAAAATATGTGATAGTTATAATATTTTTCAGAAATTTCGGTCTATTGGCTGGTACTGACAGTTTTTCAATAGAATTAGACCATTAAATGTTAAATAGCCGAAACATTATAAAATAAAGCCTACAGTGTAATCTCCACTGTGTTGAATGGGAAAGTAATTGTGTACAATTCGCAACGTTCTTGACGACATTGACCGTTTCTCTCACAGTTACACCATTAGTCCTTAATATCTACTGACCGTTCAAAAATGATATAGTATAGCAGTCTCAAGATCAAGTATCGTAGAGCAGAAAATTCGCAAGAAATTCTCTTTTCTGGCTTCCGACTGAATATGAACGCTGAAATCACATGAGGAATATGATGCGAATTCCCGTTTCTCTTCATGCACTAAATTTATAATTGTTTAGGTGAGTCTTTTTCTTTTTTTCAAAGGTTCACGACGCATTTATTCAGTAAAAATGGTCCGATAATTGTTAGGTTAATTTCTGAACAAAAACATCCAAGCTACCCGAGAATAGTAAAAAGCTCGGTAAAAAGTGAAGTTGATAATTGAATATTTTCTGTGATCACCATAAAAACCTAGTTTTTGCGGGCACGTTCTGGGGAACAGCGTGCTATCGTTTTGTCCAAATGTCTGTGACTTTTGATGATTGAGCCGAAAAAGGTCTCAAACGTCTAGGTTGGACTCACTTATGACAAATCCGGTGTAAAAATCGATTCTGTCCGGCCGGCCGTCCGTTGACACGATAACAATGGTACGAAGAATCCTATCGTTTTGAGACTTTCAGGGTGGGCTGCGTTTCAAAATGCGACGGTTAATTTCGTTAATGGGCGAAATCGGCCAAACGGTTTCGGAGTTAGAGGCCTTTGAAGTTTTGACTTCATTTTGGCGATAATTCAAAAACTACTGGAACGATTGGATCGAAACTTTAGAGTTGGAACGCGCAACTTTTCGCGGAATTTTGTTGAGGTCATACAATCCGTTAATTCTGAAAAAAAAAATTTCGAAATTTTTTTTTGGCGAACTGTTCATCACATTTGAATAAATATTCAGCGCGAACTCTACGCTTCATATTTCACAGCAGTATGTCAAATTTCAATCCGAATTTCGCGATGATCGTGTTTTAGAACAATTTGAAAAAAATTTAAAATTTTTTCTTTCAAATACATATTCAATATTCTATGATCTTCTAGTCATATTACATCATTAAATTGTAAATGAACCATCGAACTGTTATTTTTCGATAAAGTACTGGATTTCAATTTTATCTAATCTGTATTTTTGGAAATATTGGGAAATCAAAATTTTGAATGGGTATTGCTCCGGAATCACTGGGGGGATTTTACCCATTCACGAATTCGGCTTTCGAAATTAAGGTCCAAACCTTCTCTACCAATATCGAGTTAACAAACTGATTGACTATGAAATCAAGGCACTAAAAAGTCCCTTCATAGTGAAACATTATTATGAATACCATCAAATTTTATTTTGGAGACCACGGTAATGAAATTGGATACTTTGTGTGAGTATTCCACAGATACCTTGATAAACACATCAATTATTTTCTCTTGAAACGTGTGAAATTATCTTCGAATCTATTCGACTCATTTGCATATCAATTTATTTTATAATATTTTCAGAAGTTGATGTATTTATTACCTGCACGGTGTGATATTCAGTCAGTTGTATAATTAATTGGTTCGTATCTATGTCAAGGGCCGTAATTTATAGTGTTACAGACTTCGATATACAAGAGTTTCTAAATATGGACATGGAGACAAGACAGCTGCGATTTTGAGAAAATTTTTCATTTACTTATGATGTAGCATTTACGAATAAGATTATACACGATGATTCTGAATGGGGTCTTGATTAGTATACGATAGAATTCTAGAGACTATATCAAGAAAAAGTTTTCATCATGTTTAAGGTTTTTTCTTGGTTTTCACACCCAATATCTGGAACAGAGCTTTTAAAATTGAATAAATTTGAGAAAGGTATCGAAAAGAAAAATCAATGGAAAATAATTTTGAAAGTTTTTTCGTTTGATGAAAGAGTTTCATTTGTACTCTGAAACGTCACAGTTCGAGTTGTTCATCGTTTAAATTATTCCTGTATTGTTCGTAAGGCAATCTGTTCTTCAAGAAACTGCCCTTGACAAAAAGTTCAATATCCTGCAATCCGCAAGGGCGTTTTGTATGAAAAAACAATTTTATTTAATTTTAATAGTTCTGTTTCAGATATTGGAACCAAAAACCCGAAAAACCTTACAATCGATACTTGAAAAGTTTCCAATAAATATGGCCGTAAACGCTGTGATTCTAAGATTCAGGGTGCTGGAATAATTTCATAATATTTCCGAAAATGCATATCATCTAGCTGAAATTTGGTGAGCTATTTTTAAATTGTCGACTCAAAGCCTCGCGCCAGTTTCTATCGAAATCTGACTGGGAAGGAAATTTCTAAAAAAAAAATTTTAATGTTTTTGTTATATTTTTCTATGATATGAGCCTCACAAATTTTTGTAAAGATTTGCACATCTGCATTTCTTGGGATATATAGAGGAAATATGCTGAAAATATAAAATGGGACTAACACAGAAACTTTACCCATCAAATAACTGGATACTCAGGAATCACACCCACTCTAGGGGCGTTCCTTCGGAAGTTATACCACACACAAACGGCCAGGCGGAAATAATAGCATTTGATCATGAATTATAATCTTATCATTTGAGACCAAAGTCGGCTGAAATTTAAAATAAAAAACTATTGAATAAACACGAAATTTTACACCTACGTACGTGTTAGTAATCTACACCTGATAATGAAAGATCAATCTGATTGCATTTATACTTCTTGAGATATTGCGGAAATAACGTTAAAATTACAACTAACAACGAAATTTGGCACATTTTTTTCCTTATAAAGGGTTTTCCAATAAGAGGTGTTATTTTGATATTCAAAGACAAATGCCATTTTTCAATATAAATGTTCGGATGTTTATTTCATTATAAAGCAGAAGCTATGCCGTTAATTGTGGAAAATAACATCAGGCAAATGACCACCACGTCCACGCTTACAGGAGACCATATCCTTTTAATGAAATTTTCCAGAACCAAATCGTAAAGTGGCTGCCCTATGTCCACGATAGCCTCACGAATTCCATCTTTGAGGTCTTGAATCGACGCTGGGCTATTGGCGTTAACCTTCTCTTTCACGTGGCCCCAAAGGAAGGATCGCAAGGTGTTAAATCACAAGATCTTGGTGGCCAATTGTGATCACCTCTTCGAGAGATAATACAGTCCGGAAACTTTTCCCGCAAAAGATCAATGGTTTCGTTGCTTGTGTGGCACGTAGCGCCGTCTTGTTGAAAGTAAACGTTGTCCAGATCAATACCATCCAATTCCGACCATAAAAAATCATTTATCATCTCTCGATAGCGCAATCCATTCACCGCAACTGTTGCTCCAGCCACATTTTCGAAAAAGTAAGATCCAAGGACTCCGCCGGACCATAAATCGCGTGCAAACAGTTACACGTTGAGCATAGAGAGGCTTTTCAACAATAACTCTTGGGTTTTCCGAGCCCCAGATGCGACAATTTTGCTTGTTGACGAAGCCACCTAGGTGGAAGTGGGCCTCATCACTCAAGATGATTTTTCGATGGAATTCCGGATCATTTTCATGCATTTCAACGACCCAATCAGCAAAGACACGACGTTGTTGATGATCGGCCGGCTTGAGTCCTTGCGTTAACTGAACTTTATTAGCCTTAAGACCCAAATCTTAATGCAAAATACTATGACGTTTGTGGAATGCCTAATTCCAAAGAACGACGAGGAATGGACAAAGCTGGGTTTTCTTCAAGACTTTCGGCTACAGAAGCAATATTCTCGGCTGTTCTTGAGCGACGTGCACGGGTTTTATTCTTCACATCACTTGTCCTAACAGCTCGAATTTTTCCACCAATTTCTTTATTGCGGTCCGACAAGGTGCTTCACGACGACCCAAAAATATTCGAGATTTACGAACCGTCTCTGCCAAATTTTCACCATTTTTATAGTGAATTTTAATAATTTCAATGCGTTGTTGAAGCGTGTATGGTTCCATTTTTATCAATGGCGTAGTTTCTACTTGTCAAATGTCAAAAAATGACAGCTTCAAAAGTGACATCTACCGAAATAGCGGGCTATTCGAAATAACACCTCTTGTTGGAAAACCCCTTTATCTCCGAAAGTAAATATCGGATCGAATTGAGATTTGAAACACTGTTGTTAAAAACTGACTCTAAGGTTTTTTTGCGAATTCCATTGAAATCTACCCAATGCCTCCAGAGAGAAAAAAAATTTTCATTCAAAATTTCACAAACTTTCGAATAATTTTTTTTTAATTTTTAACAACTGGATCCACACGAAATTTTGCTTTCCGTTGCGCGTTGGTATTCCGAAACTGTCTACGAAGTTTAAATTTGATAGAGTCAATACTTCATGAGATATCGAGGAATTAATCTCAAAATTTCAAATGGGCCCAACTCCGAAACTATCTAACCGATTCCATCCATCAACAAACTCAACAGAGATATTTGGACTCTAAACCTAATCTGACAATTTCGAGTCGTTGAGTCTTTTCCTTCAAAAGTTAGTGCCCTCAAATTAGCAATAATTGGCAACTTATAAGACCATAACTCGAAAGAAAGCTGACCTCCTCAACTAGTGACACAGTAGAACCAACGAGAAAGAACGATCATTCTTAAAATTCCATCACTGATGATGACGATAAGTGATGACACCAAATAAGTCATAAAATAAATGACAAGTTTCTTTCATCTCTTTATTCAGAGTCAGTGGTAGCTGTATTCCTACAATCATTTTATATTACAACCTGGAAGTCGCTTTAATTACCTTCAGTGCTCCATTGGTCTTAACTAGGTTCGGTTAAGTCATAAAATTTACGACTTCTCAGCAATTTGATACATGCCTTTTAATGAAGCAATGGTTATAATAATCCATCTTAGCGACTGATTCTTTATTCTCCTCTTCGTTTATTGAATTTCGCTAATCTGGCAATTTTCACCTGATCGACGAGATAATTACAGTCTAGATGAATAAAGTGCCAATTGTAACTGTCCATCAGGAAGTATTAATCTCAACGGAATGATATGGAATTTCTGACTATATCGGGAAATTAAGTGATTCGGTTGGTGTTATTTCGATTGGTGTATGCAAATTAGGATCCAATTTGTATGCAATCAACGTTCATTAAGTTTTTTACTGGTTTCTATGATTGTGCTCCATGGTTAAATTGGGCTATTTAGCTGATGACATAATGTTAGCCTTTACCAGTATTTTCTTGCTATTCTCGTTTTGCTGCTTTTATACTTGAATAACCTTTTCTGTATTTCGTATGTTGACTGAATGTTTAGAACTGTACTTGCCCTTCACTAAGTCATTGCCTTTGAAGTTGAATCCGTTATTTGACCGAATGGTCATCTTGGAAAACAAATTTTAATAGAGCTTCAATAGACGACTTCGGCCCAAGTTGCCAACCCACAATTTTCTTCACAAACTTACTTACACTGGGGAACGGGAATTTCAGGACAAATTCGACATGATGAGGTTCGCGTTATTTGAAAATAGCCGTAAAAGATGCCTCGGCTCTTCAAACAAGATAATTCCTTCCAAATATAGAGTTTTGTTAAGATCATCTTTGATTGGCTGAAATTTAAGTTGGGATTCCCGATTTAATGTCAATAGTGTTAAATTTATATAGGGTATGTTCCGCAAATCAACTTGGCTATTTCGATTGCCGGTTTTCCATTCCGTAAATATGAAATATTCGGTAGGTTCCTAAAAAAAGGGAAATTACGGAATTTGATTGATGAAAAAACGTTCTTTCTGTCAACAGAACGACAGTCAATGTTCTATGGTAACATATCCATAGCATAGAACAATCTTTATTTACATTATGATCCATAGAACATAGAAGAGACAACAATCAACAATGGAAAAATTACTAGGTATGGTCTATGATTCATAAGGTAAATAAAGATTGTTCTATGCTATGGATATGTAACCATAAAACATTAATTGTCGTTCTGGTGCATAGGCTTAATATGTATATGTTCTGGTGACAGAAGGATTGCGTTTTCATCAATCAAATTCCCTAATTAACCTTTTTTTTCATATTTACAGAACAAAAAACCGGCAACAGAAAAAACCATTCTGATTTGCGGAACATATCCTTCATAAACTAGACACTATTAACATGAAATCAGGAATCCCAACTTAAATTTCAGCCAAACAAAAACATATATTTGGGAGGAATTATCTTGTTTGAGGAGCCAAGGCATCTTTTACGGATATTTATAGATAATGCGAACATTATCATGTCGAATTCATCCTGAAATTCCCATTCCCCAGTGATAGTATATTTGTGAAGAAAATTGTGGGTTGGCAACTTGGGCCGAAGTCGTCTATTAAAAAAAAATAGTAAACCACTCTCTGAATCTAAAATTTTTACATAACCATTTTAATTCGAAACGGATGTTCTCGAAGAATTATGAATGGAATAATTATGTGGGGACCTCACACATATAATATACTTTATTCAGGCCTTTAGTGTTTGCAAATATCAAAATCGCCAGAAAAACATATTGCTTCCATAACAAGATTAAGACTATTGGTATTATGATCAACAATTCTGAGCAATATGATCTGTCAATAAAACATGAATCTTGCTGTCAATATTGCAATCTTAGTAACCTCAAAATAGTACTTGCTCTGCTTGATAACAAGATAAGCTAGGAAGGGGAACCATTTGTTTCATCATAATTTCATAATTCGAAAATATTGAAAATAGTATGTGCTAATTGACATGTGTTCTAGGATTTCTAGAATATTTAAAAATTCTCAGAATATAATACCGACATAGTAGACACCAGCAATTCCTTTGAGTTGCCGACAGAAAAGATTATTCCGCCTTAATCGAATGAATCCATTCGATATATGGTAACTAATATTCTATTTGTATCCAGGATATTGGTCAATTTGAATTTTATTATTATAGTTTTTCTTGTTTTGTATCATTTTTGAATTAGTTCTATTAATTAATCAATGTTCACATGAATAATGAAAACCGTATATAGACATTATGTACACGAAATTCTAGAAAACTGACAAAATATATTTGAAGTAGTGTTATTTTCTTCTCCCTTCCTCCTCTCAAGTGATAAAAGTGTTGTAACCTCTAAAATCACCGATTATGATAACAATATTGCTATGGCAAAATTCATAACAAACATTGCTATAACATTCGGAACATAATACGTAATATCAAGGCCATATTGCTATAAATTAGAAATATAGCAATATGACTGGAATAGCAAGGTTTATAGCAATACCTAAAGAGAATAGACCCGATTGTTGACACTATTGATCCTTAAGGCTTCGATGAATTAATAGGTGAGATGCATTGAGTGTTTATTCACCTATTATTTCATTAAATTTCTGGAAACCTCAACTTCAACGGCTACATAGTTATAGTGCCGATACTGCACTGCAGATTAGGAAAGTACAAACTTAAACTGCCCTTCAAGTATCAATTTCAACTAAATGACATAGAATTTGTGACGATATCGACTACTAGAGCGATTAGTTCTTTCTATTGTCCTTTGTATTAAATCAACGTTTGTTATGTTTTTCTTCCGGTTTTTTTTTGTCGATTGGTCTCAGATGAAAGCTCAACAAATAAATAGAACTATGTAAATACTTTCAGTATGGAGAAATATCTTCTTATTTTTATATTTTGCGTTCGTTTTCTTCAGCCTTAACGAAAGACGTTAACTTATTACCTAAATAAAATACAAATATCTTGTTTCGTCCATTTGGAGTTAAAACTTGAAGCGTTTCGCTACTTTCAGAGTAATAAAAACCGAACTGTAATGTTACACCACTAATTCATCATTAACCAGTAGCTAGTCCAAGTTCTCGATTGTAGTCCTCTAAGAGCTCAGTGGGCCTTTGAAAAAATAATAGAAATATTATGTATTCTCATCCCAGAAATTGTTTTGAATAAGGTTTGAAAGTAATTCTTGAACCAGTTAACTAATCATCTGAAGAAGCTACTACGTAGTGGAACGCGTCATGTTTCATCTCAAAACAAATAGAATCAACACATATGTGTTTTATTTAAGTATACTTCCATAAAGTAACGGCCAACACAATTCGAAAAAGTTGACTTTCCAACGAACTGACAATTGTAAATATTGACGTACAATACCCTATTGTCGGGTCATCAAAATCTATCTGGCGACTTCGGAAAAAAAGCTTAGGAAGAGCAAGGGAAGGACGTCGATTCTGTCTGGAGAGGACGTCTATTGAGTACCTACATCACTTCAGTGTCCAGCAAATCTATATTTCGAAGAATCGTTTCATATCCCGCAAAGTAGTAGGTAAAGAATACCGGTATTAAGGTGGAACTTCTTAAGTTGGAAAGGTAAGTAGGTATATTTCGGTAGCGGTTTCCATTGTGGCTATCTTTAGGTCTGTATTTTTCGAATTGTTGTATTAGGATATTAAGAACCCTTATTTCCTACAGGTGAGATACCTAGTTTACCTGGTGTATGGTCCATGTTATTCTTTATCGAACATAATATCTACCTTAAAGTCTTTTGACAATCATTTTCATACAATATCATCTGAGGGAATCTGATTCCTCAATCATTCTTTCGGATTTTATGAATTATTGGAGACATGAAATCGATAGATGGACTTAATTTGAATAAGTAAAAAGGACTGGAAGCAACTCTACTTCAAAATGATAATATGTCACATCACATGAAGTTTTTACAGAAGCTTTCTTCTCTACAACTCCCTGTTTGGTTCGTTTTCTAAATTTAACGGATAACGTTGTAAATTCCACATGAACTTTTCTCGTTAAGGGTTCCATTTTTTTACATCACCCTTTCATCTTTATTTATAATCGACTTGTTTGTGTATTTTTTTCCTGCTTCTTTATTCTCACTTGATATTTGTTTGGCTAGTTCTACTTATTCTGTGATATTTCTTATAATTCGAAGTTCTTTCTTCTGATATTGTAAGATTCTGTTCACTCTGATGCTCTGTTTATAATATCACAAATAAGGGCCGGTATTATCAAACTTAACTGGAAGTTATCTTAAACTTTAACTGACAGTTTTGACAGATATGTCCTAAGATAACTGTCAAAACTGTCAGTTAAAGTTTAAGATAACTTGCAGTTGCGTTTTATAATACCGGCCCTAAGTCTGGTAATAACCAGGCAGTTCTGGATGAAATATTGATTGAATGTTACATAAATTCCGATAATTATTGCAATAAAATTACTCACTTCTTGAACAGTTAACGTCATAAAAATGTGTTTAAAGACTACCAGTGGGCTTTTTTCTCGGTGTTTTTCATGATTGTTTCGCTCATATATTCGCGGACAACTCATAATGCAGCCTCTCAAGTATTTTTTCAACTGATTGCTTTTGAAAATAATATACAGGTTTCTTTAAACGTATCGAAAGAAACTTACTTCACTAGAAATCATAAGACTTACACATATTTTCATTGAAAAGTTTGTAAAATATTCATATATATTTATATTCTTTGTACTCGAATTCTATCAATTTTCTACATTTTACGAAGAAAATTCCATATTTTGAATAGTTTTTCATATACCCAGCAACTGTTTTCATTAGAGATGAACACTTTAACTGAGCTTAAAATATTTTTCACTCTTTCATTATCTTCTACAATTATTTCTGCTGTTCCAGAATCAGAATCAAATTCACTACCATGACACTTACCATCTACCTTGCCCATAGCTAATATGGCGATCGTCTTGATAGCCGGTATGGCCCACGCAGCCAGATGGAAGTACTGGGAATTTGCTTCTATAGCCTCATGGCCCCATTTTAAACCAGCGGCCAAGAACCAAGTAAGTGTCAACACCACCCACCAAATACTCGAGGACATGGTGAAAAAGTACAAAACCATAAACAGTATAGTACACAGTTCGTATTTAGTCCCTTGCGTGATTGTACTAACTGTGATAGTACCATGTTTGGATGGAAATGGTTCCCTACAAGCTATACCATCTCCAGCAAAGAAACCTATCACATAAGCTACAGCTACCATGAGGTAACATAATGACAAGAAAATGATTGGGCGTTCGGGATATCTAAAACGATCATTGTCTATCAAAAATGTGCAGACTGTGAACAAACAACTGACCGAACATATGATTGCCCAAATTCCAATCCAAACTTTTGCAAACTGCCTTTTACTTTCACTAAAAAACATCATTTTGCATGGCGCTCCACAATTTTTTTCCACCCTGTCACCAACTTTGAAGGAGTATTCCAGGATTTCGGGAACTTTGAATTGTTCAGGACAAACGAATCCTATATCTCTTCCTCTTCCTTTACCACCACGATGCGGAGTCTTGAATTTTGTCACTTCTGTATCATCGAATCCTGTTTTCTGGTTATAATCAACATTCGCGGTAACATTTCCCGAAACGCACAGATTATTACTTGTTGAATTCATGGGGTATTGTTCACAAGCCAAATATTGAGGCCACTCGAATCCAAACTTATTCATAATATCCTCACAGCCCCCTTTGACCGCCAAACACAACGGTCTACAAGGGGGCAGAGGATGATCTAAGATTGTACACACCGGCACGAACACTGAACACATGAAAAACTGAAAATGTACACTGCAATTTATTTTCATCAAGGGAAAGAGCTGGTGAACCAATAAGCCGGCTTCTTCTTGCGTAGCATGTCCGAGGATATTCGGAAGAATTGTCTCATTATATGGAATATCTTTGCAGAAAGGCACAGTAATTGGTTGGCATCTATCGTGGTGAGGTAGAATATCATCAATCTCTGTAGCCATCCGAGAATCACCTTGTTGGATAGCTACTTTGACGAGAAGAAGTAATAAAAACGATACACGAAACATTTTGACTAGTTTTTCTCCTTCAGTTGTTACAATATTTTTTATTACATTATTGTTAACTTCTCAACTTTTTGTTTACATCACGTTCTTATTTCGAAAACGTATCCTTTTCGCGAAGAGAATAAACAAAATCGTCGCATGGTCACTGTTGGTCTCACTCTCACAAACTGAAACTATTTGAGTTAACCTATTCTGAAATGGAAGCGGCATAACAAGAGTAAAAGAGAAGGGGGGAGCAGGCAATATTCGAACCCCAGTCGGGACGGTTGTGCATGCAACTTTGTTTCGTCTGTTTTCATGCTTTCGTGCGCAATCGTTCCCCCTCGTGTCAGGCAAAATTCTATTCGGTTCGTTGAGTTTTAAGTTTTAAGCAATAAGCAGTCGGCAACCAACAGTACACGAGTGTTCCCAGTCTCACTCTCTAGTCCATCATTCACAATTTTGCTCTCACCCAAAGTTGGCACCTCCGTTATCGATAACAAGAATTCAAGCGGCAACAGGCTTTGTAGAATTCGACAGAACAGACATTCATTATTGGTGTTCTTGTTCATATTCATCTTTAAATAATGGTTACTGCTTTCGAACACAAGTCATTTTGATATCACATATCCAAAGATTCAGAACGGCTGTTTTCAAAATGGTCAGTTCTATATGACATGAAATGAATTTATATAATTTACACGCGAAAGAATATTTTGAACTATACTTATTGAATTTCAAAGAAAGCCGCCAGAATTTCGACTCTTTCAGAGAGGAATTGACAGATCAAACTAATCAATACTAGCTTAATGGAATCTGCTTTCGAAGTTTTCGATCATTTTTCATAAATTCACAGAATCAAGAATCTGATTGTTGAGCATTTTACCACAGATCTTTGGTCTGTGATTTTACACTGCAGATTCAATTTACTCGTTTGGAAATACGAACTATATCTTTTCAACTCATATAATATTGAGACTTGTAATTTTTCGTTGCTGAAATCAAAATTACCAATATAACAATGAAAACGAAACCACATATCCTCACATTTAAGGAAAACTTAAGACCTTCTCCTTCTAAGTGAAAAACCAGGATCATTTCATTATTTTAATCAGAGAAACAATGAAATCAATAATTCAAGATTGATTCAATATTACCCATTCCAATATCTACAAGAGCCAAAATAACTTTCCACCAACTCAAAGTTAATATTTTAAATTCAAAAACTGAATTTCGACTCGATCATATTCTTGGAATTCAAGAAACGTATATCCTCGGAACCATTGGACAGGTTTTATACATAGACGCGTTAAACCTAACCTTAAAAGTTGGAATCTTAAAGTCACTCCTTTGAAAATCATCGTTATCAAGATAACTGTGTTCACATGAAATGGACCATGAGATTGGAAGCTATGTTTTAGCTCTGAAATCGAATAATGGGAAATTTTATATTGGCATCCCAAGTAACACAAACTTCCCGGCGAGATATCTGAGTAGTCCTAACCCGGCTTTCACGCGAACTCCTAAAGTGATTTCCTAAAGTGATCACTAACACAACATAATTTGGGAATTCGCAATGCGAGCTCCTAAAGTTATTGCATACGTAACAAGAATTAGATATTCACAATGCGAGTTCCTGAAGCCATCTCAGATGTAACCAGAATAAGAAATTCGCAATGCGAGTTCCTAAACTCATCACTGACATAACAAGAAAGGGAAATTCGCAATGCGAGTTCCTGAAGTCATCTCAGACAGAACAAGAAAGGGAAATTCGCAATGCGAGTTCCTTAAGTCTTCCCAGACGTAACCAGAATAAGAAATTCGCAATGCGAGTTCCTAAAGTTATCACAGACATAACCAGAATAGGAAATTCGCAATGCAAGCTCCAAAGATCATCCCAAGTGTAACAACAATGGAACATTTCGTTGTCCACTATTTACACATAGGCAAAATATGTGTTTGATTCATAGGAACGAAATAAATAACTTCGGAGAGGCTTCCTAGAAACCAATAGGATAATCGGCAAACATACCAAAAACAAATCAGTTAAAACATAATTCACATTGAATGTATCATATTTTGTTACTGGCTTTTATGGTTCCGGATTTTCCGGAAGGTTATGATGACAAAATCACGGCGTTTTTGGTGGAGGAGTAAATGCATTTCAGGTTGAAACCTGTATTAACAAGTAAGAGGTGTCTAGCAAATTTATAGTTCTGTTGTTGAATGCAGATTTTCCTTATACATTGGTTTAATACTAAAACTAGTTATCGGCTAGAATACTAGTTGATAACGAAACGAACGTAATTAAGTAGCATTTATGACTTCATTCATCACAAAGAAAGCTCTCTTTTTCACATTATCATATTTCTGGATTGAAACTCACTACCAGTATCGGTTAGACAACATCAGACTTGTACAACATTATGCGAGTGGAAATTACGTTCTCAAATCTGAAGAATTCAGAGAATTCTCGGAAGAAAACAGAATATCAAAATTTTAATCGAAACTGCTTCATATTTTTCACGACATATTCGTCTGAATATCGACCAATCTGAGATCCGTTGTTTTTCCTCACAGAAATCAACACATCTCTCATTCAAATACTAACAGGGATTCCAAATCAATATTTTGTTTCCATACACCCATTATAGTAGTATGGATATATTTTTCCAAGAACCGATAATTAATCTCCATTCATTTCCGAAACACAAATCAATATTCATCAAATCCATCTAACCTCCAGACGTAAGAACCGACAATCTAAGCTCTCATATTACGATTTCGTCTGGTATATCTCATTCACGGATCTCGCCATCTCGCGGATCTCATTCATATCCGAAATACGAATGAAGAATAAATATAAATTCCGACCGCGCTAAACAATACTCGAAGTCATCTAACCACCAGACGTAAGAACCGACAATCCAAGCGCTCATATTATACGAATACGATATCGCCTGGATGTCTTGATCACGGAACTCGCCATCTCGCGGATTCCTGGTAAAGTAGATATGTAAATCCTTGCATTTAGGAATCTTCCCTGAGGCTGTTCGTAAGGACTTATGATCTGTGTCGGCGAAGTGCTGTCTGCTAATTTTTTGCATAGCGAGTCCACAGAAGTCAGCATAAAATAATTTCAATAATCAACAGGAAACTTTAAAGAAATATAATTTAAATTTTAATTGTCAATATCTGATATCTGTACTTCCGGATATTGTCGCTAGGGGCATTTCCTGAAAATATCTCATGTCGTACTCCCAGAAATCTCGCGATGGGAAGTATTTGAGAATTTCTCAAACTCTTCGCCATGAGACTGAGTGAGCGAATTTCCCATAAACCTCCCATTGTGGGAAGTTTGAGAATTTCCGCATGCGATATCTTCAGGATCTCTTCGAGAATATCGCTGTGGCGGACATTTGGAGGAAATATAGCACTCCCTGTGACTTCGTAGAGAAGTAGAAAAAGTACTCTCAATGTTCTGAGAAGATATCGCCGGGATATCTTTGAAACCTCTCTGTGTTGCCTGGGATGTAAACACTTTAATCCTTCTTTATTCGCAATAAAGCAACATATTTTTCAAGGAAATATAGCGCCCTGTAACAATACTAATGTATATGCTAAAAGAATATAAAAACGAATAAAATTCGAGAGAGTCGAAAAAACAATCAAAATATAGCAGTGTTCTCACCAAAAAGGCAATAAAAAATGATCTAAATGATCTTAAATGTCTCAACTAGTTGTGGGATTGAACATACTTATGTCATAATGATTAATTAATTAATCTGAGATAGTTGTGTGTCTCACATGCAAAAATATAAATTCATAACTGAAAACTGCATCCCATTCATGAAGGTGATATTCTCCTAAACTTTGGTTTCACAATATTTTCCGGGACACTGTATCTACATAAGTGGTTGATGGATTCTATCACCTACACAAATATCTTTGGACAAAGAGGATTTTTATTCCAACAGGGAAAAAAACAAAAAACAGTCTATATACTTTTCTATTCAATGGGCACATGTTTACATTCTTCCGTCTACTCTCAAGCAATTTGTAAACTAATAACTTATTCGCATAATATATAAATATAAATAGTGTATAAATTAAAAATTGAATAAACTAATCTAAAATCTTTCTGCCAAGTGTTTTCGTTTTCTTCTCGTTGTGTTTGATATGGGCCTTTTGTTTTCGATATGGCTGGAATTGCTTCTATTCACTAATTTCAAGAAATGCCTAGTCTGGTAGTTTCCATCATGTGAGATATGACCTGTAACAATTGAAAATTTAATTATCGGTTGCTTGTTTCAAGACAAGAGTTTCAAAAATGTTTATTTGGTTGGACGTTGATTCCTCTGTCAAACAATCTGTCAATCTGAGATACTGCATTCAGCTTTTGATATTATTGTCAAAGCTCATAATGTCGAAAGCATGTCATAATGAATATTGCCAATTTCTTATAGCCCGATATAAACCAGAATTCACCATTATTTATTTATGGGGGCAATATTTCGATTGTCAAGAATCGCAAGCCTTTTTGGAGGGAGTTCGGCGGGCTGTCGCTCAATCACTATGTTCAAATCGAGACGTTGAGAATTTTCGATTTTGAACGAGGTCTGTGAGCCCTTTATGGGATATCCTTGTCAACTGCCAATAGGTTTAACCATTGTCCTACAACATTTCTGGTTTCTACGGAAGCGCTTTAAACCATTTTCTTTCTATACTGTAACAATTCGTTTTTACAAGTAAACAATTTGTCACTTGAAACCAAAATTTGGGGTAGAAATTCACTACATAGTTTAGGTGAATTCTAAAGCTTCCTTTGCGGGTTGATGTGAATGCGTTATTCTTCGATATCATAAATCTTTTTCTATTTCTACAACTGCAGGACACTGCTACAAAGTTAAAAAGTTCATTCAAACATTTAAAAGTGTCGGACGAATAATGGAATATTTGGGAAAATTTGAATTGAAAACTTTCGAAGAATATAGTTCTTATGAATTCAGTATTGAAAGAACAGGCCAAAACAAAAGCAGTTGAAAGAACTCACAAAAAATAAGTTAAAATTATTCAAATCGTGATTATATAAAATAATAAAATATGATAAAATACCTCAGGTATTTGGACGTTTTTCATTGGCTCTTCCCGAGAACTTCAATTATTTTATTTGAATCATTCATCATCAAGAAGATATAAGTCTAACGCGGATTAAAAATTCGATGCAGTTTGAAGCAGCACAACTGAATTATTGGGAAGCTGTATAAATAGGGAAAAATATTCATATAATTTGGTGAAGTTACGAGATTCCCAATTTCCATCGTTAATCATCTCCAAATAGGAAAATAATCGAAAAGAAAACAGCTGTAGCAGTCACTATCATTGGTAAAATCTACACCTACATCCTAATAATTCCCGGAAAAAGTATTTTTTCTAACATCTGTTGCAAACAATATTTCTCAACTGTCACTCTTTGTTATCACGTCGTTTTACCTGAATCTGCATAAATAGCCTGTATCATGTGCTCAGAGGTCGGTTGTCTAAAGATAAACGAAAGTTCAAAACTAGTCTCGAAAATTCGAACCTTACATATTGTCAAATATCTTATAATTGTTGGTAGTAAAACATAGTATAAAAAATGGGTTCTTATCATTAATAATGGTTCAATAACTTCAGTATTGTGGATTGTTGAGTATGAGAAGAGAAATCTATAAATATATTTCAAGTTCCTGCGCAAAAGGCGAATCAGATGATCCCTATAAAGGAGAGCTTAATAGGGAAGCATGTCGCAAATTCTCAATAAATCGAAATTGTCTATGATGTGATCTGATAAAGTCCCCGTGGTGACGAAACACGAAACAGTTCTTAATGAATATGTGTGAATCAAAAAAACTTTAAGTTCAATCTGATATGGATTCAAATGAAGTAAAGGTCACCAGAATTCAAGATTTTTTGCATTTATCGAAATTTTTATGTATAACTCACCACTTCTCGCATGATCTGGAAATGGTTTTCTTTTTTTGTACCTATGGAATCCATTTTCAAGAACCTTATGTGGAACATTGCTTCGGAGTCTATTATTATAGATCGGACTTTGGTTTACTGTACAAGATTTTCCCTTACATCTCACTAAATCTCTCAGCTGATCATGTAAGAACATTCTTTCTTCTGGCTTGAGTTGATCTATTCGATTTTGAAGTTCGAAGGGATCTGTAAAAAATTCGGGATTGAAAGGATCAAGTGCGGCTTTATGTTGTGGTTCATTAATAGTTTCTCAGAGATTTTAAATTTTTTTGACTAGTATTCACTAGAGGAATTGTCATATCAGCGAAAGATTAATTTCATATATCCTTACATTTTTACGAAATGATAGCAGTTCATGAAATTGATTGTAGTGGCTCAATAAAAACAGAAAAGAAGGAAATGTATCGTTGAATTCACTTTTATTAAGTCAGTCAAATTTTTGTAACTAGAACTGGGACAGTTTGTCACCAATGAAATGCCGTCGAGGTCTAAATAATATGGCGGCAGGTTGTCAATAGACGACTTCGGCCCAAGTTGCCAACCCACAATTTTCTTTACAAATTTACTATCACTGGGGAACGGGAATTTCAGGACAAATTCGACATGATAAGGTTCACGTTATTTATAAATATCCGTAAACGATGCCTCGGCTCCTGAAACAAGAGTATTCCTTCCAAATATAGGTTTTTGTTAGGCTGAAATTCAAGTTGGGATTCCTGATTTCATGTTAATAGTGTGAAGTTTATGAAGGATATGTTCCGCAAATCAACTTGGTTATTTCGGTTGCCTGTTTTCTGTTCTGTAAATATGAAATATTCGGTTGGTTCCTGAAAAAAAAAGGTTAATTACGGAACTTGATTGAAGAAAAAGCAATCTTTTTGTCACCAGAACATAGACATATTAAGTCTATGCACTAGAACGACAATCAATGTTTTATGGTAACATATCCATAGCATAGAACAATCTTTATTTACCTTATGATCCATAGACCATAGTAATTTTTCCATTGTTGATAGTTGTCTCTTTTATGTTCTATCCATCATAAAGTACATAAAGATTGTTCTATGCTATGGATATGTTACCATAGAACATTTACTGTCGTTCTGGTGACAGAAAGAACGTTTTTTCATCAATCAAATTCCGTAATTAACCTTTTTTTCAGGAACCAACCTAATATTTCATATTTACGGAATGGAAAACCAGCAACCGAAATAACCCAAGTTGATTCACGGAACATATGCAATATAAATTTGACACTATTAACAGGAAATCAGGAATCCCAACTTAAATTTCAGCCAATCAGAGATGATCTTAACAAAACCCTATATTTGGAAGGAATTATCTTGTCTGAAGAGCCGAGGCATCTTTTACAGATATTTATAGATAACGCAAACCTTATCATGTCGAATTTGACCTGAAATTCCCGTTCCCCAGTGATAGTAAATTTGTGAAGAAAATTGTGGGTTGGCAACTTGGGCCGAAGTCGTCTATTCAGAACTCTTATCTATTTTTTTGATGACTCAATGTTTGGTTTAGTCACATAAATAATTAATCAATATTTACTTATTCAACTATAAAGAAACATTTTTCTGTGAACCCAAAAATTTTTCTGTCGCGAAGATACTTATTCCATGATGTAAGTAAAACATGGTGTGCTCATCTGCTCATCTGTAATCTTATTTACCGATGATGAAGTCACTTTTTTCATTCAAATTCAAGGAAATATGTATTCTGTGCTTTGAATTTGAATGAAAAAAGTGACCGTCATCATTGGTAAATACGACCACAGATCAGTACACCATGTTTTACTTACATCATGACTTATTCGATATTTGCATCGATGTTCTCTTGAACCACAAATCTCCGAACTCAGTGGTCTGTCATTAGTTGGAAGATATGGGCTGTATAAGTTTATTTGAAAGGATGCATCTGCGAGTCACTAACTATCTACAACTTGTCGATAACTGGCGGTTCCTTTCAGAATATTCGATATTTAATGAAAACAACTCATAATACCTGACAACCATTTAACCTCTATAATCAATTTCAAGCGATGATTCAAAAGCTCTGGTTATAGTTACGGTTATCCAAACTGACATATAGGCAAAGGATAATCTGTCAATTTGGGTAACCGTAACTATAACCGTAGCTTTTGGTCCATCGCTTGAAATCGCTTTATATCTACGGATTATATCTCAATCTTGAAGTGAGGTCTGGCGACAACGCCTTTTCATGGCTGGCGTATATGACTGTAAAGTCTCTCTTACCAGCTGTCATCTAGGGTTTTCGTAAACTTACTCGATCATTAATATCAGCTTAATTTGACAGATTGATCGATAAAGTGTTAAAAATGGTTATTTGGATTAGTTGGATAAGTTACCAAACCGATTAGTTCCCAAAAACCCATATCGACGAATATACAGAATTCCAGCCAATACCAAACTTCACTTTTGGAGAGTGGAAATCCGTAGAAGTAGAGGTGAGGTGATGGTTTCAACTACATTTCATTATATATTAACTATTCTTGAGAGAAATGGCCGCTAAATGAAAAAGAGTTTCGGAGATGATTTGTGAACTATGTGAAAGAAAGGAGGATGGAAAAAGTGATATTAAAACGCATCAATTCGGAACTTTGGTACCCATATCTTCTGAACTATGAGAGACTACAGATTCTTTGTTGAGTCAAGCTTTTATGGTCAATCGACTTAAGTGGAGGACACATATACGGGATCGCGTTCACGATGCCGGTCACGTTCTGCCCGAAACATTTATATGCGATCAGTTCGCGAACCTTTTTCACAGTGTCTGTCAAAATCTCTATAGAAACGAAAGTTTGTTTCATTAACGTCATGTGCGATCCGTCTGAACGCTGACAGATCGCAGACAGATCGCGACAAGTGTGTGGTGCTCCACAAGTTCAATGTAATTATCTGATAGCCATCGCCATCGTGTACGTGTTAGCATATATGTGGCCTCCGCTTTACTCTATTGAAGTGAATGAAGAATAAATCACGAAAGTTTCAATGGTTTTTACAATTGTCGTGTTAAATTAACCTTACTTAAAAAAAATGATAATTATTCCGTAATTAAAAGTACCTAAGAGGAAATTGAATGTCACAATTATTTGAATTGTAACTTTAGTCTTTTGAAATAACATAATCACAAGGACGAATACCTGTCTATAAATCAACAAACCTTGATCAGAGCTTATCATCCAATCAATATTACTTTTATTATTTTAACTTGAGCCGACCCACAAGAAAAAGCTTACCTATTCTCAAATTGTAGAACGTTATGAGTCCCGTAGTGAACTCACAATAAAGAAAATTGTGAGTTACATTAATCGTTCTCACGCAAGAATACGTATTATTATTGGAATTCATGCAGAAACAGAAAGGACCATTCGTCCAAAGGGGTACAGTTTTCCAGTGGTCATTGTCATGGTGGAAACAGTTCATCCTCTCGGAAGAACACTGCTTGTCCAAGCTCTCCTTTTTCCTTTGTTTTCTGGCCCTCCGCCTCATCTTCTCTTCTTCCAACCTTCTTCTGTTATTCTCTATTTCTTCTCGACTTGTAGATTCTTCCGAATCAACATCAAGGGTTTCACAGTGACAGTTACTGGGAGGATATGGGATTTCTTCAGAATTAATTTTCTGAAAAAAAATTAACTTTTCAATGAATCGATAACACTATTCACAGAATGAGTTCGTGTTATTTTAACACTCTTCAGGAAACCCATCACCGAGCATTACTTTTTACGCGCTTGTTCTGGGGAAGTGTTTTGCCCAAATGTCTGTAATTTTCGAATTAAATCGTGTCAAAATCGCTTGTCTGGCCGGCCGAGGACACAATAACTGCTAAGCAAAGCAAGCTAGCGACTTAACACTTTCAGGGTGAGCTTTGCATGAGCAAGCGCCGTCTATGTTCCTTGATGGGTCGAATCAGCCAAATAGTTTCAGAGTTTCAAACTTCACAACACCATATTTCAGTTTGATATGAATTCAACTTTAACAGATATTGGGAAGAATATGTCGAAATTCGTGGTCGTTTCCCGGTAACGTTGTTATTTCTGAAACTCAAAAATTAGCAAAAAATCATAATTGAACTTGGTGCCTAGTTGAAAAATACGACGGCGTATTAGTGCCACTGTGAAAAATAAAAAATGAATTGCCAGATTTAATCTGGCAATTGCGAGATTTAATCTGGCAATTGCGAGATTTAATCTGGCAATTGCGAGATTTAATTTGGCAATTGACCGAATGAATCTGGCAATTTTAGACATGGAAAGGGAGTTCATATGAATTCGCCAAGTGTCTGAGTAATCTAGAGCACAAAAAGTTGAGAGTTTCTACGCCTTCGTTCGAATTCTGTTGTTTGGTAGCTAGAGTGGTCACCCATTCAGGTATTCATCCCACCCAACGTAGCTTGAATTATTACAAAAAAATTCCATAAGTTGAGTATGTATAAATAAAGCAATAAAAACACGTGAAGAAGTTCTAGAAAAGTACTGATTTGAAGTAAGCAGCTTTTGTGCGCTTGTTCAAATCCGTTGCCAAAGCGGCCATCTTTTCACGTATTGACCCCGCCAAACGCATCTTTACATTTCAAGATGGTTATCCCCACGAAATTCTGCATGAATCTTCAAGCTTTCGTTTTTCTATCAAATACGTACTGTATTTCATTTCGATCCAATCTGTATTTATGGAAATATGAGGCAAATGGAATTTTTTATCTACGGAATCATTGGGCGGATTTTACCCATTCACGAACTCCACCTTCGTAGACAGACGAAGAGCTGAATCCATCTATGTATGTATGACATATGTTCAGGTCTCTGTCACTTCTGGTAATACCTATATACCGGAGAAAGTAGCTACACAACTTTGTCATTCAGAATTTCAAGAAAAGCTTCTGTGTACATGAAAAGGATAGAGTGCATCCTATTCAGTACTCAACAAAAATTATTATTCTCGTGCGACTTTGTGATATAAACATGAGTAGTCTATATATCTGGACAGCGAAGAATGCCAATCTTCGTGAACGATGTTATTTCAAGGTAGAGCTTGGCGAATTCATATGAATTTCCTTTCCATGTCTAAAATTGCCAGATTCATTCTCGCAATTGCCAGATTAAATGTCGCAATTGCCAGATTAAATCTCGCAATTGCCAGATTAAATCTCGCAATTGCCAGATTAAATCTCGCAATTGCCAGATTGAATGTCGCAATTGCCAGATTAAATCTCGCAATTGCCAGATTAAATCTTCCAATTGCCAGATTAAATCTGGCAATTGCGACATTTTCTATTTTTCACAGTGGCACTAATACGCCGTCGTAGAAAAATGCTGATGCACATTTTTGTGCGAAATTTTGTGATGATCGTGTAGTTCGAAAAATTGAAACAATTTGAAATTTTTTTCGTAAATTATCAAATTTCAGTTTCATCCGATTTTAATTTTTGGAGATATTAGGAGGATATGTTAAATCTCGAAGTTTTTCGTTGTTATTTCCGACACAACTCAAAAGATATTGACCCAATCATGCTCAGATTTGCTAACTAACTACTGCTGAAGGGCCTGAAATCGTACATTTAATATTATACTTCATCCTTTAAGCTCACCTCAGTAGATGCAGGCAAGTGTTTCTGATGCTTATGATTGGTTGGCTTCACAAACTCAGTAGTTGTTTCGTTACTATCTTCTGTAACAACTGTATCATTTTTTAGGGTAGGTAATTCAGTTGTTGTTTCTGCAATCAACTTTGGTTTCAAAGGTCTGTGAATTCTTCCGTTTTCATTCACTTTCTTATGATGTTTGCGTCTATTGGATTTTGGAAATGGACTGATGTTGTCTGGTGCTGGATCTATGAAAACCAGGTCATCATTATCGAATATATCATCTTCTGGTCTGTAATGTTTGAGGTGCCTTCTGATTTCTTTCAGTTGTTCCAGTTTTTCTTTTAATTCCTGTATTTCGTTATTGACCTCCAATCTTGATTTTTGCCACACCCTCTTATTGTGGTATACCAGATTCGAACAATTCACGTTTCCTCTTCCCAATATTCTGCAGCCAGATATAGAATCTCCGATGATGTTGGTTTCCAAATTTCTTGAACGCATCTGTTCGTCGAAGACTGATGTATTTATGAACTGAAATGAATTCTTGATTTCATTTTGCTGTTACTCATTGAGGTATATTACTTCATGAAACTAGTGAGGAAATGAGCAGTTAATCGAATTTTTATTTGTAACTCAAAAATTTTCAGGTTGAATTTCAGATATTAAGTGTCTCAAATTGCGCGTTTTTTTAAAGAATAAATAAAACACATAATTTGCACTAATTTTCAAAAACTTTTTATTGGTAATTGAAGGATCAGTTATGACATTTATATACGAAAAATAATATCTGTCAAATGCCCCCTTGCAGCTCTACAGACGTCCACTCTTTTGTTAAAATTCTAAATTATATTTTGACATAATTGAGGCTCTATCTCACTAATGACACTAATAATTTCATCCTTCAGTTCAGGAATCGATTGAGGATTATTCTAATACGCCTGGCTTTCCACATAACCCCAAAAAAAATATACCATCGGTGTCAAATCACATGATCTTGGTGGCCAATTGACATTCCCCTTTCTGGAGAATATTCGTCCAGGAACTTTTTGTCTCAATAAATCAATTGTGTCATTTGCAAAGTGAGGTGTAGCGCCACCCTGTTGAAACCAAATATCCTCTAGATCAATATTCATTAATTCAGGTCACAAAAATTCGGTTATCATCCGACGGTATCGATCACCAATGACAGTTACACACCAAACAGTGACACGTTTAGGATGCACAGGTTTCTCATGAATAATTCATGGATTTTCCTCACCCCAGATACGACCATTCTGTTTATTAACAAAGTCACCAAGTTGAAAATGTGCCTCATCGGAAAACATGATTTTTCGAGAAAAATCAGCTGGTGGTTCATTGATGAAATTGACAAATTAACGGCGTTTTAAATGATCTTATTGCTTTAGTTCCTGTGTTATTTGAACCTTACATGCCTTCAGAGCTAAATCCTTGTGTAAAATACGCCATGCTGTGGACCCGCTCAGTCCAATTTGTTGTGAAAGTCGTCTAATGGACATTCCAGTGTCTTCAGCAGCACTTTCACGAACCAAATCAATAACTTCTTGTGAACGACCGCTACGATTGTATTTTTCACTTTTTTGATCTGCCACCGAACCGGTATCTTGAAATTTTTTGATAAATCGACCAATAATGCTTTGACGTGGACGGTTATGTGAACCATAAAATTCACATTATTTTCTGAAAACACTTTTCACAGAATGCCGATTTTCATAAAATAATCCAACAATTTGAACGCGTTGTTGTATCGTGTACGAAGGCATTTTTATAAATGTCATACATCACACTTCTTAAATGTCAAAATACCCAGACGAATTCAGTGCGCCATCTATATTTTATTGATTCTTAAAAAAAAACGAGCAATTTGAAACACCTTTCAAATGCGCTAGTTAAGTATGTGAATGGGCAAAAGTTCCAGAGATATGGATATGATTTCTTTCCATCTGGAAACCATGAACCGTTTCAGATAATTATGAATCACTTACTTGAAGTTCATTCAATTGGCCTCTCAAATTAGTCATTTTGTCATCAACTCGTTCCAATGCATTCCTTTTATTTCTTGAATCAGGTAGGGACTCATCGAATTCGAAGAACATGGGTTCATCTAAATCTGTATTTCGTTTTATTCTTGAAAACTTCCGTTTCCTTGGGACATTTTCTATCTGAAACAATAAAATGGGTACGAATAGGTCAATAAAGTGTGTTGGTAAAAAGACAGTATTATTGTCTTTGTTTTAAAATATATTCAATCTGGGAAAGAGTTGAAATACAGAATCTATTCACTGAAATCAACTGTTGTTCGGGTGATTTTTGTGCGCGATTTACGCTACGTTCCAGATGATATTTCAAAAATAGTTTCAAGAATATAGGTACCTCAAATCTACTTGGAATCTGGTACTCAGTTGTGGAACGATAGCTAGAAGGTTCATTCAAAATTTCAGAAGATTCAGCAAAGTTGGACTGGATGAGTCGAAGGTACATCGTAAGATATCAATATCAAAAGATATTATGTAAAGGTATTACAAAAAAATCTGTATTTTTAATGATTGTTGTAATAACCTTCATCAAGAAAACTCGTTTGAATTTAATATTTGAAATAAAACAAAAGTTTTATAGAGTTAGTATCAAGAATCATTTAATTTTTGAAGTTATAAAGATTTTTGTTTTTTACAGCAGTCCATTTATCAGAGAAAGAAGAAGGAATGGAAGTTGTTGTCAAAATTGTTATCTGCGCATGCCATTAACAAGCTTGTCGGTAACTTCTGTATAATCTTAGTTCGTTTCTGATCGAGTGTGCTCAGTGGTGAGATTTTAACATATAATATAGAATAGATGTTACTGAGAATTCTTAATCGAAAGATAAAAGATGAAACACTGTGTCTAGTATTGTTTTTGTATTGTATTTTATTATGTAACCGTTTTCCTAAGTTTTCGACTTCAATAATGCCATTTGGTATAATAATTGAATTCGTCATTCAAGACGTAGTACGTCGCAGGCAATGAAAGTATATCGACCTCAATATCGAAAGATGTTATGTGAAGGTATTACAGAAAAATCTGTATTTTTAATTATTGTATTAAAAACTTTTATCAAAAAAACTCTTTTGAATATTGAATACAATAATAATTCAATAGGAACAGAGACTCTATGTATGTCAATCGATGATATCGTGTACACCAATCTAATTCAATGATATTAATGACATTTTATCCAGAAAAAATTAAATCATTTTGCGAAATTTCAAATGTGTTTCGAACTTCGAAGCGCATATTGATATTACCTTCAATGCAACTCACCGAAACTTTTTTGTAGACTAGACCGTTTGGGGTGAAACAAGCACATTTTCGATACTTAGTGTCGAGGGCTGTCCTTGAATTCGAAACAAACGCTTTGCACTTGTGTTTCCTCCATCTCCCATTATCGTACACGCAAAACCATTTCTGATTCGACGTGCACGGCTTCTGCATATTGGGCTGCGAACACTCCCTGCCTAATCGTTCGAACTTGCTGTACAACGGGATGAAACCAGGCAGAACTCTATTGTCTAGCTGCACATTGTCTCCTGAAAAGAAAATTCTATCAAAAAGAAAATTCTGCAGCGATAATGATGACTTTTCAGAGACATCCTGAGGAGCTTATTCTGTAGGTCTGTGTTAAGAATCTCTGTTCACTTTCTTTGAATTGAGATAAGAATTTTCTATTCGCCACTGTGGCCTGGGATGACGGTAAAAGGATATTCTTTCTTGTCCAACCTTACCTCACTAGGAAAAAGTTCAGAAATATTTCATATGAAGTGGGAAAATTTGGAAGGAGTACCGGCATGAAGTTAAGAGCTGAAGTAATGAATGAAAATGGCGTGAAGAAATTTACAAGTGAGCGACGCAAAATCTCATTGTCCCAATATTTCGAAAAACCTAGAAAAGCACTGACGTGAAGTCAGCAGCTTTTACGAGCTTGTTCAATTCTACGAATTCGGCTTAATCTCTTAAGTCTAGCCTAACCGCTGATCGAGACAATCTGCTTAGAGACTCAATAATTGTTGAAGGTTTGGAGTTTAATTACGAACGCCAAATTCTTGAAATCCATTTTGTGATCCGGTTGATCGGAAATATGAGTTTTTTGGATTATTCCGGAAATAATTATAAATATTTTTCGAAAACACAATTTCGTCAACAGCAATCTCGAATGTTATGCGTTGGCATTACTATTAAAGAAGTTCAATTTTTACAACCTCACTTCATTTCGAGGAATTTCAGAGTTTGAAATAGCCAAGAAAGTTGACAATTTCTTTTCAATTTCTCTGCAGATAAATATTCGCTAAAACTGAAATTTTGGAGCACTGTTGCTATATTTTGACTTCAAGTTCTGGGCCGATTTTCATTGAATTCTGATAAATATTTTTCGGAAATGAAATATAAATCATTTTCTAATCGATGAAGGCCATATTCGGCTGAAAACTTGAAATTCACTGACACTGGGCAAAACGATAACGCTCTCGTTCCCTAGAACAAGAGCGTGATGAAAGATAATAACTTTTTGCTCAATATTTTAATATAAATGAAATATTGACTTCAAAGTATATGCCAAATTTAATCCAGATCTGATTAGTAGTCTCCAGAAAAAAAAATGTTTTCGAAAAATATTTGTTCGAAATTTTTTTAACAGTTAGGTCATCTCAAAATTGTGAACAGGTTGAGCGTTGGAATTCTTCAACTCATTACGGAGCTCCAATCTGATAGCATTAATCAATTTTGAAACAAACCTCAAAATTTCAAATTGTTATAACTCTGAAACTTTTCGGCAAATTTCGCCAGTTAACGAACTGAACCGAGATTTTCTGGTTCCGAACATAAACTTGAAATTTCAGGACTCTATGTTTTTTCCTCAGAAAGTTAGAGCAAATACGGTCAGCCGAACTGGATTGCATTTGATCACGAATTCTTCCTCAGGAAGTCCTACCTTATCGTTTCAGACCAATATCGGTTTAAAATTCGATAATTACAGACACTGTGATGGAACGATATCACCCTGTTGCCCAGAACCAAATGATTAGAAGATATAAGATATTTATAAACTAAATCTTTGAATTTTGAATTGTTCTAATGAAACGATCCGGAAATTCGGCACGAATTTGAGCATCAAGTCCAAAGCTTCGCCATGATCGGATCAATATATTTTGAGTGATTTCAGAGATATCAATGATTCTCAGTTAATCAGCACGAAATCAGACATATTTTTCTCCAATATGTCCAAATACTAATATTCGATAAAGTTGAAATTTGAAACACTGTTGTTAAGTAGTGGCCCGAAGGTCTGCGCCAGCCTGTAGTATCGTTGTTCAAGTAAGGATGTCTAGCATCAGCATCATAGATGATTCCTCTATACACACTATGCGCTACGGGGAAGTACTGATGAAACTTCCAGGGAATCACCCTGTATATCAGATTGAATGGTGTTGGAAATGGTTCTTCTCACAGGGACGAAAGATTCTGGTCGAATAGACGACTTCGGCCCAAGTTGCCAACCCACAATACTCTTCACAAATTTATCTTCACTGGGGAACGGGAATTTCAGGACAAATTCGACATGATATAAGGTTCGCGTTATTTATAAATATCCGTAAAAGATGCCTCGGCTTCTCCAACAAAATAATTCCTTCCAAATATAAGTTTTTGTTAGGCTGAAATTTAAGTTGGGATTCCTGATTTCATGCAAATAGTGTCAAGTTTATAAAGGATATGTTCCGCAAATGAACTTTGTTATTTCAGTTGCCGGTTTTCCGTTCTGTAAATATGAAATATTCGGTTGGCTCCTGAAAAAAGGTTAATTATGGAATTTTATCATAGACATATTAAACTGTCTGGACACTGCGAACGAATTCATTTCCAAAGAGTCGAATGGGGATAATCAAGCAAGTGAGAGGTCCGAGAGAGAGATGGAACTGGATCGGGCAGACCATAGACAATATTATACACGTTACAAATATCCGGTATTCTATAGCGCATGGAGAGTGAGATGAAGAATGATCTCACTTGCACAATATGACGCCAATCTAGAGATAAAATCAAGCATTTACTTAGGGAATCTCCGGGGAAATGACTTCTTCTTGGTATATTAGATTACATTGTAGTTTTAAAAATTGGTGATGAATGTGAACATAACTCCGATATGAATATTCGAAATAATTAATCAATAACACTACATTATAAATTCTCCTCGGTCGCTTGTTTCACGACGGTATTCTAAGCTCCAAATGTTTTTTTTAATCAGAGTACAGACACGCGAGCTGAGCGGCTTCCGGAGCACTTTAATTGAGCTTTGCGCTGCCTCACAAGTATATACGGTATTTTGAACAATACGCGAGCCACTCAACACCGTCCAAACTTGCGAGGAAGCCGAATCAAATTGCCTCGAAAGTCACTCAGCTCGCGTGTACGCAGATTTTGAATTTTGTGCGTTAGATGGTCTCAAACGATTAGAATGCACTAAATAGTGAAGACACCTGTGCGAAATTCATTTCTGCGCTCGGATTCATAGCAATTATACATTTATTTGATTTTTTAACTCTTTCCAAATTATTATGTATTCTACTTTCATTTTATATCTCCTCGAACAATTAATGGCAAAACGCAAATTTACCATTATTCACCAGAGGACCCGGTTTGAAATGAAAGAAATCCAATTCTATTAAAAAAGCTCACGAAAACACAAAAAAAATGGGAATTATATCTTCTACACAGTCTTTATATTCTAATTCAGAATGGAATAACACAAAATCTGCTTTGAAATACTTCGACATGCAAAACTTTTGAAAAAAAATATATTTCAAACATGAACATATAATTACATTCTATGGCTTCAAACTGATCTGTCTTATTTTTGCCGTATTCTTTGGGTTGACCCGCCCTAGTTCCATTTTTGTCGGCGCGCATCCTCTTTCTCTAAGCCATGTCCATATAGTTTTATAGGTTTATGAATTTTATTGATGAAAAAGCAATCTTTCTGTCACCAGAACATAGACATATTAAGTCTATGCACCAGAACGACAATGTTTTATGGTAACATATCCATAGCATAGAAAAATCTTTATTTACCTTATGATACATAGACCATACCAAGTAATGTTTCCATTGTTGATTGTTGTTGGTTGTTGTATGTTCTATGGATCATAAAGTAAATAAAGATTGTTTTATGCTATGGATATGTTACCATAGAACATCGACTGTCGTTCTGGTGACAGAAAGAACGTTTTTTCATCATTCAAATTCCGTAATTAACCTTGTTTTCAGGAACCACCCGAATATTTCATATTTACGGAATGGAAAACCGGCAACCGAAATAACCAAGTTGATTTGCGGAACATATCCTATATAAATTTGACACTATTAACATGAAGTCAGGAATCCCAACTTCAATTTCAGCCAATCAGAGATGATCTTAACAAAACCCTATATTTGGAAGGAATTATCTTGTTTGATGAGCCGAGGCCGCTTTTACGGATATTTATAAATAACGCGAACCTTATCATGTCGAATTTGTCCTGAAATTCCCGTTCTTCAGTGAAAGTAAATTTGTGAAGAACATTATGGGTTGGCAACTTGGGCCAAAGCTGTCTATTGAATAAAAAAGTTGAGTTATAGACAAAGAATGAGGAAAATCGAATTTAACTCCGTCGACCATAGTGGGCAGAACTTAAAACCGCCGAAATTATTAGAAGGAAACCGTTCGCAAGTTGCTAAGCCACGAAACTACCTTCTGAGACAATTACAATTAGCTTGTGGTGGTATGTGGGACAATCATGATACCTACAATCCCTTAATCTCTGCAGACCTGCGATTTCAGTTCGAACGGCTTATGTTTTGTTATGTCCATAAATAAAGCAGAATGGCGGACTTTAGGGGCTTACCGGGGCGAATTTAAATTTCCCCCGCTTTCCGCGGACATTTGAACGGGTTATTTTTACGTCTTAGTTCAAGATAGAATGGAGCGAGCTGAATATATACGAGCACTTCGGTTGAAAGTATGAAGTCAGAGGTATTGTGTTCGGAGCTGGCGGGGATTTCAAATGTTCTCGTTTGAATACATGATTGTGTTTTCTCCTGGAATTTTGGAATAATCCACAGCATAGGGTAGAAGGATTACGTTGTATAATTCGTCGGAAGCGGCTCTATAATTATTTAAAAATACTCTCCATGTATCGAATGTTAGTATTTTCCTTTGAAGATATAGAGTTTATGAATCGAAATAAATATTTTAAACTACGATTCCAGGATGAGGTACACCTTTTGGGACGCATAAGGAAACTCTGAAATCGCACAGTTTAGTGCTTCATAATCAGAGGAGAAAAAATCGGGGTATCTATGAATTTAGCATGCATTTTCCACAATCCCATCCACACAGATACCATCATAAAAAAAAACTTCTAACCATCCCTTCAATCAAAAAATGTAAACCTATAATAGTTTTAGTCATAGATTATTGAATGTACCAATGAACCCCAAAATTTTTTGAATGAACTTAAAATAATCAAACAGATTGCATTCAACAATGGTTTCAATCCAAGCCTTAAGATAAAATAATAAAAACAAATAGAAAAGATGGCATGAACTAGCGATCTTTTTATTACAAAACCCGAGTTTGAATAAACACATAAAAGTTTTATATATTAGTAGAATATCCGAAGATATTGCTAATTATTTTGAGGAAATAATAAAGACAAATCAAATAAATATGATAAATCAGGAATTTACTGTCATTCTAACCTTAGCAACAGTCCAAATTTAGAACATGATTGAGACACATTGTGGTGAAACAATTATTATTATTATTATTATTATTAAACCAGGTTACAGAGTTGAGGTACATTTATAACCTATAAACTCTAACTTAAAAGAAAAAAAAAAAAAAACCCAACTGTAAAAAATAGAAACAAGTGAAATAAGTGAAGTAAAATGAAAAGTATACACAAGTTAAACAATAGAATCACGGAATCACAACAAGCCAGCCGAACAACTCATGCAGTCCTATTCGATCTCAAGGTGTCAAGTCTATTCTTGAACGCATTGACCAACACAGCATTCGCAATTTCGCCAGGCAGGCTGTTGGTTGAACACACGGTTGCATAGGAAGTTTTTTCGGCATCTGGTTCGGAAGACCTCTCTATTCAGCTTGTATCGATGTCCACGGAGTTGATTCGTATTCAGCTCATACAGGTAGGACATATCGACGCCGAACAAGCCGTGCAATGCTCGATATGTAACTATCAGGTCTCCTCTTGAACGACGATCGGCGAACGAAGGAAGACCCATCATCTGTAGCCGTTCCTGATAACAAGGACGATTCACTCCAAAGGGAACGCGTGTGACACGACGCTGTAGATTTTCTAATATTGCAGCGTCTCCCACCAACCACGGATGCCAAACCGGACCGGCAAACTCAAGTATTGGTCGAATATACGATTTATACACTTGGGAGATATGCTCCACACTATTACCACGAAAAGCGTTTTGGACGATATGTATAAGACGCTTGGCCTTATTAGTGATGTGCAATACATGATCAGTCCACGATAGATCACTAGATATCACTACACCCAGATCCACGTGGGATGAACATCCAAGGATTTCAACACCCTCAACGTAATACTTAAGTTTTGGATTGTTGTTACCCAAATGTAGAATTCGACATTTCGCAGGGTTCAGTGGAATCAACCATTTCGCGCACCAACAAACGACCCCGTCCAAGTCCTCCTGCAAGGTTTCATAGTTGTTAAGGGGGCAATTGAAAAACTTAATATCATCTGCAAATGAAGCACTTTCCGACTTGAATTCATCAGCCAAATCGCTGACATATACTAAAAACAGCAAGGGACCCAGAACCGAGCCCTGAGGAACGCCACTGAGCACGCATCGAGGTTCCGATCTAGCAGCACCAACCTTGACCACAAAAGACCTGTCAGTCAGGAAGTTCTCAATCCATTTCAAGAGCAATCCTCGAATTCCATAGTTCTCCAGCTTATGTAAGAGCCTATTTATTGGTACTCTGTCGAAGGCCCTCGAAAAATCTAGATAGACAACATCTACAGGAAGTTTTTTATCCAAAAAAAAGGTCCATTTGTTGAGGCAGCTGAGAAGGCATGTGACAATAGATCTTCCTCTGATGAAACCATGCTGTGTATCAGGTATGATGTTATGATCCAGAAAAAAAGTAAGCATTTTGTCGTATATCAACCTTTCCAGTATCTTACACAGAATAGAAGTGAGGCTTATTGGTCTAAAGTTGTTCGGATTTTGTTTATCGCCTTTTTTATGAATGGGTGTTACAAGTGCACTTTTCCATGATAGTGGCAGCATACCAGTCTTCAACGATATGGAAAAAATGTTTGATATGGGTAGACTAAGAGTATGAGAACATTCTTTGAGCAACCTAGCAGAAAAACCGTCTGGACCAGGAGACGATGAAACATTCAGTGTTTGTAACCTTCCTTCAACAGTCAAGGGATCAACGTCAAAACAAACTAGAGAAGAGTCATTGCGAGAAGAAGTAGTAGAAGGTAGTGGTGAGTTTGGTTCAGACGTGAATTGTCGATCATAAATAAAAAAAATTGTGGAAATTCAATTCATTTACCACTTATTAATTTCCACGAAGAGAAGAACAAAATGAGAAAGAGAAAAGTGGAAAACATCGTTCACTGCGACTAACACTCCAGGTCAAAGACCAAACAAGAACAAGAAGCTTAATGAAATTTCCAGAAAGAAGGCTGTTCGTCCAAATCCAATATCTGAAACTATTAAAAATTAAATATAAATTGTTTTTTTATGAAAAGCGCCCTTGCGGATGGCATGATTACACTATTTGTCAAGGGCACTTCCTGGAAAAACAGATTGCCAAATGAACAAAACAGGAACGATAAAAACGATAAACAAATCGAACTGTGACGTTTCAGAGTACAAATCTCTTTCATCAGACAAAGGATAAAATTTTTAGAATTATTTTCTTTCGATTTTTCGTTTTGGGTTGATACTTTTGTCAAATTGACATTTTTGAGAAAACACAATAACACAGATTCATTTGGTTTAAACGTTTTTTAATTTTACCTCTTTTTTAAGTAAATTCAGCCCAATAGGGTCTATTTCTACGGAACAATGAGCCAAAATATTTTCACCATTCAACGAAATGCAAGAGGACTCTTCAAGTTTTGTTTTCAAATTATCTGATTCCACCATTATTTTTGTATTGTCCCAATCTATCATGTGATTCCCAATGGACGAACATACATGGTTCGCTATTTGGGATTTTCGTATGTCTATTCCTTAGGTTGTTTTTGTGCTCTCGTTTTCTGATCGACCATAGGTAATCATATTATAGATTGAGACAATACAGAAATACTGATGTTGGAATCAGATGACTTGAAAAAAAATTGAGGAGTCCTTTTGAATTTTTTTAAATGGAGAGAGTAACTTTTGCTCATTGTTCAGTAGAAATAGACCCTATTTGGCTGAATCCACTTAAAAAAGAGGTATAATTAAAAAACTTTCAAACCAAATGAATCTGTGTTGCTGAATTCTTCTCAAAAATGTCAATTTGACAAATGAAAAATCGGAAGAAAATAATTCTAACGAATTTTTTCTTTGTCTGATGAAAGAGTCAGATTTATACTCTGAAACGTCACAGTTCACTTTGTTTATCGTTTGTATCGTCCCTGTATTGTTCATACAATACAAAACTGCCCTTGACAAATAGTTTAATCCTGCAATCCGCAAGGGCGTTTTTCATGAAAAAACAATTTTATTTGATTTTAATGTTTCTATTTCAGATTTTGGGAGTGCAAACCCAGAAAAAAACTCAAAAAATTATACGAAATCCTCCCAAAATAAGTTTTAATTGATACTTAATTTTCCTGTCAGTAGTAACAAAAATATAAGTATTTACATAGTTATAGTTATTTTCGACTAATCAGATTTCAGGTAGAAAGTTGAAAGAAAAATATACATTTCACTTACTTTTTAGTGGAGGTTTATCCCGATTAGTGAACTCTTCCTCTTGTATCTCAGTTTCAATCTCCCTTATTTTGTGAATGTCTTCATTCAACTCCGGAACTTCTTCTTCATGATCGCTTTCGTCTCCATCATCATCCGTGGCTTCCTCCGATTCATAAACTTTATTCATCGGTGTTGACGATAGCTCTAATGGCTCCTCAGAATGGGTTTCGTTGCTCCCCAGAGCAATAGAAGACGTTTCAAGAATGGAGGTAACAGTTGTCGAGCTTGTGCTGAACAGTTGTCCTCTCGCGGCCATTTTTCTTAGTTTTGCGTCCAAGAATGGGGTTTCTCGACGACCTGAACTGGACAATATCGAGAGATTAGTTCTTATTTTATTGGACATTAACGAGGTGCAGCGTTTGTTCACGGAATATTTTGGATTAACCAACAGAGATTTGAAACTGGAAGTGTTTTGAGAATCTTCAGGAGATATCACATTTCGTTATCAGGATGAAGTCTCTCAAAGTCCGACAGTATTTTGGAGAACTAACTATGGACGTTAGCCAATGGGCTGATGATCTATATAGGTTGTTATCAATGCAAAGCGGCGCCCTCTGAGTGTGGAAGAATTGTCTGACTAATTCAGGATAGAGTCTTTTACAGTACGACCCTATCCCTTTTGGAGACAAAAAAAAAAAGACGCTAGATCTTCAGAGATAACCAGAAGCATCAGTGAATTGACTGATCTATTAGTTAGAGACTCTGTGTTCTATGTATCTTGAGAATCTATCGTCAGAGTATCACATTTTTTTTATCGGGATAAAGTCTTTCATAGACTGACACCATTTCTGGAGAGAAAAGTAGAATATAAGTAAATGGGCTGATCTATTGGGTGTTACTATGTAGAGGAGCGCACTATGAGAGGGTAGATGATGAGTAGATTATTTGTCTGGGCAACTCAGGGATTCTCTGGGATTCACTAAGGTAGTAACAAACGGTGGCTGCTACAAACACTGAATCTCAACAAGGTTAATACAGAATAAACTGAACTCACGGTGATAATGACAAATACTATTTGGAAATTTTGAAATCAGCAAGTTATTTGAATTTTGATGATATTCCATATCTGAATAGGATCTGACAGGCAAGCAATTTCGTATTTACCTTTCAATCAAGAACGTGTCTGGCCATTTCAACTTCTTCCGTTTGCTGCTCAACAGAAGTGGCAGAATGGAGCGCCCATCCATATGTGGAGGAGTATCTACTCCAGCTATGTCCAGGAAGGTAGGTGCTAAATCAATATTGAGCACAATTTCGTCTATGACTGCTCCTGGATCTATTCCAGGACCACGTATGAGGAATGGCACCCTGACATCAAATTCGAATGGAAAACTCTTACCCTGAATTGAGGAAGAAACAATTTAAATTGTATGTTCAAATATTGAATCTTCGGCTTGATGCACAAAAATTTTTGGAAAACACTAACGTGAAGTTAGTGGATATTACGCGCATGTTTGTTTGTCAATTTGCACCTTAAACTCCCCTGAATAGTTTGAATACAGTGAATATAGCGAAATTGGTAAGAACGTCAATAGTTCTGGAACCGCATTCTGCCGATTAGCGAACTCAATCAAGGAATTCGAATGCGCAACCTTCCTTGGATTTTTTTTTTGGGCCCAATCCCATGAAAGGCATCATCGATTTCATATTTCAAGGCATAAATCGATTCTGGATGCTGAGCTGAGTGAGCACTTATATCCTCAACGGATCAGCAAAAAATTGTCCAACGGAGTCAATTCACAGCTTCTGGACGGTGAATCAGCAATTTGGCTGGTAATTCGATTTCCAAAATTTCTTTCAGTTCATATAGAAGATTCGCGTGACGATCGTCAATTTTTAAATCGATTAACATCGATGCGAATTTTGAGAACAGAGTCTAGTTTTTTTCTATCTCCATTGCTTTCGTATTGTATAAACCTTAAAGAGGAAGATTAAGAAATGCTTGATAGTATATGTCGTTTATGGTAAATCGAAATTTTTGAGATCTCATATTCAGCAGCAGTTCCGTAAGATTTTATTCGTGCTTTCATTTAAAACAGATATTGTAACCACTGTAGGCCATCAAGGCTTCTTAGCTAAAGACTTCTATTTTTGTCGGATTCATTCAGCCGGTAGTAAGAAAGTTTGAGTTAGAGACCGATTTCAGGCAGCTTTCTCCGCGTTGCAAAATGGCGAGGGATCCAGGACCGATTTCTTCCTGGTGGTTTTTTGGACATTTCTCTAGAAACATTATAAACACCAATATATAACTTTCTATAGCCTATTTGTTACCTTCAGCTTCCTTATTCCTCCCGAAAAAGTAGAAATATCGTTTGAACTGCTATTTTTCAAAAATGGACATGCCCCGGTTCACATGTCATTCAAGTAGTAATATATAATAATTGGACTTGCTTGAAATTCTGGAGATTTTCTATGTACACCCGTGTTAATGACCAAACCAAATTTGAATTCTTAAAAATTTTTCAATTCAATTCCAAACCATCAATTGGTTCGAGGGTTTTGAATACCATTTTATAAAGCCTAAGTATTGAAATCGAGACAATTGCAACATCTGTCATCACCTCACCATATTCTATGCGATCATGCTAGACATATTCAATTGTTAGACCATGAATTTTAATCATTTCATTGTATTTATATGGATGTCATCATATGTACTATTTCTGAAAGTTATTTTCTCATTTGATCCCGAAAACTCCAATTCAACAATAATCTTGTTTTAGCATATACCTGAAGATGGAGAGGTTTCTTGCCGGAATACATTGTTGTTTACATTGAAAAAATGAACAATTCAAGTGAAAAAGAACTTGACAATTGAAACGCATAAATGTCGAAACCGAAATGAAAATAAGAATCATTTAGATTGAAAGAGCGGTATTATTGAATGCATTTTTGAAGATTAAATAATTGACTATGATACTCAAATCTGGCATGATACGCTAATGTTGCAGATTCTTCATTTCACGCATTGATAACAATATTAGAAATATTTGATGAATCTCTATTTTACCTTTATCAGCCCAAATTGTCCAAGATGATATCCATGATCAGAAGTATAAATTATATATGTGTTGTGCAATTCTCCTAAGAGTTCTAACTCCTCCACCACCCTTTGAACAGCAGCGTCCACTGACTGCAACGTTTGAAGCCTTTTGGTCATCAGCAGATCTGTAAATTGCTTATGTATCGGCTGCATTTTATTTGTGACTTGGAGGATCCATTGTTTATCAGGGTTTGGGGCATAGTCGTAGGAGGGAATGCTGAAAACATAAGCTGAGTTGAGTACTTTAGATTATTCTGCAATAATATATTTATTCCAATTTATAGGGGAACCCTGACGGCCGATCTTGAACAGAATAACGAAAAAAAAAGGCTCTAAATTCGTGAATCGATCAAACTCACCAAATGATTCCGCAGATATATCCATGCGACATTTTATTCCCCCAATATTTCGAATCATACAGAATCGATCAAATTGAAATTCAGTTCTTAGTCGAAAAACGATCATCCCAATCACCCATTCCTTAATTGTACATCCCTAATCCAGCCGCAACAAACCCGACAAACATCGAGATTTTATCTGATCTTTCTATCGCTATTGCAAGCGTCAGTATTTAAAAACTGAATACTAAGTTTGAATCACTATTTCTGGAGAAATTGAGAAGAAAATCTCAAAAGTTAAAATAGATTCAGGGTATAACTTTGAAACCATTTGGCGGATCTCAGTAATTTAAAAACTTTTTCGAGATATATAGGATCTAAACCTACTACCCTTTCCTGAAAATTCAGGACTCTACTTCGAAAGTCATGATTGAATTTGGCTAAGGATTATTCATAAGTGTATAGAAAATTATTATTTAAGACCCTTCTCGTTAAAAAATTAAATGAATAAATGGTAAAATCCAGATGATGTTTCTTGTCTATAGAATCAAATCCAGTGTTTCCACTGCCTCGGAGTTCTATCGACACAGAACGCAGAGCGTTAGGAAAAGGTAAATATGTTCGCTAGATTACCTCTGAATCTATGAGTTGACACCAATCGAAGGCTTTATCTGTGAATCAAAGTTGCCCAAGGTCATCGAGCGAAGAGATTTTTTGTAGTCTCTGAACATGCATATTTTATACAGAATTCATGAAGTTTTGTTCCTCATATCCATGGAGTCAATAGTTATTCAAGGAAATCGCTTTTTCAAGAGATGTTCAATTCTCACATCAAAATACGTACGTAGCTATGCGGTGCCCTAGTCTGGATTATTCGACAAACGCGAAAAGAATCTGCATTTTTTTTTAAATAATGATCGATATGGAATACGATGGCGAAGAAGTATAGCGGATATGAAGACAAAATACTGCAGCAACTAAAATTTCATTTGGCTTGCGTATAATGTAAAGGTCTTCTTCGTCCTACAACACTAATCGGGTCAAGTTCATCATGTAATTTTAAAAGCTGACATTGTTCTCACTAGTGAAGCATTTTGTGCTTCGGCGTAATTCCAGCATGATATCTACTGATGTACTAACGAATTTTTCAGAAACATCAAACTAAACAAGTTGATAAAACCATTTTTATTTCCTATCCACCCTAAACTATTGAACACATTGGTTCAACATAAAATAATTATAATGAAGTAAATTGAAAAACCATAGTCCCCCAGTTGGAGACGACAGGAACGTTTTCCCACAAGACAAATCGATGAAAACGATTGCAAAGGAGGGTGCATCGAGCAACGAATTGCTTCCATATCCACCGAGAGCTCCAGATTTGGCCTTCAGTGACTATTTGCTGTTCTCAGGTCCGTATATAATTCTCCGGGGAAGAATATTCATCCACGACTAGCGTAGACATTCGAATATACACACACAGAGACATATTTGAGGTTACAGAATGGTGAAGGAGCTGGCCCGATTTCTTACCTGGTCGGTTTAGGTAATTGTTTGAAGAGCTCGAACACTTCAGAAAAGGAAGTTACTTTTTTCGATATCTTTAATTTCTGCTAGAAAACTAGAAAATTTCTCGGGTCCTTCAGAAATCGATGTTAAACTCAATTCACTCCGCATTCAATAGGTATAATATAGAATGACTGAGTTATCTATCGTGTAATACTAAAAAAATGGTATCGAAAATTGTTTGACCATTAAAATCGGTGGGTCGCCCTCGAAGACATATCAAATAAAAAATAAAATTTTGTCACCAATATGGTTTTTCTACCTACGAACTTATAGGATGTCCTGTTATCTTTTTTGGCAACCAAATTAGTATATGAACGGATTCATTTGATGTAATATCATTCATATCCGGGAGAAGGTCGACCTTGCTTTGAATCTTTGAATGGAAACCTCAGTGTGCCGGCTAGACTTACCGGCTGAATTCACGCTTAACCAAGAACGAAACTGACTGTATCGGCAATAATGCAATAATCGATTAAGAGCTTCGATGTCAGGAAACACCCGATGACCCGACAAACACATTGAATTATGGTGCATTGTGCAATTCCATTTCGACTCCATTAGATAAAACACCAACGTAATTAAATCTTATCGAGTCAAAGCAAGTTTCTGTTGAATAGCGAGCCCGTCAATGTGGCGATATCTCGACATGCGAAACAGACTAACTTCTCGAGTAATTTTCAGCTCCTAGCATGCAAGATTAGCATAAATTTATAGAACTGTTCTCGGGCAATGGGTGCTCTTAATAATGCTTTTAGGGTGACGTTATCTAAGCAATCTGCGGTACCTACTACGCGGAGTGTGAAAATACTTTTGTCCCTCACAGGAAAGACCATAGACGAAATCCAGATATCTATCAAAGCGACAATATCTTGAATTCTTTTATTGAGAAGTGGATATCTAAGGGACACTCAAGTAAAACTGAACAATTTATTTCTAACGAGAGCTCAAACCATTATAAGAAATTATAGAGAAGAACTGCAGTGCGAGTGCAGTATTTCTCGAGTAATTTAGGAAATAATGAAGATAATGAGGATATATCCGAAATTGGCATTTATTTTCAATATTTCGGAAAATTAATTGTGAACAAACGGAAATTCGGTACACTATAGTGACATATTCACTTTGATGTTTCTATCGAATTCAATTCAGATATTGTAAAAATCTTATACTTTGTCTAAGGTTAAAACATTTTGAAAATCGCCTCGAGGCCGCACACCCATTTCGTAACTACAAGATGTAGCGCGAAGCTCAAAGCCTAAGAAAGCAAGTCCAGTGAATCAATACGTTATTCAATGTAGATGGCACCAACTAGTCTGAGAATCTACCAGCTCCTACGAAATACCAATGGAATTACCATTTCCAATCTCCTCTACACCCTTCGCCTGAAACCCATATACGGAGGTCCAGGCTCTATAGACAGCATTCGAACATTGTTTAGGTACACTTCAGTTTTGGCTCGAAGAGAAGTAGATCTTGTACAGGGCCAGGCATTTTGAATTTTCAAAAAATTATTTTTCATCATGGTGAACTATATATTTCCTTAATGTTGAAAGAATTCACGAGTATGCGTTCAGTGGAGAAGATTTTGATGAGTTTGCATCCAAGCAACCCCGAAGAATTGAACTAATTTAGAAAAAATGATTTTTTGATTTTTTTTCTCGAATACGGAACCGGAGCATATTAATTCGCCGGTAGTTCTTATGTTACTTCTTTGTTTATGTTTCAATCGTCCTTCTTACCTCGTAATAATCGTAACAGTGTGATGGACAAGCCTTATGAAAAACAAATCTTTGGCAGTCATAATGATCATGGAGAAAGAACTCTCATTATTCGAAAAAGGCTCAAATTGTCAATCCTGAATATCTGCATGCACAGGTTACTTTCTTTATTATACTGTGTCGGTACTTTTCGGTTCGAATTTGAACATCCATTTCTTTTACCTCAAGCCTAACAAGTAAAGGGGTGAAAAATTCATGAAAACAAAGCCTACAGAGTTCCTTCAACAATTTCAGTCTGTACTTGCGCAAGGAATGTGTTTGTTTATCGGTTTTTCCTGGGTAACGTTTTTAAGAATCTTGAGTAGGATACAATTGACTGAAGTTTGAGTTTCAAATCATTCATTGAAGGATTTTGGAAACCAACCTTGACCTTTGGATAGGGAAGCCAATAGCCGATTACAAATAAAAAAGCAGCCCCATTGAGCAATCTGATGAAAAAGATTGTTTTTAGCTTCCTGGAGACCTCATGAAGAAGTTATATATGGAAATCAGCAGTGAATGAAACATCCTGACACTGCCATCTGTATAGTTCCTCTTTCCAATAATATCTTCCAGGAATGGTTAGTAGTTTCAATTTTTGTACCCGACAGATTGAATGAAATTGGCGAATCATAGAAACTAGTCATAATGCTCGATAACAGCTTCAATTTTGTTTCTCCATTCCAAATATTTGATTGACCTTTGGATGAAGATGTCAATAGCAGATTTCTCACAAAGCAGCCACATTGAACACTGTGATGAATACCGATTGGGTCGAATCCCTGCGGCTATAAGCTTCATGTTGATTTCATGGAAAAGTTATGGTTAGAATTCAGCGGTGAATTCAACACCTATGCCATACGTTTGGCTTCTCTTCCCAACGATATCTCCCAGGATATCGTGACTGGCTTCAATATTTACCCAGCAGAGTGAATGGAGTCTGTGAATTATAGAAAACTTAGGACAGCTTACAGCCCACTCTTATCATAATGCTGACAATAGCCTTTCATTTCGGATTTCTAATCCTAATTTGGCCAAGGTTGAGTTCGGAAGTATTCATTTGAATTCTGAACTCAATACAGCCTACAGCCCACTCTTATCATAATGCTGACAATAGCCTTTCATTTCAGATTTCTAGTCCTAATTTGGCCAAGGTTGAGTTCGAAAACATTCATTTGAACCTTTTGGAACCCAGCCTTGAACTTTGGATAAAGACGTCAACACCAGATTTCTAATCACAAAGCAGCCACATCGAGCGATCTGATGAATACAGATCGGGTGGAATCCCTGTGGTTTTCAGCTTCATGGCGACTTCATGAAAAAGTTATAGCTTGAATTCAGCAGTGAATTCAACACCTTAATCATGCCGTCCGTATCGTTCCTCTTTCCAATGATATCTCCCAGGATATCGTGACTGGCTTCAATATTTACCCGGCAGATTGAATGAAGTCGGTGAATTATAGAAAACTCGGGTACGCCGTTTCCCAAAATGTGACCTTAAACTTTGAAAGATCCTTTGAACCCTGTTCTGGTATATATTATTGAGGAGAGAGTCCACTGCGGAATCTTTTCCGAATGCCAGGGAAAAATTCATAAGCTGGAGTGTTTTTTTAATATCAGCGGACTTGAATATTGCATTATATAAGTGAATCCTTGGGAGGAAGATGAATAAATAAGGGAGTATTCACAGTTGAATTTCGATTCAACCTGAGGAAGTAATGAATATTTCAGTAAAACGGAAGTTTCGACTGAATAAATATTCTTTAAATATACAGAAGCTTGCTGTTGTGCTACGGAAAAATCGAAAATTGCCTCGATGAACTATTAGCGGACAACAGATCGATATGCATTGCGGTGGTGTCAATAGCTCATGAGAATTACACTCTGTCATTTGTACAGAAGGGTTATTTGGACAAGGCTTATATCTGAAAATACCCAACGGAGCCAATGATTCTGTTTAACGTTGGCTATTTTCATGACCAACTTAATGAATTGGATGCATGCTTTCGAGAACAGTATTATTATGCCCAAAGATCAGGAAATTTCCATTTTTTAATTCAAAATACTCCCAAAGGTTTGATAAAGTTCAATTCCCTCAAAAGAATTCGAGATTGAATTCAATTCTGTCTAGCTGTTTGGATAACGTTCAGAGGGAATGAGCTGGCAACTTGAAATTTTAAGGGTAGGTTAAAATCCGAATGCAGCGGTCGAGTTCATGATGGACATAATCGGCTGATTGGTTCCGGAGTTGAATCAATATAAAATACTAATCCGATCGAATTAAAATAGTTCTTGCTATGCTTGATAACAAGATAGGTTAGAAATCTTACAGAGATCCATCTGTTTGATATAGGGAAGAATGTGCTAATAGAAATTTGTTCAAGGTTCCCTAAAACATTTAATTTAAAGGAAAATTTTTAGAGTAAAATACCGGCATATTAAGCAACAGCTGAAATGATCATTTTAATGATCTCAACCACAGCCATCCCTTTGAATTTTCAACAGAAAAGTTCTAGAAGTTCATTAACACCTGCATAAAATTACTGCATTTGATTTCTGGAAACCAATACTCTATTGGTATTCAGGAATTTGGTCAATTTGACTTTGAATGGTTTTTCTGTTTTGTAACATTTTTGAATAAGTCAATGTTTACATGAATAAGACAAATATTCTGTGCTCAGACTAAAATAAAGGCATGGTAGACAACAGCTGAGATAATTATAGTTCATCGAATTTCGAATTATTAACGCCCGAATAAAATTGCTGCATTTGATTTCTGGTAACCAATATTCTATTGGTATCCAGGAAATTGGTTATTGGTCAATTTGACTCTTTTTGTTTCTTAACATTTTTTTTCGATGTTTACATGAATAATGAAAGCCGTAAATAGAGGTTATGTATGCGGAATCATAAAAAAAACTCACGAAGTAGGGTTATTTTCTTCTTCCTTGTAGCTCTAAACTCACAGAATACACCAATCACCAATCATCGAAGTCCATGATAGTAATATTGCTATGACAAAACTCATAACAAACATTCCTATAACACTTGGAACACAATACGTAACATCATGGCCATATTGCTATAAACTAGAAAGATAGCAATATGACTAGAATAGTCAGGTTCATAGCAATACGCAAACAGAATCAACCTGAATGTATTGCTTATTTTTGTAAGGATCGTATTGCGAGAAAAATTTAATCAAATTCGTTTTATTCGTCGTTTTCATGAAAACTGCCAAAGAAAATGAAGTAGGGAGATGTCGCGCGTTATAATGGGACTCAGTAATTCGAAAAATTATAAGTCCATCATATGATACTTTGTAAAAGGTTGTGGAGTATTGACACGAAGATTTATACAAAATTTCGTGAGGATTATATAAATCATTGAATTTATTTCAAAGCGAAAACCCCCAAAAACTTGCTCGAAAGGTTTTTTCTATCCCACTATTGAACGGCCTCACCTTCCAACTCTCTATCTGTAATATTTTCTCTTATTCACTTGTTATCAGGGTTTATAGAAATAAGGCACTTTTGCTTTTCTTTTTATAATTAATGTGTGAACGCTGTTTTAGGTATTGGGTTACCCGTTTGTGTTTCTTGTGAATGAATATATAAATAATTGAAATTAATTTTTTATTACTATATTTTACAACCAACAATTATGAGATGTTTTGCTATATGTAACTTGTACATTTTTGTGACTTGTTTCGAACTTTCGCTCATCTTCAGACAACTGACCTCTGAGCACATGGCATAGGGTATTTATGCAGATTCATGTGAAACGAAGTGATAATAAAAAGTGACAGTTGTAGTTGCGGAATTTCGTCTGCAACATATATTAGAAAAAATTTATTTTTTGGCAATTAGTAGGGTGTAGGTATCATTTGAAATCATCGAAAATTTGGGGAATACACAATTATGTCTGGCTGTTCGTAATTCCGAGAATCTTTCTCTCTACTAATTTATAAATTTGAATGGATTTCAGATAGTTAATTTTCTTTTCATTTGATTGTACATGTGATGTTTTCAGATGATCTTTTGATGGAAATCGGTGCCCATTCTCGATGCCATGCGTTGCGACGGTGGACGTGCTTTTATTCTTGGTGAAATTCATACGATGTTCATGGGATTTTGTTTTGAGTGTTCGAAACAAGTCACAAAAATGTAAGCTTTCCATAATGTAAAACATCTTATAATTTCTGGTAATAAAACAAAGCGATAAATAATTAGTTGTCTCAACCGTTTTGCATTCCCCAATTACAGTTGGCAGTCGCCAAAAGAAACAATCTAATCGATTGAGACCAATTTCGGCTCAGAATTCGAAAAAAGCGAAAAGTAACAGCACGCTATTCCTCGAAGAATATATACAATAATTGAAATGATATATCCACAGAATTATTTGGTGTTTCAACTCATTAACGAATTAAGTTCCGAACCTTCTCATCTTCTTCTCTAATCAGAACCTTACTAATTCAGATACAGTTCCAAACCACAGATTATGACCTGGACACAGAATTATATCCAAGATAAAATCTTCATGTCGCCAACATTCTTACATTCAGTATTTCAGTCCAATTTATGGTCATTAGATTCGAATTCTATCTAATGATATATTAGGTAGGTTTTATGGGTTATACCGTGGTTACATATCATGATCATATTACGTATACTTACTGATGACTAGTAACGTTGAAGAACAGGTCTGAGTATTGCGGTGCTGAATCTTCTGGTCCATGCGGTGAAGGGAACGACATTGTCAGCATTACCGGTTTATGGGCACTATTTTTTTTCGACTGTCTCAAGAAAGCGATCGAATCGTTCGCTATTAAGTCTGGGTAATAATCCTGTGAAATGAACAAGTGGTTAATAAGCAATGGAATGTAACTTCTTATTTATGTGAGAAGGAAATGTCTTTCATGCTTTTATTTCGAGAATTTTCATAACGACATGTCTGATAAAAAAGTGTTGATACTCGTTAACGAGCTCCATGATAGTTTTTCTTTCTGTAAGTACGAGTAGTGGTATTCTAACACAAACCCAAAATTAAACATTCTCGAACTGCCCTGAAGTTATAAGCTTTCAAGCGATCGTTGCAAAAGAAGTCTTCAATCCACATATTAACCCCGCCATATGCAGCTTACGTATGAATAGATTTCACGATCTTCTTATGGTCCTAAGGAAATTCTACATGACCTGCGCAAGCTATCATTTTCAATGGATTATTATAAATATGTCAATACGATCCGATCTGTATTTTTGAAACATGGGAAAAATAAAATTTCAATTGGGCGAATTTACCAATTCAGGAATTTGAACTTCTTTATTAAACTCAAAACACGACCGATTGTAAATACAACAACTTCCTAAAGAATCCACTCAGAAACGCGATATTTGTACCTATATAATGAAGACCGCATTCTTGAATGGGTAAAATCCGCCTAATGATTCCGCAGATATATCCATTCAAAACTCCATTTCCCAATATTTCAAAGAAAAATCTCCGGTATCAAGCCCCACATTTCTCTGAAAACAAAGTATTTTTTAGCCTGAAGACTTAAAAATTGTAGAGCAGGTATTGAACTCCATTACGAAGGACGATTTCGGGAATTATTGAAATCCAGCTAATGATTCCGTAAATGAACACATTCAAAATTTTATTTTCCTAATATCTCAAACATATGAGGAATGCAGAATTACATGAGAAACATATGAACATCTGAAAAACAAAATTCGAAATTCGGTTTTTAATTGTCCTAATGCCTCTCCACAGATTCTTGAATCGACCGTAAACACAATAACTTCCGGACGAAACAATCTTCAAACTCGATATTTGTAGAATAGGTTTGGATCTTAATTACGAAGGCCGAATGGATGGAATCCACCCAATGATTTCGAAGATATACCCATTCAAACTTTTATTCTTCCAATATTTTCAAAAATACTGATAGGATCGAATTGAAATCCAATGTTTCATCGAGAAATGACAGTTCGAAGGTTCATACAGGATTTCATTAGAATAATATGATCACAAAATCACAGAATATTGAAAATTTGAAAAAAAATTGGAATTTTTTTTTCATATTGTTCTAATACACGATCATCACGATGTTTCGTACAAAGTTGGTCAGCATTTTCAAACTAGATGTCAAGGCTCATCATGATTGAATAACTATTTTGTGTGTTATCGATATCGAGAAAAAAAAACCACGAAATTTCACATATTTTTTCCGAATATCTCCAGAAATGATGGCCGTACCAAAATGAAATTTGGTACTCTGCTGTAAAATATGATGATTAAGGTACGAGCAGGAGTTTTTACGGGTTTACTGAACAGTTTCCGAAAAAAAATTTTCGAAAGAAATTTCAAAAATAATTTCTTCAAAATTTACTGACAGTTTGTTCTCAACGAAATTTTTTGAAAAGATGAGCGTTGTTATGCTCCAACTAACTGTTAAGTTTCAATTCAATCGTTTGAGTAGTTTCTGAAATATCACGGAATAAATCTCAAAATTTCAAATGACTATAACTTCGAAACCGTTCGTCCGATTTGTCTCATTAACAAACTCAACTGCCACATTTCAACGCGCGACCTAACTTGAAAGTTTCAATTAGCTAGCTAACTTTTTTCGCTAGTTATCGTCTCGTCGGCAGGCCAGACAATGGATTCGCCATCAGTGAGCCCAACCTTTACCGTTTATTGAGATAATTTTTGGGAAAAAATTTGAATATTACAGACATTTTGACAAAAAGATAGTACGCTGTTACCCAGAACATGTGCGCCAAAATTATACATTGTGATAAATTTCTTGAGTAACTTTGAGGTAATGAGAAAAAAGCCTGGAACAGTTTTAATAGAGTAGTGGTTTTCTTGGAAACCCTAGAGCTGAAAATTATGACGAGCTGATGACTGACATTTGCACGACAAGGGCCTCAGTATGAAAATAGCGGAAGACCGAAAATTGTTACTTGTGGAGAAATAATTTCTGCCTTTCTTGTCAAAGGAAAGTAGTTGAAATGTCCATGGCTGATATATCTTCGCCGTCGAACTGGTGGCAGACGGAACACTCAATCTTTGTCACCGAAAGAAATGTATTGTACTTGGAATTAAAATCGACTCAAATAATATTTTTAAAATGGGAATATGCAGTTTTATATACAACTATTATTTGTCCGTATGGACGGACGAGCGTTGAATTTATGTTTGGTATCAGGCATTTATTGAATCTCCAGCACATGTTTTACCGCGATAAATTCGAAATGAAGGATTTTTCCTGATTCAGACTAACTATGATGAATTCACTAATGATGAAATGAAGCCCAAGAAAATAAATGAGTTGACCAGTTGCAGTTACAGACATGATTGAGAATTACTTCATCATCGGATGTAGAATGTCCCTAAGGATGCAAATTTAACATTCTAATTTAGATAAATTTAAAGAAAATATGAAAGCTTATTCTGAAGCACACATGGAAGGCTTCAATCAAGTTATAATGGGATTGGAGGAACGTTTCCATTGCCAGTCTACTGAAAACATAATGGCGGACTATATTTGGGGGTTAATGAGTGAAACTATTACTGAACATGACAGGAAAAGTAGAACTGTTCTTTCATAAATATTTAAACTCTATTTTGAAACTTCTGTTGTGAAAAATGAATCATGAATTGATGATTGTTATAGTTTAATAAATCCTCTTCATGTCTATCTTTCATGCATTTTCATTGATTCAAGGTTTTTCCGTTTTTTACACGTAAAAGCAAATTCGGAACTATTGTTTGTTTTTATTCTCATTTCTAAGTATAAAAGTGATTATGTATAACCCATGCGCAAAAATGCTGTAGACCGGTGTAATCGATGTGTAAATATCAAGAGAAAAGCAAATTAATTTAGAGGTTAAGTGATCTGAAATGTAACGGAATATTTATAATGATATAAGAAAGTGTTGAGCTTCTTGAAACACAAGAAGGTTACGATGCAAGGCGCATTTATTCAGTGTGGATATTTATGTGTTGTCCGTAGAGCTAGGAGTCGTTTGTTGAACAGAATCATTAGTAACTCTCATATCGCCTACAACTGCGGTAGGTAGTTGCTTAACACACAGTTCGGTCTCTTCATGTTCTTCGGTGTCAACAGATTCATTACCTCTTGATATTCGTATTTCTATCTACGATCATGAATATATTACCTTTTGACATATTTCTTTCACCATTCAATTGATGACAGATTTTTTTTGAGTTTTGTGGTAACGTGTGTTTTTGCGCGCATATTCTGGAGAACAGCGTAATGTCTGTAATTTTATGCAATATTTCTGGATCCCTATTCTTGAATCGGAAATGGGAGAAAATAGGCGTGTCGACGCTGTTGTCAAGGAAACGCGGTGCATTTTTGATGAAACGATAGAGAACGTTCATACCATCACATTCAAGGATAGGGTCCCAGGAACTACTATAGATCGATCCGATTGGAACTTGGTAGCTAGTTGTTGCATAGCAACCCATTCATCAGATTCGAAAGAAATTTGCACACACGTGTAATTCTATATTTAACAATAGTGTATCAAATTTCAAATAGATCCGAGTTTAATTTCAGAGATTACTGGAAATATGTCGAATTTAGTGGATTTTTTTATGGGTGGCGTTGTAATTTCCGAAATAATTCGAAAAATATTGCTACAATTATGATGAACCTTAAAACCAGTTGGCAAATGCTGATGCAAAAATCTTTGGCGAGTTTCGGGACGATTTTACACTAGGACAATTGAAAACCAATTTTCGAATTATTTTCTTCAGATATGCTGATTTTGCAATTTACTGATCATACGTATCTCATAAAATTCTGCATCTTTCATATCTTTGAAACATTGGGAAGATGAAATTTTGAATGGGTTCATCTACGGAATTATTCGCTGGATTTTAATATCACCCGAACTCGTCTATCGTAACTTAACTCCAAACCTGCTATACATTGCTGCTATACTATTTTGAAGTCTCTAAGTACATTCTCTCGGAAGCTATTTTGAACACAACCGGTGGTGAGGCTGATCGTAAATAGAATATATTCCGAAAGAAACGACTTAGAAACTCTATATTTCCAAAGTAGGTCTGGGGCTTGATAACGAATATAATTATAGTAATAGTAATCATAATTCATGCCTTACAATCGAATACATCATTTGAACTTGTCAATTTAAAATCTACAGATCAATATAAGAATATATGAAATGTTTTAAGAATGAACCGATAATGAAAATTGATTGAAAACAGGAGCCCTCAGATTTACTTGCATTTTTTTTCAATATTATCCTCACGAAACTCCGCATGAACATTTAAACTGCCATTTTCCAATCGAATACTAGTTTCGATCTTATCCAATCTATATTTTTGGGAATATTTTGAGAATGATATTTGGAATGGGTATGTATGAGGAATTATTGTGTGGATTTTACCCATTCACGAGTTTTGTCTTCGCAATTAAGGTATAAACCTACTTACAAATATCTAGTTTCCTTTCGCATATTATTGTTTCACGATCGGCCGTGATGACGGCAGAATTCGCGAATGGGCAATGATTTTGTAGATATACCCCTGCAAAGTTTGATTGGCAACGAAATTGAACCTGCTCGCAAAAGCTGTTGACCACACGTTAGTGCTCGTTAGGCTAAATGGTATCAAATGGGTTATTGCTAGTGGCAACCCCAAAAAAAGCAGAAATAACTAACTTGGAGGAAAATTTCTCTTGCATATTATTTATTATATATTATAAATTTAAGAACGGCACATGTGTGAATTTTCTTAGTGAGTCTGATAATAAATAATATGCAAAGGGTAGCGGAATTTTCCCACAAGTTTATTATTTCTGCTTTTTTTGGGGTTGCCACTAGCAACAACCAATTTGAAATCATTTAGGTTATTAGTCTAATGAGCATTCCACTTCACTTTTTGGAGAGTATTAACTAGTATCTATAACTAAATGAGGAATAACAATAACGCATACAAATATCAACTTTTCTAATTTTCACTGATTGGAATATGGGGAATGGAGGGTTCGAATCAATAAAACGGAGATTTTTACCAAGGTTTCATTCACCTCCCAAAAAATCGTTCAAATATTCCATGGGTATCCCTTCATCTGAGACAGACGCCTTCGCCATTTTGACTTTCACTTCACATAACAAATTTAGGGTATCACCGAGGGTACCACAGTAAAGAATTTGAAATAAATTGTTACTAGACGAAAATTCCCTCTATTCTCTGAAGAACGAGTCGAAATTTGCTGGGATTATGAATTTCATTGTTGTCAATTAAAAGTGAACATAACATCTGCGTGAAGTATTATCTTTTGACTTTCTAATTTACTAAGGGCCTCATTAAGGGTAGACCACTGATCATCCCGATTCCTAAAGAACATCTTACAATGTATTGAATTTCATATTTGAATTTCGAATATAATACACTGCCAAGCAAAACTTGGTATTTTTAGGACGACCTTTCAATTTTATTCTATTTTTATAATAACATAATACATCTATGGAATTGATTCCATCGAAGAATAATTGATTATACTTCGATGTAAATTTCGTATGTCTTATGTGCTCTGTCATGGTGAAAATAGAATTCTCAAATCCATTATATGAGTAGTATACTTACTTTGGAATAATCAAAGCCATGTTTGATCTTCTTTCCATTCATATTTATAGAATAGTTATAATACTTGGAATTCATGATAAGGCCACCCCACTCCCTCCATCCGGGTGGTATATAGGATCCATTGTATTTATTTAGATACTTTCCGAAATATCCTGAAAAAATAATGAAGATACAATAAGGAATAAAAATACAACTAATTCAATAATTTAGAGTCGAGCGAGAGAAAAACCAACGAGAAAATTTTAATTCATTCCTTGAAGTACACTGGAAACCACTTTGTGTAGACTTTGTTAAACAAGTAACAGTAGCGCTAACCTATTCTGAAAAAATTCATATTACATGCTGAAACTCACGCTAATGGCATGAATATGAATTAAATCCTTCATGAAAGTATGTAACATTGTTAGCTACTGTTTCAAGTTAACTTCAGCACCCTGAATTTGAAGAAGAAAGCATTTTTGGGATATTGTATTTTGACCAGAGTAGCTATTAATATTAATAATGTGTCCAGTAAACTTTCGGATTTATTTAGATTTAGATATTTGTGTATATCTGATTATTTATCTTTTCAAGCTGCGCTCATAACCTTTCGAATAACAATAGTTGAGTATGAAGCCGAATAGGCACAAAAATTTATGCAGAAATCAAGGAAAAATATTGTATTTGAGCTAATTCCAAGGTTACTCTGGGAAAATCCTAAAAGCTTGTTCGCATTAGGAGCGTGTGTTTGTGTTTTGTGAAACTTCGTTACTTTTCCCATACACTACGCCGGCAACAGTACTATTAATTGTTTTACATAACAGTGATTGGTTGGACGGTCCCCTGATAACCGGTAAGTTTCCTGAAGATAATTCTTCATAAATAAAATATATTACTCAAAGAATCAAACTTATTCTCATAGTTGAACAATGAGAATACAAGGCCATATGGACCTTTATAGTCAGTAGTAAAGGGTGTTTTTTTAGAGTATAGAACTTTAAGTTGGCAACTCGTTTTTAATTGGGAGTCAGCTGTCAAGTGACTAGTGTTTACTTTGGCCTCATTTCAACATGAATAGACTGACGCCTGACCAACGCTTCCAAATAGTGCAAATTTATTTTGAAAATACTCGTTCTGTTCGAAATACGTATTGTGCTCTACGTCCATTTTACGGTCAACATAATCGTCCATCAAAGCAACTGATTCGAGTAACTATGGACCGTTTTTGCACCACGTTTACTCTAACTGACTGTTTGGTGTGCTTTATGGGCTAGTGGAATCATTTGACTGTACTTCTTTGAAGACGATGCTGGCCAGAACGTTACAGTAATGGTGACAGCTATAGAGACATGATTACTGACTTTTTCATTCCTCAATTGAACAACCATGGTGTGAAGCAGCTGTGGTTTCAACAAGACGGTGCAACATGTAACACAGTTTGTACCACAATTGATTTACTGGGAAACACGGGATTTATTAATGACTGTCATTTTCTTCAACAAGAGCCATCGAAATATACACAGTGTTTCATAATATAAGCACAGGTGAAAGCTCGTCCAAAAATATGGAAAAGTTCCTATTAACTTATCCTCTAAAATTCACCATTTTCGGGATATAGGGTGTTGAAATTGAAACAAAAAATCGTTTTTTACTAATATCTCCGGAACCTTTTATCGTACAGAAACAGCCTTTTTCTAATCATAACAAGCTATGTTTTGTGCGGAATTTTGTCTTAATTGATGAAGGATTTGAAGGGGTAGGGGGGTTCTGCTCCCCAACTTCTACTTTAATGGAAAAAGTACGATTTTTGAAAAGCTCATTTGAACCACCACTATTTTATACGCAAAAAAGGTACACTGAGTCATACTCTCTTAAGTCGACCGAAAAATCAACTATTATGTTGAAAAACGTTTTTAATTTTTTGAAATGAAATTTTTTTTTACTAATTGCATCGAATTTCACTTAACGTTAACAGGTAACAAAAAGTGGGTGTTTCTCAACATAAAAGTTGATTTTTCTCGAAAACGTTAGACTTTTGAGCATATGACCTTTTTTGTGAAGGACACAGTGGCGATTCAAATGGGCGTCTCAAAAACAGGATTTTTTCAATTAGCGCAGAAGTTGGGGAGAAATACACCCTTTACTCCTTCAAAACCTGCACCAAATAAAAAATTCCGCACTTAATATATCTTATTATGATTAGAAGACACCTACGAAAGCTGTTTTCTGTACGATAGACGGTTCCGGAGATATTTGCAAAAAATGATTTTTTTTCCAATTTTAACACCCTGTAGGTATCTCAAAAATGGTGCATTTCAGAGGGTGAGGAAATGAAATTTTTTTTCATATTTTGGACGAGCTATCACATCCTGAAGTCCTGCGCATATATTATGCAACACCCTGTATACATTATTCAATTATCGTCAACAAAAAATATAGAATATTATAGTATCAACTGAGGAATGGGTATTCAACGATGCTAAATTCGAGACAGAACGAATGCTACGTTACGAAGTAGACACTGTTGAAGCTGGAGATATTCTCAGCAGCATTAGTTTATTTTGGTTCTATGATTATTGTTCTTTTAATAAGATCAGTATACATTAGAGATGTCATAATAAAAAAAAAAGTGTCAATCAATTTATGAATAAATATTAGTTCCTTATTCTGAATAAAAATAACTTCAACGGAAACAAGGGAAAGTATTCTATTTTCCCGAGACTGTGGAATATAAAAACGTTTCTATTTACGCAAAAGCACCGTAGCGAACTCAAATAACCAACATTCCTTTAATCACTATTATGGGATTCTTGCATCTTGCAGAATCGAGTGTTTCAAGTGCTTCACATCGTATTCCCATAGTTCAGTAGTGGGAAAATTATAGTTCTCTGCCTCGCGGAATGCCATATGTGTTCCATCTCGGTGCCTTGAGATAGAACTTAGAAAGGTCTACGTGAGACTTCAGCCGATGATGAGATAGTAAAATTCAATTCAAGCATTGAACTATTTCATGGGAGGATTTCGGGTCAATTTATGGAATTTTTGGATTCACCCAAATATACGAGATTTTATATGATCCGGCCGAAATTACAATAAATTGTCAACAAATCTGTGATTTAATGTTGTAAAGTTCAAGACAAAAATAATTCTAGAAAAGCACTGACGTGAAGTCAGCAGCTCGTGAGCAGCAGCAGCAGTCTTTTCACGTATTGACCCCACCAAACGCTGCATGAACCTTCAAGCCACCATTTTTACGTGTAGCAGTACAAAATTTCAATTAGATCCAATCTGTATATTTGGAAGTATTGGAAAAATATCATTTCGAATGGGTGTCTTTGGGCAAATTTTACACATTTGGAATTTGCAATCCAGCCCCAAATAAAACCTACAGTGGAATATCGATCCAATTTGAATTTTTGGAGATGTCGGGAAAATGTCAAATTTTGTGTTTTTGTGCTCATGTTCTAGGGAACAGCGTGCTATCGTTTTGTCCAAATGTCTGTTGTGTACGAATTCTTTCTCGAAAATGGTTTCAAACGACAAGGTTGGACTCACTGAAGAGGAATTCGGCGTCAAAATCGATTATGTCCTTCCGTAGGCACGATTACAGATACACAGGGACCCTATTGACTTGGAACTTTCGGGGTATGTTGCATGTAGAAATCCTATGGTCACGGTCGTTAATAGGTGAAATTGGCCAAACACTTTCGGAGTTATAGACATTTTTGAAATTTTGAGGTTATTATGCCTTTCACAGCAGTGTACCAAATTTCAGATCGATACGATTATAGTTTTCGGAGATATTTGGAAAAAATATTTCGGGATTTTTTCCTCAGAACCGATTCAATCATGATAATAATAATAATAATTTATTTAATCCAATGAGACACTATAAAGTGTATTGGACAAGTCAAGGTTACAATTACTTCAACAAACTAAGTTGACTAAGTTGCCAGAATAATACGCATTCACACTGAAGAAACACTTTCTAAACAACGTCTCTCAATAATTCCGCAGTTATACCCATTCAAAATTTTATTTTCTCAATAATTCCAAAAATACAGATTATATCGAATTGATCCAGTACTTTATCGAAAAATGACATTTTGAAGCTTCACACAGAATTTCTTGAGGATAACATAACATTAGGAGATCGCAGAATATTGGATATTTGAAAAAAAATTTGATATTTTTTTCGAATAGTTCTAATGATACAATTATCCCGGAATATAATGAAATTTTACACTTTTTTTTCAATATCTCCAGAAATAAAATTCGTATAGAAATGAAATTTGGTACACTGCTGGAAAATATGAAGCTTGAGGTATGCGCAGAAGTTTATTCAAATATGATGAATTGTTTCCGAAAAAATTATTTTTCGGAAAAAATTAAAACTAATATTTTGACTGTACGAAAATTTCGTGAAAAATTTCTCCTTGTTCAGCCTCAACTAACTGTCAAGTTTCAATTCAATCGCTTGAGTAGTTTCTGGAATATCAGGGAATTGACCTGGAAAGTTCATATGGCTATATCCCCGAAACCATTCGACCGATTTGTCTTAATTCAATCGCCGCATTCCAATGCACGAGCTAATTTGAAAGTTCCAAGTCGCTAGCTTGCTCTGACCGATATTTATCATGTCGTCGGCCGGTCGGCCGGACAGAATTGATTTTTCCACCGGATTTGTCATCGGTAAGTCCAACCTAGTCGTTCGAGACCATTTTTGGAAAAAAAATCGAAAATTACAGACATTCGGACAAAAATAGCAAACTGTTCCCTAGATCATGCGAGCAATAAGCGAGAGAAAGCCCGTGACGTCATTGACTCCATCATTCCGAAAACGAATGCACCTGAGCGATATCGAAGGTGCTCGTAGACAAGCGATCGATGGACGATGGCGAGGACCACCAAAAGAAGTATCCAAATCGGTTCCAGTGACTCGGTTTCAGGCATGAATAACCATACCACATTTTCCGGTCATTTGTCGGAAAGGTTGATTGCACTTCTCCGAATTCTTCATAGGTAAAGACGTGAACGCGATTACGAGAATCATTTAAGCGGTCAAATTATATGGAATTAATGAACCATGGAAATCTAGTTGAGTCACTGTCTATTATAAACGGAAATATTAAGAACTGATTAACCTTTCTATCGGTAAACTGAACCACTCAATACGAAATTTGTATGGCATGTTCAAATACCGGCAATTCTTATACTTTTTAATCCCCTCGTATTGTTTAACTTTGGTTTTTCTTAGTTGCTTTTCATTGTTGGCTATTCTTCAAAATATAGTATGATTTTCTCGGATGCTAAAAGGTACTCACAGCCTCAGAAGGAAGTAATGAATCCCCAAAATCAGTTCAATGTAATTTTATTTCAGACTTAATGATCTGATTTCTAGAGTTAATTACTTGAGGTATAGATCAGGAAATCTACGGATTGAAAACGAAATGTTTGAGTTTATTTTATTATGCAGTCTTCATTCTTTCACTTCCATTCGATGGAATCCAGTGCAATACTAGGGGTTGGGCATTGATTATATAATCGTAAAAACTTCCCTCCAGTTTCATCTTAACCAATATATGGCACATTCATTGAGAAAAAATCGCGACGAATATCTGTCGATAAATCAACCAATATTCCATCTTGATCAGAGCTAATCATCCAATCAACCAAAATATCTACACCGAAGAAGCGGATCCAAGGAGAATGACTACAGCTGTTTCACAGTTATTACTGATCGTCAGGTCAACTTACCTCGGATGAAACGACAGGAGGAATCTCAATACTTGTCACTTTTCTGATGGACTGCTCTAGTATAACTCTGTACAGCGCGCCATCTTTCAGGAGCATCTTACGAATCCCACCTTCGAGTGCAGAATACTTCGATCGATGTGCATGACGTGCATCCTCTTGTCGGATCAGGTCGCTGTATCTGCGATTCTGCAGATTACAACCACCGTCACGACTTTGACTTGACGTAGTTATACTACAGCAATCCATCTGAAAAGTGACAAGTATCGAGATTCTTTTTGCGGTTTTATCCGAGGTAAGTTGACCTGACGATCAGTAGTAACTGTGAAACAGAGTCATTTTCCTTGGATCCGCTTCTTCGGTGTAGATGTTTTGGTTGATTGGTTGATTAGCTCTGATCAAATGTGGAATGTTTGTTGATTTATCGACAGATATTCCTACTGGTTATTATGTTATCCCCAAGTTCTGTGGTACGCCTCGGTTGATCAGTTGTATTTCAAGCTTTTAGTTCTGTTTTGGTTTCGAGAACATAATTGATCGGAACGGTTCAAGTATGCGCGATTGCGATATTGTGTTTTGGTTCATTTCAGAACCGGTTCAGAATTTGAGAAATCTTGATTTGGTCATTTTCAGAATCGATTCTGAACTGTTCTAGAACTATGAGAGGATTTCGGACGTTAGAGACCGAACTGGTTCAGAATTGGGTAGTTCGTACAAGCGTAGAGTATCTGTCAATGATTTAAATGGTTAACCTGACTTTTTCGCCGTCCTGTTGATTTGGTAGCAAGTTGAAAAAAACGGTTAGAGCTGCTTGATTTAAACTTTTGTTGTTGATTACAACTCCTTTGCTACAACCTTCCATGATAATCTAATGGATTCTGCATCCATTGTTAACAACCGGGATGTATACTTCTTAAAGCAAAGACCCTCTCCCTGTTGAATAAAATGCATTTTTCTCTAAAACGCACATATCTGGAATAAGTTCATCATTGAATTCATCCATACATTATTATATCATATTTTTTCGTGTTACTTTCTGATTGTTTTGATGAAGTTATACAGGAAAACTCAAAAAGTGGACGCAAGTATCCTCAAAAAAAGTGTATATATTATATTAGAACTGCGACAGGGACTTCAGCAAATTTTTCAAATCTATCACATTAAAATTCTTTTTTTTTTGCAGTTCAACACAAATGGAATTTTTTTCTCTACAATTCCGATGAGAACCCAAACAAAATTCGTGTATTGGTTTCATCGCTTTTAGAAATTTTCTGGCATAGTTCAGAATCGGGCTCCAATAGCGCATCGATTCTGCGCAGTTCTAGAACTTTTCTACAACAGTTCTGAATTTCGGAACTGAAACAAAGCTATAACATTACCTTCATACCATATCCGACCGATGCACAATACTGTCACTGCAGTACACGAAAGTATATTTCGCGAAAGGACAAACTTACATTTCGATAGGCAACAATTCTACCCTGGTCAGAATTGCTAACATGGTAATAATTTGGCCGTTTTCGAACTAGAGGCATTTTGTACCTGCCGGATAATAATTAAATATAACTGTACCACTGAGGTTCCATAAACCGCTTCCTTCACAAATGAAATGAAAAAAAATCCTTGGCTATGTAAATAGTAGTTCTATTGAAAAAATATTAAGTTGACAAAGTAACGCTTCGATGTCACTTGGTATAGTTGAAATGTTCCATTGCAAAAAAATATTCATCTGTTTGTATTCAATAAGTATTTCATCGAAAAATAAAATAAAAAATCAGCAGTTTGCAAGTTCATGCGATCTACCGGTTCCAGTGTACTATTGCTCGTAGTTTATCTAAACTACCGGTTCTGTTGATCAATTAGGAAGGCAAATCTATCTCCTAGGTGACGGGCCCACTAGTTCATTCATAATGAAAATTTTATGAACGAAATGTTAAATGAACGGAAATGGAATATTGAAAATACATCCCACGGAATTACAGTCACTTCTCAACTCTCAAAACATTAAATTAATCTATCAATTCCTGTCATCTCGAAAGAATAAAATGACGCTTATTCATATTCCGACTTTTATCGACGGTTAATAGACCATCAATTCCTTCATCGCTGATAATTATAAGTATATAAGTCGTGAATCTTATCGCAAACATATAATTTGTATTCAACTATAATCTAGTGCCCACACACCGTATAGTTTATGACTTATTTAACTCCGTTTCTGTTCAGTTCATTATTTCAAACATGTACAGAGTGGGTGAATTCATATGGAAGAAGACACTCAGTTCCAAGAAGAGATTCACGCTCGATATTCATATTTTCGATTTTGGTTTATTATTTGATAAAATCAAATAATACACCTTAGTGATCAACCAAAAAAAAATGACCTCCACTGAAAATTCCACAGTCCGTCCGTTCTCGGGGCTTTCCTCAGAAAGTGCTGAATCGAAATCCGTGAAATTCGGCAGAAAAATTGTGTGTCGCTCGAGATTGATCCTCCAAGCTTTTCAGCAGAATCGGTGTACCTAAGGACTCAAATCTGCGGGTAGAAGGGGCAAAATATTATTTCTCGAAAACTAACTAACACCTAATTTTCATGAAACTCTCAACGTTGATTACTATTGCATAACTCAACCTTAAAATTTTCACCCGGATGATTTCCGACCATTGGTTCCCGAGTTATAAAGAAAAACGTTGCAAATTGTCTTGTGAAAAACCAATGAGTTATGAATAATATATAAATTTTATGTCAGATATCAATGATATTGGGTTATACTGAGAAAATAATAAACCCTCGTGTAATTTGCAGCGTTTTTTCATGAATCAATGGCATTTTATTTTCTTCCATTTATTGATCTCCAGTACCTATATTTCATTCTCAAAAAAATGTGAGAGGAGGACTCTCATTGAATGCTCCTAGGTGATGACACCTTCAACTTATTTCTGAGCGTTTGTTCCAGGAAAGAAAGAGCGTTTTGGTTCTACCTACAAATCAGAAGTTTTTGAAATCAAAGTCGAAACTGGTGTCAAACGGTTGGCTTGGACTGAAGAGGAGTCCATTGTCAGATTCAACTCAGTCCGAAAAACAGATCTAGTCAAAAATTCTTGAAATTATCAGGTTTTGGGCTTTAAAACGTCAGTTGAGTTCATTATTTGGTGAAACCAGCTTTTTTGAGTGTTTTTCCTCGATATCTCAAAAAAATGAAGCGATCATATTGAAATTTTGTGAGGATAACTATATTTTATTTTTAAATGTTTGAAATGTTCTGAACTTCTGGAACTCAGTTGTTGGAATGTATAATTTCCGAAAACAGTATTTTTAACAAAACTTCGATCTCCACGATCTCCAAGTTGAGGGTAGATATTCTACAACTAACCGAGAAGCTCAAATCATAACGAGTCAGTACTTCTAAAGGTTTTGAGGAAATAATCCCAAAATTTCGAATAGCCACAAAGTCTGAAAAAAATCTTGGAAAATGAATATTATATCAAACGGATACTTGGAGCACAGCGGTCGAATACTGATTCCTGGGCCTAATTGAAATCTTGAATCGTTGCCGTAAAAATTTTCTCGAAGAAAAATTTGGGAAATTCTCTAACAAAATGATTTGGTAATTTTTCCTCCTTACGATCCTGACGGAATTTCACATGAAAAGACACATCGCAATTTCGCAACTGGTAAGAGAGTTTCAATCTGATCGCGTCAGTATTTCTGGAGGTATTTAGGAAATAATTCCGAAATTTCAAATAACCAGAAACTTCACATATTTTCATCCGATATATCCCAAAATAAATATCGGATCCAAATGGAATTTGAAACGCCGTCGTTTAAAATTGATATCAACATCCTTGCAAAATTTCATTGCAATTTAATGAATAATTTCTGAAAAAAAAAAATGTTTTCAACTGAATGAAGTGCGCGTTGGTATTCTACGGGGTTCCTATCCGATCGCATAAGTATTTCTTGAGATATTATACAGAGTGTATTTGAATAACACCGAAAAAATTCAGAGAGTGATTTTGTGATGAAAATTTAGCTAGGTATTTGGTTGAAAATTTTTTGAAACCCACCCCCGTAAAAGTTGAACCTCTCCGAAGATGAACAAAAATTTTTTCCTTTTTCATTTTTCCTGTATGTAAATTGAAGACACGAAACTTGGTAAATATTATTTGTCAATGAAACTACACATTCTGGAATTTTTCAACCCTGAAGTATGTTGAGAGGAGGTTGAAATAGTCAGCCCTCAGATTTATTTTTTCTTACAACTTTTTGGATGATAATTTTCCTTCAAAAAAAACATGGCTCCAAAGCCCAATTCATTCACTAACTTTTTCATCTCTACAAGTTTTTTGGGAAATTGAGCATTCACGAGAAAATAGCGTATTATTGAAGAACAGCCAATCAAATCATGATTCTACTAGGCCCTAGAACTTTTACAACTAAAGCAGTAGCAAACAATGAACAGAAACCCGTCGAATATTGACAATACAATTATGATAAATGTTGAAAATGATCGCCTTCAGCTTCAATCCAAGCATTTACTCTTCTCCTCATTGAAATGCGTATGCGATGAAATATGGCTGCTGAATTTCTTATCGTTTCAAATCCTGTTCAAAGCGGTTTCGCAGATCATATTTTTTTTCGTAAATGCTTAAGTTATCGAAAAAACTTGCAGGGATAAAGAAGTTAGTCAATGAGTTGGGCTTTTCAGGCATGAGGTTTCAAAAGGAAAATGTGTACCCAAAAAAAAATTGTAAGAAAAAATATCTTGGGGGTTGACTATTTCAACCCCTTCTGAGCATACTTCGGGGCTGTAAAATTTCAGAATGTGTAGTTTTATTGACAAATAATATTAACCAAATTTCGTGTCTTCAGCTTAGTATACAAAGAAAATAAGAAAGATAAACAATTCATTTGTTAACCTCCGGAGGGGTGTAACTCTTCCGAGGGGAGGTTTTTCAAAAATTTTATATCAAATACCTAGCTTAATTCTCATCACAGAATCACCCCTTAATTTTTTTGGTGCTATTCAGATACGCCCTGTATAAATAATCACAAAACCTTATGGTGGATTCAGCCCGTAAACGATCTCAAACGAGATATTTTAGCTTCATAGCTACTTTGAAACTTCAAGATATTCGATCCTTTTCTTCGGGAGTTGGGCCAGGAAACCTGACAGATATTATGTAATTTTGATTAAATCTCACCCGGATTATTCTTCAGGAAGTCCAACCTAATCGTTTCAGATAATTTTCGCCTCAAAATTAGGCATATCGATAACGCCCTGTTCCCCAGAACAAGAGCGCGAAAACGTATGATTTTAGGGCATGAGTACATTACGATATTCAAACTCAAACTGCCGTACATTAATTTAATAATACTTCCCACACACAGTAGACTTCATGACTTGTTTAACTCAGTTCATGTTCCGACAATTCAAACATGTACCTAATTATCACGGTAGACACGCTTGCATCAACGATGCGTGGTAGGTGGGAAGTGAAATTCAAATGTAAAATGCACTTGTTCATAAAAATGGAAATAACACATCAGAACGCCCACACAAATTTAAGGCCGTATTACGTCGACAAAGGGTTTCTATCATATTTTAATATGGTAATTCGTTTAAATTGCTTGACACCCGACGACATTTCATATTCTTTTAATGGACATATTATTATTTTATTGGAGATGACATTTTCTATTGTACTATTTTGAATTCTAACAGAGGACAGATGCGTTCGCATTTTTGTTCTATAAGAAGGCATATGTCTAGGGCTATTGTGGTCGTGGGATGCTAATAGGAGATCATTATCATCTCAACGAGACCCTTTGGAACGTTTTGTCGCTATAAAATATTCATGAAATGCCAGCTTCCACTGCCTTCACGGGTTTATTTTATACGAGATATACGTTATTTATGGAAAATATATGGTATGTGGATAACGAAAAAAAGTGACTTCGAGATGACAGAAACAAACGAGATAATAACATAACAGCAGTGATTTCCGTAAGAGTGAGTTATGGCAAAAGTTATTATTATGAAATTGCCATAAGCTTTACAAACGAGAATTTATAAAGAGAAGGTTGCAAAATAAAAAGAAAACGAATTTTGATTTTTAAAAGAATTGTTTTAACAACTCGATGATCACGCATTATCAATTGCTAACTAGTTACCAAGTTCGGAATTTTTGAGTTGTTACGGAAATAACATCGATACCAAAGAAATAACACAGATATCATATGACACATTTTTTCCCAATATTTTCGGAAATAAATGTAGGATCACACTTAAATTTGATACACTGATCGAAAAAACATAAACTTCAAGACCTGTGCCTTAATTCATTTACATCTGATTTACAGTTTCCGAACAAAATATTTTCTACAAAAATATGGAAAATTTTCAATATTATTCTTGAATTCTGGAGAAATTAATTTTTAGTTCTTTCTCTCGCCACCGACACAAACGCCACCAACATACCAATGAAAGCGCATGACATTATTAATGGCAATTCGGCAATCGTCATTTTGGATTCATTTATGTTTTCTCGGATTATTATTTAGTTATTGATAATTGCGTGAAACCTTTTTGTGTTAGCTTTGAAGAATTGTGTAGATCCTTAGATACTTTTAAATGGGTACCTTCTGTATTTTGTTTGGACAGTGAAGATGTAAATTGAAATAAGTGTTCAAATGAAGAAATAATCCTATTTATAGGAGGTATGAATTTCATGATACTCAGCAGCATATCATTCTTTTCATATTTGTCTTTCAATCATTTTCCTTTATCTAGGATCGAGTTATCAACCCCCAATTAAGCATATTATTTTTATTATCGAATTGAATTCAGCAACGATACGATTCTCACGAATTGCGAAAAGTAACAATTTGACCATTTTCTAGGATTACTGACAGAAGACCTGAGAAAAGAAAGTTTTATGAATTCGATAATAAAACCAATACGATTTTGTTAACCGAAGCTGTGAAAATTGAAAGGAAGGACTATGATTACTCCATACATCATTGATTATACACGTAATTTTAGGTTTGTTTGTGCATTTTTCATCCACACATATATTACAACAAATTCACATGAGATTGATATTTTACTGAAGATTTTGTGCTTGTTTCTGGTTCTTCATCCCCACCGTTTCATTAAGATATTGTCACTGTATTCATGAGTGAATAAACTCTGAATTATTATCAAATCATAATAATCACACGAAAGAATATTCTTCAATGAATCAACCTATATTTCAACTTGAACTTAAAAAGTCATACTCCCATCAGAAATATCAAAAAGATAAAGTGTCTGATACAGTAAGAGTCCTAGATACTTAAGCTCTGTTGTATGATAGCTTTGCGAACAAAATTTCACTGTCGCCCTCTCAGGCGAATCTCAGGAACCCTTACCCTCTGGGATGCAGAAAACTTCAAACGATGCGCATGACCTTTCACCCATTTGTCGTTAAATATTTCTAAAATTCAGTCGGCATTGACGATTAGATTTCAATAAATAGCTCACCTGTTCTGTACCCTGCATTGCTGAGATACGTCGCGAAAGATCTGGTCTCATATGTAGTCTGCCATGTTGTACTAGAGCAGTTATCGTTGTTTGTATAAACATTATGATTGTGCACATACATTCCAGTCAGTAGTGACGACCTTGAAGGACAACACATCGGCGTTGTGACATAAGCATGACGAAACTCAGCACCTTGATATTTCACGGCCTTCAAAGTTTTTGGCATAAAATTCAACGATCCCAACTCAACATCCTGATCGTCAGTCAGGATGAGCACGATGTTCGGTTTCTGCTGTCTTGGACCATAAGCACCCACCACTCCACGTTTCTGCTGGGCAGAGACCATCGTTAGGAACAGCGAACATAACAAATTAATGGTACGCATAACGGATCACAGGTATCAAGATGAATCATCAATGAATCACTCCTTGTTGAGGTTTTTCTTATCAGCTTCTATGACTAGATTTTTTGTTGATGGTTTCCAATTTAGCCCTACAATGTTTATCGATGTTTTGGGGTCATTGCCAGTTGTGTCGAAGTAGGCGCCACAGATAACAGGTTATCAGACACAGGAACGAGAATAGGGGCAGGATGATTTACCGCGTCTCATTTTGTGATAAGGGTATCTGTAAGTTCGCCTGCATATCACATGTTACCATTCCATGAGCTGAAAAAAAACAAATAATTCAGATCGCAGTCGAATGGTTTTTGTGAGAAATTCAATATAGGTTTAATAAAGGGTGTGAAGCTAGTAAGCTAATAAAACATTATATTTCTGTTTTTGCGCGCATGTTCTGGGGAACACTGTGCTATCGTTCTGTTCAAATGTCTGTATTTTTCGAATTTTTTCCCGAAAATGGTCGCAAATGACTCGGTTGGACTAACTGATGACGAATCCGGTGTCAAAATCGATTCTGTCCGGCCGGCCGGCCGTGGACACGATAACTGTCGAAAGGAGCCAGCTAACAACTTGAAACTTTCACATTCGGTCGCGCATTGGAATGCAGCAGTTAAGTTCGTTAATGGTAAAAATAGGTCGAATGGTTTCGGAGTTACGGTAATTGGAAATTTGGACATAAATTTCCTGATATTTTAGGAACTAGTCATGCGATTGGATTGAAATTCTCCAGTTACTTGAATAATAACAACGCACAACTTCAACGTCAGTAAATTTCGAAAACATTTTTTTTTCGAAAATTTTTTTTTTTCGAGAACTGTTTTTGAATTCAAAAAAAACTTTTGCTCATACCTTGAAAATCATATTTTAGAGCAGTGTACCAAACTTCATTTTGATGCAACCATAATTTCTGGACATATGAGGATAAATATATAAAATTTCGTGGTTTTTTCTCGATATCGTTGTTTTTTCCGGAATAACTCGAAAAATACTGATTCAATCGGAATGAAACTTGGCAGCTAGTTCGGAAATGCTGATAGGCAACTTTGTGCAGAATTTCGTGATGATCGTTTCATTAGAACAATCTGAAAAAAAAATTTTTTTTTTCAAATATTCAGTATTCTGTTATTTTCTGATCATATTATCTCCATTATATTCTGTATAAACCTTTGAACTGTCATTTTTTGATGAAATATTGAATCTGCATTCGATCGCATCTGTATTTTTTGAAATATTGGGTACCTGCGGAATCATTGGGTGGATTTTACTCATTCACTAATTCGACGTTCGTAATTAATTAATTAAGCCCCAAACCTACTCTACAAATATCAACGGCCGACCGTAAACACTGTAACTTCCGGAATAAACAACATAGAAACTCGATATTTGTAGGGTAGGTTTGGGGCTTAATTACAAAGGTCGAATTCTTGAATGGATGAAATCCGCCCAATTATTCCGTAGATATACTCATTCAAAATTTTATTTTCCCAATATTCCCAAAAGAACAGATTTGATCGAATTGCAATCCAGTAGTTTATCGAAAAATGGTAGTTCGAAAGAATAGAATATTGAATATTTAAAAAAAAATTTGAACCAGCGCAGAAATTTAGGAATCGTTTCATTAGAAAGTATGAGGTTTTTTTTCATATAGTTTTCAGAATTTTGTTGAAACTTATTTTCTTAGAAACTGTTACTCAGATGTCAGAGCAATCAAGCACAAACCCAAGAGTCGTTTTAAGACATCAGTGCATAAAAAAGTGTCTTTGGAGATATTGAAACAATAATATTTACCATCTTTCTTTGTTGTATTTCACTTATTCATGAAATGATTGCGTGAACTTCACCAATTTTCGAATTAAAGCTCCAAATCTGTTCTAAAAGTATCAGTTCTCCAAGTTGTTTCTTTTGAGAGTTATTACGTTAAAGATCGGACGTTATCTTATGAGATAATCTACAACACAATTTATCCAAAACATCGTACATCGGAGCAAAAAAAAATATTTCCCCCTCTTTGATAGCAAAAATTAGAATTCAACACTTTGTTGGTATTTTCATAAGAGCAAATAGGAACCATGTATTATTTAACATGTTATTAAAACTTGTTTATGGACTGGGTGATGGATTTCCCGACGTAAAGTTGGCAAGCATTCTGGATGGGAGTTATGAACTTGCATCTGGTGAAGCGAAGTATGGGGAACTGATTCAGAGTTTAGAAGTATGTCTACAATTTTGATGGAACAGATTTAATAATATTCCGAGTGTAGGGAAAGTTTGACTCTGTGAACATATTGAGTGACAGTCTGAGAGAGTGTTATGAAAACCTACAAGTTTTCACTCCGAAAAACAGAATTGCCTCGAAATATTTCACGGTATATGGATTTCAATTTGAAAAGAGGATGATAATCTTCGGTATAAATCAGCACATATCTCCACATATAAGGGCTATCAGGTGGAAAATTGTCCTGCTCCTAACAGTTGATCGTGTACCCAAAATTTTCCAATACGAACAGTCTTGATATTTACAAAGAAGGTTTGAAGCTTCATGAAATCGGGTAGATGTAGGAATATAAATTTCGAAATTCGAATTAATTGCCATCAATAAACCATACTGCAACGATAATTAAAGATGAAGGAGTTCCTGAAAGCATTCATTCCTCATAACAAATGGTGATATAAATGAAGCCCCATAGGAACTGATATAAAATCATTCTGCTGGTGTCAGACATGCACATTTCAGACGTTCGATTATTTCGACAAACATTTACATTTATCTTCAAGTGCTTCTTGCTGTTGAGTATTCTCTTGAGTACTTGATATAGCATGCACTAATTAAGATACGGACAAGTTACTTCATCAAGCGAATGAACCTACTCAATTTCACACACCGTGTGAAGATTATTGGTAAGAGAAGTCAGTTTGAGGAATATCGAGAATGGAATATCAAGTAGTTTAATCGACTTTAACAATAGGGGTTTTTCCTTTAAACGAAAATGCAGTAAATTTCAGGAAAAACCTTTAGAACATCACATTTCAAATAAATGATTTCAATATTATATTTAAAAAAAAATGCTTGATCACCTAAAACTGAAAAATAAAAATGGGGATTTGCATTTAAAGGGATTTGTCTTGAGTGCACGATATGTCAACGTCGAATTCAGCTTTCTCGGAAAGAAAAGGACGTCAAATGTGTTACTTTGCTTAGGAAAACAGAGATAGTTATACTTCGATCTGGTTAGAGTAGAAGAAAAAGAAGAGCACAGACTGTCATACTGTCATATCACTGACAAATCGCAAACGGAAATTGTTTGGTTGTATTGACAAAGAACACGTGTGTACCACAGAATAGGAATGAATATTTCATTATTCTATAGCAGAAAAACCTATTCCACTAAACACCGTTGTCACTTCGTGCATGCCTGGCAAATCCCAAACCCCAATTTTGAAATCTGATTTTGAATACTTTCTGAAGGTAATTTGGGAAAATGATGAATCAAACCCTTAACAATTATGTTCAAAGTTGCATTTGCAGTAATAACCCAAATTAAGGAGAAACCCCCATTGAAAAATCAGGAATATTCCCGATTTCATAAAACTTCTAAAATCAACTATCAATTGCGGAATATTGAATGAAAATTTCATAGCGATTGCGATCTGTGAGAGTGTCTTCGATGATTTTCTTCAATGGATAATGTAATAGGTTATTTCAAAGTTCTTTCAGTCGTCTGCACAAACATTGAAAAATAATTTTAATGGGTCGACCCAAGAAAAACATTTTTCGAAATGGAATTTCTTTCAGGAATGATCTAGAATCATAGTTCCAATCTAACCGAGATCGAAAATTCATTTATGTGAAGATTTTCTCGAAGCGTATGAAAATATCCCAAACGCAATGAATCCCTAAAATTCTTATCAGTTTCGAAAATTACAGAACTTAACCTTCGCATTTGAAAATTACTAGTCTGTAAATCAATCCGTTCGAAAAATATCGCGGCAACTAACAGATGAAGAGACTATATTTTCATTCGAACTCTTCATTCTGTCAATTTTTTGCATACAAATTTGTTCAATTGTTGAATATATTTCAAATGATGAAATGGTTTTATCAAAATTTTCGCAGAGTCTGAATCCAAAAGTATTTTATGTGTACTTGCCATTCAGAGCATGGAATTGGGCTTTTATTATTCAGAATTCGCAGAGACTTGTAGTTGTTTTCGTCAATTTACTCTTGAATGATTACGTCAAAAATATTAACTTCACTGCTGAAAAAGAAGGAAACATTTGGGAGATAAATAATAATAAATTTAATAACAACATTACTCGAGACATAATTTCACGATTATTGAGGAGAAAGGAACCCTTCTTTTCGCATTATTGACTAAGTAGGGTATAATAGATATAGTATATTATTTTACAAGTATTTTTCTGAAATGAATTCAATTCAATTAGTTTGACGGCTGTGCTTCAACGAGTCACAAAGTTTCGATCCTATCGCTCCAGTATTTCCTTGAGATATTGAGGAAATAATCCCAAAATTTGTAACTAACGAAGAAATTTGGAACATTTCAGATTTTAAATCAAATTGTTAGACTCCAAGATCTGTGTCCAAGTTTAACGTAATCTGATAGATTGTATCTGAAAAACTTAGATCTTTCAATAGCAAAATTCCAAAAAATTTTTACGAATTTTTTGTTTCAAATTTTCTTACCAGTGGATCCCCACAACATTTCACTCGAAATTGCGTGTAAGTTTTATCCGACTGATTTTACAGATTCATAATGATCGAATTGAAGAACTAACCTCAAAATTCCAAATGGGTATAACTCCAAGACCATTCGGCCGATTCCACGAATTCAACCGATTCATTTGGATTCCAAACCCAATTTGACAATTGCAATCGCTAAGTCGTTTTTTTCGAAAGTTAGAGCACATACAGACGGACAGCCGGGCGGATATAATTGAATGTGACCATCGATTCTTCTCCAGGGAGTCCATCCCAATCGTTTAAGATCGTTTTCAGCCCGAAATTCTAAAGTAAAAGACATTGTGACTAAAAGAAAACGCGCTGTTCCCCAGAAGGACTACAGATCGAGTTCATAAAAGAGATTGTGTAATACCCTATACCCATAGTCTAAGTATCTCCTGATCGTCTAAGTTGCTGATGTCTCTCGTATTATTACTTAGAATAATTGATTATAATACTCGTATGGTTACCTAGCTACATTCCGCCTTCCATATTAATTCGTGGGCCGTTCAGATATTTAATATACTGGATAATTACCGTGTTTACATGTTGGAAGTCACGTAAAATAGAATCTGAGTGACATGACTGAGAACTTAAATATTCAAAGTGACACCTCAACTTTGAAGAAAGCTTTCAAATTTCGCGAACTTTCTACTCAGCCGTAACGGATCTGGCAGCAATTTATCTACGTTTATTCCTGTTATTTCCGCATTTCTCGTAATTTTGGTATGGTGAAGGTATAACGTCCGTAATAAAAGTTATGCATGCATCTGCGAAGGATCAAGATTTCACAAGGTATTATTATTAGTTTTACGTTCAAGAAATTATTATCGCTGTCAGATTTTATGACAAGATGACGTTAACGGAGATTTCATTGTAGCGAATCTAAAGATAAATTCGTGTGTGAAACCGGAAGTCCGTTCCGTTCTCCGTGAAATTTGTTTCACAGGCATTTTTCAAGGTTCACGCCTAGTCGGACGCGCAATTTTATGATGAACGACATAATGCCATATAAAAATTCGACGAACCTACAGCGGAATACTTCTGAGAATCGGTGGACGTAAGTTCTTTTCAGGAAAGAATTCTGACTGAAATTACTGACTAGAAGTCAACCTCAAAGTTCGTGAGGAATTTCATGAGAATCTGTAGTAGAGTTCAGAAAAAAAATTCGGGAAAAAATAAAAATTGTTTTGAAAATACTCTAATAACACGATCATCACAAAATTAAATTTGCCAAGTTTCATTATGATCAAAAAAGTATATTTTGGGTGATTTTAGGAAAAAAAACGACATCAAGAAAAAATCCACGAAATTTGAAATTTTTTCCCAATATCTCAAAATACTATAATATTATGAAACTGAAATTTGGTACACTGCAGTGGAATATGCAGAACAAAGTAATTAATTTTTTCAAATATCTTGAAAGTTATCGTGCCGTCGGCTGGAAGGTCGGCCGGCTGGACAGAATCGATTTTGACAACAGATTCGTCATCAGTGAAGCCCAACCTAGTCGTTTGAAACCACTTTCGTGAAAAGGTTAGAAAATTACAGGCATTTGGACAAAAAGATAGCACGCTGTTCCCGAAACCATGTGCTCGAGAAAATTAATGAAATTGGTTCAAGAGAAAATGAACTACGATCTTCGTTGAGATTTTGTCGGTTTCCTTAATTTTGCCGATATTTGAAAAGCATTTTTTGAAATCAGGAAAATTAATAAGGTACTTATTCGTTGCTTCTTCGTATAGAATAAACCATATTTCTATATTTCAAATGAAAAATTTAGACAGTTTGATGTCCAACGCGATATAGCACTGAATTGGCTGTTTTGAAAGTTTTGTTACATTGAGAGTTGACAACAATATGCTTTCAATAGACGACTTCGGGATTCCTGATTTCATATTATTAGTGTCAAGTTTATAAAGGTTCCGCAAATCAACTTGGTTATTTCGGTTGGCGGTTTTCCGTTCTGTAAATATGAAATATTCGGTTGGTTCCTTGAAAAAAAGGTTTATCACGAAATTTTATTGATGAAAAAGCTATCTTTCTGTCACCAGAACATAGACATATTGTCACCAGAAAATAGACATATTATGTCTATGCACCAGAACGACAATCAATGTTTTATGGTAATATATCCATAGCATAGAACAATCTTTATTTATCTTATGATCCATAGACCATACCTAATAATTTTTCCATTCTCAATTGTTGTCTTTTCTATGTTCTATGGATAATAAAGTAAATGAAGATTGTTCTACGCTTTGAATATGTTACCATAGAACATTGACTGTCGTTCTGGTGACAGAAAGAACGTCTTTTCATCAATCAAATTCCGTAATTAACCTTTTTTTCAGGAACGAGCCGAATATTTCATATTTACGGAATGGAAAACAGGTAACCGAAATAACCAAGTTGATTTGCGGAACATATTCTATATGAAGTTGACACTATTAACATGAATCAGGAATCCCAACTTAAATTTCAGCCAATCACAGATGATCTTAACAAAACCCTATATTTGGAAGGAATCATCTTGTTTGAGGAGCCGAGGCCTCTTTTACGGATATTTAGAAATAACGCGAACCTTATCATGTCGAATTTGTCCTGAAATTCCCGTTCCCCAGTAATAGTAAATTTGTGAAGAAAATTGTGGGTTGGCAACTTGTGAAGAAGTCGTCTATTCATTCCGAAAGATGCAAGAGGGTTCGGTTTATCATGGAAATATGGTGAGCTCCTCGAAAGCTTTCATTCTTATTCAAAGGATCTCCCGGACAAACGCAAGGTTAGGCTGTGACCTTTCAATATATCCGAGGTCAACTCTCGTAGAGGGAAACGATATTATACCAAAAGGGAACATTATTTTATCATTTGCAGTTTTTGACGAGGAAGTATAAAATTTGTGAGAGATTTTAGGCAATGCTTTTTTTGCGCGTATGTTTTAGGGAACGGTATGTCATTTTTCCAAATGTCAAATTCGATTACACCCGATTGGCTCCCAGCCGTGGACACGATAAATTGCCCATCAGAATGCGAAAGTTGTTAATGGCATTTTGAGGTTATTTACTAAATATCACAGAGGCTACTAATGGAATGAGACTGAAGGTTAAAAATTCCTTGTGGATCGCCAACTCGTTACTTCATGCAGAAGAATCCCAGTAACGACAAATGGATTAACGTCATGCACATCGGTCAAGGTCGTCTACATTTGAAGGTAAGGGTTGGTTAGGTCCTCCTGAGATGGCACTGTAGAAGTTTCACATCGAAGGGAGTCATCTTTCAGGTTTGAAATATCTAGAATGCTCTCTGATTTTCCAAGATAAGTCATTCTGATGATCGGTAATAACCATGAACCTGCAGTAACTGAATTTCCTGGGTAGCGCTTCTTCAGTGTAGAGGCTCTGCTGATTGGATGATAAGCTTAGACCAAGGTGGAGTTTTCGTTGATTCATTGATAGATATTCATCCTTGTGTTTGTTGAATTATGCGGAATTTCGTTATGATCGTATACTGTTAGGAAATAAAAGTTGGTACAAACCTTCAGATTCATACGTTGTTAGTGGGCTTAATGCAGCTGCTGATATCACGTTAGTGTTCTTCTTGAGTTCTTTCATTAAATACGAGGTATATAGTTCTTTTTGAAAATGAATCCATTCAATTCTTATCTTATTGCCTAGTGCTTGTACCTTGCCTCGTAGCAAAGTGCCATACAACTGAAATAGAGCAAGGTGTAATTCTAACCTTTTCTCGGTCGACTGTATATATAATTGTTGGTCAGCCATATAATGTGGGTTGTTGTTCAGCTCCTCAGTTCCGTGTTCATAATTTTCAACTTATAAAACGTTAGACTTCTTCAGAGCTTTAAAGACTTCATTCCCTTGACCTTTCAAGAAAGAGTGGCATCTCCGATATAAAATCTGATGAGCTAGTCGTGGGTACAGTGATTTTATAAGTCGAGAGCTTGTTATTTGATGGTGAGCACCCTCACTAACCTTTTTAGTTGGAGATGGTGATTTCATAATCATATTCCTTTGAATCAGTGTCATACCATATACGTTTCTATTTTTATTTTGTAGGTTGTTATTTGGTCTTCTAGTTTCGTTCCTAGAATATGCCACAACGCTAGATTTCCTCAGATCGGAGGAGGCTCCATTCCCTTGTTCTTTCGAGAAAGAGTGTGTCTGATATAAAATCTCATGCGGTAGTCGGTGATGCAGTGATTTTTTGAGCCGAAAGTTTTGTATGGACAACTTGATGATGAGCCTTTTCAGGAACTTTCGTAGTTGTTTGCATACTTTTGTGTCTGTGTTATTCGCTTTCCTTCCTGTTTTGTTCAAAACGTAAGGCTTTCTAAGAGCCTTTAAGGCTGCATTCCCTTCATCTTTCAAGAAAGAATAACGTCCTCTATGTTGAATCTCATCAGCTAGTTGGTGATACAGTAATTTCATTAATCAGAAGCGTTGTATCTAGAGATTATGAGTTTAACGTGCTGAATTTACTTCCTCCGAGTAGTGCAGTAGATATGCTGTAACCATAGAAAGCTTCTGGAGATGTATTCGATGTGCCTTTAAACCAACTGAGTGGTTCGCTCAGATTTGAGTCCTAGATAAATTCAATACCTGCCTCTTACATCTCGTGCCTGCTTTGTTTTATTCGATATAAAACCAATGATCCAAATGCACGAATCGGAAAATTAAAAGTGAAATCTCTATCCAGCCAACGGAATAAAGTTCCAGAGAAATTTCCACATTGAAGCTCTAGACGTCTAATGCACAAAACCGATTTCCAGGGATTGTAATTCCCGAATCCCTCTCCCGAACGTGTTCTGGGCCGTATCGCTTTCTATTTTAATTCTCTCGCCGCAAACCATCCAATGGCCCTTATACCTACTCCCTCGCTCTCGCTTCCATTCAATTCCATTACGATTAGCCATCGGTCCATTGCATTTCCATTTAATACGCCATTTAAGTTGTTTAGTCTGTTTCATTACTGACACGTCTACTCTACTTTAAGTCCCACTTATGATCTCCCTTCTTGGTAACTTAAGATTGATCATAAATGGTGTAGTTGCTAACATGATGAATTTTTTCCTGAGTGTGAGGAGCTCTATAATGGAAAGCATTTCACTGAAAATGCTCCTGAATATTGATTGCATCCTTTCACAGCACTCGCCTGGAGAGGAACATACAGAAACAGTTTCAAAGAATAAGGTATCAGGTATATGCTAGTATACTAGCTGAAATATTTTAATGATTTTTGGTGAGCTAACCAAACGACCAATATCGTTCATGGAAATCAAGTATTGCAGTTGGTATAACGGTTCATTTGGATAACTCACCTTAGCCGATACCGAAATTGTTTCGAGTACTCAAGTCCATTTGGATTGTAGTTTTGAGAACAAAGTTTTTCAAGCGCCATCTCACTAGAAGCTTACGAACCCAAACTATAAGAAATCATGAGAAATGTGCCTGAAATTGATCCATTTATAGTGTGTGGAGGCTGAGTCTGTGGTTTGGCTGATCACTTGATCTCATCACGACTAGTAAATGCTCGGTTTATAAAACGACAGAAGAATGAGATCATGCACATCGTTTAAAGTTTTCTGCTCATCAGAAGGTGCCTTAAATTTGGCTGAGATGACGCTAGGCAAATTTTGTTCACGACGCCACCCAGTTCCACGTGGTTCCAAGTTCAGAACTGTTCAGAACGGTTCTGGTATGCGCGATTGCGATTTTGTGTTTTGGTTAATTTCGGACTCGCTCAAGGATTTGAGTGATACTGTTTTGGTTATTTTCAAAATCGATTCCGAACTGTTCTAGAAAGGGGTTTGGACGTTAGAGTCCAAGCTGCTTCAGAATTGGGTAGTTCCACAAGGTTGGATTGGCTGTAGACGATTTGAATTGTTAACCTGACTTTTTCGATCTCATGTTGATTTGTTTTTCGATTGTTGTATTTATTGAGAGAACGGTTAGATGTTAAATTTGAATTTTTGTTCTGATTTTGATAATCTAATGGATTCTACTTCTATTGTTCACACCCAGGATGTATCCTTCTTGAAAAGATCTATGAGAGCACCTGCCCTTTTCCTAATGAATAAAATGCTTCAAATGAATTTTTCTCTAAAACGCAAATCTGAAATACGTTCATCATTGAATTCATTACTATGTCAATAATTTTTCTTATATTATATACTTATTACTTACAGTTGGTTCATTTTGAAATATATTAGAAGTCATAATGAAAAATTTAAAAGAAAATGATTTTTTTATAACAAAATAAACTTAAGCGTAAGAACCCCCAAAAATATATATTTATATATATCAGGTACATATAAACTGCGACAGAGATTTTTGCGTATTTTCAATTATGCCTCAGGCAATGACGCATTGTTAATATTCCTTCTTTCTGCCAACACAAAAGTTTTTCTTCCTCTACGATCCTGATGAGAACCTGAACTTAATTATTGTTTTGGTTCCATTGCTTCAAGGATAGTTCCGAATCGGGCGTCAACAGCGCATCGATTCTGCGCAGTTTTAGAACCGTCCTAAGATAGTTCTGAATTTCGAAACCAAAACAAAACTATTGACTCAGCAGAAAGAGCAGAGCCCCGTATCCAAGTATTACGACAATTATCTCAAATTAATCAATTACACAGACCAACTACTTCGGAATCTGTGAAGGAAGGAAAGCTCATATTGCTAGAAAATGAATCACCCCTGTATACAATTTATAGCGCTCCTGATGTTTGTGATATGTTTATGAACAATCAGTAACTTCGGGGATCGTAACATCATCATTTAACTTGTTTATGTCTTAAGCAGTTCCCTAACTAACCCGCTGTTGCAGAATCATTTAATTTATTACAGCTATAACAAAGGACTGACATTAACAGGATAGGAGTAAATCTAATCAATCGATAGGATAGCCGCGGACTCGAAATTACGTTTCATTTATTGGTGTACTCGTAATAACTATGACCTTTCAATGGATCGAGAGCGTTTAGAATTTCCATTCAAATCGATTATTTTGTTCCGAACTGAACATTCTGAATATTCTAGCTGTCTATCTGAAGAAATGTTAATATTTAATATCTGAAAAAAACTCCAGATAATCACTCTCGTGAGGTCAGGACCTTTTACACGCCTGTTCATAATTATTATAAGTTTGATTCATCATTTTCCAAAATAACCTTCAGAAAGTATTCAAAATCAGATTTCAAAATAGGGGTTTGGGATTTGCCAGGCATGAACGAAGTGACAACGGTGTTTAGTAGAATAGCTTTTTCTGCTATAGAATAATGAAATATTTATTCCTATTCTGTGGTACACATGTGTTATTTGTCAATATAACCAAACAATTTCCGTTTGCGATTTGTCATTAATATGACAGTATGACAGTCTGTGCTCTTCTTTTTCTATTCCTTGGTCGTTGTCTTCTACTCTAACCAGATCGAAGTATAGCTATCTCTGTTTTCCTAAGCAAAGTAACACATTTGACGTCCTTTTCTTTCCGAGAGAGCTGAATTCGACGTTGTCATATCGTGCACTCAAGACAAATCCCTTCAAATGCAAATCCCCATTTTCATTTTTCTGTTTTAGGTTAACACAAATTTTTTTAAAAATATAATATTGAAATTATATGTTTGAAATGTGATGTTCTGAAGGTTTTTCATGAAAGTTACTGCATTTTCGTTTGAAGGAAAAACCCCCATTGCGTTGCCAAAATGAAAGTTAAAGTATTCTTCGCGAATGTTCTAGGGGAACAGCGTGCTATCGTTTTGTCCAAATGTCTGTAATTTTCGAATTTGGAGCCGAAAATGGCCTCAAACGACTAGATTGCACTCATTGATGACGAAATCAAAATCAAAATCGATTCTGTCCAGCCAGCCGGCCGGCCGGCCGTATACATTATTATTAATGAGAATCCTATTGACTTGAAGCTTCTAGGGTAGGTTGCACTCAGAAATGGGACGGCTAAGTTGGTCAACGGGCAAGATCGGCTGAATGGTCTTGGAGTTAAAAAAAGCTACCCGAACAATTGGATTCAAACTTGACAGCTACTTGGAGCATAACGACACGCAACCTTTCGCAAAATTCTGTTGTGATCGTGCTGTCATCAAATTTAAAAAAAAAATTTTTTTCAAAATTTTTTGGAATTTTTTTTTTCTAAAGTAATTCTTATATCCGGAAAACAACTTGATCACAACTTGAGCTCTATATTTCACAGCAGTGTACCCAAATATCAATTCGATACGGTTATTATTTTTGGGAATATTGGGAAAAATATGTGGAATTTCGTGTTTTTTTCTCGATATCCTATTTTTCTTTGGAATAACTCAAAAAATACTGATTTTTTGATGATGATGAACTTGGCAGCTAGTTTGCAAATGCTGATGTTCAACTTCGTGCACAATTTACCATTACTTAATCTTCTTATCCCTCAGGAATAATTTCAAATAATAAAGCCAACAAATTCGGAGTTCATAGTTTGAATTCGGTGGTTGGGTAGAAAATGGAATAAATCGAGCTCAAAATTGACTGTTTATAGATGAATAATCAAGACAAACAATTCTTCATGTTGGGGATAATTCTGAGCTTACATGTAGAAGAAGAACGTGCAAATAAAAAATTCAAGTTTCAACACTCTGTATGTCGCGAACCAAGGTTTATAATCATTAAATAATACAGAATTCTGAATGGAACCTTCCACATTTTTCGATCAATATCGATATAGGAAGATATTTTTCAAAGGAATCACAGAAACATATTTATTATTTAATGATTGTATTGGTAACCTCAATCAAAAGGACTCGTTTGAATTCAATAGTTGAGTTCCGATATTCCTGGCCAGTAGTTGTCAGTAAATTTTGACAGTCGATTTTATTGGCACTGCTTTGGTAATTCTTCGTATTAGTACTAAGCGTTTCGAAATTACTGTTACTGGCCATTGCTGATTGGGAATATCGTAACGCAACAAATATATGAAATAATACAATAGTTAATGGAGTCAATATGAAATGTCATTTAATTTTCGAAGCTTAAGAGTTTTTTCAAGATTACATTCGATAGAAGAAGAAAGAAGATATTTAACTGAGGGTAACATTATTCTATGCACAAGTATTTTTTGTTGTTTCGTGTCGATCTTTTTCGGTCAATTGTGTAGTTGTCATTGTGACAACGCGGTAAGATTTTGACACGAAATGAAGTAGGCATTCTTTTGAAAACTCTGCATTGTAAGATCGAAGATGGATCATTGTGTCTATTTTTTTTTTCGTATTAGATGTTTTAGTGGTACGTTCAAGGACGTATCGAAAGATATTGTGTAAAGGTACTACTTGAAATTGGCATTATTCAGTAATTATATTATGAGCCTTCATGAAGTAGACTCGCTTGAATTTAATACAATGTTTATAAGACTGTAATCATTCTTGATATCACCCTTCAAAAACCTCCAATTCGAGATAACTTTCATGATTTTTCCAATATCAAAATACACACGAAATCAACATTCCAGATTGAAAAACCGTACCGAATACCTTAAGCAAAATTGTTGATTTACCTCCATAGGGTAAAAAGTTTCTAAGAAAAGAAAACAAAGCTCTTTGCGACGTGTTAACGGACTGTTAAGTTCTCAATGAAAGAAACCACGGGTGGCATTGGCTACAACAGGATCTATTCTATGGGAATCTCAAACACAATTTCTACGAACATCCAGTCATTGTCTCCACAATCTGATCAAATAGTTCCCTGAAGCCTATAATTAATACATCTCCACGGCGGTCGACTATTTTTTTTGTTGCATGTCAAGTTGAAATCAGCAATGCAATCCTCTCCTTTCGTAAAAACCGCCCCATTAATATCGTTCAATGCCGTCTGCCGTCGCAGTCTGTCTACAGTTCTGCTCCGCAGCAATAAAACCGATAGAACCGATAAGTATGTGAAGCGATCTGTGGCACAATTAGCATTTCAATTAATTCCAGTCGAGGGTCAACTCTTATTTTTATAAATGCATTGCTAATGATCCTCCAATCCATAAAAGCTGATATAGGTTTTCTCACAAAGTGGTATTATCTGAAACGTAAAAATGGAACGAGATTTGAGCCTACTCATGCCGTTTGCCGTAATGAACTTTAATAATCGTTTCAGTAGGTTCCAAACCATTGGAATTTTTTTCTATGTACGAAATTGTGATCACTCTCATAGCTAGCGAAGGATATGTGGTGAAGCCTCAACCATAGATTTTTCAGAGAACTCAGGGAAATGGATGACATATTTCCCCTTCATCATAGCAATGACAACAAACTAAAAAAACACCTAACTAATACTCTATTTAGAATACTTTGAAGTTTTTTTTTGTACACTGATGAAAAAAAATGCTATAGGCTGAAGCATGATGTAAGTAAAATATGGTGGTTTTAAATTGGGCGTTGTTTGAAAAAAACAAAACACATAATTTGCATTCATTTTCGAAAACTTTTTATTGGTAATTGAATTATCAGTTTTGACATTTATATACGAAAAATAATATCTGTCGAATGGCCTCCTATTGCAGCTCTTGCTTGCAAGCTCTAAAATTCTCAATGACATTTGGACATAATTGAGGCTCTATCTCAGTATAATGAAACGAATAATTTCATTAATTAGTTCAGTAATTGATTGTGGTTTATTCTTATAGAGCTGGCTTTTCACATAACCCAAAAGAAAATAGTCCACCGGTGTCAAATCACATGATCTTGGTGGTCAATTGACATCACCATTTCGGGAAATTATTCGGGATGATTATTGAGTTAGTTGTTAATCGATGAAATTGACAAATGAACTACGTTTTAAGTGATCTAATGGCTTTAGTTCCTGTGCTATTTGAAACTTATATGCCTTTACAGCTAAATCCTTGAGTAAAATACGCCATGTTGTGGACCCAGTAAGTCCAACTCGTTGTGAACGTCGTCTAATGGACATTCCAGGGTCTTCAGCAACACTTTCACGAACCAAATCAATGTTTTCTTGTGAACGACCGCTACGAATGAATTTTCTAAGAACACTTTTCACAGAACGCTTATTTTTATAAAATAATTCAACAATTTGAACGCGTTGCTGTATCGTGTACGAAGCAATTTTTATAAATGTCATACATCACACTTCTTGAATGTCAAAATACCCAGACGAATTCAGTGCGCCATCTATATTTCATTCATTCTTAAAAAAAACTTGCAATTTGAAACCCCCTTTATCATCGAGCCTATTATCTACTTGAATAATGACTGTCATTCTACTTTAACAAGAGTATTCGAAATATATATTATATTATTCAATGGTAGTGAACAAAAAACTTCTTTCATTATTATTGTAGCCAAATTCAAATCTGCTCGTTCTATAGTCTGATACGAAATAACCTTGTGCATAATTTCAAGAGGATAGCGTCATAGAAAATCTAATATCTCAGGATGTATCAGTTCGAGTCCCTTAAAATTTTGTTCGAATTTAAAAACCGTCACTTTTAAATTGAGTATAGGTGGGTGCTAGATTTTAATTTTGTCGGATTTGCTATAATGGGAAATGAAATTTCGGATGAGTATACGAAATCATGGGGTAGATTTTATCCATTCAGGAATTAGCCTCCGCAATGAAGCTCCAAACCTGCTTCACATGTCGAATCTCTAAGTTGTTAATATCGTTCAACGCCGTCTGCCATCGCAGTCTATCTACAGTGTGGAATAATTAGCATTTCAGTTGAATCCACTCCAGTGTCAGCATTTTTATGAATGCAATGGCGATTATCCTACAATACATGAAAGCTGAAATGGGAGTTCTCATAAAGAAGTATTATATAAAATGTGGAAATGGAACGAGATTTGTGTCTAATTGCCCTCGTAATTGCCATTATGGTTTTATCAAGAAACTCCGATAGTTTTTCAGTTTAAGTTTTAATGACAACTATGTATGTATTCACGAAATATGGGACTTTTTCCTATGAAAAAGAGTATTAGTGTGTTCACTGATGAAGAATGCGTGGAAGAATTCAATTCTGTTCGTCTTGCCGTCCATTGTCTCAACGATATTCGAATGGAATGAGCTCATGCCGAAACGAATACTCATTCAACATTTCTTGTATATTATACCTCTGGAAAAACAAAAAAATTAAATAATTCTGTCAGATTTGGCTTAAATTTTCCATAATATTCAAATCTGTCGTTTTACAAATGAGAAGGTACTATATTTCAATTTCATCGGATTAATATTTTGGGAAAATAAAACTTCTAATTGGTATATTAACAGAATCATTGGGTGGATTTGAAAAATGCTCCAGTTTAACCTTCGTGATTAAGCTGCAAAAGTGTTTTTCAAATTACCCTAAGTTGGTAAAATCGTTCAATGCCATATGTCATCGCAGAATGTCTAGAGTTCTGCTTCGCAGCAAAAAAACCATAGAACCGATAAATATGTGAGGTGATGTGTGGCACAATTAGCATTTCAATTAATTCCAGTTGGGGGACAGCTTTTACTTTTATAAATGCATTGCCAATGATCCTGCAATCCGTAAAAGCTGAAATGGGATTTCTTATAAAGTAGTATTATCTGAAACGTGAAAATGATACGAGATTTGTGCCTAATTGCCGTTATGGATCTATCTGCAACTTTAATAATCGTTAGAGTTTACTTTTTAATTACGAGTGTTTTCACAAAACATGGGAATTTTTGCCTGTGAACGAAAGTGTTATTACCTTCCTCTTTGGCGAAGAATTCGTTGGTTGAATTCAATTCTGCCCCTCCCGTCGTTGCCACTTGAGAACGAAATATGCAAGTGCCGGATTCCATATTTGTGCCGAATCGTTTTTCAAATGGAAAGCCCCGTGTTTTATAATGACAATAGATCCCCGTTTTTTTTATGGCCATAATAGAATCTACGTTGAAAAGTAATGTAGGTGTGGGAATAATACCAATGCTCTAAAATTCATATTTTAGGAGATATTCGTAACATACAATTTACGCGATCACATTTTGAATTTTATTCTTCTCAGAAGGAAAATTATTGTCTCCAAGGGGATGGTGGACATATCGAACATTTATTTTAGATTGTATTCAAAGAAATTCTCAATTTTCAGTGCTGCTTATATTTTCTAGAAGAATGATATAAGAAATGTAATCGAGACTGTATATCTGGGAAAATATGAATTTTAGGGAAATGGTGTTATTCCAAACATACATTTTTACGTAGATTCCATTAGGGCTATAAAAAATGAGGTTCTGATTTGAAAAAATTGAGTTTTCAAGTTGTCGAAATTGCCAAGTTTGAGGATGCTGTCGTGACCCCTGTATAATGAGCTTCAATTCTGACTATTGCCAAGGAAGCTCATTTCTTAACTCACACGGAATCCTAAAAACTGTATTTTCCAAACCTGTCAAACCGAGCGCCGTTTTTAATTTTTTTATTGGAATTCAACGTTGAAAAAGAATTTTCTGACAGATATTCGAAAATTTCACATCAAGACCACAGAATTTCACAAGGAATTCATTTTCGTTATAAGATATGAGGCTTCTCATTTGAAAAACGGAAGTTGGAGTCCCACGAATCTCCAAAGATTTACAGGCAGTCAACTCTCCTTAGTCAAAGCTCCAGTCCGAAATTGCAAACGTGAACTTTTCCATCAATTTGATACGATGGTACCTGATGAAATTTGTCATCGAATGAAAGTCGGCCATTACAGTTTTTTTCATGCACAACTTTCAACCCCCTTTAACCCCCTCACGTGAAAAATTTTTTTTTCTCCATTGAAGGATTCGTACGGGTTGAAAGTTGTGCATGAACAAAACTGTAATGGTCGACTTTCATTCGGTGACAAATTACATCAGGTACCATCGTCTCAAAGTGAATGGGCCATGACGAAGTGCACATACTGAAAATCTCTTCAAGTAACTAATTCTTCAAAAAAAATATTTTTTCTTGAAAATATCTGCACGCCTGTAAGGAAGATACAAAGAGCTTGCCAAAAAAGTACCATATGACCCACTTTTCCTAGTCCAAAAATTTAGAGGGTTGATGGGGATGGCACAGGGTGCAACAAAAATCCTTCAAAAATGCATAAAAGTTTTGGTAAAAGTGAAACAAAAATTGACTTGTTTCAGAATTTTGTGCCAAATATTTTTCTTCTGAGAAAATGAATTTGTTCCGTTATTTTGACGCGCACAGTATTCTTAATTTGTCTGTAATTGTCTCGTTGTTGTTTAATTTCGTTATTTTCAGCTCACCTCTTGTTTTATATTTGACGTATCTTGTAAATTATCCGAAAAGACCGCTAAATTATTCTTATTCTTCTAATACCGGCCCTTAGCAGTCGCATTTTGCTGCGCAACTAACCCTGAATTCTTTGCTTTTGCTTGTTAACAACACTTATACCTAAGACATTGTTTGTGAACCGTTGCATTCACTGAATCTATCAATGAATGAATAACCTCAGTTATGAGTCAACACGATTTCGTCACCCAAAATAGGGGTGGTGTTGCAAATAAATTTCCAGTGACTCAATACGTAGGGGCCAACCCCGAAAGTAATGCCTTAAGATTTATTTTACGTAAGTATTAGCTTGAGGAATTGTTTAAGAATTAATCCAGTTTGAAGCGATGCATACTACTGAGTGAATGTATAAAACTATTCCGAAAATATGCAACGGTCGAAATGAAAATTACATATATTGGAATTGGTTTAACGGAGAAGAAAGTGATCCAGTAATAATAAATCAACATAATCACAAGGACAAATATCCGTCGATAAATCAACAAATATTCCCCCTTGATCAGAGCTAATCATCATCAACCAAAACATCTACACCGAAGAAGCGGATCCAAGGAGAATTACTACAGCTGTTTCACAGTTGTTACTGATCTTCAGGTCAACTTACCTCGGATAAAACCGCAGAGGGAATCTCGATACTTGATTCCCTCTTCGGTTTTATCCAAGGTAAGTTGACCTGCAGACCAGTAACAACTGTGAAACAGCTGTAGTCATTCTCCTTGGATCCGGTCCTTCGGCGTAGATGTTTTGGTTGATTGGATGATTAGCTCTGATCAAGGGGGAATAGGTGTTGATTTATCGACGGATATTTGTCCTTGTGATTATGTTAATTTATTATTACTGGAGCTCTTTCTTCTCCGTTAAACCAATTCCTATCTTTGTTAAATATATGTAATCTTTATTTCGACCGTTGCATAATTTCGGAACAGTTTTATAAATTCACTCAGTAGTATGCATCGCTCTGATCAGGGGGGAATATTTTTTTTATTTATCGACGGATATTTGTCCTTGTGATTATGTTGATTACATATATGAATCGATCTTAATAATGAAGATATTAACCGATGTCACCAAGTATACCAAACATTAATGGCCATATGAATATTTTAAATAGAACACTATGTATATTTCTGCATGATACGCGTGGCTCTTGCTTCCAGTCTATTACACCACTCTTGACTTATCTCAAACTGTTTTCGAGTTATTATTATTTTTTTCAAGTTTACAATTCAGAATTTCAGTTTCAGCAAATATTTATTATAAGTTGTCTCCTACAAAACACGGTATTCCTTGATTGGAGGTACATATATTAGGGATGATTCCTGGAGAAATTATAAGGAAACAATACCATATTCCGCAAACGTTTCGTTCTCGAGATACAGGGTGTTGAGATTTGTTTTTCTTTCAAATTTTTTGCATATACTTTCTGCATTTCACAAGAGATTTCACAAGAGATTCAACTGAAATTTGGCACAGAATTGATACTTCAGACAATGTTCCAATTTTGATTGCAAATCTACAGAGTGATATTTTCTCTGGAACACTGTGCCGCCTTATCCTTGAGAACTTTGTTTTGGTGAGTCACTGTTAGTTTGAAAAACTCTGAAGAGAAGAGTTGTTGCTAAACCAAACTTTATGGTCCCCTGTAATTTTGTCTTATCTGATTCCGATTTCGGAAAAAAAATCGATTCCCTAGAAATCCTCAGAAAACTGCGAATAATCATAAAATCCTTTCGGTAAGCTGCGCTGAATGAATCCATTATTAGTTTCTATGGATATTTTCTGATCTGTAGCAATAATTCATAAACTCGTGAATTCATTTTGCGAAGTGCAGATACTACGAGAAAAAAATGAAGAAAATTCAAACTTAAACGTATGTCGTGAACGAACGTTTGAATTTATGCGGTATATGGGTAATTTCTCGTGATATAGTGAAAAATTTGCGACGGTCGAAATGAATAATCGATATTAATATTAACACTTGTAAGCGAAGTTGCTGCGTACTATCGATTTGAATATTTCAAAGAGAACATTCTGTATAATAATAAAACCATTATCGGATTATTTGGACAATTCATTCGTGTACAGGATATGCAACAAAATATTAGTCATATTCTGTATATTATGCCAGTTTCAATGGTTATTTAATCTCGTTTTTAAATGAAGCTATAGTCCCTACAAAATATTAAAATTTCCTGGTGTAAATGGCAACGTTTGAAAATATTGCAGCTAAACTAATTCTCGAAGAAACCAAAATGCTCGAAATAATCCAGTTACCTCGAACATCTTCGGACACCCTGTATACATTTTCATTGAACCGTAAATAATTCTGAAATATTTATTACCAGTAAACATGCCAGCAACTCATAGCTGTTTGTACATAAAAAAATTACCAACAATGATTTTTGTATCGACTTAAAACTCCCGACTTGCAGAGAGCCCAGGTTAACTACCTTTGGGTTACCACCAATAATAAGGATCATAAATAAGGGCTGGGAGATGGCACCCTCTTCTCACATCATAAAAATGTAAGGGTTGACTAGCTAACAATGATCCCTTTTGAGTTAAGTGTGAATTGTTTAGTGAGGAATTCCTTTCGGCAAAGATGTCAATCACAACGGTATTTCTTCATCACTCGCGGCTTTCTAGTTATTCCATATTTTTTTTATGAATTAACTTAACAGGCCCAATAGGACCTCTACATACAGTACATCCTTTGAACTTTGAAATGAAATAAAACAAGGATGAATTTTTAAAATTGACATGAAATTGACTTTATTCAAAAGATAATCTTTAGGAATTATAATTTAAATATGATTTCTGGCATATGACCGCCACGGCTGGCTCGGACGTAATATAATCTGGAGCAATTTTCAATAACTTTTTCCAACATTTGTGTCCGTATATCGGCAATATAGCGGCGAATGTTGTCCTCCAAGTGGTCGATCGTTTCGGGCTTGTCGGCGTAGACTAGCGACTTCACATATCCCCACAGAAAATAGTCTAGTGGTGTTAAATCTCACGATCTTGGAGGCCAATTCAAGGGCCCAGAACGTGAAATTATGCGGTTATTAAACGTTTCCTTCGGTAAATCGATTGTGAAACAAGCTGTGTGACATGTTGCGCCTTCTTGTTGAGATCGTTGAGATATTGAGAGAATAACCTCAAAACTCAAATGAGTTTGGCGCCAAATATTTCCGGTTCATCTGGCCAATAAGCTTGATTAACCATCGCATTTTGATGCGAAACCTACCCAAAAATTTTCGAGTCGCTAGATCTTTCCGTTCTCAACTTATCATGGCAACAGACGGCCGTCCGGCTGGACGAAATCGATTTTGATAAGAGTTTCTTCATCGGCGAGTCTCACCTGGACGTTTGAGATCATTTTCATCTGAAAATGTTAAAATAACTGACATTTGACCTAACGATTACACGAGGTTCCCTAGAATATGCGCACAAAATTATTTAGAATAATCATTAATTGATATCTGATTATGAATCCACTTACGAAATCTATCTACTGGCTGTAACAAAATTAGTAGCAGTGCATGAAGAAAAAGTGTTACTTCAATGTTTTCAGGTGCAAAATTTGACAGATCCAACATTGTTCTATTTGACATGCAGCCGGCGTACGTTTCAACCGGCACCAATTGAGATATTCAAAACAAAAGCTGTAACATTCCCTAATATCTAAAATTATTCACTGAATCTACTTTCCATAATTGAATGGATACTAATGACAAGTAACTAAACACGATTCAAAACATTACGTCATATAAATATCACAAGTTAACACTGCATATTCAAAGTAGAAATGAAAGTTGTCCATTGACTGCACTCATTAACTCTCATCCCAGAGATGACAGTAGATACGAAGGTAAAAACGTGGCTAACCAAAAAGAAGGGTTATGGAACCAAAGCCGCGTTTTGGGTTCACTCAGTTTGTATTAACCAAAATCGAATTATCGACTAGTTTCGTAACCTACAGTTTCTTTCAGTTTGGCATGTTCAGGACTGGAATTTGAGAGAACTTGCAGGGCGCAATTCCAAGATTAGCTTACCTCAAATGACCACTTCTGCCTTGTCTACTCGACTAAACCGAAGAATACAAACTACTTTACTGCGATTCTTCACCAACTGAGTTTATGGACCAGAGCGAGTCGTAAGTCATTCGCAATCATCACAGCCAGGCTGGTCACAACACCGTTTACACTTTCGAGAAGCGCAATGCAAATAGACGAAAAGTCAAGTTTGTCTGGTCCACTCGACAAAACACACCAACATCGTCCGCTCGAGAGACCGAACTGAAATAAAATAGTAAGTAGTACGTTGAATCGAGTTTGCCTTGATGCGGCTCAGTTCGTCACGCAGCATGCTGCCAACGATGAGGTTATGTACGGGAGATGCCTGCAAGGAGTCATGCTACCCTAATCTGATCCACAGACTGCTGAAGGATTTATGGACGACTGACCAATTAAAAAGTCTCAAATATGATGCTGAAATAGGGTTATGAGCTGGTGGAGGGAATTCCGCTGCATTTGATCGGTTATGTTATGACAGGTGGAGATAATTCCTTTTCGAAAGAGGTGAGTTTTGAGTGTTCCAGATGGATTGAAAAAATATCAATGAAGTCAATCTTAGGTAAATGTCTAGGAAATCGCATAACGCTCTAAATTTCATGAAAAAATCAGTACTTACTAATTTTGGTATGAAAATCACAAATCTGACGTCAAAACAAGTCGCTCGCTTCTAGTATTTTCAAAAAAAAATTCACAAAATTCTTCGGGAGCCACTGAACTTTTCTCGCTGAATTTCGCTATAACACTCTATCAGGAACCATTCCCTTGATTGATATTGATTATAAAAGCATCAATATAAAGGTTTCAAGCAATTTTCGCCACAAAAGTTGCCAGGAATTGTTGAAATAAATTGATATCCTCATTGCTTACAATTTCCCTTTTTGACGTAAGAGCAATATGCGGGAACGCGTACAGCACTATATCCTGCAGGGTTGCCAGTGCCAGTCAATTTCCTGAATCTATTATGCCGAGGAAATTTTGAAGGATATGGAAAGAACGAATTTGTCCGAACGGTAAACGAATCACGATATTTCTCCTAAATTCTGTCTCTCTTGAGAATATTGGCTTTCTTCTAGAATTGTTCTATTATTCCATTTCGTTGACCCTGACACGGGGCTGATACTCAGAATGTGGAACGACTGTGGAGGGATATACGAGGTGATATTCCCAGATTTGGAAGGCGAGAAAAATATTTCGTGTTCTATCTAGCTGAATATTATTTCCACCGAAAATACCCCGACCATATCGAAAGATTCACTAAACTCTAGCGGTCGCCCTGCCATGGGTGAACACATGCGCGTTAACTGACCTAACCAAGTACCTTAACAACTCAGAACACGAAATTCAGGGCACAATCCTGAATTAAATTTACGTTACTGATTCAAGCTGGCAATGTCCTAAATTAAACTAACCTAACCTAACCAGACAACAAAATTAAACTTAACCATACTCTATTTTATGGACGGTGTTCGATTTTTGATCAGTTTTCACTCATGGCAGGGGGCGACCGCTAGAATTTAGTGAAAGATTCCATCAATTCTTCAAATACATAAGTGAAGTATATCCCCCCACAGATAATTCGCAGGAAGAGGATGAGTATTGTTTTAGAAATTATTAAATCTGTTCATTTTCAAATTTCGGTTTTAGTCAATATTAATTGTTCAATGGTAGTTTTTTTTAAGTATTATATTCCAAACTTCCATTTCCGAGTTTAGGTTATTCTTGCTTGGTTCGAAATTTCCCAACTTCTCTCCATAACCCAAACTTTCCTCTTTTCCATTCTCCTTTCCTGGCAGAGATGGCTCACACCTCCCCGTGGTCTTTGTTGGATAACTTTTCTAACCATGTCATAAATTGTACCCAATATAATGAAACAATTGCATGTTGGAATGCGTTGGAACAAGTTAACTAAGTTGGGCCTAGGGAATTTTTCCAATAAAACTCTCGGAATGTTTTCGTTCCGGCAACACTGTAAAGTAGTAGACTGAAGTTGCTGTCAGATGTCGTTCTTCCGAACTTCAAAACCATCATGGCCGAATATATGCCGAAAATAAACAATAAGCAAATGAACGTATTTTCACAATTCCTGGTAATTCTTGAAGAGAGTATTGCTTGAAATCTTTATATTGATGCATTTATAACCAATATACATCAAGGGAATAGTTCGAGATAGAGTGTAATAGCGAAATTCAGCGAGAAAAAATAAATGACCTCGAAGCATTTTCGGAATTGTTTTTGGAAAAACTAGAAGTGAGCGACATGTTTTGACTTCGGATTCGTGATTTCTATACCAAAATTAGTGAGTACTGATTTTTTCATAAAATTTGGAGTGTTATGCGATTTCCTAGACATTTACCCAATCTTATAATAACATATGCATTTCGAGTGGAAGGAGAAGGTTACAGCAGGCATTTCCTCACGAAATGACATTTCAAGCCATTTTTTAATTAATTACTGATAATGAATATAATTCTTAATATTGTCGAGTTGACAGCAGATGAACAAAAAGTTCGATATTAATATAGGATTGACAAATTACTGACTACAATTCCAATAAAATACTCAGTTTCGTACATTAATCTACCTAAGTTGTCTCGAGAAACATACGAATCAGGATTGAAACGTTGACTGCCCAAAATTGATCATTCCATTTGCCCAGTCCTGAAGCCTATAACCAACTATCTATTAACATAATAGGACAACAATGAATTCTATCCACTGTTCACCACTCAATACACCTCTACGGCCATTGAAATGATTAACTTTCTAGGTGAATTCAAATGATTATATAAGGACTTTGAGGTTCTCAAGAAGGTTTTCTACAGACTCATATTAAGATGTAAACCCTATATACCATTCATTAAAATTGTTTTGTGAACGTCAAGTTTTTTTTTTCCGAAATTTATTTTTGCATACGGATGTTCTGAATTTGCACTCTCTGTGTTGTCAGTTATTACTGAGAATTATTGAATGATCCGCTCCTCTTCCTTTCTCTTCTTCTCCCATCTCCTCTTCTCCCCATCCTCTTTATTTCCTTTTCTGTCATCTCTTATATCTTCCATTCTCCTCTCTTCATTTATCTTCTCTTTCCTTCCCTTCTCTCCTCTTCATTGCTCCTCTCATATCTTTTTTTCTTTTAACTTCCCTTCTGTTTTCTATTCTCCCCTTCTCTTTTCTTCCCTTCCCTTATCTTTTATTTTCTGGTCTTCATATTATTCCTCTCTTTCTCTTTCCTCTCTTCTGTGAGCTTCTGTTCTCTTATCTTCTTTAGTATGTGTGACTGGACGGCCGGACGGAAATTTGACCGAGGGTATACTTCTTGAGGGAGGTCAACATATTCGATTAAGATACTTTACATTCGAAATTCGAAAAATACAGAAATTTTGGCTGAAAGATAAGGATCCTATCTCTCTGCTCTCCTGTAAGGGGGAATGAAAAACAGGCAATCAATTGGAAATTAAAGAAATAAAAGGAGATAAAACCTTATCTGATAGAACAGAATTCAGAAAGAATTCAAACATGAAATTATAACATGGGTGGTTCACATCCAAAAAATATTTGACACGAATTATTATCGAAAATAAGTCAAAAAAGCACGAACAAAAGGTACGTATATTTCATGAAAAAAGAATTGAGTAGAGGTAACAAAGTAAATAAAGTTAACTGATAAAATCTTGATTAAACCACTGAAATTTATATGTCCTCGGTTCATGATAGTTTTCTGTTTCCGTGCTGTACGATGTATTTACGTATATAACCCCCCTCCCCCTCTATCTGAGACACTCATTTCGATTACCAAAACTTTCAGATAATTATAATATAATTAGCGGTGTTCCCTCAGTTGAAAAGTTCGAAAGACCAAGTCGTAAAACAATAAAATCACCGTGTTACAAACACCATAAGCACTGGTATATGAATAATGAATAAGCCTGTAATCATTAATATTCGCCTCTTTCGCGACTAGTTTCTCAACTCATCAGATAGACCGAGAACGAATAGAACAAGTTATTTTCCAATATATTCAGAAAAGATCATAATCAAACGTATAAATTAAATAAATATCACTTGATGAAGTTTCATTGAAATAGTCATTACAATGAATTTCATCGATTTTAAACAGCGGTTGATGCTAACAACAAATATATTCAGGAGAATTCTGACAAAGCTCCGTATAAGACCTAGTATAATATAGTCAACAATTTCTTACTTGCGCCACTCAGCAATTTATGAGTTCATAAGAAGGGTAATCAAGGCTTTTGAACACCAAGGCTTTTTGAAGATGTTATTATGCAGATCACATTAATGCTTATGACTGTTTATATCCGGAAATACTTCTCAGAAGACTCTATGATTATGACAATAGAGGAACAGAACCACACTTAGGGCTGTATTTATAGTTGCTCCTTGAGGCTTCCTTACTGAAGGCCGCCCTGAATTTGCTTTCCGGTCAGTTCAAATTCAAGGCGGCCTTCAGTAAGGAAGCCCCAAGGAGCAACTATAAATACCGCCGTAAATCAGATCATATTTACAAAAATCTAGAAAAGCACTGACGTGAGGTGAGGTAACTGTTAGATCAACACGAAATTTTGCACCTAGTTGCGTGTTGGCAATCTCCACCCGATTACGAAGTTTCAATCTGATTGCATTTGTACTTCTTGAGATATTGCGGAAATAACGTTAAAATTTCAGATAACAACGAAATTTGGCACATTTTTTTTTCTTCGAAAGTACATATCGAATCGAATTGATATTTGGAAAGTTGTTGACTCTAAGGTTTGTGCCAAATTACATTGAAATTTAATCAAAATTTTCAGAGAAAAAAAAATTTTCACCAAAAGTTTCAAAAATTTTGGAATTTTTTTTTTTCAATTTTACAACTGGATCCACACGAAATTTTACTTTAGGTTGCGCGTTGGTTTCTTGAAACTGTCCACGAATTGCCAATTCGATCAAGTCAATACTTCATGGAAATTAACCTCAAAATTTCAAATGGGCTTTACTTCGAAACCATCCAACCGATTCCACCCATTAAGGAACTCAACCGGGATATTTGGTCCCCAAACCTAATCTGAGAATTTCAAGTCGCTAAGTCTTCTCCTTCGACAGCTAGAGCACAATTGAATTTGACCACGGATTCTTCCTCAAGGAGTTCGACCCTATCATTTTAGACCATTTTCGGCTCAAAATTCTAAAATTACAGACATTGTAACGAATAACGCACTGTTCCCTAGAACAAGCTCGTAATGAAGTGACAGACAAGTGTAGATGATAATCATGAACTGCGATGATGAAAACTTTCCGGTAGTGAAGAAAATTTGAACTGAATTCACAATTTTACTATCAGATATGACCAAGTATTCCGAAGAATGCATCCGAGGAAACGCCTTGTGATTGGTATATATTTTCAGTCAATAAAAAAATATATACTATTGCTAGCCCTTACGAATGAAGTAGTAGTCGTGAATCTCCACATGAAATAATACGTATTATAAATCTTTTCTGAATAAAGTATTATAATTATCAGCATATTTACCAGTTCTGTTACTGATAGTTAATTTATGCATAGATTTTATGCATTCGTGACTGCCTAATTGAAGGCTACTTCAGAGATAGAATAATTATTTCTGTTTATATCTCGAAAGACATTGAAATTATCCAGAGAAAATGTTAGATATTCAGGATTCCAAAGTTTTGTAAAATAAACAATGGTTAGTGTTTTTCTTTTAGGAATTATAACTGCAAATTGCAACTTATCTATGTAATTTTTTGTACACAAATCTGTGCTTGAATTCCTTCAGATATTCACCAATTTCACAGAATACTTTCAGAGGACCTCATAAATTATCACTCAGTAAACTGATAATTTATGAGCAATTCTGAATATATTCTGCTAAATTGATCCTGGAATGTATACATTTCAGGATCGGCTGAAGGTCATTCAGTGTTTTCCATTTTCACTAGCCAAAAAAACTTCATTACAGTTGGTTTTCGCTTTTAATTTATCATACTCAAATTAACCCACTACTTGTTCCCAAAATGGGCCGAATTTAACAATGGCTTCCTTACATTTATTGTGAAACTTTCGGCTAGACAAGTGATTTGTCATTATTCTTTGCTGCCGATGGTGGTGAGTATGATTACCTCTGCAAACATGGATGTTTGTGGCCCAAAGAAACAAATTGTTAAATGTATATTTAATGATATCAGGGAAATGGTCCAAGCATTACAAGATAAGTATCAACAACCTCAGTGGTAACATTACGCTCCGCAGGAAATGCAGTCTGCTTCTTCAAGCCTTCAATTTATTCCAACATATAATGAAACATTGCAAATATACTAAGTACACTATGACTCACCAAAGGAGTACAAAACATTTCTACAGCAAATATAAGATTGCTGCGTACAACAAACATTCTTTAAGAACGAATTTCTTAAAAATTCAAGTCAAAAATGGTGAAAACAAACACGTCTACAAGAAAAACAGAATTGACAATTCACAGTAAAATTACCCATATAATCAAGTGAAACCAAAAACAGATGATTATTCTAATACATGAAACTTTCTAGGTTATTTTTCCGGAACATTTAATGGACAAAAATATGGAAATTGAAAGCAAACAAAACGAAATAGAGAATTACCATACTCAAAGTGTTAGGTACAAAACGAAATAAAATTTAGATTTGACACATTACTATTGCGGAATAATCTATTCCATTTTGGTACAGCAATTGATACTTTGAAAAGTGAATTTTTTATAAGCTTCACCGATTCGAACTCTCCTGCTGCCATCTCATTGGCATTTTTCAGGTTTTTTACCCACCTTATGTTGACGACTGAATTCTTGATATCCATTGATTCGCAGGTTATTTCTAATTGCCGTTCTCCTTAAGGACCGCAATTATCTGCTTCTATACCTTCTCAAGTTCAAATGGAGACCTAAGCAAGTTTGGAATAAATATATTCAAATTGGTACTAAACGAAAACAAATTGAGACTCAAGAATTTCCAGTTGAGAATAATCAATCTCATATTGGTACAATATTCGTTGCTCAGTGGAATACTTCTTTTGATTGCGTTATTAAATAAACTATTTTATGTCAAAGGAGAAAATTGCATACAAAAGTTTTATTCGAAAATATGTCCTTGACATTGATTGAAAACCACTTGCGAATCGTTAGATAAGAAGTCATCCGCCCTCAGGTACACACAAAAACAGAAGGAAAATGTCAACGAGAAAGCAGAAACAGAGTTCATTCATAAATTTTAATTTACATAGGGCCGAATGTAACACCAATATAAAACTGATTATTCCCAGTTTGTATGTGTTAAGTCTGAATTTGGTATCTTTAAATACAATTTGAATATGTTAATTGAATATTGTTAGACCTCGAATAGAAACTGAAAAAAAGGAAAGACACCTAATCTATCGAAGTGATATTTTAATCATGATTCACCCATAGTTGAAATCAGAATGCAATGATCATGGGAAAAATGAGAACACCGAGTTTTATCTGTCAGATGTTCCGAATCAATTATTCAGATAAGTCACGTCTATGAAATTCCATACGGAATCAGTCGACTTTATATAATATTATTGATATCATTAAACATATATGGCAGCATGGAAATTTCTTGGTCGCGAATTGAAGCCCCAACTTGTGGGGTTCAATTCGCACTCCGAATTGATAACGCGGTTATTTCTACGAATTTAGTGACATCTAAATTATCCGAGGAAATTTCCGTATCATGAAAATATGGGAATTTTCAATTATTTGAACATGAACCGATTGATCTGTATGAGTTTATCATATGTATCGAAGGATTATACTGAGTGTTTCAGAAGTTATGAGCAATTGAAAATACCTTGAACACCTTTGATTTTGGTTATGGAGTTGATTAGATCTACCATATATAGGTTTTTTGGGTTTAGGGTAGCTCTAACTCAGGTTACCGTATATGCATTTACCAATAAAACACCCTGTATATTATGCCCATACAACAAATAATTAACCTTTATAACTGTTTTGTAATCAAAATAATATTTTCAATTAAAAATTTGACCCGACCTCGTGAAATTTCAAGCTCCACTTTTAAAAAATGTGTACAACTTGACCTTGAACTACAACCATAAATAAAAGAATTCGTATTTCTGAACAGTAACATTTTCCTTGAATACAACAAAGGATGTGCCCAGTCTCCACGTTAATCTTCGTTTTTCAAAATTGACATCCGCAAAATAGGTCTTTTGTTCGAAAACAATAGAAAAGTAATAACTTATTACAAAACAGTCTTGTCTTGGGGATTGTTACTGGCTTGTCTTCATATTTTACCAAAGGTATAACAATATGTTATTTCTTTCGCGATCGTGAGAACGGATATTCTTTATCTACATTTCAATGGCTTCGGATAAGTTTCAAGTTCGCTTCGAAATAGCCGTTTTAATGAGCAGATTAATCATCGAATATTTCAACAGGAAACGCATATACTTGCTAGAATCGTATGCAATCTTCATACTCTTCATTGTTCACAAACTGTTATGTTACTCATCAATGAATTTTGAGTCGAAAATGGTCTTGACGAGTAGGAAGAGAATTCGTAGTACAATTTGATGCTGTCCGCCCGAATTTGCTCTCCCTTTGGACAGAAGAGATCTAGAGCTTTGAAGTTTCTGGAGTTAGTTTGACACCTGAATATATCTGTGAAATAAGTTTGTGGGCTGACAGAGGCCAAAGGTTTTGGATTGATGGCTTGATGATTAGAACAAAATAGATCCAATCAAATTGGAACTTGATAGTTCTTTGTATTCCGTTGGGAAAGTATCACTAGAAAAATTCAAAACATATTCAAAGTTGTTGTATCTTAGAATTTACGCATCGGATGAAATTTTTCAATAGCCAATTTTGGATTCGTGTACCAGACATCGGTCCAAGTTTCCAACCCAATAATTTCGAAAAGTTTTCACCATTAGCTGGGAAAGAGATATTTTAGAACAAATTCGTCATAATGAGATTCGCGTCATTCATAAATGATGTCAGTTACATATTTGACTTCTATCGTCCTATTATGTTAATGAATAGTTGGTTAATGGCTTCAGGACTGGGCAAATAAACTGATCAATTCTAGGCAGTCGACATTTCGATCCTGATTTGGATCTTTTTCGAGACTGAAAGGATTTTAATCATGATAAAATACATATAATATATAGAATAATACACAGAATACAGGGGACTAAATAACACAACTACAATACTAACATATAAATCTGCTAAAAACTATATGATCGTTATGATCGAAAATTATTCACAGGACATCGAAGTGAGTCAACTTTTTGAAAAGGCCAAATTCCACTGGAAATATATGTAGGTCCACTCTTACAAATTCTGTCTGTTGTACTCACCAACTTAGGTTGATCAACAAACGAAACTGCGTACTTTCACTGAAATTGTGGTCATCATTTCTCCATCAAATATGATATCGAAGGTTTTGATTGTTGTTGTAAATTCAACACTAGGGACGAATATGGATGCACTGAGAAATGATAAGCATCTGTTTATCAAGGTGGAATGAAGAAGCGCTGGTTATTACGCGCGATATTTTAATATTTGTTTTTCTTAATTCGTTCCAACAAATTGCCGTAAATGACACTCAAAGATTCTACGTCGGTTCTTATATTCAGTGTCTCGGTTATTGATATTCGTATACTCTCGCTAATGCACCTTTTGTGATAGTTGTTTTCTCTATCTAGAATTTTAACCTCGTTGAAATCAAAGTCATGATTTTGTTCAAAATGATGCAGAGCTTTGACTTTGATTTCAACGAGGTTAAAAGTCTAGATAGAGAAAACAACTATTACAAAAGGTGCATTAGCGAGATGATACAAATATCAATAAACGAGACAGTGAATATAAGAACCGACGTAGAATCTTTGAGTGTCATTTACGGCAATTTGTTGGAACGAATTAAGAAAGATATCGCGCGTAATAACCAGATGCTTATCATTTCTCAGAACATCCATATTCGTCCCTAGTGTTGATTTAACAACAACAATTAAAACCTTCGATATTATATTTGATGGAGAAATTATTACCACAATTTCAGTGAAAGTACGCAGTTTCGTTTTCTGATCAACATAAGTTGGTGAGTACAAGACAGAATTACATATATTTCCAGTGGAATTTGGCCTTTTCAAAAAGTTGACTCACTTCGATGTCTTGTAAATAATTTTCGATCATAACGATCATATAATCTTTAGAAGATTTATATGTTAGTATTGTAGTTGTGTTATTTAGTCCCCTGTGTGTATTATTCTATGTACTATATGTACTTTATCATGATTAAAATCCTTCCAGTCTCGAGAAAGATCCAAATCAGGATCGAAACGTCGACTGCCTAGAATTGATCAATTTATTTGCCCAGTCCTGAAGCCAATAACCAACTATTCAATATCATTTACCTTTAACTCGGCTCCTCAAAATAAGTAATTAGGATCGAAACTTCTGCAAATTTTCGTTGAAAAATTTTTCCTATTTAAATTTAACAGATCTGGAAAAATTAATATAACAGATTTGGTGATTTTTACGAGCTTACTCTGGGGAATAACGCGTTATCGTTTGACTCATTGATGAAAAATCCGAGGTCAAATTTGATTCTGTCCGTCAGGCCTTCCTGTTCCTTCCGTCCGTGTGCGCTGTATCTTTTGAAAAAAAGAAACTAGTGTCTCGATATTCTCAGGTTGGGTTTAAATTCTCAATATCTCAATTAAGTAAGTTAATGGGTCAAATCTGCCGAATTGTTTTTGTGTTATATTCATTTGAAATTTTGATTTTTCAATAGCTCGAAAACTATTTATCTGATCGAAATAAACCTTGGTTGGTACATCAACAGTATTAATAAGAAAAATTGTCCATAGACAAGTTTGAAAAAAAAGTTTTTTTGAAAATTTTCATATTTCATTTAAATTTCACCGAAATCTCAAAGTCGTCATTTCATTACCGAGTACTTAATATCAGCCCAATCAGATTTGTTTTTCGAATTATAAGAAAAATTAAATAAAACCTCCAATTGAGAAAGCATCATTCCGTCGGAGCGTTGGTAGATGTCGCGGACTGCCTTAGGTAACTTTAGTCCGTAGGTAGATATCTCCGCCAATTAAGCAGAAAACTTTATTAGCTTATAAAACTCTAGACTTCAAGCTGTCAATGTTTCTAATCTATGACATCACTTTTGTTCACAAAAGCCAAGGACCTGTAACGTATATGAAATATTTATTTGGAGTTTTCAGTGAAAAACGAGTGAAATTTCGTGATAATAGATCTGATTAACTGCTATTCAATCTTAAATGATTCACCTTAAAAACGCTGTAAAGGAATTTTTTTTCATTTAACGTTGCACCCTGTTTTATGAAGCCTGAAGAATCGGTATCAGAAATATCATTTATCAGAAGTATAACTTCTGAAGATGAAATTATTTTATTTATGTGGGATTTTTTGATGATGGTCCAATAAGATTATTGAAAATATTCAAAATTTGTTCTAGAGTTTATATTACTTACTACTTATTATACAGGGTGTTCTACAAGCTTTATGACAAACTTTGACAGATGGTAGCTGTGCTTATTCTGAACATTTTGTTTCCTATGAACATAGGTCTGATTCGTTCTCGTTTCGAAGTTTCAAGCATTTGAAAAAATTTATTTCCATGTTTTGATCAAGTAGACCGACATAAAATATCGGTTGATATGGTAATTGACGTTATTTTAATTATTCATTTGACACTTGGTATACGTTTTGAATAAAAATGCATTCTTTCACGACTCAGAAATATGCAGATATTGTAATTGAATATGGGTATTCTAATGGTAACTCCAGAAGAGCAGCTCGAGAATACCGAAGATAATATCCTAATAGACACCAACCTGCACACACAGTATTTTGTGCATCATTCCGAAGACTTCGAGAAACAGGCAATCCTGCTCCAGAGAAAGCCATTCGGCCAACTGAAGTGAATGTAGAAAATAAGGAAAATGTAATAGATGCTGTCCGTGACAACCCTTCGATTAGTGTTCGACGTATAGCTACTAATTTTCATTTATCACCAAATTTCGTTTGGCGTGTTTTGAAAGGAGAAATGTTGCATCCATTTCATAGACAAAATGTACAAGCTTTACATGCTGACGATGGGTTACGAAGGTTAGAATTTTGTAGATGGTTACTTCAACAACATTCCCAAGATAATAGATTTATTTCGCTTCTCATGTGGTCTGACGAGGCTTGTTTCACTAAGGACGGTATCAACAATAACCACAATGAACATGTATGGGCTCTGCAGTATCCATATGTCATTAGACAAAGACGATTTCAGCAACGTTTCAGTGTAAACGTTTGGGGTGGGATTTTCAACAATGATCTGATGCCAGTACATGTTATAAATGACCGTTTAAATGCAGATTTCTATAAAATGTTTTGGAGCACAACCTTTTTGACTTCATTGATGACTTAAAGCTGAACATTGTAGGAAATATGTGGTATCAGCACGATTGTGCACCACCACATAGAGGGAGACAAGTAGTCAGTTGCCGGAATGAACAATTCCCGAATAAATGGATAGGTCAAGGAGGACCAATACAATGGCCACCTCGTTCGCCTGATCTAAATCCCTTAGATTTTTATTTATGGGGACATATGAAGAAGCTTGCTTATCATGTTGAAATCGAAGCTTATCAAAAATTACTTGATGGAATTCAAGATGCAGCCAACCAAATACGAAACGACCCAAATATGATCCGCCGAGTAACGGCATCTTTAGTTCGTCAATGTGAAGCTTGCATTCAAGCCGAAAGTGGATATTTTGAACAATTTTTATAGTATCAAAATTTCCATTTATAATTATGATTTGAACATGAAAATATAATTTTTCAAATGCTTGTATCTTCTTAAAAAAAACAAATCGGATATATGTGCATAGGAAAAAAACAGTTCAGAATAAACACAGCTACCATCTGTCAAAGTTTGTCATAGAGCTTGTAGAACACCCTGTATATTCCTCACGAGATTCCGCATGCAAGTTCACGTTGTTATTTTTCATTGAGGTGGCAATTTGACCTATGTTTGTGGAAATATCAGGAAAAGTATATTTTGAAAGGGTATATCTGTGGAATCATTGGATGATTTTTACAAATTTGCCAATTCGACCTTCGTAATTAAACCCCAAACCTACTCTACAGTTATGAAGCTACTGAGTATAATCTTCGGGAAGTTATTTGGTTCAATATCAGTGGTTAGGCCGGTTGTAAACACATTAACTTTAGGAAGAATCAACATAGGAAATATATTTGAAGAGTAGGTAGAGTAGGTTTTCAGTTTAATTAGGAAGGTCGAATGCTTAAATGGGTTTAATTCGCCAATTATTCCTTAGATAGTTATACCCATTCAAAATTTTGGATCGTATCGCAATCTAGTACTTGATCGAAAATTATAGCTTGAGGTTCAGGCAGAACATACAAACAAGAAAAAAAAGATCGAAAGTTTTTTTGCCCCATGAATTTCAATTCGCGAAAGAGGCCGAAAATTGTTGAACTCACTGATGACGAATCCTGTGCCAAAATTGATTCTGTCCGGTCGGCCGTCCGTACGCATGATTATTGGCGCACAGAGAAATCTATCGACTCAAAAATTTCAGTTTTGGTTACTGGGGTTGAGTTACTTAACCTGCAAAATCAGTGGAATAGTTTCGGAGTTATAGCCATTTGAAATTTTGAGGTTATTTCCCTGATATTTCGATAACTACTGGAGCGATTGAGTTGAAACTAGGCAGTAAGTAGATTCGTAAGGACTTGTAATTTTCGCGGAATTGTGTCCAGATCGTGCAGTCAGTAAATTTTGAAAAAAAATTTTTTCCAAATTTTTCTCTAAAAAATTTTTTTCCGAAAACTATCCATTAGATTTGAAGAAAAAAATTGCTCGGGCCTTGAGCTTCATATTTTGCAGTAGTTTACCAAATTTCAGTTCGATGCGATCATATTTTTTGAAGATATGGTGAAAAATATGTAAAATTTCGTTGTTTCTTCAAGATATCGATATTTTTTCCGGAATAACTCAAAGAATACTATTTCAATCTTCTGATCATATTATCCTCATGAAATTGTGTATGAACCTTCGAACTGTCATTTTTCGAAGAAGTGCTGATTTCCAATTCGATCGTTACGGCCGACCGTGAACACATACATTTCCGAAAGAAACTCGATATTTGTAGATAAGGTCGAATTCATGAATGGGTAAAATCCGCCAAATGATTCCGCAGATATACCCATTCAAAATTTTATTTTTCCAATATTTCAAAATCACAGATTAGATCGAATTGAAATCTAGTACTTCATCGAAAAAACCTAGAAAAGCACTCCTGAGAAGGCAGCAGCTTTTGCGTGCATGTTCAAATTCGTTGCCAAAACGGCTATCTTCACTGAACATGCGCGCATGGTTTTTTTGAATTTCATTCAATTGTACGTTGTTCAAATTCTAATTGAAAAATTTTTCAAGAATTCATCTTGGTTTTTGCCACCATGAAGTCATATATATTATGTTGAATCAATCATTCCGAAGAAACGGATACACCTGCATTCAATATTATGTGAGCGTATGGTATTGAGGTAAATCATCCATAACTACTTCTCGGAATTGTATATATTGACATCACAGGTCCTGATAATTGGCAAACAGGTAAACGGAAACATCTAGCAAGAAACTACCTGCCTGGTGAAACCCAAACTGACATTAAACTGAACTATTGAAAGGCATATTAAATTTCGCTCCTGTGATCGAATAGCAATATTTACAAAATAGGATAGTAGTATGTTATTTCGTGTAATCTCGTCGAACTTTATTGGTACCGCAGAACTTTGTGATAATAACTGTACTTGGAGTTTGCAGTGAGATGTAAACTTCATTCAACAATACAAGTTTGTATACCTTGAAAGGACGCTAATGTGTTGGGAAGTTCAACTTCCCATTATGTCCATGCAGAGCAGTATTGGTTTATTATATTCAGGGGAAAACTCCAAAATTCAGCTGTCACTGCCTGCTACATTTAATTTAAGGTTATTGAATAGATGACAAAATTCAATTTCCATATAAAGTTTTAATGTATTTCAAGCATTGTTTCACCATTATTTTTTCTCCGTTTCCAAAAGATGAAGAAATTATTATTCCTGCCTGTTCGTTACAATTATAATGTCACTTACTGAAAAATCAGCTGAAGTTATCCTGATGAATTATTTTTAATACTCAAAAACACACCGTGGCAATTTGAGAAGGAATCACCTTTAGGATACACACCATCACAATTAGCGGAATGGACCAAAATCAACGAGGTGTGTAGTTCTTTTTCTCTTGAACCCTTCGACCGATTTTGGAGAACTTTTTTCCTATTGTAGCTGGATTCCTCCGGAACATATTATTAAAATAGCGTCTTCAGTTATTTTATTTTCTTGTTATATACAGGGGTGAACAGAAAGTGTGGAAATTAAGGTCTTATTCGGAACACCTGTGGAATGAATCGTTGACAAGCGACAATGTTTATAAACATTCAGATGACACCCCAATTTTTCTGAATTTTTCGTTTTTCATTCATTGCGACATCTCAATTGAATCACTTTGAATGGTTTCAGTATGATTTGAAAACAACATTTGGCGCTTTGCCATTCGAGATGTTAGTTTCTCGTTCAACAGTATTTAATTTATACGCAATAACAATAATTGTCAATTGGCAAAATTTCAGTCCTGCTTTATATCTTGTGTGTGTCCCACGTACTGTTATGACCGCAGTCAACAGAGTTCCTAAGCTCAGAATAATATTATCGATAATATATTTAGGTAGATCATTCCAGCTGCCAATTGCGCCCGATTTTCCACTGTAGGGGCTCTATATCTTAGCCATCTACCTAACATATACCAAACATGCTCAATTAGATTAAGGTCTGGAGAACATGCTGGTCAATCCAATGCGTTCATGTCAACGTCATCGAGGTACTCGGTTACACAATGAGCTACATGTGGTCGAGCATTATCGAGCATAGGCAGAAAGTCTGATCCGATGAAAAGAGCGAATTGTACGACATGCTCCTGCAGAATGTTATCAATACATCGATACCTATTCAACGCAAAAAAATATACTAACGGTACCATATAAAGTGCTGTAATTTCTCTAAAAATTGAGATATCGCAACGAAGAAAATGCGAAAATGTTCAATAAAGATGAAGAAACATCTGAGTATTCATAAACATTCTCGTTTGTCAACGATTTACTTCACATGGTGTTCCAAATAGGAACTTACTTTTTACACCCCCGTATGTAACATAAAAAATAAGTAACTGAGGACGGCATCAGAATAGCTATGTTCTTGAGGAATTGTTGTGTCCCGTAGCCTGGACCCAGCATTTTATGATATATTGTCTTTTCTTGATTTTCCAACGTCGTAGTCTGAATTCTTTGATTCCCAGGAAATATGCCCGAAATTCAATACTTTTTGGTTTAAATCAGTTGACACTGGCTTTAAGAGCATTTTATCTCAAGCCAACAATAAAGTATAATTTTGCATGACAGAAAACACTCGGATAAAATTCAAGATCTTAGCATTCCAGGAATCGGAGCGTGATGGCTGGGATACTTCGGTTATTCAAAGAATCCAGACATCACATGTGACAGTTTATGTAATTTATCTTATTAGGCCATTTTAGGGAAATTTTCTTCACACATTTATGCTCCTGTTTTGCATCAGCCAATCCGAGGTGTTTTTTCGGATCTTAGAAGGGCATCGCTTAATTCAAAAAACCAATCAAAATTTATATTCTCCCTCTACGATGTGAAGAAGGGAATTTTCTTAAATTGGGTTTCGTTAGTTTTTAGACACTATTCATTTGACCGTTGTACAGTAAACAACAATTCGCTTTCGAATTTACAAACAAGATTATACGTTAATTCTTGTGTTGTAAAAATCGTAACTTCTCATTTGAAAGTCGCTTCGACCTTGCTATCGAATAAGTTATAGAAGGAAGATTCTATTGTGCAAATCACTTGTATACCATTTTGGTCTTGTTGTCTAATACAGATACAAGAAAATACATTTTTGTTACGTGTTAAAAGTGCGTTTTTAATACACCTTAACAACATCTTCGTGTCATAAGTGCAACGATATTGATCAACTGGTCAATAAGTTCTTCAGTTATCTGCTTATTTTAGAAGCATCAACATTTCTGATAAAGATCAGAAAATATTCGTCGAACGTGTCTTCATTTTGATAAAGACTGAATTAATCAAGTGCGATTAATTCATCCACACGGAGTCTCTACTATTGAAACTCTAAAACACCTGAATAAACCAATTCAGGTCAAATCAGGAATCAACCTAGAATTGAAAAGAGAAGTGCTCAGGAGAAAAAGAAGATCAATCTTTATAGAGATTTTGTCAGTCTCCCTAATTTTGCCGGCGTTTACGCACCCAAAGTCTCAAAGTGCTTGAATTTCTCTCAAAATCGAGATATCGCAACGAACAGAAAATGGGAAGGTTCAGAAAAGATGAGGCAACGTCTGAGTATTCATAAACATTTTCGTTCGTCAATTATTCACTGCACAGAGGTTCCAAATAGTAGCTTACTTTTCATACTTTTTGTTCGCCCCCGTATATAACAGAAAAGAAGTAACTGGGGACGCCATCTGAACAATTATGTTCTCGAAGAATCGAGCTACAATCGAAAAAAAAATCCTGAATTCAGCCGAAGGATTCAAGAGAAAAAGAACTACGAACGAACGAAAAAAGGAAAAAACAGGTAAACTTCGGTACATACGGTTGATTCCAATCAATTTGTATCAACCGTTAGCGTGACACCTTGTTTAGGAGGTAATTCGATGGCGTTTTCTGAAATTTAGTTAAATTGGCCTTTTGGTTTATTATTTGATAAAATTAAATAATAAACCTTAGTGATCGACCAACAAAAAAAAATTTTTAACCCCCCCTGAAAATTTCACAGTTTACGTTTTGGGGTATGTAGATTTGAATAAACTACTAAAAAAAAATCCGTCCGTCCGCCGTACGCCGTCCGTTGTCCGGGCCTTTTCTCAGAAAGTACTGAACCGAAATCAGTGAAACTTGGTAGAAAAAACGTGTGTCGCTCGGGATTGATCCTCCAAGCTTTTAAGCAGAATCGGTGTACCCAAAAGGCTCAAAATGAGGGGGTGGGGGGAAAAAAAATTATTTCTCGAAAACTAACCACCGAATTTTCATGCAACTCAGAACGTTGATTACTGTTGCAAAACTAAACCAAAAAAATTTCACCCGGATGATTTCCGACCAGTGGTTCCTGAGTTATAAGGAAAAACGCTGCAAATTTCCAATAATGTCGAAAATGACATCATCGCATTCAGTTCTAAGATTGTAATTCACTGGAATAATCGGTTTACTTTTCATCCAGAGTCATACATCTAAAAGGAGATGAAAATATCGAAAATTTTTTAATGGATGCTTTATTATTTTATAATCACAATTTGCAAATGCCCCATCGATGTTCTTGACAATTTCATAATCGTAAGTAGTTCAGATTAAATATTTTTTGGTTTTCTCTCCCAATATCTTAAACATATCTACTGAAAATCGGATCAAATTATTATTTATAAAAATCACCCTGCGGATTACGGGATTTAAGATTAATTTCCAAAAAATTAGGTTGATCGGAGGTTTCCATCAATTTCGGTTTGCGTAGTACGATTATCGTCAACACATGGATATCCGTTACTGGTTTCAATCGAAATCAAAAATCCTTCGTACTGACAGTTTGAAATAAGCGTGAATATAGAAAATGATGAGCATTTATATGATAAATCAAATTGGAGGATATAATATGCAAAAAATCAATAACAAACCGTAAATCTCATAAATTGTCGATTGTCGAGAATCTAATACTGAGGGTCGGAGCCTTAGACTTAAGTTAGGAGCCGATAATCTATCAACCTGTTCTGAATGGGGTCTGTGACCTTAGACAAGGGATATAGCGTAGACAAAAATATTCCGCATGTATCATGATCTGGTTATCGGCAAACTACTTGTTTGAATTTCACGTCTTTACATCAAACAGACTTTCGAATTTGACACCCTCTTGGTTGAGTGTATCTGACGACGATAACATTGAACGAAATTTATAATCTAGAATTACTCTTTCGAATTCAACCTGACGAGGTTCACGATTTATTTAATTGTTACAGAAATGTTATTGAACTTTAGTTTTTCAGTTTGTGTGGTGGATACTTTGTAAATCAAGTGAAACGGATATCTGCTGTGAAAAAAAAGATTGAGTTTTTTTTCATTTCATTAATATTTTTCAGAACAAAGTTGAATCCCAGTAGAAATCACATCTACACATTTGATATTAGCGGAAAGTCTTGAATTTTGTTTTACGTATTGGTGTTAGTTTGAAAGATTGAGTTTATTTCCTCAGTATCAAGAAATACGAACGCGTTCGGATTGAAACACCATGACCAATTGTGAAATATAGACACTCGATTTAATGCAAAATTTTTTTTCAAACATTTTTTTTTCGGATACATATTCATCAAAGTTCAATGAAATTTGGTACAGGTTTCAGAGTCAACATTTAGGAACGGTGTTTCAAATTTCAGTTTTGACCGATATTTATTTGTGCAGATATTGGCAAAAAATTTCGTGACCATTTTGAATATTGAGGTCATTTCCCTAATATCTCAAAAAGGACAAACCCTATCTGATTTGAAGTTCATTTTCAGTTGTAGAATACCGACACGAAATTTAATGATTGTGGAAAATAGTTAGATTTTCGAAGAGGTGAAACGACTGTGGAACGTCTCTTCTCATTCAAAACATTTTAAATTTTGCTACTCAGTTAGCGTTCTGCATGTCGAAATGTTATTCAATTATACAAGTGTATTTATTGAGATTTCAATGTTCACATGAATTATTTCATAGAATTGGTTTCTGTGTTGTGAGAAACCAATGAGTTATGCATAATATATAAGTTTTTTGAGATATCAATGGCATATTGGGTTTTTTAAATGAGAAAATAATAAACCCTTGTGTATAATTTGCAGCGTTTTTTGTTAGTACTCCTCCAATTTATTATTCTGAAGAATGCAACAACAAATTGAGTAATATCGGGATTATTTCTTTGCGCGCATGTTCTAGGGAAACAGCATGCTGTCGTTTTGTCCAAATGTTTGTAATTTTCGAATTTTGAGGGGAAAATGGTCTCAAACAACTAGGTCAAAATCGATTCTGTCTGGCCGACCGGCAGTCCGTATACGCGATTACAGGCGAGCGGTGTATCCTATCGAACTGAGACTTTTAGGGTAGATTGCATTTCAAAATGCGACGGTCAAGTTCGTTAATGGGCGAAATCGTTCAAGAGGTTTCGGAGTTAGAGCCCTTTGAAACTTTGAGGATATTTCCCTGATAACTCGGGAACTACTGATAGTATAAGATTGAAACTTGACAGTTGGTTGGAGTATAACGACGCGCAATTTTTGCACAATTCGGCTTTTTCAAAATTTTTTTTCGAAAAATGGTCATCATATTCGAGAAAAAGTTTTGCTCAAGCTTGTAGCTTCAAATTTTACAGGAGTGTACTAAATTTCCGTTCAATCCGATTATAATTTTTGGAGATATTTGAAGAAAATATATGTGAAATTTCGTGATTTTTTCCTCGATATCGTTGATTTTTCGGATTGACTCAAAAATTGCTGATTCAATATTGATGAAACTTGGCAGCTAGTTCAAAAATGCTGATCGACAGCTTTGTGCTAAGTTTCGTGATGATCGTGTCACTCGAACAATTTGGAAAAAAAACTCTTGTGACTACAATATCCTCATGAAATTCAGTATGCACCTTCGAACTGTCATTTTTTGATGAAGAACTGGAATTCTCTTCGATCTGATCTGTGTTTTTGGAAATATTCGGGAAATAAAATTTCGAATAAATATATCTGCGGAATTTTGGGAATTTTGAGGTCAACATCTGCTCTACAGATATCGAGTTTCTAAGTTGTTTTTTTCGGACGTCATTGTGTTTGTGGTCGGCCGTTGGGAAATGCTGTTATTGGACCCATTGTTATAAAAAGAAAAATATTTTACTATCTATATAGCAACAGGAAAAGTGAAGTTTATGGCATTTTTGAAAAAGCAATCGAATTACCTTTGAAACAAGGTGACCTTTAACTCTCTTCATATTTAAGATTTTAGGGGTTGCCGTCGTAACGCTCACAGAGTTGATACAACTCAATTGGAACAAACCGTTTGAAACGTGTCCGAGATATCAAGAGTGACTCCTTTTCAAATTGACCCACTGTGTGCGAATCGTTGGTGATTCTGTTAGTTTTTATGCTTCATTTAGCATAGAGTATCTGGATATGTAAATAGATTCTGTGTGCAAATAATAGAAATTTCTGGAAACCATATTCTATTAGGAGGACTCGGTGTGGAAGACAAATTTAATATACACAGGCGGATATTGTTGGCGCATCGATCTGTTCAAACAAGCTGCTTCATAACCACCTCTTCACACAAACATTCCAGGAAGCGAGAAATTGAAATTAATTATCTTCATAAGTTAATTTCTCGTGTCCACTGTAGTGCATCAACCTCTAGCTTCATATCCCTTTGCACAGTTGTCAAATGCCTGTACATATTTTGGTAGAATGGCTTCAGAAATGCCATGCCAAGCATGAAGGTATTGTTATGGTAAGTAAATGAGCTTATGTGTTTTCGAATTGATATTTTATTTGGCAGAGTCCAATTCAGCGAGATTCAATGTGCTCCAAGAGAAAATAATTTTGGAGCGACGTAATTAACCAAAGAAACTCATTTACGAAGCCGTTTTCAACTTCATTGTCTTAACAACAAACAGGGTGTGAATAGAAGTTACGAAAACCACAGATATTATCGCGCCAGAGAAGCAATTTTTAATTTCTTCTTGAAACGAAAAAACCGACAAAAATGAAATTATGCGGACCTTCCATGTCAAGGAAAACACTCAAAAAAAATTCCGTTGGTGCATGTCCCCCTATTATTGCAAGGGGTAGAAAAGGCCACCTCTGATATCTGTTTCGCAAGAAACAACTTTTTTTATATTCATATTATAACATTGAGATAAATTCCAGATTAAGCTCTCCCCTAATTTCTTACTGAAGTTCACGGTTTTCGAGAAAAAAAATATCAACGTAGCCATATTTTCTTGAATTATATTCATCTCTAGTACGAACATGATTCCAGCCTGCATGACTCACGCTACTCCATTTGTTCTAGTTTTCGAATGATATAGGGGAAGTGTGGATGAGATGGCATACATAATAAATTATGACCTAAAGATATCGCAAACAAATTCTTTTATCAATTCATAAACTCCTGTACTACATTCTGCATTACACCACATCCTTTGTACCTTGACCATATTTCTTCGAAACGAGGACAGAAAACAGGTCGTTCATTAGATTCATACTACTTCCCCATTTTCCCCACCACTTACACTAAAATGATCTTCCGTTGTCTTATAACATCGAATAACAACACGCCTTTTGATTTTTCGTGATGATTTTTGTTAATGTCTGGTCTCTTTAACATTTCTCTCTCTCAGAATTTGTGAAAAAGAAGATTTTTAGGTTTTCAGACATTAGTCGGAATTGGCCTTCCATATTCCATGTATTTGAATGCTGTCTCTGTTATCCCATATATTTGAGGTTTTGTTGCTGAAGCGATCAGTAAGAGCGATATGTTCGAGGCTGAAGTGATATTGCTCATTGCGAATCATCAACTGGTTCATCAATACGGAAGTTTTGGTATATTTCTCGGGCTGTCGGTAGATGATAAGGTCATCACTTTTCAGTTTTTTTTGAACCATTTCATCTTGAACAGTATTTTCAGCATTCTATATGTTATTTGTTTTTTCTGTTGGAGCAGACAAATAGCCAGGTTGAGGAAGCATCTCATCAGCATCTCGACAAACTCCCTCGCATGCACTAACCGTAAAACACAGCGGAATCGAGAGGAACTCAAGCAGATAGCTATTTGCGACTCATTTTTGAATCTACATTTATAAATGGTGCGAAAATATCAACTCAGAAACATGTTATATGCCATGTAATTAACTACAATTATACAATTCCCCTTATATGAAAAAGGAAAAAAGTTTCATTCCAAACACATTTTTTACCCCTTGCAATATTATGAGAAGACTACCAAAATTTTATGCCTTCTCTATCACTCTGAATGTTTGCCTGATTTCAATTTCCTCACCTTATTGGTTTTTGAGAAAAACTAAAATTAACTCTTCTGCTGCTATCGTTATCTAAGCAGCGACCAATCGTGAATATACTAACTCCCGAAGGAGCGCCTTTGGAACTCGACATTTGTGGAGTGGTATGTTGGACCTTGTCCACAAATGCTGAATCTCTAGCGTCGCATCTTGAAATGCAACCGTCCCTGAAAGTTCAAAGTCGATGGGTTCTTTCGTTCCCACGCAATCGGTATGATAGAATAAATTTTGACATCGGATTTGTCATCGTCATCAACTTAGTCGTTTGGTCATTTTCCGAAAAAGAATCGTAAATTGCAGACTTCTGAACCAACTAATAACGCGCTTATCCCCAGGAAACAGGCGCAAAAATAAACCTAAAAAATTAACAAAGGTGAAACTTGTGCGTAGAAGTAAACTTGTGTTGTTTTCTTGGGGGTCCTAATATTGGGAAATCATCGCCTGTATAATCATAATTAATTTTTTCATTGAAAATGTCCAGAATAAACTGAAAATCTTTGGATAATATATTATCTCATACCTGATATAGATGATGTAAAACTTGAACAGGGTGAACTGATGGAAAAGGTCTCAAATCCGTGAATCTCTCGAAAAATGGATAGTTCTGGCATCCTTGGTTCTCTCCTTCAGTTCATCCCAAGCTTCATTCGCATCCAATTCATTTTGATAGGCCCTATGTCATCGCTGGCTCTGTTTTCTTGGTTGGAATCCTCATTGTAATACGTCTCGACTACCACTAAGGCATTCTATTCTACACTTCGTATAATCCCGCAGTTGTATGTCCGACCCAATTAGGCTTTGCTACTGCTAATCTCATTCCATTTTGTCGTTCCTTGTTCCTCTGGATTTCCGCTTGAAAACTGTTCACAATGGGAAAAATTTGACGTGACTCATAATCGATTCCGATCGCAGTCTCATTCGTTGGAAATATTGGAATTTGACAGACACTTTTTCAGAAACTGTATGATAAAGGGTTTTCCAATAAGAGGTGTTATTTTGATATTCAAAGAAAAATGCCATTTTTCAATATAAATGATCGGATGTTTATTTCATTATAAAGAAGAAGCTATGCCGTTAATAGTGGAAAATAACATCAGACAAATGACCACCACTACCACGCTTACAGGACCATATCCTTTTAATGAAATTTTCCATAACCAAATCGCAAAGTGGCTGCCCTATGTCCTCGATAGCCTCACGAATTCCATCTTTGAAGTCTTGAATCGACACTGGGCTATTGGCGTAGACTTTCTCTTTCACGTGGCTCCAAAAGAAGAAGTCGCAAGGTGTTAAATCACAAGATCGCGGTGGCCAATTGTGATCACATTTTCGTGAGATAACACAGTCCGGAAATTTTTCCCGCAAAAGATCAATGGTTTCGTTGCTTTTGTGGCACGTAGCGCCGTCTTGTTGAAAGTAAACGTTGTCCAGATCAATACTATCCAATTCCGGCCATAAAAATCATTAATCATCTCTCGATAGCACAATCCATTCACTGTTGCTCCAGCCTCATTTTCGAAAAAGTATGGTCCAATGACTCCGCCGGACCATAAATCGCACCAAACAGACACACATTGAGGATAGAGAGGATTTTCAACAATAACTCTCCAGTTTTCCGAGCCCCAGATGCGACAATTTTCCTTGTTGAAGAAGCCACCGAGGTGAAAATGGGCCTCATCACTCACTGATTTTTCGATGGAATTCCGGATCATTTTCATGCATTTCAACGACCCAACCAGCAAAGACACGACGTTGTTGATGATCGGCCGGCTTGAGTTCTCGTGTAAACTGAACTTTATAAGCCTTAAGACCCAAATATTTATGCAAAATACGGTGTAATGACTTTTTTGGAATGCCTAATTCCAAAGAACGACGAGGAATGGACAAACCTGGGTTTTCTTAAACACTTTCGGCTACAGCAGCAATATTCTCGGCTCTTCTTAAGCGACGTGCAAGGGTTTTATTTTTCACATCACTAACTTGCCCCAACAGCTCGAATTTTTCCCCCAATTTCTTTACTGCGGTCCGACAAGGTGCTTCACGACAACCCAAAAATGTTCGAGTTTAACGAACCATCTTTGCCAAATTTTAACCATTTTTATAGTGAATTTTAATAATTTCAATGCGTTGTTGAAGCGTGTATCGTTCCATTGTTATTAATGGCTATTCAAAATAACACCTCTTATTGGAAAACCCTATATTTCGGGATTGGTTATATTCATCCAAACAAAATATCCTATAGGCTGCTGTGACTGTTCTGTATTGATAATTGGTTGAACGTTATCCACATCGCACAAAACGTTCTGCAGTCGAAGATGAGAATACATATAGTCTCCTAGCGCTGTATAATTTCTTCACTGAAGGCAGTCGTCGAATAGGTATCAAGTATCTGAAATCCTGTCTGCGTTTCCGAGGTGAGTCGCTCTGGTGATCTGTTAAAACCATGAAATTAAAGTAAGAAATTTCTCGGACAGCGCTTCTTCAGTGTAGACAAGCGTTGATTGATTGGTTGATTAGATCAGGACAAGGTGGAATATTTGATGAATAATCAACAGATATTCGTCCTTGTGCTTATATCGATCTGAGGAAATTTTCTGATATTATCAAAAAAATGTCCTAACTGAATATTCAATGCGAGACCAATTAAAAACAGCCACTGTCTTATGTTCACTTCGATAAAAAAAAAAGTTAATGCACAAACAAATGAGCATATAGTAAGCTGAAATTTTTTAGGGTGGTGGCGGTTCTTCTCAAGAATCCACGTTCGGTATCTTTCCTTCCGAATATATAACCCCATATTTCTGAGATTATTCAAGCAAAAATGTTTTGACAGTTGTAACAACAAATTAAATTTTGTCATTTTGTATCATATGAAACAATTTCACCCAATCACGTCAAGATTAAATTATCAATTGCATTCAATGCAATTATCAATCCCTATGACAATTCGAGTTCATGATGTGAAAACATGGTGTGCTCATCTGAAAAATGAGTGACGTAGCAAGATTAAAATACAAATAGTTGTATATTCTTTGCTTTGAATTTACATGTTAATTCAAAGCACAGAATATACAACTCTTTGTATTTCCTGCTAGCTGACGTCACTTATTTTTCAGATGAGCACACCATGTTTTTAACATCATGCTCGAGTTGATAGGTATCAAAAAATTTTTCGTCGAATATCCTTCAGATATTGACAGATGTTTCATAATTTCATGGCAAATTTCTCAAGCTCATTGCTTGGTAACAGCTTCATCCTTCGGATTCTCGCTGTTACGAAGGAACGAGCTTTCGATTGTAATAAAATTATCTCGTCTAAATGTCCTAGGAATATTACTATTGATAATCGATTAAAAGCATAGTTTTCTAAATGCAATTATCTTTTCGGTTAAGTGAAGGCTTTATGGATATGATTGTCCTTCGTTGAAAAGATAGGGCAAGGTAATATCCAAGAAATTTTCTTCATTTCAATAATGACCAAGACTTAAGTTTTGAACTGAGTTTGTATCACGTTTTGCTCGAAAATATGGTATCAATATTGATTCTCTAAGAAGTTTGCTACTTTCACAAAAATCATCAAAAGTTTCTATTGAGTACGCAATTATACTGATTATTGATCAATATGTAGTAGTATTAGAACATTAGCAGAGGAACTGTAAAAATGACACCATTATTTCTACGTATATGATACGAAAACAAAGAGATCAAATCCTTATACTCTATCTCCTTGTACGAATATAGTAATATTGGATTTATCTGAAGAAAAAATTGAAAAAAATTGTTCTTCCTTTTCATGCAGATTGATGAAATACCTTCAAAATTATATCTGAAACAGAAAACATAAATTACCACAGAGAGGCAGCAAAGAAAAATGCTTGCAATTAATAGATACCATGGTTCACTTTCATGGTTTGTTTCTTAAAGTTTTGCGTCACAATCAACAGTCAAATGAAATGAATGATTACTTTGGTCCCTGTAGAGAAATTCTTCGAACATTCAAAATGATACTATTAAAAGTGGTTTTCGAACTGGTACGATGCTCCGAGTGATTATTTTTTTAATCATTGTGTATGTCAGTTGATATATTAATTATTTGTCATTCATACGTAGTACGTTGAAGACAATAAAAGTATATCGTAAGATATAAATATCAGAAGTAATTATATAAAGGTATTCTAGTTTGTATTTTCAATGACTGCATCATGGATATCGATCAAAGTATTCAGCACTCGAAGGTTTGGCTGTGGGATGGCGCTGTATGGTGTTAATACTGCAGCATTCCATCGAACAGGTCATAAGTATCTACAGTCTCATATGCGATTTTTGCTCAGATCAAGGTGGAACAATTGATGACTTATCGACAGATATTCGCCCTTGTGTCATGTAAGTTTATATTGAACTGGAGCTCTTTTTTTCCAGTTCCATTCCTTTTGGATTGGTGTACTTATAATAGTGATGTATAGGTGCCGTCAATGAAAGTTTCTGTACTATTTCTAGGTTGGAAATGACCGGACGGTTTTACTCGATTTCGAAATTAATTTTTTTTTCATTTAAAGATCCCAGTTTTTTCTGCATGTTCTGGGGAAGTGCGTGTTATCGTTTTGTCCAAATGTCTGTAATTTTCAGATTTTGAGCAGAGAATGGTCTTAAACGACTAGGTTGAACTCACTGATGACGAATTAGGTGTCAAAATCGATTCTGTCCAGCCGTCCGTAAGCATGATAACGAGCGTACGGAGAACTCTATTGACTTGAAATTTTAGAGTAGGTTTGCATTTTTCCCGAGAAATATTTATTGGCTTCGAAGAAAATCATATTTTGAAATCCATATTTCACAGCAGAGTTCAAAATTTCAGTTTGATATGGTCATTATTCGTGGAGATATTGGAAACAAATATGTCAAATTTCATAGCAATGATGAAACTCGATAACTCGTTTGAAAATGCTGATGCGCAACTTTGAACAAAATTTCGTGACGATTCTTTCAGAACGATTCGAAAAAAATTTTTCTCTTTCAAAAGTTCAATATTTTGCGATCTTCTGGTCATATTTTCCTCATGAATTTCTGTTCGAACCTACAAGCTACAATTATTCCAAAAAGGTACTGGATCTCAATTCGATCTTGTCTGTATTTTGGGAAATATTTGGTTTATAAAATTTTGAATGAGTATATCTGCAGAATCATTGGATGGATTTCTATTCAAGAATTTGGCCTTCGTAATTGAGGTCCAAACCTACTCAATAAATATCAAATTTTTGAACAAATTTTTCCTACATTCTCTTGCTGCAGGTGAATTAGATGATACTTCCAGTTTCATGAACCTGTTTTTACGCGCTTGTTCTGGGGAACAGCGCGTCATCATTTCGTCACGATGTCTGTAATTTTCGAATTTTGAGCCGAAATTGGTCTCAAACGACTAGGTTGGACTCACTGATGAAGAATCCGTGGTCAAAATTGATTCTGTCCGTCCGGCCGGCCGTGTGCGCTGTAACTTTCGAAAGGAAGGACCTAGAGTTTTGAAATTTTCAGGTCAGGTTAAGATCCTGAATATCTCGGCTAAGTTCGTTAATGGGCCAAATCTGCCGTGTGGTTTTTGTGCTACAGTCATTTGAAATTTTGATTTTTCAATAACTCGAAAAATATTTATCTGATCGGAATGAAACTTAGTTGGAATATGAACAAAGTCAATAAGAAGAATTATTAATGGAAAAATTCGAAAAAAATTTTTTTTTTGAAAATTTTTTCTTAAAATTTTTTTTGAAAATTTTATGCTTCATTGAAATTTCACTGAAATTTCCAAGTCACCATTTTGCAATGTGTATAAGCGCGTAAAAGCTGCTAACTTCACATCAGTGCTTTTCTAGATTTTTTCTTTACGCCGTCAGTTTTCCTCAAGATTTTCAGCAGAAATATAGAAGGATATTGTGCCTACATGTAGGTTCAGCCGATCATAAATACCATAACTCACGGAAGAAACGAGTTAGAAACTCTGTATTAAGCGCTTGTTCTAGAGAACAGCGCGTTATCATTTTGTCACGATATTTTAGCCGAAAATAGTCTTGAACGATTGGGTAGAACTCCCTGAAGAAGAATCCGTAGTCAAATTCAATTCTGTTCGGCCGTGTGCGCTGTAACTTCCGAGAGAAAAGACCTAGAGTCTTGAAATTTTCAGGTTAGGTTTTGATCCTAAATATCTCGGTTAAGTTCGTTAATGGGCCAAATCTGCCGAATGGTTTTTGTAGCTCGAAAAATATTTTTCTATTCGAAATGAAACTTGGTTGGAGGATGGACAGTACCAATGAGGAGAATTATCCATGAGAAAATTTGAAAAACAGATTTTTTTTGGAAATTCGTATTTCATTTAAATTTACAAGTCGCCATTTCGAAATGGAAACGAGCGCGTAAAAGCTGCTGACTTCATGTCAGTGCTTTTCTAGGTTTTTTTCAGAGTAGGTTTGGGGCTTAATAACGAAGGTCAAATTCGTGAATGAGTAAAGTCCTATGATTCCGTAGATTTCAAAATTTTATTTTTCCATTATTTCCCAAAATACAGATATTGGCAGAGCTTCTGAAAAGAGATATTTCCTCCTCTCAAAACAAAATAATATGTAGAAAGGGGTACCTTGTTTTCCCCATCTGATGGAAGCGAATGGTTCGAAATTAATCACATATATATGTTCGCTTGAAAATTTCAAACACGTATACCCTTTCCTAAATGCCGGTTTGATGTAGGTAATAGAAATTCAAATTGTTCAAACCAATTACTGACGAAAGCTTATTAGACTTGGACCTTAACTTGACATAGGTATCGGGTTCAGTTGGAATGCAAAGGTCTGAAATTGAATTTCAGGCAGGGGACTTGAGGTGTAAGTCAACATCGAAATGTCAACATTTTGACGATTCGCTCATAAAACTAGATGCAGGCTTTGAATATATTCATCGCATATGGAATGAATCAGCAAGTTGCCGAATTTCAGCAGAAACTCATCAAGAAAGTAAATTAATACGCATGAGAAGCAGTGAATGAACTTTACTTAAGTACGAGATATGTGGAAAGAAATATATAAATAACATTTAATGGGAACCTTTGAGAGAAAATACTGGAGGGTTTTTCGAATTTGTAGCGTATGGTTATGGCCCAAATGCATCGATTGAGTTCGTTACTGGGCGAAATACTACTAACGGAGTCGGAGATATAGCCATCTGAATTTTTTTCTTAATAATCTGAAGAATATCTCATGAGGATTACTGCAGTGGATATACTTATCACGCTTTGAAAATACTCAACATATCACTTCTTCAATGCGTTTCAATTGATGATTATTAAGTGACTTTCAGTGTATGTTGCGTATCAAAATGCGATGGTCACGTCATTTTCTTAATATATCAGGAATTATCCATGTGATTGAATTGAATCTTGGTTATGAGATGTAGAATACCGACGTGTAGCTGCTTGAACATTTTATGAAGATTGTTTATTGGTAAATTGAAAAAAATTGTTTTTGCGTAAATTAGTCAGCAGATTCCGAAAAAATTTTGCGCAGATTATAAGGTCACTTTTTCACAACATTGTATTAAATTTCAGTTTGGTCCGATTTTGTTTCGGAGATATTGGAGAAAAAGTACGTCGAATTTCTCAGATATTTCTAAGGTACCGCTACTTCCAGAATAACTCAAAAAATACTGAGTCGACCATGATGAAAATAGTAACTAGTTGGCAAATCCTGATGCATAATTTTGGGCGAAATTTCTTGACGATCCTGTCATTAGCACAATTGAAATTCCCGAATTCGAACACGTGCGCAAAATCTGATGACTTCACCACAGCTAGTTTGAAGATGCTGAAGGACAACCTTGTGCAAAATTTGGTGATGATAGTGTCATTAGAACAATTTGAAAAAAACTTTCAAAGTTTGTTTTTCCAAATAATCAATATTCTGTGATCTTCTTATCTTTCTTATCCTCGTTCAATTCTAAATGAAACTTCAAACTGTAATTTTTCTATCACGTACTGAATTTGAATTCGATCTGATCTGTATTTTCGGAAATATTAGGAAAATAAAATTTTGAATGGGTATATCTGTGGAATCATTGGATGGATTTTACCCACTCTCGAACTCGGCCTTCGTAATTAAGGTTCAAACCTACTCTACAAATATCGAATTTCTTAGTTGTTTTTTTTAGAAACTCGATATTTCTATAGAAGGTTTGGGGCTTAAAAAAGAAAGTCGAATTCGTGAATGGGTAAAATCCGCCCAATGATTCTGCAGAGATGTAAATTCAAAATTTTTTTTTCCCAATATTTCCAAAAATACAGATTAGATCGAATTGAAATCCTGTACTTTATCGAAAAAACACAGAAAAGCACTGTCGTGAAGGCAGCAGCTTTTGCGCACATGTTCAAATTAGTTGCCAAAACGGTCATTTCCATTGAACATGCGCCCAAAAGCTTCTGCCTTCACGGCAGTGCTTTTCTAGGTTTTTACAACTTTGTACCAAATTTCAGTTTGATCTGATCTCAACTTTCGGAGGTATTGGGAATAAAGTATGTCAAATTTCTAAAATATTTCCAAGGTATTGATACTTTCGGAATAATTCGAAGAATACTGAGTCGATCATGATGAAAATAGTGACTAGTTGCCAAAAGCTGATGCACCATTCTGGGCGAATTCGATCACGTGCGCAATATCTGATGACTTTACCACAGTGGTTTTCTAGAATCATTGCGTAACATAGTTTACTGTCAGATTGACTATGGATACTTCTTACAAGGAAGGAATCTGTTTCATCTCATTCTCAGGAAAATGGGTTAATCTGGCTTGAATTAATGTATTTTGGAAAATTTTTTAAGGAGAATGAAATATATTTTCCGTATTTTTCATGTTTCAAGTTCTGTGTAGGGGGATTTAACAACCCTCTTTAGCCCCTTTAATGAATTCGCCCTTATTTTCTTCAGTTAGTAAATCCTCAAGTTGATTTGAATAATTTTCGTGTCTGAATTCGAAAATTACAAACATGGCGGAAAGGTAATGCTCTTGTTCTGAAGAACTAGCTTCTGGAAATGTTGAATGTACCTTATTAATGAACTGTTTGATATTGAAGCTAGTAACTAATTGGCCTAATATGCCTGATAGTGCTCGTTCATTGTGACAGAATTCAGACAAATATCTCATATTATATCACTTGATAAATTATTTTTCGGGAACTGAAATTATTCGTGATAAAAGCAAATTTGGGAAAATACTTTTCCTGATTCTATAGGAATTCCTTGGGCAAGCAAATGATAATTCGTTCCCGAAAACTTCTTGCCTGTTATCTTTATTACATAGTTCCGCGGGAAACTTTCATTTCATTACTTAGAAGAGATTAGGAAATGGGAATAGTTCAGTTCGATAATATGTCTCTGTTCAGAAGATGCCTTTGTTTTTATTCTGGAGACTTATCCTTTCAGTTCACAACTCCTCGTGAGAAATTTTATCGTTTCAACACAAAGATATATAGGTAAGAGTAATTAAGATTAATTTTTCCCGTCAAACTTGAGGCATATATTTCTTACAGATAACGGGTTTTCCAATAGGGATGATACAAATTAAAATTATTATAATGGCAACACTGCGTTTAATTTTTTGACATTTCTTTTGTCATTTATGTTCAGTGGGTTATGCCTTTCAATCATGAAAAGATACGCGCTTCAACAACGTTCAGAAATTGTTGAACTGATTTATTAAAATCAGTGCCCATTTGTGAATAGAATTTGGGAAAAATTAATAGACGAAATTTTTCAGTTAATCGACTTTTTGTCGTATTGTAGACAAATTTGAGAGTGAATTTTCTTTACACGATAGAAAAGTACCAGTACGACAAATAAATGAACGAAAAACCAAGATAATATAATATTGATTTGGTAGCAATTCAGATTATTATGGGAGGTCGAAGCGAAAGAATTGTCCCTAAAAGCGAAAGTTTAAATTCAACAGCTAACCGTATCCTCATACAACAATCAAAAACCAAATCAACACACGACGCCGAAATCGTTGACAGCCACTACTCGCTTGTGCGAACTACCCGATTTTGAAGCAGTTCGGACGCTACTTCCGAACTCCTTCTGCAGTTCCAGAGCAGTTATGAATCGATTCTGAAAATAACCAAAACAGGGGAACCGAAATCCTGAATCGGTTTTGAAATGAACCACAACACAAAATCGTAATATCGCATGCTCGAACCGTTCCAGAACATTTCTGACCTCGGAACCAAAACAAACTTAGTGAGGGATGAATTTGATCGATCATTCGAATAGAATTCCTTCATTGATCCTTCACATTAGGTTAGGTTCATTAAAGAACCTAACTATAGGAGATTATTTACACTCAACGAATTGATGCATATTTCAAGAGTTCCAAAGACTCTATTGGCGAATGAAGATAAGTGCTACTCCCTCTGGTGGCTATCAGAGTAACCCGAGGTACAGACCTTATCATTGACAAGTTAGAAGAAATGTCGAGAAAATGAGAAAGTATATGCATTTTTCTTGGCGTTTGTGTGATTTAACAAGTGTTCCTACCGAGAAAAAAGCAAAAGCAAAGCATTTCCACAGCTCGGTGAAAAATTTCGATTTTGGATGAAAGGAACTTCCTTCAACAAGTCGGGCATGGAAGTGTTGCAGAATCGATAAAAACTTTGGCAACTTGTTACTCAAAATTGGTAAAAAACAAAATACAAATGATAATTTTCATAGAGGTAAGCACGAATTGCTCATGAAATATTGGATCACATTCATGAAGACAATTGTTTTCCAGGCCCCTAACCCTAGCAGAAAAAGTTACTTATGAGGAATGCTATGCTTTCCAGAAATCTGCCAACACTCATATGATTGTTCTTGAAAAAGCTGTAATAAATAAGCCTTGTACAACTTTGATTTCATCGGCAGAAGCACTTTGAGCGACGAGTATTTATCACCAGATATTTCCTTGGTGAGAATCTTTTGTTTCAATCGGTCAGTTTTATCACTAAAACATTTAAGTTGTTCCTTGATGATCAGTTCAACAGAAAGATTTCTGGAAGGCACAGCATTCCTCTCAGGTAACTTTCTCTGCTTGGATAAAAATTGCTTTCAAAAATGTGATATAATATTTCATGAGCAATTCGTGCTTACCTCTATAAAAATGATCATCATCGGCAAAATGCTCGTAACAGACTCTCATAAATCTTGTTTGTTGGTTTACCAATTTTGAGTTACAAGTGCCCAGGTTTTATCGATTCTTCTACACTTCCAGGCTCAACCAGTTAAAGTTTCTTTCACCCTAACTCGAAATTTCTCACCGGGCTGTAGATATCCATGGGAAATTTGAGTTTACCTTTTCTCAGTAAAAACACTGGTTAAATCACACACACGCCAAGAAAATGCATAAACTTTCTCATTTTTTCGACATTTCTGTTAAATTGTCAATGATAATGTCTGTACCTTGGGTTACTCTGATAGCCACCAGAGGGAGTAGCGCTTATCTTCATTCGCAAATCGCCTGAATTATATTCACTGAAACATCTCATTTTGCAGGTTACATAAGCTATACATAAGACCGTTACAATAGAAACATGCAATTTCATCACAAGCAACAATTTCACACTCACCCTACGTCCAAAACAACATGGTGGAAGCAAGGGGAGCTCAGAGTTGGTTGGTTATGGCTGGCCTTTCCATAATGTGCGGCTTACCTTAATTGATATAGCTCGGTCGAAATGATCGACATATGCAGATAATTGGATACGAAGTATGAGATATTCACTTCCCACTAATTGATTTATATTCAAATTCTCCGATGTTAATGCCTCTGACCTCGGAATATTTGTTGAATTATGGATTGATGGTGAGGTAAGAAGATGTAATATCACTTGAATATTCATGGGGAATTTAGAATTGATTTGATTGGCGGATATCAAGTTATACAAATTTGGTGTATGAAATGTTCAATCGACTCATCTCTATAGATTCGTTAATCTTTTCAGCGAAACAATGAATGGTTGAGAATTGAATAATTCTTGATAGGTTACCGAATACTCATGAGCATGTTTTTCGTTCTCTGCGAAATGATTGTTGTATATCAAAATAATGGTTTATAGAAAGCTCCAGTTTGATCATAAACCAACATGACTAAAGTACGAATGTCTGTCAATAACTCCACACATATTCCACCTCGATCTGAGCTAATCATCCAATCAACGAAACCATCTACATCGAAGGAGCGATGTCCAAGAAGTAAGGCTACTTCAGTTTCACGGTTCTTTTCGATCATCAGACCGACATACCTTGGAAAACGCAGATAAGACTCTAGATAATTAGGACCTTGATTAGCTCAAATCAAGGTGCAATATTTGTAGACTTATCGACAAATATTCATCCTTGTGTCATGTTAGTTTACTATTAGACTGGAGAGACTGGAGCTCTCTGTTTTTCCAGGAACCATTGTTTCGATTGATGTACCGTCTTGTGGAAAAACCACATGAACTGAGAATTTCCACGTCGTCACATTACCTGTACATTCTGCAATATGGCAGATATAGCGACCTGAAACGACAATAGGATGAACATGCGCATCTTCTAATTCAAACAAGTCTACTTGCTAAAGGTTATTAATACAATCAATAAATATATACAATATTTTTGTATTTTATTTTATTATGTTACCCTTTTTTCAAGATTTTTTCTTCAATCATTGTATATTCCAGTTGATATAATAATAATTATTTGTCATTCATACGAAGTACATTGAAGAGAATGAAAGTATTTCGTAAGAAATATCGAAAGTTATTATACAGGGTGATTCCGGAGGAGACCGTCAGATTTTGGGATAAGTTTACACTAGTCAAGACAGTCTCGAACCAATGTTTGATTTATGGTTGGGGGTCTCTATGGAGAATATACAGGGTGGTTTGTGCGATTCGACCGATTTTACTTTTATCGATAGCTTTTGTATGGCTCATTCAATTTTAATGAAATTTTCAGCGAAGTACAATATTGATGAGCACATTCGCTAATTCCAAAACTTTTTTCAAAATGAACTGTTGCTATTTTGATAATCCCAGATCAATTGTGCAGTTTGAAAAACCACCCTGTACATCGAATTTCCTAAAGTACGCTATCTGTTTACGATTCTTCCATAATAAGTTATTATTTGGGAGTTTTCGTTTTTTTTTGCACACTTCTAGTTTTCCGAGAAAATTAAAAAAAAAAGACTATGTCGAAATTTCGTTCCAATCGATTCTACTTTTATTAATAACTTTGGTATGGCTCATCCAATTTTGATGAACTTTGCAATGTGGAACAATCTGAATGAGTACATTCAATAATTGCAACAATCCTTCAAAATGCAGTGTTGTAATTGTGAGAATTTCAGAATTTCAGATTAATTGTGCAGTTGGAAAAAAACACCCTGTACATTGCTTTTTCAAAGCTTCCTTATTCGTTTCAGATTCTACAATAGTATGTCATTATTCAGAGGTTTTATATTCCTCTGGCACATTTCTGGTTTGTCGAGAAAACATTTATGAAGAAGAGCATAATCGAAATTTGACTCACAAGTAGTGCGAGTATTCCGCACTAGGTAGGAAAGCTGTATTGTCCAAGGATGCAAAGTTGTTCGTCACTTCTGAAGTATTCTTATCAAATTCGAAATATATTCTAAATTGAATGATTTCCTACAGAATATGACAACTAAATATGAATTTGGAATTTGAAAAGAATATTTTAGAACTAAAGAACTGCTTTTCATCCTTGGAATATACAGCTTTACTACCTAGTGCAGAATATCTCACTGCTTTTGCGCCAAATTTCGATTGTGCTCTTCTTCAAACATGTTTTCTCGGAAAACCGGTGGTGTGCCAAAGAAATTAAAAACCTTTGAATAATAACATAATATTGTAGAATCTGAAACGAATAAGAAAGTTTTGGAAAAGCAATGCACAGGGTGTTTTTTTTCAACTGCACAATTAATCCGAAATTCTAAAATTATCACAATTACAACACTGGATTTTGAGAGATTGTTGCAATTATTGAATGTACTCATTCAGATTGTTCTACACTGCAAATTTCATCAAAACTAGATGATCCATATCAAAGTTATTAATAAAAGTAGAATCGATTGGAGCGAAATTTCGACATTGTCTTTTTTTGAAAAATTTTTCTCGGAAAACTAGAAGTGTGCCAAAAAAAATGAAAATTCGCTAATAATGACTTATCATAGAAGAATCGTAAACAGATAGCGTAGTTTTGTAAACGCAATGTACAGGGTGTTTTTTCAACCTGCACAATTAATCTGGAATTATCTCAATAACAGCAGTTTATTTTGAAAAAAGTTTCGGAATTAGTGAATGTGCTCATCAATATTGTACTTCGCTGAAAATTTCATTGAACTCGAAGGAGCCATGCCAAAGTTATCAATAAGTGTAAAATCAGTCGAATCGGACAAATCACCCTGCATAGAGACCCCCAACCATAAACCAAACATTGTTTCGACACTGTCTTGACTAGTGTTAACTTATCCTAAAATCTGACGGTCTCCTCCGGAATCACCCTGTATAAGGGTATTACAGAAAAGTATGTATTTTAATGATTGCATCATGGACATCGATCAAAGTATTCAGCACTCGAAGATTAGCTTTTGTAAGATGCTCCTGTGAGATGGCGTTGTATGCTGTTAATACTGCAGCATTCCATCGAATAGGTCATAAGTATCTACAGTCTCGAATGCGGTTTCCGCAGTAAAGCGGTCAGATGCCCAGTAGGAAACGTGAAACTGCAGCATCTGTACTCCTTGGACATCGCTTCTTCGATCTGAAAGTTTTGGATGATTGGATGATTAGCTCAGATTAAGGTGGAATAATTGATGACTTATCGACAGATATTCGTCCTTGTGTCATGTCAGTTTCTATTAAACTAGAGTTTTTTTATCCATGATCCATTACTTTGATTGATCTACTTATATTAGTGATGTATAGGTGCCGTCAAAGAAAGTTGCTCTTCCATTTCTAGGTTTGGACGATTTAACTCGATATTGAAATTCATTCATATTCGTGGATAGATCCCATTTTTGTCTGAATGATCTGAGGAACAGCGTGCTATCGTTTTGTCCAAATGTCTGTTATTTTCAAATTTTGAGCCGAAAATGGTCCCAAACGACTTGGTTGAACTAACTGATGACGAATTAGGTATCAAAATGGATTCTGTCTGGACATCTGGCAAGCCGGCCGTCAGTAAGAATGATAACGGGCGTATGGAGGACTCTATATATCGACTTGATATTTCAGGGTAGGTCGTTGCATTTTTCACAGCAGCGTCCAAAATTTCTGTTTAATATGGTCATTATTTGTGAGGGTATTGGAAAAAATATGTCAAATTTTATAGTTTTTTGTTGGGCAATGTTGTTTTATCCGGAATAACTCAAAACATACTGATCCAACAATGATGAAACTTGATAACTCGTTTGAAAATGCTGACGTATAACTTTGTGCAAAATTTCGTGATTTTTGTAATAACATAACGATTCAAAAAAAATTTGAATTTTTCTCTTTCAAAAATTCAATATTTTGCGATCTTCTGGTTATATTTTCCTCATGAGTTTCTGTTTGATCATCCAAGCTGCAATTTTTCAATGAGGTACTGGATTTAAATTCGATCTTGTCTGTATTTTTGGAAATATAGGGTAAATTAAATTTTGAATGGGTACGAAATAATCGGATGGATTATAGCCATTCATGAATAAGTAATTAGCATCTAAACCTTCTTTACAAATTCGAGTTCATAAATTGTTTCTTCCGCAAGTTATATTGTGTTTACGATCAGCCGTGAGGGCGACCATAAACACAATAACTTCCAAAAGACTCAGACACTCGATATTTATATAGCTGATTTGGGGCTTGATTACGAAGGTAAAATACATGAATATGTTGAATCCGACCAATAATTCCCTAGATATACCCATTCAAAATTTTATTTTTCTTTATTCCCGAAAAAAAAGATTGCATCGAATTCAAATCAAGTACTTGATTGAAAAATTGCCGCTTTAAGGTTCATATATTTCGTGGCGATAATATGATTAGAAAGAGGATCGCCAAGTCTTTTCATCAGGAAGAAAAGTTGCGTTCGGCGGATCAAAATGTGAGGTTGTGACCCCGTTGGCAACGAATTTGAACATGCGCGCAAACGCTGCTGAGGTCACGTCAGGCTATTCTATACCTTTTCAACTTCAATATTGGTACAGCATTCCTTCGTTCAATTGTTTATAAGCTTCTTCAGTTTGAACTAAATATACTCCTGCTATTTCGTTGGCATTTTCCTTTTGTTTTTTTGCCCAAATACCCAAAGATTCGCAACCGCCGTTTTATTCGTGAACTGCAAATCTTTGCTTTTTAATTGATTCCGAATTTCCTCTTCTAATATTTTCGAGTTGAAATCTGGTTTGCTGTAATTCAGTACTCTCCTTCGACAGTAAAGTGTTAATATTATTGAGGTATAGTCAAAAAATCCAATTTAAAGAGCAACAAATGTTGTACCCATATGAAACTGATTATCACCAGTTCGAAATGTATATATTCCAAATTTGGAGTAATCTATTTCACATGTTTGCAATTCGAAATATATATATTTCCAATTGGGAATTATCAATTTTAAATGGGTACAACATTCGTTGCTGTTTGAATTGAATTTTTTGATCACTTCATGAAGTTAACACCTGAATGTCGAAGGAGAGTATTTAATGAGAGCAAATCAGAGTTTAATTCGAAATTATATCCCTTATTGAAAAGGAAGAGTCGGAATCAATTGAAAAGCAGAGAATCGCTGTCCATGAAGAAAACGTCAATTGAAAAGGACTTGCGTATTTTTTAGTATCAAGAAATCAACCGCCCAAAGATTGGCAAAAAATTAAAGGAAATGCCAAAGAGATAGCAGGAGCATAGCTCATACTGAATGAGCTCATAAAACTCCAATTCACACAGGAACCAATGATGTACCAATATGAAATTGATTTTTCCCAAGTTGAATGTGTTCAGTGTCAATTTGATGTTGTTTAGTACCAATTTGAATATGTTTATTCCCAATTTGATTTTGTTAGGATTAAATATGAAGTTGCAGAGGTATAGAATTTTGTATTGTCGTCTCCGGAGCTTCCGAAACAAACCCTCAGTTATCTTCAAGGTATAAATTTGGAATTTTCGTTATTATCACATCGAAATCTCTCAACTTAACGAGAATTCGGCTCGGTGGATCAATGTTTCAACTGAGCTCCCTCCAGCCACGTCACAGAGTTGGCTATTGCACTTGGAAATAAAATGTACGCCCGCGTCAAACATCCTCTCTTATCACCGATTCAAAACTTTCCGGATCCCATAGAGGCTCCTACGAATGACCTTTTCCCCCTAAAATATGGTAACTGTGTCCCCGAAGAGAAATTGGAAGATATGATTGATGAGGAAGCATAAGGGAAATAACCCCGAGAAGAAGCATCGGATAGGGCAATTCCCCATCGTCAGTTGCAAGCTGTGCAAGTGGTTGCGATGATGAGACAGAGCCTGGTGTAAACCATAGGTTATAGCTCATAGATTTATTTGTACGGGAGAAAACCAGGGAATCAAGTTTCCATCATAATCTGTGTGTGTCAATTTGAAAAGGTACTACACTCAATTCACGACCGCCTTGCTTGAGTATTGTTGCCGATTCTTCTAGTGATACCTTGTATCAATTTGGAAATTGGATTGCCTTTTCTAAAATGCCATACGGTCGACCTTTTTGCGCGCATGTTCTAGGGAAACACCGTGCTCTCGTTTTGTCTAAATGTCTGTAATATTCGAATTTTGAGCCGAAAATGGTCTCAAACCACTAGGTTCGACTCACTGATGACGAATCCGGTGTCAAAATCGATTCTGTCCGGCCGTCCGTACGATCAATGGGGGGTTTTTCCTGAATTTGAACCAAACAATTTCCGTTGGCGATTTGTCAGTAATATGACAGTATGTCAGTCTGTGCTCTTCATTTCCTATTCCTTGGTCGTTGTCTTCTACTCTAACCAGATTGAAGTATAGCTATCCCTGTTTTCCTAAGCAAAGTAACACATTTGACGTCCTTTTCTTTCCGAGAACGCTGAATTCGACGTTGCCATATCGTGCACCCAAGACAAATCCCTTCAAGTGCGAATACCCATTTTTGCGCGCATGTTTTAGGGAAACAGAGTGCTATCGTTTTGTCCAAATGTCTGTAATTTTGGATGATTGAGCCGAAAGCGGTCTCAATCGTCTAGGTTGGACTCACTGATGACGAATACGGTGTCAAAATTGATTCTGTCCGGCCGTAGACACGATAACTGTCGACAGAAGCAAGCTAGCTACTTGAAACTTTCAGGATAGGTTGCGCATCCGAATGCCGCGGTCAAGTTCGTTAATGGGCCAAATCGGTCGAATAGTTTCAGAGTTATAGGCACTTGAAGTTTTGAAGTTATTTATTTTTTATTTCAGAAACTAATCAAGCGATTAGATTCAAACTTGACAGTTTGGTGGAGTATAACGACGCGCAACTTTGAGCCAAATTTCGTTGAGATCATATTGTCAGTATATTAAAAAAAAAATGTTTTTCGAAATTTTTTTACAAAAAAATATTTTTTTCAGAAACCATTCATCATATCCAAAAAAAATTATACTCACACTTTGAACTTCTAATTTCACAGCAGTGTACTGAATTTCAGTTCGATACGATTATAAGTTTTGGAGATATCGGGAAAAAATATGTAAAATTTCGAGGTTTTCTTCTCGATATCGTTGATTTTTTCGGTATTACTCGAGAAATACTGATTCAGTCCTGATTAAACTTCACAGCTAGTTTTGAGATGCTGAAAGACAACTTAATGCAAAATTTCGTGATAATCGTGTTATTAGAACAATTTGAAAAAAAAAATTTCTATGATTTTCTCATCATATCATCCTCATTAAATTCAGTATGAAACTTCGAACTGTTATTTTCGATGAAGTACTGGATATCAATTCGATCTGATCTGTATTTTTGGAAATATTGGAAAAATAAAATTTTGATTAGGTATATCTACGGAATCATTGGGTGGATTTTACCCATTCACGAATTCGGCCTTCGTAATTAAGGTCCAAACCTTCTCTACAAATATCGAGTTTCTAAGTTGTTTCTTTCGGAAGTTATTGTGTTTACGCAGTCGGCCGTTAGGCTTACTTTGAGATGCCGATGGACACCCTTTGTGTCAAGTTTCGTGATAATGATTGCTCATGAAATATTACCTCACATTCATGAAGACAATTATTTTCCAGGCCCTTAATCCAATCAGAGAAAGTTACTTAGGGGCCGTATTTATAGTTGTTCCTTGAGGCTTCCTTACTGAAGGACGCCTTGAATTTGCTTTTCTATGTTTCTATGAAAACAAACTTGTATTTGTTTGCATAGAAAAACAAATTCAAGGCGGCCTTCAGTAAGGAAACCTCAAGGAGCAACTATAAATACGGCCCTAAAGGGAATGCAATGCCTTCCAGAAATCTTCCTGTTGAACTGATCATTAAAGAACAAATTAAATGTTTTAGTGATAAAGCTGACCGATTGAAAAAAAAGAGTGCCAACAAGGAACTATCTGGTGATGAATACTCTGCGCTCAAAGTGCTTCTGGCGATGAAATCAAAATTCAATTTATTCACAATATATTTTGTACATTGAGTCCTTCCTTATATGAATAGTAAAGTTATGAGTATTTGTCTATTATTCGAAAAATTATGTTTTACAATACTATCTATTTTTCAACTTTTTGAGCAGAAGCTCTGAGGGGTTATTTGATCAATCAAGTTGGGTAGGTAAAAAGGTTGAAAGTCTATTAGTTTTACAAATAACATGCAAGATAATATCACATGCATCTTCCTGAACACTTCTAGCATCTGTGCCTTCAAGATACTATAAATAATTTGAAATTAATCTTGCCATTTAGAGTGGAAATGAGTTGATACTAAAATACTTCTAACAGTTATTGAAGTATTGCTACTCTGAATTTAGATACATGATACATAACTCTTTTATAAAATGAAATATGTATACAAAGAATCACTTCTGTTAACCGAAAAAAATGTTTGAACAAATTGTGAAATTGAATTTTAATCAATCAAATGTACAAGCAAATACTTGAAAACCTAGCTCCCATCCCTCTGCCTAAGGTTCTCAAACTGGCCACTGTGGCGCTGCAATCTTAAATTCAGACACCAATAGCTGAAGTGATTTGTCTTGGTCTGTGGTACTGCAGACCGTAAGTACGGCACCGCAACGGCGCCGGAGCTTGAAAAATCAGATATTTTTTCCGGACCTCATTTCCGTTTTAAAATTTTTTCCCGAAAATTGTCTCAGACGAATAGGTTGGACTCACTGATGATAAATCCGATGTCAAATCACTAGGAACGAGAATTTCAGGACAAATTCGACATGATAAGGTTCGTGTTATTTATAAATATCCGTTAAAGATGCCTCGGCTCCTCAAACAGGATAATTCTTTCCAAATATAGGTTTTTGTTAGGCTGAAATTTAAGTTGGGATTCCTGATTTCATGTTGATAGTGTCAACTTCATAAGGGATATGTTCCGCAAATCAACTTGGTTATTTCGATTGCCGGTTTTCCGTTCCGTAAATATGAAATATTCGGTTGGTTCCTGAAAAAAAGGTTAGTTACGGAATTTGATTGATAAAAAAGCAATATTTCTGTCACCATAACATAGACATATTAAGTCTATGCACCAGAACGACAATCCATGTTTTATAGTAACATATCCATGGCACAGAACAATCCTTATTTACCTTATGATCCATAGACCATACCTAGTAATTTGTCCATTGTTGATTGTTGTCTTTTTTATGTTCTATGGATCATAAAGTAAATAAAGATTGTTCTATGCTTCTATGGATATATTACCATAGAACATTGACTGTCGTTCTGGTGACATAAAGAACGTTTTTTCTTCAATCAAATTCCGTAATTAACCTTTTTTTCAGGAACAAACCGAATATTTCATATTTACGGAATGGAAAACCGGCAACAAAATAACCAAATTGAATTGCGGAACATATTCTTTATAAATTGGACACTATTAACATGAAATCGGGAATCCCTACTTAAATTTCAGCCAATCAGAGATGCATAGATCTCAACAAAACCCTATATTTGGAAGGAATTATCTTGTTTGGGGAGCCGAGGCATCTTTTACGGATATTTATAAATAACGCGAACCTTATCATGTCCAATTTATCCTGAAATTCCCGTTCCCCAGTGATAGTAAATTGGTGGAGAAAATTGTGGGTTGGCAACTTGGGCCGAAGTCGTCTATTCTATCGATTCAAAACTTTCAAGGCAGGTTGCATTTCGAAATGTGGCAGCTGAGTTCGTTACTATGGCTCTTACTATGGTTCGAATCGGCCGAACGATTCCGGCCCTTACAGTCATTTGAATTATGGGCATTATCTCCCAAAATTTCAGCTTAGTTGTTGGTTGTAGTATGATGAAACGCAACTTCTTGAAAAATGTAAATAGTATATCAAAAAAACCGGAAATTCTTCCGTATTACATTGTATATTTCACGACAGTGTAACGAATTCCATTCAGATGCAATTCCAGCTCTCGGAGATGTTGGGAAAGAATTTGTCAAATTTTTTGGATTTTTCCTCGGTATCGTTGAAACTTGGTGACTAGCTTGAGAATGCTAAAATTCCGTGAAAAAAAATTTGAATAATTTTTTTCAAATATTCTATATTCTGCTATCTTCTAATCATAATATCTCCACAAAATTCTGTATGAATCTTCAAGCTGACATTTTCATATTTATTGTGTTAACGATCGGCCGTGAGGTGAGGTGTCTATTTTTTCCAAGTTGCAGGTCTGCCCTAGGATATCATGGTTTTTCCAACCAACTATTCAGAAGCCATTTGAAAGGCACTGGCATAAAATAACGAAAACAATTCCATATGACCAAAAATGTTTTTCTGTATAGGGGAAACATACTGGTTTCGTTATCTCTTCGACATTATATTGAGTTGAGTTGAGGCAACTTTGCTGCCCTGCGTGTTGTTTCTTTGGTTGCCTGCACTCAGGCGTATTTATTCGCATATACGATTCGATCATACCAATTGTGAGAAGTGATATCCAACTATTGTGGAACTTTTCTGCACGTATATTCCAGCGTGATAATTTTTATCCTTTATTTAATATAGGTACTCAAAAGAAAGATAACTTGAAAGAAAAATTCGGTTATTTAAGAAGAGACGTCGGGCTTGAATTCTTTCGAATAACACCATTTCAATTCCATTTATTCATAAGTCATAGGTGACAACTTGAATGTTATTGAACACTTTTTTACGAGAAGCCCATCAGAATTATGGAAATTTTTCCAACGTATTACTAATATTAAGATTGCGCTAGCATTCAAATTCATGGTTGAATGCTTCAGAATTTTTTAACTACATATTAGTTTGTCGAGGATGGAGATGATAATATATGATAATAAGTTGTTAATAGTTTTCCAGGAATTCTTGAAAAAGAAAATGTTCATTAACTTCCGAAAGAAACTTAGAGACTCGCTATTTATAGAGCTGATTTCTACGATAATTACGGAGGTTGTTTTTATGTATGTAAGTGAAAATAACTTGATAACTTGATTGAGCTGATACATTCATTCAAAATTTTCTACCCAATAGAGCAGAAATATAACTTGGATTCAAACAATCGACTTGAATGTTTGTGCAGAATTCTAGCTGATTCTGATGAGTGGTTCTGGAATATATTTTTCCCTCTTGCAAATCTAACGAATTTTACACTTACGCAGGATTAGTGAATGGTTAAAATCCACTCAGTAATTCAGTAGATATACCCATTCAAAATTTTATTTTCCCATTTTTCCAAAAATACTGTACTTGCTTGCAAAATGACGGCTTCGAGGATCCTTCAGAATGTTGTTAGAATAACAAGATCGGGACATGACAGAATATAAATATTGGGAGAAAATTGTTTGAAATTTTTTTCCCAACCTAGCACCTCAGTTTCATCATGAATGTACCAGTATTTTCAATTAATTTCAGGAAAAAAGAATTGAAAGTTGGGATCAGATCAGAATGGCATTCGGTACACTGTTGTGAAAATTAAAGGAACTTCTTTCCACATCTGATCCTTTCAAAATCGAGCAAAAAGTTGTGCGTTATCATTTTTCAACTACCCATCGAGTTTCAATCCGATCGATTCAAATAGTTCTTCAAATATTGAGGACCCCAAAAATTCAAATGACTATAACTACGAAACCATTTGGCCGAATTGGCAAATTTGAGAACATGTCCGTTTTACTTTGAAATGCAACCTTTCCTGAAAGTTCCAATTCGAAAGATTTCTCCGTACTCAAAAACCCACGGCCAGCTGGCTGAACAGAATCGATTGGGACACGATTGAGACCATTTTCGGGATAAAATTCTATAACTGCTGATATTTGGATAAAACTACAGATATTTGGATAAAACGATAGTATAGTATGAGAGCATATTTATCTGCATACATTCACTTATCTTTAATTTCCTTGGAATGAAATTATTATAGTCCTATAGCTTATGGCACATGTTTCATGAAGTCTTTGATTCATGTTGAAATTCTACATGACGGTATATAAAGGCTAGATAATATGTAATGGAGTGTCTTCCGACCTACCTGGGTACAACAGGTTCTGCGCCGATAAAGAAGTTGCGTAAAAAAGTTCGGCAAAACAAAAATATTCCGACAATTTAATATCCCTTGAGTTGAAATATCCATGAGGAAGACCATTTTGGAGGAGTTGATTTTGAACAAAACTACCCTGAAGTTGGGTTTCTTAGGTGACAAAGATAAGTATTCAATTCAGAACCAAATAAGATTAATTCGACAATTTACTTGCCATAGAGTAGAAAAATTAACGAGGGACCCTTGATTTTGTTATCTCTATGGCAACTGAATTGTCGAATAGTTTTTATTTGGTCCTGAACGAAACACTAATTTTTGCCACCTAAACAATACAATCTTGGAGTAATTTGTTCGATGTAACCACCTCCAAAATGGACGGGAATAAAATTGTCGAATTATTCTTCATAATGGAACATGTGTCATTAGCTCTTCAACTATAGGCATAGTACCAAGTTTATACTAAACTATAAGGTCCATGTCTGAGATCAACAAACATTCACTTGCTGTGTGACTAGATAGTCACAGAAGTTAACAGAAGAGTTTTAATAAAAGGCGAAACTCAGTATATTTGACGAGCATAGATTGAGATCGAGGTTGATGTAGATTTCACTTAACTGATTTGTAATTCACACATTTGGAATCGCTCTCGCCCTCATGAAAGCTGCATTCAAGCTTCAATATTCGTGCTCGGAAGTTTTGGAAACTTTTGGTCTATATAAATCAGCAAAGTAGCGAAGGCAGGGAACGTGGAACGGGGCCGAGCACTATTTATTCTGAGTGATAGAAGATAGGTTAGGCTGTTCTCCGGTATTACAATGTTCGTAAGGAGAAATTGTTGACAATGTTATTCTCATTATGTCTCCTAGCTCACAATTTCTTGTAGATAAGTCAGGAGCTCAGCAATATCATACTGTGAAGAATATTGCTTGTGGGTTGTTTATTTAGTGATCATCAACACCATATTGAAACTGAGAGATTTTCCTGAATAATTCACACCAGTTAATCATTTTTGTTGAGATTATCTCCAATAGACGACTTCGGTCCAAGTTGCCAACCCAGAATTTTCTTCACAAATTTACTATCTATTACTGGGGAACGGGAATTTCAGGATAAATTCGACATGATAAGGTTCGCGTTATTCATAATTATCCATAAAAATTCCTCGGCTCCTCAAACAAGATTATTCCTTCCACATATAGGTTTTTTTAGGCTGAAATTTATGTTGGGATTCCTGATTTCATGTACATAATGTCAAGTTCATAGAGGATATGTTCCGCAAATCAACTTGTTTATTTCAGTTGCCTGTTTTCCGTTCTGTAAATATAAAATATTCGTTTGTTTCCTGAAAAAAAAGGTTAATAACGGAATTTGATTGATGAATAGGCAATCCTTCTGTCACCAGAACATGGACATATTAAGTCTCTGCAGCAGAACGACAATCAATGTTTTACGGTTGCATATCCATAGCATAGAACAATCTTCATTTTCCTCATGATCCATAGACCATACCTAGTAATTTTTCCATTGTTGATTGTTGTCTCTTCTACGTTCTATGGATCATAAAGTAAATAAAGATTGTTCTATGCTATGAATATGTTACCATAGAACATTGACTGTCGTTCTGGTGACAGACAGAACGTTTTTTTATCAATCAAATTCCGTAATTAACCTTTTTTCAGGAACCAACCGAATATTTCATATTTACGGAATGAAAAACCGGCAACCAAAAAAACCAAGGTAATTTTCGGAACATATCCTATATACATGTGACACTATTAACATGAAATCAGGAATCCCAACTTAAATTTCAGCCAATCAGAGATGATCTTAACAAAACCCTATATTTGGAAGGAATTATCTTGTTTGAAAAGCCGAGGCATCATTTAAGGATATTTTTATTTATTATAACGCGAACCTTATTATGTCGAATTTGTCCTGAAAATGCCGTTCCCCAGTGATAGTAAATTTCTGAAGAAAATTGTGGTATGGCAACTTGGGCCGAAGTCGTCTATTGGCTGAAATTTATGTTGGGATTCCTGATTTCATGATAATAGTATCAAGTTTACATAGGATATGTTCCGCGAATCAACTTGGTTATTTTGGTTGCCGGTTTTCCGTTCCGTAAATGAGAAATATTCGGTTGGCTCATGATGTAAGTAGAACATGGTGTGCTCATCTGCGATCGTATTTACCAATGACGACGTCACTTTTTTCATTCAAATTCAAAGCACAGAATATATCTTTCCTTGTATTTTAATCTTGCTGACGTCACTTTTTTTCAGATGAGCACACCATGTTTTTTACATCATGGGTGTGCTCATCTGCAAAAAAAAATGACGTCAGCAAGATCAACAAAAAGGTAATATATATTCTGTGCTTTGAATTTGAATGAAAAAGTGACGTCATCATTGGTAAATACTTACATTATGGTTGGACGTGTTTTGTTCTGTATGTGTGGATATTTTTGGACGGAATTAATTTTCATCATATCGATATTTAAAATTGAATACCCTTGACAACTTTAGGCAAACTTTATTACAAATCCACATCACCTCGCAATGGTAGCGAAAATAAAAGAAGCATAGAATTCTCTCATCTTGGATTTGCGTAAAATCATCTATCATCATGATGTAAAAACATGGGGTGCTCATCTGAAAAAAAGTGACTTTAGCAAGATTAAGATAATGTGCTTCGAATTTGAATAAAAGAGTTACGCCATCATTGGTAAATACACCATATTTTACTTACATCATGTCTATATCATATATTTGTATTCTGTGAGAATCATAAACAGGTTGAACTATACTTACTCCACTCATTCTGTTATCTGTGGCTGAACTGAGAATTGGAAGTCGTTGGACTTGGTGTAGTTAGAGTAGTTCATGCAGGTATAACGGACAAATAATTTGTTGATGTTTTGATTGTTTTCGATCGAGAAGAGTGAGATAAAAGCAAAAACTATCTATACTTTCACGAATAGCTTCTGACTAGGACTATTATATTGTCCGTAAAATGGACAAGTGCTCTTTGAAGTTCGCGAACAGATTCATTCATTTCGAATTAAATTCCCACAATTTCGAAATGTTGTTATGTTGTAAAACGTTTCATGATGGATTTCCAAACTTCACCGTAGAGAAATGACGAAGCAATTTCCTAACTGTCAGACCATAGACAACGATCATCGACCTTTCTCAAGCAGCTAAAAAAATACCTATTATAACTAGTTCAGATCGGTTGGAATATTTCTAGTATTTTATGATGAATATTCGTCCTTATGTCATGTTGACTCTTGAAACGAGAGCTTTGTGATCTTCACGACCTCCCTCTTACAGAGTTCTCAGCAGATGAACCTTGATATTCAAGGGAGCAAAGATTTAACACTCCCCTGATTTTTCAACACGATATTCAATTAAACGTGGATCAAACTTAGTTGTTCAGAGAATGTGGCGAGTTGAAAACTAATTAATTCAATAGAATCCGTTGATTTGTAGAGTGAAACCGCACCATTTCGTCCTGTCGATTTCCATTAATAGCGAAAATCTAATTTGTCTCGCACAAAAAAAAATTACAGGTAGGAACGTTTTGTCGCGGGAGCGATTTCGACTATTGGAAGAAAGAAAAATTAGCAGATGTGTTCATGCAGAAATTTGAAGCCAAGAAAATCATGGGAATGGTAGTTGCCAACCCAAAAATATTGAAAATTTTTCTGCAATCTGCATTTCAATAAAGTATTCGGATTCGAATATCGATATTTTTGTGGGATCATAGTCGGTTGGCACAAACTTGTGTTGGAGTTTTTGATTTCAAGTCGATTAACTTAATTATTTCGGTTGCTAGCTAAAAAAATAGATTTTACCTATCGAGGCATAACCATAGATTTTTATAGTCCTTAAAGGGGCATATCGACAGACCATAGTTAGTATGTTGTCGTCGATCATTGTTTTTTTGATCTTGTATTGTAATTATAGAATACAGTCAATGACCAGGTAATTATAGTTCAATGAATTTGTTTATGAGTTAACAAAAACCACATCAGTTTTTTCTGTTGATTTCGAAAAGCAAAGAAAACTGATTTGCTGTCCCTCATAAAGAATTGTTACCGCGGGTGGAAAGTTTTTTCAGAATTCACTTTGTGATTTCGGGCATTCAGAGAACGTGAAAATTAGGGAATTGGCTGGAGCGGTCACGGAGGAATTCGAAGGTAACTGTTTAGTGAAAGCCTCTGATTACGTCCTGAACTGCGTACGAGCAGGAAGAGGCCCAGAGAAATGCTTAAGCTTTCCCTTGAACAATACAGATTTTTGTTAATACCTTCACATAATATCTTTCGATATTGATAAATCATAATATACTTATATTGCCTTCGACGTACCACGTATTGAATGACAAATTTAATTATTATATCAACTTGCATATACTGATTGGAGTCAAAAATTTAGGAAAACGGTAACATAATGAAATAAATACAAGAAGATGTATTTTTAATGATTGTATGAATAGCATTTAAAAGGTAAACTCGTTTGAATTCAATATTAGAAATAAAACAAAAGTTTTATAGGGTTAGAATAAACTATCATTTAATCTTTGAAGTTCTAAAGATTTTTGAAAGTGATTTTACCGCAGTCCATCTATCAAAGAAAGGAGAAGGTATGGAAGTTGTTGTCAAAACTGTTCTCTGCGCATGCATTCAACAATTAAACTATCCAGTAATTCTGTGCAATCTTAGTTCGTCTGTGATCGAGTGTTGTCAGATACATGTGTTGAGATTTCGACATACAATAAAGAATTTATGCTACTGATGATTCCAAATGCAAAGATAAAAGATGAAACACTGTGTATAGTATTATTTTTGTATTGTTTTTGATTATGTCACTCTTTTCCTAAGTTTTTTACTTCAATCGTTATATGCCAGTTCATGTAATAATTGAATTTGTCATTCAAGACGTGGTACGTTGGAGGCAATAAAAGTATATCGTAAGATATTAATCTCAAAATATATAATAATAATAATAATGATAATATAGTTTATTCTGTTGAGCTACAGGTATTAACATTAATCACAGAGGCGTGAGCCTGTACGCGATTTATAAAAGTCGAAAATTAATTACAGTAGCCATTTTGTTCAAACCAAATAACATTTTTCAGTGACAGCAAATAACAGAAAATAAATTATATTAAAAAAAAATATTTTTTTCTTCATTTGGGAACAAGCAACAAGTATAGAAAAAAGAAAAAAAAATATTAGATTCTACTCAATATACTAACGACTAACTGACGAGATAACATGTGCTCAAATAAATTTTGAGCTTCGTTGTGTGAGAGGGATATCCTGCGAGTTTGTGTTGTCTCTTGGAGGTTGTTTTAGGTCTATGAGTAAGTAACTATAATATGATTACTGTATATTTATTTAGAGAGCCTGTTCAATGCGGATTCCCAATTCCTAATTTTGATTTTTCGCGCTTTAGGATTTAGGATATTTTTCAGGTCTCTGGAAACAGTGCCATACAATCTGGGTGCTAGATAAGTGAAACATCTCTGTCCTATACTTTTTTCTGCTCTTGGTGTGAGATAACAATTCATTTCATTCCTTGTTTCATACTTATGTTCAATCGGTTGAAGTTGAATTTTTCCAGAGTATATGGCGAGCAAGATTTGCAGCACAAATAATTGACAGGGGCTCATAACTTTGGACATGACATATAGATCCTCCGAAGGAAATAAACGGGGTTTTCCATAGACAATTCGAAGCAACCATTTCTGAATAACATCCACTCTTTTCATATGACATTTGAATGCTCCATCCCATCCTATTATACCATATGCTATCTGAGGCCTACACAGAGAAATGTATATCATCTTCAAATGTGTTACGTCGAGCTACTTTTTGAGATATTTGAACCTTTACAATAAACATCTTAGTTTTCGCACCAATGAATCTTTATGCTTATCCCATCTTGAATGTCTATCAACTGTAATTCCCAGATATTTTACATGATTGGCCTCCGGAATTGACATGTAACTGTCAACAACTAGGTTGCCCATATGTGGAAGTCCTGACTCGTAAGGAGCAAATGGTAAATATATAGTCTTATCAGCGTTCATTGTGAGTTTGTTTTCCTTAAACCACACTCCCACTTTCAGAAGGTAAAGGTATTACAGAAAAATCTGTATCTTTAATGATTGTATTGATAACCTTTATTAAGTAAACTCGTTCGAATTTAATATTTGAAATAAAACAAAAGTTTTATTTAGTAGGTATCAACTGTCATTTAATTTTTGAAGTTGCAGGGTCCAACTATTTCTCAAAGGCAGTTTTTAGAAAAAAAAGGTTGCCAAATGATCAATACCTGGAGGAGTCATATTTGTACTAAGAAACCTTACAGTTCGCTTTGTAGATTGTCTGCATTATTGCGGAATTGTTCATTAGGCAACCTTTTTTTGCTAAAAACTACCCTTGATAAATAGTTTAATCCTGAAACCAACAAGAGCGTTTTCCATAAGAAAATATTTCTATTTTATTTTAATAGTTCCGTTTCAGATATAAAAATCCTGAAAAATGATGGGAAATGCTCACCAAATGATTTAACATCTGACATATAGAAGGTGAGTGATTAGAAGATTGAGCAAGCAGCATGAATCGAATACGAATATATAGAAAAATGAATATATAAACCAACGAATCTGAAAGCAGATTCGGCGGAAATGTAAATGAAATTTTTTTCCGAATATTCTGTTAGTGTCTTCTCAGATTATCATTCACATATTATATACATATTTTGAATACGTTCACCTAGCATATTGAATTATGAAATATTCGTGTAGACCCTTCTCAATCTAGTCAAACAAACATATATTCGGTGTCTCAGACCTGTATATCTTTTTCTTTTAGAAACTGTTTATCTGTCTTAAATTTTGAGTGGCTCTCATCACATCTACGCTGTCATTTCACGGTGAATTCATCGCTGAAATGATTCCTAAATTGATTATTAATATATTTTCAGCACATAACTTCTTTCCGTTGAATATATCCATTACACTAGTTACGTTGCTATGGATTCATATATAGGACGACAATCACCAATGTATTTGGGAATGAAAGTCTTGAATAAATTGAGTTGCGAAATTAGGAACGAAGATAATAAATTTTTATTTGAGAAAAGGTTGAAATCTTTCCTAATTGATAGATGATTCTATAGTCTATCCGAATTTTTACACTTAGTTAGGATTTTGTATGTTTTTTTTTCTTCAAGGGATCTTGGACCTTTTCCACAATGTATGTAAACATTCTATGGAAATAAAGTGAATATTTTTATTATTATTATTACATATCGAGTGTTTGAGTTAGTTCATTCCGTAATTATGAATTAGTTTTTTACACTTTGTAAATAAAGGATGGATAAACATTCTTATTATTATTATTATTATTATTTCCATCATTCTGCTCAGCTGCTTGATTTTCAGCCGGTTTTGTCATCATCATAATATCGAACTGTTTCCAAGAGTCTGGGATATTATCATCAGCATCATCATCATCATTCTTATTATTATTATTATATGTAGACTTATGCACTACTCAACTCAAAGCCGGTATTATTAACCTATCCCGGATATTATTATTTATGGGAAATGGTTTCATGGAGAAGAAAGAGCTCCAGTAGTAATAAATAACATAATCTCAAGGACGAATATCCGTCGATAAATCAACAAATATTCCCCCTTGATCAGAGCTAATCACCCAATCAACCAAAACACCTACACCGAAGAAGCGGATCCAAGTAGAATGACTACAGCTGTTTCACAATTGTTATTGATCGTCAGGTCAACTTAAATTGGATAAACCGCAGAGAGTTCTCTCGATACTTGTTACCTTTCAGAAGGATCGCTGCAGTATACAACTTACAGCGCGCCATCTGCCAGGAGCATCTTGCGAGTCTCACCTTCGAGTGCAGAATACTTTGATCGATGTGAGTGACGTTCATCCTTTTGTCGCATCAGGTCGCTGTAACTGCAATATTGCAGCTTTACAAACAACTGATCAACATTGGAAACACTCGGTTCATGTGGATTCCCACAAGACGAAAACGTCCAACATCTAACAAAGATAGGAAATGGTTTAATGGAGAAGAAAGAGATCCAGTAGTAATAAATAACATAATCACAAGGACGAATATCCGTCGATAAATCAACAATCTCTGCGGTTTATCCAAGTTAAGTTGACCTGACGATCAATAACAATTGTGAAACAGCTGTAGTCATTCTACTTGGATCCGCTTCTTCGGTGTAGGTGTTTTGGTTGATTGAGTGATTAGCTCTGATCAAGGGGGAATATTTGTTGATTTATCGACGGATATTCGTCCTTGTGATTATGTTATTATTTATATTATTATTATCATCTTCATTATTATGATTATAATTATTATATCTCAATTCGTGGACTAAATATAAGTTATATGCGGTAATAAGGTAATTTCATGTTAATTCATTCATCAAATGAACCTTCGCTTCACTTGAAAAAAACCCTGAAATTTCGGCTTTCAATTAGCATGGGTCAAACTTTGCTTTCGAAGAATACAGACAGAATCTAATTAGTTCCATAAAATCCGTTGATTAGTTGGGAAAAACCACACCATTTTTTTCTGTTGATTCCGAAAAACTAATTTGTTGTCTCGTACAAAGAATTGTTACCGCGGGTGAAAAGTTTTCGGGAACTCACGATGTGATTTCGGGCGTTCGACGAACGTGAAAATTAGGAAATTGGCAGGAGCGGTCACGGAGGAATTCGAAGCTAACTGTTTAGTGAAAGGCTCCGATTTCCTTTTGAACTGGGGAAACTATTCTATTTTGCCAAATAAGGGCTCGAAGGGGCCCGGAGAAATGTTGAAGTTTTGATTGATGCTTTCGGAGATAGACCGGAAAGATACACTGCCTCTGAACCGGAAAACGACACACAGAAGCCCGAGCTGTGTTTTTTACGATTCGTTGAAGGCAAATTGAATGAAAGTATAATACATCTCGTCCGTATACATGGATCTTGATTTATTCACGCATTTTTCTCCTTGAATGAAGAGTTTCTAATATCGTTAGAGAAGAGGGATGGATATTGGTTTCCCATCAAATGAGCATGGCCCCACTTTATATGTTGTGACTCTTTTTGGTAACTGAAATATTGAATGTTTATACAGTCTGCGATTCGGAAAAGTCTCCAAAGTTATCCAAATACACTTCACAATATAACTATTGTTTTCAACATTCTTTACTTTTCTGCAACTTTCTTTCAAGTCTCTTCAATTTGGATCGAATTCATCCACAATGGAAGCCATTTATCTATTTAGAATTGAGATATTTATATAGATCTATTTTTACCATTTAATGAATCAAATTGACCGAGTAGTATTCCACTTCAGATAACGTATTTCCAAAATAAGATTGATGGTTTTTTTGTTTTAGACTAGACAGCTGGTTATTTTGGCCAACAAATCAGGGCCATTCACGAAATCACCTTCTCTCAAGAATTCCTCAAAGTGCTCTAGAAATATTTCTAAGTAATTTCTTTCGGAAGATATATTTACGCAGCTATGTGAACCTGGCAATTGACCTTGAAATTTTCTCGTGAAAATTTTGTACCCGATTGTACCCGGTAGGTACCCGATTGTACCACAAAAATTTTCGTTCGTACCCCTAACGTTTTCTCTATACAGTCATTATAACTTTTGAACCCACCAGCACCCAAAAAAAAAAAAATTCGAATTTTCTTCATGAAAACTTCGTGAAGGATTGTACCAGGTAGGTACCCGATTGTACCACTTTTATTCTTGCTGAAATCCCCATTGTTTTTTTCACACATCAATTCGACATTTTTTTCTCTTCAACTCGTGATTGGCCGAAAATCGATGGAATTTTTGTTAGAAAATTCTGTGGTCGATTGTACCCGGCAGGTATCCGATTGTATGACAAAAATTTTCGTTTGTACCCCTAACGTTTTCCTTATACAGCCATTGAGACTTTTGAATCCACCGACATCCAGAAAAAAAAGTTATATTTTTTCATGAAAACTTGGTGAAGGATTGTACCAGATAGGTACCCGTTTGTACCACTTTCATTTTTGCTGAAATCCCCATGGTTTTTCCTACATATCAAGTCCAAAATTTTTTTCTCTTCAACTCGTGATTGAACGATAATCGATGGAACTTTTGTGTGAAAATTCCATTATAATTTTTGAACCCACCAGCACCCAAAAAAAAAAATTTGAATTGATGTGTAAAAAACATCATGGGGATTTCAGCAAAAATAAATGTGGTACAATCGGGTACCTACCTGGTACAATCCTTCACCAAGTTTTCATGAAGAAATTTCGATTTTTTTTTTGGGGTGCCGGTGGGTTCAAAAGTTATAATGGCTGTATAGAAAAAACGCTAGGGGTAAAAACGAAAATGTTTGTGGTACAATCGAGTACCTACCGGGTATAATCGACCACAGAATTTTCATACAAAAATTCCATCAATTATCGGCCAATCACGAGTTGAAGAGAAAAAAAAATGTCGAATTGATGTGTAAAAAAAACCATGGGGATTTCAGCAAAAATAAAAGTGGTACAATCGGGTACCTACCTGGTACAATCCTTCACCAAGTTTTCATGAGGAAATTTACAAATTTTTTTTTGGGTGCCGGTGGGTTCAAAAGTTATAATGGCTGTATAGATAAAACGTTACGGGTACAAACGAAAATTTTTGTGGTACAATCGGGTACCTACCGGGTACAATCGATCACAAAATTTTCACGAGAAAATTTCAAGGTCAATTGCCAGGTTCACATAGCTTATTTACGCGCTTGTTCTGGGGAACAGCGCGGTATCATTTCATCACGATGTCTGTTATTTTCGAATTTTGAGCCGAAATTGGTCTCAAACGACTAGGTTGGACTCACTGATGAAGAATCCGTGATCAGAATTGATTCTGTCGGTCCGACCGTGTGCGCTGTAACTCTCGAAAGAAAAGAACTAGAGTCTTGAAATTTTCAGGTTAGGTTGAGATCCTGAATATCATGGTTAGGTTCGTTAAGGAAGATGAAAAGTGTCCATAAGAAGAATTATCCATGGAAAAATTCGAAAAAAAATTTTTTTTTTTTGAAAATTCTTATAGGGGTAGAATCCGCCTAATGGTTTCGTAAATACCTAACCAAAATTTCGTTCACTATAGTTGAAAACATATAGAACTGATCGAATTCGAATGAAGTACATACTTGGTGGAAAATGAAGGGGTGAAGGTATATGAAAATTTTCGTGGGAAAATGTCCTCAAATTTGTCCAAGTGCCCAGGACTTCTGACTTCAGGTCAGTGCTATTCTAGAACCTCATTGCAATGTAGATATAGTTAGTTTGAGAAATAGTTGACCTAAGTAGCACAGTCTGTAAAGAAGGGACCTGTTCGTGCACATGTTCTAGGGAACAGTTTGATATCGTTTTACCCAAATGTCTATAATTTTTGCATGTTTTTCAAAAAAGGTTTTGAGTCACTAGGTGGAATGACTGATGAAGATTCAGATGTCAAAATCGATTCTGTCCGGCGGGTCGGCCGGTCGTCCATTGCACCGATAACTTTAGAATAGAAAGACTTTCAGATAGATTCAAAATAAGAATGAGCCAGCTAAGATTGTTATTGTGTCAACTTGTATAAATGGTTTGCGAGTTATAGTCATTTGCTTGTGTTATCAGATTGAAACATGTTAATATTTTAGACTGCTCACTCACAAATGCTTGCAATATTTCGTTGAGATCGAATCGTTAGCAAATTAAAAAGAAATATCTTCCCAAAATTTTTCAAATATTTGGTGAAAAAATTTTCTTCTCGGAAACTGTTCATCAGATTTCGAGGAGAATCAGCAAGAATCTAGTCAGTGTTTTCCGGAAATATTGGAAAAAGAATTACGTCAAATTTCATGGTATTTTTTTCGGTTTAATATTTCTGGAATGATTATACTGATTTCATCATGCTGACACTAAATAATTAGTTGGAAAATAATGATGCACAATTTTGCGAGGAATTTCGTAATGAGATTATTCAAAGATCACTTTAAAAATGCAAAATTTGTTTTTCGACCACGAATTCAAACAACGGATAAAGCTGCCGACTTCACCTCCGTGGTTTTCTAGAATTGTTCAAAGATTATTTAGGAAACGAGAAATATGGATTCTGAATTTATGTGATCTCAATTAGCTACTGATAAAATATTGATGTTGTTCCAATAATATAACGGTATATCCCACTACTATAATTTACGACAATCTGAAGGTGACTCGTTGTACCTAGGTTTACACGAATTTCCACCAAAAAAGGGTATATTCCCCATAAATCAAAATGCTAATATGAGCCTTCATTGCACACAGGAAATTAAAATGAATTATTCACAGCCAAACCCTCGATAAATGGAAAAAAAGATGTACCGAACGGATTTTCCTCCATATTTTACTTTGTTTCCCAATTAGCTATCACGCAAGGTGTATAAAAAATCTGGAAATGAGATTTTTATTGAATTTGCGTTCGACTAAGCCAATTCATTCTCGGGGAGTGCTATTCACTTTCGTGCTGCAATTTAACGAGATGAGCCCAAGAACGAATTTCATTAAATACTGGGCTAAACAATTTTGCTTGAATACTCATTTGCACGGTTACAAGTACATAGTTCTTCCTGAAAGAGCTCGAATAGAAAGGTGAGGATATCCGATTTCTCTTGAAGCTTTTGGTAAATAATCTGCAGAATACAGACTACAGGGTAAAATGACAGTTTCATACATTTTAAAGATATTTTTCAAACTTTTGACCAAAGGTAACTAACAGACGTTACGAAACGTCTGACTCTGTGTAACTATATTTGCACAAAGTAAAATTCTGTGCAACTGGTGACGAAAAATGGATTCCACAATTAGTGATGAAAAATTCCATTTATTCAACTGTTATAACACAAAATAAGAACAACATTTTGGCAAAATCTTCTGTTGTAAAAACTTTTGATTTCTTAGAACTGTAGCCATCCGATTGCATTCCAATATACGCTATCGAATTTTTTAATGTCAATATTCTTATTGAGATTTGGTTCGGATCTCAACATTGAGTAAAGTGTCCATAATGTGGATTCTTTCAGATCTTTCTTACCCTGTCTTTGACTTTTTGGAAATAACTGATGAAAGAGCATTACGTGCTGCCTCTTTAACATCGCTTGGCATCTCTTCAGAACTTAAATCACTTATTTTGCAAAAGTCAATGAGATTCGTGCTTTCTGGCAGATTTATCTACAAAGTGTCCAACTGACTGGAAGTGATAGCAGACAAGAGACTTGATTTATGTTTTCACAATTTTTATCAATAATATTCTTTATTTACTTTATTCAAAATAAGAAAAAATCTTGTATATAATGCGAATAAACGCAATTTTGTGTAACTTGTGAGCTTTTGCGGAACGACCGTTGTGCGTGCACGAATTTTACAAAAACGGTAATTCTGCGACTATTGCGCGAAGAAATTTCTGCAATGTTCGAGGTTCACGTCACTTAAATGATGCACCAAGCATTTCTCTCATTCGGAATTGGGTGAAGAAGTTTAAGGAGACCGTTTCAACACTAGGTTAACCAAAATCCGGACGACCAAGGTCATCAAGAGCTGAAGAGAACTGAATTGGACCGGACTAATCAGTATGTGCGTGATGATCCCGACCTCTCCATTCGGAAGCGTGCAAGTGCTTTGCACATGCATAGATCATCGCTACACAGCATTTTGCACAAAGATATAAAGCTGTACTAAAATGAAAGGAAAAAAAAAATTGTTGGGAACATGCGTGATAGTGAATAATAGGAAATTTCGAAAAAAAATCATTTCTTCAGGATTAACCATGTCAACTCCTGTGACGTGACTGCCGTATCTCGAAATACAGTGAATGGAAATGTTTAGTTTGTGGGAGAAGACTGACCCTCTAAAGAATCGATATTTCCTTCCAAAACGAACATTTTCTCAAGAATAATATGCATATTATTTAATATTCGTCATATTGGAATCTGGAGTTCACTATGAATATGATACAGATAGCAGCAGTTAAAGGGTGTTTTTTTTAGAGGTATAGAATTGTGTGAAATAAAATGAGGATCAATTTTTAAAATTCATATGATTGACTTTACTCAAAAGATAATCTTTTGGCATTATAATTTAAATATAAGTTCTAGCATATGACCGCCACGGCTGGCTCGAACGTAATCTAACCTGGAGGTCCAATTTCCAATCACTTTTTCCAACATTTGTGGCGTAAAATCGCACGATCTTGGAGGCCAATCCACAGACTCAGAACGTGAAATTATGCGGTTATCAAACAGTTCCTTCAGTAAATCAATTGTGGCACGAGCTGTGTGACATTTTGCGCCGTCTTGTTGAAACCACTGCTGCTGCACATCATGTTTGTTCAATTGTGGTCGGACACATATCCAATCCCCGTGCTGGATGGCGGATAGACTGATTCGGTTCTTAATCTACACTACGCTCTACAGCACCAATGGCTTCTTCTGTTCTCAATGGACGACGTCTCTGTGGAGGCGTATTATCAGTAAGCGTGAACGTGTCGCGAAAACGGTCCACATTTAGTCGAATTAATTGCTCTGATGGACTATAATGCTGACCATAAAATGGACGTATAGAGCAAGATACGTATTTCGAACAGAACCCTTATTTTCAAAATAAATTTGCACAATTCGGAAGCGTTGTTCAGGCGTCAGTCTATTCATGTTGAAATGCCAGACGGAACTGAACACAAATCACTTGACAGCTGACAAAATGGCCGCCAGTTAAAACAGTGTTGCCAACTTAAATTCCTATGCTTCTAAAAAATACACCCTTTACATATCCTACACTCTAGCCCACTCATCTAATTGCTTTTTCTCATCTGTATATGTTTCCTAGAATATTAACGGAATCGGTTTTATCCCCAGAAAAGTCCTATCGGAACAGGACACATTCCGGCTTAACTTTTTGCAGAAACAACCCAAACAATATTCGACAAAACTGCATCGGACATACATGCCACAAAATTGAACTCTACCGACGAACCAGACAGATAGTCGAATCAAATGAAAGATTTATCTCTCTATCTGACCTGAGGCCTTGGCTAGAGTGAACCCAACTGCATAGTGGACAACTTGAACAGTCTGGAGCAACCAGATAAATGAACATTTCCAGACATTTCGGGGATAAATAGGAAAACACGAAGTTGTTTCTCATTGAATTTGCTATGTTAACATGGATATAGAATGGGCGAATCAATTTTGAGAAATCACTATGCTCTGTTGATATTTTATAACTTTGAACATTCAAACAGATATTATTTTAACTTGAATACTTTTTTTCAGACATTGATGAAGAAATCGAAAATTTTTTGTGGAATCTATGAAACTGCCATTATACAAATTTATACTTTTCAAACTCCAGTTGATATATTCGGATGCCTCAGGGCCGGATAGGAAAACAAGACGATGTTTATATTATTGATTTTGCTATGGTAACTAGGGAATATCTCAAAAGAATTCAAATTGATCTTGTCACGGTAACATACAGATATCTGAGAGACGAAATAGACTAACCCATCTCGAATGTATTCTCTGTTGAAATTTCGTTACCTCAAAACGTAAATGGATATTCTTTGGTCCTTAATGAATATTTTCTGGTGCCTCAGAAGTAGATGGGAATATACCGAGGAAGTTCCTTCTTGATTTTGCTATGTTTACATGGAAACATTGGAAGGATAGAATATAGTAACAAATCTAGAAAATTAAATTCAGCCTGTTGATTTTACGTTACTCAAATAATTCAGAGAGATATTCTACAAACTTGAATAAATATTTTTGGACGATTCAGGGAAAAATTTGACAACAAGAATTTCCACCTCATAGATTTTGCTATGTTCACAGAAAAAATAAAGAAGAGAGTTTCGGAAATTTTGTATTGACTGACGGTTCTGTTTTGTTTGAACATTTATTTAGATCTTATTCAAACTCAAACAAATATTTCGGACGTTTGAGGAAAAGTATTTGATAATTTGATTTTATTATCACAAAAATATCTAGAAGACAGCAAACAGAAACTTATCTCGAAAATTCTGTATTCGATGTCGACCTCATGCTTCTCAGAATGTTCTGATATGTATTCTTCGAATTCAAATGAGAATTATTGGACTTTTCATTGACTGAAAGGGTTACACAAAGTTGCTTCCTGTTGATTTTTTTATGTTGCTTGAAAATACCCCAATGATCAGAACAGAGAAAACTCCATTATACCGTGTACTTTTATCGCTATTTTCGATAGAAGAAACATTATAGTTGGTTGAATTCAGGAGGAGTGTTCAACAAAACTTCAATTTCCATAGACATGAAATGCACGTTTGAATGTTAGTTGGTGAAAAACTTCCCAACGAGTGTAGAAGTTTGTGAAGGATGGAAAGCAGTTCCTCCCCATCATAAGCCAGAAATAATCTAAGGGATTTAAATCCAGTTAATTGGATGAACATAGCAATACACCATTCTGTATTCTAGAGAGCGAGGAAGACATCGTCAATGAAAATTAATCCATCATATTTACAGGTTCTTATGGGCAGGAATTGTTACAGTTTTCATGGTATCTGCTATGGTAATTATACTTTTGTCTGCTGGGGATATTGCTAGAGAATCAGTGGTATTTGTAACTGATTCGATAAACTGCCCCATTTGGAACTTTCCTTTTCCAGCTGTAACAATTTGTAGTTTCAATAAAATCTCGAAGATACGAGCGTACATGCAAGCTGATAAGATGTGAGTACATTTTCCTATTTTTATTTACTGTAAGTATCTTTGAAATGTTTCGCAGTATCTGATGACTCTCAAGTCAAAGCTTTATTGAAATTTTTCATAAATTGTTCAGATATTTCGCGCGAGATCTAGAGAATTCGGATTTTTGCCCGAAAATGGTTTCAAACGACTAGGTTGGACTCACTGATGAAGACTCCGATGTCAAATTCGATTCTGTCTTGCTAGCCGTAGCCCGATAACTCGAGAACGAAAAAAGCTCAGGAATTAAAACATTTAGGGTAGGTTTCGAAACGAAACGCGACGGATAGATAGGCTGAATCGGCCAAAGGTTTCCGGAGTTACACTTATTTGAATTTTGATGTCATTTCCTAATTCTAATCCTTCGTTATAAAATGTACACGAATGCGATTATTTTGTAGATGTTGTATTGCCAGTGAATTTTGAATGAGAATTTTCGAAAATTAAAATTTTTGTTGAAATAATTTCATCCAGAAAAATTGATCAGATTTCAATGCACTTCGCAGACCTTGAACCCAATAATCAACAACAGTTTACTTAATTTCAGTCTGATCTTATTTCATTTTCTGGGATATTGGAAACGAAATTTTGTAGTTTCATGGCAACAGCGTCAAAACGCCCACTTTTTCACTTCCCAGATTTCTAGAATAGCACCACTGATATCTTTCGGTTAGATGGGATTACTTAATTTTTGGTTATCAATAGAAATCTTCGATTTCTATATTTGTGAAAGATCAGGGTGAATCAAGCTTATTCACAAACTTAACCTGCGAATTATAAACACACAGATTTCAGGTCATTTCTCCCGAAAATGATGCTGACTACGGCCGGACGGATGGCTATCACGTAAAAATCTGAAATTCAAACACTGAACTCCTACATAATCCAACATTTTTTCAGTCGGAATAAACTAAACTTGAATGTCAACGAAATTGCTGAACTCTTTCCATTATTGGCTCAACTTTATTTCAATTCTGAAGACTTGGACGAATCAAAAACTGATAAATATTTAAAGCTCCTGCAATTGCTGGATCATAATAAAATAGATCTGAACAGATTGCTCAGGTCATTGTCACCTCCCTGTAGTAGCATACTAACGAAGTGTAGATGGAAAGGGGAAGATAAAAATTGTGATATGCTCTTCGAGAAAATAATAACCTCGGAGGGACACTGCTGTTCATTCAACTATTATGCACCGAAGAAACATACTTTTGGAGGGTGAGTATTTTCAACTACGGAAAATAATATTTATTACGTAGATATTGCATAAGTTACAGGAAACTTTGAGAATAGATACATGAGTTTTGATTGCAGATGGATTGAAATAGAAAATTGTAGTTTTCTCTCAAATCTGATGGTTCATAAGATTTATTCTTGCACGCACTTTCTAGGGTAACAGTGTGCTACCGTTTTGTCCAAATGTCTGTTATTTTCGAAATTTGAGCCGAAAATGATCTCAAACGACTAGGTTGGACTCACTGATGACAAATCCGGTGTCAAAATCGATTCTGTCCGACTGTCTGGCTGTATGCACGATTACGTATAAACTTAAAACTTTCAGGGTAGGTTGCATTTCAAAATGCGACGCGGTTGAGTTCGTTAACGAGCAAAATCGTACGAATGGTTTGGGAGTTATAGCCATTTGAAATTTAAGGCTATTTCCTGACATTTCAGGAACTACGGGAGCGATCAGATTGAAACTTAGCAGTTAGTTAGAGCATAAAATACCCAACCTCTCGCAAAATGTTGTTGTAATCGTGGTGTCGTTAAATAAAAAAAAAATTACTTTTCAAAACTTTTTCGGAACTATTCATCATATTCGGTGAACAGTTTGCTCACACCTTGAACCCTATATTTCACAGCAGAGTACCGAATTTCAATTTGATGCTGTTATTATAATTTCGGATATATTGGAAAAAAATATGTAAAAAGTTCGAGGCTTTTTTTAGATATCGTTGTTGTTTTAAGAATATTTGAAAAACCCTCATTTAATCATAATGAAACTTGCACCTAGTTTGAAAATGCTAATGGACAACTTTGTGCAAAATTTCGTGATGATCGTGTCATTGAAAGAGTTTGAAAAAAATGTTCAAATTCTATTTTCGAATATTCAATACTCTGTGATCTCCTGATCATATTATCCTCATGGAATTCTGTATGAACCTCCGAACTGCTATTTTTGAATGGGTATATCTACGGAACGATTGGGCGGATTTTGCCCATTCACGGATTCTACTTTCGTTATAAAACCCGTAACCTACCCTACAAATATCGTGTTTCTAAGTCGTTTCTTTCGGAGTAATTATGATCACGGTTCGTCCGTAAACACAATAACTTCCGAAAGAAACAATTTAGAAACTCGATATTTGTAGAGTAGTTGTGGACCTTAATTACGAAGGGCGAATTCGTGAATGGGTAAATCCACGCAATGATTCCGCACATTCAAAATTTCATTTTTCCAATATTTCCAAAAATACAGATTATATCGAATCGAAATTCAGTAGTTCATCGAAACCAACCTAAAAAAGCACTGACGTGAAGTCAGCAGCCCTTGCACGCACCTTCGGTAATATCCTTTGAAAATGCGCGCAAAAGCTGCTGGCTTCACGTCAGTACTTCGTTAGGTTTTTTTTTCGATAAACTGATGGATTTGAATTCGATCTAATCTGTATTTCTGAAAATATTGGAAAAATAAAATTTTGAATCATTGAGTGGATTTCTAGGTTGTGTAATAGTATGTCTGTTCTACCCTCATCTATGAATCAGCGGGTATCTACCTATTATTTGTTGAATCTGAATCGGAATGAAAACACCACAAGATTGTGTACTTTGTATAATTAGCTTTTTCGATCCTGTCAGAATTTTTCCAAAAAAAAGGTATTCACTTCATGAAGAAACCTCGAACATAACAAAAATTCAGTTGAAAATTGATAGTTATTCTCAGAAATCAATTTATACTACCTATTTCGATATTATTATTATTAATTTTCTCACCTTGTATTTTATTATTTTAAAACTTTGGAATATTCATTTGACATTGAGAAATCTATTGTCAGCCTATTCACTTATAATCGAAAGTCCACCTCAAATTCGCAATTTTGAGTCAGAAACCATTTGGAACCATAATTGGATTTCACAGTGATGAAAAAGATTTCAGAAATTATGACGTTATCATTGAAAAATTCAAACATCTGTAGAGTTTGTCGTTACAATTTTGAAATAAACGATGATCGGACTAATAATTCTTTATTGAAATCATGATTACAAAGCAAAAGGAATAATGAAAGAAATAAATAACAAGGCCAACAATTCAGTTTCAGTATAATTTACAGTGCATAAGTCTCAAGTAGTTCGTTTGCTTCTGCATTTTTTCTCGGTTTCCTAATCTTAAATTCGTAGTTTCAAAACCACCTTGTTGTTGAATTAATAATTAATCAATAATCGGACGAAGATGGCGTTTACTTTATAGAGAAAGCTTATGTATAAAATCATCCACTCATGTATAAATACTAAATGCCCGCATAATTAATTTATTGACTGAGAAACTTCCGAAACTATTGGTTAACACAAGTTTGCTGTGTTGCATACAGGGATTAGTTCCAAACCGGTAAAGTATGTGCATAATGAATGCGTTTCAGTAAACCTAAAAGTAATCCGAAATTATAACCAATTTTTAAGTTTATTCCAACAGAAGCCGAAAATGGATCTCAAGATAAGACGAAGACGAAGTTTTCTTTTCTTGTAGGGAATTTTGGATCTATTAAAATGATGTATGTGCCTCTCCATATCTTATCTTTCCTATTCGAAATTCACCAAATGAAACTTGAGAATACAACGTCGTTGATAAGCTACTATTCGAATCTGGAAACAAAAATGTATGCTCTCCGAGACACGAACATTATGATAGTAAACAAAGACAGGTATCGGCTAATATAGGAGAATAAACTCACATATCACAAGGCTGAATATCTGTCGATAATTCAACAAATTTTCCACCTTGATCAGAGCTAACCATCCAATATCATCAAAATATTTTGGTTGATTGGATGATGAGCTCTGATCAAGGTAGAAAATTTGTTGAATTATCAACAGGGCCCCCGCTACCATATGTGCAAAGTGTGCAATGCACACGGGCGCCACCGTTTAGGGACGCCAAAACCCAGGGTACAAAAAAATATCGGAAGAATTTGCAAAAAAATTTCAAAATAAGTTTTCAGAAATTAAATAGGAATATGTATAAATACACACGAAATGTCATTATTATATCATCCAGTTACTGCCGATTCCCATGTTGCGAGGACATGTCAGGCGGTAGTTCCTCGATTTTTCCTTTTCAGACATGAATAATGCCTGGAGCGCTATAAAAGCAATGCATCTCCCGGGGCATGTTTAATTTAAACAGGTTCGTTAACTGAAAGAACCGAACCGTAAACACAATTATTTCCGAAAGAAACAAAATAGAAATTCGATTTTTGTAGAGTAGGTTTGGACCTTGATTACGAAGGCCGAATTCATGGATGGTTAAAATCCACCCAATGATTCCGCAGATATAATTTTTTTGAAAAATTACAGTTCGAAGGTTCATACAGCAAATCATGAGGATATTATGATCAGAGAATTCTGCAAAAAGTTGTGTCTCCTTATGTTCCAACTAAACGCCAAGTTTCAATTCAATCGCTTCAGCAGTTCATGAAATATCGGGGAAATAATCTCAAAACTTCAAATGAGTATAACTCAGAAAAAGTTTGACCGAATTTGTACATCAGCGAACTCAACCCAAGCATTTTGAAATGCAACTATTCTGAAATTTTGAAGTAGATAGAATCCTCCGTACAGCCGTTATCGTGGTGACGACTGGTCGAACAGAATCGATTTTGACACCGGATTTTTCCTCAGTCATTTGAGACTATTTTCGGCCCAAAATTCGAAAATTTGGACAAAAGGATAGTAAGCTGTTTCCCTAGATTATGCGCGCAAAAAAAGAATAAAAATGGTTAGATCTTTTTGCTATTTACAACTTTTCCATAGGACTTTTAGTTTTGGCGGAAATCAAGATAAACTAGGTTTAATCCTTAAATAGTTCCTTCCCTTCCACTTCCCGACCTCAGATAACCACTTAATCATGGTGCTACTGACCAATAGACCACTGCTTCCAGAATTTAGCAAGCCTCGGACCGGCCTAAGAATATTTAATATTGATTTGAAATTCGAAATCGGAAAATATCATCTTCCAACAAAAAAAATGTATTTCGCCCTTACACTTACATTTATTTCTCATAGAACTCCTTCAATCTTATTAGTATTTCCATCAACAGATGTGAAATATTATGGAAATCGTATCCTCCTATGAACAAACATACGGAAGAATTCGAATTTCTGAATCAAAATTCTCATTGTTATATCTCAATGGTGTTATAACGTATTTTCCAATAGTGATAATACAATTTAGACATCTTTTGCGCGCATGTTCTGGGTAGAGCGTGCTATCGTTTTGTCCAAATATCTGTATCATGTCATCCTGATATAATACATGTCACAAGTTTTTCACTTTATTCCCGATATTTTATTAGATTTCTAGTTCGAAATGAACAATTTTGGATCTATGGGAGATGATTCCCAATAAAGGGGCCTGTAGCGTTTTTCGTTTATCTGAGGATCTGAAAATCATCGCTTGGAGGACTGAACCTGGTCGAAAGACCCTCTCGGTCATGAGCAAATGTAGGTGATATTATTTACTGCTTCCTTCTGGTTTTCTGTCCCTGTTTCAGGTATTATGTCAAGATATTTTGTCGAAATGAATTCAAGATGACGAAAAAATTATTTTCCAATGAAAAAGATACCATCCATCTTCTATAAACAAATTACTACACTTATACGGGGAGACAGAATTTTTCCTGAGGTTTTTATCTGTGCTCTTGTATCATACGCAAATAAGTATGGTACCCCGTTTAAATTTCCTCTGCTAACACTGTGATATATCTTAGAATGTAATGCTTGTTCTCAAAAGAATATATATATATCTGTAACTTTGGAAATTTTTTTCCGAAAATGGTCTCAAACGACTGATGTTGAATTCGATGTCAAAGTCGATCTGGCCGGCCGTCCGGCAAATATTCAATATTCTGTGATCTTCAGGTCATATTATCCTCATAATATTCTGTATTAACCTTTGAACTGTCATTTTCCGATAGAATACTGGGTTTAAATTCGTTATTATCTGTATTTTTGGGAATATCGGGGAAATAATCTCAAAAGTTCAAATGGCTATAACTTCGAAATTGTTCGACCGATTTTGCACATAAAGCAAACACAACCCTAGCATTTTGAAATGCAACTAACCCTGAAATTTTTAAGTAGATAGAATCCTCCGTACGGTCTTAATCGTGGTAACGACCGGCCAGACAGAATCGATTTTGACACCGGATTCGTCCTCCGTGAGTCTAACCTAGTCGTTTGAGACCATTTTCGCCTCAAAATTCGATAGTTACAGACATTAGGACGAAATGATAGCACGGTGTTTTGCTGGAACATAAGCGCAAAAATGATCCAAATTGCCTTAAGGGGCGCCAAAACCTCATTTTGCACACAGGCGCCAGTAGCCCTTACGGGGGCCCTGATTATTAACAGATATTCGCAGTTATAGTTTGGTAAGGGGTTATATTCCACTGCGACCTTAAGGTCTATTGTGTCTCCCCTTCAGAGCTGTTGTCGCATAGGCAACTCAAATGGCAGACGACTTTTTGGTACTGACCTCCACCTTTTCGGTGTGCCCGGATGCGGAGGTGGAAGTTGTCTCCACTCCTTTTCTAGTGGTGTTTTTGTGTGTTTTTTTGCTCCCTTTCCATAATTGGTCCCACGAGTAGCTAGGAAATGTTGGCCGACCTCTGAAGAGCCCCCATTACAGAGGTAAGGGGTTTATATAATGGAGTTCCCTTCGGTTCTCCAAGATCGAAACTAGTAGAGACTAGTCTTTCATCTAGCCAAGCATTCCTGAGCCTGGTTTCCCGCTTTGGATTTAGACATTTTGATGAGGTTGTCTTATCTTGGTCCAGGCTGTTAGGCCAGGACCCACCTCTTTTCACTGGCCCGCGAGGAATTACCACAGATAGCCAGAAAGCGTTGGTAAAACAGATTGGTCCTGAGGTATGATCGGGGTTCCATTTGGCATCGTTTTTCCTGGTGCAATCCCTTGGCCCCCAGACTACAGCTGGGACAGGAGACCAAGACAGGTAGGTTTTGTGGAGACAAAAAGGATATCTCCAAACAAGTCAGGAATGGAAAGGTGGGTGCAGCTAGGACCTGTCTGCCTCTCTCTGCTATCATTGGTGAGGACTGACAGCACTTGAATTTGGTCCTACCATGTGAATTCTTCGTCAGTCTTAGTTTCCTGCTCATCTTCAACCTTTTCAACATGGGTGGTGACCCTACCAGGGACCGGAGATCCAGTCGTTAACGTTCAGAACTCATTGCAATACTAAAAGCCTTCACACCGCGACAAGGTGTGCTGACTGTGGGAGAACATTATGATTTGTTACCGAATTCAATTCAAAATGGTTCTGAAATTGATGTTTCCCTTTTGGTTTATTATTTGATGAATCAAATAATGAACCTTAGTGATCGACCAACAAAAAAAAAAATTTCAACTCCCCCTGAAAATTTCACAGTTTACGTTTTGGAGTATGTTGATTTGAATAAACGAATAAAAAAAACCCGTCCGTCCGCCGTCCGTTGTCCGGGGCTTTTCTCAGAAAGTACTGGACCGAAATCCGGGAAACTTGGTAGAAAAATTGTGTGTCACTCGGCATTGATCCTCCAAGCTTTTCAGCAGGATCAGTGAACCCTAAAGGCTCAAAATGGGGGGATGAGGGGAAAAAAAATTATTTCTCGAAAACTTACCACCGAATTTTCATGCAGCTCAGAATGTTGATTACTATTGCAAAACTAAACCTCGAAATTGGGGGATGGAGGAAAAAAAATTATTTTTCAGAACTCCGACTGGTGGTTCCTGAGGTATAAAGAAAAACGCAGCAAATTTTGGGGTGAAAAACCAATGGGATATGAATAGTATACAGCGTGCCAAAAAAGTAACGTAACTCGTCAATAACTTTTGAATGAAGAATTATTAAGAAAAATCCTCGCACCTGTTGATTTTGAATTCCGAAAGCAAATTATCCTGTGTTTCTTTGAATTCTATATTTCTCATCCCCAACGCCCCGCATTCCACTACTTTATTTTTTCAAATTGGAATATATGGGTTGTGATACCTCAAATGAAAGGTAATTTGATTACTTACTCAGCGATTTGACTAGAAAAAGAATTTGTCATGCCGTTTTTCAATCAAAATTCTGAAAATAATTTACAATTTGTGATTGGAGAGTACTGCAATCAGACCATTATTCTTTTGATAATAATTATTAAGGAAAATCCACGGATCCAAGGATTTGTAATTCCGAAAGCAGGTCTACCTATGCTTTTTTGAATTCTAAATCTCCTACCCTTTACGCTCCACACCGCCATACTGTTTTTTCAAAAAGTAATATATGGATTGTGATATATCAAATGAAAGTACATTCCATTGCAGATTGAGTGGCGTTACTGAAAAAGAATTTGTTAGGTAATTTTTTCATTAGAAAATTAACAATTTGTGATTGGTGCCAGATTCTTATTCTTAAAATAATAAATATTGAAAAATATCCTCCTACCCGCCGATTTCTATTTTTGAACTTTGAAAAATGTATGTAGTTTCAGAGTTGGGGGTTTATAACCTTAAACGTCAACATATTTCCCTATTTTCATTTCTATTTCTATTTTCGAAGTTTGCGAAATGCATTGTTGGGGGTTTATACCCTTAAACCTCAACAGTTTTTTTTTTTGAGAAATATTACATGTGATATACCGCATCAAAGGTCATTCGATGACCAATTCAGTTTTGAGAACGACAATTAAAGTTGAGTATTAATTCAATTCAAATTACAAGTCCATGGGTTCGAGAATTTCCCCTATAGTAATAAGGTAAGTGTTTCTGAGGCAAAAATTCATTTTAGAATTATACTGAAGTTAGGTTTTAGAGAATCTTGTAGAGGGCCTTCTAAAGAGAACAAATTTTTAACATCATGTGGTCTATACGTGTATAGGGTACTCGATTTCATGGAGGTACTTCTTACAAAATTTAAACTGTAACAACACTAGGCGCACAGATACACATACTTGTACCCACGTCATTCCTTAACCTAAATAGAAAAGTCGCGCTTGTACATGAGCCTAAGGCTATTTAATGCTCAACCCCAAGGGTTTAGGAGGACATCCAACCTGAAAGTTTTCAAAACTACTTTGTATATTGCAATTATTGACTATGAACCATATCCTTAGAAGTAATTTTTTGATTTTTGTAAAAGTGAATTGTTTTGAGTTATGTATTCTGTTTTTACGAAACCAACCTTATTGTATTTTAATAAGCCTCTGATTAAATGAATATATTATTATCGTCATTTTCGGTGTGCCCGGATGCGGAGGTGGAAGTTGTCTCCACTCCTTTTCTAGTGGTGTTTTTGTGTGTTTTTTTGCTCCCTTTCCATAATTGGTCCCACGAGTAGCTAGGAAATGTTGGCCGACCTCTGAAGAGCCCCCATTACAGAGGTAAGGGGTTTATATAATGGAGTTCCCTTCGGTTCTCCAAGATCGAAACTAGTAGAGACTAGTCTTTCATCTAGCCAAGCATTCCTGAGCCTGGTTTCCCGCTTTGGATTTAGACATTTTGATGAGGTTGTCTTATCTTGGTCCAGGCTGTTAGGCCAGGACCCACCTCTTTTCACTGGCCCGCGAGGAATTACCACAGATAGCCAGAAAGCGTTGGTAAAACAGATTGGTCCTGAGGTATGATCGGGGTTCCATTTGGCATCGTTTTTCCTGGTGCAATCCCTTGGCCCCCAGACTACAGCTGGGACAGGAGACCAAGACAGGTAGGTTTTGTGGAGACAAAAAGGATATCTCCAAACAAGTCAGGAATGGAAAGGTGGGTGCAGCTAGGACCTGTCTGCCTCTCTCTGCTATCATTGGTGAGGACTGACAGCACTTGAATTTGGTCCTACCATGTGAATTCTTCGTCAGTCTTAGTTTCCTGCTCATCTTCAACCTTTTCAACATGGGTGGTGACCCTACCAGGGACCGGAGATCCAGTCGTTAACGTTCAGAACTCATTGCAATACTAAAAGCCTTCACACCGCGACAAGGTGTGCTGACTGTGGGAGAACATTATGATTTGTTACCGAATTCAATTCAAAATGGTTCTGAAATTGATGTTTCCCTTTTGGTTTATTATTTGATGAATCAAATAATGAACCTTAGTGATCGACCAACAAAAAAAAAAATTTCAACTCCCCCTGAAAATTTCACAGTTTACGTTTTGGAGTATGTTGATTTGAATAAACGAATAAAAAAAACCCGTCCGTCCGCCGTCCGTTGTCCGGGGCTTTTCTCAGAAAGTACTGGACCGAAATCCGGGAAACTTGGTAGAAAAATTGTGTGTCACTCGGCATTGATCCTCCAAGCTTTTCAGCAGGATCAGTGAACCCTAAAGGCTCAAAATGGGGGGATGAGGGGAAAAAAAATTATTTCTCGAAAACTTACCACCGAATTTTCATGCAGCTCAGAATGTTGATTACTATTGCAAAACTAAACCTCGAAATTGGGGGATGGAGGAAAAAAAATTATTTTTCAGAACTCGGACTGGTGGTTCCTGAGGTATAAAGAAAAACGCAGCAAATTTTGGGGTGAAAAACCAATGGGATATGAATAGTATACAGCGTGCCAAAAAAGTAACGTAACTCGTCAATAACTTTTGAATGAAGAATTATTAAGAAAAATCCTCGCACCTGTTGATTTTGAATTCCGAAAGCAAATTATCCTGTGTTTCTTTGAATTCTATATTTCTCATCCCCAACGCCCCGCATTCCACTACTTTATTTTTTCAAATTGGAATATATGGGTTGTGATACCTCAAATGAAAGGTAATTTGATTACTTACTCAGCGATTTGACTAGAAAAAGAATTTGTCATGCCGTTTTTCAATCAAAATTCTGAAAATAATTTACAATTTGTGATTGGAGAGTACTGCAATCAGACCATTATTCTTTTGATAATAATTATTAAGGAAAATCCACGGATCCAAGGATTTGTAATTCCGAAAGCAGGTCTACCTATGCTTTTTTGAATTCTAAATCTCCTACCCTTTACGCTCCACACCGCCATACTGTTTTTTCAAAAAGTAATATATGGATTGTGATATATCAAATGAAAGTACATTCCATTGCAGATTGAGTGGCGTTACTGAAAAAGAATTTGTTAGGTAATTTTTTCATTAGAAAATTAACAATTTGTGATTGGTGCCAGATTCTTATTCTTAAAATAATAAATATTGAAAAATATCCTCCTACCCGCCGATTTCTATTTTTGAACTTTGAAAAATGTATGTAGTTTCAGAGTTGGGGGTTTATAACCTTAAACGTCAACATATTTCCCTATTTTCATTTCTATTTCTATTTTCGAAGTTTGCGAAATGCATTGTTGGGGGTTTATACCCTTAAACCTCAACAGTTTTTTTTTTTGAGAAATATTACATGTGATATACCGCATCAAAGGTCATTCGATGACCAATTCAGTTTTGAGAACGACAATTAAAGTTGAGTATTAATTCAATTCAAATTACAAGTCCATGGGTTCGAGAATTTCCCCTATAGTAATAAGGTAAGTGTTTCTGAGGCAAAAATTCATTTTAGAATTATACTGAAGTTAGGTTTTAGAGAATCTTGTAGAGGGCCTTCTAAAGAGAACAAATTTTTAACATCATGTGGTCTATACGTGTATAGGGTACTCGATTTCATGGAGGTACTTCTTACAAAATTTAAACTGTAACAACACTAGGCGCACAGATACACATACTTGTACCCACGTCATTCCTTAACCTAAATAGAAAAGTCGCGCTTGTACATGAGCCTAAGGCTATTTAATGCTCAACCCCAAGGGTTTAGGAGGACATCCAACCTGAAAGTTTTCAAAACTACTTTGTATATTGCAATTATTGACTATGAACCATATCCTTAGAAGTAATTTTTTGATTTTTGTAAAAGTGAATTGTTTTGAGTTATGTATTCTGTTTTTACGAAACCAACCTTATTGTATTTTAATAAGCCTCTGATTAAATGAATATATTATTATCGTCATTATTATCATTATTAATTAATAAAATAATAGTGGTCTGATTACAGTACCCTTCCAACTGAAAATTCTAAATTATTTCCTAATTTTTCAATGAAAAACGGCACAAGCAATTCTACTTCAAGCCACATCGCTGAAAAGGTAATCAAATTACCTTTCATTTGATTTATCACAATCCATATATTTCCAGATGAAAACAGTAGTGAACTGAGAAATATCAAATTCAAAAAAGCACAGGATAAATCGGTTTTGAAATTAAAAATCGACGAGTGCGAGGATATTCCTTAACAGTTCTTTGTACACTCATTCTTGACGAGTAATTTTACTTTTTTGGCATGCTGTATAAGTTTTATTTAAGATATCAATGGTTTTGGGTTACTCAACTGAGAAAATAATAAACCCTTGTGTAAAATTTGCAGCGTTTTTAATGTATTGGCATCGGCACTATAAATGCACTTTAAACTGAAACCATTGAATCATTGATACAGGAGGCGGAGGTAAAACTAGAGTAGGCCATATAACTTCCTCACAGATAGATTCGCCTATTTCTAAATGTCAGAGACAGCACTGTAGGAGACCTAGCGGTTAGATTGTCTAATGTTGCAAAATGGCGAATGCGTCTCTTATTCAATAAGTATAGTATAGAATAAATTCAAAACCCCAGGAGCCATAATCAAGGTTTTGTTTTTGTTTCACGATAAGGATTTCTTAACAAATAAATTTCTGGATATGAACATCTCAAGGAATCCTCAGATCTTTGTTGATGTCAGTAGAGTTATTCAGTTCATATTTCCTGAGCAACAGGATAAGTAACCATATATGACATGTCTAGTGAATATTTACCTTTGCATCCATATAAAATCCACTCCGTCGATATTTATATGTAATCCTTGAGTATCAAACTCAATGATATTATACCGCGAAACTACTCCTACACTGAGCGTATTGATTAACGCACAGGCGTCAATTTACAACTTTCGTTGTGGTTTCATGAGAATTTCATATAATGCACTGAATATACGCAAGTTTGGCCAGAAAAGGGGAATTTTAGCAGAATGAGTTGTATCACCAGTATCTTCACACGAGGATATATTGCCCTATTCTTTCAAAGTGGTGGTCCACCACATGTTGAGTAGACTGAAGGCATCTCCCAAAGTCGTGTTTGGTAAGGTTTCAGCCTACTGCGCATGCGGTGGACCGTTTACTGAACGGTTTCGTCCCCTGATGGGACAAACTTTGTATTAAAGAAAATGTTTCGAATATGCGCACCGACGTGCATAGCAAATATACATAAGCCATGCTTTGAGTTCGTCAAATTAAATTAAATTATGGTCAATTACTTAAATAATCATATACAAGAGCCTCCGTCTTTCGAGTTATGACTGTGCCTGTCTTCTGCCACTGAAGAACTTCAATCACCCTTTCCAGGAGAAATGCTTTCTTGCCCTAAAAAAAAGTTCATTTTGTTTATTGAATCGGAAGCCACAAATACTCGTTCACGCTGACGTTCACGATTATGATCAGATAATTACTTTTGGAGCAGCAAACCCTTGTCGCTATCTGTCTGCGACCTGTCAACTATCAGATGCGATCGCATGACGTTAATGAAATATATTGCCGTTTCTATGGAGATTTTGACTGATATTTTGAAAGAAGTTCGCGATCTGATTGCTTATATAAGTTCCGGGCAGAACGTGAACGCCATCGCGATCGCCATCGTGAACGCGATCACGCATATGTTGCGACTACTTAATTCGAAGTTGTTCTACCTTTTCGATACATTTTCAATACTTATTTCTGTATCTATTTTGAGTTTCTGAAAAATTTATTCATTACTCTAGATCACTGTACCCGGCAAGATCACCACCAAATCCTAGGAGAGTATCAGGATGTGGTTACATCAACTCTTTCGAAGGACTTATTGCAACTAACACAAGTGATTATTTCTCATCGGAAATTCAAGCTTTTGGCAACAAGGTGAGGCAATATCTAATATGTTTTTAAAATCCATTGATACTCCAATAGTGGTTTGAATGTTGAATATAAATCTGAAATATCCTGTAAATTCTGAAAGAAGAAGTGGTCTGCAGAAAAATTGAATCCTTCTGGTGCATTTGTTCTATCAGATATGAACCAGATTATTCACTTCAATATAGTTGAACTTTTTATGTATGAAAGGAGATCAAAACTTATTCAAACAGATTTCCAAAATGCCACAAATAGCTTATTGAGCTGAATTGATGTATGTAATCTCCAAAAATAATATCTAGTATACTTCAATCACAGAGAAAACAGTTACTTGAACTGAAGAAAATGATGAAGTTATAACATAAGGCAAGTATCACCTTCTCTCCCTTTTTCAGATCATAGTGCATAATTCTTACGATTATCCAGATTGGAGTGATCAATCTTATCTTCTCGGAATGAAGGTTGTAGCCCTGCTCGGCGTGGATCCCTCCCTTACACACTCCACGATTGCTTTGAGATCTCTCAGCATCAAGGAAAGAGCATGTTACTTCAGAGAAGAGTTCCCTTTACTGAATTTCAGATATTACTCTTACCAGAATTGTCTGACTGAGTGTCGAATGAATCTAACTCGGGATTATTGCGGATGTATCCCAGTTATTTATGTCAATGAAGATGGTAATTTAACGATAGTCGTTGCAGAATGAGTTTATCCTTTGTTTTCCAGTTCGTATTCCAGACGACTATAAAGTGTGTTCAGTGAGAGATATTGGATGTTTGAATCGATACAGACGTGAGTAGTTTACATATTCGAAATTTAATATTTTTATGTATTTCTACTCTCGTTCCTAGAAGCTTTTATATCATACAAGTGCATGTGGTTTTAACAGAACAAATACAGATCAGAAGGTTACTTCTCTTCAATCCACTTATCTTTCTCACATCTAACGTAACAGAAATAATGGAAGATATTGATAAGTACTATTTTTCATACGGGGAAATCACTCCCTACGGACTCCCTACTTTCTAAGGTCCGGTCATTACATTGCCTATAAGTGGGATCTTCTGGTTCTTAAACGCTCATGTAGAAATTTGAATGACCTATATATTCTTGAAGGCTGATCTGTTGTTACATTTAACAATATATTGAAATTAATAAATATACCGGTCTTGGCAACTGAATTGATCTTGGTGTTCAATCGGGGAGTTATGACCTCCCAGCACCATCTTAAGGGTGGTCATATGTTGAATTGCCTCTTCTTGCTGATTTTCTGTATATTGTCTGATGAAAAATTCGAAAATATGCTCCTGATGAATATTCTATAGCACAAAGTCCAGGGGGCGACCTATACAAATATAATTTTTTAAATTTATAATTGATAGTTCTGTTTCAGATATTGGGGGTAAAACTTGTATCGGTTCTTTTGCGATCGTCCCAATTATTGTTAGTTGGTTGCTCTTGTTCTGTGGATTTTCCTATCCTTGGGTGGATAAATTATGTTCTTCACTGAGCGTATACACCTATACTATATCCAATGAAATTTTTTTCATTAATTGTATTGTTAATACCACGAAAAAAAACAATGTGTAGAGTTTTTAGTAAAGTAAAAGTTGGAACGAAATTCAATATTATGGAAATTTTTTTCTGAATGGTGCAATAACAGTATTTCCTTAAATACCAACGAATCCTAGGTATGGATAAAAAGCAGAGCTCCAGATGCCATGATGAATATTTCTTCACAATATGAATTTGTTGTTACATTCTTCAGATATTCTCTTCATTTCTTCAGAAGAGTGAATTTAAGTAGTACCAACAAAAAAGATCGACTGTACGGCATTTCTGAAAATGTCATCAAATCACCTTCATAATGAGGGGTCACTCAGCCCCCTTCTCAGCTAAGATTTCAAGGGTTGCTGTCATCACGCTCACAGGGTGATACAGATCATTGAATCATTGGAACAAACCGTACAAAATGTCGCCCTACGAACGAAACTTCATCTCCTTCTGCATTTTTCTTATTTTGCACGGGTGCCGAAATATTAAGGGCACTACCTGTTAGAATATGAGTATATTAAATAAGAGTACCGAAACAGTTTTTGAAAATTATTCTCACTCACTCTTTTTCAGCGTTCCTGCGCAGTTCATTTCCAGGTACCGTGATTGAATCAGAAAATTCCACTGATTATGTTTGGAATCCCAAAGATACACCCTGTAATTGCCTGCCAGAGTGTTCCTCTACTTTTTATGATTTCCGGGCTTCTTCATCGAAGTTAAATACCAAGTATACACCTTGGACCTCCACACAAGGGCTATAGTAAGTTCATCAGAATAAACTTACTTCTTTCTGAACTGAATTAGTGAAAGTGCAGATCCACTGGAATCAACTAATGTCACACTGTCATTTGGGGATATGCAAGGATTTATCAGCATTCTGAATGAATTTCTAGAGCTAGCGATTATTGAGATCAGGTAAATGGGTAATGGTTCACGTAGCAAAAACTTCAGTTAGAAAATGAAGTTATATAATAAAAGGACGAATATCTGTCGATAAGTCAACAAATATTTCACTTTGATCTGAGCTAATCATCCGACCAACCAAAACATATACACGAAAAATTCGATGTCCAAGGAGTACGGTTACTGAAGTTATTACCGATCATCAGACCAATTTATCTTGAAAACTGCAGATAGGACATAAGATACTTATGACCTGTTCGACGGAATGCTCAAGTATCAACAACATACAGCGCCACCTCCCAGGAGCCTCCTAAGAATCCTAACTTTCGAGTACAGAAAACTTTGATTGATGTGCACGACGTTCATCCTATTGTCGTTCAGGTAGCTGCAACTGCAAAATTTCAGGTTGCCTAGCAACAGTTACGATGTGGAAATACTCGGCTCATGTGGACATCGCTTCTTCGGTATAGATGTTTTGGTTGATTGGATGATTAGCTCAACTCAAGGTGGAATATTCGTTGACTTATCGACAGATATTGGTCCTTGCATCATATTATTTTTTTTTGAATGAGTATTGATGCGGTATTAAAAATACTCAAAAAAGTCCACCGGAAGTATTGAACCAACTTATGACCAATTTGGTTCGTTTTAGGATTGGAAAAACGGGAAATTAGAGCTCTTGTCAGGATTTTAACAGAACTATACAGACTCACAAGCATAAAGCCCGATAACCTTCTTATAATAATGAATACTATCTTTGCTTGAAAAATTTGGAACTGGAATGTGTACTTCATTCACTTCGGTAGTAAATCGGTAGGCCAGGGAATAGATTTATTAAGTTTTTCTTACTAGAACTCAATCAGGTTAACACTCATGAATTATCGTTAAGAGCAAATAATACCGCGTGGTGCAAAAATACGGCTAGGCAACACAGCCAGATTCAAGTTTCATGAAACCTCGTTAATATCTCAAGGTCAGGCACCTGGACGCGGTCTACATGGATCACCGTTGCCATTAGCCGCGTAAAATAGTAGAATTTGGAGAAATTTCGAAGTTTACAGGAGAAAACGGAGTGTCGTTCTGCAGGCTTCAGTGAGTATTTTTAGGAAATTTTTGTTTTGGGAGGTACTTAATTCTTTTGTGAGAATTTGTATTTGTATTTGTATTTTTCCGACTATCCTAGGCTTCAGAAGCTTAAAGTTGGGCGAGTTAGGATACCGGGTGTGTTCTGTGTAGACTTTGTTACTAATTCCTTGCACCACGTTAGGAACAGCAATGGTAATTGTTTACCCAACAGCGAATGGTCCCCTGAAAACCGGAAAAGTTATTTCCCGGCCGAAGGCTTGAACCCCCATACGACCATGAGGCAGGAGCTCCAACCACTGAGCTACCGCCGCTATTTTTTCAATCATTTGCACCTAAAAAAATTTTGAGAGAAACGAACTTCCATTGCTCACCGACTGACTGAAAAAAGCGAGTGTAGTTTAAAAAATCTGAGAATGAGATTTTTGGTACGGCTACAGTAGACCACAATGAAATGAACAATGAACTTGAGTAAGATGATACATTCTATTCAATGGCAGGATATGCTCAAGGATCGGTAGTACTAATCACTGTTGAATATTGAGTCAGGGATAATAATTTTTTTTCAGTCCTGGGCAGATTCTTTCGAATCATTCAGTGGTCAGTGTGTACTTCAATGATTTGGTTGGAACTAGAAATCGCAGAACTGTCTTGGGTAATTGGCAAACTTTTTTGGGTGAGTTTTCTATCCCACTTAGGAATATGAGATGTCTAGCCATATTGCAAATATGTACATTGAAAACGTTTTATTATCGGTTTCTTAAAGTAGCATTCAGAAGGCTGAAAATTACTGACTCTGGTTAACCAAACACTTATAGTTACATATGACTACAACTATTTCCAAAACAAAGTCGACGTTTGGTCGATACATTTCGACTTTCTCAAGACTAAAACACAAGCAATAAACAAGATGATTGGAACTTTCTTCACAAACAGAAATCATTGTGTTTTAGCTAGTGTTTTAACAGTTGTCTACATCTAACATTGATTCGGGCGATAATATACAGGGTGTTTTATCATAAACTGGTCAAACCTTTATTGCCGTATAGATGACATTGGGAGAGTCATTTTTGCCTTATGACATATACCTCGTTTTCGAAGCATAAGCGAGATACAGGGTGTTTAATGTCAACTTTGAGCAATATTCTGATAACTGTGGTGAGTTATGCGTGACCTTTGAAATAATGGATTTTGGTAACATCGTAGTATTTATTAGTGCTCAATTCAATTGTATTGTAGGAATCGAGAAAAAATATTTCAAAATGGCGGCAAACCTACAAAGTTGGAATTTTTTGTTTTCGATTGCCAATGTTTCAATGTACTCTGAGATTCTAAGATTTTCCGTGAAAACATTTTTCCAAAATTCAAACTCAACTTGTTCTTTACATGTCTACAGTGAAAAAAAAATTCACCCAACATTGTTGGAATCTATCGAGGTTGAACTTGCCTTCATTCTGAACACTGGGTGTGAAAACAGAATGAAAAAATATCCATTGGTTTTAATTTTATAGCCTTCCAAACATTTCGCTCGGAGTACTCGAATAATTTTTATTCAAGAAACTGGTGGCCCTACGGAGGCCAAAATTGTGCTAAAGTGTCCCCAGAATGACCCGGATAGAAATATGAATTCGTCAAAAAAACTTTGGTAGGAATCGAACTCTCTCCGCATTCGGAAAATAGGGTCAAATTCGATTAACTACCGTTGCTTGGTAGCGGACGTCATTATAATCAGAATAAATTCAACTTATACGCGGCCCTATTGTCCGTAAGTGGAGCGAGTTCGAATCCCATCGAAGTTTTTTTGAAAAAATTTTTTTTTGATGAATTCATAATTCTATCCGGATCATTCTGGGGACCAATTAGCACAATTTTGGCCTCCGTAAGGCCACCAGTTTCTCTAATAAAAATTATTTAAATACTCTGAGCGGAATGTTTGGGAGGCCATAAAATGAAAACCAATGGATATTTTTTCATTCTGTTTTCACACCAGTGTTCAGAATGAAGAAAAGTTCAACCTCGAAAGATTTCAACAATTTTGGGTGAAATTTTTTTCACTGTAGACATGTAATAAAAAGTTGAGTTTGAATTTTGGAACAATCTTAGAAAATTGAGTATATTGAAATAATGCTATCCAGTTTGGCAATCGAAATCAAAAAATTCCAACTTTGTAGGTTTTCCGCCATTCTGAAATATTTCTTCCCGAATTCTACAGAACAATTTAATTGAGTACTAAAAAATACTAAGATGTGACCAAAAATTGTTATTTTAAAGGACACGCATAACTCACCACAGTTATCAGAATATTGCTCAAAGTTGACATTAAACATCCTGTATCTCGCTTATGCTTCGAAAACGGGCTATATGTCATAAGGCAAAAATGACTTTCCAATGTCATCTATACGGCTATGTTTGACCAGTTAATGATGAAACACCCTGTATATCTGGAGATCCCTTCGTCTCATAAAAATAAAATTGTCAAAAATTGAAATGATTTCATAGATGTGAATGACAAATGTAAACAAACGTTATAAGGAATACGATGAAAGAAACATACATATGCGACAAAGATAGACAATATTCAATCATGACACAAACGACATACAATTCATAGGGACTACTTTCAACGATAATTAACTGTTTGAAAAGTGATATTAAATGATTATAAAATTGGTTCAAACCCTGAGTATCACTTCTCTTTATTCACTGTACTATTTAAATTGATATGAACCATCGCACGTAAATTTCTATTGAACCAATTTCTTTCCACGTCCAAGATAGTCATTCCATCAAAACCACATTGGTGTCCCGTATTGAAGGAATGCGAAGCCAGTGCCGTTTTTCCGTCATTATCTTCAAATTTTCCTTTGCAATCATTTTTATGTTTTTTGATCCTATTCGCCAATAGTTGCTTGGTTTGTCCGACGTAGCCTTTGTCACAGTTGTTGCAGAGAATTTTATGAATAATATTTGATCGATCCTGATTTTCTATTCCATCCTTCAGCCTGGAGATAAGCAACCTCACAGTATTCAAATTGCAACAAACGAGTTTCGTGCCGGATGAAGCCTTTGGTATAGAGTTGTCTATACTGATGGACAAGCGTGGTATGTAGAGAAACTTAAAAAAGAAGATATTTTCCTGTTAACTCAATCTTCTATCGGTATCATATGGACGTTTATACTCTTCGATTATATTATTAATTGGATAACTAGGATAACTATTGAGTTTGAGAATACTTTTTACCTTCTTCAAAATGTCTGAATGAAACTCGGCTCTGTTCAACAAATTTTATCACGGAGATTTTGTATATTTAACTCGTATTTGATCTTGAATTCATTAATTTTCCTAAACTGGTACGTGTAATGTACAACTTTGTGTTCAATGTTCTTCTACCTTCTTTACGAACTCTAACATCTAAGAATGATAGTATTGAACGTATTATTTATTGCTTGTGTTTTAGTCCTGGGAAAGTCGGAATATATCGACGAAACGTCGACTTGGTTTTGAAAATAGTTGTAGTCATTTGGGTCCTAACCCTGTGAAATCTGACCTATATAATTATGGATGGACGTGGAATACAAACTAAGTTATAGTTACGTAATGTAAAAAATTATTAAATTTTGGAGAAAGTTTCGAGGCTTTTCCTCAGACTCTTGACAGATCAGATCGAGCTACCTGTGATCTTGCCGATAATTCGGCAATAAGCTATTCGGTTGAATGTAATCATATCACACATTTTTCAGCGATATGATTGTGACCTGTCCATATGCGAAAAAAATTGAAATCATTTAAATATCAGTGAAAGACAGGATTTTATAGTATTTCTATCCTCGTACGGAGATACGTCTCAAGAATAGAATAAGTCGAAAACTGAAAAATAATTGGGGTTTGTCTGATAAAAAATTTTCGTTACGCCATCCATATTCAAGATAAAGGGCGTCAAATAAAAAATGTATACACATTTTTCACGATTTTGCCGAAACTACTTTCGTCATTGTATTGGAATTTCATACGAATATGTTTTGGTTCCATGAATTTGTTTTTATAGCTGACTTTCATAAAGACCGCTAATCACACGGTAAGTATCACGAAGTATTGGACATAACTTTTTTTAAGCATAGATTTATTTATCAAAATTTCAAGTGAACTCAAACATCATTTAATTCAAGGTACACTAGGTTAAAACTGGATACTATGAACCGTTTTCGGAAAATTTTGATTTGAAAATTACGAAGTTATACCGATGCTGGTTAAATGGCAAGATTGAGTTATCAATAATTATTATGATTGATTAGAATGCATTATGTGGATGAAAATTTTTCTGTGAATTCTATTAAATGTTCTCCATTCTTTTTTTAATTTTCCTTCTGTGATTTCTTCTTCAACAAATAACTTTATCAGGACTTCATACCATCATCGGTAATTACTCCATAATTTTCAAATCACAATATTGCGGAAACTGTGCACAGTATCGAGTTTAATCAAAAATACCGTTTTGATGTAAAATTGAATGATATTTGAATTGAAATTTTGATTAATAAATCTAACCTCAAAAAAGTTATATTCGATACAACTTGATACGAACCGTGCAACTGGCGCAAGATTGAAATTCAAGGGATGTATCAGCTTCCAAAACAAATTCCTATAACATTTCATTACGATGTTGCCAGTCTTGTAGACAAAATGGTAAAAATGTGTACAATTTTCTCTTGTTCATCACCCTTTATCTTGAATACAGATGATGTACGAAATTATTTTACTGAGGCAACCCTAATTATTTTTCAGTTTTTTACCAATCCTAGTGACGGGTTCACCTTTTTTTCGGAACACCCTGTATATTAAGCTTTCTTTTGATATTTGTATGTCTTTGCAAACTTCCTTTCCCAGTTGTTTCATAAAAACCATTATCCAAAGACTTTATGATTCTCTGGAGTTGACGAAGTGACATTAAAATCTTGATGCATTTCCATGCGACAAATTTCTGATTTTAATTAATTTTCTTCCTTTCCAGCTTTTTATGGAGGAATACTCGGACTTTTTGTTGGATTCAGTTTCATTTCAGGCATAGAATTAATCTATTTCTTCACTGTTAAAATATTGCTCGATTTCAAGAAGCATAAGGAACTGAGAAAGGAGAGGGAGCAAAAAGTGAAGAAGTTTTTACGGGAAAAGCAGAATTTGACCGAAAAAAATTTCGATGTTCGAGACTATTTAAGATTTGCTAGAAAGAGAGGAAATAATGATTATGAAGGGTATTACTTAGAATAGAATCTTCACAAAATGTAGTAAGATTTAATAAATATGGAAGATCATAACGACATTTTTCTTGTACACACATAGTGTTATTATTGTCTGGAAATTGACAAAAGATTTTGCTTCCGAGTGAACAACTTTTCATTCCAGATTTTCGATTTCATGACATTTTGAAAAAGGATTAATCTTTCAGTACCCACGGAATCATTATTGGACGGATTCCACCCATTCACGAATTCGACTACACTTACGCTACAACTATCGAGTTTCTGACTTGTTTCTTTCGGAAGTAATTGTGTCTATATACGATCGACCGAAATCTAGTGCTCGAATGAAAAAAGACAGTTTGGATGTTCATACAGGATTTCGTGAATATAATAATATGATCAGAAGATCATAGAGTATATGAAAGAAAAAATTGAAACTTTTTTTTTGTGATTTTTCAGATGAAACGATCATCACGAAATTCTCGCACGAAAAGTTCATAAGCATTTTCAAACTAGCTGCCAAGTTTTATATTGATTGAATCAGTATTTTTCTAGTTAATTCGGAAAAAACAAAGATACGGAAGAAAAACCACGATAATGACAATTTTTTTTCTCCGAATATCAAAATCGTCTGGAACTGAACATTGGTTCACTGCTGTGAATTATAGAGCTCAAGGTATGAGTATGATCCATGATTTCCGAAAAAACGATTTGTTCGAAATATTTTTTAGTTCATTTACAATGCGATCTCAACAAAATTATGCAAAAGTTTCGCATTTTAATGCACCAACTTAGTGCCTAGTTTCAATCCAATCCCTTCAGTAGTTTTCAAAATATCAGGGAAATAACCTCAAAATTTCAAATGGCTATAACTCAAAAATCGTTCGGCTGATTCGGCCCTTTAAGTTACTCTTCCGCTGAATTCTAATGCGCCACCTACCCTTATAGTTTCAAGTCGCTTCCTTGCCCCTTTCGTCAATTATTGTTTCCAAGGTAACGGACAGAATCGATTTTGACAATGGATTCTTCATCAGTGAGTCCAACCTAATCGTTTGAGGCCAATTTTGTGAAATAATTCGAGAATTACAGAAATTTGGAACGAATACTATAATACTTGTAGTTTGGAACGTGAACAATCACGATTCTGAATGTCGATTGTAAGTCCTTGAATGTGTTTTATTACTTTTATTGTACCGCTTTCTTCAATTAAAATCAAAATTGGAAAATATTATGAATTCAAGGAGGTATTTTAATCGATGCAAAACATCGTTATTAAAGGAATTGGTTCAAGAAGTAACATAACCACAAGGACGAATATCTATCGATTAATCGAAAATCTTCGTTGATTAATTGACAGATATTAGTCCTTGTGGTTACGTTAGATAACTTACTCATTATTTTGATACGAAATATTACTGAACTTATCTACTAGATGGAGAATGCCACGTTGCATATTTCTGTAACAACTCTTCGGAATTTCGAACAGAGTAACATTAATCAGGATGTGCAGGACAGGTCTTCACTTACATCCATCAATATACATAATACCTACTTCCTCAAGATTCTCTTCTATGGAAAAAGAAGGTTGAACCACTATTGATCCGAATCAGCAGAGCATAAATTTCCATTTATGCAGGCTGCAGATTCTCAAAAGGCTGCAGGAAGTTCTTGAGTTTGAGTATTTAGGGTCCCACTGGAATTCACGATTGCTTCACATGTCAATCCGTTTCCATTTATTTGTGTTTCCTGAGTGGTTTCTACAAAGAAATATACAGGTGTTCTTGAGCTTCAGATTTTTAAATAGGTAGGATTTCATAAAATTATATATTTCACATGTGATACTTGCATACTCAGGAAATGATCCATTTCGAAGCGAAGCAGCTAAATTTTCGATTGAAGAGAAAAATAAAATCGGAAATGTTTCCCCAATTAATCGATAACATAAGAAGTTCAGGAGCTTTTACTCGCTTGTTCTGTTGCCAAAGCGGTCATATACACGTATTGACCCCGCCAAACGCAGATAATCTTTCCATATAGTCCTCACGAAATTCTGCCTGAACCTCAAGCTATAATTTTCGATCAAGTACTAGAATGCAATTCGATACAAAATTTTGAATGGGTATAACTATCTTGAAAATAATTGCAGAATTCAACCCATTCAAGCATTCGACCTCCTTAATTAAACTGGAAACCTACTCTACAAATATATTCCCTATGTCGATTCTTCCTAAAGTTAATGTGTTCCCTGTCGGCCTAATCACTGATAGTGAACCAAATAACTTCCGGTAGAATCTACTCAGTAGCTTGATAATTGTAGAGTAAGTTTGGAGTTTAATGACGGATAACGAATTGGCGAATCAGTAAAGAAACTATCGAATGATCCCGCAGATATACCCGCTCAAAATTTCAGTTTCCCGATATTTCCAAAAACATAGATCGAATCGCCCTTCAATGAAAAATGCTACCTTGAAGTTTCACCCAAATAGGGTCTACAGAACAATGAGCAAAATTACTCTCTCCATTTAACAAAATGCAGAAGGACTCCTCAATCAAACTGAAAACCTACTCTTCAAATATATTCCCTATGTCGATTCTTCCTAAAGTTAATGTGTTCCCTGCCGGCCTTACCACTGATGGTGAACCAAATAACTTATGGAAAAATCTACTCAGTAGCTTGATAATTTTAGAGTAAGTTTGGAGTTTAATTACGCATGCCGAATTGGCGAATCAGTAAAAAAACTATTGATTGATTCCGCAGATATACCCACTCGAAATTTCAGTTTCCCGATATTTCCAAAAACATAGATCGAATCGCCCTTCAATGAAAAATGCTATCTTGAAGTTTCAGCCAAATAGGGTCAACAGAACAATGAGCAAAATAACTCTCTCCATTTAACAAAATGAGAAGGACTCTAATTTTTTCTGCTCATTGTTCTGAAGATTCTTTGTAGCTGAAACTTCAAGGTAGCATTTTTCATTGAAACTATAGCATGTTCCCCTAGAAGATGCGCGCCAAAAGTAGTACATAATTGCATGAATTCAAAATGCTCAGAGAAATTGGTGAGATAAATTAACTCAATCAACAGCAATACCATGCATTAGTGGAGCCACATTTAAATCATGAGATAATAGATTGGGAAGGAATAGCTGTTTGCTGATATTGATACACATATTAAAGTAGTACAAACATTCGTTTTAAAAATAATTTCTTGGAAAGAAAACAATTTCCCAAGCGATGAATTTTTCAAGGTAGCTGAAGTGTTCACGGTCCGGCAGCTCTACGCTCCCATTTATAACACCAAGAGAAACAACCAAGAAATGGGAATTGTTGCCAATCAAGATATAATAATATAAAATTACCAAAGGTTAAGAAGAGCTTAGCATTGAGAAACTTTACTCACTTGGCACCACTCTTGTACAACAAATTAGAGAAACATCCCGCTCGTCATACTATAGAAAAATTGAATTATGAACAAGACAGCAGTCGTCGCAATTTTGGAATACTTTCCATAACAGACGAAATATTGTCGGAGAGATTTTCGTTCATTGGATTAGTGCTCAGGTTGTTCGTTTTTTTGTTTCAATGAATTGTGTATTATTCTTTAGGTGAAATTCCCACTCACAAGCGCATGGACTTTTGTTAGATATCGACGTTTATTCGCATTTACAGAGTCGTACTATTGTGATTTGAAATTGATTCATGAAAAAACATGTTATTATTTTCATCATTATTATTCCATGGTTCGACAAACAGTTCCATATATGGGTATTATTCACGAAATATTCAAGCAACAAAATATCATAACAATCAGATTATACTACCAGCGAAATTGTCTCATATTCGTGAAAAAAGGAAACATTCTGATATTCAGCGCGACAGTCACGACATCAAGCAGAATTTCGCGATACAAATGTGAGAAATAATGACCAAACTTTGGCGCTGGAATGTAGAGTGGCATAATATGCATGCATGTATATTCTACTGAGCGGAAATTTGGCAATTGTTGAAGACAATAATACAGGAAATGATTTCAGAATAATATGAAATGGCTAAGATTATGAGTTTTTAGGTGAGTCTATTTGAAACTCTTGTCAGTTTTCTATTGTTTTTAGTGTTCTTTCGTTACTTATCAATTTGCTCGAGTGGCGTGGCTTTATTAACTTTCTTGGAGGATATTAAAGTTCTATTCTGAAGAATTTCACGAGAAAATTAATATCTCAAAAACCATGAGGTTGAAAAAAAACCTGAGCAATAAGTGAGCTTTTAGACTATCGGGTACCTGAGGTAAGGGAAGGATTGGTGGGAAATTACGTTGGCAGTTCTGTTCCTGTGATATATGAAAACCCTTCATATTTTATAGAATATGTAGGAAAAGTATAATTTTATTGTCCTAGCTTTAGTTTTTTCATCTTCCATCGATACTGATCATAAGGAATTAATTAGCAGATATAGGAGTTCCATGTTTTACAAGTTATGGATGTTGCCGAAAGGTGCCAAAACTTCAAAAGCGAAATATTTTTCCAATACTATTCATAGATAATATTTCATGATTTGTTGAATATTTCGAAGGATCATTTATCCAACAGATGTTTCTGATTCGGATTTGCCAATTCACAAATCAAAAAGTCGATTGGATTACATTAAAATTAAGTCGATATACATGTCAACGTGAAATGAATATAATTCCAGAGAAGAATATTTAGGTGTTATACAGATAATTGATGGTGAGTTGTGTATTTCTAATTTAAAATCATCAAGAATGCGGAAGATTTTTTTGTTTAAGTTGATATTTATAACTTGTTTGCATAACATTTCATTTGAACGAATTTCAACATATGAACATAGTATTACCTATATAGAACAACGTTGTGCTATATGTTTTTATGTTTTTCAACTGGACTGATGATGGTGTTTTGAAACCGAAATCGACCGCCAATAGAGAAAACCCTTCGAAAGAGCGCTGCAAATTTCACACAAGGTTTTATTATTTTCTCAGTCAAATAAACCAATACCCAATCTTAAATAAAATTTATAATTATGCATAACTCATTGGTTTTTCACAAAAAAAAAACCAATTCCATGAAAACATTCATGTGAAACTTTGAAATCTCAATAAATACTCTTGTATAATTGAATAAACATTTCTACATGCAGAACGCTAAATGAGTAGCATAATTTAAAATAATATTTTGAATGAGAAGAGACGTTCCATATTCGTTTCGCCTCTTTTAAAATCTTACTCTTTTCCATGATTATTGAATTTTAAGTCGTCATTCTACAATTGAAAATGTTCAAATCAGATAGCGTTCGATCTTTTTGACATATAAGGGAATATCCTCAAAATTTAAAATGGCCACAATATTTTTTGCCAATATCTCCGCAAATAAATATCGGTCAAAGAGAAATTTGAAACACTGTTTTCAAATGTTGACTCTGAGACTTGTACCAAATTTATTTAACTTTGATGAATATCTTGCCGAAAAAATTTTTCCGAAAATGGTCTCCAACGACAAGATCGTACGAACAATACTATCGACCTGAAACTTTCAGCATAGGTCGCGTATTGAAATGCCGCGATTTAATTCGTAAATGGGCCAAATCGGTCGAATAGTTTCGGAGTTATAGCCATTTGAAATTTTGAAGTTATTTATTTTTTATTTCAGAAACTACTTGAACGATTGAATTCAAATTTGGCAATTAGGTGGACTATAACGCCGTGCAACTTTGAGCCGAATTTTGGCAGGATCATAGAGTCATTAAATTCGAAAAAAAATTTTTTTCAAAATTTTTTTCCAAAAAATTTTTTTTTCGATAATTGTTTTTCATATCTAGGAAACAATTCCACTAGGACTCTGAGCTTCATAATTCATAGCAGTGTACCAAATTTCCGTTTGATACGATTATAATTTTTAGAGATATCGGGAAAAAATATGTCAAATTTCGAGTTTTTTTTCTCGATATCGTTGCTTTTTTCGGTATAACTCGAGAAGGACTGATTCAATCCTGATAAAACTTCGCAGCTAGTTTGTAGGTGCTAAATGACAACTTTATGCAATTTCGTGACGATCGTGTCATTAGAACAATTTGAAAAAAAAATTCTGTGGTTTTCTAATCATATCATCCTCATTAAATTCTGTATGAACCTTCGAACTGTAATTTTTCGATGAAGTACTGGATTTCAATACGATCTGATCTGTAGTTTTGGAAATATTGGGAAAATAAAATTTTGAATGGCCGACTGCGTGAACACAATAACTTCCGAAAGAAACAACTTAGGAACTCGATATTTGTAGAGAAGGTTTGAACCTTAACTACGAAGGCCGAATTCGTGAATGGGTAAACTCAACCTAATGATTCCGCGGAACAGTTCTTATTATGCTCTAAATAGGGTGAGAACCTTAATTCCTATAGAATCACTCATAAACATATATTACAGTTTGGTCTATAGCCACTCTCATAATACAAAAACGTATTTTACGCATGCTGTTCAATATACCTCCACGTTCGTCTTGTAGACCTATATTTGTAGAAAACAATATACTTACATTATCATCAATTTTTATTTTAAAAGCTCTTTTATATGTGAAGGAAAATGAGAAAAGTATGGTTCAGTTGTCTAGTTTTCATAACTATGGTACCAGAAGTGAGAGAACATTATATGTCCCCAAACACAGAACAACTAAGTTTGAGATGTCTCCTATGTATCAATGTGTTAAACTTTTTAACCATTTGCCTCATAATGTTAGATCTCTAGATTCAAACAAATTCAAAAAAACTGTTAAGAAGTTAATGTTAAGTGGATGTTATTATACGGTAAACGATTACCTCAATGATGTTATAGTGATTTAGCTAATTTATATTTTTCTTTATCTGTATGACTTATCCTATACATTAATTTGTCTCAGAGGATCAATAAACTATTATTATTATTATTATTATACCCATTCGAAATTTCATTTTTCCAATATTTCCAAAAATACAGATAAGATCGAATTGAAATCCAGTAATTTATCGAAAAAAAATCTAGAAAAGCACTGCCGTGAAGGCAAGTTCAAATTCGTTGCAGAAGCAGTCATCTACATGCGCGTAAAAGATGCTGCCTTCACGGCAGTGCTTTTCTAGATTTTTATTAGTTCATTCAAATCTACATACTTCGAAATGTAAACTGTGGAATTCACTCTTTATATAGTGAACACAATCATGGAAGAATTAATAACTTAAGTTGATATCACAGCATACTTTGAATATCTGCCATCCTGATGACAAAAAATGAAGTTTGGAACATTTTTCCTTTCTGAATGTAACGCTTGTTATTTCACTGAGTATGGGCATCATCATCAGCCCATTTCAATGCACACGCATCTCCCAGAATTTCGGCTGAAATCTTTCACACCCCAATTCTTCTGTCGGTTCTCGAAATCCGAATATCCCTATAGAGATCTCCCCGACCTCCATCATCTCCTCAACTGTTAAAATGCGTTATTTTATCCCGAGCATAAGGAGCTACGCCGTCAGATCACGAAGTACTATTTACTTTAAGCCCTCTGCAATGGCTCCCACGCTTTCTACCCGTTCATTTTCATCAAATTCGAATGCGTGACGTCAATAAGAAAACGTGACGTAACAAAATCCAGAGCTGGTTATCTTTCTCTATTACTGTGGCCATCATCTCCGGACATGCTGGGAGAGATGGCTGGTAATTCAATAGACCGTTTTCTCATCTACGAAAGTTACGAGGAAAAATAAAAATAAAGTGTTTGGCTGCCACGCGCCCTGGAAGCGTATCTACTAATTGCTTGTTGAAATAAGAAAGAAGAAAGGAAACTGAAGAATCCATCGGATGACTGGATAGAGACATAGAAAGAACAGAAGTTCAGCAGACGTTAATTATGACCCAAGGGGGCTTGACAGATATTGAAACAAATACACGGAATGGAGAGTCGAGAATATAAGTCATTAAATTATAATTCATCCATCAAGATGATTCTTCCTTCAATTTCTGTACCGACGAGGAAATTAATTTTGTTTGAGACTATTGAGAATTCTACAAGGTATCCAGCTGAGCAGACGGGACATTAAGTGTAGTGTCTCAGGCTGATTTCATACACAAGAAAATATAATTAGGTTCTCATTCTCACCTCATCTGAATTACAGATTTTTCAATGTGCACATGACTTTCAACTAATTCAAAATCTGAATAGTAGATTTGGATTAGGACGAACCTAACGAATTGGGAAAACAAATAGGTGTGGAATCTTGGAACAGTATCCCTAATAGAGAACATGTAGAAAAAAAGGTTTTCACTCAAATATAGGTTTTATAATAATAATAATAATAATAAAGTTTATTTCGGTAAATAAACAAATTCATCACAGAGATATATAATAATATTATAATCTGTACGTGATATTTAAAACAATATAATATATATATAATATATATGCTCTGTAATGAAAAGAAAAAATTAACATATGGACAACCATAAATCCACAGAAATATTTGAAGAAAATGATGAATGAATCAAATCGGGCTGTACAATGTCAAAAATCTAGTAAGTAGAACTCATAGGTACTTATTTATTTCCATTCCACGATAAATCTAGTGCAAAAATCCTGGTAATGGGGAAGCTATATGAAATTACAAATTTTCTTTCCTTTTTTTTTAACTCATCAAGTAATTGATCGTTTCTCTCCTTTCGTGATTTAACCAAGTCTTTATTCTCTTTTTGAACGTTTTTATATTTTTTATAGTTTTCAGATGTCCGGGAATCAAGTTAAAAAGTTTTGATGCGAAATAAATATGACTTCTTTGCCCGATACTCTTGTGGCATCTTGGTGGTCGGTAGGTATTTTCTCCTCTGGTTGCATAATTATGTTGCAAAGTATTAACAGATATTTTACGTGAAGCGATATTTAAAAGAATTTTTTGGCTAGTAACTTGAAATGCATCATAGCATTACATCAAGGTAGCAAATAGACCTACTTATAATGAGCACAATCAAAGTTTATGTTGGATTAAAATAGTTGTGAAATTGTAAATCATAGAAATTGACGTGAAGTCGGCAGCTCTTGCGTGTATTTCAAAATTCGTTGCTGAAGCTGTCATCTTTGGTGATCCTTAATCATGCTATCCTCACAAACTTGAATGAATGAAATTTTGAATGGGTGTATCTGCAGGATGATTAAGTGGATTTTACCCATTCATGAATTCGATCTTCGCTATTAAGCCTCATACCTTTTTTTTACAAAAATCGCGATTCCATGTTGTTCCTTTCGGACGTTATTGTGTTTCTCATCGGCCATTAGGCCAAAATTGGGGATGGGTAAACTTCACCCAATAATTCCGCAGATGTACCCATTCAAGATTTTATTATCCCAATATTTTCGAAATACGAATGAATCGAAATTTAATCCGGAAATCGATTAAAAAATGGCAGCTCGAAGCTTCATACAGAATTCCGTGAAAAAATTTCAACAGAAGATTGCAGAATATCGAATATTTGAAAAAAATATTGAAATTGTTTCAATAACACGACCATCACGAAATTTTGTACTGTGTGGTTCGTCAGCATTTTCAAACCAGTTTCCACGTTTGATCATTATTGCATCAGTCTTTTTAGAGTTACTCCGGAAAAAACAACGATACCGAAGGAAAAACCAAGAATTTGACATATTCTTTGCCAATATCTGCGGAAATTATGATCATAACCATCCGAAATTTGGTTCACTGCCGTAGAACATGAAACTTTAGGTCTGAGCAAATTTTTCTCAAGTATAATCAATTGTTTTCAGAGAAAAAAATTCTTCGAAGAAAATTTTAAACTTCAATTCACTGACAATACGATCTTAACTAAATCTTGCTCAAAGGTGCAGGTCGTTATGCTTCAACAAATGGCCAAATTTCATTTCAATCCCGTTTTTAATTTCTAAAATATCAAGAAAATAACCTTCAAACTTCAAATGACTTTAATTTCGAAACCGTAGAGCCGGTTTGAGGTTCAACTACGAAGAAGAGACTTGTGAATGCGTAAAATCTGCCCAATAATTTCGTATATATTCATTGAAATTCCATTACCCATATATTTTCAAAAATAAAGATATAATTGGATTGAAATTCAACCCTTGGCGGAAAACTGTAGCGATGAAGTTTTATTCGAATATTGTGAGGAAATTTCTTCAAATTCGATAAAGCTAGAAAAGGTTCATTCCTGACTTCGCATAATCGTTTTCCTAGGATTTTGAATGCGTTTTTTTTCTGAATTACACAAAAACTTGTTTCTTAACGTTCATCATCCAAAGAGCATCAAATTGTTACTCTATATTCAATGAAGCAAAAGGTTTTGTACTCCTTGTGGATCTCCATTCGACAGCAAATGAGATACTGATTAACTATTTATGCTCTGTGCAGGTGCATGGGTGATAAATATCTCTAGGTTGTTAAATTTTGAGAAACAATTTAAGCAGTGTTTTGTAGATGAACTCAAAACTAGGTGAAGTAATCGAAAACACCTAACAAAACAGTGTGCGTTAGGCGTAGAAAGTGTAAGTGGATTAGAGAGCAGTTACACACTGTTTTGTCATTAGTATTCTATCCACAGTGAACTCATATATTTATTGGAAAACACCTTCATTGATAATCCAGATTTCGTGCAAATTCCGAGTTTTCCATTGGGTATTGAACAAAAATCAATTACTTCCTTATAGTTCTTCTTCTGGGATATCCGTCAATATTCAAAAGATTTGTGATGCAGCCAAACTCATAATTCCGATCTTCAACTAGCCAAAGGGTTTGTGCTGATAGAAAACGCTGTCACTTGGGGAGGGTGAGGGTATTTTGTGTATGAAACCGAACAGAGGAACTATCCTCAACCTTATTTTCACTTACCAGAGACTGAATAATATATGCATTGAATAAGGTGTGCAAGCTGTGCAAGTACCATCTGAAGAGAAGTATTGACTATATTTCGGATATCTTGGGTGAAAATGAAGAAATAAATTGGAAAAAGAAGCTCAAAACCTCATATTCTCTGATAAAATGCGAAATTTGCACAGTAAGATACTGGAACCTGCGGCATTTTGCAACTAAAAAATTAATGCTATCTATCTCTTACAGTGTCTTTCGCACCCCTAGCTCAATCAATTTGTCGAAGGAATTTGTATCAGTATGTTCATATGATATACAGATTTCGAGTAGGTTTTATAAATGTCTAGAAATGATACAATGAGAAAACGCCCGCCGCCTTCACCATTTTGCACCACCTGGAAAATTAGCCAGTATCGTTCTTCATTTGGTGTTTCATACCAACGTCTCAATACATCTGCTGAAATAGGCAAGTGAGCCCCTGGGGAAATTTGAAACCTTTCATTATTGAACATTCTAATGAAATCTGCAATGAAATGTTGATATTTCTGATTAAAGCTATCCAGGCTTCAATAATATTCCATTTCATTTTATGAAACAAAAGACCCCAGTTGACGTCACAATGATAACAATTAGGTAGTAAATTAGTTTGATTATACTGAGCAAATGCTGTAACATATCACGTGACATATAAATCATTCGATATTAACACATAACATCAACATGACCGTAACACTCGACATACAAATTAATATGAATAACAATATAGCTCTATTTCCACACATATAATACTGAAACATTGTTGGAATCTAAATCTACTTTGAAGCGCCAGCGGTGGAATGCTCGTAAATATCACACCATAAATTCATTTTCGCGTATTTCTTCTGACTCTCACAATGTTCCATGAAATGGTGTTATATAAAGAGAAAAATTCTTGACAATTCGCCAACGGCTTATATCTCCAAGAGTCATCAATTTTGGGAAAACATATACCTATGTATGCGCTATAAATCGTAGTATAAGAGACATGCAAGTCTCGAAGTTTATCCGAAGTTGACAGGTCTATCTGAAGCCAACATACAATGTTACATGCAGGGAAAACACCGATATATATTTTAATGTTCATAGAAGTGAAATTTTCATAACATACTATGAATTCAGGATAATCTTACTTTGAAATAAGACTCTTTCATGAATACAAAACTTTTGGTTCACGAAATTATATCAAGGAAGAATGAAGAAACTGCGAGAGGGAAAATCTTATATGAAACAGCTACAAATCAACGGTGTAATAAATTAATTATAGGAATTGGTTTCACGTAGAAAAAAAAACTCCAGTAATAATAAAATACCATAATCACAAGGACGAATATCTGTCGATAAATAAACAAATATTCCCCTTGATCAGAGCCAATCATCCAATCAACCTAAACACCTACACTGAAGAAGCGGATCCAAGGAGAATGACTCTAGCTGTTTCATAATTGTTACTGATATTCAGGTCAACTTACCTTGGATAAACCGCAGAGGGCTCTATCGATACTTGTCACCTTTCAGACGGACAGCTGCAGTATAACAATGTACAGCGCGCCATCTGTCAGGAGCATCTTGCGAATCCCACCTTCGAGTGCAGAATACTTTGACCGATGTGCATGACGTTCATCTTTTAGTCGCATCAGGGCGCTGTAACTGCGATCTTTAACAAATTTTGAAACAGCTGTAGTCATTCTCCTTGGATCCGCTTCTTCGGTGTAGGGGTTTTGGTTGATTGGATGTTTAGCTCTGATCAAGGGGGAATATTTGTTGATTTATCCACACATATTCGTCCTTGTGATTATGTTATTTTAAATTAATTATATTCGTATCCAAATCCACCAGTTCCCAGAAAAAGAATAGGAGAACTTGAAAGAAATATAAGTCCATTTAATGGAACGAATGTGATCTAAAATATTTGACTAATACTGACAGCAGAGCAAGCCGAAACCAGTGAATTATTTAAAACTCTAATTTCGCTTGGATATTCTCAGCCCTCAGTTTATGTTCGGACAAGTGATTGTATACTATTGAAAAAAATGGGAGGCTCAAATGCAAAGCCGTATCGTGCACTTATCTAGGAAAAACTTCACTCAACGTCGCTGTATGTCCTGATGAAATGAATTTTCTATCCTGTCATCATATTATCCACACTAGATTCCATATCGTTCGGAAATATTGTTTTCACGGAATCATTGGTCGAATTTTGCCCATTCATCATGTCGATGGTTGAAATTGTGCCCCAAATCTGCAAAATCTGCAAATATCACTATCTGACAACTCGGAAGCGGATTTATAAATCTACCTAAATTTTTTTGTGTCCTAGAACAAACTTGTGAAATTAGTGATATCACTTGAAGGAAATAGTAAACTTGTTTCCCGGTTTTTGCATAGGGTTGTTCAGTTTAAATGGCGGGAAATAATATGAATTCGCTTGATTTCTGGGCATTAAAGTTTGATAGGAAAAAATCGGATTTTTTAATTTTTTTGGCACGGTAGTGAGTTTTTTGGTGCAATTTTTCTCTGTCTTACCAGTGGCGTCAGATAATTTCAACGAAAACTCCACTGCCTTTTTTGTCGATAAACACCAGTTCGAAATTTCTCGTTTTCCTTTGATTGGCCATAAAATGATGAAATGTTCATCATATATCGAGAATAAGCGGAAACTGAACTTCGAGAAAATGTTCTTAATGTATTCTACTAAAGTCAAAACATTTTTAGCATAACTTCATTGCAACTAATACTTTTCATTTTGCCGCTGGTCATAGAAATCGGATCATCTGTCCCATCTATTGGAGTACCGTATACTTTTTTACGCGCTTGTTCTGGAGAACAGCGCGTTACCGTTCCGTCACAAAGTCTCTAATTTTCGAATTTTGAGCCGACAAGGGTCTTAAACGATTCAGTTGGACACCCCGAAGAAGAATCCGTGGTTAAATTCAATTTTATCCGTCCGTATGTGCTCTGACGTAGCGACTCGAAATTGCCAGATTAAGTTTTTAGTCCAAATATCTCGGCTTAGTTCGTTAACGGGTATTGTACAAATAGTATCGGAAAGAGGCCCATTTGAAATTTTGAGGTTAATTCCTCGGTATCTCATGAATTACTGACTCAATCAGATTGAAACTTTGTGACCAGTTTTGGAATACCAACGCGTAACTCAGTGCAAAATTTTGTGTGGATCCAGTAGTTAAAAAATTAAACAAAAATTTCAACTCGAATATTTTTTAAATTTCAAATTTTTTTTCTCGGGAAATATTCATCAGATATGTCGATCTAATGAATGGTAAATGTAAAAAAAATTCTTCGAAAATTTTCGAATTTTTTTAATATTATTACTATCCTCCATATCCCAAACTGTGAAGATGCTATCAGATCAAAACTTAGTAATTATATGAAAAATGCCAACACGAAACTCATTGCAGAATTTCGTATGGATCCAGTTGTTGGAAAATTTTCGAAAAATGTTTTTTCGAAAATGTTTTGTTGAAAAATGTCTCATTTCTCAAAGAATGCTGATCAGATTTAAACGAAATAAGGCGCAGACTCTAAAATCATTATTCAACAGCAATGTTCAGAATTTCAATTCGATAAGATAAGATAAGATACACTCTTGGAGATATATGAAAAAAAATATATCAAATTTCGTTGTTTCATCTCCCTCTACGTTGTAAACATTTCAAGAATGAAGATCATTGAGCAAATTCTTATTTTTCGATTTTGGTTTATTATTTGATAAAATCAAATAATAAAAAGAAATTATTTCTCGAAAACTTACCACCGAATTTTCATGCAACTCAGAACGTTGATTACTGTTGCAAAACTAAACCAAAAAAATTTCACCCGGATGATTTCCGACCAGTGGTTCCTGAGTTATAAGGAAAAACGCTGCAAATTTCCAATAATGTCGAAAATGACATCATCGCATTCAGTTCTAAGATTGTAATTCACTGGAATAATCGGTTTACTTTTCATTCAAAGTCATACATCTAAAAGGAGGTGAAAATATTGATTACCAAATTTTCAACACATATCGAAAAATGTTTAATGGATGCGTTATTATTTTATAATCACAATTTGCAAATGCCCCATCGATGTTCTTGACAATTTCATAATCGTAAGTAGTTCAGATTAAATATTTTTGGGTTTTCTCTCCCAATATCTTAAACATAACTACTGAAAATCGGATCAAATTATTATTTATAGAAATCACCCTGCGGATTACTGGATTTAAGATTAAATTTCTTCATGAAGCTCATTCATATCTTGAATAAAACTTTTATTTTATTCATAAACCATTGGTTTTTCAGAACACAAAAACCAATTCCATGAAAAAATTCATTTGAAACATTGAAATCTCAATAAATACTCTTTTATAACTGAATAACCCTTTTACATGCAGAACGCGAATTAAGTAGCCCAATTTAAAATAATGCAGATTTCCAAAAAATTCGGTTGATCGGAGGTTTCCATTAATTTCGGTTTGCGTAATACGATTATCGTCAACCTGTGGATATCCGTTACTGGTTTCAATCGAAATCCAAAATCTTTCGTACTGACAGTTTGAAATAAGCGTGAATATAGAAAATAATGAGCATTTATATGATAAATCAAATTGGAGGATATAATATGCAAAAAAATCAATAGCAAACCGCAAATCTCATCAATTGTCGATTGTCGAGAATCTAATACTGAGGGTTGGAGCCTTAGACTAAACTTAACTACCTGTTCTGAATGGGGTCTGTGACTTTAGACAAGGGATATAGCGTAGACAAAAATATTCCGCATGCATCATCATCTGGTTGTCGGCAAACTACTTGTTTGAATTTCACTTGTTTTGAATTGTAGTCTGTTACATCAAACAGACTTACGTATTTGACACCCTCTTGGTTGAGTGTATCTGACAACGATAACAACGAACGAAATTTATAATCTAGAATTATTCTTTCGAATTCAACCTGATGAGGTTCACGATATATTTAATTGTTACAGAAATGTTATTGAAAATAACTTTAGTTTTTCAGTTTGTGTGGTGGATACTTTGTAAATCAAGTGAATCGGATATCTGCTCTGGAAAAAATTTTTTTCAGATCAATTGCACAGGAAGATTGAGTTTTTTTTTCATTTCATTAATATTTTTCAGAACAAAGTTGAATGCCAGTAGAAATCACATCTACACATTTGATATTAGCGGAAAGTCTTGAATTTTGTTTTACGTATTGGTGTAAGTTTGAAAGATTGAGTTTATTTCCTCAGTGTCAAGAAAAACGAACGCGTTCGGATTGAAACATCATGACTAATTGTGAAATATAGACCCTCGATTTAATGCAAAATTTTTTTTTAACATTTTTTTTTTCGGATACATATTCATCAAAGTTCAATGAAATTTGGTACAGGTTTCAGAGTCAACATTTAGATACAGTGTATCAAATTTCAGTTTTGACCGATATCTATTTGTGCAGATATTGGCAAAAAATTTCGTGACCATTTCAAATATTGAGGTTATTTCCCTAATATCTCAAATAGGACAAACCCTATCTGATTTGTAGTTCATTTTCAGTTGTAGAATACCGACACGAAATTTAATAATTGTGGAAAATAGTAAGATTTTTGAAGAGGTGAAACGACTGTGGAACGTCTCTTCTCATTCAAAACATTTTAAATTTTGCAACTCAGTTAGCGTTCTGCATGTCGAAATGTTATTCAATTATAGAAGTGTATTTATTGAGATTGAAGTTTTTTGAGATATCAATGGCATATTGGGTTATTTAAATGAGAAAATAATAAACCCTTGTGTAAAATTTGCAGCGTTTTTTATCATGTACTAGATTGTCAACCCTTCAGACTGAACCAGCCTGTACAATGCTTGCAAATCAAGCGATCTCTTTGATTGGTGAACTCCTTCAATAACTTGAATATAATTTTTAACTTTTGTTAATCGGTGTTGATATACTATGGATAGTCTCATTCAAACCATTCAGTTTTGAAGATGACTGATACAAGTAGTTTTTCAGCTAGATGATATTAACTTCTCAAGCTCCAATAAAGATTTCTTATATTCAAATTGGGATTTAACATCAAAATGAAAATCATCGTGTTACCTAAAATTCAAAACTGTCACTTTTCATTCCGAATATGGAATTGTTCAGGTTTTGATTAAACTCAAAAAAGATTTGCTAATTCGAATGGGTTTATTTTTTATTTGATTATTTTTAGCTGTCCGATACTGCAAAATTTCATTCTCAAGTTGTTTAATCTCAATTTGAATATTACAAGTCTCAATTCGAAGATGAAAAGACATAATAAGATTGTACTTTGTCAGTACTAAAGGTAGTGAGAAATTAATCAGCAACAAATACGGATTTGATCCAAGACAGAGGCACTGAAACGTTCTGCTTGGAGAAACTAATTATCCGACAGAAAGGGGCAAAAAGAAATTGAGACATCAAAAACGACGGAAGCACGTAATTGCAAGGCTTCTTCATTGATTTTTACTGTTATTGACAGTGAAGTTTGTGCCCCACTTATAGCTTTTGCTTTCGCTACTTTCGAGACAACGATGAAATTGCTTCGAGAGGCTTAATGAAAATTTTCAGCTGATGACTTGAAACTGGGGAACTGCATTGAAAAAAACTTCACTGCAACAAGTTAGCTGGTAGACGTACGTAATTTCAAAGTTGCCATCAAGCTTCATATATATCTTGCAGTATTTTTGCTTGTGATCCTAGGCAAAAATATTTATATCTGATTCCCAATTATTATATAATTTCAGGAGAATTGTAACCGGAAAAAATATAGAGATGTACTGACGTGGGGTCAGGAGATCTTACGCGCTTGTTCAAATTCTACCTACTAGATCAACAGAAAATCTTGTACCTAATTGGTACATAATCAACTGATTATGAAGTTTCAGTTTGACTGCATTCATATCTTTTTTTCCTTGAATTTCTGAAATTCAATATCGTATCGAATGAAAATTTGAAGCATTGCTGTCGGATACCATTGAGGTTTGTGCCAAATCCAATTTAAATCTAATAAATGTTTTCGGATGAAAAAATTTTTCTAAAGAAATTTGCACTAAGTTGCGCGTTGGTTCCCCAAAACCAGCTACGAAGTTTCAATCTGATCGAATCCGTATTTCATGAGATACCGAGGAATTAACCTCAAACTTTCGAATGGGCCTTACTCTGAAACTATTCGACCGATTTCACCCATTAACAATTTCAAGTCGCTAGGTTCTTTTCTCTGAAACTTATAGCACATATAAACGGACGGAAGGGCAGAATTGAATCTAACATAATCGTTCAGAGCCCAAAAATATAGTAGGTAGGGACAGAATACCACAATGTACTCAAAGCATGTGGTGACTGGTTGAAAGCGCCACTTAATCATAAATTCAATCTCATCATCTCAACCAGAACCAGTGTGATTCCTACCGAGTAGAAGGTACTATAGTTAACTCCATCTTTAAGTCAGATGGTAAGACCTTTGTTGAAAACTACAGACCGATATCTATGTGCTCACCAGCTGAACTTTTTGAACAGATCATTTATGATAGTCTTTACGAATATGATAGTAAATACGTCTGTTTGGAGCAGCACGGTTTTTTCAGGAATAGGTCTGCTGAAACCAACTTATTTTCCTTCACTGATTATGTTCATGAGAAAGTACAGAATATATCTCAACTCGATATATACAGATTTCAGGAGAGCATTTGATAGTGTAGATCATGATTCATTATTGTTCAAGCTAGGTCATTCAGGATTGACGGACAATACTCTGAGGTTGATAAGCAGTTATTAAGATGGTTGTTTCTTGAGAGTAAGACAGCATGGGGCCTGGTCGAGTAAATTTGAGGCTATCTCAGTAGTTCCTCAGGGATCCAACCTGAGTCCAGTTTTATTCATTCTTTTCATCAACGACTTGCCCAAAGTAATCTAGTTCGCAGAATGCCTCATGTTTGCTTATGATGTAAAGATATTCAGATCCATACGGACAGTGAGGGACTGAATTGTACTGCATGATTATCAAATGAATGGGGTATCTTTAGAAAGTAAAACAGAAGTGACAGGTCTCGGACTTATTCATGATCAGGTTATGTCTTACGGAATATACATTGGAAGCACTACGAAATCAGCCAATCGGCTGTTGGGTTTTATTATAAGGCAAACCTTGAATTTCATCGATATTGACACCATGGAACTTCTATATTACAGCTTCGTAAGAGCCAAATTAGAATTTGCGTCGTTTGCTTCGTTTGGAGTATACCAGCTCACTTTAAACCGTGTTGGAAAAACTCAGAATAAATTTTGAAGATATCTATATTTCAGAGAATATCTTGTATGACCGCATTTCATGACAGTCAGATCAACACAGCTGAGAAGAGAATTCGGAACTTTATCCCTGGATAATAGAAGAAATCTTAGTTTATTGATATTTTTATTTAAGATACTCATTATTATGACAAATTCTCCTGAAATATTATCTTTGTTAAGATTTCTTGTGCCAGCCCCTTGCATATATGCTTAGTTTAGCTAATGAACTTAACATTTCTGTTGATATCAATTGGAACCAATCACGAAGTTGTTTCCGAAGGTCAGAGTGGAATCGTGGTTGCTGTGTTTGTAGGATTAGTTGTAAAAGATTTTGGTCCTCTGCATTCGGATATTTGGGTATTCTCAGTGATAGTTCTTGCCACATTTGTTGTTCTGTTGTTGATATCTATATGATTGTATAAGCAAGTGAGTTTTCAGAATCGATGATATAGGAGTTCAGTGGTCTGATAGCAGATTGACTATCAGAATGGATCACTATGTCACATCCTTGAGAGTTCCTTTCCCGATTTAAGTTTATGCATCTTTCGATTGTATTTCTGTCTGAATAAAACTCTACTATATGATGTGAGTGGAGCATCGTGTGCTTAACTGCTCATATGTGATCGCATTTGCCGATGATGACGTCACTTTTGTCATTCATATTCAAAGCACAGAATATATATTTCCTTGTATTTTAATCTTACTGACGTCACTTTTTTTTCAGATGAGCACACCATGTTTTTTACTTCATGCTCTACTAGGAGCATTGAGATAGTGTACACTTGGTTCTTGGCCCATATACTCGAGCGTCGGCCCCCATCGTGGTTCAAGAACCATTCGTATACCACTTATTGGATTTACTTTGGAGTTTTGGGTAGTGTATTCCTTTTTCTATTCTCCTTTTTTATAAAGCATTGAGTTGAAATTCTTCTTGATGGTCACTTTTGTGCTCATAACATAACTAGGTAGGTTCGCTGATGAGATGTGCTTGTTAAGAGAGGACACCTTCCGATGTGAATGTGCGTCCATTAGCAGCGATTCTGAAAATGATTGAAGTTTCAGTATCAGTCACTGTTTAGGAGGCGATTGTCTCCTATTCTGACCTAAAATGTATCTCCGCTCATAATAGACTGACAGTGAATTAATTCGTAAAGGGATTTTCAGAAACAAACACACATGCCGCGCAGACAAAGCGCAGGACAGGACAGCACAGATCAAATTGTTACCGGGCTAGTCCGTGTTTTTTCCTACATTCAGGCAAGCGCAATGCAGTGACATTGTTGTAAGTCAATTCTGATATTACATAATCACTAAACAGCTCTGGAAAATGAAATACTCCAAAACTCGATGAAAATCTGGATCCGTTTTTATTCCGTTCTTCATAATTATCTTCTATTCATCTGGCCTATTTATAAGCCCCGCGCAAAGAAAAATAATGGGAATGAAACTGCTTCTTGTGAAGCTTCGATAATTATCGCTGGAACATACTAAAGCCCACGACAAAAGTGCCGACTGTATTCTTTCGAGAACAATGCGAACTGTTAGGTATTTCATTTCCTGCCTTATGAAATGTGTAGGGCGATAAAACACCGATCCCGTTATTCCCTCATATATCTTCATGCGTGTATACAACAGAAGCTCAGAAAATATATCGGTGGTATTACTCATTTTCCGACAAGTTGGAACATCTAATAACATTTGATAATTCAGTTTGTTCGGGCGAGGAGTTTCAAGTAATTCCCGCTCCCTCCACTACGTGAGAAAAGATTGCCAGGTCTTTTGGGATTTCTTTCATGGATTCCTCATCAAGTTTCTCGAAACAACTCAAATATACGCGAGGGAATTCACCAAGCGGAACACGACTCCACGTAGGGGCTTTATTTAAAGGAAAAAAGATAAAAGAGAGCAGTTTAATCCTTCACTTCGATTTTCAATTAGCTCCCAACGGATGGCTATTTGTTTTCAATCAGTTGTCCGCAGGGTGGCGAAATTAAAAAACGTCCTATTAAATCAATTACTTCCCATCCTTCAGGGGGATAATTATGCAGTAGTCCTCAAAGTAAACATCTGTTCCGACCTGGATTCCTAACTGAGTTTTCACCTGACAGTTCGAGCAGTAAAAAATAATATTTGAATGATCGCCCAGATCTGAAAATCCGAAATATCCACATTCTCGTGAATGAATTATTGATGTAGTGTAAACAATTGGTTCAGGATCCTTCATCGATTCAATGACAATTTCAGCTACGATTGATTGGGTGAGTAAGGGCAATCGTACCATTTTGGATCTGAAGGGCCCCATACATTATGCAATAGTCAGCAGGGATCAGGGCTGGGCAGTATTTCAATTACTTGTAATTGAAATACGTATTTGAAGTACAAATACGTATTTTGGAAATGTATTTCAATTACTTCCTGAAAATGTATTTTGTAATTGGCATTTCGAATACCTGACGCTGAAGTATTCTTGTATTTTGTATTTCGATACTTTTGTCTTCGAAATACTTTCGAACAAATACGTTTAGCATTTCACAGAAAATAGTCCCTGAACCTTCCTTCAGATGGCACGACATTCATCTGCTTCATCTAGTTCTTTCGATATATTTTCGGCAAATAGAAATAGGAAGAAAAGGTCTTGCGCAATGGTACGAAATACTTGTAATAGGGGCGGGTTAACTCTTAAACTGTATTTTTGTCTTTTCTTAAACGGTTATTTCCATTAAACTGTGTAATTCTGTGTATTTGACGAATTTATTAGTAAGAATTTAATGATGGATGATCAAATTCATTCCATCTATTTTAATGTCCATAAGAACTAGATTAGATCAGCTGTAGGACTTTAATTTGAGACATTTCAGTTATTATATCCTGACTGAAAGAGAGTTTAGAACGAAGCTTCGATAGACTTTTTCGAATGTCACCTGAATTGAATGGAGCCATTTGGGCTCCATGTTATCATCCTAGCTATAAAATGTGTTAGTTGCCAGAAAGCACCTCAACACATGAGAGGCAGAGAATTCAAAATCTGGCTATTCATGCCTCAGAGCCAAATTACAAAAAAGATGAATCAATGCCTTGCAACAGCAGTAGTGGAAGTAGTAAAGAAGAAGACGGATTTATTGTTTATGTGAACAGGGACAGTGATCGACCACAGACTTCCAAAATGGAGCTAGAGTTAGCCAGCTTCCAAAGGCGATAAGAGCAAACACTATCCTTATAAAAAAATGTGTTCATACAATATAACACAAGTTTGTGCTCATCAGGACCTTTAGAAAGATTGTTTTCTTCAGCAGGTTATATTCATTTCATATTTTACGTAACACCGAAATGTATTTTGTAATTTGTATTTCAAATGAATAGTAAAATACTGTATTTTGTATTTTATAATTCGAATACCCGACTTGAAAATATTTTGTATTTCCAATACCTGCGAGAAAGTATTTTGTAATTTGTATTTCAATTAAGCCAAGCATGTATTTTGCCCAGCCCTGGCAGGGATTCACCTCAAGGCACTTGTGCGGGGCCTGCAAACACTAATAGGCATTCACCTCAAGGCGGACCCAATCGTGGATACAAGTCTGTGGGTACCACATACTGTGCAATGGGTGCCTGAAGATCGCCTCTCGTTCGTCTGCGGTCAGATGACAGGTCTAGCACAGAATACAGAATAAATTCATTTCCGTAATGTTATATATTTATTTTCGGAGGAATTGATAAAACTATGTCAAATATCGTTCTTATTTCCTGGTATCATAGTTTTCACAGCGTAACTCCAAAATGATGACACACTTGTGCAAAATTTCTTGAGGCTCGTTTCATTACAACAATTCACAAAAAACTCTTACAATTCTGATTTCAAATATTTTATTATATCGAGATCTTACAATCTTATGGAGCTGAAACTGTCTATTATTGAAGACGCTGTAGGATTTCTTGTTAAACTTCAACGAATCACCGTAGGCCTCTTCCTTTCGGCTTGAGTTCGTTTTCAACTTTTATTCTCCATAGACATCAATGGTTCGATAAATGTGGAAATAAATGATGGTTTATTGTCCATTCCAATGAGACGAATCGATTCAGTACAAGCTTCAGGCCGGAGGTTAACCAACTTCGCAACTGGTGAATTCGTATGCAAGCTTGCAGTGAATCTCAGTATTCGTCGTATGCGAGTAGAGTGACTGCCAGCTGACTGATAATAGGTTTGTTTTGGTTCCGAGTTCAGAACTGTTCTGGAACGGTTCCGCATGCGCGATTTCGATTTTGCGTTTTGGTTCATTTCAGAACCGGTTCAGTATTTGAGTAATCCTGTTTTGGTTATTTTCAGAATCGATTCCGAACTGTTCTAAAACTGTGAGAGTACAGATGTTTGAGTACGAACTGCTTCAGAATTTGTTAGTTCGCACAAGTGTGGAGTTGCTGAAAACGATTCAAATGGTTAACCTGACTTTTTCGACGTCGTGTTGATTTGGTTTTTAATTTGATTGTTGTATTTGCTGAGGAAATGATTAACTGTTAAATACAAATTTTTGTTATTGAGGATAACTCCTTCGCTACGACCTCCCAGGATAATCCAATGGATTCTATTTCCATTGTTCACACTTGGGATGTCTATTTCTTAAATAAATCTATGAATGCAAGAGCCTCTTCCTCTATTGAATTACAATAATGTTTCGAATGAATTCTGAACATATCTGAAATAAGTTCATCATTAAATTCATTAATATATCAATTAAAAGTTTGTTGGTTCATTTTGAAATATAAATGAAGTAATGATGAAAGTTCAGAAAAACGATTTTGACAAAAAAAGATTCATCTTATTGAATTCATAACTATATAAATCAATAATTCGTTGATTCATTTTGAAATATAACTTAAGCAATGAAGAAAGTTCAGAAAAACGATTTTCACAAAAAAAAATTCAGTTGACGGAAGTATCCCCAAAAATATTTATATATTATCTACATAGTGCAACGAGGACTTTCGCATATTTTTAATTGAACCACAGGCAATAAATGAGACCTGATTGACATCCCTCTTTTCTGTCAACTCAAACGGAAGTTTTTCTTCCTCTACAATCCGGATGAGAACACGAACTTAATTCGTGTTTTGGTTTCATCGATTTCAGAACTGTTCTAGGATAGTTCAGAATCGGGCTTCAACAGGGCATCGATTCTAAGCAGTTCTAGAACTGTTCTAGGACAGTTCTGAGCTTCGCAACCAAAACAAACCAAGTATGTGGCGAAAGCTCCTCCGAACAGGGACGGACAGAATTATAACTCTCGTGAGAACGTTGTCTCGGCATTCGCCACATACAATCAGTCTGCAAAAACTGACGTCGATAGCCTCACGACTAGCCATTAGTTGTGTGGCTGATCTAGGAAGACTGTCCGGCCAATAACTGCACGATATCGGACAGTCGCCCCTTACGATTACTAATGAAAGTAGGTTTGTTTTAATGCGAAATACAGAACTGTCCTAGGACAGTTCTAGAACTGCGTAGAATCGATGCGCTGTTGAAGCCCGATTCTGAACTATCCTAGAACAGTTCTGAAAGCGATGAAACCAAAACACGAATTAAGTTCGGTTTCTCATCCGGATTGTAGAGCAAGAAAAACTTCCGTTTGAGTTGGCAGAATAGAGGGATGTTAATCAGGTCTTATATATTGCCTGTGGTTTGATTAAAAATAAGCGAAAGTCCTTGTCGCACTATGTAGATAATATATAAATATTTTTGGGGATACTTCCGTCCACTCAATTTTTGTTTCTAAACACCTTTTTCCTGAACATTCTTCAAAATTTAAATCGTATTTCAAAATAAACCAACGAATTATCGACTGATATAATGATGAATTTAATGAAATTAATATTTTTTTGTAAAAATAGTTTTTCTGAACTTTCTTCATTACTTCAATCATATTTCAAAATGAACCAACAAATTATGGATTGATATAATAATGAATTTGATGATGAAAGTATTTCAGATATGTGCTTTTCAGAATAAAAATAATTTGCAACATTATTATTATTATTCAATAGAGGAAGAGGACTCTTGCATTCATCGGACTCTAACGTCCGAACTCCTCTCACAGTTCTAGAACAGTTCGGAATCGATTCTGAAAATAACCAAATTAGGATTACTCAAATCCTGAACCGGTTCTGAAATGAACCAAAATACAAAATCGCAATCGCGCATGCGGAACCGTTTCAGAACAGTTCTGAACTCGGAACCAAAACAAACCTAGTGTGACTGTTCCATATGGATCGTATGTTGCGCGTACCATCAGAAACGCACATCATAAAAACTATAAGTATTCTTGAACCGATTTGGTTGCAATTCAATACAGTCGTCTGAAATGATAAAGTGGTTGATAATCCCTAACTATATTGAAATTGCCGTCTTAGAGGGCACCACAAAATAATATTGAGAATACACCACTGTTTTAACGCGCTTATTCTGGGAAACAGCGTATTAATTTTCCATTGTTTCACTATTCTTTACCAACAATCAACATAAAAGTTTTTGACCTTCTGGGGAAAAATTTAATTCAGCCATGCATGTCATGAACATCTGATTTGGAAACCACCTTACGTGATAGTACCTTTCTTTTTCGAGTTTTTTTTTGTTTTCACTTCCAGAATCTTAAGCGAAGAACCATTGACATTTGAAACGAAATTATTGTTCATAGAAAATGCCTTTGCGGGTTGTGATATTCAAATCTGCCCTTGACAAGAGGGATTCTTGGAAAAATGTTGCCTAATGGACAATAAAGAAATTAAGTATTTTACGGGCTGAAGGGCATTTGGCAACATCTTGTTGAAACCACATATTGGCGCCAGTAACCGACGAACTGCAGCCGCTGAGCTATCATTATTTGCGAAATATTGTTCATTAGTGAAGACACGTTTTTCTGCCGTATAATGTTGTTTTCAAAATTGTCAACACGTAACTGCATAAATGGTGACAAATATACATCTTGCGTTAATTTTGAGACGCCGTTTATTTAAGAACACCACTTGTATTGGTACAAGTAGTAGTTATAGATACTTACAAGAAGAAGTCATGGAATGACAAAACAGCTGCTGTGGAAAAAATAAAATTAGCGGAAATTGAAAATTCTTTAATTTCTTGGATATTCCTCTCCAATGAATTACAAAAAAATGTCATTTAAATAATGGAAAATATCGATATAATGTATAAGTGATCTCATCTTCAACGGATATTGAACTTGTCGATGGAATGCTCGTCGCCAACCAAATTAACTCAGTTCAACTGACGAAATCGAATTGGGAAATGCTTCGAAGCATCCATTATTAAGTGAACTTATTACTTCGTAGAATTCTGTGAACATAATAATTCAAAGTATAGCAAGCTGCGATGAGGAATTTCTTATGAGGCAAAATCAATCTAATATATCAAGGAGATGAGGAATGTTCGTTCAAAATTGAATTTTTTCCCCTCAAGTAAAAAAAACTCTTCTTGGTAGTTCAAAGGGCCATCCTCTTATCGTCAATATCGAAAATATTCACCCCCACTTCATTCGACGCAGAAATTCGATGATTGATACAAATCAATTGAAATTTTGGGTTCTGTCATAATGGAATAAGTTATTTAAGTTACAAGGCCTTGCGTTCCGGAGCCATTGCGGTCTAAAGTACACATAATCAGATTTAAGAATGCACACATCCGACCAGTCCGATGCGGTAGAGTTGCGGAGCCGCAACGGTTGCTGTTGCCTAGCACTTGCTCTAGGCCTCAAGAGTGCCGTAAATGTCACTAGGGTCTCCTAGTTTTCTGTTGTATTTCTATTTCGAGCCTTGCACACATCATAGCTGCGATTCCAAGCAAACGGTATTTTAAGAACGAGGGAGCATTTAACTAATCCTGAACAGCAGTGGCACCAAAACCTTAAAGAAAAAGTGCACTGGCACCGGAGATGAAAAAAACCGGAATTGTACAGCAGGCCAAAGAGTCCTTACGGTTCAATCTTCGTGGTCAATTCGCGTCGAATTGAAGCTTAGCAGGTATTGCTTTCGTACTGAATTCGAAATACAAACGATAATCCTAGGTGTGCAATTTCAGGTCCCATATTTAAACTGCGAACTGAGATGGTATTGTTTGGTGCAATGTAGATCTTTTGCTTATACTCGTATGTACTGAATTGAAGTAGCAAGATGACTAGAATACTTCAATCGAGGGATAATAGTATGGTTTCGAATTGATATTCTTCATCAATGCAAAATTTATGGAAAGAGACATCGGGCAAATGGCTTTGAATGTTGCAATTCCGTTTATGTTCGCTTGATGTTCTCATGAGATGCACGAGGGTCACTCGTTTGTTGACACGCACGTTTGACTTCAGGTAACCTGATTAATAGAAATATAATGCAGCTCAATTAGAAGATATTGAGGTGCAACCCTGATCACAGAAACAACAGAGAATACGACGAGGAACTGTCCCAGGCACCAATTGAATTGTACGATGCTCGATGGGTTGTATTATGCAATTTCGACAGAAATTACTTTGTTATCATGTCGTGATAAATAGCAGCAGTAACAATACTTACATAATTCACATAATCAATAAAATATAGTTTAATGATGCATCAACCCTAAGGTCAACACTAATAAGTGCTCTGTTATGGATTCATGTGTTTTTCGACAATCACATGTGGCTTTAACAAACCCCAAATTCTGCAATTTTGGCCATTAAGAAAGCAAACAAGATGGAATTTTGAAGAGCTCCATAATTCTATTAGTTTTGAGATATTAATGAACTTTCAGCTATAATTTGTATCAATTTAAGGGTTGCCAACACTTCAATTCAAATCTAGCAATCATTTTTGGTAACTTCAAAATTGCATTAAGAAGTGAATATTTCCAATTCATTCTTGTTTGGTTCTATCTCATTAATACGTATAAAATATTGCAGATATAATAGATTCATACAATTTCAAAAATACAGTTTGGATCGAATTGAAATTCAATTTATCGAAAAAAATCTAGAAAAGCTCTGCCGTGAAGGCATACGCTCATGTTCCAATTCGTTGCCGAAGCGGTGATGATGTTGATGCTACATTGAACATACGCGCAAAAGCTGCTGCCTTCACGGCAGTGCTTTTCTACATTTTTAGGTAATATTTTTGGATATTAGGTTGAATCTTCTGAAAAAGACTCCGTGGGCGAATTAAATTCTGCCCAGTCTTCCTTCTGCAGGTTATTTGCTTAATATGTTTAATATTTCAGGAAAAACTGTCTGCAATTTTTTGAACATTGCACAGGTGAAAAATGCATGGAAAATAATTGTTCGAAATGAATTAAAATTTTGTTGAGAATATTTTTCCCGGAACAATCCATAAGAGTTCGATGGAATTTGACACAATCCTTGAAATCAACAAATGTATTTCAAAGTTTAGTTCGGTCCTATATTTTCCTCCGGAGATATTGGAAAGAAAATAATTAAAATTTCAAAGATATTTTCTCAGTTTCGTTGCAATTCCCGAAATAACTCGAAAGCTTTGCATTCGAACATGATGAAACTTGGTATTTAGACAACAAATGTTCAAAATCAATACCAAAAAATTCCTAGATTTTTTTCAAACTATTTCCGAAATATTGGAATGAAGAATTCTGAATGGGTGTATCTGCGACATCATGAGGTGGATTTTCAGTAATTCACGAATTCGGCTATTGTAATTGAGCTCAGAACCTGCTGACCAATAATCAAGTTGTCAAGTAGATACCTTCGGAAGTTATCGTGTTTACGGTCAGTGTTCAGACCAATCGATATGAAATCTAGCACTTTATTGACAAAAAATAGTTTGAAGGTTCATGCATAATTTGGCGAGAACCATATGACAAGAAAATCGCTAAATCCTTACTTCAGGAAGTGATGCTTAGTTTGGCGGGATCAAGCGTGGATATAGGTACACTTTGACAACGAATTTTAGCGAGTGCGTTAAAACATCTGATCTCACGTCTTTGCTTTGCTATAACGTTGGCTGGAGCTACGGTTCGTTTGACCCTGATATCTCAAGTTATCAACAAAACTGGCTCAAATGCATTAGTAAATCTGAGGCATAGCTCATCAGTAATACTGGTCATTTTGATCCCCTGAAACTACTTAGCGAACTCTTCAAATGGAAAGTGAAAAAATTTCTCATGAACTATATCAAAATAAGCTCTTGAAAGTGTTCCAAAGAAAGCAAGTTGTGCCTGTGAAGTTCCAAGAAGCTTTTTTGTGCATCATCGATATTTAATCAAGTTTCGAACTGTTTACAATGTTCTTCAATAAGGCAACACTGATCGCCTTATCACATAATCTCCGGCCTGGAAAATTTCAAACCGAAGTCGAAAACTTCCCTGAATTGATAATCAGCTTGTAAATCAACACTGACATAATATAAAAGGAAAACAATTTTTTCATTCCATTATCGCTTTTATTCGGATCCTAATCCTGACAGCAAACAATACACCACCCTCAGTTGAACGCAATTATTTTTTATGATCCTTTTCATCGCTGCAAATTATCGAGTAAATTATTTCATTTCTCATCCCCCGACTGGGAATTCATCAGAAGTTTTATGGTTCCCTTTTCGACTTTGGGAGTTCGCCGAGAAAGAAAGGAACTTTTGCGGCCTAATGATGAAATTGTGTTGTTTAAATTCATGAAGACTCCAGATTCTGTAATTCCATTCTTTGAGACGAATTCTCTGTGAACTCTGTTCTTTCGTCCAATGTCTCATTACCCGCGATTGTAATGAGCTGTTTCGGCTCCTGGTGTTGTCTCTCTCATTAATGAGAACGAATGAGGAGTATGCTTTTTTTAATCAAATCAGTTTTTCATTATCTACTTCGCAGTGTCTCTGATGGAGGAGGTTATTTTCCTACGAAGCTTAGAAAACAAAATATCGGTGTTTATATCGTAAATATTATTTAAACTAATAAATCATAACATACCAAAATTTCCAGATGAAATGAACTATTTTTCGGATGGAAGCAGTTTGAAAGGTCCTAGAAAATTGCTACGTCCATTTGGTTTTTACTCACTTAGTGCGGGAAATAACTAGTTATCCCTTTGCACCAATGTCTGTAATTTTCGAATTTCGAGCGCAAATGACCTAAAACGAACCTCATCAAGTTGGTCTCCCTGGAATAGAATCCGTGGTCAAATTCAATTATGGTCGAACTTCCGAACGAAGGAACCTAGAGTTTTGAAAGTTTCAGGTTGGATTAAAAGCCTGAATCATAGATAAACTAATCTCTCTAGATGTCCAACTTACCTACTAAAGACCTGTTGTGCATTTAGCAGCGCCTCTGGTGTTTGTATGCTGTATCATTAGAAGTTTGGCGGGAATTTAAATAATACCATAATGATCTTATCGATAGAATGCCGTATCCGGCAGCGAATTCGAGAGGGTTTATTACTTGAGTGTGAGATATACACTCATGTTTTAAACTAGCTCGAACTCACATCATATATTATGGTATTATGGTGAGGGAAATGGAAGTGAAAGTAAATACATTTTTGGGGATACTTTATTACAATAAAATTAATGGAAGAAAATGTGTGTATACAAACGAATAATAATAAATATAGGACAAATCTATAGCTTACGCTAATACAATAATGTATAAGGCCTACACTAGTCAACTGATATCAACTGAAATACAATAGTTTCTCAATATATGATCCATTCACACTGGACATATCCTAAAAGTTGATGAGATTTCTTCCTTTTCAAATTGGATAAAAAAAATGTATATCCGGTACGCATGTGTAACTTGATTTACCCTAAAGAAAAGTTTTGAAAACGTAGGATTACCACTGAAAAAAGTTGTTAAATTTTGGATATCATGTATCTATTTTTCCTACATCAAAAAGGCGGTCATATTCACAACTGAAGGTTGATGAATACAATAAGATGCTTGAGTTATTATTCCAAGACCCCTGACTCAACCAAAAAAATTTTGACTGAACTGATGGTCTAGCATATACTAGAAACCATTAACCCCTCAAATATTCACAAAATTTTCGAGAGAAAACACCCAGTTATTTTAACTTGGCGGTCTACTCCTATCAGAACTCTGCTTTGGACAGAATGATATTGAATGCAGGATGCTCGCAGCCTCTTCATTCCAGAATTTGAAGTGGGTATATCTTGGATTCAACATCAGAAAATCTTTCCTTCTTTAGGGTTTTCCCTAATGCTATTGACAGAATCAAAAAGTTTGTCGGAGAAGAGCAGCAATACAGCAGTTTCAATGGCTCCCTCTCCGAAAGTCTTCATGGTATCTGTAAAATTATTTAAAATGGTTATATGAAATTGGATATATATAAGATATAATTGGTGATGGTAATTTTATCTGTGTAAAGGTTGATATAAGCTATATATTCCATCACCTTACCATATACGCTCCGTAAAAATGATGTCAAAATGTAAGCTGGAAAGATGGTGTATATAATCATTCATTGTGACCCTATAATATTTTACGTAGATAGAACAGAATGGATATGGGTAGATGACGAAACGTATAGGAAGAATCAAACTTTATGTAACAAGCACAGGAAATAATTTTTTGAATATATTCACCTTTTTTGCTGACAATATTGAGCGTTGAAGCTATTTTATGACTGAATACTTGAGCTGCATATTTCGCCTTCTTGTTATTGTTCCCTTGGGATTAATGTGATCCCCTGTCGAATTTGGTAGCACTTGACATCCTTCTGAAGTGCTTGGAGCATCATCAACATCAGATAGAGATTTGTGAGGGTTGAATCAATCTGAACCAGTTTAGACAAGAACCAACGACTTCGTACTCTTTTCACGAATTATGTCTGAATTTGCACAATTTGCGAAAACATGTACTTGATGACAAAATATAATTTTTTTCTGAAAATAAGATCATCATATTCTGAGGAAAGTTTGAAAGTAGGCTTCAAATTTCTGAGCGCTGAATCAATCTGAACCAGTTCAGATTAGAACCAACGACTTCGCACTCTTTTCACGAAATATGTTCAAATTTGCACTGGAAACATGCACTTGATGACAAAATATATTCTTCTCTGAAAATAAGATTATCATATTATGAGAAAAGTTCAAAAGTAGGCCTCAAATTTTTCAGGGCTGAATCAATCTTAACCAGTTTAGACAAGAAACAACGACTTCACACTCTTCTCACGAACTATGTTTGAATTTGCACCGAAAACATGCACTTGATGACAGAATATAATTTTTTTCTGAAAATAAGATATCATATTCTGAGAAAAGTTTGAGAGTAGGCCTCAAATTTCTGATGGCTGAATCAATATGAACCAGTTCAGATTAGAACCAACGACTTCGCACTCTTCTCACGAACTATGTTTGAATTTGCACTGAAAAAATGCACCTGATAACAAAATGTAATTTAATTTTTAAAATGAGATTATCATATTCTGAGAAAAGTTTCAGAGTAGGCCTCAAATTTCTGAAGAGAACTCAGAAGATTCTATCATTTCCATTGTATAAAAATGTCAATACATGTTCTCCGATTAGGAATGAAATTCTGGAAATGCCGCCAAATGAAAAAAATTATTTGCAGACTACGCCGTTCATGACAACGACAAAATTCAATTGGATACAACGTTCAGAATGTATAATGCCAGTGCATGAACGCAGAGAGAGCTATCTATTTACGAATAACAAAGGAAAGCGCCAGAGGTATGTTGCTTTCTGCTTTCATATTTTTTTCTGCCAGAGAGGCAACAACAGGCCTGCGTTAAATTGGAAAGGTAATATGGAAAATTTCAACTGCAAAAAATTTTATAGCATGTGGTTTGGGTGTTATGTTGTGTTCTTTTCAGGCTATTTTACTACTGGTTAAAATGCTCTAATTTTGCTGAGTATACTAGTCATTTCACCAATATTGCCGGTACTAAATTACAAGAATAATGAAATTTGCCTCAAATTTCCGTTCTGTACACCATAAAAATGAATAACGTAGATCGAGTATATATCATCATTCTTTAAATGTGAAAGAAATACAGTATGTTCCCAAGGACTTCAACAATAAGGAGCTCAAATATTTTTATATAATACTAATTGAATAAGGGTACGAACCATGGAGGTGGAAAAAGAGTGGAGGGGGCATAACTTTCGAAAATTGTTACACACTTTTGAGAGAGTTCTGTGGATATTTCCCATACCAATTTGGCCTACTTCGAATGAATTAAACGTTGAATAATGAAAATATTCAACGTTAAATTAGTTCGAAGTCGGTTATATTGGCCAGATGACTAGGTTGACTATTAAAATCAAATGAGCATTCCAGAAATTTGCACTATTTTGTGAATACCGTGACCTTAAAAAAGCTGCAGAATAACAAAGTCTTCATCTATATTCTGTGTCCCGACCATCCCGAGAGTTCAATTGGTTTGTTGATATCAGTCATTTTCAAATATGGAGAATACTAAGATATGGGCTAATATCTAGGGTATGGCTAGGTGAGTCAATGCCCTACCTTTAAACACCATTGCCCCATCTCAAAAGCGAAAGCTAAATATTAAAGGATGATTAGCTCTGATCAAGGGGGAATATTTGTTGATTTATCGATGAATATTCGTCCTTTTGATCATGTTATTTATTATTACTGGAGCTCTTTCTTCTCCGTGAAACCAATTCCTATCTTTGTTAGATGTTGGACGTTTTCGTCTGGTGGGAATCCACATGAACCGAGTGTTTCCAATGTCGTGACGGTTCTTTATAAAGCTGCAATATCGCAGTTACAGCAACCTGATGCGACAAAAGGATGAACGTCATACACATCGATCAAAGTATTCTACACTCGAGGGTGGGACTCGCAAGATGCTCGGGACAGATGTCGCGCTGTACGTTGTTATACTGCAGCGGTCCGTCTGAAAGGTAACAAGTATCGAGAGATCTCTCTGCGGTTTATCCAAGTTAAGTTGACCTGACGATCAATAACAATTGTGAAACAGCTGTAGTCATTCTACTTGGATCCGCTTCGTCGATGTAGGTGTTTTGGTTGATTGGATGATTAGCTCTGATCTAGGGGGAATATTTGTTGATTTATCGATGGATATTCGTCCTTGTGATGATGTTATTAAAGGAATATTTCATTGCCCTATCTTCAATATTCATTGCCCAAGCTCAAAGTCATCTATAGCTCTGGCCCTGTCATTGAGTGGGAACTGTTGAGAACTGAATTTGAATCAAGTAGAAATTCAATATTATGATAGTCAAAAATAGTGAAATTTTTTCGTTACTGCTGCGAGAAGCAACACATCATAAAAATTAAATGGGTTTCAACCAATTTTCATTGAAATTCGAGCACCACATGTAATAACTTCTGTTTATTCTAGAATACTGAACATGTAGAATACCGATAATATGTAAACAATGTAGTTATGATCTGAAATCTTGATACTCTCATATCTTTTTTGGTGATGAAATCTTCCATAGGATGCTTGATTATGAATGGTATACATGTAGTTATGAAAACACAGTAAGTGTACATGTTTATTCCTCGGTGATTGATTTCGGTTTATCTATTCAACATCCTCTTCCCTGCATAAGATTAACTTCTCCACACTTGAAAAATAAACTGTTTTCAAATTATATATGATTCTCTCCTGTTTTGTTTTTTTTTGATGTTTATATGTATTCATTGACTTCATTGACTTACCTCTATGTACGGTGAGTGGATTGAGAACACACACTCTCACATAATCCTACCATAACAATAACTTAAATTTAAGATAAAATGTAATATGTACATTTTATCTGGCCTGACGATGGTTCAGATAATCCGAAATTGATCGCCGAAGAATAAATATATACACTTAGTGTGTTTTTATTACTACCTGCATACTATCTCTTATACACCACCCTATGAAAACTTCGAGGTGTTCTTTGAACCATTCAACAAGTTACTTGAATCCCTAAATGAAGATAAAAATACAGCCTTCACTATAGTTGGAGATTACAATATAAATACAATGAATAAATTAGATAAGAACACAAACACTCTATTTTCGATGTTGCAAACATACAACATTAGCCCTCAAGTTGAAGAACCCACAAGAATTACTCCATTCTCTGAAAAATGCATAGACAACATATTAACAAACATAAAAGAAGCAAAAACATCGATAATACAACCACATCTATCTGATCCTTGCGGAATAAAATTTGAGTTCAAACTTAAAGATAATCTGGCCCCAGGGAACAAGGTGACAAAAATACGAAAATTTGAAGAGGATAGAATAACACACTTTGAAGAAGACCTGAAGAAAGTTGACTGGAATGCAATATATGAATTTGACGACACAGACGTAAATGGAATGTGGAACTTCTTCTCAGAAAAATATAAATAACTTTCCCTTTGTCGAAATGAAAACTCATAGAACACCAAAAAGGTATAAATTGCATCCCAGTATAGAGAAGATTAAAAATAAATTGGACATCCTTTTCACACTATCATTAGGAAGACCAGAATTAATGGAAAAATACAAAAGAGTCAAAAAGGAATACGACAAGGCTATCTCCAATTTCAAACACAAGCATTATACAGAAAGAATTAGGAAATCACAAAACAAATCAAAAACAACATGGCAAATTATAAAGGAACTCACACAATATGAAGAAGACACTAAAACATCCACTATCCCGTTAAAAAATCCAGAACAACTAGTAAATGATTTCAACAAATATTTTGTGAATGTAGCTCCGAGTATAAACAAAAATTTTACTGATGTGGAATTCAACACTAATATGAAGAGAGTCGAGAAATCAATGTATATCTTTGAAGTGACACCAGATGAGATAATAAAAACCATAAAACAAATGAAAAATCAATCTTCCGGAGGCTATGATGACATACCAATGAGTATAATAAGAAAAACAATATCTCAAATAGCACCAATAATAGCATACGTAGCAAATAAAGCATTTACTGAAGGAATTTTCCCGGAAGCACTAAAGATAGCTGTGGTGAAACCAGTATACAAAAAAGGATGCAAGCAAGGAAGAACTAAATAATTACCGGCCAATTAATATGCTAACATCATGGGCCAAACTATTCGAGAAATTATTTGCAAATCGTTTTATCTCATTTTTTAAGAGAAACAAGGTTTTCTCTCGACACCAACATGGATATATAAATGGAAAAATTACAGAAACAGCAATGTATGAATTGGCACAAGAAATACTTGATGTACTCGATTCTGGAAATATACCAGCTGCTCTATTCATGGATATGTCTAAAGCATTCGATTGTGTAGATCATAACAGACTGCTTAAAAAGTTGGAACAGTGTGGCATACGTGACAATCAGTTAAAATTTATTAAGAGCTACCTGAGAAACAGAACTCAAAAAGTAAAAATAAAAGTCGAAGATCAAGAGTACACATCTGAGGAGGAACAGATAATAATGGGGGTTATACAGGGCAGCATACTTGGTCCATTGTTGTTTATTGTTTATATCAACGATTCACCAGAAGAAAATGGAGGCAAATACCCAGGAGGTAGACTTAATCACAACTATATACGCTGATGATGCAGGTACTGTCACTAAGGCAAAAAACATCCAAACTTTAACACAAAATTGTAAAACCAATATGAAAGAAGTAGAAAAATGGTGCAACGACAATAAACTTAAACTCAACACAGGCAAAACAGAGTTCATCATATTTAACACCGATAGAAGCAGAAATGCCTTACCAAACGATATAACCCTAAATAACATTGTTATAAAAAAATTAGAACAAGTGAGATTTTTAGGTATCTGGCTTGATTCTTATATGAAGTGGAACCCACAAATAGAAAATATGAAACAGCATCACATTCAAGAAGATACATTAAAGATCCTATACATTGCAAATTTCCAGTCCATCTTGACATATGGCATAGTTCACTGGGGAAATGGTATATCTCAAAGCAAAATATTCAAAACTCAAAAGCGAGCTATACGAGTAATATATCGGATGAAATATAGAGAGACCTTTAGAGGAGTTTTCAAGAGAAATAATCTACTGACACTGACAGGACTATATGTGTTGAAGTGTGTCATCTTTCTGAGAATGCACAGCGAATTATTTGAACAGTTTCTCAACCAAAACAACACCAGAAAAATAGACCCCTATATCCACCCAAAGCAAAAACTAACCCTAGCACAGAATAACACAAGATACTTGTGCATTAAGAATTTCAATGCCTTGCCGAGAAAATTTCACTACATAAAAGATGTAAAAATCTTGAAAACAAAAATATTCCAATTTTTGGTGAATATGGAACCATACTGTCTGCAGAAATTCTACCAAAGGTGAAAAGAAAATTCCAAATAAAAATTATAAAATTTGACTTGTTTCTCATTATTGTATTACAATAATTGTAGAAATTAAATGAATTTCTATTCTATTCTATTCTATTCTATTCTATTCTATATCTTTTCACCAGAGCCGAATCCGGGAAAATCAAAATCGTGTTTCATTCGATGAAAGGGACCTTTGATTCAAATAAATGTACAACTTGGAATTCAACCTGTATTGGTTGAATCAGGATTTTCCTCAACCTTCGAAACGATAGATTTCGATTACTTCTGAATTCCTCCTGGAAAACAAATAAGCCGACAGAACTCTTTTTCTAATAGCGCCAAACGGGATGCAACGTTCATTTGTCTACACGAACTAAGTTCTGGGGATCACAACGGAACCCGAGGATACCGACGTTTGAAATTGGCCATATATCTATCCTTCAGTTCATTTGTGATCCTTCAGTGACTATTCCGGGTCCCCGATTTCCACTTTCGGTTTCTCCAAACAATCGAATTATCACACTTCTCTGAATACGGGCTCCTAATGAATTTTATGATCCGAAGAATTTGAGTGTGGAGAAATGCTCCCGGTTGAATCTTTGGATTCCAGAAAATCCACACGGTACATGGAGCTGATCAGGGATTCAACTACCTCTTCCTCTATTATTGTTAATTTTTTTTGGGTGGTAAGAAGGGGAAAGCTATAGGAATTCAGAGAGAATTCAGCATTTTATAATCAGAATTATTGGAATTGTTCACAAATGAAGGGAATATTTCTTTGAATATTCAAGTTTTGAAGTTTTCAATTCAAGAATGAGAATTTTATTTGTCAGAATATAAAAACTATGCAGAAATCATCATTATTAACGTCGCGTTGTTAGTGTTTCCAGTTTGAGGTTTCAATGTTCCAAATTAATTTTTTCATGGAATTGGATTTTTTGTGTTATGAAAAACCAATGATTTATGAATGATATATAAGTTCCATTTGAGATATTAATGAGCTTCATGAAGAAATTCAATCTTAAACCCCATAATCCGCAAGGTGATTTCAATAAATAATAATTTTTATCGGATTTTAGTAGTTATGTTTCAGATATTGGGAGAGAAAATCCAAAAATATTCAATTTGAACTACTCACGACCATGAAAATGTTAAGCATATCGATGAGGCATTTGCACATTGTGTTTATAAAATGATGAATGAATCCGTTAAAAATTTCTCGATATGTGTTGAAAATTTGGTAATCAATCTTTTCATCTACTTTTAGATATATACTTCTGGATGACAAGTTAACCGATTATTTTACTAAATTTCGATCTTTCAGGATTATTCGAAATTTGCAGGGTTCTTCTTTATAACTCACGGATCACTGGTCGGAAATCATCCGGGTGAAAAATTGTAGGTAAGGTTATGCAACAGTAATCAATGTTGAAAGTTTTGTGAAAATTCAGTGGCAAGTTCACCTGGATAATATCCGACCAGTGGTCCCTGAAATATGAAGAAAAACGCTGCAAATTGTGTAGTGAAAGACCAATGAGTTATGAATATTATATAAGATTTATTTAAGATATCAATAGTATTGGGTTATTTAACTGAGAAACCCTTGTGTAAAATTTGCAGTGTTTTTTTTATTCGACCTCTTCTTTGAGTGAATTAAGTCAAATATGGTTTATTTTTATAGAACAATGAGCAAAATCACTCTCTCCATTCAAAAAATCGCAGGAGGACTAGTTAATGTTTCTTTTCAAATTATCTCGTTCCGACATCGGTATTTTTGTATAATATCAATCAATCATTCCTTAGGTTAATGTGTCCCCGTTTTCTGATATCCAATGTTCGGGATATAAACACAACTTTTGCATTTTGTTTTCTAGCCTGTCAGAAAAAATCAGAGAGTTGGTGCTAAATTCAATATAAGAACGGTTTCCAAATCGAAAAATTATTTGAGATCCATATAAACTAAAACCAAACCAATTAGCGAGAAACAAAGATCACAAAATTGTGTTTCTAGTATTCTCCGTACTTGTGGGATATATAGGAGACACATCTTGACCATTAGATATCAGTAAATGAGAACACAACAGCAACCTAAAGAATAGAGAGACACTAAAATTCTAAATGACGAATTATATATTTCGATTCTTGGGAATCACATGATTGATTGAAAAAATAACTTGAAAGAAAAAATTTAAGAGTCCTCTTGCGTTTGGTTGAATGGAGAGAGTAATTTTGATCATTGTTTGGTAGAAATGGACCCTTTTTGGCAGAATTTACTTAAAAAAGGTAGAATTAGAAAACTTTTTCGTTTGTATTGTTCCGGTATTGTTCATTAGGCAACCTGTTTTCCAAGAAACTACCTTTGAGAAATAGTTCAATCCTGCAAACCGAAAGGGCCCTTTTCAAAAGAAAACTATTTTTTCAACTCAATATTTCTGTTTCGGATATTGGGAGTGAAAACCCAGAAAAACCTACAAAATGATGCAAAATCCAAAATCCTTCAATCGATATGAAGCTCCAGCCCCACCGGATATTCATTTTTCAAATGTGGACATATGTGTGGATTCGTTGTAAGGCTGATGCGAAATATATTCTTATCATACAGGCTCAGTCTAAAATACTTTTTTCGTTTGCTATTTTTCCAGGTTTGGCTCAAGTGAACAGATAGAAGCATTTAAAAATTTCCCAATGTGCTATTACACTACTGCACTTTATCTGCAAGATCATTACATAATAAACTGCATTCACTTTCATAAACCATCCCGTTTGGCCATGACATTCTGACACATTTCACCGTGTTTATTCTCAAAATGTTGGGTTATAGTCATTTTCCTGCCAGATAACTACAAAACGTTGTCCTCTCTATGAAAATGTTGGATAGCTTGTGATAAATTATTGATTCCGAATTATCAGGGTTGCTATCAGGCATTTTTAGTTTCCAAGCGTGATGATTATTATCGATTTCAAGCGGTGGACCAAAAGCTCCGGTTATAGTTACGGTTATTCACATTGACAGATTTACCTTTGCCTATATGTCAGTTTGGATAACCGTTACTATAACCAGAGCTTTTGGTCCATCGGTTGAAATCGATTCATAACTATAACCGGAGCTTTTGTTTGAAGCTATTTTGATGTAGAGATTGAGAGAAGAAATTGGCATTTGGCAACGTCTCAGAATAATTTTAACATTTCCGCTATTCTACGAGTGCCAACCTGTGTCAGTTTCAAGTAAACAAAACCTGATAGACCTTACGGTGATCTGGATTGTATAATAGAATAACTAATCCACTGCTTGAAGTTAAGAGTAAAATGATAGAGACAACTCATATAATTCTTATGATTTGGTGCTTCTGTTTCGATAATATTGTAACCAAATTATTTCATTACATTCGAATATTGCAACGCTGAGTTTCCACTCGATTTAGGTGCAATATCTCATTGTGCAATATCTCATTGAGATTGCATGCAATTTCGTACATTTTTATAATGAAAATTTCATAATTATCCTAATTTTCATCAAATTTTTAAATTAACTATACAATATCACTAAATCAGCTTGAAAAAATTAATTGAACCCTATGAATGCTCTGCAATGTCTGGTACATAAACAAGAAGATATAGTTTTTATATCTATGGTCTGGTCACAAAACAATTAAGAACCTAGCTCTGGGTATTATTTGGTTTGGATAAACGTGAGTGGAGTCTTATTCGAGGACTTGTCTAGGGGTGGATCCGCAAAAATAGGGGAGTTTCTCGAATAATCATCACATTCTATAACATTCTTCTTCTTCTTCTATCTTCTGAATAGGCCTTTGGCCTGTTCTACATCGAGAATTCGCCGCCTCCATTCGATGGTCTATCTCGGCAAGTTGTCACTCCATCTCTTCCTGGGTCTTCCGACGCTCTTTTTTCCCAATGGTGATCTGTCCCTCGAAATTCTCACTATCCGGTCTTGGTTCATTCTGTCTATATGCTCATTCCACTCAACTTTCCTTCCCAAAACCCATTCATTTATGTTGTCGAATTTGCATGTTTGTCTTATGTCTTCGCTTCTCTCTCTGTCCCACAGTGACTTCCCTGCTATCCTTCGAACAATCTTCATTTCGGTTGTTTCCAGTATTTGCTGTGTTCTCGAGGTCTCAGGCCTGGTTTCCGCCGCATATGTCAGAATTGGCCTTATTGCCGTTTTATGATTTCTTGCTATCGTTTCTATTCCAAGATGTTTATATCGGAAAATTGTCTGGTTCAATTGAGAAGCTGCTCTTGTTGCTTTAATCGCTTGTTCTCGCACTTCTGATTCTACGTCGCCATAACTTGATATTTTTATGTCCAGGTAAGTAAATTTCATTTCTTGGTGTATAATTTTGTCGTCTACCATCAGTTTACAGCGTAAAGGTGTTTTAGATGTTGTCATGCATTCAGTTTTCGCTGAAGATATTGTCATACCTAGTGTTTTACAGACTTTATTGAACAAAAACAGAAGTCTCTGGAGATCATCTTCAGTTTCTGCTACCAATACAGCGTCGTCTGCATAGCATAAGATGTTTATTTTTTTATTTCCCATTATGTATCCTCGCAGCTTTCGGACTTGTTTGATTATTTCATCCATTATTATGTTAAACAGCAGAGGACACAGAGAGTCTCCTTGCCGTATACCTCTTTCTACTGTTATTGGTGCAGTGAGAATATTTTTAATCTTTGCTTGGACTTGGTTGTTTGTATAGATGTTTTCTATTGTTTTAATGATGTTACTAGGAATTTGCCGATCATATAAAAGGTGTATTATATCTTGTAGACGGACCTTATCAAAGGCTTTCTCGAGGTGGATGAAGCAAAAAAATGCTGGTTTGTTGTATTCGATTGATTTTTCCGTTATTTGTCGGATCACGAATGCAGCATCAGTGCAGGATCTACCAGTTCTGAATCCCTGTTGTTCATCAGCAAGATCAGTGTGTTCGATTATGATGTTTGTCAAAATTTTGTTATTAATTTAAGGGTGGTTGATAATAAATTTATTCCCCTATAATCAGAAGGTTCTTTTTTATCACCTTTTTTGAACATCAAAAGGAGAGTACATTTCGCCATTCATCTGGAATCATGTTGTAGTGAAGTATTTTGTTGGTAAGTTTTGTCAGTTCTTGGACCAGCATATCTCCTCCGTATTTCAGGAGTTCATTTGAGATGTCGTCTTCTATAACATTCAACGCTGAATATCTCGAAAACGGTGCATTTTAGGAAAAACTATAAGGAAATTGATTATTTGTGGAAACTTCAACAGCATATATTTTTAAAAGTGCTGATTCTGAAAAAAAGGCAAACGAAAAAAGGTTTCATTCGATGATAGGAATCTATGATTAAAATTTATGTATCACTCAAATGTTCACCCTGTATAAATCGTATCGGTATGAGTCCCATTCTGAATGTGTTTTTGTTTCACATCGATAAGAAGAAAGAGCAAACTAAATGTAGCAGCATTTTCTCCGCTTTTTCGAGTACGCCTGATAGCTATCATTTAGCTTGCTTTTTCTCTTCATCGTTGGAAAACAAAGATTCATTCTTACTTGACCTCAACATGCCCATAGGTTTCAATTATTCATTCTCCTACTGATTACATCTTCGAAAGAAATAACTTTATGATAACATTACGTTTTCCATAGGATTTCCAACAAGCCAACACATGACATTTGTTTGAATTTGAGTGACCAAAGTTTGGTAAATTTGCAGCAAGAAATTATGATGATAATATAGATTATAGCATATTTCACCTGATTTTGCATTATATTTCAGGATTGATTTAGGTTTTCGCTCCTAAAATCTGAAAAAGATCCATTTGAAATAAAATAAATTTATTATTTAGAGAAATCGCCCTTGTAGGTTGCGAGATTCATACTATTATGAGTGAGAATCTGAAATATCACGAAAATTAAAAAATGGAGAATATCAAAAATCAATATACAGATTTCAGCGTTAATGGCAATAAAATTCCACACTATCACTCAACCCTGTATTGGTACATACCTATGAAGATATGAAGAGAAACCGATACAATTTGAAAACGTAATAATAAGCCTTCATAGGTCATTGAAGTAGTATTATGCCATGAATCCTGTTCATTATTTTCCAATAAACGTTACACTTTCATATTAGATGACGCGATGAATTCATTCAATTATGAGTACTGCTCAAATGCTTTCATCCGGGATAATAAAGGATGGACCAAAAACTGAGGGTTTCATTATGTTGAGTTTCATTCTTACTTGACCTCAACATGCCCATAGGTTTTAATTATTCATTCATACTGATTACATCTTCGAAAGAAATAACTTTATGATAACATTACGTTTTCCATAGGATTTCCAACAAGCCAACACATGACATTTGTTTGAATTTGAGTGACCAAAGTTTGGTAGGGTTGCAGCAAAAAATTATAATGAAAATATAGATTATAGCATATTTCACTTGATTTTGCATTATATTTCAGGATTGATTTAGGTTTTCGCTCCCAAAATCTGAGAAAGATCCATTCGAAATCAAATAAATTTATTATTTAGAGAAATCGCCCTTGTGGGTTGCGAGATTCATACTATTATGAGTGAAAACCTGAAATATCACGAAAATTGAAAAATGGGGAATATCAAAATTCAATATACAGATTTCAGCGTTAATTGCAATAAAATTCCACACTATCACTCAACCCTGCATTGGTACATACCTATGAAGATATGAAGAGAAACCGATACAATTTGAAAACGTAATAATAAACCTTTACAGGTCATTGGAGTAGTATTATTCCATGAATCCTGTTCATTATTTTCCAATAAACGTTACACTTTCATATAAGATGACGCGATGAATTCATTCAATTATGAGTACTGCTACAAAAACCGAATGCTTTCATCCGGGATAATAAAGGATGGACCAAAAACTGAGGGTTTCATTATGTTGAGTTTCATTCTCACTTGACCACAACATGCCCATAGGTTTCAATTATTCATTCTCCTACTGATTACATCTTCGATAGATGTAACTTTATGATAACATTACGTTTTCCATAGGATTTCCAGCAAGCCAACACATGATATTTGTTTGAATTTGAGTAACCAAAGTTTGGTAGTGTTGCAGCAGAAAATTATAATGAAAATATAAATTGGAGCATATTTCAGCTGATTTTGCATTACATTTCAGAATTGTTATAGGTTTTCGCTCCCAATATCTGAAAGAGAGCTATTTAATATAGAATAAAAGTATTATTTATAGAAATCGCCCTTGTGGGTTGAGAGATTCATACTATTATGAGTGAAAACCTGAAATATCACGAAAATTGGAAAATGGGGAATATCAAAATTCAATATACAGATTTCAGCGTTAATTGCAATAAAATTCCACACTATCACTCAACCCTTCATTGGTACATACCTATGAAGATATGAAGAGAAACCGATACATACAATTTGAAAACGTAATAATAAACCTTTATAGGTCATTGGAGTAGTATTATCCCATGAATCCTGTTCATTATTTTTCAATAAACGTTACATTTTCATATTAGATGACGTGTTGAATTCATTCAATTATGAGTACTGCTACAAAAACCGAATGCTTTCATCCGGGATAATAAAGGATGGACCAAAAACTGAGGGTTTCATTATGTTGAGTTAGATTTAATGGAAACATAGCTTTCATTTTTCATTTCATCCGCCTGAATTGAATAACCAGTCTACATAAAGTGTAGCTGTCCTTTTAATTGAAAATAATGCAAAATAAATATCAATAACCTCTGCATTGAAATGTTTTGTGAATAAAACTGGAAATGATTAATAGACGACAATTATTGTAACCCTATTGTTCGTTACAAGGATTATTAATACGACATAATACCCATGTGATGTAATTTATTGATTCTCGTTCTATTATTTGGTGTTTTTTCCAATTGCCGTTGAAAAAGACTGAAATGGTGTTTACGTACCATTGTGTTGTTCAATGCTTTTGAATGTATACAAACATTGAATTTTAAATGCCGTGTGATAAATGAAACGTTTGGACATGACGATACACTTTCCGAACAATTTTGTATTCACTAAAGCTCCATTCTGTTCGAAATTGAGGTCGTTTCCAATTTAGCAACACACATAATGTTTAATGCGAATAAAACGATTTTCAGTAAGGTTATGAAACTGTTGAATGTTGCTATCTCGAATCTTAATTAGTTTAATATCGTGTGAATTCATTTATTTCAATGTTATCAAAGAATAATATAACTTATTCACTATGATAATCCCACGGTGCAATTTTATAATAGTAATCCTAAGCAAAGCAATGATTCTGAAAAAACGCTGCAAATTTTACACAGGGGTTTATAATTTTCTCAGTTACATAACCCAATATACCATTGATATCTTAAAAAACTTATATATTATGCATAACTCATTGGTTTCTCCCAACACAAAAACCAATTCCATGAAATAATTCATGTGAACATTGAAATCTCGATAAATACACTTGTATAATTGAATAACATTTCCACATGCAGAACGCTAACTGAGTAGCAAAATTTAAAATATTTTGAATGAGAAAAGACGTTCCACAGTCGTTTCACCTCTTTGAAAATCTTACTATTTTCCACAATTACTGAATTTCGTGTCGGTATTCTACAACTGAAAATGAACTTCAAATCAGATAGGGTTTGTCCTTTTTGAGATATTAGGGAAATAACCTCAATATTCAAAATGGTCACGAAATTTTGTGCCAATATCTGCACAAATAAATGTTTAAAAAAAATCGATTTTTCCAATAAAATTCTCACGAAATTTTGCATTAAATCGAGTGTCTATATTTCACAATTAGTCATGATGTTTCAATCCGAACGCGTTCGTATTTCTTGACACTGAGGAAATAAACTCAATCTTTCAAACTAACACCAATACATAAAACAAAATTCAAGACTATCCGCTAATATCAAATGTGAAGATGTGATTTCTTCTAGGATTCAACTCTGTTCTGAAAAATATTAATGAAATGAAAAAAACTCAACCTTCCTGTGCAATTGATCTGAAAAAAATTTTTCCACAGCAGATATCCGACTCTCTTGATTCACAAAGTATCCACCACATAAAATGAAAAATTAAAGTTATTTGCAATAAACTTTCTGTAACAATTAAATATATCGTGAACCTCATCAGGTTGAATTCGAAAGAATAATTCTAGATTATAAATTTCGTACGTTGTTATCGTTGTCAGATACACTCAACCAAGAGGGTGTCAAATCCGAAAGTCTGTTTGATGTAAAGACGTGAAATTCAAACGAATAGTTTGCCGACAACCCGATGATGATACATGCGGAATATTTTTGTCTACGCTATATCCCCTGTCTAAGGTCACGACCCGGCAAAGACCCCATTCAGAACAGGTAGATAGATCATCGGCTCCTAACTTTAGTCTAAGGCTCCAACCCTCAGTATTAGATTCTCGACAATCGACAATTGATGAGATTTGCGGTTTGTTATTGATTTTTTTGCATATTATATCCTCCAATTTGATTTATCATATAAATGCTCATTATTTTTCATATTCACGCTTATTTCAAACTGTCAGTACGAAATATTTTGGATGTCGATTGAAACCAGTAACGGATATCCACAGGTTGACGATAATCGTACTACGCAAACCGAAATTGATGGAAACCTCCGATCAACCGAATTATTTGGAAATCTGCATTATTTTAAATTGCGCTACATAATTCGCGTTCTGCATGTAAAAGTGTTGGTTTTTGTTTTCTGAAAAACCAATGATTTATGAATAAAATAAAAGTTTCATTCAAGATCTGAATGAGCTTCAGGAAGAAATTTAATCTTAAATCCCGTAATCCGCAGGGTGATTTCTATAAATAATAATTTGATCCGATTTTCAGTAGTTATAACCCAAAAATATTCAATCTAAACTGCAAAAGATTATGAAATTGTCAAGAACATCGATGGGGCATCTGCAAATTGTGTTTATAAAATAATGACGCATCCATTAAAAATTTCCCTATATGTGTTGAAAATTTGGTAATCAATATTTTCATCTCCTTTTAGATGTATGATTCTGGATGAAAAGTAAACCGATTATTCCAGTGAATTCCAATCTTAGAACTGAATGCGATGATGTCATTTTCGACATTATTGGAAATTTGCAGCGTTTTTCCTTATAACGTAGGAACCACTGGTCGGAAATCATCCGGGTGAAATTTTTTTGGTTTAGTTTTGCAACAGTAGTCAACGTTCAGAGGTTCATGAAAATTCGGTGGTAAGTTTTCGAGAAATAATTTTTTTTCCCTCCAACCCCCCATTTTGAGCCCTTGGGGTACACCGATTCTGCTGAAAAGCTTGGAGGATCAATCCCGAGTGACACACGATCTTTCTAACAAGTTTCACTGATTTTGGTTCAGTACTTTCTGAGAAAAGCTCCGGACAACGGACGGCGGATGGATGGATTTTTTTTTATTAGTTTATTCAAATCTACATACTCCAAAACGTAAACTGTGAAATTTTCAGAGGGGGTTAAAATTTTTTGTTGTTGGTAGATCACTAAGGCTTATTATTTGATTTTATCAAATAATAAACCAAAACGCTGCGAATTTTACAAAGTTTTATTATTCTCTCAGCTTCATTGCTCATTTCAATTCCTTTCTGGCTGGAAAAATTAAAGCTTTCAAAAATTGATTCGTGTGACTAATTAGGGGGCACCAGCCATCATTTAATGTTGGGTCAATTACACAGTTCTGCGACATAAAAATTGTATCAAATTCAAATATTTGAAACATTCCATCACGTAGAGTTATTTCACAAACTGCTTGTATAGTTTTAGCTTTTTTCGATATTTCCATACATATATCTGTCCTCTAGTGAGTTTGAATTTTGGTATTTTGGATCTCCAGTAACAGTTATTTAGCCTAAAGTACTTTTAAAACGTATTAAAACAACTATAATGCATTTTCAGTTGCATAGCAATTTTTATACTAAATGAGTTATACGTAAAATAAATGGTCATTAGGAGAAACCAGTAGTATTTTGATTTAAAAGTGGTTTCAGTGCTGCTTGGTCAACAAAGTGGCTAAACAAAATTTCCTTGCTTTCTCTGTGAATGGGGCAGCAGAGACAGAACGAATCACTACATAAAAAAAGATTGGCCTTTGAGAAAAACCTTACAGGTTGGGGTTAAAAATGTTTAGAGGGAAAGCCTTGTGGATCCCAAAAAGGTCTTACTTCCACCACTTCACATTTAGTTGGGCCTGATGAAGCAGTTTGTCAAGGCATTGCCAAAAGAAGGAGAATGTTTCAGATATCTTTGTGGGCAGTTTCCTGGTTTATCCGAGGCAAAGCTGAAGGAAGGAATCTTTGTCGAACTAGATATTAGAAAACTAATGAGAGATCCCAACTTTGAGGACACAATATGGAAACAAAAGAAAAAGCAGCAAGGACATCTTTTACATTGGTTGTTACCGGTTTTCTAGGAAACAAAGAAGATCCAAACTACGAGACAATCTTCGCAGACATGCTCGACAACTTCAAGAAACTTGGTTGTAATATGAGCATTAAAGTTCATTTTCTCCACTCACATCTCGACTATTTCCCTGCAAACCTTGATGATGTAAGTGAAGAGCAGGGTGAAAGATTCCACCAAGACATGTAGGAAATGGAAAGAGGATACCAAGTAAGATGGAACGTGAACATGATAGCGGACTACTGCTGGATGTTGAAAAGAGATGATCCTCAACGAGTCCACAGCCGGAAAAGCAACAAAAGAAGCTTCAACAGCAAGAGAAAACGATATTAACATGACTTATAAGCTTAAAGAGAAATAGAGTTGTACTGAAAACGGGGCTTAGAACCCGATTTATAAATAAAATAAAATATTATAAATTTGGAAAAATGGCTTGAATTTTATTATTATACCCAAAAATATTCCTTTTTTGTAAGAAAACCTGACGTGATAAAAAAAACAGATTGCATCTTTGAAATCAGCGCTGAAAAGTACATGAAAGTCAGTTATCAAACTTCAAACAATTCTTTGAAAATTTGTTTTCGCAGACCTGTGTTATTAACAGTGCTGGTTCAAGGGTGACGTAAGAATATATAGTTACAATATCTTCCCAGAAACACCCGATATATTAACTCGAACAAACTATAAGCCTCGGAATAATCAACAAAATACAATACTATACAACATGAGCAAATATAACAGATGTAGTCATCAAGATACAAAACTAAATTATTTGCCTAGAAACCTTCTACGTCAAAAAGTTGAAATATTGAAATCGAAAATGCTTATAACGAAATGAAAATATGGAATATGGAAAACAAGTTAATCTCAAAAAATATCATGAAATAATCATCAAAATATAGATAGAATTCACGAACGGAACTCACTTGTGAAATAAAAATGAATTAAGTTTGGTTCAGAAGAGATCAGAGTGTTGAAATTCAGAGGGAGAATTAACCTGAGACATGCCAATTGAAGAACTCACAAATGCTCTATCGACGAAATGAAATAGAAAAAATCTCACCGCTTCATGTAAAAATAAAATATATCTGGAAAAATTTTCTCACAGATAGGAGGTCACTGGATTCACAAAATGTCCAACACACAAACTGGAAAAACCTAGAAAAGCATTAATCAACCCCGAATGACACTAGATTTTTCCACCAAATATCACGAATTTCTGATCAGTACTTCTAGAGGAAAGCCCCGTACGAGGGACGGCGGACGGACGGATTTTTTTTATTCATTCATTCAAAACGTAAACTGTGAAATTTTCAGGGGAGGTAAATTTTTTGTTGTTGGCCGATCACTAAGGTTTATCATTTGATAAAATCTTATATTGAACCAAAAAATCTGATGATACGACTTCTCAGGCAGGTGAGCGTCAGTATTCTACATCTGAATGTTTCGATCCGATAGCAGTGTTAGTTTCAGAGATATTGTGGAAATAACCTCAGAATTCAAATGAGTATAAGACCAGAACTGAGGCTGATTCTGCCAATCACTCAATTCAGTCGTCATACTTTAATATGAAAATTAGCCTGAAAGTTTGCAGTCGCTAGCTCCTAATGTTCGTAAGTTTTTCGCGGCAACGACAGCCGGTCAGACATAATCGATTTTGGCATCGGTTTCTTGATCAGTGAGTCCAACCAACTCGTTTGGGAGCATTCTACTCTCAAAGTTCGAAAATTGTAGATGTTTGGACAAAAAACATAACACGCTCTCTCCAGAACAAGCGCGTGAAAATATCGACTCGAAAACTTATTCGCTTATTCAAAATGCAGATAAGGTGTTCATGCGGTGAAAACTCTAATCGTACTTGACCGAACATTTTTCATGAGAAACTAATGTAAATGAAAATTTCATTTCGGAGTGGAAAGTCTGGAACAGATCCACCGAATCAGTTTCATAGAGAATAGAGAAGTTTTTCCGTCGGATTCTATCGTTCAAATGGCTGATATCGTAACTTTATCCAAACGAAAAAAGTTTTGCCCCGAGGAAACGTTCCAATTTGCATTGGAATTGGTGGAGTTTTCCAATGAATCATATTGTTCTAGGAGAATGATTCGAAAATTGATATTTGATTCGAATTTTCTCAATTAATTTCCTTTCAACTACTGTAGTCATTCAATGGAAGAAATATTATATTTTTTTCCAACCCGATATGATTCATGAATCGACTTCTTTGTCCTGAAGAGAGATATTTCATAATAGCTTCAGGATTCTTCCGAAGTTTATAAATCTTTTGGCTCACAACTGGGGAAAGAGAGAAAAGAAGATTTTTGTTTCTTGTGTGAATCTGACCAAATTCGAAATTTTCAACCAAACATTTCAAAAAGCTGCTGCCTTCACGGCAGTGCTTTTTGAAATTTTTTTGATAAATTACTGGATTTCAATTCGATCTAATCTGTATTTTTGGAAATTGGGCGGATTTTACCATTCACGAATTAGACCTTCGTAATTAAGCCCCAAACCTACTCTACAAATATCGAGTTTCTAAGTCGTTTCTTCCGGAAGTTAATGTGCTAACGGTCAGTCTAACGGCCGACTGCGTAAATACAATAACTTCCGAAAGAAACAACTTAGAAACTCGATATTTGTAGAGAAGGTTTGGACCTTAATTACGAAGGCCGAATTCGTGAATGGGTGAAATCCACCCAATGATTCCGCAGATATACCCATTCAAAATTTCATTTTTCCAATATTTCCAAAAATATAGATCAGATCGAATTGAAATCCAGTACTACATTGAAAAATTATAGTTCGAAGGTTCATACATAATTTAATGAAGATGATATGATAAGAAAGTCACAGAAACTTTTTTTTTCAAATTGTTCTAATGACACGATTATCACGAAATTTTGCATAAAGTTGTCTTTCAGCATCTTCGAACTAGCTGCGAAGTTTTATCAGGACTGAATCAGTATTCCTCGAGTTTTACCCAAAAAAACAACGATATCGAGAAGAAAACCTCGACATTTGACATATTTTTTCCCGATATCTCCAAAACGTATTAATGTATCGAACTGAATTTTAATACACTGGTCTGAAATATGAAGCTCAAAGTGTGAGTGGAATTTGTTTTGCGATATGATGAATGGTTTCCGAATAATAACTTTTTGGAGAAAAATTTCCAAAAAAAACTTTTTAAAATTTACTGACTAGATGATCCTGACAAAATTTGGCTCAAAGTTGCGCGTCGTTATACTCAACCTAACTGCCAAGTTTGAATCTAATCGCTCAAGCAGTTTCTGAAATAAAAATTAAATAACTTCAAAATTTCAAGTGCCTATAACTCCGAAACTATTTGACCGATTTGGCCCATTAACGAACTTAGCCGCGGCATTCTGATGCGCGACCAAGCCTGAAAGTTTCAAGTGGACAGCTTGCTTCTGTCGACAGTTATCGTGTCCTCGGCCGGACGGACGGCCAGCCGGACAGAATCGATTTTGACACCGGATTCGTCATCAGTGAGTCCAACCTAGTCGCTTGAGACCATTTTCGGCTCAATTATCCAAAATTACAGACATTTGGACAAAACGATAGCACGCTGTTCCCCTAGAACATTCCAGATCAAAATTTCCGAGTCATTCCGGAAATAAAAACGATACAATGAAATTTGACAAACCATTTTCCTCACAACTCCGAAAATTCAAAACAGACCAAACCTCAGTTTGATCAGTTTAGAACACTGTTTGACTCCAAGGTCTGTGAGACCATTTTCGGGAAAAAACTCGAAAATTACAGACATTTGGAAAAAATGATAGCAAGCCGTTCCCTATAACACACAACAAGAGCTCAAGGAAATATACTAACTGACAAAGAAACTGCATCGCCCAGAAGGTGCTGTTTAAATTTTAATTTTTCTTTTTGGTGAAACATCGATAGTATAGCAAAGCGTAAAACCGCGGTTATCTATACCTACACTCCCCAACTCGTCCTGGCATTGAAGCAAGAAGATGGTCTACTTCTTCATGAGGAATACTATCCCAAGCTCCCTGTACTCCATGTCTCAGATCCGCCAAAGTCTGTGTGGGCTGGGGTAAATTTCCAAGCTTTTTAACCATGTTGTCCCAAACATGCTCTATGGGCGAAGGATCGGGGGATCTGGGCGGCTATGGCGGAAGACTCGCATGGGTCGCTTCAAAAAAGTTTGAACTAACTCTGGCAACATGAGATCGATCATTATCCTGCTGAAATATTGGATTCTCGAGCCGGTTAATGTAAGGGAGAACGTATCGCTCCAATATTTCTTGAAGGTAACGCAGTGCTGTCATGTTACCTCGAATAAAGACTAAAGGTGACCTACTTGCATGTGCGATAGCACCCCATACCATAACGCCTACTGTCCGGTGTACGTGACGATCCATATCAAAATGAGTGTCACGTCTTTCTCCCCGACGTCGTCTAACCCTTCTTTGGCCATCATGTGCACCCCAGGAGAATCGAGAATCATCAGAAAAGACGACCTGATGCCATTCCACATTCCAATGTTGTCGTTCTCTGCACCAATGAAATCGTTGCCGGCGATGCTCAACCGTAAGAGGTAACACAAGATGGGGTGGATAATGCTGCGGTCCAAAAGACCTTATACGGCGGTAAACCGTTCGGACAGTTACAGGATGGTGGTGTTCTCCTAACCACTCATCAGCCAAATATCGAGTTGTCACAAATCGGTCGCTAATGGCCATAAGTCTTAGACGTCGATATTGAACCTCATATGTGCCCCTTCGACGTCCGGTGCCGACTCTTTTTCGATATTGGGCATTACCAAACCACGCTTGATAACATCTCATAACAGTAGTTGAATTTCTGTTCGTAGGGTTAGCGATTTCTCGAAATGACAACCCCGCCTTCCGTAGACCAATAATTTGACCTCTTTCAAATTCACTTAGCAGGCCATAAATTCCACGTGCTCTAGGCTTTTGATCAACAACTAAATATCGACTTTGGATCTCCTCGAACAGCTGGTTCGTTGTGAAATTTGAAAAATTTGTAAAAACGACTACAATATTCAGGTAACAAAAAATGTTTATATGAAAAAATCTTAACGATTTTTTTTCCAAATTTGAATCATTTACTCCCTGTCATACTGTCTATGTATTACCAAAAAAATTCAAAATTTAAACAGCTCCTTTTGGGTGTTGCAGTTTCTTTGTCAGTTAGTATAGATTGCACCCATTTCGTTGCTTTGATTCCGAGATAAGACATTTAAATTTAAACTGAATAACGAATATAATCAACATAATGAGGCTCAAATATTCCCTTTACAGATTCAACCAAATGATATGTTTTGCGGTATAACGTTATTGTACTGTTAATTGGAATCAGAGAAAAAATAAATATTATCAGAATGAAAACAATCATGTATGTGATATCTCAACTCCATCAGTCAAAACAAAAATAGCAATTAATTCGTGAAAATTTCCATCATATTATTTACTCTCGTTATATTGTTTGCAACGTTCCACGTATTACCATAGAGAAATGGTGAAATATTGTTTCGAATCATAGGAATTCAATGTGTTTTATTCAACGGTTCTATGAATATAAAGAAGGAATTTGTTGGACTGGATGATATAGGGGAACGAACAATATGAGTTTTCTGTCTCTAAATGCTATTGTTTTTCACTGAAAGGATGTTGGGCCTTGTATTTATGTTAAGAGTATGTTGAGAGTGATGAACGGCGAATATTTGAAGGGTTTGTGAGATGTTTCCTAGTAGAAATAGTTTTTTTTTAACTTCGACATATAAAGTGAAACTTTGCAGAACTGATTCACCTTATGTAACGACTTACGTTGTGTTACTATTTGCACAAAGTATATCATGCAACGCGTGACGAAAATGGATTTCACAATTAGTGGCCGAAAAATTCATTTATCAAACTGTTATAACACGGGATAATTATGAATTAAATATTATAAATATTGATAACACAATTTCAATTGTTTAAATTAATTCCCGACGACCAATTTGTTTCAGGGCATGCACAGGCTCTCAGTTGGGAGGTGGTGCATACTGTTTTAGATGTTTAACCAAGTATATCTTGTACAATACATGGATTTCTTAAGAACATATCATCCCACAACAGTGCTTGATTTCCAACCATCGTGCCTCTGCCAACGTCAGCTGATGAAGTGACAGAGGTTCTTCTAAAGAACTGGTCATTATATAGAGCTGAATTTGAAGTCCATGAAACTGAAACTTTAAGCAGACAGCTGACCCTGTTAATTCCCACAGGATTTCTGGTCCATTTTCTATTTACATATTTAATAATATTATATAATAATAGTCGTATAAGTTTTGCTTTTGACGGGGGGATATCGAGACGGAAATTACTTCTTTCGTCTATAACATTTTTCAATGAAAAAAATTTTAACTCTGCATTTCCGAAAGCTTCTGATTGCCGTTTGATATACGATATCAAATTTTTTCATTTTTCAATGTTAATAATCTTGTTTGATTTAGTTCGGATCTTAACAATGAATACGGCAAGTAGCTGTTGCTTGAATCTTTATTATTTTGATTATTACGAATGTACGTTGTCCTGTATCTCAAGAAGTACAAAATCGATTAGGTACATAGAAACTTCGTAATTATTTGGAAAATATCAACGCACAACTCACTGCAAAGATTAGAGCTTCTACAGTGGTAAAAAATTTTGAAAAAAAGGGTTTTTTTAAAATTATTCATATCTCTATCGAAAAAAAATAATTTTTTTCTCATTTTATTGAGCAGGGTTCCATGAACCTCGTCACAGACCTTGAAGTTAGACCTCCACAAGGGTTTTCTGAAGTTCAATTTGATCTGATGTTTATTTCCGGAGATATCAGGAAAGTTATGTCAAATTTCGTTGTTATTTGAAATTTTGAGAATATTTCCTCAATTTCTCGATAACTACTGACGCGATCAGATTGAAACTTGGGATAATCCTTGAAGTCAATATTCGAACACAATTCTTCGAATTTCAGTTTGATATGAATTCCGTTTTCGGAGATATCGAAAGATGCAGGTTATTTATTTAATATCTCGAGAAGAACAAACGCCATCAGGTTCAAACTATGTAGTAAGTTGAAGAATACCACCGCACGACTCGATGCAAAATTTCGTGAGCATCTTATATAGGGTTAGAGAATTGTTGAGAATTATTCGAAAAGTTCTTGTTGCGAGATTTTTTACTGGAAATTATTCCTCAGATTTCAACAAAATTGGCAATAACTAAGTCAGTATTTCACAAAAGTATTTCAAAGTTCAGTTTGATGGGAAATTTATCTTCTTTATAAAATTGGATATTGGAAAACATGTGTCAAATTAATTGTTCATTTCTTCGGCATTGTTGTTTTCACAGACAGAAAAGCTCGAAAAATACTGAAATATTGGAATTTCGAATGAATATGTATGCGGAATCATTGGATCTTTGCGAATTAGGCTTTCGTAACTGAACCGGTTAAAAAAATGTCGAGCCTCTAAATGGATTCTCATTTTATGGTTGGCAGTTAGGCTGACCTCAACCACAATCACATCTGAAAAAAAACGACTTTGAGACTCGATATTTTTATAGCAGGTTTGGGGATTGATTGAAAAGGTCGAATTCGTGGGAACTTAAAATTCCCAAAATGATTTCGAAGATATATAAATTCTAAATTTTATTTTCCCAGTATTACTTATAACACAGATGTGTTCGAATCAAAATTCTGTACTTGGTTGAAAAATGACGGCGTGGAGGTTCTTGCAAAATGTCTTGAGGAAATGGCTTCGAATGTGAACAAGCGCGTAAAAGCTCCTGACCTCACGTCAGTGCTTTTCTGAATTTTTACCTAATATCTTGTCTGCTGTGAATTCAGTTCTGCCGGACCACTGCCTTGACATGATATCGTGGTAGCGCCATCTTCAGAAAAAAAGAATCATAGCGATTTCCCCAGCATTGGCAGAACAAAAGAGAATCTTTGAATTCAACTTTTTTCTATGCATCTTATATAACATGAACGAGTAGGTTAACATAGATATTCCATTCATCAATGAGTAGGTATATCATTTCAAAGAGTAAATGTTCCTTTTCCTGGTACGTTCCGTAACCTTCCATATACGCCCATACCCATTTATTTACATTTTATATAATAGTTTATGTAGATGGAGGTTATAGTAAGGTTATGGAATGTGTTGTGATAATAAATCTTAAGGTAGTTCGCATTACAGAGGCTTTCGAGTCACAGAGTGCGAAGTTTTTCAACCATTACGAGGCAAAGCTCAGTCGATTGTGAAGACAACTGCGTGATAAAACCAAGATTTCAAGTTACGAAAATACTCATATTCTAATGCCTATTGGTCCTATCGACACTTTCGGTGTAGGTTTCAATTCGAGACAAACAAGCCATTCTTAAATGGAAGTTGAATCCCCAAATGGATATTCAGCGTATCAATTTAGCTGAAATCGAGAAGTTTTCTTACCGTATCTTATTACTAGGGCTGATATTACTCTGGAAGAGAAAACGGAAAGTTCCGAACACGGTGAAGAATTTTTTAGCTCGTGTTGAAATCGAAAGTTTGGAGCTCACAACTCCAGTAAAAACTTGGAACATGAAATATTAAAATCAATATGGAATACGCATTGAATGAACAGATCGTGCTTTGATGTCAGTAATTGGCAACAAGTTCCGACCACAGTTTCGATAGGTGCTCTGGAGTTGCGAAATTTGTTGATGTCGATTCGAATGTTTTGACGGGATCTGTTATCGAAAGTTTTCAGCTCAAACTGGATTGAAAGAGGCCATTTACTCCACAAATAGCGGAAAAATTGATGATTTTCTAGGATGAATGATATAACCCCCGAATTTTTTCTTTATGTCAATAAAAAAATACAGGATGCGGAATCATTGGGTGGATTTTACCCATTCATAAATTCGGCCTTCGTGATTAAGCCCCAAACCTCCTGTTAGAACTTAGAAACCCGATATTTGTAGAGAAGGTTTGGACCTCAATTACGAAGGCCGAATTCGTGAATGGGTGAAATCCACCCAATAATTCCGCAGATATACCCATTCAATATTTTACTTTCCCAATATTTCTAAAAATACAGATCAGATCGAATTGAAATCCATTACTTCATCGAAAAATTACAGTTCCAAAGTTCATACAGAATTCAATGAGGATGATATGATTAGAAAATCACAGAATTTTTTTTTTAATTGTTCTAATGACTTAATGACCCGATCATCACGAAATTTTGCACAATGTTGTCCTTCAACATTTCCGAACTAGCTGCGAAGTTTCATCACGATTGAATCAGTATTTCTTGATACAGAACACAGCATATTTAAAAATAATTTATTTTTTTTTCAAATTGCTCTAATGACACGATCATCACGGAGTTTTGCACAAAGTTGTTCTTCAGCATCTTCAAACTAGCTTCGAAGTTTTATCAGGTTTGAATCAGTATTTCTAGAGTTATACCGAAAAAAGCAACGATATCGAGAAAAACCTCGAAATTTTACATATTTTTTCCCGATATATCCAAAACTTTTTATCGTATCGAACTGAAATTTGATACACTTCTGTGAAATATCCAGCTCAAATTTCTAGCGGTACGTTTTCCTGGATATGACGAACGGTTTTCGAAAAAAAAAATTTTTTTGGAGAAAAATTTCGAAAAAAATTTTTTCAAATTTACTGAGAGTATGATCCTGACGAAATTTGGCTCAAAGTTGCGCGTCGTTTTACTCCACCTAATTACCAAGTTTGAATTCAATCGCTCAAGTAGGTTCTGAAATAAAAAATAAATAACTTCAAAATTTCAAGTGGCTATAACTCCGAAACTATTTGACCGATTTGGCCCATTAACGAACTGAACCGCGCTTTTCCAATGCGCGACCTGCCCTGAAAGTTCCAAGTTGCCAGCTAGCTCACTCCGTTCGATGAGTCAAATCTAATCGTTCGAGACCATTTTCGGCTCAATCATCGACATTGCAGACATTTGGACAAAACGATAGCACGCTGTTCCCCTAGAACATGCACGCAAAAACTGAATTTCAATTCGATCTAATCCGTATTTTTGGAAATATTGGGAAATAAATTTCGAATGGGTATATCTGTGGAATCATTGGGTGTATTTTACCTTTATGGCCGACCGTAAAAACAATAACTTTCAGAAGAAACGACTTAGAAACTCGATATTTGTAAAGTAGGTTTGGGGCTTAATCAAGAAGGTCAAATTCGTGAATGGGTAAAAGCCCCTCTATGATTCCGTATATACTCATTCAAAATTTCATTTTTCCAATTTTTCCGAAAATACAGATTAGATCGAATTGCAATCCAGTAGTTCATCGAAAATAACCTACAAAAGCACTGACGTCAAGTCAGCAGCTTTTACGCGCATATTCAAAGGATATCACCAAAAGTGAACATGTGCGCAAAAGCTGCTGACTTCAGGTCAGTGCTTTTCTAGGTTTTTTTACAACAATATGATCTCAATGGAATTTTGCGTATTGGTATTGGTATCGGTACTAATTATGCAGTTTGAATCTGATCACATAGGTATTTATTGAGATATTGAGAAAAGAGCCTCCAGATGAATATAACACTAGAACTGTTTGTTTCCTAGAATCAGTACCTGGCAGTGTAAATATACTCTCGATATTTCATTTTGAATGCCAATTTGTGGACTTTATGCTGGACTTCATGACCTGAATGCATTTTTTTCTTCTTTATTTGAACGGCTATATGGACTGTTTCATAATAGAAGTTTCTGTGGTACTAATGTTTAGAAGACAACTCCGATGGAACCTATGTCTCAAATCTCTTAAAGTTCTTAGCCACGGTACTACTGGGTGGTTAAGTTTATTTTATAATAACTAAAATATTTTCCCGAATATTTTGGATATTCTCCTGGAAGTTAGCACAGTTTTTCTGACCATCAATACATTCCACAAAATGAAAGATGTGTTATGTTGCGTTTGTAAGAAATGTGGACAAGATAGTTTTTGAAATTTTTGTTCACGCCTCTGCGTTTTCTCAAAATAATTATTTTTGGATTAATAATTCATTTTAGGGCAAATTTCTATATTAACTTATTAGCCTTTTAGGCGACAATGACGTGGAAAAATAAAAATTAATTTTCACGCATGATACCAATTTGAAGAAAAAATAACTTGAGCAGTCTCAGTGACGATTAGACGAAAAATTAATAGGTAATTACAATTGATTTGAATATCCATTTAAATCGTTTAAATTTTTTCAGGCATCGAAAGCTGTCGGACGGAAAAAGCCAAGAAATCGAATTTGTCCTGAAATGAATATGGATTTGAATAATAATTTTCATTTCAAGAAACAACTGGGAGTACATTATATTTTTCCGGGAATATCTACACACATCTTCTACCGACGTGATAAGTTGAAATATAAAATCAAAATATAAATATAAGATATATTACATGAAAAATATCTAGGAATATTCAGGAGTAATAATTGAACAACGATGTTCTTCCCCAGAACATTACCACCCTGTATCATCTTATTCAGAAGCACTCTATTCATGAATGATTTCTCTGTGCGAAGTCATAGGTTGTCTCTAGCTTATTAGGAACTCAACCAGTTGAGGAACTCAACCAGTGGCATCTGAGAGCAACACCCTCTATGATTTCTCCTCAGGTCTTTTATAACAAATATTTCGATATTTCAAATTATTGGATGACAAAATTAATTCTTGGATTGATAAATTGAAAGCAAAAACCAAAAGCTAATAAGTGGAAATATGAGGGAATTTAAAATATACCCATTTACGAAATATCCCCAGATACCGAATTTCATCGGAATCCGTTTATTGGCTTAGGCGCTAGACCGTGCGAGGAGCCCCAGGGAGCTTCCAAGCTCTGGAAAATCGTATTTTTATTGTGATAAGTCGATTTTTCGAGGAAAACTGAATTACGAAGAGGTTCGGAGATATCTGTAACTCATCATGGTTGAAAATTCATATTCGAAAACAAACTAATTCAAACGAAACTCAACACAAGACGTTGATTTAAGATTGATTTTGCCTTATACAAAATAGAACAGAACGTCTTTTTATCCAGAACCTATATATTATTATTATTATTATTATTATATATTATATATTATTATTATTATTATTATTATTATTATTTATTATTTATTATTATTACTATATATATTATTATTATTATATATATATTATAGTTCCCAATTTTTCAATTCGAGAAACTCTCGAGGAATATATTTTTTTTAAAATAACTCGTGTTGACTAGCGGATTGCATTATTATCCAGGTGTTTTCAAGGTTTGTACCCTAAAGATCTGAAAAATATCCAATAATATTAAATAGAGATTATTTCAAGAAAAAACTCTTGTGGATTGCGGGATTCATACATTTGTCAAGAACAATCTCTAGAAGAAATGTTGCCTAATGAACAATATTGGTATGATGCAAAGGATCAACGATGTGAACTGTAACGTTTAAGAGTCTTTATCTGACTCCCTCATCAGACAATAACAAAAAACTTTGCAGAATTATTTATCATTATTATTATTTATTCATTTATTAAGAGCTGAGGTACGCCTCAGAGCTCAGAATACAAATAAACGGTGTTTTTTATGGGTATAAACTTTGAAATAGATTCCAACAAGGATGAATTTTTAAAATTGACATAAAATCGACTTCATTCAAAAGATAATCTCATGGCATTATAATTTGATTATAATTTCTGGCATATGTATGACCGCCACGGCTGGCTCGGAAGTAATCTAATCTGGAGATCCGATTTTCAATTACTTTTTCCAACATTTGCTGCCGTATATCAGCAATAACGCGGCGAATGTTGTCCTCCAAATGATCGATCGTTTCGGGCTTATCGGAGTAGACAAGCGACTTCACATATCCCCACAGAAAATAGTCTAGTGGCGTTAAATCGCACGATCTCGGAGGCCAATTCACGTGCCCGGAACGTGAAATTATGCGGTTATCAAACGTTTCCTTCAGTAAATCAATTTTGGCACGAGCTGTGTGATATGTTGCGCCGTCTTGTTGGAACTACAGCTGCTGCAAATCATGGTTGTTAAATTGAGGAACGAAAAACTCATTAATGATGGCTCTAAAGTGGTCACCATTTACTGTTACGTTCTGGCCAGCATCGTCTCTAAAGAAGTACAGACCAATGATTCCACTAGCCCTTAAAGCATACCAAACTGTCAGTTCTTCTGAATGGTGTCTCAACATACCCTTAAGGATTATATTTATTCTAAATACGGCATTTTTGTTTATTATCGTAGCCATTCAACCAAAAGTCAGCTTCATCGCTAAATAAAATTGTCTCACGAAAATCGGGATCAACGGCAATCTTGTTTTGTCCCATTAACCGAATCTACTCCTTGTTAGGTGATCGTGCGGCTTCGATGCTTGCAAGACTTGAATTTTTTGAGCACGAAAACCAAGATCTTTCTACAAAATCGTATATAAAGTTATTGGACACATATCCAATTCCTGTGCACAATGGCGGATAGACAGATTCGGGTCTTCCTCTACGCTACGCTCTACAGCAGCAATGGCTTCTTCTGTTTTCACTGTACGAAGTCTTTGTGGATGCGTATTATAAGTTAGAGTAAACGTGGTGCGAAAACGGTTCAAAATTCATTCGAGTTAATTGCTCTGATGGACGATTATGTTGACCGTAAAATGGACGTAGAGCGCGATAAGTATTTTGAACAGAACCAGTATTTTCAAAATAAATTTGCACGATTTGGAAGCGTCGTTCAGGCGACAGTCTACTCATGTTGAAATGCCAGATCAAACTGAACACAAATCATTTGACAGCTGACAAAATGACCGCCAATTGAAACAGTGCTGCCAACTTAAAGATATATTCCTCTAAAAACACCCTTTACAAAAATACAGGCAGTACATTAGTTATATACAGGGTGATGCATTAAGGGAGGCCACCGGCCGTATCTCGGAAACCGTTTATCCTATAAATTCTAATGACAAAATCGGCCCCTACAAAATGTTTGAAAATATTTATAAGTTCGTAGTTCCCCACTAGAGGGCGCAATCTATCACTTGTAAAATATAATCTCATCTTTTACGAAATATTCTTCAGCTAAGGGTGGTAAAGAATAATAAAATAAGAAAATACTCTTCCTATTCAACAACTTTTGTTTGAGTAATTTTTCTATATTTCCTTTCTTTTAGTGATGGGATGGAAAAACTTTTCTTCACAAAAAAAACACTCTTACTTCTGTATGCGTGAACCGATTTTCACGTTTTTTGATTTTATTCGAAGGCCATCAAAAGCAGATCACAGAAAAATATGACAACAACATACCGGGTTATCCATTTGAAAACTACAGGCTGTTTTATGTCACTTCACCCTATTTGCGCGTTTTACTGGAGAATTTCAAATGCAATGCTATGCTTCTAACCAACTGAGAATAAGTTTAGCATTATCACCTATTGACTTGTTAAAACCGCAGACAGATATCTCCGGTCATTCCGAAGATATTAACATTAATGCAGATTTCGATAAATGTTGATCAACCCTGTGAAATTCAGGAGGAATTGAGTTATTTCATCATCTAAACAATCAAATGAAAGAAAAAACTTATCAAAAATGTATGTCACTCACAAAACAAGTTGATCCAGATCCAGTAAGCTTTGGCGTTACTGTTTATTCTCGGTTTCTATAGCTGTTAAATTTATTTAGGTCGATTGCAAACTACTAGTTTATGAGGCCTCATTATTCAAACGGAGAAGCATATGATATGCTTAATGTTCATGCTGAATGTTTAGAAAATGCAGTAGCTGAAAGGGAATACCCGATACGATATCCTGAAAGACGTCGCCATTCCAGAAATGTATTCAAAATATTGACACGAAGACTGCGACAAACTTGGAAGGTTCAATATATTGGAAGAACAAATGGAAAACGTAGAAGCCGTAATGAGGATAATATCATAAAAGTTTTGGCTTATGTTTATGCTGAATTACATTTAATTAAGCATCCGAAAAATTGCAAGTGATTTGGGATCGAATTATTCGCTAGTTCAAAGGATACTAAAGGACCATAAACTGCATCCGTATCATGTTGTCTTGCACCAAGAATTGAAAGAGACGACAGAACTTCTGCAATTGGTTGAAACGAATGCTTAACGAACCTAACTTACTTCATAGAATATTATGGACTGACGAGGCTACTTTTTCTAGCAATGGTAAAGTAAATTTACACTATAGCCACTACTGATCATCTACTAATCCATATTGGCAAAGATAAGTCAATAATCAGAATCGCTGGAGTGTTTACGTGTGGTGCGGAATTTTTGATGGGACAGCTTTCGGACCATTTTTCTTCGATAGTATCTTAACGGAAAAAGGTGCTTGAAATTTTAACGGAAAATTTTCTAAATCTTTTAGAAGATATTGCTATTCAAATCTTAATTTTCCGAACACCTCCAACTACAAGTGAGGATATGAAAAATAGATTTCGACAGGCAACTGAAACTGTGACCAGTATCAACTAAAGAAAGACTTAATTTATGTATAGAAAAAAATGGTAGACATTTTGAATATTTGAAATGATTATGTTTAAGGGTTGTTTTTTGTTCAAATATTTTCGTTGTTGCTAATTTTTGTTTAATTTTATCGTATTATTGTTATTTCATGTGTGTTTAGTATTTTGCTTCATTGTCATGACGACTAAAGTCACTTCCTTGTTGTTTCAAACTCACAGGGTTGATCAACACTTATAAAATTTACAAAAATGTTAATATCTTCGGAATGACTGGAGGTATCTGTCTGCGGTTTCAACAAGTCGATAGGTAATAATGCTTAGCTTATTCTCAGTCGGTTAGAATCATAGCATTGCATTTGAAATTCTCCAGTAAAACGTGCAAATAGGGTGAAGTGACATAAGACAGCCTGTAGTTTTTAATTGGATCACCCAGTATGTTGTTGTCATATTTTTCTGTGATCTGCTTTTGATGGCCTTCGAATAAAATCAAATTACGTGAAAATCGGTTCTCGCATACAGAAGTAAGAGTGTTTTTTTGTGAAGAAAAGGTTTTCCATCCCATCACTAAAGAAAAGGAAATATGGAAAAATTACTCAAACAAAAGTCGTTGAATAGGATGAGTATTTTTTTATTTTATTATTCTTTACCACTGTTAGCTGAAGAATATTTTGTAAAAAATGAGATTATATTTTACAAGTGATGGATTGCGCCCTCTAGTGGGGAACTACGAACTTGAAAATATTTTTAATCATTTTCTAGGGGCTGATTTTGTGATAAGAATTTTTTCACGGAAGTTATAGGATGAACGGTTTCCGAGATACGGCCGGTGGCCACCCTTAATGAATCACCCTGTACAAAAAAAAATCGAGAGTACTCAGAACTTAGAAATGAAGGAAGGACAGGAACAGCAAGCAAGAATGAAATGTCAGGAAACACATCAACAAACAAGATCAGACGACGATAGGAGGAAATCGATAAGCATCATATATGTTCTTGCAGCCGTTCACACTAGTCGAGCACGCAACATCAGCAGGCAAACCTTTCCAAAATTTCTCGTTTTAATGAGAAGGTTTGTCACTTGGCAATTTCACGAATAGCATTTGTATAAAATCACGAGCCCCAGGATACTGCTTTTTAAAGAAAATGTTATGAGCAAAACTGCCGAAAAGTAACAAACTTGAATATTACAAGGGAGAAATTTCACTTGCTTCAATTTCATCCTCATTTGATAAATGTTATCGTTGAAATCTAGCTTGTTAGGTTTTGCCGGCTTGCATTTTTCATCCCTGTAAAACGAGCGTCGCTATGGAAACTTTTCATCCAAAAATGGAATGAGTGAAATAGTCACCAAAAATAAAATTTCGTTTCCTAAGATCTTTTGGAAATTATTTCCAGAATATTCAAAATTTCAAAGCGTGCAGATTTCAACGATGTCAATGCTCTTGGTAAAGGAAACGAGCTCAACCGCACTTTTAGGTTTAATTTGTGGCTTCACCGAGGTTCCAAACTTTCGGTGAAGTTCTCATGGATATATTTACTTGGCAGTTGTTACCAATGAAAGCGATGAGTAAATCAGGAATAACACATACGGTAAACGTAATTAAATATATCAAGATAGTTGGCCCAGATAAGCTGGAGAACTCAAAATTTATACCCCGCATCAGGTAATAACTCTGGGAGAGATAACCAGGCTAATGGGGTATGATAACGGTTGTGACGTGTTCCTGTTTGCTCCTTATAATCTCATCTCAAAGAATTTGAGGATTTGAAGAAACTGGAGGTATTCGCAACCAAATATATGCCGAGAGCTATCGGTAATACTTATTAAGTGGGGTGTACTTCTACAGATCAGAGAAAATTCACCATGCCTGAGATATAATTTGTTTTAACTTTCTTGTCATAAGACTTCCACAATATTTTAGATAAGTCTTAACGTTGATATTCTAGGACTCAATATTGAGTTAAAATCGATCAAAAGAGTATAAGGGTGTATATGAATAGTTAAATTAAAATATATTTTTTTTTTGATTAGCCACTGCTTTAATACAGCCTCCTGAAAGTGTCGACAAAAAGCAATCTTTTTTTTTCTGGAAAAAAAAAATATATCACAAAAAAGAAACTATTCAGACAGTCTAGGCGAGCGAGGAGGCACTCAAAAATGTTTTTATCAGTGTTGCTGTATGGTTTCAAGGGCTATAGAAAATAACCCCTACAATTCATTCTGAACGAAACTCTTTTTACGCGCTTGTTCTGGAAAACAGCGCTTTATCATTTCGTCACGATGTCTGTAATTTTCGAGTTTTGAGCCAAAATTGGTCTCAAACTACTAGGTTGGACTCAATGATGAAGAATCCGTGGTCAAAATTGATTCTGTCCGATCGTCCGGCCGGCCGTGTGCGCTGTAACTCTCGAAAGGAAGGACCTACAGTTTTGAAATTTTCAGGTCAGGTTAAGACCCTGAATATCTCGGCAAAATTCGTTAATGGGCCAAATCTGCCGAATAGTTTTTGTGCTGCAGCCATTTCAAATTTTGATTTTTCAATAATTCGAAAATATTTATCTGATCGAAATGAAACTTGGTTGGAAGATGAACAGTGTGAATAAAAAGAATTGTCCATGGAGAAATTCGAAAAAAAATTTTTTCTTTAAATTTTCATATTTCATCAAAATTTCACAATTTCGCAATGTGAACAAGCGCGTAAAAGCTGCGGCTTCCCGTCAGTGCTTTTCTAGATTTTTGTCATTCATAATCACCACCTAAAAAAATTCAGATAGCTTCAGTTGTTCTGAACAGAAAAAGTGTCTTGTAGTTTTTTGCTGGAATTCATCATTTTTCGAGAAAAAAATAATTTATCAACAGATATAGTATAACTCGTATGGCTAGAAATCATTTTTGAACTAGTATGTGAATGTCGTGTTGAATTCTAGGGTTGATTTCTTTTACCATTCGAAAACATGGAGCAACACTATGAAATATTTTTTTGTATGCTACCTCTCTCGCCTAAAATGTCTACTCAGTTTCATTTTCATGAGATATTTGGTTTTTGAAAAAAAAATGAAAATTTCTCTTCTGTGACATCTTCAAGGGGCTGTAGAGAATATATATGGAAGGCCCGCCCTATTTGTTGATAAGGAATCACTTCCTGATTTTTAGCGACTCTATTCATTTTGCAGACATTATCAATCATTTCTGCATTAAACCATATGCACCCAAAAAACTTTTTGAAAAAAACAAACTCTGGCCTCCAAAGGGGTGAGTTTTATTCGAGGTATTTTCTGCTTTTAACACGACGGCTAATTTTATGAAACGACAAACTAACATATAAATTGGCCAGAATTCCACCCTTGTCGAAATCGCATAAGGTGGTGATTTTGACGTCTTCGTCTTCGAGCTCGAGACATTTTGTGACGCTCAACTATAGCTTGACCCAAGTCGACTGCCGGACAACAACGAGAAATAACTGAACTATTTTTTCTCATGAACAGCTGTATTTAAAAAGAAAACGTTTAAAAACTCTGCTTATGCAAACCGACACGTAAATAATTGTATGATAGCAGGCTCGAATTATGGCCATCTGTTGACAAAAATTCTAGAAAAGCACTGGCGTAGGATCAGGAGCTTTAAGGCGCTTGTTCAAATTCCAACTATAAGATCAACACGAAATTCTACACCTATTTACACGTTGGCATTCTCCACCTGATTGCGAAGTTTCAATCCGACTGCACTCGTACTTCTTGAGATATTGCGGGAATAACTTATTTAAATTCCATAAATAACTTGTAATATTGGTGTTCCTCACGGATCAGTTTTGGGACCCCTGATTTTCTTGCTGCCTGATTATATCTTAGCTTGCATCGTGATATTATTTTCTGTGGCTATCAGGGCATGGAGTATACAGGAGCTGAGAGCACTCTGTGAAATTCTCATTGAACGTTTTACTGTTTGGTGTCGCAAGAACTCACTTATCGTTAACTTAGCAAAGACACAAGTCATCAAATTTCGAATCCGTGATGCCGGTAGCACAGAGTTTTTAGATGTTCGTCATCAGAGTGTAAACTTACAGTCGGCAGAATTTGTCAGATTTCTAGGACTTTATGTCGATGATTCTCTTAAGTGGCAACATCATGTTGATCACCTGTGCAAAAAATCAACAAATCATACTACGCAATTTCGCGTCTCAAGAACACACTTCCAATCGACAGCTTACTTGGAATCTTCTACAGTATGGTGTATAGTCACCTTTCCTACAATATAGTGTTATGGGGCTCCTCAGCAGCTGCTGGCCGAGCATTCATTGCTCAAAAAAGAATTATCCGCCTCATATTCAAATTGAGGCCTCTTGAATCATGTAGACCGATGTTCAAAGAGTACGAAATACTATCTTTTCCCAATCTGTTTGTCCTTAATTGTCTGATGTGTGTCCGAAAAAATATCCATCTCTTAAAAAATCCTCAGACCGATGTTTTCTGTAATCCAAGGCACAACACCGCTAAATATAATCAATCGCCCACATACATTGGAATCAAAATCTATAAAAGTCTGCCCAGTTTTAAATTTTGGATGATAAAAGATTCAAAACTGAGGTTAAATCTCTATTATTAGACAAGTGCTACTATAAACTGGACGAATTTTTAGGGGATACAGTAAGTTGATGATCTTCTTTATTTCTTAGCTATTTTTTCTCCTGATATTATTCAAAATTGCTGTTTGTTAACATATTGGCTTGAGTTAATTGTATAATTGTGTGACTTATCTTATACATTGTTTAAATGTCTCAAAAGATGAATAAATTATATTCTATTCTAACAAAGAAATTTGGCATATTTTTTTACTCGTAACTCCAAATGCAAATATCGGATCGAACTGAGATTTCAAACATTGCTGTTAAATACTTTTGTGCTAGTTCCGTTGAAATGTAATCGATATTTTCAGAGAAAAAATTTTTTTCTTGAAAAGTTTCAGAATGGAATTTTCTTTAAATTTTTCAACAATTAGATCCACACGTAATTTTGCACTGAGTTGCACGTTGGTATTCTTAAACAGTTAACAAAGTTTCAATCCGATCGATACTTCCTGTCGAGGAATTAACCTCATAATTTCAAATAGGCCTAATGCTGAAACTATTGGACTGATTTCACCTATTAACGAGCTCAACCGAGATATTCGGACTGCAAACCAAATCTGATGAATTTCAAGTCACTAAGTTATTCCTGCTGGATGTAATGCTTCTAATGTCACGGAGCGTATTTCATTACTTGTGTTTCAATAATGAGAGAGAAAACCCATGAAAAGTGATAAAAGCAAACTCTCCATAAAATTTCCTTCAGCCTGTATTAGCAGCAATAATCCATCTGGATACCTTAACGAATTCATAAGTTCATTCGATTAAATTTCCCTAATTTAAGAGTCGAGGATTTTCAAATTGCCTAAATGAGTAAATGATTATCCTTGCATTAGACTCCAGATGGCTCAATATAAGCGTTGCGTGGCTGGTTCATGAGGCGGACACAGACACTTAGTGCCCAATCTACCGTATTGATTCGTGGGCTTTGGGCTGGATTGAACGCAACATTGAATGCGATGTTACTGGCGTTCTAAATGATTGGGCAGACGGCCCAATGAATACTTAACTCCGAAATATTCCGATGGAACAGCTTAGAGGTAATCCTGCAGAACACGGAACAATGCGAAATTTTTGACGAATTGAATTCGGAATGATGTTTAATGCATTCCATCGGACGAGCAAAATATTCATGTTCCGAAGGATGTCATTGCTGATTATGGCCACTCGATTTTTTCATAAATGGAAGCATTCGACGAGAAATCATCCATCACTGCTGGATGTACATCCCTGCGAGAATAATACTTCGGGAGGATCACAAATGAATTGTCTAACGCTGGTTTTTCGCTACGATATTCGTTTCGCCAATCGCTGTAGATGATGACAAAGGCTATTGAGGGTGTGGAGATGGACCGGGATAAAATAGAGTCGTTTTGGTATCGATATATAACGGTTTCGACTGGATGTTATCTGGCTTCTATAGTAAAATAAGTAAAATAATATTTAAATATCCGAAAAATTCTGAACAAAATGAATTGATTATTTGAACAACCGTAACCTATATCGATCGTTCATCTTAAAATACAGCATATTTTGTGTGGTGATATCTGAGTTCCTTGGAAATTCCAAACTATCAATAAAAAAAAACAATTTTTTTATTAAATTCAAAAATTAAATTCAAAAAATTGTCAAGGAAAGAAGAAGGTGTAAGTAAAATCTGTGGCATTATTGTTCCTATGCACAATTCTAACAAGCATGCGTATGGACTTAAACCTGCTTATTCCCGTTGAAGTGAAGTGTACGTAAGAAACACGTGGTGAGTTTTTGATATATAATATAGAATAAATGCTACTGATGATTCTAAATCTAAAGAAAGAAGATGAAACACTGTGTCTAGTATTGTTTTTAGGTTTTATTTCATTTTTTAAACTTTTCTCAAGTTTTTTACTTTGATCATTATATGCCAGTTGATATAATAATTTTGTCATTGAAGACGTAGTACGTCGAAGACATAAAAGTATATCGTAAGATATCAAATCAATATCGAAAGATATTATGTAAAGGTAATTCAGAAAAATCTGTATTTAATTGTTGTTCCGATTTTTTTAATGGTAAATGTTTTTTTCAGGGCTCTGAAAAAGGAACAGTTGGTCATAAAATACATTCTTTGGCTGTTACAATAAAATCAAACCACATAAAAAGTCCAACACGGCAAACAATGACAAATTAAAAAATTGTTGATTTTATTCCCCTTTTTTAATAAACTCTCTCGAAAAAAAAACAGGGAACTCGGAAAAAGTATGAACACTCACAATTAATGGTAGTTGCTATTTATCTCTTCGTTTTGTTGCGGAAATTATGCAAGGCTTTCATTACTCGGACAAAGATCGATAAATACTGAGTGGAACCATTTGTTAAAAATGAATTGTGCTGTCGTATGTTATTCCGAGGGATGTCGTTTGTGTGGGAAAACTTTTTAATTTGAATTCTCAGTCCACAGAAAAAACATACTAACGATATTTTTAATCATTACGTTTTTTCTTTTAATTTTTAAATTAAGTAATAGTATGCCGTGTTCAGGTTTTCAATGTCTGTTCTCTTGTTAATTGATTTATTATCCTGTTTTATTGATGTCATTTCACTTGTTTCCTTTCTGTTTTTTCAAGATTGCTTTTTGTCTTGAAAGAATTAATTGAAAGAGGAAGAAAAATCAACAAAATCTTGATGTGTCATTGTTTGCTGTGTTGGAATTTTCTTATTTGTATGATTTTATATGATTATAACAGCCAAAAAATCTATTTCCAACTGTTCGTTTTCCAGAGCCCTGAAGAATGCTCCAGAGTAATGTTGAAACTAGTCGGCATTATTTAAAGAATTGGTTTTGAATTCAACCCTGTCCTTTCACTTCTCAAGAAAATTATATTCATCATACAAATGCAGGACTAAACTGAAATAAAATGACGAAGAAGTAAATTTCCATTGCAAACGGTATAATGTGTATTGGGAAATTAACCTCAAATTTATGTATGAACACAAAAAACTAATTAAATATTTCAGTGGCTTGAATTCAAATAGTTCAGTGGTTAGTACTCATCCCTTATGATCTTAAGGTCTGAATGTGGTTGATGCTCTTGACCGGGTAAGAATTCTTCCGGTTTTTAGGCCGTCCAACCATTCGCTGTTGGGCAAGCAGTGCTGTTCCTAACCTGGCGCAAGGAAAAAGTAAGGAATCCTACCCAAAACACAAGCAATAAAATTTGATTATAAGAAATTAGCTTGAAGAATGCAGAAAAAGTTCATTTTAAATCACCATGAGAATTATTCTTTATAATTTCCACTCAACCGCAATGTTTTTGAGATATTCAACGTTGAATGAAATAAAATCTGATGTAAATTCGAGAAATTTTCCCATTTTACTGGATCCTACCCTGAGCTAGTAATAGTTTTGAATTGAGCCTTGCCCATACGTTCATATACGGATAACCGAATACACATTTATTCATCTATTTTGTGACCAGAGCATATCAAATGGAGACTGGGTTTCCGATTTAACGGACCAGGCTCTCTATAGAATTAATAGAGTTCACTTAATGTGTTTATCAGTTAGTTGAATGATATCATACAATTAGTTCATAAATTTGGTGAAAATAAAGATAATTATGAAATTTTCGATATGAGAATTGGAAAAGATGGTATTTTGTGGAAAAACCTGGATACTGCATGAACATCTAGTGAAAATAATTTTGCAGGAAAGATCATCGTTAGAAATATCTGTAGTGATATATTCAAATGCTTATACCTGGGCCGAATCTGGAGAAATGGCCAACGAAAAAATTGTAAAATTTCTTGAGAGAAGTCTATGGTTAAAATTACTGTACAACTTAAAGCCTCCCCCTGTATTGAGGAATAGACCTCAGACTCAAAGCAATGGAATTCGACTTCGTTTCCTGAAGAAACACACAAAAAAAACACAATTCCGTATTCTGCATCCACCGCCGCGAAGTTCACTTATTCAAATTATCGGTTGAGCATTTTACCAGGAGAAACTTGTTATTTTTTCCAGCATCTCATGCACTAAAGGACCATTCCCGGGCTTCAAAATAAATGAATTTATTCAGATACCTCATCTCATTCGCATGGAATTTTTGTAGCCCGAATTTCATTTGGAGATAATCAGCCGATTGAATCTCAGAAAAACTGAACATTCTATCAACTGTAAGAAGTTGATAATTTTCGTTGGAGTTGAACGACCAATATATCGTACAGATACCAAAACAGCAACTGCATCATCATGTTTTCATCATAGAAGTGAACGAATAGATAATTGGAATAGTGTTTCCAATTGAATCCGAATAACCCTGTTCAGATTCAAACTAAACATATTATGGGCTGTGACTCCTTTGTGATGACGAGGATATGAAATATTTTCAAGGATATTCTTGATTTTCGCTCCCAATATCTGAAACAGAAAATAAAAATCTTTACTAATTGAAATCTTCCTTGCGAATTGTATTCAAACTATTCATCTCAATGAACAGTTTCTTGAAAAAATTCACCTTGTGAACAATGTTTCGAAAATGAAAAATACTCGAAAAATATCCTTCAATCAATATTTAAGAAAATGAATATCCGCCAAAAAAGTTCTATCAACATTGTACAGAGGAGTCCTTATACTTTGATATACATGTACATTGCAAAATTGACCACAGGTTCAAAGCAATAGACGTCAACTTCATATTCAGTAAAAACACGCCAAAAAAAAATTGAAATTTTGAACTCTACTCCGACCACCCAAAAGAACACTCACCTATTCAAATTATCAGCTTATTCTACCTGCCGTATCTTGTTTTATTCAGCATTTCATCCATTCAAGGCGCATTTCATTGCTCTGACTTCCAGGTAATAAGGAAAACATGAATTAGTTTTCAGTGATATCTGAGGTTTCCGCTACCAATATCTGAAGAAGAAGAAAAAGATTATATTCATTCATATAAAGGAATCGTTTTTGCGGATTGTGGGATCTGAACCTTTTGTCGAGAGTCCATCGAAAATATCCTATAATCGATATGCGAGAAAGTGAATATTATCATTTTGTAGGTTTTTCTGGGTATTCACTTCCGATCTCTGAAACGGAACTATTAAAATCAAATAAAAATGTTTTCTTCATGGAAAACGCCACTTCGGATTGCAGGATTGAACTATTTGTCAAAAGCAGTTTCTTGAAAAACAGATTACCTAATGAAAATAACCAGAACTATACAAACGATAAAGAGAACAAACTGTTACGTTTCACAGTTCAAATCTGACTCTCATCAGATAAACGCAGAAATTTTCGGAACAATTTTCTTTCAATTTTCGTTTTGTTAGACTTTCGTCGAATTGACAAAAGTCAATACAAACGATAAGCAAAGCGAACTGTGACGTTTCAGACTACAAATCTGACCTTTCATCAGACAAACGGTGATATAATTCTGAAAATTTTCTCGTTTCGTTGATGAAAGAGTCAGATTTGTACCCTGAAACGTCACATCAGTTCGCTTTGTTTATCGTTTGTTTTTTTGCTGATATGTATATTTCGGAAATGAATAATTGAAGTGGATTTCATTCACAGTAAAACGATACAATTCCGAATTCTGCTTCGACTGCCCTAAAGTACACTTATTCAAATTATTAGCTGAGCATTTTACCGAGAGAAACTTTTTTTTTTTCAGCATTTTATCCACCCAAGGGGTATTTCCGGAATTCACAATTTCATTTACATTCCTCAATTTTTCCGCATGGAATGTGAATATTAAAATATCATATCATATATATTTTTCGTTTGACAACAATTGGTAATAATGTCGATTAAGTGAAGAAAATTTATAATTCTTGTTGTAGTTGAACAATCTTTATATCGAAAATGACCAAAATGAAGCATATATTTTGGATGTATCATCATTCGAATTGAAACACAAGCAACCTCTTTGGATTCTTTATGCTGAATTCCCGGTAATGACGAGAATATAAATTATTTGTCAGGATTTTTTCAGGTCTTTGCTACCAATATCTGAAAATAACTTGAAAAGCACTGCCATGAAGGCAGCAACTATTACGCGCATTTTCAATAGAGATGATCGCTTTGACAACGAATTCGATCATGCACGCAAAACATGCTGCCTTCACGGCAGTGTTTTTTTTAGATTTTGTTGAGTTATTCTGAAAAAACTTCGATAATAAGGAAAAAACTACGAAATTTTACATATTTTTTACAATATCCCCAAGATGTTATCGTATCGAGCTGGAATTCAGTACACTGCTGTGAAACATGAAGCTCAAAGAATGACTAAAATTTCTCTCATCTGAATTGAATAGTTTTCGAAAAAAATTCACACACAACACGATCGCGACAAAATTTCGTCAAAATTGTAAATCCTTAGGCCCTAACTAGTGGCTATGTTTCAATTAAATCGCTTCAGTAGTTCTCGAAATATCAGGGAAATAACCGCAAACCTTTAAATGTCTATAACTTCGAAACCGTTCGGCCGATTTTGCCCATTAACGAACCCAACCTTTGCATTTTGAAATGCAACCAACTCTGAAATTTTCACTTCGATAGAATCCTCCGTACGCCCACAATCCTGAATCCTGCGTACGGACGGCAAGACATAATCGATTTTGACACCGGATTCGTCATCAGTGAGTCCAACCTAGCCATTTGAGACCATTTTTGGCTCAAAATTTGAAAATAACAGACATTTGGACGAAACGATAGCACGCTGTTTCCCTAAAACATGCGCGCAAAATCACAGATTATAATAATTTATACAGGGTGATTCCGGAGGAGACCGTAAGATTTCAGGATAAGTTTACACTAGTCAAGACAGTCTCGAAACAATGTTTTTTTTAGGGTTGACCCCTTTTGAGAATATACAGGGTGATTTGTCCGATTCGACCGATTCTACTTTTATTGATAACTTTGGCATGGCTCATTCGATTTGAATGACATTTTGAGCAAAGTACAATATTGATGAGCACATTCATTTATTTCAAGTTTTTTTTTTCGAAATGAACTGCAATTATTGTAATAATTCCATATAAATTGTGCACGTTGAAAAAACACCCTGTACATCGCGTTTCCAAAACTACGCTATCTGTTATGATTCTAATATAATAAGTCATCATTTGAGAATTTGAATTATTTTGGCACGCTTCTGGTATTCCGAGAAAACTTTCACAAAAAAAGACAATGTCCAAATTTCGCTCCAATCAATTCTACTTTTATCAATAACTTTGATATGGCTTATCCAATTTTGATGAAATTTGCAGTGTAGAACATTCTAAATGAATATATTCAATAATTGCAACAATCTGCACAAATGCTGGTTTGAAATTGTGATAATTACAGAATTTCAGATTAATTGTGCAGTTGAAAAAAAACACCCTGTACATTGATTTTCCAAAACTTTTTATTCGTTTCAGATTCTACAATAATATGTCATTATTCAGGGGTTTCAATTTCCTTGGCACACCACCGGTTTTCTGAGAAAACATGTTTGAAGAAGAGCTTAATCGAAATTTGGCGCAAAAGCAGTGAGAATATTCTGCAGTAGGTAGCAAAGCTGTATATTCCAAGGATTCAAAGCAGTTCTTAAGTTGTAAAATATTCTTTTCAAATTCCAAATTCATATTTAATTGCTCATATTCTGTATGAAATCATTCAATTTAGAAAATATTTCGAGTTTGAAAAGAATATTTTAGAAGTGTGGAACAACATTGTATCTTTGGACAATACAGCTTTCCTACCTAGTGCGGAATACTCGCACTGCTTGTGAGCCAAATTTCGATTATGCTCTTCTTCAAAAATGTTGTCTCGGAAAACCGGAGGTGTGCCAGAGAAACTGAATACTTCTGAATAATGACATATTATTGTAGAATCTGGAACGAACAAGAAAGTTTTGGGAAAGCAATGTACAGGGTGTTTTTTTTCAATTCCGCAATTAATCTGAAATTCTGAAATTATCACAATAACAACCCTGTATTTTGAGAAAATTGTTGCAATTATTGAATATACTCATTGAGATTGTTCCACACTGCGAATTTCATCAAAATTGGATGAGCTGTACCAAAGTTATTAATAAAACTAGAATCGATTAGAGCGAAATTTCGGCATTGTCTTTTTTGAAAAATTTTTCTCGGAAAACTAGAAGTGTGTCAAAAAAATTGAAAACTCTTCAAAAATAACTTATTATACTAGAATCGTAAACAGATAGCGTAGTCCAGGAAACGCGATGTACAGGGTATTTTTTCAACCTGCACAATAAATCTGAAATTATCACAATAACAACCGCTCACTTTGAAAAAGGTTTTGAAATTAATGAATGTGCTCCTCAATATTGTACTTCGCTGAAAATTCCATTGAAATCGAATAAGACATACCAATGTTATCAATAAAAGTAAAACCGGTCGAATCGTACAAATCACCCTGTATATTCTCAAGAGACCCCCAAACATAAACCAAACATTGTTCCGAGATTGTCTTGACTTATGTAAACTCATCCCACAATCTGACGGTCTCCTCCGGAATCACCCTGTATAGAGATCGTATTTGCGGATTGCAGGATTCAAGGGCAGATTTGTAAAAAAAATGCCTAATGCTTAACACTCCCAAAATATTCTTGGATCGATATTTGGTAGAATGAATATTCACTACGAAAGCTCTATTATCATTTCATATAGTTGCCTTTCTACATTGCTATCCTTTATATCGCGAAATTGACCTCAGACTCGAAGCAATGGAGGTCCAGTCATTATCCAGTATAAACATCAAAAAAAAAATTTAATTACGAATTCTGCTTCGACCGCCCTAAAGTACACTTATTCAAATTATTAGCTGAGCATTTTACCGGCAGAAACTTGTTTTTTTCCAGCATCTCATCTACCCAAGGAGCATTTCCGGAATTCACAATAAACGAATTTTATTCACATTCCTCAACTCATTCGCATGGAATATGAATATTAAAATACCGAACCGTTTACATTGTTAGTTTGACAACAGTTTGTAGCCCGAATTTCGTTTCGCTCTAACGAACCGATTTAAATTTTAGATGGGTCCCTACGAAAAGAAGATTGTGAGAGAGGAAATTGCGGTTGAGGTCGCGTATCTCGGCGTCTTGAAATCAAACAGTCAATCCATTACATCGCTCGCATATTTGTCAAATGAAAATGCGAAGAGTGCTCCTCGGGAAACGTGGACGAAAAATTAGCAATAAGAAGAAATTGTGTTGAGTGTATGTTGGATGATGGTTTCATCATGGAGCTCACGATATGGGATGATAAATATAACGTTTATTCAGTGGATGACGGTGACTTATTTCACAATATAAAAATTCATTTGATAGCCAAATTCTATATGAGGTTTTTGAAAGGTTTGTTTGATGACTCACGAATGTTAGAATATGGTCTTAAACGATTACTCTCTACCTACTCATGGAGAATTCATGGTCGCATAGTTTCCATATTTTTAGTAGTCGTCAGAGCATAAACACTGTGAATTTGAAATTTTCAGACCATGCTTGAAGTTGAACAAGTATCAACAAGAAAAAAACCTAGAAAAGCACTGACGTGAGGTAAGGAGCTTTTACGCGCTTGTTCCGTTGCGGAAGCGGTCATCTATACAATTATTGACTCTGCCAAACGCCGATTTTTTAAATGGTCCTCACAAAATTCTGCATGAACCTCAAGCTATAGTTTTCGATCAAGTACTAGATTGCAATTTGATCCAAAATTTTGAGTGGTATAACTATCTAAAGAACATAATTGGCGAATTCAACCCAGTTAAGCATTCGACCTTCTTAATTGAATTGAAAACTTACTCTACAAATATATTCCCTATGTCAATTTTTCCTAAAGTTAATGTGTTTACTGCCGGCCTAACCACTGATAGTGAACAAAATAATTTCCGGAAGAATCTACTCAGTAGCTGGATAATTGTAGAGTAAGTTTGGAGTTTAAGTACGAAGGCCGACTTAGCGAATTAGTAAAAACTATCGAATTATTCCACAGATATACCCTTTCAAAATTTCAGTTTCTCGATATTTCCAAGAACATAGATCGAATCGCCCTTGAATGAAAAATGCCACCTTGAAGTTTCAGCCAAATAGGGTCTACAGAACAATGAGCAAAAAAATCATTGAATGGTGATTCGATCTATGTCTTTGGAAATAACGGTAAACTGAAATGATGAAAGGGTATACCTGCGGAATCATTCGATAGTTTGTACTACTTCGCAAATTCGGCCTTCATAATTAAACTCCAAACTTACTCTACAATTATCAAGCTGTCATAAACGTGCTGAGCGTAAACTCTTGAGAACCACAATGATGTTGTTGCTGATATTTCTATGGAATTTGGTACATGTTTTCACTGCATCAAGATACACTCTTTGATGTTCAAACAATTCCATTATTTTTACCTGTGGCATCTGTGTGGATTGCGCATACTGCTTTTTCCCAAATAAAAATTAATTTTGAAAGTATCATTCGATTGTGAACAAATTTGATCTCCAAATACCATTTGTCCGGCGCAAGGCTTAGGTTGAAAACAGTAAAATACAGACCTCACTGGTAGGAATAATATACTTATTGTTTTTACCTCGGTTTTTACGTAAAAAAATATTTCGATACAGTGAAACGTGTACTTTTCCAATGAGTTTCATCCTACTATTATTTTTGCACTTGTTACCATTTTTGCGCGCATGTTGTAGAGAACGGCGTGCTATCGTTTTGTACAAATGTCTGTTATTTTCGAATTTTTCCCGACAATGGTCCCAAACGACTAGGTTGGACTCACTGATGACGAATCCGGTGTCTAAACCGATTCTGTTCGGCCAGCCGACGACACCATGACTCTCAAAAGAAGCAAGCTAGCTTCGTAAACCACAGATTAGTTTGCGCATTGGAATGCGGCGGTTAAGTTCGTAAATGGGACAAATCGGTCAGATGGTTGCGATATTTTGAGATTAATTCCCTGATACTCATTCGATCGGATTGAAACTTGACAGTTAGTTGGATCATAACAACGCCCAACTGCTCACTAGATTCTGTTGTGTTCACACTCCCATTGAATTTTGAAAATATTTTTTTTCGAAACTGTTCATTCAATCCGAAAAAAACTTCCGCTTACATCTTGAAAGTCACATTTTACCGCAGTGTACCGAATTTCATTTCGATACAACAATAATTGCTTGAGATATTGGGAAAAAATATATAAAATTGCCTGTTTTTTTCTCGATATCTTTGTTTTTTCCGGATTAACTCAAAAAAACTGATTTAATCGGAATAGTTTAGTAATGTTCGTGTCATTACAACAATTTGAAAATCATCTTCATGATATTCTGTATGAACCTTCGAACTGTTATTTTTCGATGAATTACTGGATTTCAATTCGATCTAGTCTGTATTTTTGGAAATATTGGAGAAATAAGATTTTGAATTGGTATATCTGCGGAATCATTGGGTGGATTTCACCCATTCACGAATTCAGCCTTCATAATTAAGGACCGAACCTACTCTACAAATATCCTTACTGCCGACTGTAAACACAATAACTTCCGGAAGAAACGACTAAGAAACTCGATATTTGTAGAGTAGGTTTGGGGATTAATTTCGAAGGACGAATTCGTGAATTGGTAAAATTCGGCCAATGATTCCGTAGATACCCATTCAAAATTTCATTTTTCCAATATTTCCAAAATTATAGATTGAATCGAATTTAACTGCCGCGAAGGCGTCAGCTTTTTAGCGCATGTTCAAATTCGTTGCCAAAGCGGTCTTCTCCATTGAACATGCGCGCAACATGCTGCTGCTTTCAAGGCAGCGCTTTTCTAGGTTTTTCAAAGGCTTTAGCAATGGTCTATCAGTTGATGAAATCATTCGATATTTCGGCATTCTATATTTGCAGAAATTTAGTTAATACCGGATCTAAGCTCAACACGTGAATCTACGATGAAGATGACCTCTCATTCAAACATCAAATCTATTGCTCCTATGAAAACACTAGTTGTCGGTTTCACAAAACTTTCGACATCCGATCAACTCGTTGATTAAGGTTTTCATTCTATGGTTGTGTTGAAAATGAATTGAAATCGAGCACAGAATTAACTGCTGACTGACAATCAAGCCCTTGATCGGACAATCAAATTTTTGTGAAACCGGCCGTAAGTATTTCGTAAAATTATCCCTTCCCAAATTCAATACTACAATTGTATGTATCAAAACCGATAAGAAAACGCCTTGGAAACAAATTTGAACATTATGACTTTAGTTCAGTGCTTTTATAGAACTTCTATCGATTCGAGAGACGCACTGAGTGGCTAAACTGCTTTGAGGCTATAAAATAAATTTGCGTATCGTACAAACAAGCCATGAATTAAATAAATTCAGATTGAATTTGTCACTGATTCCAAATAATTAATCACACATTGCACCCTCATATCTGTTGTTATTCGGGAGCTTACTCATCAACTTCGTCATTCAGTGACCACAACAATGTATAAAGGTTGGTAATTAGTTACTAGAATGTTATCACCGAAACACAGTATCTGTTAATACATACCTTCATAGATTATTGGTTTCATGTAAACAGGGTATTATCAACCGAGCGCTATTATCCCACCTTTCTCCACATTTATCAAGTTCGAAGGCAGAATTTGCTTCGCTTGAATATTTGATCATACAATAACGAATTATTCCGAACTAGGAATCCTCTAGGATCCACAGATTCGGTATGTATTCAATTAAAGGTACCGTACTAGGGTATTCGAGGAAATTTTGGAAAATATTTTTTTACGCGCTTGTTCCAAGGCTACCAGAAATATGTCCTTTGACGCTTATGTCAGTGACTTTCGAATTTTGATGAATAGATTGGTCTAACTGACGGAAAATTCAATGCCAAACTCAATAAATCCACTGCGTTCCGATTGTCAGAATATTTTTAATCGAACAGAACAAGATTTTCGAAATGTTCGTTGAAACTTTTTTTCATAAATCTTTCATCAGATTTCGATAAAATTTGGCAAAACCCTTCATTCCAATATCAAACGAATGTTTTCTGAATTCAAGCTCGATGGGAATATAGGAGAAATCTTAAATGTGAAATTTGGTAAGTTTTTTCAGAATCGTTGTTCTTGCCGAATAACCGAAGAAAAACTGATCCGAATTAAAAGAAACTCGAAAGTTGGCTGAAAAATCTAGAAAAGCTCTCACTTGAGGTGGGGAGCTTTTACGCGCTTGTTTGAATTATTTTCCAAAGAAGTCACCTCCTTATTGATCCCTCCAAACGCATTTTTACCTTCTAATAACTGGTTTGGAGATCTCTTTTCATATAGTCCGTAGTCCTACGAATTTTTGCATGAACCTCCAAGCTATCATTCCTCAGTCAAGTGATAGATCGATCCGATCCGTATTTTTGGAAATATTTGAATGTGTATTTTATGAATCATTTGACGAATTTTACAATTCACGATTGCGGTCATCGTATTTTATTAACAAATCAATGAACCTACAAGCTATTATTTTTCCATCAAGTACCAGATTTAAATGGGATATAATCTGTATTCTTGGGAATATTGGAAGAATAAAATTGTGAATGGGTATATCTACGAAATCATTCACGAATTCGACCTTCGTAATGAAGCTCCACACCATCTCTATAAATATCGAGTCTCTAAGTCATTTCTTTTAGAAGTTAATTTGTTTGTCTAACCACGGATAGTCAACACAATAAGTGAAAGAATATGCCGATAGACTAGATAATTGTTGAGCACGTTGAGTGTCAATTCAAAATTGAATCATTGGAATTCGCGTATTGCTGAAATGCAGCCAATGGTGCACCAGATATACCTATTCCAAAAATGAAGATCGGATCGCATTGGTATTGATAATTGACTGAAAAAAAGAGTTTGAAGGCACATGAAGAATTATAAATTATAATATAAATGAATTATAAATCATTTGAAAAAATTTTCTTTCAAATTTTTACTTACGAAACGATCAAGGACAAGGTCTGACCGCGTCACTAGTGAACCAGAAATATTATCAACATTTCAAATAATAACAAAATTCATTATGATTATTTCCAAGTAGCTCCGAAAATAAAATATCAGATCGAATTAAAATTCAGAAAAATATGGTATGTGCTAAATTCCATCGAAATTTGGTGAATGGATTCAGAAAAAATATTTTTTTTCGATAAAGATGTGGATAATCATCGAAAAAAATTTTCGAAATGTTTTAACAATTGGATTCGCATGAAACTTTGTACAATGTTGCGCGTTGATATTCTTCAAATAACAACTGAGTTTCGATGTACTCGCATCTGTACTTTTTGAGATATTTAGGAAATAACCTCGAAATACCAAACAACAACGAGATTAGACTAATTATTTTTTATATATCTCGGAAAGTAAACATTGTATTGAATTAAAATTCGAAACGTTGTTTATGAATACTAACTCTAAAGTCTGTGCCAAATTTCATTCAAATCTAATCAACACTTTTTGAGAAAAACAACTGTTCCACCAAAATTTCAAAAATGTTCGAATAAAAATTTTCAGAATTTTCAACCACTAGCTCCATACAAAGCTTTTATTTTAGTTGCACGTTAGTATTCAAAAACTAGTTACAATGTTTAAATCTGATCGATTCAGTACTTCATGAGATAGGAATTAATCTCGAAATTTCATATAAGTATTACTCCGGAACTGCTCAATAACGAACATAACCGAGGTATTCCGGATCCAAACTCAAATTTGATCACGGGTTCTTCATCAGTAAGTCCACCCTAGTTGTTTAAGACCAATTTCGGTTAAAATTCGAAAATTACAGACGAAATGATAACGCGCTGTTCCCCAGAACAAGCGCGTAGAAAATAAGTTCGTAAAGTTACCTTCTAGAGGTAAAGTTTCCAATGTAACTGAGTATAATATATGCTCTGTTCTTGATGATTTGAAGAAAATACAACTCTCAGAAAGTTTAACTCAAAGTCCTGAAATTTTCGACGAAGATTTTAGGCATGGATTGACACCAATTAATTTTTCTATTGTTTCACTTTCTTTTGAAAGAAACCGCCTGAAATCTTCCTCAGAATCAAGTTTGAATTCGTTTCAGAATAGCGGATGAAACTGTCCACCTCCCAATTTCAGGGAACTTCCAACAATGACAATAATTCCAGAAAGAGCCTCCCAGTAACCAATTTATCTGTATTGTAATAAATTAGGGGAGTTTCTTGATCGAATTTACCATTCAATAATGTTTTGTATTCAGCTGCTGGAGGCCAGCATTTAGAAATATGGATTCTGGAAGTGTCATCTCAACGTTGGATCGTAGCAGGGTAAACAATAGGGCAGAGAAACTCTCTGACAAATGCATTGAATTGGTGGAACGGTGAACTTTGACCTAAGGGACTCTAGCTCAGGAAGACGGCACTGCTGGAATTGAAGTAATACGGAAAGTACAGGCGGGGGCGTTTATTTTGAGATTCGCGCTACACCATTACTTCAACGAGCAAACATTTCTGCACGATACGAAACACATGCTAACTTCCTGAATTGTACGAAAATTGTGTCGGATGGAGGAAATGTGAAAGTTTTTGTCCTCGAATTTTACTCGGGAACACACATCTAGAGTTTGAGTAATTTACATCCTCGTTTATCATCTCTTACTTTAGAGTTATTTAATTGAAATTAGTCTCTTTCTCGGGTTCTTTGATAATTTAAATATAAAAATATTTTGTAGACGTGCTCCTTCTTTGAAAGAACGCGTTATAATTGTTCTCAAAAGTCTGATATTTTTGAACATTGATCCGATAGTCATCTTGAACGACTCCTTGTTGAAGAATACGTGGTAATTCAGTCCGACTAGCTGGCCGTTCGTTCAGCTATTCCTACGATAACTCTCAAAGAAAGCAAACTTCGGATTATGTTTGTATCTTAGAAATCTTCAAAATTATGACTGCAATCGAATTAAAAACTATAATTTGTTGAAGAATATCAACTAGCAATTTTGTGCAGAATTTCGTGAGGAACGTATGGTTATGAGAATGTAGAAAAGCACTGACGTGAGGTCAGGAGCTTTTACGCACTTGTTCAAATTCTAACTTTTAGATCCACACTGAATTTTGCTCAAAGTTGCGCCTTGGTATTTCAGAATTGTCTACGAAGTTTCAATTCGATCGAGTCAATACTTTATGAGATATCGAGGAACTAATCTCGAAATTTCAAATGGCGGGCCTAACTACGAAACTGTTCAAACGATTTCACCCATCAACAAACTTAACGAGATATCTGGACTTCAAATCTAATATGACAATTTAAAGTCGATAAGTTTTTTCTTTGAAAGTTAGAGCACATACGGACGGCCGGACGGAAGGATGGAAGGACGTACAGAATTGAATTTTACCACGGATTCTTCTTCAGGGAGTTCAACCGAATCGTTTAAGACCATTTTCGGCTCAAAATTCGAAAATTACAGACATCGTGACGAAATGATAACGCCCTGTTCCCTAGAATGAGCGCAAAAAAACACAGCATGCCAAATTTCAACTCGATATGATATTCAGTTTCGATAAAATTAGTGAAAAAAATGTAAAATTATATTATTATTTTCACCGTATCTGTAATATTTCATGAATAACCCAACAAATTTTACTTTGAACACTGCTGTGAATTATTGACTTCGGGGTCTTCACCAAATTGAAAATTCTTCGAGAAAACAAACTTTCGACAAAATTCGGAAAATTTTTTGACAACGAAATCCAAACGTTCCGACTATTCACGAAGTTTCAATCCGATCGGTAGTTTTTGAGATAGTGTGAGAATAATCGCAAAATTTCAGAACTGCGGAATTTGAGACATTTTATACTTATTTCATTTGAATTCAAGCAACTGATATCCAACTGACTTCAAGGTCTGCGCCAAATGACATTTAAATCTGATTAATAGTCTCCCAAAAAATTAAATCATTTAATTCTTATCGAATCAGTTCTTCATGAGATATTGTAAGTAGTAATCTCGAAATGGTATCAGTACGAATTTTTTTCACGCAACTACGGTGACATATTCAGGCTGTAGACCCAACCTCAGAATTTTATGAATTTAGGTCCTTTCCTCGAGAATTAGAACACACAAGGCCAGCTAGACATAATTCAATTTGACTACGGACTCTTTATCAGTGAATCCAACTACGTCATTAAAGACCATTTTCGACACAACATTCTGAAATGGCAAAAGTTCGGGCAAAAATGTACGCGCTGTTTCCATGAGCTAATGTGTAAAAATCCAGAGAATCACAATAGGTTTCTTTTGGTTTCGAAATTCCGAACTGGCCTAGGACAGTTCTAGAACTGCGTACAATCGATGCGCTGTTGAAGCCCGATTCTGAACTATCGTAGAACAGTTCTGAAAGCGATGAAACCAAAACACGAATTAAGTTCGTGTTCTCATCCGGATTGTAGATGAAGAAAAACCGTTTGAGTTGACAGAAAAGAGGGATGTTAATCAGGTCTTATATATCGCCTTCCGTCAACTGAATTTTTTTTTGTGAAAATCGTTTTTCTGAACTTTCTTCATTACTTAAATTATATTTCAAAATGAACCAACAAATTATTTATTCATATAATAATTAATTTAATGATGAAAGTATTTCAGATATGTGCTTTTCAGAAAACAAATTCATTCGAAACGTTATTTTTATTCAATAGAGAAAGAGGGTTCTTGCATTCATAGATTCATTTGAGAAATAGACATCCAAAGTGTGAACAATGGAAATAAAATCCATTAGATTATCCTGGGAGGTCGTAGCGAAGGAGTTATCCTCAATTACAAAAATTTATATTTAACAATTAATCATTTCTTCAACAAATACAACAATCAAATCAAAAAACAAATCAACACGACGTCGAAAAAGTCAGGTTAACCATTTAAATCGTTGACTGCCACTCTACGCTTGTGCGAACTACCCAATTCTGAAGCAGTTCGGACTCTTACGTCTGATCTCTTTTCAGGATTGCTCAAATCCTGAACCGGTTCTGAAATGAATCAAAACACAAAATCGCAATCGCATATGCGGAACCGTTCCAGAACATTTCTGAACTCGGAACCAAAACAAACCTAATTACAGAATACTAGCGCAGTATCAGTAAATCTGTAATCCTTTCACCAATTTTGCCCATAAACTGATTGAAATCCACAATGCAGATTTTTTTTTAGTTGATTCCGTTCGAAAATTACCTTTGAATATAAATTCGAATTCTTCATCGAATCTTATAATCTGAGACAGTGGCAGATTAAACGGTACGTTTAGTACGCTTAAGCGTAGGGTTGCGAGGCATTGTATAATTTATACAATGCCCGAGGTCGATAGGGGCCCCCGATCTAATCAACATTTTGGCAGAATGAAAATTCGTTCTGCAAGTGAAAATTAAGATGAACTTGAAAATTGTCAGTCACACGAAACGCAACCAGACCTGGAGCCAAAGTCAGCTGTCTGTAAAAAAATAACATCAAGTCAAAGATTCTGCTTCCGCATGTTTTCTCCAATAATTGTCATCTGCCTGAATAAATTCCTGAAAGGGTGTAGTAAATAATTGTCGGCATCCTTTTGAAATCAAGGTACATGCCACCGTCAATATGGGGTGAAGGGACGGGTGCAAAGTGCATGACACATGCTTGGCAAAGAATTGGGATTGGGAAAAAATTCCAGAACACTTTGAGAAAGTTAATTTCTAACTTCAAAACTCCTATTGCGCGTATGTTCTGGGGAACAGCGTGCTATCGCTTCGTCCAAATGTCAGTTATTTTCGAATTATTTCCCGAGAACGGTCTCTTACGACTAGGTTGGAATCAATGATGACGAATCCGTTGTCAAAATCGATTCGGTCCGGCCGTCTGCCATCCGGGTATGCACGATCACCGGCGTGCGGACGTTCCTTTTGACTTGAGTCTTTCAGGGTAGGATGCATTTCGAAATGCGACGGTTAAGTTTTTTAATGAGCAAAATCGACTGAATGGTTTCAGTGTTACAGCCATGTGAAATTATTTCCCTGATATTTCAGGAACAACTGGAGCGATTGTATTGAAACTTGGAAATTAGTTGGAGCATAAATCTATGCGCGCACATGCGATTTTTTGTCACGCGACTGAATAATCGTGATTTCCAAGAAAGCAATCATTTGCGTATATGCGCGCATTCGTATTGAAGGTAATGTGTTTCATTTTTTGCGACTAAAAGATCGCGCAACAGAAAATCGCGCGGAATTGTACCATCAGTAAATCGAAAAAAAAAATTTTAAATATTTTTTTGGAGAAATTTTCTTCTCGGAAACTATCAATAATATTAGAAGAAATTCTGCTTAAATATTGAGCTCCATATTTAACAGCAGTGTACCAGATTTCAGTTTGATACTATCACTATTTTCGGAGATATTGGGAAAAATATATAGAATTCCGTGTTTTTTTTTCGGTATCGTTATTTTTTACGGAATAACTCAAAAAATACTAATCGAACTTGGTAAGGCCGAAAAAGCTGATGAACAACTTTTAGCAATATTCGTGATGATCGTTTCATGAGAACAATTTTTTGATCATATTTTCCTAACGAAATTTTGTTATACCTTCCCTCTGTCATTTTTCAATCAAGTACTGGATTTCAATTCGATATTATCTGTATTTTTGGAAATATTAGGGGAATAAATTCATAATAGGTAAATATGCGGAATTTTTGGGTGGATTTTACCCATTCAAGAATTCGACCTTCGTAATCAAACCCCAACCTACTCAACAAATATCAAGTTTCTATATTGTTTCTTTCGGAAGTTATTGTGTTTACGATCGGCCGTTGGGAGTGACATAATGAAGAGTCTGGATTATATTGCTGCATTAAAACTATTAAAAATGAAAGAGAAAAGTCTACTAAACTAGTTTTTCGACATTTCATATTATTTTTAGTTTGCAATAATTCTTCAAGTTCATTTTTATATGTTTTCTTGTAGAAAGGAATATTGTTTCGTATTTTTAACCTGATATAGGTACTCCTGTTAAATTGTTTACATTTGTGTTCTTTTCAAACCTTATTATATTATGATATGTTATATTCGAATTAATGCCAAAAAATTTAATAAATTTATGTTATATTTGTCTTGAGAGAAGCGAATTCTGATTAAATAATTGGTTTGAAAGAAATTGAAAAAGTAGAGGGGGACCCTGAAAGTTTCCAAGCGTAGGGTACCGGAAATCGGGAATCCGCCACTGACTTGAAATCATTTTTAAACTACAGGAATTAGGGCAAAACGATGCTGGAACGCACAAAATCTACTATAGGCATTTAATCATGAGCAAACTCAAATAATTTCAAGATGAAGTTTTGATTTCAAAAAAATCTGAATCACAGGACTAGATATCGATTACGCCAAAACTAACATTTACACAGACTCCAATACTACCAACACTGGTATATTTCGAGTTAAATTCAGTGACACTGTTTTTTGCAGAGATTTACCGCATACTACGTGCTCCACATTTCGAATATATTTTCATCAGTAAACCAAATATTTCCACAAAAGGGTGCATTTATCGGTACATTGTGGCATAGAGAATACGTTTTGCCGCTTCAAGCCCTTCCCCATGCCGGCTGCTAGTTCATTAGCAAAGGTATTCAAACAACTTCCTTCCTCTCATGGAACTTTTGTATGTCATCCCATTCAACGAACAATATAACAAGCAGAGGCGCTAACACGGTAGGATCGTTTTATTCCATTATCTTTTCGTTCATATATGTCTAACTAGAGAAGTTTGCGATGCACGCTTATGTATGCAATATACCTACCTACTGTAGATTTAGTACAAACTGAATACTACGTTATAAATTATTCACACAAAAGTTGGCTCAGCATCTGAAAGCTCGTAATGGTTTGAAATTTCAAGCCTTAGTTTTTTGTGCTGAGCTCAGCTTGGATTATCTGTCTTGATTTATTTCGGAGATATTAAATGAGAAAGAAGGGAAATCAGTCATAGCGCAGGGGCGTTTGTATTTTCGCTGACGATGTCGTATTATTTGTTGATTATAATTTGAACGAACTATACTGAACTGTGAAATGTTTCCTTCAATTCTACGAATTACAAGTTCAATCCATCTACCTAATCAATAGATCCTTCGTTTTGAAGGATCAATTCAATATGTAGTTCAGATGAATCGGTTGTCTATTTGAACAGTAGTTGACATAAACGAGTAGTTCAGATGAACCAGTAAATGGTAATATTTCCTGGTGAACAGGAATCATGTAGAGAAATCGCTGAGATTCTCATTGTAACAAAAGTTGAATCAAAACTATTTTCTTGTTATGGGCTTTGTTCGTTCTTCGATAGAGACTGTGAGTGCGAGTTTAAATTTGTGGACATAAATATGATGAATTCCATTATTTATTGATTTGTTGCATTAGTATGTTATGAACCTGGCTTATCCTTCTGCTTAGCCTTTTCAGTTGAAGATGATATTCTTACAATTACGATTATACAGGGTGATTCCGGAGGAGACAGTCAGATTTTGGGATAAGTTTACACTAGTCAAGACAGTTTCGAAACAATGTTTGGTTTATGGTTGGGGGTCTCTATTGAGAATATACAGGGTGATTTGTCCGATTCGACCGATTTTACTTTTATTGATAACTTTGGTATGGCTTATTCGATTTCAATAAAATTTTCAGCGTAGTACAATAGTGTTGAACACATTCATTGATTTTAAATTTTTTTTCAAAATAAGCGGTTGTTATTGTGATAAATCCAGATTAATTGTGCAGGTTGAAAAAACACCCTGTACAAAGCGTTTCCTAAACTACGCTACCTGTTTACGATTGTACTATAATAAGTCATTATTTGAGAGTTTTTAATTCTGTATATGTCATTTACCCACTCTAGATTTAGCACAAAATGAATACTATACGATATAGATTATTCAAACAAAAGTTCGGTCAGCATCTGAATCTTTGAAATGGTTTGAAATGTCAAGCATTAGTTTTTTTATGCTGAACTCAGCTTGGATTACCTATCTAGGTTTATTTCGGAGATATTGAATGAGAAAGGCCTAAAATCACGCATAGCAAAGTGGCGGTGGTATTTTGGCTGACGATCTCGTATTGATTGTTGAAGATATTTTAATCAATGGTAAATATCCCTAGAACATGGATAATAATCCAGATAATTTTGAAACAATCGAAAGCCGAAGGCTGAGGGCTTTTACTAAAAGGCCTATTACACAACCCAATATCTAGGGCCTAGCAGACAGGTTCCGTGTAGTATAATGAAAGTGCTTTCACCCTTTCCAATCTCAAGGGTCCGGCATATCGGATGCCCGATCTGCCAGGCCTAGTGTCGCTAGACTCCGGCCTCTTTCTGAATGTTATTGCTTATGGCAATGTTTGGATCGGAAATGCTGATGCTATTTGCACTGAACACTGAAGTTAATTCAGGGAAATAATTTTGAACGAAATAAATTAGAATGATTGCGGTGAATGAAATGAAAAATTCATTCGAGAACGTTCAAACTTTTTACTATCATTTGTTTGCGCATTATCAAAAATTCAAATAGCTTGTACGACAAATTTCACGAGAACCCATTTAAACCTTGCCCAGAGTCTCTTTCCGGTGGCAAGACGAGTCTAGACACTTGTGGGCATTACTACAGATATGTTTGGAGAGAATAATGGTCTAGATATTTTGAGCCAGGTAATATCACCTCAAAGTTTTAGGTGAATACCGTATATGCGCCTGCATAAACTCAAAGTTTAGTGGTAGTCAGAAACAAAGATATAGGAGACAAAGGTACAGTAAGTAATTTATAATGTTTGTCGAGGATCATCCTCATGTTCGGAATTCAAGCAAACTATTCACATTAATACATCGCTTTATCCGGAAATGAATAAAGACTTCTTCGCACTGTTCATTCAACCTCTGAATTCTCGAATCCACATTCCCCTTTCAGCATATCACAGTGCAGACCTCGTAATCGATTCTTGTGTAAACGAATATCAAAATCTCTCCATGCGAATTCGAGGCAATCCTATTTATGACTATTAATGATACATACTGAAAACGATTTCGGAGAGATTAAACTAGAACTAGAAGTTTTAACTGAAAAATAACTCATTCGAATGATATTGAGTTGAAAAGAAGTAGAGAAATACGAAAAGAATAACGTAACGTTTCAGTGAAAAGTGCACAAAAAAATGCAATTATTTATTTATGAAATTTCAAGAGCTAGGGTACATCTGGAACCAAGATATTTTTGGATACACCCAGTATCACCTGCTTTTTTTCATATGTATGTTTGTCACCGAATGAAAGTCTACCATTACAGTTTTGTTCCTGCACAACTTTCAAGCCCTTTCAACCCCCTCCATTTTTTTCTCCATTAAAGGGTTCGTAGGGGTTGAAAGTTGTGCATGAACAAAACTGTAATGGCCGACTTCCATTCGGTGACAAATTTCATCAGGTACCATCGTCTCAAAGTAAATGAACCATGACAAAGGGCACATACTGAAAACCTCTTTGAACTAAGTATTTTTCGAAAACAAATTTTTTTCTTGAAAACTTCTGCACGCCTGTAAAGAAGATACAAAGACCTTAACAAAAAAGTACCAAATGACCTACTTTCCCTATTCAAAAAATTTAGAGGCACAGGGTGCAACAAAGAACCTTCAAAAATGCATATAAATTTGGTGAAAGTGAAACAAAATTGACCTGTTCCAGGATTTTGTTGCCAAATATTTTTCTTCTGAGAATATGAATTTGTTCCATAATTTTGGCGCGATCTGTATAAATATATAAAGTTGGGCATATTTGCATTTATTTCAATTTATGTTGTTATGAAAAATCATTTTCATTGTTCCTTAAAGCTTCAAATATCTTCAAAATGAACCAACAATCTGAAAGTGTGAGGTTTTACAAATAACATGATTGATTGATAAAAATAAGAATATTCGATTATGAACGTATTTCAGATAAGTAAGCTTTTGAGGAATATCAATTCGAAACAACATTATCCAATGGTGAGAGGACTCTTGCTCTCATAGATTCATCCCAGCTAGGAATAATGGGAGTACATCCATAAGAGAAGCAAGGTCACAGCAGAGGAATAATGCTCATTAAAAGGGTTAAATTTGGTAGCTTACCCATTTATCCACGAATACAACAATCAAACACCAAATCAAGGTTAACCATTCAAATCATTGACATACAGACAGCTACTCTACGCTCGTGTGGACTAACCAACTCTAAAGCAGTTCGGACTTTTACTTTTGAACTTCTTGTACAGATCTAGAACAGTAAGAAATCGGTCGTGAAAATAACCGAAATAGGGTTAAGGATTACCCAAAATCTGAACCGGCTCTTAAATTGACCAGAACACAAAATCGCAATCGCGCATGCTCGAACCGTTCCGAACTGTTTTGAATTCAGAACCAAAACAAACCTTTTTTTATGTAATATCTGCATACTCCAAACTTTCACCAAACAGCTCCCAACTAATCAATGCATTATTCTGTCCGGAAAGGATCGTACCCGGTTAATAAAATCCTCCACAGTCCCCCATTAACCAAAGCTAGGTTGCAGCCATCCTAATCGATTCCTGTGTAAACGAATATCAAAACCCGTTCATACGTTCTCGCTCACAGCATTGATAATTATCTGGAACATCGCAAATGATAAACTAGTCGGATTTTGAGAGATTATAAAATCTTGGCTACACTGGTTTGCTAATGGTCGCCAGTAAATTACTTCGCCATTATCGTCCATCATTCGTAAATGAGAAAGCGGATTGAAAAAGGAGGAAATGGAACGTGCCAGCCAAATGGCAACCAAGTAGACGGAATCAGTTAGCGTGACCTTAGTACTTGCCAGTTTTTTCGGTTTCGTGCTAGGAGCTTTTTCCCATCAGTATAAGGTTTTTGCGGGAAGCAATTAATCCCCGGATAATTTACTCGTGAGAAGATGATCAGTGTCTGTTGAAACTGCGAGTATGGGATATAATGGAAAAATTATTCAACATAACAACGAAATCTCCAGGAGAGCGATGTTTAGATTTGCAAGGCGCAAATCCACGTCGCTTTCACACGTCATTCTGCTGCTTTTGCTTCTCATATTCACTCCTGAGCCTCAGGTTCAAATACAGATGTTATGTGGGCTTATTCACGTTCTTCGATATCATTTTCGTTGAGAAAACCATTTTGAATTTCCAATAATTTGTGTATGAATGAAGGAATCATTGATTCTTGGAACAAGTATTGGACGATAACTGAATTCAGATTTGAAGAAACAATCATTGGTCGATTGGTAGTCTGGAATCCGTGAACTACTGCTCGAAAGCACGTGGCTCACGGTATACAAGAAATATAATAATGCATATAATGTAATATACTTTTATGTAGAGGAGGAGGAAAATCATTCCGAGAATTTAGTTTCAGTAGGAATATCCCTAGCATATTGATAATAGACGAGAAAATTTTATGAAAACCGAAAGCTCGTTTCTTGATAACAACCTGAAACCAAAGGCTGGCGACTGCAATAATTAAGCCACGACCTTGTAAAAATTTATCATAAATATATTCCATTAATTTGCTTGGAATATTTGTCGGAAAATTTTTACACTTGTCAAACTATACCGTATTGTCATAGGGAATGCAGGGAATGCAATTATCACTAGTGATACAACTAGAGATCAAATAATTCCCGGAAATTTCTTCGAGCTTATGAATATTCTGAAAATTATATATATATATTGTTTTCTGACCAATATATCAACAAGTAATCTTCAAAAGAAAATATGAAAATATAGTTCAAAATACTCTTTGAATACGGTTTGCTGACAATATATGATGGTGTATTTCTGAAGAAATGGAGTTGAGTCCTTCAAGGATGCATTCATTAATTCCTGATGCCTCTTTTCATCTTGGAAAATGTTGTTGCAAAGTCCAAAAAGATTACATTTTCAGTAGAATTCGATATTATTTATAATTCTTTGATTTCATACTGGTCATCCATTTGAATTTCGGAATTCAAACTTTTAAGCACTGAACAAATATAAAGTCTCAAAGTAGTGTGTTTTGGAAATTGTTGATTTCACTATACAGTGCGCTTTAAAATTATGGAACGAATTCATTTCCTCAGAAGAAAAATATTTGGCAACAAAATCCTGAAACAGGTCAATTTTTGTTTCACTTTTACCAAATTTTCATGCATTTTTGAAGGATTTTTGTTGCCAAAAAAGTGGCCTACTTTCTCTATTAAAAAATGTATAGGGTTGATATGGAATAACACAGGGTGCAACAAAAATCCTTCAAAAATGCATATAAATTTGGTAAAAATGAAACAAAAATTGACCGGTTTCAGGATTTTGTTGCCAAATATTTTTCTTCTGAGAAGATTAATTTGGTCCATAATTTTGACGTGCACTGAATAAACTTAGAACAGGCCAATTTATATATCTTCCTTCTGAGAGCACTGAGAACATCTACTGTACATTCCTATATAGCTCGATACTAATAATGTTCAGTATTAATGAAGGAGGATAAGTATATCCAATAAAACGAGACCTACAAGATATTTTGAACAGGTTTGCACGCCAGCGAACCGGTTTTTAATAACTTATTATCGAGTAACATATTGGTAGATAATGGAGTTTAAAGCGTGCGAATTTTCATTGGAATCTGACGACAAGAAAACGAAAAATGGTTCAAAAGAATTTTTAAAATTTTTCCGAATCTTTATGACTATACTATCCTAGCGAAATTGTTTTTACAGGTTTGCGCGTAGGTATTCTACTATGGAAAATGTTCAATCTGATAGTTTCATTACTTCTTGCGATTTTCAAGAAATATAATCAATAAAATATATTGAGCTCCTCATAATAAACTAGTCTATAGGCCTTTGAATCTCCTCAGAATGAATTTACTTGCTCCATCAGAAATTATTAATAGTAAATGCAAAATGGACTCGTAGCCGGAATCATCCGACTACTATGTGGATTTTCAGATTTTTTCAGATGATGACGTTCTTCGAACGTAAGTTTCATCATTCAACAGCCAACATATCATTCAGTAATTTACTAGTACGAAAAATGTGTTTTTCAACGACATGTATTCACATACTCAAAGTGTCAAAGTGTGAACCAACCATTGCTGTCTAATGTGTCATGGATATAAATCATATAAAAGTATCCAGCTATCAAGAACTAGTTAGCATTCAAGAACAGAAACTGGGTTCATTCTATCTATCTCCTATCCTTGTTCACGCACACATACAAGTTGCTTTCTCCTACAAAATATAGGGCTTTTTCGTGATTATGAGCGGCAACCTACCCAGTTTCCATCTAACCATTTCCATTCGTATTTCCTTTCGCGATCGAATTCCAACTCCATCCTTCCGGAAGGGAGTAATATTTTGGGTTTGTAGACGTGTTCGGTTACCATTTCATCAACTCCATTCTTCCCACATCTGTGTTTGCAAACAACAAGGTACTCTGTTCTATAGTATACCTTTTCCGTAGCGATTGCGATTGAGAACTCAAATAACCTTCATTTGTTCTATTATACAGTGCGCGTCAAAATTATGGAACAAAGTCATCCTCTCAGAAGAAAAATATTTGGCAACAAAATCCTGAAACACGTCAATTTTCGTTTCACTTTACCAAATTTTAATGCATCTTTTAATGATTTCTGTTGCACCTTGTGCCATACCCATCAAACCTCTGGGTCATGTCGTTGGCAAGGTCTTTGTATCTTCTTTACAGGCGTGCGGAAACTTTCAAGAAAAATTTGTTTCTTTGAAAAATTAGTAACTTCAAAGAGGTTTTTACTATGTGCACTTTGTCATGGCTCATTTACTTTGAGACGATGGTACCTGATGAAATTTGTCACCGAATGAAAGTCGACCATTACAGTTTTGTTCATGCACAACTTTCAACCCCTACGAACCCTTATATGGATAAAAAAAATGGAGGGGGTTGAAAGGGGCTGAAAGTTGTGCATGAACAAAACTGTAATGGTCGACTTTCATTCGGTGACAAATTTCCTCAGGTACTATCGTTTCAGAGTAAATGAGCCATGACAAAGTGCACATACTGAAAAACTCTCTGAAGTAACTCATTTTTCAAAAAAAATATTTTTTCTTGCAAACTTCTGCACGCCTGTAGAGAAGTTACAAAGACCTTGACAAAAAGTACCACATGACCTACTTTCCCTATTCAAAAAATTTAGAGGATTGATGGGGATGGCACAGGGTGCAACAAAAAGTGAAAGAAAAATTGACCTGTTTCAGGATTTTGTTGCCAAATATTTTTCTCCTGAGAAAATGAATTTGTTCCATAATTTTGACGCGCACTGTATATCATAAGACTACAGGGCATTTATAAATAATTGGCAACGTTTATAAGCGGGAGACCCCTCACAATGTAATCTGACGTTTTGAGATGCATTACTTAAGTGAAATATTCTTACTGGCCCAAATGGAGATTGTTACATTCGAAATATTCAAATTTAAGTTTTTCATACTTTCCACTAATTTCAGTCAGGGAAGTTTTGGAGTAAGAATTTGAGTTCGTTAGTTGACAAAATTGTTGGAAAGGTTTCGGAGTTCGAAATTGCGAATTTTGAAGTTAGTCCCTAGATATCTAATCAAGAAGTTCTGACGCTATCTGGTTTCAACTTCGTGAATATCTGAAGAATACCAACGTTCAATTCAATGCGAGATTTCGTGAGCATCTAGTCGTTAAAAAATAAAAACTGTCATTCAGAAATTCGATAAAGCTTTGTTAATTTTTTTCCTTGAAGACTTTTGATGAGACTTGAATTTGAAGTCTGAATTGGGCAACATGGCATCAGATTTTGATCCAATTTTCACATTTGGAGATTAGTGGATGAAACAAGAAAAAATTTCGTTGTTTTTGGAATTCCGAGACATTTTTCCGATATCTCAAGAAAAACTGACGTAATCAGATCAGATCTTCGTAACATGTTTTAGAATTCTGAATTTTTCTCTATTTCTTCTCATCAGATTCGAATGAAATTTGATACAGAGGTGCAAGCCAACATTCAACATTAATACTAAAGAATAAAATTCTGTTATTCATTTAAGGAGATATTCATTAAAAAAATTTTGGAATTTGGTGCCTATTTGAAATTTTGAGGTTATTTCCTCCATATTTCGAGAAGAATTAGAGCGAACAAATTCAATCTTTGCTTTCAGTTGAAGAATACTGTAGCTTAACTTTTTGCGCGATTTTATAAGGATTTAACTTGTATAAAATGAAAAAATAAAACTGATTTCTTTCGGAGAATTTTTCCATTTTATTTCAGATATTTTCTGTTCGGAAACATTACATTAGATTTCAATGAAATCCGGACATTGCTTGATGTCACTATTCATCAATAAGCAATTCCTAGGTTTCGTTGAAAATTTCGAAAAAATTCCTCTTCCTTGCAGTCTGAATTGATCTGGAAAATTTTCGATTCAATATTCATCGAGATTTGTCGGTACATTTCAGACATTTTACTATCGATGTCCCTGAAATTATGGCTTCAAGATCGACAAAACAAGTTCAAACAAAGCCTTGAATGAAGAATTGTATTCCAAACTCATAAGCTGGAACCCTTTTAATTTTTTAGTTCTGGATAACTGAAAACTAGAAACCGCTTATATTGTTTCTCTTGAAAAATTAAATATTTCAATAGTAAGAGAATCGTCAATCATTTTCATTGTGGACGAACCAAAAACCTATATCAATAAGATTGAAAGTTAAAGAAAATTGAATGTTTTGTTGTGAAAAAATAGTATGAATGATCGTTATCGTTACCAAATGGTGCATGCGCTGCCTTCATTTCTACGCAGTGTAAGAAAACGTTTTCTTATTCATTCTTTTCCTAATACTAGTGGAGGATACTGGCGATATAGAGCAAACTGCTGGGATTCACATTTTTTATATCAAACAATATGTGTTATCACAGCAGAGGAGATGTTTTGAAGGATCGCTGATCAAACCTTTCTTGAAAACATTACACAAATTCCATTCTGAACACCAAATTTCTGTGTCACTTTTATTGGAGTGAAGAGAATTGTTAATCCATAAAGGTTTAAGATATTTCAATCTAGCAATTTAAGAATCCGGAATATAAGACATGATTGGGAATAAATTCGGAAAGGAATGATATTAACCCCAAGACTTTATCACTGCAACCTGTCTACTAATATGGGGCGGTACGATATTTGAAAGAACTGGTAACCACTGTAGAGGTGTAGATTTTATGCTCCCACTAGTGATTCTCATTGCCACATTGAGCTGTGCATCAATTTTACTAACATGAGCGCTGTTAAACTGAACTGAACAACAATAATCATCAACAGAAAAAACCAAAGCCAAAGCTGCGGTACGAAGAGTGGTAGGGTCAGCAACCCATGAAGAACCAGCTAGTTTTTGAAGAATATAATTCCTAGATTTCAACTTCATGTGTTAGTTTTCCGAATGGATCTTGAAATTTAAACGAGACTCTAATTTCACTCCAAGATATTTAGGAGTAAAATAAAGTTTCAGAACGGCATTGATGAAAGTCACTCTTAAAGTTTTATTTCAAACTTCTGTCGATAATTCGAATGGAAACAAGAAACTCCTGTTTTATTATGAGTGGGTCCGCAAATGATTACTGATTGAAAAATATTCTTCGAAGATGATGATATAAGATGATGAAGATCCAATATTAGTGGAAATGCCTTGGGGCAATTTTCGAATCTGACACTCTGTTTTCCGTTGGTAACTTCAGATTTGTATTAAGTAGGGGTAAGCTCTTAGGTTTTACTCCTTATTCGTTCCATTCTCAGTTCATAAAATGGTTCATTAAGGATTGTGATCCTAATATTTCACGCGTTAGACAATTCTTTTTTGTTTCTGAGTTAGCATATAACGTTTTCGAAAGGTGAACTCATGTATTATGTATTATAAATTGCCGCGCTACACTTACACAGTCAAAACACTCTGCATCTTCGAAACAGTTCACTTAAGATGTGAAATATTTTAAGTTTTTAAGTATGTAAACGAGATGCGCCCTTTACATCAGTGAACCTTAGCTAACTAATTTATAGACACAAGTATGTCGCAAAACCCATATTTTGTTACACACTAAATATTTCGACACAATATCATCATTAAACTTCATCATTCATGAAATAAAAATATTAGGCAAATTCAAATTAGGTGGAACACATAATAAATCGCTGGCACTTATATCCTAAGGGAAAAAGACGTCAGATATATTTTCACATAACAGCCATTTAAAAAGGCCACAAATAAACCATATCTGTCAACAAGACATAAATTAAAATAAATCTTCTCGTTAGTCATTGATGATCATTTATTATTATTTTTTATCTACGTGAACCAGATGGAACAACTCATATAGATAATTAAAGTTAATTTATTATACAAAAGCATTTCTCGCACAAAGCCAATCTCTGGTGTGCCGAAAACGCAGAAAACTTTTCTATTACTCGTGCACAATTTAAAGCACGAAATACAAAACAAATATACTTCTAAACATTAAAAAAAACTCATGACGTGAAAAAATCAGTAGAATCGTGTAACACGTGAAAAATGTGAGCGTGAAGCTCAGTTTTATTAGCTTCGGTAGGAATTCGGAGCGTAAAGAAATACATGAATAGAGTGCTTTCAGAGCTGTAAAGCTCTTGGGATTACTTTCATAATTGCTTTTGTATTTTTCAGCATGTTGGTTGAAAATGAATCATCCTGTATTAGTAGCAGTAGCATATTCATATTCATGCAATTATTACATTTTTGATGGATGATCGTAATGCTTCTGTTACGACATATTCGAATGGTTTCATTTTGGTGAATAAACGACTCTAACGAACATAGAAACTACTTCTATTCTTTGATGACGGCTATAACTCAAAGCATTACGATAACTCCATGAACAATTTTCAGGAAAAACTCGTAAAATGGGTATCTTTTGCCAAGTTCGTATCAGAAGAGGATGTTAAATTGATTTTTTCCTATGGTTCTGTCATTTCTACAGCGAGAATCAGCGCAGCCAAGCGTGTGAGATAACCTTCGCTGTGAGATTAGTGTTAGCGATATACGCAAACTGACTTGTGCTTCTGGTAAAGCGTCTCGCTGGGACTGAAGGGAGGCTGAGGCTTACTCGGTTCGCCGAAGCAAATATGCTGATTTTGTCAACATCGACTTCAATCTGCAGTAAATTTTATAGGAATCTGAAAGCATTTTATTTTCTTTCACGAATGTACTGATAGAAATTAAGATCTCAAAAATATAGAAATGAGTAGGCGTCGACGAGGTTGTATTGGACCTTTAGCGAGAACAACATTGCGAAAATAAATAGATGAAAGTCTAACCTTTACACATAGACATATTACACTACTCTTTCTACACGGACTACGAATTCATTTCTTAAGGGTCGAATGCGTATAAGGTAACGAAGGAGACTAAACACATTCGAATTAGGAATGATCAATTTCATGTTGGTAGAACATTCGTTCTTGTGTGAATTGGAGTTTTATAAGTTTCTTTAGTTTGAACTTAATGTACTCCTGCTATTTCGTTGGCATTTTCCTTTTGTTTTTTCGCCGACCTTAGGGCGGTTGGCTTCTTGATACCCAAAGATTCGCGAGTCCTTTCCGAACGCTGTTTTCTTCATAGGCTGCAATTCTCTGCTTTTAAATTTAATCCGACCGTTTTCTCGAAAAATGCTCGAGATGAGGTATTGTTTTTTATAATTGTGAAAACTTCCTGCTAGTCTTAGCTTTCCGAATAGGTGAAACATTCACCAAGAGAAAATCGCTGACGTAGGAAAAACGAATCAAATCTATCAGAAAACCTGAGCGCCTCAATGGAAAACATTGCAGTAGATAGGTAGCTGAGACTGCCTACCGATTTTCTAATAAACACATGTTGGCTTTCAAGAAGCTCAGTTACATTCGATATAATTGAGTATTCATTGCTTCGTAAGAATTGAAGGAATTTACGAAAATTAAGAATGATCCAGAAATGTGTAATAGTGAAAATCAAAACATAAGAAAGTATTAGGGTGATGAACTTCTTGTACTCAAATGTACTGGTCGATGTGCCTTTCACCGTGTTGGAGGACAAGAGATCATCTTTTGCCCATTGAGTTGATCACACGCTGCAGTTCCTGCGGATTTCTGTGGACGTATCGCAGGCTTCTTCAATTTTTACTTTTATAAACTTCAAACTTCAGCCTGCTCCACAGGTAAAATCCAAAAGAGTTGAGTCCGGATTTCTTGCTAGGCAATCTATCGGACCAAATTGTCCAATCCATCTACCAGGATAGGGTGCATTCATATAATCTCATACCATGCGCCCATCATGAGCAGCACAACCATCCATTTGAATCCACATATCCTACCTTATTTTTAATGGTAGTTCCTCCATGGCATCACTGATGTTGTTTTGTAGAGTATTTAGAAATGATTCCGCATACAATCCAGGACGAAGAAATACTGGTCCAAGTAAATGAGGCCCAATTTGTCCCATCTACACATTAATTCTGAAGTCTTGCTGGAAGTGATTGACCAATGTGGCATGTGGGTCCTCACGGCTATAAACATGTGACTTTCGTAGATTGATAATACCACATCTAGTAAAAGAAGACTCGTCAGTTCATAAAATTTTAATTTCAAAAAATATGTCCAGTCGAATTTGGTCAACATACCATTGGCAAAATTCAACCCGCTGCCGGTAGTCAGGCTCCAACAAGTCTTGTGCTTTTGTCAAATGGTATGGATGAATACTTTCTCTCCTGATAGGTCCACCGTCATGTGAGATACTTCCATCCTTAAAGCTATGCGCCGAGTACTCAAAGTTGGTTCATCCACTGATCTTAAAATTACATCAGATTGGAGAGCGGGTCCAGGACCAACTTCATTTTTGTTTTCTGCACATTACCTGTTTCACGAACACGATTATACACAGCTTGAAAAGTTCGAGGATGTGGGATTCGGCGTCCCGGAAAGCGAAGCTCGTATTGTCGAACAGCAGTCAAGGTATTGCCATCTGCCAACCCGTACATGTATAGCATATCAGCATACTCAATACTGCTATACTCAAGAGCTATTATGTGCAAATCAGATTTGTCGACGAAATACGAGAAGTAAACTGTGGGTACTCAATCGCTAATTCAGCCCTCTTTCTATTGTGAAGCTCTCTATGTTGATGAGACAATTCATAGAAGATTGTTGCTTCTACATATCTGACCACAAACCTACTTCGATGTTTTTTTTTTCCACTATGGCGCATACGATTCCTGATAGACTTACCTCATTTCTTTTACGCCAGCAACTTTTTCTTGATGAACGTGCCACATATTTGAGAAGCGGAGGCTTGAGAGAAGTTTTCAGAATTATAAAATCGGTACCTTACCTGGAACATTTTTCGAGATAATGGCAAATGAAATCTCATGTTAATTTTCTCATTAGCATTAATTTCTCATTGGATCTGTGTTCTTTTCGTTCCTGTTGAATTTGCTCGAGCAAAATTGAATATGGTGAATGAAGCATCTTGTTCTATTTCGAGTAAGGGCACATTTATTGCCGTAGGTCTTGTCGTTCCGGAGGTATATTCTCTTTTTTTGAGCAAGGTAGGAAAGCTTCCAAAAGAGACAAGAGAATTGATATCTGTAGTACCAGGGGGTTTAAGGAAGAAGTTATAAGCACATAATTTGTTGGAAATAATCTGTACTATCACCTCTCAGAATATTTTACATCAACTCTGTTACACCCTGTATATTTCCAATTGGAAAAAAATCATTTTCATATGGGAACAACATTGGTTTCTCTTTGAATTGAATTTTTTGATTACTTTATAGAGTTAACACTATAATGTCGAAACAGAATATTTAATGAGTGCGAATCAGAGTTCAATTCAACATTTTATCCCTTATTCAAAAGAAAAAGTCGGAATCAATTGAGAAGCAGAGAATTGCAGTCCATGAAGAACATGGTGATTGGAAAAGACCAACGAATTTTTGAGTATCAAGGAATCAACCGCCCAAAGGTGGGTGAAAAATAAAAAGAAAATGCCAAAAAGATAGCAGGAGCATAGTTTACACTAAAGAAGCTCATAAAACTCCAATTCACACAGGAACGAATATTGTACCAATATGAAATTGATTATTTCCAATTTGAATGTGCTTAGATTCAATTTGAGTTTGTTCAGTACCAATTCGAATATGTTTATTCCCAATTTGATTTTGTGAGGTCTCAATTAGTTGAAGTTGAAAAGGTATAGTTTGGGCAAGACGATAGACAAGATACAAATACCCGCTATATCTGTATTCTGTACCCGGTATGCTATTTCGCATGGAGAGAGAGATAGAGAATGATCTCGCTTGCAAAATACGACGTATAGATGAAAATCAGGTATCTACCTTGAGAATATCCAGCGAAATTACTTCTTCTTGGTATCGAATTGCAACGCAGAGAGCGTACAATACAAATAAACGTGTCATAAGCCTAAATGCGTTATTCTGTGAGATGTCGTACGCAAGAGAAAAAGCAATCTTACTTAATATAGTAGAAATATACAGGAAAATGCAGTATCTGTGGAACAAATACCACAAAGACTATGTCAATAAAGACTTGAGGAATGATGGCTATAAGGTGCTCTTAGAAATCTAAGAAAATATATAAAAACTTCGAAGAAACGACAACAGTCAAGGTTATAATGTTTGATAAGATAGGTTGAGGTATCAAAGAACTAAATCTCGAATCTTGATAAGGGTCACCAGTGGCTAGAAATCTCAATGTGACAACCTGTCTTTGTTGTGGACTTAAGCTTTCTCTTAAAATGGTTTAATCTTTTTTATTAACGAAGCTACTAAGTTGAGTAGCTCTCCAAATTGGTCTGTTTCTAGTCTCAAGTAGTTCCGTGAATCTGTTTGGTCTAAACAACGAAGTATTTGCATATTTGAGAGTTTTTTTCTCTGAGGAGCAAATATTTTTCCACCCATATTCCCCTCTCCTTCCGTTAGGCGGATTTCGAGGTACTGACCGCCAAACTCACCACTAATGCAACTTTTTGTCTGTTCGGTAATTTCGGGGACATAAAGATTGCATATTTGTAAATTTCTCTTCGTTGACGTTCAGATGACAAAAGTCAGACCGGTATCTAGGGTAGTGTAATAAGCGACACCCTACCCGGCAAACCGGGCACCCGGCATACCGGGCCCTAGAGATTGGATAGTGTAATAGGCCTTTAAGTGAAATATCTCAGATAATGCCTGTTTATTTCTGCTTCCAACTTGTCCTAAGACGATTCATTGATATACTCAAAGCAGTTCCAACAAGCATTGGGTAGTTGAATGAACATTTAGAGAGATTATTTTCGGCATGAGAAACTTGAACGTTATAAAGTTCCGCCTTCTCGCAAAGTACCAAACATTTGTTTACCATTTTGATAGCATTCCTATATACGTGACGCGAGTCTCCTCAATATTTCATTAAACGGAGGTTTGTTGTGTTCGTCTAATTCAACAACAACGAGGACGCAATTTCCTCCAGAAGAATTCCTCCGGGTACTAGTGATGTGAAGCAATGAGCAAGACTTCCATTATTCACTCATTCTCATTCACAGTCAGAAGAATGTGAATTGTGTTCGTTGCTCATTTATTTCTTATGTTTATTTATGATGTACTCAAAAGCGGAACGTTTTAGAGGAATTTCTTATCGTGCCTTGTTCAGGGCCGCCAGAGGAAATTGAATTTGGGACGCCAAATCGAATTTATTCAAATTGTGGTATCGAATATTCCGGGGGGTTTTCCCGCGCATTTTCTACGTTTTCAAAGGATAATACCGAGGGATACCCTGTGAGCATTTTGGAATTCTTAATTTATGGTAACTTTTCGCTTTTGAATTTTAATAAACCCACTGTGGAGTATTTCGATAGGAGGGAATTCACCGAGTTAGCTTGCTATATGAAATCGCTTCGAATTTGAACGCAGTTTACTGTTTACGAGCTTGTTTCTGCCATAGAATATTATCATTTTGCCTGAATATTCATTATTTTCGAGTAGTTGCAAAAAACGGTCTTGAATGATTAGATCGGATCCACCGATGAATAAACATGTTAATTTCGATACTGTTCTGCCGTACGTCCGCTGATAACTCAAGAATGGAATTTTCTTTATTCTTCTTTCTTCTCTCAGGAAAATCAGGAAACCTGATTGGGCTGAAATAAGGTACTCGGTTATGAAATGGTGGTTTGGAGATTTCAGTGGAATTTTAATGAAATGTGAAAATTTTCAGGACAATTCTTTTTATTGATACTGTTTATCTTCCAAACACGGTTTCATTTCGATCAGACAAATATTTTTCGAGTTATTGAAAAATCAAAACTTCAAATGTTTATAACACAAAAACCATTCGGTAGATTTAGCCCATTAACGAACTTAACCGAGATATCCAGGAATAAATCTAAACCTGAGAATGTCAAGACTTAAGGTCCTTTCTTTCGAAAGTTAGAGCGAACACGGACGGCAAGCTAGTTAAAATTGAGTAGGACCACGGATTCTTCATCAGTGAGTCCAACCTAGTCGTTTGAGAACAATTTCAGCTCAAAATTCTAAAATTATAGACCATTTCCCAGAACAAGCGAGTAAAAAGACCTAGATCTGCTGTTAGTTCTCCCAATATACACTTCCTGAATGAGATTTGAATTGAGAAAAGCATAATATTGAAAAGGAATAGGTTAGACAAACCTTTCCAGGGTGAAAGTGAAAAGATTGATTTGTAAAATAGTGTACGGAATGTTTTTCAGTTCGCATTCCAGAGTGTCCTCAAAATACTACCGAAAAAAGCCTGGTATGAAATCAATTTCATCATCTTCATCTACCAAAAAATTCTTAAGAGCAAACAATACCTCGAATAAAATGGATTGAATTTTGGAGGCCAGAGTTTGTTTTTTTCAGAAAATTTTTTGGGTGCAAATGGTTGAAAAAAATTGTAAGAATGCGCAATGTTGCTACTTCATATATTCGAAAATTGTCTGGAAAATAAAAACTGAAAAGAAGTGAAAAATGGAAAAATAACTAACATTGCGCATTCTCATGGAAGAATTATGTACATCCCAAAACAGAATTTTCAAAAAATAATCACTGAAGCCTGCAGAACGACACCTTGTTTTCTCACGCCTTTCCAATATTTCTCATGGTTATTGGCGACGCTAAATTAGGCAGATAGCGAGAAGGTATATTGACCATGAGATATTAACGAAGTTTAAATGAAACTTGCATGTGGCTGTGTTGCCGAGCCGTAATTTACGTGAAAGTGGTAGTGTTTGCTTCTAAGATGCATCTCTATTTGTCTTACCGGATCAAAATCTACTAGAATCCAGTCCCTTCACGACGTATCCAAGTAGGTAGTTTCGAAAATTCCCTAATGCGACTTACAGTGGGTTTCACAAAGCTTAATCCTCTGATCAACGCATTGATATTCTGTGGTATCACTAAAAATGAACTGAAATTGAACATAGAACTGTCTTAATCAGAACAATCAAGCTAATCAGAGCTTTGTGAAACCCGCTGTTAGTGTGATATTGTTCCTTGCTCCTGCGCCATTTGGTATTAGAAGAAGTAATCAGTCATAAAACAAAGAAATCTGTCACTTAGTGGATTAAGTGGTTCACATTAGTTGATAATATGCTTACTAGTTGAAACCAGACCAATTTCATTGTGGCTTAGTTCGATATTTAGAGTACCTACCTAAGTTGACCAATAAACATATTATCTCAGCGATCCTATAGATTGAGGAAACAATATAATCTATCCAATACTAGCTTCCTCATTTTCTTCTGTTTCCTCCACTGTTATGCATTTTTATGATTCCCAATGATTTTGTTTTTCTCAGGACGATTCAATGTATTGTTCACCGATATTCATTATGAAATTTTAATTTAATTTCCAAATAAAAAATAATTCCATATGAATGAATGAATGAACCAATGCTACTTTCTCAAACGTTTAAAACATAAAAAGGAAAATTGCCAAATGAATATAATAAACGTCATGACCAAAAGTTTGAAAAAACAAAGAAAGAATTAGCGGAATTGGTTGAACGCTTCACGCATGATACCGCGACGAGGGCAAAAAGGGATGCATTTTATTAAACATAAATTAATTTAACATAATTCCAAGAACGAATATCTGTCGATAAATCAACAAATATTCCACCTTGATCAGACCCAATCATCCAATCAAACAAAACATCTGCACCTGATAAGCGGGCCGAAGGACAATGACTACAGCTGTTTCACAGTTATTACTAATCGTCAGACCATCTTACCTTGGATAAAACCGCTGAGTAAGGAATCTAGATACTTGTCACCTTTCAGATGAAATACTGCAGTATTGCTACATCCTACAAAGATAGGAATTAGCCAGTTCCTACCTTTATAAGATATAAAGATTGAATAAATTGAATAGGATGTATGTTGAAGGATAGATTTCAACACAGTGTTGATTTTTCTTTCAAAATTCACAACATTATCCCCCAAGGAGTAGTAGTAGATCCTTCACAATAATAAAACTCCGAAAATAAACCTGCTATCGATCTCTTACTGAATTTACGCTGAAGCATCTTGATTCCTTCGTCTCAGAAATGTAAATTTATCGATTCGTGTACCCCATGCTTTACACTAGCAATTTCTTCGACGAAAAAAGAGTTCATATTTTCATGATAGCTGTCGATAAATGAACTTAATTTAATCGGAAAATGTAGTAAGTGAGATCATATATTTATTCGCATTTTAGAATCTTGGGACTTGTATGGAAATTGAAAAAGAAACGAACATCAGGGTAACAAAATTCCCTATTCAATTACTCGAAATTGTACTTTGGTGAAGTAAAATTAATAATCCTATTTCAATGATCTAGTCAATAACAAATCCGCCAAAAATCAACTACATCGGAAGAGATTCCGGATTAATGGATTTCCATAGTGGGTCCTCGCGTTGAATGAAAATTAATGGATTTTCCCCCGCTGATAAATCATTATTTTCAATTCAGATGGACGCTCCGGCCACCATACGTAATTTTCAGTGAACTTTTCGGTCAACTAAAAATGCACCATCGGTGTTGAGTTTCAAAACAATCACTCTTTTCAGGACAATATTTCATCAGTTCATGTTACTTGCTCGTATTGTAGATGTTTGGAAAAATTAGGAACGAATAGTTTCATTTCGAAACGTTTTATCCTCTTCATCTTACTGGAATGGCATCTGGTAACAAGATAAATCATAAGAGAAAGAGATAAGAGAAAAATATGAAGAACAAATGGTTATATATTTTGAAAATTATGATTTGATCATGAAAATTGCATCTGTAAAACTGACCTTGGTTCATCGGATAAGGATTACAAAATGGTATGATACTACATCAGATACTTCTTAGATTGTGGAAATTTTTTGTGGTGATGACTACTCTTGAAAAAATTTTCTTTTGTTATTCAATCATGATTTTCCATCACGGAGTAAACTGAGTTATACTGAAGAGTTACCTTCACACCTTAAAGAAAATTTGGAAACAAGAATAGTAATCGAATATGTCTATTGAAAAGTTACATAAGAAAATGAAAAAACATGAACAACCACATATAGTTTCCTTCATTGACTCATTTAGTGAATAACGAGCATTTGATCTCACTACATCTGCATCAACGAAACGAAATTTAGTAAACGCTTATTTTGGGACATACCAATATTACATTTCGGTAAAAGTTGCCAACCCAGGGAAAGAAAAATTCAAGAACGCATTCGTCAGGTTACATTAAATTTACTAGCACTAAAGAAGGGGCTTGAAGAGGTTCGTGTTTTTTATAAATATCCGTAAACTTTCCATCGGCTCCTCAATCCAGATAATCGGATGGCGCTGTATAATGTCATACTTCAGAATACAATCTAACAAGTATTCATTATCTAGAATCCTTTTAGCGATTCCAAGGTGAGTCTGTCTAATGTTCAGTAAGAATTGTGCAACTGATGTAGTAACTGAATTCTGAGGACAGCGCTTTTTCAGTCTACAGTCTTTGGTAGATTGGATGAGTAGCCCATACCAAGGTCAAATATTGATTGATTAATATCCACAAAATTTTGTCCTTGTGGTTTTGTTAGTTCATTATTACTGCAGCTGTTTTTTTCCATAAATCATTCATTTCCTTGGTGTAAGACGTGGTCATCTTCTGGAAAGACTACTGGAACCGGGTGTTTTCCTTTGTGCAAGTACCTACTGCAGAAAATGCAAACCCGTAGATTAAAACCTCTTTTACGTCAAGTTTAGTGTTCTCGAAGGTTAGGGTTCTTAAGATACTCTTGAGATGGCGCTGTTTATTTTTATACTGCAGGATGTCATCCAATAGGTATGAACAAGATGCATAGAATATATAAGGTGTCGACACTTTCCTACTGTTACCCACTGAATTTTCGGGTCCAAAACGCGGTCCTAGAATTGTAAAATGTTGTCCTACTTGGCTCTGTAAGCGATGATGGCGCTGAGGTCGCTTTTCCAGGTTCATACAATTAATTTCGCTGAATAAAAATGAGTTGAGATATAATCTGATTGATCTGATGAAACTATCTCCCAAAATATGAATCAGATATTTGAAATTATATGGATTCTTACTAATATATGAGAGGAGTTCAATGAATGTGAAACATCTACTCATTAATAATATGAAATATTCAGAGGGGAATAAGGAGCAGTATGAGGTTTATTAGAAGAATATAGTTAAATGGATGGATACAAGAAGTCATTTCGAAGCGAAAACAACGGCGAACACGGAACGGGATATGGATATTACTAATGGATTTCATTGGATAGTTTGGATCTCCTTCCATAAAATATGGTTTATAAATTTTGTATGTGCCTATCAATTCGAAAGTTATGCATTTTGTTACATACTCATGAAAATATTTCGAGGAAATGCTCATGTTTATTATAATTGAAGTATAAATTTTCACTTTGCTGTTCATGTTCATACGAATTCATCAGACGGATTTCAAACCAGACAAATTAATCGTACTTTCAATGTTCTAAATGTGTTCTTGTGGTATTTCTGAAAACGCAACGATGGAAGACTTCCTTTCCATGAATCGAATATTGTTATAATAAATACCTACCTCCTGTTATAAACAGGTATTCAAAAATATCAAGTTCCAGACTTGTATTCTCAGTGTAGTCAGAGACTTATTAAACCTTTCTTCAAATTATCGCCATTCTGAGAGAATGAAACGAATAATCGTAATTTAAGTTTGTCAAAATGAATTTATTTTCCGAAATTCTTGAAAATAAAGTATTGCCAAACTCGAAAAATCTGAAAGAAGTTCTGATTTAACTAGTTCTTATAAAACAGGTCGGTAACTTCCGTAAATATTTCAGATTTTATATGACAGATTTTCTTATGCCAGCATCTATCGGCAAAAACTGAAGTTGGACAACAAAGCCGTATTTTGACAACATTTGGACCTCATTTCGGACCCAAAATATGTCGAAGAGTGTCCGCAGCATGTATTCTATGGATCTCTGGTATGAATTATTTTGGATCCTCTTTAAGATTCCAGTTTTATGGTCGGTAAAAATCGTGAAACTATACACTGACAGAACTCCTTGGAGAGCGGTTCTTCTGTGTGAAGGCTTTGGTTTGGATGATTAGCTGAGACCAAGATGAAATGTTTATTGATTTTCGACAGCTATTTCTACTTCTGTTAGCTCACTATTACTGGAGCTCTTCATTTCATATAAATCATTCCTTGATAAAATATAATGATTGCAAAACTCAATATAATATATATTGAGTTTTGCGAATCACATATTCGATAAAAATAGGATATATTCATCTTTTCTATATGAACGAAGGTATTATGCAGTATTTAATGTTTTTCAAGACCAAAATCAGGAGAATTTCAAATATTCTAGATCACAGTTCGTACCAAGCTTCTAAGCACTCGGTATGTATTCATCTGGGGATGACTTTTAATAGGAACCCCGCGATGAATCATAATTAACAGATTTAACCAACCAAACACACCATCATTCCTCGGTTGGACGGCCATCCCAATAGACTGTTTCAACAATATTTTCCGTTTTATATATTCACATTCACGTGCATGACTCGACCGAATGGAGTCATCTTTCGGTCTAGATGGAAGACAGGTGGTACAAATCCCCTTCCATATTTTTGACAAATCACCAGCCTGTGATTCACAGCTTTACGGAATATACCCCTTTAAATTCTACATAATTTAATGTCAAAAAATTTCCAGCACGAGGATGATATGTGTGGATATAACGAGCCAGGGAATGGCACTTTATCTTCTCTCCCAATTCGAATTTTATGGAACAAACACTGGGATAATGCGTTCTTTAATGATTTGTTATAGGCTGGATTAGAATCTCATTTCAAATCACGAGAAGAATTTATTATACGGTAAGAGGATGTTTTGTATTCGAATATCACAGCAACCCTGTAGGGAAATGGACGAAGTTATTAAATAATTTGGAGAGCAATGAGCTGATTCAATTCCACCTTTGTTCGAGAATCAGCAGTTTGCTTCAATTTTTATTTATTAAATTATTCATGAATGCTCATACCTGGAGTTTTTTAAAATGAAAAATTTGAATTTACTAACGATTCAGTTGTGTCTTCTAGAGTACTTTAAGAGAGATGCATTTTTCTTATTATAGATTCCTTTTCGAGATGAAAACTTTTTTTCTATCAACTGCTTGAAACAGGAATTCGTTTTCAAAATTGGTTGTGCAATTTGTTTTGTTGACTACATGCTGTGAAGTAGATTAATTCCCTAGAAACAATTCTCAAGCAATGGCTTTCGGACTTGAATGATTATACTTTACTTGTAGCTTTCGCGTTATGCTCGAGCAAATATCGGTTTCTTTACCAAATACAGGGTGGGTCTTTAAGTTGTACATTAATTTAAACCGAAGAATCCTCTCGTTAAACTACAAACTTTTTTAATTCCCCATGTTTCCAGATTCGGCTCAGGTAGAAAGTTATAAGCATTTGAATATTTCCCAATGTGCTAAAACACTCTTGCAACGTCTTTGCAAATTCGCCACAGATATCTCTTACGGTGATCTCTTTTGCAGAAATACCAATCAAATGTTCGAAATTCAAAGAAATATGATTGGGAACACTCATATGCTCACTTAATTCTTATGATTTGGTGCTTTTTGCGATATTACTGTAATGAAATTGTTTTACTTCATTGTACCATGGAAACACTGATCTTACCTTGATATTCAAGCAATATCCAATTTCATTCCATCACAAAATTATCAGTACACAATTCCATCCTCGCCCATTCTCATATTGAAAACTCAACAATTATCCTTATTTTCATCAAATTAAAATGAATTATATGAAATCGCTCGAATAACCACTAACCTACACACATTAATTGAACCCTTGAATTCTATGGAATGTCTGGTCCATATAGACATAGCCTTCATGTCTGTGTTCTGATGACTAAATAGCACAGAAGTAATATAAGTTTATTAGATCTATGCGAAATAGAAATATTTCTGTGTATTCTATCGTCTGGATAAACGTGAAAGGAGCTTAATTTAAGCTCTTTACTAGCTCAGGTGCGGATCCATAAAAATAAGGTAATTCATCGAATTTTCATCAGATTTTATAACATGCAACGTTAAATATCTCCGAAACGGTGCGTTTAAAGGGGAATTATAAAGAATAATTAGGTATTTTTGAATGATTGATTATAATGTCATAAAATAAACTTTATCTTCATTTTCCATGCTATTTTCTTATAGTTCGATGAATCCACGAGTCTATAACTAGGAAACTGTTTGAAGTAGGATAAATGTGATTAGGAAGAATATGTGTCATAGTTATAGAGAAGTTCACACCAAAATTCTTCTCATTCCGAGTAACCGTCCCAAAGCTGCAAAAAAACTAATTTTTTCATTGCCACAGCCTGTATCTTTTTACTGGAGCCGAATCTGAAAAAATGGCAAATGAATAACGTGTTTCATTCGGTGAGAGGATTTTACGGTTGAAATTAATGTACAACTCAAAGACTCATCCTGTAAAGTATCTTTATATATCATGAATAAAATATATCACGGAAAATGTTCAATAGAATGTATCTCTGTGATAATTATTTTGAATAGAGACAACCTTTACAACTCATTTCAAATTTGAATTTCTCACTTATATTCAAAGCAAGTAATGGTTGAATGCGCTTTCTTTTGTTCATATTTAGACCGAGTGGAACTTTTTGAAACTATAGCAACGAGTATAACATAAAACACTATAATTCTGTCCGGCATCTGCATTATTTTAACATATTATACTTGAAAATGGGAGGCAGAATGAATATTTTCACGTATGAAGGGCATAAGGATAAAGAACATAATGGGGTAGATTTGTATATGTAACTTTGAACCCATTGTCCAGAAAAATATTCGGTTGACGGTTCCTTCTGAACAATGAAGTCAATATTCTTCTCAGTTCACGGCAGAATACTTATGGCAAATGAAAAGCAGAATGAAAGGTTGGTTTGAACAAACATGAAGGAAATAAGGTTCGTCCTCCATATTCAATTTTGGGATTGTCATACAAATTGTATGAAAAAACTATATTTGAACATGGTGCGTGTCACAAAGTTATTTGTGTCAAGCTAAGATCTGTAATAGGTATGTCGGAAGCATGCAGATTGCCGTTTGCGCAGTACTTACTGAAATCAATTCATGAAATAAGGAACACACATGCGTGATGAACCATTATCTTCATCATGTTGAAAAGCTTCGACAGACGAATTTAGTTAACTTAAAAACAGTGTGAGGAAAAATATACAGACTCAAATTAATTAACAGAAAATTACTTGGTTGAACTTAAACATTTATTCGAGATACACACATTACATAGGGTACTATCGAAAATTCGATATTCTTCTATTGCGCTCTTGAGTGGTGAAGTAGGGATATGGAAACAGGGAATACATTGACGCCTTTTGTGCCTCAATTGATGGGATACTTGATATTTTGGTTGATTATTGGATACAATCCAATAATAAACCTCAGTGAGCGACCAACAAACATAACCCCCCCTGATATTTCACAGTTTACATTTTGAAGAATGTAGATTTGAATGAACTAATAAAAAAAAACCGTCCGTTGTCCAAGGCTTTCTTTTGAGAGTACTGAACCGAAATCCGTGAAACAATATTGATCCTCCAAGCTTTTCAGCAGGATCGGTGTACCCTTAGGGCTCAAAACTGGGGTCGGAGGAAAAACAAATATTTCTCGAAAACTCAGCATCGAATTTTCATGAAATTCTCAACGTTGAATACTGTTGCATAACTCAACCTAAAATTTTCATCCGGATGATTTCCGACCAGTGGTCCCTGAGTTATAAAAAAAACCTCTACCTCTTCGGTGTAGGTGAAACGACTGTGGGACGTCTCTTCTTATTCAAAATATTATTTCATATTATGGTACTCAATTAGCGTTTGGCATGTAGAAATGTCATTCAATTATACAAGAGTATTTATTGATATTTCAATGTTTCACATGGATTTCTTCATGGAATTTGTTTTTGTGTTGTGGAAAAAACAAATGAGTTATGAATAATAGTTTTATTTAAGATATCAATGTTATTGTGTTATTTTACTGAGAAAATAATAAACCCTAGTGTGAAATTTGCAGCGTTTTTCGTTCAGCAAATACCTACCGTCTCGTAATTTTTGGACCCTTATCCGTAAACGTAATAGCCAATTGAAAAATTATTTCGAACGGTCGTCCCGTTATAAGATAATGCGCGTCGTCATCACTTGAAGTAGAACTCAATGTATGTTTTTCAATAACTATTGTTTCTCGTTCAAGTTGGTATTACTCAGCTTTGCGTTTTGAAAAATCTTCTGATATCTCGATTATTCCGAATTTTGTGAAGGGCCGCCAATCATTCAATAAATTTGGTTTGCCTTGATGGTTAATATTTAGATATCTTCAACGATTCGTTTGTAGCTTGAGAGCTTCATTTTCACGAAATTCGTAATTAGATTAATGTAAATCCGCTGTATCATACAGGATCTCAGATGTAGTTTTTTTTCACACTCATACGAGAACATGAATAAAAGTTCAGATGTCTGTTTGTTTGCTTTCTTTTCTGAATATACTTGTTCCCAATTTGTTGGAGTCTAGTTAATACAGAAAATATTTTCATCATGTAGAAGATCCCGCCTCCGTTATTTTTTTTGACGAAACACAGGGTGTCTAATTAAAAATTATTCATGAAGTAACTGGAAAAACTCCACCTCAGAATACGAAGATAAGGATTGAAACACATGAATAAAATATTTCTCCTTATCGAGATGCAGAGAGATTTATTATAAATATTCTTAAATGATTTTGGCCCATTATTCCAATATCCTCCAATACTTTTTTTTCAAACTAGACAAACAGTTCACACGTATCAGGATACGTGTGTATGTTGCTAGAATCGTGCTGAATTGGTAGATACTTCCTTCTTATCTCTCCCTGGAAAACTTGCGACTCCATAGCACTGAGACATATTTACGTGAAAACTAACCAAGAATCAAACAAACATGGTGAAATGACTATTGAGACGTTGGCGTGGATCCTTAGGGTGGAAAGGAAGGGCGTTAAAACAATATGCAAAAACAATTTTACTGTATTAGCATCAGAAGACTTTGTGTCTCGGTAAGAAGGCATATTTTATTGCAGATTGAACCTTCATGATCTGAGCTGACTTTTTCATCTACTATATTTGACATTTCCAATAAGACACTCTGTTTGAAAACTGACCAATTTTTATCGGATGATAATTTTACATCCACAAATGAAATTTTTTCAAAAATATTTTCTGTAATATTCACTCCCACAAATTTCCACACCCAACAAGTTTGACTCAGACTTCTGCTACGCCCTCTCAAATTTTCCACCGAGAAATTCACTTGGATAAAATTGTTGAACATCTCTATCGAATCTAGACAGCGTACGGTCAATAATCATCTAGGCCGCAGAATATCCGAAAAAATAAACGACAGGAAACGTCCCCTTCTTCCAGCAGCCGAAGACGCCATAATCAATTTACTCACTAAGATGAATTTCGTTTTTTCGTTGGTGAAAAAAGGCAGCAGGATTCGAGCCTCTTTCATCATTTGGACGTTAAGCCTCCACAAACTAAGTTTCTAATCGGTTTAGTTGTGCGGTATTGAATTTCACAACAAGCAGTGTTAATATCATGTTTTGCAGTTCAAGTAGGATTAATGATGCCTGAAACTACCTTGAAACAAATATTACAGGCAGAGAGTCGGGTTCAGGTTGGACTCGGGACTACATCGCTTAACTTGTGTGAGGAACAATCATAACAAGAAATCGTTGAATGAAATGCAGTTGTTGCCAAACTAGACATTATAAATTCAATAGTTTTTTTACCTTCACTTAATATTTTTTAATTCCCCTTGAAAGTTTTATGCCTTGAATGAAAATATTAGTCTTACATAAACTTATTTTTGGAATGAAACAAATAGTTTCCTGGATTCATAGAATAAATAAACATTATTATTATTATTATTATTATTATTATTATTATTATTATTATTATTATTATTATTATTATTATTATTATTATTATTATTATTATTATTATTATTATTATCATTATTATTATTATTATCATTATTATTATTATTATTACTATTTATAGAGTCAATATCAACTGTCATTCAATTTTTGAAATCATAAAAGTTTATGAAAGGGGTTTTTAATGCATAAGTCAAAGAAAGAAGATGGAGTAGAACTCGTGGCAATATTGTTCTATGTTCAATTTGACAAGCTTGCCAGTGAGTTCATATCTGCTGAATTCCGTTGTGGTGTTGATGAATATACGTGGTAGTTGATATAATCATTTGTCATTGAGGACGTAGTACGTTGGAAACAATCGAAGTATCGTGTAATATACAATTTCGAAAGAAATAATGTGAATGATTCACACAGAAATCTGTATTTTCAATGGTTATATTAATTGTAATATGATGATTGAAATCAGGAGTTTTGAAAGAATATATCGCCGAAAAATCAAATACCAAATAATAATAGATACAGTGATTCATCTTCCATCTTGAGATTCAGCATTTATTGACGTTGATTATGTATTATACAGGCTAGATCTTTCCACATGGATCTATTGAAAAAGGAGAAAGCAGGAAAAATATCAATAAATCGAAAGAACTATACTACAGTGTTCAATAAGTACCGATTCAAATTATTCATTTACAATTATCTTGGGTTACTTTCTTATAATGATACCCACGTTGAGAACAATTCATCCGTAAAAGAATTTCTGAACGTATTATAAGGAATGTATTCAAAACAGGTTTTTTATGTACTGACCCCCTCAAAAATCATCTTTACTTCCTGAAGAAAATATTGAGTGATCTTACTTCCATATGAAATTCTGCTTGAACCTTCAAGCTATAATTTTTCAATTATATAATATATTATATATAATTATAATTTTAATTTGAACCCATCTATATTTTTGGAAATATTGAAAAAAAAAATCCTGAACCTTGATTACGTAGGTCTAGTTCCTGAAATGAAATTTGTACCTATTTTAAGTTGAATTCAGATATTATTTTAAGGGATTTTTATAAGTTTTCACTCCTAATATTTGAAAAAGGATTTTCGAGAACTAAATGAAATTTATTATTTATATAAAACGCCCTTGTAGATGGGAGGATACAAACTATGTGTCAGGGACATTTCGTTGGAAAAATAATGAACAATATCGTATTAATATGATAAACGAAGTGAACTGAAACGTTTGAGAGTCTTCTGTCAGAAAATAATGAAGAATTTTGCATTTTGTGGTTTTGCGTAATTTAAGACTTTCATTCAATATTTCAGAGTACAGACCAAAGAGATCTGAGATCTTTCAGGGTGGAATTTGATTGTTAAGCTCAATGGATTGACGCATTCTTTCCATTCTAATAATGCTACAAAAAATGTTGACACGAAGTGTGGTTATTTGGCCGATAGGCTTGTTTGATAGACTATTCAATGTTCTTCATAAGTAGAATTTCGGCTTAGGAAGAATTGAAGAACCGGACATTTGAATCGAGGTACCATCAAAAGGATTACTTCGACAGTCCAAACCTGCCCTATAGATGATCGACTAGAATAAAGTATCGATCTGTCAACTAGACATACTTTCCGACATTTTCTTGAAAATCAATCTGAGCGTTCACGAGTTATACCGCTTGAAATATTTCGATAAAATGCATGAAACAACCTGTATTTCATATACGAACGACCTGTAAGGACATTTTCTAACAGTAATTGACCTGAATTAGCCCTGTGATAATATGCAATTCATACAGGAACCACTATGTATACTTTTTTCATTTTCTCATATTCTTTTATCATCAAAGATGCAACACGTGACTTTTTCGTTTAGAAATCTAGAAAATATGAGAAAGAAATATTCATTCCTCTGTTCCATACTCCTCTCGCTCAGTTTATGCCAACACATGGAACGTAATATAGCAAACCGTACTGAAGAGAACGGAGAACAGTTATTTTCTGAAATCTCATAACAGTTTAATATTTCCCCGCCGTTTCGATTTTTTCCATCGAGTTCCAAAATCATATTTCTTCGGGCCGGTTCTCCACAATGAACTTTACGACAACGCATCCTCCGCCGGATCTGGTTGTAATATTTCGGGCCCCAGGATTGCGAGAAAACTGACATACATGGAAATTATATTATGATAAAGCACCCTCCTGTGAACAGCGCCAGAAGCAACCACGTAACTTCCAACCATCGCTGGGTCCACTTATTCGAATAAAGTACCCCTTGCTGTCTCCCGATTTTGCCGACGAAGTTAATTCGCGGCGGTGAAATTTCGCATATATATATTTGAGCTTCATTGAAATTGAACCTTTGGAATTGAAATTTCCTAACGCCGTTACTTTGCGCGATTACTGTATAGTCATTAGAAAATATTGAATTGAAGCGAGTTGGATGAATGCTGAGGAAAATATACGAATTTTATGAGTGTTCTTGATGTGGATTGCAGGTAGCTACGTGGTAGAGTATGAGGCTTGATACTGAAGAGTCGAGAGTACGATTCCGGATTGAGAAATATTTTTTTTTCAAATGGCACTAGCTACTTTCACTGTTTGGTGAGAAATTAACATTCAAACAGGATCAATTCATGGATCTACACTGGGACCAGCCCTATTTCTGGTTTCCATAAACGACCTACCTGAGTTCGTCTCTGAGGTCAATACAATACTTTTTGTGGACGACACCATCTTCAACGTTGATGACAGGGATATCAACTCCTTTCTGGAGAGATCGCGGATGGCACGATCTGAGGCCTACTGAATGGTTCTCTCTAAACGGTCTCCTCTTAAATGTCGAAAGAAACGCATGAACTCGTATTCAGTCGTAGAGATATTGTTGAGAGCAATCAGCTGGACTCGATTAAGTTCCTTGAAGTCCACTTAGATACCAAGTTCTCCTAGAAAAGCCATATGTGGCCTTTTTGTCTGCCAAATTGAGTCGCTCGATTTTCACACCTAAGATTAAGAGTGTTTCAGGAGCCCTACTATAATATCCCTTGTTTTTTATGTACCTTACGCTATCTGCCTGTAACGCCTAGCCGCATCGGCCTTCATACAGGGGGCACTAGCGCGTCCACCTGTACCCAGTAGATCTTCTCAAGAGCTAATTACTCTGATCATCTCCGACGAACTTCACACCTTTATGATCACTCACGTAGGCGTAAAATGGTTCAGTTGGGTGCATGTCCTGACCAGTTCCCACATACAAAGCCAGGATGAATTGTGATACCCTCAAAGAGGTTGAAGCCACTTCGCAAACCATGAAATGGTTCAAGATTAAGATTAAATGAGCGCAACTAGCTCTCCTGACTCCACGTCCGCGTCCTTACGGATTTTAGTGTTGCATTGTTTTAATTTAACACACACGGAACATCTTCAGTACGTTCAGCCTCTGAATAATTTACTCACTTAGGGATGGGTCCTCCAGTTCGTTTTATTTAGGGTGGTGCTCCAAGGGATTTTTAACCTTATTTTATTCTTAGACGATGTGCGTGGCTTTGCCGCTTCCTTTCAAGTATCAGACAGGCCCATCTCATGGATATGAGCATTAAGAATACAGCGGCCTGCAAGTATCCTTCATTTTTGCTCGCATATGCTTAGCAACAGTGCGCAATAATTTTGTCAAACGTCTGTAATTTTGGAGTTTATCCCAAAAATGGTCTGAAACGACTAAGTTGGACACACTGATGAAGAATCCGATGTAAAATCAATTCTGTCCCGCCAGCCTTTTCACGATAGCTTGTTATCGAAAGAAGTGTACTCACGAAGTTTTAAGAAACATTTATTTTACATCAATGGATAAATTTGAACTCAATCGATTTTGTTTCTCCAAAAATCTCTTTTATTTTGTAGATATAGGGATGACGAATTCTCCTCATTCCGTGAAATTGAATAATAATAATTCATAGTGCTATCATGTGAGCAAGGAATTCATTGTTTAAGAGAGACCTCATCGCCATCGTATATCCAATTTTTGACCCCATGGTGTCTATATTTCGGTAAATATTGGGGAGACCGGAATTCTAAATACCTATTGCATCATTTGGCGGATTTTATGCATTTTGAATATAACCTACGTATTTGAACTTCAAACTTACCCGCAAAATTTTGAGTCTCTTTTGTATTTCCCTGCAGTTATCGTTTTTACAGACGGCCCGAAATAGGTTCTATCAGAATCTTCCCTCAAAAAAATTTAAATCGTCAGAATTATATTTTCTGGATATTCCTACATTGTCAGAACTCCTACCTGATTGAAATTTCCGAAAATTCAAAAAACGCATACAATTAGCGAAACTATTACCTCTATTCAGAAAAATACAAAGGGCTTCTCAAGTTTTTTTCAAACATATGGTTCCGTCATTAGTAACTTCTCATCATCATGTGAACTTTGTACGAGACAGAATTTCATTGATGTATTTATATACAGAATGTTCGAGTATCGCAAGCCGTTTCGAAAATATCGTGGAATTTTTTATTGACTTGGAATACATTCCGTGCCTATAATCTTGGAAAGCATTTCTGGAGAAATTTCTGAAGGACCTTTACGACCCCAAATAATTCATAGAACAATATCCTGAATTTGCTTGCAATATCCTGAATTTCCTTGGAATGTTCATGAAACACCCTGTATATAAGGAATGACAGTTCTGAAATTCTTTCAGTTTTTTATTTGTAAATAGTAAAATGGATTTTGTATCGAATATCAATTCGTTTTGAACTTTGCTATTGCTAATTTCGTATGGAATTGTCTGACCACTATGTTCATCGAACCATCTCGAAACTTATATATTGAGTTCTGTGTAGACTATTCTTTTTTGAATGTAAAGAATGACTGCTCTCACATTCGTCTATTTTTGCATTCGCATAAGAGTTCAATGGATTTTGTATCGCATTTTCGTTTTGAAGTTTGCTCTCACTAATTTCGTATAAAATCTTCTCTGTGTGAAAATAATGACTTTCTGTTTTCTGAATTTCGTTTATTTTTGCGTTCGCTTAAGAGTGGATTTTGTATCGAATTCTCAGCTCGTTTCGAACCCTTCTTTCGTATGGAATCATAGGTACATGAACATGGTTTGAAATCTCGAAACTATTTCTTTTCTGTTTCCTGAAATCCGTTTATTTTTGTATTCGCTCAAGAATGGATTTTGTATCGAATTCTTAGCTCGTTTGAACTTCGCTATTGCTAATTTCGTATGGAATCATCTAACTAATGTGTTCATTGAAGCAAATCGAAATTTATAATTCTAGTTATTTTTTCCGACGATTACAACCATTTGAACTGAAAAGTATTATCATTTCCGATCCAAATCGAAATTTATCAGAAATTTAACGAATTTGGCATGCGAACTGTAAAGTTCGCATGGAATATCGAAGAAAATTACCAAGGTTTTTTGAGTAAATTCTGCTACAAAAGCACAGATTCAACATAGTTTCTCCTCTTTGATTATCAGTCGACCTCATCCTCGCTTTCAGATCCAGCCAACGATAAGAGTTTCATCTGCATCTACGAACCCGAATGAGCTCCTCCTGTTACCAATTTCGGCGGGGTGTCCCAGAAAGCGGTTGTTTCTTCACGATTTACGAGCTTCCCATCTTAACTTCGATAGACTTACTCTATCACGAGAAACATCTATTTCTCTTTTATCAGGATGAATTTCCACTTCATGGATGGCTTCCTCAGAATTATACAGGGCCCCGCAACAGTGGCGCGGTGTTCTATATCCCTATTTAGAAGGGGTTGTCAATATCCCTAGTTAGTAAACAGATACGATTAAAGTTTTCTATGATGTTACCTCATTGCCTGAACTCGACAAATAACAAACGTTTTTGGTAACACAGATGTTCCATTTTTCCGGGCGGGTCCTAACTTTTATTTCTCAATTGGCAACCGCTATTTTTGGGCGCATGTGCTGGGGAACAGCGTGCTATCGTTTTGTCCAAATGTCTGTAATTTTCGAATTTTTTCCCGAAAATGGTCTCGAACGACTATGTTGGACTCACTGATGACGAATCCGGTGTCGAAATCGATTCTGTCTGGCCGGCCGTCTGACGACATGATAACTGTCGAAAGAAGGGAGCTAGTGACTTGAAACTTTCTGATTAGGTCACGCATTGGAATGCGGCGGTTGGGTTCGTTAATAGGACGAATTGGTCGAATGTTTCCGGAGTAATGGTTAATTGAAATTTTGCAATTAATTCACTAATTTTTCAGGAACCAGAAATGCGATTGAATCGAAACTTAACAGTTAGTTGAAACATAATAATTCACAGCTTTTTACAGAATTTCGTTGAGCTCAGACTGTCAGTAAGTTTGAGAACATTTTTTCGAAATTCTCAATTAATCCGGAAAAAACTTCCGCTCATACTTCGAGCACCATATTTCACATCAGTGTACCGAATTCTGTTTCGATAAAACCATAATTTCTGAACATATTGAAAAAAAATATTTAAAATTTTGTGGGATTTTCTGGATATCGTTGTTTCTTCCGGAATACCTGAAAAAATACTGATTCAATTAAACTTGGCAGCTCGTTTGGAAACGCTTTTGCAAAATTTCGAGGTGATCGTGTCATGAACAATTTGACAAAAAAATTTCAAATTTTTTCTTTTTTAAATATGAAACATTCTGTGATCATATTATCTTCATGATATTCTGTATAAACTTTGGAACTGTCATTATTCGATATATATAGATATATATTCTTTTGAGAACGAGCATTACATTCTTTGGTATATGACAGTGTTAGCAGAGGAAATTTAAACGGGGTACCATACATTTTTCAGTATGATACCAGAGCACAAAACCTCAGCAAAAACTTTGTCTCCCCGTATAAGTGTTGTAATTTGTTTGAAGAACATGGATGGCATCTTTTCCATTGGAAAATAGTATTTGCATAATCTTGAATTAATTTGGAACAAATATCTTGAAATTATATCTAAAACAGAAAGAGGGACAGAAAACCAACAGGAAGCAGTACATAAAATTACCTACATTTGCACTCTGACCGGGAGAGTCTTTCGACCAGGTCCTCCAAGATATTTTCAGATCCTCAGATAAACGAAGAACGCTACAGGCCCCTTATATCGGGGAATCATCTCCCATAGATCCATAATTGGATATTTTACACTAGAAATCTAACAAAATATCGGGAATAAATAAACTTGTGACTTATATTGCGGCGGTAGCTCAGTGGTTAGAGCGCTAGCCACCTGATCGAAAGGTCTAGGGTTCAAGCCCTTGGCCGGGAAAGAACTTTTCCGGTTTTCAGGGGACCGTCCAACCGCTGTTCGGTTCGCTGTTGGGTAAACAATTGACAGTGCTTTTCCTAACGTGGCACAAGGAATTAGTCACAAAGCCTTCACAGAACACACCTGGTCTCCTAACTCGCACAAACATTAGTTTCTCAGGGGTTCCGCAGCGGAACTTAGGAGAATCATTGACAATACAATACAATGCAATATTATATCAGGATGACATAATTTTTCGATTAAGTACTGGATTACGATTCGATCTCATCCATAGTTTTGAAAATATATTCACGAACTCGGCCTTTGTAATCAAGTTCTTGTGTTTACGATCGCCTTTAGGCAAATTAATTCTTCAAGACTATTTTCGGCTCGAAATTCTAAGATAACTCAGTCGTTTGAGATCAATTTCAGCTCAAAAGTAGAAAATAACAGACATTGTGACGAAACGAAAACGCGTTTTTCTCCGAACAAGCGACTAAAAACTGGATTCCAAACTGTATCCTTACTAGAGAAACGGAACACCGCGCCACTGTTGCGGGACCCCATATTCATCGGTATGTTGGTAGCACGTACGAATTATTCACGTAGAAGTAGCTCAGATTGAGTCAGGAGAAATTCCTTTAATCAAAACGTCGATTAGTTATGATTAACTGGGAGGAACTATGGGTGTACAAAATTAATACAAATCTCGTTCAAAATGAACATGAAATGAATCAAGATTATTCAACTTGTTCGACATCGATAGCAGGTTGTAGAGATATTCTCAATAGAGGAATTGCTTGTGTATTTTATGAAGAACCTGCACGTCTGAGGAAACAAACGCGTTTCCATTCCTCGAAATATCTGTTATTTCTGAATTTCCGTCCGAAAATGGTATCTAGCAAATAGGTTTGAGTAACTGATGAAATTTCTTTGGTCAGATTCAATTATTTTCGTCCAGCTGTCATAAGCTCTAATTTTTCTGGAGTTTTGAAATTCTCAGGGTAGGTTTCAAACTAAAATCTCTCGGCTAAATTTTGATTGTCAGGTTGTAAAGGTTACGTAAATTGAAGCAGAATTTCTTGAGGACGGTTTTAGAGCGCATGTTCAAGGGAACGGCGTGCTATAATATTTCCCAAATGTCTGTAATTTTCGCGAGAAAGATCTTAAACAACTAGGTTTGACTCATTGATGATGAATTGGATGATAGCTTAGACGGTCGGCCTCATGAACAATCGTGAACACAATAACTTCCGAAAGAAGAGACATGCAACTTGTAGGTTTTGGGCCTTAATTAAGAAAGGAAGAATTCGTGAATGTTCGTTATAGTGATAACTTCCGAAAAACAAACCTGCAAACTCGAAATTTGTAGAGCAGTGAATAGGTGAAATCCACCCAGTGATTCCGCAGGTATACACCTATTCAAAATTTTATTTCTCCAATATTTCCCCCAACTTGGATCGAATTTGAATCTAGTATGACAGCTCGAAGAATGATGCAGAATTTCGTGAAGATGATGTGATTAGAAAATCTCAAAAAATGGGGTAGATGTGGAAAAAAATTTTTTGTCGAATTATTCTAGTAACATACGAAATTTTGTATGGACTTATGTCTCAGCACTTCAAACCTAAGTTTCATTATGATTGGATCAGTAATTCCTGAGCTATTCTGGAAATAACAAAGATACCGAGAAAAAAACATATTTGACATAAATAACATAATCACAAGGACGAATATCTGTTTCACAATTGTTATTGATCGTCAGGTCAACTTACCTTGGATAAACCGCAAAGGAGTCTCTCGATACTTGCCACCTTTCAGACGGACCGCTGCAGTATACCAACGTACAGCGCGCCATCTGCCAGGAGCATCTTGCGAGTCCCACCTTCGAGTGCAGAATACTTTGACCGATGTGCATGACATTCATCCTTTAGTCGCATCAGGTCGCTGTAACTGCGATATTGCAGCTTTACAAAAAACCGTCACGACATTGGAAACACTCGGTTCATGTGGATTCCCACAAGACGAAAACGTCCAACATCTTACAAAGATAGGAATTGGTTTCACGGAAAACGAGCTGCAGTTTAGGTGTTTTGGTTGATTGGATGATTAGCTCTGATCAAGGGGAAATATTTGTTGATTTATCGACGGATATTCGTCCTTGTGATTATGTTTTTTATTATTACTGGGGCTCTTTCTTCTCCGTGAAACCAATTCCTATATTTGACATATTTTGTCTAGTCCCTCCAAATATTGAAATATTATAAGAACTGATTGATATATGGCACACTGTTGTGAAATATTTAAATCAAACTATTTGCTAAGTTCCAATCCATTCGCCTGATTAGTTCCTGAAATATAAGGGAAACAAGCTCAAAACTTCAAATTACTATTACTCCGAAACCATTTTTCCGATTTTACTTATTGACAAACTTAATTGCTCACTCTGATGCGCGCCTCGATAATAATCTTGCTCTCATTTGGCCGGACAGAATCGATTTTGACACCGGATTCTTCATCAGTGAGTTCAACCTAGTCGTTCGATAAAATTTCCTACTAAAATTCGATAATAACGGACATTTAGTCTGAATAATTGCACGCCGTTCCCCATGCAGAGTATACTCGCAAAAATGGTTTTATTTTGAGTAGTAATTTATCTAGGTCATTGCTGATAGACGCGATAATTTTATGACCATCGAGAGCTCGTTCCTTGGAATCCCAGAGCCGTAGGCTGAGGGCTGTAACCAAGCAGGGCTGGGCAGTATTTGAATTACTTGTAATTGAAATACGTATTTGATATACAAATACGTATTTTGTATTTGTATTTCAATTACTTCTTGAAAATGTATTTTGTAATTGGTATTTCAAATACCTCACGCTGAAGTATTTTGTATGCTGTATTTCGATACTTTTGTCTTCGAAATACTTTCGAACAAATACATCTAGCGCTGAGCACTCTACAGAAAATAGTCCCTGAATCTCCCTTCAGATGGCGCAACGTTCTTCTGCTTCATCTTGTTCTTGCTAGCCATCATATTTTCGGCAAATGGAAAAGAAGAAAAGGTCCTGCGCGCAATGGTCATTTCATCATGGAGTTAGAGTTAGTCAAGTTCTAAAAACGATAAGAGCAAAGAGCTTACCCTCCTTGAAGAATATCCTAACATGAAAAATCTAGAAAAGCACTGACGTGAAGTCAGCAGCTTTTACGCGCTTGTTCACATTGCGAAATGGTGACTTGGACATTTCAATGAAATGGGAAAATTAAAAAAAAAATTTTCAGAAAAAAAAATAATATTTTTTTCGAATTTCTCCGTGGATAATTCTTCTCATTGACACTGTTCATATTCTAACCAATTTTCATTTCGATCAGATGAATATTTTTCGAGTTATTGAAAAATCAAAACTTCAAATGGTTGTAGCACAGAAGCCATTCGGCAGATTTGGCTCATTTACGCACTTAACCGAGATATTCAGGATCTTGACCTAATCTGAAAATTTCAAGACTCTAGGTCCTTCCTTTCGAAAGTTACAGCGCACACGATTGGACGGACAGAATCAATTTTGAACACGGATTCTTCATCAGTGAGTCCAACATAGTCGTTTGAGACCAATTTCGGCTCAAAATTCGAAAATTACAGACATGGTTATGAAATGATAACGCGCTGTTCCCCAGAACAAGCGCGTAAAAATGTGCTCATACAATATAACACAAGTTTCTGCCCATCATTACATTACATTAAAAAATCTTGTGTTTCTGAAAGGAAATTCTTTATTGAGCGACAAAATAGCTGAGCAGAATTAGTTGTACTCTTTTCCCATTTTACGTAACACCTGAATGTATTTTGTAATTTGTATTTCAAATACAAATAATTAAAATACTGTATTTTGTATTTTATATTTCAAATACCCGACTTGAAAGTATTTTGTATTTTGTATTTCAAATACCTGCGAGAAAGTATTTTGTAATATGTATTTCAATTAAGCCAAGTATGTATTTTACCCAGCCCTGTAACCAACCAACGAGCTTGAGAAATTGGTCATGAAATTATGAGGCATTTGTCGATGTCCAAGGAATATTCTGCAAAAAATTTTTCGCAACTTAATCGTGTTGTCATAGGGAATTCATAATTGAATTTAGTGCAATTATCATTGTAGTGTTGACATGATAAGGTGAAATTGTTTTACGACACAAATGACAAAATTCAATTGGTTGTTAGAACTGTCAAAAATTTTCAATTAAAAATGTTCATTAACTATGAATGAACAGATCAGTACGCTCCATATTATGGAAACTTTGTTGACAGTATTATCGACCGATTGCTAGACTGCAACTTATTCATTTATTTCCTGGTTTTTTTGTTTTTGCGGTTACTATTTGGTAGTTGATCATATAAAAAACAAATTTCTATTACTATGTTTCAACACCGAAAACTGTGAAATGTTTCAAAATATATGAGGTTCACATTTTTGTGACTAGTTTGGAACTTTCCTTCCTCTTCAGACAACCGACCTCTGTGCACGTGGTACAATGTATTTATGCAGGTTCAGGGCAAACGAAGAGATAAAAGTGACAGTTGCAACAAATGTTACAAAAAAATTTTGGATCAGTTGTTTGAAGATGAACGAAATTTCGAAACTGGTCACAAAATTTAAACCTCACATATTGTTAAACATTTCACAACTGTTGGTAGTAGAACATAGTAACAAAAAATTCGTTCATCAAAACACAATTTTCACGAATGGCTTCCATAGATTAATACCTTCATGTTTCAGTCGAATAAACAAATTACTCATAAAGAACTAGCTGACATTCAATCGAGTCAAATTCATTCCGTTAGAGCTCCAATAAGTTATGATTAAATATGGACTTCAGGTATACAAATTGATCAAGCTCATTCCAGAGAACTCAAAACTGATAGGTTATTTCTCTTAGCAGACATCGGCAGCAGATCCTAGAGTTACTCTTAATGAGATATACTACAGGAAGTTTGTTTCCGCAGTTGATTACCGGAATACAAACGGAATTTGCTTCATTTCGAATGATATTCAATTTGTCGTAGTCTCCCATTACTAAGTGACATTCACATTTGAAAATGCTGAGCTAGGGGAAAACTTATTCTGATGAACATTGTCGAGAGATATTTTGAACTGAACTGGAATATTTATGTTCAATTAAATATGGCTTGTCTATACAGTCTACCAGTATTTGAAACCAAATCCCCTAAACAAATTGTGCAGTTTGAAAGCAATGAATAATGAGTACAAGAAATTTTACGTTGCATTCATAGTAGAGAGAAATATTGTTGTATTTTGTTTGATGGTATACGTTTCTTAATTATCATGTCACTCATTTTGGAACAATGTAAGTATGCAGTTTTTACTCCTAGTAAGTTTTCACTTTCTGTAAATAAACAGTAGTATCATTTATCAGTCAGGTAAGAAATAATAATTTTTGGCATAGGAAAATAATTCAACAGATACTATAGAATATTTCATATTCCACTTTCGTCTTAGGTGATAAAAATGATCATCATTCCTTATGAACTTATTGAACAAAAAAACTCATTGTATCATGAAAAAGAGTCTGATTCATCATTTTCCAGGTTTTTTCTAGGTATTTTCTCTGAAACAGAACAATTGAGAATTAAATAGAGATTATTTTTTCATGGAAAATGCCTTTGCGGATTGCAGGATAGAACTATTTGTCAAAGGCACTTTTTTGGAAAACAGGTTTCCTAATGAACAAAGCGAACTTTGACGTTTCAGAGTAAAATCTGACTCTTTTATCAGACAAGGGAGAACATTTTCAGAATTATTTTCTTTCGATTTGTTGTTTTGAGACTTTCGCATTTTTGTTTGGTGGTATACAATTCTGAATCATTATGTCACTTCAATCATTCTAGACCAATTTTAGTTTTCAGTTTTTACCCCGAGTAAGTTTTCACCAACTGTAGAGAAACAGTAGTATTATTCATTGACAAAAGTCCCAAAACGAAAAATCGAAAGAAAATGATTCTGAAAATTTTCTCGTCTACCTGATGAAAGAATCAGATCTGTACTCTGAAACGTCACAGTTCGCTATGTCTTTCGTTCAAATTATTCCTGCAGTGTTCATAAGGCAATGTTTTCCAAGGAATAACTTCTCTTAACAAATAGTGCTATCATGCAATTCACAAGGGAGTTTTCTATAAAAGTTGAATTTTAATAGTTCTGGTTCAGATATCAGTAGTACCCAGAAAAACCTAAAAAATTATGCAAAATCCTCCCAAAATAAGCGTTAATCGATAGTGCTTGATTCACCGTAAACAATCGAACCTTCAAACTTGATATGTATTCGAGAAGCTCGTGGAGAAGCATTCAAAAAATTCGCTTTAAATCGACGCATTCGTGATTTTTACTCCCTAATTCACTATGAATAGTTGGCTTTTTCACGTAAGTTTTCGTGAAAATAAGAAATATTCGAATTCTCATTTGAAATCTTTCAGAGTCTATAAATGTAGTTGCCTATTGAAGTTGAGCACTTTTTCATTTTGGTGTAATCACACCTTTGCGGCCTGAGTATGTTAGGAATTGTTGAAGGTTTTGTAGCTTTTAGAACGAAGTATGATGAAAAGTTGAAATAAAACAAAATGTGCGGTATGTCCCGATCAGTATAATCTTCCCTGAATATTTCTATGAGCTCTTTTCTTTTCCGAGATGAATTCTGAATTTCTCGGATTATAACTGGAATAAGTTCCACCAACGAATGAAAAACCACATAAAGTTTCGATAAAAAAGCATATTTCTTTCTTAATCTCATGTAACCTAATTGAATGAGCTCACCTGCTCAAATACAGATGATACCTCCTATCAAATTTTTCTATTCAAAATATGGTCAAGTTAGCAGACAAAAAAAATAATATCATGGCTGTTTGATTTCTTCATGATATCTGATGAAGTTAAAAGCAATCCCATTCCGAGACTGTAATCACAAAATATTTAATTCAGGTAAAAGGTTCCGAAGGTAAGTTGAATTGAGATGAAAATTATTCAGCATCCTCCGAAGTGAGCCAAACTCTATACCCTACCTTATGATTTTAGGAGATTGAGTTGAAACACGCTTTTATAAAATCATTATTTTCTGGGTTTCACTGCCAATAATATCTGAAACAGAACTATTCGAAGTTTGAAACAATTAATTTTTTCATGCAAAAGACGCTTGTGGATTACATGATTGAACAATTTGTTAAGGGCAATTTCTTGGAAAACAGGTCCATTTCTACAGAACAATGAGCAAAATTACTCTTTCCACTTAGCAAAATGAAGGAGTCTTCAATTTCTCTTCTGAAATTATCTGGTTCCAACAGTATTTTTGTATTGTAACGATCTATCATGTGATTTCTGATGGTCGAACATACATTAGTTCACTATTTTGGATGTTTGCATGTCTCTATTTCTTAGGTTGTTTCTGTGTTCTCGTTTTCCGATATCTAACGGTTGAAACGTTTTTTCTCTATATGTCTCTCAAAATACAGGTAAAACTAGAAACAAAATTTTTTACTCTTGTTTTCCGTTAATTAGTTTGGTTTCAGTTAATATGGATCTCAAATCATTTTTATTTGAGAACCTTTCTTATATTGGATTTGGCACATTCAATGAATTGGGTTGTTCATGATAGTTGTTCTGTTGATTTAGTTGAGATTTATTAAGAGATTTCCGTCTGACTTTTATTTATAAATTCTCTAGGATTTCTATTTACGATTTGAGGTAATTCAATTCATCCTGATAAATCTCATTGGTTGATAAGATTACTTTAGCTCTATCATAAAGGGTTTAAACGATACCTCTTTCTACACTGAGTTGACTATTGGTATGAAAATTCAGATGCCTATTTGAATGTGTGAATTTTCTGAGGATACTTGTTTCAGAGTGATCCTGATATTTCTCAACTAGAACATGTGAAATGAAAATAAATTATAATTTTCCAATTCTGATGTGAATTTAATCGTGGGTTTTCTGCAATTTATAAATTGAAAAAATTTGTCCAACTCGATCTGTGTCTACGAATTTTTCTTCGAAGTTTTCCACGAAACTGCAAGTGAGTGCAAAAAACCATTTCTCAATTGAAAATATGTTGAATTCAACCAAATGTCTAACATCTTCATAATATTATCGATACTGAATTTTGAATCGTTTATAATTGTGTCATCATCTTTCAATTTTGTTTGAACTATTTGCAGGGACTTATCAACAGGAACTTTTGGAAATAGATCGACATCGAAACTTACTGAAATGTCAAATCATTGTATGCAAAATTTAAGGAGAGGTTATCAGATTGATTTGTTCGCACGGTTTTTCTTGTGAATTGGATCGATATCATTCTTGATTATTCCCGAATTTCGAGATGAAAATTGCCTGGAGTGATACGATCCGAAGAACGTTGATAAAATTCATTTATATCCGGCATTAATTTCCTAAAAACAACAGACTAACTTGAGGACGTTGAAGTGAAATAACAAAATACGCACTTAGATTGGAATTATAGTATGTTGTACCTACTTATTTCAATAGTCGAATGAAGTGCTTCATTATTTCGAATGTACCAGAATATTGCATGATTGAAATTTCGTGACTACACCTAATTAATGACAATTCGTTTTCATTTATTTTGAAGAAAAATCACAATCAACATCCATTCTATCTGGTCAAATCTCTCCTTAGCAATATCAGACATAATTTCTCGAAACATACTTCGTTTGAAAACGCAAGAGTATTTTGTTCACAAATGATCACTATGTAACATTTTCAGAGATAAAAGCTGAAGAAGATTGCCAAACATACAAACTATATTATAATTGAGCGCCATCTTGTGGACAACGTGGCCCGGAATGTTATTGTTATTTTATTGATCCGATCATAATTATACTTTTTAACTAATTGGAAAACGCTTGTATATAAACTTGTGCAATATTTCTTATCCTTGTTTTAGAACAATTGGAAATTTTGTTTCCAGTTATTCCATATATGCGACCCTATAATCACATGGAAGTCACGAAGTTTTATATGAAGGTTCCATCCGTCATTTTGAAACAAGTACTGAATTTATATTTCATCCAATAAAATTTGAATGAGTATATCTGCTGAACCATTGTGTTGATTGACTCGTGAATTCAGCAATCGTAAATGAATTTCAAACCTGCTCTACAATTATCAAATCTCTTAGTCAATTCTTATGGTAGTTAGATATTTGACATGTATAGAGTAGTTATAGAGCTCAATTATGAAGACCGAATTCAGAAATAAGTAGAATCTGCCCATTTTTTCGAATATACCCATTCAGGCTTATCTAATCAAATACTGCCGCGATAATGCTATGCCTAATTTCGTGAATCGAAGTTATATCAAGAACGCGAGAGCGTTGCGTGGTCGACTGATCCAGGATGTAACAATTTGATGGATGGGATTTTGGGAAAACTGTTATACATGGAAATTATACTATGATGGGATACCCACCTGTGAACAATACAGCCAGTAGCTATCGCATATCTTTGGACTGTAGCAAAGCGAGATAATCTCTGCAGGTTTAGAGGTTTCAGAATTTAACAACGAACTGCACGTTCCGATACGAATAATATTTTTGAGATTTTTCTGTATGTTTAATTGGGCATCTATATCATCTCAGTGGCAGAATGGCAAAGAAACCCTCTCATCTCAATATAACGGGTTATTTTGATTAATTCCAATAAGATCTCATCGAATACTGCCCCCCACAATGACATGCTTAATTTTGTGACAGAAAGTTCTTTGAGGAACGTGAAAAAACACAACTTCTAACCGCACCTATTATATTTTGTCTGAAACTTCCATATGAACTCAATAAAATAGCTCAAGAGTCCAAGTCTCTACAAGGACTGCAGCTGAAAAAGATTTAGAATGTACCAGCACACAGCTAATTCTTAGAAGAATGATGGTGTTGAGATTTTTTGGCAGCTATATGTTATCTTAGTTGATGAATGGTTAAGGAGTTAGTATATTCCGTTATCACAAAAAGTAAATGGATTGAAAAATATTAACTATCGTCAACATGATTCTAACCCAATTGACCAAATGTGCCTTCAGCTATGCCATGCTCAATTTTGTGGAACTAAGTGTCATCCAGAACGAGACAGAAGTTTGTCCTACACCGATTTTGAATGAGATATGGGTGAACTGACATAACTCGGTATTATATTGATATAATGAAGCACACTCTTGTGAACAACATGACTGTACTTATCGTATATCTTTGTACTGTAGCATAACACTCGTTCGAACAAGTATCGATTAAACCTGAAGTTTGGGATGATTTCGCAACATTCTCTAGATTTTTTCTGGGTTTTCACTCTCAATACCTGAATCAGAACTATTTGAATCAAATAAAGATATTTTTTCATGAAAAACGCCCTTGCGGATTGCAGGATTAAACTTTTTGACAAGGGCAGTTTCTTGGAAAACAGATTGACTAAAGAACAATACAGAAACGATACGAACGGTAAAAAAAACGAATTGTGACGTTTCAGAGTACAAATCTGACTCATTTATCAGACAAAGGAGAACATTTTTAAATTATTTTCTTTCGACTTTTCCGTTTCGAGTGGAGACTTTTGTATTGTTCCTTTATTGTTCATTAAGCAATCTGTTCCAAGAAACTAAGCTGTCCTTGATAAATAGTTTTATACTGCAATCTGCAAGGCGGTTTTTCATGAGAAAACAATAAACAGTTCTGTTCCAAATATTGGGATCAAAAATCCAGAAAAAACCTAAAAACTCATTCGAAGGTCATCCCTTCCACTATTTTAGAAAACTTTCATATGAACTCTATGAAACAGCGAATTAAGTGTCTATTCAGGGACTTTGCAGCTAATGAGATCTCCAAATCCAGCAGCCAACTTAACACTTAGTTGCGAATTATAGTTTTGAGTTTTTAGCATCTTCTGAAATTTCGGATAATTATCTGAACTACAGAATGGCGAAAGAATCAGTTCAATTTATTATAACGAAAGGATATTTCGATGAATTCTGATAGACAACGCCCCAACGATACCATGCCTATTACTGTGAAGTGAAGTTCTTCCAAGAACGCGAGGGCGTGAACTATTCATTCAGATACCAATAATAGGTTTGAGATTTTCCGGCATCTTTTCAGAATGGCGAAAGAAACAGCTTATATCATTGTAACAAGTTTTTTTGATTAATTCTGATGAACAATGAACACACACTTCAACACAATTCCATCCTATCAAATCAAATACTGCCTCAAAAATGCCATGCTCAATTTGGTGAAACGGAGTTCTTTCGAGAATACCAGAAAATTCTGTCATCTACCGATCCTGGATGTTTTCAGGGATGAGATTTCTAGAAAAGTATACGTGGAAATTATATTACGATGGGACACCCACGTGTGAGCAGTATGGCTATCAATCCTAGCAAATCACAGGTTTTTTTATTCTGTGAAGATTCAGTCCGTCGATATTGTTTGGATACGATAGAGATAAACATTTTTGGTCATGTTGTACCTTTAATGGATAGTGTGAAGAGTCTTGGCCTAATTTTAGACTCCAAGCTAAGGTTCGAAAATCATATCACAAATAAAATTCAGTTGGCTTACTCAGCCATGAAGTTAATCTATGCGAAAAGAGAATATTTAGATGTAAACACGAAAAAAATGTTATGTGACTCACTTGTGCTATCTCATTTTGACCATAGCCATTTTGACTAGATAGCGTAAATAAAAAAAGAATCCAAAAGGTCCAGAATTTTTGCTTACGCATGATTTTCGGTATCAGGCGGGTAGGGAGAATATCTCACAAGCTGAGAGAATCCAACTGGCTCAATTTGAGCAACCGCCGACGGCTTTATATGGCATTTTTTTTTAAGGTTGTCAAATTCAAGTTCCCAGCTTATTTGCATGATCGATTGAGATACCGAACTGACGTTCACAATCTCAACGTCAATCGACGGTTCCTTCTCATAGGAAAGAACTCTACAAACGCTCATTTTCGTACAACATTCCAGATTGGCTGAATTAATTGATGACGTTGAAACTTTTTGATTCTTGTGCAATACCTAGTGCGTTCAGAAAAAATTTGGAGAATATTTGCTGAAGACTCAAAACCAAATTATATAGTGTCGTTCCTGTTTCCTCTTTTCCTTCCCCATTTCCTTATGCCTTTTTTATTTATTATTTATATATATATTAATTTATATTATATATTTTTCTCTCTCCCTTTTCTAGCAATTATCAAAGCCGGATCGCTAAACATAAGTGAAAATTTCGAGGTATTGGTGGTAGAACAGACCTGAGGTACCCCTCAGTGTCTAAACCTTACGCCTATTGTCCATCTAATTGTAGTATAATAGATTGTGATGATTATTCTTTTCTTTGATGGTCAAATAAGGTTTATTATTATTATTAGTAGCTAGCGCACATCTTTAGACTGTAGCAACACTCTTATTCTTACCCTTCATTCCGCTATTATCAAAAACTTGCTCATCAACGTTACACCAAGCTGACCTCAAAAAACATATTTTGATGCAGGGAGGTTTTCATTTTCGGTTGAATTTGGTGAAGGGATTTTCGTCGATTTTCATTCTTATTTTCATTCCAATGTTATTTGTGGAAATTGTTCATGGGTCTTTGAAGTTTTTGTGTTCCGAATTTTGAATAAATAAAAAATAAATGAACAAAACAGTGAGAGAATCTTTATAGGAGCTGGTTAGGTTTCAAGATTTAAAATCGAATAGCATATGAGATATGAATAATTTTTTGGGGTATTTCCGCATCTTCGAATGAGAATTCATACTATATTGATTGCAGAATATCTCAATTAAATATAGTAAAAAATGATTTCGATGAATTCTGATGACTAATAAGCAACTATCTTCAATACAATTCCACTCTATCCGAGCAAATGCCATGCCTAATTTTGCCAAACGGAGTTCTTTCAAGAACCCTAGAAAGTTCCTTTCTCCACCGATCCTGGATGTTACATTTTGAGAGATGAGATTTCGAGAAAACTGACATACATGGAAATTATATTATGATGAAGCACCCTCCTGTGAACAACACAGCCAGGAGCTAAGCGTAACATCCGACCATAGTCAGGTCCACTAATTCGAATAAAGTTTCCTTGCCTCGCCCGATTTCGTCGACAAATTTCGTACAACCTCGATTAACAGCATTTGAATTTCGAGTTTTTTCAGGAACAACAGCAGCTGGTATGGCTGCAAAGAAACTAGAAGAAGCTGTATGCATACCCATTCTAAGTTATTTTCAATTGGTGCATTATTATTGAAGACTGCAGTGGACACTTAATATTAGAGAAAAATAGTTCATTCAAGTTAGCTGAATTTCAAATTGAAATCATTCATCGTAGTATACCGAGTGTTTTAGTAGAAGTTGATACAGTTTTCAGGGCTGATTTTTAAGCTCATTAAAAGACACAAAGTTTATGAGTAACTCTCTTGTATACAATGTGTCCCAACTTCAAATTGTAAATTTATATATTGCAACATGTTCAAATGAACTGAAATAAGGAGGTTTGTTTTACGTTGAATCAGGGGGTGAAGGATTTCTCAAATCCTATTTTTGAAAAGCTAATTTTTGCAAAATTGTATGTAGTTTCCAGGGCTGATTTTTTAGCTCATTAGAAGACGAAATATTTATGAAAAACTCTGTCCATATTATATGCAATGTGTTTCAACCTCAAGTAGTAAATTTATATTTTGCAACATGTTCGAAGGAACTGAAATAAGGAGCTCTGTTTTACGTTGAATCAGGCAGTAGAGGATTTCTCGAATCCTATTTTTGAAAGGTTTGATTTTTGCAAAATATCCGAATAAATTTTTTTCGAAAGATTATAGGTTATTCTGTTGGAAGCAGTTCTAGAAATTGTACAAGGATTTTCCATTTGCACCTCATAAAAAGTAAGTTTAAAAAATCCACTGCAACTGCAAATGTAACAAATTTCAATAGATTTTTTTTGCATCTATTGGGTTCATGTTGTTTCTACAACATATCAGTTTGTCTTGACCATTTTGAAAAAAAGAAATTCATCATGGGGGCAGTAGTGAAAAAGATTTATTTCAAGAAAGAAATGTAGACTTAATGGGAAAATAGTTCCTTTCGCCACCCTTCAAACTTATCGCTGAAAAATTTAAGGTCGCGAAAGAAATAAAAAACTTCACATGATTTTCCGTATTTCAGTTGGCTGGTGATTGGTTCTGTATTTTAATTTCATTTCATAGTATTTTGCCAATACTTCTAGATTTCGATTCGAAAAGCTCAGAAGCTTGCAGTAGTTGGACAGGCGTTTTTTTGTATTTGCTGTGTTAGGATTTCCGTACGCCACTGTCGGAACAATGATAGAAATGATAATATGAATAACATCACTGTTTATTGATCAGGCAAACGAAAATGGCTGATTTGATCCTGTTCTCCTTTATGTACCAATTGCAATCAAAATTTACCAAATGATCTTTCTGATATTGAAGGTTTTTTGAAATATATTTCACGCTTCTGTTGAAACGTTTTCTTTTATCAACCTTGAAAAACCCTAGGAATTCAATGGTTTTTTTTAAGTGATTTCATATTTACATATACATGGAAGCTTTAGATGAAGGTAGACGAAATATCACCGACTCAATTGCATACCAATGTCAGTAAGGTTTGGTAACCAAATAAAGGTTGATTCTCCATATCCCTTTCGTATTACTGAGATCAAAATTTAGCAGGCAAAAATGTCATGTTGACGGAACGTGAACGGAATGTATGGTGTGCATACATCAGTTTATTTACACCTTATTATATTTTACGGAAAGGATACTGAAATGTTACGGAACGTTTAGTGAGAATTAGTCTCAAGGTTGACTCTCACTATACGTTCCGTAACCTTCCAGTATCCTTCCCGTAAAATATTATAACGTGTAAATGAATTGATCTATGCACAATATGCGTTCCGTTTACGTTCCGTCAACATGGCATTTTTGCCTGCTGAATTTTTAATTAAATCACGACTGAGAATCAATCTTTAAACGGTTATATTCAAATAGACAGTTGCAGATATCAACTGCAATTTTGAAATACATTCGAATGGAACAAGAAGGCATATGCTTCGCAGAGAATTTCATTGTGGCGCTCCAGATAATATCATAGTTTCCTCGTAACTATATATTCTGGTGCACACATGGCCTAGTCCACGAGGTAAGGGTTTTAATTATCAATTCCATGTTTGCGGTTCACTCATATACCTATTCGAGGTATTAAACGATGAATCTTTTATCTTATGGTTGAGCATTCTCATGAATTTACCATTTGTAAAAGTTTCTCAACAATTAGGACGAGTTTCATCAATCATTAATCAATCATTTCCTATTCGATATATTCAATCCGAGGAATAAAGAATTATTCATTCAGGTAGCACAGGAATACTAATGACAAGTTTCAACATAATTGCTTCGTACAGGGTGACAAATTTAGAGTGGTTCAAATTTATTCTGTAATAAAGGACAACCTGAGGAATAATGTATGTAAATGCACTATTATATTTATATCATAATTCTTTGATAACTAAAAAAATAAACTAGAAATTAGCTCTTTGTCGTGAATAGCATGAAGTCTGAGAATACTTTATATGGAAAATAACACAATAAGGGCTGATTGCAATGTCGAAGTTGAGTTTATTGGAGTTTGTTGCTTTGTATTTTCGTTGTTCTTCTGAGCAATAAAGAGTTCTTATAAAAATGATAATAGTAATAATAAATAGAAAGATATCGGAGCCCTAGATTATCTTTTTCTCATTTGATGTTCACTTCAAACAAGGTACAAATAATACAATCACGAAGGATAATTGAAATTTACTATACTGAAATATCCTTCATAAATAGGGAAGCCAATACTGAAAACACCGGATGATTAGGTTCTTTTCCTTATTTTATATACTATCACTATCAAACTCTGACTAAGGAAAATGCCAAGATCAACTTCATCTTCTGACGTTATGCTGATTTCTTCACTTTTATGAATGTGTGAATGTATACCCAACTAGGAAAATAGGATGGAAAAAACTGGATGATTATAATGTAAAAAGGTTTCATTTAATCAAAGGAACCTATGGCTTACATTAGTATACAACCCAACAACTATTTTTCATTCTATATTTCTTATTTGAATATAATCACTCTCATATTCTAAATGTAGATCATGTCGATATAAACTTCATCTTCTCATATTTTGTTGATTTTTCCACTTTAATGCATCGGTGTGTCTATATAACTGGAGAAACTCGATGATTAAAATGAAAAAAATGCTGCATTCAACGAGGGGAACCTAAGGCCTATATTAATTCACACTCAAAAACTAACAATGTTCATATATTTTGAATAGCAATTTCGTCAATATATAAAATAATAAAAAATTCATAATCATTAGAACCTTCTTTCCTTGAATAACCAAAATTAAAGGATTACAAACTGAAGGAATTATCAGATGTGAACCTGTGATTTATTGAAATCTAACATCCCACTTCATATATTTCATTAGCATATAGCTCGCAATTTGCCGATATCAGCCAATAATGTATTATTGGTGCGTATAAATCGTTTTGATAGGCTCAGACATGTGAATCATTAACATTCACCTATTATGTCTAATAACAGCTATACCTAGACAAACCTGTAATACCTCCGAAGAAAATTCATTTCAAGTTGAGAATATCAAAACATCAGCAAATCTAATTAAACCGTTTTCTTCACTGGGATTTTCGCTACAAGAATAAACACTGATCAACAAATAACGAGAATTTTCATCGACACTGAATCTGCTAGAAGATCAAGCTTCAGTAATATTCGGATAGGTAACAAATACGGATACAGAACGGAAGCAGCTTTGTTCCTTTCATCATTACAACTCCAGCCGATATTGAACTTATATTTAGGTTTATCCTGTAAATAAAATTCCATGAAATTTCCGTTATTGAAACAATTTCAGTGTCATATAGCTTTGCGAATGACGCAGTCGTTATTCTAACTGATCTGACCTATGCGAATTTTTCCGGATTCAGAAGAAATTTTATCTTCCTAAGGTTTCACTGAAACCAGGATCTGATTAGCTGATTCGTTTTATTTTTCCACGGAAGACTGTGACATACACGAGTAATCAGACAAAAAGCTGTATTTTCTATTTATGTTCTTCATCCAATATTGAATATTTTTCAACTGACAATATGTCACAGGTATGAGAGTGTACGTACGTGGACGCAGAACAAGGAGTAAATATACCGAAAATTATTCGAAATATTTTGTTTCTACAGGACATGAATAGTTTATGTTCACAGATTTCAATTCAAGATATCTTGTTGACATTCATGTACTTTCTTTTCAGTTTTGGGAATGGGATAAAATTCGAAACAGGGATAATTTAATCTGACCATTTTCAGTCCTGAGATTTAAATGTTTCGATTCAGAAGTAGGCATGGATACTGATATTAGCGAGACCCTATCCTCAAAAATAACAAAATCTCTTTTGGAATTTTATATTCAACTTCCGTTGGTTAGTGTCCGTCGCATCCAAAAAGTGGTTCCTAGATTTTGACAAAAATATTGCTTCCTTAAAGTGTATTTTCAAATACTTTTATTTAAACTTTCTTATAATCTTTTCTTAGAAAATATGAAATGGAAAGATTCAAAATGACCTTCCATGTTCAAATAAGAATGATGAAGGAAATTATATCAATGGAAAAAAAACAAATGAAATATGGTCCACTATATGTGACATGAAACAGGTTAGGTGAACCATCTGCTCAGTATGTCTACGCTGAAAGAAAATGAACATAAACATGTAGGTAATCCATTCAATTCATAATTGCGGCGAAAAACACTTCCTTCACAACATTAGTAGTGTTTCGTTGGTTAATCTATAATCGATCGAATATTCTCGTTAGTTCCGTATCATTACCATATGAAACTTATTCACTGCACAGTATTATAAGGTTGACTTGAATTTAAAGCCATTTGTAAATTAATATAACTCCAAAACCAACGAGCATTCAACTCCATATATGCTGTTCATGAAAGCGAACAACCATTAGCAGTATAGCAAGCGGGTTTCTGTGACTGGGGACGGCCACTACCATTTAAAGCACCATCATTCAAAGAAGTCGACAATAACCAGGTTTTAAGGATGAATGAGTTGCCAATGAGAGTGTTCAATGACCGAGAAGTTGACATATCATAAGAATTGTAACTTCTTCTATAAGTTGTTGAGGTGAGGTGTGAAACATACCTTTACCTGTAGGGAGAAGTTCCTTAAGAGAGGCAAGCTGTCATCCTGAGAATACCTAAGCCTGTAACAAGGATTGTCACTGACCCACCTGTCTCCTGAATGACCACACCCAAGATGAAGTATGAAAATTTTTGTGGAACGAATGTGATTCGAACCCGCGTCCCCGTGATGATGAGTATCCGTAACTAACCACTCGGCTTATTTACTCAGACCTTTTTGATAGCGAAGAATCGGTAGGTATTTAACTCTGCAGGCTTTTTCTTGAGGATCTCGAAAATTGGAGAAATCCATGGGTTTTTCCGTTCAGCAGTTTCACTGCAGCGGCTATCTTTGCAAAATTCAAAAATACCTCAAGAACTCGGCGGTTAAACTCCAGACAGAGCAATGAGATTCCATAGGTTCTTCTGAAAAATTTTGAGGAATAAGCTTGCAGAACACATATACATATCTTGTTACACAACTCATAATAACACCAGTTCAAAAATGTAGTAGAGAAACTCGGGTCACTGTAAATTTTTCAATGAAACAACCTGAAAAAGCACTTACGTGAAGGTAGCAGCTTTTGTACGCATGTTCAAAGGAGATAACCACTTTGGCAACCGATTTGAACATGCAGGCAAAACCTGCTGACTTCACGTCAGTGTTATTCTAGGTTCTTTTTTCAAATTTTTCTAATGACACGATCATCACGAAATTTTGCGCACAAAGTCGTTCATCGGCATTTTCAAACTAGTGACCGAGTTTCATTATTGGATCCGTATTTTTACGCGCTTGTTCTGGGGAACAGCGCGTTATCATTTCGTCACGATGTCTGTAATTTTCGATGATTGAGCCGAAATTAGTCTCAAACGACTAGGTTTGACTCACTGATGAAGAATCCGAGGTCAAAATTGATTCTGTCCGTCTGTCCGTCCGGCCGGCTGTGTGAACTGTAACTTTCGAGAGGAAGGACCTGGGCGCCTATTCTTGAACCAGGGAAGAGAACGATTGTTCGAAAGGGGGCGTATCTACGAGTTTTTCAGGGAAACGGTATTCTTGAAATGAATGAGGTCTTCACGGAGAGCGAGCGTGTATCTCTTACGATTTGTGATGGAACGATACATAGAGGACGCTAATTATGTTTCGGGTATTTGACAATTTTGATCCATTTGGCATTAAGTCTAAGCAATCTCAATTACCTTTCACTGCAAGATTTCTGTTTTCACTCGAAGATGGACATGGCGAGTGCAATTATGTGGGAAGTAGGTACTGAATGAAGATGTGGAAGATGCAGAACAACAATACCAAATAGGTGTCCATGTGCTTTCTGAATGGAACCCGTTTGATCTATCTGATCCAACATTTATCAAAATGTTTAGATTAACTAAAGCTCAACTCGGAACACTGTGATTTCCTTCCAGATTTTTTCATATCCTCCCTTGTAGAATCTGAATTTAACCAACCTATGTACATTTCAGGTCTTCGTGTAATGTAGTCGGTATGATTTCAAATTTGAATTATGACAATATATCACAGAAATATAGTCTATGTAGATGCATTATACATAAAGTTGGCTACATGAATGAAGTTAGCTTCAAGTCTGTCGAAAATACCTGTTTTTGATTGGTTAGAACATTTGGCATAATTGTTCGTCTATGACCGCTCATTCGAACTGCTCCCCATCTTGACTGCGATGGTATAAACGTTCTCTATCGTTCCATTATAAATGTTTGCGTTTCCTTGCCAACGGCGTCAAAATGCCAATTTTTCCACGATTGTTCTCTTTCCAGAATTCATGAATAGCGCTTCTTGATGTTCAAGAATACGGAATTGACGTTTTGACAAATGGGAGGAAGGTCGAACGGGAGATTGTGCCATAGAGAACGTTCTATACCATCGGATTTCAAGAATAAGGCCCCTAGACTCTTGAAATGTTCAGGATACGTTGAGATCCTGAATATCTCGGTTAAGTTCGTTAATGGGCCAAATTTGCCGAGTATTTTTGTGCTACAGCCGTTTGAAGTTTTGATTTTTCAATAGCTTGGAAAATATTTATCTGATAGAAATGAAACTTGCTTGGAAGACAGTCTCAATAAAAAAAATCATCCATGGAAAAATTCGAAATCAAAATTTTTTTCTCGAAAATTTTTATATTTCATTGAGATTTCACCATTTTGCAATGTGAACAAGCGCGAAAAAGCTGCTGACTTCACGTCAGAGCTTCTTAATGAAATTTTCAGTTATTCCGAAAAAATATTTCTTTATGAATCCGTAACTTTTGAGTTATTTCGAAAAAACAACTGATATCGATATCGTTATATCGATACTTAGATCTTAAATATCAAGCTCAAGTTCTGAGATGAGTTTCCGGTATGATAAATAGAGTTCACAATATTTTTTTTTGAAGAGAAATTCTGAAAAACTTTTTCCTTTTAATTTATTAACAGAGCGACTTCAATGGAATACTGCCGAAAGGTACGCGTCAATATGTTCCAACTAACTGCCAAGTCTAAATCCAATCACTTCAGTACTTCCTGAAATATCAGGGATGTGATCTCAAAATTTCAAATGGCTATTACTCTGAGAATGTTGTGCCGATTTAGCTCATTACAGCGGCATTCTGATACGCGACCTAGTCTGAAAGTTTCAAGTTGCCTTCTCGCTTCGTTCGACAGTTATCGTGTCCTCGGCCGGACGTCCGGACAGAATTGATTTTGACATTGAATTCGTCATCAGTGAGTCGAACCTAGTCGTTTGAGATCAATTACGGGAAAGAATTCGAAAATAACAAACACTCGGACAAAACGATGGCACGCTGTTTCTCCGAACCTGCGCGCAAAAATAATTCCTTGTTTTATATAATTCTCTAAAATTTTCCAAGGACGAATAAAATTGAATTTGACCACATTATTATCTTCAGTTCAACGTTTTCTCAAATAACATACATTTGGACAACGCTTTTCTCTCCAGAACAATAGCGCAAAAATGAAACATCTAATTTATATCGGCAAGACCCGAAAACTCCGAGGATAACCAATATTTCGTCTAGGTCCGTAAGGGTTTCCTCCGTAGAAAGGAACATTTAATTTCTGCTGCACTTCCACCGGACCCGGGAAAATGTTCATGAATACAAACAATATATCCTGGCACAGAATATCCTCATACAAAGCCCGACAAGAAACCTCCTTCGAAAAAGGAGCCGTCTAATCGATCAGAGGGGATATCTATAGGTTCCACCGGAAATTCGAGGGGATTTAGTGTGTCTTCCATTTTACAGTTTTCCACTGACCCCAAACGCTTTTCGATTATATTACAGGATATTTCTTCTGGTGATTCAATCTTGAGAGAATTTAGAGGAGAGCGAACGTACAGCGAAGGACGTAACACTATTAGAGAGTCATTTCATCAGATCCTATAGTTCCTGGTTTTATATGGTGTCTTCCCATTTGGGGGACAACGAGCAAAATTAAATTCGTTTTGTTTGATGGGATGCGGTCGTTTCGTTATCTCTCAGCTGGATTATCTGCTTATCATGTTGTTTTGTATTCTGTCGAGGATTGGCATTGGAGAATTTATATACGAAAAACAAATCTATAATTTGAAAAGTCTCTTCAAGGTGAATTCTTTATGTGATCTATTGGCTTTTGATTCATTTTGCTTTGGGTTGATTTTGTGCGTTCGTTCTAAGGTCACTAACCTTTTTTTTGCACGCATGTTCAGGAAAACAGCGTGCTACCCTTCTGTCCAAATGTCTGTGATTTTTCGAATTTTTCCCCAAAATTGGTCTCGAATGACTAAGTTGGACTCACTGATGACGAATCCGGTGTCAAAAACGATTCAGTCAGGTCAGCCGTCCGGACGAGGACACGATAACTGTCGAACGGAGCAACTGAACAACTTGAAACTTCGAGGGTATATCGAATGCCGCAGTTATGTTTGTTTATTGGGAAAATCGGCCAAACGGTCTCGGAGTTATAGCCATTTGAAAACTTGAGGTTATTTTCCTATTATTTCAGGAACTACTGCAGCGATTGGGTTGAAACTGAGTAGTTAGTTGAAACCTGAAGAAGCGCATCTTCTTCCAAATTTTGTTGAAGCAGTACTGTCAGTGAATCTTGAAAACGATTAATTATATTTAATAAAAATTTTGCCTCTAGCTTAAACTCCATATGTCACAGCAGTGTACCATATTTCAGTTCAATACAATGATAATTGTCGATATATTGGAATAAAATATATCATTGTTTCTTTCGGAATAACTCGAAAAATACTGAACCAATCCTGATGGAACTTGGCAGCTAGTTTTAAAATGCAGTTGTTCATCTTATTACAGAATTTCGTGATGATCGTGTCATTAGAACATTTCCGACAAAAAATCTCAATACTCTGCGACCTTCTGATCATATTATTCCCATGAAATTTTGTATGAACCTTCAAGCTGCCATTATCCGATAAAATGAAATTTTGAACGGAAATGTCTGCTAAATCATTTGGTATATTTTATCCATACACGAATATCGAGCTCCTATAAGTTATACCTTTCGGAATGTATTGTGTTTACATTCGTCCATGTTTTTTTATTTCCGAGAAATCTTAAATCAAGTTGAAGTCACATAAGCAGTTGATGAAATATGGTTGCAACCTTCATGCAGAATTTTGGTGAAGATTATATTTTCAGATTTTAAAACCCCGCTCACTTCGAAATCATTAAAAATTTTTTTGAGCAGAAGGTGAAACATTTTCTTCTAATAAAAATTCTCAAGTCTCTACAAACTTCAGTTCATAAAGTGAAAGTAAGATTCAACGGACGTCCTCTTTTAACTAAAAAATTTTTCTATAATATTTGTATGCTCACGGCCGGACGAAGAAGTGAAGTGACAAGAAATTTGACAAGAAAGTGAAATTTTCTTAGATTTCGAAACTGTTTGGAATGGTAAAATTACAATGACTTGAGTTTGAATTCCATATATCTCTTGATTCCTCATTTCAAGGATGTCGTGCCGCTGGGAAAGAGTATCCAAACAAAATTTATGCTTTTTTGTGGGATAAGCTTTTTATAGAGGAAGGTAAATCAGGTTATAAATAAAATCTCGAAATTATTAGTTTTCGAGACTTTATATATCACCTGATTTTCCTTCCTCTATATAACATAATGTTATATAATACTATATATTATAATGAAATTAAAATAATACACTATTATATTATTATATAATATAATATATCATAAAATGGAATGAAAATAATTGTAATGTTGAAAATTGAAAAAGCTTCTTATCGTCAAGCATTACAGGAGGCAGATTGTTAACACGAAATTGAGCATTCAATATAAATTCCCTCATTTTCTTCATGACTATTCATTCCTGAAATTGAACTATTTCAAGAAAAGGCTTAAGGATGCATACTTAGGCAACTGCGAATGCTCATTTCCATCTTCCGGAGTTTCCTGAATCTCTCCGGTGTTTCCAAACGAAAATTTACATAAGGGTATCCGCATTGATAAATCCGGACGCTTCCAGGTGTAAAATCTACTACGTTGAACCCTCACTTTGAATCGGAAGGTAAATATTCAAAATCTTGACTACATTCAATACACTATCGATATTTCAGCTTACTATTCTAAAATATAATTAATTTTACCAAGAAAATTAAAACGATCAAGAATAAACAGGATAGCCCACAAAGAACAGTCCATCCGAATATTTCAGTAAGTATTATTAATTTGTCAGGTAAATGTGGAGACAAGTTAGGATTTATTAGGAGCTGGATATCTTGAAATGAAAAATTTATGAGTGAACGTTCTGATCCCTATAAGCGGAAGGCAAACTCGTCAAGAATCTCAACTAGCAATAAGAGTCAAAATTTTGACAAAAGACAAAGACAAAAGACAAAATTTTGAATTGACAAAGTTTCAGCAGATTTTTAGGAAATGTCACAAAAAAAGAAGTTTTGAAATGTGCGAACGTCGATAGCAGGTCGAAGTTGGTAAAAATGACTACTAATATTAAACTTCTTGCATTAATATACTACATATATATATATATATATATATATATATATATATATATATATATATATATATATATATATATAATACTGACATCGATCATTACGAAACATGTAAGCAAACATCTGCGAGCACACAATCTTATGGCCCCGGAACAGGGTGGAGGGCGAATAAAAACAAAAGGTTGCAAGGAACTCCTGGTTATTGACTACATAATAACTAAACAAGCGCGCAAGAAATTGAGGAATATCTCGGTGGCGTGGGTGGACTATCGCAAGGCCTTCGACTCGGTGCCCCACTCCTGGCTGTTAAAGGCTCTCGAAATACATGGCATCAATGAGAGAGTCGTCAACCTCTTGGGATCCCTGATGCGAACCTGGAGAACCTCCCTCTTTGTACGTGTTGGAGATGAGATGAGGAAGTCAGGGAATATCGAGATTGGTCGGGGTGTCTTTCAGGGTGACACTCTCAGCGCAGTGTGGTTCTGCATGGCCCTCAACCCTCTAAGCATGCTACTCAAGGACACAAAATACGGATATGTTATTGACAAACCTAGACAAATCCGAGTGAATCACAGTTTGTTTATAGATGATCTCAAACTATATGGAGCCAACTCTGATCAACTAAGGAGACTTCTGGAAATAGTCTCGCAATTCAGCGACTCTATCGGCATGACTTTTGGCGTTGAGAAGTGCGCAACTCTGGAAGTGATTCGCGGAAAAATACAAGGTGAAAGGCTTGAAACAACGCTGATGAATCAGACAGTCATTCCATCTTTGGGCGTAGGTGACTCATACAAATACTTAGGAATCCAGCAAGCTTTAGACATTCAAACATCAGAAATGAAGGCAGTCTATAAACAAAAAATAATCAAAAGAGTTACCACCCTTCTTAAGACGAAATTAAACGCTCGATCGCTTTTTACTGCCATTAATATCTGGGCACTGCCAACAATAATATATTCTTTCGGGATTCTGACCTGGTCGACGACTGAGCTCAAGGAAATGGATAGAGCAATAAGATCCTTACTGACACAGTTTGGAGTACACCATCCCCATTCGTCGGTAATACGCCTGTATCTTCCGCGCCAGCAGGGAGGCCGGGGCTTGCTCAACTTGGAGGATGTCCACAAGGAAAACATTATATCACTACGAAATTATTTCCTAAAAAAGAACTCACCCTTTTTCCGGGCAATACGTGACGCGGACCAAAATCTGTCGGCGCTGAGATTGTCGGAACCGGAGGTTCGGTATGCTGAGCGATCGGTGGAACAGCTAATTGAGGAATGGAATGCTAAGGCCTTACATGGAAGATATCCTGGCTGCCTGAAAAGAGGGGAGGTCAATAAGGTGGAGTCTTTGACTTACCTGAGGGCTGGTTACTTGTTTCCGGAGACTGAAGGTAGACTCCTGGCAATACAAGATCAGGTCATGCCAACCAGGATGTACCAAAAACACATCGCTAAGCTGGACATACCCTCCGACCGGTGTCGTAAGTGTTCCCAGGCTCCGGAAACAATACAACATGTCACTTCTTCCTGTCCGATATTGGCACCGAGAGAATATCTTGAGAGACATAACTCGATGGCAAAGATCTACCATCAAAAAATAGCGTTGAATTTGGGTTTGCTCCGGGATGAAACTCCACATCATCTGTATGTACCGAAAACGTTAATGCAAAGTGCACGATACAAACTTTACTGGGATTCGGCATTAGTGACGGACCGAAGTGTAATGCACAATAAACCTGACATCACACTCTTCGACAATGAGGAAAAAACGTGCATGATATTAGAGTTCACAATCCCGGCCGATGATAATATCACAAGAGCCTACACTGAAAAAATAACGAAATACGGTGACCTGGCGTTTCAACTGAAGGAGATGTACGGCCTGAAAAAGATTAGTATCGTCCCGTTAATAATATCAACTAATGGAATAGTAGAGACACACTTACCTGAAAACACGAAACGATTATGCCTGGAACTCGATGTTATCTCCACCTCCCAGAAGCAGGTCATCTTGAGTACAACCCGAATTGTTACAAAATTTCTGCAAGGTTTTTGAGCATGGTGTTGGCTTTGATGGAATATCCAGCTAACGCCAGATTTCCCTAATTGGTGATGATTAAAAAAAAAAAAAAAAAAAAAAAAAAAAAAAAATATATATATATATATATATATATATATATATATATATATATATATATATATATATATATATATATATATATATATATATATATATATATATATATATATATATATATATATATATATATATATATATATATATATATATATATATATATATATATATATATATATATATATATATATATATATATCATATAGATATATCGGACATAGAATGGGTGCTGAAATCCACGAATAACTGGGCCGCTCCAGGAGTTGATAACATCCACAATTTCTGGTGGAAACACTTCAAATCTGTCCACTCTCGCCTAGCCCACCTTTTCCAAACATATTTGGATAAACCTGAACTGGTCCCAACTTACATGACGGCTGGATTGACATACATGCTACCGAAGGGATCCGATTCGGAGGATCCAAAGAACTACAGACCAGTCACATGTTTGCCAACCATATACAAACTCCTGACAGGAGTGCTGACCCGGCATATCAACAGCCACGTGAGAAATTACAACATTCTAGCCACAGAACAGAAAGGATGCAGGTCCAAAACCATGGGTGCGAGGGAGTTGCTCATATCAGATTTGATAGTCACCAAACACGCTAGGAAAAAGCTTCGTAACATCTCGGTAGCATGGGTAGATTATAAGAAAGCTTTCGACTCGGTGCCCCACTCATGGTTAATCAAGGTCTTGAGCATGTATGGAATATGTGGGTCTGTTATTAACCTTCTTAAACATTTAATGAATGGATGGCGCACCTCGCTGGTACTGAAGACCGGGAAAAGTGTCCTGAAGACGGCCGACATCGGAATCAAGCGAGGCCTCTTCCAGGGGGATACTTTGAGCCCATTGTGGTTCTGCTTGGCGTTGAATCCCCTAAGCGCACTGATAAATAATCAAAAATATGGATACATTCTGGACAAAAATAAGAAAATAAAAATCACCCACCAGCTTTACATGGACGATCTTAAGTTGTATGCATCTAACGACGAACAACTGGATAGACAACTTGAGATCGTTGCGACATTCAGTGAGTCCATAAGAATGAAAATGGGTCTAGATAAGTGTGCGCGGCTTACAGTAAAAAGGGGAAAAATTTCTGAAAATCATACTAACATCCTGGATCAAGACGCTATTCAGAACCTAGGCAAAGACAAAACATATAGATATCTAGGCATACAGCAAGCCCTAGAAATAAAGAACGCTGAAATGAAGGAGGCCTTTAGAAAAAAGCTATTCTATCGGGTGAATCAAGTGCTCAAGGCTAAACTTAACTCGAAAGCTTTGTTCCTTGCGTTAAATGCATGGGCTATGCCGACAATGACTTACACCTTTGGAGTACTTACCTGGTCAACTACAGAACTGCAAGCGTTGGACACCAAGATTCGTACCATCTTGACAAAGTACGGAGTACATCATCCACACTCATCCGTGGCTAGACTCTACCTCCAAAGACACCTAGGGGGAAGAGGACTGGTTAACTTAGAAACAGCCCATAACAAGACGGTAATCAAGCTAAAAGAATATTTCATGAAACAAAAATCACCTTACTTCAGGACCCTCTGTGCAATCGACGTGGGATGCTCTCCACTGCAGCTTACAAACCCTGGCTCCTCGCGGGTGGTCCGAACTCAGCAAGATCTGGAACAAGAATGGAGATCTAAAGCTTTACATGGCAGATACCCTAATAATCTAGGAAAAAATAACATCAATAAAAGGGAATCTTTAGCTTACCTTAAAGCAGGGTACCTGTTTCCTGAAACTGAGGGAAGGCTGCTGGCCATACAGGATCAGGTAATTCCGACTAGATCTTACCTGAAGAACATAACTGGACAAAACTTGAATACGGATCTATGTCGTAAATGCCGGCAGAACCGGGAACACATCCAGCACATAACATCTGGATGCTCCATCCTTGCGCCCAGAGAATACATGGATAGGCACAACCAAATGGCAAAGGTTTATCACCAAGGCATGGCACTGAAACAAGGATTAATTAAAAGTAAAAAGAAAAATCATCTTTACTCACCTGAAGCTGTACTAGAGAATGAATCCTTCAAATTATATTGGGACACCACGATAGTGACAGACAGACCAGTGACGAATAACAGGCCGGATATCGTTCTCTTCAAGAAAAAAGAGAAGATCTGTTACATTATAGATATCACAGTTCCATCTGACGAAAACATCGATAAAGCATACACCGAGAAAATTAGTAAATATTACGACCTGTCGTTCAATTTGAAGGAAATGTACCAACTGAAGAAAGTATACGTTGTCCCATTAGTATTGTCAGTGAACGGACTGGTGGAAGAACATCTGCTCGAAAATACTTTGCTGCTGGAGCTAGATGGTTATATTGTCTCCAGTGCTCAGAAAGAGGTGATACTGGGCACTACACGAATTGTCCGAAGGTTCCTTCATTGCGCTTGATCTCACCTTGGCAAAAAATGCCCGGTGAGGTCTCGTAGATCCCTGAATGGTGATGAAAAAAAAAAAAAAAAAAAAAAAAAAAAAAATATATATATATATATATTCTTTTGGGATGAGCAGTACATTTTTTCATATCAAACAATTCGTGTCATAACAGTATCAGCAGAGGAAATGTTAACGGGGTACCATACATTTTTACGTATGATACAAGAGCACAGATAAAAACCTCAGAAAAAACTCTGTCTCCCCGTATAAGTGTAATGAAATTGTTGTTTTTTATTGGAGGGCTTCTTTTTCATCGACAAAATTTCTTTTTTCCTATGCGAGGCAGGTTGAAATCTTGGAATCACACCTGAAAACAAAAAAGGAGACGAAAAAAACTAATATGAACTAGTAAATAATTTAGTACTCATTAAATTAATTTTAAGTTCACGATCCATCTCAAAAAAGAATCAGACACCCAATGAATTGCCTCGAAACCATCGTCAAATTTATATATTGGACAACTATTAACTGAATGTTCTATTGTTTCCTCTTCTTCTCTGCACTCGCACCTTGGATTCAAAATGCACCAAATTCTCCTAGGAAGATTGAAACCATGAACTTTTTCTGAAGGATCGCTGATCAAACCTTTGTTAATATATTACTGATCTATAAGATTCGCAAGGTCCCGTTACGTCATAAGCCTCTATATTATATTTCAAAATAGCTTTTTTGATATTATAATTTTGAAGTTTCTCATTTCAATTTATCTATAAACTGAAAAATTCTGGTTGCAATAGACCAGGGAGAAATGTCGAAGAACTTCTATGAAAGGGGGTACTGTCTTCAACACGATATCTTTCGAATAAATCTACAAAAAGTATAGTAGTATCAAATCAGGTGATCTTGGGGGCCATTGAATAGTTTGCTTGACTCCAAATCAAATTCTTGAAAAATCAGCATTGGCTTCATAGTTTGGTGGGTCAACATTTTGGTGAAAAAATACTATTGTATCCGACGATCATATTTCACAATATTATTATCGAGTGGTGGATGAGATTTTGGAGTGTTTCCAGACAAACTGACACGAAAGTATCCAACTGGACTGTTTGAACAATGTGACCATTTCTTACGGAAAGTTTCCCTATTATTATCTTCGATATTTTCGAGTGCATAAGGATCGATTCAACCTTTTTTTCACGTATTTGTGAAAGAGATTCAGGTGTATTTCCAGAAAAACTAACACCCTACTTTTTGTATAATTCAAACAAACTTTTTAAGGAAGTCTTATAACTTCCTAGATATATTCGATTTTTTTGACTACCTGTGGAAGAATTCAGCCTTATTTTCACAATAATTCTAAAAACAATAAATATTACATTCCAGAGAACAATAAACTTTGGAGGAGTTCCTCATACATATGCTTTCTCAATTTGTTTTCGTGAGTCGTAAAGATCCTAAAACTTCCAGCAGATATTTAGGAAATGTTACAAAAGGAGAAGTTTTGAAATGTGCAAACGATAGCAGGTAGAAGTTTCTAAAAACGACTCGTAATATTCCACTTCTTGCATCTATCTACTCCTCTAAGATTCGCAGGGTCCCGCTGCGTCATAAGCCTCCATATTATATTTCAAAATAACTTTTCCCCAGGCGTAAAGAGAACTGCCTCTCGTAAAAACATAGTGGGTTTGAAATGGGTTCAGTAAATAGTAAATTATTCATGAACACTACCGCAATTTTTCAAACTTTTTACGTGTTACTCTTCTCTGTCATTTTCTCGGTTTTTATGGCCGCTACCAAGAGTAAAAATGGTACACAATAAAAGATTGTCTCGCAAGTCTCCGACTACTAACCGGATGATTGTCAATTGTGTTATTGTTACGGTTATGAATTCTAAAAGAAAAGTTTGTCGCCGTTTCTTCAGGATGTGTCTCTCGAGTTGGAGCATTATATCAATGTGTCATGGCTATAATTATGTCCAATGGAATGACTTGGCAAATGTCCTCGAATGGGAGTTTTATGATGACTCAAACAGAGTTGGATAGGGAGATGGAATTCCTAGGAAAAATATTGAAACTTGAATATTCTTCGACTTGGGGATTTAAGTCTTATATAATGTCATTCAATACTGTAAGTATATTTATCATAGGAAGGATGTCCCCAACTAAGCGCCAGAGTTCAATTATTAGCATATAATATCTAATAAGACCTCAGAGTAACAAACAACATTGAGGAAGCATACGTCATAGTTAGAAGCCAATTGCTATCTGCAACATGTGATTTAATATTTGACACTTTGACCGCAGTCAAAACAAAGTTGTTACCAACCTTAGAAGCGATATTCCACTCAATTCACGGGATTCTCTGGAAACAACAACACTTCTTACGGTCCGTGGAAAATTGTAATAATTCAAAAAATATTAAACGACATAGCTAAAAATATCTGAGAACTCGCTAGAAACTCACCACAACAACTAGTGAATGATTAAACGGCGGTATACGGGTAATGGGGCATTGATGCCAAAGTTCGAATTACAGTAGGTAGATACTGAAAAAGGTAAGTATTCTTCTTACCACAAATTCGAAACAAAAAAAAAAATACAGATCATCAATTGTATAGATTTGCATAATTGACCGAGAGTTCTTATAATTCATATTTTTATTTGATTTAAAATACAATTACAATAAGATAATACCATTGCGCATGTCTGAATATATCACAATCTGACAACGTCGAAAGAGAATGTTGCGGACACCCAAATGTTGTTTGTTGCTCTGAGAATAATACAGAGTTTTATTTGAAAATAATGCATATTGAATAAAGGATCTTTCGGGAAAAGAATTTTTAAAATTCATATAAATAAATTCTTCAAACCAGCCGACCAAATAATTTTTTTCCGATCAACAGCTAGTAAAACAACAATGAGCCCAGATCGTCTGAATCGTTTCATCCACCTACAAAGTTTTTTCCTAGCATAAACTCATTTGAGCGCTTCAATACTCTACACAATATCCTTCGCAAAATATTGCAATTTCTCTCAATTCCTGAGAAAAGGAACATAGGAATAAAGCCCCACCTCTTTTATGAAGGCAATGATTTGAAAGCACTTCCATAAACAAATCACTCATTTCTCTTCTTCTCGGATACCGAATACTTACTTCAAAGAAGAATTTGATTATTACAGCCCCTCAACTCATCCAATGGAAAATCCCGAGTAATACATTTCTGAATAACTACGTCGGAGATATTTAGGTCAATTTAACTGCTGAAAGTATACTTCCGTCTTTTCTGATTTGTTTCTATATTTCACAATATAAAATTCATGACACGAGGAATACTCGAGTAGGTCGTTTCGATTTTGGTGGAAATTTGAGAGGCAGAAATATTTCGATACAAATTTTCAGGGAATTAAATGAATAGTTCCCACCTCTACAACTCAAAGAACTCAAGCTTCAAAAGGTGAGACTATCACACGACCACACAGTATGACTCGAGCTCTGCTTCGATGGTTTTTCTAGATTTCAACTGAATAGGATTCGAATTTTCAAAAATACTGTGAAAATAAAATTTGTGAGGAGCAATTTTCCTATCGAAGTTCGAACTTTAATCGGTTATAATTTAATCGTGCGTGTGTGTGTAAGCACCAAAATTCTCAATTCTCAAAACCACCCAACCAGCAAAGTTGTCGTATAATTCTGATGATTCTCGACTTTTTCATTTTATAAGTATTATATTGAACTGTCTAGAATGTCAATTCATTATATTGATGCTAAATAAATTTCAATCTGTTGGGGACATCTCAAATATTTTATAAATTTATCACGAAAACGTTTATATGGCCGAATTATCAAATATCGTATAAAACTGTTTCTATACTATTTCTTAAGGGATCTATATCTAACTTATAAAACATAGATATTTATATAATTGAATTGTTTTTTAGTGGGTTTATAACATTTTCCTACGATATTCCTGCCTTCAGTATAAATTCATTAAAAAAATGTTTCAAATTTACTTTGTATGAAGTTACATTATAGTTTTATAAAATAACTTTCACCAACAGTATGCTTTTATAAGAAAATTTATTTTTTCGTGATCGCACATTTTATAGTATTGTATTCCATGACGATAATCGAATATGAAATACATTTTGATTTAATATTAGATATCTTTAAAATCTATAAATAAAATTGAAAATTATTCCCGATTTCTTTGGACATGTCCACTTACTTAATGGAGAAAAATAAATTCTAACCCCACTTTTCCTGTGACAGCTGCGTTTGTTATTATTATTTTATTTTCCATGACGATAATGAAATATTATCTGAATCTCATTTTGAGTAAGGTTATATCGAAATAATGAACATCTTAAAAGATTTCATGAAAATCTACAATGGCTGGTTCTTCTAATCAATCTAACCACACTTTTCCTGCAACATAGTTGGGTTCGTCATCATTAATTTATATTAATGCCGTGACGATAATAAAATATTATCTGTATCGAATTTTGAGTGAGGTTACGACGAAAGAATCAACATGTATGAAGTTTTAGTGAAAATCTATTAATGGAATTGGAACTCAATCTTGATTTTGTAAGACATATCCATTCACTGGAGTTTGGGAAATATATGAAAATGAGAAGTAAGAGAGTGCTTCTGATTCTAACCACACTTTTTCTATATCAAATCAGCTGCGTTTTTCGCCAAAGTGAAATTTAGAAATATGTCACAGAGGTTATAGTTGCGATTTGGGGACCCTGTGTATGTTTTCATTAGTCACCAAGGCGATACTGTTAAATAGGTTTCATAGCAGTTGTATAGTAGCTAAATTATTACAGAAAGCTTTATAAAGATACAAAACTATTTTATAAGATGACGCCATTAAAGATGGCGGTATTTATGATGATAAAAAATGACGAGTTCTGAAAGTACTGAAATTTGCATCCCTGTTGATATTTGAATCACCTAAGAAAAAAATTGACTTGATAATGATGTTTCGCAAACATTGGTTCATATTTCGATGAAAAAAAATTATAAGACCCACGAAGCATTTTAATGTTTTGTTCATTTATTTATGAGAAACGTTCGAAAATAGGAAGCGCGTTTATGATATACTAATATTATGCTTTATTTCACAATGAAATTCAATTCGCATCAATATTTTCGTTCCCCATTTCGGGAACTATGACTCTTAGTACATTAACGTATAAATAAAATGGTTTCTGCTAAAGAGTAAAGATAGGCGACGTTCAATATTTTTCCATCGACTGTCCATATTCCGAATCGTTTCTTGCAACTGAAAGAAATAATTAAAAAGCATTTCGATTTTTTAAAGAACATTCCAGATTACTCTTTTATTTCAGAACAGGCATGTGAAAAACATTATGAAGTTCCTATAAAACAGTTTTAAAGCTGCTTTATATTTTTCTTGTAACTTTCACGAGAGGCTTTATAAAATCTCGAGGGTCGCAAAATTGTTCTATAAAATGTGCCAATTTTGCATTTTTAGTTATTGTTTAAACGCATTAGAAACATTTCCGAGGACACAAATATTATATAAGAATTTGGCTGAAAACGTTTCTGCAACAGTTATGAAATATGAAATTGCTAGTTGGGCAGCCGACCAAATAATTTTGCCCTACTCAATAGCTAGTTGGAAGACAATGATAACTCAGCGTCTGAATCATGCCAGCCACCTCCAAAGTTTTTTCCTGGAATAAACTCATTTCAGCGCTTCCGTACTCAATACAATGCCATTCGCAAAATATTGCAATTTCCCTCAGAATTTCAAGAGCCCATCTCTATTATGAAGGTAATGATTTAAAAGCACTTTCATAAACAAATCACCCATTGCTTTTTTTCACGGTAACCGAATAACTACTTCAAAGTAGAATTCGATTATTACAGCCTCTCAACTTCTCCAATGGAAAATCCCGAGTAATACGTTTCCGAATAACTTCGTCTGAGATATTTAGGTCAACTGTACAGCTCAAAAGATACTTCCGTCATTTCCGATTTGTTTCTATATTTCGTGATATAAAATTCATGACACAAAGAATACTTGAGTGTTTCGTTCCACTTTTGGCGGAAACCTTGAGGGGGTGAAACACTCCGATTCAAATTTTCAGGAATGAATTGAATAATTCCTACTCCTTCTACTCAAAGAAAAAATCATGCTTCAACGGGAATATCGATGTTTCGTTATTATTTTCGAGTACTGCTCTTGTCGCAACCACGAGACAAGGGACTGCGCTCTTTCCTTTGAGCTAACAAAACAAAAGTATATGACATATGCAGATTCTATTTCCATGCCTTGTGAGCAACCAGAGCAGTCCTCGACTACATTATTGACTTTGTTTCAAGTTTCAGAAAACACGAGGTAAATGAACGAATAAGTTTTCAATAACCAGGAGAGTCTGGATATCGTGAACATTTCTGATGGAATTGCTATTTCAGGGTTATTGTATACGGATTGATCTCAGAGGTTGAATTTTCCATCAGGAGGTTAGAGATATTTTTGAATGCAATTTTCCGCAAAAATATCCATCGGTGAAAACCCGCTGAACTTGGCTCTGAGATATACTTCAGGCTTGTGAAGTATCTAAGTTGTTGTGAGAATACCTCTTCATGAGAATACCCTTTCATGACAAATGTAATATATAGAATATAGGTTTGGAGAAGCCAGTCGGTAAGATGCAAAACCCTGTGTTAATCTAGGGAGGATCAGAATAAAATGGACCAGTGGAAGAATCAAAATCACAGCGCGATACCATATCGAATAAACGACTCTTGCAATGGCAGGTTTAAGATGTGTGGTGGGGGCTGCAGTCCACGATACGCGATCGAAGGAAGTACTTGCCAGTTACCAGTAGGTAGTAGCTCTCCAAACGGGAGGTGCGTTAGATCATATTGATTGAAAATGAATACGTTGTTCCATTGTATAGGAGGAATTATTTAACACAATGAATGACTCAAATAACTTCCTCTGTGAAAATGAGTACTCAGGTTCTTTTCGCCTTTAAATAGAAAATATCTTGGAGATTCGAACCAATTCCATTTCAAGGGTGAAAGGAATTCCGCGTTCTTAATTGAGACCAAACCTACTCTTTGAATATCAGGACTTACAGGCTTTTCTTTCGGAAATTATTCTGTTTACGATCAGGCCTAACGTTGAATCAGGAATAAAATCAATTCCAAGTAAATTAATCATGATCAGACTTAACTCCGAAACCATTTGATAGATTATGCACATCAATGAAGTAGACTAATTCGAGACCAATTTTGGCTGAAAATCGAAAATGTGTACAAAAATGGATTGTTATAAAGCCTTCCTTCTTTGACACTCTTTCGTATCAAACAAAAATTTTATGTGTTGTCATCGTACTCGAATAGGTTTATTCTCATTAGCAATATTATTGAGGAAGTTCTCTTTTATCACTATAGGGAATCAGATAATCAGATCAGGAATGATCCAAAACAAAACATGTTCTACAACAAATTAGTGCTGATGATAAGAATTGGTTCATGGAGAAAAGAGAGTTCCAGAAGTAATGAACTAACATAACCACAAGGACGAATATCTGTAAACAACTTAAATCTCAATAATTTCTTATCGATATAATTTTTGGATTAGCTCATTCGTCCCTTTGCTTTCGATTCTCAACGTGAGGGTTAAATCTCTGGCTATGCTACCAATTTTTTCTGGAAACCCTCGTGTTTCTTTGATCTGTATTATAGATGAACTATTTATAAGTTCGAATAGTTCAATTTCTGAACAAAGCTATGCTCTACCCTGATCTAGTATTGATGTTCTCCGTAGATATTCCTTTATGGATAACATATGTGTACAGCACAGAATTCTCCTACACTTCGAATTCATTAGCATATAGGGAAGAGATTCGAATCCAACGTCGAGATCCCTGAAGATGATTTGGAAAGGAAGAGGTTCGCAACCCCAACCTGTCACGTTGAACATTATCTCAGGATATCGAGAGGTGACAAAATATATAGATCTTATTGGACCCGAAGAAGGGAAAGAAAGAAATAAATATGATTTACAATTTCCACTCAGTGGGAATCTTTTTTCATGAAAAGGATTCTAGAGAACCGGTAGTGTAACATGGAGACATATGTGAACATTAATGATGTACACAGTAGGATCTGACATTTCGAGAGAATCCATATATACCTATATTCAGTACGAACGAAGATTAATCACGCATGGGCCGTCGATCCGACTGAAAGCAGAATTGATATAGACGTTACCGTGGGGAACGGAATATGTAGAGCACAGCAAATCTTTTCTCAACTTTGAATTTTCTGCATGAGTGAATGAAAAATATTGTCGGGAGCACCATTCGGGAATTGGAACTGCGGTTTTTCATCAATTGAATTCATTGATGGCCGGTTCGTGTATCTTCATTCATGAGATTGCATAGGGTTGGAGAAATGAATCTCAATGGTGGCTACTTGCAGTTTTCAGAATTTTATAGGATTTAATGATTGGTTTCATGAGTAGGCATGGAGCTAGATATGTACAGGGTAAGGCAGAGGACTCGGACGTTTTTGAAACGGCTCGTACTCCCCCCAGTTGGGTCGACAGATGCGGGGAATGGGCCATTAAATTCGGTGAGTCTTAGTATTTTTACTAGTTGAAATCATGGACCTGTGAATGGTAAACACTGCGTTTTTGCTTTCAACAGTTACGTCCGTACTAACGAGTCCGTCACGGCAGTTCAGCGTGAGTTTCGTCGCCATTTCAATATCCACCGAAACCAGGCTGTTTCCTCTCAAAACACCATTCTTCGTTTGGTTGAAACACTTCGCACACGAGGTGAATTGATGAGTAAAGGACCACAGCAAAATGAGAACCCTATTTTGTTCATGAGCAATAAGGCTCACTTCCACCTTAATGTCCACGTTAATCAGCAAAATTGCCGTTATTGGGCTGATGAAAATCACCAAAAATTACACAAAAGACCACTGCATAACCCTAAACTGACCGTTTGGTGCGCTGTATTTCAAACTTGCGTCATCGGCTCTTACTTATTTGAAAACGTCGATGGCAATGCTGTTATCGTTAATTCTTAGCGCTATATCGAAATGATGACCAACTTATACGCACCTGAATTAAGAAGAAGTCGTATTCCAAGCAGACATGTGTGGTTCCAACAGAATGGGGGGACCGCCCACACAGTCAGAGCAACAATGAATGTTATTCGTCCTCTCTTCCCCGGCTGCCTTATTTCCAGGTTTGGTGACGTTCCTTGGCCTACTTGGTCTCCAGATTTGGGCATCTGCGATTTTTTGCTGAGGGAACATCCCAAAGCACGAGTTAAACAACACAAGCCCCGATTATTGGAGGAATTGAAGGAAGCAATTCGCGTGGAATTCGTCGCAGTTGAGCCAGATTGGAAACCTTTTTCGGAAACTTCCAAGAGAAACTGCAGGAGTGTATCGCAAAACAAGGACGCCACCTGACTTACTTTGAAATTCTGAATTCTAATTGTTTACTGAATTTTTCTTGAATAACAATTGCCAAGGTTTTGATTATTTCAAAAACGTCCAAGTCCTCTGCTGAAACCTGTAGATACATAAACTATGTTTAAGGAATAATCACTGGAATTCGTCGAAAATTATACTATTAATTTGTCCCGAAGAATCTTGGGAATTGGTAGGCGAATTTTTTTTTTGAAAAAATGAAAAGCCACTTTATGTATAGCAGAAATATTAAAGACCATACTCATGACTGGGCCCTTATCATATCAACTACTCATTGCATTCTCATTGAACATCATTTCATGTTTTCAACTCGCTGACTGCCAACTACTAGATAACTCATAGCTCAAGATCCTGCCGAGGTCGCCGACTACAAGTTATCTCGTAGTTGCCTCATTGATGCTCCTAAGATTTGAATCGTGGTATATCTGTGCTAATATTGGTAGATGGTTTCTAAGAAAAAAAATTAAAATCAATGCTGGCTTGCGTAAACAGAAACTTCATTAATATATGAACAGAAAATATATTTATTATATGAAAAAATTTTCCAATGAGAGTGGCTTTTCAGGCCTGAATTCTCAAAATTTTCGTGGCAGTTAACATCTTAAGTCTGATAAATGCGTATTCATTAATGTGTAAACCATATTTTCTGTGCACACAACGAACCGATTCATTCGCCATTTTGCAATCCCGAGAGATCTTTTTGCACGCTTGTTTTAGGAACAGCGCGTTATCATATCGTCCCGATGTCTGTTATTTTAGAATTCTGAGCCGAAATTGGTCTCAAACGACTAGGTTGTACTCACTGAGGAAGAATCCGTGGTCAAAATTGATTCTGTCCGACCGGCCGTCCGTGTGAGAGATAACTTTCGAAAGAAAGGACCTAGTGTCTTGAAATTCTCACGTTAGGTTTTTAATCTGAATATCTCGGTTGAGTTCGTTAATGGGCCGAATCTGCGGAATAGGTTTCGTGTTACAGCTATTTGAAATTTTGATTTCTTAATAACTCGAAAAGTATTTACCTGATCGCGATGAGACTTGGTTGGTAGATGTACAGTAGCAATATGAAGAATTAGTTACAGAAAAATTCGAAAAATCAATTCTTTCTCGAAAATTTCCATTTGAATTTCACTGAAATCTCCAAATCGCCACTGGCCGAGTATTTTATGTCATTCAAAACGAATTTCCTGGTTTTCCTGAGGAACAAACCAATAGAAAACGCAGGAGATTTATTTCAGAAATTCATGTATTTCAAAGACATATCTCCGATTCCGTCGAAATTTTACTCTAATATAATCGACAGCGAAAACACGAAGACTCGGTTTCAGTCTGAACAGACATGTATTCTTTGAAATTTCCGAAACATAAGATATATACAATCTTCCTTTGCATAGACCGTTCACGACATCTACTGGTAAATAGTCGAAGCATTAACTGGATCCAGCAGTTACATTATGCGGGACAGCGGCGTCTGTTCACAATATATGCTTCATGAGGTGATTCCCTGGAAGTTTTATCGGCAATTCCCCGTAGCGCATGAGCAGTTTACCGGAATCGTCACTACTTAAAAAAGGTGTTTCAAATTTCAGCTTGATCGGATTGATCTTGGGAGATATTGAAGTCCAGAATATCACAGAATATTGAATATTTGAAAAGAAAACAGTTTGAAATTTTTTCCAAATTGTTCTAATGAAACGCTCATCACGAAAGTTTGCACAATGTTGTCCATGAGAATTTTCAAACTAGTCCTCAAGTTTCATTATGACTAAATCAGTATTTCTTGAGTTTTTTCTCAATAAACGACGAAATCGAGAAAAAAACACGATATTGGACATATTTTTCCAGAATATTTCCAGAAATTGTTATTGCATCAAGTTCAAATTTGGTAGACTGCTCCGTAATATGGAGTTCAAAGTATGATCAGAGTTTTGTCTGAATAGAATTGAAAGTTTCTGAAAAATATATTCTTTTCAAAAAAAAATTCGAAATTTTTTTTCTATCTACTGACAGCATGATCTCAACGAAATTCAGTTAATAGTTGCAACTCCTTATGTTCCAACTAAATGTCAATTTTCAATTCAATCGCTTTAGTGATTCTCAAAATATCACTCCGAAACGATTCGACCGCTTTTACCCATTAACAAACATAACCATTGCATTTTGAAATACAAACAACTCTGAAATTTTCAAGTCGATATGCTCTACGTGCGCCTGTAACTGGTCTACGGACGGCCGGCCGGACAGAATCGATTTTGACACCGGATTCGTCATCAGTTAGTCCAACCTAGTCGTTTGAGACCATTTTCGGCTCAAAATTCTAAAATCACAGACATTTGTACAAAATGATTGCATGATGTTCCTCTAGAACATGCGTGCAAAAATAATGATAATTTAATGAAGAATGTTATAATTCAGATCAAATCAATTATGGTTCCATTTCATTTCAAGAAATGGAAATGACCTCATTCCTTATCCAATAAGTAAACATTCCAAAAAAAAATTCTGTTTCAAAGGTACCAAAAATATTGCCTGCAATAATATTTTCACGAATGAACTGTCTAATGAACTAGCGCTGTCCATTATCTTCTCTTCAATTCTGTTATAACTGTAATCACTTCCTAAATTATTCTTCATATAGGTGTTCAGTTTCTCGTATACTCAAATTAACTATATATTAAGTGTGACAACTTTCATTTTTATTTAGCTCACTTAATTGTAAGAAAAATCAAATTTCAAAATAACTTAACTGCATCGATTACGCTTCTGATTGCATCAATTGTAAAATGGTCGATTCAGGGAAAAAATATGATTGTTTTTTCGACAAGCATATGTTCAATTATATTAGGATTTTTCAGAGGTGAAATTTCATATTTGAAACGTAAACTTCGGATACTGCTGAATCCTTATTCAAAAAATTATTAACACAACCCTAAAATTACATGTGAAAAGAGCTCCTATCTTTCCCACTTTTCTGTGTATATACACCAGGTTTGTTATGAATGAAATTTTAATGAAATTTAATGAACCTCGGGTAGCATAATATGTGGAACAGAGTAAATCTTTTCTCAGCTGAAAAATGTCCGCACGAACGAATAGAAAGTATTGTTGATGGCGATTCTTCGAAATTACGAGCCCTGTAGTTTCATCAACAGAAGCCACTGATGTACATTTCGTGTACCTATATATTTCCTTTCATTACAAGTTTTTCAACAAAGGCTCTGGGTATCTGAAGTGCCGAATGAAAAATGAGAGAGGGGCTTTTGATGTAATTAGCAGAGAGCTTTCATTAACTGTGACTAATTTTCACGGTTTCCGCGTGTAGGTACGCTTCTTGATTGATTTTTCTGGAACGGATGAATAGAGGAAAGGGATGCAAATATTATTTTTATGATGCGGGCAAGTTCGCATTGCTGGAGGTGGAAACTAATTCGAAGTTGTTGATAACTCCTTTATAATTCAGTGAGTTTTTTAGATGGTGGACGAAAACCACAATTTCTCGCGCAAAAACCCTATAGAAACGATTTTAACTCAGGATGAATTTGAAGAAAAAATAGTTCGGTCTTTGCAGTTGCCTTTTGATTCATTTTCTTTGCTCGCTCTGGCTGGATCTCCTATAATTTTACATAAATATCATCAAAAATATTCATTCGATATAGCTAGAGATAATTTCAATTGAAGAGTCGTAGAACTTATGAGTAAGAGACTTAACAAGATTTACCAATTGTGCTGAAATCAACTGATTGATAACTTATAAATTTGCCGTATTTCAGGAGAAGTTTTCTAACGTGAAGTGAAATATTTGAGGAGCACTTTTTATGTTCATTTCAGGATAATGATCATATGTAAATGTATGGTGCGAGTGTCTTCAATTTCGAAATATATTCCAGATTCATAAATGGAAATAGGTGGACAGCCTCTTACTATTCAACACACAATTATTTCTTGAGTATTACCTGATAAATCATTCTTGTTTTCGTGCATATAATGAAAAGTTAATCATCATCAATATTAGAAAATAATAAAATTCACCGAAGACTTCACTTATCTGAATATGAACCCAGAAATATCGACAATATACAATTCTACGTATCTAGAAAGAATGATCACTTCAAAAATCACCCCATTGAATAATATTCTTTATATCTTCTGAACACCTTATATATTGATCGAACCTTACAACATATCCTGGACGGCACCTCAGATTTATACCTCATATTTTTCCTACGGAAGCAATTCCCGATCATATTGCGCTGGTAATAAAATTTTCTGAATACAGAAGAGAAAAACTTGTGACTTCAGCCGGATGAAATCTTATTCCACGAGAACAGAGTTTTTTCTGGATCTTCAGTAATTTCAAATTCATTATTATGAGAGAAGAAGGCAATTAGACTGAAGCCTTGAATTATGTGATAATGGAAAATAAACTATCCCTTAAGTTTTCCATGTACTGCCCTCATGCGTCCAAATCAAAAAGAAGCCATTCTACGATTTCTTAAATTGATTTTCATCTATTCAAGATTAATGTCATAATGACCTTTAGCAATTTTCGAATATCTAAAAAATTTCATGCATTAATGGAATTTTTACGAGCCTATTTCAATTTCCATAATAATAACCAACGTCACAAATTCTTCTACCAAACTTTTCGAAGAAAATATTCCAATTTCAATTAACAATTGGCACATTTTATTGAAAGTTAGTTCTAGCGGCTGGGTACAGTCACATGAAAATCTAGATGGAATACTCATGAAAACAATTTTCTGAAATAAAATTGCGAAAGATTTGAATTAATCTTTCTTCATCTTGTCTACAAAATTGCCTTGGTTTTGTTCAGCTTATTGAAAAGTTTTTTTTTGATCACCTCAGGACTTTCCAGTGAAGAAATCGATTGGCATTCTCACACCAAATCAATACAGAAAGGTACATGTCGCGAGCTCGTTATGTTCGAAACAATTAGTGATAGAGGGCAGACGGACAGAATTGAATTTGACATCAAATTCTTTCCTCAGTGGGTCCAACGAAGTCGTTAAGGAATATGTTCGAAAAAGAAATCAATGATTACACAAATTCGGGCAAAGCGGTTCCGTTTATGTCGTCTTCATAAAATGTAAATAAATTCTTTTGAGGAAGCTTGAAGCGTTTTGCATTCTTTGTAGCATCGAACAATATATCATGAGTTAATAATTCATAGTTTGAGTAGAGGAAATGTGAACGGGGCACATTCGTTTCGACGTATGATCCAGGAGCACAGAGATGAAATGAATACCTCAACAAAAATACTCTGTCTCCCTGTATAAGTGCGTAGTATTATTGTATTGGTTTGAAAAAAGCTGACATATTCAGATGAAGGTGTCTTTTTCATTTGGATAACCGAAATATCTTATGTGGCATATTTGCCAAAGAAAACCAGCAGGAAGGAGTGAAAAGTATTTCATCCATTTTCTCTCTATTCGTCTTCCGACCTGATCCGGTCCTCTATGCGATGATTTTTTAGATCCCCAGTTGTACAATGGGCGCTGAAAGTCCCTTATATTTAGGAATCATATCTTCCAGAGATTCATAATTGCTATTGGTTTCCAAAAAGTGAAGAACTATTAGAAATAAACTAAAGCATATGTGATATTATGCTAAGAAAAAAAAGGAACAGATTATCAGAAAAAAACCGGAATCAATTAAATAATTTAAATTGTGTCTTCATCTTGTCTGATTGGTTTATGAGGTGTTTGCCAATATATTCCTACAACTGGGAAATATACGAACTATATTTGCAAATCCACTCTTGTCTTTAACGGTGCATCATATTGTTTGCCCAAAATCACTACAGAACTTAAAATTCAAATATGAAAGTAGAAGATTCCCCAGGACTGACAAGCATCTTCCACATCGGAAGCATCTCTAGAGCAATTTTGATTCAAATTTCTTTAATAACACAACAACACTCAACGAAAAAATGTAAATTTCCTCTCTTAAAACAAATAATGTGATCCATAATCTTTATGGTCGAAACAATTAAGGGAGATTAATATTGTCGCTTGGCGCTCGTAGTCTGAATGTGAGTCTCTGCCTAATTAAAGACCAGCCGTGGCCTGCGAGCATTGAGGTTCTCATTTTCCTTAAGAGCGCTTTTCAAATATAGCCCCGCCTTGATGAAATCCCTATCCTTGTTCGTCATTCAAAGCAACTATATTTTTCGGGTGGAAATTCGAATTAGAATGCTGAAAAGCATCCAGGGCAACAAATTACTTTCTATTTCATGAGAGGCTACTTGAGTTGTACGAGTAAGCTTAATACTTATTACAAAGCATCCAGAAAGAAATCCAATCATGGAATTCATGTTCATGTGTTTTGGTTCATTTCAAAACCGGTTCAGGATTTGAGTAATCCTGTTTTGGTCATTTTCAGGATCGATTCCGAACTGTTCTAGAACTGTGAAAGGAGTTCGGACTTGAGAGTCCGAACTGTTTCAGAATTGGGCAGTTTGCACAAGCGTAGAGTGGCTGTCAACGATTTAAATGGTTAACCTGAATTTTTCGACGTCGTGTTGATTTTGTTTTTGATTGTTTTATTTGTTGAGGAAACGGTTAACTGTTAAATTTAAACTTTTGTGATTGAGGATATTTCCTTCGCTACGACCTACCAGGATAATCTGATGGATTTTATTTCCATTGTTCACACCTGGGATGTATACGTCTTAAATAAATCTTTGAATACAAGAGTCCTCTTCTTCTATTGAATGATAATGTTTCGAATTAATTTTTTTCTGAAGTGCACATATCTGAAATACGTTCGTCATTAAATTCATTTTTATATAAACCAATAATATGTTGGTTCATTTCGGAATATAATTGTTGAAATGAGGAAAATTCAGAAAAAAAAAAGTGGAAGCAAGTATTCCCAAAAATATTTTTATATTACATGGTGCGACAAGGACTTTCGCATATTTTTAATTAAACCACACACAATATTACATGAATAACATCTTTTCTGCCAACTTAAACGGAAAATTTTTCCTCTACGATTCCGATGAGAACCCGAACTTAATTCGTGTTTTGGTTTCATCGCTTTTAGAACTGTTTTAGGATAGTCCAGAATCGGGCTCCAACAACGCATCGCTTCTGCTCAGTTCTAGAACTGTTCTAGGACAGTTCTGAATTTCGGAACCAAAACAAATCTATGGTATAAACTGACGTGAGGTCAGAAGATTTTACGCACTTGTTCGAATCCTAACAATTAGATCACGAAATTTCGCACCTGGATACGAGTTGGTAATCTCCACCTGATTTCGAATTTTCAATCAAATTGCATTTGTACTTCTAGAGATATTGCGGAAATAACGGTTGAATTGCAAATGAAATAACAATTTTTTTTCCTTATATCTCCGAAAGTAAATATTGGATCGAATTGAAATTTGGTACATTATCGTTAAGTACTTACTGACTGTAAGGGTTGTATCAAATTCAATTGAAATGTAGTCAATATTCTCAGAAGAAAATTTCTCATACAAAATTTTAAAAGTTTTCGAATAAATTTTTTTTAAATTTTCCAACTAAGCCAGCATAACCATGTCCTGTTCCAGTACGCGGAGCTTTAGGTATTCAATTTTCTACTAGAGGGTAATTCATTAAGGGTGTCTATCAGCTGTATTGCGGGAACCATTTATTCTGTAAATTCCAGAAAAAAAATCCTAAAAGCACTGACGTGAGGTCAAGAGCGTTTGCTCGCTTGTTAAAATTCCAATTATTAGATCAACAACAATTAAATACAGATTTTTCTGTATAACCTTTACATAATATCTTTCGATATTGATTTGATATCTTACGATATACTTTTATGTCTTCGATGTACTACGTCTTCAATGACAAAATTATTATATCAACTGGCATATAATGATCAAAGTAAAAAACTTGAGAAAAGTGTAAAAAAATGAAATACAACCTAAAAACAATACTAGACACAGTGTTTCATCTTCTATCTTTCGATTTAGAATCATCAGTAGCATATTCTATATTATACATCAAAAACTCACCACGTGTTTTGTTACGCACAGTTCACCTCAATAACGGAAATAAGCAGGTTTAAGTCCATACGCATGCTTGTTAGAATTGTGCATAGAAACAATAATGCCACAGATTTTACTTACACCTTCTTCTTCCCTTGACAAATGAAATGCGGTAAAAAACATTTTCCAAAATCTTTATAACCTCAAAAATTAAATGACAGTTGATATTGACCCTTGAAAACTATAAGTTTTCATTCAAATATTAAATTCAAAAAAGTCTACTTGTTAAAGGCTATTGAAACAACAATTAAATACAGATTTTTCTGTATAACCTTTACATAATATCTTTCGATATTGATTTGATATCTTACGATATACTTTTATGTCTTCGACGTACTACGTCTTCAACGACAAAATTATTATATCAACTGGCATGCGTATGGACTTAAACCTGCTTATTTCCGTTATTGAGGTGAACTGTGCGTAACAAAACACGTGGTAAGTTTTTGATGTATAATATAGAATAAATGCTACTGATGATTCTAAATCGAAAGATAGAAGATGAAACACTGTGTCTAGTATTGTTTTTAGGTTGTATTTCATTTTTTTACACTTTTCTCAAGTTTTTTACTTTGATCATTATATGCCAGTTGATATAATAATTTTGTCATTGAAGACGTAGTACGTCGAAGACATAAAAGTATATCGTAAGATATCAAATCAATATCGAAAGATATTATGTAAAGGTTATACAGAAAAATCTGTATTTAATTGTTGTTTCAATAGCCTTTAACAAGAAGACTTTTTTGAATTTAATATTTGAATGAAAACTTATAGTTTTCAAGGGTCAATATCAACTGTCATTTAATTTTTGAGGTTATAAAGATTTTGAAAAATGTTTTTTACCGCATTTCATTTGTCAAGGGAAGAAGAAGGTGTAAGTAAAATCTGTGGCATTATTGTTTCTATGCACAATTCTAACAAGCATGCGTATGGACTTAAACCTGCTTATTTCCGTTATTGAGGTGAACTGTGCGTAACAAAACACGTGGTAAGTTTTTGATGTATAATAATGAATAAATGCTACTGATGATTCTAAATCGAAAGATAGAAGATGAAACACTGTGTCTAGTATTGTTTTTAGGTTGTATTTCATTTTTTTACACTTTTCTCAAGTTTTTTACTTTGATCATTATATGCCAGTTGATATAATAATTTTGTCATTGAAGACGTAGTACGTCGAAGACATAAAAGTATATCGTAAGATATCAAATCAATATCGAAAGATATTATGTAAAGGTTATACAGAAAAATCTGTATTTAATTGTTGTTTCAATAGCCTTTAACAAGTAGACTTTTTTGAATTTAATATTATTAGATCAACACAAATTTTGCACCTAGTTGCTTGTTGGTAATCTGCACCTGATTAACAAGTTTCAATCTGATTGCATTTGTACTTCTTGGATATTGCGGGAATAACGTTGAAATTTTGAGGTTTATACGACATTCCATTGAAATCTAATCGATATTTTCAGAGAAAAAAAAATTTCATCAAAAACAGAAATTTTTTTTATCAAGTTTTCGAACTAGGGTATTCATACAAAATTTCGTTCTGAGTTGCGCTTTGGTATGCCAAAACTGTCTAAGAAGATTCAATTCTATCGAGTGAATACTTCAAGAGATATCGAGGAATTAACCTGAAAAGTTCAAATTTTATATATTTTTTCCCAATATCTTGAAGTTATGGTTGTATCAGAATGACATTTGGTACAATGCTGTAAAATATGAATTTTAAGGTACGGGCGTTTTTTTAGATTCAATAAACAATTTTCGAAAAACAAATTTTCGCGAAATGAATTTCGAATGAGAATTTTTTCGAGATTTACCGAGAGTATGATATGAATAAATTTTTGTGCAAAGTTGAACGTTGTTTTTCCTCAACTAACTATCAAGTTTCAATTCAATGGCATGACTAGTTCCCAGAAATATCCAGAAATTAATCCCAAAATTTCCGATAATAATAACTCTGAAACCATTCGACCGATTTGTCCCATCAACGAATTCAACCGCCTAATTTTAATGCGCGCCCTACTCTGAAAGTTTCAAGTCGCTAGCTTGCCTCTTTCAAGAGTTATCGTGTTGTTAGCCGGCCAGAATCGATTTTGACACCGGATTCGTCATCAGTGCTAGGCGTTTGAGACCATCCTCGGGAAAAAAATTGAAAATGACAGACATTAGGACAAAACAACACCGCGCTGATACCCAGAACATAAGTGCAAAAATCGATAACTCCAGAATTTTCAATGAAAATCTCTTTGGAAGCTTTTTCAAATGTAAAAAGAAATCTGTTCTCCATGCTATTTATCAGATATTTAAAGAGATTGGCAGATACCTTGAGCTGAATATTCAACAATACTACACATATCAGCTTGATTTCCTATTTATTCTCGGTAATTTCGGGTATGAATTGGCCATATCTTGTTGCTATTTTCTCAGTAACATTAATATTTTCTCTCACCAAACTCGAGAAACATCACTATTAAATCGGATTCAAACAAGTGCGTGAAACCTTTTGATGCCCCCAACTCAGTGTGTTTACGGATATTCTTTAAATTTCGTTGGCCATTCGCATTGACCAGAACCAAAAACAGAAACTTTGCGTACTTGCAACCCGGCCTATACCTGAGATTCTAGTCTAAATTCTAAGTATCCGGTGATCAAATCAGTTAGTTCGAAAACAAACAAGTGGTAAATACACATGGGTTGAGTTCATTAGTCAGATACCCCTGGCGGCTCAATTATGTTCTACTTGACCGATGGATGGGGAAATAGTTCATTAGCAACGTCCGTCATCACTCGCAAACAGTAATTTTTGTTTATTCGAATTGAAGTTGTCGAATACCTTCAAACGTAACGAATAACGACTATCAGGACAATTTTACCTTCGTTAATTTATGAGGTTTCTGGTAAAAATCAATTAGAAATCTGGAAAAGTGTTCCCAATTCGGAAGTATTTTGCTGTGAAATGTATGCATCGTTCTAAGTATTTCATCCAGGGAAGGTTCATAGTATTGGATGTTGGAGTATTCACCTTCACATTGAATTGATTTAAAATACCTGCATGATTTAAAAATTATGGAGGTCCAAAGTTTCATCAAGTAATGAATTCGAGAGTTGTTTTCACAAGGCTATACCGTGCGCGTCAAAATTATGGAACAAATTCATTTTCTCAGAAGAAAAATATTTGGCAACCGAATCCTGAAACAGGTCAATTTTTGTTTCACTTTTACCAAATTTTTATGCATTGTTGAAGGATTTTTGTTGCACCTTGTGCCATCCCCATCAATCTTTCAAATTTTTTGAATAGGGAAAGTGGGTCATGTGGTACTTTTTTGGCAAGGTCTTTGTATCTTCTTCACAGGCATGCAGGAATTTCCAAGAAAAAATTTTTTTTTGAAAAATAAGTTACTTCAAAGAGGTTTTCAGTATGTGCACTTTGACTTGGCTCATTTACTTTGAGACGATGGTACCTGATGAAATTTGTCACCGAATGAAAGTCGACCATTACAGTTTTGTTCATGCACAACTTTCAACCCCTACGAACCCTTAAATGGAGAAAAAATGTAGGGGGTTGAAAGGGGTTGAAAGTTATGCATGAACAAAACTCTAATGGACGACTTTCATTCGGTGACAAATTTCATCAGGAACCATCGTCTCAAAGTAAATGAGCCATCACAAAGTGCACATACTGAAAACCTCTTTGAACTAATTTTTCAAAAAAGAAATTTTTTCTCGAAAATTTATGCACGCCTGTAAAGAAGATATGGAAACCTTGCCAAAAAAGTACCACATGACCTACTTTCCCTATTCAAAAAATTTAGAAAGTTGATGGGGATGGCACAGGGTGCAACAAAAATCCTTCGAAAATGCATATAAATTTGGTAAAAGTGAAACAAAAATTCACCTGTTTCAGGATTTTATTGCCAAATATTTTTCTTCTGAGAAAATAAATTTGTTCCATAATTTTGACGCGCACTGTACACAGGGTGTGGGTTTTTTTGGAATGGAACTTTAAGTTGGCAACCCTGCTTTAACTCGCGGCCATATTGTCAGCTGTCAAGTGATTTGTGTTTAGTTTGGTCTGGCATTTCAAAATGATTAGACTGTCGTCTGAAGAACGCTTCGAAATTGTGCAAATTTAATTTGAAAATGATGGTTCTGTTCGAAATACGTATCGTGCTCTACGTCCGTTTTACGGTGAACATAATCGTCCATCAGAGCAAATAATTCGACTAAGTTTGGACCGTTTTCCACCACGTTTAATCCAACTGACTAAACGGATCCACAGAGACGTCGTTCAGTGAGAACAGAAGAAGCCATTGCTGCTGTGAAGCGTAGCGTAGAGGAAGACCCGAATAAGTCTATCCGCCATCGTGCACAGCTGTAGAGCCATGATTACTGACTTTTTCGTTCCTCAATTGACAACCATGATGTGCAGCAAATGTGATTTCAACGAGACTGTGCAACATGTCACACAGCTCGTACCACAATTGATTTACTGAAGGAACCGTTTGATAACCGCATAATTTCACGTTACGGGCCCGTGAATTGGCCTCCAAGATCGTACGATCTAACGCTGTTAGACTATTTTCTGTGGGGATATGTGAAGTCGCTAGTCTACACCGATAAGCCCGAATCGATCGACCACTTGGAGGACAACATTCACCGCATTATTGCCGATATACGGCCACAAATGTTGGTAAAAGTGAAAATTGGACCTCCAGATTAGATTACGTCCGAGTCAGCCGTGGCGGTCATATGCCAAAAATTATATTTGAATTATAACGCCAAAAGATTATCCTTTGAATTGAGTCAATTTCATGTCAATTTCAAAAATTCATCCTTGTTTTATTTCATTTTAAAATTCTATACGTCTAAGAAAAAACAAGTGTGTTTTCATGCCACAACGTTGTTAACTCTCCATCTGGTCACCTTAGCTGATTCTGGTCTTTACTTGACAAAAAATCATATCCACTTCATAATACATCAGTAATAGTGACCCCGCAGAGTCAGGGTTGAACAAATCAATTGTTATGATGATGAATAAATACTAGTGGATTCGGTAGTTATTTTCTTTGCAATTTCCAGTGCGAAGCGAATATTCACAGATCTTCAGTTTATGTATACGCTTTGCATTCATGAATTATTTTAAGATGCGATGTTTTCCATGCAAAATTAAAAATGTCATAGTGAAAGTAGAATTTCCAATATACAGGGTACTCCAGGTTAACTAACTAACAAGTAGAGTATTTTATATTGTGATGAACCGAATGTGGAATGGTGACCGATGATCCTTAGCTCTAGAACCCCTTTGAACTCTGTCAATCTGCATATTGTTATTCCACTGATGGTGGTATTCCGGAATGTGACTGTTTCCACTATGTATCTGTTTAAGATATCCTATTCATCGAGGTAATTTATACAAAGGTATATTTGACTCTATGTATCATACATAAGAACCTAGAAGTACTGACAGCTGAGTGCCTTCTCATGAACCTGTTATACATCTACCTTCGCCATTTATTGGCGCCTAAATGGCGGAGGTATTGCTATGAATGAGGCTTGTGAGAGGAACTTATCTGTTGGACAACCTTCGTGGTTCTTTGCTTCATTCATTAGAGTTTTACTATCACCGATTGCCTGAGCTAATTGTTCCTGATGTTACATTGTAATAAATATCGGTTGAGGGTTTTCTAAGGCATTCTTTTTCCTCCTGCAAGAGAACCGCACCGAAAAGCCAAATTGTTGTTTTATTCATTCTAACCTGAACTTCCCATCAATCTTCTCTCTCATTCTCTGAGTATAAAAGTATTTTGGGTTGCGAACACAACGTAGAGTCCTATTCATTTTACTAGACGATCACAGCGTATGGGACATGGGTGGGTTTGCGAGTAGGTAGACGGGGTCAAAAAGGGTGGGATAGTACAGTTGAACCCTGAACTTTTACGGAGACAGGGAACTACAATTTTTTTGAAAATTTGGATTCTTGTGTAGGAACCACTGTTCTGATCGAGAATAGCGCTGCATTGTTGCCGTTCATTACGAAAAACAACTTTGATATGTCGAATCGAATATCGTATATTATGGATTCTTTCGATTGGTTTTAGCCTCCTATTTGTTCCTGCACCACTTTTTCATCGTCATCTTAAGCGATTTTTAAGTAATTTATTGATTAAATTTTTTGCGTAGAACAGTATCAGTAAAAACCATAACTTCGGTTCATGAAACCCAACCATGCTTGAATTATAGGTATGAATTACAGATGAAATAACTCCTGAATTATATCAGAATTTTCATTTCAAATGATGTCACATGTTTCAATACCTGAATAGTAAGGTTTTAGCATTCAAATTAAGTTTTCATGCCAAAATAAATATTGTGATACATTTCGAATAAGATAGGAATTGGTTCGTGGAGAAGAGAAAACTGCAACTAACATAATCACAAGGACGAATATCTGTCTATAAATGGACAAAAAAAGGTCTTCCTTGATCAGAGCTTATCATTCATTCAACCAAAACATCTACACCGAAGAAACGGACCCATGGAGAATGGCTACAGCTGTTTCACAGTCATTATTGATCGTCAGGCCACTTACCTTGAATAAAACCGCTGAGTATGGAATCTAGATACTTGTCACCTTCCAGACGGAATACTGCAGTATAACAACGCACAGTGCGCCATCTGCCAGGAGCATCTTGCGAATCCTACCTTGGAGTGCAGAATACTTTGATCGATGTGCATGACGTTCATCCTCTTGTCATATCAGGTCGCTGTATCTGCGATTTTGCAGTTTTACAACGTCCGTTACGACTCCAGAAACAATTGCTTTATTTGGTTTTCCCACACGACGATAACGTCGAACATCTGACAGGGATAGGAATTCGTTTGTGGAGAAGAGAGAGCTCCAGTAACAATTAACAAACATAACCACCAGGACGAATATCTGTCGATAAATCAAAAAATATTTCACTTCGATGAGAGCTAATCGTCCATTCAACCAAATCATCTACACCGAAGAAGCGGACCCAAGGAGAATGACTACAGCTGTTTCATAGTTATTACTGATCGTCAGGCCATCGACAGATATTCGTCGTGATTATGTTTATGTTTATTTTGGTTTATTATTTGATGAAATCAAATAATAAACCTTAGTGATCGACCAACAAAAAAAAAATTTTAACCCCCCCTGAAAATTTCACAGTTTACGTTTTGGAGTATGTAGATTTGAATAAACTAATAAAAAAAAATTCGTCCGTCCGCCGTCCGTTGTCCAGAGCTTTTCTCGGAAAGTACTGAACCGAAATCCGTGAAACTTGGTAGAAAAATCATGTGTCGCTCGGGATTGATCCTCCAAGCTTTTCAGCAGGATTGGTGTACCCTAAGGGCTTAAAATTGGGGGTTTCAGGGAAAAAAAATTATTTCTCGGAAACTTACCACCAAATTTTTGTGAAATTCTCAACGTTGATTACTGTTGCATAACTCAAACTAAAAATTTTTACCCGGATGATATCCGACCAGTAGTCTCTGAGTTATAAAGAAAAATGCTGCAAATTTCCATTAATCCCGAGAATGAATCATCGCATTCGGTTTTAAGATTGGAATTCAGTGAAATAATCAGTTAACTTTTCATCCAGAATCATATATCTGAAAGTAGATGAAAAGATTGTTACCAAATTCTCAACATATATTGAGAAATTTCGAACGGATTCGTTTATTATTTTATAAACACAATGTGCAAATGCCCTATCGATGTTCTCGACAATTTCATAATCGTTAGTAGTTCAAATTAAATATTTTTGGGGTTTCTCTCCTAATATCTGAAACATAACTACAAAAACTCGGATAACAATTATTATTTATAGATATCACCCTGCGAATTACGGGATGAAACATTAAATTTCTTCATGGAGCTCAATTATATCTTAAATAAAACTTATATATTATTCATAAATCATTGGTTTTTCACAACCCGAAAACTGATTCCATGAAAAACTTCATTTGAAACATTGAAATCTCAATAAATACTCTTGTGTAACTGAATAACCCATTTACATGCAGAACGCGAATTAAAAAGCGTTATTTAAAATAATGAATATTTCCAAAATATTCGGTAGATCGGAGGTTTCCATCAATTTTGGATTGCTTAGTACAACTATCGTCAACATGTGGATATCGGCTACTGGTTTCAATCGAAATCCAATATTTTTCGTACTGAGACTTTGAAATAGGGGTGAATATAAAAGATAATGAGCATGTATATGATAAAACAAATTGGAGGATATATGCAAACAAATCAATTAACAAACCGGAAATCTCATCAATTGTCGAGAATCTAATACTAAGGGTACTGGGGACCGTAGACAAGAATACTCCGCATGTTTCAACATCTGGTGGTCCGCAAACTTCTTGTTTGAATTGAAGGTTTTTACATTAAACAGACGTTGGGATTTGGCATACTCTTAGTTGAGTGTATCTGACAACTATACGGAACGAAATTTCTCTTTTAGAATTATTCAGTCGAATTCAACCTTGAGAGGTTCACGATATATTTGATTTTTACAGAAAAGTTATTGAAAATAACTTTAGGTTTTCAGTTTGTGTATTGGATATTTTGTGAATCAAGTGAACTCTTATCGGATATATGCACTGTGGAAAAATTTTTTTCAGATAAGTTGCGCAGGACGGGTGAGTTTTTTTTCATTTCATTGATATTTTTCAGAACAAAGTTGAATCCTAGTAGGAATCACATCCACACATTTAATATTAGCGGAAAATCTTGAATTTTGTTTTACGTATTTGTTGTTAATTTGAGAGTTTAAGTTAATTTTCCCGAAAGTTTCTCAAGAAATACTAACGCGATCAAATTGAAACATCATATCTAGTTGTGAAATATCGACGCTTCAATTTAATGCATGATTTCGTGAGAATTGTATTGGGAAAAAATTGAATTTTTTCTAAACATTTTTTTCGGAAGCTATTCATTAAAGTTCAACATAATTTGGTACAGGTTTTAGTCAACATTTTGAAACCATATTTATTTGCAGAGATATTGGCGGAAAATTTTGTGGCCATTTTAAATTTTGAGGTTATTTCCCTTATATGTCAAAAGGCGCAAACGCTTTCTGATTTGAATTTCATTTCTTATTGTGTAATACCGACACGCAATTTAATAAGTAATATCGTGAAGATCGTACTAGCAAAATATTAGTAAAAAATATTTTTCGGAAATTTAACTTAACTTTAACGAAAGAAACAACATAGTGACTTGACCTTTGTAAAGTAGTTTTTTAAGAAACTCAACACCAAGATAATTTTCTCTTCAACTCCAATATTTCATAGGAAATGTGATTTGGAATGAAAAATATTTAAGATTTTTATGAATAACATCCTCTAGGCTTAATTATATAGGGATTCTTTCAATTCTTTCCAGCAAAATTTTCGTTATATGTTGATACCTTAGTGAATAGGTTTATCTACCATATTTCGGGAATATATTTAGATGAGACAGACAACATGGATACGGTAATTGATTATATCGGTGGCAGGACTGATAATTCTGATGATCAGTCGGACAAAAAAACTCCATCATATTGTCGTAACTCGGCAGATTTGTCCCCAGATAATTAGGGAATACGGCCCTGTGCGGCCACCTGCATTGGTCTCACTTTTCGAGAGAGCTAAGGCGGTTCGCCTTCAAGTGATTTTGTGCGTTATTATAAACATAGACATATTTAGGCATGTAAGATTTATCCTTGGGGATATTTGAAAATTCCAGACATAAGTTAGTCGGGATAGGAATTGGAAGCGATAAGCTTGAGGTCGAAAACGCCGAGGCTCGGCTCAAATATTTAAAATAGGTTTTTTACGTTTTTGTTCATATTTTCACACGATCTATTATTTCGTATCGGCACTAGTCTAGTATATTCATTTTACAACTAGGAATCGAATTAAAGTGTTTTTTTTAACCGTTTAGTTTGATTTTGAAAACTTTCGAACCTCCTAGACGCCAGATCCTAACGGTGTGTTGGATTTCGGCGGGGAATTCACAACACTCATAGTAATACTACGGAATCACAAAAAACACGAAGAAAGTTGCTAAAAATCTTCTTTAGGTATCTACATTTTACTGACTGATGGTATGTAGTGCAACAAGGTTTAAATATGGTCCGGAAAGTGCATAAAAAATTATACAAAAGCGTAAAAGTGAGAGTAGGTATAAATTGGGGTTTGCCACAGAGTTTTTAGGTTACAGAAAAATATTCAGTAGTGGAGAGCTATTCACATCTGTTTGTTCATTCAATAGGATTTTGCGGGTGTTGTACCTATTGATTTCTAACGACTCTAGGAGTTATGTAGGTACTTTTGGTTTCGACGTGGATAATTTTGTAGTTACTATTGAATTTAAATATTTCACATGAATTTCTTCATGGAATTGATTTTCGTTTAGTGAAAAACCAATGAGTTATAAATAATATATACGATTGATTTGAGATATCAATGGTATTGGGTTATTGAACTGAGAAAATAATAAACCCTTGTGTAAAATTTGCAGCGTTTTTTGTGAGGTTTCCATGTAAATTACTCGGAATATGCCAGAGATAGTTATGGAGAGTGCTACAGAAATATGGCGAAGCAAAATAAAAATAATAACCCGATTGTATGTTTATAGAGCGATGGATTTTCATCAAAAAAACTATGATACTCTGTATTTGTGGCTCAATTACAAAAGTTGAAGTCATGTAGGGTTAAAAGCTACTTATGGGTCCTTAGATACATATTTTCACTCGGAATATGATTTCTCTATATACATAGCAAATCTGGTACTTTGCTAGAAACTTCTTGAACGCTTGTAGAGTCGTTCAGAATTTGAGAGCATTCTGGCAATATGATTTCCAAGGTATCATTATCTATTAATTTTCTCACTGAATCCTGCACAGAATTCGGTGATGTAACCTTAGCAGTTATTACCGATCCAATCAGCATTTTCCGTATTCCAAATTGGCGTTTAGCATTACTCGAAAAGTATATTGAGCAAAATCTTCCTTACAATGAATTGAACCAGTAGATTCAGATCCCACAACTATAGTGGCAATTGCACGTCCTAGTCTGTTTCTTCGGAAATCTAAATACTTTGTACTGGCTACCCGGAAGAAGGTACTTAATTCAATATTACCATGAATTCTTCAACAGTGGCTCCAACTTATCCATTCAAGTTTAATTTCAGATCAAAATGCGAACCCTTAGGCATTTGGGAAGATAATATTATTAGTCTTTCATGAACAATCTGGTTAAATCATGGATATCATACACCAGTGTTTTCTTGGAAAACTCAACACTTTCACATAGTTGCATTCGAACGGTGCCTGTGTTCGTGCCCAGTCGTGCATTTCGATTTCGGAAGACGGCATTCACTTCCTGTGGAATTTCAATTTATAATCTCCTCAAGATCGCTTGAAGGCAGACTAGGTGCGATCGACGATATTGGAGAATCTCATGGAAATTCTCTCCACAAGGCACTTTACAACTCGCTTTGACTATGGTTTCTCAGGATGTTGAAATATCTCCAATCTCGGAGCACGAAACAGTGAAGCAACAGGAATAATCAATTCCCCTAAATGTTGACAGAGGTTCAATACCGAGAAGTTAGAAGTTCGCCAATAAAACTTAAGTAACCTTCTCGAAAGTAAATCATTAGTTCGCGAAAAGAAATATTTTGTGACTATTTTACCTAGGGAACTCGGTTGATCTTATTATTCAAATGTCCTGCTTTTACGCGTTTGTTCAAATTCGAAGCCATTTACTGACGAAAGTAGATACTATATTCTATTGGATCTGCAGTTTTGCACATCTTGAGAAAAATTTTGATCACAGGATGTTTTGTGGGAATTTTGCATTATTTTTCACGCGAATTTTCGGTGGAATGAATAGTTGACTCCTCCATCAGACATTTAATAGAAAACGCTTAAGAATGATTTTCTTGCAATACTTCTGTATGTCAGTTTCACAAGAGTTCCTAATATACAAAAGCAAGAAAATTACCTCGACAAAAAGTTTAAAACCCGTGATCCGCAAGGGTGATATCTATAAATAATAAATTTTCATTCAAATTTCATTAGTTCCCCTTCAGCTATTTAGAGCCGAAACCTTATAATAACCCTTAAAATCAAAATGGAATTTATATTTATCCGATTATATCCATTAAATTAGTTCTATGAATATTGAGTATCTGAGTCTTTTTTTTCGAAAGTGACAACACAACAACTGTAGAGCGTGGTTGGACGTCAGTTACGGAGGCCGAAATTTAATTTTCTCAGTATTCAAAAATCGATGCCTCGCTCGAGCTGAAACCTTTATATTGTCTTTACCGATCAGCCTAGCAGGAGCTTGTGATCAAAAAAAAAACTTATAGATTCAAAACTAGTAAAGCAGATTTGACGCTCAATAACGAAGATTGAGTTCATAAAGAGGTAAAATTCACTCCTCTACTCTCTTCGAAAAAAATATCTGATAAGGCTGATAAATTATCCTGTTAAATGTTTATGTTGAATTTAATCGAAATCTAACAGTGAGTTTCCGAGAGAACTTTTGTTTCTCGAGAAATTCTCCCAACAAAGCACTTTATAGCTTGCTTTGACTGTGGTTCTTGAGACTGTTGGAATATCCCCACTCTCAGAGTAAGAAACAGTGGAGCAACACAAAATTCAACAAAATTAGGAATAAGGTTTATCAATTGGCATATGTCTGATGTCAAAAACTTGGTAAAAGGCAACACAAAAACTATGATACAAATATTATACTAAACAAAGTGTTTCATCTTTTACCTTCCGATTTAAAATAATCAATTACTCCTATTTTATTTTTGGTCGAAATCCAACACGTGCTCTCAGCAACACTTGATTGACAAGAAACTTCTGACAAGCTTGTGAAATAGAGCAATGGATATATCAGATCCACACCATGATGTAAAACACAATGTGTGCTCATCTGCAAAAAAAGTGACTTGAGCAAGTTGAAGATTCATGAAAATATCTATTCTGTGCTTTGAATTTTCATATTGTTTTAGTACGTCATCATTTCTATGTACGATCACAGATGAGCAAATGAGAACACTCGTGAATGAAATGCTGCAAAAAACTACTCTCAGAAATCTTCAATACTTCAAGAATTAGATAGCAGAGTTCTATTTAATATTCAATGAGGACTGGATGTACATATCATATATCACATAATTGAATGAAATGAAGTTGAATTTGGAGTTCCTCAGTGGCATATACTAGGTTTCTTCATATTATTATTTTTCTTTGCCGCACTTACCTTCAAATTCACAATCTAAAGCTGAATCACTATATGTCGACGATTCTTGTTTCCTCAACGAAATGAAAGGGATCTGGACGAGGAACCCCTGATATCACACTAGAAAGCTGAATTGAGTTTTATAGAAAATATCTCAAAATTCAATAATTTTGTAACTGAAAGAATGACACTTCACACATACTAAGGGTCACTTTAATACTTCTCACTGTTTCACTTTGAAAGTTGAAATAACATTGCAATGCCCCTCTGGTTAATTTTTTTACAATAATATTTTCTGAATATTCCAACTATTTTGTAGGCAAAATTTTTCATATTAACATCAAGATTCTTTCGGAATAATGTTTTTGAATAACATTTAAGTATCGCTCGATTGGGTCGATCCTCGTAAACAACTTGAAACAATTGTCGACTCCTAATTTGTATACTCATCAGGAATAGTCTGAGACGATTTGGTGAAGTTCAGATATTTATCTCTTTTTTCACTCTTTGCATTTAAATGTTCTGTAATTTTTTTTGAATGAATAAAATGACCTCAATAATTATCATGAAAATCATTTTTTCAAACCGTCATACTCATTAAGGAAATCTATCCAAATAATCGTTGCATAAAGATCTGCACAACCACGTCTCAAGCTGCACCTATCTCCGAAAGAGATCTTCACAAAAGGCATTTTCTGTGAACATTGAAATGATTTTTCTCAACTCTGAACAGTTCACATTATACAAATAATTTACATTAGCGTCAACTGAGAGAAAAGAATAATAACACCTTGGGAACGAAGAATTTACTGATTCCAACGTAAACAACAGAATAACTTATTCTATATTACCAGAATGAATTATAACGATATTTTAATTTGACTTTATCACTCATATATCCATTTAAAATCTTATATCACTAGATCTTCATCAAGAAGAAAAGTTTCGATAATCATCCATATCACATACTTTTTCATCACTTCAGACGTTCACTCACTGCACAAGTCAATTTTTGATTTAACTCCACTCTGTTCAACCTCACATTTCAGTTCAATATAAAAAACTGAACATCATTACGCACATTAAGAAACTGGAAATTTTCATGCGCGAGGAAGATCCGAAGAAACCATAAAGCTTCTGGTTGTTGATCAAGGGTTCCTCCGTGACTGCAATGAACTTGGTTGTGTTACGAAAAAGAGAAGTAGCAGCAACCATCATGTCTGTTGATTGGAGGCAGATCAGCTCAATATGTGTTATTGTTTTATTTCCAATAATTTTCTTATCCAAAGGAAGGCGAAGTTGTACAGTTGTGCTTTCTAATTTCACTTCGCCATCTTTCTGATAGTATGGAGTTGGACGCTGTGTGAGTTCTCGGACGAAATTTTTGTCCACCTGTAATAAATGTCCAATTTCAGTGCTGGTATTTGATTGGTTGTAGGCCTACGAAGAAGTTTCATCCATAAATATTTCAGTCAATTACAAGCTGGATCCTTTAACAAACAATACCTCGGGGTGGCTTTTAGAGGACAGCGTTCGTTTCTTTCAAAAAATTTTCTGGGTGCAAATGGTTGAAAAATATTGTGAGAATGCGCAATGGTCCTTTTTTATATTCGAGTAATTTTGGGAAAATAAAACTAAAATGGAGTGAAACATGGAAAAATATCTAACATTGCGAATTTTCACAAAAAAAGTAAGTATACATCCAAAAAAAAAATTTTCAAAAAAAATTGAACCACTGAAGCTTGCAGAACGACACCCGTTTTCTCCTACAAAATTTCTCCGAATTCTAATATTTCTCGCGGGTATTGGCAACTTTGAATCATGCAGAAAGTGAGCAGGTGACATATTAACGGGGTTTAATGAAACTTGAATGTGGCTGTGTTGGCAGGATGCGCGAATCCGTAATTCAATAGCACATGGGGTAGTGTTCACTCTCACGAGTAAACAATACCTTAAATATAACGGGGTGACTTCTGGAGTTTTTTTCTTCAAAAAATGTTTTTGGTGCAATTGGTTGAAAAAAATCTTAAGAATGCGCAGCGTTGTCACGTTTCATTTTCGAGAATTTTTGGGAAAATAAAATTGAAATAGAGTGATAAATGGAAAAATAACTCTCACAAAAGAAGTAATTGCACCCCAAAAAAAAATTTCAAAAAAATACTCATTGAATCCTGAATTTCGACACCCCGTTTTCTCCTATTAATGTCAAAATTTCTCCGGATTCTAATATTTCACGCGGCTACTGGAAACGTTGAAGCATGTATACTTAGTGCAGATGCGACATGAGATATTTACGATGTTTAATGAAACTCGAAGGTGGCGGTGTTGCCTAGTCGTAATTGAGCACCATGTGGTATTGCTTGCTCTTAATGAGAAAAGATATTCCGTTATAAATTCTAAGAATTATTAGCAACTCGTATACTCAGTGATATTAGAGGGGTTACAACCAGGAAGAATAACCATGTTCAAAGTATGCCATGATATCGATATCAACGTTTTTACATAAACAAAGTTTTTTTTATCATTTTATTTGTGAAGGAAGCGGTTCATGAAACCTGAACTAATTTCATTTGTTTCCAAGCGGTGAACTTGTGTTGAGCCATAGTTAAGCGTAGAAAAATTTTAGCCAATTTTACAGCGGTTAAATTATTGCAAACTATTGCAATTGTAATTTGTACTGTTATTGTTATGACAGTAATGCTTGTGTGTCGTATAAGTATGAGTTGATGAAGGTAGTGGCACAGACCAACATAATAGTTCTTTGTATGAAACCCTGAATCTGGTTGGAGAGATGTATTAAAATTTTTTTAAGTTAACATTATTTAAGAAAAACTCATTCCTCCCCGAATGAATCTAGTCTTTCTGATCTGGTTCGACGTAAGGATTTTGTATAAAAGACCACCCATGGAACAGAACAATAAGTGTAAGTTAAACGAAACATGTATTCAATATAATCAACGGTTATGTTAGCATCGAAAGGTGTATTTTGATTCATAGAAAATGTTTAGAGTGTTTTAAAAACAACAAGAACCTGAGAAAAACTGTTTGAAACTTAACCACTCTAGGGTTGAAATGTTGAGATTTCTTGTGCATTCATTTCCATACAGTTTCTACTCGAAATAATCGAAAGAATAATCACCCTTGTTAGTCGAATGATATAGAAAACTCATATGTTTCCAACTTCGAAACTAAAGAGCGAATTTCACTCATTTTCGACCCAAACTCGTGCATGTAGACCTAGAAACTTCACTGAAAGTTAGTGCGTGCTTCGTATAGAGAACAACCATGACTTCGTCCAAAGGTATTATTCATATTTTCGTCCAATTTGTTGAAATGCTTCAGCCCATAATATCTATAGGAATATAAGATATAACTTTTATAGGTTGAACTGAAACTAGTGAAGAGATATTCCTGAAACTCTTTTGAATGGAGAACGAGAACCAGTTGTGCAAGTTCCTTGCAAGCTTACACTGTATCCTAACACAATCTTATATTTAGTGTTGAAAATGTTCATCCAACGACATATAAGCAATTATCATGAGCTCTTTCGCGATGACTGCATTATTATGAGCGTGAACTGGATTCATAGATGTTCTCGTGAACAATCAGTTAAAACTAACGGACAAATGTTGTGAAGCTTAATGAGACAATTAGTCTGTCCTACACATAATCTCTCGTACAAATAAATTAGTCATACGTGGAATTATAATTGTATTTCACCCATAAATCTGACAAACGAGAAGCACACACTCATAATGTGTAGTTTATTTTTAGAATCAACATATCGTTGGACTTGCCTTTCTGTTGTCACATAGTGCACTGAATGAAAAATGTGACAACTATGAAAGTATTTTTTTTTAAATAGATGACCACTTCAGAATTTCAGAATCTTCAATTCTTTCAAGAGTATCTTGTTCACTATGTTAGTGATCTCTTTTCCCGTTCGCAAAGTCAAAGCTATTCTGGGAGCAGAAGACGTCACTCAACACACCCGGAAGAGACAAAAAGGCCAATCTGCTTTAGGTACCGCATATCTATGGGTTGCATGAAAATAAAATGGAAGATCAGCTGGTTATAGAAGAGGGACAAAACTCTTCATTAGGCCAGCTAAGAGTGAATAAGAAATATGAACAAAGGATGAATCTTGCGTTTTGGCGTCTGTGTACAAAACAGGTCATTGGTATTCCTCTCCTATTCGACGATTTGTGAATGTTCATTTTCAGAACATATGAAATTTCAACCATTATATCTGTCGTCTCTGTCAAGAAGCCACTGCGTCAGCAAAACATCTGTTTTGCAACTATGAGGTTTTTCCATAGGCAAAGCCTATAACACTTTTGCTCGTGGTTCCTGAGGTGGCTAAGGCACTCAGAAAGGCAGTAAGACAAGCGGTGCAGGGTTGCACAATAGATCTTTAGGTCGAAGTGTTTGCGAGGTGTTAGGCCTATTCACCTTCCTTATAATGTAATAATCTACTGGAATATTCGAGATCTGGTGGAAAATAAGCATTCAACTGCAATGTATCGGAGCTGCCAGAGAGAAATAACTCAGTGACTTAACAGTACCTCAGTTCCCTTGAAGAGTCGGCACTAACGAATTTTAGTTCCTTTATTTCTAGGATAAAAAAAACTAACATCTTTTCATTAGTCGAAAGGGTCTATATTTTGTAAATCGGAAAAATTTCCAAGATGTTAAATGAATCTTAGATACCGAAAGCTATGAGTCTCTCGAAACAGGGGTACTACCTAAGTAATTACTGGCAGCGTATTTTGTTTCACTTGAAAGTGTTGTATCGCCTACAGGCTGTAGGTGAATTATGAAGTTTCATGATTTATAAGTTTCACAGTTAAAGTTTTGTTTTGGTTTTTAAGTCTGGAAATAAGTGTGTAAACTCTTATGTCCGATGTGATTCATTATCGAAAAATTATTTTTCTATTCATTATTCATTGTTTTGGAGTGTTCTGTTAAGCAGGACTTGTATTTATATTTTATAACTTTTGAATTTCAATTATCTGTAATTCTGGTATCGAATACACATGAACGAACAAATATTCCACCATTTATGAACTATGAATGTATCATATGTGTTTTTTGAAATCCACATTAGAATAAGGGTCCAAGTTCCTTTTGTAAAAAAGTTACTTGATACCCAAAACTCCTTCGTATATTATATCAAATGGTAACTTATCTACTAGATTAGTTAGCCTAGATACTAATCTAGATTTTTCTCCACAGTATGTTTGACAGCTTTGCCGCGAGTAGCCGATCTGAATGCCTACACTAGCTGTACTCATAGGGCCATAGACTCTATGATGAGTTGCAAGGTCTTATTCACAGTTGGGAGCAACACTGCCAGATAGATCTCACTTTTAGAAAATGCTTCATTACGATGAGTTTCGTATGAAATCAAAATATACGATTCATCTAAAAAAATGTATTTTGAATTAGCGATATTATTTTTCAGTAATGGTACGGTTCAGATTTTTGATCCTGTTGAAAAAAATAATGTATCGGTAGAGCATGCTTTCCTCTCACAATTTTCAGCAAATTCATCGCTATGTTTTCTGCTTTCCTACTGCGAACGTTTATTTTCTGAGAATTATAGATATGGAAAAACAGGCCACAAAAACTGAAAGGATCAATATCCTGAGTGTTCATCATCTGTCTTAGAAATCGAGAAAAAGATAAGGCTGAAACTCACCGGTTTATTGCTGAGAAACCAAGAAATCAGTGGCTTCGGATCCCCTAGTCCAGAAGTGCAGGTACCCACGAGGAGATCTCCAACAAGGTACCTGTCTCTGATGCCTTCTATAGTAGGTTTATTGGTGGGAATCACTGGAAAAAAAACAACATAATTATTTCCGATAAGTGAAACGATGCATATTACATTTCAGAGAGAAATTCTCCATCTCCTTGCTTTATTAAACTGAATCTTGCTCCAATTCCTTCTTGTTACTGAAGGCTGATGCTACATTTCGAATTGTCATGTTCAAAGAAACCAGCGAGCAATAAGATACCTCCTAATGAAAGCATTAGAATGTTTTTCATTTATATAACATTTTAAGAAGGAAATATAATTGGACATCGACAGGCATATCCCTGGAAGACTGCAATATTTGTAGGGAAATACGAAATGTTTCTCAATGCTTTCGTTATTTTTTTTGGATTTTCCGAATATCCTAGGCTCCAAGGAAACCCCTCTGAAGCGCAAAGCTTGCGCGAGTTAGAAAATCGGACGTGTTTTATTTAAGCCTTGTTACTGTGTCCCCATGCAACTCTAGAACTGTTAATTTTTTGACTCAACAAAGAATGGGGAGCCAGTACCGATCTAGATAATTTTTTCCTAGTGAAGAATTGAACCACCCGGGACCTTCTGATCACGAGTCTAACGCTCTAACCACTGAGCTACCGTCGCGATATTCATATTCTGAGTGTATTTGAATGACACGGAAAAATTCAATGGGTACTCATATTTTTTCACAATATCTTCGAAATTTATAATCGTATCGAACTCAACTTCGGTACACTGTGGATAAACAGTTGTAAAAAAATTTTTGTCGAAATTTACTGACAGCACGATCTCAACAAAATTCTGCAATAAGTTGTTTGTTCTCCTGCTCCAGCCAACCGCCAAGATTCAATTCGATCGTTTGAGTAGTTCTCCAGTAGTTCTCGAGATATCAAGGAAATAACCTCCAAACTTCAAATAGCTATAACTTCGAAATCGTTCGACCGATTTTGCTCATTAACAAATTAAACCTTTGCATTTAGCAATACAGCCAACACTGAAATTAATTCGCTATAATCCTCGGCGCGCCCGTAAACGTGGTGACGGTCAGCCAGATAAAATCGATTTTGACACCGGATTCTTCATCAGCGAGTTCAACCTAGTCGTTTGAGACCGTTTACGGCTCAAAATTCGAGAATTACATACATTTGGACGAAACGATAGTACGCTGCTCCTCTAAAACATACGCGAAAAAAGTGACATAATCTGCATCCTATAAAGAAGCAGTGAATTTTTGAAGAACTTCAGGATTAAGGTTATTCAACTTCAAACGAAATTCTTCCAATTTTAGAATTCAACCGAAAATTCAGAGATCTTCTAAAGTGACATTGAGTTTCATTAAAATTTCAGTATTGTATTAGGAACTGTGATTTGACCAATTCATCAGTCAGGTCAAGAGGAAGAGACGGCACACCAGATTATCAGGTTGAAGTGAATTTAAATCTCTTATTCCCGATTTCTGAAGCGGAAGTTGAAATGTCGTAAACTAGCAAACAGTGTTCCCGTCATCTAACAAAGGTCCTGTAGGTAGGCAAGCGCAAACAAATGCGACAACGACCTGAGATCTCGAAGTCTGTGCAACGTTAGTCCCAAGAAGCAAACATCATCACAATTGCAGATGATTTCATGTGTTGGAACGGTCTCCCTATAACTTAATCTGACTCCAGGCGGAGCAATGTTGGATGCACGGCTCCAGGATCCAACCCAAATGAAATAATTCAAGCCAATGAATATATACGGTTGAGGAAAACTGCTGAACCATAAGAACGAATTATAATTCATGATTTATTATTTCGTTATTCAGTGGTTTCCGTAGACTGCGGGATATATTCATTGACTGCGTTTTCTCACATCCCCAGACACTTCGTGTAATACATCAAGGCGAATGTTCCATTCCATTGGTGATGTTTGCCGCGAATCTGCTGTTGTTGATATGGATAACATATTATTTATGGCAGTGAGCAAATTTCCAGGGATTTTTATACAGCCCTCCTTTCAGCTTCTTTGTAACAGTTCAGGGGGTATCGGGAAAATCGATGTAGGCATTTTTGTACACAGTTAAAAAGGTTCTCTCAAATCAATGTGTGATCATATTAATTCAAGAATATTATTCTTGAATAGGTCCAACCAAATATCAGTTTGATTTTTCGATGAAATACTCTTGGCCAAGTGAACAATGATCCTCTTGATACAAGCGGCATAATTTTTATCCAAATGGAAAAACTTAAAACTATTACTGGATAACTTTGCTGAATATGTTCCATTTTATTATTCTGAAATACTATGGCTTCGATACGAATATAAGATTTCTCGTTACTGTATTTGAAATATTTTTGTAGTTGATTTCCCTATCTTTTACCAGTACAATATAATATGTTTGCTGCAATTAGTATAACCTTCCAACAAGAAAGTTTTTGAGAACAGGATTCCGAAGATCAAAGAGCAAAAGTCTTTTGTTACAATTCGCTTGGTTACTACTATTACGGAATTTCTTCCTTCCTGGTCAGGAAGAACAAAAATGATTTGATTCTGCCTCTGATTAAGCTATATAACCTCTGTTTCGAAAATAAAATCTTTCCAAATCGTTTGAAAACATCAAAAATTTTACCTTCATTCAAAAGAGGTGATAAAGAGGACATAAAATTATCGGCTGATTTCCTTGGTGCCCATTTTTGAGAAGTTTTTGTGTTCTCAACTGCTTCAATACTTTGAGAATAACAACATGTTCAGTGGTCACCATTTTGGCCTTAGAAGAGGAAGAGGTACTAGAGATGCTATTTTGGAATCCGTTGAAAACACTTTTCAGTGCTTTGAGGAGGATAAATTTTCTCTATCTTTATTTTTTGATGTAGCAAGAGCTTTCGACTGTGTGTCCCATCCTGTGCTGCTTCGTAAGCTAAGAGCTTATGAGTGCTCTAGCGCCAGCTGCGATTTAATTAGCTCGTTTTTGCCAGACAGGTTTCAGTTCGTCTTCGTCAATGATTCTTAGTCGCTGCGTCAAGGGGTGGATCATGGGGTACCCCAAGGTTCCATTCTGGGACCATTGTTATTTCTCATTTTCATTAATGATCTTCCCACCTACTTGGAAAAGTATTTGACTAGACTCTTTGCGGACGATACAACTGTCTCCCTGTTATCCGACGACCTGGATGCTTTGTTGAGAGAAGGTGCGGCTGTACGGTCGGTTGTTCGTGACTGGTTCACGTCAAATAGGCTGATTATAAATGAGCATAAGACCGTGAGTGTGTTATTTACGTTGAGGGAGTATGGGGATGAAAAAATGGTTCGAAGTACGAAATTTTTGGGTATCACGCTTGACTCAGCTCTCCAATGGGATGCCCATGTAGATCAGCTGGCAAAAAAGTTGACCAAAAATATTTTCCTCATTGAGTGTGTGTCTCGCCGCCTTTCACCAAGTGTTCTTGAAACGGCTTGGTTTTGGTTTGATTGAGAGTTTGTTTAGGTATGGTGTTCTGGCTTGGGGAAATTTCTCCTCCGGTGGTAGAATATTTGCCCTTCAGAGGAGAGTGGTAAGAATCATTGCCGGTATTAACTATCACGATGATTGTAAAGCATCTTCCATTCCTATGGGTCTCCTCGCTTTCACGATTGTGTACATCTTGGAGGCATTGATTTTTGCACATGCTAATAAAAGCACATTCAGTAGAAACTGAGATTTTCATGATGAGGCAGATTTATGATTCGCGCAGATTTTAGCCGCCTCACCAAATTTCAAAATGGTCCTTTTCACATGTCCAAGAAATTATATAACAGACATCCAATATCTGTCGAAGAATAAGATTCAATCAGTTTTAAAAAATTGTTAGAGCGATTCTGGTGCGGGTGCATTTTATGAGATTGGGGAATACTTCGCTTTTGATTTCAGTGCAGTTGGTCCCGCCTGCTAGTTATCTTTTATAGCCTACAGTTTGTTTATTTGTTTTTCTATATTGTATTCGAGCATTCATTTTGCTGATATATTTTGACGAGTGTAAGCATGTTACTATGTATGAGCACAAAAAATTTATCTTATGTATTCTTATGACCTTCAAGCATAAAATTAAAAGGTGTAGTCTGGAGTACACGTGAAAATGTTTGTGCATAACACGCATGTATGTAGGCATATACTCATATATGCAAATATTTTCCAATTCAAAGTTTGTTCGCGATTAACCAAGCATGAACTTTCTTGTCAATCCAAATTCCACGAATGTGTAAGACTCAACGAATGATGCTCATACTGTAAATGAACTATTTCGAAATTTTTCTACACAATATTCCCAGAAATGCTTTCACGATCAAGCTGAAAGCTGGCTCTCGTTATTTCAGTTTGAATAATTTAAGCCGATGAATATATACCCAGGAATACTGCTGAATCCTAAGAACCAAAAGAACGAAATACAATTCATGATATCAAGGACAATCATAACAAATTTAGATTTGTCTGTGATTATATAATATCTTTCATTATTGATATCCTATGATATACTTTTGTTTTCTTCAAATAACTACGTATGAATGACAAATTTAATTATTATATCATCTGAAATACAATGATTAAAATGAAAAACTTGAGAAAACGGTGGAATTAATAAAATACAATACAAAAATTAAACCGGACACAGTGTTTCGAGATCTAGAGGTGAGCTTTAATATATACTATGGAATAAATGCTCTCGAGGATTCTGAATCAAATATCGTAAAATATCAATATTCGAAAGACATAATGTAAATGAATCACAGAAAAATCTGTATTTTTAATGTTTGTAAAGGATATATTGTATGAATAATGAGAGCACACTTTTTGGTCTAAATTAAAGAAAAACTCAATTTGACGGAATGCCGACGTTTCGATATATTTAATATCTTCTTCAGGGCTCTACAATAAATAGCACAATAATTAGGGTGTGAACATGATAGAAAACAACATTATGATATTCTAGAGTGGAAAAAAGTGGTTAAACAGAGAATTGATAACAAAACTAGTAGGTACTAGTAAGGTCACAAATATAACGAACAAAGTATGAATAAAAATCGTCAATACAAAAACAATTAAACCAATTCTGCAACAACTCATTGTTTTTTCAATGGAAATCGATATTTCAAAGTTATTTAAATTGTTTCAAAATTATTTTAATTGTTTTTGTATTGACGATTTTTATTTATACTTTGTTCGTTATATTTGTGACCTTACTAGTACCTACTAGTTTTGTGATCAATTCTCTGTTTGACTCGTTGCTTTTCCGAGTTCCTAACAATTTTGTTTTCCACTCGAGAATATCATAATGTTGTTTTCTATCATGTTCACACCCTAATTATTGTGTCATTTATTGTAGTACCCTGAAGAAAATATTAAATATATCGAAACGTCGGCATTCTGTCAAATTGAGTTTTTCTCGAATTCAGACCAAAAAGTACCCTCTCATTATTCATACAATAGTGTTACTTAGGTCGTTAAAGCATCATAATTTGTAAAGGATGTTTCAAATTGAGCAGTTTTTTTTCAGAATAAATAAAATATAGATTGCGCACTGAATTCATCTGGGTATTTTAACATTCGAGAAGTGTGATGTATGACATTCATAAAAATGGCTTCCGTACACGAAACAGCAACACGTTCAAATTGTTCGAAATCTTTTCATAAAAATCAGCGCTCTGTAAAAAGTATTTTTAAAAATTACGTGAATTTTATGGTTTACATAATCGTCCATTTCAAAGCACTATTGGACGAATTATTAAGAAATTTGACGAGACCGGTTCGGTGTAAAATCAAAAATGTAAAAAATAAAGTCGTAGTGGTCGTTCACAAGAAAATATTGATTTGGTTCATGAAAGTGCTGCTGAAGACCCTGGAATGTCGATTACACAACTTTCACAACAAGTTGGACTTAGTGGGTCCACAACATGGCGTATTTTACACGAGGATTTAGCTCTGAAGGCATATAAGGTTCAAATAACATGGGAATTAAAGCCATTAGATTATTGAAAACGACGTTTATTTTTCAATTTCATCAATGAACCGCCAGCTGATTTTTCTCAAAAAATCATGTTTTCCGATGAGGCATATTTTCGCTTTGGCGGCTTTGTTAATAAACAAAATTGTCGTATCTGGGGTGAGGAAAATCCAGGAATTATTCATGAGAAACCTATGCATCCTCAACGAGTCACTGTTTTGTGTGCATTATGATCAGGTGGTGTAATTAAACCCTTCTTCTTTGAAAATGCTGCTGGTGAAGTTGTAACTGTCAATAATGATCGATACCGTCGGATGATAATCGAATTTTGTGGCCTGAATTAATGAATATTGATCTAGAGGACATTTGGTTCCAACAGTATGGCGCTATACCTCACTTTGCAAATGACACAATTGATTAATTGAGACAAAAGTTTCCTGGATGAATAATCTCCAAAAACGGTGATGTCGATTGGCCACCAAGATCATGTGATTTGACACCGACGGACTTTTTTCTTTCTGGTTATGTGAAAAGCCAAGTCTATAAGGACAATCTACAATTGATTCCTGAACTAAAGGTTGAAATTAGAGTGAGAAAGAGCCTCAATTATGTCAAAATGTCATTGAAAATTTTAACGAAACAGTAGACGTCTGTAGAGGACGTCATTCGACAGATATTATTTTTCGAATATAAAGGTCATAACTGATACTTGAATTACCAATAAAAAACTTGCAAATGAATGCAAATTATGTCTTATATTTATTCTTAAAAAAACGCTCAATTTGAAACAACCTTTATTGACTAACTCTTATTTATTATACTCGTTTGAACTCAATATCTGTGAGACTCGGTATTTGTAGCGAATATCTTAAATGAAGAGTTCGGCCCAGCTGAGTATTTGTGAATGAATAATTTATCTGAATGTGATAAATATCTATTTATTTCTCCTTGTAAAGTCCAGCTACTATCAACCCTTTCCTGGAGATATTTGTGTTTGTGGCCATTTCAATATATGCAGTTGTTGAATAATTCAGAGCTTGTGGATAGAGGTCTATACAACCTTGGTTTCCCTCTGAAGAGGCTGACGGCAATTGTGGGTGAAACGTGAGTTGGAATATCCAGCCAATAAGCCCAAAATTATTCAACAATAATATAGATCATATCTGTTGAACAAACGTAGGTTCATCTCCATATAATTGTTATCATAATATTGCTTAATGCTATCTGGTGTAAATTCAACGGACAACCAACTACATGAAGCCAGGTTTCGAGGGAGTGTTCACACACACCCTCTTCAATTTGCTTACTTATCATGAAATTGGGAATCAAGTTTGAAGAATTTTTCACGATTCAACGAACGATATGTATGAAAATTGAAGCAACAAAAGTTGGGTACGCTATATTCATGAGCTGAAAGAAATCTAATTTGGGTATATTGAGGTTATCAACACGACACACATTCATTAGACAATAAAGATTTTTCTGTATTATTTGCCCATCTTGTGATATTGATATTTTACGTTATACTCCATTTTTCTCGAACGTACTAAGTCATGAATTACAACATTAAGAATTGTATCAACTGGCTTGCTAATTTAGAAAAAAACTAGAGAAGAACGGAAAAGTAACCGGCTTTTGCGAGCAAGTTCACCTTCAGTGATATTCTTTGAATATGCGCGCAGAAGCTGCTGACTTCATGTTTGAGCTTTTGTGGGTTTTTTCGATAAAGTACTGAATTTCAATTCGATCTAATCTGAATTTTTGGAAATATTGGGATTATGAAATTTTGAATTGGTATATCTACAGAATCATTGGGCGGATTCTACCCATTCACGAATTCGACCTTCGTAATTAAGCCTCAAACCTACTATATAGATATGGACATTCTAAGTAGTTTCTTCTGGAAGTTATTGTGTTTACGTTTGGCATAACGATTTAGTTGTTCTGCAGATATACCCATTCAAAATTTTATTTTTTGAATATTTACAAGAATACAGATAAGATCGAATTGAAATTCAATGCTGCATCGAAAAATGACAGTTCGAAGGTTCATTCAATATTTTCATGAGGACAATGTGATCGGATGATCACAGAATACAGCATATTTAAAAATAATTTGAATTTTTTTTCAAATTGCTCTAATGACACGATCATCACGAAGTTTTGCACAAAGTTGTCAATCAGCATTTTAAAACTAGCTGCTAAGTTTCCTCATGATTGAATCACTAATTTTTGACTCGTTTCGAAAAAAACAGCGAAAAAAGGAATCGAAATTTGACATATTTTTTCTAAATATCCCCAAAAATTATGATCAGATCAAATTGAATTTTTGCGACATATGAAGCTCAAGGCCTGAGCAAATTGTCTCTCAAAATGATGAACAGTTTCCTGAAAAAACAATTTTTTCGAAAAAAAATTTTGAGAAAAATGTTTTCGAAATCAGCTAAGATTACGATCCCAACAAAATCTCTCAAAAGGTTGCGCGTTGTTGTACTTCAACTAACTGTCAAGTTTCAATCCAATCGTTCCATTCATTCCCGAGTTATTACAGGAATAACCTCAACATTTCAACGGGCACTAACAACAACAACAATTTTAACCGTCGCATTTTGAAAAGCGACCTACTCTGAGAGTTTCAGGTCGATATGATCCTCTGTACGCCTGTAATCGTGTCTACGGACGGCCGGACGGCTTGCCGGACGAACAGAATTGATGTTGACACCGGATTCGTCAATAAGGAGTCCAACCTAGTCGTTTGAGACCACTTTCGGCATAAAATTCGAAAATAATAGGCATTTGGACGAAACGATATCAGGCTGTTGCCCAAAGACAAGCGCGCAAAAAACATTATTCAGCATGCCTATTGCTATTGTGAAAGCTTGCGATTCAACTAGGACAAATCTAATATATTTTTTAATATTATATACCGGTGTTCCCTGAAGATACGTTAAAGGAGTGGAAATGTGGATCAAAAGATGCTTTTGATGGAAGAGTCCCCTTTATTAAAGCCCTATCACTTTCGATTCGTTGGTTGTTAAATCGGACTGTTTGCAATCAAATTTTTCAGGAGAACATTTCTGAGTAGATATTCACTTTTGCTTCCTTGAAAACATTGTCGATATAAGAAATGCTAGAAATTATTCAAAAGGACATTTTGAGAGCAGATTTTCCATGAAGTTTACTCCTTCGAAAAGCAAATAAATGCTTTTCCATACTGCTGCATACCATCAATGCTCAATATCATTTTTAGGATGAAGCTTTTGAAGGTTTGCGAGGTAGCTTCAACCTCTTTGAGAGAGTGTCACGTTTCGTCTCGGCTTAGTTTGGGGGAACTCGTCAGGGCATGCACCAAACTAGGCCGCTCACATGCCTACGTGAGCGGACACCCCTTGTGCGGATCACAAGGGAGTGTACCAGACCGTTGGGGATGAGTGTACTTCCGAGATCTTGGGAGGATCTATCAGAGACAGCGTGCGCGCTAGCGCCCCCTGTACGTTGACCGATGATGTGGCCAAGCGTTACAAGCAGGTAACGTAGGGTACTTAAGACGCAAGGGATGGTACTGCGTGCGTGACTTAAAAATAGCTGAGAGAGGGCGCTCGCTACAGGATTCCCCTTCCAGTGAAAGCGATACCAGAAATGTGCATCTGGAGGAATGTGACCGAGACCGAAAAGGTGTTCTCCTCTAAAACGCGGCTGTGAGCGAGCCATTGTGACATTGCTGCGCTGTTGAGCACGAGTGTACGGCGTTCGATGCACGGTTGACCAAACCGTTTTGTGTTGAGCCGTATTGACTGTGTACTAGAGCGCTCTGCCTCGTCGTTCGAGGAGTGTGTCCGATTTAGAGGAGGTCAGCTTTTGACGCAATGTAGTCATGGCCTTATTGAGCAGAAGATTTCCCACTAGTGCGGCCGTGATTCTACCGTGATGCCGGTGTGATGCGGAGCAGTTGTGTGCCTTTGAAATGTGAGAAACCCGGATTGAGAAACGCTGCGCCACTTGTGAGTTAATATACCACTCGATATCGTGCAGTGTGCCTGGTGCATTAGTGAGCACATTTTTGGGCAGAGAAAGGCAGCACGAGGGCGAAGTGGCGATGTGGAACCTCCTCGTGATGGTTGCCGAACCATCGCCGAGAGAGGAGTGGATAGGATCACACAGTGACAAGCGAGGTTCTCACTGAAAGCGAAGATGATCGCGAAGGGACAGAAACTGTGACACTTTCGTTGAAATGAATCACGTCGGGGTCACCACTGAAGCTTTTGAAGGTTTGCAAGGCAGCTTCCACCTCTTTGTGAGGATCCAACAGGGACAGCGTGCGCGCTAGCGCCCCCTGTACGTTGACCGATGATGTGGCCAAGCGTTACAGGCAGGTAACGTAGGTACTTAGGACGCAAGGGATGGGACTGCGCGCGTTTTAAGTAAGAGCTGAGAGAGGGCGCTCGCTACATTACAAATTAATATCACATAAAGGAGTTTTTACGGGCTTATTCAAATTGGTGAACAGAGCAGTCACGAATCTAGAATAAATTAACGAATATTTGTAAATATCAGAACATGAAATTTGGAATACATAATCTACGGAACCATTTGGCGGATTTCACCCATTCACGAGTTCTACCTTCGCAATTAATCCCCAAACCTGTTCTACGAATATCGAATCTCTGAAACAAATCGGAAGTTATACAACTTCCTAGGCAGGTTTGTGTATGCTTAAAATCCACTTATGATTCCGAATTTATATCTATTGGAATAATTTTTTCCAAATATTTTCAATGATACAGAAGAGACTGAACTGAAATCTAGTTCTGCGTTGAGAAATGATGACATAAAGGTTCATGCAACATGAATTCAGGACCATTAAATTTTTTTCATTGCAGAAATTATTTCGGGTGTTTATAGAACATAAGAATCAGTACGGTTTTGATTTTAGACACGGATTGGTACCTGCTTAATTTCAAAAAATATCAACCCTTCAAATAGTCATAGAAAAACTCTCATTTTATTCACCTGCAACTGTGATATTATGAGTTTGAGATGCCAATCTGAATGTAGGAGCTTCCGTTGATACTTCACACCTGTAAGCTCCTGAGCTGAACGTTCTGGACAAGTCATTCAGGACCAAATTGCAGGACGTCATGGAACATTTGGTCCGAGATACGTCAACATGTACCCCGAGTACTTGGAATTGTAGCAATTTCTGTTGACCAGCTGGGCTATACCTGAAGAACTCGTGGTCATCTTTATACCATTTCACGGCATACAAGTCTTCACCTCCCATATCGAATTCGCAGAAGAGATTCATACTCTCTCTCGGATCTTGAATGAGGGGTGCTGTCATATTTGTTAGTCGTAGGCAGAAACATTCTGAAAAGAAATGATCTTTTTTGATTTATCGACAAATATTTGTCTGTGTGTTCATGTAAGATCAAAAACTGTGTTTCATATTTCAGGACTCCGGTTTTTCCGTTATATCCAATTCACATCATAAATAAGACTCGACCACAAATACACTCAGTTCAAACGAAAGATATTCACATGAACATATGAAAGAACTCCTAATGTACTGGTGCATACAATAACAATGATCATACACACTTTCTCAATGTTTTGCATGAAGAAACGATGTATGAAACAACCTCAAGAAAGAAGTCTTTAAATCATTCAAAATCAATCAGATCACAGAATTTGTAATGTGCTGGTGCAATAACAACGATCATACACACTTTCTCTATTTTTTGGAGAGAGGAATGTTGTATAAAACTACCTTCAGAAAGAAGTCTTTATATCCTTCAAAATCAGATCACAGTTTTTGGTCCGCATAGACTGTTTATTTGACTCCTCTTTTTGTTGTTCTGGGTGGCAGTGTTCTGTGAAATCAATCGCGCAATAAAGAATAGGGATCATCCTCATTTATCATACTCTTAACAGTGACAAAAAACACGTGACTTCACCAAGATGTGGGTTTGGAATCGCTCGATATTTTGCTTCTTTGCTTCGATAGGTTCAATGATTTTTGAGAGGGAATCGAAATACATTTTAACGATTCTCCGTATATTTGACTCAGTAAAACTTTTGCTTTTCTTGGAAGACGATGGGGCTTAGTTGTGAAATTTTTAAGTAATCTTGACTATATAAAGCGAGAACTAATTTAATATTTCCATTGTCCAAACATATAACATTAAATTTGAAAATTCACCCCCTTATCAAACAAAGCATAAAATCATTCAACCGTTCACTATCTAATATGGAACTGAAATCTATGCGTGATTTCAGAAAATGTTTGAGTTCTTTTCTCTTGAGGAAGCCATATTATATTCCTAAGAAATTCATTAACTATGACTTATCTCATTTTCTTATCATATTGAAAATATAGTTCGCTTTTAGGAACATGTCCTATACAAAACTTGTCTTTCAGGATCAATTGATTAATATTATTTTATTGATATCTTACAATAAAATTCAGTGAATTTAAACATCGCATTATATTCATTAATAACTTAATCACAAGGACGAATATCCGTCGAAAAATAAACAAATATGCCCCCTTGATCAGAGCTAAGAGAGAGATTTCCCTATTTCTTAAGTTTTTGATTACGCGTCAGATGGAATAATTTCAATTGTGTCATTCAAGACGTGGTAGACTAAAAGATGAGAAAGTATATCGTAAGATATCTATCAAAAAATGTTGTCATGAAATCCATCCTCAAAGTGTAAATCAGAATACGTGGCCACAGTGAAAACACGAAATCAGATCTTCGCAAAATCGTTGGAATATACAGGGTGAGCCTTTGAGTTATACATTAATTTCAATTCTAAGTGCCTCTCATAAAAAAAACTCTTTTGTCTTTTGCCATTGTTTCAGATTTAGCTTCGGTTAAAAGATACCGCCTATTCAAATTGCCTGAAAATTAGTCTTTCTTTTGAAGCTTGGACATGGTTCCTCCAAATAGAATTAATTTTGGTTTGGAGTTCTCTACAACTATGACACGTATTCTACAGTAATCAATTTCATCTTACTTACAACGGTTTTCTCGTTATAGACTCCCCGATTCAAAAAACTATCAGAAATCAGCATGAAGAATAAAGATTAAGTTTATCTTAAGTCATTTTAAGAATCCTCAATCATTTCAGAACACTTATTAACAGTTCTTTATTATTTCTCCTCAAAAGAATGGTTTTCGAGATATTTAAAGTTGAATGTTATAAAATCTGACATGAATTCAAGAAATTTCCTTTTTTTCGTGGATCCTCCTCTGAGCTAGTGAAGGCCGAGAATTCAGCTCCGCCCAAGTCCATTCGGAACAAAGAATACAAGAAATATTTATCTATTTTGCGTAGACCATAGATAAGGTCTATGTTATCTCGTGACTTCTTGACCACAGACATATTCCATGTCCATGTACCAGACTTTTCATAGAATTCCAGAATATAATCATTTTTTTCTTGTTACTTGAGTGGTTTCAGGTAATGGGATGAAAATTAGGATAATTATGGAATTGTCAGTATAAGAATTGTCAAGAATAAAATTGTGTTGAATTTTATGGTGGAAACAACTTGTAAATACACGAATATCAAGTGAAAAATTGGTGTTTCAATGGTAAGGTGTAGCAAAATATTTTCGCAATTATAATACCGCGAAATCATAAAAATTAAGTGATTAAATAAGTTTCCCAATCATTGTTCTTCGAATTCGTGTACCTTCATCAAACAGAATTATTGCCTTCAGAAATCACTTGTTATTGTCACTGTTGAGAGCATAATGAAGCAAACTGATCCCTACTATTTATGGATGACTAATTCCACAGAACACTGCCACCCATAAAAATAGAAAAATCTTTATTATTTTATGATTACATTTATGAATGGAATGTTTGAGAAAAAACTTTACAGGTAATGCTGACTAACAACAGATTTTCCAACTTGAATAAATAATACATATTCAGAATTTGAGGAATTGAAACTATATTTCGCTCGACAGGAGACAGTATACTGCACTCACTTTTATAAACTATCCTGGTTGGCCATGACATTCTGACACATTCGAGCGTGTATATAATAATGAATTTGAGAAAATATTATGTGAATTCAATAATTTCAAGTACCTGGCGAATGTTGTATAAACTTTTTTCTCTGTTAACACTAGAGATATTTCACGTATATACATATGGTTGGAAGATTTAGTTTTACTATTTTCTTCTACGCAAATCAAGAATCAAGTGTTGAAATTAATCTGAAAAATATTGGATAGAGTAGTCCGTTACTGATAGTTCATTCGAAAAATAAAATAATAAAAGTACTCTAGTAACCCTACAGTAAAACAAGAAACAAGTCTCCAGAGGATTTTCAAATACCTTGTTGCACAACTTGAAATACTTCAGTATGAAAATGTTGCAGTACTACAAAACCTGTGTCACCTTAAAAGAACTAAATTAATTGACAAAGTTCTTCGGAATCTACTTGAACGATACACTGGGTTCATACTCACATACCTCGAAATGTTGGATAGCTTGTGATGAATTATTGATTCCGAATTATGAAAAATCAGAAGAAGCAGATTTCAATTCTACATAGCACTTCCTGATACTTTGTCTCTGCTTCTTCAAAACTACCTTCGGCATTTTAAGTTTCCAAGCGTGATGAATATGCTAAGATTGAGAGTAGAATTTGGCATTGGCATTTGGCACGTCGCTGAAAATTATTTTGACATTGCAGATATTTCACGAGTGCCAACCTGCTTCAGTTTTAAGTGAAAAACTTGATAGACCTCAATCATGGCCAACCGGGATAGTTTATAGAAGTGAATGGAGTATATAATCGGTAATGCATTAAGGTGAGCGTTTCAAATCTCAAATAATTGAGCTAGACATTTTTCGTGTTACGCGATACATCAAACTAAGTTTTTATCGAATTGACATTTCTTCTCAGAAGAAAATACCACTCCGGATATAGTGTAATTTTCAATTTGCCCTACTTGTTATAAATTGGACAAAGCTGTCGTAAAAGATCTAATATCAACAAAGCTATCACAGTTCCGATACTCATATAGACACGAAGGAGTTTTTACACAGATCCCTCACGCAATTTGTCAAGTATAGCAAATGATGAGATTGGATGTAGTTCAGAATTTCTGGTGAAGACACGAGAAGTCAAGAAGAATTACCTAACAAAATCGCTTCCATCCTTGGAAGTATGCTATGTTTGAATTGATGTGAATTTGACGCTAATAGCCTTCGTATGAACGCGCACTAATATGTCAACTGGAACAAAGCCCTACATCGTTTATTCTACAGTGTGCGTCAAAATTATAGAACAAATTAATTTTCTCAGAAGAAAAATATTTTGCAACAAAATCCTGAAACACGTCAATTTTTGTTTCACTTATACCAAATTTTTATGCATTTTTGTTGCACCCTGTGCCATCCCCATCAACCCTCTGAATTTTTTGAACAAGGAAAATGAGTCATGTGGTACTTTTTTGGCAAGGTCTTTGTATCTTCTTCACAGGCGTGCAGAAATTTAAAAACAAAATTTTTTTCGAAAAATTTGTTACTTCAAAGAGGTTTACAGTATGTGCACTTTTTCATGGCTCATTTACTTTGAGACGATGGTACCTGATGAAATTTGTCACCGAATGGAAGTCGACCATTACAATTTTGGTCATGCACAACTTTCAACCCTTACGAATCCTTTAATAGATAAAAAAAATGGAGGGGGTTGAAAGTTGTGCATGAATAGAACTGTGATGGTCGACTTTCATTCGGTGACAAATTTCATCAGGTACCATCGTCTCAAAGTAAATGAGCCACGACAAAGTGCTTATACTGAAAACCTCTTTGAACTAACTAATTTTTCAAAAAAAGAATTTTTTTTCCTGAAAATTGCTGTACGCCTGCAAAGAAGATACAAAGACCTTGCCAAAAAAGTACCACATGACCTACTTTCCCTATTCAAAAAATTTAGAGGGTTGATGGGGATGGAACAGGGTGCAACAAAAATAGTTCAAAAATGCATATAAATTTGGTGAAAATGAATCAAAAATTGACCTTTTTCAGTATTTTGTTGCCAAATGTTTTTCTTCTGAGAAAATGAATTTGTTCCATAATTTTGACGCGCACTGTATCTTAGTATTTGTATATGCCAGAAAACTCTCCCACCCATTGTTTATATTCCACAAAAAATCATTTCATCACACTGGTATTTTCTATTCCAACAATGTCTCCCAAGATTTGAGAAAATTATTTCATAGATGATACTTTCACTCACCTGGAATTGAAAAGAAGACCAGTGCAAGAAGTAACGTTTCAGTCTTCATCCATATTGAAATATATTGCTCTCGAGTTGCTAACATTTTGGCAGGAAGTTGGTCACAAACTATACACTGATTACATCACCTGATTATATGATAGTTGTCTATTCAAGTTTATTTTTCAATCATTTCCAATATATTTATAATAAATTGATTATATTATAACATTCTGGGTCATAATTCGATGAACTCAAGCTATATTTCACATGGTAATGAGAAAAATTTCCTGATATCAAGGGTGATAGTGGATTCGGTATGTTAAACATCAAGGAAAGAAGCAGTTATGTTATTCATTAGATTTTCACTATGGCATAAATATTCAATATATGATGATAATTGATTGAAACATCTTGATGGAGATTCTCCAGAATTTCAGGATGAACGTTAAGGTATATAAACTAACATAATCACCAAGACGAATATCTGTCGATAAATCAACAAATATTCCACCTTTATCGAAGGATATTCGTCCTTGTGAATATGTTAGTTTATTATTACTTGTTTTTTTCTCTACGAACTAAGTAATGGTTCAATTTAGTGATTATGTCAGTTATTCACCCATTTCCTACTGAATTCTCGACCTTATTTGCTTTTGTGGCAATGAGGAACTACGATCTCGTCCCAGATGCGAGTATAAATATTCAACCCATTTCAAGAGATGTGAAAGGCTTCAAACCTATTATTATTTCATATCTCCAGTTCCTCTGAAAGAATATAATATCTATTTTGATGTCAAACTTTTCCAACGTTTTCGTATTCACTTTCATTCCACATTCGTCATTAGGTTGAGAGCACGATGTGAAACATTTTCAAACCGAATATGCAACTCACTATCTTGCCGATTTCTCATTTAAACCTCACCGTCTGCCTGAAATGAACTACTCGTCTACTTGATTTGAAGACGATGACATAACATTCCAAGCAAATATAGGGATTGATGCTGATCTTTATAAAGTCATAAGAGAAATTTGTAACCTGTTTCTTAACAAAAATATGGGTATGTCTGGATATTTAAATATGTTTCATAGAGAGTGAAGTAACAAAAATTCTCATTAGAAATAGAATATTGATTTGAAGAGACGAAAGTTGGATAACTTCACAAATCGAGTTCAAAGTTATACACCTGAAGTGTAATTTATTGTTTCTTATAGCCGATTTTTTGTGTAAGATTAGCCTTACACTCTGAGTAATTTGGTGGTAATATAAAAATCAAGTTATCTATGCAATAGATTAGCCTTTTAGACAGACCAATTGAGACGGAGATGAATCCTAGTAAAGACATCGACATCAGCGAATGAGCCAGGCTCTATCGCTTATTGTGTAGATTATCGGATTTTTTTTTTCAATAATTGGTATCCTCCAAAGATGAAGTTCTTCAGTTTATTCATTAGCTTCATATTTCAACTTCCTTTCAGAAGAATTTAAAAGTCTGAAGTTCCTTCTTTGAGTTTGAATACTTTGACTCACACATTAATCAATTAGTATGGCATAAAATATCGCGCTCAATACATATTGTTCATCGGTGATGATTCTGCTTCTTTGAATATCGATATTTCCATATATTTTTGGGAAAGCAATAACTAATTATCAGTCACTTGAATCATATTTTGTGGGTTTCCATCAACTGTGTGGATGATGACTAATCTCATCGACAACTTTCTGAAAAAACGAGCTCCTTGAACACTGTATTATCCTTTCAGACATTCGGCCCTTCTTCTTCATACTATCGTTCCTGCTCATCCCTATATCTCTACTAATATTACGAAATTTGTTTTATCCAAGTATTTCACATTCAAATATATTCATAGTTTGTTAAATAAACTATACATAGTTGATGAAGGCTGCATCAAAGAAATTCAGGGTCCTTCAAAATGAGCCGAACCAATTTTTTCAAGCGCCTGAATATTTTTGCCGTTAGCATGCATACACCGGTGCGAGTAAAGGATATTCTCGGGAAAAAATTGTACGCCAGATAAGTAGGTGTATAAACTGGCAACGGCAGAATACCTAGATAGAATTGAATATATGACTACGAATTCGTGACATCATTCATAGTAATTTGAGATCATTCTTTCCTGAAAGTTCTGAAATTATAGGCAACAACCACACAAAACGAATTGTAAAAAGTTCGGTCAGAATTTCTCGAATAAATAAATCATTGCATTGTGAATTTGATGCAGGTTGACATTTGGCATATTCAAGTTTCATATGGATGAGTAGTGCAGAAAGTTGAATTAATTATTGTTTCTATACAGGCTGTTTGTAAATGTATGCAAGTAATATTGTGAACTAATTTATCGATGTAAATATGATTGCTTCATCTAATTTATATTCTGAATCAATCGTCATCCCGAAATACAGCCCTTATAAGGGAGTTGGCATTTTTGATTTTTTTTCGAAAGTTTCGATAAACTCTGGATAATATAACTCTTCATATCGGAATGCATGGTAGATTTCGCAAAATAATTGTCTCAATCGCCAGATTTCAAAATAAAACGTTGAAAATAACAATATTATGTAATTTTCTGCTATCGTCTTTCGTTAGTATTGACATTTTCAAAGTTTAGAAAGTGTGATATTTTTTAGAATTGAATGGTAAATCAATGAAAGTGAATTCTCGGAATATCTTCCACACAAAATATTATGGCAGAAAAATTAGATGAGTCTCGTCATATTCAAATTGAGCTTTGCTAACTTCGATATGAAATGATCAATATCAAATCACCGCATTACCTATTATTCAGAGTGCTCCATTTTCATTTTGGATATGAATTTATGTAGACTGATTTTTATTGAACTTGAAAAAGCTTTGTAAATCTAAATGAGATTATTAATTTGACTATTTCGACCAATTTTCAACTGCTCGGTATCATTTGGAAGTTTTTGATTATTTCGACTTCAATATGGAAAGTCTCAATTCAAAGTTGAAGAGGTATATTTCAACACACAATATCTGATACGAACTTCCGTGTCAATATTTCGGGAGAGGAAGTTTAGTATGTTTTAGATATTAAAGTTCAGGTGACGCTATATTCTTGTTGTTTTTATGGAAATAAATACTGTACAATGCTGCGAGGCAGTATTCATATATCACAAAATACTTCAACTTTTTCGCCATGATAATAGGATGGTACAGTTTTGTAGAAATTCGAATTTGGTCAACCCGTCGAAATTCATCCTTCTTATCATTCTGAACAACAGAATTATCGGAAGAAAAAACAATCATGCCTACTGAACTCTATTCAATGCTGTATTCAAGGGTGAAATTCCCAACATTGCCCTTATTTTTCGACCCTGAAGCTGGGTTAACTTCAAAAGTGAAAGTTCCGAACCAGAATGGACGAGGCATAACATTATGGGAATGTACCTAGTTAGGAAAGACTTCATATCAAAATTGATCAAGGGAAGAGGCCGATTTCCATATAGACGACTTGGTTAATAATCAAAATATTAGATGCTGGGACCGGAAATCCTGGTCATCCATCAACGGGACTCATCCTGTCGAAGGATCGTTTCGGAGGAGAGCTTCGTTCTAGTCAGGAAAGTTTCAGTTTTTAATACGCCTTATTTCTCGCTAAGATTTATTCGGAGTACAGCAGAGGAAAAGGAAATTTAATAATTGAACTAACGGGTCGAATTTTAAATTTATATAATTTCTGAATATAAAGAGATTATGTGGAAGCTTCAATTCTAGGGGAGTAATCAACCACACACCCTGCTTTGATGGACTCCCAGATACATCGAACACCTCCCTTGAAATCTGTGTATCTATGGATATGTTATCAACAAATTACAAGGCTGACAGAGCACTGCATTTTAAATATAAATAATGAAGAAATAAATTGGTTTACGGAAAAGGAAAAGTTTCAGTAGTAAGAAACAAATATAACCACAAGGACGAATATCTGTCGATAAATCAACAAATATTTCAACATAAACATCCAATAATTCTTCTTGGAAACTGTTTTTATTAATATGATCATATAATCTGAATCCATTCTGAACAAATTATCCGATATTAACAGCAAATTTGCAGTTGAACTGAAAAATTTTTTTTGCACTTGTTCTAGTAATTCGCACTTTATCATTTTGTCAAAATGCCCGATATTCATGAATTTGCTTCTGTTCGGCCATACTGTCGAGTGTGCTTTAACCTTTGAAGATGAAGGTTCAGAAACATTAAATTTTCAGGTGAGGTTCGAAACGTATTTGGTATATCTTTGCTGAGCTGGTTAATGTCATTAATGGGAAAAATGGCTGAAGGATTTTGAAGATATTTCCATTTAAGATTTTGAGGTAAGATTCTCAATCTCTAGAGAAAAGCCAATGCAAAGTGATTGAAGCTCCGTTATCAGTTGGAGATTGGAGTTGGATTTCAAGTCGCAACTTACTGCTGAATTTCGTCAGTACATCATAGTTGGAAAATTTCAAGAGAAATCCATTTTGAATACCCTTCGTACTTTTCTTGACAAAATATTTCTCTGCAAACTCTTGATCAGATTTCGATGAATTCTTTCTCGGATCTTAAGGTGAATATTTCACCGCACTCGTTCATAATTGTAAATATTATTGAACTGTTGAATTACCAGTTATGAGGATTTTGGAGATGTTGTACATGCATTCGAACGACCAGACCAGACTCAGCCGTTTTGAAGAAATTCTTAACTTCACAGTTGCATTTAATAATTGGTCACTTTGGGGAATGATAACTTTATTGATCTTAACGTTACATTCATATAAAACCCCCTACCTTAGATCTACGAGAAACTATATGGAAAGTGCCAATTTGCAGGAGAAGGCAATCGGAAGATTTTCCTCTTAGCACTTTCATGATTCCTACTATCAATTATTGAGGCCATCGTATAAAGTTATTGTTTGGCGACCTGAATATGATGTGTAGAAATCAACAAAGTTGGCCTTCGATTGCTTCATGAAGTTGACAAATTCCTTTTAATGATTTCTCAAAGAGAATCTTAAATAGAACTCTACCTATTTCTAAGAATTATATAATAAAATTGAAAATTTCCTGTTCAGAACTCTGAACAGCACTCCTGCAAATTTCATCACGATCCGGTGTTGTTTTTTAGGAATATTGAAAGAAAACATAATGAATTTCTTTGTTATTTGAAATTTTGAGGATACTCAGATTGAAATATCGTCACTAAATGAAAGGAGTCCCACTCAACCCCATGAAAAATTTGGGAGAATCGTTATTTTTCTTCAAAAATGTTTTTTTCGGGAACAATTCATCAGATTTCTATCATGTTTGGCACAAACCTCGGACTGAATATTTAGCAACAATGATTTGTATTTCAAATATTCGTTGAAGGAAATGTTGGCATAGGAATATGTCGTACAGGTAAAAATGAAGGAAAATTTTTCGCGACAGTTTTCTGATTTTTCACTGAGAAAAATTTCGCTTAAAGATTGAAGTTTTTATTAAACGACATGATCTTATCCCAAATCTAGTATTTGATTGGAAAATAGTAACCTGGAGGTTTTCGTGAGGTTGCATTGTTAATTTCGCGTGAACCATACGCTTTGCATATGGCTAGATCTTTCCATTAGGAAGTAAGGCTGCGTTTGTCGGGGTCTATACTCGAATCTTTGACTGTTTCGAAAAAGAATTTCAACAAGCAAGTAAAAGCTTCCTTCCTCACTTCAGTGTTTTTACTGAATTTCTTCGGCGGTAATCAGTTAATGATGAAATGTTTTGTTTCAACACATCATATCGATGAAGCTATCTACTACATATACGTTGATTCTTCCACTGGTCCATTTTAGTCTGACCCTCCTTATACACTGTGTCCGTAAAGTATGGAACAAATTCATTTTTAGCTAAACAGGTCATTCTAAGAAATAATCCTGAAACACGTCGATTTTTTATTTTAATTTAACGTATTTTAAAATAATAATCTAATATGCAGGGTGAATGACGTCACTGTCATTTTTTTTAAATGGAATCCTCCCATTTTGTCTCAATATTCGGATTACTCTAGCTGAGCTGATTCCAAAAATGTATCACATGTTGATTCCAATTGGTACAGGGTGGACAAAAATACAATAGTTTTGTGTGTGCTCATAAAGTAACGCGTTACATTCTTTATTAGATAACTAGATATTATCAAAAATATCTATTGTCTAGCGGACAGAATATGCTGCAATGCATGGCTTTATAAATGTTCGAACTGCAGCCCTTGCTGTATTTGACAGTAACCCAAACGGTGTACAAATTCTTGTTGAACCTTGTGTATGGTTACTTGAGTTATATTGTTTATTTCTGTTCGAATTTTCTCCTACACATCTTCAATATTTGCTGGTTTCGTTTTATAAATAACATTCTTCAGATGGCCCCGCAGAAAATAAAAATAATAAGATAAATAGGATTTAAATCTGGTGACCTCGCTGGCCATTCAGTGGTTCCACGTCTACCAATCCACCTGTTCGGAAAAATTTCATCTAGGTACCTTCTAACATCTACAGCATAATGTGGAGGTGCACCATCCTGTTGAAACCATAAACTTTCATCAAAACCTCCAGGATTACGTCTGCTGGAAAACAAATTACGTAAAGTAGGTACGAAATACCCCCTTAAAAACTCAAGGTACTTTGCCCCGTTTAAATTACATTCGATAAAGTAGGGTCCAATGATTCGATTCCGTACAATTCCAGCCCATACATTTACCTTTTGAGGGTATTGTGTATGATGCTCACGCATCCAGTGGGGGTTTTCTTTTGCCCAGTATCTACAATTCTGACGGTTAACCTCACCATTCAACGTGAAAGTGGACCCTTCAGAAAAAATAATGTTTTGTATCAAGAGAGGGTGACATTTATTCATCAGTTCTTCGCAAAATTGGAGTCTTCTATCGGTATCATCTTCGTTTAATTCTTGCACAAGTTTGATTTTATAAGGATGCCATTTTTCAAGCTTCAATTATTTGTGTACCGTTGTTTTGCTGACACCGATATCGCGACTAACTTAACGAAGAGAAGTGTGCGCATCTCTTTCAAAACTCAGTAAAACATCTAATGCTGTATCAGCATTTGCAGGGGGACGACCTGATTTGCGTACATTTTCGACCGTACCAGTTTCTCGAAATTTCGTTTCAATCTTACTGACTGTTGAACGCGTTATAGGTCTTTCTGTATATTTATCAGTAAACAAATCGCACACTTCCATCTGAGTTCGCGATCTGTCTCCATACCCAATCATCATAAGTATTTCAATTCTTTGTGTTACACTTAACTCCATTTCTACTTCCAATTAAATCTAAGCAATCATTCGAATATTCACGAATATCAAAAATATTGTAGTACTAAACTATCACTGAACATCAATAAATTACTAAACAAATAATGACATTTCACAAAAAACTAGACGACTATGTTTTTTATAAATAGATAAGAAATAATTTCTTTCATATTCTGTCTGCTAGACCACAAGTACCAAACATTTCTGGAAACAGCTCATTTTTATTACTCTAAACATGTAGCAAACTACGGGGTGTTATATTTAAACCCATTGCTGCTAGACAATAAGTTTTTTGATAATATTGTTGATTTACCTAATAAAGAATGTTACGCGTTACTTTATAAGCACACAGAAAACTATTGTATTCTTGTCCACCCTGTACCAATTCAATCAACATATGATACATTTTTTGAATCAGCTCAGCAAGAGTGATCCGAATATTGCGACAAAATGGGGGTGTTACATTTAAAAAAAAATGACGGTGACGTCATTACTCGAACGTACATTAGATTATTATTTCAAAATACGGTAAATTAAAATCAAAAATCAGCATGTTTCAGGATTATTTCATAAAATGACCTGTTTAGCTAAAAATGAATTTGTTTCATACTTTACGGACACAGTGTATATTAGATCAACGCTGAGTTTCGCATCTTACAGACTATCTTTTCCAAACGTGTACTTGACTTTCGGATTTATTTTCCTCTTCCTTTAACGAATAAAGGCTTCGAATGAATCCGAGTGATAGATATGACACTTTGTATACTGACGAATTGAGTTTATCCAAAAACTAAAAAGACTAGTGCACAGGAGCTAGACCTTGAGTTGCGAAATGGCGCAGGAGTCGGGATCGAGGGCCCACTGCGTCGCTTCCAAGAATGTTATTGAAACACTTGGAATTGTGAAAAGATCACGTACGTTGATAAACTTGTTGTAGCTATCTAGCAACGCCCTTTCAAATTCGAAAAATCTCCATAATTCTTATATTTTGAGATTGAGCTCGCCAAGATTCACAACTCATTCGATTAATGAAATTGAGAATTATTTAAATTCGTGTGAAATGACATGGAATCTCAGTCAAAATTTCCCATATTCCTGCGAATTTTTCCGCTAACGATCACCAAATAACATTAGCGAAACATTTCGACTGGAAGGTTGCAGTGATGGAGAATGTCAAGACATAAAGGCCCGTTGAAATTCCATCAATTTTCCGAGGTAAGCCTGCATGACGAGGTCAAGAGCTATGATCCATTCCCTGCAACGTCCACAACTCAGATTCATTTCATATTCAGTCCGCATGTGGGAAATATAGCGGACAAAATGCGTTAAACATTACCGCTGTTCGTCTTCACGCTACAATGATTCAGCCTGTCGTAGATGGCCTTATTGTGTTTTGTCCTATTGAAAATTCCAGCTACACGGAATTTCGTTTCGGGGAGAAATGAAATATTTTAGCATATGTATATTTTCCAACATTCGCAGAAAGAATTATTACGTAACGTTGTGATTCAGTGCAATAATAACATAAAAAATTCGAGTACGAATGAAATTCGTTGCTTTTGTAGCTCCAGAAAAATATGACACTGAAAACTCAGTTTCGAATTATTTTCCCTGAACAGAACATTGGCATGAGTTTGTATTGAAATTGAAAGAGCAAACTGCTCGTTTATAATATCCTTCGAATTCTTTTCTTTTCTTGGCTCATATCCGCTCATAGTTTGAGTGATAAATTTACAGGCTTGAAGTGCGTAAAGTTGACCAAATCTAGAGAGTGAAATACCTGTTAACTGCTTAAGTAGACATGAAATTGAATTATTTGACCCAAAGTAATTTTAGGCTTCAAAAGGGGCAAATGAATTTCATTTATATTGAAGAATTCGGTTTATTTGGAATTTTGGAATCTAATTTATTAGATTGAAACAGCATATTAGTTCGACTGAAATATCCAGTTTATTCAAATCTAATTAACATATCAGTTCGGATGAAATAAAACATTTTATTGAAAGCAGTATAATGAATGAATGAAACTGAATGGTGCTTGGACTGAGATATGTTCGTTGTAGGATATATATTTTGAAGAAATAAATATATTTCAGTTTTTGAAACATCGTTCATTTGAATGAAACAAAAAACATTTCAGTTCGGATGAAATCCTCATCTTGACCAAGGTATATAACCTCGAACAAAAAAACAAAATATTGGAATGAACACCTTCGAAAGTTATGTATTGACTCAAATTAATGGAATTGCTGTTTTCAAAGACGTTAATTGGAAGTTGAATGAAACTCCATAGTGTGGATGTAATAATCACGAACATAATATATCAGGCACAAGTTTAATACCCACTTATGTCTTATCTGCTCAATGTCTTCCGTATGAAAATATTAACCAACAATTACTTGGACACTTCATGCACAATATAATAGGGAATTCATCGGTTGAAGAATGTTTAGAAGGAAATATTTATTCCTACAAGAAAATTATGAACTTTTCATACTTTTTTCAGGATAGTCTTGTCGAAAAGTATAGATTTTTCCGTCTGAATCCAAGGCAACTTTTGAATGCCACAAGACAGTTGTAAGATTTCGTCATATGAAAGTAGCCGTCGATAATGAAACAACTGCTATTTTTCTCGTCAATTCATTGAAAATTTGAGTTGAGTATTCTTAATGGCCCCTTATTTATTTGTACTCACAATCGATTCCTTTTTAATCAATTCTTCGAGGGATATACCTAATATTTCCGGGTGTTTTTAAGATCTTCAATTTCTTCACCTATTCTGTTCGGAAACTCAATGAAAAATATCGATTGTGTGTAGAAATTAATTGGGATCATTTTGAACACTCAATTTCAATTTATTAATGAATAAATGAAACAAACATCGGTGGTTTTGTTATCCATGGCTTCTATGATATAAAAAACAAAGCATTGTCGTGTAGCGTTCTCAGCTGCCTTAGGTTCACACAAAAAAAGTACTTTTTGAAAACTGACCGAATAAACTCATATAAATTGGAAGAAATGGCTATACCGATTAGGAGAATGAAGAACGGGGTATTTTCTTGAGAAAATATACGTGAAAAATTCTAGGTTAACGATTCTCTTTTCACATTAAGTAGTACTGAATTTTGAGTTAAATATAAACAATCACTCTGTACTCTAAAAAATATTGGAAAACCAATATTTCGAATTGAAACATCCTACAGACACTTTTTTAGGAGTAATTCAAATATAATATGACTGAAACTTTTAATCCAGCCATTTTCGAGAAATGAGAAGGATTTTGAATTTTTCAAATGTAAACTATGGTCGAAAGTGCTCTTATCTTGCTACAAAATTTTCTAATTTCAAAAATGTATCATATGTCACGTTTCACATGAATAGTACATGAGAAAAAACTCAATACTTTTTTCCTGTTTTTCTATTCACCGTTGAATTATGAGCAGGCTGACGTTACCATAGCGACGATGGAATATGCATTATCTTTGTGTGAATTGCTGAATAAATATTTCTATGGTTAATTTGTCATAGTTCGTAAGATTAGCAAAAGCAAATCTGTTTATTATCCCTAATGGCCCGAAATATTCCAAATTCTAAAAATTCGATATGTTGGTATGCTATATTCAAGCGAATGGAAATAGCTGAGTTGCAAGGGAAGTCTTTTTGAGGAATATCCAGAACTGCATATATAATAATATATTTAATAGTTGAGTTCCGATATTTCTGGCCATTACTTGTCAGTAAATTTTGACAATCGATTTTACTGGAACTGCTTTAGTAATTCTATGTATCAGTACGAAGCGTTTCGGAATTACTGGTACTGGCCAGTACTGATTGGGAATATCGGAACGCAACAAATGTATATTCAATGGTCGCTATGGTAACGCCAGCCTACTTATAATAATTCAACAGTGAATAGAAAAGGGAGAAAACAGTACTGAACTTTTTCTCATGTTATTTTCATGTAAATGGCGACATATGATACATTTTTGAAATTAGCAAAAATTTTGAAGCAAAATAAGAGAACTTTCGACTCTAGTTTACATTTGAAAAATCCAAAATCCTTTTCATTTCTCGAAAATGACCGGATTAAAAAATTCAGTCATATTAAATTTGTATTAATCTTAAAAAAGTGCCTGTAGAATGTATCAACAGATTTCAAATACGAGTTCAAATAAGCGAGTTTTTCAGCATTATTTAAAATGACAATTTCTCAATTTTCGCTCATAACTCAAGTTCTATGCGCTATAAGCTGGATCTGTTTTCAGATTCGGATAAGTCAGGAAAAAAGAGCTCGAGAATATGTTCAGTTTTCTTCTAGCTGCTATAGTTCTCGAGATCCCTTCAGTAGACAACGAATTTTGCCCAACCTGTACGCACATCGTCAAAGGTCTTGGCCCCCCTAGGTTTCTCAAAAAATAAACAATCTATGTTTTGGAAACAGGACGAATATTTTCCTCTATTTCAACTGCAATATATTTGATAGAATATCTTTGTTTGATACTGTTTGCTGTATGCAGGATGGGACAAAATAGAAAAAATGAGAAAAAATTTAAAGTTATCGATTATTTATTTTTGATAAACTATAGTCATTCCACAACTGAATCCAAATTCAATAGTCCGTATTACCACCTCTTCTTTCAATCAACTGCCCAATACGCCTAGGCATCCCACGAATCAAGTCATTAATGAAATTTTCAGGCATATTGTTTCATTTTTCCTGCAGGGCTAAACTCAATTCCTGAAAAGTTGAAGGTGGGTTTTGGCGATTGGATATCGCTCTCCCTAAGTAATCCCATATATGCTCAACTGGATTCATGTCTGGTGAGTTTGCTGGCCAGTTCATTCTCTGGATATCGTTCTCTTGAAGAATATTTTCAACCCTTTGTGTGCGGGCGTTATCATCCTGATAAAAGAAATTATCCCCAAATTCGTTGCGCAGAAGAACAATTATTGGTTCAATGATGTTTTCTACGTATATGGCACTATTCATTGTTCGTTCCAAGATAATAAGAGGGGTACGGCGACCAAACATTATACCCCATCAGCACATTATTGATCCGCCTTGAAAGGGCACAACTTCTTGGGCTAAATTGAGTCGCTCTTGTCTGCCTGGACCTTTCCAAACCATTTTTCGTCTACTATCACTCTGTGCCATTGTGGTAAAATCCGGTCTTAGTGGTGTTCTGTCCATTGCCAACGGGAATTTCTATGTCCAGGTGATAGCCGAGGTACTCTCAAAGATCTTCCTGTTCTTAAATTTGAGCAATGCAACCGTCTCCTTATGGTACTGGTTGAGACTACCCGTCTATAGGTCCTCAAAAAATGATTTCGAAGGGCTGTTGAAGATACAGTTCGATTCCTTCGAGTAAAATTTGCGATTTGATGGTCTTCCCTTGCAGAAGTTACTCTGGGTCGACCAGGCACCGGTCTCCGGGCAACGCTGCCGGTTTCCAGGTAAAGGGCCACTATGCGTCTTACTGAAGCCCGTGGGATATTCAAACGTTGCGCAATCTGGTGGTTCGACAAAGCTTCTTGATGTAGGTCTACTATTCTGTCCCGGTCAAACTTAGAAATTGGATATCCCGGCATTTGCCACGGAATATTCTCAATACTACAACTCTCGTTATTCGCTGAAAACTGATTCATTTCGAAAATACCTGTTTTCTCCCGAACGAGGAACATTTTTGCTGGTTTATTGTTTTGATTTAAGTGATAAGGTAATGAAGATTCCATACACGAAAAATTGTCATATTAGATTCAACATGTTGAGACTTGATAGGGGGGGGGGGGGCAAGACTTTTAATGATATGATGCTCTGAGTTCATCTCCGCCATTTCATGGATTCAATGAAATGAAATATCAAAATTATATTCTCGAAAACAGTTTTCAACGAACGTGAACTGGAACTATAAGAAGAACTATTTATAAATGAAGCCTTTGATCGCACAACATCTGACATATTCTCAAAGGAATATAAAGGTTAGGAATCAGCAACTTCACAGAAAGAGTAAATAGTTGTTAGTTGTACGTCAGTCCCATTCTTATGTTGCAACTTCATAGTCATTTCAAAGGTCACATTTCCATTTAAAATTAAACATAATACTCGACGAATAAGTAGTTTTCATCTTTCACACAAAGGAAAGCATTTAGCTGTGCAGGACAAACAGAATTCACTGCGAATTTTCTCTGTTCCACAGACACAGCTGTTTCATGAATTTCGCCCGGAATCACTTCTAGAATTGCCCCTCTCTTCAAACAACAAATATTCTGCTCTTGATGACATGCAGATAATTATCTTTCGGAATTACTCCATTGAATCTGTCCCAACTATTGAGCTGGTGCGGATTCAAATATTTACATAATATTTTCATTCATACTTGGATATAGTTACACGAACATAATGAAAAGTATAGCTGAAATCTCATTATGAACTTATGAGATTTTCGGTTATAAATTTTCATGTTGAGGGTGGAATATGTTTCCGCATAAAAAATATCTCATAAGAAATTTCATCATCCTTAAAATAATGGGCATCACAGAAATAATGAACTGGCAAAATTGCTATCTCTTCTCGATGAGTCAAATTCGGACCGGATCTAAAACCTTTCATATTAAAATTGCTGATATCCAAGTGATGTTTTTAACGTGGAAAAGATGTTTTTTCCAATAAAAAGAAATTAGGAAGAATGGGTATGGAATGCCATAGTTGAATTCAACCTGAATATTTGTTTATATTTCCGAACAAAATTATAAGATTACTCAAAATATTTACACTCCAACGCACAAACACATGTTATTCAAAATTTATCAATGATGATTAAATTCAGAATCTATAAATTACATTTTCATGAAGAAATATAATTAAATTTTATGAATAGCGTCTAAAGAAAAAAAAATTCCAACAAAATTCGGAAATGATTCAAACATTTGATTCCAAAAGTCTTTCGGGAAGAAATTTTGAAGTTAGTTACTCGGCAATATATTCTTCAACGAACAACGATTGAATCTGATCACATCAGTATGTAGGTACTGCCAAAGATAATGATGTCAGAGCACCAACGGCCGAACGGACGGCTAGCTGAACAGAAATGATTTTGACGAACTTTACCGCCGCATTTTGATATGCAACCGCGAGGCTGGAAGTTGTTAACTTGTTTTATTTGAAAGTTATCGAAGCAATAAATGAAAATGACATCGCTCGTAAAGAATGACATGAACAGATAGCAGCCATGAATCAGACGATCTGTTTTTGAGACTAGTTTTCGGAAACGAAAAAAATGATTTTCTGGAAATAAGAACCTCTGAAAATTTCAGGATAAATATTATTCGAGAATAAATTATTCTTCACCTATAACTAGGCTCATAAATATCGTATAAGAGAACAGCCCTCGTATATCCGTCTTCACGAATGAGATATCACTGGATCGTTTCACCAAAACTCATAGCAATCTGTTCATATTTAACGGACAATAAAATAATTCGATTAATCACTACCATAGCCCGAAATATACGAATGACCATGATAGGAATTGGCGTTATTGGTAGTAAATACTTCACTCTCCAGGGCAAAATAAAAGGGCTATTAATCTCAACCAAGAAAATGATTGAATAAATCGATTCCTTCCGTTTTGGAACCGAAGCAATTCTTGAATCTCGACCGGAAGACACAGGGAAAAAAGACAAATAGTTACGATTCTTCGGATCCTCTACATTTACTATCCATCTTCACCCTTTTCCTGTTCTGTTGCGAAACCTGAGAAAGAAAATACTGCTTTCATTTTGAAACGATGATGGAAATAGATATTTATTTTTCAATGTCAAATCAATCAAAAATTGTTCACATTTTCTTTTCTACCGTCGAAGTGTAACGCACCTTAAATTCTACTAGCTTCACTATTCCTCAGTGGTTTAGTTGCTTCCCTATATGTCACTGGTATTTTTGGTTTTTTGAAGGGATATCACTAAACTAATACAAGATTAAAATACATGCACTTTTATAAAGTCAGTCGGTAGGCTATGGATGATCGACATATTTCAACTCATATACTTTAAAAATGTTAGGTTACAGTCATTTTTCCTTCAGAAACCTCCGCGAAACAAAGATAAAATTTGTAAAATTGGAAACATATCGCCACATTATTTCGACCTAGACAATATTTCACGAGTGCCATCTTAAGTCAGATTTATTGAGAACAAGCGTGTAAAAGAACTAGATAGAACTATTTCATGGTCTACCAAGATTTTTAAACTGAATGGAGCGTATACATAGTTACATACTTTTTTTCTGTGTTTTTGAAGAACAGACTGCCCATTAAATAAAAATCTAGAAAAGCACTGCCGCCAAGTCAGCAGCTTTTGCGCGCATGATCAATGTAGATGACCGCTTCGGCCACGAATTTGAACATGCGCGTATGCCTTCACGGCAGAGCTTTTCTAGATTTTTTTTCGATAAATTACTGGATTTCAATTCGATCTAATCTGTATTTTTGAAAATATTGTAAAAATAAAATTTTGAATGGGTATATCTACGGAATCATTGGGCTTATTTTACCCATTCACGAATTCGACCTTCGTAATTAAGCCCCAAACCTACTCTACAAATATCGAGTTTCTAAGTCGTTTCTTCCGGAAGTTATTGTGTTTACGCAGTCGGCCGTTAGGTTTGGGGCTTAGTTACGAAGGTCGAATTCGTGAATGGGTGAAATCCGCCCAATGATTCCATAAATATACCCATTCAAAATTTTATTTTCCCAATATTTTCAAAAATACAAATTGGATCGAATTGAAATCCAGTACTTTATCAAAAAATAACAGTTCGAAGGTTCATACAGAATTTAATGAGAACAATTTGATGAGAAGATCACAGAATATTAAGTATTTAAAAAAAATAAATTTGATTTTTTTTTAAATTGATCTAATTACACGATCATCACGAAATTCTGCACAATGTTGTCCTTCAACATTTCCAAACTAGCTGAGAAGATTTATCACGATTGAATTAGTGTTTCTTGATTTATACCAAAAAAACCAATGATATCTCCGAAACTAATGGCATTATCGAACTGAAATTTGGTACACTGCTGTGAAATATGAAGCTCAAGGTATAACCGGAATTAATCTCGAATATGAACAACAGTTTCAGAAAAAAAAATTTTTTCGAAAAAAATTTAGAAAAAATTGTTTTCCACAATTTAGTAACCATACCGTTTTGACGAAAATCTGCTTAATGTTGTGCGTCTTTATGCTTCAACTAACTGCAAAGTTTCAATTCAATCGCTATAGTTGTTTCTGAGATATGAGGAAAATAACCTCAAAATGCTATAACTCAGAAACTATGCAGCTGATTCGACCTATAAAAGAACTAAACCTTTGTATTTTGAAATGTAACCCTTCCTGAAATTTTCAAGTCGATAAAATCCTCCGTATGCCCGTTATCGTGGTGACGGCCGGCTGGACAGTATCGATTTTGACATCGGATTCGTCCAGTGAGTCCAACCTAGTCGTGTGAGACCATTTTCGGCTCAATCATCGAAAATTATTGACATTTGGACAAAACGATAGCACGCTATTCCCCTAGAACATGCGCGCAAAAATGCTTCACATGAATCATTAGATCCCAAAAATTAACAGTACGAACTGCCAGATATAATCATCAAAATATAGAGGAATACAGAAAATTCTAATGACAACTAGTTTTATCGATAATCGATAAACTTCAAATTTCTAATTGATTCTGTTGAATTATTTCAACAATATAACTTTTTTCGTGAACTTCTTCTGATAAAATCACCACGAATAATGTTTCAGGATCACTCGGATTCTTCACATAACAACTCAATGCATTTCAATTCAATCAGATCTATATTATGATATATTGAAAGGATTCAAATGAGTACCTCCCTAACTTTTTAAGGTTGATTTTGAGTATTCACGAAACCCGGGCTTCAATCTTATCCTTAGGAAAGCTCGAATATTTCCTTCCAAATAAAACCCTGCAAAATTTCTACTGAATATTCAGAAGATGAATGTTGTTAGAAAACGAAAAAACAAATCTTTTTTCTGCCCCATATACTTTTCCGAAAAAACTCATGGTTCCCACTGAATTTTATATCTTTTTTCCCAACATTTCGGGAGAATAACCTACAGAAACACATGCTTCATCCTATTTCAACATTTCAGCAAATGTGCTCGAAGATATAAGTAAACAACTCAACAAGAGGCAAGTATATTCTTGGGATCGTTTTCATTCAATTCTTCATGTGTATCTAGGACGTGGTCCCAAGCGATGTGACAATGATCTCGCGATATTTTGGAAGTAACAACAGATAACCTGAAACTTAATTTCAGTTTTTCACCTAAACAAACCGATCTCAATAGATTTTTGTTTGGAAATTCGATGAGGAATTGAATGTCACGTGATATCACTTCACAAGATTAATACAAACAAAATAAATGGAAAAAATCTTTCATGCAACGTCAGGAAATTTTGAGCAACTTAGCAGAATATCGTTATCAACGAGTAATCTTATGAAGCTTCTTACCTCTTTCGGAGGTATCACGTTCCTTCCCAGCTCATTCTATGGGATTCATGATAAATTGATATAATTATTGCTAGATATGTCTAAACTTTTGACCTGACTTGGATCATAAGTCCTTTAGCACATGACTCAAATCGGGTGGGTTGAATCCGATGATTTAAGTGATGGCACGTAGAGAAAGCGCAATAGTTTGAATTGAATAGGATTATCAAATTTACAGATCCATTTTTGCGCGCATGTTCCAGGAGAAAAGTGTGCTATCGTTTTGTCCAGTTGTCTGTAATTTTCGATGATTGAGCTGAAAATGGTCTCAAACGACTAGGTTGGACTCACTGATGACGAATCCGGTGTCAAAATCGATTCTGTCCGGCCGGTCGGCCGACCACACCATACCTTTCGGACGGAGCCAGCTAGCAACTTGAAACTTGTAGGGTAATTCGCGCATCGGAATGCCGCGGTTAGGTTCGTTAATGGGCCAAAACGGCCAAATAGTGTCAGAGTTATAGCCATTTGAAATTTTGAGGTTATTTTCTTTATATTTCATAAACTACTGAAGCGATTGGATTGAAACTTGGCGGTTAGTTGAAACATATCGACGCGCAACTTTGGGCGAAATTTTGTTGAAATCGTGTAGTCACTCAATTGAAAAAAAATGTTTTGAAAATTTTTTTCGAAAAATTTTTTTGTCTGAAACTGTTATTCATATTCTGGTACAATTTCAGTTATAACTTGAGCTTCATATTTCACAGCAGTGTACCAAATTTCAATTTGATATTGCTATTAATTTTGGAGATATTGGGAAAAAATATTTAGAATTTCGTGGTTTTCTTCTCGATATCCTTTTCTTTATAACTCAAGAAATACTAATTCAATATTGTGCGGAATTTCATGATGATCGTGTCATTAAAACAATTCGAAAAAAATTTCAAATTTTTTTTTTCAAATGTCCAATATTCTGTGACCTTCCCTTCATATTATCTTCATTCATTTCTGTATGAACCTTCAAACTGTCATTTTCCGATGAAGTACTGGATTTCAGTCTCATCTGTATTTTTAGCAATATTGGGAAAATAAAATTTGGAATGGGTTTATCTACGGAATCATTGGGCGGATTTCAACCATTCACGAAATGGACCTTCCCAATTAAGCTCCAAACTTTCTCTACAAATATCGAGTTTGCAGTGGCCGTTAGGCCGACCATAAACACAATATAGATATACCCATTCCAAATTTTATTTTCTCAACAAATACAGATTAGATCGAATTTAAATCCAGTACAAAGTCGAAAAAAACCTTGAAAAGCACTGCCTTGAAGGCAGCAGCTTTTGCGCGCATGTTTAAAATTGTTTGCTAAAGCTGTCATCTCCATGGAACATGCGCGCAAAAGCTGCTGCCTTCGCGGCAGTGCTTTTCTAGGTTTTTGTGATATCCTTTGAACATGCGCGCAAAAGCTACTCACTTCACGTCAGTGCTTTTCTAGTTTTTTTGATCTGCATGATAATTCAGAAAAACACAATCGGTGCTGAAATGAAGTAGCTGAAAAAGTAATATGTTTCAAAATTTATTTTCTTTCACATCATTACCCACTTGTTCTGGAGAGTGCCTTAGGATTCTGCCCAAATAACTGCAATTTTATATGTTGTCGAGATTGGTCTTCAACGACTATTTTGGACTCACTTATAAAAAATTCGATGTCAAATTCAATTCTCTCCGCCGTCGGCAGTCGCCGGCATAACTTTCGATCGGAATTGAATGACAATTTCAAACCTTGAATGTAGGTTGCATATCAAAATACAAAGGATAATTTCGTTAACGGAAAAAATCGGCTGACTCTTTTCAGAATTATACCTACCCCTTTTAAAATTCGAGGATATTCACACAATAATTCAAAATTAGATGTAGAATGCTGACGGAAAACCTCATGCAAGATTTCGCGAGTATCGTATCTTTAGGGAATTTTTTTTTTCGGAAACTATTCATCAGATTTCCATGACGTTTGGCACACGCCTTGGCACCTCTGGTAGGTATATAAGACCTTTATTTCGAGCTCTTTCTGCTAGAAGATTGAAGAAAAATCGACAGCATTTTCTCAGTCGACCTGAGTGTGACTGCTCCTCCTTCGGTTTTTCTTCCGATGTCATCTCATCCGAATGTGTCCGTAGTAACACAAAAGTTCTTGTACGAAAGTTTTTTCACACAACTGAAGAATGTATGAATCAAAAAAGAAGAATATCACCCAGTTGACGTATAAAGGACCTGTTTCTATGGGATTTAAAGGTTGCGCAGAGGAATACGACAATTCCGAGCAGGATCACATCCATTCATTCAAAAGGAGTTTGTGTGAAAGAATCCATTCTGCTGCCTTGGGGACTCGTTTGAGAGAATTCATACCGTAACATTTTTATTTCCTTTAGGAAATCGAAATCGGTATCATTTATATGATGGATTAAGACATATTTTTCAGAAGTATACACAGAATCGAGGACATTAATATAATTTCATTTACGAGAACTTCGAGGCAAGCACTGACTTGAAATCAGAAGTATTCAGGACTGTCCTTTAGTTCTTAGAAGTGGTGGACATACGTTGATAGAGTTCCAGATGAAAGAATTGTCCATTTTCCTCATCGTATAATCCTAACGGAATTCTACTTGGACCTGCTGTCATTCTATGCACTACTAGTTGAACTCAAACTAAAATAGAAAAATTCAGAAGACATTCCGCTTTTTTGGGAGGAAATAACGAGATAGAGTTGAAAGGTCAATTGAAGAAATTGAGGTTTCGGCTTCTCCGAGTATCTTTGAAAAATTCTCAAAGTGGACACAGTAATGAAAAACACCGGCTCCTACACAATTTTGAAACTTTAGAATATGGCAGTGGGGCCGACGTCAATAACAATGATTTTGCAGAATCTCAATAAATATCGTTTGCTAAAATTCATTGTATGCGTTTACTAGTTTTAATACTAAGTACAGTATTTCAACTCAATGAGATCTGTGTATTTCGAAATATGACAGCCGACACAGTAGAGATTTTGAGTTGAGTAAAGGTTGATTCTCACTATACGTTCCGTAACCTTCCAGTATTCTTCCCTTGAAATATTACAAAGTGTAAATGAATTGATGTATGCACACTATACGTTCCCTTCACGTTCCGTCTAAATGACATTTTTGCCTACTAAATTTTGACTTAAATCATACGGAAGGGATACTGGCAGGTTACGGAACGTATAGTGAGAATCAACCTTAACATTCGTCTAATTTGTGCATGGGTTCCTCCGTAGAATTAGGTACCCACGTGGAGTTCCATATGAACCACATTCTCAGACAGTATTCATCAGTTAGAGTTGCAATTTTCAGGAGAAAAAATAACGACTTTTCTTCGTATATATTGTGAAGCTGAAAGTATCAAAATGAATTAAAATTTTAGCATCGAATCAATAGCTGGTTCAGCTATAGAAAAGTTGTATAATTTCGATACATGAAATGAAGTTCTTGTAGGTAACTCGCTTAAAATTGATTTGAATATTTCATTATATTGACTTTGGTCTCTGCCATCTTGGAATAATTTGATTCCGAAAAATGTTCAAGCTTGGTAAAGAATTCGCTCAGCATATAACCTACTTGCGAACAAACAAATTTCACTTTTTTGTGCAGGCTTTTTGGCAAATCTCATAAAAAAATTATATTGTTAATGGAACCTTTCAGAATATCAGAAATTTGTTCCAAAACTCTTTCCCAATACTGTAACGCTTGGGTGCTATTGTAGGATAGGAAAATCGAAGACTGGTTGATATATTCCTTTTATTGAAGAGAAAGGTTCCAAAAACTCTATACAATTCGTCAATGAATATTTTCAAAAAATCTGCGAGAATAAAGTAACATGAACTCATTGCCCACAAAAATGCTCTATTTACGTGCAACCAGGATTAGACCCTACTAGTATTTCACCACGTTCTATCTGAGATCTAATTTCCTAAGGGCTTGCTAGTTATCGATATTTTCACATCATTCAAAGAAGACAAATAATATCTAAAAGCATGAGTTTTCAATTTCCAACCCCTCCTAAACAAAGAGTTGCACTCAGTGACAAATTTCTCCAACATAACTGGCAGAGATATGGAATTAATTCTAGTAGTAATTATAAGCGTTACAATACATTACATTTACATAGTGAAAATTTTAGGAATTACTGTTAAATATTTACTACACCTCGGTTATTTGAATACCAATTTGCACATTGCGGCTGATTTAGCTTTTATGCTGAAGATAATAGAATAATTAGAAAAATACGAGTAAAATACAAGGATTGTATTCAAATTTCATTCGCATATCTTTTGAAATGATTCAGGGATAATTCCTACCAAGTGAATGTAAGAATTCACCTCGACAATGTAGACACTTTGACCAGGATAATATTGTTTTCTAGTGATTTTCGAGAATTCTAGACAGAGGATCTTTCAATAGTATGTCCTGAAAGTATTTGATATTTTTTGTGGTGCAATTACGGAATAAATATAAGTTCTATTGAATCAGTTGAATATCAAGTTAGTTTGAACATTTTTGCTTCAGGTTGCACATAGTCATGTGATTGAAAATCAACTAAATTTTCTCAAAAATTTTAGGTTAGAGGAACATCGGATGTCATAAAATCTAAAAAGTACTGACGTGAAGTCAGCAGCTTTTACGCGCTTGTTCACATTGCGAAATAATGACTCGGAAATTTCAGTGAAATTTCAATGAAATATAAAAGTTTTCAAAGAAAAAATATTTTTTTTCGAATTTTTTCAAGGATAATTCTTCTTATTGATACTGTTCATCTTCCAACCAAGTTTCATTTCGATCAGATAAATATTTTTGGAGTTATTGAAAAATCAAAATTTCAAATGGCTGTGCACAAAAACCATTCGGCAGATTTGGCCCATTAACTTAACTTCAGGATCTTAACCTAACCTGAACATTTCAAGACTCTATGTCCTTCCTTTCGAAAGTTACGGCGCACACGGCCAGCCGGAGGGACAGAACCAATTTTGACCACGGATTCTTCATCAGTGAGTCCAACCTAGTCGTTTGAGACCAATTTCGGCTTAAAATTCGAAATTTACAGACATCATGACGAAATGATAATGCGCTGTTCCCCAGAACAAGCGTGTAAAAATCGGGTAAAAGTCAGGTTCCCCTGTTAAAAAACTTCATTTTGAAGAAAGTTTGGACATTCATACTAGAGATATTTTTCCATCAGTAAAAGTGAATGATTCGAATCTAACCATGACTTTCAGTTCAACCGGAACTCTCAATTTTTTACGCGCTTGTTTTATATTTTGGTCCTAGACTATACAATTTGATACCATTGGAAGTGAGGAATTACACTAGGATTAAACGATTTAAATTAGCACTTAAAAGGGTATTTTTGAAAATTATAAATTATTTGATGGATTTTTCGGGTGATGTTGTCTCTGGTGGATTTGGTGGTTTGCGGTTAGACTTGGGAATGTTTATTGTCCGACCTAGTGGTTGGTTTTGTTTTAAGTTTTTAAGAGTATCTGATTTAATTTAGTTATAAAATAGGAAAGAATTATAATATAGCACATACAGGTGTTTCACATCTAGGTGCTTAAAATACATTAAATAGGATAGGTAGTATAGATATGTTTGAGTTGTTCATTTGGTATTTTGTGTTATCGTTTTGAAAATTCATTGAATAAAATTTATTATTATTATTATTATATGAACTGATGTTCACTGTAAGATATTTGAGTTTGACATAACAAAATGAATGGAATACCGTCGAAAAGAGAAGAAAATTTAGAAGAACTACACAAAAGTTTTTCCCCTCAAAATCGAAATCAGAGACGACAAAATTACGAGGAGCCATAAAGTTAAGTGTAACAACATAGCGTCTCTTCGAAATTTATCAAACTAATAGTAGCTCACCAAAAATGAAAATCTGAAAAATAACTGGGCGCCTAGTTGAATTACAATCTGATTTGGTAGATCAACTCGTATAAACTCTAAAATGCAATATCTAATTAAAATTCAGTTGATATCTTGTGAACTGCAGATGCTTTATGAAGAAACTTCAAAAAAATTCATACTTATATGGGACTTATTTTCTCAAAATTTCGCGAGGAATCAACCCTTTTCTGTTGCACCTCCAATTTAGGAAATTTCCTGAGTTGGCATAACTGTTTCCATATTTTTTCGGTATTGATTATGAGAAGAAAATATTATTAGTCGCCAATAAAAATAATTATTAAATTCAACATGCTTCATCGATACAAATTCTTGCATTAATCCAACAGTTTCCACATGGGAAATACCGAGCAGATTCCGGTCTCAATCTGTTTTCACGCAAGGATTAGACCCTATGAAAAGCCTCCCGGAAGAGATGCACTTTTAATGAGATTTACGAACTTAATTAGTCCTTTGTGAAAGCGTTGTGTTCATTGAGGCAGAAGCTCTGACAACTGACGATTCGTTCCAGTAAATCCTGTATTCAAGCGATCCAGCTAAAAGCAGTCTGTATTTCCAATTGCTCGAGAGATCCGAGATCCGTGATTATTTTCATCACTTCACGATATAGACTGGTTCGCAACTTGATAAACAAGTGAATTCCTGCTTCTTCGCGTTTGAGATACTTGTAATAGCTTGTTGGGTTTGTAACGACATCTAACAGAATGAGCCTGGGTATGTAATATGCAGTATTTCTTCTTAAGTGTTGATGAAGGTGTAATAGAGAGGAATCATTTTTGTTGAATAATATAATTAATGGACTAGTAATATTCGATGAAGTTTATTGTCATTATTATCGTTTCGTCCAAGCATGTAAAATTTTCGAATTATCAAACTATTAGGTTCGACTAACTGATATCAAATTGAATTATGTCCGTTATGATCGAATTTAAACTCAAAAATGAGGTGCAAACTTAGATTATACAGGGCGAGTCTTTAAGTTGTACATTAATTTTAACCATAGATTCCTCTCATCAAGGAAAACACTTTTTTCATTTATCATTCTTTTAGATTCGGCTCCAGCAAAAAGATACGGACTGTTTAAATTTTCAAAAAAAAATCAGTTTTTCTTTTGTAGCTTTGATATGGTAACTCCGAATGAGATGAACTTGGGTGTGAAGTTTTGTATAACTATTACACATATTCCTCAGTAATCATTCTCATCCTATATCAAACAGTTTCCGAGTTATAGACTCGCCGATTCATAAAACTATACGAAATTAGCATAAAGAATAAAGTTCATCTAATGTCATTATAAGAATCTTCAATCATTTTAAAATACTTAAGTATTTTTTATAATTTCTCCTATAACGCATCGTTTTGCAGATATATAACGTTGAATATTATAAAATCGAATAAAAATCCGAACAATTACCTTATATTTATGGATCCACGCCTGATCTAGTAGAGGAAGTGAATTATGCTGGGTTCACGTCTATCCGGACCATAGAATACACATAAATATTTATCTATTTCGCATAGAACTAATTCAGGTATATGCTATCTCGTTATCATACCACAAACCTAACCATAACATTCATAGACATAGGATAACATGTTATTATAAGTCTAGAGAATATTTTCAGGTTAATTTATTGATTTCATATAATTCATTTATAAATTTCGTGAAAAAAGTATAATTATGTAGTTTTCAATATGAGAATGGGCGAGGATAGAATTGCGTATAATCGTATAGTGGAATGGAATTGGATATTGCATGAACATCAAGTTGGAGATCAGTGTTTCAAGTCCAGTGTAGTGAAATGTTTTCCTTGCGATAATATCGCAGAAAGCACCAAATCATAAGAATTTAGTGGGTAAATGAGTTATCTCAATCTTGTTTCTTTGAATTTAAAACCTTGGATTGGTTATTCTCCAGAAGAAATCACCGTAAGAGATATCTGTGGTGAACTTGCAAAGAAAGCGCAGGAGTGTATTAGCACATTAAGAAATGTTTAAATGCTTGTAACCTTCTACCTGAGCCGAATCTGGAAAAATGGCAAATGAAAAAAGTTTTTTATTCGATGAGGTTAATCTATGGTTAAAATTAATATACAACGCAAAGACTCACCCTGTATATCCCTGAATTATAATTCAGGGATATATAATCTAAGGTTGCAAACTTCCGATACGTAGGTTCATTGTATTTCAGCGTGTGTATCTCATCACTGAGAACATTTGAAATATTCTAAGGATTTAAAACCTAGAAACTGAGTATATCAGGGCTTTGACAGAATATGAGGATGAACCTGCAAATCATCATTTTAAAACCAATTACATGAGAATATTGAAGGAATGAAATGTCTATCATACCTTATCCACAGAGATTGAGTCTTCTCAAAATGATTGTGTTCTAAGTTGGCTCTCAGATGAAATTATATATATAAAATAGTTTAGAGCAAAATGATGCCTATCGGACACTCGAGCAGAGCAGGGGGGCTCAATATATGGATGAACGAACGCTATTTCTACATACATAAAAAATGATGAAAGTTCCTGATTTCAAGACAAACGAAGCCAATTGAATATTAAATGCATCGAATGTATCCTCAAAACAAAGTTTTCATTGAAAGAAACACATAAGAATTTTGCATAGTCTATATTCGTGCTCATTGTGTTGTATATACACAGGGATATTCATTATAACTTAACCCTAATCGTACATTTTCTTAAAAAAAAACAACGAGAAACACCGCTCGGATGGTCCAATAGAAAGATATTTCAGATTCCTTTATATCCAGTCTCTCAGTCACAATGTGTCCAATGCCCTGAATGAAAGATCGCCACACACAAAATTAGCCTTTTACAGCCCCAAGACAACACGCTCTTTATTTTCGAATTCAAAAGATCACACTCCCCTAAACAATAGGTTCACCGTTGTTTATAAAATACCCTGTTTAGGATCCTCAGAATGCCATATTGGACCAACATGATAACTCAAGGACGTAAAACCATAGAATCCTTCATGTTAACGTTGTTTGGGCAATAATTTTGATGGAATGTTCGCATCCATGATGTGCGGACAACAAATTTTTTTGCAAATGTATATTATTGAATTTTTGAGAGGTTTTCATCTCCTGATATCGAACATTCAACAAATGTTAAGTATTCCTATGCCGAAACGTTGTTGAGTTGTCAAACTTTGGATACGTGAATGAAATTTTAACAGCTTAGTATTTTGAGTGATGTTAATTTTCAGATCTGTTTCCGAAACCAACTTATAAAACCCAGTCATTTAGTTGTTCAATAACAAAATATGGGAGACATAATGAACATTTGAAATCGGGAAAAAAAGAAAATTTCAACAATACAAATGAATAATACGTTTCGACTGAAATCTGAACGCCATTGTCATTAACAAACAACTGGTATATGGATTTTCTTCTATGTGCAATGCGAATATGATAAGGGGTATTCATCGTGGAAACACTTTACCAATTTCAGAATGAGGATTTATCTCCAAAATTCAACTGAATGTCCTATTCAAAGGAAGTTGAAAACGACAATACATTAGATGAATTCATCCAGTAGATACGAAGCAAAATCGAATTTGATTCAATTCGGTGTAATATGATTCATAATACAATGGTTCTTCTCCGTAAGTTAACTTGATGAATATTAACTCATAATTGAACAATAGAGTCAACCACATGATCAAATTAATGTTCGTTTAGGCTTCGTTTAGATATCATAAGGATGACCAAAAGGAGTGGTCCTCTCTGACATTCACAATACACAACAATCTCTGTAGGGACTTGGCTTGAATTCTAATTACTGTAATGAATGATTGAAATGAAAATGGTTGAAAATGGCCGTCTTTAGAAAAGACTTCCGTTGAATTCATCACAATTTTGTAACACGAGATACTCAATGCTTCTAGTTTTTAATTTCTTAACGCAATCAATATTGATTTTGTAAGGTGTTGAGTAATTTGGCAATAACTATCGGTTCACACTTGTCTAGTCCTAGGGTCGGTATCATACACAAGCAGAAAAGCTAATTTCAACATTTGAAGTGAATTCTGATTATTACGCAGATTTGTAATACCTAGCCTCACAGGCTGACTCAAAGACAAACAGCAAGCATCTTATAAAACTTTTCTCCTCATGACAATTAGGTATTCCAAAATTGTGCTTTATCGACAAAGGAAATACTGAACTGAGTGGATTGAAACCGTATTGAAATATGAGAAAACCGAAAATTAGGTCATCTCTCTAGAACACTCAGAAACTTAACTCGCCTCCTAAGCAAAAAATATTCGTATGATGTAAAGTATGTTTGATTAAAACGATTTTTCAAAACAACCTCTGCAAAAAATTGCATGAAAAATCCGTCAGCCTGTCTAAGAACCTGTATCAGGCTTTATGTTAAGTCAACATCGTAATATTAACTTGAAATTAGCAACAAAATTCGAATTTCTTTTTCAGGAAATTATGACAAAATAATTATCTAGATTACTCTTCCTAATGACTCAAAAATAGAAAAACATTTTACTGGATCTCAAACCGAAAAAACGAAGGACTAGGGAAAAGTTCAAAGAAATTGTTTCAAAAGTATGGAATCTATAGATAACGATGTTGTGGAAGAGGAAGTGCCACAATTCAAATGTCTAAATGGGGTTGCACTATGAGAGTTCGCTGCTAAAAATAAATCTCTTGGAGTTTCGCAAATGAGGGATTTATCACCACGTATAAAAATATCCCCCTTGATATAAAATTCACTTTGAAGGTATCAAGTGCAATAACAGATCTCAAAAGTTGCACATATTTACAATTATATCATACTATACGTATTTTAGAAAGGGTTTAAATAAAAGAGAGCTCAAACTCGAAGACTGAGTCTCAAAATTGGCAGAGTAAAATATCGGTTCCGCCTCCTGTGTCATTTTCAACTTTATAAATGGCTGCGATGCGGATTTCCCTTATCTAATTTTTTTCACCATCATCTCAACTGTTCTGCATATTATTTTCATTCTAATAATTATGATTATTTCGGTTGAACAGATTTTCGTCTGGTGTTATTATCATTATTATTATTATAGTTATTATTATTATCATCATTGATTGCCGCTAGTTAGTATTCATTGAAAATTATACAGGGTGAGTTTTCGAGTTGTACGATAATTTCAACCATAGTTTCCTCTCATCAAATAAACCACTTTTTCCTAACCATTTTTTCACATTCGGCCGAGTATGTTGGAATTTGCAAGAAAATCCCAATCAGTTCTTTGTAGTTTTATCAGGGTAACTCTGAGTCAATTTTGAAGTGAATTTTTTAATAATTGTAACTCTAAGAAATTAACCTGACAAACGCAAGTATAGTTTAATTTAACTCATCATAAAAATCTTTAAGCATTTGAGAAAATTTAATTCACCTTATATTTACCACTCAAACTCGCAGATTTCGAGATACTCAACGTTGAATACATCAAATAGATATGATTATATCTGATAAAATGCTAGGACTTTTCTTTTTTTGTGGATCCGACCTTGAATTAGTAAAGGTCTTGAATTGAACTCCGGACCACATAATGCACAGAAATATTTATCTTTTTCGTGATAAAACACAGATAAAGAAACTATGTTTCCATGTCTTTCGGTCATACTTTCCATAAACTCCGTAGAGTTCAATTAATGTGTTCACGTCATTGACATATAGTTTTATAATTCAATGGTTAACGCAGATGAGCTGATTTCATATAATTTATTTATGAACTTGATGTGAATTGGGATAAATATGGAATTTCCAATGAAAGAATGGACACAGATGAAATTGTGTATAATCTTATTGTGGAAACAATTGTATATTGCACGAATAAAAAGTCGAAGATATATCAATGGTCAAGTGTAGTGAAATTTCAATTTACAGTCACACTTCCGAAAACTACCGAATCATAAAAATTAAGTGAGTAAATGAATTTTCTCAATCAGGTTTCTTTGAATTTCAAGAGATGAATGGGTAGTTCTACAGTGCAGACTACCGTAAGAGATATGTGTTTTGAACTTGCAGACAGAGTGCAGAAGTGTATTATATTGAGAAATGTTTGAATGCTCACAAAGCCGAACCTGAAAAAATGGTTTTATTCGATGAGAGGAATCCATGGTTTAACAACTTGAAGACCGTCTCTGTATTTGAACTTTGATCAAGTGTTTTTCTGTTAATTTTTTTGAATGAACTCATCAATATAATTATCAGGTTTGTTTTGGTTTCGAAATTCAGAACTGTCCTAGAATAGTTCTAGAACTGCGCCGAATCGATGCGCTGTGGAAGCCCGATTCTGAACTATCCTAGAACAGTTCTAAAAGCGATGAAACCGAAACAAGAATTAAGTTCGGGTTCTCATCGGGATCGTAGAGAAAAAAAAACTTCCGTTTGAGTCGGCAGAAAAGAGGAATGTTAATCATGTCTTATATATTGTGTGTGGTTTAATTGAAAATATGCGAAAGTCCTTGTCGCACCATGTAATATAAAAATATTTTTGGGAATACTTGCTTCCACTTAATTTTTTTTCTGAAATTTCTTTAATACTTCAATTGTATTCCGAAATGAACCAATAAATTATTGGTTTATATAATAATGAATCTAATGACGAACGTATTTCAGATATGTGCTTTTCAGAGAAAAATTGATTTGAAACATTATTATTCAATAGAGGAAGATGACTCTTGTTTTCATAGATTTATTTAAGAAGTATACATCCCAGGTGTGAATAATGGAAATAAAATCCATTATATTTTCCTGGTAAGTCGTAGCGAAGTAATTATCCTCAATAACAAAAGTTTGAATTTAACAGTTAACCGTTTCCTGAACAAATGAAACAAGCAAAACCCAAATCAACACACGACGTCGAAAAGTCACTCTACGCTTGTGCGAACTACCCAATTCTGAAACAGTTCGGACTCTCATGTCCGAACTCCTTTCACAGTTCGGAATCGATTCTGAAGATAACCAAAACAGGACTAATCAAATCCTGAACCGGTTCTGAAATAAACGAAAACACAAAATCGCAATCGCGCATGCGTAATCGTTCCAGAACAGTTCTGAACTCGGAACCAAAACAAATCTATAAAATAACATAAGAAATAGACGATATGAACACATTATGGATGATAAAGTTGTGAATCGATTTGCTAGTGAACTTTTTTATATGGACAATTGTTCAAGAAAAAAACTGTCAGGTTTTAGTGGAGAGCAGATTGATTTCATAGCTTTCCAAACGATACAACTTCCCTGGCCTTCCAACACGCTCGGTTTCCCAACCAACGCTATGAAGACATCTCAGTATATCTGTCAGAGTTGACGCACACTGGGGCAGAGGGAAGTCAGAAGGAGGTAACGTCGTCGTTCCAAAGTGCAATTTCCGCTTGTAGTAAGAGTTGCCATTCTCGTGAAGGCAACAACACCTCCGGACAATGATTCTTTCTTCGCCGCGCTTGTCTTTTCAGTTTCACAATGCTTGATGTTATAAACGAGGTACTAATGGAAATATCTAACGACCATTGAAAACTGTCTTTTCCGCTTGGTTATTGTTGTTTGGAAGCTTTATCAATTCTTCAAAGTATTGGTGTTCTGACAGACAACGCTCTGAAACAATGACGTTCGGCTTACTGTTAGAGAAGTCGAAGTAGAATGGAAGTGAAAATCGGGAGAGGTTCAAAATTCCATCGAAAGTTCCAGAGTATCATCACTCATTTTGAAATATGGATTCGAAATACTGAGAATGACGATTCGGACGATCGGAATTAAATTTCTTTGAGGCACTCATTTGAAAGTTTAATGATTTAATTAGATCACATTACCTGGTGTGATTAGGAAAAAGGTCGGTGGAAAGATGCCCTCTTGTTTTGCGAATTCTTTGGACACTTTTAGAAATTCTTTTTTTCCATAGCAGGTAGCGCTTTTTGGAAATTACGTCTACAGTGACTATATTTCCCCAGTGGTGACATAGGATGTTAAATTTCCTATTGGTTGATCATGGTCACGTGGTACAAACTCGCCATATTTCGTTACACGTCTAAATAGGTGCTATTTTTTGCATGGAATACGTAATATATGTCTTTTCTATGCTTCTTGGTGTGATTTTCAAAGTGACAGTGCCGAAATAGTTGAATACAATAGGGATGCATAGAATACATGGTGAGGACATTTTATGACATATTTTGGGTCTGAAATGAGGTCCATATGTTGTCAAAATACGGCTTTGTTGTCATTCTTCATTTTTCGCCGGTAGATACTGGCATAGGAAAATCTGTTACCGACCTGTCATATCCAAACTAGTCAAATCAGAACTTCTTTCTGATTTTTCGAGTTGGGCCATACATTATTATCAAGAAAAAATAATTCATTTTGACGAATATCATTCATGTCATTCAGTCAGAATAGCGATAATAGACAAACAGGTTTCCTTCATCTCTGACACAAGTATCGAACTTCATATTTTTGAATACCTATTTATTACAAGAGGTATTAATCATCTCAATATTCAGTTCATAGAAAGGAAGTCTTCCAGAGTTGTGTTTTCAAAAATGCCACAAGAAAAAATTTGGAACGCTAGATACTACGATTAATTTGTCCGGTTTGAAATTCGTATGATGAATTCGTTTGAACATGAACAGCAAATTGAAAATTCATATTTCAATTTCAATAATAATAAACATGAACATTTTCTCTAAATATTTTCATAGGCATGAAACAAAATCTATAACTTTTGAAATGAATATAAATTAATAGGTACATACAAAAATGAAAAACCATATTTTTCTGAAAGGAGATACAATCTATCCAATGAAATCCACTCAGGTAACTTAGGAATTTTACTCGTGTATATAGTTCTTACCCAGATTTTTGAGTTTCGAATTGAAAATTAAAAAAAAAATCAATTGATTTCATATATTTCAAACCCTATGTACCAGTATTATCGGAATTTCTCATAGTTTGTACACATTTTTGAATTTAAGATTTTTTTTTAATTGTGTTGCACATAAAATCTAATTTTTTCGAAGAAAAAAATGGAATAAAATTCGATTTTATGGTATGTTCAACTCACATGGTATAGACCTAGTTCGAAGAATACCTTTCACCATGCACGGGATTTGAGTAAAAAAACTGAGTTTTTTCGGTCTAATTGTCTGATTATAAGGAATATAGATGGCAGTCCTACTAGGAACAAAAATGGTGAAAACTGTAGCTTGAAACTATTCAGCCAAAATACAGAAGGATCCGTTTAAACGTATCTGCATAATTCTTTGAAGCTAACACAAAAAGTTCTCATGCACTAATTACTACATCATACATATAATACTGGAAAATACTCTGGAAAAAACCGGAAAAAAAACTCTCAGATGAATAAATCTGAAATGACAATTGACATTAATAATTATTGTCATGCGCTCGGATTGGTGATGGCTGTGTTAGTGATAACCCTATCAAATTCTGTCCCCATTTCGTCTAATGATTTAGTAGGAAAACAATAATAATAATTTTAGTGATTCTTTTGTTTCAGTGATGCAGAAATGTCTAGACGCGAATTGAACTCGAAAGTTAAATTGAATTTCAAACACGGTGTGTCAATTTGTAAAGGTACAACTCTTTATATCTCAGCTCTCTTGTGAAATTAGAAGTATGCATAAGAGGTCATTTTTTGTTTGTAGAGCGAGATATTTTATACGGTTGGTTCTTAGCAATTTGTGTTGCCCCAGTAAGCATGATGATAACAACCTCTGAAATTTTGAATGGAAGGAGAGTTGTGGCATACTTTGTTCTGAAGGTAATTCGATGGCTTTTTGAAAAATGCTGTAAAATTTTTACGCGCTTGTTCTAGGAAACAGCGCGTTGTCATTTCGTCACGATTTCTGTGATTTTCGAATTTTGATCCGGAAATGGTCTTAAACGATTCGGTTGAACTTGAATTTGATTCTGTTCGTCCGTCCGGTCGTATGTGCTCAAACTCTTGAAGAAAAAGACTAATGCCCGTACGATACGATAGTCGATACTCCGTACTTGGGAACGTCCTAAGTCGACGCGTGCATCCCATATTGGTTACTTGACAGCCGAGCACTACTTCGCCAGTGCTTAGTGGCATGCTTGCTCAAGTCTACGAACGACCTACCTTGAGGCGTGCTCAAGCAAGACATAATCATAAAATAGCGAAGATTATCCTTTTTCTGCGACTTTTCACAACCCAGCGTTGCTGTTTGTATTATAATATTGGTGTTCTGTACTATGTACGACCACAGACTAACAAGACAAATCACTTCATCGTTTGCGGGAATCGCATCTTTCCGACCTTGAGAAATACAACAGACATAACCACACTTTCTTCTTCCTCGAAACATCTGTCAAATTAAATGCTTGACTTTGGAATAACTAAAATCGAAATGTGAAAACGGATTTGTCGGAATTCAGGAATCACAAGATTAAAATCAGACCAAGATTTTTCGAGGAAACCACTTGAAAAGCAAATTTCCAATACCAAAGCGAGTGTTTCCTCACATATTAAACTCCTATAGAAGAACTCGGTTGGAGTAAATAAAAATTTTGGAGAAACGTTATGGAAAACCAGTTTACCTTAATCAGAGAATCTTTGTAGTGACACTTATAGGTCTCTAGGAAAACCCCCAAAATCTTCTGGGAGTTTGGGTGTGTTCTATTACATTGCAAACCTTTTTCTAATATGTGTTAATACAATCGAACTAATGTGTAAGAAATGAAGAAATTTAAAAATTAACAAGAAATAGACTTCCTTTAAAAACTACATTGTCTTATCTTTTCCATAACACTATTATCAATTATTACTCATATAAATATTTTATTCGTTAAGTTTTCAGTAACTAAATTGTAGGAAGTATACCATGTTTACGTGAAGTCTGCCAAACTGTTTCAGACACTGGTTTTGACATAATTCAATTCAGCAAGTTGAGTATAATTCATAATTGCCTCACTATTTTATCAATAAAGAATATATACAACAGTAACTCATCAAAAGAGGTATTATTTTTGGCGAAAACTTGTTCTTTGAAATCAATTTATCAAGCAAACAGAAACATACTATTGTATTGAACGGGAAATGTATAGGTTGTGATACTTTCACATCAAATGAGATTCATTTCAATATAGAATCAAACTATGAATAGACCAACTCTGTTCGATTCCAATCCTTGTGGTTGTGCAATCATATACAATTTTATTAGACATCCCATTATTTTAATTGAATAATGGAGGTTGTAATTCTTTTACTTCAGTTGCAATTCCTTCATATTATATAAAACAAACATTATGAATGAGTCCACCTAAGTTCGATTCCAATTCTTGTTGTTGTACAATTAAAGCATATAATGAGGACTGTCATCATATAATAGAACCTCAGAGATGACTAAACAATTGATTTTGTTGTAAAAACTGTTTGGATTATATTCTAAAATGGAACAGATACGAAATTATTCATCAAATAAATAGGACAAAAATTAATTTCAGTTTGTTTACATGTTTATAACCTCTTCAAGCGAGTTCAAAAGCGGCGAGAGTGACGTAATCCTATTCCTGCAATCTGATTGGCACCCCAAAGCACCCCAAACACCTACTAAAATTCTGATTAGCTCGATTCAGAGTCATATCTGCGTTGACATAGATTTCCTAAGTAAATGACGCGAGTGGTTCATCTGGTTAGTCTGTGTTACGATACCGCATGTACGATAATATCGTTTTGTTCGATAATCTCAGAGAACGTACTATTTAAAAATTCAATTCATCCAAAAATGTCAGAAGATACGAAAGCGTTTAATAAAACTGCTCAACTGATTTTCGAGAAATAGATTGCTCTCAGGAAATGAAAATGATTTTTTAAGAATTCATCATAGTAATTGCAGAATTCAATACATAGTGGGCCTGTTCTTAAAGAACCATCAGGCTAGTATGTACTCCTCTTTTTCGGAAGCAACACAGATGCCATAAATCATACACTCTGTCGGCATTTTATAAAACAAAACTATGGTTCGTTTCATGGGGCGGCTTCTTTGACACCTTGAAGAGATACTGACATATAATAGCAAATTTTCAGTGCGACAAACATGAAAACGTGAAAACATTTTGGACTTTACCGATATCCATGAACTTCGCCGAGAATTGCCGAAGGTTTGTTTAATGGATAGGACCCTTGCTAAGCATGAGTCAATACTTGAGCTTGTTTCAGCGGAGAATTTCTCAGGTAGGAGTTCTAGATCGGACTATGCGTACGGGCATAAGCGACTTGAAATCGTCAGATTAGGTTTGGAGTCCAAATATCTCGGTTAATTTCGTTAATAGGTGGAATCAGTTGGATGGATTCGGAATTGGGCCCATTTTAAATTTTAAGGGTGATTCCTCAATATCTCATAAAGTATTGACTCGATCGACTTGAAACTTCGTGGACAGTTTTGGAATGCTAACACACAACTTACATCAAAATCTCGTGTGGATCCAGTTGTTCGAAGTTTCAAAATTTTCGATGACTTTTTTTTTCTGTGAAAATATTGATTAGATTTCAAAGTAATTTGACAGAAACCCTAGGGTTAGTATTCAACCACAATGTTTCAAATCTGAATTCGATCCGATATTCACTTGCGTATACATAAGGAGAAAAAAGTGCCAAATTTCGTTGAATTTTGAAGTTATTCCCGCAATATCTCAAAAACCGAATAAAATCAGATTGAAACTCCGTTATCAGATAGAGACAACACGCAACTAGGTACAAAATTTCGTGTTGAAGTGCGTTAAACCTCCTGAACTCAAGTCAGTGCTTTTCTAAATTTTTTTTTCGTGCTTCTTTAATTCGTTATTCAGGAGTGGTGAAAATTACTAAATGAAACAAGGAATACAGAATTATAATATTGTGGAAATATTGTTTATCATGGCATAGAAGTTCTGTTTTTGCAACTCTTGTTATTGAAACTTTTTACTCTCCTTCTCAATTCCTGAAGTAGTAACAAAAAGCTCAAGCATGGCATTCTTGAAAATGCGATCGAATTTTCTCCAATACAACTCCCTTCTCATTTTAGATTTTAGGGGTTGCTGTCATCCTACATACAGGGTGTATACAAATTGATAGGAACCAACCACGAATATTACCTTATTTCTTTTCCTATTTTATAATTTTGCATGGGGGCCGAGATATTATATGAGGTTGGTGCCATTTCAAACTGTATGTATTCTTTATACAAAAGCATGATGTGCACTTGTTTGAGATTCATATTATTTCTTCTCTTGAGTCTTTTATTTCATTCTATGGTTTCGCGCACCACTATACCATCTTATATTTTTCACGATCCCCTGAATTCAGATACAGTTCTCGCATCGAAGAAATTATAAGCAGTTGAGTTAATTTGGTACGAAAGGATATTGGATATCAAGTCACAAATTGCAGTTCTGTATAAATGAGAAATTTAATGAAACCGGTTCTCCTTGCAGGGAATTATTAAATAGGCTCAGTTCCTCGGATATTTTTCCCAGCTTCATTATGACAAAGGTAGCCAGAAAAGGGGAGGAACTGTATTCTTCAAACAAAGTTCTATGATTTATGATACGAAAATTTCCATTTGTGGCCGTTGATTTGTATCAGAGTTAGGGTAAGTTGGTTCTGAGGGGCATAAGCAAACTCATCTAAACTCCAAAACCTAAAATGAATGAATAGAATTTCATAAGTTAATATTTTCTTCCAGGTTGAGATTATCATATTTCTTATATGCCAACCCTCTTCAGGAATTAATTATTCTCGTCACTGATCCAATCAAACTTCCATGAAAGACATACGTAAACTGATGTAGGTGTTGGATATTATGCAGTAAGGAATAATTTGTCCCGAAAAAGATAAGATAAGATAAGAAACTTCTCATCGATTTGGAATGACAAGATTCACATTTTATTTTGAATGGAATCTTGATGAAATTTCAACGATATGTTTCTTGACGAAGGAAGTGTGGTTTCCGAAACGTGCGTCAGACGCAGGTGTAAGTGGATTAGAGAGTGGTTACATAAAGTTTTATTATAAGTTTCAACCCTTCAGTTTCATTTCAAAGAACTAAGCTATTGTTTGAGCCGAAAAATTGTAAGCAACCACAACCTGATGGTGTGATTAGAAACAAGGTTGGTGAAGAGATGCGCTCTTGTTTCGCAAATTTTGCGGACACCTTAAGAAATTTATTCTGCACAGTGAGTAGCGCTATTTGGAAAATATTTCTACAGTGACTTTATTTCCACAATGGCGACATAGGCGATTTTAATTTCTATTGGTTGATCAATACTACCAATAATACCACGAATATCAAACAAGATCAAGGAATAAATTTGTGATCGCAAGTCATCGACTAGCAAGGACCAAGAACACACCTATCTGCAATGGCTTGAAGATGTTCAATAAACTTCCCGAACACATAACATCACTCAGTCTTCTAGCCTTCCGGGAATCTTCAAAGACCTCTCTCACGGAAACTACCTTAAGTCATTGTAAGAATCCTCAATTCCTTCAGATTACTTAATCATTCCTTATTATATCACCTCGAATATTGTGAAATCTGATTGAATTCGAGAAATTTCCCTTTTTTCCTGAGCTAGTAAAGACTGTGAATTAAGAGTTACGCTAACGTTTTTCCGGAGCACAGAAATATTCATCTATTTCGCATAGACCAAATAGTAGGTCTATGCTATTTCGTGTTCAGACCACAGACATAGTCCTTGTCCAGGGACCAAACTTTCCATAGAATTCTAAAGAAATTTTTTTTAGGTTAGTTGAGAAACAACTGGCACGAATTTCAATGGTCAAGTGTAGGGGAATATTTTCTTCACAATAATACCGCAAAAAAAACCAAACCATAAGAATTAAGTAGGTTAATGAGTTTTCTCAATCATATTTCCTTGAATTTCAAGCAATGAGTGGCAATTCTGCAATACAAATCAATAGAAATTTTATAGAAATTCTCATCAGATATCTTGCTCTGTGTTCTTACAAACTAAATGCCTTATCTTGGATTTTGCATCTTATTTGATGCTCCCTAAAATTTTGAATGAGAATTTTCTTCCACTGATATAATATAGATGAATTATTTAATTTGACAAGTCATTCTTATCACATGATGGTAGAAGCCACATGTAGGTTTATTTATAACTCATCAAATCATTTTCTGAAATATTTCACCCCAACGTGAATATGAGTAATAGGAAAATTTTAGAAATAAGGTGAAATAATTAGTAATAATGTGCATATGAATATTTAGTCGAACAAAACAACCCTTTAGTTAGTTTATTATGCAGTTACTAATATGATTGATATTATATCATTGGGAAACAATGTACTGCACTTTCAAAACCACGCCCCCTTTTGCGTTATTTATATTTATATTCACTGCAATACGAAAGGGGTAAGTTTTATCTTCCTTGATAGGAATGCCAGCCAATAAAAAGAAGTCTTTGAAATCGATATTCAAAATATCATAGCAAGAATTATTGAAAATTAAAGAAATGAGTGAAATTATGTATAAACCGGATTTATAATAATCAAATGATTTAAGATTCATGCAGAGTATTCGGCCATATTCACATCTGTATTCGATGAAATCTCGATGATTAAATTCTTTGAATTTATATACAAATAATGAAACCATGTCATAACTGACACTTTCAGTTTAAAAATTTTACTTAGTACTCTGATCATGATGTAAGCAAAACATGGTGTGCTCATCTGCTCATTTTTGATCGTATTTACCAATGATGACGTCACTGTTTCATGCAAATTCAAAGCACAGAATATATATTTCCTTGTATTTTCAACTTGCTGTTGTCACTTTTTTTCAGATGAGTACACCATGTTTTTCACATCATGGTTTGGATATTTTGGGAAAATAACATTGTAAACTGAAATTTTCATAAAATAAACATGCCTTGAAGGATAGAATATTTTGGATTTCAATATAGTGATATATTTTCGGCACTGTCCAACTGTACAACGAAAACGATCAGTGAATAAAAAGATATCTCCCAATTCAGTTCATAGGAATAGATTGAATAATTTTACAAAATGTGTGGAATAAATTCGTGCTGAATATTGGGAATTATAATTCAGTAAATTATTGTGAGGGATGTGGATTTGTAATATACGATAAATAGCCAGAAGTTAAAGGATATTAAAATGATATATTTTTTGTTTTTTCGAAAAAGCAAGACATAATTTTGAAACTGAGAAACTACGCATCCTCCACGAAAGGTCGAAAGTTCACACAACTAAGATCTCAAGATATTCATTGAGATATTTTAGGGCTCCAGTTATCTAAATGATCATAGAGTATTTCACCACATGAAAAAGAGAAGTTTTCAAATTTCGACCGCCATACACTATCACCCTGTATATCAAAAATATACCCAAAAATCAGCTTTTTCAGCTAGTTAATCATCCTGGACGAAGGAGCACAATAATAATGAATTTTCACATCCGAAACAACGGAAAACACTGACGAAATGGGAGATAAACCATCGACGGGACAAGACCGAATTTTGTGTGGAAGAGCGTCGCGGCGCTGAACTCGCGTCCGAACGTAGACTGAACTGACGCTCGGGAGCGTTCTAGGTGGGCGTGTCCCTTCCTATGAGAAGAGGTAGACTCCGGTGCAGTACAGTTTCCGGGAGTATCTGAGGGTGAAAAACGGCTATCTCGATTTTTGGCAGAGTGAAAAGGAGAACACCTGGTTACTGATAATTGATGACATCCTCTTATCTGATGAGGGGGGAACAATTCAGAAAATTTTGATTCATCACGCTTCCGGACTAACGGAATATCTCCTACTTTCCATTGTTTCCGGAATTTGGAATACTAATGACCAAGGATGGAAAATAATTTCACTTGTCGAAAGCACGCTGACAATTAATTCATTTTTATAATTCCTAGAGTTTGGTTATATGGACACCACTTCATAGACACTAATTGTGATGAACCTCATTATTTGAAGTGATTATTCATTTTCCTTCACAGATTTTTGGGTTTTTTCCCACGATATTTGAAGTAGCATAAAAACTTGAATCAAAAATATTATTTATATATCGAATAAAAGTCTATCAGGCAAGTGGACAATTTTTAAAGATTTCGATTCTTCATATACAAATCGTCACTCTAGAATTATATTGTTTCACATCCAATTTCAGTAGTTTCGAAAAACAGAGGTTTAAAGTTTGAACAAGACATTTTTGAAAATGACCTATTATTTCACTACCGTTTACACTTGTACGAATGCCTTGGAATCTGGCCTTTCAGATTAAAAATATTTCAATGGAGATAGGCTTTGTCGGATTCTTTATTTCGCATTCGAAAATCATTATGAAAAAATATCTAGTAAGACACTGACGCCTATTCAACATCTTCTGCACGATTGATTATCTGTCGATGTATGCGTCAAACCTTCTTACTCCCTTGCGATCATCCATTCAGGATCCACAGGGTACAGCACTGTGCTCATAAAATATATTTTCTCGAATGTTCTTTTCATATATGATCCTCGCAAATTATTAATAAAAAGTTCAAAATATGCATGGAATTCATTGAAAATGATCTGGGCCTCCTAGCTCATGTGAAAAAAATGTAACTGTATCGGGATAAAAATTATTCATGAGGAGAGCAGGTGCTCCTTGTATGACAAATTATAAATTGCAGATAACTTCTCACAGTAACCAATAATCTGTAACGTTTCGCAAAAGTACCATTTGGAAAGCAATTTTCAAGAATCCATATTTTTCAGATGAATATGTATTTTTGTATGAGCCGTAAAAAGTATACTACTCTACTGTAGCGGCAGCTTTGGTTGAAGGATAGAAAACAATATAATATCTAACTATCATCTCCCATAATGAAAAAGGGTGTATATAGAACAAACACTCGGTGTTATGGACAACATTATTTTCATGAAATTGAAAATTAATGGGTATAAAGCATAAAAGCTTACTGAAAACTTGTTGACCGAAAGATTAATATTAACGATTTTATAGTATATAGAACAAGCTAATTTTCATGATAATTTTCGTGTCCTCATCTTGATTTTGATCAGAAGTGGAGATAGAACAATTTAATACTCAGGTGACGAAATATCTACCTACGTTTCGGCACCATTCGTGCCTTCATCAAGGCTCCTTTGTTGTTCAATATGTGTATGTGAAGAATGATAATAATTAAAAAATTGTCCACTTGCTCGATAGACTTTCATTAGATTAATTAATCATGGACGAAAATGAAATACATAATTATCTATATAGATTATTCGTAACGATTAACTGCTTGAAATAATATTGCCTGGTAAGCAATACGATAGACAAACGAATATGAATGTCGAGTAGGTATCGAAAGTCGGTATTCAATTTCTTCATCAGTAAATGAACTTAAAAATGTCAGATCTTAAATCTCGAAATCTTTCTGTACTTTGGAGATTTCTGACGAAAATAAACTGAAATTCGTCCAAATTATTTTCATGAGAATTTTTCGTATTTTGAGAATTTTTGACCAAATTCAAGAATTTCAGACCCAAAATAGGAATGAGTATATTTTAGTATTTTTCGGCTTTCACCCAAAATCTTAAACAGAAAAATAATAACATTCAAACGGAATAATTTTTCATAGGAATCGCTCATGCGCATTGAGCCTTTTTATTTATTGGTCATGAGCGACTTCATTAACAATGTGCCCGAATGAAAAATACAAATGAGTAACCAACTACTGCAATCGGTTGAATACTCCATGACAATACTGAAACAACAAAAACGTAGAACTTACATGACCTATATTCGTACATTATATTCAACTTCATTCGATATTATCTAAAAATCGTCATAATTATTTTCATGAAATCTTTTCGTAACACAGAAATTAATGTTGAATACGTCAGAACTAGCGTCGCTTCCACAAAACTTACAGTTTGAATTGGATGGTTGGGTTGTAAATGAACTTAAATCAAGCAAATAATTGACTTTTGATTTGAAATCGAGCCCTTGATTGGACAATCAAAATTTGTGAGACCGAACTTAAACTTCGAACAGTTACAGTCGATTGGTTCATATGAATTTTTGATAAAAATTATTAAAATATAATGAGATTTCGGGAAAATAATTCTGAGGAGTCAAATTTAGAATCCGAAACCGGTTGCAGTCATATTCATTGCTAGTTTGTGTTGTTTCGGTATTGTTCATTAGTGAAAATTGTTAAAATAATGCACTTGTTAGGGGCAATTTCTATAAAGAATAATTATATTACATTTTTAGTGGTTCTAGTCGATATTGGGAGAGAAAATCGAAAAAACGATATCATTCATTCCGTTTTAGGGTTTTTAATTTCAAATTCTTTCCTAGAACTTGAACTCAATAACCAACCCGATCAAAATGAAAATTTATTCAAAAACTTTGAAACCTTCGGAACTGTTTGCCATATCATGCTGACATTGTTTGTATCTGCATAAACGGTATTTTTGTGAGAGACTTCATCTTATGGCTGAAGATTTCTGTGTATTAGCATTAAGTATGCAACTACTCACTGGCATAATACTTAATTTATAAGCATGGTGAATTTTATTTGTGGCATTTGTGTTTATGAGCGTACGTGCTTGGAGATTTCAATGATCGAATATGATATCTTGCAGAATATTTTGTTGACTATCCTTCTTAGTTAATTCTCCACTTACAATTGTAAGAGGGTGCAACACACTATGAATTATAATTCCTAGTGTGTTGCACCCTGTTTTCGGTTTTCGTCAGATATGTACAAATTATTTATGATTCTTCAGTTTGTAACTTACTTATTTTCATAAAGTAATTCGATTCGACATTGCACCCTGTGTATTGGGTAAGGCTTATTTTCCTGTCAGATAACCTCGCATTGTTGCACGCTCTACATGAAGGTAATAGTAGTTATGTATGTTAATAAAACAAACCATAGATTTGATTTGATCTGAAGAAAAAGAACGAAAGGCTTGATAATAATTTCATATCCAAAGAACATTTGCCGAGAAATTTTCAAAATGTTGATTTTGGATATTATTCTAGACGTGAAAAATGGTAAGATAGTTCAAAAGTCGGAGTAAATTGATAAATTGAATATTTGACCTGCAGTTCTTCCATTTTTTCACCATCCCAGAATGAATCGGATAGAAAGTTATTTGCAAATACTCGCTTCTGAAATATTTCTGATCGTTTAATCGATTCCCTATCGATTTGTCTCCTCTCCACAAATTTCATGGAAAGTTGAATGAACCTTAGAAAAAAGACATACCAAAATCCCAAATAGCGAATCATGTATGTTCAACCATTGGGAATCACATGATAGATTGGGGCAATACAAAAATATTGATGTTGGAATCAGATAATTTGAAAACAAAAATTAAGGTGACCTCTTGCATTTTGTTAAATGGAGAGAGTAATGTTGCTCATTGTTCAGTCGAAATATACTCTATTTGGCTGAATTCATTCGAAAAAAAGGAAAATTATTAAACTTTCAACTCAAAATGAGTTTTCTCAAAATGTCAATTTGACAAAAGTCTCCAATCGAAACGAAAAATCGAAAGCGAATAATTCTTGAAATTTTCTCCTTTGTCTGATGATAGAGTTAGATTAGTACTCTGAAACGTCACAGTTCGCTGTGTTTATCGTTTGTATTGTTTCTGTATTGTTCATTAGGCAATCTGTTTCTCCAAGAAGCTGCCCTTGACAAATAGTTTAATCTCGCAATCTGTGAGGGCGTTTTTCATGGAAAAAAGGTTTTTATTCAATTTTAATAGTTCGGCTTTAAATATTGGGAGTGGAAACATAGGAAAAACCTAAAAAAAATGCTGCGAAATCCTCCCAAAATAAACTTTAATCGATACTTAACAATTTCTTATCATCTGAAAACTTATTCTAATTTTCATTGAACAGTGCCGAGACGTATAAAGTGTAAAAGAGAAGCTGTCAATTTCTTCAAATTAGAGATTGTTTCAAAAAGTATCGCAGAATTTAATGTTGAGAAAATCCTTGAAATATTGATGAACGGGCATGCTTAAACTCCTGAGATTTCGTGTGTGTTAATTTTATGTTATGTTATGTTAGTTTTATTATAAAAATGATATCTTATGATTATATTGAAATCAGTGATTAAAAATTCGTGATCAGTTTCAACTCTGTCTGCCCGTAAGGCCACCTACCTGGTCCTGACAACTCATTCTTCCGATGGAGAAAATTCAGACCCTATTGTCCGAAAAATTTTTTCGAATAATTTTTTTTTGTTGATAAATTCCTATTTAGCCTATTTCATAAAATCATGCAAGTACCCCGAGCTGAATCTTCGAAAAGCTACAAAAGGAAAAATAAGGGATATATTTTCATTCTGTTTTCACACAACTGTTCAGAATGAAGAAAAATTTAACCTTAAAATATTCCAACAATTTTTGAGTGGATTTTTCATCACTGTAGACATAAAGTTGAGTCTGAATGCTGAAAAAGTTTTTTCACGAAAAATCCTATAAAGTTGACGTCTTTGATATAATGCTATCCAATTTGGCTCCAACTTTGCAGGTTTTTCCGCCATGTTGATTTTTTTCTTCAGAATTCCACAACACAATTGAATTGAGTACCGAAAATTACTTAGATGTGTAACTTAACACTGTTATCAACATATTACTCAAAGCTAACATAAATCCTTGTATGTCGCTTATGCTTCGAAAACGAGTTATATGTCATGGTTTCATATGTTTGTTCAGTTTAAGGTGAAATATTCTAAATACCTTCTGAAAAAATTAGTTCTGAACTTTGATTTTTGATTTCACAGGAACGAGTGAGTTTCATTTCATTTTATGTTCCACAAAGCGTTGTCGATGTTTCATTATTTTCCTGGAACCGTAAAATCCCAAGTTGTAATTCATTATTGGCGTTTTGCTTTTGCATTCATGAAGTTGTAACCGGAGTCATTGATTCTGATTTTTGCGTGCAGCTATCATTTCGTTTCGGAACTGCTATCGTTTCTCCCAAATGTATATAATTTTCGCATATTTTTCCGAACATTGCTTTGAACGACAAGATTCGACTCACTGATGATGTCAAATTCGATTCTTTCCGGCCGTCCAACTAGCCAAGGGACAAGCTAGCGACTTCAAACTTTCAGAGTAGGATGCGCATCAGAATGCTACTGGTGATTTTCTCAAATCTGTCTAACGGTTTCGGAATTATACTCATTGGAATTCAAGAGGTTGTTTACTCAATATCGCAGGAAAAACTGATGAGATCTGATTGAAATTTGACACTCACCTACACAATACGGATTCCCAACTTTGCGCGAAATTTGGTACAGTAATAATTGATTCAAACAGAATTTAATCATGATTTTTGTTTGTTATCACGCGCTTGTTTTTTTTCTGGAACTGTACATTAGATTCAGGTGAATACGATACAGCAGTGTACCTAATTTCAGCTCGATCCGAAATATATTTTCGAAAATATTGAGTGAATATATGTCAAATTTCATTACTATCTCCCCCTAATTGGTTCTCTTTCCAAAATCACCCAAGAAACATCACCTTGGCTCATTTGAACTCCAAGTCAGTGCTTTTGTAGAATTTTTCCATTAAATTTCGCTCGAAAAATTGGTCTCTGTATCGAAGAGAAATGAAGGAACATAATAAGGTTCGTTGAAGAATCTAATATTCATTGGATCTTCCATAGTATTTCGTGAATCTTTGATGATCAATTCTGATAGATTCAATGTCTAATGGCTTATTATTATCTTTCAGCTCCAATCCATCCATAATGTACATCAAAAGGGAGATTGGAGGTGATAGATATAAAATTCTCTATTTAACTCGACTGTTTGAGAGCGGGTAGATCTGATGAAGGAAGAGATTACCTAATGAAATAGATGAATACTGAAGAGTGAGCTATCTACTTATGAAATAATTAACCATTGTGTAGAATTTGCAGCGTTTTTCAGAGTGGAATATCAGGAAAGTTATGCATTGTTACATCAGCTCTTTTATTCTCATAAGTACTTTCCTGAAATATCACGTTCAAAATGTCATTATAAACATCCAAACATGTTTCCTAACCTTTAACGGTGAAACCTCAAGGATGTAAGCATGTCTTTAATGATGGAAATCAATCAAACAGAATTATTTTAATGTTGAACGTTAGTATAGTTTCATCGCCAGAAGGCTTTCCTTTCGGTTCCAAGAGTATAAATAGGGCCAGAATTAAAAGCTACTTTTCCAGGGTGCGGATGTCATTAGGGTCATTAAAAATACTACTCTTATTTACCTAGTACTTGATTAGAAATGACTGATAAAATTAAGTAAGAAATTTCGTGAGTATCATATGATTAGAAAAAAGCAAAATTGTTCGTATTTAGAAGTTCAGCAAGGGTGGGGTCAGGACCTGGTGAGGTGGTTAACCTGTGTATGAATTTGAAAATTCAGCATACGCTATTTAAATCACGAAAGTTCTTCTCGATTGAAATTCGGTACATATTTGAACATCTAAAAACTTCCTCCATCCGATATTTTGAGTCGGAAACTCTAAAATGTAAATGAATAAGAAGGAATTAATCAAATGTTAAATGCAATTTAACAATTTTGTTAATAACTTCTGTACCTTCTTTTCCTCTGATGAATGGACTGAGGTAAAAAAACTTTCAAAAATCTTTATAACTTCAAAGATTAAATGACAGTTGATACTTACTCAATAAAACCTTGGTTTTATTTCAAATATTAAATTCAAACGAGTTTACTTGATGAAGGTTCTTGGTACAATCATTCAAGTCAAGAAAGGCTGGATGCGGTCAGTACTTGGGAATTTGATGTGGGTATGAATTTGATCAAACGTGCAAGGACTCTTTGATTCAATTCATAGAAGAGCTTTATTCGAATTCTAAGATTAAATTTGAATTTCTAAGCATTAAAAACTCTTACTTTCCTCTATTATATCCATCTTTACAAATTTTCCCTACTATTTGAACTTTGAAGCTCAAGGATGTATCACCCTTTATGATGAAAATTAATAAAACAGAATTAATGGAATGTTAAACGTTACTCTAGTTTCATCGCCACAAAGCTTTCCTTTCGGTTCCAAGAGTATAAATAGAGGCAGAATTAATAGCCACTTTTCCAGAGTGGGATATCATTAGGGGCCGCAAAGAATACAACTGTGGTTTGTCTAGTGGAACAGTGGCATTCCGCTTTCTTCGCGATAACCAAGTCAGCGCATTTCAGTTCCCCCAACACTGCCAGATGGCAATGGGGAAAATTTTCAACGTTGAACATTGCAGCGTTGGATACCTAAGTTTCTCAATCGACCTCTCGCAATTTTCTTATCGCGGTCATTGATATCTGTTCCTTAGGATATTCTTGAACTTTCAGGAGGATGGATCTCGTGAATAGTTTTTCTAGATAGGAAGGAATCCAGGGGAAACAGGGAACTTTTAGCTTTTATGTTTTCCGGGGGTGAGATCTGGTCACCATTATCAATAGTGAAGTATAGGTATTGCCGAAAGGAAATAATTGGAAGCCTTATCTGTATTCCTTAGTAGGATATTTCGAAAACCTCAAACATGAGGAATAGAAAACTATAGTGAAATTATCAGTTTTTGTTCTTGAAAATATAATGAAAAATAAGAATCGAAAAATAAAGATAGATAGACTTCAAATTTGACAATTACATGAAGACGCATGTTTATTATCGATCGAGAGACCGACCGTTAAATCAATACCTTCTGAGTTAACCACTTATTCTTCTTAGAAGCTGAGATCTGTTCGAATGGAGATATAGTTCCTTACCTCGTCAAAAATTATGGCGTGAAAATAAATGCAAAATTCCGTGAGGAAAAGTCTTTGAATTTATTAAGGACGTGCAACCCCCGGACTTCATCTCAGTGTTGTACTATTAATTTTTCTGACTCTGGCTGAATCATACAAGAATTTCGGCCGCAATCTTCATATTGCTAAGAAGAAGTTTTTCATGAATTTATCATGAAATTGATCAGACAGTATTTGAATCTAGATTCTTATAGAATTCGAATTTACAGATACCATTTTATTTCAGACCCTTCGAATAATTAAACCCGAGAATTGAATGAATTCTCATTTTTGCAACTCTGTAATTATTCCTCTAAAGGAAAGGAAAAGTAGAAAAAAAAATAGAAGACCCTTTCGATCAGAAATGTTCTATAATGGAGAAACTATTGAAATCGACTCACACATCGTAGTAAATATTTCCCGAGAAATTTACTCCCTTTCTTCTGAATTGAGAAATTGTTTTCTAACAATCGCACAATTTCTCAACCTCGTGTCCGAAAAACTCCTAAACGATACACCCTTTTCCTAAAATCTCCCTATGCCCTTGGATGGTATAGATTCTCATGAGATCGAGAAAAATTCTAGAAAATTGCTGAGTTGTCAGCAGCTTTTGAGTTCAGTGTTCTAATTCTTACTCGATTGAAAAATGATAGCTTGAAGGTTCATGCAAAATCTCACGAGGACACATTTTTCCCACTATCCCAATGAATCAAACTGAAAATTCATACACTGTTGGGAAATTCAGGGATCAAAGTCTATACAGAATCGCCTTAAAATTTGATGGCAAGGTTTCGAACCAAACTTTGTTTCAAGATAAATTTCGTGAAATTTTATTTACAAAATTTTTCTAATAACACGATAATCACCAAATCTTGCACAAAGTCATGCGGCTGCTATTTACTCAGTATGATCATGAGTGGATGAGTATTTTTGGAGTAATTTTGAAAATAACAACAATGTCGAGGAGAAAAAACACGAAATTTGACGAAGGTTTCTTCCTAATAGATCCGAAACTCAGAGTCGAATCGAATTGAGATTTAGTGAACCTTTTTTTCCTATATGTAGGTTCTCAAGGTCTGTGGGAAATTCTTCGAGATCTGATGATTTCTTCCTGAACAAAAAATTCCGCAAATTATTTTTATAATACGATTCTCATGAAATTCTGCGAAAAGTTGTGCGTTTTTATACTTGTTATAAGTTTCATCATAATTGGATCAGTGTACCTTGAGTAGTTATGGAAATAACGACGATACTTAAAACAATACTACTAGAATATCTCGTAAAATAAGTGTGGGACTCTATTATTGCTTTTAATCATTCACACCAACGAGCTCAAGAACTTCACAGCGAAAAACTAGACGTAGGTTCCACTGAGTTCTTGAAAATAAGCCAAATATAGATTTCCTTCAGAATTGGTATAAACGGAGAGGAATCAGTGCTGAAAAATAATCTGAAATTCCCAATTGCTTCCGTCAGTTTAGAGGAAGAATAAATGAATTTGAAATTTCACAGTTTGGAAAATTCACATTTGACAGGTGAAAATCTAAATGGTAGGAGATATCGATGAGATAATGTCTTAGTCTTATTTAGCGTCTTCAAAAACCTATTTTTGCATACCAAACTTGCCCGGTAACTCTGATATTTTCGAAACTATTTCAATTGGAAACTTTCGCGTTTTTGATTTTCGAGTTTTGTTTGAAGGGCTCTTCAAGAGGAAATTGATGAGTGTGCGATTCTATTATTGCTTTTTATTATTCACACCAACGAGCTCAAGAACTTCACAGGAGAAAATTACACGTAGCTTCCACTGAATTCTTGAAAATAAGCCAAATATAGCGTTTTTGGTCGGTCTAGATCCTCCGTAAAATTTCGATGAAAATTTGAAATAATATTAAGATTCCCTTCAAAATTGATATAAACGAAGAGGGTTCAATGCTGAATGATAATCTGCGATTTCCAATTCATTTCGTCAGTTGACAGGAAAAATAAATGAATTTGAAATTTCAATTTTTGGAAAATTCCCATTTGACAGGAGAAAATCTGAACGGTAGGAGATATCGATGAGATAATATCTTAGTCATATTCAACGACCTCGAAAACCTATGTTAGCATACCAGACTTGTCCGGTAACTCTGATATTTTTGAAACTATTCCAATTAGAATCTTTCGCGTTTTTCATTTCCGAGTTTTGTTTGAAGGGCTCTATAATGAAGAATTGATGAGTGTGCGACTCTATTATTGCTTTTTATCATTCACACCAACGCGCTCAAGAACTTCACAGCAAAAAACTACACCTAGGTTCCACTGAATTCTTGAAAATAAGCCAAATATAGCGTTTTTGGGAGGTCTAGACCCTTAGTAAAATTTGGATGAAAATTTGAAAAAATAGATTTCATTCAAAATTGGTATACACGAAAAGGGTTCAATACTGAATAATTATCTGCAATTCCCAATTGGTTCCGTCAGTTAAGAGGGAAAATAAATGAATTTGAAATTTCACATTTTGGAAAATTCCCATTTGACGGGTGAAAATCTAAAAGGTAGGAGATATCGATGAGATAATGCCTAAGTCATATTCAGCGACCTCGAAAAGCTATGTTTGCATAACTAACATGCCCGGTAACTCTGATGTTTTCGAAACTATTTCAATTAGAAACTTTCGCGTTTTTCATTTCCGAGTTTTGTTTGAAGGGCTCTACAATGAACAATTGATGAGTGTGCGATTGTATTATTGCTTTTTATCATTCACATCAACGAGCTCAAGAACTTCACAGCAGAAAACTTCACGTAGGTTCCACTGAATTATTGAAAATAAGCCAAATGTAGCGTTTTTGTAGTAAAATTTCGATGAAAATTTGCAAGAATAGATTTCCTTCAAAATTGGTGTGAGCGGAGAGGGTTCAATACTAAATAATAATCTGCAATTCCCATGTAAGTCATGATCAGCGACCTCGAAAACCTATGTTTGCATACCAATCTTGCCCGGTAACTCTGATATTTTCGAAACTATTCCAATTAGAAACATTCATGTTTTTCATTTCTGTGTTTTTTTGAAGGGCTCTGCAAGGAAGAATTGTTGAGTGTACGATTCTATTATTGTTTTTTATCATTCACACCAACGAGCTTAAAAACTTCACAGCAAGGAACTATACGTAGGTTCCACTGAATCCTTGAAAATAAGCCAAATATAGCCTTTTTGGAGGGTCTAGACCCTTAGTAAAATTTCGATGAATTATAATCTGCAATTTCCAATTGATTCCGTCAGTTGAGAGGGAAAATAAATGAATTTGAAATTTCACATTTTGGAAAATTCCCATTTGACGGGTGAAAATCTAAAAGGTAGGAGATATCGATGAGATAATGTCTTAGTCATTTTCAGCGACCTCAAAAACCTTTGTTTGCATACCAAACTTGCCCGGTAACTCTGGTATTTTCGAAACTATTTCAATAAGAAACTTTCGCGTTTTTCATTTCCCAGTTTTGTTTGAAGGGCTCTACAGGGAAAAATAGATGCGTGTGCGATTCTATTAGTTCTTTTGTTCATTCACACCAACGAGCTCAGGAACTTCACAGCAAAAAACCGCACGTAGGTTCCACTGAATTGTTAAAAATAAATCACATATAGTGTTTTTTGGCGGTCTAGACCCTTAGTGAAATTTTGATGAGATTTGAAAAAAAGTTTTACTTCAAATTAATCGAAGAGGGATCGATGCTGTATTATAATCTGCAATTCCCAATTGATTCCGTCAGTTGAGAGGGAAAAGAATCATCGCCTCAGACCACGTTATCATTCGGGCATGAAGTTAAAAACGGTTTTAACTCAAAATTAGAAGACGCCTTTTGGACAGTGTGTGCAAATAATAGTTTTTCAACTGAATCTATCCACCCTTACGAAAATCACTCGGAAAGAATAAGGCGCATTCGTATTAACAGGTAACGTTCACTTCAGATGAGCCAAAAGCTTGTAGGTAGATGTTTTTCTCTCTCATTTATGCTATGTAACATGATTTTACCATAAACCATTCGCACAAAGAATAAAACCTAGTTAATCACGAGAAACCATCGAATACTGTCAACATTTTAATTTTGTGAAAGACCAGCCAGTTTTGTTGCAAATTGAATTTGGTATTTACTGAAAAAACTGAGTTAATCTTATTCTGAAATTCCAGCAAGATGGGGGTGAAAGCTTAATCTGGTATTTAACGAAACAACGTGGAGAAACTACATGATTCAACTTTCCAGAAGAGAATAACTTGTGATGAGTAGTAGAACCCAAAGCTTTCAATATTCATCTAATATTGCAGATCCTGGAGACACCCGGAGTTGAAAATCAATAAGCTCCAGTTCTGATTGAACACCTGAAACTGAGAGGCTAATATTGCAAGTAATAAGTTATAAACTACTTGACAGCGGTGACCACTGCCGGTCCCCTCATTTAGTGTCAGGGTCTGTGAAGTGGTTTAATGGACATAGTAAACTGTTCATAAACACCGCAATCATTCTAAGGAATTCACTGGAACGAAGATGTATTGTCACCTCGTATTAAACATCCGCTGTCCCTAGGAAATTTCAGGATATGCATTATATTTTGGAAGAAACTTGAAATAAAATCTGCTTGCGAGCTGGATCGAGAAATGCGTGTATAGGTACAATTCACCTTTATAAAGTCACCCGGTTGGCCATGGAAGTTGGACAAATTCCACTCTGTATAAATATTCATTGCGTGTATTTTTTTCAACACTAGAATCGAATATTCTATACATGAGAATACTGAAGAAATTAAATCGCCCTGAGAAATTTCAATTTTCAACGGCCTAGCTATCTTTTAGATTCGGCTAGACATATTGGCTGTTTAAACGGTGGGAACTTCTTACGTCTCACGACGCATCGGATTATCACTCTCTCTCTTCTCGTGTAACTTCCACTCTAAAAGGCCAATGGACAGCGTCAACTGTATCGTAGAATCGTGCAGTAACCTTTGACGTAGGACGTGATCGAACACGGTTCACCCAATCCGAACTTGCGTACCGATTCAACCGGTTTAAATAATGAAGTAACCAAAATTCAGGAAGTATTGAAGTGTGTCACATTATACATTATGATTCTCATCGAAATAGAATGAGAAAGATAATGAAATCAAAACATCAAAATTTTGAAAAACGAAAACAGAATTCAGAAGAACTGAGAAATATTTCTTCATAATTCAGTATGGCTGTTGAGTATTTGAGTTTACCTTTTTCTTCTTTTCAGTTTTCTATTTGCTCTTCAGTATAGGAAGAGCTTGAACATTCCAAATTTCGTTGTCATTTGAAATTTTAACGTTATCTCCACAATATCTCAAGAGGTACGAATGCAATCAGATTGAAATTTCGATATCAGTTGAAGAATACCAACAAATGTGGTGTAAGAGCTTCTGACCTCAAGTCAGTGCTTCTCTAGAATTTTTCTACTACTAACAGCTGGATTTTGCTTTACCCTCTGTTAATCATTCAATTACGTTTTCTGTGACTCTGACAATTAAAATTTAATCGTAACTCATAAGATACAACATTTTAGGGAGGTGAAGAGTTTTATTTTCACAAGCGGAACTTTCAATCCGAAAATATTGACAAGATCATAATCACAAGGACGAATATATGGCGATAAATCAACAAACATTCCCCCTTGATCATAACTAATCATCCAATCAACCAAAACATCTACACCGAAGAAGCGGATCCAAGTAGAATGACCACAGCTGTTTCATAGTTATAACTGGTCCTCAGGTCAACTTACCTTGGATAAAACCGCAGAGGGAATCTCGAAACTTGTCACCTTTTAGATGGGCCACTGCAGTATAACTATATATAACTTCCAGGAGCATCTTGCGAATCCCAGCTTCGTGTGCAGAATACTTTGATCGATGTGCATGAAGTTCATCCTAGCATCAGGACGCTGTAACTGCGATATTGCATATTTATAAACACCGTCATGACATTGGAAACACTCGGTTCATGTGGATTCCCTCAAGACGAAAACGTCCAACATATATCAAAGATAGGAATTGGTCTAATGGAGAGGAAAGAGCTCCAGTAACAATACGATTTATAATCACAAGGACGAATATCTGCCGATAAATCAACAGAGATTCCACCTTGATCAGAGTTAATCATCCAAATAACCAAAACATCTACACCGAAAAAGCGGATCCAAGGAGAATGACTACAGCTGTTTCACAATTATTACTGATCGTCAGGTCAACTTACCTTGGATTTGGATAAAACTGCAGGGGGAATCTCGCTACTTGTCACCTTTTAGATGGACCGCTGCAGTATAACTGCGTACAGTGCGCCATCTTCCAGGAGCATCTTGCGAATCCCACCTTCGAATGCAGAATACTTGGATCGATGTGCATGACGTTTATTCTTTAGTCGCATCAGTTTGCTGTATCTGCGATATTGCAGATTTACAAACACTTTCACGACATTGGAAACGTCCAACATCTAACAATGATAGGAATTGGTCTAATGGAGAAGAAAGGGCTTCAGAAATAATACAATATCATAATCAGAAGAACGACTATCTGTAGATATATCAAAAACATTCCATCTTGATCAGAGCTAATCCTCCAATCAACCAAGATATCTACACCAAAAAAGCGGATACAAGGAGAATGATTACATCTGTTTTACAGTTATTACTAATCGTCAGGTCAACTTACCTCGAATAAAACCGCAGAGTGAATTCTTGACAAGAACGGATCGGGACCCTACGCTGAAGCGTACTGAAGGTATTGGTTAACGCTCACTGATCGGCAGCAGTCCGGACCACGGAAAAACGAAAATTTATTTCTTTGCTAATTTTCCGTGTTCCTGTACTTATTTGAAAACTCAATGGTAGCGGTCGAGTTCACAGTGACCCTCTCAATTATATAGATGAATAAAATTCCGGTGAAGCCACTAGCTGTTAAGTGGAATAAGATTATTAGTCTTCTAGTAACGATCTTGTTCATCTCACAAAAGCTAAATCCGTATTTGAGTAGATGAGTTTTCGTATTTCTTCTTTATTATGTTGAGAGAGTCCCATTGAGAGCCTGTTTGTCAAAAATACCTGCACTTGGAATCGGGCAAGTTAATTTGCATTATCTGAAACCATGAAGCTAACAATCTAACGTTAGTTATTATCTGTTGAAATGTGCATTTCAGCCAGAAGTGAGTTCTCGAAAGCGTCCATTAGACGTCTCTTGTTGCTACAGATCCTATCAAAGTTACTGTTTACCCAAGTGAATGACATGAATTCTACTGGAGAATATTAATATGAACGGAAGGAATGAGCTGAACATTAACGCAGAACATTTAACAACTTCACACATCTCCTGGGTGAGGCTAAGTTACTTAATGTCCTTTCTAATAAACAGCATATGCATGAAAACTTAATTAACTACTATGGGATCCTTCGACTCGAGGATCTTGATGATAATGGAAAGAAAATGGAGGCTAGAATAATAGGCTCTCTAAGGAATATAATTAGTCTCATAGGTGTTATGACGTCAATGTTGTTGAGAGTTAAAATATTGGATGTAGCAAGAAATCAATGTTTGTGAGGTATTTTTCCAAGCGGTAATCAATATCATTTGATATATAGGATTCAATTAGCAAAATATTCCAGAAAAGCACTGACGGGATGGCAGCAGCTTTTGCGCGCATGTTTAAATTCGTTGCCAAAGCAGTCATTTTTTCACGTACTAGCCCAGCGAAACACCCCTTTACTTTCCGATGGAAAGATTTGGTGATCTTCTTATCATAGTATTTCGTTGACTGCCGTTCTAACGGCCGATCGTGAACACAGGAACTTCCGACAGGAACAACTTATAAACTTGATATTTTTGGAATAGGTTTAGACCTACTACTGCGGCTACTAAGGCCGCATTCTTGAATGGGTAAAATCCAACAAATGATTTCGGAGATATACCCATTCACCATTAGATCGAATTGACATCCAGTAATTGAGTGAAACATGACAGCTTGAATATACATATAAACGTACAGAATATCGTGAGGATAATATGATCAGAAGATCGCAGAACGTTGAATATTTGAAAAAAACTATCTTTACGGAATTTTGAACAAAGTTGTTCATCAGCCATTCGAACCAAGATTCAGCGTGATGAAACTGTATCAAATTGAAATGACGTACAATGCTTCGAAATATGTGATTCAAGTTCCAAGAAAAAATTTTCTGAAGTATGATGATTTGTTTCCAAAAAAAAAATTTTCTGAAAAAAATTTTGAAAGGTTATTTTTTGAATAGAATTTCACTACGATGTGAACGAAATTTCGCAGAAAGTTGGACGTTGGCATGGTCGAGATAACTGCTAAGTTTCAATCCAATCACTATAAGATGTTTTTGAAATATCAGGAAAACAATCTTATTACGTATATTAAATAACTATAACTCCGCAACCATTTGGCCGATTATAACTATAAACAGTCGCATTTTGAAATGCAACCTACCCTGAAAGTTTCATCAAGTCGTTCTTGAACCAAATCCAACAATTTGAAGGATTCCCCACAAATTCATTAATGTTCACTCAACAATTCTACCCCAACTATATCATTGAAGAACTGAATCTTCATGGAGGTACAGGGTGACAATGATGATTTAATATCACACAATTTGATGAATATAATATATCATAGTAAATTAGCTGTAAATTAATTTCACCCACAGATTCCTCAGAAAACAATAATTGAGAAAAATATCGAAACAGTGATCCTGAATTCTGATATTCATGGTGTATTCATTTCTTTTCACCATCAGATTATAAACAATTCCATCATCGCCAATTCACATATGGAAAATTCCATGTATCAATTTATGTATCAAGGGAATCATGACGATGTTAATTACCGAGGGCAACAGATTTCAATCCCGAGGTACTGCAGTCCCGAGGTGTTTCAAGTTGTCCGACGTTGTTTACATTCAATAACTCACGTGATAGATAATTAATTTTATTTCATACTAATGAAATATGAAAACCAAATTTTGTTGGATTCCAGAATCAAACAATCGTTATTGAATAATGAGGTATACAGGCATGATTACCATGGATATTAGTTTATAAATATTTGTCAAATTCATTTGTCCACGACCACTGAATAATATATATATTTCGATGACTCTTGTTGAAGGAAAATAACAGTCATTAATAAAGTCGTGGATAATAGGCGTGTATAATGAATACTATACACTCCATGCATGGAATATGCGAAAGTTTTGACGTTTATCATAAGCATGACAGTTTCCAGCAATCACAGAGATGATTGTGTATGATGTGAATGAAGTGTAGCATTCTAACGACTCTATTGTAGGTTCTTCAAAATGCAGAGTTATTCCAATGTTACCAATGAAGTCGTGAACAAAGTATAGTATTTAACTCGCATATAATTGCTATTATTCACGAGGGTGAAATTTGCGACACGAGCCGCAGGCGAGTGTCGCAATCACCCAAGTGAATAATAGCAGTCACTATATGCTCGTTGAATAATATAATATACTATTATTCGTGAAAATGAATGGAAACTCGGAAAGACTACATCCGACAGATAAAGTCGGAAACAAAGTATAAATAAAAAAGAATATGGCAAATTCTAGCAGTTATTGAAAGTTAACCGTATTGAAACCAAAAATATGAGTTAAAGCATGATGTAAGCTTACTTTCAAGACATGGTATGAATTCATTCTTCTTCATTCTAGTCTGAGTGAATTGATTAATTTTTCTAACAATCTGAGGTGGTTAATATCAAAATTATTGATGAGAATTTATAATGATACAAATGGGAGTGAGGTTCGTGAAATGTAAAAATTCGACAATAGTCGGTTGGTTTTTGTGAATACATTAGAGGAAGTTGAAGATTTTTAACTGCTCAGTTTAACTCCCCAGGGGCTTATAACCATGTTTATAGCTACGGTAACTACGGCTTCATTTTTCTATAATTTATTAATATGAATTGAAATTTTTAAGTGAATATGCAATCTGTCAATCAGTGTGTGAACACATTAGTTGAAATCTATGAATTCAATTCTATGGCCTGGATGGAGGTGGGTTGAAATTGAATCATGGTCGTAGGGGCAGATCCAAAAAACAGTGAAATTTCTGGAATTTCATCAGATTCCATACAAACTAATCTCAAATTGGTGGGCTTCGGAACGAATTATGTGCAATAAGTCAATCACAATAGTGGAAAACCACATTTATACTGTCTCCATGAATCAAAAATTCCTTCATAGAATTTCGTTCGAACTGTAAATGAAATCTCAATGAAGATATCTTGAAAAACTCATGACCATATAAGTGTTGAATGATTTTATATCCATTTAAATCGTTAGTTGCTCCGTCGAGGGCAAAGAATGCACTGGAAAAATATATGGATGCCTTTTCCCAGTATACAGGTTTCTGCAATAGTGCGTTAGGCTTCCATAGCTGATGCCAAACCAGACGTTGTTGAAATATAGTTGGAAAACATTCCCTTTGTACTTTCAATTCTGCATCTCAGGAAATTATTTTCTAATATACAGGGTGTTCCCAAATAAAATTATTCAACAAATGAGTGATTTTTTGAATCGAACACCCCTTATATTTGCGCATATTTTGAATGCTTTTCAATACCTCCATCATGACGCAAAATACTAGGGATATTTTTCCAACGGTACGGATCTTATTCAGAAAAAAACTGCAAAATTTCTACGAAACAGTAGTTTGGTAAAAGCCCTCTACCGATTTCCAGAAGCGATAGAAACATGAATTTGATCCAAATTTCTTTAAACTTAAGAATTTGCCTAGTCGTCGTTCCTAAATGATCAACCTCTTTTATACAGGGTGTCCGTTATCAATTTCAAAATATAAAGAATTTCAAATTGTTTTTCTCGATTTTTTTTATCGTAACACCCTGTATTTTTTTCCATGATGATGTAGACAGTTTAAAACCCTACATTTTTTCAGGAGTAACCTTAGGATTATTTTCACTCCTGTGTCCAGTAGACACGAAAAATTTCAGGAACATAATAACTAACGGATATTTTAAATGAGTCGCACAATGGAACCAAACTGAATGACTGGACGCAGGAGTGAAAATAGCCCTTTGGTAACTTCTGAAAAAATGTAAGGTTTCAAACTGTGTACATCATCATGGAAAGAATACAGGGTGTTACATTTGAAAAAACCGAGAAAAAACAATTTGAAATTCTTCATATTTGGACATTGATAACGGACACCCTGTATAAGAGAGGTTGATCATTTAGGAACGATGACTAGGCAAATTCTTAAGTTAAAAGAAATTCTGATCAAATCCATGTTTCTATCGCTTCTGGAAATCGGTAATGGGCTTTTACCGAACTACTGTTTCGTCTTAATTTTGTAGTTTTTTCTGATGAAAATCCGTACCGTTGGAAAAATATCCCTAATATTTTGCATCATGGTAGAGGTATTAAAAAATATTGAAAATATGCAAAAGTGTAAGCGATTTAAAAAATCGCTCATTTGTTGAATAATTTTATTCGGGAACACCCTGTATATTAGGAAATAATTTCCTGAGATGCAGAATTGAAAGTATAAAGGAAATGCTTTTCAACTAAATTCCTCAAAACGTCTGGTTTGGCAGCTATGGAAGCCTGAAGCACTATTGCGGGACCCTGTATTATTAACGTTCAAATGTAAAATAACATTCGTTCTCACACATTATCATCAGAATTTCATGAATGTACAATCCATATTCAGACAAAATTGTTATTCCTGAATTTATCGCGACATAAATCTCTGAAATCCAAATTGAACAGCACTCTCACAGAACTTTTTTGCATGCATCAATACGAAATTCAAAGACTCACCGTGTTAAACTTTTTAGGCATAAAAATAAAGTGTTTTCGCCAATACTATCTGCTTGAGAAATATAAGATTCCTCGGACTCGCCAGAGGCAAACAATTCCTCAAAAAATGCATCTAAAACTGATTCTGCAACGCTTACTTTGAAACAATAAACCACCATCGAGATAGACGCTTTCGCCAATTTGTGGAATTTGTCAGCACATAGCCAACTCTCTGACATAAAGAAATATTTGAAATTGTGAATTAATCTCGTAGCTATACTTTTAAATTCGATCCTTTTTCATTCCCTTCGGTCTCTTGAGCTCAACTTTCAAACTACGGTATATATGTAGTTTGAAAGTCCATAAAATGGAGTTTCATCTAGTTAATTGCCGATGCAGTCTGAAAATTGGTACTGAAACTTTTGATGTGTTTTATGAGACTACTTGAGTTAGAGATCTTCCAGATCGTTCTGATTGTTTCCAGTAGTCATATGGTTGTAAAATTCCCATGAAGTGTTCCTTGGGTTCTCTATTGTTATAGCATTATAAAGCACCTCGTTATAATTCTTATATCATCTTGTACAGTAAAATTGACGAGAGATTCACGACTGATAGTTTATTCCGTACTGAAAAATACGATTTCGAATGCTGATTTCATGTCGAGTGAAAAACTGAACCGTTTTTGGGACTATTGGTTCAAGTTGTTCTTGAAATTGTGAAGAATCTGATTTTGGCGTCCTGATTCGCAGGCTATTCCAAGAGAATGGTTTAATATTTTATGGAAGGGAAATTAGGTGAGAATATTGTTTATACAATTGCGAGGTGTTTCATTTTTCTTTTCTGGAAACAGAGAGGAATCTGTTTTTGTATACCTCATTGCCCGAGCTCGACAATATGAACACAGGATGTTTCATTTTTCCAGTTGGGTCTCATCCTTGTTTTTCACGGCCGAGTCCACAGAAACACTTGAAGTGACAAATTTTTACCGGATTTCCGTAGAAATGCCACTTTTCTTCATCATTCATGCAAGAATACGAAAGTGAGAAACGAAAAGGGAGGCCTGTTACCGATCAATTTCGTTTTTCGTCTTTCTATTCGTATAGAAAAACTTCACTTATCTTGAACCTAGTGGCTAAATTCTTTTCTGTAGTTTTGAACCTTTGAAAAAGATCAAGATTTCCGGTATTTTTCGGGATTATTTCAAGAGTATATCTCGATTTTTTGGCAATGAAAAATCAACAGGACAGAAAAATTCGGAACTATCTCTTTCTAATCATGTTCAGACATAAGGCCAAGTCTCCCCAGAAATATCCGAAAAATTCTCATGAAAATTACTCTTATTGTGCGCATGTTCTAAGGGAACAGGATGCTATCGTTTTGCCCAAATGTCTGTTATTTTCGATAATTGAGCCGGAAATGGTCTAAAACGACTAGGTTGGACTCACTGATGGCAAATCCGGTGTCAAAATCGATTCTGTTCGGCCGCCTGGTCGTGGACACGATGACTGTCTAAAGAAGCCAGCCAGCAACATGAAACTTGAAGGGTATTTGACGCATCGGAATGCCACCGTTGAGTTCGTTAATGGGCCAAATCGGCCGAATAGTTTCGGAGTTATAGCCGTTTGAAAATTATTTCCCCCATATTTCAGAAACTACTGAAGCGATGGAATTGAAAACTTGATAGTTCGGTGGAGCATAACAACGCGCAACTTTTAGCATGATTTCATTGAAATCGTATGAAAAAAATTTTTTTGTATTTTTTTTCCAGGAAGTTTTTTTTTAACCTATTAGTCATTTTATAGGGAATCACAGTTATATTTTGAGCTTCATATTCCACATCAGCGTACCAAATTTCAATTCGATACGGCTATTAGTTTTGGAGAGAATGGGAAAAAATATGTAGAATTTCGTGGTTTTCTTCGACATATCGTAGTTTTTTGCGGTATAACTCAAGAAATACTTATTCAGTTGTGATTAAACTCCCCAACTAGTTCAAAGACATTGAAGGACAGAATTTCACAAAATTTTGTGAGGATCGTGTCATTAGAACAATCTGGAAAAAAAAATTTCAAATATTTTTTTTCAAATATTCAATATTCTGTGATCTCATCTAATCATATTATCCTCATTAAATTCTTTACAAACCTTCAAACTGCTATTTTTCGATAAAGTACTGAATTTTAATTCGATCCTATATGTATGTTTGGAAATATTGGGAAAATGAAATTTTAAATGGGTATATCTGCGGAATCAATGGGTGGATTTCACCCATTCTCGAATACGTCTTTTGTAATTAAGATCCAAACCTGCTCTACAAATATCGAGTTTCTAAGTCATTTCTTTCGGATGTTATTGTGTTTACGGTCCGGCCCGGCCGTCCAGGAAAGCACTGCCGTGAAGGCAGCAGTTTTTGCGCGTATGTTCAAATTCGTTGCCGAAGCGGTTATCTACATTGAACATGCGCGCAAAAGCTGCTGCTTTCGCGGCAATGCTTCTCTAGATTTTTTCTAACAAAAGTTTTTCCGTATCAAATTAAATACGAGCTTTGAAAAAGAACCACGAAAGGTTCGAAACGTTGGCGATGTACTAAGAGATCCGAATAAATTGCTGTCCAAATTCCTGAAAAACTTTATAGAATTTATAAACATGGATGTTAACCACCAACAAAATTCATGTAGAATGTTTCGAGGATTTCATGATCGAAAGGTCTGAAAACGATCATCAAAAATTCGAGATCGAATTCTTGATCACAATTTATAGAATCAATTTCTCTTTCCCATTGAAAGGCAATCTATCTTCGTCAACATACCAATTCTACGTCTAATTGTTAGGCCACTATGTTTTCATTAGTTTGCGGTTGAGCCTCGGAGCATGTGGAATTCAACTTGATTAGGGTCCGAATAATGAAATCTGAGCTAGCTGGGAGATATGTGTATTCAAAGTACCAATTCTAAAGTTTCATTAGAGGGTTTATTCTGAACCATTTTAATGCGCCTTTGTCATGACTACACAGAAGCAGAATTTTCTACATCCATCACAAATGCGTGATCAGCTCAATTCCATTCAGCGGAGAGCTGCCTTTGTTTTTCTACTTCTGTTAGGAGGAACATTTTTAAAATGTTCATTTTATACTCATCATCCCTCAGTGCTTTTGCTCAAAGTAGCTCTTGAAGTTATCTTTAGAATTTCATTCTCTTTGCTGATCCTAGTATTATCATCTAATCGCGGTAAGAATTTTCGAAAACTATTGTAAAAAATGTCTCTTAACTTCATTTGATGTTCAGTTCTTGATTCTCCTTATGACCATACATTCGTGAATTTATTTAAATTACTCAAAGTTTCAGTTCATAAGTGATGTTCTGTACAAATCGAGTTTTCAGATTTCGTCAAATTGATTAGGTACCAGTGGACTGTGACAGATGATTGAGTTGGATACAATTGTTTGAAAACAATTCAAAAGCATAATCATACATAAAAGAGAATTTAGAGTCAAAATCAGAAAAATACAACATTTACTGTGATGAATTATAATGACAAATAAATCAGTGATTAGAACCAGAAAAATAGAAGGATTACAGTGATGACCTAAAAATAAAATGCAAAGACTGTGATAGTACTGTTCAAAAATTGGTATATATGCTTATGTGGGTAGACTATAAGAATGCAGCAAAAATGATTCGGTAAAAAATTAGAGTCAGTTGAATTTTACAAATGATTACACGAGAGATATACTATACAAAATTAATATAGAACTATATTTTCATAAGCTAAAAATAAAATGAGAATGATACAAAATGGAATCACATTCAACAGATGTTTAATTCGAAAAATCTAATTCAGTATAGGAATTCAAGAAAACTGAATCGATTAATTCAGAGAGAGGTCAATATTGAGCGTACAAAACGTCAGTGCAATCAGTGGTAAATTATTCAGATATTCAAGGGATAAGAAAAAAACATAATTCATTGAGATCAGGGCATATTTGAATTGATTCTGATTAATATAGAAGAATGCATTGCTCACATTTGAAACAAACTCATTTGAAAATAAAATGGAGATGAACATGTGTGAGTAGCCATTAATCATTATTCGATCAAGGTAAAATTACAACATCAATTCAACTAATGCTAGCAAGAATCGAATAATATTCAACATAATTTTCGAAAAGAATGATCAACTCGAAATGAAACTAACCAAACACGAAATCAATATCTAATCGATCCGACCAACAACCAATTCCAATTCAACAACGTGCACCATATTCGATATAAACGTGAATATGAAATTAAACGAGTAGTTTGAGCAGAATTTAATAATATGAGATGGTTACCTGTTTATCACACTAATTGCACTTACTTTACTAGAGTAAATCAATGATACTTTACAATATGAAGTGAGTAGGACAATTGAAGTTTATAGAACAAAGCAATAAGGAGATGATGATCTTAACGAGAGCAATTTTCTGATTCTCGATCGAGAATTACAGAGTGTGACAATTGCCATATATTTGAGTCATTTTTCTAAGTTAAATATAAACAACAAGTAGACATGACCTGCGCATGAAACCGAATGTCACTCGACAATCGAATGTTATATCTCCTAAACTCCGTACCACTCGTTACTAAGTCAAAGGAAACGGTGATAAGGTTAGGTTCAAATTCAAATTTGAAATTTCTAGATATCTTGCATCCAGTTTATTTCTTGAACATTTGCTCGAGAACATATTCGAAATGGTGAATAGAACTGTCACAAATTTTGCAGACGCTCGAAAAAATTTTGAAAATCGACATAAACATATGACAATTGTCATACTCTTCAATTCTTGATCGAGATTCAAGAATTGACTGCCTAGAATCATGAGTTTTTACAAACTAATTATTATTGGAAAATGACTAGACCGGAAAAAAAAAAAGGTTTTCCAAAAGCCTATCGCAGCGCTACCTTCTTAGTGAATTTCTGGCTGGTGTTCCATTGTTCGTTGAAGTTGAGAGAAAATGATTATTCTGTTGAAGGCTATCTGGTTTCAGTTATTCCAACAGAAACTACTGAATTTGAGAAGATGTGTAGTGCGCAGATTTGGATCCATATTTTTAAAAGTTCCACTTTGAACATGTTTTAATTTAAATCTTTCGAGAAATTCAGATAAGAAGACAAAACACATATATTTTTCGGGTAATTTATTTGTTATTATAATTTCGTGGATGATTTCATGGCATTAATTTTTTGAATATGTTTTTCTGCCATATATCCGCAGCAACATAGGCTTAAATATCAGCTTCCTTTGCTTTGAAAGCAGCTTCTTATCGGGATGCATCAATGAATCAATATGGCCGCATCAAAATTTATCGAGAATTATTACCTCCAGTGTATTCAGCACGCCTAATTGTTTGAATCTTGCTGTCACTACACTATCAATCGATATCCCTAGGTGCTATTCATGTGAGTCTGTGAATCCAAAGGGGCATTAAGATTACGTCATATTTGTTGGGATAACATTAACAGACATCTGAATTACACATTCATATAATCCATCACAATTACTCGCAGTGGAATTCTCTCGAAGATAAATCTTGAATGAATACATTATTATACGTAGTAACCTATCAACCTACTATATAAAAGCCTAGAAAAGCACTGATGTGAAGTCAGCAGCTTTTACGCGCTTGTTCAAATTGCGAAATGGCGACTTGGAAATTTCAGTGAAATTTGAATGAAATATGAAAATTTTGAAGAAAAAAAAATAATTTTTAATTTTTCTATGAATAAATTTTCTCATTGATACTGTTCATCTTCCAACCAAGTTTCATTTCGATCACATTCATATTTTTTGAGTTATTCAAAAACTAAAATTTCAAATAAACACACAAAAACTATTCAGCGGATTTGACCCATAAACGAACTCAACCGAGATATTCAGGATTATAACCTACCCGGAAATTTCAAGACTCTAGGTCCTTTCTTTCAAAAGCTAGAGCACACACGGATGGACGGTCGGCCAAACGGCCGAACGGACAGAATCCAATTTGACCCCGGGTTCTTCATCAGTGAGCCCAGCCTAGTTGTTTGAGACCGATTTACGCTCATAATTCGAAAATTACAGACATTGTGACGAAACGATAACGCACTGTTTCCCAGAACAAGCGCGTAAAAACGAAAATAGTTTTGAACGAGTTGTCATTGTGTAAAAATATTTCATATTTTGAAACGTGCTGTTCCCATTGAAATTTATCAACTTAGATATAGCTTCGCCGAATACCATTTTAACTCATCAAAATGTCTCCTATCAACAAAAGCCTCCTTCAGATGTTCAGGATAAACAAATATCAATATCATTGAATCCATAGATGAAATTTATCGGAACTGGTTTAAAGTAAAAATGGCTATTCCGTATTCGAGAATGACTATATTCTAATAATTCTTCAAACAGTCGGAAAATACCTTGGAAAAACAAGTTTTCCGCTGAAGGGCTGTTGAGTAAGCGGTTTTCATCTTCAAATTCAATATGACCCTAGCTCTGGCGTATAAATCAGGCAGGATTCCGATAGCAAGGGTCATTTTGGCTTTGAGGGTCCTTTGTGATGTGTTGCTTGTTCGCAGAAACCTGCGTCTTGAGACTGTTTCTTGTGGGCCACCACTAGAAACAGTAAAACAAGGTCAAATAATACCATCTCTGAACCCTTACATAGGTCACTCGAGCCCCACCTCGTTTTGTCTTAATTACCCTACGCTTCTCCGCATCGGACAACGTGCAGATGGCGTTAGTTCCCACGCATGTACCCTGTAGGTTCTCTCGAAATCATATTACCCTGGTAACCTCCAAAGGTATCGCACTGTCCTTGAAGGCCGTATAAAGGGTAATATCTCGTTTAGGTACGAAATGGCTTACTTTAGTGCAAGCTTTGACATGTTTCACTAGACTTAGCCAGGATGAAACGTTATATCCCACAAACAAAATTGATTCTACCTCGCGAAACATCCAAAGCTACAATAAAACTGTACTATTCCCACATATTTTCGCACATTACAGTATGACACAATGATTTTCATCAATTCCTCTGTCCCCAAAGAACTTCGATTACGAATCAAATCTAATTGAACAAATAACATTCAATAACGGTTTTTTACCATCAATGATAGACAATATAATCACCAAAAACAACATGTTAATGCTACTTCAGAAGCATACCCAATGTCGGAATTAGAAACAATCTTCAAATCTCCAAGCATTTTTGGAAATCCTTCACAACAAATTAAGAAATTTTTGAGAAAATATAACATTGACATAGCTTCCAAAACTATGAACTTTATGGCTAGAATGTTGAAACTATAACCCTGAAACCTAAAAAGTCAAGCTGTTTTCACGGTGAAACGAGAAGATCATTCAACGCTGGAATAAAAAAACACAGAAGTTCCTTTTTGGAAATTAAATTAAACTCCACGTGTGCAAAACATTTAATTAGGGAAGAACACGAGTTCGATGAAAATTGCAAAATTCTTCACATCGAGAACGAAAAGGAGGGAAAGTTAATTTTAACTATAGATAAACCGTTTGAGAAATGCTGGTACTTTATTAAACGACCAGGCGGAACTGTCAAATTCATTATAATTGAACCTGGCTTGGAACCCGGTTGGTTTTTTCATAATTTACCCGATAAAATATCTCCGTACAGGTTTCTTAGAATTGTTATACACTTTTTGAGAAAGTTGCAACTAGGCAACTGATTAAACTACAATGTAATGAACCGCGTCATTTGTTTGTTATAAAGTTTAAATCTACCATATTTGTTTATTTCAATTAATTTTTTCGCACATATTGTTGAACGGTATGTTTGTTCATGCTGATTCGACAAAATCTACTGAATGAAAAGTCGTTTTCAGCAGTTAAAGTTCGAATGTCCCCAACAAAAGACACGTTAGAAAGGAAATGCATATATTCTTCAGAGAAACAGCCTTTCATTCTTTAGGATAGTAGCAGAGGAAGTGTAAATGGGCACCATACAACTCTACGTATTAGTCAAGAGCACACAAAGCAAAAACGCTGCAAATTTTAGACAAGGGATTAATATTTTCCCAGTTGAATAACCCAATACCATTGATATCTCAAATAAATCGTATAAATTATTTATAACGCATATGTTTTTCACAAAACGAAAATCAATTCCATGAAGAAATTCATGTGAAATATTTAAATTCAATAGTAACTACATCCACGTCGAAACCAAAAGTACCTACATAACTCCTAGAGCGTTAGTATTTCTTGAGAAACTTTCGGGAAAATTAACTTAAACTCTCAAATTAACAACAAATACGTAAAACAAAATTCAAGATTTTCCGCTAATATTAAATGTGTGGATGTGATTCCTACTAGGATTCAACTTTGTCCTGAAATATATCAATGAAATGAAAAAAAAATTACCCGTCCCGTGCAAGTTTTTCCACAGTGCATATAATTACATAATATTAACCCTTATTAAATAAATGGATCCTTTCCTACATCCCATAAGACCTGTATATCAGAATGCATTTTATTGCAACTCAGCAATGAATCATTGTTATTCGTTTCAGTATTAAGATAAGGAAATCTTATAAATTGTATTGCACCTGTTTATCCAACAGGAAGAAGTTAGTTAGAGCTTAGACGCATTAGTTGTATACCATTGTATTCAAAATAAATTGTTTTTTAAAAAACAAGGTTTTCAATCTGAAATTAATATTTATATATCCGATAAAAGTTCACTTAATTCACAAAATATCCAATACACAAACTGAAGACCTCAAGTTATTTTCAATAATGTTTAATGTAAAAAGGTTCAATTCAAACAAGTAGTTTTCGGGCCACCAGATGTTGAAACATGCGGAATATTCTTGTCTACGATACATCCATTGTCTTAGGTGACGACCTGGTACAGACTCCATTCTGAACAGGTCAATTATCGGCTCCTGCCATAGTCTGAGGCTCCTACCCTTAGTATTAGATTCTCGACAATTGATGAGATTTCCGGTTTTTTAATTTATTTGTTTGCATATATCCTCCAATTTGTTTTATCATATACATGCTCATTATCTTTCATATTCACCCCTATTTCAAAGTCTCAGTACGAAAAATATTGGATTTCGATTGAAACCAGTAACCGATATCCACATGTTGACGATAATTGTACTACGCAATCCAAAATTGATGGAAACCTCCGATAGACCGAATATTTTGGAAATATTCATTGTTTTAAATAACGCTTCTCAATTCGCATTCTGCATGTGGAAGAGTTATTCAGTTATACAAGAGTATTTATTGAGATTTCAATGTTTCAAATGAATTTTTTCATGGAATTAGTTTTTGGGTTGTGAAAAACCACTGATTTATGAATAATATATAAGTTTTATTTAAGATATAATTGAGCTCCATTAAGAAATTTAATGTTTAATCCCGTAATTCGCAGGGTGATATCTATAAATAATAATTGTTATCCGAGTTTTTGTAGTTATGTTTCAGATATTAGGAGAGAAACCCCAAAACTATTTAATTTGAACTACTAACGATTATGAAATTGTCGAGAACATCGATGGGGCATTTGCACATTGTGTTTATAAAATAATTAACGAATCCGTTCGAAATTTCTCAATATATGTTGAAAATTTGGTAACAATCTTTTCATCTACTTTTAGATATATGATTCTGGATGAAAAGTTAACCAATTATTTCACTGAATTCCAATCTTAGAACCGAATGCCATGATCCATTCTCGGGATTATTAATAATTTGCAGCATTTTTCTTCATAACTCAGGGACAACTGGACGGATATCATCCGGGTGAGAATTTTCAGGTTGAGTTATGCCACAGTAACGTTGAGAATTTCACAAAAATTTAGTGATAAGTTTCCGAGAAATAATTTTTTTCCCTCCAACCCCCAATTTCAAACCCTTAGGGTACACCAATCCTGCTGAAAAGCTTGGAGGATCAATCCCGAGGGACACATGATTTTTCTACCAAGTTTCACGGATTTCGGTTCGGTACTTTCCGAGAAAAGCTCCGGACAACGGACGGCGTACGGCGGACGGGCGGATTTATTTTTATTAGTTCATTCAAATCTACATACTTCAAAATGAAAACTGTGAAATTTTCAGAGGGGGTAATTTTTTTTTTTGGCGATCACTAAGGTTTACTATTTGATTTTATCAAATAATAAACCAAAATGAACAACATTGGGCACTTTTCCTGTTTGAATGTAATAAATAAAATGGAAATGGTTCAAAAATTAAGCTGACATATTTATAATAGATCTTCTCCATTGCAAAAGAACTTCGTGTTGAATTTAGAGTAATGAAATATATTTGAATGATATCTTCAACATAAAAGACACAGAAATCAAGCAGGAAACAGTAAATTTCATTACCTACATTTGCTCTTTGACCGGAAGGTTATTTTCCTCCAGGTAATACTCCGAGCAATGATTATTCAGATCCATATGTGTACGAAGAAGGCCACAGGCCCCTTTTAGTCTGGAATAATCTACTAAAGATTTACAATTGGTAAATTTCTACTGAAAATTCAATGAAGTATGATAATGGGATGAAAACATATGCCATTTTGCATTGAAATAAAAATGTCAACTAAGTTCGTAATTTGCGCTGAACTAAATTCTAGTAGTGCTCAGGAAATATCAATGGTATTGTTTCAATCCATATTTCCTTCATTGGACACGAAACGAACCAAGAATGACCTTCAGCAATACTGAATATTATGATCGAGTTTCATAGATCACGGTGAGGCAGAAAATGATTTCAATGGATAGTGAGGAATATAAATGTAATGATCCCGTCTAAATATTCTCCTCCAATTTGCGGGTTTGCGTTTATCCACTTGTTCTCTATAGCGAGGAAATTCAGTGGAAAAATACTTCATTGAAGTAAATTAGCCATCTGTAAATGTCGAAACTAGGTCATACATTAAATTGAAGAAGCATTTAATTTGAATGCGTAGCACTCTTTAAGTCTAATTAGGGACTTACCGACTAATGAACATTCTACCCTTGAATTTGGGTAAGGCAATTGGGATTAAAAGTTCCAGTCATTAACTGACGCTTCGTGAATATCAGTTTATATTGCCGGATTTTTGGTGGTCACAGTAGACCTTATCTCGGAACTGATTGGTCAATTTTGAATTCAAATTAACTTGAAGTTGTGCGATTAACACGTTCATGGGAAAATCCCCGTTATAAATTCCATTCACAACCAAACATTCTGTCCATTAGCAGATAATATTTGTCGATATTATTCTGGAGAACTTTTCTTTCCAATCACGATTCACCCATATATATAATCGATTTCCTTTTACCATGTAATGGTGTAGGGTATTATAACAAAAGAATATTTCAAATTCTTCCTTCATACACGAACTTCGACCATTCCTTCTTGTTGGTTGTCATCTTCTTTGCTCTTTCCCAGGTATGTCCTCTTTCTCGAATTATCTCTCCCATGTGCTTGTCCCAGGTTGTAACCGGTCTCCCGCGCTTTCTTCTTCCCGTTGCCTTAGCTTCCCATACTTTTCTAGCCGGACTTTCGTAATTCATCCTATTCAGATGTCCCCACCAACTCAATTGTCTCTTCTCTATGAAATGCTGAAGAGGTTCTATTCCGATGTCTTTCCTGATTAGCTCATTTCTCACTCTGTGCATCTTTGTTATTTCCTTTACTCTTCTAAGATATTTCATTTCCATTACCTGCATCCTTCTTTTCTGTCTTCTATCGAGTACCCACGATTCGCACCCAAATGTAAGTATTGGTCTAAATATCGCCTTGTATACATTCATCTTAGTGCTTCTTGATATTTCTTTTCTACTTAGAAAGTTCTTATTCATGGCATGGTATAGTTTTAATGTATTCTCCAATCTACTGTTCATCTCCAGATCTTGTTTTCCATTTTCTTCTATCTGAACTCCTAAGTATTTGAAAGATGTCACCTGCTCCAATCTTACACATTCTATCTCTATATCAGCCTTTTCCTGAGAATTACCCACCACCATATTCTTTGTTTTTTCTTTATTCATTTCCATTCCGAATTCTTTCAACGCCGCATTCCAGATGTCCATATTCGTCTGTGAATCTCTCTCACTCTCAGCTATGATGACAATATCGTCAACAAAGGCACATTCTGACATCACCACTCTCTTTAAGTTTCTGAACCCAACTTGGAATTTCTTGGATCTTCTCGTGCACTCTTTCAGAATTTCATCCATAAATATTGTGAACAACACAGGGCTCAAACTACCTCCCTGTCTTGAACCTACTCTTGTACAAAATTCTCCAGATGTTCGGTTGTGGCTGATTATTCTATTCCTGTTCAGTTCATAAACATTCTTAACAAGTCTTATAATTATCTTGTTCATTCTCCTACTTCCTAGAATTCTCCATAATTTCCTTTCTTTAACTCTGTCAAAAGCCTTCACCAAGTCCACAAAACTCACGTGAATCCTCCCATCTTTTTGTTTCGCCCTCTCGATTAGAATTTTCAATGTAAATATGTGATCTTGTATACTTCTTTCCTTTCTGAAGCCGCTTTGCGTTTCCTCTAGAGTTGTTCCTATCTTCTCTCTTATTTTTCCATCCAGTATTTTCTCAAATACTTTCATTGCTGAACTCAACAATGTTATACCCCTGTAGTTGTTACATTCCTGCACATCCCCCTTCTTGTGTATTGGTACGATTAAGGATGTTTGCCAATCCACTGACACTATTTCTTCCTTCCATGCCACAACAATTTTCAGTAACATTCTATTTCCATTTTCTCCTAGGTTTTTCAACATTTCTGCTGTAATTCTTTCATATCTGGCTGCTTTGCCATTCTTCAGAGTATTTATCGATTTCTTCAGTTCTTCCAATGATATGGCTCCCTCTTCCCCATTTAATTCTTGTTGTTCCCCAATTTTCTGTCCTATATCCCTCTCACGTCCCTCTTCATTAAGTAGGTCCTCAAAATATTCCCTCCACCTTTCCATTATTGCAGTATCTTCCTTCAGCAGGTTTCCATTTTTATCCTTTATAATCACATTATCATTCCTTGTTGTCTTTTTCGTATTTTTAAGAACTCTATAAAATAGTTTTCAATTACTTTCATGATCTTTTTCCATTTTTTCCCCAAATTCTTCCCATTTCTTCTTCTTCTCCCTATGTATCAATTCCTTCACTACTTTTCTTTGTTCTTTGTATTGGTTATATTTCTCTACTGTTTTATGATTCAAGTATTGTTTCCATTTATCCTTTTTAATCCTCACCTGATATTTCACCTCACTTGTCCACCATGATGTTTGTTTTCTCTTATTCGTCTTCTTATAACTTATAACGATTCACCCATAAAGAAACAAATAATTAATATGGCTTGAATATAGATGAAATCAAAATATTTCTTTGTGTGCGCATTTTCTGGGTAACAACGGGCTATAGTTTTGTCCAAATGTCTAAAATTTTCGAATTTTTTCACGGAAATGGTCTCAAACGACTAGGTTGGACTCACTGATGATGAATACGTTGCCAAAATCGATTCTGTCTGGTCGATAAGTGTAGAACGGAGCAAGCTATCGACTTAAAACGTTCAAGATAGGTCAAGCTTCGGAATGCGGTGGTTGAGATACTTAGTGGGCTAAATAAGTAGTATAGTTTCGGAGTTACAGTCATTTGAACTTTTGATATTACTTTCCTGGTATTTTTTAGAGACTACTACATAGATATTGAATTGAAACCTGCCAGTAAGTGGGACTATAATAAAGCGCAACGAAATTTTATTGAGACCATACTGTCAAAAAATTTTGAAAATAATTTTTCTCGAAATTTGTGTCGGAAAATATTTTCTTTCGGAAACAATTCATCATATTCGAAAATAATTGAGCTCATTTTTCGGAAAATATGTAAAATTCCGTGTTTTATCCTGATGTCGTTGTTTTTTTTTTCGAAATTACTCGTAAAAATTGACTCAATCATGATGAAACTTGGAAGGTATTTCAAAAATGCTGATATTCAACTCTGAGCAAAATTTCGTGAGGATCGTGTCATTAGGAAATTTCCAAAACAAAGTTGAAGTTTTTGTTTTTCAAATATTCAATATTCTGCGATCATCTGATCATATTATCCTCAAAAATTTCTGTCTTAACCTTCACGTTGTCATTTATTCATAAAGTGATGATTTTAGTTTTATCCAATCTGACTGAGAACATAAATACTACCGGGAGAAACGACTTAGAAACTCGATATTTGTCAAGTAGGTTGGGGCACAATTACGAAGGTAGAATTCGTGAATGGCTTAAATGAAGGATTCCGTAGATATACCATTGAAAATTTTATTGTCCCAACATTTCCAAATCTACAGATTGGATCGAATTAAAATACAGTACTTGATTGAAAATGATAGCTTGAGGGCTTATGTAAATTTTCGAGAGAAAATATGATTAGCAAATCACCGTTTGGTGGGATGAATACATGAAAAGCTGGTTTTCAATGTGTTTTTATATAAGTGATCCGGTAAAAATTTTTCCAGAGATTTTGATTTTTGACTCAACCAGCTGAGTTTGCAGCAGATTACTCCGTATAGTGCAGGTTTTGTCGACATATTCCACTTCCTAACAAAAAGCCTCAGAATCCCATCTTGAGAACTTCAATTTCCAAATATGAAGTATTGAGTTTTCCTCACTGCCATGTTGGACGTTATTCTAACTCCAAAACTTTTTTCCTCATTTCCATCATCTCTGCTCATTTCAATATGTGCGATGTAAAATCCTATATCACTATGTATTCTGAAGGGTTTTCCAATAAGAGTTTGAAGCTGTCATTTTTTGACATTTGACAAGTAGAAACTACGCCATTAATAAAAATGGAACGCATTGAAATTATTAAAATTCACTAAAAAAATGGAGAGAATTTAGCAGAGACGGTTCGTAAAACTCGAACATTTTTGGTTCGTCGTGAAGCACCTTGTCGGACCGCAATAAAGATATTGGTGGAAAAATTCGAACTGCTGGGACAAGTTAATAATGTGAAAAATAAAACCCGTGCACGTCGCTCAAGAACAGCCGAGAATATTGCTGCTGTAGCCGAAAGTGTTGAAGAAATTCCAGGTTTGTCCATTCCTCGTCGTTCTTTGGAATAAGGCATTCCACAAACGTCATTACATCGTATTTTGCATAAATATTTGGGTGTTAAGGCTTATAAAATTCATTTAACACAAGAACTCAAGCCGGCCGATCATCAACAACGTCGTGTCTTTGCTGCTTGGGTCGTTGAAATGCATGAAAATGATCCCGAATTCCATCGAAAAATCATCTTGAGTGATGAGGCCCATTTCCTCCTCGGTGGCTTCGTCAACAAGCAAAATTGTCGCATCTGGGGCTCGGAAAACCCAAGAGTTATTGTTGAAGAGCCTCTCTATCCTCAACGTGTGACTGTTTGGTGCGGTTTATGGTCCTGCGGAGTCATTGGACCTTACTTTTCCGAAAATGAGGCTCGAGCAACAGTTACTGTGAATGGATTGCGCTATCGAGAGATGATTAATGATTTTTTATGGCCGGAATTGGATGGTATTTATCTGGACAACGTTTACTTTCAACAAGACGGCGCTACGTGCCACACAAGCAACGAAACCTTTGATCATTTGCGGGAAAAGTTCCCGGACCGTGTTATCTCTCGAAGAGGTGATCACAATTGGCCATCGAGATCTTGTGATTAAACACCTTGCGACTTCTTCCCTAGGGGCCACGTGAAATAGAAGGTCTACGCCTATAGCCCAGCATCGATTCAAGACCTCAAAGATGGAATTCGTGAGGCTATCGAGGACATAGAGCAGCCACTTTGCGATATATTTATGAAAAATTTCATTGAAAGGATATGGTGCTGAAAGCGTGGTCGTGGTCATTTGCCTGATGTTTATAATGAAATAAACATCCGATCATTTATATTGAAAAATGGTATTTTTTTTAATATCAAAATAACACCTCTTATTGGAAAACCCTTTGCCTATTTATGTCCTCCATGCAACGTTATGACACAGTTAAGTCAAATTGAATTTAGGATGCGGCATATATGTCATTTGAGAAAAAAAAGATTTCATTCGGCTGATTGGGAAGAGCAATTGTGATAACGTGAGTATGCGTTGATTCAAGATTTTCACTTATTAAGAGGTGAAGCAGGTTTTATTTAGGAAGCCAGTTAGAGCAGGTGGAAAGTTATAATTGGAAATTATGTGAAATAGGTCGAGAACCAATTGTTTAGTTCGGAATATCAACTTCAAAGCTACTAAGTACGAACTAAATTCTCTTTTGAAATTCCAACTGCCTGTTCCCTATTACCAGAGCTGTACCTCGAAAAAGGAAAAGAGAAAATAGTTTATTAGCTGAATACTCACCATGTATGAGTTCTTGAAATACTCACGATTTGTAATAGATTTATAATCCAAGTTGAAGCAACCCATGTGAGAGCAAATAAGGTATAGACTGCTCGTCAGCCATTTTGCACCGAATGTTTCGAATTTCAGAATTTTGAGAATTTTTTGGCAATGCTGGAATATTACTTCTTATGACCAATTCAATAATGAAACTTTATGGAGGTGGTCCAAGTTTCCTATGGAATTAATGAAATCAACCTTGCTCCAATATTCAGCCAAACTTCCTTGACCATTTCGCATTGTTTAAGGTGAATTTGAGAATTTTTGAGAAGAACTGAGACCAAAAAATTTTTTCGCAAATGAATTTTGCACTTGGATAGTCGAAGGAGGTCAAAATTGGGTCAGAATTTTCGAAATTTCTCCGAGTCACAACTCGTTCTTAATTCATTCGGGTTTTTCCATTCTCTGATGAATAAACTGGTGAAGACACCAAACGTATGATCAAAGGATGAATTCCTGCACCTTCAACATTTGCAATTCATAAAAATTTTGCAGTGTCAAATCTGAGATCTTTCATGACCATCAATTTACAAATGCAACTGAATCTTCACATTCGAAGGTCGACAAAGTTTGAAACTGGACTGAGAAAATTGACGATGGTTTAGTTCACGCCTACCATTTTTCATGAACTTCTCTACTAATTCAACCTTTTCAGTTACCTGATACAGTAGTTTGAAGCACCGAACGCAAAATTGAATTATTATACCAAGCGCATACACCATTTAGTACTATAGAGATTGAGGTTTTTTCAATAATCACTCGTATATGTCGAAATGACAATCGTAATCGAACATATATCACATTTTAATTTGACGTTTCCTACAAGGATATCAATTTCTCTCAAAATAAACGGTATAGTATGAATATAAATAAGTAGAATAGTGATAATAATATACAGGTCGAACAAATGGGATTTCAGTAATTCAGGAAATCGTCGATTTACCTTGCAACGCAGATGTGTCAATACATCGGCAAAACACAGGGGGCATGTATGTAACCTTATGATCGAAATTTTATGAAAGATTTGATTTGCTTGACGTGTTAAAATCATTTTCAGATTTCATGGATTTCAGGTACCATATGTATTCCTTCGAACCTGGTTTATTGAAGATCTCATCTAGATTCTTTTCAATAGACCTATTTGGTAGGTGTAGAAGCGATAGAAACGAAAATATATATATTATATATATTATCAAAAAAACCCAATTACCATATAATGGTGTAGGGTATTCCATTTCAACTTAATTAAAATTCAGTATATACAAAATCAAAGAAACGAAAATAAGAAATTAAACTAAACGCCTTCGCCATTTTGCAGTATTGGTGAGGAACTTTTTTCAGTCAATTTTCATTCCGATTTCTCCACTTCTACAGTCGAAGGTAAAAGATGTGTCTCAGCAATTTTGGAATTCAATTGAATTAACATCAATATTCAATAAAATCCTTTCAATTAAATTAGTTCAATATAAACAGAATATAAGGTACTATGTTATACACCCAGACAATAAAGGATTCCAGTAGTTCAGTGAATTGTCAAATTCCATCTTCCAGGTGTATTAATATGTATCTGTGGAATTTAGAGGTCAAGGATTGGAGGTAACTTTTGGAGGATTTTGCATCATTTTGTAGTTTTTTTCTGGTTTTCAAACCCAATAATTGAGACAGAACTTGTATTTTAAATGAAAATTGATTTTATAAGAAGAATGCCCTGGCAGATGATAGTATTGAAATTATTGTCAAGGGCAGTTTCTAGAAAAATCTACTCCAGATGAACAATACTAAAACAATGCAAACATTCAACAAAGCAGTAAAGTTCCATAGTACAAATTTGACCGCTTCATCAGACAAAGAAGAAAATTCGCAGAAATACGTTCATTTGAACAAAAAATCATCTCCCTTTCAACGCAGGTGCCAAAGTATCGGTGAAACATAGAGGTGGTTTCTAGAATTTACCTGCAATTCAAAATTAATTTTAATTTGGACTCGCATAAGGAGTTGAGAAGCATTAATTTACATCAAAACCTGCATAAGAGTTCTTATCTAGTTGTTATTTTTCAATAGATTGGATAAGCCGGGATAGAAGCAATCAATTCAAAAGTGATAAATAATATCCTGCATAACTTGTTAAGAATTTTATAATTTCCTAGAAATACTCAGAGGCACCGAAAAAATACATGCTCACTAAGTTCTAATTCTAATTCTTCACATTTAGGGTCAAAAGTATGTGCCATTTCTGAAATTCATTAAATTGACATAAATTAACACTGAAATCTCCACTTTATTCAACTAGTTCATTATTAACAGAATATAATAGACCATGTACATACACCCAGAACAAAAAGGATTCCAGTAGTTCAGGAAATTGTCGAATTCTCTCTTCCTGTGCAACGCAGGTGTGTCAGTGCATCGGAGAAACACAGAGGGCATGTGCTACGAGTTATCTGCCGTTCGAAATTTAATAAAAGCCTTGATTCGCTTCAGGTGTTCTGTAGTTTCAGCTACGCAAAATTTAATTAGTGGTTATCGTTTCCCTTCATCGTTGTTTTATGGCGGATATATCATATGTTATCCTCAAGTTATAATCCCGATAATAATTCATGAACTTTGGATGATTAACATGAACGTAATTGAACAGATATGTGAAGATACAATTAACATGCCCTACTCGTACGTAGGAAGTATGTGAATCATTATAGTTATCCGAATCTATTGTTGCGTATATGTCGTTAAGTTACATATACTCGAGAACTGAGCTATACGTATATGAAAAGGTTCCAGAGAAATAGGAGTGGGATGTAATTATGTAAACTTAAAGAGCAAACATGATGTTGAATACAGGGTGGTTTTGTAGATGAGGCCCTTGCTACCAATTTGGGGATATAACATATACATTAATCAAAAAATATAAAAGTTTGTCGAATTGGAACATTTTCAGCTCCTGATATTCAGAGAGAGATTCTTAATTTATATCAATTTCAGCTGTAGATTCTTTCCGTCGAATATATCATTTGAAAAATCTAGAAAAGCACTGGGTATCTCTACGGAATCATTGGGCGGATTTTACCAATTCACGAATTCGGCCTTCTTTATCAAGCCCCAAACCTACTCTACAAATATCGAGTTTCTGAGTCATTTTTTCCGGAAGTTATTGTGTTTACGGTCAGCCTAACGGTCAGACCGTAAACACAATAACTTCCTAAAGAAACAACTCAGAAACTCGATATCTGTAGAGAAGGTTTGGACCTTAATTAATTCGTGAATGGGTAAAATCCACCCAATGATTTCGCAGATATACCGATTCAAAATTTATTTTCCCAATATTTCAATAATACAGATTAGATCGGATTGAACTCCAGTAATTTATCGAAAAACAGTTTGAAGGTTCATACAGAATTTAATGAGGATATTTGAAATTTTTTTTTTCGAATTGTTTTTATGACACGATCACCACGAAATTTCGCACAGTATTATCCTTCAGCATCTCTGAACTAGCTGCGAAGTTACATTGCGATCGGATCAGTATTTCTTGAGTTATACCGAAAAAACCAACGGTATCGAGAAAAAAACCACTAAATTCTACATATTTTTTTCCAATATCTCCGAAACTAATGGCTGTATCGAACTGAAATTTGGTACACTTCCGTGAAATATAGAGCTCATGGTATGACTGGAGTTGTTCTCGAATATGAATAATGGTCTCAGAAAAAAAAAATTCGGAAAAAATTTTTTTCAACTCAGTGACCATAAAATTTAAACGGAATTCTGCTCAAAGTTGCGCGTTATTATGCTCCATCTGACTGCCAAGTTTCAATCCAATCGCTTCAGTAGTTTCTGAAATATGAGGAAAATAACCTCAAAATTTCCAATGGCTATAACACCGAAACTATTTGACCGATTTGGCCCGATAACAAACTTAACCGCGGCATTCTGATGCGCGAACCACTCTACAAGTTTTGAGTTGCTAGCTGGCTCCGTACGACAGTAATCGTGTCGTCGGCCGGCCGGGCAAAATCGATTTTGACAACGGATTTGTCATCAGTGAATCCAACCTAGTCGTTTGAGGCTATTTTTGGCTCAATCATCGAAAATTACAGACATTTGGACAAAACTATAGCACGCTGTTCCGCTAGAACATGCGCGCAAAAAGGTGAAGGCTGTTGATGTTTCCAAAAACATCAATTTTCTCTTTGACATAGTTATTTCGAATGTAATGATTATTTGTGTGAAGTTATCTATAGCTATGGCTCATAATCTTCAGAAATTACCCGTTTCCAACTTGGAACAGTTTTCTGGTTACAGACTCACCAATTCATAAAACTATGGAAAATAAGCATAAAGATTACAGGTATAGTTTATTTCAAGTCATCAACAGAATCAATTATTTTAAAACAGTTCATTGAACGTTGAAAGTTGAAAAACTTAACGAAATTCAAGAAATTTCTCTATTTTTGTGAATCCGCTCGCAGAATACATGGACTCATTTTGTGACCAAACTATAGACACAGAGACGATGCTCCCATGTCTATAAATAAGGCTTTCTACATACTTCATAGAGTTTTTAATTGCCGTGTTCATACTAATTGAGTAATTTCATATAATTCATTTAAAAATCTGATGAAAATTACTTGTTTCAAGTGAAAGACTATTTCATTCGTCTGGTTGTTCGGCCAGACACCTGTGTGTGCTAACTTTCGGAAGTCCTAGAGCCTTGAATATTTGAAAGTTCGAATCATTGAAATTCAATCAGTGTGCTGAATATGCCTTATGATTTTGAAGGTAAACTGATTCAAAATCTTGCCGATATTTTTTCAACGAAGTGTTAGAAATTTTTATGTGATATGTCGCCGACCAGCAACACTATGCAAAGAATCGTATCATTTGAAAACTTTCGAAATACAAGGTTTCTCGCATTTTCTTCTTGATATAAGAAGGAATTTAGTATTTTTTCGACACGATATTGAAGAAGTTTTCACCGATTTTCAGCGTTTTTCTGTTCTATTATGACGTATTTTATTTTAATTATCATCATCAATATTATTATGCATTCTCTGAAATATTAGGAAAATGATATTTCGAGAGGCAGATTTGTTGATGGATATAACTCATACTTGAATATAAATTTCGTTATTAAGCTTCAACCGTGCTCTAATAATTTTGCGCGCATTTCCTGGAAAACGGCGTGCTCGCTATGGGTTCATTCATATTTCTGTCAATTTCGAATTTTGAGCTGAAATTGTCTCAAACTGCTAAGTTGGACTAACTGATGGAATATTCGTTGTCAAAATCAATTCTGTCTGTCTGGCTGACCCAGGACACGATGAATGTCAAACGGAGCAAGCTAGTGACTTGAAACCTAATGGTTTTGGAGCTATGGTCATTTGAACTTTCGATATTATTTCCTCAATATTTCAGGAACTATTTCTGCGATCAGATTGAATCTTTGTAGTAAGTTACCAACGTTAAGTACAGATACTTGAAAAATTTCGTTGGTATCGAAAAGTTATTGAATTAAAAAAATTTCCTTTTTCTAAAATTTTCTATCTTTCAGATTTTGACTATCGTGAGTACAATTACAAGCAAAAGAAATTAATTAGAATTCGCTATTGTTAGAGAGAGTGAATTGGAAAAATCCGCTCAATGCTTTCTCAGATATACCCATTCAAAATTTCATTTCACAATGTTTCCAAAATACAGATCGGATCGAATTAAAATTTAGTACTTGATTGAAAAACGATAGCTTGAAGTTCCATATAGAATTTCATGCGGACCATATGGAAAGAAGATCGATAAATCTCACCTCTAAATGGATTTTTTCAGTATTTCTGAAATTAAAACATAATAAGTATTAATATATTCTAATCGACGATTATATGTAAATGAACCAAAAATAACGGTGAATATTCAATAAAAATATTTATTCCACCTCCTCCGTCCGAACACACATATCTTTTTGTATCCTGTCTACGTGGAGAAAACCAAAATTAATCATCACAGCTGGTGGGAAACCTATTAGAAAATTTTCATTTTACATGAACTCTCAAGCCAGGATCAATTTCCTGGGGAGAGTAAACGGCTCCGTTGAATGATGTAACCCAGAATTCATCGAGAATTCACGCAATACACCATTATCTAAAGGGGTAGTGGTTTTTTTTCTTCATAAATTAGGAACCGGATGAACATTGTCTGACAGGGAACCTTCGGTGAAAGGGTTAGCAGACCACATTGAACTAAACTAATTACATTAACTATTCTATACGCAAGGGGTTTCATCTAGGCCCCTAAAGTCCTTATGATGCCCACCTCAGAATATTGTTAATCAACCTCTAGACGAGTCTCCAGAAGTTTACGTTTCAAGTTGGGGATTATATTGATATGATATATTTGACCGTATTCATCGTAAACATAGTTATACCTGAACAGGAATTAATTTGGTTATTCTGGTAAACTCGGAAGTCAAATCAACAAGCAGCATATAATATGTCGAGATTAAATGGGAAAATCAAGTAAGCTGTGTCATATTCATGAACCAACTCGTTGAATAATAACATGATCAAAAAACCTGGAAAAGCATTGACGTGAAGTCAGGAGCTTTTACGTGCTTGTTCTGTTGCCGAAGCGGTCATCTATATACAAGTATTGACCCCGCCAAACGCAGATCTTTTTTATATAGTCCTGACGAAATTCTGTATGAACCTCAAAGGCCTACTTAGCGAATTTGTCAAAACCATCCAATAATTCCGCAGATATACGCCCTTTCAATATTTCATTTTCTCGATATCTCAAAAAAAAATCGAATCGAATTGAAATCCAGCCCTTCAATGAAAATTGATAACTTGTCTAACGGCCGACCGTAAACACAATTACCTTCGAAAGAGACAACTCAGAAACTCGATATTTGTAGAGAAGGTTTGGACCTTAATTACGAAGGCCGAATTCGCGAATGGGTAAAAATCCACCCAATGATTCCGCAGATATAGGTACCCATTCAAAATTTCATTTTCCCAATATTTCCAAGAATACAGATTAGATCGAATGACATTCCTGTACTTCACCAAAAAATATGAGTTTGAAGGTTGATACAGAATTTAAAGAGGATAATATGATAAGAAGATCACAGAATATTAAAATTTTGAAAAAAAAAATTAATTTTTTTTTCAAATTGTTCTAATGGCACGATCATCACGAAATTATGTACAATGTTGTCCTTCAATATACTCGAACTAGCTGCGAAGTTTCATCATGATTAAATCAGTATTTCTCGAGTTATACCGAAACAAACAACGATTTCGACAAGAGAACCATGAAATTCTACATATTTTTTTCCAATAACCCCAAAACTATTAGCCGTATCGAATTAAATTTCGGTTTACTACTTTGAAATATGGAGTTCAAGGTATAACTGAAATTGGTTCCGAATATGAACAATCGTTTCAGAAAAAAAAAATGGCTGGCCGGACAGAATCAATTTTGACACCGGATTCGTCATCAGCGAGTACAACCTAGTCCTTTGAGACCATTTCCGGCTCAATCATCGAAAATAACAGACATTTGGACAAAACGATAGCACGGTGGTCTCCTAAAACATGCGAGCAAAAAGGTATATTTAATGCCAATATTCGGGCTGAAATTCCAATTTTATTTTCTATACAGAGCTGTTCAAATGGAAAATTTCGAACTAGAATGAATAGAGTGAATTTTTTCTGGTCCCCAGGCTGTGTTTATTATTCTGTTGATTTATGCAGATCAAATATGATACCTAAAACTTTTATGAGCTGAAAGTATCCAATTTATTCAGAACCATCAATGTATTTCACATGCTGTCATAAAAATTCGGTTATTTAGGTACACATATTAAGTTATTTCTAATTTCAACTGAATATATCGTCATTGTAACCAGTACCCCAGTTGAGAATAGAATTTTATCCGATTGGAAAAGAGATTGGATCTATAATGAACTGATTTATTACATATTTGGAATACCAATATTGATTTAAAGAATTATGAATTCCAACAAAATCTACTAATATCGATCGAGCTGTCGAATCGTTCCTTTCAGAATTTTTGTATTCACGATCAATCTACAAAGCTTTACAGACCCCTTTCAAAATGGTCGATTTTCATTTCCAGGATTTGAACGTTGTGTTTGACGACAGCATGCCAAAACCACACACTTCGTTCAGATTCTCTGATGATTCTAGACAAATACGATATTGGTAACGTACAGTCATAAGCAGCAACATATTTGGAGATCTCCAATACTCTTTTATGAATTCGTTTGCAATAGTTTCATTAATTTTAAGGTTTACATTTTCGCAACCAAGATAGAGACAGAACAGACATTTTGAAAGACGTTCAAATACGATGGTTCACCGCCGACTGGATTAACAGACGGATAGTTAAATATCATTTTCAGGTCAACGTCTAAACATTACCAATCTACCCAGGTAATTTATGTACACACAGGCAGTATGACAGGTGCGTATTTTCTTGACAATGTCCTACAAATCTTCCTACTGCCTTACCTAAACGGCCGTCTTTTTCAGCAAGACAACGCACTTCCACATAAACAGTCAATTCACGAAGATAGAGTTAGAATGAGTTGTCATAAGCGAATATCGACTATCTTATTCCTTAGACGATTAAAAGAGTGTATCCGCCAACGCGGTCATCACACCCATTATTTTTTCTGCTTAAATGTTAGCAAAATTTTCTGAAAATTTCATTATATTATTTATTCATTTATTTCATTTATTCATTTGAGACAAAAGGAATACGAACAGGTAAAACCAAATGAAGTGTTCTCAGTTTGATAATATATACCTTACAAAATCAAATTGTAATAAAAAAAACTCAACCAATTCTATAAACTTAAAATGGAATAATCATTATCCATAGTAGCATAAGTAGCAGGACAATAATCAGTTCATTAATTTGGAATTCAGAAACTTTCTGAAATGAAAATAGGAAACATAGAAAAGATCTACCTCGTAGCAACAAGTATTGAATGTCGCTAATATTCCACAGAGTGGTAAACTTTGAGTTATATTAATTTTATGGAATGGAAGTGCAAACTATTCTCGATATCTCAGTCTTCTTTCGGGTACTCCAAAATCAATTGATTGGAGGATTTCCGTAACATAAAGCCAGCCACCAGTTTACCTATATAACATACACATATCATTGAATTTTCTGCGATTTTCTAAACTCATGATTTCGAAAAATTGTTGAATTTCAGTGTAATTAGGTCAGCAATCTGCAGGTTGTTTCTGAAAGACAAGAACCTTAGAAACTTATGCTGTACACTTTCTAATCTATCAACGTAACATCTATATTTCGGGTTCCAAACTGGTGTGGCAAAATTGAGTATACTGAATACACAGTCAACAAAGTTTCATTTTTCTTGAACAACCCTTCCTGTTTGAGAGTAAATCCCAGCATATTATTCGACGACTCAATAATACTGTTTATATTCTCGTCGAATACCAATTCCGAATCCAGAATTACCCCAAGATCTCTGATGGCATCTACTCGCTTGATAATCACTTGATCGAAAGTGTGAGTGAATTCAAAGATGTTTACATTTCTAGTGAAGGTAATTCTGAAGGACTCCAAACTCTTTATCCTTAAAAATACCTCGAGGTCATCTGCCTAGGGTAGGGACCCCAGATCAGACCCTTGAGGAACACTTGATTTATTCAAAAAAACTCTAGAACTCTGCTCATTTACAGATACAAATTGGGATCTTTTCAGAATATATTACCATATCCACCTCAACAAGTTATCACAAATGCCAGCCTCTGCAAGCCGTCGTAGGACTACACCATGATTTATTTTATCGAAGGCTTTTTTGGACTCCGTATAAACTCTCCAACCAAGCATGAACGCCTTACAGGGAAATTACTGAATTCGTTTCCAGATTGCGACCTTTGATGAATCCATGTTGGTGTTCAATTATGATGTGTTTTACATGGTTAGAAACAAAATCATATATTAATGACTCGAATAGTTGAGGTATTGCTTAGAGGATCAATTGGACGAAAATTCTGGATCATTACTAATGTAAGACAACCACATTGCCATATAATGAAGTTCACGAAGTTCCATTTCTGAGTAAGACATTTCTAATGTCAGTGAGTATATTCGAGATAAGGGATAACGCTTCCTTTCCCCATAACAAGAGTGTAAAAACTACCTCTTTCCAAGTCGATAAAGAAGCCAAACTACTCAGAGTTGTTAAAAGGTGTTTCCTACGGCAGTATACATTCGAATGGACTACATTCTCAGTTTTATTCGGTGACTAACACGGGTAGCCAATTCGTATTCAGAATCTTTTTGCGTGAATTCGATTTGTCTAGCCAACCCCATCTACTTTGCTATTCAACCCATGTGACACCTCGATTAACGTAAATTGAAGGTGGAATTGGAAATGTAATTTGTAGCGCAAAGGGCTTGTAAGAACTGCTTCCCTAATGAATGAATATTGGGAATAAGTGAAAAATGGCCACACATTCAGGCTTTGTTTTCACAGGAGTTCATTTCGAACCGAATGCTTTCACTCGGCGAAGTGGGGATTTTTGTGTCATTTCCCTTAGTCGGAATAGAGCAAAACGTAGATTAAATGTATTAGGTTGAAAAGGAACTGATCCACATGACGTGAGTCATATTTCTGATGGCAATTTTATGTTATCTAGCAGGCATATGGGGGCTGTACTTTTTTTTTGGTCTTTAGAATCTACACAAAATATTTTACGACTGTGAGGAGTTTATTGAATGTTGTTACTCCGAAAAAATTAGCTCGTTTTCACGGAATTATTTCATATGACAACATTATCAATTTTGTTCGGAATTTAGCGCATTATTATTCATATAATATGCTGATACGATCAGATTGAATTCTCGTTATAAGTTGGATTATATTGAATTGCAACTTAGTGCGAGATTTTGTAAGGAAGGAAATTGAAAATAAATTCGTTTTTTCGGAAAACTTTTTTTCGACTTCTGTAATTTAGCTTTTGATTGAGTTTCAATCCGATAGGGTATTTATTTATGGAGATATCTGGAAAAAAATGTGAAATTCCGTTTTGATTTGAATTTTTTTCAACTCAATATCTCAAGAGTGGTACGTTCCAAGACGATAAAGTATATCGTAGGATATCAATGTCAATAGACATTATGAAAACCTAGAAAAGCACTGCTGTGAAAGCAGCAGCATTCGCGGGCATGTTCAATGTAGATGACCGCTTCGGCAACGAATTTGAACATGCACGCAGAAACTGCTGCATCCACGGCAGTGCTCTTCTAGATTTTTTTCCATAAATCACTGGATTTAAATTCGATCCAATCAGTATTTTTGGAAGTATTGGAACTTGGCCTAACGGCCAGACCGCAAACAAAATAACTTCCGAAACAAGCAACTTAAAAACTCAATATTTGTAGAGAAGGTTTGGCCCTCAATAACGAAGGCTGAGTTCGTGAATGGGTAAAATCAATCCAATGATTCCGCAGATTTACTCATTCAAAATTTTATTTTCCCAATATTTCAGGAAATACAGATTAGATCGAATTGAAATCCAGTACTTTATCGAAAAATTTTAGTTTGAAGGTTTACACAAAATTTAATGAGGATTATATGATAAAAAGATCACAGAATATTGAATATTTGAAAAAAAATTTAAAATTTTATTTTAAATCGTTCTAATGACACGATCATCACGAAATTTTGCACAAGGTTATTCTTCAGCATCTTTGGGCTAGCTGCGAAGTTTCATCACGATTAAGTCAGTATTTCTTGAGTTATACCGAAAAAAACAAAGATACCGAAAAAAACCCACGAAATTCTACATATCTTTTTCAGATATTTCCGAAACTGATGGCCTTATCGAACTGAAATTTGGTACACTGCTGTGAAATGTAAAGCTCAAGATATAACCGAAATTGTACTCGGAAATGAACAATGGTTTCAGAAAAAAATTTTGCGGAGAAAGTTTTGAAGAGAACATTTTTTTCAATTTAGTTACCATAATTTATATTATGCTCCAACTAACTGCCAAGTTTAAATCCAATCGCTCCAGTAGTTTCTGAAATATGAGGAAAATTACCTCAACATTTCAAATTGCTATAACTGCAAAACTATTCGGCCGATTTGGCCCATTAACGAACTCAACCGCAGTATTTAGATGCGCGGACAATGCTTCAAGATTCAAGTCGCTAACCAGCTCCGTTCGACAGTTATCGTGTCCACGGCCGGCCGGACAGAATCGATTTTGACAACGGATTCGTCATCAGTGAGTCCAACCTAGTCGTTTAAGACCATTTTTGGCTCAATCATCGAAAAATACAGACATTTGAACAAAACGATAGCATGCTGTTCCCCTAGAACATGCGCGGAAAAATATTGTATCTTGTATTGTGTTCTTATTGTATTTTTGTATTGTCTTTTTTTAAAGTTTTTCACTTCGATCATTATGTTCCAGTTGATATCTTCCTTAGTTTGTTTTCACGAAGTACCTACGTAATTAATTTGAGGACAATGAAGTTTATCGCATAATATTTTTATCGAACAATATAATGTGAAGAAATGATTGAATTGAAAACCTTCATCAAGCAGATTTTGATCTGAATTAAAGAACAAATTCACATAGATATTTCGCCAGAATTTTGTTCTCCAAAATAATCGTTTGAGTCCGCTTCCAATCATTACTGAACCAATCTCTTGCTGAACACAAATGAGAATGGCTGATCAACGAAAAAAATCTGAACTCCATGGCATTTTTCATTCGGCAGAAATCCCTCTACCTGACTTCCGCTGATGCCTGCCTGAAATTTCCTTTGTGATTGAAAATTCCATACGCGAGCTCAAGTTACGCTTCTCTACTTCTATCCCCAGACTTATAAGTTTTTCATCAAAAATCAAACAAATCTCATTTTTTCATTAACTTCACCTATTAATTCCCTCTGAATCTTTAGGCTCTCCACGTAGTTTTGAACTGAGTTCAGCACGAAGATAAAATGGCCGGAATCGGAAAGAGCCTATCGGACGGAGCGATTGTCTCTCTGAATCGTCAGCTTCAACACCGAATAGATATAACACTTTGCTGAAATTGCTGGATCATCATTATTGGACTGCCTATAAAGACCAAATTACATCAGATTCTCAATTTCTTTTTTTTTCAGATGGAGTCGTTCTAAAGTTCGCTGTCGACACTCCCCATAACGCTTGGAAAGACAATTATTTGATGTTCCATTCTGTAATTATACACCCACAATCTTCGCATTTTATTTTCGACATACACAACGTGGAGTAGCTGAAATAGGGAGTGGATTGAATTGTAGGTCTTTGCTTCACGAAATCGTTTCGTCCAAATTTTTGGATGGTTCAAATTGCATTCCGTTCACCTTCCCCAGCTATAGAAAACTCTCTAAATTTTTGGATTGCAACTTGAAGAGTAGTCTCCTATTGGGTGTTATCGATGATACAATTCATCTACAGGAATAATTAAATGTAATGGGATTCCATATGTATTAAATGTTGCTAGAGTTTTTCATACATACTTAACAGAAGTTGTGTTTTCAGCTAATTTCAAGAATATTTATTTATTTTCTTTGGCTTGACCATTTCACATTTGATTGAGGCATATTCACAAACCGTAGTGATGAATTGATTACAGTGGATCTTATGACAGCAATATGGGTTCTATTATTTCTTATTAATTCACAGTTATTTAGTATAATCACCAATTTCAAATGCCATTTGGCATTCAATTCGTCAATGAAACATACGGATTTGTCACATGGGTAGATTGGTGGGCTAACTAATACTAATTGAATAAGGTCTACTTCGTGCCCAGCCTCAACTTGAAATAGAAAAGTTCCTACGACATTGTCACTTCTTCGGAAGAAAATTGCGAGATAGAGCTAACAGGTAAACTAAAGAAGAGTATTCTCAAAAATTCTCAAATTCGACACAGCTAGGTTTCGATCCAATCCTGCGCCATTTTGCTACTCAAGAGAATTGCTTCTACTCCAATGTGTTTTATCAACTAGGTTTTCCTCAAACATCAGCCCGAAAAACTTATGAATCGCTTGAGCCAATTACTGCCCGAAAGCTTAAGGTGCAACAAAAAATTCTGCTGCATAAATAGGCTGAATCTGTCAGGAAAATTTCGACCCCCCAATATTAATGATCTGATCAAGTTGTTAATCTAGAAGTTAGATAAAAAATGATAACTTTGCTGAATTTCGAATGAATTCACGTATAGGGAGGGATGAATGAGACCTATGCAAAAACTGATTTCGGTGTCGGATGATCAATTTTAAATCAAAACACAATCCTGAGAACCGATAAACATATTTATCCTTTCAGAAATGAAGATATTTGGGTTTGTGAGAAATTTCTTTAATTCTTTTTCTGTTAACTCCCTTTCCTTTGAAAATATTCTTGGGCTACATTTACAAGAAGAATTCAACAGTTACAGTATTTTCCTAAGAGCTCACATCAATGGTTATTCATGAAAAGGTCCAGTAACATATAAATAAGGAATTTAAGCTTAAAATTTCTATATCATCGATATGGTGCGCTCGAAATCTAGATGAAAGTTAGGAATGAAAATACTGATTTTTTTATAGGCAACGTTGATTTAGGATAGTGCTTCCAAAAATTCTGTGAATAACTGAAGTAAGATCAGCAGCTTTTATGCGCCTGTTCGAATTCGTATTGAGTTGAAATTCAGTAATGAATTAAGCAAGCACAAATGAATAACATCAAAATTTAGTGAGGACTATAAGATAAGTCCACAAAAAATTAAATTTTTTTTATAAACTGTTCGAATAACACCATCACTATTTGCATTTGACAACTAATAACTTTGATTCATCGGGTGGACTTGTTTTGACTTATTGAGAAAACAACAGCGCTACTGAAGAAGTAACAACAGCATATTACACATTTTAACCCCAATATTTCGAAATGAATATTGAATCGAGCTTATATTGGAAATACTGTCGTAAGATATTGACATCAAGATATATTCAAAATTCCTTAGAAAGATGATGGATAGTTTCGAAAAAATATTTTTCAACAGAAATTTGAAAAGTGTTCGGAAAAATTTTTCTCTTAAGTTATTGGGAGACAGAATAGTCACAGAATCAAACCAAATACCAAACTTCAAAGTTGGGTATCAATATTTTCACAGCAGACCTATTTTGGCGAATCCGAATGAGTAAACACGAATCGATAATAAAACCCTGAATTACCTATTTTCCCATCCGCTGATTCTTAAAATATGACCCAACTTGTATTTAATTATGTCGTCAATCTATCGGGAAAACTTCGAGGCGAAGATCCCTCGAATCTCGGCTAATTAGCTGCGAAAAATAAAGAGTGTTCATCCATCAAAATCAGGAGAAGCCGTTCGAAAACATGGCGAAAACTTCCCGCAAGATAATTGTTTATGAATTATTTCGGCCCCATTTCAAGTGACGGAGATGTTAAGATTCTTCATTATGAATTCAGAAACAGAGGAGACTTCTTAACTTCATGAGTTCTAATCGATTTGCCTGAAGATCATACTTTCACCTCTAGATTAAGACCCTTTCCCCCATCTTGTATATTATTATATTCGAGATTGAATTTCAATTCAGCATGAGTCGTGGTTCTGCGAACAGGTTATATACAAAAACGTTAACAAGAATACTAATTTACAACTGAACTATGCTCTAATGGATGATGACATTGTGAACAACCTACGAACCTTAACCCTCGAATGTAGAATGTTTTGAGTGATGCACAGGATGTTCGTCCATTTTTCGTTTTAGCTGGAACAAGCAAGGTGGAATATTCGCCTTTTTTTCTCATGAACATGAAACTGATACAGTTCTAAAAAATACCATCACATTAATCTGTTCTCAAATACGAACTTTATATTCCTTTATCCTTAAAAGTAGTTACACTTCTCAATTTTCAGAACAACGTGCTCACTCTTAGGACGTTATGAGTACTACACATAAACAAACTGTGTTGGTCCTTATTTGAGGGGGACAATTATTTATCGAGATTCCAAATATATCCCACAAGTGCCTGAAGTATTCGTTAGTTTGAGATTCCATACGGAAGATATTGAACAGGAAAAACATAAAAGTGGTTTTGAAACTTCATGATAAAAGAGGTTCGAGATTTTAATATTATTAAATCCACACTATGAGTACTTTCATTTTACTTCCAATAAATGTTTTCGAAGAAAATGATTCCATTTATTTGAGTCCCCACATTATTTTGCAAGTGTTAATAATCCGTTTTCGTTTGAGGATATATATTTTGTTTCGAAATGGAAATTTTTTCATTTCTTAGAAATACATTATGAACTATTCCTCGAACAAACATATCTCAGTCCGAGTTCTATTTCAGTTTCATCCAACTAATGATTATACCCCTTCCAAGAAAATGTTTAATTCTATCAAACTGATATGTTGATTGGCTTCGAATAAATTAATAACTTCATTCGAAATATGTTGTTTCAATCGAATAAATGGCAAATTAAAATTCCGAATAAACCAAAGTCTCGAATCAAAATAGAATTCATTTGCCCTATTGAAGCATCAAATTTGTTTGGGTCAAAGAAATATTACTAAATTCAAGTGTTTTCTCTCTGTGTACGTTACGTAACCTTCCCGAATGCCTTCCATTTGCGCTGCGTGAAAATTTTGTGGGCAACAATGGTATGGAAATGGAACGTATAATAAGGATAGTATACACATATTCATTTATCTGAATCTTATAATTTTATTGTTTATGCTGACTGAACTAGAAGTATGTGGAGAGGTTACAGAACGTATAGTGAGCATCGAGATTGAAAGAATTATCTGAAATAAACGGTAAATCATCGGACGATCACGTTTTTAAACCCACTTGTCAGCTCAATCCTTCAACCTTTCTTCAAAACAATCGAAAGGTCATCAAAATCATTCTATTTCAATTTTGAGCTCGATCTGATTCACACTTAAAGGTGGATTCTCACTATTCGTTCCGTAACCTTCCAGTATCCCTTCCGTATGATTCAAGTCAAAATGAAGTAGGCAAAAATGTCATGTTGACAGAACAGAAACGGAACGTATAGTGTGCATACATCAATTCATTTACACGTTATAATATTTTACGGGAAGGATACTGGAAAGTTACGGGACGTATAGTAGAAAATCTATAAAAGCACTGACGTGAAGTCAGCAGCTTTTACACGCTCGTTCACATTGGGAAATGGTAACTGGGAAATTTCAATGAAATTTCAATGAAATATAAAAATTTTAAAAAAAAAATTAGAAAAAAAAATTTTTTTTTAAATTTTTTCAAGGATAATTCTTCTTACTGACACTGTTCATCTTCCAACCAAGTTTCATTTCGATCAGATAAATATTTTCGAGTTATTGAAAAATCAAAATTTCAAAGGGCTGTAGCACAAACATCATTCGGCAGATTTGGCCTATTAACGAACTCAACCGAGATATTCAGGATCTTAACCTAACCTGAAAATTTCAAGACTCTAGGTCGTTTCTTTCGAATGTTACAGCGCACACGGCCGGATGGACAAAATCAATTTTGACCACGGATTCTTCATCAGTGAGTCCAACCTAGTCGTTTGAGACCAATTTCGGCTCAAAATTCGAAAATTACAGACATCGTGACGAAATGAGAACGAGCTGTTCCACAAAACAAGCGTGTAAAAACAACCTTAAGTCTACCAGTATAGCATCGAATGACATCTACAAATATTCCGATAGACGAATTGATCTGGATTCTATTGATTTGCAGTTCTCATTTCGAGTTTAAATTGTTAATTTAATGGAGACACTCGTTATTGAATGACCTATTTTCCATTATTTATGGCTATCATTATAGATCGCGAAATTTGAATTGAAGCAATCGGTGATATATTAGAGGTGAATTCCCGATGTTAGAACCATATTAATTCAAATGAATTGCTTGCCGTTTGTAGATATCATCGAAATTTCTTCCAGATGAAAACTCAACTTCACATGAATGGTCATGTCTTTCTCGTATATTTATATCCACCTATTAGTGGTGGTTTTCGTCCACATTTAGAAGGCAGAGAGAAAAATATCGTAGTTGGAAAGGCTCAAAGTGAAATGTTGGTATTTTCAAGTTAATTTATTCTTGGAGCCCTCAAGAAATTCAATTTCAGACCTCTGCTTTCTGCAGGCAATATATCAAAGTTGAGGTCAAATGTATGGTGCTCGTTTATTAGTGGGTATGTATAATTTGCATTTCCTAGAGTCCGATTGAAGATTCATTTATGTTAGGTACATAGGTTCATACTGGAAATGCTTTGGGTAGCTTCGACATTATGGACTTAATTTTTGCTCTCGTTCCCGAAAAATTTCCAGGTGAATAGCTTGAACGCTGGATGTACTGATGTGAAAAAAGTTATTCTGGATCAAGAACGAAATATTCCAAGAGAAATGATTGAAAAGCACTGACGTGAAGTCAGCAGCTTTTACGCGCTTGTTCATATTGCGAAATGTTGACTTAAAAATTTCAGTAAAATTTCAAGGAAATATAAAAATTTCGAAAAAAAAATTTTTCCATGGATAATTCTACTTATTGATACTGTTCATCTTCCAACCAAGTTTCATTTCGATAAAGTAAATATTCAAGTTATTGAGAAATCAAAATTTCGAATGGCTGTAGCACAAAAACCTTTTGGCGGATTTGGCCTAATAACAAATTTAACCGGGATATTCAGGACCTTAACCTAACCTGAAAATTTCAAGATTCTAGGTCCTTCCTTTCGAAAGTTACAGCGCACACAGATGGCCCGCTGGACGGCCGGACGGACAAAATCAATTTTGACCACGGATTTTTCATCAGTGAGTCGAACCTTGTCGTTGGAGACACATTTAGGCTCAAAATTCGAAAATAGATAGACATCGTGACGAAATGATAACGCACTGTTTCCCAGAACAAGCGCGTAAAAAGTAGGAAAATTTGTTAAATAACCGATGCTTATTGCAGAGCTTCCACACGCATCTTGGAATTCATATATGAATAGGTTATAGTTATAGTTATACTTTGGTAAGGGGTTCCCTTCCACTCCGACCTTAAGGTATATTGTTGTTCCCGTCAGAGCTGTTTTCACACTGCACTACTTAAAGCTTGCCTTTCATCTCTAGGGCTCTAATGTACTCCAATATCTTTGCGGGCTTCAAGGAAGCTGAGTTCCCATTCCTCCTGTAATTCTTCTACCCGAGACATTCCTTGCGCAGGCCATGGCGAGGCATTCTGTAATCAGGGGAACAGGAGTTTCCTTCTCTTCCCCATAGAATCTACACTCGGCAGTTTCTGATAAGCCTATTCTAATCATTTACTTCCTTAGGCGACAGTTTCCTATGAGGAAATCAGTGAAGAGGAGTAACTTGTCGTCAACTATAAAAGTCTTTGAACGAATCGTGAAATCAAAAATTATCAAACCAAACACTAACAAACAGTACAAAATCGACTATCAAAACAAAATCTATGTCTGTATGAAAAGTTCTAAAACTGGCCACCGTGGCGCTGCAATCTTAAATTCAGACGCCAATAGAGCTTAAAAATGTTTTTCGATTTAAGTTCTGTTGGAAACAATATAAATCTGACTCGCTCGTTCTATACCTTTTCAACTACAAATTGAGACCTAACAAAATCAAATTGGCAATAAACACACCCAAATTCATACTAAACAAATCAAATTGAGACTAAACACATTCAAATATGGAATCATTTACTTCCTTAGGCGACAGTTTCCTATGAGGAAATCAGTGAAGAGGAGTAACTTGTTCGTACTGAGATCGGAATGATTTTGGGCCTTGCAATTTTGAAGTTCCGAAGGAATTTCCTGGAATGATCGATTCCTGGTGTAGATTACTCTATAGTCCCCCTCTTTCATTATTTTCCTTCTTCAAAAACTCTTGTTTATAGGTGCATTGCCTATACCACAGAAAGGTTCTGGTCCAGTAGATGGCGTTTGTGCTACCTTTCTGGCTAGAGTGTTTGCGTCTTCATTTCCTTTGATTCTTGAGTGCTCCGGAACCCTGACTAAGGAGACCTCGTTGCTCTTGCCTACGCAATTGAGATTCCTTCGGCACTCCCACATCACTTTTGGGTCGATGATATAGGAGTTCAGTGCTCTGATAGCAGCTTGACTATTAGAATGGATCACTTTGTCACACTCTTGATAGTTCCCTTAGTTCTTGGCCCATTTACTACAGCGCCTGCCCCCACCGTGGTTTAAGAACCATTCGTACAACATTTAGCGGTTTCTACTTTGAAGTTTTGGGTAGTATATCCCTTTTCCTATTCTTCATTGTTACATAGCATTGAGTAAAAGTTCTTATCGATGCTTACTTTTGTAATCATAACACCACTAGGTATGTGTACTGGTTCAGAGAGGACCAGGCTCCCTGACTTTTAATTCGCTCATTACCTGTACGTTTTCTTGATATTCAAAGGATATTCATGGGCTATCCTATTGATCACTAGGTGTATGGGACTGAGATCCATGATTACCTTATGTGCTCTAGACAGGCACGTTTCCATAACCCTGGTCAAATACAGACAAGCATTCGTACCTTGTAGAGTACTTTCCTCGTGCTTATGTGTACTGCTTTAGCAATCTAGACTTCTGTTATTATTGGTCTTACAACAATGACGTACATCCATCACAGTATTTTAAGGATACAGGCCCAAGTTTTACCGGATAGTTAAAGCCCACGTCGATTTACTAGCAATAAGTTAAACATGCTCATTCTACAGAAGCTTACTATCTAGGGTGATTCCCAGATATTTGTCTTCAGACTTCCTATTTATAATAACCTCATTCAAATTCATAGATGGGAGGTTTTTCAGAGTGAAGAAAATTGATGTTTTCTTGGCTGGGTTTATGTTGAGCCCCACTGACAAGCCCCACCGCTCAATAATTCTGAAGCCCCTCTGCAACAGATCACGGAGGTCACTCTCGAATTTGCCTCTTACTATTAGAACCATGTCATCGGCATAGCCTATGCATTCGAAGCCAAGCTCTGATAGCCTGTGCAGTAGTTTATTCACTACCAGGCTCCATGGAAGGGGGCATAATTCTCCTTTTTGAGGTGTTCTGCGAGTGGTTTCAACAATGATGTCTCAGCTGTCCTCGTCAACAACACCTCATATAGCCAATTTATAATGGTATCATTCACTCCTCGCCTTACAAGTGCCTCCCTGACTGACACATGTGTTGTGCTGTCCTAAGTCCCAGATATGTCTTGGAAAGCGCACAATTTCTTTATTGTGCAGAGACTTCTGGATGCTTTAGTCAGCCCGTACAGAGCAGTTTCCGTGGAACGTCCCACCCTGTATGTTATGCTGACATTTATGAAGGGGTGTTTTCTCCAGATTCTCCGTTCTTGTATATTAATCTTCTACCTCCTCTGTTATTTTGGGTGAAATATTCCAAGGAAAGTAGGAAAATTTGTGAAAGCATAGATGCTTATTTGAGAGCTTCCACACGCTTTTTTGAATTCGTATCTGAAGCAGTTTTCCATCCCATTGTTGGCCCTTTCAATCTGTTAATGAAATCGGCCTCCGATATAAGCCCTAAATGGCCGATTGTAAACTCAAAACTCACAAAAAAATATTTCAGTTAGATTTTGATGGATCATTACCACTTCTTGATATAGATTAATCTATTCAAAGCATGCTTCACCATCTTCAAATTTTGTATGCATTAATCGATGTTGTATAGAACTTCAGTGGACGATTTAGTCAGTTTACTTTATTGTCTACGGTTTTGGGGATCCTCAAATAGGTGTGGAATGAGGTGAATAGCAGGCAAACTAACATTGCCCCTCACCCTCATCCCAGAGGTTCAATAAATATACACCCCCAGCATATCTCAGACGATGTCTTGAACGATTTGCACTTCCCGCCTTGGTGGATGTTGGATATACATTACGAAACTGCTCAATGATTTCATGAGCTCTCTTGTTGATATATTTCGTATCATAAATATTTTTTTAATAAATTTTTCATTATAATTTGAAATCGTAATAACATTAAATAAAAATGACATTTTATGGTGTCTTTTGGTTTCCGAGTAATCTTCAAATGATTAAACTTGTATGACATTGTTACGAACTACCATGAATATTGTAATTTTTTAATAATCCGAACAATAACTGTACCTAATTTGGAATATAGTTTGTTTATTTACGTTAAATTCTTACAACTTCGCCGAAGTTTTGGAAACCATTTGTACTTTTTAAAGGCTTGCTTTAATATATAACAAAATGAATGTTTCCTTGAGTCAACCCCAATTTTTTTTCAGTTTTGTTCCTATCCTAGTCGCAAGGTCTTCATTTTTCGAAACAACCTATATAACCTAATTGAAATTTGATTTTTTTTGTTGAAGCTCATACGAAATATACTTCAAATTCAGAAATATTGAGGAAGGTATATAATATTCCATTGAAATTGTGGAAATAGTATTCAATTGAAATAAATTATCAGGTTCCACTTATTTAACTCTTAACATCAAAGTATTTCGTGACAGTAACCGTCACGTTCACTATTGGCTAATGAAGATAAGCGCTACTCCCTCTGGTGACTATCCGAGTAGCCTGAGGTACAGACATTATCATTGATAAGTTAAAAGAAATGTTGAGAAAATGAGAAAGTTTATGCATTTTTCTTGGCGTTTGTGTGATTTCACAAGTGCTTTTACTGAGGAAAAGCAAACTCAAATGTCCCTTCCTATAGATTTCTACAACCCGGTAAAAAATTTGGAGTTAGGGAAAAAGAAACTTCCTTCAAGAAGTCGGGCCTGAAAGTGTTGAAGAATCGATAAAACTAACAAACAAGATTTATGAGAGTCTGTTACCTGCCTTTTACCGATGATGATCATTTTTATAGAGGTAAGCACGAATAGCTCATGAAATATTAGATCACATTCATGAAGACAATTTTTTCCAGGCCCATAATCCAAGCAGAGAAATTTACTTAAGAGGAATGCTATACCTTCCAGAAATCTGCCTGTTGAACTGATCATTAAGGAACAACGTAAATGTTCCAGTGATAGAACTGACTATTGAAAAAAAAGAGTCTCAAAAAGGAAATATCTGGTGATGAGTACTGTTCGCTCAAAGTGCTTCTGCCGATGGCCGCAAAGTTGCACAATGCTTATTTATTACAGCTTTTTCAAGACCAATCATATGAGTGTTGGAAAACTTAATTGTCAATCCATAATGAATAAGGCTTACGGTAGAAGTAGCATTAATTTCATGTGAATGTATTCATTTTATTCACATTATATCGACTATTTAGTTTAGTTATGAGGATTTGTCTAATATTCCAAAAAGTATGTTTCACAATACTATCTGTTTTTCAACTTTCCAGACAGCCTAAGAAATCCACCAAAATCAATCTTGCCATTTGGATCTGAAAATAAAGTAACTTTAGAGTTGCTACACTCAATTAGACTGAAGGATGATACATACCTACTTTATAAGAATGGAATATGTACTCTCAGTAATACTCTCGTCAACTATAAAAGTCTTTGAACGAATCGTGAAATCAAAAATTATCAAACCAAACACTAACAAACAGTACAAAATCGACTATCAAAACAAAATCTATGTCTGTATGTAAAGTTATAAATCTGCAATCTTAAATTCAGACGCCAATAGAGCTTAAAAATGTTTTTCGATTTAAGTTCTGTTGGAAACAATATAAATCTGACTCGCTCGTTTTATACCTTTTCAACTACAAATTGAGACCTAACAAAATCAAATTGGCAATAAACACACCCAAATTCATACTAAACAAATCAAATTGAGACTAAACACATTCAAATATGGAATAATCAATTTCATATTGGTACATTCGTTCCTGTGTGAATTGGAGTTTTATGAGCTTCTTCGGTGTGAACTATGCTCCCGCTATCTCTTTGGCATTTTCCTTTTATTTTTTACCCACCATTGGGCGATCGATTTCTTGAAACTCAAAAATTAGCAAGTCCTTTTCAATCACTTTTTTTCCATGGACTGCAGATCTTTCTTTTTAATTGATTTCGAATCTCCCCTTTCAATATTTTCGAATTAAAATCTGGTGTGACGTCATTCAGTACTCCCTTCGACATTAAAGTATTAATTTTATAGTGTAATCAAAAAATCCGATTCAAAGAGCAACGAATGTTGTACCCATCTGAAACTGATTATCACCAATTTGAAATATATATATTTCAAGTTACGTGTAATCATTATCACATGTTTACCGATTTGAAGTATATACCGGGTGACCCATTTTAACTTAGGCAGCCAAATAACTCGAAAAATAAGCACACTACGAAAAAATGTTTAAAATCAAAATTTCGTCATTTCGAGGGGGACGTACAATGACGTTAAAATGAGCCCCCCCACCCTTCCCCCTGGGCGGTGAGGGGGGGCAAGTTTGAAATCTTAAATAGGAACCCCTATTTTTTATTGCATATTCGGAATCTTTGGCTAAAAACACATACAATTTGTCTTAAACATTTTTCTCGATTCATGATAGATGGCGCTGTAATCGACGAAATTCAATTTCTTCGATTTCTCTTACTGAGAACCCATGCTTACGATTCTGCAATAAATTAACAATAAAAATACCACGTTTTCATTGTAACAAGTGTTTATGTATTTTTTTAACATTTGTACTCTGATAAAATTTTGGTAAAATGGCAAATTATACGCCTACAGAAGTAGTCGATATGCAGTTTCTTGAGAAGTAATTAATGAGTAATAAAAAATAATGAGAAGTTTGTTTTAAGACTAATTTCGAGTATTAACAATGAAAACGTGGTATTTTTATTGTTAATTTATTGCAGAATCGTAAGCATGGGTTCTCAGTAAGAGAAATCGAAGAAATTGAATTTCGTCGATTACAGCGCCATCTATCATGAATCGAGAAAAATGTTTCAGACAAATTGTATGTGTTTTTAGCCAAAGATTCCGAATATGCAATAAAAAATAGGGGTTCCTATTTAAGATTTCAAACTTGCCCCCCTCACCGCCCAGGGGGAAGGGTGGGGGGGCTCATTTTAACGTCATTGTACGTCCCCCTCGAAATGACGAAATTTTGATTTTAAACATTTTTTCGTAGTGTGCTTATTTTTCGAATTATTTGGCTGCCTAAGTTAAAATGGGTCACCCTGTATATTTCCGATTGGAAATAATTATTTTCATATGGATACAACATTCGTTGCTCTTTGAATTGAATTTTTTGATTACTTTATAAAGATAATACCTCAATGTCGAAGGAGAGTATTTAATCAGTGCAAACCAGAGTTTAATTCGAAATTATATCCCTTATTGAAAAGGAAGAGTCGGAATCAATTGAAAAGCATAGAATTGCAGTCCATGAAGAAAACAGCGATTGGAAAGCACTAGCGAATTTCTGAGTTTCAAGAAATCAACTGCCCAGAGGTGGGCAAAAAGTAAAAGAAAAATGCCAAAGAGGTAGCAGGAGCATAGTTCACACTGAAGAAGCTCATAAAACTTCAATTCACACAGGAACGAATGTTGTACCAAAAGGAAATGGATTATTCCATATTTGAATGTGTTTAGTCTCAATTTGATTTTGTTTAGTAGCATTTTGAATGTGTTTATTCTCAATTTGATTTTGTTAGGTCTCAATTTGGAGTTGAAAAGGTATAGAACGAGCGAGTTGAATAAAAAATCTCAGTTATGTTAAAACAAAATTGAATCACCAGTACCTATTCTCATCTACGTTATAAAATGAAGTTTATCATTTTGAGTCAGATGAAAATTGGGTAGGCAATCATTCCCGATGGTTCACGTGGAATTTTTCATTCAATTAAGGATTATACATCACTGTAAAATTTAAGAAAAAACTTAATAAAATTTCATATCTCAAAAAAGATGAGATATATTCCGCAAAATCTCACATTTAACTATAAACCTTCATTTCATGACTTTTAGAATATAACTCAAACAAACCTGTTTCTTCAATGGTCATACTGAGGGAATAATTTGGCAGATTTCATCTTTATAAGAACTCTAAATATACTCTTTAATGTTTCTTACGAATATTGAATGAAAGGATAAATCGGCATTGTACCCGGTAATGCACCCCTTCAACATTTCATTTCCACAATATTGCCTAGAAAACAAAGACGATCTGATTTCTTGGAGATCTATCGGAACACCTACAATTCAAGCAGCGCTGTGTAGGGCCAGGACCTGAATGCTTGACCGCTCTGGCTAACCATTCGAGCTCGCGAATCCCTTCCGACCCACCTCTCTGCTCTCTTCGAATTTTTTAATAAGTCATCTCATGAGGTGTAGAGTCAGATGAAATTTAGTGGTCCGAACACACCTAATTAAAATTCTGGACGAAAAAATGGAATTCAAACGGTAAAAATTATCAGAGCAGAAACGTTAACATTTTTTCCGTTGCCGGATTAGATCTTCCTCTCCCTCTTTCGCGAAATAGCAGCGATATGAACTGAGCAGTTGTATAATTTATCATTCTCCATATTTAAAATTGATTTACTCCTGCTTTGAACGGGAAGGCAGTTAGACCTAGTGAATACAAAAATGATTCAGTTTGTTATTCATTTAGCATGAAAATTTTAAGATTTATTCGCTATTGTTTTGTGTCCGTTATAGTCGAAGGAACGGCGAGTTTTTCTCCTAATTATCGTTTTCTGTAGTTGACATTATCCTCCGTTTCAGATATCTTTAGCTACTGAAATTGTTTTTCGCTGGGACGTCTGAATTGATTTTTTTCTCATCAATTTCTTCTCTGCTCTCAGACAAATTTCATTTCATTCTTCATAATGAACTTCATTAATCCACCAGCATGCTCTGAATTGTTCTACTTGTGTACGCAGTTATTTATTTTCATCATAATTACAATATTGAATGTCTTCTTGTTGATGCTTGAATTCATCAGAAAATAGGTCTTTTCATTGCCGTTTTTAAATACTTATAGTTTTTATGATTATTATCAATAGTATTATTATCGATATTATCAGCTAGATGCAGTGCCTGCCTTGCATATAGTCATTTATTCGATCTTTCAGACAGCAGGAAGCACTGACGTAAGGTTTACCTGCTTATTCACATTCGATTCCATTTCCTCCAGAAATTTTGCATGAACCTTCACGCCGTTATTTTTCAACCAAGGTCTGATTTTTTCACGAATTCGACCTTCTCAACTAACCCCTAAACCTGCTATAAACATCCATCCACTTTTTTCCAAACGGCGCAGGATACCTTTCATCTAAAGTTAGAGTACAAACAAAATTGAATTTGGCTTCTGATTCTTCAGGGAGTCCAACCTAAATGTATCATACCAATTTTGGCCAGAAATTCGTAAATTACAGACATTTTGACATTTTTTATTCCCTCAAACGAGCAAGTATTCGGTATTCTGATTCACCTGTTTCAAGCTGACGAAAACTTCCCTCCAACGAATAATTTGTCATATCGTTTTATCAAAAGTGAGATATTTTACCCTGGTATCCCTGAGGGACGCCAGTTGAAGTCCTACACTTCGCGACAATTAAACTTAATAAGAATCTTATCTCAGTGGAAATGGCTCACGTAAACTAGGGAGTTATGATTTTGATGTTGTTATCTGTTTCCACTGGCTTTCATTTCTCATATTTTCAGAGAACGAGACTCAGCTGTAAGTTTTGAGAAAACAGCGAAATTTTATTGTCTTCTCAGACAGTGTTTATATTGGGTTATGATATGAAGTGCTTTTGTACGTTAATATCAGTCTCCATTGTGGCGTACTTTCTCAACTAATTAGGCAACAAATTATGAAATTTGAAACCCATAATGCACTACTCGAAAATTAATCCAAAGCGCGAATACACACAAAACTTCTACTTGAATTCAAACATCGAGTGGAATTATTCAAACAAGTTTATTATGTTCCATCAACTTCAAACTTATTGTTCCATAAATTTCATCGTTAATCTTGGTGGATACTGGAACGAGGAAGTTACTAAATTTTAAGACTTTCTTGTATATAACAATTGAATCAGGCGGGGTCAACTCGGAAGTTTCAGAATAATCTTCAGTATATGGTGGATCTCATTTGAATATGTTTTGGATTATCGCAGATTTTCTTCTGATTCACATCATGGAGTGAATCGCAAATGAAATTAAATGGTGAGGAATTTTGAGACCGTACGTATGAGGAACAATTATTAGTTGTACACCTAGGTACCTACTTATGTCGGATATTTTTCAGATAATCACTTTTCAATGGAAGTAACCAAATCAAGTATGTTCGTAAAAAGTTTACCAGAAGATGCTTATAAAAACTGGAAGTTAAGCTTCATCCTTACATTATTAGGTTCCTGACCTGAATTTTTCACAAAATATCAGTATTTAGAATTCAATTCACCATAGGGCAGAGATTTGAATCAAAATCAACCAACAAATGGTAAGGAAAATGTGCCTGGAGATGGCATACTTTTTGAACGGAGGTTTAATCTTTTCACATGAGTATTTGAAAAGGGTTCTGACGAGCAGAAAAAATAGTGCAAGGTATAGTTCATGCAATGGTTCATTCATATTCAGAAATTTTGATGATCTTGGAGGATGAAACGAAAATGAAAAATGACCTAATGATAACCTAAAAGACTAAAGATATGATGGCATATATCAAAAATTATGACCTACATATATCGCAAACAAATTCTTTTATCATTTTATAGACTGCTGTATATTCTGCATAACACCTCTGACCACATCCATTGTATCTTGACCACATTTCGTTGGAATATGGCCAGAAAAACATGCCGTTCAGTTGATACATGCTACGTTCCCATTTTAACCACCGCTTGCACTAAAATGCCTCTTCGTTTTCTCGTCAAATTCAATAACAACACGTGATGATTTTCGTAAAAGTCCTGCCTACCCAACATTTTTTTCTCTTAGAATTTGTAAGACAGTAGATTTTCAGGTTTTCAGATATCAGTCGCAACTTCGTATATTCCTTTCGGTATTTCAGGCATTTAAATGCCCGTGTATCTCTGTTCCCCTATATTTTTAACGTTGTGTTGATGAAGTGACCGATAAAGGCGTTATTTCTGATGCTGAAATGTCGTTGCTCCTACTTGACTCATCCACTGGTAAATCCAATACAGCAGTTTTGGTATATTTCTCGATCTGCCGGTAGATGACTAGGTACTCACTTTTCAGATATTTTTGAAACTATTTCTATTGGAGGGACGGTAGAATATTTTGATGGTCACTTTCTTGAATAGTATTTCGGCATTCTAGTTGATATTAGATAGTTCTGCAGGGGCAGATATACAGTCAGGTTGAGGTAGCATGCCTACGCCATCTCATCAGCATAATATGTATACAAACTCAACCAGTAATAGATATCAGTACTTTTCTCATTCGTTTTGACAATGGCAGAAAAAAGACCAAAAATTAACACATCCATTTCATACAAAACTAAATGCAGAAAATCGAAGATATATTCATAATGACCTATCGACCATTCTAAGTATATTCACACTGAAATTTCGCTTCCATAAAGTTTCAGCCATCACTGCCAACTATCCTCGCTGAAAAACACAGCGGAACCGACTCGAACTCAGGCAGATGGCTATTTTCAGTCGGATTTCAGTATGGGTTTCAGAGGCGTTATTTTGAGATGCATTTCCAGCTATCTTGAGGGCAGACCTATGATCGTCGGAATTGACAACACATTTGAATTTGGGTGTCCCTCAGGGTTCAGTCCTAGGGCAGCTTCTATTCTTACTTTTATAAACGATCTACCCTCAAACTCAAAAAAGATGATAATCGCTGCAACAGCTCGCCATGATCTTCTTTGCCTGTGTAACATGATCAGAATACTTCTGTTCGCCGATGACATCTCGGCATTAGTTACTGCGTGAAGCTTTGACGAGTTACAGAGGTTATGTCACCTATAAGTCTAGTGCTTTGTTGATTAGTGTCATTCTTAGTCAGTAATAATCAATATTGCTAAAACTGAATGCGTTCCTTTCGCTCTAAAATCCAGTGGTTGTACGCTATGTGGACGAGGTTATTTTATCTGCGGACCATACCAAGTTCCTGGGACTCCACATCGCTTCCAACTCGAAGTGGAGCACATATATTGATGCAATCTGTGAAAAACTCAATGGCTCCTACTTGGCTTCAAGTAGAGTTCGGAATTCTGTCTCTTTGCGATCCGTCCTTAATATTTGCTACAGCTTGGTGTACAGTCACCTATCATATAACATCTTACTCAGGGGTAATTCATCGGACGTTGGTAGAGTTTTCGTTATTCAGAAGAGGATTTTGCGTATGATATTTAATATTGAGCCTTAGTCCTCCTGTAGACCATTTTTCATTGAAAATGGCCTACTCGCCCTGGCTTCGATTTTCATTCTCAAATGTTTGATTTATAACAAAAAAATTGAGAGTAGGTTCACCACTCTTTCTAGCTTTCTAGAAATGAGGGATTGTTGTGTATACACAAATATAATTCTTCTATATTCGAATTTTCACCAATATATCACTGTTTCAAACTTTTAATCACTTGCCTTATTCATTGCGAGAACTTAAATTTGATGAATTTAAAAAGAAATCATCAAGTTATATTAGTAAGTAAAGGTTATTATTCAGTTGCTGAATATTTATCTGATTCTTGTGAGTAGATTTCTATTTCGATTTTGTTTTTCCTCTGACTTGCCCCATACACGTGTTTGTCTTACGGAATGAATGAAATATTATTATTATTATTTGCGACTTCTTCTGGAATATGAGAAACACGTTGTAAGCCATCTCATCAACTATGCCGACACAATTTCCCTACCTAAGTGGTAACGATTGAATTTATTTTCGAATGAGGAGAGGTTATTTTGAGGACATTCCTTCAATAAATATTGAGTTTTCAATAATATGAATTGGTTATAGAATATAGAAGAATGCACCTTCTGAACAGAATATTTATAAGAAAGTGTATTTAGAATAGTCGCCTGTTCTTAATGGTATTTGGAAATTTTCGGAATTGGATTGTCAGTTGATTTGAAGAAAAGTCTGTTCATTCAACTGATTTCGATGAAAACATGTGACCCAAATTTTAGAATTGGATCGTCAGTTGATTCGAAGGCAAATTTGCCCATTCAACTGACTTCTATGAAAACATGTTACCCAAATTTTACAAACCATGAATTTTTCAACACTTCCAAGCTCCACGAGATGTATTCATCAAGAAGACGGATATCGAGTAAGAGTCGGGACTAACCAGTCACGCATTGTAGTCAAAAGGGACTCTCGTGAAGAGGACTGTTGATTTTTTCCTGTTTCGTTTCCCCATCACGAAACTTGAATTCGAATGATGCTCCACGATTAATTCCAAAGTTTTCATGGGGTCGTTTTATGCTTCATCCATTTCGACGTAAACGCACACTAATCTAATATGTAAGGCGAGTGGTTGGTACACGAGTTTAAGTGCTTCTTCGGTTCTCCTCTTTACCGACTAATATACTTTCTAACTCATTATCCCTGAAATTGTATCGTGGCCTCCCGGCTGAAAACCTCCATTCAATTATGCATCCATTTGCTAACTTGATGGAAAGGCATTATTCATTTTATATCCGTTACGTTGCCGTTCGTAGACTCCAGATTCCGAAACGAAATTCAACATTTTTCGTGAGTTTCCGCTGATAAAGGATCTCACCAATGTTTTCTTCTTTTATAGGAGCATTAGGATTATGTCTGGAAAAAACCTACATTGGCTATTAACAAGGATCTTTGAACACTTGTCATTATTTCGTGTGGTATGGATCTCTATGGAACTCTTCGAAGGATGCATCGTTCACAAGAAAGTAAAGAAATCAGGATGTCGGTAATATTATCTACCGTTAAATAATATGCATCCATTTTCTGACTTGATGGAAAGGCATTATTCATTTTATATCCGTTACGTTGCCGTTCGTAGACTCATGATTCCGAAACGAAATCCAACGTTTTTCGTGACTCACTTTCCGCTGCTAAAGGATCTCACCAAGGTTTTCTTCTTTTATAGCACTATAAGGATTATGTCTGGGAAAAACCTATATTGGTTATTAACAAGTATCTTCGAACACTTGTCCTTATTTCGTGTGGTATGGACCTCTATGGAACTCTTCGAAGGATGCATCGTTCACAAGAAAGTAAAGAAATCAGGATGTCGGTAATATTATCTACCGTTAAATAATATGCATCTATTTTCTGACTTGATGGAAAGGAATTATTCATTTTATATCCGTTACGTTGCCGTTCGTAGACTCATGATTCCGAAACGAAATCCAACGTTTTTCGTGACTGACTTTCCGCTGCTAAAGGATCTCACCAAGGTTTTCTTCTTTTATAGGACTATAAGGATTATGTCTGGGAAAAACCTATATTGGTTATTAACAAGTATCTTCGAACACTTGTTCTTATTTCGTGTGTTATGGATCTCTATGGAACTCTTCGAAGGATGCATCATTCACAAGAAAGTAAAGAAATGAGGATGTCGTTAATATTATCTGCCGCTAAATGTTATTCTGGGGGCCAATTCTTGAATCTCGATCAAAAATTGAAGAGTATGACAATTGTCGTATGTTAATGTCGATTTTCTAAGTTCTTCGAGCATCTGCAAAATTTACGAGAGTTCTATTCGCCATTTCGACTATGTTTACAAGCAAATATTCAATAAATAAACTGAATGCAAGATGACGAGAAATTTCAAATTGAAATATAAACATAACCTTATCACGGTTTCCTTCGACTTAGCAACGAGTGGTATGGAGTATAGTAGATATAACATTCGATTGTCGAGTGACATTTGGTTCTATGCGCAGGTCATGCCTACTTGTTGTTTATATTCAACTCAGAAAATGTACACAGACATATGGCAATTGTCATACTCTCCAATTCTTGATCGAGATTCAAGAATCGGCCCCCTGGACACTAACAGGTCGTTCTGACCTATGGTTTATTATTTTCAGAACATTGACGATATGACTGGCAAAGTCACATCGACCATGACCAGGAATTCCAAGATACTTGTCATTATTTCGTTAAGTATGTACAGGGTGTTCCTAAATAAGTGTATCAACGGTCAACTGTAGATTTTTCATGAAAAAATAACATTTTTGCCCCTTTCATTTTGCCCTTCGGGTCTTCGTTTCAGAGATACAGGGTTTCAAAAATTTACATTTTTTTCAGTTTTTTGCTAATATTTATAAACCGTGCGAATTACAGAATGGATTTTTTGTACACACATTGTCACTAAAAATAGCTACTTTCTTAGACTTTACTTGGTTTTATTAGACGTGCCAGTAGTGGAGATATTGAATTTGCACAAAGGTTTTACCCTCCAACTTTCACACAAATAGACAAATTTGCGTTTGTACAGCAAATTCTGATGCGCCAATGTGTTTTACATAAAGTACCTACTCTTAGTTCATTGCTGTAAAGTGAACCGTTTTCGAGAAAACTGGCATTTTATGATCAAAAAATAAATTGAAACAGTATGACAGTTCAGACAGTTACCATTGATTATTTTTTATGGGCTCACATGCAGACCATTGTCTATGAAACAACTCCTGCTAACACGGTGGAAGAGTTGACCGCTAGAGTTAAAGCCGCAGGAAAGCAAATTAAAAATACGCCTCAGATTATAAACAGCATTCATAGGAACATGATCCAGATATTATTGTAATGCGTAAGTAATTTTGTGCAATTCTTGTAATCTTGTTCAACTATGGTCGCTAAAACTAAAGAAAAATAACTTTGAAATTTAAACTTAAAAACCTAGTTGTCAAATTTTGTTGAAATTAATAAACTTGTTAATTATCACGACTAATTTTTCCAAGAAATTTACAATGCGTTAGCAAATTATTATTGATCATTAAATGCCACTTTTCTCGAAAACGGTTCACTTTAGAGCAAGGAACTAAAAGTACCTTTTTCATGTGAAACACATTGGCGCATCCAAAGTCGCTGCGCAAATACAAATTTGTCCAGTGGTGTAACAGTTGCAGGGTGAAACCTTTTTCGTCACTGGCACGTCTAATCGAAGCGAGTAAAATGCGCGAAAGTAGCTATTATTAGTGACAATTTGTGTACAAAATCTCAATTGTGCAGTTCAATCGGTTCCTGAGTTATAAGCAAAAAACTGAAAAAAAGGTAAATTTTTTACACCCCGTATCTCTGAAAAGAAGGCCCGGGGGAAAAATGGAAGAGCAAAAAAAATGTTATTGTTTCATGAGACATCTACAGCTAACCGTTGATACACTTATTTAGGAACACCTTGTATAACTTCGGATCGTTCATCGATCATCAGGAATACAAAGTTTTGGGAATGTTGGATTCCCTCTGTGTCATATTAAATGTTTGTTTTTGTTTCTACTCATGATTTGAAAGAAACCAAATCAATTTGAAAGTATTTAAATCTGCCTCTAAGTGATATCGATTATCCGATTATGCAGAATTGTCACAGCCGCCTAGTTGTTTTAAATTCTCTGTTGTCAAACCAACTGTGTAAATGTTGTGCTTTTCTACTCCATGTAATGTATGTTCCATTCCTATATTTTATATTACAGTTGATTTGAATTTTTTGTTGTCAAACCAACTGTGTAATACTTGTTCTTTTCTTCTTTATGTTATATATGTTCTATTCCTATATTTTATATCACAGTGCCCTGATGAAGACATTTAATATGTCAAAACTTCGGCCGAATTGAAGGTGTTTCTTTGCCTCTCTGACCTCTCCAGTTATCCTCTAGACTATTCAATTATTTAAGGTCATCAACCGAACTACTGATATTATCAGAATTCAGTATTCCGCAATTTTGGAGCTGCCTGTTTATGGCAGTGGAATTTCCAGTACTGACAGTTCGAGCAAATATCGCTGCCAGACTAAAGGATATAGGTCTAGATCATCAAGAATTCATGAAATATCCTGCAAAATACCATCGATCGAATGGAAATTGTTTATGGAAATGAAATAGACATCCAGATACGTGAACATGAGCGTTCAGACTCATTAAATGTAAAAGGAAGACATCAATAAATGAAAACGGTTCGGACGGTTGTAACTTGTAACAACACGTTCCGTTTCAACATTTCCATATTCCAGATCGCCTGAATTTCTTATTCACTACGAAGTGGAAGATGACAAAACCGCAACATGCATAAATTTCCCTGGAGATCCCCCGCTTAAATAAATTCAGAAATAAAACGATCAAACCCTGAAACTATATAACCGCATGTATCAACTGACTCGCAAAGGGGACCTAGAAATACTAGAAACAACAGAATCGAAGAAAATAAGTGGACCGCTATTCAAATGGCTCTCAAAACCGGATTAAGTTTACTTTTCCTGTAATTGGGTAGTTGAAAATTGTTTCTGCTCACGTAATATATCTACGTTGTTGCAGATTCTTCTTTAGGATGGGGAACTGAATTTGAATTTTTGAGGTATATTTTGCCTTAGTCGTAATGCGGATAAGATTTTATTCGAAGGCAATACAAATTTACTGTAGTGCTTTATACAGTATGTAAATTTGGGGATGTTCTACCTTTAATGTCCCGACCACCACTCAAAAAAAAATGCGAAAAGAGTTAAACTTTGGTTCGAAAAGGAACATTTCATACGGTTGGTTCCAATAATTTATTTCAACCCTCTGAGCGTCTCGACAGCAACACCGAAACTCTTAAATATCGATTGAAGCTCATTTTGGGAGGATTTCGTATCACTTTTCTAGGTTTTTGTATCAAACTATTTGTCAAGGTCAGTTTCTTGCAAAACAGATTGCCTTATGAACTATACAGAAAAAATAGAAACGATGAAGAGAGCGAACTGTGACATTTCAGAGTACAAATCTGACTCTTTCATCAGACAAAGCAGAAAATTTCAAGAATTATTTTCTTTCGATTTTTCGTTTCCATTAGAGGTACTTTTGTCAAATTGACAATTTTGAGAAAACAAAAGTCTCAAATCTAAACGAAAAAAGAGAATAATTCTTGAAATTTTCTGCTTTGTCTGATGAATCAATCAGATTTGTAGTCTGAAACGTCACCATTCGCTTTCTTATTCTGTGTTGTTCATTAGGCAATCTGTTTCGCAAGAAACTGCCCTTGACAAATAGTGATACTGCAATCCGCAAGGGAGTTCTACATGAAAAAAATAATTTTATATCATTTTCAATAGTTCTGTTTCAGATATTGGGAGCGAAAACTCATAAAAAACCTAAAAAATGATACCAAATCTATTAAATTTGAAGAGGGTTGCGTAATACCTTGTTTGACAGAATATAATATTGAGCCTGATATCAATCACCACAGGTGATTAGCCGTATGGACGTAACTATGATGTATTTTACATTGGGACAATGTCAACAATTGATCGGAACAAATAACTTCAGTCATTGACCAATCACTATTTCGATCGTTATAATGAACGCTAGGCCATTATTATAATGTATTTATTACATTGTACTGATGGTGTAATACATCAATTCAAAGAAAAACGCCTCGGGACAATGTAAAAAATACATTGAATTAACGTCCTGGAAGTTATCAATACTAGGCACGGGCGATCATCACGAAACCTTGTGATGATGCCTATTGTAATGGATCCATGCTATGTATACATCACATCAATGTATCAGCGTAATTGATTCATGCCCTGGAGTTATATTATCAATGCTTTAGGTCATCAAATGATGTGCTGATTCATTATTACAATCATTGTGTTTCTCATCATTTATGGAATGAATTCGATGAAATTCTATTCCATATTTTCATTATGAAAAAAAAAGTGTCTCGATAGATGTGGAGATGCAGAGGTTCATCAAATTAGTTGAATGAGTATAGGTGCAAATATTTTTGTTCTGAATAGCTTATCATGTTCATACATGATGTAAAAACATGGTGTGCTCATTTTAGTTTTTCTTTCTGGCGTTTCACTCCCAATAACTGAAACAGAACTGAGAATTAAACAAAATTGTTTCTTTAATGAAAAAGGCCCTTGCGGATGGCAGTATTAATTAATTAGTCAAGAGTTTTTTGCAAAACAGATTGCCTAATGAACAATACAAGTACAATATAAAAGATAAAGAAAGCGAACTGTGACGTTCAGAGTATAAATCTGAATCGTTCATCAGACAAAGCAGAAAATTTCAAGAATTATTTTCTTTCGATTTTTCGTTTCGATTTGGGACTTTTGTCATATTGACATTTTTGAAAAAATGGCAACACAGATTCATTCGGTTTGGATGTTTTTCAATTCTACCTCATTTTTGAGCGAATTCAGCCAAATAGGGTCTATTTCTACCGAACAATGAGCCAAATTACTCTCTCCATTCAACAAAATGCAAGAGTGTGTGCTCTTCTGCAAAAAAAGTGACGCCATTAAGATTAAAATACAAGAAAATATATATTTTGGGCTTTGAATTTGCATGTAGTTTCATACGTCATCATGTAAAGAAAAGCAGATCAGCAGATGAGCACACCATTCATTCATTCTTGTTCTCTTTAATGTGCTCGGAATTAACCATAAGCACAGATAATCGTTACATGTTTTTATTGCATATCCAACTATGGACAATTTTTATTTTAACAACACCACAAACACCTATGACCTTGCCGGGATTCAAACCCAGTACCTTCAGCATCCTAGTCCACCTCTTCGGCGGACTAGGCTACCGAGGTAGCCATTGAGCACACCATGTTTTACTTGCACCATGTGTTCATATTAACTTCAGTTAACAGGACTTAAAAAATTATTCATTTCAAACTAAGGGTTGGTTCCTGCAGAAGTATGTTCAGTATCGTCCTGCGAATTTAGATTTCCATGTGTGATGACCATTTGTGAGCGCTGGTTTGGGCTTACCTGTTTGTGCTCCTGTATTCGATAAATAAATGAATAAATAAATAAATATCTCAACGGAATATTGACATCGCCTTCATGCCAATATCAGCATTGGAATAATAGGTTTGTTCGTTGTACCTGCAGGAACTTCACTAACTACACCAACTCCACTGACTTCCAATAGACGACTTCGGCCCAAGTTGCCAACCCACAATTTTCTTCACAAATTTACTATCACTGGGGAACTGGAATTTCAGGACAATTTGGACATGATAAGGTTCGCGTTATTTATAAATATCCGTAAAAGATGCCTCGGCTCTTCAAACAAGATAATTCCTTCCAAATACATATAGTTTTTTGTTAGGCTGAAATTTAAGTTCGGATTCCTGATTCCATGTTAATAGTGTCAATTTTATATAGGATATGTTCCGCAAATCAACTTGGTTATTTCGGTGGCCGGTTTTCCATTCCGTAAATATGAAATATTTGGTTGGTTCCTGAAAAAAAGGTTAATTACAGAATTTGATTGATGAAAAGACGTTCTTTCTGCCACCAGAACGACAGTCAATGTTCTATGGTAACATGTCCATAGCATAGAACAATCTTTATTTACTTTATGATTCATAGAACATAAAAGAGACAACAATCAACAATGGAAAAATGACTAGGGTTCTCTATGGATCATAAGGTAAATGGAGATTGTTCTATGCTATGGATATGTTACCATAAAACATTGATTGTCGTTTTGGTGCATAGATTTAATGTGTCTTATGTTCTGTTGACAGATAGATTGCTTTTTAATCAATCAAAATCCGTAATTAACCTTTTTTTTCAGGAACCAACCGAATATTTCATATATACAGAAGGGAAAACCGGCAACCGAAATAACCAAGTTGCTTTGCGGGACATATCCTTCATAAACTTGAAACTATTAACATGAAATCAGGAATCCCAACTCAAATTTCAGCCCAACAAAAATCTATATTTGGAAGGAATTATCTTATTTGAGGAGACGAGGCATCTTTTACGGATAGTTATAAATAAGGCGAACCTCATCATGTCGAATTTGTCATGAAATTCCCGTTCCCCAGTGATAGTAAATTTGTGAAGAAAATTGTGGGTTGGCAACTTGGGCCGAAGTCGTCTATTCTCAGTGCAGCTGAATGTAGTCACAGATAACTGAATGAGTGGACTTAGTGCAGTTCAATCTGTTCCATGATTCTCACAGAATACAAATATATGATTTTATGAAATCCCAAGATGACAGAATTCTATGCTTCTCGTGTTTTCGCTACAACTTCGAGGTGATATAGATTTGTCGTTAAGTTTTTCTAAAGTCGTCACGGACAAAAATTCTATTTCAAATAACGATATGATGAAAATTAATTCAGTCCAAAAATAACCACACATAGAGAATAAAACTCGTCCAACCAGGATCCAGAGACCACCACAGATGTCTATGATTATGAATTATATTCAAGCATAACCATCACAGAAGATAACCTCACTCTGTGCACTGCACACGTCATCTGTGACAACACTGACTGCCAATATTTCCGCAACGAACAGAGTGCAAGTATACAACAAAACACACCGAACAGTATCGGTGGAGTTAGTGTAATTAGTGTAATTCATGTAGGTACAACGAAAAAACCTAATGTTGAGCAGATTGATATCTCGAGCTTTCTTACACGATTAAGATATCCTTGTACAGGAAAACTCTTCGATAGAAATAGGACGACCTACAGAAGTCAGATGCTATAAAATCGCAGCAGTGTCACGGAACACATCTAGATCATCTAGCAGTCTTGACTTATGACCGTGCTATTATCGTTTATTCGAACGATGCCGAAATGGATCAGTTCATGTGCAATCGGCTATTCACACGTCCTCCTGCTTTTTATCTAGACAAAATCGATAACCCTATTGGCTGAGAAAATTGTGTATCCGCAACGGAAAACGAAGTTAGGAGACGGTTCCGCTCCATCGAGAAAATTGACGAAAATAATTCAAATAAATGTTCTCCTCTTACTGAAATTTATGCGAATGCTGAATTCCTAAATATTCACAGAAAATACATTTTATTATACGTTTTTTCGTTGTACCTGCATAAAAATATAATTGTTCACTAACTCCACTGACTTCCACTTCTTAGTGTTTTGTTCCTGCTAAAGTTTTGAGGTCAAGTTCATACAACATGTTATGGATATGGTTATTTCTCGAAAAAAATCTCCATAGTCGCAACAGAAAAATAACTGACCTTTCAAATTAATCAAATAAAAGTAGGAAGAGAGTGGATAATTTCAAGCCTGTTTCTGCTATCCAGATAACAGACAAGGACCAGATACAACAACAGATGTCTATGATCATGTCTTATATTTACGCATAACCGTAAGATAACCAGACTCTATGCACTGTACACATAATCTGTGACTACACTAAATTCCAACGTTTCCGTAACGAATAGAGTGCAAGTGTACAATAAACACACCTAACGGTATTACTGCTACCCCGTTTGCAATACATGTACAATAGCGTAGTTCATAGGGACACATCTCACCAACTTCATAATTCATACTTGTACAGGGTGTTTTTTTAAAGGTGTAGAATTTTCAGTTGGCAACACTGTTTTAACTTGCATCCTGGTTGTCAGCTGTCGAGTGATTTGTGTTTAGTTTGGTCTGGCATTTCAACATGAATTGACTGACGCCTAAAAAATGCTTCCAAATTGGGCAAATCTATTTTGAAAATAATGGTTCTGTGCGAATATCGCATCGCACTCTATACGTCCATTTTACGGTCAACATAATCGTCCATCAGAGCAATTAATTCGACTGACTATGGACCATTTTCGCACCACGTTTACCCTAACTGACTGCTAGGTGTACTTTATGGGCTGGTGGAATCAATGGTCCGTACTTCTTCAAAGACGATGCTATGGCGAGAACGTTACAGTCAATGGTGACCGACATCTAGCCACGATTACTGACCTTTTCCTTTCTCAATTGAGCAACCATGATGTGCAGTAGCTGTGGTTTCAACAAGACGGCGCAACATGTCACATAGCTCGTGCTACAATTGATTTACTGTGAACGTTTGACAATCGCATAATTGCACAACCCGGGCCCGTGAATTGGCCTCAAAGATCGTGCAATTTAACGCCGCTAGAGTAGTTTCTGTGGGGATATGTGAAGTCGCTAGTCTACACCGGTGATAATTGATATTTAAATTATTATGCCAAAAGATTATCTTTTGAATGTCAATCTCATGTTGATGTTGAAAATTCCTCATTGTTTTATTCAATTTCAAAATCTACACCCCTTTAAAATTTGAGGATTGCTCCAAAAACATTTCATCTTTCAGCTGTTTTCTGGGTTTTCAATCACAAAAACTGAAAAAGAACTAAAAAAATCTAATAGAAATTGTTATGATCAACGAAGTGAACTGTGATGTTCAGGAGTCTAAATCTAACTACTTCATCAGAAAAAACCGAGAAAATTAGCAGAATTATTTTCTTTCGATAATTTTGTTTTTTGATTCTTTCGTCGAATTGAGGGAGTCAGATACAGACTCTGATATATTACAGTTCACTTAGTTGATCATTAGCATTTTTCCCACAAAGTTAATTAGGCAACTTTTCCCTAGAAACTGCCCTTGACAAACAATTTCAATCCCCAAGGACTTTCTCCATAAATAATAACAGTATTTAATTTTTAATGCTGAGTGTTTTGACAGGAGCTAGGACAGGTGGTGAAGAACAAGACTAAGTTTAACTAAATGCCGACGTTTCGTCCGTATATTCGAACTTTTTCAAGGCTATAAACAAAAAAGATACAAAAATTCATCAGTACAATCCAATAAAACAATCAGAATGACAGCAAATAACAACTATAAAATGCATACATACAAAATGATTCAATCTAGACAAATTATTGTATAGAACAAGTATCAATGAACAAACCTGATAAATAGACAATATTGGATTGTACTGATGAATTTTTATATATGTTTTGTATGTAGCCTTGAAAAAGTTCGAATATACGGACGAAACGTCGGCATTTAGTTCAACTTAGTCTTGTTCTTCACCACCTGTCCTAGCTCCTGTCAAAACACTCAGCATGAATAACCAAGGACGTGATTCTCACTTCATTAATTTCTAATACTTTTTCAGATATTGGGGGTGAAAACCTTGGAAACGCTTGAAAGATAATGCGTCATACTCCCAAAATAACCTCTAATCGAAACCTGATTTTCAACTTAATTTAGAGTAGCTGTTCAAGTATCTATAGGCTCAAAACTGACTCGATAAATTTTGAATTTTAATGACAAATGGTTATTCTATTTTGTGTCAGAAAATCCTTTAGAGTTGACGTTAACTAGTGAACTAGGCCAAAACCGGTCAAAACAAATTTTATTTGAAGTTGTATTTATCGAGAATACTGAAACCTATTGATGCCCCTTGTTCTGACTATATAAGCAGGATATTCATATTCTATGTTAACGGGAGATTTGAGAAAAAATATCAATTATATACTGACAATTATTTTTTTTTCAAGTGACCGATAATACCCAATATTACCCTAAAGGAGTGGTGCAGTGGTACTGGGTATGGATTGCTCAATGCACTGATCCTTGTATCTTTATTGAAGAGCAAACAGTACTTCGAATATAATGGGGTGACTTTTGGAGGCCAGAGTTTCTTCAAAAAATTTTTGGTTGCAAATGGAGAAAATAGTAAGAATGTGCAATGTTGCCAATTTTGTTTATTCAAAAATTTTCAAGGAAATAAAACTGATATGGAGTGAAAAATGCAAATATAAATAATTAACCTTACGCATTCTCTCGAAAGAATTCAGAACATCCCAAGAAATAAATTTCCAAAAAATAATTACTGAAGCTTGCAGAACGACTCCCTGTTTTCTCCTATTACCGTCAGAATTTCACGCATTCTAATATTTCTCGCTGCTGTGGGCAACGTTAATGCATACAGACCGAGAGCAGGTACCTGACCTTGAGATATTAACGGGGTTATTTGTTGTGGCTGTTTTGCGGAAATCCACCATAATTTATCAGCCGGCGATACTGTTTGCTCCTAATAGCAATAGTCGTTCGTATATGATGTCACATCACACTTTTCGCTTGATAGTGCGTGAAACCGATACGATGAATCTATTTAGCGCTCAACATTATCGCACGTTATATTAATTTTGCTGATTCGCTGGTTGTGAATATCGGATCAACTGCAACACCACCACATAATAATAATTGCTTGTGATCTGTTTGAAGTGTGAAAGTAATTAAAGAATTAATACGTCGGCGTCCCACAATCCATCATTAACCATTCGTTAACTGAATCCAGCACTGAATGAAGAAAGTTTTTCCAGCTTATTTTGAAAAATGATTTACACAGGGTGTCCCACGAGGAACTTTACATACTCTTACTATATACAGGGTGAGTCTTCGACCTTGCAGAATATTTTAACAGAAGATTCCTGAAGCTGATATAGGCATTATAAATTTTCATAATAGGCTAGCCGCCCCTGGAAACCTGAACACTGAAGTTTTTCCAAGCCTAAGATATACTATTTAAATCTTCGATGTTAGCAACTCTGTTATGGAAACAAGCGTCAACTTACTTTTTACATTCCAGTTGGTGAAAAAAGTTGTATTTATAGTACAATAAACAAGTTAGGTATTCCAAATTTCGTGGGCGATAAAAGTTGAATATTCTTCTCTTGGTTCCATTTTCGATAATGAGGAATTCATCTAGCTATCACTCATATCAGCTTTGAGATTCATCTTCGATTTGTAATTATTAATTTTCTCTGTTTATTTCATTTTCTCCGAAAATTATCAGATTCAGACATAACCCATTCAAACTTTCATTTTCATAAATAAATGAAACAGATGTAGGTACCTTATTTATCTATGAACGTACAAACGTTGCCAAATTGACGAACAGAAAGAAAGAACTCTTCTAAATCAAACAACACACAATATGTTAATTCTATGTATACACTTCTAAAGTCTATGATTCTGAACTGAACTATAAATCTGTGGCTCCGTGGTTTTAAGGTTATGTCATGGTGGTTTTCTTCAACCATGGGTTGTTATGTTATGAAAGCGCATTTGAAGAATACCTCAAAATAAATACTATCAAAGTTCTGTACATAATTTCAAGAAATTTGGGTCGGCAGAAAGATTGCATTCAAACCAGTAAGAATCCTCATTATCATGGAAAAGTGAGAAGTTAATCAATTATACTACACAACTTAGCTCGAAACTGAAAAGGAAGCTTCATGAATGGATAGTGGTGTGGAAATTCGCTTGAACATAAGGAGTATTTAAATTGTAGAAGTTGAGGTAAGCTTATTCATATTACTCCACTTTCGAACTAATAGCCAATTTACAATGGACATAACTTAACCGTAAATTTACTTATACATAAAATGTAAGAATTAAACAACAGAAATCATAAGGAATAAGAATAGAACTGCATTCGACTTATGGAAGTCAAAAGCAAAGTTGAACCTATTGTGAAGATTTTGGTACTCATGAATTGTGTAGATTCCTCTTTGATTTTTACGCACGAGTTGCGGGATTCTTACGGTTACGTCCATTGTGAATTGGCCAAAGTCAGCTACTCCGCTTACAAATCATTCCAAATAAAAAATGCTTGGATTCCATTCTCAACTTTGAGACGTGGCAACGCGGAAAAATTGAATTCTGTGAATTTTTTGAACAGAGTGGCATTCCACCAAAGTACCCAATTCTTGGAATTTCACAGATATTTTTTATTTTTGAATTTCAGATTACTCGAAAACGGCGCATCATACGAAAAAAATAAAGAATACTTTTACTTTCCAAAACGGTCAAAAATTCGTTGAATAGCATTCAAATAATTTTTAATAGTTGGATTCTTTGAATTTATGATATTTTTATGAAATGTTATGGTCATATTGAAGAAACTGGAGGATTTGGATAAAATTTTGTAATCCAGGAACATTCATCGTATCAATAAAAAACTATATTCCCAAAATCATCTCATTCGACGAGATCGTTAGCGAGATATAATCGAAAATTAAATTTTTTATGGATTTTCCACAGTCTGTATCTTACTAACCAAGCCGAGTCGGAAAAAATGGTAAGGGTAAAAAGTGTTTCTTTTGGCTTCAGGAATCTTCTGTTAAAATATTCTGCAAGTTCAAAGACTCACCCTGTATAAGGTCTATCATCATCATCACGAAATGACAATAATACATGTCACAAATTTTTCACTTTATTCCCGATATTTTATTAGATTTCTAGTTCATCGAAATGAACAATTATGGATCTATGGGAGATGATTCCCCAATAAAGGGCCCTGTAGCGTTCTTCGTTTATCTGAGGATCTGAAAATCATCGCTTGGAGGACTGAACCTGGTCGAAAGACCCTCTCGGTCATGAGCAAATGTAGGTGATATTATTTACTGCTTCCTTCTGGTTTTCTGTCCCTCTTTCTGTTTCAGATATTATGTCAAGATATTTGGTCGAAATGAATTCAAGATGACGAAAAAATTATTTTCCAATGAAAAAGATGCCATCCATCTTCTATAAACAAATTACTACACTTATACGGGGAGACAGAATTTTTCCTGAGGTTTTTATCTGTGCTCTTGTATCATACGCAAATAAGTATGGTACCCCGTTTACATTTCCTCTGCTAACACTGTGATATATCTTAGAATGTAATGCTCGTTCTCAAAAGAATATATATATCACGAAATGGCCTTTTAGGAATGTCTTGCCTCTTTCCTTACCCATATACAGGATGAATCATTCATTCTGACCAAAATTCCATTCGACTGTATTTCTGGTAATCAGATTTGAATGATTATTTCAGAATTTATAACACCTTATTGCATCTGGTGAATTAGGTATACCGAATATCATATTTGTAGTGCTGTACTCAGAAAAAATAATTTTGACTACTAATTTTTTTCAACACTTATTCAAGCTGCATAATCAGGCAAATGGAATACATGCATTCAAATTTTTGTCACGCCTCTGAACGTTTCATAATGATCAAACAAACCTACAAATGCAGGGACATAATAAGGATTATTTATTATCATTCCAATCTGGGAATCCCGAATCCTGAAAACTCCTTCATGAATCATTTCACGATGATCGAGCAAAACAAAAATGATTGTTCGTTTTTTCCATTCAACATTAAGGGATATTCTTATCAAATTACATCTTGTAATGGAAAATGGCATTAATTCATTGAATGTCGTGGATTCTTAATGTATGCATTCAAGCAAGTCCAGTTCCAAAAAATTCCATAAAAAATATATATTCGATTTAATCACTCAAAAAAATACATGAATCAATAATTGTTTAGAAAAAAGGAGTGAAGTTCACTAGCAGATCATATGTTTTTGACAAACAAAAGTTGTTTCGAAATGGAAACCACCAGTTTCACTACTTTTTTAGATTTGTTAGATCATTATATGAAACGTTCAGAGGTGTGACAGAAATTTATATGCATGAATTCAATTTTCCTTATTATGCCGCTTAAATAAATGTGAGAAAAAATTCCAGAAAGTAGCCTACACGATGGTCATTCTACGTCAGCAGTCAAAATTGATTTTCCTGAGTACGGCACTGAAAATATGATATTCAAATATACATAATCCAGTAGATGCTAAAAAATATTTTCAATTCACACAAAATCATTCAATTCTGATTTACAGTACCAGAAATATAGTCAAATGAAATTTTGGTCAGAATTAATGAATCATCCTGTATATGGGTAAGGAAAGCTACAGTCCTAGGTGGCCATTTCGTGATGCTGATGATAAACTTTATATATGGTAGGAGTGTATAAAGTTCCTCGTGGGACACCCTGTATATCCGAAAGCTTTCTTTATCCAGTGTGTTCAAGAACTGAAGGATACTGGCAATTCTAATCGACTATGATTTTCGAATGAGATGTTCGAGATGTTCATTAACCTGAAACTATTCTGTGTATGCCCCTGAGACCCCTGTTGGCACTCTTCTTGACTTTTCTCCGTGATCATATTGGACAAGAAGCGGTATTGGAGGACAAATCCAAATGACCGGTGGGGTTGGAGCAGTATTTCAGATCATAAGTGACGCTATGTCAATGTCAATTTTTCCTAGTTTGTTGTCTGCGAATAAAGCATAAACAACCATGTTGATTATATAAACTTTTTGTTGGCAGTTCTTGGGGAACAGAGTTTCATCCAAATATATTATTATTATTATTATTATAATTAAGGTTTATTAATCCCAATATAATACAAATATATTTTACAATTTGGAAAAAAGATTGATATATGGGATTATATGGCCATTTGCTTCAGCCTCCCAAGTTGAACTCAGGTGCTGTTGGGCCATGATTCACACGGTAAAAATCAACTTATAATATAAATACATGAATAAACGATAAAATACAAAATGTGTCTTAACAAAAATTAAACCACAAAATTAAATTTAAAGGAGGACAAAGGAAAAACATGAGGAATCAGGTCTGTACACATATCCATTGAAAGTTAATATCGGAAACAAACACTCTTCCGTGTACTTCTTCTTAAAATTAGCACAGGAAAGAGAAAAATCTAAAATTTTACCTCCATTGATGACATGAGCTATCCTATAGGTGAAGGATTTTTTGAAAAGTTCTTTGCGGTGCCTCGGAATGGTTAGCAAACTTTGTAATCTCAGTATTCTGCTATGAACACTACTCCTGAACATTACTCGCTGCATGAGGTAATCTGGTGTTTTCGTTTTCAGAATTTTATAGAAGAAATTAACCTCATGATAGTGTAGTCGATCATTTATATTCAGCCACCCCGCCTCAGCTAACTTATACGAAACTCCCTGTCCACGTGAAATGCCATATATAAATCTCAGACATGAGTTTTGAAGTCTCTGAATGCGTCCAGAGTTATACGAGTTCAGGACGGGACCATACACAGTATCAAAGAAACTCAAATGGGACAAACAAAGGGATTCACAGAGCATGAACTTTGTTTTTTGGCTGAGACAATGTCTATGCGCATATATCTACTTCAAAGTCGAGTAGGCCAGCCGAAGCTTCCAGTTAATATGCTCGGTGAACTGAAGCTTGATGGCAACAATTAAACCTTAATTCCTAGCTGATTTCCTGAATTCTATCTCATCATCACCAGTTCAAAGATTTATACTCTGCAGGAGCGTTAGCCTCACGTTATCAGAGCAAAATAGCAGGGCAACAGATTTAGGCCGTTTATCTCCAGATGATGCCTTTTCAACTCGAAGAATATTCTATTGAGGTCAACATTTATGCTCCAATTACAGACAATTGTATCTGAGCATCATCGGCATACAAATGATAATCACAGTACCTTAAACATTCATTGGAATTAGAGGTATATATAATGTAGAGCAAAGGACCCAAAATGCTTCCCTTTGGAATTCCTCTTCCCACCTTCCGCTCACTAGAGGCAACCCCATCCAAAACCACGCATTGTGCTCTGTCTGTTAGAAAAGATCTAATTAAATTACAAGCATCATAATCGAAACCTACATGCTCCAAAATACAACTCAGAGTTTCATGATTCAGGGTATCAAATGATCTAGTACAGTCCAACGATACCAAAACTACCGCTTTACCGTCATCCGCACCCCTAAAAACATGTCCCGCCCGAAAACCCGACTGTTTTCGCGGTATGATATTATTCCGCTGTACATAGGACAACATTTGTTTCACCATAACCTTCTCTAAAACCTTCGATAACACAGGTGAAATAGAAATTGATTGGAAATTAGAGTATTCAGTCGTATTACGAGTCTTTGGCAAAGGGATCACATTCGCTCGCTTCCAATCAGAGGGGACGAAAGATCGTTCCAAACAAGTGTTTATAATATGAGTGATATAAAGGACAATAACAGGGCGACACAAATTCACGGAGGAAATGTTCAATCCGTCTCTACCCACAGGATTGGATTTAATGGTATCAAGAGCATTCCCATTTCATCCTCCGACACAAAAGCGAATCTGAATGTATCATCATTCAATCTAGTTCTTCTGTAGAATTTACATAATTCCGGATCAGAACCACCGTTTCGAGACAATTTTCTTCAAAAAACCTGTTGAGGTCAGCTACGTTACGTTATCTGGAATCTGCCTCCTCTCATCCCCAACCACATTAAGCTTTCTCAATTGATTCCATTTTTCCCTCTGGGAAGCACCCTCCAATTTTCTGTTGAAATAAGCCTTTTTTGCTGATCTTGTTGTTGAGGTAGTTAAATTACGCAGCTGTTTATAGTACACCCTGTGCTGGGGATCCCGTGTTCTTTAGAACTTTTTGAAAGCCTTATCACGCAGCTTCATCAAATGCTTCAAACCATCCATAATCCATGGCGAGTAGTTCTTGCGCCTGGTTTTGACATGTTTGATTGGAATGTGGTGACTCAGTAATGCTAAAATATAGGATGTTATAAACTCAACCTCTTTATCAATGCTATCAGTATAAAAAATTCTCTGCCACGGAACTCTTCTCAAATCAGCCTGAAAAGCTTCAAAATCAATATTTTTGAAGTCCCTATAAGAAAATTCGTGGAGAGGTGGAATAACCATTTTCATGTCTAAAACGCAAAAAATCAATTGATGGTCCGATGCACTGAAATCTCTCGTCCCACAATCGGTCACATTTTCTTTATTATAAGAAAGCAAATCAATGGGTGTCTCGGAATAAGCAGTAATTCGATTAGGTTCACTTATCAGCTGATTGAAATCGAATGTGTTCATCAAATTCAACAGCCTCTCAGTTCTAGCAATTGTCTAATTGTTGATGTTGAAATCACCGAAGCATAGGACGGTCTCGAAAGAAGGAAATACCTCTGTCATATATTCCTCAAGATGTTCAAAAAAATTATTCTCGTCTCCATCCGGAGGTCGATAAACATACCCCACAACCAAAGATTGCCCTATAATACCAACTGCCACCCAGACATGCTCTATAAAGTCCCTACTCTCACTTAAAATAATCCTATAAGATAAACTGTCTCTCACGTAGATACCAACGCCCCGCGCCCTAGCCTCCCGATCCAACCGGACAAAAGAGTAACCATCAACATACAGGCTATCATCACATACACCAGAGCCCAACCATGTCTCGGAAACACCTATAATATCATAATCATATTTACCTATCTATTCCCGAAATGTAGCAAAATGAGCAACAAGAGATCTTACTATATCTGTATTTTTCGAATTTTGAGCCGAAAATTCTACCAACCCAAACGATTAGGTTTGACCCACAGATCACGGATATGACGTCTAAATCGATGCTGTCCGGCCGATTATGTGAAAATGAGAACGGAAAAGCCTGTCAGCTTGAACTTTCCAAGATATGTTGTATTTCATAATGAACTGAGTTCTTTTATGGGTTATATATACATATTCTTTTGAGATGAGCAGAACATTTTTTTTTATATCAAACAATTTTTGTCATAATAGTATTAGCAGAGGAAATGTAAACGGGGTACCATACATTTTTGCGTATGATACAATAGCACAGATAAAAACCTCAGGAAAAACTCTGTCTCCCCGTATAAGTGTAATGAAATTGTTGTTTTTTATTGAAGGGCTTCTTTTTCATCGACAAAATTTCTTCTTTCCTATGCGATGCAGATTGAAATCTTGGAATCATACCTGAAAACAAAAAAGGAGACGAAAAAACTAATATGAACTAGTAAATGATTCAGTACTCATTAAATTAATTTGAAGTTCACGATCCATCTCAAAAAAGAATCAGACATCGAATGAATTGCCTCGAAACCATCGTCAAATTTATATATTGAACAACTATTAACTAAATGTTCTATTGTTTCCTCTTCTTCACCGCACTCGCACCTTGGACTTTCGACCGAATTCCATTTGAAGAGGAAACTATTACAGCGACCATGACCGGTTCTAAGTAATTCAAAATGCACCAAATTTTCCTACGAAGATCGAAACCATGAACTTTTTCTTAAGGATCGCTGATCAAACCTTCGTTGAAAACATTACACGAATTCCATTCCGAACGCCAAACTTCTTTGTCACTTTTATTGGTGTGAAGAAAATCGTTGATCCATAAAGATTTACGAGATTTCAATCTAGCAATTTTAGAATTCGGAATATAAGACATGATTGGGAATAAATTCGGAAAGGAACGATATTTATCCCAAGAATTTATCACTGCAACCTGTCTACGAATATGGGGCGGTACAATATTTGAGAGAACTGGTAACCACTGTAAAGGTGTAAATCTTATGGTCCCACTAATGATTCTCATAGCAACATTAAGCTGTACATCTATTTCACTAACATGAGCGCTATTAAACCAAACCGAACAACAATATTCAGCAGCAGAAAAAACCAAAGCCTAAGCTGCGGTACGAAAAGTTGTAGGGTTAGCCCCCCATGAAGAACCAGCTAGTTTTTGAAGAATATTATTCCTAGATTTCAACTTCATGCGTAAGTTTTCCAAATGGGCCTTGAAATTTAAAGAAGTATCTAATTTCACTCCAAGATATTTAGGAGTGAAATTATGTTTCAGAACGGCATTATTAAAAGTAACATTCAAAGTTTTAAACATCTGTTGATTATTCAAATGAAAACAAGAGACTTCTGTTTTATTAGAATTTGGACATAAACGCCACTCAACAAAATTATTCTTCAAAATTTCTAAATCAGTATTTAAAGTGTTTTCAATGACTTTGAAATCAGAGTTAGGAAAAGCCAGAGCCATATCATCTGCATAGATGAATTTCTCTGAAGAAGTTGCTGGAATATCACATAAATATAAATTAAATAAAAAGGGAGCTAAAACTGATCCTTGTGGGAGTCCATTATTCAAAGTTTTGAACCTACTACTAACATCATCAACAAAAACACGGAGTCTTCTGTCAGATAACATATTTTAGATCAATCGAATTACTTTTCCACATTTCAGAAATTTATGAAGTCTGAATATTAAACCATCTTTCCACACCGTATCGTAAGCTGCTGAAAGATCCACAAATACAGCCCCGTTTTCAACTTTTTATTTAATCCTGATTCAATGAAAGTAGTGAGACTAACAACTTGATCAGAGTAATTTCTATTTTTCCTAAAACCACCTTGACAATTCTGCAGAATATCTTCAACAGATGATTCTATCCTAAATAAAATTAATCTCTCTAAAATTTTGAAAGGTACACTCAATAAACTTATAGGTCTATAACTACTTGGGTCTGATGAATTTTTCCCAGATTTCAGAATTGCTATTACTTTTGCCTTACGAAATTCCGTTGGAATATTTCCAGAATTCAAACTATCATTATAGAAAGATAATAACCAAGATAATGCCTTTTTGCCCAAATGTTTTATGGGTAAAATAGGCAAAATATCAGAAACAGGAAAAAAGAAACACAATAACTTTCAAAAGAAGCGGCTAGACACTTTATATTTGTAGAGGGCTCTATAACCAAGTTTGTATTCGTCAAAAGGTCAAATACGCTAAATAATTCCACAGATATACCCATCCAAAATCTTATCATCATAATATGTCAAAAAATACAGATGGGATCAAATTGAAATCTAGTACTTGATTGAAAATAATAGCTTTAAGGTTCATGCATAATTTTCCATACGAAAAAAAGATAGCAAAATCTTTCAATCGAGAAGTAAGGCTGCATTCCATATTGAATTTGAACATGCGCGTCATTCCATTTTTAGAATTTTAATTTAATTGAACTATCAATATCCCGTAGATTCAAACACAAGTTGATGAATTTTGTTGAGAAACCTGCAACCTCAGTTGGGGATAGATATGAAACAAGCCATTGTAGTCTAGAAGAAGACATAATATTGAAGAATTCAGGGAAGTTCATCAGTAAACGAGCATCTACGCTAGCAAAAGTCGTCGGGTTCCAGTGAATTTTATGAGACCGAGACGAAGTTTGCGAATTCATCAGAATCGGGCTGCCAGATTTATTTATTTATTTATTTATTTATTTATTTATTTACCCAATTCGGAATACAAACAGGTGAACCACCCAACAAAGTATCCACTAATTACAAATTCAAAGTGTGTTAAAATATTGCAAAACAACTAAAAAAGAGAAAACTCCCGGCACAGCAGGGAAACAAAACAAAGCAAAGATCTTATTGACACAGATACATTTTTCTTAATTTTTGCTTAATTGAATTATGGCTGAGATGGAACAAATCAACATCACTTAAATAGTTACAGCATCGCATCATCCTGCAGAGAGGCGAATTCATCGCGCTATTGGTGTTACGAAAGGGAATATGAAATAAATCACCACTTCTGAGGGAACGGCATGGAACATGGAAAGTCACAGAAGACAGAAGATCAGGGGAATTATAGATACCGTTGAGAAGCTTATACATGAACAGGACATCACTGATTTTTCTTCTATTTTCAAGGGAAATGAAACCAAACTGAGCCAAACGAAGAATATAGTTTTCGGGATTTCTAGGTGTCAATCGAAAGTTGAATTTAAAAGATATAAACTTTAAGAATCTGTTCTGAATTCTCTCAAGCCTGTCGATATATACTGAGTACTTTGGACTCCAAACCACTGACGCAAAGTTGAGTTTACTGTAAACATAAGAGTTATATAAAACGGTGAATGTTTTCAAATTCATAAAATGTCTACTCTTTCTTGTAATAAAGCCCAAAATTCTATAGCAGGAGTTAGCGAGTTGATCCATATGACGGTCAAAGAGAAGCTTAGAGTCAAAAACTACCCCCAAATCCTTTATGTTATCTACCCTAGACAAGACACTATCATTAAGAGTATAAGGATAAGTAATTTTATTTATATTGCGTGTGAATGTGATTACTCGGCATTTATCCAAGTTCAAGTATAGTTGATAGATTAATAATTAAAGAGTCGGATCATGTCTACGTTGCCTGCAGAATATTGAGAGTTCAGGGGTGTTCAAGAATCTGTTTCAGTAGAGCAAATATTCAGTAAGCAAATTGACGAAACGTCTGCGGATTACTTAAATGAGGTTAAAATAAGAAACTGGGTATGATAGACAGGTCTTTCAAGCTAATGGATCTAATGAATAATTGATTGTTAATATTCTGATGAAGTCGGAATCCATTACGAGGTTTAGGGATACAGATTTCAATTCCTTACTCGTTACACTAATATTCATCATAAACAAAGTCTGACTCTATAGACTGAGGCAACATTTGGATTAAATAACTTCTCTGGTATGTTTGTTCTTGATTCAGTGAATTCTTGAACTAACTTGTTTTCAAAAGTTTCATTCAGATATCTAGGGAAAATTCTATATTTAATCATTAGCGTTCATTACACATCATGTTTAATGTTTTGGAATAATAGTTAGCTTCACGCGTTAGAAAAAATAATTAGAGAAAAAACTTTTTACTTGTTGATATCGAAACCATTCCAATAATAAACTCCAGAAGAAACTTGTTAAGTTGGGATTCAACGAAATTTTTTCTACTCATACTCGTACTCTGTTAATCGAAAGTACCGTTCAAATAAATGAATAAATCATAAGAAAATATGTCTCGAGTTATTCTCCTTTTATCTCACCAAGAATTCATTAGATTCAACTGACAGTTATAAACTGAGGTAAACCATGAAATTAATATTGGGTGGACAGATATGGTTCGATACTAATGGAATTGCATTGAAAAATTCCGAATCATTTCAACATAAGATATGATATACATGATGCGAGTCTATTATGAATTCAATTTCTTCATTTTCATAACTCATGAAAAAGAGTTTTATTGGCTCTTCAAAATAGTTATGCGGAATTTTCAAAATCGCCTATCATTTGCTCACTTTTATACCAAATATTTCTGTTCGGAATGTTTGCAGACAGAAAAGCAGTAATTAATTTTCTTTGCATAGTTCTGAGGAAAGAAAAAGACCAAATTCTCCTGAATAATGCAATAGAGCTGTGAAGTATTTTATGGTTTTGGTCCTGTAGTTATTCTTATCAAGTCTTATTAAGTGTTTTAATGTTCAATTATCATCACTGAAAGTTCATATTATTCTATGGTTCTCCTCAAAACCTGAGAGGTTAGCAAAAGATATGATTTTACATACGAAAAACTTCCATATAAATGTCTCCTCCTCTCCAACTCTAAACAACTGCATTTTCAATGTACCTAATCTTGGTTTTGACGGATGGCCAAAAATACAAGCTATAAGGAAGATACGAAAATAACGAATATTCATAACGTTTTGAATGAAATACAAATGGTTAGGGTTATAAAATCAAACTTTGACACTGTAATATTTCAGTTTTTGAGGGATTACACAAAACCTGATCCATATCAAGGATGCTTTTTACGAGCTTGTTCTGGGAAACAGCGCGTTATGATTTCGTCAAGATGTCTGAATTTTCGAATTTTGAGCCGAAATTGGTCTCAAACGACTAGGTTGTACTCACTGATGAAGAATCCGTGGTTAAAATCGATTCTGTCCGTCCGGCCGTCCAGCTGTCAGGCCGTCCGGCCGTGTGCGCTGTAACTATCGAAAGGAAGGACCTAGAGTCTGGAAATTTCCAGGTTAGGTTAGGATCCTGAATATCTCGGTTAAGTTCGTTAATGGGCCGAATCTGCCGAATGGTTTTTGTGCCACAGCCATTTAAAATTTTGGTTTTTCAATAACTCGAAAAATAATTATCTGATCGGAATGAAACTTGGTTGGAATATGAACAGTGTCAATAAGAAGAATTATCCATGGAAAAATTCAAAAAAAATTTTCTTTTCTTGAAAATTTGTTTTGAAAATTTTTATATTTCATTGAAATTTCACTGAAATTCATTCATTTCGCAATGTAAGCAAGAGCGTAAAAGCTGCTGATTTCACGTCAGTGCTTTTTTAAATTTTTTTTATTTCAATCATTTCAACGAATTGGCAACGTTCCGTCAATTTATTTGGACCCAGATGACATTCCAATCGTGCCAACCTGGCTCGGTCCTAGTAACAAAAACTTGAAAAACCTATTCGAGAGCAAAAAGACTTTATGGAATCGAATGGAGTATATGTTGTGGATCTAGTTTTCGGGTGATTTTGAAATTTGAAGATTTGGGAAGAAAACATCAATAAACAATAAATGAGCAATAAACAAAAGTTCATTCACAGAATCATCAAGGAAATGAGAATCCGTCGAATGAACACAAGGAAAAGTCTCGATTACAATCTGGAGATTTCAAAGAAATAATGTGAGAATTCTGAAAAAAAATAAGTTTTACTTTATGAATAAAATAAATCATCAAAATATTGCTCTACAATATTCCCTATACTTCAGACAACAGAGCAGATTTCTGGAATATAAATATTTTACTGCTACCACCCCAAGTAACACTGCCATATCTCATCAGATAATCGAAATTTGCGATCCACTCGCCGTGACTGTTCCCTAATCATGAACAACACGTGATTGATTCTTTAACTCAGCTCACATATACAGAGTGTAACAGCCAAATGGAATAAATTCGATAACGAATGAATGAGGGGGTGTTAGGATAAACGCTCCGTCACGTCGATTTGTAATTTTAAATGCGCATAGTTTTCAAGATAATTAAATTATATAGGGTGTTCCATGCGACCGTGGCCAATACCAACTTTCTTATTTCAAATGTAACCCCCTGCATATTATTTATTTTTTGGATTCTTCAGAAAATTCTAGACATAAATCATGTACAATGTCCTATACCTATCTTCAACTTTTTCGGAAATATTAAGTATTTTCAGAAATGTTGAGTAACGTTAGAAGACAATTCTACACCAGATTGGCATGTTGCCAAGACGTTCGCGGCGAGCATTTTGAACATTTTCCACATTGACATTAATGTTTTTTCGTTTTTTTAATTATTAAGAAATAATCAGTATTACTTATTAGGTTTTAAGTGTAATGTACCGAATTTGTGAAATAAAATAATTTTTATTTAAAACGTTGATTTTTGCACTAAATCTGAAAACACTTAATATTTCCGAAATAGTTGAAGATAGGTATAGGATATCGTGCATGAATTATGTTTTAAGTTCTCTAAAGAATCCAAAAAATAAATAATATACAGGGGGTTGCATTTGAAATAAGATAGGTGGTATTGGCCACGGTCACATGGAACACCCTATATAATATTAGTTTCTTGAAAAATAAGCGCATTTAAAATTACAAATCGACGTGTCCGAGCATTTCTCCCAACATGCCCTCATTTATTCGTTATCGAATTTATTCCATTTGGCTGTTACACTCTGTATGTAAGTATCAGTTCAGAGAGCATTCAACAATAATTTCCAAAGAACTCCGTTGATAACGATGTACTGAATGTAGTGCTATTGTGGTCGAGTTGCTGAAGATTTTTATTTAGATTACGATGTTCTGAATACAACATATTCGATTCTATTGACATTCAATGAAAGATCATTTTAACAACACCAGTTACTTATTGAATCGAAAACTGCCTGGGAATACTCTATGTCCGATTCCAAGTCTTTATTTCGCACTAGGGAATTAGCTTCATCAACAATCAACAGTAGTCCTTTCATTCTCAAGATGGGATATAATAAAGTTTCTGGCAGATCATTTACATATAGCACAAACAGAAGAGGCCCCCGAATACTACCCTGAGATACTCCTATATCAACAATTTTTCAGTCAGATCATTGAATGCCATCGCCTGTGTTGACAGAAACCCTTTGTGATCTATTCTTCAGATAACTACATATCCGACGGTTCTTCAGTCAAAATTCAATGAATAATTCAGATGTCTGAATAGCTACTAAGGTTCATGTACAAATATGGTTCCTTTTTATGTGACCGGAGAAACTATCCTTAAAGCATCGTTGCTTCAAAACTCAAGCGCACCGTATTATTTGTGAATTATGCTGAGCAAATACTGAACATTTGTGTGAATTTTTTCAGCATTTTTTCTTAAACTGAAATTTCTCCGTGATGAATTATAAAACTTTTTGAAACACGAAACAAACAGTGAAACAGAAGTCACTCCATTCAAATCACCCCAGAACTCATTGTATTATTCGTGAAATTCTCGCAAACATAAGATTGATTCAAATTCCAACATAAAATCAAATTAATTCTATGTCCAAACCACCTGGTGGAACCACGTCAGATTACTTCAACTTTCTCTATGTTTCCAAGGATACGGTAACTCCTAAACTTCTTTAATCACTTAGGTTGAGCTTTATGAACTTGTATGTCATGTCATAATTAATTAGTTAATCATGGTTCTCCTGAACAAGCGGATTTCGCCTACCTCTACTGATAAATTGTATTAAGACATCATGTATAATTCACAGAAACTTCGATTGGCAGGAAAGCAGGGCTATTATGATTGAAGTTATTGGCTATCAGTCGATCTTCGAAGCAGTTACGGATCAGATAATTCTGGGACGGAAATATATTTCTTGTTACCAGCTGAAACAACGGAACACCGTTGTTTATCCGTTAATTAGCGGGAGGATATTTCTCTACATTTGTATTCATTTTCGGTAAGTCATGATTATATGTCGTTATTTCTTCACCAATTCAATATGATTGATTATCCCTAGGAGACAACTGATTCCAAATCCATTGCTTTGACTCGAATTCTTATTTATGTTACTAGCTTGTTTTGGTAAAAAGTGCGTCTGTTATTTCGGGAATGCTTGGAGAAAATGAATCTAGACGACCAGGTTGGCTGACTGATGAAGAATCCGGTGGAAAATTCAATTCTGTTCGGCCTTTGCCACGAATACTTCCGAAAGGAAGGACCTTGCATCGTGAAAATTTCAGAGTTGGTTGCGTAACGAAATGCGATTTTGTTTTGGAGATATACAGGGTGATTCCGGAGGAGAACGTCGAATTTTAGGATAAGTTTACACTAGCCAAGACAGTCTCGATACAATGTTTGGTTTATAGTTGGGGGTCTCTATTGAGAATATAGAGGGTGATTTGTCCCACTCGACAGATTTTACTTTTATTGATAACTTTGGTATGACTCATTCGATTTTGATGAAATTTTCAGTGGAGTACAATGTTGATGAGAACATTCATTAATCCCAAATTTTTCTCAAAATAAGCGATTGTTATTCTGATAATAACCGATTAGTTGTGCAAGTTGAAAAAACCCCCTGTACATCGCGTTTCCAAAACTACTTTCTGTTTACGATTCTACTATAATGAGTCATTATTTGAGAGTTTTTATTTTTTGGCACACTTCTAGTTTTCCGAGAAAGTTTAATCAAAAATAGACAATGGTGAAATTTCGCTCCAATCGATTCTACTTTTATTGATAACTTTGGTATGGCACATCCACTTTTGATGAATTTCGCAGTATAGAACAATCTGAATAAGTATATTCAATAATTGCAACAATCTTTTAAAATACAGGGTTGTAATTGTGATAATTTCAGAAATTCAGATTAATTGTGCAGTTGAAAAAAATCACCCTGTACATTGCTTTCCCAAAACTTTCTTATTCGTTTCAGATTCTACAATGATATGTTATTATTAAGAGGTTTTCAATTTCTTTGGCACACCCCTGGTTTTTCGAGAAAAAATGTTTGAAGAAGAGCATAATCGAAATTTGACGCAAAAGCAGTGAGAATATTCTGCACCAGTAAGTAAAACTGTATATTCCAAGGATGCAAAGCAGTTCCCAAGTTCTGAAATATTCTCTTCAAATTCCAAATTCATATTTAATTGCTCATATTCTGTATGAAATCATTCAATTCAGAATATATTTCGAATTTGAAAAGAATATTTAAGAAGTGACGAACAACTTTGCATCCTTGGACAATACAGCTTTCGTACCTAGTGCGGAATACTCCCACTGCTTCTGAGCCAAATTTCGATTATGCTCTTCTTCGAACATTTTTTCTAGGAAAACTGGAGGTGTGCCAAAGGAATTGAAAACCTCTAAATAATAACATATTATTGAAGAATCTGAAACGAATAAGAAAGTTTTGGAAAAGCAATGTACAGGGTGTTTTTATTCAACTGCACAATCAATCTGAAATTCTGGAATTGTCACAATTACAACCCTGTATTTCCAGAGATTGTTGCAATTATTAAATTTACTCATTCGGATTGTTCTACACTGCAAATTTCATCAGAATTGCATGAGCTATACCAAAGTTATCACTTAAAGTAGAATCGATTGGAGCAATATTTCGACATTGTCTTTTTTTGAAAATGCTTTCTCGGAAAACTGAAAGTGTGCCAATAAAATTGAAACTCTCAAATAATGACTTATTATGGTAGAATCGTGAACGGATAGCGTAGTTTTGGAAATGCGATGTACAAAGTGTTTTTTCAACCTGCACAATGAATCTGTAGTTATCACAAAAACAACCGCTCATCTTGAAAAAATTTTGCAATTTATGAATGTGCTCGTCAATATTGTACTTCGCTGAAAATTTCATTGAAATCGAATAAGCCATGCCAAAGTTATCAATAAAAGTCAAATCGGCCAAATCGGACAAAACACCCTGTATATTCTCAATAGAGACCCCCAACCATAAACCAAACATTGTTTCGAGACTGTCTTGACTAGTGTAAACTTATCCCAAAATCTGACGGTCTTCTCCGGAATCACCCTGTATTTCAATATCTCAAAAAGTACTGAAGATGTTATTGAAACTTCGTTATTAGTTGTAGAATACCGAAACACGATTGAATACGAAAGTTTGGGGTGGAAAGTATCTTAGCATTATTTAAAAAAAATTCCATTTCAATAAAAGTCGGCATTGATCTCGGAGACAATATATGATGATAGTTTATCTTTCAACTCCATCCGATATTAATTTATGTATCCATTCATTCATTCCTTCATTCATTATTCATTTATTTATTCATTCATTCAGTTATTTTCAATCTATGCATTTATTAATTTATTCATACCTGCATTTATTTATTCATTCATTCATTCATTTCTTTATTCATTCAGTTATTTATTCATTTGTTCATCCATTTATTTATTCATTCATTCATTCATTCATCCATCCATTCAGGTTAGACGTAAAGAGATTAATTATGGAAGCCAAATTTATGAAACTGAACAAGCGCGTAAAAGCTGCTCTCTTCATGTCAGTGCTTTCCTAGCTTTTTATTTTCTTTATATGATCCGAATAAACGACCCTTTTCTACCTCTCCAATTCAGAATCACTCTGTATAATTATGCTCAAGTTGTCTTTCAAATGCCGCTTTTATACCTCAAACTATTCCTATTCTTAATGGAAAGAGACGAAATTTCACCCCTTAGTATTTTTCAGCCCGTTTTGCAACTATATGAAGCAATTAAATGATCAAACACCCTATCTTGGAGTAATCTCCTGTCTTTATATAAATACCATTGGAGGGAAACACGCCTCGAGACGCATCATATCATGAAGTGGAATCCCTTTGAAAGCAGATATTGGATTTTTATGGTTCATGAACTATTATAGTAGAGACTTTTAATGAGATTGATGAGAACTTGAGGTGGGTATTTCCATTCAAGCCAGAAATTACCCGAGCGTCACTTCATTCGACAAAATGCTCTAGCGTAATTTAGGTGGTGTTTCTATCTATTGGAAATGTCTAATGAGTTATTCTGAGACGATTAATGCAACATTGATTTTCTTTCTTACTAGAAGGTAGGATTAGTTTTCTTCGTCCAGAAGTTATATTGCTGAAACCGAAGTTTCTATCGGGACTGTCATTTTCTGGGTAAGGATACGCTTCGTAGGAGAGAATTTTAATACTAATGGTTTTAAGAATTCGTCTTTCGATAGATGTATTGAGTTATCTGGATTTTGAAATGATTGGATTCATTTGAAGTAATGTTCAAAAGAAAAGCTAAAATAACATCTATGATTTTTCATAGGCAGGTACCAATCTCTTCCTGAGAAATTGGAAAGAACACATTCCCTCATTTATGACACAATTATAAATATTTGGTGAAATTTACAAATGTCCCAAAATATACAGGGTGATTCCGGAGGAGACCGTCAGATTTTGGGATAAGTTTGCACTAGTCAAGACAATCTCGAAACAATGTTTGGTTTTTACTTTTATTGATAACTTTGGTAAGGCTTACTCGATTTCAATGAAATTTTCAGCGTAGTACAATAGTGTTGAACAAATTCATTGAATTCAATTTTTTTTTTCAAAATAAGCGGTTGTTATTGTGATAAATCCAGATTAATTGTGCAGGTTGAAAAAACACCCTGTACATAGCGTTTCCCAAACTACGCTATCTGTTTACGATTGTACTATAATAAGTCATTATTTGAGAGTTTTTAGTTTTTTTGGCACACTTCTAGTTTTCCGAGAAAATTTTTTCAAATAATGATAATGTCGAAATTTCGCTCCAATGGATTCTACTTTCATTGATAACTTTGGTATGGCTCATCCAATTTTGTGGAAATTTGCAGTGTAGAACAATCTGAATGAGTACATTAAATAATCGCAACAATCTCTCAAAATACAGTGTTGTAATTGTGATAATTTCAGAGTTTCAGATTAAATGTGCAGTTGCTTTTCCAGAACTTTCTTATTCGTTGCAGATTCTACAATAAAATGTCATCACCCAGAGGTTTTCGATTTCTTCGGCACACCTCCGGTTTTCCTAGAAAACATTTTTGAAGAAGAGCATTATCGAAATTTGGCTCACAAGCAGTGAGAGTATTCCGCTTTGACTTCGGTATAGTTGCACAGTGATCTCATTCGAGAATGGAATATACAGGGTGTAAATTCAAGCTTAGGACTTCGAGATTTGATGCCTCGATGAAAATTAGTAGGGGTATTTCCTGTATTTTTACGCGCTTGTTCTGGGGAACAGCGCGTTATCATTTCGTCAAGATGTCTGTAATTTTCGAATTTTTAGCCGAAATTTGTCTCAAACGATTAGGTTGGACTCACTGATGAAGAATCCGTGGTCAAAATTGATTCTGTCCGTCCGGCCGTGTGCGCTTTAACTTTCGAACGGAAGGACCTAGAGTCCTGAAATTTTCAGGTTAGGTTAAGATCCTGAATATATCAGTTGAGTTCGTTAATGGGTCAAACCTGTAGAATGGTTTTTGTGCTACAGCCATTTGAAATTTTAATTTTTCAATAACTCGAAAAATGTTTTTCTGATCGAAATGAAACTTGGTGGGAAAATGAACAGTGTCAATAAGAAGAATTATCCATGGAAAAATTCAAAAAAAAATTATTTTTTTTTGAAAAATTTTTTCGAAAATTTTAATATTTCACTGAAATTTCCAAGTCACTATTTCGCGATGTTAACAAGCGCGTAAAAGCTGCTGACTTCACGTCAGGGCTTTTCTAGATTTTTTCATGAATCAACCGTCCTTCCAGAATTCAATCCCTAAAGGGGTATTAACGTTTTTGAAGGGTTCCAAGAAACTCTACATTTTGTGAAACACTATGTAGGTCCATTTTTTTTTGAACCTCTCTTGAGTTCCAAATAACAACACCATCTGATTTTTCTACAATAAGTTATTGAATATTGTTCATCACTATAGCGCTAGAAAACAAAACATTTCCTTCTCACCAAATTCGAATTATTATTATATATAAATATATAGGTTCAGTAAAAAAAAACTAACTTTTTCAAATATCGTTTCCGCAAAAAAATCGATTCGTATCTCAATAACGAACACAGCTTGAGGATATCTTGTGTTTTTGGTTCATAATAATTGAATGTCATCTGAGAAATAAGGAACTTCCTGTATAAAACTTATGGATTCAAGCATCTCAGAGTGTTCTTGATGTTCTGCTGAGATGACGCTAGTTGATTGATTTTGTTTACTACGATCTAACAGGAATTAGGTATCTGGAATTCTTTTTATATTTGAGAGGGTGAGTCGCTCTAAAAAACGGTTATACCGAGGGGGACATGAATTTATTGGATGAAACTTGCATCATGTGGATGCTTTGGGTGAAAGTATGAGCAGTTCAGCTAGGTTAACGTGAAATATTTGTTATGTCACTGATGAATTTTCTTCCTAGTATTGATATTTTTCAAATGTTTTTCACGTCAATCGATGAAGAAACTGAAACTTAGTGTAGAAAGAAAACATAATCTCCCCAAGGCAAAAATAAATAGTCCTGCAAATCAATTATAGTTTCATGCATCTCAGGGGGGTAATAATGTTCTCTTTGGATAGTCCTATAGTTAATATTGTTAACGGATCTACCATCCAACAGGACTAAGGTATCTAAAACTCTTTCGGTACCTGAGAGGGTGGGTCGTTCTGAGTATGGGTGAAACCGTCAAGTAGGCGAATTCATTTGACGAAACTTCCTCCTTGTAGATGCCTCTGTTGGGAGTATGGGCAGCTCAGATTGAGATTTCTTGAGTTTATGTTGTTTCAACCAAATTTGCATCCTCAATTGAGAAAAAATCAGAAACTAAGCAGAGCCAACAAAAAATACTTTACCTAAGTCGAAGGTTAATAGAAAAGAGCATCGACAAATGATCTACTGGCGAAGAATCAGACACGGATCGAGAAGGCCAGAATTTGCATGCCGACTTAAAGAATTCCGAAAGATTCCAAACGGCCTGATTCCCTGATTCTGACGTTCCATTCCGTTCTCGGGAGGGAGATATCGAGAATGGAAAGAGATAATTCTGAAGTTGGGGAAATTTACGCGAACTCCATCCGTATACGGGTAATATATTGAACGTTTGAGATTTCCGAGGGCTATTTTAATCGGGGAGAATCGTGAAAATATTTCCTTTATGGCGAAAAAAACTGATGCCATTGTGGCAATACGAAATAGCTATGGGTTGTTTTCCTATCGCTCCCGGATGTGCAATTTGGACTTGAATGCATCTACGAACAGGGACCGGATTTTGAGAGGGGATTGGATAAGGAGTAATCTTTCTACTTGATACGCTAGAATAACCCTTAAGAATTGTTTTTTTTTTGCTATGACGAACTAGTTCCGATTTCTTGAATCTATGTTCGTCTTGATCAATGATAGAATAAAAGTTACACTGTGAAAAATGCAATATAGCTGATCATGATGTAATTCGGTGGGCCATGGAAGTTATAATATATTCGACTCTGCAAAATAGAAAATCTGAAAAAACACTGACTTGAAGTCAGGAGCTTTTACGCATTTGAGGAAATTCACGAATTCAGCAGTCATAATCGATCTCTTTACCTCTAGCCTAGTCGCTGACTGTAAACACAAAAAGTATCGAAAGAATCTGCTTAGAGAATTAATAATTGTAGAGCAGGTTTGAGTTCAATTACGAATTCCGAATTCTTGCAACCCACTACTGTTATATTTCGACTTCAACGTCTGTGCCAGTTTTCATTGAATTCTGATGAAAATTTCTCAGAAAAAAATATTTTTCAACAATTTTCGATGTTTTTTCAATCAATTGAGACCATTTTTGGCTCAAAACTCAAAAATTATAGACTTTGGGCCAAACGATTACGCTCTTGTCCACTGGAACAAGTGCGTTATGAAAGAGAATAACTTTTTGCGCAATATGATATATAAAATGAAATGAATATCGGATCAAGTTGAAATTTGGAACATTGTTGTTAAATGTTGACTTCAAGGTCTGTGCGTAATGTTATCCGGATCTGATAAGTGGTCTCTGAAAAAAATATTTTTTACGAACATTTTGAAATTATTCGGAAAACATTTGTTCGAAAATTTTCCAACGGTGAGATCATCTCAAAATTCTGCACAAGAATGCGCGTTTGTATTCAAATGGCCAATTTCGCTCATTACCGAGCTCAATCGAAATTTTCAATTTCCGCACTTAAACTGACAATTTCAGAAGTCTAAGTGTTTTCCTTAGAAAGTTAAGCCGGCTTCAGATGAGTGTAATCCGAACAGCGAATGCAATAAAATTTGATTCGGCGAATAGTGTGGACGGCACTTGAGCTCAGCCTCGAATAATACATTGAATACATCGTTCGAGTCGAAAACCGAGTCCCGATGGAGCGGAAAGAACGCTACCTCGAACCACAAAACTCCCTGTGATTTATTGCATTCGTTATTTGCATTACACTCAGCTGGATCCGGCTTTATGCGAACAGCGAATGCAATAAATCACAGAGAGTTTTATGGTTCGAGGCAGCGCTCTTTCTGCTCCGTCTGGACTCGGTTTTCAACTCGAACGCTGCATTCGAGTTTATTATTCGAGGCTGAGCTCGAGTGCCGTCCACACTATTCGCCGAATCGTTTATCAAATTTTATTGAATTCGCTGTTCGGATACACTCATCTGGACCCGGTTTGATGAGACGAACGCGTTAACCGATACTCCCACGGGGTCCACACACACAATTACATACGAATATGTACACGACAAATTGATTCACTCCGAGATATGATATACATCACAATTCAAAATATACTCATCTGATCATGATCGTCATCAGTTATGAAACGGCAGCTCTAACATTTAAGTGGGACTTCAACGGAATCGCAAATATCCCAAAATATAAAAATTTTTGAAATAAATTTTCTGATGGATATTTTTTAGTTTTTGAAAAATCAAAATTTCAGATGGATAAAACATTGAAACTTTTTATCGTATTCAGCCTTCTGACAAATTCAACCGAAATTTTAAGGATTCAATCCTACCCTGAAAATTTCAAGGCTCTACGAGTTTTTCTTCAGAGGTGAGAGTACACACGGCCGGCCGGACAGACAGAAATGAATTTGAACACGGATTCTTCATCAGTGAGCCCAATCTAGTAGCTTAAGATAAAGACATTGTAGCGAAAAGAGAACGTCTGTTTCCCAGTTCAAGTATGCTAAGAATGATTTTCCTGTCAGATAACTACGCTGCGTTTTCCTTTCTTTATGAATGTCGTTGTAATTACGTATGTACCTAAACCAAACCATAGAGTCTTTGACAAGAAATATGTGAGAATTTACAACTTCATCCGTAAAAGGGTAATAATTTGAATGTTTGAGAATTCCGAGGACTACTTTGATCGCGGAGAATCGTGAAAATATTTCCTTTATGGCGGAAAAAACTGATGCCATTGTGGCAATACGAAATAGCTATAGCTTGTTTTCCTATCGTTCCCGGATGTGCAATTTAGACTTCGAATGCATTTACGAAGAGAGACCGGATTTCGAGGGGAGATTGAATAGGGAGTAATCTTTCTACTTGAAACGCTAGATTACCCTTTAGAATTGGAGAACGATCTTTCTTTGCTGTAATGGACTAGTTTTGATTCCTTGAATCTATGTTCGTCTTGATCAATGACAAAGTGAAGGTGCCACTATGAGATGTCGTTGATAATGAAAGCCCTGGAAATTTGAGATATTCGACTCTGTGAAAAAGAAAAAAAGTACACAGAAAATAATACTGAGCCTGATATCAATCACCACTGGTGATTAACCGTATGGGCATTACTATGATATATTTTACATTGGGACAATGTCAAAAATTGATTGGAACAATGAACTTCAACGATTGAGCAATCACTGTTTTCATCGTTATAATGAACGCTAGGCCATCATTATAATGTATGTATTACTTTGTCCTGATGATGAAATACATCAATTCAAGGCAATCTACCTCAGGACAATGTAAAAAATACATTGAACTTATGTCTTGGAAGTGATCAATACTAAGCACGGGCTATCATCACGAAACCTAGTGATAATGCCAATTGTAATGGATCCACGCTATGTATACATCACGTCAATGTATCGGCGTAGTTGATTCATACCCTAGAGTTATATTATCAATGCTTTAGGTCATCGAACGATGTCCTGATTCCTTATTACAATCATCGTGTTCATCAATTGATGTGTGTCAAATGACCGAAGAAATATCTTAAAATGGAAATTCAGAAGAACTTTTTGGTTTAGGAGCTGTTGAACTCAATCCTAGAACGTCAACTTGAATTGTAGAAGAATTTGACGTTCTTATGTGCCTGAACGAAAAGGCTGACTCTTCGGACAACTCATTTGATGAATTTATTTATTCCTGGTTATTTTTGAATGAAGTTACAGTTTGTATGGATTTTGATAAAACTACGGGTTTTCATCAAACCATTAACTGTTTGAACCGATTTTTTGAACCGAGCTTTGACATCCAAAGACCAATGTTTGCATTATTTTATTTCCACTGCCGCACAGTCCTAGGTCCACTTATCTAAGAGAAATTTGGAAATTCAATATCTCTAGCATTACTCTAGAAGAATATCAAGTATGCCACATTTCTGAAAAATGTCATAGTAATATCTCATGAAATATCAGTTTGCAGAAAATTCACTTAAGTACATTCAATTATTTGTGAGAAGTTGCTACGGGAATATTGTCACAGAAATGAAAAATTTCCAGCAGAAGAAAAGTTACTGCATTATTTCTAAAATTAATATCTTTGAAAAACACCCGGTAACCATGTAAAGGAGAAGCGGCTTTCGTCAATGAGTTCCCATTAAAATTGGCCCGTCGGACACCGACATCAGTTTGATGATTAAAAAGTAAAATAACTTATTTCCGCTTTATATATTTATTTTCACAACAATTGTTTCGTCATGATAACATGACTTCATCAGGTGAGTATGGTAGCTGACTACATTTTTGGGATACAGTTCTTTAAATAGTTGAAAAAAATATGGTGCGAAATACAAGAAATTATGGGAATTCCTGGGTTTCAAAAAAGGTTGAGTAAGGGAGATTTATTCAGGTCCGTTTGGTCGTTGAGGAGAATCTGTTTTTTATTGTACCTATTTATCTCCATTGCTTCCAGGAAGTTCAATTTTAGGGTCTTATTTTCCACGTGCAAAATTTCGAAATTGCTGTCGAAATCATGACCAGTCTCCAACAAATGTTTTGCATATGTTGAATTAGGAGCTTCGTTTACGTATGCTTTCTGGTGTTCTCCTATCCTAGTCCCAAATGATCTTCCCGTTTGACCAACGTATACATATGGGCAAGTACCGCAGTTCAACTTATAGACTCCAGACTTTCTATCTTCAGCGACTTTATCTTTATTGTTATTTATTAAATTTCCTAATGAGTTTCTAGTCTCGAATGAAATATGGTAATTATTATTTTTCTTTAGATATCTTGCTATTTTTTCAGATTTATGTCCGATGTATGAAAGGGAAATATATTTATTATTTTGTGAAATTGTTGGATATACAAGTGAAATAGATTTTTTCAGTTGCATTCGATTAAGTAGTTTGTTAATGACGGATGGATTGAAACCATTGTTAAGTGCAATCTGCTTTATTGTATTTAGTTCTATATCAAAGTTCTCATGTGTCATGGGTATGTTGATCAATCTAAAAATCATGCTATTATAAGCTGCCAGTTTTTGAGCATATGGGTGGTTAGAGGAGGAATGAATTGTGAGATCTGTGTATGTTGGTTTTCGAAAAATTGAAAAATCATGTTTATTATTAATTTTCGTGATTTTTAAGTCAAGAAAATTAATACTATTATTTTGTTCCTCCTCATATGTGAATTTTATTGTGGGGGATAATGAATTTATGAATTCTAAAAATATCGCGAGTTGTCTCTTGGTACCGATAAATAGGGTTAAAATGTCATCTACGTAACGATACCAATAATATTTCCGTCAAGTAAAGACTGAGACAATCAAGTATTTGACATCAGTTTGTGTTGATCTAGTACAGAAATAGGAGTTGCCTTTCAAAAGTGTCTAATTTGGCCCATTCTGTACAGATATTCGTGCAAAACGATAACGCTTTCGTTCCTAAGAACCAGAGCGCCAAAACGTTGAGCTGTCCTTGAAAATGATGAATTTCAAACTCTAGATTTCGGGAATCTTTCATAGAGATTCATCCGTGATTGATACCATTTATCTTTCAAATTGATGAACGACAGGAATGAATGAAAATCAATAAACGTTTTGTGGCTCCTCTCATACGACATTTCCTCTGATAGATTTTCAAACGTCCAAATCCGTCCCCAATATACCGCCGTCCGAATTTGAATAAGCGTATAATCAGATCATTGCACTGCTACAGGAAATCACTCCGAAATGTGGAAAAAAATTACAATATAGTTACACAATTCAATGAAGCGAATTCCGCTATTCAATTCGAATATTCCATTCTTCGTGAAATATTTCCGGTAGAGAAGTTTCTAACGAAATGCCTCGAATTTCCACCATATTAGGTATCTTTATATGGAAACGTTATGTTCAGAATTCTACTCACGTCGACATTGGACATGGTATGCCACTGTAGAAAAAAAATAGCTGTAGTTGGAGATGATATTTTTGATGTTTTCAGTGGCTAACAGGTAAATATTTTGCATGAGATATCGGACATGCAGTTTTTGACCTGAGAACGAATTGCATACAATTTATGTATTGCCATAACGAAGGTTTCGAGTTTTTTCGTCTAAACAGGATGAGTCAAAATAAAAAGATTCGACTGAATAGGCAGTCCTTCCAGATCATAGGTAACCAGATATCGATATCTTATTCTAAATATCATACTATTATAACCACAAGGACGAATAGACAGGGTGAGTCTTTGACCTTGCAGAATATTTTAACAGAAGATTCCTGAAGCTGAAAGAAACACATTTGTCCTCTACCATTTTTTCCGATTCGGCCTAGATAAAAAGATATAGGCATTTTAAACTTTCATAATAGGCTAGCCGCCCCTGGAAACCTGAACTGGTTGAATATTCTTCTCTTGGTTCCATTTTCGATAATGAGGAATTCATCTAGCTATCACTCATATTAGCTTTGAGATTCATCTCCTATTTGTAATTATTAATTTTCTTTGTTTATTTCATTTTCTCCAAAAACTATCAGATTCAGACATAACCCATTCAAACTTTCATTTTCATAAATAAATAAAACAGATATAGGTACCTTATTTATCTATGAATGTACAAACGTTGCCAAATTGACGAATAGAAAGAAAGAACTCTTCGAAATCAAACAACACACAATATGCTAATTCTATGTATACACTTGTAAAGTCTATGATTCTGAACTGAACTATAAATCTGTGGCTCCGTGGTTTTAAGGTTATGTCATGGTGGTTTTCTTCCACCATGGGTTGTTATCTTAGAATATAGTTCTATATTCTATGGTTGTTATGTTATGAAAGCGCGTTTGAAGAATACCTCAAAATAAATACTATCTAAGTTCTGTACATAATTTCAAGAAATTTGGGTCAGCAGAAAGGTTGCATTCAAGCCAGTAAGAATCCCCATTATCATGGAAAAGTGAGAAGTTAATCAATTATACTACACAACTTAGCTCGAAATTGAAAAGGAAGCTTCATGAATGGATAGTGGTGTGGAAATTCGCTCGAACATTAGGAGTATTTAAATTGTAGAAGTTGAGTTGAGCTTATTCATATTACTCCACTAATAGCCAATTTACAATGGCCAATTTACAATGGGCATAACTTAACCGTAAATTTACTTATACATAAAATGTAAGAATTAAACAACAGAAATCATAAGGAATAAGAATAGAACTGCATTCGACTTATGGAAGTCAAAAGCAAAGTTGAACCTATTGTGAAGATTTTGGTACTTATGAATTTTGTAGTTTCGTCTTTGATTTTTACGCACGAGTTGCGGGATTCTTACGGTTACGTCCATTGTGAATTGGCCAAAGTCGGATACTCCGCTTACAAATCATTCCAAATAAAAAATGCTTGGATTCCATTCTCTACTTTGAGACGTGGCAACGCGGAAAAATTGAATTCTGTGAATTTTATAAACACAGTTGCATTCAGCCAAAGTACCCAATTCTTGGAATTTCACAGATATTTTTTATTCTTGAATTTCAGATTACTGGAAAACGGCGCATCATACGAAAAAAAATAAAGAATACTTTCACTTTCCAAAATGGTCAAAAATTCGTTGATAGCATTCAAATTATTTTTAAAAGTTGGATTCTTTGAATTTATGGTATTTTCATGAAACGTTATAGTCATATTGAAGAAACTGAAGGATGTGGATGAAATTTTGTAATCCAGGAACATTCATCGTATCAATAAAAAACTATATTTCAAAAATCATCCCATTCGATGAGATCGTTCGCGAGATATAATCGAAAATTAAATTTTTTTATGGAATTTCAACAGTCTGTATCTTACGAACCAAGCCGAAACGGAAAAAATGGTGAGGGAAAAAAGTGTTTCTTTTGGCTTCAGGAATCTTCTGTTAAAATATTCTGCAAGGTCAAAGACTCACCCTGTATGTCGATAAATCAACAAATATTCCACCTTGATCGGAGCTATCGACCAATCAACCAAACATTACGCGTCACAATTATGGAACAAATTTATTTTCTCAGAAGAAAAATATTTGGCAACAAAATCCTGAAAAAGATCAATTTTTGTTTCACTTCCACCAAATTTGTATGCATTTTTGAAAGATTTTTGTTGCACCCTGTGCCATCCCCATCAACCCTTCAAATTTTTTGAATAGAGAAAGTGGGTCGTGTGGTACTTTTTTGGTCTTAAAAATTTCTACACGCCTGTGAAGAAGATACAAAGACCTTGCCACAAATGAGCACATGACCTACTTTCCCTATTCAAAAAATTTGAAGGATTGATGAGGATGGCTCAGGATGCAACAAAAATCCTTTAAAAATGCATATAAATTTGGTTAAAGTGAAACAAAAATTGACCTGTTTTAGGATTTTGTTGCTAAATATTTTTCTTCTGAGAAAATGAATTTGTTCCATAATTTTGACGCGCACTGTATATTCGGATATTACAAACGGAAATATGTAAGAGTGTTTATAGTGACTTCAATTGCCAATTACAATTATCGTTTTATTCTGGTTAAATATGACAGCTGAATATTGTGCTCAGTTCAGTTGTGGAAAAACATTTCCATATTATTCTCAAATTCTTTCCTGAAGGCTGTACAATAAATAGAAATATTTTTTCTTCGAAAAAATTTACGAGTAAATACGTAAGCCACAAGAAGAGGTATACCAGAAATGCGTACACACAAATAAAGAGTTCCGACGGAAAACAGTCTCGACAATTAACCTTGGCAACACATAAATATGAAACAAATTAAACGCATTTCACCACTCAGTCCTCATTGTCGATCAGATAAACTCAATATCTGACATCAGTTTCGTCTATCTTTGTCATAAATAGAAATTTCGGTAAACCCGCAAGATTTCCCGTCGCGAAGCTATAAGTAAGATATTCACATCATTGTAAGCAGTGTGAGTTCTTGAACAAAGAATATGAAGGCCAACATAGGCGGTCCCTCTTTGTTTGGAAGATATGGGCCCCCAAAGTTCCAAATTGTTGCATTTTCAGATCCTTTTTTCCGCCATAAAAATGATCTCTCACTTCTCAAATCTAGTTCATAAATCATCATTGAACCTTCAACCAACAAATAGAGACACTTTCTTTCAAGAATATTCATTATTTAAAGGAAGAAAAGTGAAAGTATTAGACAACAACTTAACCTATATTTCTACGAAATACTTCTCAATGTTAAAGCGGAGCTTGGCAACAGCGTCTTTTCATCGCTGGCCAACTTATTATGACCGAAGGGTAGTTGCTGGCGGGAAATATGAAATGATGGACAGTTGAAGGATATGATTGTAAGGAAAATACTTCTGTCACTGAAGAAGAGGTGGTTATTCTAACATCAAAACAAAATCATTGAGAATATTTCTTTAAGGTTTCACTCTCAATATTTTCGTTTGAAATTTCTTTCTATCCCCTTCAAAATAGGGAGGTTTTTATCTACTTCGTTTTTTGTTGTGTCTTCGAGATGGTCCCAGTTTAGAATGAGATTCAGGGTATTCCAATGAAATGGGTTATATAATAACCTCGATTTTATTGGAAATCTAGGAAGGGCGCGACCTATCACTTATGAAAAAAATGTACGTTGAAATATAGTCAGGGTGTATTCTCATTCCATTACTATGTGTGTCAACGAATTCTTCTATTGGAAGATTTAGAGTTTCGCAGTAAACAGTAAGAACTAAGAACATATTTCATTTTTCTCGCCAGCAATAACCTGTCATTCACGAATACGCACGATGGCACGATTCCGACCGATGAAATTTGCGCCATTGCCAAACTTCACTCTTAGTCTGAGTCGAAATCAGAAGGAATAGAGGTTAAGTGGTTGTACGGTAATTTAATTATTTTTTCATTAAATATTGATTATTCTTGAAAAAAAGTGTTGCTTATTGTTGGTTGAAGGTTCGAAGGTGGTGTGTGAACCATACAGATGAAGTGAGAGATCGTTTTTATGGTGGAAAAGGGGACCTGAAAACGACTCATTTTGGAACTTTGGGGGCCCATATCTTCCAAATTAAGGGAGACCGCCTATGTTCGATTGCACATTTTTTATTCAGAAAATCACACTGAGTACAATGATGTAAATATCTTTTTAATATCTCGGCGACGGGAAATCTTGCGGGTTTACCGAAATTTCCATTCCAAAGTGTCGGATTTGGCGCACCCCTCTACGTTTGGTAAAGTGTATAACTGGATCAAATGCTGAGTAAGTGATAGAACGTCAAAAACAATTCCCTAAATGAATTATTATCCCCAGTTAACGGTTTTCAGAACAACTTCAAAGCAAAATATCATTAAAGTGAAATTCTAGCTCTACTCAGCATAATGAACAGTGGGGGCTTACAGCTTAGTGAATTTATTTTCACTGAATCAATCAAATTTCGAGTACAATCATGACTCAAGTCAGTTTTCAATTTCAATTTTGTGTTTCTATAAGTATTGGTTTATGATATTATTATCCCCTCATCCATAAGTCCCCTCATTTCATGTGACACCATATTTGAAATACGGTTTCAGTCCTCTTTATCCAAAAATGTCAGGGGTGATTCTGTGGTGAAAATGAAGGTAGGTACTCAAAATAAAATTTTTTAAAAAACCTTTCCCCGAACAATTTACAACCCTCCGAAGATTAACAAAAAAATGTTTTCTCTTTTCCCTGTACATCAAGCTAGAAGCACGAAACTTGGCAAATATCATTTGTCAATTAAACTACACATTTCAAATTTTCTTAACAATGAAGTATGCTAAGAGGGGGTTGAAATAGTACACTCCAATCATATTTTTTCCTTACAATTTTTTTTTGGAATAAAATTTTCATTTCAAAAAAACATGGCCTAAAAGCCCAATCCATTCACTAAATTTTTTGTCTCCCAAATTTTTTTCAAAAAGTTAAGAATTCACGAGAAAATAAAACGTATGTTAAATAACATTTTTTTTTATAAACATGAATCATGGGGAGCACTTAAGGAAATAGTTGAAAAAGATTTTGTTAAAGTTTTAAATTTCTTATCCTATAAATTGCTCACCTTGAACGCCGAGAAAACATTCTTCGTCCCGTTCACAAGTTACACAAGCGGTTTCCCAAATTTCGGCCCTTTAAAAGTCAACATGGAAGACAAAACCATATTTATTGAGGAAGAGCGTAAAGTGAGGTATCTCGGAATCATGGTTGACTCTCATCTTCGATGGAACCACCATGTTGATTTTTTAGTTAAGAAACTTCGTCGCCTTCTGTCCCTTTTCAGAACTTTGAGGGGGTTTTGTGACATGGATCAACTCAGATGCCTCTATTTCGCTCTTGTGCAGTCTGTTCTGGGATATGGAAACCTGGCGTGGGGTGGAACGGAGAATTGTTACCTGAAGAAACTGGAAGTTGTGCAGAGACGCTTTTTGAAGGTTATTTATGGGAAAAATACTAGATACCCCTCAGATAATTTGTATCGAGAGGCGGAGGTCATGGATCTGCGTTCATTGTTCCTCTTGAAAATTCTTTGCTACCAGAACATATATGGTAGCTATGAAAATCTTGTCCCAAACAGCCACAGTTCCCGATCGTTGATGCATAACTACTATGTGCCTAGGATGAAGAAGACTATTGGACAGAGATCTTTTCTCTACCTTGCGCCAAGGTCATTCAATATGCTACCTTCAAACTTCAAAGTAATACGTAACCCAATCTTTTTCAAAAATAGGGTAAAAAAGTGGATCTTTTCACAGCATCGCTCCTTCATTTCGAATATGATCGATCTGAAAAATGCTTCTTTGGCCTGAATGAATATGTGTGTGTGTGTCTGTATGTTACCTCTTGTCTTGTGGGCTGAACGGGGATATGGAGCTCATTTATGTTTCAGGTGACGGATTTCATTTTGGCTGGGGGTATTATCTTACCACAAACAAGGATTTCCTTTAGTGGTAATAAATTGAGAATGTCGTCACTTCAAGTTTTTGTTTTTTTTCTTTTGAGTGGTACATGTTTCTTTATTCTTGTCCATGTTGATGTTATTAATGAATCATTGTTTATTTTTTCTTTATCTAAATAATCTGTACCTAAAGGCATAGAATAAAGGTTTTTATTATTATTTATTATTATTATTTAAATGAACAACAGCCAACGAAATTATGATTCTACTAAGCTAAGACTCTAACAATTAGAACAATAGCAAATAATGAACAAAAACATGTCTAAAATCAACAATGCAATTTAAATAAATGTTGAAAATGACAGCCTTCAGCTTCAATACATTTATTTACTCTTCTCCTCATTGAAATGCGTATGCGGTTTCGCAGATTATCGATATTTTTTCTCTTAGGTGCTTGAGTTTCCGAAAAATCTTGTAGGTATAAAAAAGTTAGTAAATGAATTGGGCTTCTCAGGTATGTGGTTTTAAAGGGAAAATGTGTATTCAAAATAAAGTTGTTTGAAAAATATCTTAGGGTTTGAGTATCTCAACCTTCTAAGCATACTTAGCATACGTTGAACTGAGTTGGCAAATTTTCAAAGCAGTTAGCAAATTTTCAGAGCAGTTGGCAAATTTTCAAAGCATTCGAAAAACTTTCAAATCTGTTGGAAAAATTTCAAAGCAGTCGAAAAATTTCAAAGCGGTCGGCAAAATTTCAAAGCAGTCGGCAAAATTTCAAAGCAATTGGAAAATTTTCGATCGATGGGGTTGAAATACATATTTCCAAGAGAATTGTGAAATATGAAGGAATTTGAATCTTTCAAAAATAAAGTTTGCAATCAGTGCTCAACAAACTCACAAGTCGTGATTTGTCTTGACATAGATTCAGGGCTTTTAGTCCTGTATAGCCGGCAATAAATAGTATTCATACAAATACCAAGTGTTTGAAAAGATGAAACATTTTCTCCTTTTGCGTCAACCAGCAGCAGGTACCTAGTTGTAGATTTTTCAGTTACGTCGCATGGGCTGTGTCGTCAAAATCCATCTGGTATCATCAATTTGAGCTGTTTTTATCGGCCGGGCCGAATAATTCATTACGTTCTACGTACATTGTGTTATATAATAGTTTTGCCAAATAACATGTTATGGAGAAGAGCGTGCTATCGTGTAGTCCAAATGTCTGTAACTTTCGAATATTTTCCGAAAATGTTCTCAAACAACTAGGTTGGACTCTTTGATGAATTTTTGTTCGAAATCATTTTTTTTTCCTGATACAATATCATAGTTATTAAAAAAAATTCTTACCTCTTGAGCTCCATATTTCTCAGCAGTGTACTAAATTTCTGTTTGGCACGATTATAATTGTTTAAGAAATTGAACAAAAATTATGTCGAATTTCATGGATTCTTTCTCGATTCTATTATTTCCGGAATATCTCGAAAAATACTGATTCAATCATAAGGGAACTTGGCTGCTAATTTGTAAATGCTGATAGTCAACTTTGTGTAGAATTTCGTGATGATCGTGTCCTTAAAAAATCTTCAAAAAAGCTTTTTTGTCCAATTATTCAATATTTTGCGATTTTATCATCATATCATCCCCATGAAACTCTTTATGATCCTTCAAGCTGTCATTTTTCGATAGAGTACTGAATTTCAATTCGATCCAATCTGTATTTTCATATATGTACTTCCAAAAATGAAGATTGGATCGAATTGAAAGCCAGTATGTACTTGATCGACAAAATGACAACTTGAAGGCTCATGCAGAATTTTGTGAAGATAATATGGTAAGGGGATCACCAAAAGTGTATTTGGTGGGGTCAGTACGTAAAAAGATGACGGTTTCAGCAACGAATTTGAATATGCGCGCAAAAGTTGCTGACTTCACGTCAGTGCATTTTTCATTTTGATTTCTATTTTGAATATTTAAATAGATTACTTGTATAATGAGGTAATATGCTTTTGTCTCAATAAATGTTGAGTGATTCGGCTAATTTTCAGTTTTTTCGCAAGCTCAAAAAGTTCCAACTAATTTATGAGTATTGCACCTTATATATAGTAATAAACGTCATTCCTTCAACAAACACTTGGAAAATTTTCGATGATTTCCCTCCCAAAAAAATTGGCTTCGGCTTGTCCGTGGATTCATACTTAGATGTTGTCCCCAGTTCTTCACACAAATTTCGCCAATTGTCTTAATCAATAAAGTAAAGATTCCTTTTACCTTCCGAAGTATGGATTCTGTTGGAGAGCCTCAATGCTTAACTTCGATGTAAACACAGATTTAAGACCATGTTGCCTCTCAAAGATGTCCTTTGTTCCACCTGAATATGTAGTCCTTGTTGTGCGATGTCGATCTTTCGATTCAATTTCAGAGAATACAATTAATTTAACAGCACGAAACTCTATCCATGATAGAATCATCAATCCCAGCTTCTAGCTTGTCACAGACGTGAAATCAATCAAAGTGGCACGAATATCTGCTGTATGTACTCGTCGGGGAGGCAGAAGATAACAAAGTGGATTTCCTTCTACATAAAGCTCATTGTTCCATCCGTTTCAAATTCAAACACACAAAGAGTAGGATTCGTGTACCAGGAGAAGCGAACACAAATAGAAGAATGAAAGAATCCTGTAGAATAAGACAATCTGATCTGAATATTAGGCTGCAGCCATTATATTGTGAGACTCGAGGCAATATTTTCATTTGTGTTCTTTGCGTAATTTTTACGCGTCCTTCTTTAATAACGAACATCCTAATCCTCATTTGACGACCTATAAGATATAAAGCTGGATCCAGTTGGCTTAAATTGCTTGAAATATTCACTCTTTTCGGGTATTTCATCGCTGTAAAAAAGAAATTAAAAAGGAATGAATTATGATCAATTTTCCTAAATTGGGTAATTCTATTAGATCGCAATTGATGCTATACATAGATATGCACCGTATCTTATTCTTAAGAGTTGACCAAGTGCCATGAATAACTATTTTATTCCGACTCGAATCACAAATTTTCATTACACATATCTTTTAATCAGAATACTCAACTCTCCCCAAAAATTAATTGGTCTAGTTTTCTGGTTAACATGGATGTGCCTTTTTGTACACATCGAATGCAAGTTTTTTCTCCTAATGCTACACTAAATTTATGCTATACATCTATGTAAATTCTAGAAAAGCGCTGACTTTGAACGAGGAGCTTGTTCAAATTCAGAGCCATCTCCTCACGAAATTTTGTACGAGCTTTCACGCAGTCATATTTCAACGGGGTACTTGATTTAAATTCGATGGGATCTGTTTTACCTTTGAAAATATTGAAAAAATAATATCTTGAAAGCATATATTATCTACAGAATCATAGGACGGGCTTAAACCATCCATTTACGATCCCCGTAACGGAACCCCAAACCTCCTCTACAAATATCGGGTCCTTATTCGTTTGTTTCGAAAATTTGCTCAGTTGCAGGTTTGATTCCGACCACATCAGCAATTTTTGAGGTATTGAGGAAATAACTTTCAAATAAAAATGTTTATTACTAAAACATTCAGACTCCTGTCAAACCTGAAAAATTCCGACATTCTAACAGTTCTCTTTCGAACGTTAGAATGAATACGCCGCGTCGAACAGCTGTGAAAAAGAATTGAATTTGACCACCGATTTCATCTTCAATGAATAGAATCATTGTCGACTCGGAACTCGCAAATTCCAGACATTTAGGAGAAATAATATCACCTCAGTTCCCTCGAACAAGCGAGAAAAATTTCGAATATCACAAATATGGGGTGTTTCAAAACAAGGTAATCCTGTCACTAAGATAAGCATAAAATGAAAAAATTCTCAACGTCATACAATTTCAAGATTCAAGGTGTAGAAGAAAGTGTTAAAAAAAATTTATAAGCAAAAAAAAATCGTTTTATTAATGTTGGAAAAATCCTACTATTGTACTGAGGAATTCTTGAATGATAATTGTCTGATATAGCCGTTACATATTTTTATTGACTTGTCCTATACATTGTTATATGTCTTACAGGATTAATAAATATTATTATTATTATTATTATTATTATTAATATCGACGCCACAAAAATTTTCAATTCATAGAGTGTATAATTTTTAATGAAAATAATAATTAATAATTTCATCATAATATCATACCAGCATCGGTATTTACTTCATTAAATTCAAAACGAAAGAGTACATAGAAACCAGGTTTTACCAAGAATACCGGATAGTCTAAAATGGAATTGAGTTCACTTGAAATTTTTATTGATGAATCTAACCTTGATAAAGTTGTGTTCAATACTACCCGAAAACAAATTAATGAGATGTACCAGCTTCATATCAAATTTCATCAAAATGTTGCCAGTAGTTTCGGCAAAATCATAAAAAATATGCTGTTCTAGGGAATAGCGCGCGTTATCATTTCGTCACGATGTCTGTTATTCCCGAATTTTGTGCCGACAATGGTCTTAAACGATTAGGTTGAACTCCCTGAAGAAGAATCCGTGGTCAAATTTAATTCTGTCCGTCCAGCCGGCCATCCGGCTGTGTGTGCTGTAACTTCCGAAAGGAAAGTCCCAGAGCTTTGAAATTTTCAGACAAGGTTTCGATCCTAAATATCTCGGTTGAGTTCGTTAATGAAGAAAATCTGCCGAATGGTTTCTGTGTTACAGCCATTTGAAGTTTTGATTTTTCAATAACTCGAAAAATATTTATCTGATCGAAATGAAACTTGGTTTGAAGATGGATAGTATCAATAAGAAGAATTATAAATGGAAAAATTTGAAAGACAATTATTTTCAATTATTTTTCTTTGAAAATTGTTATATTACATTTAAATTGGCACGAAGTTGCAGAGGAAACAATCAAACGCGCGTCTGAAACTCCGCTAATTGAACGGATCCGATGAAATAAATGTTGAAATGACACACAATGTGAGATACGAGTAAATTTCATCGAAATTTCCAAGTCGCTATTTCGCAATGTGAACAAGCGCGTAAAAGCTGCTGACTTCACGTCAGTGCTTTTCTAGATTTTTTCTTCGATGCTCTGTATGTTGAAAACGGATGGCGTTACGAAAATTTTTTGAAAGGCAAACCCCAGTTACTCTTCAGTTTTCTACCTATCCTAGAGACGGGAACACCTTTTCTGAAACACCCTGTATATTGAAAAAACTCATTGTGGAAGCAAATTGTTCACAGATACATGAATGCATACATAAATAGATAAACTAACATAACCTCAAGGACGAATATCTGTCGATAAATCAACAAATATTTGACTTTGTACAGAGCCAATCATCCAATCAACCAAAACATCTAGACTGAAGAAGCGGTGTCCAAGTAGTATGGATAATGTAGATTCACGGTTGTTACCGATCTTCAGAGCACCCCACCTTGTAACCCGCAGAATGAGACTCTAAATACTGATCACCTCTTAAATAAATAAACATATAAAAATTAATGAATAATTGAAAAAATATATGAATGAAGAGATGAATAAAATAATGAATAAATATTCAATTATGTAACATCGCATTTATTTAAATCAAGCAAAAAAAGCTAGAATCGTCTAGATATTGATTTGATAATTTCGAAATTTGAGGAATGTTATCGATCTCAGCCTAATAATTATCATCGATTAATGAAATTTGCTGACCGTTCCAGAACGGTCAGCAAATTTCATTAATCGATGATAATTATTAGGCTGAGATCGATAACATTCCTCAAATTGTGTATCCAGATACACAATATGCTATATAAGTACTTTTCGTTTCGAATCAGTTTCATTACAACTACATACAGCCGATTCATACTCGTATTCAACCAATTTTACACTGACTACAGAAAGATGCATGTATAAATTTTACGCATGAGTGGAAAAATCGTCGAATCCGAAACACAGAAGCCGATTAATTAATCTAAACCATTAAATGTAAAATTCTCCATTACCACAAACATTCTGCTATAACAAATGGAATTTTTAACTCAATTCACTAGACAAAACCGTGATTTAGGACTGAATTTACAAATTGGGGATCAACTGGCAGAAAACACTACTGTTGACCATAGGAATTCCATGAATAGTTGAAAGAATGGATTCATCAAAAATTCGTTCAATTTAAATGCCAACAATATTTATTTTGTTTCTGCGAAAGCATACTCCACGTTTTGTACGATTCAATACTGATTCCTGATTCGTGCCGAAATTTTAAATCGATTATATGCTGTATGACTGTTTATACAGGCTGGTACAATTGAGAGTACTGAGAATTCAAGCAATTTTAGAAACTTAATAAGTATTATGAATTTGCCTCATGAACTACATACAAAATGAATCAAAATAATGGTTCATGGAGAAATGAGAGCTCTAGTTTAAGAGCAAACACCACGTGGTGGTAAATCACGGCTAAGCGACACAGCCACATTTAAGTTTCATTGAACCTTGTGAATATCCCAAGGTCAGGCACATGCATGCGGTCTACTTACTTTAGCGTTGCCGATAGCCGCGTGAAATATTAGAATCCGTAAATTTCGACGTTTATAGGAGAAAACAGGGTGTCGTAATGGCTTCAGTGAATATTTTTTTGAATATTTTCTCGGGAAGTACTTGATTCTTTTGTGAGAAGGAGCAATGTTAATTATTTTTCACTCCATTCCAGATTTTATTTAATCGAAAATTCTTGAATATAAAAAAGTAGCAACCTTGAACATTTTACGGTTTTTTTCAAACATTTGCATCAAAAAAATTTTTTGAACAAAAACGAACTCTGGCCTCCAAAAGTCAAGTACACTTACCGCAATTTCACAGTTTTTTTCCGAAAATCAGTTCACACCGGTTTCCAGGGTATGTCGGTCTGATTATTAGAAAGAACCGTGAAACTACAGTAACCGTACTGGACACTGCTTCTTCGGTGTGGATGTAGTGGTTGATTCGAAGAAAAGCTAGGATTAAGGTGGAATATTTGCCTTACGTCATGTTATTTTATTCTTGAACTGAAACTCTCGTTTCCCCATGAACCATTATTCTGAGTGGTGTACCGTCTTGTGGAAAACATGAACCGAGTGTTTCCAGGTCATAATCTTCGAAGTACAAACTATAGTACGCAGAAACAACAACCTGACACGACAATGGGATAACATCATGCACATCGATCAAAGTAGTCTGCACTCGAGGGTCAGAATTCGTGAGATGCTCCTGGTAGATGCCGATGTATTTTGTTGATACTACAGCATTCCATTGAACAGCTCATAAGTATCCAGAGTCTTATCTGAGGTTCTCGGGGTACATCGATCTGATGATCAGAAAGAACCGTGAAACTCAAGTAACCGTACTTCTTAGACATCGCTTCTTCGGTGAAGATGTTCTGGTTGATTGGATGATTAGATCAAATCAAGTTGGGATATTTGTTGACTTAACGACAGATACTCGTCCTTGTGTCATCTTAGTTTATATTCAGAGTGTTTCGTTGAAAGTGAAAGTTGATTGTTGAATTGAGCTCAATGCATTCATGAATTCAGTCTTGAATTCAGACTTTCTGTACCTTGATAACCCAGCAATTTTCTGGGCATGTGAATGTATGGAATAAAAAAAATCAGTCGAAATAGTAAAAAACAATCGGGATGAAATTTGATGACAATGAATTTGTTGTTGTTCTTCAATCGTTTTCCCCCTGAAGAATTCGATTTGCTAGAATGAATTCGCAGTGTAACATATTTTCCCTATTTTTCAATTAATTTGATTTTTTCCTGAAAACCATCGGCCACGGGATATCCGGGACACTGTATGCTTGATTTAAACAAACCATATTGAATAACTGCTGCCAAATATCTGGGAATATTTAAGTTGTGCTTTAAAGATATCATCTTCTACCCATAAGGTTGCACGTTCTGCAATGGAAATTTCTATTTGAGTTTAGTCGGTGGCATACCTACTGGCTACTGAATATTTTCGAATGAAACTTTGTTGGCTACTGTTTTCTTCCTCAAAATAAGTAGAGGGTTATTGCTTCTTAAATTTTTAAGAATGAAGCTTTCGGTCGATTTTTTTGTACGACGTTTTGAATAAAGAGAAAAAAAAAATAATTCGGTGATTCGTAAATACGTCGAATTTTAAATTTGATGACTATGAATTTCGCGTTGAAACTATTGCTTCGAATGTTATCTAGCAATTTGAAGGATTTTTGATATCATCTACTAAAATAATTCAACGTCGATATTCTTTTCGAATTTCATTACATATCACCCTATTTCACAGTTATTCCTTTGAATTTTTACTCCAATATCTGAAAAAAAAAAACTACTGAAAACAAAATAAAATTTATACGCACAGAACTCGCCCCTGTGAATTGCGGGAATTTTTTGTCCGGGCAGTTTCTCCAAATAAACTTTACCATTAAAAATACTGAAACAATAATACGAATGATTAACGAATGGAAGTGTGATGTTCAAGAATCTTTATCTGACATTTTCATCAGACGATAAAATGAAAATCTTCAACATTATTTTCTTTTAAATATTACAAAATCCTCTCAGAATATCCTTCTATCGATTACATATTGACTCATTATATTGTTTTTGAATTTTACACGTCTAACTATAAAATAGTGTTTCGAGTCTCACAGCAAAGTTGAAATCTTTTTCTGACACACTCATGATTGATATTAATCTCAAGAACCAAAAAATTAGAGAAATACGGCAGTTCTCGCTACAAAATTTTAAAAATGCTGCTAGTACATAAGCCACTAGCACCCTGTTCGTTAGTACAGAGTCTTATACCAAGTATATCAAGGAGCTTGGTAACAAATAATCAATCTTATTTTATAACTATTCATCAATCTTGGCTCTAGGATAGGTGAATTGAAGAGAAGGAAACTAAAAACCTCTTTAATATTGTTTTCAACTTCATTGTTTCGTCATTTAATATTAATGTCGGAGAGGACTTCATAAATCGTAAAATAACCCTAATCAGTAAGACATGGATTTACAGCTATTGGCATTTTAATAAGGGTTTTGTGCATCATGGCCTGAAGCCAAGATCAATCAATGGTCCATCAAAAAGAACACCAATCTTATTGTTCATACCAAACCTGTATGAACAACTCATGTATTATTTGTTTTTTTTTTTTCGATTCCTCAATTTTTATATCGAGATATCTGATTGCAATTTCAAAGTAGGTCGGATGTAACACAAGATTTTTCTAATCCAATCATGAAATAACATATGCATAGTTGGAAGGTTACCTAGTTTTGATATTTTAATGCCCATTCTATGTTGCCGAACAAAATTATGAAGGAACTGAAGATGAATAGTCCCTTTCTACGCTGTGAATTGGAAAAGTTTATGTTGTCGCCCTGCTGTAATTCGATAAAGACCCTTTTGTCTGGTTACCTGTTCGTAGTTCCAGGTTTCCGAGTATCCAGTATTGCGATCCATTATTATATATCAAATGGGACCTCTGGTCTCAGCTCCCTAAACGCTTTGAAAGAATATGGGAACTGAACAAAAGTTGTGATCACATAATAGCCCGTTGGACCAGATATTTGTGCAACAGCTTTTGGGATTATTACGAATTCCGAATGTATGGGTAAAATCTGTTTAATGTTCCTATAGATATATCTGTTGGAAATTTTATTTTTTCCATATTTCGGGAAATACATTTCTGATGAAATCTATCACCTAGATGATTCATGCAAAACTATGTGGGATCGGATGAAATTCCCCCATCAAATACAGCTTTTTTTCCTTGTACTATTTTTCCGGATTTGGCTTAGGTCATAAGATGCAGGTTGTTGAAATTTCTGAAAATATCACGGTTTTTTGTGACTTTGATAAGGTTTTTGCAAATAAAATTGATTTCTGTTAGAAATGTTCCATAACTATACTCTTTAGTTATAAAGAATGATAAAGTATATCTAAGGTCATTATAGGAATCATGTTAAAAGAGTCATAGAATCTTTAATGAAGGTACTTTCTTCGATGGAAACTATATTTAAAGTAAGCCAACATTATATTTTCATTCAGGGTCTTGCCCACATTGTAAGTTTTGCGCCATTCACAGAATATCTCGTATTCCTTTTGATATCGTACGGAAGACTTGGCCGGGATAAGTTTCGCCGTCGCTTCAGAACTATTTTTCAAAACCTCTGCATCCATTTCATTTGAAATTATTCAAAATCAAAAATTCAAAACGATGCTGAACTGACAGGCAAGACAATCAATAAAAAAATCTTTGTTACTGTTAGCAACCGATTCGAAGCATACCACATTATCACCCCATATTAATGGATGGTTTTACATCATGTACTGACACATTACTGACACCTTCAAACTACCTGAATATACAGTTCAATTTTTGTACCAAAAATTTTAAAAAAACTTTGAGCAGTATGAAATAAAACGTTGTACGATACACGGCCGTGAAATTTCATTAAAATACTCGTCTTGAAATTCCAGACTCGGCTCCTTGGTCGCCTCGTCCGTGAACATCTAGACTCGTATTTGATGAGCCATTTCCCGGAATTGTAACGTAAATTACTATTATTTGATAGGAGTAAACCAGAAAATTTTCTTCCCCCAGTTCATGTTCATATCTACCCTGCAAATTTCAGAACTGAAATTAGATCCGAAATAAACAAAATACCAGTGATTTTTTTTCATTGGGAAAGATTTCTTTAACATAAATATGTAGACCGAATGAAAGCTCTCAGATTCGAGACTCTAACACATAACCACCCCTAAGCTTCTAAAGAATACTAAGAAATTAGGAATATTTTTTGTTTTCGTTTCGAGGTGAAGTAATTTTCTGACTGATAAATTGAGAGATTAGTCACTTTTCTACATTTTTTTTCATGTCTAGGTATTGATTTGGACGTACCACTATCATATATAGAACCTCAGCATTATTCAATATTTAATGGAAGGTTGAAGCATCTGAACAAGCCATTAAGATAATAAACACTCCTGAGAGTGAAATACCAGTCGAGCTGACTGGAATTAGTATTTTGGAAAGAATAGCTCCTCATTCGAGTTAGGTTTGTTTGAATTTTCATTTCTAGAATGGCTAATAGATGAAGCAAACTACGTTGAACCAAACTGAGAATGACTCGGAAAAAGAAATGTAATCAAATGTGGAGACTACAGACGAAACAAAAAACTGCGGTATAGATATCTGATTACTGGTCTGCGGATTCTCGTTAATTCCTCAGGATGTTACTGTCCTGAGAGTTGTAAATTCGATTTATGCCTCAAAAAAGCTTGGTGGCTATTGCCGACTTGTTTTCCCAGCCATGTTTTCCAATGCCAGTCAAAGTTGTATATTTTTTTTGAATTTGTATATAGTGGTCCGGGAGTAACTGTACATCGTTTGATGATGAAAAGGTGGTTGGTACGTTGAAATGCCAGAAGATAACAATTGAATATGGGCCAAGCCTAATCGTTTATGAGATACCACGTGATTTATTGATTTTGGCTGAACCTTAAGATGACTCTAGCTCGTGAACCATTCAACCTAATCACTCCAAATTAGGCGGGATTTGTCTTCTTAAAATAGCGAACTGTTCATATGAACCGTACCGTAATAAAACAGACCAGAACTAGGAAACTTCGGTTTCAAGTATCAGGTCTTATAACACACATGAAATATCAACATGCCATATGATTCTGCATAGATTTTTCTTCCGAACACTGTTTACTTACTGAGTGGCACATCAACCGTTAATTTTTTTTCTTCGGAAATAAATTAATGCTAATGATTTTTGAGGGCTCTTACGGCCCTGCATAATGTAATAAGATGGTCCCGATATTGAATTTATTGATTTGAATGCTTGTTTCGATTTGGAAAGTTCAAATCGAGTTACAATATTCAGCCAACAATGGCATACTTATTACTCTTATTTATGGAAAACTTGCCTGAAAGGCAGTGGCCATAGAATTATTTCGTTTAAGGGTTCGTATCAATAAAGTTTTTTTGCTGGTAATTATATTCCAAGGTTTTCCCTTTGAGTTGTGCCTCGTTTTTCGAACGTACCTACTTGTTTATGGTTTCTGCAATTCGAATGGTCAAGTGGTAGAAAATTATTGTAGAAGGTATCCTGGTGGGCAGCTCTATACCCAACACTTTCGGATATCACCCGTTCTCAGCTCTCAAAAATTATAAGCACTGATTCATGTGGAAAACAGTACTTGAAAGACAATTTTATGCAGAACCAAGTGATATTAACGAAGAATTAATATTCCTTGTACATGTTTCATTACAACTGGAGATGAAAATCAAAATTTCCGAGTCCTGATCTGTACTTTTGCGGTATAGTTCATTTGAACAGTTCAATGTCCTGAGGTGACAATACTTGACAAATTTGTTGCGAATTAGTTTGATTGTTCAGAAGTTATAGTCACCCAGAAGTTCTGTCTGATTCAATATATCTCAAAAATCATGAGCGCTTAATTATTCCACATTGAAAAAAATGGACTGTTGTTGTGCCGTTTACGTGGAAAACAGTATTTGAAAGAAAAATCCATGCAGAATCAGATGAAAGTTATTACAAATTGACAATCCATGTAAAGAGTGTTTTATTAGACCTAGAATAAGAATTCGAAATTTCCTAATCCCGCTCTTTACTATTTGGGTATGGTTCATAAGTACAATTCGATGGCCTATTATGAGAATGCCTGCCAAATTTAAAGTGAATAAGTTGAACTATAGATATTCAAAGGTTTTTTCAGAATCACCCTATATCTTAGAAGCCTCAGCATATATTTTAATGTTGTTTTTTGGGCTTTCCAAGATATCATCTATTCACCAACAAAATGATGTACAGTTACTAGCGGACCACCCTGTATATCCAAAATACTGAAACCTATTGATGTCACTTATTCTGATTATGTCTACAGAATATCTTTATTTAAAGTAGAGAAAGATCAAATTACTGACCTAAGATCAACTTCCTTCTAGTGACTGGTAATACCCAAGCTTTCCCTACAAAAAGACTGTGTTTAGGACTAAATATTTTTCCGGGCCTAAAATCGAATTCGGCAATCCTGTACTTCTAACAAATCTGATATTATAAAAAAAGCATTCGGGTGTTTGAGCTGTTCCGAAACATCAACTGTCCAACAGTATTTATAAACTGACAGCATCAGTTCGGGGAGAGTTTGGATTTTATCAGTTATTCCCATGTTTGGGTTTTCCTTGAAGCGGTTTCCTTTGTTTCCCTTCGCTTAAGGCCTCTCAACGTCTTTTTCCGCAGAGATGTCAAGTAGTGACGAGAAATGTTCGATCTCAGTTGTTTCAACTCCTGCCAAAGTTCAGACGGAGTTTATCTTCGTCATATTGTTTCTTGGTGGTGGAAATCTGGTATATTTTCATATTCGAAGTTTCTGTTTTCGCGAACAGTATTCCGGGATTATAAAGTTCCGCTTCTGAATTTCTCTTCTCTGGAGATGTAAGCCGATTAGGAAATGTATCTTGCGGAGGAATTCCCATTCCAATTGCACCCGAAAAATTCGGTCCGCCACCTGAGTAGAGCGACGTGAACGCATTCTGACATTTCAGAGTTATTATATTTCGTTCCCGTGATTTATTATGTGAATATAAAGCTGAAGAAGTATATGGAAAATGTTTTCCGTGGAAAAATGTATCCTGTTAAGTATGCATGTCGTTTCGGAAGTTCATTATTTCAACATGATAAACGTTCGGAATGGAGCCAATTTTACAAGCTATTTCTGGAGAACAGGAGCTTTATACCCGATATTCTGCCTGAATATCTGTAATTCTAGAATTTCCGAAGAGAATCGTCTGAAGGGAAGTCTGTTTAATTTGATTATTGTAACGAAGACCTTTAACAAGTAGACAGTTCGAATTTGATATTTGACATAAATCAAAAGTTTCATAGTTTTGAAGATTTTCGAACGTGGTTAACAGCATTTCATTAATCGAAGAAATATAACCTGATCTAGGATTTTAGCGCCTGTGGCAAATCGTCAAAAGGCACTGTTGAGGATTTATTCTTCAATAAGTACGATATTTTCGTAATTGAATGTATTCTTTATATGTATTTCGAAAAATATTCGAGTTCCCAAAATATTCCATATTTTTACGAGGTTATGAATAAAATTTACAGATGTATTGAAAGAGGATAATCATTGCAAGAAATAAATCCTAACGATGATATCTTTGAGCCTATAAAATGGATTCTGCTCATTAACAAATTCAATATGAAATAATATTATTAAAGTGTACGATTTTCAGAGTATGCAACAATTCTTCAGGACACTACGAAATATTATGATTTACTAGGAAATCTCTTACTGCCCATGAGCCATTAAGAAAAATTTGTTTCTATCATGGACCGTAAGGGTTTCAAGGGACAGAATAAAGTGAAATTGGTAAAACCTGTCTGTTGATTTTGATTTGTGAAAAAATGGTCAGTATCATTTTTACCTTAGTTAAATCCTTAATTTTACGAGAAATTCCAAAGAGAATAAAATTTACAAAGTTGAGTAATTTGAATAATTTTTCACTGTCCACGGAAATAGAACATTTGAATTTATAATTCATGGACCGCCAGATAATCACACCAACTTCCACCGCTGGGGACAAATAGCGTCGAGGGACTCATTATGGCCATTTTACTTTCCATAAACAAACAAGGTTTATCCATGGAAGGAACGGATGGAATCACACTGACAGAGGAGATTATGAAATGTATTATTTATGGTGACAAGTTTTCAGATATGAAGTTCATGAACTTATGAATATTGAATGTCATAATTAGGGCAGGATCCCATTGCATTTGGACAAAAGAAATTATTAATTATTAAGATGCTATTAGTGAACCTTATTGAATGATCTCTTCCAACTTGAACAGTGCTGACTGTATGGAAAATATTGCCTGATTTCACTTCTTCTCAGTAATTCAACGTGTGTGATATGAAAAATCAGTTGAATTATTTGAAATACAACAGATTTTTTCTATATTTTGGACGAATAAATTAGGAAAATACATTAACTGGTCATATGACACTGAACGCGAGCTTGTGATATTGCAATGAAGAAACCTTAGAAAGAACTGACGTGAAGTCAGCAGCTTTCACGCGCTTGTTCAGTTTGACTACCATTATTGTTATAAAGAACTCAACCGATATTTTCAGGCTTCGAACATAAACCGAGAATTTTAAGACTACAAGACTTTCTTGGAAAGTTAAAGCACACACGGTCGGCCGAAAGAGTTAATTTGATCACGGATTCTTCCCCAGGAAGTCCAACCTAATCTTGTAAAACCGATTCCGGTTGAAAATTCAATAATTATAAACATTGTGATGGAACGATATCACGCTGTTGCCCAGAACCTTATAATTAGAAAATATAAGGTATTTACAAACTGAATCTTCAAATTTTGAATTGTTCCAATGAAATGATCCAGAAATTTTGCACGGACTTAGGCATCAACTTCCAAGTTTCATCATGATCATTTTTTGAGTTATTTCGGAATTATCAATGATTCTCAGGAAATCAGCACGAAATCAGACATATTTTTTTACACGACGGATATCCGATCAAGCTGAAATTTGAAACACTTCTGTTTAGTAGTGATCTCAAGGTCTGCGCCAGTCTGTGGTATCATTGTTTAGGGAAGGATGATCCGATGGTAGTAGCGACTAGCATAAGGATTATAGACGATTCCGGTACATGCTAATGCGCTACAGGGAAGTACCGGTCAAACTTCCAGGGAATCACCTCATAAAGGATAGAGTATGAACAGATTACTGTAATACGTCGATTGACGATCTATTGACACCACTGTCCTGTATAGTCACTGTAGGATCCAGTAAACGCTTCGACTATTCACCAGTAGATGTCGTAAAGGGTTGATGCCAACAACTATTCTGAAATCTAGATCTTATGTTTAGAAAAATTCTATGAATTCATATCTAATTGGACTGAAATAGAGTCTTCGGTGTCAGCTAAAGCAAAATTTTACCGGAATCAGAGATATGATTCCTGAAATATGTAAATTTCTAAAAGAAATTTCCTATATTTTTATATTGATTTTTTCCTCAGGAAAATCAGGAAATCTAATTGGGCTGAAATTGAACTACTCGGTTATGAAATGGCGACTTGGAGATTTCATCATAGGTGCGCTTTAGCAAAATTTGGTGTTATCTATTTTTATTCATTTTGGATGGAGTAACTATTCGAGAAATAGTCTGCTTTTTTTATTAAGCAATATATTCGGCATACGTGACGAAAATATAAATGCTTCTTTATGATTCTGAAGTGGTTGAAGCAGGAAAATTGAATGATCTCCTCATTTTGACTGAATCCTTTTCCTTTGTGGAGGACCCTATATATCCTCCGAAACCATTATAGTATGTTCGTTTTGGTTCACCGTGATCAGCCTAAGGGTACGGCGGTAGTGCTCTAGGCAGCTGCATTTGAAAAAATAACGTAAAACCATGCTCAAGTCTTATCGGATTCATTCTACCTGCATTATTATCAGATCTCATGTTGACGATGCTCAAATTTTCGAAACGAATTTTTTTAAAGCGAGAAGTCGACTCACGATATCGCAATCTTGCTTCCACTTAGGCCTGAGAGCATCCGCACGCGGGTCGATCCGATGTGCTCGACGCGTTTCCAGTCTCTTCTCTCGATTCGGCTTCCTATGCAATTCAAGCTAACGCCGCACACGGGTCGTTTTGAAACACGATTGGGTTGCAGGTGTCCGCACACGGGTCGATGTACTCGACGCGATCCAGACTCGTCTCTCGAATCGGCTTCCCAGGCAATTCAAGCTGGCACCGTACACGGGTCGTTTCAAAACGTACGAACTCTAAAGAAGAATATACATAAACACATATTTACTCTAGGAACAAGGGTATAACGACTCGGTTTAGGAGAAATTAAGTTATTACTCTTTTTCTTCACCAAGCTTTGGAATTGTTTTCAATTCTTCATCAGGGCTTCTGGAATACAATATTGATATTAATTTATGTTTAGTTTTTGATAAATTGACTCACTGAATTTGAGGTTAAGGGGATTCCTAGAGTAAATACTGAAATCATAGACTCTTAAAAATCAAAGTTTAAATATACACATATACACTCAATTCACTTTTATAAAGGAAATCAAATAACTATGAAAGTTCGACACGTCGCTCTTTCAATATAAGGGTAATAATGAAATATGTTACGCAACGAAATCGAATATTAATTAAGAAAGGTCTTGCCGAAATACTTTGAGCTTGACGACATTTGAGGAGTGCTAAACTGACTCAGGTTTAGTTTCAAAAACTAAATAAAGCCATTCTAAGGCCTATAAAATTATCTATTGAAAGTAAATAGAAGACTCGTCAGTAAATTTGAATCGGAATAGTTTGGGATGATTTATGTTGATCAGACAAAAACAGAAAATACACTAGGATTTCTCTGATGATTCAATTCAGTGAAGCTACTACAATAGTATATCTGTTTTTCTCTGATGAAAACTCACTGCGGATGGAAACCATGGGTAGTATTGATAAGACCTTGCATTTCCCAATCAAAGTGAATGAAGCATCGAAAAAAATATTTTCCACATTAAAAAAAAACTTTTGTTCGATACTTTTCGTCCGTCATTTCTTATTTCCTGCATCCGTTCATTTCTCGATTGAAGTTGGTTTTTCATCCGAACAGGCAAAAGAGTATCCTTTGAGCCTCCGAATCCAGGATGGAAGAAACAATGAGCTTTCCGTAGAGGGAAAATCCGCTCTGTTATCTCTTCGCTCACCTGGATATAGTGAAAATTTTCAATGGATGTCACCTCGCAAATCGATTTTCCGTCCGTTCTACGGATTTTGGCAGATTAATGGTGATTGCTACCTTCCTTTTTTCATTTGCGAATGAACGAGCTAACATAATATTCGATTTGAATCCCGATTATTTCGGAATACCATCAGGTTCCGCTTGTCAGTATATAAGCTGTTTTTAACAAACACGTAGTCCGGGTTTCATTATCTTCATAGGCCATTCAGAATCGAACCACAAAATACTTCTAGAAATAAGGGTTTTAGATACTATTGTATCAAAATAAAGAAATTCAAAGTGTCATTAAATATTAGAAATCTAACGTAAACAAATTAGTAGTGACCTTTTGCTGAAAATTCATATAGAACATCTTGAGATGAGTGTAAAGTCGAAATTAGAGATATTAGTCGACATATTTTGATTTTCTGTTCAGTTTGAATCTTCTTAGCCATAGATAGATGATCTCCAACAAATCTACCGTGCCGGCAGTGTGTAAGACCAAATGCGAGATTGATACCACTTAGATATTCAGGTGCTGCCAAATGGCGAAGGAGCCGGAACCTGTAAATTTTTAATTTCGTACAAATACTCGGAAACTTTGACAAGGAAGGTAATACAGCCTATTGGAACATTAAATTCCAGTTTTCTCTAGGAAAAGTCTTAATTTCGTCAGATCTTTTCGACTCCGAGATTGAGCTCGGTCCAACTAATTCCTTATTCAAGTAGTATAAATGTTTTGAATACAGTGAATATAGGCTGCCAAAAATTAGAATATCTCAGTTTGAATCGATAGAGGCCCAATAGCTTATTTCTCACTTATGAGATTTCCAAGGGGTATCGACTGTAGACTTCTAGATGTTCAAGAATAGTAATAATTAGTCAATCGAAAAACAATCCTTTTTTCACGAGTTCGAATATCCAATTCACACAATTTTAGGTTAACATTCCCTATGTATGCAACATCGAACGAAACACCAGAAATACCTAAATATAAAAAGAATATAACTCTTTAATTTCTAGGTTACCTGGAGCTGAAACTTCAAAAGAAATTTCATGGAGTGTGAGGGGAACTGAAAATATCACATCTTTCAGATTCTTCTTTAATGAGTTTTTATCGACCGGAGGTTGAATTAAAAATTTAAAACAATCTGAATGATGACTCATTATGGTAGAATATAAAAAGGTTATAAAAGTTCGGAAAACGCAATGTAAAGGGTATTTTTCCAACCGGCAAAATGAATGTGGAAATAATTAGAATAAAACAATGTATCTTTCACATTATTCTACACTGGAAATTTAATCAAAATTGAATGGGCCATACCAGTGTTATCAATTAAAGTTAAAATCGATTGAATCAGACAAATCACAGTGAAGCGGCTTAATAGAAGCACCAACCATAAACCAATCATTGTTCGTTGTTTCTTGACTAGAGTTAATTATCCCAATAGCAGACGGTTTCCCCGAAATCACCCTCTATTGAACGAAAAATAACTACGAAGTTATCTATTATAAAATCTGAATACTTGTCGATAAATCAACAGATAATAATACAACTTTATTTAAGCTAATCGTCAAATCCATCAAAACCTGAGATGGCGTTGGTGAAATTTTGATCTGGAGATTCACCATTCGTCCCTATTTTTATGTTAGTTTGTGCTTTGGTGCTTCTATATTACTGTGAACCATTTCCTCTGTTAGCTAGAATGTTTTCAGGAAATTTGAATTTATTTGTTCACTCGTTTCATTCAAGCGAAAATATTACGACGACAATCTATCGAATTTCACCTTCCCTTTGTTTCGAATGCCGTAACAGGCCCCATAATGTAGCGAAAAGCCACCTTGACTTAATATAACTATGGGCCATTCGCACCACCTTGCCATAAAATAATCCTTACCTAAATGACCCTCATTTTTGATGGACCTTGAGTTCCCTTTCAGGAGGTAACCAGAACAGGTCGATATTACATTTGGCAATACCATGAACTCACATTGTACCTAATAGCTAATTTTTGAGAGGTTAGCGGTGTTTTTTCGATCGAAACTTGTATTCAGCCAGTCCCAACAACTATCGAATTCTAAAATAGAAGCCACGTATTCGGTAGTTAACTATTGAATTATAACAATATGTTTATGCCTTATATATATGATTATTTTGAAGTGAAAGTATTTCATTCGGCATTGTAGTGGTTTCAACCAGTTAGTAGAATCTATCCAAGTCAAGAACATTCTCAAGAATTTCGATCCAATAAATATATTGATAAAGCAGCTACAGAATACACAGGGCCGGACCTAGTATTTTTGAGCCTGTGGCAAATTGTCAAAATGCGGCCTTGAGGAAATTTTGTTTCGAATATCTACATAATTTACATAAATGCAACTATTCGTTATATTTCTTTCTCTTTTTCCCAAAAGTCTCCCTAATTTTTGAAGGAAATTGATGAAACGTATTTCAACAGTATAATAAGTGTAAGAAAAAATAATTAAGCCTATAGGACGTACTGTGCGCATTTTCGAAGTCAACCAACATATGCTCACCCTCAACCTATCCTGTAAATTTGAAGTCTCTAATCTTTCGAAAATTATCGATCATCATGTTCACAGGCGGATGACTAACAGGGCAGAATAGAATTTGGCCAAGAATTCTTGGGCGTCTAGCTCACAAAAAGAAGATTATGGCGTAGCAAGTTGGCTAGTATGTTTGTACAGAAATTCATTCGATGAGTTAAATAAACCTGATTGAAAGGAGGGAACTCCTGTTCACCTGATCACAGAATGCCTCGCCATTGTGAGCCTGCGCAAAAGATATCTTGGACAGGAGCATTATAGGAGGAATGAGAACTTAGCCTCCTTGAAGCCCTCACAGATATTAGAATTCATCAGACCTCTAGAGCTAGAGGGCGAGCTGTAGGTTGCGAAAACAGCTCCGACAAGGAAGCACAATAGACCTTAAGGTCGCAGTGGAATGTAACCCCTTACCAACTATAACTATAACTATTACGTGATTGAAATCAGAAAACTCTTCTCCAGCACGAAGAAATTTCAGACCAGATTTGCACATATTGTACAGACTGTGACAGAGTTAATGTACAATATTCAAGAAGGTGATAGTACGGAAAAATTTACTATAAACTTATTACTCAAACCTCCGGTTCTACAGATATCAATAATTTTGTTTTATTTGAAAACTTCCCTACTTTGCTCCAGAAAAGTGAGTATATCTCAGGAATAACGAAACTTACGGCAATAAATGTGCCCTTAATCGAAAGAGAACAAGATGGTACATTCACGATATCTAGCTTTGCTCGGCAAATACAACAGGATGTAACTCAGTTACACTCTGTATAATAACAGTTTACATTTTTTGAATTGATGCGATATAAACTGTGAGCAGTTTCCTCTGAAGAAATTACCCTATATGCGAGAAGAGAGAAGTATTTGGACATAGTAAAAGGATCTCATGATTTTGAGCCCCTAGGTAGCTTGTGCCTCTGGCAGATGCCTTTTTCGCCCTAGATCCGGCTCTGAGAATATACCTGGATATCTGATATCTGATGAACATCTCACATTTTCAATATCATTATTATTCTTGAATTTTAAGAGTTTCAGAACCCTTTTCACCCAGAAATAACTGATATTCTTTCTCCACGAACTTCCTTTATGAGGGTACATACAGAAATCTCGAGAATTAAAACGAAAATTTGTCGCGAAGTCACCATAATCCCATATTTATGAAAGAGAATTCCCAAATTTTTGACATATTGCCAAATCGTTGCCACCGAATAAATAATGAGGGATGAGACCCCCACTGAATCTCCTACGTGCGGTCTATAAATCCTGAATTTCCCCCTTTTTTCCCTTCTTCTGTCGCCCAAAGTTTGACTACGCCGCTGATTATGAATAATAAATGTGTAACGTGAACGTTTCATTCCATACCGCCCGCGGTTTAACTCGCTTTTTCTTTCAGGGAAATTGAAAGACGAAAAATTCGGCATTACCTCCAGGGAAATGTTCAAGTAATTGGGGTAGAACTATTCTTTATGCTAATCCACAGTCCCGACTATCTTTATGAGAGAGACTTCGAGAAATCCACATAATAATGGGGGTTTTTCAACAGTAGAGTTGCAAATTGGGTGAAATTACGGAATAAATAAATGGAGTTGAAAAACTTAAGAAATTATTTAACTAAAGATAAAAAAAAGAGTGCAGAATCGGAGAAAATGAAATTATGGTACTCATTCAGCGGAAGACATCAAACAACTCAGAGTTCGAAGTTTTTCTCTCAACTTGTAGAATTCTATGATTATTAGTAGAGATACAATTGAACGACAGAATTATTTTCAATGCACGAAATAAAGTCAATTCAATTAACAGAAATGTCGCTGATTCCATTATAAAAGTATAAATATTAACAAAATTTTTTTGGAAAATCTGACAGGGAATATATATAAATCCTAACGCATGAATAATTTCTTGGAACATATATTTTTCATCTTATCACTTCCGAATATTTGAAAAATTTGAAGTAAAAGGCAAACTCCTCCCCCCCCCCATATATTTCCATCGGTAGAGCAGAATGGGAGTTTTTCCTGAATTTGGGTTATTACTGCAAATAATTGAATCAATAACATAATTGAACATAATTATTATGGGTTTGATTCATCATTTTCCCAAATTATCTTCAGAAAGTTTTCAAAATCAGATTTCAAAATTGGGATTTGGGATTTTCCAGGCATGCACGAAGTGACAACGGTGTTTAGTAGAATAGCTTTTTCTGCTATAGAATAATAAAATATTTTTTCCTAATCTGTGGTACAGACGTGTTCTTTGTCAATATAACCAAACAATTTCCGTTTGCGATTTGTCAGTAATGTGACAGTATGACAGTCTGTGCTCTTCTTCTTCTATTCCTTGGTCGTTGTCTTCTACTCCAACCAGATCGTAGTATAGCTGTCTCTGTTTCGCTAAGCAAAGTAACACATTTGACGTCCTTTTCTTTCCGAGAAAGCTGAATTTGACGTTGCCATATCGTGCACTCAAGACAAATCCCTTCGAATGCCAATCCCCATTTTTATTTTTCAGTTTGTGGTGATGAAAATAAGATTGAAACTATATATTTGAAATGTGATGTTCTAAAGGTTTTTCATGAAAATTACTGCATTTTCGTTAAAAGAAAAAACCCTCATTAATAAGATATACAATTCAAGAAATAAGGGAATATAAAATGAGATCTCATAAATTCACTGTTCAATTCATCGGTTTTCAAGAAGGTTCTTAAAATGAGTCTGTACATATGATGATCATTTTGAATCTAGAGCCAAAGATTTTTTGATTATTATTATATTAATAATCCCTATTAAATGAAAAAAAACAATTCAAAATAATCAGGATATTCTGATATTATTGGAAATCACCTACATTTTTTTCAAAATTCTTTTCTTCGAGCAAGTCAGAACAGAATCATTTTTCGATTTCCAGGCAGTAGTGAAAATATTTCCTTGAAATAAACCGATTCTATTAGAACAGTTTAACAGCTCTTCAAAATCTTATTTCTGATATTGAATGAACAGAATCAATGGAAGAAATAATTCGAGGGTAAATATTGTTCATTCGGAATACTAACCTGGAGAAAATTATCACGCAATAATCGCAATCCGTTTTCATTTGATAGCAAAATACTTTACTCTTTCTCTTCCTTCCCCATAGGATCAAAAGCATTATCATTATTTCTGAGTGTCTGATGTATAATTTGGACGTAAAGACGAAATAGTCCAAAATGAATTTTGTCCATTCGTCCAATGAAGACTTTGATTTTAATGGAAATATTTGAAATTTAGTGAAGTATTTTACAATCAGATGATTGAATTATTATGAAATTGAAAACCACGCAAGATTGGGTTGAGTCAGTTGATACAATAATATGTCACTCTTGAAAGCTTTTTTTTTAATATCAGTAATTTTATCCAATATTTGAATTTCGATAATTTTTGAGTTTTTTGTGTAAAGAAGGATATCATTGAAACCCCATATAATGAATCTCATTGCCGACATTCGTCAAATTGAGTTCCTCTAATACTCAAAAATCATCAAGATCAACATCAAATAAACCACTATGAACAACACAAACTGATATCTTATATACGTGGACTTTCAGAAAAAAGGTTCTTACTTCAATATAAGAAGAGTTTTCAAAACGAAAATTATTTATGATTAACATTCATCAAGTGAATTGAAGAAAAGCTCAAAAATGTCTAGTCCCTGAGTTTATGGAAATATATACAAACGAGAACACAAAATCCACCTGAAGAACAGAGACATTAATGGATCTCAAATAGCGAATCATATATTTGCGACAATTTGAAAATTGTTCATCCAGTTATTTATGGAAGGGGACACATACAGAATAAATTCCATAAAAAGTGTCTACAACTAAAGTATAAAAGTGTTAACCCAAACCATAAAATAAAATAATATTTTCAAAACAAAAAGAAACAATTCAATCGATTTTAATTCATAGCGACAAACCTCTTCTCAGTGCTTCAATTGCTTCAATTTTGATCAAACTATCGGCAAACAAATCAAAACCAATTGGGAAATTCACCTTTGCCATAACCCCATATAGTGTTGAACTGATGCCACTATTTGTCGTCCTAAAAGGATTATAAAAAACCCTTCATTCATTCACTCCTTTAATGTCTTCGGCTACTTTGGCTATTCAGACAAGCCTTCAAAATTTTTATATTATATGTTCACACTAACGTCCATTCAGAGTCATTCCACATTAGGGAAACTTTTTTATTTGTAGACATTAACATAAACCAACACCACAAACTCACACAGCATCCATGACCTTGCCGGGATTCGGACCCAGTACCTTCGGTTTTACATGCAGGCTATTAACCCACTGCACCACCGAGGCAGTAGAAAAAAATCCTTACGCCCTAGGTATCTATGAGGAGCATAGAAGTTAAAGCTCTCTAGAATATTACAGTTCAATTTTTTTGCAACGAGTTTATGTTTGAAGAGTATCTCATTTATTTTTGTATTATTTCCTAGACTGCTGAAATTAAAATGCTCGAGTCTGAATTCATGGTTATCCTTATATATATTCCTTATTATACCTTTGTAACTTGAAAATTTCAGAAATTTCTTCTGAACTAACTAGATCGATTCTTATTAGATATGTTATGTAATTTAATACACTATTGATAAAAAAAGTATAATATTTTTCAAGCCAACTGACTATTTAAGGGCTTACATTGTCTCATCAGAATCCAAGCGTACTATTACAAGAACCTATGAGGGAATCTATGTGCTTATCGAAACAGGATTTGGTTTCAAAAATAACACCAAAATTTCTACCACCAGTGATTCTAGATTAAACGTTTCTTAAAGTATAAGAGTACTAAAGCATGTTGCGGCTGTGAGAAAACGTCATAACTGAGCATTTCGAGTTATTAATGTACAGGACATTAGCTCTACAATAATCAGTGGGAGTTTCAAATTTTTCCTGCAATTCCGAAAAAACTCCTCAAATAACGTATAATTCTACAAATTTTGAAGTTATTAGCGAATAACAAAAGTTTACACTTTTTGAAAAATATCATTTATTCAGGTATATTACAAATAACAATGAGCCTAAATGTGAACCCTGAGGTACACCAGATCCGACGAAAATGGTATTTGAGCAATTTGATGGATAATACAAAAATACTGACTATAAGACATAATGTAGAAAATAATTTGAAACATTGCTGTATAAAAATGGATGAAAGATCAATCTGTTGAAGAAAAGCAGAATTGAAAAACGTCTTATCGAATGAATCTGTGTTTTTCGTTCTTGAAATAATAGAATTTGTCCTCGATCTTCATTTCATATATAAATTACCAAATCAAAATCATTAGAATTGAGAAAAAACAAAATATGAATAAATACATAAGTTTCACCAAAAAATAATCCCCAATTCGGATTTATGGTTTAATAGTTGTATTGTTTCGATATTGCTCATAGAGCAACATGAAAAACCCTGAGAAAAAATGCCAATTCCTACAGAAATTACTTGTGAAGCGCGCATCCTCTCAAGATATCACCGCGCTGGTCATCTCAGACGATCTCGCCAAGACTTAGCCAGAACGAAACTTGATACCCCAAAAGTGTTTGAAACTACCTCACAAACCAACAAAAGCTTGACATTTATTGTTGTTTGGACATGCTATGCAACTTAAGTTTTCAATCATTGACAGGAATATTATTCAGTGATCGCCGATTCTTATTAAAGCGTCCGCATACGGGTCGATCCGATGTGCTCGACACGTTTCGAACCTCGTTTCTCTATGCGGTTTCCTAGGCAATTCAAGCTAACGCCGCACACGGGTTGCACGATTAACGCGTCGGGCGTCCGCACACGGATGATCCAATGCGCTCGACGCGATCCAGTCTCGTCTCTCGAATCGGCTTCCCAAGCAATTCAAGGTGGCACCGTACACGGCTCGTTTCGAAACGTACGTTTGAGTTCTGTTCGCATGCCTCGTTTCACGCGACTGGCATGGAAGCAGAAAGTTCGAGAGGTTCGTACGTCGCTAGCTTTCCGATATAACGAAACGATATATATATATGATATTTTATTATTTTCAACATGATTTTGAGGCTCATGCATAATCTGTCTAGGAATTGATCATATAATTACATGTAATGATGGAATCTTTGTACTGATTGCCCGATTTCGTCCTCACGCAAGGAAAATATTATGTGGGATAATACTGACTTCATGATTAAAATCGTGAATTCTTATTATCTTTTCCTCCTCGAATGAATTGAACGCTGTCTCGGCACAAAAAAAATTTATATATATATAATATTTCAACCTATGAAAACTACGGAAAATCACGGCCGTTGTATGTGCTTGGACCAGTTCTTGAAAAAATCGAAACTTATTATCCGAAATGACAATGATGCGTCATTTTTGAGCGCTTGTTCCAGGTAGCTCGATAACAGCGTGCTTATGTCCTGAAGTCTAGTTTCTGGAATTTTCAGCCAAAAGCTTAAATGATTAATATCGACACATTTATGGAAATTTTTGGGGTCAAAATCAATTCAGTTGGCCCATTCGTCCTCTACCACGATGATTTACAAAGGAAAAATGTCAGCGATTTGAAATTTCCAGACTACAGAGCAAATCTGAATGCTTATTCGATCAAATGAGACTTGGAAGTTTGTTGTCAAATACCTTTCGTGGAAATCGTACCACAAGAAATATGAAAAAATCAGGGATTTATATTCAAATATTCGAATCTCATTACCCAGCGATATACCTTTATTTCCATGTGATATTTGGAAATACTAGCGAAATAAAATCTCGAATGCATATATCGCTAAATTCATTAGATGGATATTGATCAAACATTCTCTGTATTTAGGGTCCAAATAACGACTGATCAAACAGATAAATTGCGAATGACCAAAAATTCTTCAAATGTGATTCCTACCTAATCCTTCAAAACTATTTTTTTCTGTGCAAAATATCAGACTTCTGTGATGGAATTATTCACTCTCGTTTCCTAGGACATGCACCTAAAAGCAATCATCTAATGCGTAGATGCTTACCAAATTTATACGTCTAGCTTCGTATAATTCACATTTTTTGAGCGATCAATGCACAAAAACTCCTCACCACATTCCTAATTGTACGAGGTAACTATATGAACCCAATAGGAGAACAGTTCTAATTAATATTTTGAGACATCCTGTATATCTCATTCTGAAATAAGCCAACCCTGAAGCCATACTAAATGCAAACCAAGGGATATCATCCGAATATATCCATATACAGCAAAATTACGGAAGTTAACTTCTTGATACACCCTGTGTATTTTGCCATAAATATCCTGCCGTAGGTAGGAAATTTCCTATCAATTCATTCAATAGAAAGTTAAACAAATTAAGCAATTATGCTGTTTTTTGTCTCTAAGCACTGCCCTGTATATTTCATTCTAGAGAGGGACCACCTCGTTATCATACTGAACCCAACGCAAAAAAAAATCATCGAAATCAGCCCCTGAGCAAAATAATTATTAAACTTTAAAAAAAAGTTTTCTACGAATTGACAACCTTCTTTTGAAGCGCTGATTTTGAAATCGGCACTATTTATGGTCAATATTGAATAAACTCGGAACTTTTGACGTACGAACTTGCCGACGTCGCACTGTTCGAGTCGAGCACATCTCGTCGGCCACATCGCGTCGACCCGTGTGCGGACGCTCTCACTGTTCAGACCGATCCTGTAATATCCCGCCTCGATTACCGAATGGTGAGATCATTGACAGCATGCAGGAAGACCCCATATGTTAAGTATCTGCCTGATGGAGGACCGAAAGTTCTCCTATCGACATGTATCATAAACAAAACCGAAGATGATTTACGGATACCAAGTATTGGTCGGATTATTCATTACCGGGAACGATTTATATAACGGCATAATACCCGTGTCATGAAATTTATTTATTTTCGTACCATCGGAAAATGTATTCCGAATGGCCATGACAAAAGAATGAAATAGTGTTTCCGGAATAACAGGAATTCATTGTGGAAGTTATTTAACGATCCTTTAGAAGAATTCCAACATAGAATTTCAGTGGCCGTATAATATATGTGGGGCTCCGCTGAACACGAGTCTGCACTCCGCCAAACGCCATTACTCTTCACTAACTAGATGACAAAGGATGTGCACTGCTCCTATATAACACACATTACATATATAATGGGTCCCCGAACAAGAACGTACGTTCAAATTTTTATTTAAGGCTCTATACTTGAACTCCAAGTCTAATGAAAATTAAATATTTCATATTTTTATTTGCTCGTGTTGAGGTTATTCTGTTAAGTGAGAAAAATCTTGTTTGCAGGCTAATTAAATAATACCAGGTATTCAGCGAAGAGGAAATCTGTCTGAATTGACCAGTTGATAACACCGCGAATACACGAGTTTTATGAGAAAATAATTAGATGGAGTGGCATAAAATATTTCATATAATTTCATTGTTCCGGTTCATTATTTGATAGAATCAAATAATAAACCTGAGTGATGGCCTAAAAGAACAATAACCCACCCTCAATATTTCACAGTTTACAATTTAAAGTATGTGTATTTCACTGGACTATTAAAAAAAAATCCGTCCAACGTCCGTACTCCGAGGCTTTTCTCTCTGAAAGTACAGAATTGAAATCCGTGAAACTTGGAAGAAAAATTGTGTGTCGCTAGATATTGATCCTCCAAGCTTTTCAGCAGGATTGGTGTACCGTAAGGGCCCTAAAATGGGGGTAGGAGGAAAAAAAAATATTTCGCGAAAACTTACCACCGAATTTTCATGAAACTATCAACTTTTATTACTGTTGCATAACTCATCCTAAAAATGTTCACCTGCATGGTATCCGACCAGTGGTCCCTGCGTTACAAAAAAACGCTGCGAATTTCCAATTATGCCGGAAATGAATCATCGCGTTCGTTGCTGAAACTGAAATTCAGTGGAATTATCGGTTAACTTTTCATTCAGAATCATATATCTAAAAGTAGATGGAAAGATTGATTACCGAATTCTCAACACATATCGAGAAATTCTTAACGGATTCATTTATTATTTTATGAACAGAATGTGCGAATACCCCATCAATATTCTTTACAATTTCATTCAAATTGAATATTTTTGGGTTTTCTCTCCCAATATATGAAACATTACTACTAAAAATCTGATGAAAATTATCATTTTCAGAAATCACCCTGTGGATTACGGGATTCAAGATTGAATTTCTCCATGAAGCTCATTCATATCCTAAATAAAACTTTTTTATTCTTCATAAATCATTGTTTTTCCGCAACACAAAAATAGCAATTCCTTGAAAAAATTCATTTGAAACATTGATTTCTCATTAATACTCTTGTATAACTGAATACCACTTTCACATGCAGAACGGTAATTAATCAGTGTTATTTAAAATAATGAAGATTTCCGAAAAATTGGGTTGATCAGAGGTTTCCATCAATATCCATCAAGTTTCAGTCGAATTCCAGTATTTTCGTATTGAGAGTTTGAAATAAGGGTGAATTTAAATGGTAGTGAGCATGTATATGATAAAAAAATTGGAGGATACATGCAAAAAAATCTATAACAAACCATAAAACTCAAAAATTTTTGGAATTTATAGCGTGATATATTTACATCTATGTCTATTATTTTTATATTCACCCTCATGTCGAAGTCTCTGTAAGAAAATATTGGATATCGATTCAATCCAGTAAAGGATTTTCGCATTTTGATGATTGATGTACTACGCAAACAAAAATTCTGGAAAACCCCTGATCAACCAAATTTTCTGAAAATTTTCATTCTAATACGAGACCTTCATGTGCATTAGGCCCACAGCGAGAGCCACCTCAAAGGAAACGCGCCTTTTACTCTACCTCTTCGGTGGTGTGGAAAAGAGTGAGATCTTCATAGAGGTGGAACGACTGTGGAGGGTCTCTTCTCATTCAAAATATCATTTTAAATTATGCTACTCACTGCTATATCACTAAATTCTGAGAAATTTCAAAAAAAATCAGAAAAACACAAAATGATATTTTATTATATAAGAATTATTCATAATTTTCCTGTCTTCCACAAGTTTCGAAAAGATATTTCTGATCAGAACATCTCTTATTTGAAGGTTCGAGTGTAAATCATTCTTTTTAGATTTGGATTTCCATGGAAAAATAACCTTTGTAAGAAAATCAATCGTGGTTGTATCTGAAGTGAAATATTCAATCGTGTATAAGCTAGTGAAAATAAAAAATTGTTCACCTGGGCAAGAATTATTTGCACAAGTTTCGATCCTCCTAATTGAAATTCTTCAGTGACTTGCAAAAGCTAAAGCATTAATTTTAAATGTAGTTTTTGAAGGAAAACTTGCAGTATATAGAGGAGTCTTTCATTCAATTTGAAATCAAAATTGGTATCGGAAGTGTAAATGCATATATTTAACTTTTTAGGTGACGTTAAGAATAATCAATTGATTTCCGTCTAGGATAATTAAGTATTGAAGTTACCTATTGCAATTGATAAATAAATTTCACCCTTTTTCAAAAGGAGCGTCAACAAAGCCAGTTGACATGTCAGTGCAAAAAACACAGTAAAAGACATAGGCGCCAGGGTTTTCTGGGGTTGCAAAATGGCGCAGGGAGTTGGTCGAACCCTGACTGGGTCAATTTCGAGATTTCTTTAAGAATACCCGGAATCGACGAAATGTCACGTTCTTCACTTTATTTATTAGACCTTCTCATAACTTTCTTCAAAAAGTGTTGAAATATCATCCGGATATTTCTGTTTTGAGTGTATGAATTCACACCATATTCAATTAGTAGATTAACACATTCACATAAACAAACGTCTCGAAAATAATGTTTCTTTCGTCAAATTTGGGTATCCAGACTATTCCTTGACCTGACCTAGCGAGATAACTGAGTTTCTGTAAAATGGAGAAATGCAATACAGCTCTGAGTTAACAAGGCATCAACTTGGCCCTTCATTCCTATTCAGCATATTCTCCGATGCTATCTATCTCCCAATAAATATCCCTTGGATGGCAGTGGTTGACCCTCAAGGGTGCATATATGATGAAGTCAATATGGCGAACGTCAAAAAAGATCCGTTTATTTCTAGTTGAGGGATAGAACGCTATACAATTAGGCTTCCCTATTATCTCAGACACTGATCAGATTCGGTCAATCACCAGACAATCCAGCAATTCCGAAAACCTCCATGTGCTAAATTCCATTTGAATCCTCCAACTTTGACCATCACGAATTTATTGGATTTTGTAGATAAAGTTGAAGAGGATCAAGCACCTGTAGGGTACATTTTAGGACCTAGGTTCATATGAAGCTTTACTCATATTTTGACCTCTACAGTCACCCACGAAAATATATGAATTATTAATTAGGACACCCTGTTTTATAATCATCTGATTAAGGATTTAGGAATAGCAGAGCAACGTGGGAATGAAAAATTTTTACTCATTCAGAACGAAACACACTGTCTAAAAATCTCGACCAAGCATCTGTTCTCTGAGAAAATTCTTCGCAAATTCAAAATAATTATATCTGTGGAAAAAATATTCGAGATCAACCTGTTCCCAAGTGTGTGAATATTCTACAACAATCAGAAATTTTCTCAGTCTCCAGTTTGTAGTAACCACTGTCACTTCTTTATGTGCTACAAAACTCCAATCTGCATATAAGTACATTCAACAATAAAAACTAGAAAAACAATGACGTGAAATCAGCTGCTTCTGCGCTTATGATTACTTTCGGTGATATTCTTTGAACATGCGCGCAAAAGCTCCCGACTCCTCGTCAATGCTTTTGTAGGATTTTTCGATCAAATTCCAAAAATACTGATTGAAACGAATAGATGACTTCGGCCGAAGTTGCCAACCCACAATTTTTTTCACAAATTTATTATCACCGGGGAACGGGAATTTCTGGACAAATTCGACATAATGAGGTTTGCGTTATTTATAAATGCCCGTAAAAGATGCCTCGGCTCCTCAAACAAGATAATTGCTTCCAAATATAGGGTTTTGTTAAGATCATCTCAGATTGGCTGAACTTTAAGTTGGTATTCCTGATTTCCTGTTAATAGTGTCAAATTTATATAGGATATGTTCCGAAAATCAACTTGGTTATTTCGGTTGCCGGTTTTCCTTTCCGTAAATATGAAATATTCGGTTGGTTCCTGAAAAAAAGGTTAATTACGGAATTTGATTGATGAAAAAACGTTCTTTATGTCACCAGAACGACAGTCAATGTTCTATGGTAATATGTCCATAGCATAGAACAATCAACAATGGACAAATTACTAGGTATGGTCTATGAATCATAAGGTTAATAAAGATGGTTCTATGTCATGGATATGTTACCATAAAACATTGATTGTCGTTCTGATGCATAGACTTAATATGTTCTGGTGACAGAAAGATTGCTTTTTCATCAATCAAATTCCTTAATTAACCTTTCTTTCAGGAACCAACCGAATATTTCATATTTACGGAATGGATAACCGGCAATCGAAATAACCAAGTTGATTTGATCCTTTATGAACTTGACATTATCAACAAGAAATCAGGAATCCCAACTTAATTCTCAACCAACCAAAAACCTATATTTGGAACTAATTATCTTGTTTGAGGAGCCGCGACATCTTTCACGGATATTTATAAATAACGCGAACCTTATCAAGTCGAATTTGTCCTGAAATTCCCGTTCCCCAGAGATAGTAAATTTGTAAAGAAAATTGTGGGTTGGCAACTTGGGCCGAAGTCGTCAATTGAAATCCAGTACTTCATCGGAAAATGACAGTTCCAAGGTTCATACAGAATGCCATGAGGATAATAGTTGAGTTCCGATATTTCTGGGCAGTACTTGTCAGTGAATTTTGACAGTCAATTTTACTGGCACTGCTTCGGTGATTCTACGAACTGTTTCAAAATTACTGATACTGATCAGTACTGATTGGGAATATCGGAACTCTACAAATATGATCAGAAGATCACAGAGAATATTGAATATTTGCAAAAAATTTTTTTTAATTGTTCTAATCTAACGATCAGCACGATATTCTGCACGAAATTTTCAATCAGCTGTTCCAAACAAGTCGCCAAGTGTCCTCATGATTGAACTAGTATTTTCCGAAAAAACATCGATATCGAGCAAAACCCCCGAAATTTGACATATTTTTTCCGAATATCCCCAAAAGTAATTATTTGATCCAACTGAAATTCAGTGCAGTACCCTGAAATGTGAAGCTCAATGCCCAAGATATTTTTTTTATATCAAAAAAAACATTTCTCGAAAAAAATATTGTTTCGAAAAAATTCCCCAAAAAATTTTGTTTCGATCAAACTGACAGTACGTGTTTTCCAAAGTTTCTCGTCGTTATACTCCAACCAACTGCCAAGTTCTAATCTAATGCTTTCAGTAGGTTCTGAGTTATCATGGAAATAACCTCAAAATTCCAAAGGGCTGTTACTCCGAAACCTGTAGGCTGATTGCACCCATTAACTAACTAAACCGTCTCATTTTAAAATGCAACCTACCTTAAAAGTTTGGGTCGATAGGTTTTTCCGTTCGCCTGTAATCGTCTATTCGGCCGGCTGGCCGGACACAATCGATTTTGACACCGGATTCGTCGTCTGTGAGTCCAACCTAGTTCTTTGAGACCATTTTTTGGCTCAAAGTTCGACAATTAGAGATTTGGAACAAAATAATGGTATGCAGCAAAATCGCTGAAGAGCAGTTACTAAAAAATTAGGAGTTATTTCGTTGAACGCTCCCCTATTTTCTGCTTCACTGATGAGATTTATGCAAATTTTTATCACGAAATGATTTGGTTTCTTCGAGAGCCCCCATGTACTGAATTTGAAAAAGCTATCGCAAAGTATTGGGTTTTCGTAGGTCATGTTCAAGTGCGTGGTAAATTTTAGAACCGAAGTTTATACGAAGTTTTCTTCATATTTCGATCACTAAAATAATCCACCATAATACAGGATCGATATATTCGAACACCCTGTACACAATCATCTAATTCAAGATAGTAAAAGGGTGTACCAAGGTGGCCAATTTGCTCATTCAGATCTGAAACACAAAAATCATGGTCAAGCATCTGACTGCATATTGTTTTCTAAGAAAGTTCTTCAAACGCAAAATAACAAAATTCGGAAATATCCTGATTTCGAAGAAGAATATTTCGGGATCAACATTTTCCCAAGTGTGTTAAAATGCTTCAATACTCTGATATGTTCTAAGTCTCCAGTTTTGATAAATCACTGTCCTTACTTTATGTGCTCCGTGGATCTCCGACCTGCATATAAACACATTCTACAATAAAAATGGAGACCGATTTTGAAGCATATTGTCTTACAGGTCACGCCTGCAGGATCCGGAACAACATCGCTGAAAAGTGACGGAGGTCTTCTACTTAAATTGGGTGTATGTCCCCCCTATCGATTCTCTACAAGAGTTATTATAGAGCACTGCCAGCTCCAGACATACATCATCCATAAGGGTTATTATCTTTCCGTCAACCCTGATTTCACACGGGGTGCAAAAACGACATCACTCCAAGTTTTTGTGGATATTCATCTGACTACTTTGCAGTTCAACAACTCCGGCACGGTTTCTTCGGTTGTTAATTCTCCAGGACGCGACGTGCCGGATTAGGGAACTTTGCAATTTTCACCCAAATCAGATGAATTTTTTGTTTTGTTCGAAGTCGACTGTGGAATTCAGCTCCGTTGCTGATTCAAACTGAATTTCGACAGTAAACACTGATTCGAATTGAATATTCAGCGTTTTTATGATACTTCACCTGACCACTTTGGGTGAATAAAATTTAGGTGTTGACCTAGATGCGTGCTTGGATTTAAAATCGAGAATAACTGGTAAAAATCTACCATATTTGCTGAACTTTTAGGTTTTAATTGAAAAACATTCCTTCTATTTCCCCCAGAAATTCAAGCCAGAATTTTCAAGTATTTATCTAGTATCAGCTCTTCATTTCATTTAGATTTTTTGTTTTTTCATTTTATTTCATTGCCGTTAGCTGTATTCATGTACGATTTGGAGTATGATGGAATTTGTATAGAATATTTATTCCCATCGAATGAAACAACACAGACACCCATGAATTGAAAGGTTCTAGAAACGCACCGTCGTGAACTCATTCCATTTTTGTCGAAGGACGATTTGCTTCAATGGATATATCTATTTAACATTCGAAAAATTCCAGAGTAGTTTACTAATGGATGCCTGTGAATTCGCCATTTCGTTAGAGAAACTATTACATGTTTCGTAAAACAATGCATCTGAAAACATGCAAAAAGTATGTATCTGTAGCAGGTACAGATCAATTTCACAATATCAGTTGAATAATTTTCATTCCATCCCAACATCATTCGAGTTAATAGTGCAATCTGAGGATGAGAGATATGAAATATATTGATTGACGATAGCTTGTAGAATACACAGGTGAAGGTTTAATTCGAACCATACAAAATTCAAAATCAATTCGAGGGAGACTTCGCAGAGCAAATTCGGGGTTATCTCTGTTTCACAATATTGTACCAAATTTCAGTCGATCTGATATTCTGACGAAATGAGTCGAATTTCGTTGTTAAAGTGATACTCACCTGAAAAAGAGAATGACGAAACCATTGTTGTGAAAATAAATAAAATTATCCAAAATTAAATTCTGTTTTATTTCTCAAATTGAACCCAAGTGGTCATTTTTATGCAAAATTTTGAGGAGAGAAGGTTAAAACGGAATCATAACACTCTCAAACCTGTACACATGTTTGAAATTTAATTCCCAAACCAATATTGATCCACGTTAGAAGATGTTCTAACTAGAACTACCCTAATTCTCTTCGCCCGGAATTCGGCCAATAATCAAAATTCTAATTTAATTTGGGGATAAAATTCGTGTTTCCATGATTGGAATAAATAAAATCCCATTTCATTCAACTACCAATTTCTTCTGGATATCTTGAACGACGGAAAGAGATTTCAGATGAACTGTAACAACTTATTACAATGAAAAGTAATGGGATGCCCAATTAGAGGGAAAGCTTAATCAAGAAAACGTCCTCAAGGACCAGATTTGGAATTTCAGATATTCATGAATTTAAATAACAGAATTTCAGCATTAGGCCACAGAAATCTTCTCCTCTGCGATGACACTAGGGTAGAAAAGGGAACCATAAAACTCCTGAGAAATTTCAAGTCTGGGTTAGATTGAAGAAGGACGACTGAGTTACACTTTTATGTGGGGTAATGAACTAGAAGAAAAAACCATGGCGACGATCTGGGTAACGTTGTTTATACTGAACCCTCGTTCAACCATTTAGAGAACAGTGCCACTGAATGTGTTCGTGAGAATATATCTGTGAACTTTGCGATGTGACTCTTCGAAAATATTGCTGTCCCTTTTACGCGTTGCAATTATGGAGTTCATTTTCGGAAATGATTTCAAATAATCGCTGATGAAGAATCAATATCCGATGTCTGAGCTCATTTATGGTTGAAATCGGAGAAATTGTTTCGAAGTTTGTAGTTTCAAGGTTAATTCCCCAATATCTCAAGAAAAAATTATGCGATCAAGTTCAAAGAAATTCAAAGGTTTCTCAGAAATTTCGTTGTGATTTTTTTTTCTGAATCTAACCCTCAGATTTCTGTGAAACTTCACACTGACATTGGAGTGAATGGTTAACAATAACGCACTAATTTCAGCCAAATTCGTTTTTTTTCTGGAAATATTCAATTTCGTCTAAAAATAACCACACCTACAGAACAAAACACGTCCAACCAGGAATCAGAAACAACACATGTCGATAATTATGAATTTTATTCACGCATAACCATCACAGAAGATAATCTCACTCTATGCACTGCACACGTAATCTGTGACTGCACTGACTCCCAATATTTCCACAATGAACAGAGTGCAAGTTTACAACAAAACACATGAACAGTATCACTGGAGTTAAAGTAGTTAGTGTAGTTCATGAAGGTACAACGAACAAAGCTAATGTTGAAATCTTTGATAGATAAAATTATTGAACCATATGGATTATAAAATTTTCTGAAAATATTTCATATGTTTTTGTGATACTATACTCATCGAATCTCGCAAGAGGCTTCATAATTACCACAACTACTGCTTAGTTTCATTTCATCATATAAGTATATTTGCTTTGTTAGACAACTTAGCTGGCGCATTTAAACTAAAACCTACAATGTGAAATTTTAGTCTTTTTTTCGTATGATTCAGTATTTCCGGCATAGCAGTGTCATTTTCTAGGACATGATAGTTAAAAGATCGCATTTGAACTCTGTTGAGACTGAGAAAAGATATAAATATTGCGAAACAGAAAACGTCAAGAGAAAAAACACCTTAAAATCTGTCGGATTAGAATCAATTCCTGAAAATTATATTCTCATTCTTTTTGTAATTAAGAAAAGAATGAGGCAATGAATTTTGGTCACACCTTTTCGGATCGAATTCGAAAATTCTAGACATAATTTGATTATATGGATTAAAGCTTGTTTTGTGAGAATTTTGCATCATTCTTCAGGTTTTTATGGGTTCTCACTCCCAATATATGAAACAGAATTATTAAAAATTTAATAAAATTGTTTTTTTAATGGAAAACGCCCTTGCGGATTGCAGTATAAAACTATTTGTAAAGAGCAGTTTCTTGAAGAAAAGATTGCCTAATGAACAATACAAGAACAATACAAATGATAATGAACGCGAAATTTGACGTTTCAGAGAACTCATCTGACTCTTTCATCAGACAAAGCAGAAAATTTCAAGAATTATTTTCTTTCGATTTTCGTTACGATTTGAGACTTTTGTCACATTGACAGTTTTGGGAAACACAGCAACACAATTTTATTTGGTTTGAAAGTTTTTTAATTCTACCTCTTCTTTGAGTAAATTCAGCCAAATAGGGTCAATTTCTACCGAACAATGAGCAAAATTACTCTCTCCATTTAATAAAATGCAAGAGGACTCTTTGATTCTTCTTTTCAAAGTATCGATTCCAACATCTTTCCACAAATACAGGGAATACTATGAACACAATTTTTCGATTTCTGTTTCTCGGGAATTGGTTTGTTTTCAGTTAGTATCGATTTCAAATCATTTTTCGATTTGAAAATCGTTTTTATATTGACTATAGCACCAATTCTTCTGATCTTTTCTGAAAGTCCATGTGCATAAGAAATCACATTCAATAAATTGGGTTGATTATTTGATAACACTATCGATTCCTGGGACATGACAGTTCGATGAAGTATAGCTTTTGAACCTTGTTGAGACTGAGAAAAGGAATAAATATTGCGAGACAGAAAAAATACCTTATTATCTGTCGGATTAGAATCAATTCCACTTTAATCCTTCTACTTGCCACATTCTCAATCTCAAAGGGATCTGTTCATTCATTTCCTTGATGAGCGAGTAAAGAAACACAGAATTCCATTCAACCTAAACAACTTAGTGGCTATCTCCGTGATGAAAAAGAAAGAACCAAAAAGATTCGAAACATTCTGATTGTTAGCGATAAGACCGGACCTCATACATCTGTCAGAAAATGGGAAAATTCCGCCGGACATCTCCCGATCTTACCCCATATAGTTCGGCTTATCACCGTGCGATTACCATTTATTTGAGCCATAAAAGGGGACTTTGAGGGGATGCTCTGTCGAGTAGAGCAGTTAAAGCGCAATTGGCAATGGACACGTCTAACGATTTTTCATCGAGACAGGATTTATTAACTCCCTTTGCGTTCTGAGAAAAATATTATCGAATAGAGAAAAAAATCTAGAAACTTACAGATGAGGTCAGGAGCTTCTACGCTCTACGCGTTTATTGACATTCGTTGCTCCTACTCACGTATTATGCCATCCTGACATAATAGATGTCACAAGCTCTTCAATTCCATTTTGTTAGATTTCTAGTGAAAATATACAATTATCTATCTATGGGAGATGATTCCCCAACATAAGGGGCCTGTAGCGTTCTTCGTTCATCTGCGGATCTGAAATATCATCGCTTGGAGGACCGGACCTGGTCGAAAGACTCTTCTGGTCAGAGACCAAATGTAGGTTATGTTTTTCACTGCTTCCTGCTGGTTTTCTGTTCCTCTTGCTGTTTCAGATATTACGTCAAGGTATTTTGTCAAATTGAATTCAAGATGACGCAAAAAAGATGCCATCCATGTTCTTCAAACAAATTACATCAGGGGAGACAGAGTATTTGCTGAGGTTTTAATCTGTGCTCTTGTATCATACGCGAAAATGTATGGTACTTGGTTTACATTTCCTCTGCTAACACTGTAATGTACCAAAGAATGTAATGCTCGTTCTCAAAAGAATATTTATATATATAGGTATTGACCCCGCTAGACGCAGCTCTACTTTCTCTATGGAAGGATTTGGTGATCGTCTCTTTCTATGGTGCTCATGAAATTCCGCAGGCTTCGAATTTTATTTAAATTCTATCTTTATTTTTCGGAAATTTTACTTCGGATGGGTGTGTATCTATGAAATCTTTGGGTGGGTTTTACCCATTCACTAAGTCAACCTTCGTTATTAAGTCTAAGACCCCTCTTCATACGTCGAGTCTCAGAGTCACGTATTTCGGAATTCATTGTAATTACAGTTCGCCCAACGACTGATTTTAAGCACAATATCTTCCGAAAACACCTCCTATTGACTCGATATGTATAAATTAGATTTAGATCGTCGAATTCTAGAAATGATGAAATCGGAATAATTCCGCAGATAAACTCATTCAAATTTTTTTGCCAATATTCCGGAAAATACTGATCGAATTGAAGTTAAATCCTGTTTTCAATGAAAAAATTATAGTACTAATGTTTCCCCAGAATTCTGAGAGTAGATGCCATATGAATAGACGATCCCAGTATAATGAAAAATCTAGAAAAGCACTGACGTGAAGTCAGCAGCTTTTACGCGCTTGTTCACATCACGAAAT